>CP124709.1:53280000-55795000 GCA_031232105.1 Capsicum rhomboideum
AAAATTATAAAATACTTCTTTCCATCGAGAAATGATATTGACTTCATGTCACAAATATCTATATGAATTAAGTCTAATTAAGGACTTGAATTCCTTTAAGTTTACTTATAAGTATGTTTAGCATACTTAGATTCATCACATATTAGTTTACTTATAAGGATGTTTAGCATACTTAGATTCATCACATATTTGGCATTTCGATTGATTGCTTTCAAACTTAGGCAATAATTTCAAATTAATTATTTTGAGTAAGGTTTTATAATTGGCATGCCCTAAACGTGAATGTCATAAATCATTTGACTCAAGTAAGTGAAAAGAAGCTAAAACTTTATTATTATAAAAAACCATTACATTCAATTTGAAAAAGCCCTCAGTAAGGTAACATTTTTCAACATACATCTCACTCTTACTTATTACAAATTTGTCCGAAGTACAAATGCATTTAAATTCATTTTGACTAAAGACCAGTAGAAATTAAGTTCTTCCTAATTTCAGGAACATGACAACGTTGTTCAAAGTCACCACCTTACTAGAGGTCATCTTCAGAAATACTCCTCCATAACCTTCAATCTTAGTTGTTGTAGAATTTTTCATAAAAATGGTCTCGCCGAGTTCAACAAGAGCTTATAAAGTAAATACTTCTCTAACAACATAAACATGTCCAATTTCTCCAGAATCAATTGACCGCTCCTTAGGATTTCCTACTAAGTTTCACTCAGATAACATGCCGCATATGTCATCAATCTTCTCATTTATTTCAACTATATTTGCTTGAGAATTTTTCTTTTCTTTTTTTGGAGCACGACATTTTGTAGCCTTGTGTCTAGTCTTTCCACAGTTATGAAAATCTCCCTTGAATTTCTTCTTGCTGGGATAATTCTTTTGGTCCAAAAGGCTTCATCCTTTTTTTTGAATTAGCTGTAGGAATCTCAACAATGTTTTCTTCCATTATTATTGAGTTTCCATGTACTTTCCTTTAAGCAACTTTATTATATCCTTCGATCCTCAATCGAAAAATCAGATTTTCAAGTTTTCATCTCTGTGCGCTTATGTTTCAAGTAGTTATTTAAGTACCTCCATAAAGGAGGCAACTTTTTTTAATCATCGTTGCAACTTGAAATTCCTCATTGATGACCAAACCTTCAATGAGAAATTTATATTAGTCACAAAATTAATACTTTCAATAGAAATATTAATTTAAGCTATACCTTCAGCAAGACGATCATGCATTATAACTTATAGCACTTAGACTTGGATTATGACATACTTGTTGTGTACCATCTTAAAGTCCAAAAATTTGGCTACAACAAACTTTTTCAATCCTGCATCCTCAGTTTCTACTTCTTTTCTAGTGTATCGAAATGTTTTTTTAATGTCTGCACATTACTATATATATTGTAAAAATCATCCTCCAACATATTCAAAATATAATTCTTGCATAACACATCTGAGTGTTTCTAAGCCTCAATCACTATGAATCGCTCAATATCAAGAGTTGATTCCCGTAGAATCAGAACTTCCTCCTTAATGAACTTCTGCAGACTTAAAGTAGTCAAGTAGAAGAACATCTTTTGCTTCCAGCGTTTGAAGTCAATCGCAGAAAATTTCTTGATTTTTCTGTCGGAGTTGTTATTGGTGGAGAACAACTAGAAGATGCTCATTGGTTGTAGAATCAAAACTGGGGTATCTATTTTTATCATATCTGTTATAGGACAATAGAAAAAAAATTTAACCAACTGGTGAAGATTTTGTTTCTTCGAACCAAATAAAAATTTTAAAGAAACAAATTTAATATTCGATGAAGTTTTTATATTCCTCAAATATCGGAGTAGAAAATCATAAAAAATTTAGTCTCCAAACCAAAATAGAGATGAACATAAAATATATATAAATTGTTTTTCTTATATCTGTTGTTCTCCTATGTTCAAAATAGTAACCAGAAAATAAAAAAATAAACTGAAAACAAAAATATTGAAAGCATTAAAATAATATTCGAGATCACAGAATTCACTGCATGTCCTTACGAAATTAATTTCTTTACTGTACCCGAGGTTGTGGATTATTTTCTTTCAGGATAAAGGATATATCTATTGTTGATGTAGCGGTACCTCAAATTTCAATAACTTCAATAAACTCAAAAATAGTAGATTTTTTATTTGTAAGAAAATATGTACAAGATGCAAAAAATTTGATGTAGAAACTTAAGGTGAACCTCTGTATGTATAGGCAACATCCAAGTAGAAAAGGTGTGAAAAACACCTATTTTGAACAAATGTGTATGTTGAGAAGTAGGTGATTGTATGGAAGGAACAAGTTCTTTCCTTTAAAATTTTACTGAAAATTATTAATTATCCCGAAAAAATAATTTCACATGAACTAATAAATTAATATTAAGAAAAAGGAAAATAATTAGTGAAACTGAAAAATAAATTTTGTCTAAAAGGATTTATCAATGAATCACATCATTTACCAAAACTGAAGCAGAAGATGAAGATGAATCCGAGGTCAAGACCGAGCCGAACAAGTGATGACGAGGGGGGGGGGGGACTTTCTTCTCAACGCTTTACTAGCTAGAAGATGTATTTCTTAATATAAGGACAAAAATATTCCTTTATTCTACCAATGAGGGAGAAATGAACTTTCCTTTTATTTTTTTCTCCATTTAATTCCACACATTTCCCAATTCACATTATACCTACATTTTGCAATTTACAATTTATCATTAAAGCTCAATCTTTAAAGAACAAAATCCAATAAGAAATTGATAAGAAAGATGAGCTTGGGGCTGGCTAAAAATTAGTTCAGCGGCTCGATCCCACCATTCTTTAGCAATTTAAAATACTCAAGATGGATGTAATTAAGCAATTTCTTTCATTTACAATATATCTCTTCTTAATATTTCTTCTCTTTATGTTATTTATTATTTATATATATATTTATGCGCTATATCATATCAATCTTAAAAAAACCTAGCCCGACATCGTCTCCCTAACGGGTCCTTCCCCTCTCCCCCCTCCCCTTCATTTTTTTTTTTATAAAACTCCATTAAAGCTAAAGTTCTGAGGTTCCATACCCTAATATTCACTATTTTACACATTCACACTAAAACTCAAGATTCTTGATATATTTAAGCCATAGTACAAGAATCTCGATTTGAATTTTGGAAAAATGACATTTAACCCATTGAAAACAAGATGAATCGTAATGACCCTTTAGGACATTTTCCTCCTTTTTGTATATTTTCTATGTTTAGAGATTTCCTATAGTTGTCCCAAGTTATTTATGACTTGGTGGGATCGATAGTTTGGTTATCGGACAGTTCGTTTGGTTTTTATATCAGTTTTCCTTTTTTGGAGCTTTCAAAGTTGAAAAATTGATCTTCGACCAAAACTTCAAGTAAATGGCCTCAGATGATAATTTCAATAGTTCCTTAGCTCCAAAATGTGGATTTTGGGATAGGGGGATCTTTGGTTCAGGTCTCGAGGTTTTTGGATTCATTTTGAGCTATCGATTGGTTTTTGGTTAAAATGAAAGGTTAGGTGTGGGTCCCACTTTTAGTCAAAATAACTTCGGTTGGAAATATTGTCAATTCCATTGAGTCCAGAATGTTATTTTTAGAAGTGTAGCATATTTCATTTGTGTGCACGGGGTTCTGCCAGAGCACTGGGTCGGATTTGGCCGTAGCAAAATTTTGCTGGTGCATTAGAAGGTGCAACCGCTTAAGCGCCTGTCACGACCTGTTCCATTGTTACTAAAATCATCATGTCCAAAGAATATGGGTTATGGAAATTACTTTAAAAATATTTAAAAGGTTCGTAAAGACTAAGATTAGACGATTTTGGAGTAGAAAATTTTTGGAGAGTGGGCTAATGTCAACCTACTATAACGAAAAATTTTCTGCTATAGCGGTACTGCGGTAGTGTCCTACCGACAGCTATAACTGGATACCAAAAATAATCCCTTCGAGTTTTAAAACCCCTATTTCTTTTCAGCTGTAAACCAGAACGAGGTTTCATTCTAAAAACCCCTTAGGGTTACCTCAAGGCTTTGGAATGACAAAAACAAAGGGGTATGCTGAGAAGGGGTAAAACTCGATGATTTCTTGCAGTTTTCATGTTCGAGATTGCTAAAAATAGAGCAAGGATTGCTAGTTCATACCTCCATAGCATCTGTTTGGCGCCTAGGTAGGCTGGGTTACTTTGAGTAGTAGACTTCGATTAGAAAACACATTCATAATGTAGATTGATGGGAGATTTCATGCTCAGGCATTCAGGCAAGTTGATTGGATTGATAAAATGAGTAGTTAGGGCCATGTAAATAAAATTAGTATTCCTGAATATTGTGGTGATTTGTTATAGATATTGGTCTATTATTATTTGTACATGCCAAATCGATTAGTAAGTAGAAATAAGTTAGTTATGCTTCGTGTATTGTGGTTAAGTGGAATAAGTAGTAGTAGGGTTGATGTTTGATTCCTTATACCTTGTTCAGTTAGAGTTTATTGACTTGTACGGTATATGTTATGTGAAAAGTGCTAATATAGTGTGTCTATGTCCTTTGAGAGAATTAAGGATATAGTGGAATACAAAATGTGATGACTTTGTGTTAAGATGGAAGTTGAGGAGGTAACAAAGTTGTAGTTAGAGAGAGTGGTATGTCCTTAGTATGAGTAAAATAAAAGCTCAACCTAAATGAAATGTGTGCATACTTTCTTATATATGTTAATTGACTAATTGACCCCGGGTACTATTGTTGGTGGGGTAGGTAATTTTTGAATTAGAATAAAACTCAAGTTAATCGTATATGTACATGTTAACTGACTATTTGTCTACTTATTGAAATGCATGCTATTATATGTGGAGCTTGTTAATTGTAAAAGCAAGTTGGAAATTGATAATCTATTAAAAGTCTTGTAAAAGGAACTTTGTTTGTTGTACAAGGTGATTGATTTCACTTGTTCTGTAATTGTACTTGTTATTGGTACTGTTGGTTGTTGTGAGATGAACTGGTAAACGTTGATCCTGATTGAATCGGTGGAATTTAGGAAGGATAAGGGTGGGGACGTTGGAATAAGAGTGCTATCACACTTGGTTTGGGATAAGGGTTTTAGGCATTAATTATTTGGGTTATTTGGTACATGGACTGAGCTCATCCCTTGTAGTTCATGGCTAGTGGACATACATTAGACTCATAGCATGTGTGTACATGCTAATTAGAGAGTTTGACAGTTCCTTGATTGAACCGAGTCACATTGTGGTTATTTGATATTATATTGGGATCCTTGTGAGATCCAATTTTCTTGGTGTGATATTTGGATTTATTGTGAGGTATGATTTACTTGGCATTCTAATGGATCCTTGTGTAGATCGGTTATTTAATTCTGGCATTGAAAAGAGTTAAATACTTGTTAATAAGTTATAATGAGGTGTTTATATAAGGAAGTAATAAGTTGAAGTGTTTTATGAGATCCTTGTGGTTGACTTGATTTGAGTGCTAATTGTTAAAGGTGATTTATTTACTTATTTATTTTGTTTGGGTCAAAGTGGAATTGTGCATTAATTACTGACTGAAAGCTTACTACTACGTAACGTTCTTAGGTTGGTCTTATGAGTTAATTTATGGTGGATGACATTGGTCTGTGTAATAGATATGTAAAGGATAACTCATGTGTGGTTCTTGGTTGGGGTAGTATTCTAAGGATATTATTATGAATGAGCCTTACTTATTTGTTTGTTGATTACCTTGATGTTGTGATAAATCATATGTTATTGGGTTCATTAATTGAATAGATGATATATGCATGGTTAGGAGTGGAATGTAATGGTGAAAAGGTTTTTCAACTAGCAGTGAATGTTTTATGGTGGATTGACTTATGGATTAGTAGGAGCTGTTATGAAATTCATAAGGTTTGGTGGTGAGAGTATTATAAGAGAGTGGCAATTGGAAAATATAAGAGTAAAGTTTGATGTAACATTATTATATAAGCGCATGTTTGATTTCAGATATTTATGTTATGTTTACGTGATTTAACTTAGGTCGGTCAATGATGCCTACCAGTACGTGTGGTTGTACTGGTACTATTGTTGCTATACCCTTTTCGCGGTATAGTCTAGTTATAGGATCAGTTGAGGTTTCATTGCTTGGTGCGGTTAAAGATCTTCAGTAGCTTCCGTCTTCTCGTTCCTACGGTGGAAGCTGTGTTTGGTTTATGTATCCTTGTCTTTTTAGTAACTTTTGTACATGTCTAGATTAGGTCCTCAGAGTAAAGGATTTCCTTTTTGATGTATTTGAAGAAAATGTAATACATATTATAGTTTTTTTGAATAAATTAAGGGTATTCCTTTATGACTTTCACATATTTTTAGTTGGATGGTAAGCGTTCTACTATCTAGGTAGATTAGAGTAGGTGCCTGCACGATCAAGTTAGTTGAGTCGTGGTAGTTTCTATCAGAGAACTAGGTTACCGGTCTCACAAGTACAAGAGCAAATGTCGAGTACAGTCATGCGGATTGGTGTGTTGACATCCTCATCAAATCTTTGGGGAGCTATGAGGCATTCTAGGAATTGTTTTTCTCCTTTCTTTCCTCTCATGTTGTCCTAAATGATTGTTTGTATGGTTTGGGTCCAATTGGTATATCAACCCAACCAAATGGGGGCTACATGACTCCATTTAGAAACACAAGCAATAGAATTAGAACTAGAAGGTTCAAATTGGTATCTGACTGTAAGGGATGTGATTAATATGTAAGATGATCAACTAGTGGTTGTCAAGAACGTGGTACTTAATGGTACGTTTTAGAGAAACAAGAAGCTAGGTTGTGTTGATTGTTTGAGTAGTTCTCTGTATTTGATATTTATGTAAGTTATAACTTAATTAATGTTTTGAGAATCTGTGGTAAGTTATAAATTGACTGCGTGTTGTTGATTGTGAACATTATGATGTGTGATTCAAATGAAATTTTGATGCTTGAGCGCTAGCCACTATGCATGGTGCATGTAAAGGTGGCAATTGAAATTGGTTAATTGTCCAGATCTCCCTTGCTTTCAAGCGGTTGTTATAAGAAATGCCTAAGTGTGATAACTGTTGAATGTTTGGGGAAGCCTAATATGTTCATTGATGTTGAATTCGTAATTGATAACCAGAGTGTATAATTGGTGCTTTGATTAGTTATTAACCTTTTGAATCGCTGGGTTTCGATCCTGGAATTATGTTCTAAATATTTTAAGAATTAGAATTAAAGCGTTGTGGGAAGGTAATGTGGATAAAGGAACTGGACGAATTGATTTTTTTGGGCCACTGCAAGTGGGCTGCTATAGTGGGCACTACCCCTCTACTTCGACCCCACTATAGTAGGAATTTTTCTTCTATAACGATGCTGTGGTAGAGGCATGCAGGCTGCTATAGCAGCGGACTGGGCAGAATCCCTGTCCTATTTTTCCCATGTTTTGCATCTCTTCTCCAACTTGTCCGAGCACATTTGTAAGCTGCTATTAGTCAAGTAATCAGTTTAACACTTGAGGAATAAGATAATATTGATGCATTCATTACTAGAAATATAAAAATAAGCATCCAAAAGTGCAAGAAAAATAAAGATTGTTGTTACATGTCCCAAACGGGGGTAACCCAAATACAAAAATAGTGATAAAAATAAGGGAAGGGGAGGTAGGCTAAAAAGAAGGCTCACGAATCTAGCTGGAGGCCCCATCTTCGTTGAGGCTCAAAGACTCAGATCCCTCCTTTTCCATGCCACTTAGAAAGGAGAACTCGTCTACATCCTCCTTCTTCATCTTGGAGGGCTTTTGATCAGGGATGGTACACTTGAATATGACCTTCATGGTTTTCAACATCTGGGAAAGCATGCGTCCCGAGAGTGGCTCTTCTTCTTATCCTCATCTAACTACCTCCTGAGCTCTATGTAGGCTTGAGATAGGTTTGGTGGTGTGGTGGAACTGGAAAGAGCCTAACCTCAAGGAGGCAAGTAGGACCACTCTAAGTACTCCCTCATAGTGGCCATATCGGTTTCAAAGTTCTCAAGGGACATAGGGGGCTCTGGCCTTGTGCACTCTTTACTTTGAGAGAGTTGAAGGGTATGGTACCCTTCACATCCCAATCAGCATCCTCCCTAGGAACCCCAGCTCCGAGGCATAACTTAGTGGCTAAGCTAGGAAGGAAAAGAGCCTTCTTGTTGGCCCGGTAGAAGTCCATCCACTCTGACACTATCTGTGTCCCCACATTAAGTCGAATCCTCTGCATAGCACAAGCCATCACCATAGCCCAGGGGTATGTTACATCAATGGTTTTACCCGAAGGAGAAATCCTCTGAGTCACCAAATTTAGCCACCTACGAGCATCCGTACTAAAATATGTGCTCCTAATCCCCTCAAGACCGGTCCAGTAAACTCTACCCCGATCAACCTTTATAATCAGGGTGTCCCTCAGCCACCACATGCCCATCTCCCAAGCCTTGGCCTCACACTCAGTATTGGGTACATCTAGCACCATCAGGACCTCGTTGATAGTAGCCACATCCATAGAAACCTATGTCTCTTGAATGCAGATAGTATGGTGAGGGTCATCCCAACGCATGGTTGGGAGCATAGCATAGAACTTCTGAACACAGCCCGAGACCCCATCCTGAACAGGCTCCACCAATGGCATTCACCCAAACTCCTAAAGCTCAGTATAGAACTTTCGTGCCTCCTCCTCCACCTCATTCATTACAAAAACCCTCTCATGTCAGAACCTCATCCTCCGATAGTCCTGGTGCCTCTACTGACAGTTTCGATCGAGAAATCTTTGGAAGAGAGGGGGATAATTGTCTTGACTATCGTCCATGAAGTTAGTAGTCTTGCAAAAATCATGAAAAACCAAGTTAGAATCCATAAAGGTTCAATCAATTGCAAAGTTTCAGAAAATGCTAAGTCAAAAAATTAAAGGGCGCTACTGCCTGCCTCCTGCTATGGCGGAAGGCATCCCGCTACCACAGTACCGCTATAGCAGTATTTTTTCTAATATAGTGGGACTGTTATAGCTACCTTTATCTTCTCCACCTGACCTCGTTACTTCAATGGAGTCTTTTCGCAAAAATCATTATTTTTCGACTTTTAAACTTAGATTAGGGTTGGTAAAGTATCATGGGATTATTATACACTGAAATCTGGGTGTTTAAATCCCGATTCAAGCCCCAATGAACAAAAACTTTTAAAAAGTGACCCTTCACACTCCACCCTTATTCAAGCCCCAATTTAGCCATAAACTCCATGAATCTTTCGCCTAGAAGACCATAGGACCATTATAAATGTAAGAGAAGAAAGCATGCTTCATAATTTCATTCAAATTTAAACAAAAACCATCAATTTGGAAAACCAACCCCAACCCACTTATATTCTATGATGTCAAGTGCTAAACTATGATAATACGAGTAATAAAGCAAGGAGATGGAGTTAGAATGTAATTTTTCGTGTTCGGACATTGAGAGCAAATTGATCGGTAAGGGGAGGGAAATTTTGTGTTTGAAAAGGTGAGTTATAGGAGAGAAACCTATTTTCAACCTTAAATCTGCCCCCATCCTATTTACCAGCCTACATCCTGCTATAGTATCAGGGTTCCCACTATAGTGGAGCCCAGTCAACCATCGAGGATGAAAATTTTATGTTCATTTCTTTTTGAGATATTCATTTATTTTTGGACGTGTTGGTGAGGCCTGGGTTATCTTGGGTCCTTTTAAACTCTTGTCAAAGGTAGTCTCATGTGAATTCATATTGTGATAGATTATGTAAGGGTGTTCGTATTAAAATAGGTGCGATCTAATTCGTGTAAATTCTATTGTAATTTCGGTGAGAAAAGTTTTGAAATAAAAACTTCTAAATCAATGAGTGAGTATCAATGATCCATGATATGCATCAACCTAGTTCTTTTCCTACCATGGTTGTTCGAGGATGAACGATGGGTAAATTGATATCTGGTGTAACAATTCACTCTATCGTAACTAAAATCATCGCATCCAAAGGGAACGAGGTATGGAAATTTCTTTAAAAATCTTTAAAAGGTTCGTAAAGACTAAGATTAGACAAATATAGGGTAGGAAAATTTTGGGGAGCGAGCTGATTTCATCTTGATATAACAGGAAGTTTCCTTCTATAGCAGTGTCGCGGTAGTGGGATGCCGAAAATAGTCCCTTCAAGTTTTAAAACCCCTTTTTCTATTCAGTTATATACCAGAATGAGGCTTTATTCTAAAAACCCTTTAGGGTTACCTCAAGGCTCTGGAATGACAAGGTTAAAGGGGTACACTTAGAAGAGGTAAAACCTGATGATTTCTTATAGTTTTCCCATTTAAGATTGCTAGAAATAGAGTAAGGATTGCAAGTTCATGCCTTCATTGAAGCTACTTGGCGCCCAAGTAGTCTATGTTACTTTGAGTAGTAGAATTCGGTTAGAAAATGCATTCATAACATTGATTGACGGGAGATTTCATGATTAGGCTTTTGGGCAAGGTGATTCGATGGAACGAGTACTTAGGGCCATGTGAATGAGATTAGTATTCCTGAATGTTATGGTGAATTTTACTGATACTGGTCTATTATATTTATACATGTAGAATTGATTAACAAGTAGAAGTGAGCTAGTTATGCTTCATGTATTGTGGTTAAGTGGAATAAGTATTAGTAGGGTTGATGTTTGATGCCTTAAACCTTGTTTAGTTAGAGTTGATTGACTTGTACGGTATAAGTTATGTGAAGAGTGCAAATGTGGTATCTATGCCCTTTGAGATAATTAAGGATAGTATGAAATTCTAACTATGATGACTTAGTGTTACGATAAAAGTTGAGTAGGTAACAAAGTTGTTGTTACATGAAGTGGTATATCCCTAGTATGTGTAAAATAAAAGGTCAACCTGAATATAATGTGTACATACTTGATGATATGTGTTAATTGATCCCGGGTACTATTATTAGTGGGGTATGTGATGGTTGAATTAGAGTTAAAGCTCAAGTTGATTGTATGTGTGCATGTTAACTGACTATTTGTCTACTTGTTGTAATGTATGCTATTATATGTGAAATTTTTTAATTATGAAAGCAAGTTGGAAATTGATAATCTATGAAAAGTCTTGTAAAAGGAACCTTGTTTTTTGTACAAGGTGGTTGATTTCACTTGTTGTGTAATTGTACTTGTTATTGGTACTGTTTGTCTTTGTGAGATGAACCGGTAAAGGTTGATCCTGATTGAATCATTGAAATTCAGAGAGGATAAGGGTGGGAACTTTAGAATAAGGGTTGTATCACACTTTTCTTGGAATAAGGGTGTCTGACACTAGTTGTCTAGGTTATTTGGTACATAAACTGAGCCCTTCCCCTGCAGGTCATGGCTAGTAGGCATACAAAAGACACATAACATGTGTGTACATAGTAATTGGAGAGTTTAATAGTTTCTTGAGTGAATCGGGTTACATTGTGGTTATTTTATAATATATTAGGATCCTTGTGAGATCTGGTTTTCTTGTGTTATATTTGGATTTATTATGAGGTATGATTTACTTAGCATTCTAATGAATCCTTATGTAAATCAGTTTTTTGATTCTGGAGTTAAAAGGAGTTAAATACTTATTATTGAGTTATAATTAGGTGTTTACATGAGGTAGTAATAAGTTGAAGTGTTTTATGTAATCCTCATGGTTGACTTGATTTGAGTGCTAATTGTTAAAGTTGATTTATTTACTTATTTATTTTTTTTGGGTCAAAGTGGAATTATTGCATAAATTACTGGCTGAATGCTTACTACTAAGTGACGTGCTTATGTTGGTTTTATGAGTTAATTGGAGGTGGATGACATTGGTCTGCGTAATAAATATGTAAAAGATAACTCATATGTGGTTCTTGGTTGGGGTAGTATTCTGAGGATATTTTTATGAATGAGCCTAACTTGATTGTTCATTGCTTACCTTGGTGTTGTGATAAATCATATGCTATTGGTTTATTAATTGAATAGATAAGAGATGCGTGGTTAGGAGTGGTATGTAATGGTGAGAAGGTAGTCAGTTAGTAGTGAATGTCGTATGGTGGATTGACTTGTGGACTAGTAGAATTGTTATGAAATTACTAAGGTTCGGTAGTGAGAGTATTATAGAGGAGTGGCAATTGTAAATTATGAGAGTAAAATTTGATTTAACATTATTATATAAGCGCATGTTTGGTTTTAGATATTTATGTTATGTTTATGTGATTTAACTTGGGTTGGTCGATGATGCCTACTAGTATGTGTGGTTGTACTGATACTACTCTTGGTATACCCTTTTTAGGGTATAGTCCGGTTGCATGATCAATTGAAGTTTCATTGCTTGGTGCAGTTAGGGATCTTCAACAACTTCTATCTTTTCATTCTTATGGTGGAAGCTTAATCTGGTTTATTTAGCCTTGCCCTTTTAGTAGCTCTTGTACATGTCTAGACTAGGTCCTCGGGGTAAAGGATTTCCTTTTTGATATGTTTAAAGAAAATGTAATACATTTTATAGTATTTTTGAAGAGATTATAGGTATTCCTTTATGACTTCCGCATATTTCTAATTCGGTGGTAAGGGTTCTCCTATCTAGGTGTATTAGAGTAGGTTCCCTCATGATCCGATTAGTTGGGTCATGACAACACTCTTTTGGTCGCTTAAGTGGAGCCACTTATGTGGCTAGAGGGATGCTATGCAGTTAGAGCTAATATTAGTTCCCACTGCTTACGCAGTTTTTCCTTTGCTTAAGCAAAGCCGCTTATGCGGCTAGGGAGCTGCTTAAGCATAGGGTCGAGGGAAATAGTGACCACCTCTTAAGCGGTTGGTCAGTCGCTTAAGCAGCCAGACCTTCACTTAAGAAGAGGTAGCTTCATATATACTCCCCCTTCGTCTCTATCATTGTTTCTCATGAAACTTCATCCATCATTGGTCCCTTTGAGCTTGCAAATCAATATAGAATCATAAACTGAGGCTAGGGCTTGTTTTTTGCTTACTCTGTGGCCGTATTTAGGTCATTTATTTGTTAATTTTGGCTCGAATCCCCGCTTTAATTATTCATTTTAATTCTTGTTTTTCCTTTTTTTTGTGGGTTGTTTTGGAACTCGATTTATGGGCTGATCATGCTCAAATGAGCATGAGATCCTTGTCCCACGAGGGACACAATTGCTGATTTGATTTCTAAATTCCATAAATGGTCCCTGCTGGTGATTTTTAACCCAAAGCATAAATTCACAATATGGGTATCATTCTTCTTGTATTGACGCCTAGATTATCATTTTGGTAGCGTGGTAGCGCTTGAAGGCTTCTGGCAAGATAAAAGCTCCGGTGTAGTGCGCTATGAGCGCATTCTTCAGTGTCTAGGTAGGTTACGGCTTACCTTCTCTTAGACTTTTCTCACTTATGGTATTCGTATGATAATATTCTAATTATTTTGTGGGATATTGTAGCTTGACTACTCTATTAGGTATTTAGGATCCTTATACCTTGTTTAGGGGCCTTAGAATAAAATTACACCTTAGAATCCTTTGTATTGGTAGTAGCTTCTCCTTTAAGGATTGGCTTAGTTTCCATAGTATGCTTGGGATTAGAGTCAGATGCCTTAGTCTCGGGTAGCTGCTTTCCTTAGGTTGGGTTTCTTGGGGCTTATAGCTAGTTTTACTACTTTTTTATGATAATTCAATTTAGGATAACATATTTTCCTATTATAGATGACTATAAAATACCGAGGTTGCATATTGGTGGACTGAGTATTGGTATTTGATTGGTTTGCTCGCTCTGTTGTACTTGTTTGAGCTTATATCCTTGGCATATTTGTATTTTGGCCTAAAAACACTATTTTTTGACTTGAAAATCGGATATTTGAATACTTTAAATGAATTTGGTTTTCTAAATAAGACAATGCACTATTTATCCTCCATTCAATTCTGATCACTTGATTTTATAGCTACATTACATATTTAGCCATGCTATTATTCCGGCTATACATTATCATTCATTTCTGTTTAGAAGTCTGGTTCGATCCTAGGCAAGGTGTACAAATATGGTTGGAGGAGGAGTACATGGTAAGGTTGGGCACTTCACTTATTTCATATTTCATAATATGCCATTTTTCCACATTTATTTACTATCATGCTTGGTTTATATTTATTATTACTTGTTGCTTGTATCCACTATGCTTATGGGGGGTGGTTGGCTTTATTTATTGTTGTGTGTACTTTTTGGGCTCATAGGGGTCCGGTTACGTTATAGTTAGATGCTTACTTTAAACTTTGCTGAGTTATTTACTTATTTTTCTCGTAATTGTCTAGCTTTAGCATATTACTCTCTTTTTTGCCCCCTCTTTTCTTACATTTAGCGTATATTCACACTTTATTATACTTTTATATTATTTGAGCTCAGTTAGCCTATGTTGCCTACTGAGTACCACGTGTTTTGGTACTCATACTATACTTTTACATCTTTTTCCCTGATACAGATCCTAGTATGAGTCATTGCCGCTAATGCCATCCTCATACGGAGCTGTTGATCAGAGATATAGGGTGAGCTTTTGGCGACTGGAGCTGATCTATCTCCTTCTATTTTGGACTAGTCTTATTTTATACTTTCAGACACTAATCTTTATATATTGCACTCATCTAGTACTCTTTATATTGTAGTGGCTCTTGTACTGACTATCCTAGGTCTTGGGAGACTCTTTTTGTATATTTTGTTCTTTGCCCTTGCTATTTGTACACATGTTCCATCTATTTTCTCTACTGACTGCTTTATTTATTATTTTTACCCTATTTTTCTCTCTTTCACCCATTAGCTCGTTACTTGCTATTCGGGGCTATGGTTTTGGCTTACCCACTGGTGGATTTTAATAGGTGCCATCATGACCTAGGATTTTGGGTCGTGACAGTTTGGTATCAGAGCCTAGGTTTACCAATATCATTGGTGCAAGAGCAAGTGTCTAGTAGAGTCCCACAAATCGATACGGTGTCGTCCGTATCCTATCTTCGGGAGGCTACAGGTCAATATTAGGAAAATCTCATCTTTTGATTCTTTATCATGCATTATGTCCATTTTGGTTTCTGGATTCTCACTTGTTTCACTCTTTCACAGATGGTTAGAATGAGGGCTACTGTCGGCAAGGGTAAGGCCTCTTAACCTGCAACTAGGGTTCCAGCTAGGAGCTTAGGTCAGGGTCGACCGCGAGTATGGGTCCAAGGTAGAGGGCCTATGCCAAAGCTAGCTATTGCTCCAGATCCATCTATTATGCCTAAGCTAGCTATTGACCCACAACCGGCACCAACAGATCTTCCACCATAATAGCCAGTGGACCAGGGACTATCCCAGGCTCCGCCCAGATTTATAGCCACGTCTGTTCTACGGGATGCTCTAGTCTAGTTATTAGGTATGATTGGATATCAACTGATGGATGGGGACCAGACATTTTCTCAGGTAGCAGCACAGGGTGGACCAGGTACAAGAGCGCAACCTACAGCTGTAGCTCCCCGAGAAGAGGTTTTACCAGTACTGATGGGTTTTCAGCCAATGGCAGCCCGACCAGCCATGACTTCTGAGGAGAAAAAGATGTTGGGTCAGTTTCTTAGATTGACTCCTCCAAGATTTATAGGTGCTGCAGGAGAGGATGCACATGAGTTCCTTTCTAGCTGCTAGGAGAGATAACATAATCTTGGTTTAGTAGATTCTCATAGTGAGGATTACACCGTATTTCAGCTGGATGATTCAGAGAGTTAATGGTGGGGGGCGTATATTAAGTGTAGACCAGCTGGGTGTCACAACCCAAAACCCATTATGAGTGACACCTATACTATCCCCCTCGGTGGGAGAACTATTTGACTCAGACTTCTCAACCCAACACTTTACCGAAATTCAAATAAGCTAATCACTTTATTTAAGAATCGAATATCTCAAAGTGTTCTAACAATAATAGATGAGGAAATAAAATGAATGTCTAAACAACCCCTATAATCTCAGAGTCATTGTACCAAAACCACTATAAATGTCAATAAAAAGGTTCAACCCATAAATAGCTTAAAATATCCGAGTTCGAAACGATGGACCAGAAACTAAGTAGATGACTCATGGCTGCCTAGAAGATGTAGCTCACCCTTGAGTCAGAATGTTGTCTTCTCTAAAGCTGAGGTCTTGGTACAGTCGACGAGAAATGCTCTGCACTCAACAAAAAGAAGATCACGTGTTGTATCAGTACACAATAAATAATGGTGTCCTGGTAGGGTTATCGGCGAACCCGAAATAAGAAATGTGAACAAGAAACCATAACTTAGTATACAAGAAACAACCATGAACACCTACCATATAATTGTACTTTAATTATGTGACACTTATCCTTTCAAACAAAACCATAGAGTTCAGTAAAGTACAAGTCAATATAGATAATAACTCAAGTCAAGACTCTGACTACCAGCATCAATCCAAGTCAACAAACCATGACTCATCAACAATATGCTAAACTGTGTCTCAATTACACTAGTAAATAAACAATAAAAAAGATATGCCAATCATTTTCAATTTAGCTCGGACCACTCAAGGATCCAATTATACAACAACAATGACCATAATCATAAATCACGGTTCACTCATGGAAACAAATGTACCAAGTCAACACATAAACTCGATTCACTTAAGGAACCATCACACTCACCAACACCTTGTACACACATGCTAAGGGTCTTATGGTCAACCACTAGCCATGACCTGCAGGGGACGATCTCTTGTCCATGTACCAAAAATCCCATACATTTAGTGCCTGCCAACCTTATATCACCCAATCCTGTGAAGATGTCCAAATACTAGTACATACCACAATAATTAACAGATATCACAACAATCACAACCACAATAAAAAAATCAACAAGCTTTCAATATAACCTCATTGCATGTGATTAACACTTAGGATATCATTTAACTATTTACTTTCTTGGACATGCATTGTAACAAGTATACAAAGAAATAGTTAACATGCAAAGATAAATCAAGTTGGGTTTTAACTACATTGAACCATCACCTACCTCAATCCAAGCTTGCACCACTCTATTAAACTTGAGCCTTGCCTTTCCGTGTAATTTTGGCTTTGTAGTGGTCTAAAAACAACGTTACCACAATTCAGACAATGACCTAGTACAGGCATGGATTACAACCTACTCCCATAACCTCAAGGTCAAATTCATGATCATTCCTTCCATTCTAGGGTTTTATATCATCATTCCACCTTAATTCTACCAATTTCATGAATTTAATGGTGAATTGTAAGCATGCAATTGTAAATTAACAACTTTAAACCAAAAATCCAAGGGTTTTCTACTCAATTCACCCAATTACACCAAAAAAATCACCTAGGTCAAGCTTAATCCTTCCCAAAACTTGAAAAATAGTGATTATGAGGATTAACAATCGAACAACTAGTTAATGGAAGTGATTAACTTACCTTTACGAAAGAATATGATGGAATTTAGGTGGAAATTGCCCAAAATTGCCTCTCCCAGCCTTTAGATGAATGTAGAATGAAAGTAATATTTTTGAGGTATTTTTTGCATTAATCAGTGCATTTCCCGCTATGGCGGCCCAATCCCTCTATAGCGGCCTCACTATAACAAGATCCGCCCGTTATGGTAGGATTTCCAAAGCTGACTCCCACTATAGCAGAAAAATTCCTACTACAGCGGCATAGTGGTAGCAGTTTGACACCCACTGTAGTGGGGTAGGCAAGGTAAAAACTCAAGATTTCTCCTAGTTTTGCCATTTTTGTAACACATTCTCAGATTTTGACATCTCGTACCAACCCCTTTATGTCAAATTTGATATCGGGATTTCTACTCACCCGATTCACTTTCAAAAGTTCCTACAAATTTATTATCGTCATAGCTATAATAAAATTATCTTACATCACTTAACTTTTAACTATTCCATTCCCGAATTATTCTAGACCATGCCATGATCAAATTCATCTAAGACTAGCCTAGCCTAATATTTCTAACTCTCAATTCAGGGAAAACCTTAACCCAAATTTTGGCAATCTATACTTACCTCTAACAATGGAAAGGATCGTTGCACTGGGTCCCTTTCCCTTCCTATGACTTGGGAGAAATTCTCTGAGGCTTTTTTGGGGAAATATGTGCCTCGCAGTGTTCGTAAGAAATTGAGGGATCAGTTTTTAAGGTTAGAGTAGGGTTCCATGATCATGTTTGAGTATAAGGCTAGATTTCACAAGTCATCTATGTATGCCACTATGATTCTACCTACTGATCATAAGTGGTGCATTACATCATTGGGGGATTGAGACTTTAGCTCTGTATAGCCACTGGGAGCATGGTATCTTTGGGTCCATTATTCTTAGATTGTTTAGAACATGCCTACACTATTAAGGATTTGCATTGTGAGGCCCATGGGGACAATTATGAGAGACCTCATTATTTGGGTAGTTATAGTGGGTCATAAGTTTGAGGTAGGGGTTTCTCAAGTAGGTGTTAGCAGTAGTATCAGCAATATCAATAGTAGTATAAGAAGCATGGTCAGTCTAGTTAGCTCATTTAGGCATCGCTTTAGATATTGATAGGGATCAACCTAATTATAGTAATTTCAGTGGTCAGAGATCTAGCGAGCCTTCATGAGGTTCTTATTTGGGGTCTTCAGGCTATGGTGGCCAGTTTGGAGCAGCTGATTCATCTCATCAGGGTAAGACACCCTAGGCTTGTTATGATTGTGGTATTGTTGGTCATTTTTCTAGAGAGTGTCCCCGATAAGGAAAGATCGAGCCTTTAGTACAGGCAGTTTAGCCTTTTAGATTAGTGGCATTATCAGCTAAAGGTGGTTCCCAGAGCAGCAAGGGTGGTTCTCAGGGTTTTTAAAGAGGTGTCCAATTGGGCAAGATAGGTGGTTAGTCAGGTTCTAAGTCTAGCGGTGTGCATAAAAAATTATATACCTTTCTTGGTAGGCCAGAAGTGGAGGCATCAAACTCAGTAATCACAAGTATGATTTTACTGTGTCATCAGTCAACTTGTTATTTGATCCGGGTTCCACTTATTCTTATGTGTTGGTATATTTTGGCTCCCAATTGGGGATTATTAGTGAGACTTTATCTGTTCCCATGCGTGTAGCTACTCCAGCAAATGATTCTTTAGTAGTGGATGAGGTACTTAAATTCTATTTAGTGACTATTATAGAGTATGACACTTGGGCTGATCTTATTTTGCTTGATATGGTTGATTATGATGCCACTCTAGGCATAGTGTAATGACCCTCTAGGTCATTGTCTCGATTTCCACATGCTTTTGTTGTTTTGAGCCTTCCTATAGCGGCTATAGGTCATTTATGACTTGCTGAAACTATCAGTTTGATTTTTGGACAGTTCATTTGGGTTTTTAGGCTCATTTCCCTATTTTGGAGCTTTCGTTGTTATGAAATTAGTCTCAGACTAAAAATCCTAGTAAATGGACTTGGATGGATATTCTGATAGTGCTATTAGCTTTGGAACATAGATTTTAGGCTAGGGCGACCGTTGGTCTGGGTCCTGAGGCTTCCAAACTCAATTTGAGCTATTGATCAAAAGTTGGTTAAATTGACACATTGGGTTTGGGGCCCACATTTTGGAAAAATGACCTTTGTTCGGAATTTCATTAATTTTGGAATGTCATTTTCAATGGGGTAGCATAGTTCATTTGCGCGCATGAGGTTCTGAATGAATCCCAAACTCCAGTCGAGGTTTGCTCATTTGGCTGAAAATTTGATGCTGCTGTTGTCTCCTTAGCGCCAAATGGGTCGCCTTAGCAAATTTCCTTTCTGCTTTGACCATCGCCTCAACGATCATGTCATAGCCTAGGCAGATGTCGCCTTAGCGAAGCCCTTTTGCTGCTTAAGCAGCTGAGGCTATTGCTGCTGGCCATTGCCTTAGCAAGCATATGGCTGCCTAGGAGGTTGTTGCCTTAGCGACATATAGGTTGCCTTAGTGACATATATGTCTCCTTAGTGACAAAGCTGATCCTTTTTATGCTTGTCTTCTCCTCGACCCTAAAACATTTTCCCACAATTTCAAACCTCTTTACATGCCTTCTAAGCTCTAAAATCAGTTGGGGAATGTTGGTTTAAGGCCAAGGTTATCTCGGGAACATCAAGGAAACCTTCATATCATCCTAATCTCATAGGTTCCAAGCTAATCTCCTCTTGATTCCTCAATTAAAGTTCTTGATTTTCCTTTACGTTGGGGCTGATTTGGGTAAGCTAATGAGCTCAGATTGTGCCTAAATTTTGGGTACATGTTCCTTGAGTCATGCGGGACCTAATGTCGGGTCCAAATTTAGGATTTCGTACATGGGTCCCATGGGGCCATTTTAGATCCAATTTTCAACTTGGAGTATTATATTGCTATGTGGGTATTATTTTACTCATATTAATGCATAGGTTATGATTTTATAGTATGACGGCATTTTGGGATCTTGGAGTAAAGACGAGCGGTTCGTGGATGGTTCGAGGTTGTGGTTCGGCTATGAGGTAGGCTTCGATCTACTTTTCTCTATGAGATGGTGTACTGTTTAGATTGCATGCTAGGTAGAGATTATAGGATAGGTTTATATATAGTAATACCATGACTTGACCTATTTAGGGGATTTAGAATAGAAATGTGACTCGAACCTTAGCCTAGAATACTCATTATGGTTGTAAGATCATATTTCACTTGATTATAGACTTGTTTAACCATAGATTAACCTGGAGGGTCCCTCAGTATAAAACTTACCAAATTACTTAGTTACTTGGGCGGTACTCCCCAAATTAAATCCTTCTAGAAGCTTTATTCCCTATTTACCTTAGTGTCCCAATTTATGGTACTGATACCTTGTTGATACATATGTTATTAGGCCCGAGGCCGTGGTTACAATACCAGTTGGACACCAAGTTAGTATTATATCATTTGAAAGGATGTGGTTTAGTTATTAGATGCTTAGACGCGTACGGTTGTATTGTTTGGATACTGGCGATAGCATGCATACATTTAGATGCATCTAGGTCTATTTAGTGGTACGATTCAAATAAAACTTTAATTTCACTACTATTTTCTAAAAAGTGATTTATTCTCACTTTTTCACCTTTAAAATTGATTCTTTGAAAATGGAAGTTGTACAACCCTTATTATTGAGATATGACATCTTAAACTAAACATATTATTTTGGAAATTAGACCGAGGCTAATTCTGGTTCACTATTGATCCACTCTCTTTTACCACTACTTACTCACTACGGTCGAGGGAGATTTTGACCTTTTCTACATTATTATACCATTTTAGTCCCAAACTCAATATCGGGCAATGGATTTATAAATTTATACATATTTAGCCTCGGTTTAAGTTTGAGCAATTATTATACTCTTATTTCTCTCCGGTACTGGATGGAGTGGATTTGTTTGATGGATCATGAATGTCCTAGTTCGGGATCAGGCAGTGTATATGGATATTTTGAGTCCCTTATGGGCCCCTTCATCCAAGAGCCACAGTACCAAAGAAGGATGGTGGTTGTAGGTCTTGCCTTTGTGAGCTACTGAGGTGGAGGAGGTGTATACACTTGGTACGTTATGGCACTTGATTGGTTGATGGTAATTGGTTGTACTTGCACTCATTCATTAATATGTATTTCCTATTACTGGTATAGTTGTTTGCCGTTTGTATCTATCGGTCTTATAGGGGATAGCATAGGTACATGTTATGATTGTTGTTTGATAAGTGTTTCCTTGTGTGTTTCCATGCTTATGGGGTCCCGAATGGGTTATTAATTGTCCGGGATAGCCCAATTATATTATTATTTGGTTATTATTGTATAGTTTGTGGCAGGTTGGTTACGGATTGGTACCCGAGGTTGTCGGTATGTTTCTGATCCCTTTTCACCTTGTTATGGTAAGGTTTATTATTGGAGTATCTTCTGATTTTTCCCATTTTGGCTAGAGACCCTGATTATGCTAGTGTTATATCCCTTACTACTTATGACCCCAGTGATGTTCGATTAGCCCCCTTAGAGTAGTACCTTTGTATTTGGTTATCCATATAGAGTGGTGATATATATATATATATATATATATATATATATATATTCTTTGGCTACTCTTTGTTTATTATTTCCTTCCTTCCTACTACTATTGTATGTTGTATATCTCTTTCTTCACTATACTATCATGTATGGACTAGTTACTAATGAAATCGTGCTTTATCCCTGATTACAGGTGATAGTTTATCTTTACCTTTCCCTTAGTATTATTATGTGTCATTTCTTAGATAGTTGCATGTAGTTTATTTTTCTGCTTTACATATTATTTGTACTTGCATTATCTTTGGAGCTCAGTCGGTCGATGCCTATTGGGTACCATGTGTTTGTTACTCATACTACACTTCTGCAGCCTGCAGATCATAGTACGAGTTCTTACCGCTGATGTGTGCATCATGAGGAGCAACCATGGATCGGAGATTAGGGGTGAGCTCCTAACGTTCGGAGTGCTCCTACTCTCCCTCTTATTAATTGGACTGATCTATATTTTGTATTTCAGAGACTACTTTGCATATATGTTTATTCTGTACTTTATTTTGTACTCCTATTGTATTGAAAGCTCTTGTACTGACTTCACCAGGTTTTGAGATTATTCCTTTATTCTATTCTCTTTATTGAATTATTTTTCATTGCTTTCTTTCTTTCTTTCTTTCTCTTGATAGTCTATTACTAGCTGTTCTGGACTATGAGTTGGCTTACCTACTGGCGTATTATAGTAGGTGTCATTATGACTTAAGAAATTGAGTCTTGAAAAATTGGTATCAGAGAATAGGTTCACCGGTGTTTTTGGTACAAGTGCAAAGTGCCTTGTAGAGTCTTGCGGATCGATACGTAGACATCTGTATCTTATCTTCGGGAGGCTATAAGGCATTCTTAGGAAATTTTATTCCTTAATTCTTTGTCGTGTGTTCGTACTTCTATGAACCTCTAAGTACTTCCTTTGGCTCCATTCTTTCCCAAATAGATAGCATGAGGTTGTCGATAGATGCGGATATGACTTCTACACGTATTACCAGAGTTTTAGCTCAGTGTCAAGCTAGGGAGTTAGAGATTGATATCAAGGATTTTCATCATCAGCAAGAGGGTCTGGTTCTAGCCCAGGCTCCGACAGAATTTGTGACCACCTCAGATTTTTAGGATTTAGTGTTGGGGATTATAAGTCTTGTCGTGGATATTTCATAGTCATTGGTGGTGCCCGGTACATCTAGTGGCTCTCAGGTCAGAGTTGGGTTTGTTGGTGTTCAACAAGGTTCTCTGTCAGTCTCAGAGTATGAGATTGGCTTTCTCGAGTGGGCCAGGCATACTTTTATGTTATATTCTACAGAGCATGAAATAGTATATGGATTTATCAGGGGATTGACTTTACCATTCCATTTGGTATTGGAGAATTTGATAGCAACTGGGTCTTTTTTCTCTCAGGTTGTTGATCATGTGAGGCCTATAGAAAGGGCATGTATTGAGACATATGGAGGTGGCAATAAGAGGTCATGTAAACAGTACAGTGTTAGCGGCATTCCATCTAGAGGTTGAGATCCTCCCAGTAGAGGTCAGCATCATTTGTAGCCTATCAGGTCCATATAGGTAGTGTCTCAGATTATGGCTAGCTCTTAGATAGGTCCTGGTGGTAACAATGGATAGAATTCTGATTAGGTATTATGGGTTATTCAGTCTAGGTCTTCAGGCCATGGTGGCTGTTCTGAGTCAGTAAATATGGTGCATCAGAGAGTTTCAAGGACATGTTTTGATTATGGTGACATTGATCATTGGTCCAGAGAGTGTCCCCAACGTGGGATTATTAGGCAGTTAATGTACCCAGATCATTCTCTTAGGGATGTGGCACCTTTGGTTAGATACAGTGCTCTTAGTATTTAGTTGGTTGTTTAGATGCTCAGTCAGAGGGCAGCCACGTTCAGATTCATATTTCTTTAGGTAGGTCAGGGTATATGACTTTGAATTACATCATTATAGGTGAAATTTTGATTTACTACCCTTTTGGTTTCTATTTGAATTAAGTTGGGGTTTTCATACCTATCGATGGTTTATGCCTTGAAATTACTATATTGATTGTTGTAAGCCTCTTTGTAGATTTATGCTTATGTGGCTACCTCCATGGATAATTTCTTTTAGTGTGGATCGGTATTGTGATTTCACTGGGGTGTAGAATTTGGGTAAATCCTATTTCCTTTGGCATATTGGCCATATGGTGATCTTAGAGTGGTACTGGTTGTTTTTTTTTGTGCCACCTGTACCTTATACTGGTGTTACTATTGTTACTGTTATTATTTTGGTTGCTATTAATTCTTACTTGATAGACGGCTAGACTAGGGGTATCTAGTTAGTAACGCCCCCTTATGATTTTTGTCCATTTAGCTTAGATGGCTATCTTGGTTGGTTGGCTTTCCTTTCCTCTTTGGAAGATCGGTCTTTGAGCAGGTGGTGAAAGTGGAGGAAGGTTTAGCCTTCCATGGCTTGGTTGTGCTTTTTGCTTTGGTGATTCTTTTTCTATAGCCCATTCCTATTAGTGATCAGTCTGAGGTTTGTTTTTTGATTGTCTGGTTCATCTCTCGGTAGTAGTCTTGATCTTGGTATTGGTGTAGAGATTGGTACTCCGTTATTCTGTGATGTGGTTCATGGTTTAGTTAGGTTTTGTTTACATGGGTGAATTTAGAAAATTCTCATTTCAGTATTTGTTCGGCCTTATGTGGCTTCGTGGGATGCTTTTGTTTAGTGATATGTGCTTGTGTATCAGCTGTCGGTACCCAAAGTGGGTGTCTTTTGGGAGTGGATATTTATTACCATAAATGGAGTATTAGTTTGACTAGATTCTAGATAAGATTGTATTTTTTTGACTAGATTCTTGATAAAATTGAATTTTTCTCAGTTGCTCGAGATTTGGCTACCATTAGTACTCTTTGCTGCTTGGTCAGTTCTTGGTTATTCCTTGATGGGTATGCCCTCAGCTAATGTGGATTTGATTGCTCGTGTATTTAGCCTGTAACATTTCAGTTTCATCCCTTACGGAGACCCTTGAATATATGCTTAGTCTCTGAAGGTGAGATTTGTTTAGGGTATATGCTTGATTTCTGATTTTAAGATTGATTTGGGTATTTGACCCTAGTGAAGACTTATTAGCTTCAATTGTGGTTTTGACTCTTTTAAATCTTGGGAGTTGTGATAGCTTTTGGCACGTGGATGCTTACTCGTCAACAAGATCGATTTGAATAGTTGAGATCGAGTAGTTCAGCTTCAGTGTTGAGATTATAGCTATGGACTGCATAACTTGGTTGCAGCCCCATATTGAGGTCTCGATTCAGTTGACCATTCATTGACAAGCTGACTACTCATTGCCTACCGACTCATTCTTCTTCAGTTAAGATAGATTATAATATCTAAATGCTCGGAGGATGGTCCGTTGGCACATGGTTTTGGTTTTTACTGCTTTTGTCCTTGATTTTCAGTTTTCATCAGAAATTTTATATGTCTACTCAGTGGGAGAAAGTGTATTCTAGTTGGGCTTAGCATTGTTTCACCCACAATCGATGGGGCATCCTGGAGTGGATTGTTCAATTTTGAGAGCTTGTGTTTTAGACTCATTACTATTGGTTTCGAGGGTCATCCAGACCAGTTAGTGGCTTTGCAGAGATCGCAAACATTAATCATCACCTGTTGGATATTCAAGTAGACCTTATAGGGCATTGTTCATATGCTAGTCCATGTGGATTTTTGATAGGTCAGCTTTAGTCTTTTGAGGTCAGTGTGATGTGATTAATACGCGGGCAGGACTCGAATGATGCCGGAGAGATTTCGTGCAGTACAGAGTAGGCAACAGTTTTGAAAAGACAAGGGAATGTAAGATTTAGAATTTGGAGTTGGTTGTATAAGTCATGCTTTGGGTTGTCCTTAGCCTGGTTGAATACCTGCTTGGTTGTACTTGTATCGGTGTGATGTCAGTGTGTGATGGTTTGAATTTGCATGCTTCAGTCATGCTTGGTTCATTTGGAGGCCAGTTGGTTGTTGAGGATGAATTTTTGGTTGTTTGGGATGTGAAGTAAGGATGTGAAAGAAAAAGGAATGCCTAAGAGAAATCCCTTGGAAGCATTGTTTAGCCTTAGAAATTAGTTGGGAAGTCTTGCTTAGGGCATGCGGGCCCAATACCTCATTCTTTTGAGCTTTCGAGCTCTTTCTATCTATTAACTTTTACGGACGAGAGTTCTTTTAGTAGTGGATATTGTATTGACCCTCCAATTTATTATCTCAATTTCCATACACTTTTGATGTTTCAAAAATTTCTATAGCGGCTATAGGTCATTTATGACTTGTTAGAACTGTCGGTTCAATTTTTCGGATAGTTCGTTTGGGTTTTAGGCTCATTTCACTATTTTGGAGCTTTCACTGTTAAGAAATTTGTCTCGAACCAAAACTTCTAGTAAAAAGACTCAGATGGATATTCTGACAACGCTATTAGCTTTGAAACATGGATTTTAGGCTAGGGACTCATTTTGGGCTATTGTTCGAAAGTTGGTTAAATCAACACATTAGGTTTGGGGCCCACATTATGTCGAAACGACCTCCGTTGGAAATTTCATTGATTCTGTTGAGTTTGGAATGCCATTTTTTATGGGGTAGCATAGTTTGTTTGCATGCATGGGTTCCAAATGAATCTTAAACTCCCAGTCGAGGTTTACTTATTTAGTTAAAAATCTGATGTTGGTGTTGCCGCCTTAGCGACCATTTGGTCTCCTAGGCGGGCGTCGCCTAAGAGCTAAATGGGTCGCCTTAGCGACTGTCCTTGCTACCTTGACCATCTCCTTAGCGATCATGTGATCGCCTAGGCGGATGTCACGCCCCGAATCCCATCGAGACATGATTGGCACCCGTAGCCGATAAGGCCCGAGAGAACCAACCTCTGCCTATGTTCAATCATATGCATCTCATAATCATAACCACCATTTCATAATAATATGAAAGACGAATAAAGGAGAACATGGGACATATTTATACATACATATGAAACTTGGCCGTTGAGGCCATCCAGTCAAAACAACATGTGTCTTTTACACTGTTACACCCACATCGGTCTACAAAAGCCTCTAACAAGAGCATTGACCAAAACAAACCTAAAGTCGGGACAAGTCCCCGCTTTATACAACATGTACATCATCAAAACATATATCTACTATGACTCGGAGAAACCCCAAATTAACTGGAGCTCACCAAGGAACTGCTAACACTGGCAATCTACTGGGGAGGCCTACTGGGACCTGCGCCTGCAACAAGTAAGGTAAATTCCCCGAGAGGGGTCAGTACGAAATAAGTACTAAGTATGCAAGGCTCAGATGAAACTATACAACACATGAATATTTCAATGAATATGTCAATGAACTCAAAACATATGAATACTCAATGTGAATAAGTCACCATGTTGCATTTTGGAAACCATGCGGATTGCTTTCATTGCTTTCATTACTTTCTTTATCACAATACTCACTTGTTATCACATATGTCACAATGTACCCGGGCCCCGACTGATCAGTGGGTCTTTCATATCATATCATTGTGTTGGGATCGAGTCGAGCTAGGCTTATGCCCCTATACTTGCCACCCATACATCAATGCATAGGGATCGAGTCGAGCTAGGCTTACGCCCCTAGACTTGCCACCCATAAATCCAAACCTCGGGATCGAGTAGAGCTAGGCTTACGCCCCTACACTTGCCACCCGTACTTGATCATTGACCACATTTGCATTACTTTGTTCATTACTTTGAGATTGATACTTTCATAATCATAACATCACTTTGGAACTTTGGAACATAACATTGTTGGAAACTTTGAATCATTGACCAATAAGTGAAGGACATGTGAATAAATATCAATGAGAAATATAACATTACTAGCACCATGATACCATTGGAACCATTGGACAATAATCCATGAACAAGAGACACAAGTATAGGCACTATTGGAATATTGGTACGTATCTTTATTTGAGATTTCGGAACATTAACCATGAATATGAGACATGAGATTCACAAATGATCCATGAGTAGAAAATATATGACAATGACTAGTGATAAACGGATATCGGATACCTTAGCACATTTCGGGATAGGACTAGTGACATATCAATGTGAACACTATTTGCCGTAGGAAGATACGGACAAAGTAACCTTACATACCTTGGATTCACAATACGAATATACAACCTTTGATGCGTATACAATAATTCCTCTCCTTCTTTATGTGTCACTCTACAACATAAATACACAACGAAATTCACATTAACCACCAATCACTTTACAAATGCATACCATGTCAATGAGTCACATGTTTGCCTTTAAACATGTCATTTCCCCTTGACAAAACCATTGATTATACTATTATTCCAAAAATTCCATAATATTCCCAACATTGACCAATACATGAAAAGCAATACATTTCACCACAATACTTCTCCTTTACACTTTCTTATCCATAACACATCACAAATAATCCATCAAAGTACCTTAATACAACTCATAACACATATCGGCCAAAATCCCAAAATTTCCACTTTTAGACAAGAAAAAGTTTAATACCAAAAATAACACCATACATGTTCATATTTTGTCCATACCATGCTTTTTCATCAAAGGCACAAGGCCTAATTCAATTTCAAATCACCAAGATAGCACATCTTCCACCAAAAGCAAAAATACACTATTCACCACCTTGCCAACATAACTAACATAATATACCTAATCTCCCATGCATATAAGATGTTAAAACATAATAATAAACACTTACCAAAGCTTGGAATATGTTGATCTTGTCCAAAGAGTCCAAAGGATTTATTTGCTTTAGGGTTTGGAAATGAAAGAAATGTTTGTGAAAATATCCAAAAGTTATGAGAGGCTTTGGGGAATAAAATCTGATGTTGGGGACTTTATATAGACCCAAGGTCATCCTTATCCCCATGTGGCATTAATGGATATGTTCAATTGGTCAAATATTGGAAGAATGGATCACTTCCCTTTGGGCCTATGTATTTTATTCCATTTTGGGCCTCAAATTGGGCCCAATAACACATATCCATCACATTTCATTTATTATTCACCATATATCTCATTTTTACATAATTCCATAATGTCACGACAATATTCCCTTAAATGATTCTCATTCGTCCTTTCGATCGCAAAAATAGGCATTCTAGTCACCCTTGGTTTCATTGGACATTTTGGATCACTATTCACATTTCATGATTTGATCATGTAGGAGTATGTAGGAGTATATTGAAGTGTTTGAATCTTTAACAATGCTCAAATAACTCCAAAGAACCAAAAGAAACCATCTAGAAATAGTCGTAGAATTGCGTTACGAAACGACTCCGGAAGGGCATACTTATTGTGCCTTGCGCCACACCCCTGAAACAGGGTAGTGGCGCAAGTTTGCAGCCTTATCTGAAGTTTTTGGCTGCAGGTGGCTTGCGCCACACCCCTGAAACAGGGTAGTGGCGCAAGTTTCAGCACTTTGCTGAAATTTTCGGCCACTTATCCAATGTTTACGTATCGTCCAATCCCTTATCCAAACACTACGAAATACTTACTTAGTGATCTTAATCATCAAGTAAACATGACTTAAAGTCACAAAATGAGGTTAGAATGTATACGAGTTCTTACCCAAATGCTCCACGAAATCACAACACACCTCCTACGACGATCTAATCGCACATGTTAAGTCCGATATCAAATGTTTCACCAATGACACTATAAAAAACATATGCATGGCATCTCAACACCTATGTAGGTATGATCCCAAGGTATCAAGTGAGGTTATAAAAGTACGAGGTGTTACAGCGGATGTCGCCTTAGCGAAGTTTGTACCACTTAAGCGGCTGAGGCTATTGCTGCTGGCCATTGTCTTAACGAGCATGTTGTCTCCTAGGCGGTTGTCGCCTTTAAATTTCTTATATCGGTTCAAGAGAACAAGTGAAGATAAAACCATATATGGTCGAGAGACATTAGTGGGTAATTTTGATTCCAAGGCTAATTGCTAAACTTATAATTAATTAGTGAGTAATTAATTAAATACAATGGATCATGTTTGATACGAATTGATACCCTATTCCAAATCCATTACTCTCCTTTTTGGTGTATTTCATTGATCACTTTATCCTTTCTAATTACTTAAGTCCTTGTTTGTTTGTTTTTATATCACCCCCCCTAAAAAATACTTGTATTAATGGTTTGGACTTGAGTGAGTGGTCTTTAATTCATAATTTTCTCAATCTACCTTTACATTATTTTCGGTGGAATTGACCCCAACCCAATTTTATTTTCTCAATCTACCTTTACATTATTTTCGGTGAAATTGACCCCGACTCATTGAGTTGGGTAATTATATTGCAAGTGAGGGTGTGCACTTTCTAATTTTGTTATAGGAGTGTAGTTGGACGTTATCAAAAATAATTTTTGATAATGTCCAAGTACACTCCTAAAACCAATTAGAAAGCGTACATGATCGTTTGCAATATAATTACCCAACTCAATCAGTCGGGATCGATCCCACAGTGATGTAACCTAAGTCATATCTAAGTTATTTACAAGGAGATAAACACGGGAGTTACAAGCTCTTCAAGGCATGTTCGTGAAGATGGACGTACTTGAGCACACTTTGATACCATCCAAAGGGTTCCATATCATGATGCTTGGGTTAGATGCTGAAGAGAGGACAAATGAACATTCTGTCTAGCAGTGATGGCTTGGGTGACATACCATCGTCTCTTTCACGGTCTGACATTTTGGACATGACTATATTCTTCCTAGTTATGACGGTTTAGGTGACAGACCGTAAGAGTTATGCGCTTGTTGTGGGATTAATTGTTTGAGGTTTTAGGGTTTAATATCCCCTGTAGTTGCTTACGATTTCCTCTCTTTTTGTCTATCTATTTATCATTTTCCCTTGCTCTTTCAATTCCCATATTTAGTTTCTTTGTTCATAGTTCGATTCACATCATTTGGTATCAAACCCGTATTTAGATTCCTTCCTATAAGTCTAATCTTGGGTTTGTTAGTACAAAAAAATCAAAAATCCCAAAAAGATGTTTTTGATTCTTTGTTGGTTTTATTGTTTGAGCATTAAATTCGTATTCCCTAGTGTTTCTAGAGTCAAAATCGTATGTTTCTAGTCATTCCAGGTTGATTTGAGTATTCCACCATTGTTTGCTTAAAGAACTTGAATTGGGTCTACTCAATTTTGTATTTGTTTGGTTCTAATTTGTACTGGGCTTTGTTCTCTACATGGAGGACAAGCTAGATCTTAAATTTGGGGCCATTTCTAGTGAATTTGAAGAAGTTCCAAATTTGAATATTCTAGGTGTTCATGAGGACCTTCATATTGTTCTTGTTGAAGAAGAAACAAAAGGTACAAGTATGATCCCAAACTCTTGGTACAAGTTTGGGAAAAAGTATTTTTGAGTCCATAAAGGGTAAATACTAAGTGAAGTGGGTCCCAATAAGTCAAGAAATCAGAAGTTTAAGCATAAAGTTTAGGGTCCAATTTGCACAGTCGCTGAAGTGAAACCACAGTTCAACTGATGAATTGACACTTATCGGATGGACCATCATCTCAGACATCGTCCTGAGGCAGAATCTCAGTTTTCAACATCGAGTTTCACTGTTCAACTGACGGACCATCACTTACCTGATGGACCATCATCTAAATCCTCATTGTGAGGCATAATCTAGGCATCAACATCAAGTTTCTGTGGTTCAAATAATGAACCGTCAAGGGGTCAATGAACCATCACCTCAAGCATCGTTAGAGTTCAACTAAAGTGATCATTCTGCCTCGACTAGATAGTTCACCCTATGAACCGTCATTTGGTCCACGATCCGTCACTTGAGGTACGTTAAGGAGTAAGAAAATACAAAAAATTTAAATTTTTCATTATTTCATATTGATGTCATGGATTCTTTGGGTCATTTAGAGTGTTTTCAAGTGATCACCCAAATTGGCCCTGGAATTCTTATTTTTATACGGTTTTCAAGTTTCGTTCTTAATACTTCATAATTCGTGTGCATCTAGTACTCGTTCCGTACTTGTGAGTGCTAGTTCTTGAGTCCGTTTTTATTTCGTGCTAATTCCTTTTGTGCTTTTCTGATTTTATTTTGTAGTTAATTTCTTGATTCAACTCCATTAGTTTTAATTGAGTTGTCTGTCTTTTTTTTAAAACAAGGATCCATTCTAGCGAAGAGTATCAAATTGACACTTTGTGTACAACCGGGTATAAGCAAGCTTCAACATTAGCCGAGCCAATTTGTGAGGCAATCAAAGGTGTGAAAACATGAGCAATTGTGAGGCTTTTATTTTACTAACTCTAATGTTTTGTTTTTTTTTGGTTATAAAAGCCAATGTTGTTTGTTTGTTTTTGTTGAGTGTCTTATTGATAAGTACCATGGCACCGGGTGATGAAACTCAAAATCCCACGGGAGGGTGTAATGACCCTCCAGGTCAATCCCAGTGCTTATGCATGTTTACGATGTTTAGAGCCTTTCCATGACTGCCCCAGGTCGTGTATGACTTGATGGGACTGGTAATATGATTACCTGGCATTTCGTTTGACTTTTAGAGTCACTTTTCTATGTTGAATATTCTAATAGCCAGGTATGGCTCCCGGACCTGAACCCCTGTTAAACGGCCTGATATCGCACAAAATATATCTCCATAAAAGTATAATGTGGTCGCTATATCAAATATAGAACCCAACAAGGTTGGGGTTGATCCCACAGGGAATAGGACGAAATTATGTCGAATGCTAGTCTGAGTAATTGGCAAGTAAGTAAAATGGGGGGGGGGGGGTCGTGAGTAAGTGGTAATAGTAACGATTGCTGGTTTTTGAATTTTTAAACAATATGAGAAATACACTAGGACTGTGACCCCCAATGATTACTTAACTCCACTGGTTACTTGTGCTAGCAAAACTATCCGCTGCATTGCATGCAAAATCTAACAAGATATGTTCATCTAAATGTCTCTTGACCTTGGTTAGACGAATTTCACTCTTCTCATCTCGGTCTCCGAGTGTCGCACTACTAACCCTTATACTGGATCTCAGATAACTATCCCTGTTACGGCTCAAGTTATTGGATGAAGGTTGATAGCTTCAAATATCTGTTGTTATTCCTTGTTCCCAATATCTACCTCTCTCTCGAGCAAGTCTAGAATAAAGGCGAGTTTCTAACATTTGCAACCCTTAGAAGATCAATTATAATGAAGGTAATAACAACACATGCATTCCAAATGGTTCAGAATTGCTTTGCACTTAACTCGTTTTGTTAATTCCTCATGGTTCACACAACCCAAGTTAATGGGTTTAGATACTCATGATTGCAAGAACACAAGAAGAATTCAACGATGAAAAAATAATTGTAAACTCACAATAAAGAGAAAACTCTAAAATATCAATATCAATAAAACCCTAGAATCGATGTTCCAAGATTACAAAATCAATAATATGTTTATGAACTCAAAAAACAATGGAAAATATCTCTCAAAACAATGTACTGACCAACCCTGAACTTAGGAAAATAAAAGGGTATTTATAGATACAAGATGAATCCTATCCTAAACAAAATAGGAAAACAGAGTCGGCAACTTTCCATGGTATCGTGACTTGGTATCGTGGAACTAAGTCATGCCACATGGGTCCTGCCGTAGGAAACAGGGTTCCTTTCAATCTTTGGAAGTTGACTCACGGCACCAATCCACATGACGTGGGTAGACTCACGTTTCGTGAGTCCCTGGCATGGAAAGCAGGCTTCCTTCTAGTCTGCAGGAGTTGACTTGTCGTACCCACCCACGTGGCGTGGATCCACTCACGTAACGGGAGTCCATGCCGTTACTTCCCAGCTTCAATTTGGCTTTTTTCTTCCTCAAATGCTCCATTCTAATGCATGCTTCTTCCCTTTTTCTCCAGTTTTCCTCCATAACCTATTTCTCTGCAAAGTAGGACAGAAAATACATCATACCAACCAAACATACCCAAGTTATTGCATATTTTCCTTGTTTTGAGCATCGAAAGTGCCATGAGACCATGACACATCAACACCCCCAACTTAGAAAGTATGCATGTCCTCAGGCGAATAAAACTGAATAAACATGTACGATGTTTAACTAAGAGAAACCTAAGAGACCTATGGCAGTCGACTCATTGCTTTTGGCATAAAAACTTTTCTGACCCCTCCAACTTGCAAATCCAAACCATAGTGTGTATACATGCAACATATTATCATGATAAAGAAGGGATCAAATGATGGCATCAGATTATGAACAAACAACTAAACATATCTGCAAATGACATGATCCGAACAAACAGCAGCTAACAATGCAACCCATGTACTCTCACAACAAAGAAGTCCTATACACTCACAATATACGAATGAATATCAAAGTATGGACTGGGTCAAAACACTCTCTCTCACAAAGAAGTTCAAACAGTGTGTGTGAAATATCATAGGCTTGCCCTTATTTTCTATGCCTTAGTTTTTCGGACAGTTGGACTAGAATTACTATAGGACTTTCATCGGCTTGTAATGTAGGCTTGAGGATGGGTGTGGTACATATGGATATAGTGACTCAACCCTCCTTAACACTACACTATTTTTGGCTCCACTTTCCAACCATTCTCATTTTATCTTTCCTTATTCTCCTTCATTTATTTTCAGATTTTTTTTGTGTGTGTGATTTTCTTCATACTTTCAAAACACAATATTTTTTTTTCTTTTTGCAATTTCTATTTATTTCACTCATTTTTTTTTCTTCACACCCAAATTTGTTATTTTTTTGTTTTGCTAATCCCTTCTTCAAACCCAAGTTAAACTACGCACCCCTATAATAGCCACCCTCAACTTAGGCGATTTGCCTGAGTTGAGGTACACAATGTCCAAGGAGGGACCAGGTCTAAGACAGGTTCATTGTAAATCAAAATAGGAAGGTGATTAGGCTAATGAAAGAAATAGGTCAATTACAACTCAAAATCTGGATCAAGGGATATTTATTTCTTTTGGTCAGGCATTTAAGCTAAAAGTGGACTTATTCAAAAAGGGTCTATGATCCTTTCCTAACCACTATCTTATAACCTAGGCAAGACTAACCAGACAAGTTCTGGATCGCACACACAAAGTGAACTAGGTAATGACCTCACACACACATAGCACAGGGTTACATTATCAACTACTACCTATCCAGTTCATGCATTGGTAGCTACAGTCATTCTGCCTACAGTACTAATGCCATAACAAGATCCAAAAACTGTCACAAACTAATATACTACACACACATTTCAAGACAAAACTCTTAGGAGGGGTGTCTTTTAACAATCAAAAAGCATTATTAGCATTCAAAATACTTTCAGAATTGGACTGCACTAAGGTTCCCCTATTTTTCTCCTAATTAATCATGAAAACACATAAATACTATAAATAATTACCTAAACATGCCGGTTCTACTATGATAGCACACTTGGAGGAAAAGAAAACACGGCAACAAAACCCCCCAAGTGGTGGTATACCCCTACCCCCAACTAAATAATAGTGCACTGCCCCTAGTGTACAGCTATCAATATAATAAGTGTAGGGGAGTGAGGACATACCTGCGGTACCCTAGGCACTAAATATGCTCCCATCCATAGTAGGATCCTGTACATGCTCACTGGGCTCAACGCTAGGGGCTGACAATAAGGGAGGTGGCTGACTAGAAGATACTCCCAAGTTTCTCTGCTCATCTTCGATCTGACTGAGGTGATATTCAACTCAGGAGGATTTCATTTCCCTCCTCATGTCCCTGTCAAAATCACCGCCACTCGACTGCTGAAACTCCAGGCTACATGGCTACTTGGCCCTCGCAATCGGTGGCCCCTCATTTGCAAACAAATCCACCTCGAAAGCTGGCCTCATAGAAGCTGGCACGGGCATAAGTAGAATGACAAGGGTGCTGCTAGGTGCCATAGCTCTAACTTCCTCCCTCAATACAACCACCTCCTATGTCAATCCTGCCATATCAGGAATTTGTACTAAACTCATCCGATTTGCCATCTGTGTCTCAAAACTATCAATCCACCCATGCAGGTCTCTCACAAATCTATCTATGACCGCAGTCATGCAGGCCTCAACTCTCGCCTCTGAAGCCTCTATCGTGGAACTGACCCATGGATTAAACTGGGATACTAACTTAGCCATCTAGTCCTGTGTGTGTGCCTGCCTTTCAAACATCTACATCTGCCTATCAACCAACTGTTGCAGAAAGTCCCTCAGAATTGAGACCATACTAGATAGGGTCGATGGTGCTGTAGTGCCTGCAACCTCATCACTCATCGGGCTTGTGCCCTCAGCAGGTATACGCATCAGCTCAGGCACACTCACCGATGCTGGAGTACTAACTGAAACTTCTTTATCTCCAAGCCCTTAAAAAGGCCGTGCTAGATGATGTGGAAGGATGAGACCTTTTCGGAAAAACTGGGTTATCCCCCCGCTGATGCATCAATCCTATATCAGAAATCTGGGTCACTTCAACAACATGATCAACTGTAGGTATTGAGGCCACACCAGCAGTATTACATAAGCCTTGGATGAAACATGGAAAAGAAATGTTGGTGAGGTCGCGGAAAGCACGCTCATGGATCTCCTCAATGATATAGCGAGCGAAGTTAATATCATAACCTGCCAGAATACTTGCTACCAATATTTTTGATCTAGTGTGAGTGAATTATCAGCATTAGTGGGACCCAAATGATGCCTGAAAATCAACCACCAAAACCGTACTGCAAATTAAAGCGAAGACTTCTTCATGTCCAGATTCCCGGCAACCCAACTAGCATCTGCACCATCCTCGTTATGTAACCCGCAATCCACTGAAGTAACACCAACCACTGATCAGCATACCTCATCTTAGTCCTGTTTCTCACCGTCTCCAAGCAGTGATCAAACTCAGTAGTCATGGTAGAAATCTCCCTTTCTACTCCAAACAAGAACCTGTGGATCATTCGCTCGGATATGTACCACCAGTACCGAAGACAAAAGTTGTCCCTATAGCTGCATTACTCTCACTAAACACAGACTCATATATACCCTCAACATGCTCCTCAGACCCAGATATATCATCCTCGTGATCCTCACCGATTGCAGAAGCATCCGTTCCCTCATCAAACTGGAGGGCGAAGTCAGAAGACTGATCAGGAGCAGTCGGGTTAACAGGTTGTGGGAGCTGTGGAATAGGCTAAAGTGCAGCCCAAGCAGTAGCTTGTGCCCTAGTTTGTAACCTCGTTTTACGAGGTACAAGAGCAGATTCATGAGAAATCTCAAACACCTCCTCGGATCCACTTTTATTTGACCCCGAAGGTTCATCGCATAACCTAGTCATAAATTCAGGGTTTTTAGTTCTGATTCTCAAAGATGAACTCATATCTTCGCATTTGGGGTTAAATTTTGGCAGCATTTCTGATTAAATGGGTTGGGTTTGGGGCAGATTTGGGTCGAAGTTGGTTTGGGTTTGGGGTTTTAGGGTTTCAAGACTTTTGGGGTTATGGGGTGGATGATTTTTGAATTTTCTTGTAATTGGAGTGGTGGTGGTACGAATTAGAATGGTTGGTACTTGGGATTTATAGTGATTATAGGATAGAAAGTATTAATTTGGATGAATTGGGGAAAGAAATCGCGTATGTGGAGGCTTGGAGGATCGGGTTTTTGGAGATTGTATCCGGGTAGTATCGAATTTTATAGGGGTAGGCTGAAATTAGGGTTGGGTTGGGTCGGGTCTTGATAATTAATTTTGGGTCTGCTTTTCATGGTATCGACCCACACCACGTGGGTTTACCCACGTCACGTTAGTCCCTGTCGTGGGTCGGGTTCTGCAGCCATAAGTATTCTCTGATTCCTATGATACTGACCCACGCCTCTTGGTTTTACCTACGTCACGTGGGTCCCTAACGTGGGTCGGGTTCTGCATGTGAATAATTTTCTCTGACTTCCATGGTATAAACCCACGTAACGTGGATGAATTTACGGCATGTGAATCACTTTTGTGGGTTGTACTGACATTTTCAGTTCAATAGTTTAAATTCCAACTAACTTATCCTTCGTATCTTCGCGGCACAACATGGCTAACTTGACTAATAAGACTTCATCAACCAGCCCATGGTTTGCCTCCCAAGCAATGCCTGATTTAACATCGAGGCATGACATGGCTAACTTGACTAATCAAACTTCATCAAGACTCATCTCCGCACATGTCCTAATTTCTTTCGTGATTCCCACATAGTGCTTTACACGCTACCCATTTACCTTGAATAGAACATTATCATCACCTTTTATTTCGATTGCTCCATGCGGGAACACCCTAACAAAAGTGAATGGTCCAAACCATTTAGACCACAGTTTTCCAGCAAAAATGCAAAGCCTGGAGTTATAGAGCAGCACCACATATCCTGAGTGAAACTCTCGTCGTTCAATCCTCCGATCATGATATAATTTCATCTTCTCTTTATACAGTGCTGAACTTTCATAAGCCCGAAGACAAAATTCATCCTTTTCATTTATCTGCTCTAGTCTCAATTTAACCGCATCACTCTATACCAGATTCATCCTCTTCAATGCCCATAACACTTTATGTTCAAGTTCGATAGGCAAATGACATGATTTATCAAATATCAGCTGATATGGAGATACACCAATTGGTGTCTTAAATGCAGTTCGATATGCCCATAGTGCATCATCCAATCTTCTTGCTCAATCAGTCCTATTGGCATTCACTATCTTTGCCAAAATAGACTTAATCTCACGATTTGACACTTCAACTTGCCCACTCGTCTGAGGATGGTAATGTGTTGCAACCTTATGTTTGACATCATATTTTTCAAGTAAGGTTTTGAACAGCCGATTACAGAAATGGGATCCTCCATCACTAATGATAACTCAGGGTGTACCAAATTGTGAAAATATGTTCCTTTTTAAGAATGTCGTGACACTTCTTCCTTCATTATTGGGAAGCGCAATTGCCTCCACCCACTTAGAAACATAGTCAACAACTACCAAAATGTATTTCATCCCATGTGAGCTCATAAAGGGGCCCATAAAATCAATTCCCCATACATCAAACAATTCGAGCTCAAATATAGTTGTCATAGGAAGGTCGTGTCTGCGTGAGATATTTCCTTGTCTTTGACATTTGTCACAGGCTCGAGCATAGTCATGAGTATCTTTATAGATGGTGAGCCAATAATACCCGCATTGTAAGATCTTGTGCGCATTCCGCGTACCGCCATGATGACCCCCAACTGGAGATGAATGACATGCTTCCAAAATACTCATCATTTCGGCCTCTAGGATACACCTTCGAATCATACCATCTACACATACCCTAAATAGGTAAGGCTCATCCCAGAAGAATTTTCTCACCTCATGCATGAATCTCCTCCATTGCTGGTACGACATATCTTCGGGACTACATCACTCGCTAGAAAGTTGGCAAAATCTGCAAACCATGGGATTAAGTCTTGTGATACTGCTAACACTTGATCATCTAGAAAAGTATCATCAATATCGATATCATCCCTTAATTTGAGCATGGATTCCTCCTCAAGGCGTGCTAGGTGGTCTGCAACCTGATTCTCAGTCCCCTTGCGGTCCTTGACCTCAAAATCAAATTCTTGTAGTAGAAGTACACACCGAATCAGCCTTGGGTTGACGTCCTTCTTTGACATAAGATATATAAGTGTGGCGTGGTCTGTATGTACAATCACCTTCGTACCAATCAAGTAAGATCAAAATTTTTCATAAGCAAAAACCACAGCCAAAAACTCTTGCTCAGTAACAGTGTAATGCTTCTGGGCTGGAATAAGTGCCTTGCTAGCGTAGTAAATCATATGTAGAATCTTTTCATATCTTTGGCCAATGACTGCACCCAAAGCTACTCCCCTAGCATCACACATAACCTCGAATGGCATCGTCCGGTATGGTGTGACAATGATAGGAGCTGAAATCAACTTCTCTTTAAGACATTCGAATGCTTTTAGGCACTCTCTATTGAACATGAACTTCACTTCTTTCTCCAAAAGTTTGCATAACGGATGTGCAATCTTAGAGAAATCCTTGATGAATCTTCTATAAAAGCCACAAAAAACTTTGAATCCTTTTCACAAAAATCGGTGGGGGTAATTTTTCAATTACCTCAATCTTTGCTTTGTCTACTTCGATACCCTTCTTTGAGATTCGATGTCCCAATACAATACCTTCTTTAACCATAAAGTGACATTTTTCCCAATTTAGCACTAAGTTACACTCTTCACTTCTTTGTAACACATTAGCAAGGTGGGCTAGACAATTGTCAAAAGAATCTCCCACTACATAAAAATCATCCATGAATACCTCAATAGTGTCTTCCACCATGTAGGAGAAAATAGACATCCTGCAACGCTGAAAAGTGGCTGGTGCATTGCATAACCCAAACAACATCCTTTTGAATGCGAAAGTCCCATAAAAGCAGGTGAATGTGGTCTTCTCTTGGTCCTCGGGAGCAATGAAAATCTGATTATATCCTAAATAATCGTCAAGAAAGCAGTACCACCCCTTTCCAGCAAGACGGTCAAACATCTGGTCCATGAAAGGCATGAGAAAGTGATCCTTTTTGGTCCAAGAATTTAGCTTTTGATAGTCCATACAAACTCTCCATCCGGTGACTGGCCTCATTGGGATTAACTCATTCTTGTCATTTGGAACCACAGTGATTCCTCCCTTCTTTGGCACACACTGCACTGGGATTACCCACTTGCTATCAACAATGGGGTAAACTACACCTGAATCTAACCACTTAATGATTTCTTTCTTCACAACTTCCTGCATAGGTTGGTTCAGACGGCGTTGGTGCTCAATGTTCGGTATACACTCAGGAACAAGCTAAATTTTATGAGTGCAAAATGGCGAGTGGAATCCCTATAATATCATCAATGGACCAACCAATGACCCTCTTAAAATTCTTCAATACCGAAACCAGAGCTTCTACCTGCCATCCTGCTAACTCAGCGGAAGTGATTACAGAAAAGGTGTTATTGGCTCCCAAAAATACGTAGCAAAGCTAAGAAGGAAGAGCCTTAAGCTCTAAGACTGGAGGCTCCTCAACAGAAGGGCGAGCCGGTGGGGTCACCCTATTCTTCAAATCGAGATCAAGTTTCTTTGGAGTATAAGTGTAGGATCCCCTACAAGCAAGCACTCCTACCATCTCATCGTATTCCTCAATCCCATCACTGTCAAAATTTATAACCACAGCCGCAAGAGCTTCTACCCCCAACCTTTCTTCAATTGGAACGACTATGGTACTTTCATCAAGCGTATCAATTACAGAAATCATCCGCATATCTTTCTGTTGCTTCATGGAATGACAAATATTGAAATTAACATATTCATCTTTTAACCTGAATTTCATCTGCCCAGTTTCCATATCAACCAACGCACGGCCAGTGGCAAGGAATGGTCTCCCCATAATGATCAAAACCTCGAAATCAACTTCACAATCCAGAATCACAAAGTCATCTAGAAAGATAAAAGATGCAACTTTCATCGAAACATCATACAGAATACCCATCGGCTTTTTCACAGTTCTATCTGCTATAAGAAGCCTCATAGAATTCGGTTTTGGTGCTCCCAACCCCAACTGCTTAAAAACGGCTAGCGGCATTAAGTTAATACTAGCACCCAAATCACATAGTGCCTTTACAAAGTTGTATGACCTGATAGTATAAGGAATTGTGAAGTCTCCTGGATCCTCCTTCTTTTCTACTAGGGAACGCGAAGCAACTACACTACAATGATACAAGTTATCTGTCGGTTCAAAACTGACAGTTCTCTTCTTCGTCACCAAGTCTTTCATGAACTTTGCGTAATCGGGAATTTGCTCCAATGCCTCAATAAGAGGAATATTTACCGATAGATCTTTCAACATTATAATAAATTTCTGGTATTTACTTTCCTCAGCCTTCCTTTTCAATATTTATGGAACTTCCTTCTCCTTCCTCTTCTCAGATTCCACTTCCTTATCAATACTGTGGGGTTTGTGAGCTGCATTGTTGTCCGCTGCTAAATTTTCTAGCTCCATCTCAAACTTTTCATCACCCACCACTGGCTCATCTTTCTTATCATTATCCACAGGAATAGATAGGTTGGTCGTGTTCTTTCCGCTTCTTGTAGTAATGGCTAAACAATGACCGTTATTTTTAGGATTTTAGATGGTGTTACTTAGAAGAGTGCCTGGTTGACGTTGTTTCAATGCCACTGATATCTTCCCAAACTGTTGCTCCAACTGTTTTATGGCAGTTGAGTGAGATTCAACTTTCTGACTTATTCCCGAAATGTCCGCCCTAATTTTTTTCAACAAATTTTCTTGGTTTTCTGATCCTTTAACCAATTTGGTAAGAAGGGTTTCCGTTTGTGAATTTTTGTAGTTAGTATCACGGTTCCCTGGTGGAACATAAGCACTGCTCTTCTCCTTGTAATCTTTTTTTCGTCTCAAGTCTCCATCACGATATCATTCTTTGTCTCTATATCCTGACTTGTTGTAATTGTCTTCATACTAGTTCCGATCTTGATTCCCTTGCCTCTTGGCCCTTGGCTCGAAAATCCTCCACTTCTCAATCCAAGTACTTAGCTTTCTCATCAGATTCATAATCGTCATGCTTAGGTGTTTTTCCTTGTGGACCTATGGCATGCACCTTCTCAACATCTCTAGCCGCAATCTATTTAGCTAACAAACTGATTTCTGTCCTCAATTGTGCGACCTCTTGAGCTACGAACTCATCCAACGCCCATTGTACTGCTGATGCTCCAATAGTGTATGTACCAGCAGGTGTATCTACCTCCCGAGTATGCCATCCTCGATTGGTCTTAGTGATACGATCTAAAATCTCTGAAGATTGTTCCCACATCAGACTCATAAATGCTCCTCCAGTGATCGAATCTGCTACAGCCTTAGTATTTGCATTTAAAGCCCTGTAGAAGATTTCAAGTACACTTCTGCCACTCATTCTATGATTTGGAACATTCTGCAGCTTCTTCTTAAACCTTAGCCATGTCTCGTAAAGTGCTTCAGAATGTAGTTGTTTGAAGTTGTAAATCTCATCCTTTAACTGTAGCATCTTGGAAGGTGGAAAAAATCTCTCCAGAAAATGATTTCTCAACTCTTCCCAAGTAGTAATGGAGCCTCGTAGTAATTTGTCCAACCACAAAGTTGCTTCTCCTATTAAAGAGAACGAAAACAATCTTAATCGAATGGCCTCTTGCTCCACTCCAGGAAAATTATACGAAGTACAGACCCCCACAAAGTTCATCACATTCATGTTTGGTTCATCCATCGAAAGTCTGGCGAATACGCCTTTCAAGTTAAGCAGGTGGATCATGGCACTTGTAATATTGAACTTAGTGCCCTGAGGTAATTCTGGTAGGATAATGGCGCCAGTCTCTATCGACTCAAAATAAGCCACATCCTCTTCTTTTGGATCATCAAAAACTGGCACATGTGGTCTTTGAGGTGTTTTGTGTGCCCTCAGTCTTCTTTGTCTATCTTCAGCATCAGCCAGATGTTGTGCTGCTTCCTGCATAGCTCGATTATCTCTATTTGCTTGCCTAAGAGCATCTTGCCTAGCTTGCTCTTCCCGTGTCAATTGAGAGGTAGTTTGGTCCGCTGTTTCATAACCAATTGGCTGAATTAGTTGGTTATGAATGTCTCCCGCGGCTGTGGGATCCTGAACTCCGTTGGTATTCATCATTCTTCAATTAGCTCTCAAAGTTCTTTCTATTTTAGGATCAAGTGGAATCAGGGGATTGCCTTGACTCCTAGTATTTTGCATACACCAGCGTGTGCCCATAAAAGTATAGTAAAATAAAACCAATCAACTCCAACAAGCAAAATACTCAACTCAGTAATCGTAGTCCCCGGCAACGGTGCCAAAATTTGATATAGCCCAAAATATACCTCCAGAAAAGTATAATGTGGTCGTTGTATCAAATATAGAATCCAACTAGGTTGGGGTCGATCCCACAAGGAATAGGATGAAATTATGTCGAATGCTAGTCTGAGTAATTGGCAAGTAAGTAAAACTGGGGTTTTTTTTGTGAGTAAGTGGTAACAGTAATGATTAATGGTTTTTGAATTTGTAAAAAATATGAGAAATACAATAGGACAGTGATCCCCAATGATTCCTTAACTCTACCGGTTACTTGTGCTAGCAAAACTATTCACTGCGTTGCATGCAAAATCTAACAAGATATGTTCATCTAAATGTCTCTCGACCTTGGTTAGATGAATTTCACTCTTCTCCTCTCGGTCTCCGAGTGTCGCACTACTAACCCTGTCCTGGATCTCAGATAACTATCCCTATTATGGTTCAAGTTATTAGACGAAGGTTGATAGCTTCAAATCTCTGTTGTTATTCCTTGTTCCCAATATCTACCTCTCTCGAGCAAGTCTAGAATACAGGTGAGTTTCTAACGTTGCAAACCGTTAGAAGATCAATTATAATAAAGGTAATAATAACACATGCATTCCCAATGGTTCAAAATTGCTTTGCACTTAACCCATTTTGTTAATTCTTCATGGTTCACACAGCCCTAGTTAATAGGTTTATCTACTCATGATTGCAAGAAGACAAGAAGAATTCGATGATGAAAACATAATTGTAAACTCACAATAAAGAGAAAACTCTGAAATCTCAATATCAATAAAACCCTAGAATCGATGTCCCAAGTCTACAAAATCAATAATATGTTTATGAACTCAAGAAACAATGGAAAATATCTCTCAAAACAATGTACTGACCAACCCTGAACATAGAAAAATAAAAGGGTATTTATAGATACAAGATGAATCCTATCCTAAACAAAATAGGAAAACAGAGTCGGCAACTTTCCATGGTATCGTGGAACCAAGTCACGCCATGTGGGTCCTGCCATAGAAAATAGGTTTCCTTTCAATCTTTGGGAGTTGACTCACGGCACCAATCCACGTGATATGGGTAGACTCACATGTCGTGAGTCCCTGGAGTGGAAAGCAGGCTTCCTTCCAGTCTATAAGAGTTGACCTGTGGTACCCACCCACGTGGCGTGGATCCACTCACATAATGTGAGTCCATGCCATGGGACACTCCCCAGCTTTGATTTGGCTCTTTTATTCCTCAAATGCTCCATTCTAATGCATGTTTCTTCCCTTTTTCTCCAGTTTGCCTCCATAACCTATTTCTCTACAAAGTAGGACAAAAAACTCATCATACCAACCAAACATACCCAAGTTATTGCATATTTTCCTTATTTTGAGCATCGAAAGTGCCATGAGACCATGACACATCACGGCCTCGGATGCCATTTCTGACCGTCTCATTCGATTTGAAATGTCGACTTTAGGTTAGCTAGACCTTTGGTTTGGGCCTTGAGGTTCCCAAACTTATTTTGGGTGATAGGTTGACTATTGGCTAAGTCGAGTCAGCCCTTGGGGTGTGGGCCCTAGTCTTAGTTGGAATGACCTCTGATGGAAATTTTGATAGGGCTATTAAGTTCAGAGCATTGAAATTAGTTAGGTAGCATAGTTTGTTTGCATGCACGAGACTCCGGATCGATCTCGGACACATAGTCGAAATTGCCCGGACTTAGCCATTTTTGGCATTGGCCATGGGCTAAAGCAGCCATAGGAACGCCTTAGCACTAGGCTTTTAAGCGGCCCTAGGCATGCTTTAGTGGCCAAGGCAGGCTAGGCCAAGGCGCTTTAGCATCCAAGGGAATGGATAAAGAGGCCATAGGTGCTTAAGCGACCCTTGGCTCCACTTTAGCGGCCAAGCGGTAGGAGCGATGGAGCGCTTAAGAGGCTACTTAGGGCGCTTTAGCACTAGGCACTTAAGTGGCCATAAGGGCATTTTAGCGCTACCTGCCTTGGCTATATATAGACATTTCACCTTCTCTCTCATGTTTAAATGAACAAACTCCATAGAAACACCATTTTCAGAGCTTCAAGATCTTATATATGCTTGTATAGCAAGGTCCAAGCTTGGACACTTATATATTTATGTTTGTGGCTTCGTTCTCGATATTTCTACGGTACATTTTCCTGATTTTACCGTTTACATTTTTGTTGGATTTATTGGTATTGTTATTGGTATTTGAGATGTATTAAGCTCAGATGATAAGATAGATGTTGTGACTGTTGGTCACTGTGAGATTTGGGATGCTGTGACTATTTCGGTTTGGCGGGTTCTGCATACGAGCCCTACGTGAGTTGTCTGGTCATGTTCAGACCTAGTGACATATGGGTATCATTGGTTATGTTTTGACATATAGTTTACCATTTTGATAGCGTGGCAGCAATTAGAGGCCTCTCGAAAGGGGAAGGCTCCAGCTTAGCGGGTTCTTTTGGCAGGCTTATGATGGCGTCCAGGTAGGCTTGGCTTACTTTCCCTTACACATAGATTGGGTTTATATGTGATATATATATGTTGTTGTGCTGGTATTGGGATGGTATTGCAGTTATGGTGTTGGCTTGCTGCATTTAGGCTTTTGAGCCGAATAATGCCACCCGAATTCATTCCCGGTCCAGTATCCTCGTAGTATGCCACAGGTGACCCATTTGGGCTTAGTGGGTAGTATTCTATTATTGGCTGGGGATTTATGAGATTATTGTTCAGACTTGGCCAGACTTAGTCAGATCCGGGTGGATGTTGCCAGATTTGGTTTCGAGACCCGTAGCGAGCCTCGCTATCATTCTTAGTCAACATATTTTAGTATTTGAGATTATTAGACCTAGTTAAGCCTGAGATGGCCCATTGGTGTTGATATGAAGTAAACATGATCCAGTTATGTTAATTTAGCCTAGTGGACCTTATTAGTCCCTGACAGTGCTTACCTTTTACCGGTGTAACTAGCCGCGACGTAGAGTTGGGACCCGCTTTGCTAGGAAAATACTCAGGGGCTTATGTAAATCTTTCCTGACTATAGGCTGGTGACTTGACGACCCTGAGACTGCTTTATAGCATATTATGAGCTTGTTTCCCTACTTATATTTTGGGCCCAATTTGGGCTGGTGTGCTCATTTATCTGTGTTTGGGTGTGGATTCTGGCACTACTTCAGCATTGAGAAACTGGTTACTATGAGTTTTGATTCGACTCCAGCCACTACAGGTATGATGTTTTGAGATACTGGTTACTATGAGTTCCATTTCGAGTTCGATCTCAGATATATATTATATGTGGCCTATCGTTATTACCCACAGTGATTGGTTTGAATTCGACGTTGGTTCTGGTATTGTTATGGTGCTACTGGATATGGGTTCAGCTATAATTTTATTGATGATACTGCATTTACTATTGTTGTGTGCCCTATCGATTTTTAGGGGCTAGGCTGGGTATTGTATTCTTCTGTGTGTTGAGCGGGTTTATGGGGCCCCAATTGGGTTATGTTTGACTTATGTGTTCTGTGCGCAGTTACTTACTTATTATTCAGTATCGTATTTGCTTATCAGTTATACCCGTACTTAGCATGCAACCCCGTACTTCAGCTTGTTTATGTTACATTGGGCTCAGTCGGTCGATGATGCCTATTGAGTACCCGTTGCCCCGGTACTCATACTGAACTTTTGTATCTTTTCCCGATGCATGTCCAGTCACTAGCCGACGGCCATGACGTGATTCATCTTAGAATCGATTTTGGAACAGGGAAAGCTTACTGACGTTCGAGGTAGATCCCACTCCATCTCTGATATATAGTCTTTTGGATTTGAGACTGTTGTATAGATGTTGTGTATATTTGGTTTCTGTCTTGTATTCTGACCTCACCAGGTCTCGGGTGGGGTTTTAGAGTTATATATTGTCCTCTTTATTCTTGTCCCGGTATATATACTTTCTTTGCCTTTACATTCGTAGCATGTTGATGGTAGTAGTTTTACTTAATCTCATTTCTTATGAGATCCTGCCTATTGGTCCATCGCTTGTTGCCCTAGGCTAGGGCTTGGCTTGCCTATTAGTGGTTTTTGGTAGGCGCCATCATGACTCAAGAATTGGGTCGTGGCAGAGGGGTTAATATGGAAGCCTTAATAGAGGCAATCATGGGGATGAGATAAGATATCAATAAAGTGAAGGGTCAAGTATTGGGCATGGATGGTAGGATTATAAATATGGATGGGATAATGTCGAGCATGGATGGTAGGATGATAAACATGGAGGGGCATTTAAATCCTTGAATTCTACTCTCCAATCTAATGTCCAAGCTTCATCAAGTGGACAAGCCCAAATCACTTCCCCTAACATTACACCCGGAAACTTTAGTCAAATGTATGATCCAATATTTCAAGGAAATGTTCCATTACCCCAAACCAATATCAATCGAGCTCTACGAAATGTTGTTTGACCACTCCAACCCCAATTTAACCAAAAAATTCCAAACCAAAATCCACCCTAACAAGCCCTACCAAACCAAATCTACCCTACCAAACTCCAACTAACCAAAATCCACCTTACTTAACCTCACAAAACCAAAATCCAACCAACCAAGTAGTAGAAGTTGTGGGAAATGAGCAATAAAGAGAGTTTGAGTAGCCCATTGAAGAAGATATTGGGTATGGTACTCAAGGAAATAGGCCAAGAGGACAAGGTGTATTTCAAGAATGGGGAGGTAGACATGGTCCAATTTCACAAGAAGAAAAAAACTATGGGAATCAACATCAAGGTGGAGGTCAAAGAGACTATCATGTAAATCAAAACTCCACCCTTTCCACTCCCCAAAACTATCATGCTACCTCTAGTGGGCATGATCAAAACACCTCCACTACTATCTTTCCAAAAACATTCTACCAAATGTTCAATCCACCGAGGCAAGTAAATGATCCCATCATCCAATCCACTACTTACCCGAATAATCAAAATCCTGTTCGTTCACTACAACCCCGATTCAATCAAATTAACCAAGAAGCTCTACAAAACCAACCCATTAACCAAAATCCAACACCCCAAGCCCCACTTAACCGAAAACAACCCATCCAAGTTGAGGATATAGGGGGAGGGACTTCATGAAGAAAATGAAAAGTTAGATGAAGTGGCACTATTTGCGGAATTTGTATGAAATAGGCACGGAGCTCAAAGAGAAGGGTATAGAGGATGAGGAGTAAGATTTGGTTCGGTTCCCCCATGGAAGAGAAAACTTGGTAAAATGGCCCCAAGATCAAGGAGATTTTCAATGGGATCAAGGAGGTAATGCAAGTCGAGACACGGGTCTTAACTTCATCAAGATCACACTTCCTACTTTCAAAGGAATTAGTGATCCATCGGTTTGCCTTGATTGGGAAGTACAATGTGAAAGGTTTTCCAACTCAATGATTTTCCAGACAAAAGAAAATTGCCCATGCAATTGCTCAATTTGAGGGGTATACTTCTACTTAGTGGGAAACCCAAAGAATGCACCGAGAAAGAGATGGTAATCCCAATCTTTCAGATTGGGACCAAGTGAAAGCCATTATAAGGGGAAAGTATGTGATGTTAAGATACAAACAAGAACAACTCACCAAGCTATATAACTTGAAGCAAGGAGGTAAAGGTGTGGAAGACTACTATGAAGAATTCCAAAACTTGATCCTTCAACTTTAGATTGATTAATCACCAAACCATCGCATTGATCAATTCAAAAGAGGGTTGGAATACGACATTGCTTCTTAACTAGTTTTCCATAAATTTCAAGACATAGAAAAACTTATCGAAGCGGCCATTGAGGTTGAGAAAAGCAACAAGAAGAAGAGATCTTCCAATCTTATTGGCTACTCACCTTCTAGTTCTAGGGTAAATCCCAAAGAAGTAGCTCAAGCATCATCTGGGTGGGACAAAGACAAGGACTTCAACAAATCCTATAAGAAGAAGCCCTTTGAGAAGAATGTTCCAAATTATCCACCAAAGGTTGAAGGTAACAAGTTCCCGAACCCTAACTCCAAAGGTATTATTTATTTTAAATGTCAAGGTTGGGGTCATAAAGCAAGTGAGTGTCCCAACCGAAGGAATGTCATCATTTTGGAGGGTAAGGATTACTTATTGGGAATGAGGTGGCACTAGAATATGGTGGTGAGGAAGAAGGCCAAGAAGATGAGACTTTTAATAATGATGAGGATCTTACGGGAGATCCTAATTATAGGGAAATTAATGTACACAAGGGAATGATGATGAAAGTTCTCCATGAAGATATTTGGCCTTAAGAAGGAGAGATAATGAATTTTAACTTTATGCTGAGGCGAGTGATGAGTAGTAAGGCCTTGGAAGATCCAATCCAAGAGGAGAAAATGAACTTGGCTCAAGAAGGGGTACTTTGTATCCACCCCAAGCCCTTGTTGTTTGCTAACCATGGTACTAGCATTTTTACTAGTACTAACACTTCTCTTCTGTAGGGTCACGAGGAAATGTTCTCAAAGGAGGACCCGAAGAAAGTTCCTCCCGAGCATAAACTTGAAGGCCTAGATGAGTTCTTATCTAAGGACTCCAAAGTTGATTAAGGTTTGACTCAAAGGAGGTTCTTAATCAAACTCCTATGGGTTGATGTATACTTGCTAGTAATGGGTAAATCATCTAACCCAATGGATCAAAAAAAGGAGTTACCTATCAAGGGAACTCCTACAAAGAGGCAAGAGGACCAAGCCTATTGGTCCAAGTTGATGCATAGAAGGGAAGGTCCATATGGTGTTTGTATGGAATACAAGAGAGAAAGTTCAAAGCCTTGTTCCAAAGGTATGTACCTACCCCTTATTATTCCAAGTAATCCTTCGAATTATGATGATATTTACCCTATGGTAGGCAAATTCTTAAAGTTGCATGACTTCAAGTCCTACCAAGAGAGTGTTGATGTCTCTCAAACCACTTTGTGGTTTGTTATAGCTATGCTTAAAATGTATGGCCTCCACAACCTAAATACCTAATCTATTTGTTACTTTGAGAAGAGTCCATGGTACTTACTTGATAAACAACTCTTGTTTCCTATTCCTTGTCACACTTATGTGGGTAGGCAAGCTAAATCAATAGGATGGATTTCTCTAATGAATACCCATCTCTTGGGAAGTTGTTTGAGTGAAAGAAATGTGAGGTGCTTAAATTGCCTTTTCTTATCTTCTTGTTTTTTTATCTTTGAGAGCACCTTAAATAAGAGTGGTAATCTTAGCTTTCTTCATTTCTATCTCTTTACTTATAAAAATAGCCATGTTTGGGTTGAGAATATATTTTGTGTAAACATGGTTTGTTATGAAAGGAAGGATAATCTGCACCTAATGACTTGATTCTATCCTTGGTTGTTCCAACATATGGTGACTTGCTTGCTAGTTCACTTAAGGATATTCGTAATCTTGTAAATGGAAATACCTTGGGAGAGTGTCATGATGCTGATTATAGCCAACACTTTTGGGTCTTGTATGATGAGTCCTTTTCATTGGGAATAAAGGATAGTTGGTTATATAATAAGTGTGTGCAACCTTGGCATGGTAATTGGATTGGTTTTGCTAACACTAACCCTCATGCATTGAGGATATTGTTGATGCTTGTTTTACCTATGGTTTTGTAAGGTTTGGATTCAAGGTCGAATACTTTTCTAAAAGGGGAGTATGATACATCCCAAATTAGTATCAACCCTTTGAGGCCTATGTTTTGAGGTCAACATATAAGAAACCAAGCCATGATCTTCTTAAGGGCACAAGGACGTGCTTGGAGGACCCTTTTAGAGCTCCTACTAAAACATTACCATATATGGAAGATAGCTTGGAGCTTGGGATGCATTGGAATAAGAGCTCAAAAAGAAGGAATAATGGGCTATCTAGATGTGACAACTCACTTGGGGATTAGTAAAGGGCTTGACCAACTGCCAAGCGAACCACCAAATAAAGACCAAGAAGAACCCCCATTGTTTAGGAGTGACGGCTTGCTTGGCGATCCGCCACAAGATTGACTAGCCATTGAGAGAGACGCTAAGACAAGACAAGGGAGGAGACACACTGCCTTAAGGTGATAAGAGGTTTGGTGGTTAGTCACCTGGTTGACGGACAGCCATGGGAACCGTCACAAGCCACTAGATCGTCATTTTATGGCTATTTTCTTAATTTGTCCATGGTCACTTTTGGTCCTTTCTAATAGACTAAAAATAGAAACTTCTAGGTTTTATTTCATTAGCTTATTTTGATTATTGATGGACCAAACACTTGAGAGTGTGATTAGATAGTTCTTGTTGAACGTTTGCTTAGAAATGATGATTGATTGGGTGTACGATACCCTTTTGGTCCACGTAGGAGTTAGGTGCTTGTATTAGGATTACGTTTAAGGATCAATGGTTTGATATACTTTTGGTTTGCTTACATTTGTTTTCTTGTGTCTATCTATTTTATCTTCATTATCTTTAGATTTCTATACTTTGTGTTTGTTTTTGTATTTTTGGATTGTATCAACCAACAAGTGTTAATCAAGCTCCAAATTTGGAACTACCAAGATAAGATACTATGCTATGTGGTTCCAATGTAATCTTGCCATGTGTTACTTGTAGGGCCTTTGTAGCATGACCATTCAACAAAGCATGACAGAAGGAGTAATAGGTACTCGCTTGTGTTAAATGGACATAAATATGTTCTTCATCCTATGTCTCCTTCACAAGTTAATGAAGTGTATCAAAAGATAAAGGCATTGGAAGGGAAGGACAAATAAGAGAAGAAAGAACATGCTAATAAGAAGGATATTGAAGGAGAAGAAAGGAGGGAGTTGATGGGAAAAAGCAAGTTGGTGATGTTGGCTAAGTATAAAAAGATTTAGGAGATTGTTCAGGACCAAATTTCCTTGATCTTTATCACACATAGGGATTATGTTTTGCAAACTAACTATTTTAACTCTTCTTTGTGACATTCTATTTCTTGTCTTATGCATAATTATAAAGATGTCTTCCCCAAGGAGCTTTCACATGGATTACCCCCTCTTCAGGGTATTGAACACCAAATTAATGTCATGTCGAGTTCCTAATTGCTAAACAAACTGGCCTATCAAAGTAATCTAGACGACATCTTGGTGCTTTAAAGACAAGTTAAAGAACTCTTCAACAAAGGCTATATTATGGAGAGCATGAGTCCGTGCACCGTCCCGATCATATTGGTGCCAAAGAAAGATGGAACATGGCATATATTTATTGATTGCCAGGCAATCAATATAATAATGGTAAAGTATCACCATCCGATCCCTAGATTAGATGACATATTATATGAACTCAATGGTTCTTATGTGTTTTCAAAAATTAACCTTAGGAATGGGTACCATCAAATCCAGATAAATCCAGTCACTAATGGAAAACCACCTTCAAGACCAAATTTGGTCTATATGAATGGAGGGTTATGTCCTTTGGGCTTAGCAATGCTCCTAGTACCTCTATGAAATTAATAAACCATGTGATAAAACCATATATGGGGAAATTTGTTATGGTGTATTTGATGATATTTTGGTTTATATTAATTCCCTAGATAAACATGTTGAACATTTTAAAGGTGTTTTTGATGTGCTTAATAGAGAACAACTTTATTCCAACCTTGAAAATTGTTCATTTTGTGTGGATGAAGTTGTGTTTCTCGGAGTTGTTGTAAGCTCAAGAGGAGTCAAAGTGGATGAATCCAAGATAGATACCATTAAGAAAGTCAAAGTGGATGAATCCAAGATAGATGCCATTAATAATTTGCCAACTCCAAAATCCATAAGCGATGTTAGAAGCTTTCATAGGTTGGCTAGTTTCAATAGAAGATTTTTCAAAGGATTTAGCAACATATCTTCTCCCTTGACCGAGGTAATCTGGAAGGATAAGCCTTTTAAGTGGGTTGATTAGCAAACATAAGCTTTTGAATCCTTGAAATCAATGCTTAGCTCCTCTCCTTTGTTACAATTGCCCAATTTTGACAAGATATTTGAAGTTGAATGTGATGCTAGTAAAGTAGGTATTAGATTCGTCTTAATGCAAGACCAAAACACATTTCTTATTTTAGTGAAAATCTTAAAGGTGCAACTTTAAACTATTCTACTTATGATTTTGAATTGTATGATTTAATTAGAGCATTGGGCAATTGGAAAAATTACTTGAGGCCCAAGAAATTTGTCATTCGAACCGATCATTAGTCCTTAAAGCATCTTCAGGCCCAAGGAATGTTGAACAAAAGGCACACCAAATGGATTGTGTTCCTTGAAACTATCCCCTATATAATCTAATACAAGAAGAGAAAGGAAAATATGATGGCCGATGCCTTGTCAAGGCAACATTTTTTGATACATACTTTGCCTTCTAAATTGCTTGTTTTTGAATCTTTGAATACATTGTATCCCAAGGATCCTTACTTTACAAAAATCCTTCTAGATTACGAAGAATAGGAAAAGGAAAGGTGTTCCATTCCCTTTTCAAAATTTAATGGTTTCTTATTCTAAGGCAAAAGACTTTGTATGCCCATGAGCTCTTGGAGAGAACTGCTTGTGAGGGAGGCACATGATGGGGGATTAATGGGTCATTTTGGTATTATTAAGACCTTGGGAATTCTTGAAGAGAAATTTTATTAGCCTAAAATACGATCCAATGTTGCTAAAATTTGTGGCCAATGTGTTGAGTGTAAAAGTTCCAAATCTAGGCTTCTTCCCCAAAGCTTATATACCTCTCCCTCCACCCCTCATAGACCTTTCTTTGATATTTCCATTTACTTTGTATTGGGTTTATCAAGGAATAGTTGAGGGAAAGATAGTATTTTTATTGTGGTTGACCAATTCTCTAAAATGCCTCATTTCATTGCATGTAACAAATATGATGAAGTTTCTCATGTTGCATCTTTATTTTTTGAGAATGTGGTCAAGTTGCATGGTATTACCAATACCATAGTGATTTATAGGGACTCTAAGTTCCTTAGCCACATTCGAAAGGCATTATGGGCCGTCTTAGGACGAGATTATTGTTTTCTACCTCGTCACCCACAAACCGATGAACAAACTAAAGTGGTGAATAAAACTTTGGGTTCTATGCTTAGTGCCATGGTAAAAGGGAGAATGACATCTTGGGATGAACATTTGCCTTTAGTTAAATTTGCATATAATAGAGTTATTCATAGTTCAATTGGCATGACTCCCTTTGAAGTTGTTTATGGTTTTAATCCACCAAACCCTTTAGATCTCACCCTCTTGTCACAAGATGTTGTTGTAAGTATAGATGGCGAAAGAAGGGCTAAATCCATGAAGAAATTTCATGAAAAAGTGAGACTCCAACTTGAAAAGAAGAACTAAGAGACGGCTAAGAAGGCAAACAAGGGGAGAAAAAGAGTTGTGCTTGAACCGGGAGATTGGGTGTGGATTCACTTTCAAAAAGAGAGGTTCCCAAACAAATGGAAAGAAAAGTTGATGCCTAGAGGAGATGGTCCATTTCAAGTCCTTGAGAGACTCAATGATAATGCTTATAAGATTTATCTACCTCCAGAGTATCAAGTTCACAATACATTTAATGTGTGTGACCTCTCTGTTTTTGATGTTCATAATGATGATGGGTTTAATTTAAGGACAAATTCTCTTTAAGAAGGGGAGAATGATGCGACCAAGTCACCTCCAATTCATTTACAAAGAGCCAAGCACGGGAGTTACAAGTTATTCTAGGCATGTTCGTTAAGATGGACGTACTTGAGAAGACTTTGATACCATTCAAAGGGTTACATATCATGATGATTGGGTTAGAGGCCGAAGAAAGGACAAGTGAGCATTATGTCTATTGATGACGACTTGGGTGATGGACCTTCATCTTTCTCATGGTCTATCATTTGGGATGTGACTACATTCTGCCTAATTGTGATGGCTTCGGTGGCAGACCGTCGCCTCTCTCACGGTCCATCATTTTGGGTTCTTGGACAACTTGACACTTTTGACTATTTTTGTAATTTCATTTAAGTGCCATTTTTGGGTCATTTATGTAATAAGTAGCCAAGACTATAAATAGCTAGTTTTAGGTCTTTCATTCTTAGTTTATGTTGTATATTGAAAATGCTCTTTTGAGAGTTAAGGGTTTAGTTAAGCTTTTAGTGAATCTTTTCTTAGAAACATTGGTTGCAAGGTAAATCAATTTCCCTCGAGGTCATCGTAAGATTTAGGTGCTTCTTATAAGATTAATCATGAGATTTTAGGGTTTAATAAACCCTTAAGTTGCTTACAATTTCCTCTTTTTTTGTCTATTTATTTATCATTTTCCTTGTTCTTTCAATTCCCGTACTTAGTTTCCGTGTTCGTAGTTCGATTCATATCACACAAGAACAGTGTCAAGGGTCATTGAGAAAATAAGGAATTAAAAACCACTCACACAAATCCAAATAATTGATAGAAATATTAAATATATTTTTTTGGGAGTTGGGGGGGTGGGGAGGAGGGGGGTCAATTAAGAAGTAAAAAAGATAAAATCAATAATAAAAATGGATAAATTGATCAATGACCTTCACGAGCAAGGGAAAACAAGGGAATTTAGAAATAGGAAATCAATTTGTATCAAGCATGATCCATTGTATTTAATTAACTACTGATTAATTAATCATATGTTTAGCAATTAACCTTGAAATCGAAATTACCCACTAATGTCTCATGGCCATTTATGGGTATATCTTCACTTGTTTTCTCAAACCAAGCTAAGAAAAAATAATCACATTCCAATTTTAGGCTACACTAGGATTATTCTGTCTGTAGCCAAATCTATTTGATGGGGTTTAATGCCCCAAATCATGCTAATTAATCTTTCCAACTTCAATTAACTCTCTCGAGCTTGATAAATGACAATGGGAAATTTCCACTCTAATTTCCTATCTCAAGCTTAATTAAAGTAGAAATCAAATAAATCACAAGATTAATTAGATAAACCAATACCTATTCATAAACTAATAAGTATTCAATTAATACAAAAATATAAGATAAAGTCAAAATTCAAATTGAAAAAATAAATACTACAATTTCCAAGTATGAAGTTAACAACTACACCCAAAATTAGTCACTTCAAACAAAGGAATTGAAGAAAGGGTTAAGAATTTCTCAATAAAGTGCTCCAATCCTCTCTTTCAAAGGTGTTTGTTGAGGAACCCTAGCCTCTAAGCTTTAGAAAATGGCCAAAGGTGTGTTTCAAGGAGGTTTCCTTAAGTTTTATGTGGATTTTGTAGTAAGAAGATATGAAATGATAAATTTAGGCTGATTTAAACCCCGACAGTCTCATCTGCGGACCAAACATCACATTTGTGGTGATGTTGAATATGACCAGGGATTGTTTTTGCAGAGATCTTGCCCATTTGTGGTGGTTGACTTGACTATTGACTACCACTTTTGTGATCTCTGATCACATTTGTAGTTTTGGAATGCTTGTTATCTTCTGCATTTGTGGTCTTTTGACAGCTTTTGCGGCATCAGAGAGCATGCAATTATCCTCTATTCTTTTTAGCTTCTTTTCCTCTTTTCTCCACTTTTTTTAATCAAAATTGCTTCTAAAGCTTAATTAATCTGAAATAAACACAATTCAACCAATAAATTACCCCATATCATAGATAAAAGTTTCAAAGACATAAGCAAAAAGATATTAATAAGTGGTAAATATCATCACTTAGCATTAGATTTGATGTATAACACAAAAGTTCCATAGCCTTGGACTCTGTCTCTATCTGTATTAACCAAAGTTATGTTCATTAGTTATTTTCTTTTAGCTTTGATCTAGTTAACCATAAACACAACTCCAAGATCTTGTATCATAAATAAATATTTAGAACTATTTTAATTAGGTAAATAATTATCACAAGTCCATGTGGGTTCAACATTTGATTTGTTGTAATCCCTATAGTACTTGTACTACCATGTACACTTATGTGTGCGGTTGGAAACAACAATCATAGTTGCCCCTGTGCTCCAGAATTTAAAAGGTTAAATTTATCCTTGGTGATACTTTATTGATATATTTACCCTTGTCATCCAACTTTGGACACATATTTGTTGTTAGACTATTAACTCCTATATCTCCACCCTTATTATCATATGTGGTTGTAATGACCCTCCAGGTTATTTGCCACTATTTCATGCTTTTTCTATGTTTATAGCTTTCCTGTAGCTGCCCCAAGTCATTTATGACTTGTTGGGACTGACAGTTTGATATTTGGACAATTCATTTGGTTTTTATAGCAGTTTCCTTGTATTTGAGCTTCTAAAGTTGAGAAAATGGTCTCGGGCCAAAAAATTAGGTAAACAGCCTCGGATTACTATTTTGACAGTTTTGTTAGTTCTGAAACATTGATTTTAGGCTAGGGGACCCTTGGTCCGAGTCTCTAGGTTTGCATGCTTGTTTTGCGCTATTGGTAGGATTTTGGTAAAAACAAAACATTAGGTGTGGGACCTACAGCAGAGTTTATTTTCATTCACTGGGTTCCAAATGAATCCCAAGAACCCAGTCGAAGTCCTTTTAGACATAAAAATTATTGGTGCAATAGAACCTGATGCAGACCAAGAATGGTCTTCGTATTTGCGAGGGTCAAGAATTCCTAACCATCGCATTCGCGAGCTGGTCGTCACATTCTTGAAGAGGAAGCTGGCCTGGCCAGTCTAGGATTCTTCTTCACGTTCACTGTAGACCAGCCACATTTGCAAAGGCCTGGACCAGTCTGTCCACTCATTCGCGAAGAAGGACCTTTGACAGTATAAATATTGCTCCCTTCATTTTTAAGCTTATATTTTCTAAATGCTAACTCCATATTTAATCTTGGGAGCTCAAGAATTTTTGGGGAATCGTAAATTGAGACTGGGACTAGTTGGGGGTCGATAAATTAATCATTTTGCGATCATTTATCCATAAATCCCTGGCCTAATTTCCATTTAATTCTCTATGTTTGCCCTTGGTTTTCTTGACTTATTTGGGGCTTTTTGGGACATGATTTAGGAGCTGGTGGTGTTTAATTTTTTAGCACAAGCTCATTATCCCCCCCAAAGGGACGTAGTTGCGGTTTTAATTTTATGAATGATTTTAGACCAATTTCTGACCTAGAGCATATTTTTAACAATATAGGTATTGCTATTCTTGCCTTGCTGCCTAGATTACCACTTTGATAGCATGGCTATTGTCGGAAGCTTCTCGAAAGGGAAAGGCTTTGATTTGGTGGATTTTGAGTGCTTTCAGCAGTGTCCAGGTAGGTCAGGCTTACCTTTCTTAAAAATTTGATCTTTTATGGTATTGGTATGGTATTTTGCTTATTATGGTTGCTTATTATGGTTCAGATAGCTGTTTAGGCATTTTCTGTTTGTTTTAGCCGATTAAGGGGGCTTTAGAATGGATCTCAGTTTTGAATTCCCTTATGTTGGTAGTTGCCTCTCCTTTAGCAGTTGGTTCAGAATACTTAAGGCCTTGAGATTAGACTTGTATGCCTTGGTGTAGGCTTGGGTAGTTGCTTGCCTTAGGTTCGGTTCTCGAGACATGTAGTTAGCATTATCGTCCCTTTTAAATCAGGTCACTTTAGAGTAACCACCTTATTAGATATAAATGATTATTGGATTGCATTGAGAGGCTAGTCATTAGGATTCGATTGGCTTGTTTGCTACATTATGTTTGTTAGCTTTGATATCCTTGGTATTTTCATAATTTGGCAATAAATCACGATTTTCAACTTAATAAATGGAGCTTTGTAGATCTTTAAGGAACTTGGTCTTCTAAAATAAGAAAAAGAACTAGTTAGACATGATTTAAATCTGAACTCTGGATTGTTACCTCGTATTACATATTTAGTTCTAGTTTGAGTCCGGCACCTGTTTTTTTTGTTTATTATCTATTAGTTCTAATTTGAGTATGGCATATATATTGTTATTGATCTCAGGTTAAAAATCTGGTTCGATACTTGTATGATTTATGGTTATGGCTGGAGGAAGAGTACACGAAATGCTTATTCACATCTTGGTTGGTTTACACACTCCTTACTATTGTACTTGGCTTATATATTAGTAGTATTTTTATAAGCACCCACCGTGCTTATAGGGGCTCAGTTGGGCTTTGATTTTATTGTGTGTACCTTCTGGGCTTATGGGGGTCCAGTTAGGTTATAGCTATGCATTTATTTTCTTCTTTTGAGTTATTTACTTATGATTCTCAACTTTGCTTAGTATAGCCTTCTATGTCTATTTTTGACCCTCTTTTATTGCCTCTTAGTAAAAATTTGTACTTTATTATGCTTTTACTTAAATTGAGATCAGTTGGCCTATGATGATTACTAAGTACTGCATGCTTTAGTACCCATACTACACTTCTGTATATTTTTTTCCTGATGCAAATCCTAGTATGAGTTATCGCCATAGACGTTGACTTCGAGCGGAGCTGTTGATCGGAGATTAGGTTGAGCTTTCAGTGTCTAGAGCTAATCCTTCTCCTTCTATTTTAGTAGTAGTTTTATTTTGTATCTTTGAAGACTACTTTGTATATTTGTACTTGTTTTCTACTCCTTGTGTATAGTAGCTCTTGTACTAGCCTTACCAGGTTTTGGGGGATTCATTTTGTATATTTTGTCCTTTTTTTCTCTTTTTGTATGCCATACTTGTGTATATTTCCCTTGTGGTTGCTTTAAATTACTATTTTACCCTTATTTATCTCTCTTTTGCCTGATAACCCATTACTCATCATTCCAAGCTATGATTTTGGCTAACATACTGGCAAGTTAAAGTAGGTGTCATCATGACCTGAGTTTTTAGGTCATGACAGTTTGGTATCAGAGCCTAGATTTATCAATATTGTTGGTACAAGAGCAAGTGTCTAGTAGAGTCCTATGAATTTTTATGATGATGTTTGTATCCTATCATCGGGAGGCTTCAGGATATTCTTAGAAAAATCTGACCCTTTTGATTCATTATTGTGAGTTGTGTCTATATTGGTTTCTGGATTCTCATTTGTTTCACTCTTTCACACATGGCTAGGATGAGGGCCATGGCGGTCGAGCGCGAGGCCCTAACTAGAGGTAGAGGTCAACCATAATGTCGTGGTCGGGATAGAGCAGCAATACAAGCTCGAGGCCAGGCCAGGGAGCCTTCACCAGAGTCGATTATTGATCCAGAGCTAGAGATTGCACCAGAGGATTTGCCACTACAGTAGCCAGCGGGCCAGGGAGCAGTCCAAGATCCAACTAGATTCATATCTACATGTGTTCTTCGAGATGCCCTAGTTTAGTTATTTAAGTATGGTTAAGAGGTCAGCCAATAGATGAGGCCCAGACATCTGCTCAGGGGGTAGCACAGGGTGGACTAGGTATCGAATCGCAGCCTGTAATTGCGGCTCCCGAAGCAGAGGTTCTATCAGCATCATTAGTACCACAACCAGCAGTAGTCTAACTAGCCATGATTTCTGAGGAGCAAAAGATGCTGGGTTGGTTTCTTAGAGTAGCTCCACCAAGGTTTTCATGAGCCCCAAGAGAGGATGCATTTAAGTTCCTTACTAGCTGTGAGGAGAGATTGCATAATCTTGGATTGGTATATTTGCAGCATGTGGAATACACCACATTTTAGTATGATAGTACAACAAGGCTATGCGAAGGGGATAACTTAATTCCAAACCAGCTGGACCTCCTCCTATAAAATGGGTATAATTTTTCATGGCATTCTTATAAAAGTATATGCCTCACAGTAGACGCGACCATCTGAGAGATGAGTTTATGAGGTTATATCAGGGTTCTATGATAGTGTCTGCGTACGAGGCTAGATTTTATAAGCTAGCCAGGCATGCCACTATGATTCTACCTACCGAGCATGAGAGAGTGTGATGCTTCATCAGAGGGTTGAGACTTCTGCTTCGTATGGCTACTCAAAGTCTAGTATCTTTAGGTAGATCATTTATAGATACAACTGATCATGTTCACACTATGGAGGAGTTGCATCGCGAGGCCCATTAGGGCAGCGATAAGAGACCGTATCATCACGACAATTAAAGTAGGAGCCATAGTGGTTCACAGTTCTTGGGTAAAGATTTCCAGGGTAGGTATCTGTAGTAGCAGCTATATCAGTAGCATGGTCAGTCTAGTAGGCCCATTCATGTCATACTATATATTTTAGATAGGGGTCAGCCTGCTTATAGTGATTTCAATGGTCAGTCATCATAGATATTTAGTCAGGGACTTCAGGTTGAGGTAGACATTCTAGGTCAGAAGGACCTTCTCTTCAAGTTAGTGTATGTGAGGCATGCTTTGATTACAGGATTGTTGGTCATTTTGCTAGAAAGTGTCCCAGTATAGGATGATCAAGCCTTTTGCATAAGGTGTTCATCCTATCAGGTCAGTGGCACCCCTGGGCAAGGGTGGTGTGTAGGGTCGCAGGGATGGTCCCCAAGGTTCTTATGGAGATGCTCAGGTAGGAAAAATAGGTGGTTGGGTAAGCACTCAATCCAGTAGCGAGCAAGTTCATTTATATTCTTTTCTTAGTAGGCTGGAGGTTGAGGCTTGTATACTATTATTACAGGTATAATTTTGGCGTACCATCAGTCGACTTCTGTATTATTTGATCAAGGCTCCACTTATTCTTATGTTTCTGCTTATTATGCATCTCAATTGGGATTGTCTTATGAGCCATTATATGTGCCTATATGTGTAGCTACTCCCATGGGTGATTCGTTAGTAGTGGATCATATGTATAGATCTTGTATTTGTGACTATTCGAGAGTGCGACACTTGGGCCGATCTTATTATACCTGATATGGTAAACTTCGGTGTGATGCTGGGAATGGACTGGTTATCCCCCTATCATGCATTCATGAATTACTTTGCCAAGACCATTAACTTAGCCATGCCTGGCATACCCCCAATTGTGTGGCAGAGTGCTTATAGTCACGCACCAATAAGGATCATTTCTTATATTTATGCTAGGAGACTGGTATCAAGAGGGTGTTTGGCTTATCTTGCATATTTTTTAGATATTAGTATGGAGAGCCCTGAGCTTGATTCTGTCCCTGTAGTATGTGAGTTCATGGATGTCTTTCCTACTGGCCTACCTGGCCTTCCTCTTGAGCGTGATATAGACTTTGTGATTGATGTTGAGTCGGGCACCCAACCCATTTCTATTACACCTTATCATATTGCTCCTACCAAGCTAAAAGAGTTAAATATTTAGCTTCAGGATATTCTGGGAAAGGGTTTTATTAGACTGAGTGTCTCACCTTAGGGTTCTCCCATTCTATTTTTGAAGAAGAAAGATGGTTCTATGTGTATGTGTATTGATTATAGGCAGCTGAATAAGGTGGCAGTGATGAATAAGTATCCAATGCCACATATCGATGATCTATTTGACCAGCTCCATGGTGCAACCATATTTTCTAATATTGACATAAGATCTGGTTACTATCAATTAAGGATTCGGGCGGTGGACATCCCTAAGATAGTCTTCAGAACTCGCTACGGCCATTACGAGTTCCTGGTGATGTCTTTTGGATTGACCAATGCCCCAACAATATCCATGGACTTGATAAACCATATTTTCAGGCCCTATTTGGACTCCTTCATGATTGTGTTTATTGATGACATCCTTATTTACTTAAGGATTACGGAGGAGCACGTGCATCATTTGAGGATTGTGTTTCACACTTTGAGAGATCAGTGGCTTTATGGAAAATTCTCAAAGTGTGAGTTCTAGTTTTAGTCTGTGGCATTCTTGGGGCATGTGGTGTCCAAGGATGGGATTTTGGTAGATTTGACTATGATAGAGGCAGTTCATGGTTGGGTCATGCCCACTTCTCTAATTGAGGTTCGTAATTTTATTGGGTTGGTAGGCTACTACAGATGGTTCATCGAGAGATTCTCCTCTATTGCAGTACCTATGACCAGATTGACATGGAAGGAGGTCCCATTTCCGTGGTTCAACCAGTGTGAGGCAACCTTTCTGAAGCTCAAGGCCTTACTCACTTCAGCTCCTATTCTGACTCTTCAAGTTAAGGGCGAGAGGTTTACAGTATATTTTGATACTTTGGGTATTGGTTTGGGTTGTGTTCTAATACAGTAGGGTTGGGTTATAGCATATGATTCTAGACAGATGAAGGTGCATGAGCACAACTGCCACACTCATGACTTGGAGTTGACGGCAGTAGTCTTTCCGCTTAAGATTTGGAGTGATTACTTTTATGGTGTTCACTGCAATATCCACCGATCATTGTAGCCTTTAGTATATTTTGACTCAGAAAGATCTAAATTTGAGATAGCCTAGGTGGCTTGAGTTGTTGAAGGACTATGATCTCTCCATTCTGTACCATCTGAGTAAGATGAATGTGGTAATAGACACCTTGGATTGGACAGCGGTGAGTATAGGGAGTTTGTCCTTTCTTTCAGTTTCAGAGCAACCTTTGGCCCCGTACATTCAGTCCTTAGCCTATAGGTTGGTTCAGCTTGATATTTCAAACCTCAAGAGGATTCTTGCTAGTGTTGAGGCCAGGTCTACTTTGGTGGAGCATATTCGATATCGACAATTTGAGGATAGTCGATTGTGTGGTATTCGAGATCGGTTGTTGTGAGGTGAGTCTAGGAGGGCGGCCTTAGATTCTGAGGGTATATTAAGTGTTGATGGTGTTTGATTCAGTTGATACTTCAGGAGGTTCGTTGCTTTAGATACTCTATTCACCCTTGGATAACTAAGATGTATAGAGACTTGAGACTGCATTACTGGTGGAGCGGTATGAGAAGATATATAACTGTACTTCATGGCTCAATGTTTGTGTTATTACCAGGTGAAGCCCAAGCATTTGAGACCAGGTGGTCTGCTTCAGAGGCTTCCCATTCTTGTATGGAACTGTGAGCTGATTAATATGGATTTCATGAGTTGGTTGCCTCGCACTTCTTATAGTTCTAATATCATTTGGGACATCGTAGATCAGTTGACCAAGTTTGCTTATTTTCTACCTGTTTAGTCTTCCAACAGTGCCGAGAGGTTAGCATGGATCTATGTTTGAGAGGTAGTTCATCTTCACGAGGTGCCCGTGTCTATTGCTTCTGATAGAGGTTCCCAATTCACCTCTAACTTTTAGAGAGATTTCTAGGAGGAGTTGGGTACCCACATCAACTTTAGCATAACTTTTCACCCCCAGATTAATGGTCAGTTAGAGCAAACTATTCAGGGTTTGGAGGACATTCTCCGAGCTTATGTTATGGAGTTTGGAGGTTAGTGGGAGCAGTTTCTAGCCTTAGTGAAGTATGCCTACAATAATAGCTACCATTTGAGTATTTAGATGGCATCATTTGAGGCATTATATGGTAGGCAATGTCGATCTCCTATTGGTTGGTTAGAGACTTCAGAGGCTAGGCCATGAGATATCAATTTTCTTCAAGAGTCATTTAGCAGAGTCTGGGTTATTCAAGACAGGTTGCGGGCATCTCAGAGCAGGCAAAAGAGTTATGCCGACCGTAGGCTTTCGTGCTTTGAGGTTTGGAGTTGGTGATCGAGTTCTCCTTTGAGTGTCATCCATAAAAGGGTGTGATGAGGTTTGGGAAGAGGGGCACACTCAGCCCCAGGTGTTGACACCCAATTTTGGCTCTTTTTTCCCTATAATTAAGTTTTCTATGCTTCTTAGTCTTGAATACTTTACCAAATTGACGTTATTTTATCCTTCAGTAATTTTAGCATAGAAAGAATAATTTTCTTTTTACTTTCTTATTTTTTAATCATAAATGTATATACAAATATTATTGATATGACATCAAATATTTAAATATTAATATGTTAACTTTTACCTTTACTTTTAACAAATTTTGTCATATTGTTGTAATATCTCCTATATACATTTCTTTAATTATGAAATATAATTACGTTTTGTTTAAATTTATTTGTATACGTATATATTCATACATTCTGGAAAATTAATTAGGACGAAAGAAGTATCGTTAAATTAATTAAGTGAAAATGATTGAGGAAGATTAGATTTTCTTACAAACTTAATTCATTTATGCATCAATTTTGGGCCATTTACTCCATTCTTTTCAACCAAAAAGAAGCCCAACAAAATATAATTCTAAGCCCAACCTAATATACCCAAACCCAGCCCAAATACCCAATTACACTAAACTGAGCTAATCTCTCACACTTCACCTCTCTCGTCCAAACTCAACCAAACCAGCGTCCCTTCACACTTATCCAATCGATCCTCTTCTCTCCTCTCTGCAAAACGCCTATCCCCCTCAGACCATCGGATGATAGCAATTCCGGTGGTCTTCAACCTTTTGCCTCCACTCTTGTATCCAACGTCTCCATCTCCATTAAACCTTACATCACTTCAATCACCAAAAATCCGCTGGATTGTTTGGTTTTAGCAGACCCAACGGCTACAAAAGTCTCTATCACCCCAAGCTCTGGAAGGTGAATACTTTTTGCTCCTTTTCCCCTCCCTTTTTTTTCATTTTTTTAATTTTGAACTTTTAGCTTCTTGAAGAAGCCGTTGGAGCTTTATTTTTTCCTATAAATACAGCTCCCTTTTACATTTAAAAGGGAACCATTGGAGACATTAACTTCCCTGCTTGCTCATTATTTTCTTTCTTTTTCTAATTTGAGTCGAATTCGAGTTCGAATCTTTGAATCAGAGCCCCCGTTTGCTGCTCCAAGCAAGGTAAAATTATTCCTCTCATTTTTGCTTTTATTTTCAGTTCTCTCGTATAATGCAGATTTGTGAATGAGTGTGGGTATGTCATTGATTTCGTTTTAGGTATTCTTGGTTGTCCTCTGTTAAATCGAGTTTACTACTATGATTTCATCTTAGGTTTTTTGTCTGCTTTAATGTGTCGTTTCTTTGTGTCAAAATGCTTTATATAATGTTAACAGTCAAATGAGTATGAGTCGTTGAGTTTGATCCTAGAGTTAGCATTTCTTTCCCCTCCTTCCTTTTAATCTTATTATGTAAAAGCCTGGCACTTTCTTGTTCACACTGTGCAGTAGTATTAAGCCGAAATGCTCATGTAATCTATGCAACATGAATATAATATCTTTGTTTGTGGGGGCTGATTTACAAGTTATTATGTCTTCTTTGTGCTTTGTTCATTAGGGGATTGTAAACTTAATAAGGGAATAGGATTTATATGTTTCCTTCAGGTGTTTACTAATTTGTCGTGACTAAAATTCTTTAAGTTTGGCCTAGCTTCCATTCATGTTTATATCGAGTAGTTAATCTGTAGCAATAAAAGGAAAAGTGCAATTTCTCTCAAGATGTTGTAAGCTTATTTAGTGTTTCGAACTCTTGTGTTTATGCAAGAGTCTCGGATTGGACCTAAGAAAAACTCTCTTTTGTGTTCACCTTTGAATAGTCTGCTAAAGTGATCTTGTCATATGTTTTCCCTCCCTCAATCATGTCGGAAGTATAAAAGATGTGATGGATAGATGTCTGACCAAATATCTATATGAAAAGATTTGTTTTGAAGTCTTAGTTTGGATTTTTCCCTATGTAGATATATAAATAAGATATCATGTTTGCTAGCCTTCAAGATGTTTGGTGATGCTATTGAAATGGCTACTTTTTTTTTTTTAAAAAACTTTTTCTATAATGTTTGATAAATCCATCAGTATGCTCTCCTGTATGCCCCCTAAAATTCAAATTTGCTATCTGATATAGACTAAACAACAGGAGGTATTAACTAGATTTAGAGGCTGCCGGCTTTGCATCTCCTGCTTATATTTTGAACTCATGCTTCAGCGAATTTGTGCTAGTGCGCTAAGCGTCATGCTGAAATCGTAAATAAAATGTTCATCATCTATAGGTCATGATACTTTGTTAGTTAGGAGTACGAAAGCTATTAGCTAGAAGTCCTTTTATTCATACTTGATTATCATAAGAGAAATTCATTCCCAGGTGATTCTTTATTAGCTCATGAATGTGTCTACTGGTTCATTTTCTAAGTCTTAATATATAAGAGTTCTCTTTATTTAGGTTTATCTTGTTAGCTAAAAAAAAACTATTTCTCTAAAGTATATTGCCTTTTGTTTCTTTGCTTATGTGAGAAGGTAGAAAATACTCTAATACCTCCTAGTTTTATCATGTGAATCTGAAAAATTTGTCCTCATATGTATCTTGAACTTTAAATAATTTTCTTTCGTATGTTGGCTGTTGAAATATATAGCTATTTTCACTAATCATTTTTTATTTTCCCATTCTTTACATGTACACTTTGGAGCAAATGGAGTCTTAATTTAAGACTCTCGCTAATGGAGTCTCAAAATGAGACTCGACGTTACCCCTCATTCTAGCAAGGAGTCATTCCATATTCTTAAGTTGAACCGGCTAGCGGTCTAGTGCCTCTCCTTCCTCCAAGCTTTATTTTCTTTGTACACACATTATTATCTTTCATTTACATCTTACACATTGTTATTTGGAATTGGTGCTTCGTTTGTTTGTATTTGAATTAGTATAAGTCATTAAATATGATAGTAAATTTAATTATTTATTTCTCTACCCTTTTAGATATTGATTTTAGTATACTTACTTGGCCTAGGTGTTTGACTAGTATAGTGAAAGGGTAGAATTTCCATGAGCAAGAACATAGTTTCATTTAGAGCTTGATAGCAATCTTAGTCCAAAACAAGTTTGGTTATCTCAAATCCCCGAAATATGCCCAAATAGAAAGCTCCCCTTTTTGCCGAATTTTTCTTAATGCCTTCAATATAAGCTGATAAAAATCCTTTCAGTTTGCGAAAATTGGTTTGGTTTTCTAACAATTCTTGTGTTTTAGATTTTAAGGATTCAAGATGCAAGTCATATACGTTAAAATATTAATTTTCGGGAATCTTAAAATATAGTCTGTGTATTCCAAAAAGACTCAAATTATGCTACTTTTTTCAAAATATGTTCCCAAAGAATAGGGTCCAATCCAAGTTGTTTCACAATTTAAAACATCATGCATATATTATTGTTTTTACCCTATATAATCTTATTATTTTGATTGGATACTTTATTTTAAAATTCACCTTTTCATGTAAAATACACATCTTTTTGCTATTTGTACCTGTGCACTATTTAACACATTATGCGCGCTATGATACTTACTTCACAAACATGTATTCTTTTATGCATTATTTTGAATCTCCGCTATTTCAAATGCTATTTTATTTTACCATTTTCTCAAAATTAATCTTTTCTCTTTTCTAAATAGATAAAAGGAAGTAGGTAATCCCTTTAATTTTTTAATCTAAATTTGGCTGGTTAATCGTGGTTAGCGGATCCTTTAGGATGCTTAACCCCTTCCCTTTAGGATAATTAGAACTCTTATCTAGAATCACTTAAGTTAAGTAGACCTTAAAATGAAGTCTTTGTTTATTTTAATCACTTAGTTTATAATAGGTTTCCTAATTCACCGTAGAACTAATTAGGGGGCGACTTAATTTAATTAGAAGTCCCCAATATGTTGTACCTCGATTTGACCCATGTTAAAATGGGGTACAACACCAGGTATATCGGAACTAATTAGCCTTGCATCCAGTTTTTTCAGCTATTCACCCAGTTTTTCATGTGTCGATGCTTTGGTACTACATTCAAGAGGAGTCTCACATGCTCTAATGGTACTCAATTCAATTGGATGATAGGTTGACCTTTGTAAAGGAGCTAGCTTCAATTCTAGCCAAGAATGTCTGATGGTTGCATTCCAGAGAGATTCCAGTGGTAAAGGTGCAGTGGAGACACCATCCAGTCAAGGAGGCTACCTAGGAGACCGAGCATGACATGCGGACTTAGTATCCTCACCAGTTCGAGCCTTCAAGTACTTCTTGACTCTTATCTTTCGCGGATGAAAGTCCTTTAGTAGTAGATGTTGTAATGACCCTCTAGGTCATTTTCTGATTTTTCATGTTTTCTATGTTTAGAGCTTTTCTATAGCTGCCCCAAGTCATTTATGACTTGCTGGGACTGACAATTCGGTTCTCGGACAGTTCGTTTGGTTTTTATTACAATTTTCCTATTTTGGAGCTTTTAAAGTTGAGAAAATGATCTCGGACCAAAACATTAGGTAAACAGCCTCAAATGACAATTTTGATAGTTCCGTTAGCTCTAGAATATTAATTTTAGGCTAGGGGGATCCTTGGTTTGGGTCCTGAGGCTTCCGGACTGATTTTGAGCTATTGGTTGAATTTTGGTAAAAATCGAACATTGAGTGTGGGACCCAATTTTATCGAAACGACCTCTTTTAAAAATTTTGATGGTTCCTTTGTATCTGGAATGCAAAATTTGGTAGGGTAGCATAGTTTTTTTGCATGCACGGGTTTTGGAAAAAACCCAAGCACCCGATCGGAGTCCTTTTGGACGTAGAAAATTACTGGTGCAACGACACCTGATGTAGAGTAGAACAAAAATGGTCTTCACATTTGTGAGCCATTGGTCGCATTCACGAGGGTCAAGAATTCTTGTCCTTCACATTCGTGAGCTGGTCATAACGTTAGCAAACAAGAAGCTGACCTGGCCGATCTGGGCTTCTTCTTCGCGTTCGTGATGGATCATATGCATTCATGGCCTAGCCCAATTTTTCCATGTGTTTCGAATAGGGGTCCCGCATACGCAACAGGGGTGCTGGGCTCGTGAAGAAGTTACCCCTTGCAGTATAAATATTGTACCCTTTATTTTTTAGCTTATATTTTCTAAATGCTAACTCCATTGTTGATCTTGGGAGCTCAAGAATTGTTGGGGGATCATAAATTGAGATTGGGACTAGTTAGGGGTCGATAAGTTAATCATTTTGCGATCATTTCTCTGTAAGTTCCCAAACTAATTTCCATTTATTTCTATATTTTTACTCTTGCTTTTCTTGACATATTTGGGGCGGTTTGGGGCACAATTTAAGAGCTGGTGGTGCTTAATTTTTTTAGCACAAACTCATTATCCCCTGAGGGACGTAGTTGCTGTTTCAATTTTTGAATTCCAGAAGCAGTCTCCACGAATGATTTTTAGCCCGATTCTTGACCCAAAGCATATTTTCAAAATAGGGGTATCGTTATTCTTATCTTGACACTTAGATTACCCTTTTAATAGCATGGCTATGGTCAGAGTCTCTCAAAAGGGAAGGTTCTGATTTAGTGGATTTTGAGTGCTTTCAATAGCATCCAGGTAGGCTAGGCTTATCTTTCTTTAGTCTTTGCTCTTTATGGTATTGGTACGGTATTGTGCTAATTATTGGTGGGTTATTATTTTTTGGATAGTCGTTTAGGTAGTTCCTATTTGTTTTAGCCGATTAGGAGGCTTTAGGATGGATCTTGGCATTGAATTCCCTTATGTTGGTGTTGCCTCTCCTTTAGCACTTGGCTTAGCATAATTAGGGCGTCAGGATTAGACTTAGATGCCTTAGTCTAGGCTTGGGTAGCTGCTTGCCTTAGGTTGGGTTCTTGGGCTTGTAGTTAGCATTATCGTCCCTTTTAAAGTAGGTCACTTTAGAGTAATGCCCTTCTTAGATATAAATGATTATAGGATTGTTGTGAGAGGCAGGTTATTTGGATTCGGTTAGCTTGTTTGCTACAATGTGTTCGCTAGCTTTGGTATCCTTGGTGTTTTAATAATTTGTCTTTAAATTGTGGTTTTTAACTTAATAAATGGAGCTTTGTATAACTTTAAGGAACTTCGTCTTCTAAAATAAGAAAAAAGACTACTTAGCCATGGTTTAAGTCTGAACTCTGGATTGTTACCTTGTATTGCATATTTAGTTCTAGTTTGAGTTCGGCACTTGTTTTTCTGCTTATTATCTATTAGTTCTGGTTTGAGTTCCTCATATATATTATTATTGATCTCTGATTGAAAATCCGGTTCAAGAATGGTATGATTTACGGTTATGGCAGGAGGAAGAGTACACAGTATGCTTATTTCACATCTTGGATGGATTCCACTCTCCTTACTGTTGTACTTGGCTTATATATTAGTATTATTCTTATCTACATCCACCGTGCTTATAGGGGCTCATTGGGCTTTGTTTTTATTGTGTGTACCTTATGGGCTTATGGGGGTCTAGTTAGGTTATAGCTAGACATTTATTTTCCTTTCTTGAATTATTTACTTATGACTTTCGCATTTGCTTAGTATAGCCTGTTATGTCCATTCCTGATCCTCTTTTATAGCCTCTTAGTATAGATTCACACTTTATTATGCTTTTACTTTAATTGAGCTCAGTCGGTCAATGATGCCTGCTGGGTACCGCGTGTTTTGGTACTCATACTACACTTTTGCATCTTTTTCCCTGATGCAGATTCTAGTACGAATCATCGCCGTTGAAATCAAGTTTGAGCGGAGCTGTTGATCGGAGACTAGGGTTAGCTTTCAGCGTCCGGAGCTGATCCATCTCCTTCTGTTTTATTATTAGTCTTATTTTGTATCCTCGGAGATTTCTTTGTATATTTTGTATCTGTCTAGTACTCCTTGTGTATAGTGGCTCTTGTACTGGCCTTACCAGGTCTTGAGGGATCATTTTGTGTATTTTATCCTCTTTTTTTTTCGTATGCCATGTTGTGTATATTTCCCTTGTAGTCGCTTTAAATTACTGTTTTATCCCTATTTATCTCTCTTCCGCCTAATAGCCCATTACTCCTTACCTACTGAAGGGTTAAAGTAGGTGTCATCATGAGCTGAGTTGTTGGGTCGTGACGGTGGTGCCTACGTCGATATTTTTAGTTTCACTTAAAATTTCTTCTTAATATAATTTTTCTACCCGACCCGATAATTTAGAAACAAAGAGGGTACAAAAATACAACAATCTTGAAGTATCTTATTTAGTTAATAATACCCAATATTTAAGTGGTACACCAAATTTTGCAAGACCAACGCTCAATTGCTTAAACCCTGAAGGCGTTTAATAGCATTTAAATAAGGGATTTTTTACATATTTAATACTTTTAATGTATTTTATCACCGTGTATAGTATAAATTTTAATTTATTACGATTTATAGCTTACATTTAACTTTAATAACACATTCTTCTTCTTCTGCTCATCACTCATTCCGATTCTTCCGACGACGTACACTCCGAGCTCATCCATCTCCGACCAAAATCTCCCCTCAGTCTCATCCACCTCAAAGACTCCATTCTCCAATGTATCCTTTCTACCTATTCTCCTCTCTCATCTTCTTCGACGCTCGTCAACTCAATCCTAGTGTCAAATACGATCTGGTCGGAATTGTCCAGATCTGGTTGAAATTGTTGAATTTTATTGGAGCTATTGGGTGATGGAGGAGAAACGGAGTGGATGAGACGTGAGTTCGCCGGAGAATATGAGGGTTGTTTGGTTGGAGGCTGGTTCGCCGGAAAAAATAGAAAAAGGGAGGTGACGGGTCTTTTGTTGGTGGTGATGGAGGTCTGGCTGGAGTTTGGTGGTAGCGGCTCGTCGACAGTGACGAAGAAGAGAGGACGTGGGTGGTTGGAGTTGTTGCTTGATTGTGGTATTTTTTTCGATTGTTTGCCGAATTCTGGTGGCTTAAGGTTGGAGAAGACAGTGACATCGTGGTTGGAGGTTGCCGGAGTTGGCAATGTTTTTGTTTGTTTGCCGGATAAAATAGGGAAGTGGTGGTGGTGATTCACTGGAGAATAATATAGAATTTTTTAAAAGTTGTATTAAAACTGTATTAAAAACAAATGATCATTGTAATATATTTTGAATTCAATATTATCAGAATTCTAGCTTCCTCTATTTAGTTAGGAAAGCGACTGAATATGATAAAGCCTATAAAACATAGAGCTCCTATCATTTCTTCATTATAAATTGAGATCTTCTTCGAACTTGATGCACAAATAGATAGAATAGCAGCAAATAGCATCACACAAGAATAGTAAATGCATAGTCACCAGTGTCTCAAAGTTGTACCAGTATCCAGTAGTCATAACAACCAATGGAGCACTCTGGGCTTGAACCGACACCAATAGGTAATAACAAGAGGCCAGACGCCAAAATCAAACCGTACATGGTGGGTAACTACAATAGGCCACATATATATATATCATATCTGTCGGACTCGAACAAGAACTCAGATAACAATAGTATCATAATCACGGTACCCAGTACTAGAACTCATAGTGTACAACAATCCAGGGTCGGACTCTAATCGGGACACCCAATAGTCAATAACCAAAATCATCATACCTTAATCAGTATTCGGACTCGAACCAAAACTCATCATAGCTAGTAACCAGGATAGAACCCAATGTCATATCATAACCAGTAAACGGGGAACATGTTAGTCCCAGGCTGAAGCCAAAATATAGGCAAATAAGCTAACCAATCATCTGCTACAAGGTAAGTCCCCGGGCCATCCTAGGTTCATAGTCCACTATCATGCAACATTCAAGTCAGTCCGGGTATCCACAGTAGCTCATGGCAATGCGGGTCCCAACTCAAAGCCAAGACCAGTAATCCCGATCAAGTGCGGTGTTATCAGGGATTAAAAGGCTAAGCAGGCCAACTGGGTATAGTCGGGGTGATTCAATCCCATCACAAGCCAAACAGGTCATACTAGGGCTTAACTAAGCCCAAAGATGTCAAAGTTCTGACCAGTCGACAAAAAAGGGTAATGGGGCCCACTACCGAGTCCCGGATACCAAGTGTAGTTATACCTATCTAAATCTGGGCTATGTTATTCCAAGCCTAACCTAACGTCCAACAATAACATTCCCCAACCAAAAATAATAAGAACAATACTATTCGACCCCAAATAAGTCATCTGTGGTGTACCACGAGGATAACGGGCCTGGAATGTATCCGAATAGCCCTATCCGGCCTAGAAGACCTAAATTATAGCAAACCACCACCAAGCCTACAGTACCAACCCATAACATCAGCACAATACCACACACACACATATATATATATATATATATATATATCACATATAAGCCCAATATAAGGGTAAAGGAAACCTAGCCTACCTGGAAGAGGCCTGCCAAAGTACCCGCTAAGTTAGAGCTTTCCCCTTCCAAGAGGCCTCTAATTGTTGCCACTCTATCAAAATAGTAAACTAGATGTCAAAACATAACCAATGATACCTATATGTCAGTAAGTTATAAAATGACCGAACAACTCACGTGGGGCCCGCTTATGGAATCCACCAAACCAAAACCATCACAGTGTCCAAAATCTAATCGTGACAAATAGTCACAACATCTACCTTATCATCTGAGCTCAATACACAACTCAAATACCAATAACTATACCAACAAATCCAACGGAAACATAAACGACCATAAAACCGGGAAAACTTACCTTAGAAATATTGAGAATAATGCTACGAACTCAAATATGTAAGTGTCTAAGCTTGGACCTTGCTATACAAGTTTATATAAGAGCTTAAAGCTCTGAAAATGGTGTTTCTAGGGTGTTGGTCATTTAGACATGATAAAGAAGGTGAAATGTTTATATATAGCCAATGCAGGTGGCGCTAAAGCGCCCTTATGGACACTTAAGCGCCTAGCGCTAAAGCGCCATAAGTGGCCGCTTAAGCGCTCCACCACTTCCACCGCTTAGCCGCTAAAGCGAAGCCAAGGGTCGCTTAAGCGCCTATGGCTGCTTTAACCATGCCCTTGGCTGCTAAAGTGCCTTGGCCTAGCCTGCCTTGGTCGCTAAAGTACGCCTAGGGATGCTTAAGTGCATAGCTCTAAGGTTTACCTATGGCTGCTTAAGCGCATGGACAATGCCAAAAATGGCCAAGTCCCGAGCAATTTTGACTTTGTGTCTGGGACCAATCCGGAGTCCAGTGCGTGCAAACGAACTATGCTACCTAACTAATTTCGACGCTACAAACTTAATAGTCCTATCAAAATTTCCATCAGAGGTCGTTCTAATTAAAACTGAGGCCCACACCTCGAGGGCTGACTCTACTTTAGCTAATAGTCAGCCTATCACCCAAAACAAGTCTGGGAACCTCAAGACCCAACCAAAGGTCTACTTAACCTAAAGTAGACATTCCAAATCCGATGAGATGGTCAAAAATGGCATCCGAGGCCGTTAAAAAGGGGTTTAGGCCCAATAGCCATACCTGACTACTAGAAAATTCAACATAGAAGAGTGACTCTAAAAGTCAAACGAACTGCCAGGTAACCGTATTACCAGTCCCAGCAAGTCATACACGACCGGGGGAAGTCATGGAAAGGCTTTAAACGTCATAAAAATTCATAAACACTGGGAATAACCTGGAGGGTCATTATAGTATCCACTACTAAAAGGACTTCGTCCGCCAAAGTCAAGAATAAGTGCATACCTAAGAACGTGAACAAGTAGGGATACTGGGCTCGCATATCACGCTCAAGCTCCCAAGTGTTTTCCTCAGCCGGATGGTGACGTCACTTTACCTTAACCACTGGAATGTCCGGGAGCGCAATTGTCTGACATTTCTGGCAAGAATAGACACAGGCACCTCTACAAATGCTAACTTCTCATCTAACTGAACCGAGTCCCACTGTAGCACATGCGACTCATCCAGAATGTACTATCGCAGCATAGAAACATGAAACACTGGGTGAATAGCAGAAAATGCCAGAGGCAAAGCTAACACATATGCTACCTCCCCAATTATCAGTAGAATCTTAAAGGGTCCAATATATCTGGGATTAAGCTTGCCCCTCCTACCAAATTGCATCACACCCTTTATAGGTGATACTCGTAAGAAGACTCTATCACTAACTCTAAATCACCCGAACTCGGTCTAAAGATTCATGGAGCAAATTTGTGCCACGAGGACTAATCTCTGAGGTTTCAAACCAACCCACTGGAGACCGACACCGTCTACCATACAAAGCCTCAAATAGAACCATATGAATACTGGAGTGGAAGCTATTATTATACGCGAACTCTGCTAAAGGCAAGAACTGATCCCATTGACCCCCCAAAGTCTAACACACAAGCCCGGAGCATATCCTCCAATACCTGAATAGTCCGCTCCGACTGTCCGTCGGTTTGAGGATGAAATGCAGTACTAAGGTCCACTTGAGCACCCAACTCCTCCTGGAAAGTCCGCCAAAAAATAGAGGTAAACTGAGACCCTCGATCTGTGATAATAGATACTGGCACTCCATGTAGGCGAACCACCTCTTGAATATATACACGAGCCAAACTTTCAGCACTGTAGGAAACTCGAACAGTGATAAAATGTGTCGTCTTAGTCAACCAGTCTACAACAACCCAAATACTATCAAAACTGCGGGATGTACGAGGTAACCCAACAACAAAATAAATAATGACTCACTCCCACTTCTACTTGAGAATGGGCAACTGCTGCAGTAAACCACCGGGTCTCTGGTGCTCGGCCTTTACCTACTGATAACACAGGCATCGAGCCATTAAATCAAAAATATCTCACAGCATACCACTCCACCAGTAGTGCTGCCTCAGATCTCGGTACATCTTAGCTTTCCTAGGGTGAATAGAGTATCTAGAACTGTGCTCCTTGAGCAAAATTAAAGGAATCAAGTTTCCAACCCTCAAAACACACACACGACCATCATATCTCAATACACTATTAGAACCCAAAGTAGCCCCCTGGGACTTACCTCTTACTACCCGCTTTCAAAGATCACGAAGTTCACTATCCTCAAATTGTCAACTTTGAATCTGCTCTAACAAAGTAAACCTTGGCCCAACACAAGCAATAATCCTTCTGGGATTAGAGATATCCAAACGCACCATCGTATTAGCTAAGGATTGAATGTTCAAAGCCAATGTACGCTGAGAGACTGGAATAAAGGCTAAGCTACTCATACTCGCTGCCTTCCAGCTCAAGGCCTCCACAACTACATTGACTTTTTTGGATGATAGAGAATAGAGATGTCATAGTCCTTTAGCAATTCTACCCGTCGCAGCTGCCTCAAATTAAGATTCCTCTGAGTCATAAGATGCTGAAGACTGCGGTGATCAATATAAATCTCACAATGAACTCCGTATAAATAGTGCCTCCAAATTCTAAGCACAAATACTACCGCTGCCAACTCCAAGACATGAGTAGGGTAATTAACCTCGTGCACCTTTAGCTGTCTTGATGCATAAGCAATCACGCGACCTCGCTGCATCCGAACACAACCCAAGTCTAAAACCAGAAGCATCATAGTAAATAGTGAAACCCTCATTCTCAACTAGAAGAGTCAACACAGGAGAAGAAGTAAGTCGGTCCTTGAGCTTTAGAAAGCTCATCTCGCAATCCTCAGACCACTGAAACAGGACCTCTGTCCTGGTCAATCTGGTCATATGAGATGCAATAAATGAGAAACCCTCAAGAAATCATCTGTAATAACCTGCCAACCCAACAAAACTGGGAACCTCAGTTCACGATGTGGGCATATCCCAACCTCGAATAGCCTTAATCTTTGCTGGATCTACCATGATACCATGTCTGGACGCAACATGCCCCAGGAAAGCTACAGATTCCAGCCAAAACTCACACTTTGAGAACTTGGCATAAAGCCAATGATCTCTCAAAATGTGGAGCACAATCCTCAAATGTTGCTCGTACTCTTCTCTACTCCTCGAATAAACCAAAATGTCATCAATAAGCACAATCACAAAGGAGTCTAAGTATGACCTGAATACATGTTTCATCAAATCCATGAAGGTTGTCGGGGCATTAGTCAATCCAAAAGACATCACCATGAAATCATAGTGACCGTAACGAGTCCTAAAGGCTACCTTAGGGATGTCTGCAACCCTAACTCTTAACTAATGGTATCCGAATCTCAGATCTATTTTAGAGAACACTGATGTGCCCTGAAGTTGATCAAATAAATCATCGATACGAGGCATAGGATACTTATTCTTTACTATCACCCTGTTCAGCTGCCTGTAATCGATACACATACACATAGACGCATCTTTCTTCTTTACGAACTGAATGGGAGCACCCTACGGTGACATACTTGGTCTGATAACAATCTTTCCCAGAAGGTCCTGGAGCTAACTACTCAACTCCATCAACGTAGCAGGAGCCATAAGATACGGAGTTATAGAAATAGATTGGGTACCCAACTTGAGGTCAATAATAAACTCTATATCATGCTCATGAGGAAGGCCAGGTAGGTCAGTGGCGAATACATCAAGAACTCACAAACAATAGGGACGGAGTCAAGTGACGGACTCTCAAATACTATCATCCCGAACATAAGCAGGGAATGAATTACATCCCCCTATCATCATTTTACGATCCCGAACATAAGAAATAATCCCCGATAGTGTGTGGCTAACAGAACCCTGCCACCCCACTGGGGGTATACCAGGCATGGCTAAGGTAACGGTCTTGGCAAAAAAATCCAAGACTGCATAATGAAAAGACAACTAGTCCATGCCCAGAATCATATCAAAGTCTACCATGGCCAGTATAATAAAATCAACCTGAGTCTCAATCTCCTGAACATTCACCATACTAGATCTATATACCTAATCCACTACTAAGGAATCACCAATAAGGGTAGATACATATAAGGTACAAATAATAAATTAGAATATAAACCCAACCATGGTGCATAATAAGTAGATACAAAATGTGGAACTGGGATTAAATAATGTAAAAGCTGGCAGATGGCATACAAAAATCGTACCTATAATCACCGCATCCAAAGACTCAGCCTCTGGCCTAGACAGCATGGTATATAAGTGACGCTGACTACCACTAGCCTGAGCACCGACCTGACCACCAGTCCGACCTCACTGCACTCTACCTCGAGAACCCTAGAGACCACCCCAATGACCCTGTACACTACCTCTACCTGCTGGTGGTATAGATTTGATGGGCTGTGCCATCTGAGATGAAGGCTCAATCCCCCTGCATTGAGGACACTCACATGCAAAATGACCGATAACCCCACAGGTAAAACATGCTCCTGGCTCCCTACTCGGCCTAGAAGATCCATCTAATCTAGTTTGACCACCTCTAGTCGATGAACTAGACTGACCACGTCCCTGAGACTGACTACCAAAACCACTATAGGCAGTTTGACCCCTATCAGAAATCTGAAAAGCTGACAGTATAGGCCTACTAGGCTGACCCTATCGCTGAAAAGACTGTTGTTGCTATTGAGGGTACCTATCCTAAAATTTATGGCCTCTAAACTGTGAGATGATGTGACTACCACTATAACTACCCTAGAATCGAGCTTTCTTATCACTGCCCCCATGGGTCTTGTGATCCATCTCCTCAATCAAATACACATGCTCAACTATCTTAGCAAATGATTTCCCTAAAGTCACTAAACTCTGTGTAGCTCTGCAAAGTGATAACTGTAATCCCCTGACAAAACATCTGATCGATTATACTCATCAGGTAGGATAATCGTAGCATACCTGGCCAAGTCATAGAATCTAGCCTTATACTCAGCTACTGTCATAGACCCCTGCCTCAACTTGGAAGACTCATCTCGAAGACATTCACGCATGGGCATATACATTCCCAAGAATACCTCGAAGAACTGTGCCCAAGTAATGGGTGGAGATCCAACTGGATTAAAGTCAAGATAACCTCTCAACCATCTCCTCGCGACTGTATCAAAATGGTAAGCAACAAAATCTACCCTGTGTGACTCCACTAATCCCAAATTCCTTAGCTTCTCCTCGCAACTGGCTAAGAACTCATAAGCATCCTCTCCTGGAGTACCCGTAAATATGGGTAGAGCTAATCTCTAAAAATGACTCAACATCTTCTACTCCACGATAGACATAACTGGCTGGACTGCTATTGGTACAGGCGAAACCTCAACTCTAGGTGTCGCAGCTGCAGTATGTTCCCCAACACCAACTTCCTATGCAGGTGGCTATATTTCCACAACAGGCAGACCTCAACCTAATCCCAGCAACTGTACAAACGTACCTCAAAGCACTAAAGCATCAATAAATACAGGTGGAGCCTGGGCTACTCCTAGCCCACCGGTTGCTGTGGCAACAAAACATCTAGGGCTACAATGGGATTTGGTAATGGATCGCTGGTATGATCTCGACCTAGGGCTACTACTTGGTCCTACCCCTAACCTCTGGTTTGACCTTGGCCCCTAACTGGAGCACTCACTGTGGGCTCAGGGTCCTACTCCCCAGTTTTAATGCCACGAGTCTTAGCCACTGGTGGAAAGAGTGAACCAAACAAGGATCAAAAACCAACACTGACTATCGCACAGACGTGAATCAAGGAATGAAACTATCCCCTAAAAATACTCCGTAGTTTCCTGAAGATAGGATACAGTCATCCCCGTACCAATCCGCAAAACCCTACTACACATCGGCTCATGTACTGACACTACCTATAAACCTAGGCTCTAATACCAAGCTGTCATGACCCAATTTTTGAGTCATGATGGAACCTACCAAGAACCACCAATAGGAAAGCCAACCCCTATCCATAGGCGACAAGTGATGGGCCAATGGGTGGGATCTCATATGAAAGGAGATAAAGCAAAACTACTACCATCAATATGCTACGAATGTAAAGACAAGGGAAGTATACATACTGGGACAAAAAGGATGAGGACAGTATATAACTCTAAAACCCCTCCCAAGACTTGGTGAGGTCAGTACACGAGCCACTACTAGACATATCCAAAATACAAGACAGAAACCAAATATAAACAACATATATACAACAGTCTCAAATCCAAAAGACTATACATCAAAGATGGAGTGGGATCTACTTCAAACATCAGTGAGCTTTCTCTACTCCAAAATCAGTGCTGAGAAGAGAGTCACGTCACGACTGTAGGCTAGTACCTGGATCTACATTAGGAAAAGATGCAGAAGTGCAGTATGAGTATCGGTGCAACGGGTACTTAGAAGGCATCATCGATCGATTGAGCTCAATGTAACATAAACAAGATGAAGTACGGGAGTGCATGCTAAGTTTGGGTATAACTGATAAATAAATGTGGTACTAAATAATAAGTAAGTAACTGCGCACTGAACACATAAGTCAAAACATAACCCAATTGGGCCCCTATAAGCTCGCAGGGCGCACGAAAGAATACAATACCCAGCCTGGCACCCATAAACCGGTGGGACACACAAGAATAGTAAATACATAGTCACCGGTGTCTCAAAGCTATACCAGTATCCAGTAGTCACAATAACTAATAGAGCACATCGGGCTTGAACCGACACTAATGAGTAATAACAAGAGGCCGAACGCCTGAATCGAACCGAACACAGTGGGTAATAACAATAGGACACATATATATGTCATATCTTCTAGACTCAAACTAAAACTCAGAGAACAATAGTATCATAATCACGGTACCCAGTACCAGAACTCATAGTGTACGACAATCTGGGGTCGGACTCGAACCGTGACACCCAAGAGTCTATAATTATAATCATCATACTTTAATTAGTAGCCAAACTCAAACCAAAACTCATCATAGCTAGAAACCAGAACAGAACCCAATGTCACATTATAACCACTAAATGGGGAACATGTTAGTCCTAGGCCAAAGCCAAAATAAAGGCAAAGGAGCTAACCAATCATCTGCTACAATGTAAGTCCCTGGGCCCTCCTAGGTCCAGAGTCCAATATCATTTAACATCTAAGTCAGTCCGAGTATCTAGAGTAGCTCATGGTAAGGTGGGTCCCAACTATAATCCAAGACCAGTAATCCCAATCAAGTGCGGTGCTATCATGGACTAAGAGGCTAAAAAGGCCAACCAAGTATAATAGGGGTGACTCAATCCCATCACAAGCCTAACAGGTCATACTAGGGCTTAACTAAGCCCAAAGATGTCAAAATTCTGACCAGTCGACAAAAAGGGTAATGGTACTCACTACCGGGTCCCGGATACCAAATCTAGTTATACTTGTCTAAATCTGGGCTAAGTCTGTCTAAGCCTGAACTAAGGTCCAAAAATAATATTACCCAACAAACAACAATACTATATGACCCCAAATAGGTCATCTGTGGTGTACCACAAGGATAACGAGCCTGGAATATATCCGAATAGGCCTATCCAGCCTAGAAAGCCTAAATCACAGCAAACCACCACCAAGACTACAATACCAGCCCATAACACCAACACAATAGCATACATATATCACATATAAGCCCAATCTAAGGGTAAAGGAAACCTAGCCTACCTTGATGCTGTCGTAGGCCTGCCAACGAACCTGCTAAGTTGGAGCTTTCTCCTTTTGAGAGGCCTCTAATTGCTGTCACGCTATCAAAATGGTAAACTAGATATCAAAACATAACCAATGATACCCATATATCACTAAGTCAAACAATAACTGGACAACTCACGTGGGGCCCGCTTATGGAATTCGCCAAATCAAAACCATCATAGAGTCCCAAATCTCATCATGACCAATAGTCACATCATCTACCTTATCATCTCAACACACATCTCAAACACCAATAACAATACCAAAAAATCTAACGAAAATGTAAATGACCATAAAATCGAGAAAATGTACCGTAGAAATATCGAGAACGAAGCTACGAACTCAAATATATAAGTGGCGCTAAAGTGACCTTATGGAAACTTAAGCGCCTAGTGCTAAATCTCCATAAGTGGCCTCTTAAGCGCTCCACCTCTTCCACCGCTAAAGCAAAGCCAAGGGTCGCTTAAGCGCCTATGGCCGTTTTAGCCATGCCTTTGGCTGCTAAAGTGCCTTGGCCTAGCCTGCCTTGGACACTAAAGTGCACCTAGGGATGCTTAAGTGCATAGTGCTAAGGCGTGCCAATGGCTGCTTAAGTGCATGGAAAATTCCAAGAAATGGCCAAGTCCCGGGCAATTTCGACTATGTGTCCGGGACCTATTCGAAGTCCCGTGCGCGCAAATGAACTATTCTACCTAACTAATTTTGATGCTCCAGACTTAATGGCACTGTTATAATTTCCATCAGAGGTCATTCCGACTGAAACTGGGACCCACGCCTCAAGGGCTAACTCGACTTTAGCCAATAGTCGGCATATCACCCAAAACAAGTCTGGGAAACTCAAGACCTAACCAAAGGTCTACCTAACCTAAAGTCAACATTTTAGATTCAATGAGATGGTCAGAAATGGTATCCGAGGCCGTTAAATAGGGGTTAGGCCCGGGAGCCATACTTGACTACCAAAAAATTCAACATGGGAAAGTGACTCTAAAATTCAAACGAACTGCCAGGTAACCATACTACCAGTCACAGCAAGTCATACATGACCTGGGATAGTTATAGAAAGGCTATAAACATCGTAAACACAAATAAACACTGGGAATGACCTAGAGTGTCATTACACTTATTCATTAAAATACCAAGCTCCAACATGAGGTGTAGGGTTCCAACCACATAATCCACATATCATGTGTTGCCGTCTTACCACGAGAGTAAAGCCCCAAGCTTTAGTGTACATATATATACTATACACAAACTTACATACATATATATAAAATTGTAATTATTAGCCAAAGTATGTCTTACCGTCATAACTTCATCTATGTCAAGTTCAATAAGTTTAAGTGAATTCCTTAATAGGCAAAGTGCACAGGTGACACGTTTGACAGAAATTATCAAGTCACAAATTCTCAGGCTTTGCAAGTTTAGAGATACATCAAGCATATCTGGCACAGAAATCGATACTAAGTTCTGAGAGGCAAAAAAAACATTAGAGATTACTTAGTTCTTTGTATCGCAAATTAAAATACTGCAAATAAAAAAAAAAGCAAGTCAGTGATTATGTCACCTTTAGGGATAAGCCATCCAAGCAGAGGTTCTTAATCATTTCAAATATTGGGTTCACATTAAAACACTCTCTAGTGAAACCATATCAACAGAATCAACATCAACACAAAATTTCAACTCCAAAGTCTCAAGCATTGGCAGAAAAAGAGTAGTGTTTTTCAATCCAAAAGGACTGTCAATTGCAGAATGTTCTAACTGAAGGCTAACAAGACTGGGAATTTGGTATAAATAGGTAGCTTAAATATACAACTCAATATCTTCAAATGTGTAAATGTTTCACAAGTAAACTATAATTACCATTTCCATCATTATGTATAAGCCTTCCATTGAAAGTCCCATGTTAAAATTCTTCCCAATTTTGAAGTTATAAATTTCAAACTAGGATAGTTTCAGTGAAACCAGAGCAAGGTGTGTTTTAGGTAAATCCAGGAATGATTTGGTCAGGTTTGGTGGTGTTTGAACTAATTTCTAGTTAGCTAAGACGATAAGGAACCCATAGGAAGTTATGAAATCGAATTTGGGTGAGTAGAACTCTTGGAACTGGTCTTAGGGTAAAGGACATTGTTTGGAATGTCCCGAGATTAAGGTGTGTCACAAAAATTGGGATTTTTGGATGAAACTAGACATTCTATCCCATCGATGCCACTATAGCAGAGAAATTTCTGCTATAGCGGCGGTCAACCGGTCAATGACCGCTATAGTGATGTATGTCTCTATAGTGGCGAAAATCATAGATTTTATTTAATTTTTTCCAAAAATAGTTTATCTTTCTAAAACTCATTTTGGGGAAAAGGAGGGGTGATTTGGGCTATTTCCACCAGATTTTCATTGTTCAGCTTCGTTAAGGTAAGGATTTCATCCCCGCTAACTAATAATTAATAATTAAGCTTTAGAATTGCTAATTTATGGAGTTGGGGGAGGTTTTAGGGTTATTTTTGGTTGTTTCCTGGTGAAAGGGAGAAAATTAAGTAACCAATTAATGGGTTTTGATTTTTAACAAATAATTTACCCTTGCATTCCGTCAATTTACTACTTTCTCCATGGAATTGGTAGTTTTAGGTGAATTACGGTAGGAAAGCCCTAGAACGGGAAGGGAATGATCTTGAACTTGACCTTAGGAGTTGGGTGTGAGTATAATTCCCAACATAGTAGGTCATTTTATTAATTATGTGTTTATATACGTGTTCTAGACCAAGAGCAAGAAGAAATTACACAGAACGACAAAGCTCCGACTTAGAGGAGTTGTGCAAGCTTGGTTCGAGGTAGGTGATGGTATTGTAGCCTAATCCAATTTGTACTATATGTGCATGTTAACTACCTTGTAGTGTGGCTTGTTAGTGCATGTTGTTTGGTGTGGTCAATGCAAATTATTTTACATTGTTGTATGGCTTTGACCTACCTTATTATTATTGTTTTCATGGGTTGTTAGCGAAACAAGGTTGGTAGATACTTGTGTGTGGGGTTTTAATACATGGACGGAAATTATCCCCTGCTGGTCATGACTAGAGGGTGGATGCATTACCCTTAGCTTGTATGTACGAGGTTCAGGTTAGTTTGACGGTTCCATGAGTGAACCGGGAATTTATATATTTAAATGGTTGATAACTGTTTAATTTTTCTGACTTGTCTTGATTTGGCTTGACTGAATGTGACTTAGCGATATTTTGTTGACTTTTTGGTTTAAATCCTAATTGATTCTTGGTATTGATATGCAAAGTGTATGTTAGTTTTGAGCATGGATTAACTTGTTGTACTATACTTCAGTTAAATGTTCATATTCTCATCTTGGGTTGGCCAAATGACCTTACTAGTACACTATTGGTTTCGTGTGTGCTGATACTACATCTGCTCTTACTTTTATGATCGCAGCGCATATTCCAGCGGCTCCTACGAGACCTTACCTGTGATTCCAGCGGTTGACTTCAGATTTCAGGGTGAGCAACAAATTCGGGATACCATGATATCTTTCCTTTATGACATAGTCCTTTGTTTTGGACATTATGCACTTTCTTTTAGTTTTTGGGTTTCATCCCCTTCTTAACAATCGTAGATATTTTGGTACGGATGACTTTTGGGTCCTAGGGATAGTTTTAGTTAAGTACAATGTTCCGCCTTAGTTGTGCTTATGTTTTTGGTTTAGATTTGAATATATTTATTGATGGATTAGTTCTAATTATCTTTTTTAAGTTTGACTCTAAGATGGTTAGTTTTGGGGTAGTTGGTTCTCCTACCGGGTGAATAGTGTGGGTGCCACTCACGATGGGTTTGGGTCATCATAAATTTTGTATCAGAGCCTAGGTTCATAGATCTCGTCGTACCAAAATGGGTCTAGTAAGGTCTCATGGAACGGTAGGGAGACATTTGTACTTTTCTTTGGGAGGCTATAGGGCTTTAGGAAATCCGTCATTCTTATTTCTTTTATGCTATAACTTGATTCTAATTGGTAGCTGGTGATCCAAAGTGGTATCTGATTTCTTCACTCTTTTTTATGCAGATGGTGAATACTAGGCCCAATAGAACTCGAGCAACATCCCTTGCACCAGCCCCTCCAGCAGAGGAGCCAGCCGTAAGTGGAAGAGGACTAGTGATAGGGTGAAGTAGGAGAGAAAGGGGACGAGCCACACCTACTAGGGGTAGAGCTAGAGCAGTGGTTGGCCAGGTTCATGAAGTGTTAGTAGCCCCTCCACCACCTCAGGATCATTTTAAAGAGAGAGAGGAAGTAAAAGAGCAGGGAATAGAGCTCGAGGTAGAGGCACCAACAGGAGTTACAGCCTTACCTCCTATGTCGGCTGAAGTTGTTCAACAGGTGTTTGCTTTCTTGAGTGGGTTGGATGGGACTGGAGCCAAACCTACTGTCTGGCTTTTTAGGCTTCAGTTGTTCACCCTACTAGTTCTATGGCTCTAAGGTTGGATGAGGCTTCATGGAGTGATGCTTTTCCTCATCCAGTTTTGTGTTCAGTGATGATAGGTGCTAATTATAATCTGCTAACTAAGTTTTTGAAGATGAAACCACCTAATTTCTAGGGTACTGAGTCTGAGGATACTTTTGAGTTCATCATTTACTGTTATGAGAGGTTGCACAAGACATGTTTTGTTCAGTAACATAGAGTTGAGTTTGTGACTTTTCTGTTGGAAAAGGATGCTAAGCAATGGTGGAGAGAATATTTTGAGTGTCGATCACCGGTTCTACCTCCATTTACTTGGGAGCAGTTTCATGCTTTATTCTTAGAGAAGTATGTGCCTCGTGCTCTCTGGGATCGTAAGAAGGATGAGTTTTTGGCATTGGAACATGGTGATATGTCAGTTGCAGCTTATGAGGCTAAGTTCCATATCTTGTCTCGCTATGCTACTAAGTTGTTCGCTACTGAAGAGGATAGGATTCGATGCTATATCAAGGGTTTGAATTATAATCTTCAGGTTGTGTCTGTGCATATGACTTCTGCAGGGAAGGAGTTTAATAAAGTGTCAGATTGTGTGAAGAAGTTGGAGGGGGTTATGCAAGCAGGTCAGGCTAAGATGTTAGCCAAGAAGTCCCGCAATGTTGGAAATTTTAGTGGATCTTAATCTAAGGGCCACAGTCAGCAAGTTTGTTCAGCTCGCCCAATTCAGTCAGCCTTGCCAGCTTCTACTGTGGTTCTAACTAAGGTTTCTTCTCAGGAACAAGTTGTTAGGGGCAAAATGGCTTCTTACTCTTCTACTAGTCGGCCTTTCCTGGAGCGAGGATGTTATTATTGTGGCGTTGTTGGTCACTTTAAGAAGGAGTGACCTGTGAGACAGGTGAATGCCCAGGAACAACAGAATACTAGGGCTATAGTTCCAGCGGGTAGTGGAAGAGGAGGTAATAGTAGGGGTCGTCCATAAGTTGTATGAGGAAATTAGGTAGGTGGTCGAGGAAATAGTGGTACAAGGGAAGGAGCACAACCGGGGAAGGAGTTAGCTCAGATTGATGACCGGGCTCACTGTTATGCATTTTCGGGAAAGGTTGATATCTAGGCTTCTGATGCGGTGATCATATGTACCATTTCTGTTTGTGACCGGATGGCTTCAGTTTTATTTGATCCAGGGTCTACTTAATCTTATGTGTCTATTCAGTTTGTGGTGGGTCTGAATCTGGTTTGTGATGTACTTGATTATCCTATTAATGTGTCTACTCTTGTTGGTGAGTCTGTGGTAGTAAACCATGTTTACCATTCTTATTTTGTGTTATTTGTGGGTTTTCAGTCTTGGGTAGACTTAATTATTCTGGATATGTTGGACTTTGATGTAATTCTGAGTATGAATTGGTTATCTCCATATCATGGTGTTTTAAACTATAATTCTAAGACAGTGACCCTAGTTATACCTGGAATAGAGAGTGGGAGGAAGTGTATAAGGCCAAACCGGTGAAAATTATATCATTTGTATGGGCTAGAAGATTAGTAGGGAAGGGGTGTTCAACATTTTTAGCTTATCTCTAGGATATGAGTGTGGGGTTCCCTTCTCTAGAGTTAGTTTTGGTGGTTTCTGAATTTCAGGATATGTTTCCTTTAGACTTACTTGGTATGCCTCCGGATAAAGATATCAATTTCTGCATTGACTTAGAGTCAGGCACTCGCCCTATATCTGTCACGACCCAATTTCTCCAGTCGTGATGGCACCTATTTTATCCCACTAGTAGGTAAACCAAATCACAGCCTGGAACGACAAGTAATGGGCTAGTTGGTGGAAGGTTTAATAAATACCAAAATTAAGCATACAATAGAATCATAGGTAATAAAATATAAGTAAAAAAAATATAAATATATATATATATATAAGAGGGAGAGAAAAATAGCAAAAGAATATCCCACAATCTAGTAAGGTCAGTACAAGAGCCACTAAATCCAAGAGAATAAGAGTACTGCATAGTATCAATTATACAGATATTCTCGATAACTAAAGACTGTCCAAAAGTAATGGAACGAGAGAGAATAATTAGCTCCGACTCTAAAAGCTCACCCTATCTCTGAATGCACCCAAAAGTAAGCCTGAATAGAGCATCAACGACGGTAACTAGTACTCAGATGTGCACCAGAAAAAGATGCAGAAGTGTAGTATGAGTACCAAGACAAAGGGTACTCAGTAGGCATCCTCGAATGACTAAGCTAAATCATAATAAGATGCGAGAATGTAAGCTAAAGTCAGGGATAAAGGGGTAAACCTGAAATAACGCTTCGGCTGACAAATAATAAATAACGAGTTAAACAAAGTCAAAAGAACACAAGCTAACTATAGCCTAACTAGGCCTCCATAAGTCTAGAAGGCACAAATAAGAGAGGACTAACCCATACGAGCCCCCATAAGCCCGACGGATACAATCAGGAGAAGAACCATCAGCAATAATAAGTATTAAGTAACCGACAATCGAATACAAATCTGTGAATCACTTCGTACCATAAATGCCAAACTCGAACTGGGCCCTTAACATCATAAGTGAACAATAAATATCGGACTCTATTATCATATATGCCGGACTCGAACCGAGAATTTAGTATCATAAGTGAATAGTAAATGTCTGACTCAAATCGGTTTTAAAAGTAAATACAAGGTAACAAGTCCAGTCAAGAGTTGGAAAGATGTCCAAATCATCCTAGAGCTCAAGAATGTATGTAAGATGATGAAAGAAAGCCTCTTAGGTCTACAAGGAGCTAATTAGGATATTTGACTTAAAAGAGGGTTGGTGGGGACCACTACTGACCTTGAAAGACTCTACTAAGGCAATTTCTAGCCCAACTAGACTAAGCCTTCAAGGATCTAATACAAGGTAGTAACTAAGTCTAAACAAGTCCTAAGGCAACAATTAAACTCAAGAAGAGGGCAAATGGGTTAATTTTACCTAAAAATGGCTCTCTAACCGGCTAAATATTCCAAATTTCACTAAACATGCGACCAAGCTATAAATTCAAACCCAAATCTAGTATATTAAAGCTCAATCTATAAGGAAAGTAAGCCTAGCCTACCTGAACGTCGATGAATGCCTGAGAAATTCCACTAAATTAGAGTTTTTTCCTTTCGAAAAGCCTTCACACAATGCCACACTACCAAAATAATAATCTACTCATTAATACAAGAATAACAATACCCATATTGCATATAAATGCTTCGGGTCCAAAATCGAGCTAAAAATCCCACGTGGGGTCTGCTTGTGGAATCACAACTTTGAAACCGTCAAAATGTCCCTCTAGGCTCAAGGATCATTTACCCTCAAAATGGGTGAAATCTGAGCACAAACACTCTCCCAAATCAGTACGCACAGAATCTAGGGATTTGAGTTTAAATCAGAGAATTAACTATGAAAATTAAAGGAAACTTACGAAAATCTTTGATGAGAAATAATCCCAACGAACTCTCCAACTCACCCCGAACATCCAATGATCAAGATCCATAATTCTCTAAGCCTCCTAGGGTTTTGTGGACTTTAATGTGAAATAAATGAGGAAGGTATTGGGTTTCACAGCTATTAATGCTGCCAAGGATCCCTTCTTCTCGATCGCAGGGACCCCGTCGCGAACGGGGACCACGACCGACTTACCCTTCGTGAAATCAAAGAATAGCTCACGATTGCGATAGATAATGAACTTGGCCTTCGCGAACATGACCAAGGTCTCACAATCATGATAACCATTTTCCTTGGCCTTCGCGAACGCGGCCAAGGGCTTCGCTAACGTGAAGGCCATTTTTGGCCTACACTAGGAGATTTGGCTAAGTGCTAAATCCCTGATCGGACCCTCGAGATTCTTTTGAATTTCCATGAATGCAAACAAACTATGCTACCCTACTAAATTCAACATTTCAAACACAACGACGCCATCAAAATTTCCATCCGAGTTCATTTTGACTAAATGTGGGCCCCCACACTTAAGGGCCATTTTAACCAAAATCCACCCAATAGCCCAAAATGAGTTCAAAAGTTTTGATACCCAATCCAAGGGTCCCTCTAAACTAATCTATGTTCCAAAGCTGATAGAACTGTCAGAATTGGCATACGAGGCCATTTACTAGAAGTTTAGGCCTGATACCCAATCCTTAACAACAAAAACTTCAAAATAAGAAATTGGGTCTAAAACCCAATCAAACTGGTCGATAATCAAATTATCATCTACATCAAGTCATAAATGACCTGGGGAAGCTATGGAAAAGATCTAAATGCCTAAATAGTGTAGAAATGCAGAAAATGACCTGGAGGGTCATTGTAACATCAATTCCTCCCTATAGAATGGCTCCAGTAGAGTTGAGGGAACTCAAAACTCAATTGTAAGAACTACTAGACAAGGGATTTATTCTTCCTAGTGCTTCATCTTGGGGTGCTCCAATTTTATTTGTTAAGAAGAAAGATGGCAGCATGAGGATGTGCATTGATTATAGACAACTGAATAAGGTTACTATCAGAAATAAATATCCCTTTCCTCACATTGATGATTTATTTAACCATTTACAGGGTGTGATGGTGTTTTTGAAAATTGACTTGCGGTCGGGTTATCATCAGTTGAAAATAAGACCGGAGGATACATCAAAGATAGCTTTTAGAACTCAGTATGGTCATTATGAGTTTCTGGTGATGTCTTTCGGGTTAACTAATGCACCTACAGCCTTTATGAGCTTGATAAATGGTATCTTTAAGTTGTTATTGGATTCTTTTGTTATAATGTTTATGACGATATTAAAGTCTACTCCAAGAGTAAGGAGGAGCATGCAGGTTATCTTCGTATAGATTTAGAGATTCTAAGGGAGAAACGGCTATTTGCTAAGTTTTCAAAGTGTGAATTCTAGTTGTCTTTGGTTGAATTTTTAGGGCATATGGTTTTTGAAAAGGGGAAATGGTGGACCCCAGAAGATTGAGGTGGTTAAGAATTGTATTCGGCCTAGTTCAGTGACCGAGGTAAGGAGTTTTATGTGTCTTGCTAGTTATTACCACAGGTTTGTCAATAACTTTACATCTATTGCAATGCACTTAACAAGGTTGACTCAGAAGGAAGTGCCATTTGTTTGGTTAGATCAATGTGAAGAGAGCTTCCAAAAGCTTAAGACACACTTGACTACTGTACCTATCCTTTCATTACCGATTGAAGGTAAGGACTTTCTAGTGTTTGTGATGCTTCCCTTTGGGCTTGGGTACTGTGTTGATGCAGGATAAGAATGTCATTACTTATGCTTTGAGGCAGTTGAAGCCTCACAAAAGGAACTACCCAACCTATGACTTAGAGTTGGAAATGGTAGTGTTTCAATTAAATATTGGAGACACTATCTTTATGGTGTCAAATATGAGGTCTTTACAAACCACCGTAGCCTGCAACATGTGTTTACTCAAAGGAATTTGAATCTAAGACAATAGAGATGGATGAAATTGTTGAAGGATTATGATGTGACTATTCATTATCATCCAGGTAAGGCCAATATGGTAGCATACGTATTGAGCTAAAAACTGTAAGTATGGGTAGCTTGTCATTCTTGAGGGTGTTCAGACGACTTTTAGCTAGAGAGTTTCAAACTCTGGCATCTTAGATTATGTTGTTTGGGATTTTAAATAGGGGTGGTTGATCAGAAGCATCCAGCAGCGCCTCGCCGGGAATACTTAATAACTTAAGTGGGGACAATGGGAATCGGTGCCCCTACCCCCTACCCCTAGGCTCATGAAAGAAGAGGTTCCTGCTGCTGGGGATAGAAGATGATTCCGTGTGTTGTATAGTGTTGAGGTAAGGTCAACATTTTTAGAGTGGATTAAGGCCAAGAAATTTGAGGAAAAGAAGTTGAATGCATTTTGAAATAAAGTGGTGCGTGGGGAGGTGGCGGATGCCACTCTTGATGTGAGTGGGATGTTGTGGTTTAAGGGAAGGTTATGTGTTTATCGAGTTGGTGATTTGATTCGCGATGTACTTTTAGATACCCATGGTTTGCGTTATTCTATTCATCTCTGTACAACCAAGATGTACCGTAACTTGAGCCAGCTTTATTGGTTGCCCAGGATGAAGAGGGACATTGTGGATTATGTGTCCAAGTGTCACAGTTGCCAGGAAATGAAGTATGAACATCAAAGGCCTGCGGGGTTGCTTCAAAGGATGCCTATACCTACGTGAAAATAGGAGCATATTTCTATGGATTTGTAATGGGTCTTCCTAAGACTTTGGGTAAATATGACTCCATTTGGGTGATAGTGGATTGGTTGATGAAATCATCTCACTTCTTACCTATTCTGGTGGACTATAGCTCTCAGCAGTTAGCTAAAATCTACATTAAGGAGATTGTGAGACTTTATGGAGTGCCACTTACCATCATTTTTGATAGAGATGCAAAGTACACTTCCAAATTTTGGGACAGGTTACATGAGATGTTGGGCACCAAGCTCACATTTAGCATGAATTTTCATCCTCAAACAGATGGGCAGTCAGAGAGAATGATTCAGGGGCTAGAGGACATGTTGAGGGCCTGCGTGATTGATTTTGGTGGTCATTAGGACTAGTTTCTTCCATTGTGTGAGTTTTTATAAAACAACAGCTATCACTCCAGCATTGATATAACACCATTTGAGGCACTCTATGGAAGGAAGTGTAGGTCACCTATTGAGAATTTTGAGGCTGGAGATGTTAAACCTTTGGGTACTGACTTGGTAAAAAAGTCTAAAGAGAAAGTAAGGTTCATTCAAACCAAGTTGTTGGCTGGTCAAAGTAGGCAGAAAGAGTATGCAAACCGTAAGGTAAGAGACATAGACTTTAAGGTTGGTGAGCAAGTTTTGCTTAAGGTGTCTTCTATGAAGGAAGTCATGAGGTTCAGCAAGAGGGGCAAGCTCATCCCTCGATATATTGGTCCCTTCGAGTTTTTTGAAGATGTGGGTCCTGTTTCATACAGGTTAGCTTTACAATCGAGATTGTTGGGAGTCCATCCTATATTTCATGTTTCTATGCTCAACAGCTATCATAAGGATAGAGATTACATTATTAAGTGGGACTCAGTGCTTCTATATAAGGATCTGGCTTATGAGGAGGAACCAGTAGCGATTTTAGATTGATATATTTGAAAGTTAAAGACGAAGGAAATTTGTTCAGTTAAGGCTCAGTGGAAGCTTCGTCCGATTGAGGAAGACCCTTGGGAAATCAAGAAGGACATGCGGGACAAGTACCCTCAATTGTTTGAAGATACATGTACTCTCTTCTCTTCTTATTTTAGCCTATTTTCCCATTTGATCATTCGGGGATGAACTATGAGTAAATTGGTATCTGTTGTAACAACCATTTCCGTCATTATGTATAAGCCTTCCATTGAAAGTCCCATGTTAAAATTCTTCTCGATTTTAAAGTTATAAATTTCAGGCTAGGCTAGTTTCAGATGAAATCAGAGTGAGGTGTGGTCTAGGGAAATGCGGGAATAATTTGGGCAGGTTTGGTGGTGTTTGAATTGATTTCAAGTTAGCTAAAATGATAAGAAATCCGTAGGAAGTTACAGAATCGAATTTGGGTGAGTAGAACTCCCGAAACTGGTCTTAGCGTAACGGGCATTGTTTGGAATGTCCCGAGATTAAGGTGTGTTGTAAAAATTGGGATTTTTACGTAAAACTGGGCATTCTATCCCATCGACTCCTCTATAGGGGAGAAATTCCCGCTATAGCGGTGGTCAACCCGGTCAATGACCGCTATAGCTGAAGGTGCCGCTATAATGACACCGCCGTAGTGACCTATGTCTCTATAGCAGCGAAAGTCACAGCTTTTATTTAATTTTTCTACAAAATAGTTTATTTTTTTAAAACTCGTTTTGGGGCAAAGGAGGTGCGATTTGGGGTAATTTCCACCAGATTTTCATCCTTCGGCTTCTTTAAGGTAAGGATTTCATCTCCCTAACTAGTAATTGATAATTACCAAAACATTCCATATTTAATAATAATAAGGTATGTCAAATCCATACATGGAATGTTTAAGTAATTGATAAAAAATTAAGTCTATTATCTGTGATAAAAAAATAATTTTTTTCTCTAGCCACCTTGCATCTAGTAGATCTACTCATACTTAATTTTTTTCTGCAAATACTTTACAGTCTAATTTAGATATTTGCTTCAACATGAATTGAGGGGTCTATATATAGTTATATTACTAGTAGGAGTGAGCATTGGTGGATACTCCCTCCGTTTCTAAATAAGTGTTTCTTTTGTCTGTTAAGTTTGTTCCTAAATAAGTGTTTGTTTAAGTTTTCAAGAATAAATTGGTCATGTTTTTTTAAATGTTTCCTTGTTTAGATAAAATGTAATCAATGTCAACTTAAAAAGAGGTAAAATTAACTAGGGGTAAGTTGGTAAAATTATCTTTTATTTTTTAGGAGTTAGTATTTTGTTATAGGATATATCCAACCCCAAAAGAGCTCTTATTTAGGAATGGAGGGAATATTAATTAACATCCTTTAAGTTAGAAGACAAGGTCTTTTTCTTGAGCTTCCCAATTTCGTTCATTTCCTCATAGGATTTAGTAATTAACAAATGAAAGCTGGAATTAATACTTCCTCCATTTCAAAATAGTTGGTCCTTGTTACCTTGACACTTTCCTTAAGAAAATATTTATTAGGGGTTTATTTTACCAAACTAGCCTTATTAATTATGCTTTGAGAATATATATTTGAGTATATATACACTTTGTGTAGTCATTTAATGATAGAAATAGTATTGGAATAACATAATAAAATTCTCTTGATTTCATAAATGAGACAACTACTTTGTAATGACCTTCCCGGTTATTTTCCTCATTTTCGTTTGTTCTCAGCGTTTAGAGCTTTTCTATAACTACCCCAAGTTATTTATGACTTGCTGGGACCGACAGTTCAATTCCCGGGTAGTTCGTTTTTGAATATGATTTAGACCGAGCACGTTGTAAACTATTAAATTAAATTTGAATTTGGTAAAATGACATAGTTAACTACCTTTCGAAAATGTTTTTGAAATTTATAAAAATTCTTTAGTTATGATATATCTATACTATTTTATAATAGTTTTATAATTTATTAATAATTTAAGCGGAGATAGTGAATTTAAATATGTTAAAATAATATTTTTATTTTATAGAGGTTTTGTTAGAAATAATTTTCTATTAATTATGGTATATTCAAAAAGTTGTATTTATTTTACTACGAACCTATGCAATACCCGAATACATATATAATGGGATGAAAAAATTACATGATGTGCCACCTCCACCACCACGTGGAAGGTGAGGAGGTGAACATCATCATGGTCACCTGCCATTTGGCAAGTGAAAAGTTACAATGTTGATATATATAGGTGTATTCGGTGGATGGACAAGATGTAATATTTTTACATTTGTCCACTTTTTCCAATTACCTCTCACCATTATTGATTATTTAAGCTCAATATTGAGTCAATCCATTGAGGTTTGAGGTTAGGGGTTTATATATTTGAGTCCGTGGACTCGTTCTCGTCATTTCTACGGTATGTTTTCTTATTTTTACGGTAATTTTCGTTTACGATGGTATATTTTGGGCTTGGTGTTGATGTTTGAGCTATATTTTGAGCTCAAATAGAGCGGTCATAGTTGTGACTATTGGTCACGGGGTAATTTGGGACGCTGTGACAGTTTTGATTTTGCGATACCGCAAGTGGGCTCCACATAGACTGTTCGGACATTTTCCGAACTAATGCAATATGGGTATCAATAGTCATGTTTTGACATGTAGTTTATTATTTTTGTAGTTTAGCAGCAGTCAGAGGCCTCTCAAAAGGGGAAGGCTCCTATTTAGATGTCTTTAGCAGGCGTTCGGCGGCGTCCAAGTAGGCTAGGTTTACCTTCCTTTACACTGAGATTGAGCTTATGTGTTATATATGTATGCTATTGTGATGGTGTTATGGGCTGGTATTATAAACTTGGTGGTGGTGGTTTGCTGTGATTTAGGCCTTTCAGGCCGGATAGGGCTATTCGGATACACTCCAGGCCCATTATCCTTGAGGTACACCACAGATGACCTATTTGGGGTCGGATAGAATTGTTGTGATAAGTTCTGGTTGGGGAATGTTATTGTTGGACCTTAGTCCAGGCTTAGGCAGACTTAGCCCAGACTTAGACAGGTATATCTAGACTTGATTTCTGGGCCCCGTTAGTGGGCCCTTTTAGTCGACTTGTCAGAACTTTGACATCTTTGGGCTTAGTTAAGCCTTCTATGACCTGTTAGGGTTGTGACGGGATTGAGTCACCCCGATTATACCCGGTTGGCCTATTTAGCCTTGTTGGTCCCTGATAGCACCGTATTTGATCGGGATCAGCTAGTTTGATTTAGAATACAGACCTACCTTTCCATGACTTCTAATGTATACCCAAACTTGTATATAAATATTGCTTATAGTAGATATTTGACCTAGAAGGACCCCGAGATTGACTTGTAGCATGTTGTGGGGTTAGCTTCTATACTTATATACTAGTATTGACTTGGGACTAGGGCGTTCCCCGTTTATCTGATATGATATGACATTTGATTCTGTTCTGGTTACTGTCTATGATGAGTTCTGGTTCAAGTCTTTCTACTGATTCAGGTATGATGATTTTGGTTATTGACTATTGGGTGTTCCGGTTCGAGTTCGACCCCGGATTGAGGTACACTATGAGCTCTGGTACTGGGTACCGTGATTATGATACTATTGTTCTCTGAGTTCCAGTTCGAGTCCGGCAGATATGATATATATGTGGCCTATTGTTATTACCCACAACTAAGCATGGTGCAATGCCCTCAATGCACCGATATCATATCAAAAATAAGGGAGTGAAGACATACCTGTGGCGCTCTAAGCGCCGGAAGTGGGCCTGCCAGCCGCGGGATCATCAGACTGTGCAGTGGTCGCATCCGATGGGGGGATAGTCTGACTGGCAGATGCACCACGCGCCCTCTGCTCTGCCTCAATCTGGCTCGCGTGGTACTCTACCCGGGAGGCTTTAACAGCCCTCCTCAGATCACTATTGAACTCATCATTACTCGCACCCCTATCCGCCGGACTACGAGGTCTCTTTCCTCTATCCATCTCTGGCTCCTCATCAGCAAACAAATCTACCTCAAATGCTGGGCGTACGGAGGTCGGGACAGGTATAGGTGGTATAATCGGCGTGCTAGTCGATGCCAGTGTCCGAACCTCTTCTCTCAATGCAGCAACCTCCTGGGTCAAGCCGACCAAGTCAGGGCTAGGTGCAGCACTCAAGCGGGAGGCCATACGTGCCTCAAAACTGTCAATCCGCCCATGTAGTCCCCGCATAAATTGGTCCATAGCTGCAGTCATCCAAGCCTCCACCCTAGTCTCAGCAACCTCAACTATAGATCGAACCCAAGGCTTAAGTTGCGATACCAGCTTAGCCATCTGAGTCTCAGTATGAGCCTGGCGCTCAAACATCTCTGTCTGCCTGTCAACTAGCTGCTGCAGAAAGTCTTGAGAGACGGACACCATCCCAGCAGGTGTCGGTGGGGCACTAGTACTGGGTACGCTCTCATCAACAGGGCTAGTGCCCTCAGTCGGTGCCGGTAGTCTAACTGGTGCAGGGATATGCAAAGGTACACCACGCATCGCGTCCATGGCAGCACTCGATGCCTCAGACGGCTGTGACCCTCGGGGAAGAATGGGGTGCAAACCCCTCTGCTGCATCATCGCAATATCTGCCAAACGAGTCACCTCTATAGAATTATCGATGGCAGGAATACTGGCAACCCCAGCTCTACCACACAGACCCTAAATCAGACATGGGAAAGGGATGCTTGTGTGATCTCGGAATGCTCGCTCGTGGATTTCTTGGACGATGTATCTGGCGAAATGGATCTTATAACCAGCAAAGATACTGGATACTACTACCGCCCTGTCCAGTGTGAGAGAGTTATCAGCATTGGTTGGACCCAACCTATGACGAACCACTGACCACCAGAAATGACCAGCGAAATTGAGCGTGGACTTTTTGATGTCCAGCTTCCTAGTCACCCAACTAGCCGCTACACCTCCTCGGCTATGTAACCTGCAATTCATTTAACTAACTCTAACTTCTGCTCGGCATCTCTCATCCTAACTCTATCTCTGACCGTGGCCAGCCTGTGATCAAATTCAGCTGTCGAAATCAAAACTGGACGGTCAGGCCCAAACAAGAAGCGGTGAATGGTCTCTTCCGAAATGTCGACTCGGGTATCGCGCACCATGACATGAGGTAATACTGGCTGCAAAGTGTATCGCTGCCCCACTGGGGTGCTCAAACCAACAGATGCAGCATAGGAAGCATAAAATTCTCGGACCACCTCCGAGCTATACCTGCCAGACGGCTGCGCCATCCAACCCAAGCCATATCGCTCAAACAGAGGCCAAATATCCGGCAATGACCTCAGTTCCTCCATTCTATACCGGGGCTCCTCCATAATGCTTCTCCGATACACACCACGCTCTGTCAGCTCAGCATCTTGATCATAGATAGCACGCATGCCCTGGACACACTACCTTTGAACTCCCCTATCCTGCGTAATAGTCGGGGCACTCTCGGCACCAGTACCTGAAGGAGAGGCTGTAGCCTCTGCCACAGATGTATCCTGACTCGTAGACTCATCTGCAGACGTACCCTGGCCGGTAGCATCAGCCGCAGACCCTGACTCAGAAGTATCCTCCCCCTCTTCAGACTGGGGGGCCGACTCAGAAGATGCGGCTGGTACCACGGGCTCAGCAGGTGGTGGGACCGGCTGAATTGCAACCCAGGCAGCCGCTCAGGTACGCGTCTGTAACCTAGTAGCCCGTGGGATTAAGGTCGTGTCATCCTGACTAATCTCAAATTCCTCCACGGAACCACTTGGTTCAGACTCAGTGGGTTCATCCCTCAGACGGGTCGGTAAGTCCAGATTTTTGGTACGAATTCGGGATGATGCATCAAGGTGGTCACTTTTGGGATTGGATTTTGGAGGCATAGCAATGGGTTTGGATAAATTTTTGGGTATAGGGTCGGATTTGGGTCGGGTTTTGTATAGTGAATTCAAATTTTTGGACCTATTTGGTAATGGGGTTTGGGTTTTCGAATATGGAACGGATTTGGTGAGTGTTTGGGATATGGTTTTTGGATTTTTGGAGTTTGGGAGAGATGTAATTCGGATTTAATGGGGAGAAGTAGGGGGAATTGGAATTTTAGGGTTTAAGTTGAATGAATTGAAAGTGGGTAAGAAAGGGTTTTAATCGGGTATAAATCGGGTGAGAAAGAAAGGGTTTCAGGTTTATTTTGGAAAAACTGGGCTCGGGTCGGGTCGAATTCTAATTTCGGATGTTTTTATGTTTCACGACATGACCCACGCCACGTGACTGACACCCATATGACGTGGAGTCTGTCGTGACTGGTGTTCTGTAACTGGACTGAATGTCTGATTTCAACAACACCAGTCACGTGGCGTGGATCCCATCCACATCACGTGAATTACTTCCGTGGAACTGATTCAGAACCTGGAAATCTTTCTCTGAGTTTAACGATGTCATCCACGTGACGTAGAACCCCCTCACGTAGCGTGATTCATGTCATGGATGAAATTTTACCACTTCTCGTAGATTTTGTGATTTTCAACTAACTGCTACTCAATAATCCGATCTCCTCATAACAAAATCTTGGGTTGCCTCCCAATCAGCGCTTGATTTAACGTCGTGGCACGACGTGGCTAACTTGGATACTCAGACTTCCCCAACTAGCCCATGGGTTGCCTCCCATGAAGCGCCTGATTTAACGTCGCGGCACGACATGACTAACTTGACTACTCAGACTTCATCAAGTTCAATTTCTTCAATCGTCCTTATCTCTTTCGAAACTCGTACATAGTGCTTGACACGTTGTCTATTGACTTTGAATAGGACATTATCTGCTCCTTTCAACTCAATAGCACCATGTGAGAATACCCGAACTACTGTGAATGGACCAGACCATTTGGACTTTAACTTTCCAGCAAACAGGCGAAGCTTGGAGTTATACAGCAACACCAAATCTCCCTGATGAAACTCTTGATTCTCAATGCGATGATCATGATACAATTTCATCTTTTCTTTATACAATGCTGAACTTTTATAAGCCTGAAGACGAAATTCATCCATCTCATTCATCTGTTCCAGTCTCATTTTAGCCGCTTCATCCCAGTCTAAATTCAACCTCTTCAACGCCCACAATGCTTTATGTTCCAGTTCGACGGGCAAATGGCAAGCTTTTCCAAAAACCAACTGATATGGTGAAGCACCAATTGGTGTTTTGAAAGCTGTCCGATATGCCCATAATACATCATCTAATCTACGAGCCCAATCAGTCCTATTAGCATTGACTGTTTTTGCTAAGATAGACTTGATTTCACGATTTGATACCTCAACCTGTCCACTTGTCTGCGGATGGTAAGGTGTGGCCACCTTATGCTTTACACCATATTTTTCAAGAAGAGCTTTAAACAGCAGGTTGCAAAAGTGGGATCCACCATCACTAATAATTACTCGAGGTGTCCCAAATTGTGAGAAAATATTCTTTTTCAAGAAAGCTGTGACACTTCTTCCTTCGTTATTGGGAAGCGCAATTGCCTCCACCCATTTAGAAACGTAGTAAACAGCCACCAAGATATACTTCATTCCATGCGAACTCACAAATGGACCCATAAAGTCAACTCCCCACACATCAAATAATTCAAGTTCAAGAATCGTAGTCATGGGAAGTTCGTGTCTGCGAGAAATATTACCTTGCCTTTGACACCGGTCACAAGCGCGGGCATAGTCATGAGCATCCTTGTAAATGCTGGGCTAATAGTACCCACATTGCAAGATTTTATGGGCAGTCCTTGCACCTCCATGATGACTCCCAACTGGAGATGAGTGACATGCTTCCAAAATACTCATCATTTCGACCTCTGGGATGCATCTTCGAATAATGCCATCAGCACACACTCTAAACAAATATGGCTCATCCCAAAAGAATTTTCTTACCTCATGCATGAACTTTCTTCTTTGCTGGTATGTCATATCCTCCGGGACTAGATCACTTGCCAAAAAGTTGGCATAATCAGCAAACCATGGTATTAAATCTTGGGATGCTGCAAGCACTTGCTCATATGGAAAAGTATCATCAATTTCAAGATCATCTTTCAATTTACGCATGGCCTCCTCCTCAAGGCATAACAGATGGTCAGCCACTTGATTTTCGGTCCCCTTTCGATCCTTGACTTCAAAGTCAAATTCTTGCAACAGCAGTACCCATCTAATCAGTCTTGGCATAGCATCATTTTTCGACATAAGCTACTGAAGAGCCGCATGGTCTGTGTGCACGATCACCTTAGTGCCAATCAAGTATGATCTAAATTTCTCGAAAGCAAAAACTACTGCCAACAACTCCTGCTCAGTCACAGTGTAATTCTTTTGAGCTGGATTAAGCACTTTGCTAGCGTAGTAGATAGGATGTAATATCTTCTCAAGTCTCTGACCCAAAACTGCTCCCAAAGCTACTACACTAGCATTGCACATAACCTCAAAAGGCTTCGTCCAATCCGGTGACACAATGATAGGAGCTGACACCAACTTTTCTTTCAGACACTCAAACGCTTTAAGACATGCTTCATCAAACACGAACTTCACCTCTTTCTCTAAAAGTTTGCACAAGGGATGAGCAATCTTGGAGAAATCTTTGATGAACCTTCTGTAAAAACCAGCATGACCCAGAAAACTCCGAATGCCTTTTACAGAGATAGGTGGGGGCAGCTTCTCAATTACTTCAATTTTTGCCTTATCCACCTCCATGCCGTTCTTCAAAATCTGATGCCCCAATACGATACCTTCATTGACCATAAAATGACACTTTTCCCAATTCAGCACTAGGTTGCACTCCTCGCATCTTTGCAGCACATTAGCAAGGTGTGCCAAACAGCCTTCAAATGAGTCACCTACTACAGAGAAATCATCCATAAACACCTCGATAGTGTCTTCCACCATGTTAGAGAAAATAGACATCATACAGCGTTGGAAGGTGGCCGGTGCATTACACAAACCGAAGGGCATCCTCTTGAATGTGAACGTCCCATATGGACAAGTGAAAGTGGTCTTTTCTTGGTCTTCAGGGGAAATAAAGATCTGGTTATACCCTGAGTAACCATCGAGAAAATAATACCATCCTCTGCCAGTAAGTCGGTCTAACATCTGGTCCATAAAGGGCATAGGAAAATGATCCTTTTCAGTCCATGAATTTAGCTTCCGATAGTCCATGGAAACTCTCCATCCAGTCACTGGTCTCATTGGAATCAACTCATTTTTGTCATTAGGAACCACTATGATTCCTCCCTTTTTCGGCACACACTGAACCGGGCTCACCCACTTGCTATCGGCAATAGGGTAAACCACTCCTGCATCCAACCACTTGATGATCTCTTTCTTTACGACCTCTTGCATAGGTGGGTTTAGACGACGCTGGTGTTCAATGCTAGGAATGCATTCTGGCACAAGCTGCTGAATTTTATGAGTGCAAATGTTGGGTGGAATACCTATGATATTTTCAATGGACCAACTAATGGCCCTTTTGAATCTTCTCAGAACCGAAAACAAAGCCGCTACTTGCCATTCTGCCAGCTTAGCAAAAATAATTACTGGCAAAGTATTATTGGCTCCCAAGAATATGTAGAGAAGGTGGGCCGGAAGAGCCTTAAGATCTAACACTGGAGGCTCCTCTATAGATGGGCGAGCTGGTGGAGTTACCCTATTCTTTAAATCAAGATCCAATTTCTTGGGCGTATAAGTGTACGCTCCATTACCAGTGAGCGCATTCACCATCTCGCCATAGTCTTCTATACCATCGTCTTCAAAGTTCATGATCACTGCAGCCAGAGGTTCTACTCCCAACCTTTCTTCAATAGGCACGGCAACTTTAATATCATCGACCGCATCTATCACTGAAATGACTCTCTTATCTTTTGGCTGCTTCATTGACCGACAGACATTGAACGTAACCTGCTCATCATTCAATCTAAATTGTAGCTGCCCGGTTTCCATATCAACCAGTGCTCGACCAGTAGCAAGGAATGGTCTCCCCAGTATGATGGGAACCTCAAAGTCAACCTCACAATCGAGGATCATGAAATCAGCCAGAAATATGAAAGAATCAACCTTCACCAAAACATCGTACAGAATGCCCACTGGCTTTTTCACAGTTCTATCAGCCATGAGAAGTCTCATGGAGGTTGGTTTTGGTGCACCCAACCCCAACTGCTTAAACACAGCTAATGGCATTAGGTTGATGCTATCCCCCAAATCGCACAATGCTTTAGCAAAGTCGTATGACCCAATAGTATACGGGATTGTGAACGCTCCTGGATCCTCTTTCTTTTCAACTAAGGACCGTGAAGCAATTGCACTACAATGATGAATGTTATCTGCGGGCTCAAAACTGACCGTTCTCTTCTTAGTCACTAAGTCTTTCATGAACTTGGCATAGCCTGACATCTGTTCCAATGCTTCTACAAGAGGGATGCTAACTGACAACTCTTTCAGCATGGTGATGAACTTCTGATACTTTCCTTCCTTCGCCTTTTTCTTCAACCTTTGAGGATAGGGAGGAGGAGGTCGTGGAATAGTTTTGAGTACTTTTGGTACCTCATTCTCCTTCCTCTTCTCAGATTTTGCATTGTCTCTATCATCCTACTGATTTGGAACCTTGTTACCCTTTGCATTATCTGACTCTATCTCAACTTCAACATCGATAATCACTGGATCCTTAGGCATACCACTGTCGGCCGACATAGGTGGATCTGTCGTGCACTTCCCACTTCTAGTAGTGATGGCGAGGCAATGACTATCATTTTTAGGATTTTGGACAGTATTACTTGGAAGGGTGCCTGGCTGACGTTGATTCAGCGCCACTGAAATTTGCCCAAACTGTTGCTCCAACTATTTGATGGCGGTCGAGTGAGACTCCACTTTCTGACTTATGCCCAAAATGTCAGTCCTAATTTCTTTCAAACAATTCTCCTGACTTTCTGCTCCTTTCACCAATTTATTCAGAAGTGCCTCCATCCTCGAATTTCCAGACTCCTTATCACGTCTTCCAGGCGGTACATACGTGTCATTTTTTTCTCTATGATTATCTTTCCGCCTCCAATCACCATCACGGTCTCGTTCACGGTCTCTGTATCCCAATTTGTTGTAGTTGTCCCCATAATAGTTCCGACCTTGATTCCCTTGCCTTAAGTTCCAAGAGTCTTGATTAGACCCTTGGCCCTTGGCTCGAAAACCCGCCACTTTACGATCTAGATACTTCGCCTCTTCATCTGACTCACTATCATCATGTCTAACTGATTTGCTTTGTGCACCAACAGCATGCACCTTTTCCGCATCTCTAGCAGCTATCTGTTTGGCCAAAAGACCAATCTCTGTCCTCAACTGAGCAACCTCTTGCGCCATAGATTCATCCAATGCCCTTTGAGCTGCTGAAGCTCCAATAGCATAAGTCCCAGCCGGCATATCTGCCTCCCGAGTATGCCATCCTCGATTGGTCTTAGTGACTCGATCCAATATCTCAGAAGCTTGGTTCTATCCCAGACTCATGAATGCTCCACCGGTGATAGTATCCGCTACCCCCTTTGCGTTGACATTCAACGCTCTGTAGAAGATTTCAAGTAAATTTCGACCACTCATCCTATGATTCGGCACCATCTGCAGCTTCTTGTTGAACCTAAGCCATGTTTCATAGAGTGCTTCCGAATGAAGCTGTCGGAAATTGTAGATCTCGTCCTTTAATTGCAGTATCTTGGATGGTGGAAAAAATCTTTCCAAGAATTGGTTTCTCAATTCCTGCCAAGTGGTGATAGAACCTCGTGGCAACTCAGCCAACCACAAAGTGGCTTCTCCTGTAAGAGAAAATGGGAACAATCTCAGCCGAATCGCCTCTTGGTTAACTCCAGGCAGATTGTATGACGTGCAGACCCCCACAAAATTCATCACATGCATGTTTGGATCATCAGTAGGAAGGCCCGCGAACACACCTTTCAAGTTCAACAGATGGATCATGGCACTGGTAATGTCAAACTTAGTGCCTGGGGGTAACTCAGGTGGAACAATAGCACCATTCTCAATCGGCTCAAAATAGGCCACATATTCATCTTCAGGATCATCATAAACAGGTACACGTTGTCTTGGTTGTTCTCTTAATTGTCTTTGTCGCTCTTCAGCATCAGCCAGACGCTATGCTGCTTCCTGCATAGCTCGATTATCTCTTTCTGCTTGTCTAAGAGCAGCTTTTCTAGCATGCTCTTCTCGGGTTAATCGAGCAGTAGTTTGCTCCGCTGTTTCCTGACCAGCCGGATGCAATGGCTGATTGTGAACATATCCCGCAGCTGCGGGATTCTGGACTCCTTCAGTATTCACCATTCTCCGATTAGCTCTTAAAGTCCTTTCGACCTCAAGATCAAGTGGAATCAGGAGATTGCCTTGACTCCTAGTATTTGGCATACACTGGCGTATGCCCTCGAGAGTATGCAAGAACACACCCAATCAACTCCAACCAATAATGTTCAACTTCGTAACCGTAATTCCCCGGCAACGGCGCCAAAATTTGATATCGCCCAAAGTATACCTCCGAAAAAGTACAATGCGGTCGCTGAATCAAATATAGAACCCAACAAGGTTGGGGTCGATCCCACAGGGAATAGGTCAAAGTATGAGTAGACTACTGGAAGGAATAACTGGCAAGTAGCTAAAACTGGGGGATTTTGCTAGTTAATAGTAACGATGATGATTGCTGACTGATATCGAGTTTGTAAATAATAAGAGGAATTCACTAGGACTGTGATCCCCAATGATTCCTTAACTCCACCCGGTGACTTGTGCTTAACAAGACTGCCCCACTGCGCTGTGTACAAAGTCTAACAAGTTAGGTTCATCTAACTGTCTCTCGACTGTCATTAGACGAATTTCACTCTTCTCCTCTCGGTCTCCAAGTGTCGCACTACTAACCTTTGTCCTGGACTTCAGGTAACCTTTCCCGCTAAGGCTCCGGTTATCAGATCAAGGTTGATAGCTTCAAATCTCTGTTGTTATCTCCTTTTCCCAATCTCTACCTCTCTCTCGAGCAAGTATAGAATACAGGCAAGATTCTAACGTTTGCAACCGTTAGAAAAGCAATCAATACGAAGGGGACAACAATACATGCATACACAGCAGTACAAAGTTGTCTTGCACGTCACAGGTTTTGTTAATTCTTCATGGTTCACACAACCCTAGTTGATGGGTTTAGCTACTCATAGTTGCAAGAACACAATAATAATCCAAAGATGAAAGCATAATTATGATTTCACAAGAATGAAGGAAAACCCGAAATTTCAATTATCAATCAACTTCAGAATTAGGGTTTGTGAATACAAAACCAAAATATATGTCTCAAACAATGTAAAATAACTCTCAAAATAGTAAATTGTCCAACTCCCGCATTTAGGACTACCTAGGGGTATTTATAGATACAAAACTAGTCCTATCCAAAACAAAATAGGAGAACAGAGTCGGCAGCTTTCACGATGTCGTGACTTGGTGTCGTGGAACCAAGTCACGGCACGTGACTTGTATCGTGGGAATCAGGCTCTTTTCCTGGATCTCTGAAGTGAACTCACGCTATCAAATCACGCCACGTGGATGTCAGTCACGTAGCGTGAGTCCTGTCGTGGAACTCAGGTGAAATGTTAGTCCTCTGGAAGCCATTTCACGACACAACCCACGGCTCGTGGATGGGAATCATAGCTCGTGAGTGATGTCGTGGGTTACTCCATAGTGCAGATTCATTCTTTCCTTATCAGACACATCATCTTTGGGCTTGATTCTTCCTCTTTTGGTCATTTTACCTTTAAAACCTATTTTCCTGCAAATTAGGACAGAAACCACATCATACCTACAAAACACACCCAAGTTATTGCATATTTTTCTTGTTTTACGCATCGAAAGTGCCATATAATCATGGCACATCATCGACTCCGGCGCCTGGCCTCTTGTTATTACCTATTGATGCCGGTTCAAGCCCGATGCGCTCTTGTTGGTTATTGTGGTTACTGGATACTGATACAGCTTCGACACACTGGTGACTATGTATTTACTATTTTTGTGTGTCCCACCGGTTTTTGGGGGCCAAGCTGGGTTATTGTTTTCTTTCGTAAGCCTATCGGGTTTATGGGAGCCCAGATAGGTTATGTTTGACTTGTGTGTTTACTTACGCATTTACTTACTAATTATTCGGTATCACATTTATTTAACTCCTGAGCATATCTATACGCCTCGGAAGTTACTTATGTATTTATTACTTACACCCTGGACTTAGCATGCACCCTCGCATTTTAGCTTGCTAATATTACTTTGAGCTCAGTCGGCCGATGATGCCTACTGAGTACCCGTTGCCCCGGTACTCATACTGCACTTCTGTATCTTTTTCCCCGATGCAGATCCAGGAACTAGCCGACGGTTTTGACGTGACACTCTTCTCAGTACTGATTCTGGAGCAGGGTGGGCTTACTGACGTCCGAGGCAAATCCTACTCCATCTTCTACTGTATAGTCTTTTGCTCTCGAGACTATTGTACTTGTTATATATATTTGGTTTCTGTTTTGTATTCTGGACACGTCTAGTAGTGGCTCTTGTACCGACCTCACCAGGTCTTGAGAGGGGTTCTTGACTATATATATATTGTCCTCTTCCTTCTCAGTCTCGGTATGGGTTTATTTTGGTTCTATTTGTCTTTATATTTGTAGTATGTTTATGAGTATGATTACTTCCACTTCATCTCTAGTTTTTTAGATTCCGCCTGTTAGACTGTTGCTTGTCGCTCCGGGCTAGGGTTTGGCTTGCCTATTGGTGGGTTACAGTAGGCTCCATCATGACTCAAATATTGGGTCGTGACATACTCCCTCCGTTTCAAAATAGTTGGCCCTTGTTGACTTGACACTCCTCTTAAGAAAATATTTATTAGGAGTTTATTTTACCAAATTAGCCTTATTAATTATGTTTTGAGAATATAAATTTGAGTATATACATTTTGTGTGGTCATTTAATGATGGAGGTAGTATTGAAAGAACATAGTAAAATTTTCTTGATTTCATAAATGGGACAACTAAATTGAAACAAATATTTTTAGAAAGAGCGCAAACTAAAACGAAACGGATGGAATAAATTAAAACAAATATTTTTAGAAAGAGGGTCAACTATTTTGATTCGGAGAAAGTACTTGAAACAGAGCTTCTAGATAGATGTATTCACGTTGATTAATTGTCCGGAAATAAATGTGTACCCCAAATAAAAAAGTAATGACGTGTGTATTAGCTTAATTTGAGACTTTCTATCTCATTGATATTCAATGGAATTTCAATTTTCCGTTTAAATCTTACTCCCTCTAGTTCACACTCCCTTCATTCGCTTTTACTTGCCACTATTTTTCTAATTGAATTTCTATTTTTAGTTGTTACTTTTGACATATCAAGAAAAAACAAAAAAATATTTTTTATTTTACCCTTAGCATTAATTATTTATTCTCCAAACCATTTTCAAGACATATTACTCTAAACATCAATTAATAAGGGTAGTATGGTAAAATAGTCATATCAATAAATATTTTCTTAATGAGTGTGTCATGTCAAAAAGTGAAAAGTAAAAGCGAGGGAGTATTAATTAAATTTATGAGGTAATGCACATCTATTAAGAAAAAATTTAAGATATAGATTGAACACCACTTTTCACTTTTGCCCTTTTAGTTACTCTCAAACTAGTTTTGAAAATAGAGATAGTCATTAGACATTAATCAAAAGAATTTTAAAATAATAAATATGAGCAATTAGCTCTCTTGAACTTATCACCTAGAAAATATAGGAAAAAATTCAACTACTTTCTCGAACAATGAACAAGTAACTTATTTTGAACATTAAAAAAAGCTCAAAATTTCAATTATTATAGACTAGAGGGAGCATCCTGCAACAACAATAACTACGCCTCAATGCCAAACAAGTAGGGGGTCGACTATATGAATCGTCACTATATTCTACTGGCCATACTTTTTACTCCCTCCGTCCAACAATACTTGTCCACTATTGACTTGACACACACCTTAAAAAATAATAAATAATAAGGGTAATTTTACTATTACTCTTTGAATATAATAAATTTAATATTTTAGAAAATACATTGGATAATGAATATTCCCTCCGTTCCTAAATACTTATCAATTTTTTGCTTGCACGTCCCTTAAGAAAAATATTAACTAGAGGCTAATTTGACTAAATTATCCTTATTTATTACCCCTCTCTATTTCATATTTTTTTTTTGCACTATATTAATTTATCTCCATATTTATGACTAAGGATAAAGGTGGAAACAAACAAGTAATTATGTCTTGATTTTCTAAAATGACAAGTATTTAGGAACGGAGGGAGTACTTCCTCCGTCCCATATTAGTTGATCATTTACTATAAATAGTTGTCTCAAATTACTTGTCCATTTACTAAATCAAGATCGAATTAATTGTATTTTTTTTTTATTTTACCCTTACAATTAATTCTCTTTGAAAGTGTAAACAAGTAATTTGTAAAGTTCTAATAAAGTATCTTAAAGGATAAATTAGTAATATTATTCTTCTTATTTATGATTTCTTAAGAAGCGTGTGAAGAGGAAAGTGATCAACTAATATGGGACGGAGGGAGTAGTATTTAGTACTAAAGATACAATGGGTACAAATAGGTAAATTATCAATTGATTTTTTTAAAATGGACAAGTATTGTTGGACATCTATTTTTAATAACATAGAAAAATAAAGATGAACAAAGGAAGTAATGTCTAGACCTTTATTTTGGCTAAATATGAATTTTGTTTGAGATAGTGTGCTTTCGGTTGATTCCTTTTCTTGAGGGTTAATTTGTAACTGCATCCATTGACACTCTTAGCCTGAAGTGCAACATTCTATGAATTGAAAAAAGTTTTCGATGAGTTTTCGTATTAAGTTAGTTATTTTGGAATTGAGTTAGATAAAATTCTTTTCCAATTCAATTTCTATCTTACCGTTTTATGGGAGAATCTTAGAAGCTCGGTTAGTTGACTATCTGAACTTTCACCTTGTTCATTTAGTTAAGATTCGATTCCCTATCTTGTAATTCCCTCTCAATTTTCCCTTCCCCTATATCCCTAAATTAAGAAATGCAAATCTTACTATTTCATGTCTTGGGAGTGCAAATGTGAGTGTGCAATTATGCATATATGTTGGTGTAATATACCACAATTATAATAGATTACAATTGAAAAATAAAATTAACAAAAATGGAGAAAATACAATAATCTTCTTCTTGGCTGAGGCGTAGATATCTCGCTCTCTTTAAGGAGATTCAAGCCCACTGTGGCATAATCTATACCGATCCAACAGCATCAACACTTGACTTGTCCACTCCAGGATACAACAGCCCATCAACGATGTACAGCTCTAGCAACTCCGGATTAGTTGAAGAGTCCAAAGCTCCACTATAAGAACACCTTCCTTCAACATATTAAAACTCTCCTTTTTATAGTTAATATAGTTGAAGACTTAGAATATTTTCTTTGTCTCAACTCTCTCTTTCACTACTATATACTACAATATTTTTCCACACATTTTCTTGCACTTCTAAAATATGCAAGACCACCTCTATTTATAGGTGAACTATTCATCCTTGTATTGAATAGGAAGAATAAATGGGATAGTAAAGAGGAAAGAAAATGGTCTTTAGGTTACAAGTGTTACAAGATAAATAAGCCAAATAATGGCTAAATAAGTTACAAAAACATTAAGCCAAGTAATGGCCAAATATGTTATAAGAAGAATACACATTCATGCATCCAAATCCACTAACTAAATGAGAGTAAAGAGGGCAAATCATGCCATTTACGTTGATGGAGAAATGCAGCAAATGCAATGCACCAATACAATGCAGTAATGAGGCATTCAATAACATAATTATATAATTTAATATTAAAATGTCCTCATACATGCTTACATGACCCAACAATATACAATATTGTATTGCACTTCAGGTTATACGAGAATAACTATATATTCCGGTGCTATGTAACTAAAGTTTACTTACAAAAAGTGCTTAGACCTTAAGCAGGACACATCGATTCAAACTCATGACACATTGAAGTTCAAAACGACAAATAAGAAATAAGAAATAAGAAATAAGAAATGACAGAGAGGATTAATCATTCAAGTTGTTTCTCTATTGCCGTAAATATGGAAATGTAAGTTGTTATTCTTATTAAAGAGCCTGCTACAAATGTTAATTGTTCTAGTTGAGGCAAGTATCACCTTACATGAAATTCATTTGCGTCCTATGGGGCGCACTACATGATAATTTGTGTCCTACGTGGCGTCTTAGGTGTATTATTCCATATAGGACGCGTGTGTCTACTAGTTCAACTTTATACAAATTTAAGTGGCTACTTGTGTACATCTAAATTTGGAGGACTAGATGCCATATGAGGCCAAGCTAAAGGTCACATTTTATGTATTATGCCTAAAAAAAAGAAGACACAGACTAAACTTTGCCAAAAAGTAAAAAAGAAAAACCAATGAAGCTCACCCAGACCTAGATTATTGATGAAGGGATATGATTCAAGAAAAAAAGACACCCCCTCCGTCCATTTTTATTTGTCACATTTGTATTTGACATGCCCATTAAGAAAATAATGATTGATATAACTATTTTACCACACTATCCCTTAATTGATGTTTAATACTAGGTGTCAAAAAATGATTTGGAGAAAAAATAATTAATGCTAAGGATAAAACATGAAAAAAATAATAGTTTTTTCTTGATATGTTAAAAATGACAAGTAAAAATGAAAATTTATATTAAAAATAAGTGACAAGTAAAAATAAATGGAGAGAGTATTTAAATATTCTCATGATGTCCTGTATATTTATATTTTTAAATATTCAAAAGGTACTTTAGTTTGGCAATGACCATTTGGTTCATGAAAGAACTCTTCAGTTTACAAGAAAGTATTGACCATCCAGATATCTAATATCAATCAATAAATGAAGTAAACCTTAGTTGCCATAAAGCCTGTTTGAATGTGCATTGTTTCAAATTAATGTCCAAGGTTCATCTCTACTTTTACTTCATCCTCTCACTAATACTTGTTCGTTATATTAAAAAATTAAAATACATTTTCAATTTTACTTATTCCTTTTACATATTAAAAAAAAATATTTGAATGTGCATTGTCTGAAATTAATGTCCAATTCTTTTTAGGTTCATTTCTACTTTTACTTCATCCTCTCACTCATACTTGTACGTTATACTAAAAAATTAAAATACATTTTTATTTTTACTTGTCCCTTTTAGCATATTAAAAAAATATTTTATTTTTTCATGTTTTAACATCAAGACTAATTACTTATTATTTGGCGGGTAGCTATATATGTCGAATATGTTATGAGATAAAACAATATATTGAACTTAAAATGATAAGAACATAACGAGAGAGTAGTAACTTTTCTTTCAATAACTCTTTTTGTGTTTTCTTACACTGTTATGGCCAATGCCCTTTTATAAGTAAAATTTTCACTTGAAAGACTATATTGAGATAATGTGGTCTCTTTAAATCCCAAATATTATTACTTGGTCTAATTACACTCCACATATAGTAGTGATATTGTGGTTTCCACAAATCACACATATAATTACTTGATCTAATTTTATGCCACATTACATTGACATGACATCCTTATTTACATATATAATTTATACAATAGCATGGCATCCACACTATCACATATAATTCATAACACTCATCCTTGGATGCCTATGTATAATTTTTTTAAAAAATCTACATAATTATTCGTAATACGTATTATTTGCTGCCTCATTAAAAACCTTACCAGGAAAATTCAGTGGGACAAAACCTTAGTAAGAGAAAAAGAGTGCAGTGCATATTTACTCCCCCTGATAAAAACATCACTTAATGTTTTAGAAACGACGCATTCCAATCTTGTATCTCAGTTTCTCAAAGGTTGAAGTCGACAATGCTTTAGTGAACATATCTGCTAAATTATCACTTGAAAGAACTTGTTGATCATCTATTTCACCATTCTCTTGAAGATCATGAGTAAAAAAGAATTTTGGTGAAATGTGTTTTGCTCTGTCTCCTTTGATGTATCCTTCTCTTAATTGAGCTATGCATGAGACATTATCTTCATATAATATTATTGGAATTTCTCTTTCCAAAGGAAGGCCACATATTTTTTGGATGTGTTACGTTATTGACCTCAACCAAACGCATTCTCGACTTGCTTCATGGATGGCTATTATTTCTGCATGATTTGAAGAAGTAGCAACCATAATTTGTTTTGTTGAACGCCATGAAATAGTTGTACCTCCATATGTAAATAAATAACCTGTTTGTGTCACGACCCAATTTTATAGGTCATGATGGCACCTACTATAACCCACCAGTAGGTAAGCCAACCCATAGTCAGAAACAGCTAGCAACGGACTACCAAAAGAAATAAAGGAAACAACGGAATAAATATAATAATAAAGCTAATATAAACCCAAGACCTGGTGGAGCTAGTACAAGAGTTTCTAATACATCAGGAGTACAAGTGAAATACAGGAAAAATGTATGTATACAAGCCGTCTCTGACACAACATAAAGAACGGTCTAACAATAAGAGGGAGAGTAGGAATACTCCAAAACGTCGGGAACTCACCCCATATCTCCGATCCATAGCTACTCCGCACGACATACACACATCAACGGCGATAACTCACACTATAACCTGCAGGCTGCAGAAGTGTAGTATGACTACCAAACACGTGGTACTCAGTAGGCAACGACCGGCTGAGCTCCATAAATAATGTAAGCATAAATAACATGAAGGCATGAAAGTGACTACAAACAACTATCCACGAAACTAGGCATAACCATGCTAATGGGGCAATAGGGATAACTATCCCATCCTGACATCATTCAGGAACTAAAGTGCAATACCGTATATCACTGGCCAATGTACAAATGAAGAGTGAAGGAAGGATATATATAATAGTAGTACAAGGCCAAAGGATACATATACAATGTAAATAGATAAGGAAAGAGACGGATATACAGTGATACCATACATATAAGTAGACATATAGGGCTAACTCAAAGGTAACTACCTGAGGGAGTCAACCTAATATCTCAAGGTTCATAGCCAAGTGAAGGAGCCATCACTAGCCTCATCAAGCCTATACCCAAAGGGTGACAAATCCTGGGCTAACCAACCATAATATAATCTACCGAAAGGATAAAGGAATCAGAAATGTACCTCTAATCTCAGGTACCAGTCCACAACGAACCTGCCATAAACTAACCATAATAAACAATAATAAAGTAATCAGCTAGTCCGGGCAAACAAGCACCTAACCGGGCCCCCATAAGCCCGAAAGGTTCATAGAAACACTTAGCAAACAACAACCATAACCCGTACCTATACAACCCCCCATAAGACCGATAGATACAGGCGATAAACAACTATACTGGTGATAGGCAATACATATGAATCGATGAATGCAACGTAAACCGAAATGCTATAACCATGTCGGGGGCACCAGACTCGAACTAGTTCCACAATCTCAAAGCATACCGGGGACACCGAACTCGAACCAGTTCCACAATCTCAAACCATACCATACCAAGTGTATATACCTCCTCCAGCTCACCTAGCTCACAAAAGTAGGATCTACGGCGACCAAGCTTCTCCGGCTCGACGACTCTCTAACGAAGGGGCCCTTAGGGGATTCGGGAAAAATCCATATACACTGCCTGGTCCCTATCCAGGACTTCCAATAACCATAATAATCCATAATGGGTTCGTGGGGCCCGCTAATGGAATCCCAAAATTGAATCCGTCACGAGGTCCCTCGAACGATAAGGAATATGTGCTCAAAAGTTGAACACAAATGGAGCGTAAACCGGGGCTCAAATTAGTCCCCAAAGATTAGGATTTCAAAGACCTAATTTCTAAGAATTTACAATGAAATGGGCCAAAAATCAATGGGTAAAATTATGGATAATGACCAAGGAGTGATGAACTAACTTACCTTAGCTTCAATGGGTGAATCCCCACTCTTTCTCACTCTACATGCTCTCAACAATAGGGAAATGGGTCTAAAACCCAAACGGACTATCCGATAACCAAACCGACAGTTTTTGCAAGTCATAAATGACATGTCGCCACTACGGGGAGGCTCGAAATGCCGAAATGCACGAAAATCGAGAAAATGACTTGGAGGGTCATTATAGTCTGAGATCGACCTTTATGTGGGTCAGACAAATATCCTGCATCTGTATAACCAATTAATTGTGAATCAGACTCATTTGAATAAAATAGTCCTATATCAATGGTTCATCGGAGGTATCTGAATATATGTTTAATACCATTCCAATGTCTTCGTGTGGGGAAGAACTAAATCTTGTTAATAAATTTACAGCAAAAGATATATCTGGTCGAGAATTACTAGCAAGATACATCAATGCCCTAATTGCACTAAGATATGGTATTTAAGCACCGACAAGTTCTTCATCATTTTCATGAGGTCGAAATGAATCTTTATTAATGTCAAGTGATCTCACAACCATTAGGGTACTCAATGGGTGTACTTTATCCATGTAAAATCTCTTTAAAATATTTTCAGTATATGTTGATTGATAGACAAATATTCCATTCGTAAAATGTTCAATTTGTAGATCAAGACAAAATTTTATCTTTCCAGGTTTTTCATTTCAAATTCCTTTTTCAAACATTCTACTGCCTTTGGAATCTCTTCAGGAGTTTCAATGATATTCAAGTCATCAACATTTATAGCGATTATGACAAATTCATATCCAAACCTTTTAATAAAGACACAAGGACAAATTGGGTCATTCTTGTACCCTTCTTTTAATAGATATTCGCTAAGGCGATTATACCACATACGTCCTGATTGTTTTAATCCATATAAGGATTTCTAAAGCTTTATTGAACATATTTCCCAAGAATTTATATATGCTTCAGGAATTTTGAATCCTTCAGGGATTTTTATAAAAAACATCGTTGTCTAGTGAGCCATATAAATAGACCGTGACAACATCCATCAGATGCATATCAAGTTTTTCATGAACTGCAATTTTATAAGATACTTGAGGGTGAATGTATCCGCCACCGTAGAATATATCCCCATATAATCAATGCTAGGTCTTTACAAAAATCCTTGTGCCACAAGTCGTGCTTTATTTCTTACGACTTCATTTTCTCATTTCATTTTCGCACAAAAACCCATTTGTACCCCACTGGCTTTAAACCTTCAGGTGTTCGAACTATAGGTCCAAAAATTTTGCCCTTTTCAAGCGAAGCCTATTCAATTTTGATTGCATCTTTTCATTTTGGCCAATCATTTCTCTGTCTACACTCTTTTATAGATTTTGATTCAAGATCCTCATTTTGTTGCATTATTTCATTAGCAATATTATAAGCAAAAATATTGTCGACAATTATATCATTTCGATTTCATATTTTTCTTGATGAGACATAATTTATTGAGATCTCTTTATTTTAATTATTTTCAAGCACCTGTAAGATTTCATCAATTATTATGTCTCACTGCTCTTTGAGTAGTTTCCTCTATATCATATTTATTTTGATTATTTGCTCCTTTTATTTTTGGAGAATTTTTATCTTTGGAATCGATCGGTCTACCATGTTTTAAGCGTGGTTTTGACTTATTTGCATTAACCAATTATCCTACTTGGACATCAATTTGAATTAGAGCATTAACAACTGGAATATAAGATTTAGTAACTCTTGATAAGTCAGTGAATGCATCTGGCAGTTGATTTGCAATGTTTTACAAATGAATTATCCTTTGAACTTCTAGTTCACATTTATTCGTATGAGGATCTAAATGAGATAGTGATAATGCATTCCAATCTATTTCCTTTTTCAGCTACTTATTTTCTCCCCCTAATGCTGGGTATGTTGATTCATCAAAATTGGAAATCAACAAATTTTGTCGTAAATAAATCTCCAGTCACAGGTTCCAAATATTTTATAATAGAAGGAGATTCATACCCAACATATATCCCCAACCTTCTTTGGGGATCCATCTTTGTGTGTTGTGGTGGAGCAATAGGAACATATACCGCATATTCAAAAAAAATTAAATGGGAAACATTTGGCTCTTGACCAAAATTCAATTATAATGGGGAGATTTTATGATAACTTATGTGTCTAATCTGCACAAGACCTATTGCATGCAAAAAAGCATGAACCATATTGAAATGGGAAGTTTTGTTCTCATAAACATTGGTCTAGCGATTAATTGGAGCCACTTAATCAATGATTCTTCTAGACCATTTTGAGTATGAACATGAGCAACCAGAGCTTCAATTGTTATCGCAGTTGATATACAATAATCATTAAAATCCTGGGATGTAAACTCACCAGCATTGTCGAGACGAATTGGCTTTATTGCATAATCTATAAATTGTGCTCTTAACTTTATTATTTGAGCAAGTAATCTCACAAATACCAAATTATGAGTTGATAATAAGCACACATGTGATCATCTTATAGATGCATCTATTAAAATCATATAATATTTAAATGGTCCACATGGAGGGTGAATAAGCCCACATATATCACCCTGTATAAGTTCCAGAAATGCAGGGGATTCAATTCCCACTTTAATTGTTGATGGTCTAGTAATCAATTTTTCTTGAGAACATGCAGCACAAGAGAATTCTTTAAATTGAAGAATATTCTGATTATTCAGAGAATGTCCATATGAATTCTCAATTAGTTTGCGCATCATATTAGAACCAGGATGGCCCAACCGGTCATGTTAAATAATAAAATCATTTGAGTTAGTAAACTTCTTGTTTACTATGGCATGTGTTTCAACCATGCTAATACTTGTGTAGTATAAGCTGGAAGAAAGAGCGGGTAATTTTTCAAGTACATATTTCTTACCCGACATCATTGTAGTAATATAAAGATATTCAATCTTTTTCATCATTTGTAGTCTCAATATGATAGCCATTTTGGCGAATGTCTTTGAAACTTAATAAGTTTCTTTGAGACTTACTACAGTATAATGATTCATAAATTATCAAATTTGTCCCTCTGGTAAGTAATAAGTTAGCCTTTTCGGAGCCTTCAATTAATCTTGTACTACCAGATATAGTATTAACATTGGCTTATTTCATCACCAAATAAGAGAAATATTTCTTATCTCTTAAAATAGTATGTGTTGTAGCACTATCTATAAGACATAAATCACCATAATTGATTTTGGGTCCAACTGATGATTGAGGAATTTCCATATTCTTCATAATAAAAAGCATATTATAAGAAGTTTGAAAAACTAATGACATAAGAAATTGCATTAGAAATGTAGAAATTAGAAAGACATAGTACTTTAAGAAAACATATTTAATAAAAACAACATAATTGCAAACATGAAAGAAAAACAATAACGTTCTTCATAAATTTATTCCCCAGTAAAGTGATCAGTTCTTCAATCAATATCCTCATAAAAATCTCCAGCTTTCAAATAAGTAATATCCGAGAGGCCTTTAAAATCATCATCTTTATAAGCAAGATTTGCCTCAACATCATTATATGCATGTGATGGAGTTGCTTCATCATCATCACCTCTAAAGGTCAAGTGTGCTTCCACATTATTTTATTTCCTTTTGAGGGAAGCTTGATAAAGTTTGACAAAATGATCAGGCATACGGCAAGCACATACCCAATGACCTTTCATATCACAACGGTGGCAAATATTAACTTTACCCCTTGAAAGATTATTTTGAGAACCTTTATTGTTATCCTGTTTATTTCCAACATTATGACGATAATTATTTTGTCCTCTACCATGTCCTCGCCCATGTCCACGACCATGGCCATGACTATGGCCACGATCATGACCGCGGTAATAATTTTACCTTATTTCAGGCTGATCATGTGCTGCTACAACATTCTCTTCAGGGAATAGAGCAGATCCAGTGGGACGAGCTTCATGATTTTTCATTAATAGAGTATTATTCTGCTCTGACACAAGTAGGCATGTATTCAATTCAGAATACTTCTTAAATCCCTTTTCACGGTATTACTGTTGTAGCAATACATTTGAAGCATGAAAAGTGGAAAAAGTTTTCTCTACTAAGTCCTCATCAGTGATGGTTTCTCCATATAATTTTAATATGGAACTTACTTTATGAATAGAAGAATTATACTCAACTACGATTTTAAAATCTTGAAACCGAAGGTGGATCCAGTCATATTTAGCTTTCGGTAATACCATCAATTTTAAGTATACCATCAATTTTAAGTGGTGATATCGATCCTTCAAGTTGATCCATAATTCAAGTGGATCTTTCACAGTTAAATATTCAGTTTTTAATCCTTCAAGGAGGTATGACGAAGACAAATCATAGCCTTAGCTTTATCTTGACTTGATGCATTATTTTCTTGTTTAATGGTATCCCCAAGGCCTTAAGCGTCAAGGTGAATTTCAGCATCAAGGACCCATGATAAATAATTCTTTTCGATGATGTCTAGTGCCACAAACTCAAGTTTAGATAAATTCGACATAGTGAAACTATCACACCAAGATTAATAAGTTAGATATAACGACTATATTTTCAAAAACTATATAAAGCAATCTCAAAGAAATTTAAGTAGAATTGTATAATATTAATAAATTATTGTAACATGACCTTTTAAAGCTAAAATGTTATTTATATTTGAGTATCACAAATATTGTGTCTTGTCCAATTGGGTTAATTCCGTCGTCCAAGAGATTTTAAATTTTAGTACAAGACAAGTATATATAAATTGTTTCCGCACCTTTATTGAATGTGTTAAGTTGTCTAATTATGTCAGCTCCATTTTATGTCAAGAATGTCAATATTTTAATAGACAAACTCATTTTCGTTATTAAATAAATTTAGTCATTTAGTGTTACCTTATATATTATTTAAGGAACATAAAGGTTAAAAATATTTAAATATATATATATATGTGTGTGTGTGTGTGTGTTTAGAATCTGAAAATAAATACAAGTATATAATAAATACGTACCTTATAAGAGACACCGTGCTGATAACGTGTTATGAGATAAAATAATATATTGAACTTAAAATGATAATAAAAAAATGAGAGAGTAGTAACTTTTCTTTCAATAACTCTTTTTGTGTATTCTTACATTATTATGGGCAATGCCCTTTTATAAGTAAAATTTTCACTTGAAAGACTATATTGATGATAATATGGTCTCTTTAAATCCCATATATTATCACTTGGACTAATTACACTCTTCATATAGTAGTGATATTGTGATTTCCACAAATCCCACATATAATTACTTGGTCTAATTTTATGCTACATTACATTGACATGGCATCCTTATTGACATATATAATTTATACAATGGCATGGAATCCACACTATCACATATAATTCATAATAGAATAAACATTATTAGTTTGACTTAGAATTTAGCTAAGAAACAAAGACTTTACAAAAATTCATTGGATAATTTATAAGGGCAAAAAATGGTGACCTGTAGAATTTTCTATGTTTTGAATATTTTGCCCTCCCCATTTGTTGCTTTATAGCATTTGTGTGTTGCGGGAATGGTGACATGGTCCCCTAAGTATTGGGGAGTATTGTATGCGAGTTTTTGGCTTTGAGAAGCTTTTAAGTTGGTATATTTGACTTTGGTCAACATTCCGAGATCCGAGCGTCAGATGAAAATTCTGTCAGTTCCATTAGTTCTAGAATATTAATTTTGGGTTAGTAGCGTGGTTGGTTCGGGTTCCGAGGCCCTATTATGATTTTGAGTGTTTGGACAAGAAACTAATTTTATTGGACTAAAGTGGTTTTCGGGTGAAACTTATTAATAACAACCTCCATTGGTGATTCAGATTATTTTTTTGAGTCTGAAATGTCGAAATTATCCTAGTAGCATTATTGGTTTGTCTTCGTGAGGTCCCAATTAAATCCTGAGGGTCTAATCAAGATCATTTTTTTTCCTTAGACCACTGCTGGTGCAAGGCTACACTGGTGCAGCCATCATGCCTTCTTCGCATTCGTGACCTAACTATCGCGTTTATGGAGAAGGAAATTATTATCCATCACGATCACAATGATGGGACCACGAAAGAAAAGGGATGGGCTGGGTTCAGGTCAAAGTCGACGCTTAGCGAATACAGTGGTTCTGGAATGGTTGCCTTTGCAAACGTGATGGATCGTCGTGATTGCGGGCTATTTAGACTATTTACAAAACAGTATAAATAGCCCAACTTCATCCTAAAACTCCATTTTCGTCATCTTCAAGGTTTGGGAGCACTTTTTTTAGGGAATCTAAGGGGAAATTTCATCATCTTTCAATTGGGTAAGCTTCTAAACTTATATTTGATCATTACCAATTGATTATATTGCAAAATCATTTTTAAATCTTTGTTTTTAAACTTGAGATCTTGGGGTTTTCCCAGTAAAGTAAAAATGTGATATTTTGAAAGTCGATTTCACTTCCATTTTCAATTTGAGACTCTTAAACTATGAGTGAAGTGATTTTATACAAAAATTCTAGATTTGCCCTTTTATTTTTTAGATTGATTTTCAAGGTAATTTTGGACCCGAAACTAAAATATGCCAATATGGGTATTATTAAACTTGTATTCATGTGTAGTAGCTTATTTCAATAGATTGGTAGCATTTTGTGGCCGCTCGATAGGGAAAGGCTTTGAGCTAAGAGTTTTTGGGCTTGTGGTACTGCCGCGAGGTAGGTTTATGGCTTAACTTTCTTCAGGCTTAGCTGGGTAGAGAACTCCTCATTGTTTACATCATTTGGATTGATTATTATTATAGTGATGCCCGTGTGGGGGCTTGTGTGAACTTTATCATTGATTAGAGAGCTTATTATTCTCGTGATGCCTGTGGGGGGGCTTGTGTTGATCTTATCAGTGTTTTCATTGAGGCTTTTACTATTGTGATGTCTGTTGACACCTAATTTTTGCCCTCCTCGATCCGACCTAATTTTGAGCTTCTTCAATTTCTAAAGATTTTGAAATAATTATTTTGCAAAATTAAAGTATTTTCAAAATCAATTTTTAGGCTAAATTTGTCAATTCTCAAGTAAATTATATATTTTCATATTTTAATATGTGAAATCATGTAATCCCAGTTAAAAGAAATTTTTTTCAAGAATTAATTCTTGTCAAAATAACATTCAAAATTGATTTTACTTTAAATCGGCTAAATTGGAATATAGTTGATTTTATTTTTTAAAATAAATCAAAATAATTATTTTTAATTGTTAAATTATGAAGTTTGAGAATTAGTTGGAATTTAATTTGTTTCAGATTAATTCCAAAATTGAATGGCCAAGTTTTAAATTTATTCTACTTAATATCATTTGGAGCCCATTTTCTTTATTCAATCACCAACTCCCTCACCAGCAATTTATTCAAACCATAGGCCCATTTCCTAAGCTATCCGGCCCAACACACCTTATACTTTTCTTCTTTTCTTCATCAGAACACCAAAACGACCCCGAATCTCAAACAAACGGGAATGACAACCAACATCAACAACACCGCGCGATAACAACAACACAACCAACGACCTTCTCCTTCGAACCCAAAAGACGCCGCAAGGTTCTATCCTTAGATTCCTCCGTATATCTATTCATGCTATGCACGGGATTGTACTACGAAATTTTTAGAACCCGCGACGTGGAGCTTTTCAATTTTCTTTCCTATTTTTCCCTTTCAAAAACTGGAACGAAAATGGTACAATCCAACAGCTCAACCTTATCCTCCATCGAATTTCCCGAAATACCTCTAAAAATCCCATCTCCCACCTCGGTTGCAATTGAAAATCGACTCTCAATCTCCTTCTATAAATACTCCACTATTGAGAGTTGAAAAGCCAAGTCTTGGAGGTGAAAAACTTCCCAGCAAAAGCCTTAAAGATGAGAATTTTCGATTTCACTCTAGTTTAAAATTTTATCGGAATTCTTATAAGACTCCTTTGAGCCTAGAATTCCGATTATTAGTGGTGTTTAAGTGGTGGCTAAAGGATTCTGACTACGGCTCGAGTCCCGGTTAGCTGCCTACAAAAAGGTAAAAACCCGTTTATATTTCAGTTTCTTCAACTATGTGTTTATTTTCTGTATTTTAAGCTTTCCATTGGCATGTCTTATTTCTTTTAGTCTTCACGTAGTAGTAACCTTCAGGGGTTTAAAATTTGGTTCTAATAGCAAGTATTAGTTTCTTTAGCTTCGTTTATTTTAGATGTCGATATGTTTTCATTAAGGGCCTATTTGGAAAGCCACCCTGGTAATTGGATTTAGTGTAATTGGGTGTAATTACACGGTCTGGCATATTTGGTTGGTCAAGTAATTACTTTGTCAGCAAGTAATTGGATGTAATTGACAGGGGGTAATTACACTCTCCAATTCAGAGGGGGAGCTGTGAATTGCTGGTAATTACATTGTATGATTACAAACTGATTACTTTTAAATTTCTTGCTTTTATTTGCTTTTTTATTTTTTTCATTTTAATTTATTTTTAATTTCTATTATTTTAAATTCTTTCTATTTTTATTATTCTAATATTTTTTAAAAATATTTTTATTCTATATTATTTATATTTTATTTCCTTCTCATTTTTCAACCTTTATTTCTTGTGATTCCATCTAATTTTTCGTATTATCTATTTTTAATTTATTTTATGTTTATTTTTTTCATTTAGCATAATTTAGTTAGTATTCTAATTTTTATATCAAGTAGAATTCATTGTTGAATAAGGTTATAGAATAGGTTTTCCTTTTCTTTTGAATCCTATTTACGTTATGTTGAAATTTGACATAAGAGTATTATTTTTTTTTTTGAATTTTGAACTTAGATATGTTATATTTTCAGTTTCTATTAATTTGTTTTACTAGTATTGACATGATATTTCACATTGCAAGTCATTCATTTTTTAGTTAGAATTGATAGATTATCTTTTTGTCAAATGTTTTAATAATTTTATGACATTGTATTTATAATATTAATCTTTTTGTTAAACATGCATTTCATGATGTTCTTAAAAATCCTGTACTTTATGTTTTTTATGATTAATTTATTTAAAATATACTAGTTTGAAAAATATAAATCAATGATTTTTTTATAAGAACATATGTTTATTTATTAATATATTTCAAAAGACAATATATATATAATATTTAATCTAATATCATTTATAAAGGCACTTATTTGTCGAATATAAATTTTTAGTTTTTGATAATGAACTTTTATTTTAAAAATTGAATATAACCATGTAATTACAATTGTGCAACCAAACAATATACTTTTAATTACAATTGTGACAAACAAATAGGTCATCGTAATTACTAGGCTGTGTAATTACTACCCTAGTAATTACACCAATTCCAATTACCAAGTGGCTTTCCAAACAGACCCCAAGTGTTTTGAACATGACTTTTAATGCTAGTAAGTCTATTGTATCTTGCTTTATGATTGAACAACAAAGGGTGATTTTCAGTTGTGATCATTTTTGTTAGGTCGGAATGTTTTCCAATTTTTATTGCTTTACCTAAGGAATTTCATTCATTTCCTAGCATGGATTTTATATATGGTCTAGTAACTTATTTAGCCTCATTTCAGTTGTGATTATCTCTTGATATTTTCCTTTGTGTTACCCTTTTCATGTCCTTACTAAGTAGTTGTATGAAATTGGGAATAACAGTGTATTAAAATTATGAGCCTTTCCCTCAATTAGTACGAAGTTCGGAAATGAATGCCCTCTGTTATGTTAATATACTCCTTTGTAAAGAGTTTCTTGCTGCTCCATCTAGCCATGAATGTGTCCCTTGTTGTGTCGATTGTATGAATATATTCTAATTGTTTATGAGTTCTCTGTTCTCTGTTTCCTTTCCAAAATCAGGATAATTGTTTGAAACTCTATGGGCAAACTTTTGCGAGTCATTTGAGCAACAAACTCATATCTTTAAATTAAAATATTTTTCCTTTCATGATCTGAATTTAGTAATAAGCTTGGATCAATATTCCTCAGCTAGTGAATTTTATACCAATTTCTTTGTGTTTTTAATAAGCAAGGTGACTCGGTTATCATTTGCTTTTGTTCATGTCTGGGCAATTTTTGAGTATTGTGGCAACTTACACTGGTTCAGTTGTTTCCTTATTATTCTGTTTGGGCAACTTGTAGTATATTTTAAGGTTGGGTAATTGCTATTCTGAGGTTGTTTATATGTTGAATCATTTTAGTAAAAGGCTCCCTGCATTTCGAGTCTTAAATTCAAGTAAAGGCTTTGAAAACATCGCTTAAGATGGAAATTTCGTTATGCCATTTAACCTGGAAAAGAGCAAATTGTTTTGCAAGCATATGTTTGGTCATTTGTTTGAATTTGACTGTGAAGCATAATCTTACAGTTGTTACTCCTGGATTGTAACTTGCTAGTAAAATTGCCTTCTCTTTGGACAAATTCTATCGGTTCAGTGAATTGAATAATGTTTGGCTTTTTCTGTAAAGTTGCGAATTTCCTTCAATACTTGCTAATACTCATTGATTTAGTCCGCTAAATTTTGTTTTATCCATTAGAAACCTTTCTGTTAGTGTATTTGCTAATTTATATCTTCTTTTCTTTGTTGTCACACATGATGTGAGTTTCTTTTGGACTCCAAATTCCACCCTTGTATCTCTGTCGGGCCAAACCCAACACCTCGAGTCAAACCTCATTGTTTGGAGAAAATTGAAAGTCATGATATACAGGTTTAAGATGGAATTAAAATGAATCGAAACCCACAAACGAGTGTTTGGGGAAATGGACTGAAAGACTAAATAAAATTGGAAAAATTACCTAATACCACACCTTAGCTTACCCTAACTACTTAAAATCCCACCCCTTTTTATTAATTACTAAAATTCCTGATTTTCTTTTCTTCTACAAAACATCAAATACATCACCACTTTCCGTAAAATATCGGATACAACCCACATCCACCACATTTGCTTCATTCTCGGTGCAAATCAAGCAAGTGTAGCTTGCAGTTCTTTCCAACCTTGCGGATTTGCATTGCAGTCATTTCCCCCCAACTTCATCTTTAGTTTCAACTTACAATCTTTAACAACTGCTTTTAAATCTCCATTTAATTTTCTTCAATAATTAATTGGGGGTTATTTTATTCTCTTAGTTTTTTAAAGTTGAGTAGATCGAAAATTTGAGCTTATCTGTTCTTAACTCAAATTTATGTTAGTTAATTGATTGGAGGATGGTCTATCTTTTAGTATTGAGATTTCTCAATTAGACAAATTCCAAACAAAGTGTTGTTAATTTTGTTCCGGGTTTCTTTGATAAGGATTCTGATGATTTTCATGAAAATAGATCAAAATACCACAACGATCTGTTATGATGAAGAAGTTGTGCGAGGAGGCAGTTAAAACTAGGAAAAAAAAGGAGCTCATGGTGCTTCAAAAGGCGAAGCTGTTGAAGATACATTAAGAGACTCCCTAAAAAAGGTAATGTAGCTATGTATCAAAATAGGTGATGAAGATACATTAAAAATGTGGTGGAGATACATTGCATTTGTTAGATCTATGTGTCAGATACATACGTCTTATGTAGCTATCTAAATTTATGTCTAAATCAATGTATCTTCTCCCCAAAAAACCTATTAAATGTAATGTATCTTAATGCTTGTAAATATACTAATACATATGTGTGTCAAGTTATGTATCAACTAGTCACTGATGAATAACCAAGTAGTAATATAACTTATATATTTTAATATATCGGAATGCAGGGCATGAAGTATGTTGTCCAAGATATTCCACCGCATCCCCTGAGGTTTGGCAACTCATGGAACGCAAATTTTTTGGATGTTTTTATAATTTTTTAGACAAAGAAGTAGTGGAGTTATTTCGACAAACGTGCTTTGGTGTATATCTTAAGATGCCCAAGTGTAATTTCCAAGGACAAATTAGCAAATGCCTTTTGATACTTGAGTTAGAGCAGAAAAATCCAAATGAACTATATGTCTACGTCAAGGGCAACATGCTTAGATTTTCCATCTTTGAATCTGATCTTATTACTGGTTTGAAATGCATCGATAATACCGAAGATTTTGAATACCCCGATTCACCGCCCACTAGGCTGATGGTGAAGTATTTCCCTGAGGCAACAACTTGTGTAACCAAACTCCGTTTGGTTCAACATTTTGAGATGGAAAATTTTGACAACAATAAAGATGCTCTGCAAACGGCTATATTTTACTTCATCCACACCTTATTATTTTACAACTACATGATGCACCTATTACCTTAGAAGATTTCAAAATGGTAGAGAATGACAGATATAAAGATTTTCTATGGTGAAAGATAGCCTTCTCCAAATTGATCAATTCTTTGAGACAGGGTGTGTATATTGAAAAAGAGTTATATCGTTTAGGGGGCATGCCATACCTACTGAATGTTTGGATGTATGAATGTTGTTCGGAAGTTGACAAAGGTATAGCTGTTCGTGTGGGTATATTCCGAGAATATTGAATTGGCGAGTCGTGGGAATCAAGCCGAAATACGATAAGTTTATGAGAGGAATGTTTACCAAGATACATTTCATATTCAATTTAAGTTACTTTTGTTTTACAGAGAAGTTATGTTTTTGTGTTGTTGATTAGATAAACATTCAGATACATTACAACATAAATTGATACATCACTACTTATGTATCTCTTAATTAATGAAAACTGATACATAGATATATATTTAACAACTGATACATTCCATTCCATTAAACACAATTTTTTTTAACTGATTCATCTTAACTGTCAAATAATGTTTAGTTACATATATATTTGATACGTAGGTATTTAAATGTTATTGTAATCATTTCTATTTTTTTCCTTTTTAATTGTAACTCATGATTACAGTATTCGTATTCAAATCTAGTTCCTACATTGGAGGAATTGGACAAGCTTGATTTGCCTCCTCTATTGAGTATTGCATCGTATGATCCTACCATATCATCTAAACCAACCACATCAGCTGGTCAGCCCAATCAATTGGATCGTGAAGTTACTGAACTAGTAGTTGCTTCGGAATATGATGATTTTGAAGACTTTAGTACCAAATCACCAGAACATCTGCTGAAGAAGTCTAAGCATTATTCTAGTACATCATCTGTTCCGCCCCCAAAGAGAAGGAAAACAGTTTCTATCCCCCAAAAAAGTGGAAGAGTGTCACGACCTAATTTCTTAGGTCATGATGGCGGCTACTCTAACCCACCAATAGGCAAGCCAACCCATAGTCTGGAACGACTAATAGCGTACTAATATGAAGAACCGAAAATAAGATTAAGTGCAAGTAGAAGAGAGTCCAAAGAAATACAACAGCATACCCCAAGACTGGTGAGGTTAGTACAAGAGCCACTAATAATCCAGAGTACAAGTTGAACAAGATATAAATATAAATATATACAGAACCGTCTCTGAAATACAATGTAAAGACCAGTCTAGCAAAAGTGGGAGATCAGGTACACTCTGAACGTCTAAAGCTCATCTCCAGTCTCTGATCCACGAAAGCTCTGTACGATACACAAATCAGTAGTGATAACTAGTAATATAAACTTCAAGGTGCATAAGTGTAGTATGAGTACCAACACAAGGTACTCCGTAGGCATCGGTTGACTGAGCTCCAAAGACAATGCAAATATGAATCATATGTAAAATAGGTGTGAGAAGTGCGGGTAACTATATATAACAGGAGATATCATAATGATAGGACTGTAAGTCAAGCTAAGGGTAGATAACATAAGCTATCACCCTACAGGTATATTGAGATCAGGCTATACCAACAAAAGGCTAGTCCCGTACCGTGGCATAATAAAGAAGGAGACATGGGATAAACGATGGATCTATAAAAGAAGGGTATACAAATGATATGTAGTGATAGTAGGAAGGAAAAATTGTATAAATATGGATATATATATATATATATATATATACACACCACCACGGGGACATCTGGTCATATAGTGTAAATATAACTATGTTAGGTCGGGCTAACTAAAGGCAGCTAATCCTGACATAAAAAGGGTTGGTCCCTAAATAGGGTATGTATGTATGCCTATAATACTCTGAATACCTAAAGCTCACCTTAAATGTAAGTATAGAATCGGGGATACTCGAGTGCCCAGGTGTCCAACTATAACTGACAAGTGTCGATCCCACCGGAGCTGTAATCACCGAAAAGCCATAGTCAAGTAATAAGAATTTAACCACCCATTCCGGACACATCATCACCTAACTGGCTATCATCGTTCCTCCGGCAAGCTAGAAAGGTACACACTATAAACAAAACTCGACCTGGACCCCATAATTCGGAGGAACACAAAAGCACACGAAACCACTTAACCGATCCCGCATAAACCACAATGGGACACACAAATGAGAACCATACTGGTGATAGGTGATACATGTAGGGAACAAAAATGTAACCAGAGCTGAGTGCTGATGTTGAACAAAACCAATACCACAATCGTAACCAAAATCAAGTGTATATACCCCTTCTAGCTCCTCTAGCTATAAAGACGGGACCTACTGTCAGCATACCTCTCCCAACACAATAAATCTTAGGTAGAGGGGCCCATAGAGGACTCGAGAAAATCCATATACACTGCCTTGTCCTGATCCAGGACTTCAGTAACAACATGTCCGAACCAGTAACCAGAACCGTAATCGAGTATTAACATCTGCTGGATTCGAACCGAATCTCAGTGAGTAGTAGCAAAAGGCCACTATAATATATCCGGGGGCGGACTCGAACCGGGATACACAACCATTAGTAACTATAACCAGTGCTCCTATCAGAGGTTAATCTCAGTATAAGTCAATGCTAAACCCCGCCGGAGCTCCTAGGTGTAACATAACTAGTGGTAAACCAGGGGTCCTAAAGCCACAACCACCCTATATATATATATATACATACCCAGGTATCTAAGACTACAACCACGAGCTATTAAGCCGAGCTACAACTCTCCCTGAGGGTAATGAAACTAATTAGGCATTCTAGCCAGCGTAGGCATACTAAGGTCCGGGGTAACACCTACTGATATACATGTGTTATCTAGATCCGAGAGATGGCCCTATAAGGCTATCTACTTGAAAAAAGGGCAGTGGGGCCTCTTATCGGGCCCTACAACTCATTCTAGTGATAAAACCTGCCCAAACTGAGGCTAAGGTGCCTCACTCCCGACACAAAATGTTGGTAAGGGACTAAGTCTAGCCCTAAGGCGGTTATCGATCAATAAATGGGAATTAAAATCTATCCTTCGATAGTAGGGTCACTAATCGACTACTACATGTGTGAACTATACGTAACTAATGCATGCCATCACCAGTATCTACACAAGTCAAAGTAAGCACCCACATATCTATAGACCGAATCACAACTCCCCAGCAAGGTGTAAGGGAACTAACCTGGTATCCATGGTCTCGTAACCAAGGCCTCGGGCCCAATAGAATAATATATGACATGATCATAGGGTATATCCATAAGTAGGAACCCAGAAACGAGACCAATCAAATGCATATCATACAACCAGGTATACACTATCAGGGTATGGCATCAACGATGCGTATCATACTACTAGGGGAGCATAATCAGGTAAATACCAGTGGAACGGGCAGATACTGCCCTAGCTCCCATAATAGGGATCTCCAAGACCAATCTAAGGTCACGTATAATACACGGGTAGTCTAGGATAAGGTTCATATGATAATCATGCTGTAGTGAAGGCCGTAAAGTATAGGCCAAAGGATAAGTCAAGCTGACTAGGTCAGACCCCCGCCTAACACATAATAGATATCAAACAATGTCTAATAGAACACAGTAGACCAAAGCCTAACTGGATGCTATCAAAAACATATCCACAAATCACCAACATAAGAGCCTTTTCCTTCTGAAAGGCCTCTAATCGCTGCAACGCTATCACAATAGTAAACTACAAATCAAAACATGACTATCAATACCCATATTGCATTAAGTTATAAAACAATCGAACAATCCATAACCAAATCAACTCGTGACCAATAGTCATGATTACCATAACCAAATCCGAGCCCAAAACAAGGCTCAAACACCAACATCAGTAGCAACACCACCAATGTAAATGAAAACAATCGTAAAACTAGGAAAATGTACCTAGAAACGTCAAGAACGAAGCCACGGACTTGAATCTAAGGACACCCAAGCTTAAACCTCAAAGAATAAGCTCCAACATGAGCTTAAAGATGCTTCCATGGTGTTTCTAAGGTCTCTCTACCATTTGGAAATAATTCACGAGGTGGAAGCCTTTATAAATAGGTTGTAAAGGGTGCTAGTGCCCTTATGGCTGGTTAAGTGCCCAGTGCTAAAGCGCCATATGTGGCCGCTTAAGCACTGTCCACCGCCCCACCAAGTGGTTCCTTAAGCACTACCTTGGGTGGCTTATGTGCCCATGTACTAAAGCCAACTTTTGGCTACTTAAGCGCCTACCTATGCCATGGCATGGCTGCTTTAGAACACCAATGGGCGCTTAAGCGCTAAATCCTTCCCATGGTTGCCTAAGGGCATGGCTAATGGCAAGGATGACTAAGTATTGGGCCTTTCCTACTATGTGCCCAGTATTGATCCGAAATCCCGTGTACACAAATGACCTGCACTACCTGACTAATTTCAACTCTCTGGACTAAATAGAGCTATCAAAATTTCCATTAGAGGTCATTTCGACAAGAAGTGGGGGCCCACACCCCAAGGGATGACATCGCAAAGCCAATGACCGGCCTGTAGCCCAAAATAAGTTCGGGAGCCTCCAAACCCAAACCAAGGGTCCATCAAGTCTAAAGTCGATGTTTCGGATCCATTGAGATGGTTATAAATGGTATCCAAGGCCTCATAACTGTAGTTTAGACCTGAGAATTATATCTGACTACCTGAAGCCCCTAAAAAAATGGCTCTAAAAGCTAAACGATCTGCCTGATGACTGAACCATCAGTTCCAGCAAGTCACAAATGACCTGGGACAGCTATAGGAAAGCTCTATGTACTGCAAACACATGCAAACAAGGAAAATAACCTTGAGGGTCATTACAACGAGAAAGAAAAACAAAGAAATCCACAACATCTACACCAAAAGAAAAATAGTCTTTGGGGACATCAAAAACTCATGATGATCCGATTATTGAAGCAAATAATAATACATATCATCGTATCATTCATGGTTGACAAATAGCACCACCTGTTCTGGAGCCACATGAGGGTAAAAAGTTTGTTGATGAAACTTTCACTAGACCTCAGAATGAACCCATGCTAAAAGAGGACTTAGACACAATAAAGTCATATGTCAAGACATATGTAAGTATCACTTCCAAATGTTGAATTCTGATTATTTTAGTTAATTTCACTTCTAATGTTCAATTTTTTACATGATAAGGTTGATAATAAATTCAACCACCTTGAGACATTAGTGACTAATAAATACACAGATATTATGAAATATTTGAAGCAGAAAAATGTTCAAGACCAGAATTCCTACTCTCAAAGTTCCCACTCTCAAGTTCTCAAGAAAGCACCAAGCTAGGGTTTTTCATCAAAAATTCTTGATGAAGCTTATTATCCAAGGTATGCAAGGCTAATCCTTCAGAGTGGGAACCCTGTTCTTCCCCACAACTACTTAAATTTAGTCTAGCTCATGAAGCAAGATTAGGGTTTTTGAGAATTTTAATCCTTAAAAGTCTAATTTGTTATCTCTTGATGCAATTCTTTGGGTATTCCATGATTATTAGTATAAATTCTTTAGGTTTGAAGTGTTTTCCTTCAATTGATTCCTAATGCATGTCTATTGATAATTCCAATAAATTTTATGAGTTTCCTTATGATAGTGAAAGTGCATTTCAAGTTTTACTAGTAGTTTCATGGTTTTCTTTGAAAAGTTTGTTTAAAGATTGTGAGTTCTTATTCATGAAAAATTTACAAAGAATTTTTTTGCTATTATTATGTTTTGAAAGAGAAGAAGTTTTTGTATCTTGAAAATTCAATTTTTCAATAGCAATCAAGATGTAAAGGCGAGGCTCACCAAGATGTATACTTTCATGATACGATATTTTGAGTCGAGTCTCTAAGCATGATTTTTGACTTATATTATGAGAAAATAGTATGTTTTATGAGGATTATTTAGCTCTATATAGGTATGATTCAAGATCACATACCCCATAACAATGTTGCCACTGTAGGATAGGATCGTCCATAGTTTAGGCGACTCCTCTTTTAGCCCAAGGGGTCAGAATGGATCCATAAGTTAAGTTTTGTCCTATACTCTGGAATGAGGTTAGGATGGCTATCCTTAATGTGTGAAATATGCTTGTCATCATGATGCTCACATGGTGTATGTCGGTTAAGAGAAACTCCCACAAAATCAGAAAGACTCGGTATTTTTCTTTACCTACTTATTATTTATGATTGTTGTAGAAAAATATACTTATGAAAATAATTCAATTATTCAGCTTCATTTCATGTTTCATATAGTCAGTTATTTATAAATTTTACCTATTTTCATTGATTCAACTTTTCAGTTTAGATTATACTATTTACTAGCTACTCTGTTTTTAGTTTTAAGTAAAGTTTTTAAATTATAATTTATGACTACAGGCAACCAGCTTTCTAAGCATGGTTTTTAAAGATTTGTTTTCATTTTAAGTACTTATTAGTTTTAGTTGTAAGCTTTGTCAGTTATTAGTGTTGTTTTAATTAACTACTTTACATGCCAATACATTTAATTATATTGAACGCTCCTTTTTCTCTACATCATAAATAACTTTAGACATTCAAGTGCATGATCAGACTCTTCATTAGGCTCTGTCTCCTCAGCTTTCAGTGAATCATTATTACTAGAGGACTTAGAGTGGTTTCCTTAGTTCTTACATTTGTTTAGACATCTGTTTTAGTAAAGGTATTCAGGGCCCTTGTTCCGATAGACTATTCAATTAAGTTATTAGAGGCTTTGTAGACATTCAATCAGATAATTGTATTAAATTTTTAAATAACTTTGTCTCAATTAATGAAAGTTTATCTTATTGAGTTTTATTACAAAAGTTAGTCCATGTTTCAACTTCTGCATTTTTATCAAAGTTTAGTTTTATTAGTTTCATACCAGACCAAGTGGTTCTCTCGGGCCACTTATAGTTTTGAATGCCGATTAGGTATAGAGTGTAGGCGTGAGTCATGACACTATGTTAAATGAGGCATATGAAAATTTTAGTATAAAGAAAATCAACCATATTCGTAGCTGATTTTCCTATTTTGGTTTGATAAAGAATTTCTTTTATGAGAAGTCTCATCACATCTCAAATTTAATCAATAGATAAATTAAAGCAAATTATAGTTTTGGTTATACAATTCCTTTCAACTCGTACCAAATGGAAATCAGGCCATCAATTAAGTATGCATCCAATTTATATTGTTTTCTCCCCATTCCCTATGGTATTCGACCCTAACCTTGTTTGGTTTGCTTATTTGCATACCCTGTTAAATCATTGAGTGTGTTGATCTCTTGAGCGTATCAAGGGAGGGAGTGGGGTAATGAAGTAAATATGGAAAACTTGTATTTATAGTAATTATGTAATTATAATCTAATTAGGGAAAGGAATTGTAGTCCAATTTAGACAGAAAAAGAGAAGTCCTAGTATCACAACCCTAGTCTATACCCTGGACGAGACACGGTACTCAGAACCACAAGTGATTCCAAGAAAATCCTTGATACTGGCATATTAATACAATTATATATTTAGATACTGAGCGGAAGCATAAAGATAACTGAAATGGGGAAACTCAAAATAATTTTAAGTTCTGAATTAACAGTCTATAAACCCAATAAAACTGAACTTTCTAACTATGCTTGAAATCATCTACTAAACTGATGAGTTACTGGATAGGACCTATCTAACTCTAAACTGCTAAAAGAATAATTGAAGTAAAGTCTAAAAGGAAATAACTGAAACCACAAGCTGTCCCTCAATAATGAGGACTCACCAAATAAACTGCTGAAAGTTGGGATCTGAACTAACCACGAGTGTGAGATTGAGTGATTGAAACTATATCATTATAGGATATAGCGCAAGAAAAAGGTATGCAGACAGTACTATAATATGTATTGAGTATGTGAGATATGAAAATCATGTATAAAATATAGATATCCTTCTGTGAAACTTAAATCATAGTGTAATAAGTAAATTAGGTAAAACATGTATAAGCTGGTGTACAATGACTAATAAATTCATAAAATTTAGCTGGAAAACTGTAGTATGTAGTGAATCATAACTAGCCACGTCTAAGCTAAAAGCTAGTGAGTCATGTATAATTATTATACTTAAATCATTTTTTGTAGAGTTTCTTCTAACCGACATAAACCATGTGAGCAAGCATGGAAACCAATGTTTGACCCACGTCGAAGAGGGCTGCTTTGTATCTTGCCATCAGTATAGAACCTGAGCTGAGGTGGATCTACAAAACTGAGCCTTAAAGGCTAAATATATCCTATGCTAGAACATTGTTCTAGGACTTGGGTTATCTGGAATTTATGTCTGCTCGGTGCTAAATACTACTCGTTTTAATGTATCACTATTTGCTCATAATAGATAAATTGGTTATTTGAAAATAAGCATGAAACTAGTTCAATTCAACTGATTTACTGATGTTCTGAAATAGTGGAACTAGTCATGCAGTATTTTGCTAGATTCTGTGGTCCTGAGACCTATTCATGTAGTTCAATCTAAATCAAGCTAAATTTTTTGAAGATTATGCTAAATCACTTGTAAGATTTCAAACTAAGATTTTTATAATGTAAATCAAGAACAACTTTTTTATGCAAAAGAATAATCATAAAGGAATATACAATAACTGAAAATCATAAACATTTTATTAAACCGGTATAAACCTTGAATCATGGAAATCCATAACTATAAATCAAATGTTTTAGGCATAAGAGTTAAAGGAAACCCTTACTGAACTCCCACATACTTGTTTGTCTGAGAATACTGAACTACAACTTGGGATTGAGACTTGAGAATTTTTTCTTGAGAGGAATTTTTTTCGAGGTCATGAGAGTTAAGCATTAGAATCACAAGGGTAAGGTTTAATAATTTGATTAAAATCCTTTTAGGACTTAAAACTATGTGGTAAAGGCTTTAGGAAATAAGGAAAAGACTAATATTCCCTTTTAAAACTGTTCTAAATTTTTTTGTCTCACCATTCCACGAGTCACTCCACGACTCGTGATCACCATTCACTAGTCATGGTCTGAATTGTGGTTCCTGGGACTATCTTTGGTCCTTCACTATTTTGGGGACCATGATTTCACTCCATGAGTCGTACTATGGTACCATGACTCGTGGTTTCCTGGACCATTTTTGCACATGTTCTGGACTTGGTTTCCATGACTTGACAATACGAGTTGTGAACTCATTTCACGGTTTATACTGTGGCTCATAGTTTAGAGAAAGAATTACCAACTTGCAGACCTGGTTCCACGACTCAATAGTACGACTTATGGTTAACTCCACAGTAGTATCTTAACTTATGGGAACCTAGGACTTACACTGATTTTGGGAACTTAACAACTCATGAACTCATACAACGAGTCATAGACTGACTTGTAGTTCGCTGTAACTGAAAATTTTTGGTATGTTTTTTTCTGCACTAAATCTGAGTATGATAATAGCAAAGCATGGGGTGTTACAATATCTCCTCTTTAGGATCATTCATCTCGAATGATGACTAAGGCTGGACTAAAAAGGAAGGAATTACTGGTACTACTTGACTGATTACTGAAATTGAATAACTAACATGATTACTGGTTTGAACTAAGAGTAGATAGTCAGCTAAAACTTATAGGGCATGAATACATACTTATAAATTGTAAGTAACTACCAAGGAAATGAAACTAAGAAGAGTAACTATGGGAGGAAAAATATTACCTCAAACTGTCTTGGTGCTAGAAGGGAATAGATGAGGGTACATAACAATCATATCTACTTCTGCTTCCCAAGTAGCTCCCTCAACCAACTAATTTCTCCACAAAACCTTTACTAAAGCAACCTCTTTATTCCTGAACTTGCAGACATGCCTATCAAGTATATCAACTTGCACCTCCTAATAAGAAAGGCTGTCCTTCACACCAACACTCTCCAAAGGATCAACAAGTGATGAATCACCAATGCACTTCTTTAGCAGAGACACATGGAACATTGGATGCACTATTGCACTCCACAGGTAGCTCTAAATTATAGGCCACATTGCCAATCCATCTCAAAATCCTATAGGGACCAATATACCGGGGTCAAAGCTTTCCCTTGTTACCAAATCTCATCACTCCTTTCATAGGTGAAACTTTCAGAAACACCCAATCATAAATAACAAACCCAAGGACCCTTCTCCTTATAGTATAATATTTCTGATGAGGTTGAGCAATCTTTAACCTTTCTCTAATAAGATGAACCTTTTTCATAGCAACATGAGAAAAATCTGACCCTATCAAAGTAGCTTCACTTACCTCAAACCAACCAATATGAGATCTACAACTCAACCCATAAAGTGCCTCAAAAGAAGCCATCTAGATGCTGGAATGGAAACTATTATTAGAAGCAAACTCAATAAGAGGTGAATAATAATCCCAATTACATTTAAAGTCGATCACATAAGACCTTAACATATCCTCTAAATGCTTTGCCGAGGTCTACTCGGGTACTTAGACCCTTCTGTAAAATACTTCCATTATCGAGATGTAAACTAAGTATCCCTATCTAAAATGATAGACAAGGGAACTCCATGCAATCTGAACAAGTCCCAGATATAAAATCTGGCATAGTCCTCTACTGAATCTATAGTATTGACAGGAAAAAAGTGAGCTGATTTAGTAATCCTGTCTACTACCACCGAAATAGAATCATAATGTCATTACATGTGAGGTAACCCTATAATAAAATCCAGGTTGATCATTTCCCACTTCTAAGTAGGAATGCTGATATCCTGAGTCATACCTCCTATTCTTTAATGCTCAGCTTTCACCTGCTGGTAATTAGGACACTTAGCCATAAAATTTACAATGTCCCTCTTCATGCCATTCCAGTAATAGAGTTTTTGTAGTTCACGATACATCTTAGTGTCACCTGATGAATAGAATATAGAGCTATGTGAGCCTCTGTCAAAATCCACTACCTCAAATCATCTACATCTGGAACACACTATCTGCCTTGATAACAGAGAACACCATATCCCCTTGGGAGAAAACATAGCTATCCAATTCTTTCTTTTCTTTTTTGACATGGGCCACACTACCTATGGATAACCTGCTAAGAGCATCAACTACTACATTGGCCTTACTCGGATGGTAAAGGACACCCATGTCATAATATTTGAGATGCTCAAGTCATCTCCTGTGTTGAAGATTCAAATCTTTCTTACTGAACACATACTGCTGTTGAATACTCTATTTATCAAGTTCATAAAAGCAGCAAGAACATTTATTAGACCAAAAGACATAACCAATCTGAAAACCTAAAAAAGAACTTACCTATTTTGGCCCTTGGCTCGGCCACCATCTCTGAAGTATACCTTGATAGCTGAGTGAATTTCAACCTATATTCTTTAACTGACATGGATCCCTACCTTAAGTTCATAAAATCCTCATCCTTTGCCTCCTGTAACTCTCTTGGGAAGAACTGACCAAGAAAAGCATCAACAAAGTCCTCCCAAATTATAGGAGCCATATTTCTGCCATGGTTGTCCTTTCACTAAGTATACCAAAAAGGAGCCACATCCTTGAGCTAATAGGAAACCACCTTAACACTCTTAACCCCATTCACCAACATAACTTGGAGACTCTTCTTCACTTCATCAATGAATTTTTGTGGGTCTTCCTTAACCTTCGACCCGAAGAACTCAGTTGTGTTCATACAAAAAAAGTCTCTTTCATGGGCTACAGCTAACCCACCATTTGGGTTAGTAGGGACTGCTACCTATTGATTCACTAGGGCTAATATAGCCTGATCCAACATTTGAATGGCATTGTGAAACTTGGCATTAGTAACCTCATTAATCACTGGTAAAGGTGGATTGGCATTCTTATCTTTCCTTTGTCTGATGTTTCTGTGTGGAGGCATTATATGAAATGCATAAAGCATGAGTTAGAAGGATAAATAGAGTTAAAATCTATCACACAATAAAGAACATGAAAGAAGGTAAGGTTTTCTAAACTGTCTCATATCCTCTCCCACATAAGTGTGGCTCGCTTCACACCCATGAAAGAGACTCTACTCTTAAACCTAGTGCTCCAATATTAAGTTTGCCCTAAACCAAGTCTATACCCTAGATGAGACATGATACTTAGAACCACAAGTGATAACAAGTGAACCCTTGGTATTGGCATATTACTACACTCATATATTTAGATACTGAGTGGAAGTACGAAGATAACTGAAATGGGTAAACCAAAAATAATTTGACGTTCTAAAATAAACAATCTAAAAATGCAATCAAACTAAACTGTGTATGTCTGAAAGTCTCTAATAAACTGATGAGTTACTGGGATAGGACCCCAGCTAACCCTAAATAACTAAAAGAATAATTAAAGTAAGGTCTAAAAGGATATAACTGAAAGTATATATTGTCCCTAAATAATGAGGACTCACCAAATCAACTACATAATGTTGGGATCCAAACTAATAAAAAGTGTGAGTTTGAGTGCCTGAATTTATATCATAATAGAATATAGCATAAGAGAAAGGTATGCAAAATAGTACTATAGGATGTACTGAGCATGTGAGATATGCAAATCATGTATAAAATATAGATATCATGCTGTGAAACTTAAATCATAGTGTAATAAGTAAATCAGGTAAGTCATGTATAAGCTAGAGTATAATGACCCACAAATTCATATAACTAAGCCGAAAAACTATAGTATGTAGTGAATCATATTAGTCATGTCTAAGCTAAAAGCTAGTGAGTCGTGTATAATTCTTATACTTAAATCATTTTCTAGGTAGTTTCTTCTAACCAACATGAACCGTGTGAGCAAATATGGAGTCGAATGTCTGACCCATGTCTGAGAGGGATGCTCTATACCTTTCCATTAGTATCGGACCTGAACTAAGGTGGATCCACTAAACTGAGCCTCAAGGCCTAAATATGTCCTACACTGGCATGTAGTTCTAGGACTTGTGTTATCTGGAACAAGTGTTTTCTTGATGCTAAATACTACCACAAATAATATATCACTATTTTCTCATAATAAATAAATTGGTTGTCTGAAAATAAGCCTGAAACTAGTTCAATTTAATTGATTTACTGAAGTTCTAAAATAATGGAACTAGTCATACAATATTTTTCTAGATTTCGTGGTCCTGAGACCTATTCATGTAGTTCAGTCTAAATCATGCTTAATTTTCTGAAGATCATGCTAAATCACTTGTAAGATTTATAACTAAGATTTTATAATGTAAATCAAGCATTATTGTTTAAACAAGAGTAATAATCATAGAGTAATGTAGTACAATTGAAAATCATAAAATTTGCATAAATGGGTATCAACCCTAAATCATGAAATCATAGAAATTTATAGTTGTAAATATAAAGTTTTGGGCATAAGGGTTAAAGGAAACCCGTACTGAACTCCTAAATACCTATTTGTCTAAGAATTCTGAATTAGAACTTGGGACTAAGACTTGAGAAGATGAACCCTAGGTTTTGTTTCTTGAGAGGAATTTTTTCTAAGTTCTTGAGAGTTAAGTATTATAATGAGAGGGGAAAGGTTGAATAGTCTGATAAAAACTACTTTTGGAACTTAAAATAATGTGATATGGGCTTTGGAAAATAAAGAAAAGACTGATATGCCCTTTTAAAACTGTTTGATAATTTTCTATCACAGTGTTTCATGAGTCACTTCATGACTCATGATGACCATCCACAAGTTATGGTCTGACTCGTGGTGCCTAGGACCATCTTTGGTACTTCACTATTTTGGGGACCACGACTGAACTCCATGAGTTGTACTATGGTACCATGACTCGTGGTTTGAGTCATGGTTTCTTGGAGCATTTTTGTACATGTTCTGGACTTGGTTTCAACGACTTAAAAGTATGAGCTTTGAACTCGTTTCACAATTCATACTATGGCTCATGGTTTGGGGGAAGAAATGTCAACTTATAGACCTAGTTCCATGACTCAACAGTACAACTTGTGGTTTACTCCACAGTTCATACCTTGACTTGTGGAAACCGGGACTTACAATAGTTTTGGGCACTCACTCCTCGAGTCATTCCGTGACTCGTGAACTCATACCATGATTCGTAGACTGACTCGTGGTTTACTGTATCTTGAAATTTCTGGTCTAGTTTTTCTGCACTTTGTCTAAGTCTGAGCATAGCAAAGCATAGGGTGTTACACCTATGGTGGCTATGAACTCTACATAAGGATATGATAATACGAATATTAAATCATACAAAAAGAGAAGAAATTACTTCAAAGTTCGTTTCTTGTTCTTTGTTTCTGCATATTTAATTTTACTTTGCTAAAACGTTTTCATTAAACAAAGAGCAAATTTATCAATCTTGGCTCTCCACATGTAAATACCTTGATTTTATTCCTTTTCACTTTTTTTTAAAATTTTGGGTAAAGCTTACATCCTCTTAAAAACGCTAGAGCTATATTAGTAAAACATCAAGTTCCTTTCCGCCACAACAATTTGTTGCTCCTTGTATATCTAAATTTCATTCACATTATGTTGGATGGTTTATGCTTTTCTTTTGTTGTCTTTTGATTTTTTAAAATATGAAGTATATGAAAACAGTGGGTAGGGTAGTGTCTGTTACAATTAAAAAATTTCTTATTGTTATATCACAATTATGGTAAAAGAATAAACCTTTTGATCAAAGGCAAGTTTGGACGTTTTGATAGATGCAAGGGTCAGTTGAAGAGCTGACAAAGTAAGATAGATGACGAAAACTATATATCACTATGTATGATGTATTTTCTGCTACTTTAATTAGTCTATATTAACATCGGTCATCAGTTTTGTCAAAATAATATGTGCCTTTGTTGTTAACATGAATATTCTTCTAAATTTATAGTGTCTTCTTATAGTAGTAATACTCTCATATTCACCTAATAACTAGTGAAACATATATATCCGCGTGCAATTAGTTTTGTAATTTCTCCAACACTTTAAAAGTTAGTTAATAACAATTGTGACTTAATAATGTTTAATTAAACTATAAAAGCCTAGCTAGTTGTGATGAAATTAGATGAATATTTTGATGATATATACCATACTTCCTTTTCATTTTGCTCTGTGGGAAGAAGAGATCTTAGTGAACCCCCTTGGGCCAGTTAAGTTAAGAGAGTTTCCTTTCAAAGGCTTTTTCTTCTTCTGTAGGTGACATGGCCTTATCATCCTCTTGCGGCTCCTTTCATTTTTCTTACGGACGGAGTAGGCTTTTCCTAGGGTCTGTGATTCTAACCCATGGGCTGCCTATAATGAAACATCTAAATTAATATAGCGGCACGACTCGAGTGAGCCTGATTGGTCAGGCTCTATCAAGATCCATATCACATACCACCTTGACCTCTTCAACATCACCGAGATAGTGTTTCACCCTTTGTCTATTCACTTTAAACTTCTAGCCCTCGCTTATTTCAAGCTCAATTGCACCCGAGGGAAACCCTATCACCACTTTATATGGTCCTCTCTATTTTGACTTTAACTTTCCAGGAAACAAACGAATCTTGGATTTGAACAATAAAACCTTATCACCAGCAGTGATCTCTCTCCTTCCTATCTTCAGATCATGGTATGCTTTCATCTTCTCTTTGTACAAAGCTGAACTTTCATATGCTCTAAGACAGAATTCATTCATCTCATACAATTGCTCAAGTCTCAGCTTCACCGCATCACTCCCACTCCAAATTCAACCTCTTCAGTGCCCACAATACTTTATGCTCAAGTTTGACAGGCAAGTGGCACGCTTTGCCATACACAAGCTGATATGGGAAAGAACCAATAGGGGTCTTAAATGCTGTCCGGTAAGTCCATAATGCATCATCCAACTTTCTAGCCTAGTTCGTTCTATTGGCATTTACAGTCTTCTCCAAAATGGACTTGATCTCACGATTGGAGACCTCAACTTACCCGCTTGACTGAGCATGGTAGTGTGTTTCAACCCTATATTTCACACCATATTTCTCTAGAAGGGATCTAAATAGACGAATGCAAAAATGTGAGCCTCCATCACTAATGATTTCCCTTGGTGTCCCAAAATTGGAGAATATGTTCTTCCTTAAAAATACGGTCACACTTTTCCCCTCATTGTTTGGAAGAGCATCTATTTTCACCCATTTTGAAATGTAGTCAACCGCAACCAAAATGTACTTCATACCATATGAGCCCACAAAAGGGCCCATAAAATCAATTCCCCAAACATCAAATAGCTCAAGCTCTAGTATTGTGGTCATTGGAAGTTCGGCGAGATGTTTCCTTGTATTTGACACTGGTTACAGGCTCTTGCATAGTCAAGTGAATCTTTAAGAATGGTGGGCCAATAGTACCCATATTACAAGATCTTATTTGCAGTCCATGCACTACTATGATGACTCCCAACTGGTGCAGCGTGACATGCCTCTAGAATACTCATCATCTCTACCTTAGGAATAGATCTCCGAATTAGTCAGTCTACATAAATCTGGAACAAGTATGACTCATCCCAGATGAACTTCCTCACATCATGCATAAACTTCTTACTCTCCTGAAATGATAGATCCCGAGGCACCACATTACTTACTAAATAATTTACAAAGTCTTCAAACCATGGAATCAAATCTTGTGATGCGGCCAATACCTTCTCCTATGGAAAAGTATCATCAATCTCAAGCTCATCTTTCTATTTTTGCATTGCCTCTTCTTTAAGGCATGATAAGTTGTCAGCCACTTGATTTTTAATCCCCTTTCGGTCCTTTACCTCAAAGTCAAATTCCTACAACAGAAGTACCCAATGAATCAACCTTGACTTTGCATATTTCTTTGCCATACGGTAACTAAGAGCTGCTTGGTCAGTATACACAATCATTGTCGTACCAAGAAAGTATGATAAAAATTTCTCAAAAGCAAACACCACATCAAGCAACTCTTGTTCAGTCACACTATAATTTTTCTGAGTAGGAATAAGTGCTTTACTAGCATCATAGATAGGATGTAAAATCTTCTCTTGCTTTTGGCATAGGACTACTCCTAGCACCATACCACTAGCATCACATATAACCTCAACTGGCATGGACCAATCAGGTGACACAATAATAGGAGCTGAAATCAACTTCTCTTTCAGACACTCAAACACCTTCAGGTACGCATCATCAAATATAAACTTCACCTCCTTCTCCAACAACTTGCTCAAGGGATGGACAAATTTAAAGAAATCCTTGATGAATCTATGATAAAATCTAACATGCCCCAAAAAGCTCTGAATACCTTTCACAGAAATTGGTGGAGGCAATTTTTCAATCACCTCAATATTTACCTTGTCAACCTCAATCCCCTTGTTTGAAATCTTGTGACTAAGAACTATTCCTTCTTTAACCATGAAGTGACACTTCTCCCAATTTAGCACCAAGTTGCAATATTCACATCTCCTCAAGACACTAGCAATATGGGCCAAACAATTTTCAAACGAATCACCAAAAACCCAGAAGTCATCCATAAATACCTCAATAGTGTCCTCTACCATGTCAAAAGATGGACATTATGAATGCTGAAAGGTTACCGGTGTATTACACAGATCGAGAGGCAATCTCTTAAATGCGTAAGTCCCATATAGATAAGTGAAAGTGGTCTTCTCTTGGTCCTCAGGTGTAATCAAAATTTGATTATAACCAGAGTATCTATCAAGAAAATAATATCATCCTCTACTAGCAAGACAGTCTAACATGTGATCCATAAAAGGCATTGGGAAGTAATCCTTCTCAGTCTATACATTCAGTTTCCTATAGTCCATGTATACATGCCAACTGATGACTAGCCTCATAAGATTAAGTTTATTCTTCTCATTTGAAACAACAATGATTCCACCCTTTTTAGGCACACATTGGACCGAGCTCACCAATTTTCTATCGGTAATAGGGTAAACCACACCCGCATCCAACCACTTGATAATTTACTTCTTAACTACCTCTTACATAGAAAGATTAAGTCTTCTTTGATACTCAATACTAGGCATACAATCCGGCTCAAGTTGGATTTTGTGCATGTAAATTCCAAGCGGAATCCTAATGAAATCAGTAATGGACCATGTAATGACCCTCTTAAACTTCTGTAACATAGACACTAGATCCTTAACTTTCCAATCTACCAAATCAGTTGCAATAATAACCGATAAAGTATTGTTGGCTCCCAAAAAGACATAATGAAGATGGGATGGAGAAGCCTTGACTTCCAAGACTGGAGGCTCCTCAATAGAAGTCTTAGCTGCTGGGGTCACTCTATTCTTCATATCAAGATCTGGCTTCTTTGATGTAAAATTGAATGAACTCCTACTAACAAGTGTTCTCACCATCTCATCATAGCCAGCAATGTCATCACCCTTGAAATTCATAATAACTGCTGCAAGTACTTCAACTCCAAGCCTCTCCTCAATAGGAGTTACTAATGTATCCTCATTGACTGTATCAATCATAGAAATCACACGTATATCCTTTGGATGCTTCATGGATTGGCATACATTAAAATTCACATGTTTATCATTCAATTAAAACTTCATATGCCCCATCTCTATATCAACCAATGCACGTCCAGTCGTAAGAAATGGTCTCCCCTAGATAATGGGAACCTCAATGTCAACCTCACAATCAAGGATGACCAAATTAGCTAGAAATATGAAGGATGCAACCTCACCAAAACATCACATAAGATTCCCACGAGTTTCTTCATAGTGCGATCTGCCATAAGGGGTCTCATCAAAGTCTAATTGGGCAACCCCAACCTCAACTATCTATAAAATGCTAGCGGCATCAAGTTAATTCTAGCACCCAAGTCATACAAGCTTTAACAAAATTTTAGGACCCAATGGTACATGGCATCGTGAAAGCTCCAGGATCTTCCTTCTTCTCAACTAGAGACTGGGAAGCGACCGTACTATAATGGTGCACATTATCAATGGGCTCAAAACTTACAGACCTCATCTTTGTCACCAAATCCTTCATAAACTTTGCATAACCCGACATTTTATTAAGAGCCTCAACAAGAGGGATGTTCATTAACAATTCTTTCAATATAAAGATGAACTTGTGATACTTTCCCTCTTCAGCCTTCTTCTTCATTCTTTGTGGAAAAGGAGGAGGAGGTCATAGAATGGGAACCAATACTTTTGGGACCTTCTTTTCCTTCCTCTTCTTCACCTTAGCCTATTTTTCAACAACTAGAGGCTTTTTAGATGCATTCTCTTTAACAACCAAAATTTTAGATTCGACCATTTTCTCATCATCGACAATCACCAGCTTGACCTTATTCTCCACAACTATGAGCATAGGTGGGTCAACATTTATCTTACCACTCCTTATAGTAATAGCCAAGAAATGACCATCATTTTTTGGATTTTTGATGGTGTTGGTCGGAAGTGTACCTTATTGATGTTGATTCAATGCGGCTGACATCTGACCAAACTGCTGCTCAAGCTAATTAATATGGTAGCATATGATTTGACCTTCTAACTCATACCTAAAATATGTGCTCTAATCTCCTTAAGGTAGTATTTTGTCTTCTCTACCCCTTTTACCACTTTTGTAAACATGTCTTTCATCCTTGAATTACTCGAATCAGCATCACGATTCCCCAGTGGAACATATAGGCCACTTTTATCCTTATAGTCTTCCTTTCTCATCCAATCGCTATCTTCTTCCCCTCCTTCTATCTCTATACCCAAACTTAGTTGTTATCCTTGTAGTAGTTCAGACCTTGATTCCCTTGAGCAAAGTTCTAATTTTCTTGATGAGACCTTTGGCTCTCTGCTGGGAAACCCACCACCTAATTGTCTAGATACGTAGCCTCCTTCTCAGAATCAGAGTCATTATGCCTAGGTGCCTTACCTTGTGAAACAACTACATTCACCTTTTCTTCTCCCGCTGCTGCAAATTGGTTAGTAAAACAGCTAAGCTCGATCCTCAACTGGGCTACCTCTGAAATGAATGAGTTATCTAGCATTCTCTACTCTGTAGATTCCCCAATCATATAAGTGCCTGCGGTAACGTCTGCATCACGAGTATACCAACCTCGATTGGTTTTAGTGATCTAATCTCGAAACTTAGAAGCCTGATCCTAATGTAACCTCATAAATGCCCCACCTATGATAGTGTCTGCTACAACCTTTGTGCTAGAATTCAAAGCTCTGTAGAAGATCTCAAGAAAATTACAACCCGATATTATATGATTTGGAGCATTCTATAGCTTTTTCTTAAACCTCAACTAGGTCTTATATAACACCCCTGAATGTAGTTGCCTGAATTTAAAAATCTCGTCTTTCAACTGTAATATTCTGGAAGGTGGGAAAAATCTCTCCAAAAATTGAGTCCTTAACTCATTCCAATTAGTGATCGATCCACGTGGAAAATCCATCAACCATACTGTAGCCTCCCCCGTCAGAGTGAAATGAAACAACCACAGTCTACTCATATGTTAGCTCACTCCGAATAGATTATACGAATTGGAAATCCTTACAAAATTCATCACATGAAGGTTAGCATCATTAGTAGCAAGGCCTGTGAAACCCCCCTTAATGTTCAGCAACTGTATCATAGCACTTGTGATGTCAAACTTAGTTCCTGGTGGTAATAGCGGTGGAATAATAACACCTATTTGAACCGGCTCTAGAAATTCTAGCTCATCTTCTGCATTATCAAACTGAGTAAGATATTTTTTCCCTCTATTCCTTCTCTTCCTATCTCATTCCTCAAAGCGGCCAAAGGGTTTGCTTCAGCTTGTCTAGCCCTTTTTTCCCTTACTGCCTTCCTACAGCTTCTTGTCTAGCATTCTCCTCAGTAACTAATCGAGCAATGGCCTGCTCCATAATTTCTTAAAGCCCATGAATATATCCTAGATGATTCAGGACTCCCTCATGTAGAAATTCCTCATTATGAACTCCTTGATTATGAATTCCTTGTTCACTATCTTTCTTCTAGCTCTCAAAGTCCTTTCAATTTTTGTATCAAGTGAAATCAGGGGATTTCCTTAACTCTGAGTGTTGGGCATACACTGGTGTATGCCCTAGAAATAACAGAAAAAGTAAAATCAGGAACCAAAAACCAACAGCCAGACAAACACAATCAATTAACTCCATAACCATATTCCCTTGTGACGGTACCAAAATTTGATGTCGTCCAAATTATACCTCTGATAAAAGTATAAAGCGGTCGTTGATAAAATATAGAACCCAACTAGGTTGGGGTTGATCCCACGAGGAATAGGTCAAAATATTTTTCAAGTGTTTATCTAAGCAATCAGTAAATAATCTCCAATAAAGAGGGAGGGTTTTGTAATTCAGAATTCCAATAGTAACAGTTGTTGATTTCGTTGGATTTGTAATCAAGATATGAGAGGCAATAGGACTATACTCCCCATAAAATCATAACTCCATGGGTTTGTTGTACTAGTGATCTCTCATATTGCTCGGCATGTAGAATTGATAGGTTATGTTCATCTAAACGACTTTACGCCCTAAATTGATGACTATCCTCAATACTGAATTAACGTTTCATGAGTTTTGCATTACTAACCCCTATTATTGATCCCATATTCACTATACCATTTACCAGATCCAGTTAATTAAATGGAGGTTGATAGCTCTAAGTCTTGTTGTTAATTTTTTTTTTCCATCCATTACACCTTCTTTCATTGAGTAAGGATAAAGTGAGTACTAGCATTGGCCAGCATCAGAAAGAAATCAAACCAAAGCGAATCACAATACATGCACAAACACCCTTTGAGAATCACATGTACTCTAAACACTTCTTTGCTAATCTGTCATGGTTCCCACAACCCTAGTTGTGGTGTTTAGATACTCATAATTGCAAGCACATAATAATAATTTTGAGAAGAGATCATAATTATGAACTTACGTAGAAGAAGATGAAAACCACAAATCTCACTTTGAATTAAAATCCTAATAATCGATGTTAATACTTCAAAAAACAACAATATGCCTCAAAAGTATCAATAGAATATAAGCTAATATGAAAGACCTAATAGGAGTACTTATAAACAGACATAAAACCAATCCAAAAAATAATTAGATTTGCTGAGTTGGCCCCTCAGGTGAAGGAAGGTACGATTATGCGTCGATATCAGGGTTGTTCTTTGTTCTCATTGTTTGGAAAACTGACTTTTACATCTTTTAGATCTTGTCGATATCGTGGCCTTCCTTTGTTCTCATTGTTTGGAAGACTAGCCTTCCTTTGTTCTCATTGTTTGGAAGACTAACTTTTACATCTTTCAGATCTTGGCTCGAACAATACTCAGTATGAGCTCGTGGTTTCATTGTACGATCGTGGAACTCTTTCGTACTTTCCACCTTTGACTTTCACTGTTTCAGTACTTTTCTCTTACGATCTTCAGGATGAGGTTGTAGTACCATCCCACGATTCTGGGATCCCGTCATCTTATCTTCTTCATCCTTAACATCTGCAAGCCTTGTTTTTGGACTCTCTTCCCATGATCAATTTAATAATCGTAGCATATATGTAAGATCATGGGATGCATTTGTCTGATCTCTTTCATTCTTCACTTTCTAAGGTTCGTCCCATGACAATAAGGTACGACCGTTTTTAGATCCAACGGTCATGGTTAAGCTCGTCTGATGCCCTTTATGTCCAAATTTCTGCACTTTACTTCTTCATGTTGTTTGACCTGCAAATACCATAAACGCATATCATACCCATATAAAAATGCCTTTGTACTAGTAATTTTCCTGGTTTTAAGCATCAAAAGTGTTGTAAGTCCATGGAACATCAATCTGCCAAAATTCTCCTGAGCCAAATGCATTGAGAAGCTAAAGAAGTTTCCTTAATATACTCTTCTTTGAAGACCACAATTTCGTCATTACTTGTTTTGTCGAACTCCATGTTATTGCGCTTGATCCAAGGTTGAAAGCATTTCTTGATGTACTCTTCCTATCATACACAAAGCCTCCCCAATCACTATCAGTAAATCCTAATAGTCTTAAATTTGAAACATGAGAATACCAAAAATTATATTCCAATGTTCTAGCAACATAGTGTAAAATTCTTCTTGCAGGTCCAAAATGATGCTACGATAGAATGCTCATAAACCTTGAAAAGACACCAATAGAGTATGAAATATCTAGACGAGTATGAGATAAATAAATCAAATCTCCAACTGGACTTCTAAACCTTGTTGTATTGGCTTGCACAGTACCATCTTCCTGCTGTAATTTTTCATTCTTATTCAAGAGCGTTGCTGTAGATTTATAGGAGGCAAAATCTTTTAAGAAGGTCTGATGTATATTTCTTTTGCAAAACAAATACGTCACCCTCTCCTTATTTCACCTCAAGCCCAAGGAATATATACTACAAACCCAAATCAGTCATCTCAAATTTACCCATCATATGTTGCAATTAAAATGAGAAAGTTAGTTGATTGAGATGATAGAAAGTAATTAGGAGTGATAAGTCATCAACTTTAGCTTTTCTACAAATTAGTACAATTTTTCTGTTATCACTATAGCAGTGTGTTAACATTATAGCTGTTGTTAGTTTCCATAAGTTAGTTAGGCAACTAATTCATTTTGAGTAGTAGTAATAAATACCCATTGTGTAGGGATTTGCTAGATATGATTTTGATTATAATAAACTACTTCTTCTCCCCTTTCTCATACACTTAGTTATTTCATCTCGAATTTCCCTGAACTTAACATTCATATTCCTCAAGATAGTTCTCCTAGATTAACCTTTTCCATTCTTAAATTTCATTTTTTTGTGTGCGGCAATTGGTATCAGAGCTAAAAATCCTTGGCATGGTTATGTTGACAAGAATAAAAAATCATGAAATACCAATGGAAGAAATAGATGATAGATTTCTGCAGATTCATGAGCAATTGCAAAAATTGATGGAAGGCATGTCTAGTATCCATGATCACAACACTCAAATAGATAAGGAATTGGGTAAGATCAAGGAAGCAATTGGGTTTATGAGTATAAAAGAAAAGGAAAAGGAACCTGAGAGAGTAGAATCTTCAAATGTGGAGGAGTGTTTGATAGAATGACAGTATGAGAATCGACCTAGAGAACCATTAAATTTGCTGCTCATAATGATGGTAATTCCTTCATTTGGTACTCTAGAGTAGAATTTCCACAGTTTTATGGCCAAGTTTGACCCTCTATTTCACTTGCAGAGCTTCAAGAAGTTCATAGGCATCATTCAAAGATCAATTATCCCAAGGGGGAGATATTGTCATGCCTCCAAAATTATTACATGTTCTAATGGCCATTCATGCATTTTTGAGCTTAGGAATGAAATTGGTTGACCTTTAGAGTGATAGGAAATCATTTGGGTTGGGTTGGAGGACTTAGATGTGAGTTTCGAGCATTAGAAATGATCGGTGGACCATGTGGGAAGAGCTCCACAGTAAGCCCTGCGCCACGACTTGAAAGACTTAAAAAGTTGAGAATCTGCAGGCTAGCACGGTGGCCTTCATACCACAAAGTAGCCTTTGCATTTTGGCCTTTGTGTCATGAAGCAACCTAAGTGCGTTGAGCTTCGTGACACAATGTTGCACGTCCAGACAATGATTTTTCCCAACTTTGTTTAGTTGAGGGGTGTTTTAGTCATTATGTCCCTCTAAAACCATCCCTTTAGCTGTGAAACATAATAGATGAGGTAGAAAGTCAGTTTTATAGAATCAAAACCCCTCCCATTCCTCTCCCAAATTCCCACTCTTATGTTCTCAAGAAAGCACCAAGCTACGTTTTTTCATCAAAAATTCTTCACGAAGATTCTTCTCTAAGGTATACAAGGCTAAACCTTCAGTGTAGGAACCCTGTTCTTCCCCACAGCCACTTAAATTCAGTCTAGCTCATGAAGCAAGATTAGGGTTTTGAGAATTTTAATCCTTAAAAGTCTAATTTGTTACCTCATGATGCAATTCTTTGGGTATTCCATGATTATTCGTATAAATTCTTGGGGTTTGAAGTGTTTTCCTTTGATTGATTCCTAATACATGCCTATTGATTATTCCAATTAATTTTTTGAATTACCTTATGATAGTGAAAGTCCATTTCATGTTTTACTAGTTGTTTCATGGTTTTCCTTGAAAAATATGTTTAAAGACTGTGAGTTCTTATTCATGAGAAATTTACAAGGAATCTTTATGTTTATTATGTTTTGAAAGAAAAGAAGTTTTTATATATTGAAAATTTAGTTTTGCAATAGTTATAAAGATGTAGAGCCGAGACTCATCAATATGTATACTTTCATGATAAGATATTTTGAGCTGAGGCTCCAAGAATGATTTTTGACTTATGTTTAAAGACTTATAGTATGTTTTAGGATAATTATTTAGCACTGACACATGAATGAGTCCAGGTCACATACCCCATAACAATGTTGCCACCGTAGGATAGGATTGTCAGTAGTTCGGGCGACTCTTCTTTTAGACCAAGGGCTCCAAATGGATTTATATGTTAAGTTTCGTCCTATACTCTGGAAAGGTTAGGATGACTCTACCTAATGTGGGAAAGATGTTTGTCATCATGATGCTCACATGGTGTATGTCGGTTATGAGAAACTCCCATAAAATTAGAAAGTTTCAGTATTTTTCTTTACTTACTTATCATTTATGATGGTTGCAGAAAAATCTACTTATGGCAATCTTTCAATTATTCAGCTTCAGATCATGTTTCATAAAGTCAGTTATTTATCGATTTTACCTATTTTCAATGATTCAGCTTTTTAGTTTCGGTTATACGATTTACTAGCTACTCAATTTTCAGTTTTAAGTAAAGTTCTTAAATTATAATTTATGCCTACGGGCCACCAATTTTCTAAGCATGGTTTTTAAAGATTTGTTTTCATTTTAAGTACTTCTCAGTTTCAGTTGTTCAGCTTTGTCAGTTAATAGTGTTGTTTTAATTAACTACTTTAAATGCCAATATATTTAATTGTATTGACCGCTCCTTTTGTGTTACATCATAAATAGCTTTCAGATATTCAGGTGCATCATTAGACTCTTCATTAGGATCCGACTCCTCAACTTTGGGTGAGTCATTACTATCAAAGTTGTCACGACCCGAGCTGGGGCCCTGGATGTGGTACGCACCCAATACTGTTGCTTGTACGATCGAACGTTCAAGCATATCTCCTAAGAATACTTCTAATACAAATGAATAAAGCGGAAATAATATAAAATTTATTTACGATTCCTCAAGGGACAAAACTTCACCAAAATTTATTAGCACCGCATAATGTCCAACAATACTAATAGTTATGATAAATAAAGACTGGAAATTATAAAGATTGTTTGAAAACTACACTAGCCTGCGAAGCCTCTTATAAGTACCAATACTAAAAGAAGAAAGATATAGAGATCCTCATGATTCGCCTGATCACGGACTTGAGAGCCAGAACCTACATCATGAAACGATGTAGCACCAAAGGAGAATAGAAAAGCAGGAGATTATCAATGTAAATGAAACTCAAATTTAAGTGAAGAAAAGCTAGAAAGGAACAAGAATATAAACTGAATTTATAATTGACAAAGTAAGGTAAATTTAATTCTTTTGGTTATTTGTGTGAGCAAGTGGTGAACTGGCATAAACCACCATGTGAGTTCATCGAGTCTAATCTCGACCCAATCAGTAAAGACATCCTACACCTTGCCAGGCATAGGATATTACATGACATGATTTGCTAGCAAGGATCCATAATTATCCCCTTTCGGAACATATGAAAAAAGAGTCATCCGACTTGCGGAATAATCTCTAACCTACATTGTCAAATGTAGTTTCAGACATTTTAAACTTAGACCTATGCATTCTCGGTCAGCCAACTAACTCCCTTATTCTCATAATGTTATCTTATTTATTTATGTTCAAAATGGTAGCCTTATTAGGCTCATGCTTATAGTTTAGCCGTTTTAGGCTCATGTACATAATTTAACCTTTTTGGGCTCATGTCGGTAATTCAACCACTTTGGGTTCATACGTACTAAATAGATACAATGATTGAGAATTTTTGCAGTGTCATGAACATCAAAGTGTTGCTACATTACTGGAATATTTCATATCACAGTTTCCATCGTACATAATGAAACTAAGGAACAACTTGAAGTATTCTAGTTGGGGTTCACATTCATGTACAAAATTCATGTTTTCCAGTCATGATGTCTTAACAAACAAATAAAATCCATATCCTTTAGTGGTAAGAAAAGCAAAGAGTTCATGATAAAGTTATATAACAACCAGTACAACACCTAGCAAGTAACTTAAAAGACAATTTTATATAGAAAGCATAGATATGTGAATCACAAAAGAGGGTCATGTATCTACTGCAATGGGACATATTACAACCAGTAAACTATGTTGTCAATAGTTGGCGTAAATTCATCGTTCATAACAAATAGACAAACACATATGTAGATCCATCATTAAGTAACACATCATGATCTATCAACAGCTAAGTTAAAATGGATTCAGATTGTTTAGGTTTAGAAGATTCAATGCAACTCATGCCAAGTCTTGTATATAAACTATTGTACTTAATTTAAAAGTATTCATGGATTAGAGAGATTTCAAATATTTTCCAAAAACTTAAGTTCCTATTTTCCAGAAACCTATTAAAAGAATTTGGGTTCTTATTATTTTCTTATTTTCCAATTTTCCAGTTTTCCAATATTCCAGTTTTCCACTTTGGGTTCATGTTACAAAGATAAAGAAATTCTTTCAGTCCTAAACATCTTGCAAGTAATTTAAATTGGGAGGAACAACAAAACTTATAGATTATGTGAAGGGAACTTATAGAATATGTTAAGGGACAGTTCTACATACCTCTTAAACATTGAAAGAACTTGAGATTGGAAGAAGGAATTTGAACTTGATTCTCACCAATTCTCTTGTGTTTCTTAGGAGTTGTGTTTGAGAGGAGGAATAGGGATGATTTCTGGTGGAAAAGGTGTTAAAATTGATGGATAAAGTGAGGCTTTTATCGTGTGAATTGGAGGAAAATAGAGAGACTCTTTTAACGTACAAAACTGCTGGAAACAGATGGGAGTTTTATTTGTTGGGAAAAATAATGCTTCTTCTTAAAATAAAACGTGTGGAACTAATAATTAAAAAGCATTTTAGTTGATCAGGATAAAGTAATAAGAAAAGGACAAAATTGCCCTTGAAAAATAAGCAATGGGCCTGAGATGTTATAATATCTCCCCCTTGGGATCATTCATCCTCGAATGAATGTTATATACTCATATAAAACTCTACACACTAGAATTAGAGAATGAAACTTTTACTAATGAACTTTTCATAAGATTTAAAAATATACCACCATAACTCAGAAGCTCCAAAACAGCCTACCAAGAGAAAATATAAACACAAATCATGAATGAAAGGCACTAGACAAAAACAAGATTTAAGACAGGCATTCAATGGAGCTTGATTTAATCAAAGAGAAGCAAGAATTTATGGAACATCATGATTAAGCATTTAGATCATTACCTTCCCCGTTTCCCTCATGAGAAGTGAACAAATAAAGATATCTTGCCTTCATATCTTCCTCTGATTCCCACGTAGCTTCCCCAATCTTTTGATTTCTCCACAACACCTTTACTGAAACAATCTTCTTTGTACTCAACTTTTGAACTTGATGATCCAATATCTCAGTGGGAATTTCTTCATAATTGAAAATATATTTCACACCAACACTCTCTGTCAGGACTATTGGAGTAGGGTCACCCACACACTTTCTAAGTAAGGATACATAAATTACCGGATGAACCGAGGCTAGATATGTGGGTAAATCTAAATCATAGGCAACCTTTCCAATTATCCTCAAAATATGATAAAGACCAATATATCGGGGACTAAGCTTCCCTTTCTTTCCAAAACACGTGGTTTACCTCAAACTCCAAGTCTCTACGCCTCCTATCCGAGTAGGATTACTGATGGCTTTGTGAAGTTTTCACCCTCTCTATAATAACCTTGACCTTCTTAACAGCTTGATGAACTAAATCTGGCCCGAACAACTTAAATTCCCCAACATCAAACCACCCAACAAGAGATCTACATCTTCGCCCATACAAAGCTTCATAAGGGGCCATCTAGATACCGGAGAGGTAGCTATTATGATATGCAAACTTGATGAGATACAAGTGATCCTCCCAACATTATTTGAAATCAAGAACACATGCCCTCATAATATCCTCGAGTGTTTGAATGGTGCGGTCCGCTTGGCTATCCGACTGAGGGTGGAAAGGGGTACTAAGATTTAGCCGCGTTCCTAATCCTTTTTGAAAAAACCTCCAAAAATAAATGGTGAACTGGGACCCTCTATCTAAAATAATGGATACAGGAATCCCATACAACCTAACAATATCCCAAATATATAACCTAGCGTAATCCTTAGTAGAAAAGGTCGTACTAATAGGGAAAAAATGAGCAGACTTAGTCATTCGATCCACAATCACCCATATTGAGTAATGTTGACGCCGAGAATGTGGTAACCCTATCATAAAATCCATACATATCATATCCCACTTCCACGCTGGAAAAACTATATCCTGAGCCAAACCACTAAATTTTTTATGCTCAACCTTAACTTACTATCAATTTGGGCACTTATGAACAAAGTCAACAATATTTCTCTTCAGGTTGTTCCACCAATAGATTTAACTCAAATCATGCTACATTTTGGTGGAGCCCAATTGAATGGAGTACTTGGAATAGTGTGCCTCTTCTATGATCCTCTCTCGTAACATATCAATATTTGAAACACAGAGTCTACCCTGATATCTCAAAACACCAACTCCCCCTTGTTCAAAAGCCATAACCTTTTGTTGTAGATCTTCTTCCTTCAATTGTAAAAAAATAGGGTAATTATTATACTTTTCTTTAGCTTCTGACATTAGAGATGATTCTGACATATTATGAAAAACCACCCCACCATCCTCAAAGTCTAGGAGTCGGACTCCTAAATTAGCAAGCCAATAAATATCTTTCATGAGTACTTATTTTTCTTCCTCCACATTCACAAGAATCCCCATAGACAATCTACTAAGGGCATCTGCAACCACGTTTGCCTTACAAGTATGATAGAGCAAACTTGAACCATAGTCCTTGAGCAACTCAAGTCACCTCCTTTGCCTGAGATTAAAATCCTTTTAACTAAAAACATTTTGGAGACTCTTATGATAAGTGAAAATATCAACATGCACCCCATAAAGATAGTGGCGCAAAATATTTAAAGCAAAGACCACAACTGCCAATTCGAGATCATGAGTTAGGTAATTCCTCTCATTATTCTTAAGCTTCCTCGAGGCATAGGCTATAACCTTATCGTGATACATCAATACACAACCAATACCAACCCATGAAGTATCATAATAAACCACAAAGCCATAATTTCCCTTCAACAAAGTTAACACTAGAGCAAAGGACAATCTATCTTTCAACTCCTAAAAACTCTTCTCATATGCCCCCGACCATTGAAACTTGACCATCTTCTAAGTTAATGTATTCAAAGGAGTAGAAATGGAGGAAAAGCCTTCCCATAAATCTACTAGAGTAACCAGCTAAACCCATAAAGCTTCTGATATCAGAAGGTGTAGTAGGTCTGGGCTAATTTTTCACTAACTCAATCTTTTGAGAATCAACCTGGATTCCTTTACCATAAACAATATGACCTAAAAATGCTACAGACTCTAATAAAAATTCACAATTGGAGAATTTAGCATACAACTCACGATCCTTAAGTGTTTGAAGAATAATCCTGATATGATTAGTATGCTCCTTCTTACTTCAGGAATAAACCAAAATATCATCAATAAAGATGATTACGAACATATCCAGGTTTGGCTTAAACACCCTATACATGAGGTCCATAAAAACTGCAAGAGTGTTAGTCAACCAAAAAACATGAATAAAAATTCAAAATGACCATACAGGGTTTGGAAAGCTGTCTTCGAAATATAACATTCTCTGACTTTCAACTGATGATAACCAGATCTCAGATCTACTTTAGAAAAATAATGGGCACCCTGTAGCTAATCGAACAAGTTATCAATTTTGGGAAGAGGGTAGTTATTCTTTACAGTGACTTTATTCAGTCGGCGATAATCAATCCACATTCAGAGGGAACCATCCTTCTTTCACACGAACAAGACAGGAGTACCCCAAGGTGAGATACTAGGCCTGGTGAAACCCTTATCAAGGATATCTTTTAACTACTCTTTCAACTGTCTTAACTCTGCAGGGGCCATTCTATATGAAAAAATGGAGATAGGTTGAGTGTTGGGAAGAAGATCAATCCTAAAAATCTATTTCCCTATCAGGAGAAACTCCAGGAAGATCATCAAGAAAAACTTTTGGATACTCATTGAAATTGGGAATGGACTGGAGTGAAAGTATTCGTGACTTAGAATCTTTGACTCTGACCAAGTGATAAATACACCCCTTGGATATCATTTTACGGGATTTAAGATATGATTTGAACTTTACTTTAGGCACGATAGGACTACCTTTCCATTCAACAATTGGTTCATTAGGAAACTAAAACTTGACTACCCTCATTCTACAATCAATGGAAGCATAGCATGAATACAACCAATCCATACCCAATATAACATCAAAATCCACTACGTATAACTAAACTAAATCGTCAGTGGTTTCTTTATAGAGGATGGTAACTACACAATATCTATAAACTTGTCTAGCAATAATAGACTTGCCAATAGGAGTGGAAATAGAAAACGGCTCTAGGATTTGTTCAGGTAAAATCCTAAAATTCATAGCTACATATGCGGTAATAGAGGAAAAAGAAGCACCAGCATCAAGTAGCACATAAACATCATAAGAAAAGAATTTTAACATACTAGTAACCACATCAGGAGAAGCCTCCAAATCTTAGTGATTTCCCAAAGCATTTAGACGATTCTGAACTCTGTCGGTCCCTAGAGTAATGCCTTGTTCTGCTAAAGCAACTAAAGCAGAAGATTGGGCTTTGTTGCCCCTATCACCTCTCTTTTCTAATGGAAAATCCTTTTGTATATAACCCCACTGACCACACCCATAACATACACCTTTGTCGTAACGACACTCATCTAGGTGATTCTTTCCCCAAGTAGCACAAGAAAAATATGATGGAACCCACTAATTTCCACTCCACTGCGACTAAGAATCTTGAATCCTAAAATTCTAATTTGTCTAAATTTGTTGGTCGGTCGTAGGCCTCAGTGCAGGTACACTAGCGAAAGATAGAAAATGTCTGTAACACACCAAAATTTTTGACTAGGATTTGAACCATTCTTTCCATGAGTAAAGGCCCCAAAACTGATGTTTAAAATTAAATATAAGTTTTAGAATCAATTCCCTAGTGTGGTGAGTGCTTTTGATATTAATCATGGTCATAAGAAACAATTATCTCAAAGTTGAGTTGAGAGGATTTTGATATATCGAGTTTTAGTCTGTGATTTCACTTGGGTCAAATTCAAATGAGAATAAATCCTAAAATATGAAGAATTTTATGACCCAAGATCCACCAAATTAAAGGTCTTCAAGTATTATTTCCAACGCCACTGACCGTTCGTCCATTCAAGCCCTGAGTAAAAGTTTTGATCATTTTACTAACATGACGCAGTGTAGTGAACAGGCCGTGTTGACGAAAAATCATTGAAAGGGTCTTTTTTGTCCTTATACCCCTAGGAAACCCCCCAACCTGATTATTTAACTCCTAAAAAGCCCTAATTAGTAAGTTTTACATCACTTAATTCCCCTTCTCCTCTCCCAAACCCCAAGTGAAAACTCTCAGGGAAAATCAAAGAGAGACTTCAAGCAAGGTTCCTTAAAATATTTCTCAAGCTTCTTCATCCCGAGGTATGTACAGTTAATCCTTCAGTGTGGGAAGCCCGTTCTCCCCATGAAAAAGCTATTGTGTTTATCTAAAGTCATGAATCATGCTAGAGTTTTACGAGTTGAAATATTTGAGTTTAATTCTTGATTCCTTGATGAAAGTCCTCAGATGTTCTATGATCTCTAGTATGAATTTTACAAGTTTGGAGTCATTCCCTTGATTTGATCCCCATTACATTTCCGTTGAGTTTTCAAGTAAAGTTTGTGAATTTCCTTTAAGTTATTGAGAGTCTATTTCATGATTTACTAGATTAATTATTCATGATTTTATTGAAGTTGATATTAAAGTTTACAATTTATATTCCTGAAAGTTTACAGGGAATCCTTATGCTATTATCATGTCTTGAAAAGAGAAAAGCTTATCGTATCTTGAAAAGTTAAATTTGAGAAAAATTATCAAGATTTAGAGCCAAGGCTCGCATAGAATGATATGTTCACGATACAATATTTTAGAATCAAATATGATTTTTCCTAAGTATTTTAAGACTTATGATGTGAGCAAATAGTATATATTTTTGAAAGGATTATTTAGCATTGAGATGGGTATGAGTCTAAGGTCGTGTACCCCAAAACTACATTGCCACCGTAGGATATGATCGTCCGTAGTTAGGGCGACTCCTCTCTTTAGCCATTAGGCCTAGAGTTGGATCCATAAGATATATTTTGTATTAAATACTAGAAAGGTATAGGATGGCTCTTCTCAATGTGGGAAATATATTGGACTCCATGATGCTCACATGGTTTATGTCGGTTAAGAAAAACTCTCTAAAAAGAAAACTTACTTATTTTGAGATAATATATGATTGGCCGAGGCCACCAGTTTAAAGAGAGTTTTATGAAGCATTGTTTAGATTTCAGTTAATCAGTTTTCAGTTTCAGTTCAAGTTTTAAGAATATTTTTATCTTTATTACTTTAAATTTTAGCATTCAGGTTAGTCATCCCTCTTTTTGGTTAGTTAAACTTGTTTTATGATTATGTTATTTATGTCTCAATTTTTCAGCTTTGTCAATTTCAGTTATTATTTGAGGTTGTGAGGGCCCCATATAAATGAGAGGCTACAGACACGAAAAATTTCTCATTTCTTTCTTTATCTAGATCATGCACTAAAGCTGTCCTTTAAGAAAATTGTGCAAACTCATGGTGGTAGAAGTAGTAACGCTCAAACTCCTATCAATATGGTTTCCTCAGATAGAGCCAACAGAAAGTTAAGAGATTGCACCAGGGATTGAAAGAAGCCCACTAGTGAATTTATCTTCTTTTATTCAAAGATTGCACCCTTATTCTTACAAATCATACATTTGAGCCAGAATAAGATGAGTATCCAAACCTGTGTTTAGGGTTTTAGGTAGTGATTTAACCTTAGAATAGTGCGAGTGATGGGGTGATATTTTCTTAAGTATTGGTTGAACTGTAGTAAATGTGGCGTAGATTTTATGGTTGTATTTAGAGGAGGAGTTTCTAGTTATGGTGTTTTAGAGCATGTAATGGGGTTAGTATAGATCATGCATAGGTTCTGAATGGAAGCATAGAGTGGTTTAGAATGGATAGATCTAGGCTGCACCTTGTGACTTTGAAGAAAGAACCCTTTGATGTTTATAGAGTTATGAAGCTAGTTCATACATATGATCGAATGAGTAGCAGTGATGTGTAAAAAAGAATTATGCTTATAGACTCTAACTGGCTAGATTGCAAGATTAAGATTGACCATTTTATCATGAGGTTATATTGGACTAGTGTTTCTTGATTTTCATCTAGTGTCTATAAGTCAGTATAGTACGTGAAAAGTTGTGGGGCTATCGATATTGAGTGTTAGATTCTAAGTTTGAATTGTGGATGATCATCGAGATGGAAGGAATAGCTATTTGGGAGTGGTGATACAGTCTTTATGGAAGTAGATCTATAGGTTTGATAAGGTGTTTGTGAAAATTAAGTTGTTAAGTGTGAATGTGGTAGAAGAAACCCCTAGGAAAAATAGGAAGATTGTAGATAAGCTTATAGGTGAAGAAGAACCTTAGAATGGAAAGGAAGGTAGTGTGTACCTAAGATAGTTAATATATTTTGTAGCATGAAATTTTGAAGTTGCAAATGCAGTGTGGGTAGCCAGAGAACTAGCATCGCTTAGTGTGAAAGAGGCTAAGGTAGTTGTAAAGGGTGTTCCTAAGAAGAAAATTGAGGGATCCATAGGTGGTTAGTGTTGAACTTTTGATATGATGTTGTTTCCGTGAATTTTAGTGAGGATGGTTTAGAAAAAGGGAACACTTACAAGTTATTGACTTTAGTCTAAGGGGGAGATGGTGAATTTCTAAGCAAAGTCTAATCTTAGTGTCATTGAGTTTCTTTTTAGAGATTTAGGCTTGGGTATAACAGTGTTTTAACTTTACTTGTGAAATTTCCCTCTATGTTAGTCAAGGGGATACTCTACTCTAGCCTCGCATATTAGCATGTTTTCCAGTCCATGATCAGTCCCAGAGAAAAAAGAGAAAGCCTTATTTATGATAAAAATTCCCAAGCACATTTCATGTCTTCCAAGTTATAGTTTTCGAGTTCAAAGGAATCCGTGCTTATGTCTGCTCCAGTAAATATCTTGACCCTCAAGTTTGTGTGTCATAATTAATATTTGTATTCCTATTTCCAACCTAAGGATAAGATAGTAATCTATTCATGGTTCATTCTAGGGATACCCATCATTCGAGGATGAATGATTCCAAGGGGGAGATATTGTAACACCCCAAAAATTTCAACTAGGATTTGAACTATTTTTTGTACGAGTAAAGGCCCCAAACCTGATTTTTCTAATTAAATATAAGTGTGAATCAATTCCCTAGTGCGGTGATTAATTTTGATGTGAATCATGATCATAAGATATAATTAGCGCAAAGTTAAGTTGAGAGCATTTCGATAAATGGAATTTTAGTATGTGATTTTACTTGGGTCAACTTAAAATGAACATAACTCCTAAAATATGAAGAATTTTGTGACCCAAGATCCACCAAATGAAAGGTATTCGAGTCTTATTTCCAACGACACTGGCTGTTTGTCCATCCGAGCCTTGAGTAAAAAGTTTGGATCATTTTACTAATAAGATGCAGTGTAGTGAACTGGGCCGCGTTTTTGCCCACGAAAAATCATTAAAAAGGTTATCTTTTTCCTTATACCCCTAGGAAACCCCCCAACCTGATTATTTAACTCCTAAAAAGCCCTAATTAGTTAGTTTTCCATCGCTTGATTCCCCCTTCTCCTCTCCCAAACCCCAAGTCAAAACTCTCAGGGAAAATCAAAGCCTAAGACTCAACCAAGGTTCCTTCAAATCTTTCTCAAGCTTCTTCATCCCAAGGTATGTAAGGTTAATCCTTCAGTGTGAAACCCCGTTAACCCCACAACCAAGCTATTGTGTTTATCTAAATTCATGAATCATGTTAGGGTTTTACTAGTTGAAATATTTGAGTTTAATTCTTGATCCGTTGATGAAAATCCTCGGATGTTCTATGATCTCTAGTAAGAATTTTACAAGTTTGAAGTTTTTCCCTTGATTTTATTCCCATTATATGTCTATTATGTTTTCAAGCAAAGTTTGTGAATTTCCTTTAAGTTATTGAGAGTCTATTACATGATTTACTATAGATTAATTATTCATGATTTTATTGAAGTCGATATTAAAGTTAACAAGTTATATTCCTAAAAAGTTTACGGAGAATCCTTATGTTATTATCATGTCTTGAAGAGAGAAAAGCTTATCGTATCTTGAAAAGTCAAATTTGAGAAAAATTATGAAGATTTACAGCCAATGATCACAGAGAATGATATGTTCACGGTATGATATTTTAGAATCAAACATGATTTTTCCTAAGTATATTGAGACTTATGATATGAGCAAATAGTATATATTTTTTGAAGGATTATTTAGCACCAAGATGGGTATGAGTCCGAGGTCGCGTACCCCAAAACTAAGTTGCCAACATAGGATAGGATCTCCCATAGTTAGGGTGACTCCTCCTTTTAGCCTTCGGGCCTATAGTTGGATCTATAAGATATGTTTCGTCTTATATCCTGGCAAGGTATAGGATGGCTCTTCTTAATGTAGGAAATACATAGGACTCCATGATGCTGACATGGTTTATGCCGGTTAAGTGAAACTCCCCAAAAAGAAAACTTACTTATTTTAAGATAATATATGATTGGCCGAGGCCACTAGTTTAAAGAGAGGTTTATGAAGCATTGTTTTCAAGTATTGTTTAGATTTTAGTTTCAATTCCAGTTTTAAGAAATAGTTTTAAAAATATTTTTATCTCCATTACTTTAAATTTTAGCATTCATGTTAGTCATCCCTTTTTTGGTTAGTTAAACTTGTTTTATGATTATACTATTTATGTCTCAATTTTTTAGCTTTATCAGCTTCAGTTATTAGTATCGTTTCACATTACTGCTTTGCATGCCAATATATTCAAAATACTGATGCCTCTTTTTGGTGCTACATCATTGGACGATGTAGCCCCTAGCTTTCAGATATGCAGGTTAGTAAGCAGACGCTTTAGTAGGCTGTGGTATCATCTTGAGGGAGTTCTCATTCTTTTGAGGACTTAACAATATTCCATTCAATAGTTTCTGTTTTTACATAAGGTTGTTGTACTCATGATGTAGCAGAGGCTTCATAGACATATTCAAGTCAAGTCAGTTATAATTAGTTCTAAACATTTGTAATGTTTTGGTCAATAAGAGTTCATTTTATTTTATTTTATTTTGTTTGCAAAAGTTAGCCCATGTTTCCAACTTCAGCAACTTTATTAAAAGTTCAGCTTTATTTGTTGCAGGATAGGCCAAGTGGTTCTCTCGGGTCATTTGGGGTTTTGGGTTCTGATTACGTCCAGGGTGTAGGCTCGGGTCGAGACAAGGTCCAAATGACCTCTTGTGAAAGAAAGTTCTATTTCCATTTCCTGGTCATTTCTGATAAGACTCATTACCTGCTGACTTGGCCCTCTTATTTTGAAATTCCTCCCTATTCTTTTGTTTTTCCTCCTTAACTTGTTGAGAATACACCATCATCCTAGAAATATCCATATCACTAACCAACAATGCCCCTTTGCACTCGTTCTTTACACGTTTTGCAACTCTAGACACAAATTTCAACATCCTAGCCCTCATTGTAGATATCATATTTGGAGCATATCAAGACAATTGAGTAAACTTGAGATAATACTCCCTCACATTCATCTTTTACAGTTTCAAATTCACAAACTCCTGTACCTTGGCCTCCCTTAGCTCCTGCGGAAAGAAATGGTCATGTAAAGCATCCATAAAATCATCCCACACTGCAAGAGGTGCATCTTCACCATGGGCTAACTCCCACAGATCATACCAGATACTAGCAACATCCTTCAGCTGGTAGGAGACAAGTTCAAATCCCTCTATATCAGTGGCATGAAAAACCCTTATGATCTTTTAAACTTCCTCAATAAAATTTTGGGGATCCTCATTAACCTTGGATCCTATGAACTTAGATGGATTCTTCTCGAGGAACACTTAGATTCTAGAGATGTAAGAGGAGTCATGTAAATTGGAGCTAGTAGGGCCTGAATGACTGGACTAAGATGCTACAAGCTGTGTGAGCATCTGAATGACTTGTCTAATCTCAACATTTGTAGCATTAGTGTGAGGCGGATGATTAGACGATGTTCTGGGTCTCTTTACTTGAGTAGATGTCACAGGAAGTGCAGCAGCAGTAGTCTGCCCAGAAGTGCGAGCTCCATTTCTGGTATGCATCACATGAGTCGGGGGTAGACTAATATTGTTGGCCTCGATTGGAGCCCCAGTATTAGTAGTGGCCTTCTAGATAGCAGTTCTTTTTTTAGGCATATTCTAAAATAAGCGACAAACATGAATTAGAATTTAATAGAGTAGAACTTTATCAAACGAATCTAGAGTATGAAAGAAGGGAAAACATTTTTTAAATGCACTGTAGCCTAGGACACTAGAACTGTGTTCTCTGATACCAAGTTTTATACGACCCAATATAGGGCCCTGGACGTGGTACAGACCCTATACTATTTCTAGTACGAGCGAACATTCTAGCATATCACCTGAGCATACTTCTAGTACAAATGAATAAAGCAAAAATAATATAAAATTTATTTAAGATTCCTCAAGGGATAAAACTTCACCAAAGTTTAGTGGCACCGCATAATGTCCAACAATACTAATAGTTATGATAAATAAAGACTGGAAATTACAAAGTTTGTTTTACAACTACACCAGCCTGTGAAGCCTCTAATAAGTACCAATATAAAAAGAAGAATATAAAGAAGTCATCATATCTCGTCCTGCCTCCAGGTAGAAAATAAGCTTACCAATGGTATAAAATAGAGATCCTAATGATGCACCTGATCATGGACTTGAGAGCCAGAACTTACAACATGAAATGATGTAGCGCCATAGACGGTCAATACATGGAATGTATTGGTATGTAAAACCATCCCAAGAGAATAACAAAGTAGGAGATTATCAATGTAAATGAAACTCAAATTTAAGTGAATACAAGTTGGAAAGGAACAAGAATATAAACTGAATTTATAATTGCCAAAGTAAGGTAAATTTAATATTTTTGGTTATTTGTGGGAGCAAGTGGTGAACCAATATAAACCATCATGTGAGCGCATGGAGTTTGATCTTGGACCGATCAAATAAGCCATCCTACACCTTATTTGGTATATGACATTACATGACAGGATTTGCTAGCAATGATTCATAATTTGCCCCTTTCGGAACACATAAAAAAAAGAGTCATCCGAGTTGCGGAATAATCTCTAACCTACATTGACAAATGTAGTTTTGGGCATTTTTCATTTAGAACTACGCCTTCTCAGTCAACTAGATAAATACCTTTTGGTCATAATATTATCTTATTTATTTATGTTTAAAATGGTAGCCTTATTAGGCTCATGCTTATAGTTTAGCCATTTTAGGCTCATGTACATAATTTAGACTTTTTGGGCTCAGATTGGGAATTCAACCACTTTGGGTTCATAAGAACTAAATAGATACAATGATTGAGCATTTTTGGAGTGTCATGAACAGAAAAGTATTGCTACATTACTGGAATATTTCATATCACATCATCCATCGTACATAATGAAACTAAGGAGCAACTTGAAGTATTCTAGTTAGGGTGGGTTCACATTCAGGTCAAAAATTCATATTTTCCAGTCAAGAGGTCTTAATAAACAAATAAAATCCATATCCTTTAGTGGTAATAAAACCAAAGAGTTCATGATATAGTCATAAAGAAACCAGTACAGCCCCTAGCAAGTAACTTAAAAGACAATTTTATATAGCAAGCATGGATATGTGAATCACAAAAGATGCTCACGTATCTACTGTAATGAGACATGTTACAACCAACAAATTATGTTGACAAAAGTTGGTGTAAATTCATCGTCACAGCAAATAGACAAACACATATGTAGATCCATCATTAAGTAACACATCATGATCTATCAACAACTAAGTTACTACAGATTCAGATTATTCAGGTTTAGAAGATTCAATGCAACTGATGCCAAGTCTTAGATATAAAATACTGTACTTAATTTAAAAGTATTCATGGATTAGTTAGATTTCAAATATTTTCCAGAAACTTAATTTCCAGTTTACAGAAACCTATTATAAGACTTTGGGTTCATATTATTTTTTTATTTTCCAGTTTTCCACTTTGGGTTCATATTACAAAGATGAAGAAATTCTTTCAATCCTAACCATCTTGTGAATAATTTGAATTTGGAGGAATAATAAAACTTACAGATTATGTGTAGTGAACTTATATATTATGTTGAGGGACAGTTCTACATACCTCTTAAAAGTTGAAAGAACTTGAGATTGGAAGAAGGGATTTGAACATGATTCTCACCAATTCTCTTGTGTTTCTTAGGAGTTGTGTTTGAGAGGAGTAATAGGGATGTTTGCTGATGGAAAACATGCAAAAATTGATGGGGAAGGTGAGGCTTTTATCATGTGAATTGGAGGAAAACAGAGGGAGTCTTTTAATGTACAAAACTGCTGGAAATAGAAGGGAGTTTTATATGCTGGGAAAAATAATGCTTCTACCAAAAATAAAACGTATGGAATTGATAATTATAAAGGTTTTTAATTGCTTGGGATAAATTTAAAAGGAAAGGACAAAATTGCCCTTGAAAAATAAACAATGGGCTTGAGATGCTACATGAGGACTTAGAGTGGTTTTCGTAGTTCTTAGATTTGTTTAGACATTTGTTTTAGTAAAGGTATTCTGGGGCCTTGTCCTGATGGACTATTCAGTTCAGTTATTAGAGGCTTTGTAGGCATTCAATCATATAATTGTATTTAATTTTCAAATAACTTTGTTTCACTTAATTAAAGTTTATCTTTTTGAGTTTTATTACAAAAGTTAGCCCATGTTTTAGCTTCCACATTTTTATCAAAGTTTGGTTTTACTAGTTTCATACTAGGACAAGTGGTTCTCTCGGGGCACTTGTGGTTTTGAGTGGCGATTAGGTCTAGAGTGTAGTCGTGAGTCATGACACTAAGTTAAATGAGGCATATCAAAATTTTAGCATAAAGAAAATCAACCATATCCTTAGCTTATTTTCCTTTTTTGGTTTGTTAAATTAAAGAAATTTTTTTATGAGAAGTCTCTGTACATCTCAAATTTAATCAACAGATAAATTAAAGAAAATTATAGTTTTAGTTACACAATTCCTTTTAACTCTTACGGAATGGAAGTCTGGCCATCAATCAAGTATGCATCCAATTTGTATTATTTTCACCCCATTCCCTATGGTATTTGACCCTAGCCTTATTTGGTTTACTCTATTTGCATACCTCATTACATCATATAGTGTGTTGATCTCTTGAGCGTATCAAGAGAGGGGGCTGGGGTAATGAAGTAAATATGGAAAAATTGTATTTATAGTAATTATGTAACTGTAATCTAATTAGGGAAAGGAATTGTAGTCCAATACAGACAGGAAAAGGGAAGTCCTAGTATCACGACCCCAGTCTACACCCTGGATGAGACACAGTACTTAGAACCATAAGTGATTCCAAGCAAACCCTTTATACTACCATATTAATACAATTATATATTCAGATAAAGAGTGAAAGCATAAAGATAACTGAAATAGGCAAACTCAAAATAATTTGAAGTTCTGAAATTAACAATCTAAAAACCCAACAAAACTGAACTGTCTAACTATGCTTGAAAGCATCTACTAAACTGATGAGTTACTGGATAGGATCCATCTAACTCTAAACAATTGAAAAAATAATTGAAGCAAATTCTAAAAGGAATTAAATGAAACCACAAGTCATCCTTCAATAATGAGGTGATACATCCCAAATCGGCATCAATGCTTTGGGGTATAGAATTCGAGGTCAACACATGGAAATCCAAGCCATGATACTCATAAGGACACAAGGACGTGCTTAGAGAGCCCTTTTAGAGCTTCCACTAAAGCAATACCACGTGCGAAAGATAGCTTGGAGCTTGGGATGCATTGAAGAGCTTAAAAGGAAGGAATGATGGACTGCCTAGGTGTGATGGGTCACATGAAGATCAGTCAAAGAATTGACCAACAACCACATGAACCATAAAAGGAAAACCAAGAGAGGTGCACACTATTTCGGGATGATGGATTGCTTGGCGAACCGCCAAGGGCTTGACCAACCGTCACCCAATCCGCCAAGTGAAGGCCAAGTGGAGAAGACATTGTTTTGGGGTGATGGATTGAGTGGAGAACTACCAAGAGCTTGACTAACTGTCAAGCTAGCCATCAAGAGAAACCATCACGCTTTGGCTATTTTGTTAATTGTTTCAAGGGCCACTTTTGGGTCTCTTTGTATTAGACTCTAAATAGAAACTCCTAGGTTTTTATTTCCTTAGATTTTGATGAATATTGAAATTATGACTCTTGAAAGAGCATAAGATCTTGGAAAAGCTTGTGTTGGTTCTTGTTTAGAAATGTTGGTTTCAATGGCGTTACGATTCCCTCCTGGTCATCAAAAGAGGTAGGTGTTTGTTGATAAACGAATTAGGGGTTGTTGGATTTGAAACATCCTTTAGTTCCTATTTCTTTATATCTTCTTGTGTCTATCTAATTACCTTTATCAATCAATCAATTTTCCTTTCATTTTTGAAGTTAAATTCTCATTTCCATATTTTGTATTGTATCATTTGGTATCAGAGTTGAGCTTAGATTCATTCTTACTATTCTAGTCTTGGGTTTGTTATCTAGAAAATAAAAAAAAAAGTGTCAAAAAACGTTTTTGGTGTTTCTAAAATTTTGAGTTTTTGATTTTTGATTCTTTTTGAGTTTCTAGTACTAGAATCTTGTTCCCTAGTACTATTTGAGTCGTAATATGAAATTGGAGCTTAATCTGAGAAGATCTGAGTAACCCATAATTATTCAAGCTTGAGTTTGAAGAAATTTCAAGTGGGTTCAAAAATCTGAAAAGTTTGGTTGAGTTTTGAGGCTTAAAATTGCTTGGGTTGTGTTCGAAAGATCGAAGGGAGCTTGGGTTTTGAATTTCATCGAATTTCGAGTTCATTTTCTTAAGGGTAAAATTTTGAATGTTCTTGTGTTGTTCATAATCTTCATATCTTGTTGAAGAAGAACATTCAAAAGATAAGGGTTTATCCAAAAGAGATGAAGGAAAAATGAGGTGTACTTGTTTATGCCAAAGAATATTCCAAAGAGAGTACAAAAGGCCCACAAGAAATTCTTACCTGGAGAGTTGACGACTAAAGTGATGATCATTCACCCTAGTGACAATCAGTCACTCAGAGGAAAGTTGAGGCCACCTTCTATATAAGCCTGACGGCTTCCCTGACAGTCAGTCATACCCCAGACGGTCAGTCATATGATCAGTCACTGATAATAAGTTTAGACCCCATTCTGGATAGCAAGTGACGACTCCCCTGATGGTCAGCCACCTTAGTAACGGTCAGTCACATGATCAGTCACATTGAAAAAGTTTCCGTAAGCTCATTTTAGATTCTTAGTCTCATTTCTTTGATTCTTAATCATCTTTTCTTTGATTCCTAAGCTAATTAACAACTAGTAATCACCCTACTTAGTTGTGATTAGTTCTTGAGTTCATTTTTCTTTCTTTGTCCTATTTCTTTTGTGCTTTTCTAGTTTTATTTTGTAGCTAACTTCTTGATTCAAATCCATTTGTTTTTTTAATCGAGTCGTTCGTTCTTATCAATACAAGAATCCACTCCTGCCACAAGTAGAAATCGACACCTTGTGTACCACCAAAGTATAAGCAATCTTCAACACTAGCCGATCCAATTGTAAGGCATTCAAAGTGAGAATCTTATGAGTATTGGTGAGGAGCTTTTACTATAAACCTTGTTTGCTCATTTTGTAGGTACAAGGGAGCTATAAGGAAGTATGTCATCATTAGCCTCAGATATATGTGACTACGACATGGGAGACTATGATTGTAGTAATGAAGGATATGGCTATGATGGAGGTGGTGATTTTAGTAATTATGGAGGCTATGAATATAGCCATGAGCAAGAGTCGTGTGGTAATGAAAGCTACTATTCCAGAGAAGAGTATGAGGCAAACAGTGAATCTAGTTCTTATGGTGAATATGGAAAGGAAAAAGAGCCTTGTGATGGTTCTTATGATGATGATGGGGCATGTGATGGGCCTTACACTACCCACCCTAAAAATAGAGGTGATGAGAGGTATACCACTTACTCCTATGCACCTTGTACCAATTATGGTGGGAATGTTCATGACATGAGTGAGGAAACATGTTCATGGTCTTGTGGTACATCTTATTCTAATCAAAGTGGTGAAAGTGGTTATGATAGTTCAAGTAGAATCCAATATGTGCCAGAAAGATACTAAAGCTTTATAATCTTGATCCAAGAAGACAAGCTTTCAAGATAAAGGTGGATATTTATAGGGTTCCGAGATACATTCTTGTCTTAGATGATTGGTGTTATGCAAACTACATCACTCCTTCTATTGTCGACTATTTGAGGATACCTCGAGTGTCAAAGCATTGTCCATATTTCTTGCAGGTCCATAGAGTTATTGAGAGTGTGAAGGTTTCCTTCACCCGAAATAGATACTATGAGGAGTTTTGGTGTGATGTATTTCCCTTGGACTTTGGACATTTATGTTTAGGTGCTAATTGGTTTGAAAGGCATATATTTCCAAATAAGGAAAATTGGCCAAAGTTATTGCAGACCAATGGGGAAATCACCTCTTTCCACCTACCCTTCCCAATCATCAAGTAAATGGTACTTACTTCACGCCCAACAAAAATAATAGACAAAAGATTGACAGGAGTAAGTGAGTGCAAAGTGGCAACCTAAGAGAGTAAAAAAGGAGAGGTTGTGAGAAGTGAAGTGAGGGGGTTGCCACAAACCCAATATAGCCTTGTTGTTTATCCTTCTCTTGGTAAGTATTCTTATGTAGGTACAAGGATGAAAAATGAAGGAGCCCAAGCACCCAAAAAGGAGATTACCTTGAAGATTCTTTGAAGACAATCCTAGCTAAACTTAACTCTATGGAAATGTTCAACGCACCAAGTGTAAGTGTTAACTTATCTTGTGTGAGCCTAATTCTTCCTTACCATGTGTAATGATAAGGTACGTGTTGAGAGTGTGGATACACTAGTTAATCCTATTGTTGACCGAATTAACTCTTCTTGTAAGATCGATTTAAGTCCACATAGTTTTGACACCTTTTAGTTGAATGATAGTACATTGTCTTGTAAAAATTTTGTTGATCAACTTGCTTGTGAATCTAGTCCACTACTTGAGGATGTTTGAGATATAATTAATGAACCTCAAGTTAGTGATGATGTTGATCATTTGAAAAGGAGTGACCCTTTGAGCATGCCTTGTAAAGAAACTCCTATTACTTGCTTGGCTCGTAGGGAAGATCATGTGTTTGAAACTTCTTCAAAACTTGAAAATTGTCTTTTAGAAAGTGAACTTACATGTTCTAATTCTCCTTCTTGGATTGATTGTTCTCTCCTTAAGTATAATATCTTATTTAAAGATGATAAAATCACTCCTATTGAACTACCTAGTGGTATAGATCATATCAATGATGTAGGTCTTCTTAAGGGCTACACTTTATTAAACAACCCACTATTGTGTGATGATATTCCTCTTAAAGATGGAAATCTCTTCTTGGAAGATGAGAGTACTCTTATGGGAAAGGAATATGAAGAAATCAAAGGTGGTATTTGTTTTCTAATTGATATTTCTTATTTGAGTGTTCTAATTCTTGAGCATTCCTTTGAGGACACCGTAGATGAATTCAATTTGCCTGACACCTTTCTTCACTCTTTATTTTCCCAAGAAAGCACTTATGCTTGTGATGAGAGTATATCTATTTGTGTTGGTAGCACCCTTGGGGAAAAAGAGTGTTGTTTGGACCCATGTCTATGGCCACTCTATCCATTTGACCCCGATGACCAATTTAGATGTGGTGGTTGTAAGACACCCCACTTGGTGCTTGGTCTTCCAGACAAGCTTAGTACGAGTAAGGTAGTTGGCTTGAATGGTGATGAGTCTAGTAGTAGCACTTCTTATCTTGCATTTGTTTCTCACTTGGTGTTATTATTCAAATTTATTATGAGCTTGAATGAAATTTATTTTCCAACTTGTGTGGGGAATACCTTTGTATTTGACCCCGGTGATGAATTTGAAGTAATTCCATTCTTAAAGATTGCTAATGCATTGAGTGGAATCTTAACTTGGGATGATCTTGTTCATTACATTGCACTTAACTATGGGAATTATCATGTGATTCTTGACATAGAAGGGGTTTTGTGCATGTTGAAACATAGAACCAATGTTGTTTTTCATGTGTGGTTGCCTAATTATCATGGTTCTTATGGTTTACCCTTTGTCAATGTCTCTTGAGTAGCCAAGTTGTTTTTACATTATGGGGTTACAAACCCTTGATTGATCATTTTGATGCTTGGTTATATGTTAAGAGTATACCTCCTTGGCATGATGATAAAATTGTTGTTGCTAACAATAACCCTCATGCCATGAGGATATTGTGGTTGTTTGTTTTTCCCATGGTTTTGCAAGGTTTGGATTCGAGGTCGAATCCTTTTCAAGAAGGGGACGATGATACATTCCAAATCGGCATCAATGCTTTATGGCATAGAATTCATGGTTAACACATGGATATCCAAGACATGATCCTCATAAGGACACAAGTATGTGCTTAGAGGGCCCTTTTAGAGCATCCACTAAAGCAATACCACATGTGAAAGATATCTTGGAGCTGGGGATGGATTGGAGGAGATCAAAAAGAAGGAATGATGGACTGCCTTGGTGTGATGGCTCACATGAAGATCAGTCAAAGACATGACCAACCACCACATGAGCTGTCAAAGGAAAGGCAAGAGAGGTGCATACTGTTTGGGGGTGACGGATTGCTTGGCGAACCGCCAAGGGCTTGACCAACTATCACCCAATCTGCCAAGTGAAGGCCTAGTAGAGAAGACACTATTTTGAGGTGACAGATTGAGTGGAGAACCTCTAAGAACTTGACTAACTATCAAGCTAGCCGTCAAGAGCAACCGTCACACTTTGGCTATTTTCATAATTGTTTCAAGGGCCACTTTTGGGTCTCTTTGTATGAGACTATAAATAGAAACTCCTAGGTCTTTATTTCCCTAGATTTTGATAAATATTGAAATTATGACTCTTGAGAGAGAATGACATCTTGGAAAAGCTTATGTTGGTTCTAGTTTAGATACGGTGGTTTCAAGGGCGTTAAGCTTCCCATAGGAAGAGGTAGGTGTTTGTTGATAATCAAATTAGGGGTTTTTGGATTTGAAACATCATTTATTTCCTATTTCTTTCTATCTTCTTGTGTCTATCTATATATCTTTATCAATTTAGCAATTTTCCATTCATTTTCTTAGTTAAATTCTCGTTTCCATATTTTTGATTGTATCATAAGGACTAGCCAAATCAACTGCTTAAAGTTGGGATCCAAACTAACCATGAGTGAGAGATTAAGTGCTTGAATCTATATCATTATAGGATTTGAGAGAAAGGTATGCAGTTAGTACTATAGTATGTACTGAGTATGTAGGATATGAAAATCATGTATACAATATAGATATCATGCTATGAAACTTAAATCAAAGTGTAATAAGTAAATCAGGTAAAACAAGTATAAGCTGGTGTCCAATGACCTCCAAATTCAAAAAACCAAGCTGGAAAACCGTAGTATGTAGTAAATCTTAAACTTGTCATGTTTAAGCTAAAAGTTAGTGAGTCATGTACAATTATTATACTTAAATCATTTTTTGGGGAGTTTTTTCTAACAGACATAAACCATGTGAGAAAGCATGGAATCCAATGTTTGACCCATGTGAGGGAGGGCTACTCTATATCTTGTCATCAGTATAGAACCTGAGCTGAGGTGGATCTATAAAATTGAGCCTCAAGGGCTAAATATATCCTATGCTGACATGTAGTTCTAGGACTTGGGTTATCTGCAATTTGTGTCTGCTCGGTCCTAAATACTACTCCTTATAATGTATTAGTATTTGCTCATAATGGATAAGTTGGTTGTTTGAAAAAAAAGCATGAAACTAGTTCAATTCAACTGATTTACTAATGTTCTGAAATACTGGAGCTAGTCATGCAATATTTTGCTAGATTTTGTGGTCCTGAGACCTATTTATGTAGTTCAGTCTAAAGCAAGCTAAATTTTTTGAAGATCATGCTAAATCACTTGTAAGATTACAAACTAAGATTTTTATAATGTAAATAAAGCACAAATTTCTTATACAAAAGTAATAATCATAAAGGAATATATAATAACAAAAATCATAAAATTTTCTTAAACGAGTATAAACCCTAAATCATGGAAATTCCTAACTCTAAATCAGATATTTTGGGCATAAGAGTGAATGGAAACTCTTACTGAACTCCCACATACTTGTTTGTCTGAGAATACTGAACTAGAACTTGGGATTGAGACTTGAGAATTGTTTCTTGGGAGGAATCTTTTCTGAGTTCATGAGAGTTAAGCATTAGAATCAAAGTTGTAAGGTTGAATAATTTTATTAAAACCCATTTGGGACTTAAAACTACATGGTAAAGGCTGTAGGAAATAAGGAAAAGACTAATATTCACTTTTAAAATTGTTCTAAAATTTTTTGTTGCAGTGGTCCACGAGTCACTCAACGACTTGTAATCACCATCCACTAGTCATGGTCTAACTCGTGGTGCCTGGGACCATCTTTGGTCCTTCACTATTTTAGGGACCATGATACCACTCCATGAGTCATACTATGATACCACGACTTGTGGTTTCCTTGACCATTATTGCACATGAGTCGTGAACACGTTTCATGATTTGTACTATGGTTCATGGTTTGGAGGAAGAAATACCAAATTGCAAACCTGGTTCCTTGACTCAATAGTATGACTCTTGGTTGACTCCATGGGTTGTATCTTAACTCATGGGAACCTAGAACTTACACTAATTTTGGGAACTTAATACCTCATGAACTCATACCACGAGTCATATACTGATTTGTGTTTCACTGTAACTGGATTTTTCTGGTCTAGTTTTTGTGCACTAAGTCTGAGTATGAGAATAGCAAAGCATGGGGTGTTATAATATCATAGCTGCATAAGTTTTTTGACAATGTTGAGCAATCTTCAGCCTCTCTCTAATAAACTGAACCTTTTCCATAACCTCATGAATAAAATTTAGCAGTACTAAAGTAGCTACACCTACCTCAAACCAACCAATATGTGATCTACAGCTCAACCCATAAAGTTCCTCAAAAGAAGCTATCTGGATGCTGTGATGGAAACTGTTATTATAAGCAAACTTAATAAAAGGTGAATAATCATCCCAATTACCTTTAAAGTTTACAATACAAGCCCTCAAGATACCCTCTAAATATTGTGTTGAGGTTTACTCGGGTACTTAGACCCTTCTGGAAAGACTTCAAAAATCGAGATGTAAACTGAGCACCCCAATCTAAAATGATAGACAAGGGAACTCTATGCAATCTAAACAAGTCAGGGATATAAAGTATGGCATAGTTCTCTATTGAATCTGCAGTCTTGACTAGCAAAAAGTGAGTTGATTTAGTAATTATGTCTACTACCACCCAAATAGAATCATAATGTAATTGCGTGCGAGGTAACCCTATGATGAAATCTAGGTTGATAATTTCCCTCTTACAAGTAGGCATACTGATATCTTAAGTAATTCCTCCTAGTCTCTATTCCTCAGCTTTCACCTACTGGAAATTAGGACAGTTAGCCATAAAATTTGCAATGTCCCTCTTCATTCCATTCCATCAATAGAGTTCCTGTAGTTCACGATACATCTTAGTGGCACATATATGAATAAAAAACCAAGCGCTGTGAGCCTCTGTCAAAATCCACTTCCTCAAATCATCTATATCTGGAACACACGATCTATCCTGATAACGGAGAATACCATATCCCCTTTGGGAGAAAACCTCCACATTTTGATTGTGGACAACATCATTCAACTTTTGCAAAATAGGATCACTATCTTTCTTTTCCTTAACGTCCATCATAAAAGAAGACTCTGACCCTGAACTATAAGACCACCATCCTTCAAATTTGTAATACGAGCCCCTAATGATGAATCCTATGAACATCCCTATCCAATTCCTTCTTCCCTTCTTTAACATGGGCTACACTACCCATGGATAACCTGTTAAGAGCATCAACTACTAAATTGGCCTTACCTGGATGGTAAAACACACCCATGTCATAATATTTGAGAAGCTCAAGTCATCTCCTTTATTGGAGATTTAAATCCTTCTTACTTAAAATATAATGTAGACTCTTATGATCTATGAACATATCAACATGAACACCATACAAGTATTTCCTTCAAATCCTCAAGGCAAAAACTATTGCTGCTAACTCAAGATAATAAGTCAGTTAGCCCTTCTCATGTACCTTAAGCTGTCTAGAAGCATAAGTAATGACCTTTACATTCTCTATCATCACAGAACCAAGGCCAACTCTAGGCTCATCAAAATAAACTATGAAACTATCTGAACCCTCTGGCAAAGTCAAAACTAGAGCAGAAGTAAGCCAAGTCTATAATTCTTGAAAGCCCATCTCACATGACTTGGACAACTGAAACTTAACCTTTTTTCTGAATTTGTCTAGTCAATGGGGAGGCAATGTATGAGAACCTCTCTACAAACCTCTTGTAGTAACCAATCAAGCCCAAAAAGCTCCTAACGCCTGAAGGAAAAATAGGTCTAGGTAGTTGTTCACTACCTCTATCTTTTGAGAGTCTACTTGAACACCCTCACTAGAAACATCATGGTCAAGAAATGGGACTAACCTGAACCAAAAGTTGCACTAGCTAAACTAGGTGAACAATTGGCAATCCTTGAAAGTATGCAACACAACTCTCAAATGATCTTCATGCTACTCATCACTTGGAGAGTAGGTAAGAATGTCATCTATAAAGATAATGACAAACATATTTAAGTATTTTTTGAATAACCAGTTCATCAAGTACATAAAAGTTGTAGGAGCATTTGTTAGACCAAAAAACATAACCACAAATTTGTAATGAATATACTGAGTTCTGAAGGTTATCTTTGGGAAGTCACACTCCCTAACTCTAAGCTGATGGTATTCGGATTTCATATTAATCTTAGAGAAATAACTGACATCTTATAGTCTATTAAATAGTTTATTAATACCAGGTATGGGATACTTATTCTTGATTGTAACCTTTTTCAACTGATGATAATCAATACACATTCCGAGAGAATCATTTTTCTTTCACACAAAAAGGATACAAGCACCCCAGGGGGAAATACTAGGTCAGATAAAGACTTTATCTAAGAGGTTGGTTCAATTGTTCTTATAATTCCTTAAGCTTAGATGGAGCCATTTTGTAAGGGTAAATTGATATGGGTTGCGTATTTGGAAGAAGGTCTATTCCAAAGTCAATCTGCCATTTAGGAGGGACTCCAGGTAGATCCTAAAAAAAAATGTCAAGAAACTCACTAACTACTGGAACTGACTAAAAAGATGGGTTTTTGGAATTTGAGTCCTTAACCCAAACTAGATGATAGATGCAACCCTTAGAAATAATCTTTATAACCTTAAGGTAAGGACTACCATTCTATTCTAAGATAGGCTCACACGAAAAATAAAATTTTATAACTCATGTTTGACAGTAGACTGAGGAATAACAGGAATGTAGCCAATCCATGCTAAGAATAATGTCAAATTTTGTCATGTATTACTCAACTAGATCAGCTACGGTGACTCTATGCAGAACTAAAACTAGGCAATTTCTATACACTCTTCTAGCTGTGACTGACTCGCCAACTGGAGTGGAAACTAAAAAGGATTCTGGAAGTTATTCAGGACTAACTCCAAAAATAAAAGCAACATATGGAGTCACGAAATACAGTGTAGTTATAGGTTCTAACCAAACATACACATCACGAGAAAAGACCTGCAACCTATTAGTTACTACATCAGGTCAGCTCTCTTTATCCTGGTGAGATTAAAATGCATAAAAATGGTTTTGGCACTGACCACCTCTTGCACTAGAAGTGTCACCCTACTGAACTTGGAGACATGCTGGAACTTTTGAAGAAGTAGACTGAGCCTAACCACCTCCATTACCCTACTTGGAAAAGGGGCAATCCTTTATCCTATGACCTATCCGACCATAACTAAAAAAGCCTTCCTTTCTATATAAGCACTCCCCAGATGGTTCCAACCATATTTGTTGTAAGTAAGGTAAGTACACCCCCTGCGATATTTCCTTGTGAAAGAGAGGCTGATGCCCTATTCTTCTAATAATTCTAGGATCTAGGTGCTGGATATAGAGTACTAGCTAGTCAAGGCGTTGGTCCTGAAGATCTTTGCTAGAAAGAAGACAGATTCCTACCTCCAGATCTTTATTAGTTATACTCAAAGTTACCTATCCTGACTCTCTTATTCTCTATTTCCCTCTTCTTTAGTTTGTCATTCTATATCTATTAAGCATGAGTCATAAATCTAGAAATATCTATATCTCCAATCAACATAATAATATTGCACTCCTTCTTAACCAAATTTGAAAACCCAAAAATGAACTTACCTATTTTGGCCCTTGGCTCGGCCACTATCTCCGAAGCATACTTAGATAGCTGAGTGAACTTCAACCTAGATTCTTTAACAAACATGGATCCCTACCCTATGTTCATAAAATCCTCAACCTTTTCCTCCAGCAAATCTTTTGGGAAGAACCGACCAAGAAAAGCATCAACAAATTCCTCCCAAACTATAGGAGCCATATTTGTTCCATGGTTGTGCTTCCACTACATAAACAACAAATGAGCCACATCCTTGACTTGATAAAAAACCACCTCAACGCTCTCAACCCCATTCACCAACATAACTTGGAGAATCTCCCACATAAGTGTGGGGTGCTTCACACCCATGAAAGAGATTCTACTCTTAAACCTAGTGCTCCAATATCAAGTTTTTCATGACCCAAGTCTATACCCTAGATGACACACAATACTTAGAACCACAAGTGATCCCAAGTGAGCCCTTGGTACTGGCATATTACACAAATCCTGTATAAAATATAGATATCATGCTATGAATCTAAAATCATAGTATAATGAGTAAATCAGGTAAACCATATATAAACTGGTGTACAATACCCCATAAATTCATAAAACTAAACCAGAAAACTATAGTATACAGTGAATCATAAATTTTTCATGTCTAAGTTAAAATCTAGTGAGTCATGTACAATTATTATACTTAAATCATTTTCTAGGTAGTTTCTTATAACCGACATGAACCATGTGAGCAAACATGGAATCCAATGTCTGAACCACGTTAGAGAGAGTTGCTCTACACCTTGCCATTAGTATAGAACCTAAACTAAGGTAGATCGAGTAAACTGAGCCTCAAGGGCTAAATATGTCCTATGCTTGAATGTAGTCCTAGGACTTGTGTTTCAAGGGTTCTTAAAGTTCAGGTATGTGGCTTCAACAAAGATAATCCTTTCATCCTTGTGCCCAAACTTAAATTTTTAAATTCTGTATATGTTTGCTCTTGTGTTAGGATTTAATCACAAAGATTTTAATTCAAATTCTCATGATCCATTTATGAGTTTTTCTACATACTTGATAATAATTCATGAACTCCCATGGTTTAATTACATTCTTATTCACATGTTTTCAAACCCTTGTTTAAGAGAATGTTCATGAAATCCTTATAAATTGGCATTGAACCTTTGGAATTTGCAAGAATTATATGTACTTAGTAAGATTTCAAGATTTCAAGCATAAATTAATAACAAGTTCTTTTCTTTGACATGATTTACCCCAAATTCCGAGCAAGTGCATGACATGAATATGAATTTACAAGGATTTTCAAGTTCATAATATGATTTAGCAAAACTTAGCATGATTTATCATGAACAAGCATGAATTTCAAGCATGTACATTATATTGGCCTAGTTTACCTAAAGTTTCCATTCTTTTACATAAGTTACAAGACTTGGCATTTTAACCACAAAAATTAGCATGAACTACACAAGATGATATGAATTTCAAGATTTAGCATGAATTACATGAGTTTGACATAATTTGACCTTATGGTCTCACTTTACCATGAACCCATGGTTTTCAAATATATGATTTATGATTAGTATGACAGTCTAGTATGCTATCAATGCTTATGCAGTATGACATCCTGATATGCGATTAATTATCTACGAAATAGTAAAGAAGCATGACTAGTTTTCAGTATGCCAGGACTACGATCATCAATTTAATTTAAAACTAGTTTCATGTTTATTTTCATGATAAATTATCTATATTATGAGCAAATAGTATTATTTTGGCAGTGGTATCTAGCATCGAGTGGGTAAGGGTTTAGCGTATCATAGTCCCACAAACTATGTGCCATCGTAGGTATTAAGCTTGCCCAAATGGGCTCGGACAGATGATTACATAGATATTCCTTTATACCCTGGAAAGGTATATTGGGCCCTCTCGATGAGGGCATATACATTGGATTTCATGTTGCTCATATGGTTTATGTTGGTTAAGTGAATCTCCCATAGAAAGACAAGATTTTATTTAAGTATACATTGGCTCACTACACTATGATTTTCATTATGCTTTCTAGTTTACTTCATGTTTAACGAAAGTCATTTGTACCAATTAGCATGTCCAAGTTTTATGCATAATTTCTATGCTAGTATAATTGGTTTACTGCACAGGTATTCATATTTTCTTATCATGTCTGCTCTCACTATGTTTCAGTTATTCATGTAAAATTGTGAATCATTTATACTTGTCAACATGTTTTCAACTCTATGCATGATTTAATACTTCCATTTTACTTATGCATCGCATGTGAATTCCACCATGCTCACTACATTCTATCATACTGACCACATATACATTTGTGTGGCTACATTATTTCATAATATAGGTATCATTTATAGCTCACAAAATTATGGTTAGGCAGTTCGCAGCTTCCAACAAACAGGTAATGAGTTCTCTTTATTCGAGGACCCAAGTTAGTTGTAGTTCTAGTAATTTAATTTTATTCATGTGTATTGATTAGGGATAGCTGGGGGTCATGTACCGACTACCTATATTTAGTATTAGTGGAAGCTCTATGTACAATAAGTTAGAGTTATCATATGTAGGTTTAGTCCTTTTTTCCTTCAGATTTCAGTGTTGTAAACTTTTAATACTAATGTATTGAAATATCTTATCTCATGATTATGCTTTTGCTCAGTTAGTTTAGCTTTTTTATATGCTTATATTTAGTTACTCATGCGTTATACCAGTACCATGGGTTATCTTAGGATCACTTGTGGTTCTAAGCACCATGTTATGTCCAGGGGGTAGTCTCGGGGCATTACAAACTTGGTATCCGAGCACCGAGTTCAAGTGTCCTAAGGTGTCTATGAATCTGTTTCTACTAGAGTCTTGAAGAATAGCACGAAAACATCTATACTTTTCTTCAAGAGGCTATGGGGTATTTAGGAAATGTTTCTCATCTTTCGTATTCCAGTTCATGTTGTAAAGCTATTCACTGCCAAATATATACAAATTCAAGCATTTCTCTATCCATATTAACTACGCCTTATTTTTTGAGGTAGTTGAAATAGTCATTCTTTAATCTCTACCAGTAAAGTTTTCTCAGATAAAGCCTACAAATAGTTACGAGACTGTATAAGGGCTTGAGAGAAGCCCATCAATGCTTCCAAGTTCACTGATTCAAAGAATTCACTCTTGTCTATGTAATTTATGTGTTTGAACAAAAGTAAGACATATTCTCAGACCCCTTTCAAAATCTTATGGCAGAATGACCCCAATGTTAGAAGTATGAGTCTTGAAATATAGCATTTATAGAATGGTTAGGAGATTGGTAGGTTTAGATAGCATCATATGAGTGAATTAGTGCATTGTGTATTATGTGGTTGTAAGGGAGATTAGTTAGTCTATGAAAGAAGAATGTGTGGGTAGAACGAAGTTAGATGGGAGGTTTGTCTTAAGTTGATTATACGTTATTATGAATTTTGATGGACTAGTGTTTCCTTTATCCCTCTCTAGTAGTTGAAGGCTGGAATAATGTATGAGAAGTTGATTGGCTATCTATGATCAATGTTAGACTCTAAGTTTAAATTATAGTTGTTAAATGAGATAAAGATAATGACTCTGTGGGGATGATGGTATTATTTTTATAGAATGGATCTCATAGAATGACCTAGCATGTACATGAATCTAAGTTGATGATCTTGCTAGTGATTGTGGTACATATAGAGTAGTTAGCTTAGTGTAGTATCTTAGAAGGGAGCCTCATCTCAGTTTTTGTATATTTTGATGAAGTCTTTCAGAAGAGGCTTAGAATCCATATGTATTGTGTTATACAAAATGTTAGAGTTGGATGAGGTGGCTTAGTTTAGAATTTATTAAGTATATCAACAATCTAAAAAGGGCAACACTAATCTAAGGGGGAGATGATAGAGGGTAGAGCGAGTCAGGTTTTGAGATTTAAGTAGTAAGGATAGTGAGTTGTAAAGTAGAGTTAAGGAAATGAATCGACTTATTCCCATCTTAACATCTTTAGCATGCTCCTATCAATACGACACTCTACTCATGTCTTACATGTTAGCACCATGATCATACTTTTTACTCATGCAGTTCATGCAGATTTATGCATATTCCTAATTCCATTATTCCTAGATTAAGATACAAAAGTCTTAGTTAGCAGTCCTATCCATACTCTATAAATCCACGAATTCTATTCCCAGGTCATACAACTCAAGAATCATACAATAAAGATATTGCAATATGTGCAGCTCCATGAACTCATGATACACCCTTAATGACTAGTAAAATCACATTATTTCATGTATGTCTTTAGTTTAGATATCTCTAACAAATTTATGCCTATGATACTCGATTATTCAGGCCATAGTTAAGTGTCAAGTTTATGTATAGTATTCTTTCTTACTTTAGGTCCTTATGTTCTAGCCCTTCTGTGTCCCCCCCCCCCCCCCCCTTTTATGTTAGGATAGTAGTGATTAAAGTGGTTGTACCATGGTTTAGATTGGAGAGAGTATATATTCCTTATTATGGAAAACTATTGTGTGCTCATTCTATTTAATGTTATAAGTACAGAGGGATACCGAGGCAATGCTTTAGTATGTGTAGTAGTTAGTTGAGAAGTTTTGGTGTGCCTTTTTTGCAATAATTCATAAATTGTAATAGATAGAGGTATTGGAGACTATGGGTAAACTCTTAGATGGTTTGGATTCCTAGAAATACATATGTGTTCATAACTATAGGCTTGAATGTTATGTTGGTGTACAAACGGATAAATGCATTGTGCACTAGTGAATCCTTGATTAGAGTTTGGAGTTAGTTGTTGAAGTGGTAAAGAGTATTATTCTTAGGATGAGATATCTGAAAAGACATAGGAAAGAGAATCCCATAGTTTGGACTAGTATTGTTTCTTCATGTGTAGTACCTTATGACTCCATGTTAGGATTTAACATGGTGAGAGAATGTAGTTCGACTCAGACATAGGTTGTAGTTGTCACATGTACCCTAGTGAATGTTATAAGTTTCATCCAATGAACTGCAGTATTTAAGAGGAGAAGCATAGTTGAGAAGTGTTGCTATGTTTAGAAGTAATCAGTCTTGTAGCTTAAGACATAGAGTCTTATACATACCTCATGCCTAAGGTACCCACATTTCATGTCATGCAGCTTCAAATAGTGTGTGGCTTATGTTTGAAACTATATCATTCATACTTTATGAACATATGTCATATGTATCACATAAATCATTGCTATGATTCCTTCCCTTGAAATGTTATAATAGTTCCCTTTCCAAGTCTTACAAAGGTTAATAGAGGCCAAGTTCACGTCTTTTTTTATGTTCGTCATGCCTATGCTAGTTCTTGCGCTAAGAGCTTGTGCTTCTACATCTCTTAGTATTGATAGCTAGAACCATCTTTATTAGCACTGTTTAGTTCATGCTAGTATATGTGTCATAGATAGCCCAAAGAAATCTTTTTTTTGCTCCAATTATACACTCATTTTAGCTTTGACCTTCATTCGAGGTTGAATGACCCCAAGGGGGAGATATTGTAATACCCTGAATTTCTGAGCTAAGAATTAACCCATTCATCAAATGCGTATAGACCCAAATCTAATGATTCCTAATTGTACATAGGTGTTAAAATCAATTCCTTAGTGTGTGAAAAGCCTTAGAAAAAAATTAAGGCCACAAGTAACTCCTAGCTCATAACCAAGTTGAAAGCTTTCTTACCTATTAAATTCTTGTATAGAATCTATATATAGTTAACTTTAAATGAGTATAACTGAAAGATTCTAAAGATTTTTAGATCTCAATACTCTCCAAATTAAAGGACTTTGAGTCTTCTTTCTAACGCAACTGATCATTCATTAATTTGAGTACTGAGGAAAAAGGTATGGGTATTTTAGCGAGACACTGTCCAAGATGCATGATGGGCCATACGAGGCACATCTGGGTGTAATACGAGGCACGACTGGGTACCACGCTATTTTTCATGCGACGCACGCCCCCTTCCCAGGTGTAAAAGTTTTGCTTCTCCTATAAACATTAAGGGCAATTTCGTCCTTATACCCATATGTAACCTCCCCAAACCCTTTAACCCCAAAAAGTCATCCCAAACACTTAATAACAATTCAGAAGCTCTCATTCTCTGAAGGTTCCAAAGAAAAACTAGAAGAGTTACAAAACTCAAGCTTGGAAGGGTCAAGTTCAAGAATCATATCAAGGGTTCCTCAAGTTCTGGTATGCGGGTTTTCAACAAGGATAATCCTATCGTACTTGTGCCCAAACTCAAGTTTTTTAATTTTGTATATGTGTACTCTTGTGTTAGGGTTTAACCCCAAATCTCTTAATTCAAATTCTCATGATCTATTTATGAGTTTTCCTACGTACTTGATAATAATTAATGAATTCCTTGCTTAAGATTTGATGGAATGCTCATGAAATCCCTATAAATTGGTATTGAACCATTGGAATTTTCAAGAATTACATGTCCTTAGTATGATTTTAAGATTTCAAGAACAAATTGGAAACAAGTTCTTTCCTTTGATATGATTTACCCCAAATTTCAAGCACGTGCATGATATGAATATGAATTTACAAGGATTTTCATGGTCTTAGTATTATTTAGCATAACTTAGCATGATTTAGCATGAACAAGCATGAATTTCAAGCATGTACATGATATAGGCCTAGTTTACATACAGTTTAGATGTTCTTACATAAGTTATTAAACTTGGGGGTTTTACCACAAAAATTAGCATGAACTACACAAGATGATATGAATTTCAAAATTTAGCATGAATTACATGAGTTTGACATAATTTTACCTTATGGTCTCAGTTTACCATGAACCCATGGTTTTCAAGTATATGATTAATGATTAGTATGAAGGTCAGGTATGCCATCAATGCTTATGCAGTATGACATCCTGATATGCCATCAATGATCTATGAAATAGTAAAGAAGCATGACTAGTTTTCAGTATGCCAGGTACGACCATCAGTTTAATTTAAAAATAGTTTCACATTTATTTTCATGATAAATTATCTACATTATGAGAAAATAGTGTTGTTTGGGGAGTAGTATCTAGCATTGAGTGGGCAAGGTTTAGCGTATTCTAGTCCCAGAAACTACGTGTCACCATAGGTATTAAACTTGTCCAAATGGGCTCGTACAGGTGATCATACAGATACAACTTTATACCCTGGCTAGGTAATAGGGTCCTTTTGATAAGGGCATATACATTAGACTCTATGTTTCTCACATGGTTTATGTTGATTAAGATAATCTCTCATAAAAGGACAAGATTTTAACTAAGTTTACAATGGCTCACTACACTATGATTTTCATTATGCTTTCTAGTTTACTTCATGTTCAACGTGAGTCATTTGTACTTATTAGCGTTCCTAAGTCTTATGCATAATTTCTAAACTAGTATAATTGGTTCACTGCATAGGTATTCATATTTCCTTATCATGTCAACTTTTACTATGTTTCAGTCAGTCATGTAAAATTGTGAACCATTTATACTTGTCAACATGTTTTCAACTCCATGCATAATTTATTACTTCCGTTTTACTTATGTATCGCACGTGCATTCCCCTATGCTCAGTACATTCTATTATATTGACCACATATATATCTGTATGGATATATTATTTCTTAATATAGGTATCATTTCTAGCTCACAAATCATGGTCAGGCAGATTGCAGCTTCTAGCCAACAGGTAATGAGTTCTCTTTATTTGAGGACCCAAGTCAGTTATAGTTCTAGTACTTTAATTCTATTTATGTGTATTGATTAGGTATAGTTGGGGGTCATGTCTCAGCTACCTATAGTAAGTATTAGTAGAGGCTCTATGGACAGTCAGTCAGAGTTACCATATGTAGTTTCAGTTCCTTTTTTCTTCAGATTTTAGTGATTTAAACTTTTAACAGTAATGTATTAAAATATCTTATCTCATGATTATGCTTTCACTCAGTCAGTTTAGCTCTTATATATGCTTATATTCAGTTGTTCATGCATTATGCCAGTACGATGGGTTACCTTTGGATCACATGTGGTTCTAAGCACCATGTTACGTCCAGTGGGTAGTCACGGGGCGTTACAAACTTTGTATTAGAGCACCAAGTTCAAGTGTTGTAGGGTGTCTATGAATCTGTGTCTAGTAGAGTCTTGCAAAATGGTACGAAGATGTCTGCACTTTTCTTCAAGAGGTTACTGGGCATTTAGGAAATGTTTCCCTTCTTTCTTATTCCATATCATCTGATAGAGCTATTCTCTACCAAATTTATACAGATTCGAGCATTTCTCTATTCCCATTGACTATGCCTCATTTTTTAGGTAATAGAAATAGTCACGCTTAAATCTCTACCAATAATGTTTTCTCAGATAAAGCCTTCAGATAGATATGAGACTGTATAAGGGCTTGAGAGAAGACCGTCAATGCTTCCAAGTTCATTGATTCAAAAGAATTCACTCTTGTTTATGTAATTTATATGTTTGAGCTAAAGTAAGATATGTTTTCAAACCCCTTCTTAGAATCTTATGGCAGAATGACCCCAATGTTTGAAGTATGAGTCTAGAAGTGTAACATTTATAGAGTGGTTAGAAGATTGACAGGTTTAGATAGCATCATATGATTGAATAGGCGTATATGTATTGTGTGGTGGTAAGGTAGATTAGGTAGTCTATGAAAGAAGAATGTGCATATAGAATGAAGTTAGATTGGAGGTTTGTCTTAAGTTGATTATACATTATTATGAATATTGATGCACTAGTGTTTCCTTGATCCCTATCTTGTAGTTGAAGGTTGGAATAAAGTATCAGAAGTTAAGTGGTTGTCCATGATCAATGTTAAACTCTAAGTTTGAATTATGGTTGCTAAATGAGATAAAGATAATGACAATGTAGGAATGATGGTATTATTTTTATAGAATGGATCTAATAGGTTAACCTACCATGTACACGAATCTAAGTTAATGATCTTTCTAGTTATTATGGTGCTGCAAGTTTAAGGCTTATATGATCGCCATATATGGAGTAGTTAGATATGGTGTAGTATCTGAGAAGGACCCCATCTCAGGTTTTGTATATTTTGATGAAGTCTTTCAAAGAGGGCTTACCATCCATGTGTATAGAGGTACCCCGACTGTTAGAGTAGGATGTTGTGGCTTAGTTTAGAATTTATTGAGAATATCTGTAATCTTAGAAGGGTAACACAGATCTAAGAGGAAATGATAGAGGGTAGAACCAGTCAGATTTTCAGATTCAAATAGTAAGGTTAGTGAGTTCTAAAGAAGAGTTAAAGGAATGCAAAGACTTATTTCCATCTTAACATCTTCAGCGTGCTTCTATCAATATGACACTATACTCATGTCTTACATATTAGAGCCATAATCATACTTCTTACTCATGCACTTTATGCAGATTTACGCATTTTCTAAATTCCATTATTCCTAGCTTAAGAAGTAAAAGTCTCACTTAGTACTATTATCCATAATCCATAAATCCATGGATTCCACTCCCACATCATACAACTCATAACTAATGCAATTAAGATATTTCAGTTTGTTTAGCTCCATGAACTCCTAATACACCCTTAATAACTAGTGAAATTACACTATGTCATGTATGTCCTCAATTTAGATCTTTATAATGAATTTATACCTATGATACTCTATTCCTCAGGCCATAGTTAATTTTCAAGGTTATGTATAGTATTCTTTCATGCTTTAGGTCCTTATGTTCTAGCCCTTCTGTGTCCCCCCTTTTATGTTAGGATAGTGGTGATGAAAGTGGATGTACCATGGTTTGGATGGGAGAGAGTATATATTCCTTATTATGGAAACTTTTTTTGTGCTAATTCTATCTAAGGTTATAAGTGTGGAGGGAGACCGAGGCAAAGCTTTAGTATGTGTAGTAGTTAGTTGAGAAGTTTTTGTGTGCCCTTTTTGGTGATAATTCATAAATTGTTATTGATAGAGGTATTGGAGAATATGGGATAACTCTTAGATGGTTTGGCTGCCTAGAAATTCATATGTGTTCATAACGATAGGCTTGAATGTTATGTTGGTATACAAGCGGATGAATACATTGTGCACTAGTGAATCCTTGATTAGAGTTCTGAGATAGTTGTTGAAGTGGTAAAGTGTATTATTCTTGGGATGAGATATCTCAAAAGAAATAGGAAAGAGAATCTCGTAGTTTGTACTAGTGTTGTTGCTTTATGTGTAGTACCTTATGACTACAAGTTAGGGTTTAACATGGTAAGAAAATGTAGTTCTAACTTAGGTTGTAGTAGTCATATGTACTGTAACACCCAGTACATTTCCAACCCTACTTGATTGGTATTTTTGAGGTTTATATGCCTTATTTGAACCATGTTTACCTTTGTTTTGAGAGCAATAAGTACGTATTTTGTATTTCTTTGATGGAGTATTTGATATTGTGCTAGTATCTGCAAAGAAAAGTCGAAGAAAAAAAGAAAATAGGAATTTAAGTGCGAGGAGCGCCCAGGGGCGTGCCAGGCCGCTTTTGCCAGAAATTTTTCTGGCATAGGCAGCATAGGGGTGCGCCAGGCAGCGTGCCGGGGTGCTTTTTGCCAAATTTTTTCTCCGACCATTAGTCTATAAATAGGACTCTTGGGTTATGGTATCATTATTTTATCGTAGTAGGGCTACTCTTGAGCGAGTTTGGCATCCAAGTTGGGGTTAATTCTTCTTCATAATTATTTTAGCAAATTATGTTACATTAATCCATGAGTGGCTAAAATCGCTTATTCTTGGGATTAAGGCGACGAACATGAATCTCGTGAGTTGAATAGTGTCTTCACATTTATGGAATTATTTAAACAAGAGATTGTTGGTGTATTACACATCGAATTTGGTGGGCTAAGTTAACATGTGTTAATGGGCACAATTTAAGGCCCAAAATAGAGTAAAAGACATGGCCCAAAATGGGGCAAATGACCATTCTCAATGTTGACCAAGTAAACACAACATTTAATGACCCAAGTGTGGCTAAGGATGGCCATGAGGGGCTATATAAAGTGGAAAAATCAGATTTTTATTCATTTAGACACACATGCAAATCTAGAAATTTCCACAAGATATTTCTTTAAGCTCTCAAACCCTAAACCATCTCTTTGGACAAGATCACTCATTTGCAAGCTTGGGTATGTGTTTATTCCTGTGATTTAATGTATTATATGCATGAGAGATGGTGTAGATCATGATGGTTATGTCTAAACGTGTTGAGTAGTGCACTTTTGCTTTTTTGCTACAAGATGTGTCATCCATGTGACTTGAACTTGAAAGGAGACTTGAGGTTTTGATAAAAGTGAATGGTGTGGATGAAATATCAACATGTATGGTGTGGTTATGTCCTTAACTTGTTTTTTTTTCAATATGTATAATTTGTGGTATTCTTGTTATGAAACGTATTGAGGTGACTTGATGGAGTAATTGTGATGTTGTGTTAATAAGGAAGCGTAAAGGATAAAATTGGTGTGAAGTGCTATTGGTTTATGATGTCTTCGTCAATGTATGGAATGTTGTGGTATTGGTGGTATGAAAATGCCGTGAATTGTATTGTAAAGTGTGAAATGAAGTTATAGGGAAATCATGTAACACATTGACGTCATATGCACGTGTAAGGTAGTTAGTTGTTAACGTGAGTGTATTTGTGTTGTAGATTAAAACGTAAGAAAGGAGCTGGATTATTGTATTCACGTATAGGACTGTGTATTCGTATTGGGAAGATAAGGTATGTAAGGTTACTCTTTCCGTATCCTTCTGCAACACATATTGTTAACATTTACATTGTACTTATTCCATTCCGAAATGTCCAAAAGTATTGTCATATAGTATTACTCATTTTCCCACCATCCAAGATGCTACAGTTGAAAGATGAGATTTATACTTTCATACAGCTACATTTTAAAGCACTTTATGAGACTTGGCTACGGTTTAAGAAGAAGTTGTAAAATTTTCCAAACCATAGGATGAATGGTCAAAATTTACTTGAGATCTTCTACAGAGCATTAAATGCTAATACCAAGGCTGTAGCAGATACTACACTGGTGGAGTATTTATGAGTTTGAGTGGGAACAAGCTTCAGAGATTTTAGATCGTACCACTAAGAACAACCGAGGATGGCGTACTCGGGAGGTAGATACACCAGCTGAGACGTGTTCTATTAGAGCCTCAGCAGTACAATGGGCTTTGGATGAATCTATAGCTCAAGAGGTTGCACAGTTGAGGACAGAAATTGGCTTGCTAGCCAAACAAATTGTTGTTGGGGTGCTGAGAAGGTGCATGTCGTAGGTGCACAAGGCAAAACACCAAGGCATGCCGATTTTGAATCTGATGAGGAGGCTAAGTACTTGGATTGAGAGGTGGAAGGTTTTTGAGCCAAAGGCTAAAGGTCTAATCAAGACTCTTAAAACTCGAGGCAAGGGAATCAAGGTCGAAACTACTATGGAGACAATTACAATAAGTCAAGATATAGAGAAAGAGAATGGGATTGTGATGGTGATTGAAGGTGAAAGTATGATTACAAAGAGAAGAGTGGTGCATATATTCCACTGGGGAACCGTAACGCTGATTCTGAAAATTCACGAATAGAAGCCCTTCTTAATAAATTGGTTAAGGGGTCAAAGATCCAGGAGAGTGTTTAAAGAAGATTAGGGTGGACATTTCAGGAATAAGTCAAAAGGTAGAATCTCACTCGACTGCTATAAATAGTTAGAGCAACAGTTTGGGCAGATATCGGTGGCATTGAACTAGCATCAACTAGGCACTCTTCCAAGAAACACTATTCAGAATCTCAAGAATAATGGTCATTGTTTGGCCATTACTACTAGAAGAGGGAAGAACACAACTGACCCATCTATGCCTTTGGATAGTGGTAAGAAAGATGAGCTGGTGGTAGGTTATGAAGAGGCTGAGATAAAGCAAGAAAATTTAGAGGTTGATGGCGATGTAGCTCACAAGCCCTAAAATATTGATAGAGAAGCTAAGTCTAAAAAGAGGAGGGAGAAGGAGGTTACTCAAGTTCTAAAACACATTCCACGACCTTCTCTTCCCTTTCCTCAAAGGTTGAAAAAAAAGTTGAAGAGGGTATATACTAGAAATTTATTTCAATATTGAAGGATTTATCGATAAATATTCCTCTAGTTAAAGCTTTGGAGAAGATGCCAGGTTATGCGAAGTTCATGAAAGGTTTGGTGACGAAGAAGAAAACTGCCAGTTTTGAGCCGATAAATAATTTGCCCCATTGTAGTACAGTTACTTCGCGTTCCCTTGTTAAAAAAAAGGAGGATCCAGGTGCCTTCACAATTCTTTGTACTATTGAGTCTTACAACTTTGTAAAGGAACTATGCAATTTTGATGCTAGCATTAACTTGATGCCGCTAGCCATGTTTAAATAGTTAGGATTGGGAGCACCGAAACCGACTTCAATGAGACTTCTTATGGTGGATAGGACTGTGAAAAAGTCAGTGGGCATTTTGTACAATATTTTAGTGAAGGTGGCATCTTTTATGTTTTCAGTTGTCTTTGTGATTCTAGACTGTGAAGTTGATTTTGAGGTTCTCATAATCTTGGGAAGACCATTCCTTGCCACCAGTCGTACATTAATTGACATGAAAACTTGGCAGATGAAGTTCAGGTTGAATAACAAGCAGGTTACCTTTGATATTTTTCGTTCCATAAAACAACCAAAAGACATGCATGTAATTTTGGTGATTGACACAGCCAAAGAAGCAGATTTGGTTGTTCCTATCTAAGAAAGGTTGGGGGTTGAAGCTCTTCCTGCTGTAATTATGAACTTTGATAGTGATGGTATTATTGAGTATGATGAGATGGTTGGTTCACCTGCTGGTGGGGCATCATACGCTTATGATCCAAAGAAACTTGATCTTAATTTAAAGAATAGGGTGACCCCACCTGCTTGTCCCTCTATTGAGGAGCCTCCAATTTTAAAGCTTAAAGCTCTCCCATCTCACTTCTGCTATGCATTCTTGGGAGTCAACAACACCTTGCCCATGATTATTTCTACTGAGTTGGTAGAGTGGCAAGTAGAGCCTCTTGTTTCTGTGTTAAAAAGGTTTAAGAGGGTCATTGGTTGGTCCATTGTTGACATTATCAGGATTCTACCTGGCATTTGTACTAATAAAATTCAGCTTGATCCCAAGTGCATACCAAGGTTTGAGCATCAACTTCGTCTGAACCCGCCAAAGCAAGAAGTTGTGAATAAATAAATTATCAAGTGGCTAGATGTGGGTGTAGTTTACCCCATTGTTGATAGTAAGTGGGTGAGCCTGGTTCAGTGTGTGCCAAAAAAGAGTGGAGTCATGGTGGTGCCAAATGAGAAGAATGAGTTCATCCCAATGAGGCCTGTGACAGGATGGAGAGTTTGCATAGATTATCGAAAGCTAAATTGTTGGACCAAAAAGAATCACTTTCCTATGTCCTTCATAGACCAGATGTTAGACCGTCTTGCTGGCAGAGGATGGTATTGTTTCCTTAATGGTTATTCGGGGTATAATCAAATTTTTACCGCCCCCGAGGACAAAGAGAAGGCCACTTTCACTTGTCCATCTAGGACGTTCGCATTCAAAAGTATGCCCTTCAGTTTATGTAATGCACCGACCACTTTTTAGCGTTGCATGATGTACATTTTCTCCGACATAGTATAGGACACTATTGAGGTTTTTATGGATGATTTTTCTATTATGGGTGACTCTTTTGATGACTTCTTAGCCCCCTTTGCTAATGTGGTGTAAAGATTGCAGAGTGCAACTTAGTGCTTAATTGGGAAAAATGTCACTTCATGGTGAAGGAGGGCAGCGTATTGGGGCATCGGATCTCAAAGGAGGTTATTGAAGTTGACAAAACAAAGATTGAGGTGATTGAAAAGTTATCTCCACCTATTTCTGTGAAAGGGATTCAAAGTTTCTTAGGTCATGCAAGTTTCTATTGAAGATTCATCAAGGATTTCTATAAGATTGCACATCCATTATGCAAGCTTTTAGAGAAGGAGGTTAAGTTTGTGTTTGATGAGGTGTTCATACAAGCGTTCGAGTGTTGAAAAGAGAAGTTTATTTCAGCCACTATCATTGTCTCGCCAGATTGGTCAAATCCATATGCGGATATACATGATGCTAGAGGAGTGGCCTTGGGTGCAGTCCTTGGCCAAAGGCGTGAAAATATTCTACATCCAATTTACTATACTAGCGAAGCACTTACCATAACCCAGAAAAATTATACTGTGACTAAGCAAGAGTTGTTAGAGGTGGTTTTTGCTTTCGAGAAATTTTGATCTTACTTGATTGGCATAAAGGTGATTATGTACACAAACCACACAGCTCTTAGATATTTTATGTCAAAAAAGGATGCCAAGCCAAGACTGATTCGGTGGGTGCTTCTATTGCAAAAATTTGACTTTGAGGTGAAGGACCGAAAGGGGACTGAGAACCAGGTCGAAGTCCATCTATCATGCCTTGAGAAGGAGGCCATGGTTAAATTGAGGGATGATCTTGATATTGATAATACCTTTTTGGACGAGCAAGTAATGGCAGCATCACAAGATTTAAGCCTTTGGTTTGCAGATTTTGCCAACTTTTTGGCAAGTGATCTAGTCCCAAAAGATATGTCATATCAGTAGAGGAAGAGATTCATACCTGAGGTGATAAAATTCTTCTGGGATGAGCCTTATTTATTTAGGGTGTATGCGGATGGCACACTTCAAAGTTGTATTCCAGAGGTTGAGATGATTATTTTGGAGGCATGTCATTCATCTCAAGTTGGCAGCCATCATGGAGGTGCGCGGACTGCTCATAAGATCTTACAATGTGGGTATTATTGGCCCACCATTTATAAAGATACTCATGACTATGCTCGGGATTGTGACCAATGTCAAAGGTAAGGGAACATCTCGCATAGGCACAAATTTTTAATGATGACTATTCTTAAGCTTGAGTTGTTTGATGTGTGGGGTATTTATTTTATGGGCCCATTCGTACGATGGCAAGGGATGAAATACATTTTGGTAGCTGTTGACTATTTTTCTAAATGGGTGGAGGAAATTGTGCTTCCTAATAATATAGGACACAGTGTCACAACGTTTCTGAAAAAGAACATATTCTCACGATTCAGAACACCCCGAGTCATTATTAGAGATGGAGGATCCCACTTATGCAATCGGCTGTTCAAAGATCTGCTTGAAAGATATGGTGTTAAAAAAAGGTGGCAACACCTTATCATACTTAGAAAAGCGGGAAAGTTGAGGTTTCAAATCATGAGATTAAGTCTATTTTGGCGAAGACTGTGATTTCCAATAGGACTGATTGGGAGAGAATATTGGATGATGCATTATGGGCATATCAAACTGCGTTCAAGATACTGATTGGTACATCTCCATATCATTTAGTGTTTGGTAAATTGTGCCATTTGCATGTTGAACTTGAACATAAGGCATTATGGGCATTGAAGAAGTTGAATCTGGAATGGAGCGAAGCGGCTAAACTGTGATTAGAGAGAATGAATGAGATAGATGAATTTCGTCTCTGGGCTTATGAAAGTTCAGCGTTGTATCAAGAGAAGATGAAATTATATCATGATCGGAAGACTGAACGAAGAGAATTTCACTCGGGAGACTTGGTATTTCTCTATAACTCATGACATCGTTTGTTTCCTGGAAAACTAAGGTCCAAATGGTCTGGACCATTCACTGTGGTTAGGGTGTTCCCACTTAGGGCAATTAAGCTAAAAGGTGGTGATGATGTTCTATTCAAGCTTAATTGTCAGCTTGTGAAGCACTATGTGGGAACTACGAAAAAAATAAAGACGTGTGAGAAGTTTAGACTTGATGAAGTCTGAATAGTAAAGGGAGTTGGGTCATGCCGAGACGTTAATTGGTGCTTCATGGGAGGAAACCCATGGTCTGGTTGGTGAATTCAAATTAACCAATTTAGCCACGTTGTGCCACGACGTTAAATCAAGTGCTGCTTAGGAGTAAACCCAAGGATTGATATTATTTTTGATTTGTTCATTGTCGGGTGCAGAGGACAGTTGAGTTGAGAATAAAAATTTGAACTAAAGTGTGCAGCTCAGCCCATGATAGTGACCTATAGACTGTAGGTCAACCTATGGACCGTGGGTGGAGACCTTGGAAATCAAACCAAATTTTCAACTTGCGGATTCCCAACCATGTCGTCCACGTACGGACAATAGGTCAACCTACGGACAGTAGTTCAACCTATGGACCATGGGTCAGGTCTGTGGAAATCAAACAAAAATTTTAACTTACGGATTCCAACCAAAGACCTGATACGTGCAGAGAGTAGGTCAACCTACGGATCATGGGTCACGTCTGTAGAAATCATATGACCCTCTAGCCCACAAACCCGACTCGACCCACTCTTTTAATCCCCATTAAAATCGACCATCAATTGTATAAACCCTTAAACTGTATTATCAAACCCCTCAAATACCCGATTTCCCATTAAAATTCATCAAATATCTCCACTTCAACTCGTAAATTCAACAAAATCCCAAATACCAACACTTTAATTAATCTATTCCAACCTACCAAATAGAAGAAATTCCTTAATGCCCAATACCCAAAGTTTTGAAAACTCCAATTCCCAAAACCCTATAAACCCAACCCAACCCTCTACCCACATACCAAAACCCGACCCGAGCCCCACCCACCCAAAAACCAAACCACTCAAAAATTCCACTAAAAGGGAAACCCAAGTAGGGTGATGTAGGGTATTCATTGAAAATTAAAACTAAAAACCCAGAAATCAAGTCAACTCTTCGAGATGACCCTCTAGAATAGGAGAAAAGTGGGTTTGAGAGGTTTATGAGATTGAAAAGGGTGATACTACTATTGTGCCTCGAACCGCGAGGCAACGAGCTAGGGTACAGGATACAGCCCAGAACACACCTCAGCCTACTACACATCCCCCACTACCTGCCACACTTGTGACTCCTACTCAGTTATCTGATTCTTCCCCTAAGTCTAAAGAGGGGGAAAATACTTCTGCAATCGATGAGACTGGTAGTGGGGAGTATGCACCTGCGAACGATGAGAATGGCAAAGGTAAGGATGCTTCAGAGTTCGGTGACAGTGGAGAGGATGCTGAGACAACTTCTGTTTCAAGTACTAGTGTCCGGGATTTGATGACCTCCTCACAGAGATAGTTGGTTGCACAATGGGATGCATCGGTAGTACGACAGAAGAACATGAAGTGGTGTGTTCAGGATATGAAGTCCATCTATGATAGAGATACGAAACATACTTAACGGGGTTCGTTTAAGGGAAATATCACTGAGGAGCCCCGATTTAGGATAGATAATTTGAATGAGATACCCGAGATTAGGACACTATTTGATAGATATGCTTCGGGTGGATGACGGAGCCTTGTGGTAGTTATAGTCCAGATTAGGTACGCGAGTTATATGCATTATATGCTGCTTTAGTTAATTTGATAACATCTCTAGACCAGTGAGCTCGGGACTAACCATCGTTGACTCACACATTGGTTTGTGGTACACAAGTTGATATATTTGAACAGAGGATACAAAGGTTCTTGTTTGGTATCGGTCGTGAGATTTCGGTAAATATAGCTGAGTTTGATCACCGCATGGTAACGGTGAAGAATAGGAACAAAATGAAGGATACGAATCAGCGATTGGATCTATTATAGTGGATTGTGAGTTATATCGCTGAGGATGGGGTAGATGCTAGATGGGTAGCTGAGAAATCGGACATTAAGAAGTCCTCACTCCACTTTATGGGGAAGTTTTGGTGGTTAGTTGTACGAAATTGCCTCGGTCCCATATGTGCTGATAATTCTCTTAAACTTGACCTAGTGGTTCTAGTGGCCATCATCATGGTAGGTTATGACATCAACTTCACCCGCTACATTATTGACGAGATTCACGAGTCAGCTTTCTGAGATTTCACCAACATTCCTTTCCTATGTATGATTCAGGGTTTATGTACTGTTATTGGTGTGGTCATGCTACCTAGGGTTGATCACCATATTGAGGTTACCCGAGTGGATGATGTGGGATTGATGCAGCATCGGGCCAACCCAATTTCCCAGAGGAGGTCTCAGCCCTCTACTTCGTCAGGAGTGGCCTTTTTTGAAGGACATGTAGATCGAGAGGAGTCGATTGGCACCCTAGCCTCGATTAGTGAGCCCAAGGCCGTGAGACAGACTAATGAGGGTACAGACCCCATGATTGATGGGAGGTATCCACCACTGCACACACACACACACCCCATCTAGCATGGTTTCAGTTTTAAGAAACTTTCTGCAGCAGCTGGTGGATAGGAAGACATAGGTAATGGAGCAGCAGACTCACATAGAGGCCCAAATGGCTAAGTTAGTGACTCAACTTAAGCCATAGGTTTGATCTTCAATTGAAGCATCTAAGGTGAGAGTCGAGGCTCGTATGTTAGCTTTCATGGATAGATCTAAGCGAGAGTTGCATAGGCAGATTGACATCTTTGATAAACAGATGGGTAACCGGCTGTGGGAGGCCCATATTCAAGACTTGATGAGTTTGACCTAGGAGGTCGCTTCTTTGATGGCAGAGGTTGGAACTTTAGCAGTCAGCCATACTCCTATCATTTTTCCTATGCCGACACTGGTCTCGACAGCACCGGCTTTTGTGGTTGATTTGTTTGCTGATGAGGAGCCTTTTATTGCTAAAGGCAAGAGGCCATGGAGTCTGAGGGCTAGACTGAGAGTGGAGACAAGTTTGAGAGTGATATGTGGAGGGTGACTAAGTTCTCCCAGGTAGAGTTTCATGTTAGCCAGATTTCCCTAGAGCAGAGAGACCTGGGTGCATCCTCTAGTCAGTCACCCCCTCCATCAAAAGCACCCAACATGGAGCCTAGAGAGAATACAAATAATCCTACTGTGGGCGAGCCTATATATGGCTCCTAGGGTGCCACATGTATGTTTCTCACTCCCTTACACTTATCATATTTATAGTTGTGCACTGAGGGCAGTGCATCATTATTTAGTTGGGGTGGGGGTACACCACCACTAGAGGGTTTTTTTTGCCTTGTTTCTTTTCCCCCGAGTGTGCCATCATAGTAGAACCGAAATGTTTAGGTTGTTGTTTATGTTTCATTATGTGTTTTCTTGTTAAGTTAGGAGAAATATAGGGAAACTTAGTGCAGTCAATTTTGAATAATAATGACGCTTTTTGATTGTTAAAAGGACACCTCTTCTGAAAAATGTTGTTTTGGACTCTGTGTGTAGTTATGTTAGTCTGTGACAGCTGTTGGATCTTGTTATGACATTAGTTTTATAAGCAGAATAACTATAGCTTAGCAATGCATAAACTGGATAGGTAGTAGTTGATAGTGTAACCCTGTTCTATGTGTGTGTGAGGTCATTACCTAGTTCACTTTGTGTGTACAATCCAGAATATGCCCGGTTAGTCTTGCCTAGGTTAGAGGATAGTGGTTAGAAAAGGATCATAGGTCATTTTTGAATAAGTCCACTTTAAGCCTAAATGCCTGACCAAATAAAGTAAATATTCCTTGATCCTGAGTTTGAGCCTTAATTGACCTTTTTCTTTCATTAGTCTATTCACCTTCCTATTTTGACTTACAATGAACCTGTGTTTACCCTGGTATCTCCTTGGACATTGTGTACCTGAACTCAGGAAAATCGCCTGATTTGATGGTGGCTATCATAGGGGTGTGTAGCTTGATATGGGTATGAAGAAGGAGTTAATAAAAGAAAGGAGAACATAGTTGGCTGTGAAGAAAAAGAAAGAAAAGAAGTGAAAAAAATAGAGTTTGTAAAAAGGAAAAAAAAACAAAAAAGAGAAAAAAAATATATATATTGAAATCGTAAAGAAAATTACACCCAAAATCTGAAAACAAATGAAGGAGAATAAGGGAGAATAAAATAAGTATGGTTGGAAAGTGAAGCCAAAATAGTGTAGTATCAAAGAGGGTTGAGTACCGTATCTGACTGTCCGAAAAACTAAGGCATAGAAAATAAGGGCAAGCCTATGGTATTTCACGCAAATTGTTTGAACTTCTTTGTGAGAGAACGTGTTTTGATCTAGTCCCTATGTTGATATTCATTAGTATATTCTTAGTGTATGGGACTTTTTTGTTGTGCGAGTACATGGGTTGTATTATTAGCTACTTTTTTTTGGATAATTCATTTTCATATATGCTTAGTTGTTTATTCATAATCTGATTGTGTCATGATAATATGTTGAATGTATCCGCATAGTGGTTTGACTTGTGAATATGAGGGGGTCAAAATTTTTGGTATCGAAAGAAATGAGTTGGCTGCCATAGGTCTCTTAGGTTTCTCTTAGTTAAGCATCGAATGTGTTGGTTTTGTTTTGTTTGCCTAAGGACATGCAAACGTTCTATATTGAGGGTGTTGATGTGTCATGATTTCATGGCACTTTCGATGTCTAAAACAAGGAAAATATTAAATAACTTGGGTATGTTTGGTAGGTATGATGTGTTTTCTATTCTACCTTGCAGGAAAATAGTTTATGGAGGCAAAATGGAGAAGACAGGAAGAAGCATGCACTGGAATGAAGTTTTTGAAGACAAAAGAGCGGAGATAAATTTCACCAAGTGACCCACGGTTGTGAATCACGGACTGTAGGTGGACCTAAGGACCGTAGGTAGACCTACAGACCGTAGGTTAGGTCCGTGAGTCAACTTCTGCAGTTGTGCATGGAGGCCTGATTCCTGCGATCTAGACCCACGGTCCGTGGGTTGATTCCACTACCTCAAGTCACGGTCCTTGAAAAGTTGCCGACTCTTTTCTCCTACTTTGTTTAGGATAGGATTCGCTTTATATCTATAAAAACCCTTAAGTTGTCCTGTGTTTGGGAGTTGTCTATTACATTGATTTGGATTCTATTACATTGTTTTGAGGTTAATAAACACATTGATCTTGTAATCTCAAACAACGATTCTAGGGTTTTGATTTATATTGAGATTTTGGGGTTTTATTCATATTGCAATTATGAATAGCTAAACCCCATAAGTAGGGTTGTGTCAACCATGAGGAATTAACGAAATGGGTTAAGTGCGAAGCAATTTCGAACTGGTGTAACTGCATGTATTGGTATTTTCTTCATTATAATTGACCTTCTAACGGTTGAAACGTTAGAAACTCGCCTATATTATAAACTTGCTCGAGAGAGAAGTAGAGATTGGGAAAAGGGAGTAACAACAGAGATTTAAAGCTATCAACCTTCATTTAATAACTTGAGTCGTAACAGGGATAGTTAATCAGAGATCAAGAACAATGGGTTAGTAGTGTGACATTCGGAGACCGAGAGGAGAAGAGTAAAATTCATCTAACCAAGGTCGAGAGACATTTAGATGAACCTATCTTTTTAGATTTTTCATGCAACGCAGCAGGAAAGTTTGCCAACACAAGTAACGGGTGGTGTTAAGGAATCTTGGGGATCACAGTCCTAGTGCCTTTGTCATATTGATCACAAATCCGACAATCAACAATTGTTACTGTTACTGTTTGTTTACAACAACCCTGTTTTTACTTATATTCCAATTACTCATACAAATACTTGATAGAATTTTGTCTTATTCCCTATGGGATTGACCCCAACCTAGTTGGGTTCTATATTTGATACAGTGACCGAGTTATACTTTTCTGGAGCTATAGTTTTGGAGACATCACTATGGCGCAAGGAACAAACTAAAATTCTGCATGTTCATGATTCTTTCACCACCCCTTGCTTTGGGGAGTGGCGCTAGTGGTCCTGAAAGGTCTCCAGATCCATGCCACTACTTGCTTTGCAGCTGTGGTGCAAGGTACAACTTCCCCAGCCTTGTTTTACTTGTTTTGCTACACATCATGATGTTGGTACTTCCTTGGTTCCTTGGTGCTCTCTTTCTACTTTTTTAAGCTCCATATACCTCAAGACTTTTCTATATAAACAAAACATGAAACACAAGTGTAAATCACATCATTTACGCTTAAAAATGATACTAAAAAGGAACAAATGTGAGGTGAATGATGGTAAAATAACATGGTTTTTAGCCACACATCATTGCTCCTATGCACCATTATTTGTTTATAAGCATATGCTATCACTTAACCCTACTGCATCAGAACACAACCCAAAGCAACACTAGAAGCATCACAATAGACTAAAAACCACTAAACTTAAACTGGAAGCATCATAATCAGAGCTAGAGTAAGTAAGGCCTTGAGATGAAAGCTCACCTTACACTCGATGGAAGACTTGAACAAGACATCCTTCCTAGTCAATCTAGTCAATGACACAACAAAAGAAAAAAATCCATTAACGAACTGTCTGTAGTAACCTTCCAACCCAACCAAACTTCAAACCTCAGTAAAAGAAGTGATCCTAGCCTAATCATGAACTACCTTAATATTCACTAGGTCAACCATAATCCTCTCCTTGGACACCACGTGTCCCAAGTATACTATAAAATCAAGACAGAACTCACACTTTAATAATTTGGCATAAAAACGTTGATCTCTCAAAGTATGGAGCACAATCCTCAAAATTTACTCGTGTTCCTCCCTATTCCTTGAGTAAAAAGGATGTCATCAATAACAAAATCATGAAAGAGTCAAAATATGGCCCAAAAATGCAGTTCGTCAATTCCATAAATGTTGTTGGGGCATTGGTCAACCAATAAGATATCACCAGGAGCTCATATGGTCGTAGCGAGTCTTGAACTTTGTCTTAGGTATGTCTGCTACTGTAATCCTCAATTGATGATACCCAGATCTCAAGTCAATCTTAGAAAACAAGGTTGCACCCTGAAGCTGGTCAACCATAAAATTAATACATGGCATTGAATTCCTATTCTTTATAGTCACCTTGTTCAACTTCTAATAATGGATGCACATATGCATGATGTGGTCCTTCTTCTTCAAAAATAGGATAGAAGCACACTAAGGAGAAACACTCAAATTGATGAAACCCTTACCCAAAAAATCCTTAATATGGACATTAAGAAAATTCAACTTAGTAGGAGACATGCGATAAGGTGAAATAGAAATGGCCTTGGTGCCCATCTCAACATCAATAGCAAAGACAATATCACGCTCAGGTGGGAGGCCAGGCTAGTCAGTAGGAAAGACATTAGCAAACTCAAAGACCACTAGAGTAGCATCAAGGGATGTAGTGTCAACAATAGTGTCATGAAAATAAGCAAGATAAGCCAAACACCCAATCGACACCATCCTTCTTGCCTAAATATAAGAAATAATCTCTTCCAGTCAATGACTATCAGAACCCCACTGCATGATTGGGGGAATGGCAGGCACGACTAAGATAACAGCCTTTGCAAAGTAATTCAAGACTACATGATAAGGAAATAATTAGTCTACACCCAGAATAGCATTAAAATCAACCGTATCAAGTATAATAAGATCATCCCAAGTGTCATACTCTATGATAGTTTTCCCACAGGATCTCAATACCCAATGCACCACAAAAGAATCACCTATGGGAGTATTTACATGCATGGGCACAGGAAGAAGCTCACTAACCAACCTCAATTGGGAGGCAAAATATACTGATACATATGAATAAGTGGAAGTCGGATCAAATAATACAGAAGCTAGCTATCGACAGACTAAAATCATACATGTGATCAGTAAGTATGATGCCTTCACCTTTGTCCTACGAGGAAAGGCATACAAGTGTGTGTGCCCACTCACGCACTAAAAACTTGACCGACCATATGATCTACCTAATTGACCTCCTCCGTGAGAACTCGGTGAACCACCCCTACCGCTCTAAAAACCACCTATGGCCAGTGGCGCCACTATTCCAAGAGTCTAAGTTGTCTACACTAAACACTCGATCATCCCACTTTAGGGAGACTCTCTAGTAAAGTGACCAACTACCCCATAATCATATCAAACCCCGGGTGAAATTTTCTAACAAAATGAACCTACTGATTAGGAATGGCCACCAAGCCTAAAGACCCAGAATAAGAACCCCATAATAGCTTGCCGAAGCTCTGACCACTGTACCCTAGCTAATTACCATAGGAAAGATGAAGTGCGGCCCATACAGGCCAACTAGGATAAAATTATTGTTTTTGATGTTGTTATTCCCTACCAGGGAATCCCCTAACTCAAAACTGTGAACCACTTTGACTACCACTATAACTACCCTGATGGTGTAACCTCTTATTGCTGCCTCTATAGGCCTCACTATGAATACAATATCTAAGAATGGCTAACCAAAGATATCATGCCCTCAGTAGCTAAACAAAACTAAAGTCTAAAAACCCTGATAAAGAAATGCACTCTCTCATGCTTGGTGGGAAGAATCATAGTTACATGACTAGTTAAGACATAAAACTTATCATTGTACTCATATACAGTCATGGAACCCTGCTCTAACATTGAAATCTCATCCCTTAGTCACCCATGCATGATGTGTGGCATATATTTCCCTAAAAGAGCCATGAAGATCTATGCCCAAGCCATAAGAGGTGACCCAGCTGGTCTGCGCTCAATATACACCCTCCACCACAACTTTATTGAATTGTCAAGAAAAAATGTGTAATATATACAATGAAAATCATCTAGGCCAAATTAATGCAACCTCTTTTGATAGGTGATGAGAAATAAATGGGCATCTTCCCCTGGAGCACCTAAAAACCTCGAAGGAGCCAATATAAAGAACCAAACCAACATCTTCTGCTTCTCTAAGTCTTGGCTAGTCAGGATTCTATCGTCTTGGGAACTATCAACAATGGTAAAACCTCTAATCTAGGAGTTGTAGCATCATGCTACACTCATATACTTGTTCTACCTAGTGCTTACCCCGAGCAAATGTTTGGGGCCCATTTATTGAGTAACCTATAATTATACCCAATAAGTGGACTAGATCATCCTGTATAACAGACGTGACTATAAACTAGGGTGGAGCTTGGGCTGTCCCCTGGATAACTGACTACTGAGGTGGTAGATCTGCTGGTGCTGGCTGCATATCTATAACCGCCTCTAGATCTATGAATGTTTTTGGCAATGGCTCTTAGGCTTGGTCCTGTACTGGGCTAAGGCTAGAGCCCAACCTCTACCTCAGGGTCAACCTCTACCCAATCCCCTAACTGGAACCCTAGCTGCTGGAGTGAAGGCCTCACCCTCTGTCTCTATATCCTCATCTAAAACATCCCTACGAAAAAGTTATACAAATTATTTTATAGAAACTAATAAGAACCTAACCAAACGACAAGAAATCAAAAGGTGAAATCATCCTAAGAATGCCTTATAGACCACCCGAATATAGGCATACGATCCACGAGACTCTACTAGACATTTTACTCTTACACAACTGACAATGGTAAACCTAGGCTCTGATACCAAACTGTCACGACTTGAAATATCCGGTTATGATGGAACCAACTATAACTCGCCAGTAGGTAAGCAAAACCCATAGCCTGGAATAATAGGAAACAGGACATAAAGAACAAAAGATAAACACGAGATAATAGGGAAAATACCTAAAGGCTAAAATAAGAAATAAGACCCGAACATACATAGATAGTGAGGAAAGAAACAAAATATACAAAATGATCCCCCAAGACCTTGTATATATTTGTGCATCAGTTGCTATAACTAGATGGAGTACACCATAGATATAAATATATATATATATATATATAGAACTATCTCAAAATATAAAAAATAATACTAGTCCAAAAAGTAGAAGGAGATGGGTCAACTATGGCAGCCAAAATCTCACCCTATGTCTTCGAATCCAAAAGGTCCGCACGAGAAAAGGTGTCAGCACCATTGAATCATACTAGGATCTGTATCAGGGAAAGAGACGAAGAATTCTAGCTTGAGTACCTAAATATATGGTACTCTACAGGAATCATAGGCCAACTAAGCTCAAATAAGTTATAAGTACAACAAAATATGAATATAACTAAGTTAAAGTAAAGAAAAGACAAAAGGTGAATAATAGGTTAAATCTAAACAAATAAAGGGGAAATATGTGAAATACCTCAACAAGCATAATTGTAAGCTAACTATAATCTAAACAAGGATCACATGCTCAAAAATTGAGCATCATCAGACCACAAATCGAACCCCAAAATAGTCCCAAAATATGGAGGATAATTAAGAAATTAAACTAATGATTAATTAGGATTAAAGTCGTAAACTTACGAGATTAAGAAGGGAATTAGGGTAAGTAATAAGGGATTAACGTCCCTAGCTTCAATAGATTGACCCTAAACAAGATCCCAAGCTCAAGGTTCAATAATTGATGAAAACACATGGAAAAATGATTCAAAATCATGAAGAAGAGTTTATATGCTGCCAAGGGGTTACTCATTGTGATTGGGAGACCCTCTAGTCGCAATTACGGGACCCCACCAGGTGGCCTATCGTGATCGTAAAAACTAACCTTCTGATTGTGATTTATAAAATACTTAACCCTCATGATTTCGAAGGTCCTTATCGTGATAGCGATGAAAGATTTTGGCTGCAAAAGGTGTTGTTCACTAATAAATTTTTAGCTAAGTCTAAAATTATTGACCTAGAGCTCGGGATTAGTTAGGAACCCTTTGAACACAAGCGAGATATGTTACCTTTTTAAAAATGGCATTCTGGACTCAACAAAATTGATGAAATCACCAATAGAGATCATTTTAATGAAAAGTGGATCCCACACCCAACCTTTTATTTTAATTAAAACCAACTAATAACCCAAATTGAGTCTAAAAACCTCAGGACCCCTAGTCCAATGTCCACACTTTGGAGCTAATGAAATTGTTAAAATTCTCATCCGAGGCCATTTACTAGATGTTTTGATTGAAGTCAAATTTCTCAACATCAAAAGCTCCAAAATAGGGAAATTAGCTTAAAGCTCAAACGAACTACTCTGGAACCAAACCGAATGTCCCGGACAATCATAATGGACCTTAGCCTCTATAGGAGAGATCCACATATAGAAAAAGCATGAAAATAGACAAAATGACCTAGAAGGTCATTACATGTATTTATCAGGATTCTCTTCTAACTAGATGGTCTGCCTCATTTTTAAAGTTTCTCATAAAGTGTGCCTTAACTTCTTTGTCCAAATTGATTTACAATTTAAATTTGCACGAAGAAGGATTCTGGTCGAAAATTACTTGAATTGTGCAAATTTTTCTCCTTTTTAAACTATTTCCAAAGTTAGTTGTACAATCCTCAAATGGTGTTCGTGCTCCTCCCTACTCCTCGACTAAATAAGGATGTCATCAATAATACAGTCATGAAGGAGTCAAAATATGCCCAGAACATCCATTTCATCAATTCCATGAATGCTACTAAGGCATTGGTCAACCCAAAAGATATCACTAGGAGCTCATTATGGTAGTAGCTAGTCTTGATGGTTGTCTTAGGGATGTCCATTACCATAATCCTCAATTGATGGTATCCATATCTCAGTCAATCTACAAAAACAAGGTTGCACCCAGATGCTGGTCAAATAGATCATCAATACAAGGTATCAGATATTTATTCTTTATAGTCACCTTGTTCGGCTACTAATAATAGATACACATATGCATGATGTCGTCCTTTTTCTTCAAAAGTAGGATAGGAGCTCCCCAAGGAGAAACACTCAGACTAATGAAACCTTTACCCAGAAGATCCTGAATATGGATATTAAGCTACTTCGTCTCAGTAGGAGACATGCGATAAGGTGAAATAGAAATGGCCCTGGTGCCCATCTCAACATCAATAGTAAAGACAATATCACACTCAAGTGGAAGGCTAGGCTAGTCGACAGGAAAGACATTAGCAAACTCACGGACCACTAAATAAAATCAAGGGAAGTAGTGTCAACACTAGTGTCACGAAAATAAGCAAGATAAGTAAACCACCCAATCGCCACCATCCTTCTAGCCTGAATATAAAAAATAATCTCAGCCAGTCTATGACTATCAGAATCCCACCACATAACCAGGTGAATGGCAGGCACGTCTAAGATAACGGTCTTTCCAAAGCAATTCAAGACTGCATGATAAGGGGATAACTAGTCCATACCCAGAATAGCATCAAAATCAATTGTATCAAGTATAATAAGATCATCCTAAGTGACATACCCCACGATAGTTTAGCCACAGGATCTCAATACCTAATGCACTACTAAAAAGTCACCTACAAGAGTATTTACATGTATGGACACAAGCAGAGGTTCACTAACCAACCTTAATCGGGAGGCAAAATATACAGATACAAAAGAATAAGTGGAACTCAGATCAAATAATATAGAAGCTAGCTATCGACATACTAAAATCATACATGTGATCACTAAGTCTGATGCCTTCTCTTTCGTCCTACGAAGAAAGGCATGCAACTGCCTGCGCCTACTACCTTACTAAGAACCTGACTGACCACATGTCCTACCTAACTTACCACCTCTATAAGAATCCAAAGAACCTCCCTTACTGCTCTGGGAACCACCTATAGCCGGTGTTGCCACTATTTTAAGAGGCTAAGTTTTTTGCATTGAACATTCAATCATCCCATATCGGGGAGACTCTCTAGTAAAGTGACCAACCACCCCATAGTCATATCAAACCCTCGTTGACCAGCCCTAATTAGATGAACCTGGTAATTATGAATTTCCACCATAGACTAAACACCAAGAATGAGAACCCCATGATGGCAGACCGAAGCTCTGACCAGTGTACCCTAGCTGATTACCATTAGAAAGCTGAAGTGCGGCCCATACAGGCCTACTAGGATAGAAGTATTGTTGCTGATGTTGCTGTTCCCTACTAGGGGATCCCCTACCTCAGAATTATGAACCATTATGACAACCACTATAACTACCCTGATGGTGTGGCCTCTTATTGCTGTCTTTGTGGACTCACTATGAATACCATCTATAATGCGAGCATGATTAACAAGATCTAAGAATGGATAATTAATGATATCATGGCCTCAGTAGCTTGATGGAGCTAATGTCTAAAAACCATGATAGAAATGCACTCTCTCATGCTCATTGGGAAAAATCATAGTTGCATGCCTAGATAAGTCATAAAATTGATCCTCATACTTAGATATGGTTATGAAACCCTGCTCTAACCTTGAAAACTCATCCCTCAGTCATCCATGCATGATGTGAGGCATATACTTCCCAAAAAAAGCCTCAAAGAACTATGTCCAAGTCATAGAAGGGGGCCCAACTGGTCTGCACTCAATATACACCCTCCATCACTGCCTTATTGAATTGTTAAGCAGAAATATGTAATCCACACTATTAAAATTATATAGGCCAAGATTATGCAACCTCTCCTAATAGGTGATAAGAAACAATTGAGCATCTTCCCCTTGAGCACCTGAAAACCTCAAAGGAGCCAATATAAGGATCCAAACCAACATTTTCTACTCCTCCAAGTCTTGGTTAGTTGTGATTCCATCGGCTTGGAAACCATCGACAATGGTAAAACCTCTACTCTAGGAGTTGTAGTAGCATGTGGCACTCATATACTTGTTCCACCCAGTGTTTCCCCCTGATCAAATGTTTGGGCCTCATTCATTAAATAACTTATAATAATACCCAATAAGTGGACTAGAGCATCCTGCTTAACAGACGAGGCTATAAACTAGTGTGGAGCCTAGGTTGTCCCCTAGCCTACTGACTGCTGAGGTGGTAGATCTGTTGGTGCTGACTGCCTATCTATAACCACCTCTGACTTTATAAATGTCTTTGGCGATGTTGGGCCTTATCCTGTGCTGGGGCTATGGCTAGAGTCCAACCTCGACCTTAGGGTCAACCTCTACCCCATCCCCTAACTAGAGCCCTAGCAGCTAGAGCGGAGGCCTCATCCTCAGTCGCTATAGTCCTCTTCCAAAACATCCCTACAAAAGAGTGAAACAAATTATTTTATAGAAACAAATAAGAACATAAGAAATCGACAAGGAACCAAAAGGTAAAATCATCCTAAGAATGCCTTATAGCCCACCCGAAGATAGGCATATGATCCATGGGACTCTACTAGACATTTTGCTCTTACACAAATGACTGTGGTAAACCTAGGCTCTGATACCAAATTGTCATGACCTGAAATCTCAGGTTATGATGGTACCTACTATAACCCACCTGTAGGTAAGCAAAACTCAGTGCCCAAAATGATAGGTAACTGGACATGAAGAAGAAAAGATAAACATGAGATAATAGGGCAAATACATAAAGACTAAAATAAGAAATAATACCCGAACATACATATATAGGGAAGAAAGGAACATAATGTACAAAATGATCCCCTAAGACCTTGTATATATTGGTGCATCAGTTACTACAAATACATAGAGTAAAACATAGATAATATATATATATATATATATACATAACTATCTCAAAATATAAAAAATAAGACTAGTCCAAGAAGTAGAAGGAGATGGGTCAACTCTGGTAGCCAAAATCTTACCATATATCTTCAAGTCCAAAAGGTCCGCACAAGGAAAGGCGTCAGCAATGATGACTCATACTAGGATCAACATCAAGGAAAGAGATGAAGAAGTGTAGTTTGAGTACCAAAACATATGGTACTCCATACGTATCATAGGCCAACTATGCTCAAATAAGTTATAAGTACAATAAAATATGAATATAACTAAGGTAAAGCAAAGAAGGGACAAAAGGAGAATAATAGGTTAAATCTAAACAAATAAAGGAGAAATATGTGAAATACCTCAACAAGCATAATCACAAGATAACTATAACCTAATTGGACCCTCATAATGTCGAAAGACACAAACAACAGTCAATGCTAAATTACAAACAATGCATAAGAGTAGATAAATGCAAGTGGATTCCACGGGATACTTCTCCTCCAACATATATATCTTGAAAAGTTTAGACTCATGGGGGACTCACGATATCCATATACCTTTCCAGGAATAAAACCAGGACTTTTGAACATTAATTAATAGTATTATGTCCTTGGACTCGAATTAGGACTAAAATTAGTCCATTATCCCTTTTTAAAACTCAAAATCTAGTAAGATGTTCCTCAAGTTCCATTTTAAAACTGCAAAATTGTATTTTAGGCCACGTTTCCAATGTACCTAGGATATGCAGTCTATAAAAAGAGCAATGAGTGAGAAAATCAATCAAATAACCAAAATTTAATCTACCAACACAGAACCAAAGTAGCTCATAATCATCTAGCTATAGGAAGGATGTTCTCCTAGGGTGAACCACCGTAAAGAGGTAATACACTATCTACAAGGTCCCAAGAAACCCGACCTAAGGAAAACAACTACCCAAACCTAAACTAAAGCATCCAAAGATAGACATTAAGGCTACACGGCATGCTAGACTAACCTAAGTAATGAGGCAGCTACCTAAACTAAGGATTTATCACATAATTCTACTACAATGCCCTAAGTAAGTGAATAGAGTAATAAATACCTAAGTAAAGTGTATCCAGACCATAATGTCCACCTAAAAATTAGTAAATCATCTTAAAAGTATGTTAAACAACTATGTTTTAGAATAGGTAAGTGGTAACCTACCAAGGGGTCGAAAAATGAGCGCACGAATACCTAAACTAGAGCTTTTCCCTTCTGAAAAGCTAAGCTTCTGATTACTGTTACAAAATCAAAATAATAATCTACATGTTAAGAAATAAAGAATGATCCTCATATTCTGAATTACTACTCTTTGCCAAAAATGGGTTAGAAATCACTTGTAGGGTCCACTTATGAAATTTAAAAATTAAATCGACAATGATGTCCCTCATTCTATAAGCATCACATGCTCAAAAATTGAAAAGTAGGTCCCACTCACAACCTTTTATTTTAATTAAAAACCAACCAGTAACCCAAAATGTGTCTAGAAACCTCAAGAACCCTAGTCCAAAATCCATAATTTGGAGCTAACGAAATTATCAAAGTTCACATCTGAGGCCGTTTACTAGTCAAATTTCTCAACATCGAAAGCTCCAAAATAGGGAAGTTAGCTTAAAACTCAAACGAACTGCTCAGAAACTAAACCAACTATCCTGGACAATCATAAACGAGTTGTAGCCTCTATAGGAAAGCTCGACATATAGAAAAAGCATGAAAATAGACAAAATGACCAAGAAGGTCATTACATGTATTCATCAAGATTCTCTTCTCACTTGATGGTTTGTCCTATTTTAAAGTTTCTCATAAAGTGCACCTTAAAGTTTTTGTCCAATATGATTTACAATTTAAATTTGTCGAAAGGGGGATTCTGGTAGAAAATTACTTGAATTGTGCAAATGTTTCTCCTTTTTAAACCATTTCCAAAGTTAGTTGTACAATCCTTATATGTTGCTCGTGCTCCTCCCTACTCCTCGACTAAATAAGGATGTCGTCAATAAACATAATCATAAAGGTGTCAAAATATGGCCAGAACATGCGATTCATATATTCCATGAATGCTACAGGGGCATTGGTCAACCCAAAAAATATCACCAGGAGCTCAAAATGGTTGTAGCAAGTCTTAAAGGTTGTCTTAGGGATGTCCGCTGCCATAATCCTCAATTGATGGTACCCAGATCTCAAGTCAATCTTAGAAAAGATGGTTGTACCCTAAAACTAGTCAAATATAGCATCAATACATGGCGTCGGATACTTATTCTTAATAGTCACCTTGTTCAGCTTCTAATAATTGATACACATATGCATGATGTCGTCCTCCTTCTTCAAAAATTCTATAGGAGTACCCCAAGAAGAAATACTCAGATTGATGAAACCCTTACCCAAAAGATCATGAATATAGATATTAAGATACTTCAACTTAGCAAAAGACATGCGATAAAGTGAAATAGAAATAGCCCTGGTGCCTATGTCAACATCAATAGCAAAGAAAATATCACGCTCAGGTGGAAGGCCAAGCTAGTCAGTAGGAAATACATTAGCAAACTCATGGACCACCGAAATAGAATCAAAGGAAGTACTGTTAACACTAGTGTCACAAAAATCAGCAAGATAAGCCAAACACCCAATCGACACCATTCTTCTAGCCTGAATATAAGAAATAATCTCTGCTAGTGTATGACTATCAGAACCCCACCATATGAGCGGGGGAATGAAAAGCATGGCTAAGATAATGATATTTCAAAAGTAATTCAAGACTGCATGATAAGAGGATAACCAGTCTATACCCATAATAGCATCAAAATCAACTGTATCAAGTATAATAAGGTCATCCCAAGTGTCATACTCTATGATAGATTACCCACAAGATCTTAATATCCAATGCACTACTAAAAAATAAGTTTCGAGAGTATTTACATGCATGGGCATAGGCAGAAGCTCACTTACCAACCTTAATCGGGAGGCAAAAGATATTAATACATAATAATAAGTTGAACTCACATAAAATAATACAGAAGCTTGCTATATACATACTAAAATCATACATGTGATCATAAGTCTGGTTCCTTCACCTTTTTCCTACAAGGAAAGGTATACAACTATTAGTACCCACTGTCGTACTAAGAACCTGACAGACCATATATTACCACCTCCACTAGACCTCGGAGAACCACCCCTATAGCTCAGGGAACCACCTATAGCCGGTGGCGCCTCTATTCTAAGAGGCTAAGTTGTCTGCACTGAACATTCGATCATCCCACATTGGGGAGACTCTCTAGTAAAGTGACCAACCACCCCATAATCATATCAAACCCCAGGTGACCTACCCTTATGATATGAACCTACTGATTAGGAATTGCCACCATAGCCTGAAGACCTCGAATGAGAACCCCATGATGGCAGACCGAAGCTTTGACCACTGTACCGTAGCTGATTACAATTAAAAAGCTGAAGAGCGGACCATACAGGCCTACTAGGATAGAAGTATTATTGCTGATATTGTTATTCCCTACTAGGGTATCCCCTACCGAAGAACTCTGCACCTTTATGACAACTACTATAACTACCCAGATGGAGTGGCCGCTTATTATTGTCTCTATATATGAATACCATCTATAGTGTGAGCATGATCAAAAAGATCTAAGAATGGCTAATTAATGATATCATGTCCTCAGTAGCTAGACAGAGCTAACCAATGCATGGTGGAAAGAATTATAGTTACAACCTAGATAAGTAATAAAACCGATTCTCGTACTCAAATATGGTCATGGAACCCTGCTCTAACCCTAAAAAATCATCGCTCAGTCACTCATGCATGATGTAAGGCATATACTTCCCCAAAAAATCCTCGAAGAACTATGCCCAAGTCATAGAAGGGGACACAAAAGGTTTACACTCAATATACACCCTCCACCACTGCCTTATTGAATTGTCAAGCAGAAATGTGTAATCTAAACGATGAAAATTAGCTAGGTCAAGATTATACAACCTCTCCTAATATGTGATGAGAAACAAATGGGCATCTTCCCCTAGAGCACCTGAAAACCTCAAAGGACCCAATATAAAGAACCAAACCAATATCTTGTACTCCTCTAAGTCTTGGATAGTCGGGATTCTATCAGCTAGGCAACCATCGACATTGGTAAACCCTCTACTCTAGGAGTCATAGCAGCATGCTGCACTTGTATACTTTTTCTACCTAGTGCTTCCCCCTGAGCAAATGTTTGGACCCCATTCATTAAATAACCTATAATAATATAAAATATGTGGACTAGAGCATCCTGTATAACAGACGTGGCTATAAACTTAGGTGGAGCTTGGGTTGTTCCCAGGCCGACTGACTACTGAGGTGGTATATCTGTTGGTGTTGGCCGCCTATCTATAACAGCCTCTGGCTCTATAAATGTCTTTTACAATGACTTTTGGGCTTGGTCCTGTGTTGGTGCTATGGCTTGAGCCCAACCTTGACCTCAGGGTCAACCTCTACCGCATCTCTTAACTAGAGCCCTAGTAGCTGGAGCAAAGGCCTCTCCCTCTATCACTATAGCTCGCGTACAAAACATATCTACCAAAGAGTGAAACAAATTATTTTTATAGAAACTAATAAGAACATAAGCAAACGACAAGGAATCAAAAGGTGAAATCTTCCTAAGAATGCCTTATAGCCCACCCGAAGATAGGAAAACGATCCACAGTACTTTACTAGACATTTTGCTCTTACAAAAATGGCAGTGATAAACCTAGGATCTAATACCAAACTGTCATGACCTGAAATCTCAGTTTATGATGGCACCTACTGTAACTCACCAGTAGGTAAGCTAAACCCATAGCCCGAAATGATAGGTGACTGACCATAAAGAAGAAGAGATAAACATGAGATAAAAAGGCAAATACATAAAGGCTAAAATAATAAACAAGACCCAAACATACATATATAAGCAGGAAAGGAACAAAATATACAAAATGATCCCCTAAGAACTTGTATATATTTGGGCATCAGTTACTACAAATACATAGAGTAAAATATAGATATAATATATATTATATATATACAAAACTGTCTCAAAATATAAAAAATAAGACTAGTCCAAAAAGTAGCAGGAGATGGGTCAACTCTGGTAGCCAAAAATCTCACCCTATGTCTTCGAGTCCAAAAGGTCTGCACGAGAAAAGACGTCAGCAAAGATGACTCATACTAGGATCTACATTAGGGAAAGATATGAAGAAGTGTAGTATGAGTTCAATAACACATGGTACTTCATAGGCATCATAGGCCAACTAAGCTCAAATAAGTTATCAGTACAATAAAATATAAATATAACTAAGGTAAAGTAAAGTAAGGACAGAAGGAGAATAATAGGTTAAATCTAAACAAATAAAGGAGAAATATGTGAAATACCTCAACATGCATAATAGTAAGCTAACTATAACCTAATCATACCCTCATAAGCCTGAAAGACACAAACAACATTTAATACTAAATTACAAACAATGCATAGGAGTATATAAATGTAAATAGATGCCACGAGATTCATTATAGAATGAATGTCATACCCAATAATACAATATACTCCTCATCCAACATATATATCTTGAAAATTTTAGACTCATGGGGGACTCACGATATCCATATACCTTTCCAGGAATAAAACCAGGACTTTTGAACATTAATTAATAGTATTATGTCCTTGGACTCGAATTAGGACTAAAATTAGTCCATTATCCCTTTTTAAAACTCAAAATCTAGTAAGATGTTCCTCAAGTTCCATTTTAAAACTGCAAAATTGTATTTTAGGCCACGTTTCCAATGTACCTAGGATATGCAGTCTATAACAAGAGCAATGAGTGAGAAAATCAATCAAATAACCAAAATTTAATCTACCAACACAGAACCAAAGTAGCTCATAATCATCTAGCTATAGGAAGGATGTTCTCCTAGGGTGAACCACCTTAAAGAGGTAATACACTATCTACAAGGTCCCAAGAAACCCGACCTAAGGAAAACAACTACCCAAACCTAAACTAAAGCATCCAAAGATAGACATTAAGGCTACACGGCATGCTAGACTAACCTAAGTAATGAGGCAACTACCTAAACTAAGGATTTATCACATAATTCTACTACAATGCCCTAAGTAAGTGAATAGAGTAATAAATACCTAAGTAAAGTGTATCCACACCATAATGTCCACCTAAAAATTAGTAAATCATCTTACAAATATATTAAATGAGCTAAGTCTTAGAGTAGGTAAGTCGTAACCTGCCAGGAGGCCAAATAACGAGCTCACAAATACCTACACAGGAGCTTTTCCTTCTAAGAAGCCTCCGCCTGCTATCACACTATCAAAATAATAATCTACATGTTAAGAAAGAAAGAATTATAACCGTAGTGTGAATTACTACTCTGGGCAAAAAATGGGTTAGAATTCACTTGTGGGCTTACTTATAAAATTGAAAAATTAAACCCACAATGATGTCCTTCATTCAACAAGGATCACATGCTCGAAAATGGAGCATGATCAGTCCACAAATCGAACCTCAAAATAGTCCCATAATATGGAGTATAATTAAGAAACTAAACTAATGATTAATCAAGATTAAAGCCATAAACTTATGAGATTAAGAAGGGAATTCGGGTAAGGAATAAGGGATTAAAGTCCCCAGCTTCAATAGATAGACCCTAAATAATATCCCAAGCTCAAGGTTCAATAAAAGAGGAAAACACATGGAAAAGTGGTTCAAAAATCATAAAGAAGAGTTTATATGCTGCCAGGGGGTTGCTCATCACTATCGCAGGACCCTCTAGACGTAATTGAGGGACCCCACCAAGCTGCCCATCGTGATCGCAAAAACAAGCCTTTTGATTGTGATACCTAATTCCTTAACCCTGATGATATCGAAGGCCCTTATCGCAATAGCAGTGAAGGATTTTGGTTGCACAAGGTGTTGTGCGTTATAATTTTTTTAGCTAAGTCTAAAATTTCTGACCTAGTGCTTGGGATTAGATTGGAACCCTGTGAACACAACCGAGATATGTTGCCATATTAAAAATGGCATTCTGGACTCAACAGAATTGATAAAATTACCAATAGAGATTGCATGACAATATCAAAAAATTTGAGATTGTTTGAGACAATGTGCTAAAATATTCGGTCAATGTACGTGAAACTAAAACAAAGGATTTTATGAACATGTTCTCATAACCTAGTATTTTGAAACCATGAAAGAAATTGGCTGTTCATCGAGAGAGTTATGGAGAATTAAATATTTATTATTCATGAATGCTAATGGGTTTCACATCAAGCAAGAATTCGTCAATTTTGAGTTGTTTCTATCTTTAAACTATGAAAATATGTGGTGAGTTTGACATTGTTAGAGATTGGTGAATCCTAATAATAGTGTGAATATTTACATAAGGAATTTTTGAAGAATTTTCAAGTTTCATAAGCATTCTGCAGCATCCTATATGTCCGAATAAACTTAGAAATTGAAAAGTTTTAGTACATAAGAGTGATAAGTTAAGATATTTACCTTAAAAATAGAAATATTATTCTCCTAATCTTTTTTCGTTGACCAAACAATCAACCTAAAGAATCATCATCACAAATATCCTCTGTTACACACCTCATAATGGGTTTAATAGCCACTTAGTTAGTTTGAAGAATTGTATTTTGATGGCCTTCTTCAAAGAAACCATTTTGCTTCTCTGTGGATGGAGTTGTGGCGTGTCATAATTACGATGAGTAATAGAAAAAAGAGAATGGTTGGAAGCTTTAATGAAAAGGATTACTAAAGCGGTGTGGATTTTGAGGAAGATGAGAAGATTGAATTAAGAAGATTACTGATATGGTGCGTCTTTTGGATTGTAACAAAAGGTTAAAGAGGAATTAAAATAGAGAGATAAGAGGATATAGAGAATTAAAACATTGAAATACAGAGGAAAAAAAGATACATCCAAATCCTCACTCCTGATAGTGCCACATCACCAGTCTCAAGTCTTGCTTATATATATATAAGGGCCGCTTAAGCGGTCCCTACCAAGATGGCCAGCCACTTCTTGGCCACTAAGAGGCTACCACTTAAGTGGTCACCAAGACGCTTAAGTGACTGCACTAGCAACTTGACACCGACCATTTTCGCTAAGTCCTAAGGGACTCCGGTCAGGTGCTCGCGATTTTCTCAAAACCCCGTGCACACAAATGAATTATGCTATCCTAAAAAATTTTAGTGTTTCAAACTCAATGGAACTATCAAAATTTCTATCCGAGGTCGTTTTGACATAATGTAGGCCGACACCCAAGGTTTTGTATTTTACCAAAATCCACCCAATAGATAAAACTGAATATAGAAGCCTCGGGAACTTGACCAAGGGTCCCCCTAGCCTAAAGTCGACATTCCAGAGCTAAAGAAACCATCAGAATTGGCATCCAAGGCTGTTTACATGAAGTTGTGGCCTAAGAACATTTTTTCAACTTTGAAAGCTCTAAAACAGGGAAATGGCTATAAAAACTAAATGAACTGCCCGATAACCGATCTGTCAGTCCTAGCAAGTCATAAATGACTTGAAAAATTTATAAGAAAGCTCTAAAAATAGAAAAAGCACAAAAACATAGAAAATAACCTGGAGGGTCATTACAACTTCCATTACTAAAAGGACTTTAGTTCATAAAAGTAAAGAGTTAAGAAGTACCAAAGGCTCGAAAAGGTAAAAATACTGAGTTCGTATATTATGCTTGGTCACCCAGGTAGCCTTCTTGATCGGATGGTATCACCACTGAACCTTAACTATAAGAACATATTTAGAACGCAACCATTTGACATCTCTAGCTAGAATAGAGACTGGCTCCTCCACAAAGGTCAATCTCTCATCCAACTAAACCGCGTCCCACTAAAGCACATGAGACTCATCCAGAAAAAAGAGTCGAAGCATTAATACATAAAAGACTAAGTGAATGGCTAAAAATGCTGGAGGCAAGACCACTCATAAGCTACCTCCCTAACTGTCCAAAGGATCTTCAATGGATCGATATACGTAGGGCCTAGTTTGCCCCTATACCCAAACCTCATCACGCCCTTTATGGGTGACACTCGTAGGAAAACTTGGTAACCAACTCCAAATCTTAAGGCACAACGCCTACGATCAGCATAACTCTTTTGCCTGCTTGAGCTGCCTATATCCTATCCTGAATCACACAAACTCTATCCAATGACTCCCAAACCAGGTCGGTATCATATGGCCTAACCTTTGAAGTATCAAACCAACCCACTGGAGAATGAAAATTCCTACCATACAATGCTCCGAATGGTAACATCTAAATACTCGAATGGTAGCTATTTGTAACACCCCATACCTTCCTACTTCTACTTGACGATGTTGAGCAATGCTTAATCAGGAGTCGAGAGCCATAGATACGTATTTTGTAATGCTATGTATGAGATACTTGACTTTTAGCCTCGTAAATATGATTAAATCTTCATAGGAGGTGTTTTATGATTTTTGTGGAATATTTGTGGGGTTCAAAACGAGGCTAAGAGGACCTCTAAACAAATTATTTTAAGGTTAAGAAGTAAGTTATAGAATAGGACTTGAAGTATCTAACCAAACCCGCGAAGAGAAGTCAAAAAACGGAATTTTTGAAAAATCTAAGTGTTGGGCGCACCAGAGGGACAGACACGCCGCTCTGGGATAAAATTTTTAGTCCAAAGGCAGCAAGTTGGCGCGCCCAAGGGCGTGCCACGCTGGTTTTTCCATTTTTTTGAAAGTTGGAAATTTCTAAGTCCCAAGGGTATCTGGGGACGTACCGAGCCGATTTTTTCCACGTTTCTTATACAACCATGAGTATATACATGAAATGAATGACATATTACATTGGTCTTATAAAATTATTCGAGAACGAATTTGGGGTCAAATGAAAGTTTTGCCCTTAAGGTCAAAATAAACCAAACTTGGCTAGAATCACTTATGTTTGGGATTGAGGCTACGGATATGAGTAGCATGAGTGGGAATATGATTGTAATACGTATAATATGACTTAAACACGAGAAATTATTTATTTTATTGAGTTAAGTGGATTGGGCCCAAAAAAGATCCAAAAATGGAAAGAAAACATGGCCCAAGAATGGGTCAAAAGACCCATTCTTGCATTGATTGACCTTCTAGAACCCAACATTAGATTATAAAGAGTGGATAAGGATGGAATTGGGGGCCTATATAAAGGGCAAGAAAGGTTATTTTTATTTCTTCCAAAGTCTCATGCCTTTTTAGATATTTCTCAAGCATTTGTCTAGTTTCAAACCCTAAAGCAAATATTTCCTTTGGGACTCTTTGGTGCAGATCATCCTATTCCAAGCTTTGGTAAGTATTTATTCTCATGGATTAACATATTATATGCATGAAAGAGTATGTAGATCATGTTGGTTGTGCTTGAAAATGTTGGACATGGTACCTTGTGCTTTTGTATAAGATTTGTGATCCATGGGATTTAAGCTTGAATTAGGAGTTGTGCCTTTGATGAAAAAGCATGGTATGGATAAAATATAAACGTGTATGGTGTTATTTTGTTATTAAACTTGTTATTTTTCTATAAGTGTAAATTGGGGGATTTTGGCCGATATGTGCTATGAAGTGTATTAAGGGGAATTGATGGATTATTTGTGATGTGGTGTGGATAAGAAAGTATAAAGGAGAAGTGTTGTGGTGAAAGTATTGATTATCATGTATTGGTCAATGTTGGGAATATTGTGGGATTTTTGGAATAATAATTTCATCAATGGTTTTGCCAAGAGGAAATGACATGTTTAAAGGCAAACATGTAACCCATTGATGTTATATGCATTTGTAAAGTAGTTGATGGTTAATGTGAATCCCGTTATGTATTTGTGTTGTAGAGTGACACATAAAGAAGGAGCGGGACTATTGTATGCACATCTAGGATTGTATATCCGTATTGAGATTACAAGGTATGTAAGGTTACTTTGTCCGTATCCTTCTGTGGCAAATGGTATTTACATTGACATTTCACTAGTCCTATCCCGAAATGTGCTAAGGTATCTCACTTCCGGTTATCCATAGTCATTGTCATATATTACCTACTCATTGATCATTTGTGAATCTCAGGTCTCATATTCATGGTTAATGTTCCAAAAGCTCAAATAAGGTTATATTCCAATGTTCCAATAGTGATTATACTTATGTCTCTTGTTCATGGATTATTGTCCAATGGTTCCCATGGTGTTATGGTTCTAATAATGTTATGATTGCCAAGTTATTCACATGTCACTCACTCATTGGTTAATGATACAAAGTTTAAAGTAATGTTGTGACTATCATTGTATCAATCTCAAAGTAATAAACCAAGTAATACATATGTGGTCAATGATCAAGTACGGGTGGCAGCTTTGGGGGCGAAAAGCCTAGCTCAAGCCGATCCCAAAATTAGGGGGCAGTCCTAGGGGCATAAGCCTAGCTCGGACCGATCCTAACAGGGGGCAGCTCTAGAGGTAATAACCTAGCTCGAGCCGAACCTGAAATGTTGTATGGGTGGCAGCTCTAGAGGTACTAACCTAGCTCGAGTCGATCCCGATATATACATTGATTCATAGAGGGGCAGCTCTAGGGGCAAAAGCCTAGCTCGAGCCGATACCAACATAACATGATATTATGTTTAAAACCCACTGTTCAGTCGGGGCCCGGGTATCACAGGTCACAAGCGAAGATGATTAATCATTGAATTAAAAATACAAAGAAACTACCGAAAGCAATATACATGGCTGCTAAAGTACCGAATAGTGACTCATTTACATTGTGACTTATATATATTGGTTATGCATTTGAACTTGAGTTCCTTGACTTATCTACCTATCTTACAAGTTTCATATGGCCTTACATACTCAGTATATTCTTCGTACTGACCCCTCTTGGGGAATTTACCTTACTTGCTGTAGGCGCAGGTACTAGTAGGCCTCCACAGTAGGTTGCCAGTTGTTGCAGATCTTTGGTGAGCTCCAGTTAGTTCGGGGGTTCTCCGAGTCACTATTGTATATATGTTTTGGTGTTGTACATGTTATATAAAGCGCGGACTTGTCCCGACTTTTAGTTCATTTTGGTCAATGCATTGTTAGAGGCTTTTGTAGACGGTTGTGGGTGTATAAATGTAAAAGGTATATGTCGTTTTTGACTTGGTGGCCTCAACGGTCAAGTTTCGCATATGTGAATATATATATCATGTTCCATGAATTCCGTTGTTGATATCCAAAGTTATTATGTGAATATGGATTTCTTTTAGCATGTATATGATTTAATAGAGGCAAAGCTGGGTTCTCTCGGGCCTTGTCGGCTACGAGTGCCAATTCGTCCCGATGGGATTCGGGGCGTGACACTATTATTGTAGGCAAACACCACTAAGGCTAAAAACTACTCTCACTAATATCCAAAGTCTATAACACATACACGGAACATATCTTTCAAAACCTAAATAATCTATTTTGATTGTATGTAAATCTTGGGAAGGAAAGTGGTGCTAAGATCAACCTAGGTACCCAACTCATCTTGAAATGCCCTCCAAAATCTAAAGGTGAACTAGGAACCTCTATTTGTAATAATAGACTCCGACACTCAGTGAAGTTGAACCATCTCTCAAACATATATCTAAGGCAAACTCTCGGCACTGCAGAAAGTCTTAATAGGAATGAAATAGGCAGACTTGGGCAACCGATCTATGATGACCCAAATACTATCAGACCCACGAGAAGTACAAGGCAAACCACCTATGAAATCTATAGTAATCCTCTCATATTTCCACTGATGAATGGGTAGCCTTTAAAGCAAGCCACCTGGTTTCAAGTGCTCGCCTTTACCGACTAACAACACAAACTCCGAGAGATAAAGTCTGCTATATCTAGTAATACCGCTCCACTAGTAATGCTTCCATAAATCTCTATACAACTTAGTTGTACTGGGGTTAATAGAATATTTAGAGTTGTGAGCCTCCTGAAGTATTAGTTGAATCAAACCTCCTACCCTCTAAACACAAATGCAACAGTCAAATCTTAATATACCCTCAGGTTCTAAGGTAGCCCTTCTGGGCTCACCCTTTCGCACCTGATCTCAAATGCCACACAACCTACTATACTAAAATTGCCAACCTCACCTCCACACTAACAAATCCCATCCTAGGGTCTGAAATATCAAGTCAAATCAACTAGTTCGCTAAGGACTAGATGTCCAATGCCAACAAATCCTCTGAAATTAAAAGAAGGCCAAGTTCCCCATATTCAATGCCTTTTGACTCAAGGCATCTGCTAGCATATTTGCCTTGCCCGAATGCTGTAGAATAGAGAGATCATATTCCTTCAGTAACTCAATCCACCTACGTTGTTTAGAATTATGATCCTTCTGAGTCATAATGTATTGAAGACTACAATGGTCAGTGAATATCTCATGGTGAACACCATACTGGAAACGCATACAAATCTTAACTGCAAAAACTACCACCGCCAACTCCTAGTCATGAGTGGGGTAGTTGCACTCGCGCACCTTCAGCTGCCTCGAAGCATATGCTATAACTTGACCCTACTGCATTAGAACACAACCCAACTCAACACCAGAAACATTACAATACACAGTAAATCCCTCGCCCTCTGCTAGAAGAGTAAGAATAGGATATGAAGTGAGTAAGTCTTTGATCTTTAGAAAGCTTGCCTCATACCTATCGGACCACTAAAATGGAACCTCCTTCCTAGTTAATCTTGTCATAGGTGCTACAATAGTGGCAAATATTATGAAGAACCTCTTGTAGTATCCTACTAATGTAATAAAACTGCAAACCTCAATTGGAGATATTTGCCTAGCCTAATCACGAGTGGCCTCAATCTTCGTTGGGTCTACCATAATCCAATTCTTTGACACCAAGTTCCCTAAGAAAACTATCAACACAAGCCATAACTTGCATTTTGAAAATTTAGGATAAAGCCAATGATCTCTCAAAGTGTGGAGCATAGTCCTTAAATACTGCTCGTGCTCCTCCCCACTCCTTGAATAGACAAGGAAGTCATCAATAAATATGATCATAAAAGATTCCAAATAAGGCCTAAATATATGGTTCATCAAGTCCATAAGTTTTGCTGGGTCATTAGTTAACCCAAAAGACATCACTAGGAACTCGTAATGGTTGTAGTGAGTCCCAAAGGTTGTCTTAGGGATGCCCTCCACCTGAATCCTCAATTGATGGTGGCTAGATCTCTCATAAATCTTAGAAAACCTAGTTGCACCATAAAGCAGGTCAAATAGGTCAATAATACGAGGAATATGATACTTATTCATCATTGTCACCTTATTAAAGGGCCAGTAATCTGTACGCATACAAATAGAACCATCCTTCATCTTCACAAATAGAATAGGAGCACCCCAAAGTGAGAAACTTAATCTAATAAACCCCTTAACCAGAAGATCTTGAAGTTGAATATTTAGCTCATTTAGCTCAGCATGACCTATACGGTAAGGTGCCATAGAAATATGTTGGGTACCTAGCTTAATATCAATAGCAAACTCTATGTCATGTCAGGAGGAAGGCCAGGTATATTAGTAGGTAAAACATCAAAAAAATCATAGACTACAGGAAAAGAGTCAAGTGAAGGACACTTAATATCGACATCATTAACACAAGCCAAATAAGCTATACAACCCCATGATACCAATATCTTAGCAAAAAAATAAGAAATAATCCCCATCGTCACGAGGCTATAAGTACCCTGCCTCATAACCAAGGGTATGCCAAGAATGGCTAAGGTAACAGTCTTAGGAAAGCAAGATCGCATGAAAGAGTGATAACCAGTCTATGCCAAAAATTACATCAAAATCCATCATGTATAGCACAATAAGGTTAGCCTAAGTTTCACACTCCCAAATAGTCACGATACGCGATTTGTATACCCGATCCACTACTAAAGAATCACCCACGGGAGTAGCTATATGCAAAGGTACAAATAATGGCTCCCAAGACATCCCCAACCGAGATTCATAATAAGTAGGCACATAAGAATATGTGGAGCTTGGATCAAATAAAGTAGAAGCCGAGTGATGGCAGACTGAGATCATACCTGTAATAAAAGCATCTGAAGCATCAGCCTTTGGCCTACTAGGAACAACATATAAATTTCCCCATCTTCCTTCGAACTAGGAGCCTACTCCACCTTCTTGAGGACCTTCTCAAGAACCCTGGGGACCACCCTTGCAACCGTGTGTACCAGCCCTAACTGGAGGTGGCATTAACCTGATCGATTGAACACTCTATGCAATAGGCTCAATTATTTCATGTCGTGGACACTCTCTGTCAAAATATACCACAATACTACATTCATAGCATGCCTTGGGCATTTTGCTTTGTTGAGAAGATCTGGCTGACTCAGAATGGCCACCTCAACTTAAATACCCTAATTGGATACTCTTCAAAGATTGACTACTACTCTGCCTTATGAAATCCCTATAATTAAGCTAACCCCATTCTGAAATCTACAATGTTGCTTGAACGAGCCTATAAGACTGACCCTTAAGTTGATATAATTAATGATGGGGGTACCTAGCTTGAAACCCTCTACCTCTAAACTAGGAGCCACTATGGCCCCCACTATAATTTCCCTACTGACATAGCTTTTTATCACTGCCCCCATTGGCCTCATGATGCATATCTTCCATAGTGTGAGCCTTGTCAATAATATTAACAAAAAAACCCACCCGTAGCTACCAGAGTTAAAATCTTCACCCTATGACAAAGCAATGCATCCTCTCATACTCAGTGGGTAGAATCATGGTGGCATGTATGGTTAGCTTATGAAATCTCATGATGTACTCTACTACAGATATACCCCCTTGCTATAACCTTGTGAACATGTCCCTCAGATACTCGCGCATGCTGTGAGAAATATACTTCTCTAACAAAGCCTCAAATAACTAAGTCCATGACATAAGAGAAGATCCAACTGGCCTACAATGAATATATCCCCTCCACCACTATCTCGTTGCCCTATCAAACTAAAAAGTAGTGTAATCCACCCTATTCGACATAACCATGCAAAAATTATACAACCTCTCCTCACATATAGTAAGGAACTTAAATGTATCCTCACATAGGGATCCTGCAAACCTCACTGGTGCCAGCCGACTAAACATGCCCAACATCTTCTACTCTACAAAATCCATGGCTGGCTGGGTTGCTGCTGGTTATGGAACTACTGGTGCTGGTGGAATCTCAACTCTGGGAGCTATAGATTTAGTATACGCTCCTACACCATGTCCAGCCTAGGCTACCCCTGAGAAGATATCCATGACCCATCCATCGGCTGGCCACCAATATTACCCAATAGTTGTACTAAAGCATCGTAGAGGACTGAAGAAGATGTAATTCCATCTGGGGCATGAATTTTCCTTGGCCCACCAGTTGTTCAGGAGGTGAATACCATGGTTCAATCTCAGGCATAGGACCAATAATTGGATTTGGTAAATGCTCCCTACCCTGGCCTAGATCTGAGGATTAAGCTATAGCCTAACCTCAACCTTTGGGTTGACCTTTACCTATAATTAGTGCCCCAACTGCAGGCATAGGGTCCCTATCCCCGACAGCCATAGCCATCATCCTAGTGATCTATAAATGAGGGAAACAAATGAGAATCTAGGAACCAATATTGATGCAATGCCCGATAATTAATCAAAAATTTAAGATTTTCCTAAAATTATCTTGTATATCATCCCGAAGATAGGATACAGACGTCATTATACCGATCTATGGGACTCTACTATACACTTGCTCTTGTAATAATATACTGGTGAACCTGGCTCTGATACTAATTTTGCTAAAATTACACCTCTAATAAATGTATAAAGTGGTTTTTGGTCAAATATTGAACCCAACTAGGTTGAGGTCGATCCCATAAGAAATAGGTCAGAATATATATCAATATGTCTGTCTAAATAATTAGTAAGTAATTTCCAGTAATGTGGGATTTTAGATCATAAAATAGTAACAAGTTGTTGATTTCATTGGATTTGTAATCAAAATGAGAGAGGTACAAGGACTATGTTCCCCATAAATTCATAACTCCCTAGATTCTTCATACTTAGTGATCTCGTTATATGCTTGGCATGTAGAATCGATAGGTTATGTTCACCTAAATGGTTTTTCGTATTTGTTTAAGTAACTATCCTCAAGTAAGTTTTCTCTTTTCATGAGATTTTCACTACTAACCCCTATCATGGATGCCAGATTAGCTTTCCCAGATTGTCAACATAAGCTATTAATTGAAGGTCATTAGTTCTAAGTCTCTCTTATTTCTTCCTTTTTCCCATCTGTTACCCTTTATTTGATCATGAGTTATGATAAGGTGAGTTCTAATGTATGCAGCCGTTAAAATGCAATCTAAATGAAGAGAACAATAGTACACACCTAAACACCCTTTGAGAATCACTTTGTACTATGAAAACTACTTTGTTAATCCGTCATAGTTCCCACAACCTTAGTTGTGGTGTTTAGCTATTCATTATTATAAGAACACAATACTAATTCTAAAGAGAAATTATAATCATACACTTACAAAGAATTAGATGAAAAACCACAAATCTCACTTTGAATTAAAACCCTCAAAATTGATGTTTGTACTTGCAAGAAAAATATAATGTCTCAAAAGTATCAATAGAATGTACACTAAAATAATAAACTTAATAAGAGAATTTATAGACAAACATAAAACCTATTCTAAACACAGTGAGATTTACTGAGTCGGTGCCTCGAACGAAGGTAGGTATAATCATTGGTTGATACCACGATCGTCCTTTGTGCTCATGGTTAGATTATTGACTTTTTGTACCCTCACAGATGTTGATGAAATAATGCTTAGGGCAAGATGATCCTTTCCTCCCATAATTGGTCTACGTGCTAGGTTGTCAGTTGATAATTTCATGTCATTACTTGATCCTTTTTATGTCCTGGTGAGAGGTTTGTGTACATACAACAAGTTTGGTTTTGATGATGTTTGGAGGTGTTTGAAATTGTGTTTTGATTCATGTGTGATCAAATTGATTTTTGAAAATATGACTGGCGAGTACTCTTACATTTCTCTTGGTTAAGCATCGTGTTGTTTATTATAGTTTTGTTTTATTTTATTCGCCTGAGGACATGCAAACATTCTAAGTTGAAGGTGTGGATGTGACGTGATCTTAAGGCACTTTCAACACTTAAAACTTGGGAAATTTTGTAGTACAACGGCATTTGTATGTGGGTATGACGTGGTTTTGTGATATTTATGGGTTAAACAGCCTGGAGAAGGGAAGTGTAGAAAAGTGAGTCTTAAACGCATCAGACGAGTCAACCTATGATCGTTGACTCTGAAAATGGTCGTCCCATTGCTATCGTTGGTTAAAGTAGAGAAGTAATATTCAGCTTGCCTTCAAATGAATGCATCCTACAATCGTAATTACATGTGATGATCGTTAAATTGATCATGGGAAGAAAGTCCAAAAATAGTACATACAGATGATTAATGATGAAGAGGATCAAATGAGAGGATCTCACGATTGTCCTATGATACAATGGACTCGACATGAAGATCATAGGAAGATTATCCTGCAAAGTGAAAATTAAAGGTAGAAATCACAAGAGGAAATGGCGATCATAGGAGGAAGGGATGAGCTCATCCTGAGCATCATTCCAACAACATCTACGAGGGTGAAAAAATTCAAGCACCCAACAATGAGCATGAAGGACGATCATGGTATCTACCAATAATCATATATACCTTCATCCGTGGCACCGATTCAGTAAATCTCATTGTGTTTAGGATAGGTTTTATGCTTTTTTATAAATACTCCTATTAACTTTATTGTTTTAGTTTACATTCTATTGATACTTTTGAGACATTATATTGTTCTTGTAAGTACAAACATCGATTTTGAGGGTTTTAATTCAAAATGAGATTTGTGGTTTTTCATATGTTGTAAGTGAATGATTATGATTTGTCATAAGAATTATTATTGTGTTTGTATAATCATGAGTAACTAAATACCATAACTAGGGTTTTGGGGACCATTATGGATTAACAAAGTAATGTTCGTAGTATAAAGTGATTCTCACAGGGTGTTTGGTCGTGTATTGTTGTTCTCTTCGGTTTGATTGCCTTTTAACTACTGTATATGTTAGAACTCCCCTTATATTTACTCATGATGAAATAAAGGGTAACAAATGGGAAAATAGAATAAACAACAGAGACTTAGAGCTATGAACCTTCAATTAATAGCTTGAGCCGATAATTTGGGAAAGGTAATTTGGGATCCAAGATAGGGTTTAGTAGTGCAAAACTCAAGAGAAGAGAAAACTTACTTGAGGTTAGTTACTTAAACAAGTGCGGAAAGCCGTTTAGGTTAACATACCCTATTGATTCTACATACCAAGCACCGAATGAGATCATTAATTACGAAGAACCTACGGAGTTTTGAAGTAATGGGGAACACACTCCTAGTGCCTCTCTCATATTGATTACAAATCCAATGAAATAAACAACTTGTTACTATTTGATGTTATCAAATGCCCCATTACCAGAAATTGTTTACTAAATGTTTAGACAGACATATTGATAGATATTTCAACCTATTCCTCCTGGGATCGACCCCAATCAAGTTGGGTTTTATATTTGACCATCGACCACTTTATACTTTTATTGGAGGTGTAATTTGGGTGACATTAAATTTTGCCTCAATTCATTCCAATTAGTGATCAATCCCTGTGGCAACTCTATCAACTATAAAGTAGCCTCCCCCATCGTAGATTAGGGAAACAACAGTAGTCTAATCGCATTTTGGCTCACTTTGGGTAGATTGTAGGAATTACAAATCCCTATAAAGTTCATCACATAAAAGTTCGCAAAAGCAGTAGCAAGTACAGTGAACACCCTCTTTAAGTTTAGCAACTGTATCATTGCACTAGTATGTCAAACATAGTTCCTAGTGGCAATGGAGGTGGAATAATAGCACATGTTTCAATCAGATCTATAAAGTCTAGATTGTCTACTACATCTTAAAACTCAGGAACATAATGTTGGAGAGGTTATTGCCCCTATTCCTTCTTTGCCTTTCTTGTTCCTCAAGTGAGAGAAATAATCCTTTAATCCCTTACTGCCTACCTGGCAGCTACTTGCCTAGCATTCTCCTCAACAACTAATCAAGAAGTGGTTTGCTCAGTAGTGTTCAGAAGCTATGAAGATGTCCTAGCTGATTCAAGACTCCTACATTTATAACTCCCTCATTCTAAACTCCTAGATTATAAACTCTATCGTTAACCATTTTTCTTCTAGCTTTCAAAGTCCTTTCAATTTCCATATCAAGTGGAATCAGGGGATTTCCTTAACTCTGAGTGTTGGGCATGTACCGATGTGCTCCCTAAAACAACATAAAAATGTATAATTAGGAAATAGAAACCAACGGCCAAACAAATACAATCAATCAACTCCATAACCATATTCCCCAACAATGGCTCCAAATATCAAACTATCACAACCCAATTTCTCGAGTCATTAGGGCACCTACTTTAACCCACCAGTAGTTATGCCAAACCATAAACTAGAACGACATGTAACAGGCTAACAAGCAGAAGATAAGGAAATAAAGATACAACTGTAATAATAAGCAATGAGAATATGGATATATATATATATATATAAACATGCTATACAAGAGGGAAAGAAGACAAAAATACCAAAATGAATCCTCTAAGACCTGGTAAGGTTAGTACAAGAGCCACTAATACAAAAAGAGCACTAGACTATGTCAAAATATACATCATAGTGTCAGAATATACAAAATAAGACTATCAAATAATAGAGGGAGGAGGATCAGCTCCAGACTCTAAAAGCTCACTGAATCTCTGATCAAAAGCATAACCTGAGGTCAACGTCAATAGTGGTAACTCATACTAGGATTTACATCAGAGAAAAAGATACAAAAGTGTAGTATGAGTACCAAAACCATAGGTAATCAGTAGGCATCATCGGTTGACTAAGTTCAATTACAGTAAAAGTATAATTAAAGTGCAAATATATAAACTACAGTAATAAAGTGGCATAAATAGAAGTAATAAGCTATGCAAATGCGATAAATAGAAAACAAGTAACCTAAAAGTAGAAACAAAAGCCTAGTTAGAACCTAACTTGATCCCTATAAGCTAAGAAGGAACACACAAGGAGAAATAAACCCAACTGAGCCCTTATAAGCATGGTAGGTACAAATAAAGAGTAATACCAGAGTAAGGATAAGATAATAATAATAATGAACGTAAAATGAGCCAACATGTGCGATATGTGTACCTGATGCTCCTTTCAAAAATTAACCATAAATATAACCAGTCTCTACAAAATTCCCAACCCTATATCAGTAATAATAAAAATAATAATAAGCATCTTATCTAAAAAGGACCAGTTGGGCCCACCACCAATCCCAAAAACCCTACCTAAGTCAAGCACCTACCTGAACCTAGGCTAATGATTATCAATCCCATCCCAGGGAGCTTCATAAGCTAAGTACAATACCAAAGGATAATCCTAGTCTAAATTAAGGGCAAGCGTGGGCCGAATTGTACTCGAGAAGGGCCATATTTGGCTAAATTATGCAGAAATCACTAAAAGAGTATTTGTTCCATAAGAAACCACCCTAACTAGCACAATATCACACTAAAACCATAATCAATAAAAGTCTATAAGAAAGATAAGCCTAGTGTACCTGGACACTACGGAAAACATGCAAAAACCTCTATGATGGAGCCTTTCCATTCTGAGAAGCCTTTGATCGATGCTATTCTATGAAAATAACATTCTGCATTTCAAGAAGAGAATATCAATACCCATATTTCATATTTACACTCTGAGTTAGAAATTGGGCAAAAAATTAAATAGTAGGGACCACTGATATAGTCGATATTTGAGTTCTTCATTGGGTCCCTCTCAGCTCAAAGATCACTTGACCCAAAATTAGGCATGATCTGAGCTCAAATTACCCTCAAAATAGTACCAATACTAATTAAAAAACTCAAGTATAACAATGGATAATTAACTCAAAATTAAGCTGAGAACTTATGGAGAAAAGGTCGCACAATGATCACTTTATCATTCCTCAACTAATCCCTGCCTCAATTATGTGATTTACTCTATAATTTAAAGCTTCCAATGATAAATATGGTGTTTTAAACTTAGAACAAGAAGCTAAAAATTGTGAGTAAAAGAAATATATATAACACCAGTGATGGCTGCTTAAACGGTCACTGCTTAATCGACAAAAGGTCCACTTAAGAGGTCCCTGCCAAGTTGTACAACATCTACTTAAGAGACTGCTTGGCCACTAAAGCAGCTACTGCTTAAGCGGTCACTAAGCCACTTAAGGGACTGCACCAGCAACTTGCGCACTAGCTAGTCTTACAATGTCCTAATGGACTTCGACTAGGTGCTCAACATTCATTCTGAACCCAGTGCATACAAATGAACTATGCTTTCCTACCATATTTAGTGTTTTGGACTCAATGTAACCATCAAAATTTCCATTAAAGGTCATTTTAATGGAAAATGGGTCCCATACCCAAGGTTCTAATTATTACAAAAATCTATCCAATAACCCAAAATGAGCCTGGAAGCCTCGGGACCCGAACCAAGGATCCCTAGCCTAAAATTTACATTTCAGTGTAGATGCATTCTTGAGCACCATACTAAATTAATATATCCTTTACAAATATGATCTTCTAATTTGTCTTTCAACTCGTCCCATTAATTTGAAATGTTACTAAAACTCACATTGATACCAGTGTTATTTCATATAATACTACACCATTGGCCTCTGACATTATATAATTATCCCCTAATAACTTTGTCTAACCTTCATATGAGTCGTACTCTAATCGGGAGCTCTATTCTACATATATACTTAGTCTAGTTTATGCAAATAATATTCTATTATACCATAAATTTAACAGCTACCTCCTTATAATAAATTAAATAGTATTATGTGTATTGTAACTGTAGAAAGTCAAATAAAATCTTAGCTTATATCTAATCCCTTTATATTCTTTAACTTTTACCTTTGCTCACATAATAATCCCTTATATATATCATGATTGGGCTAATCTCTCATCTATATTATGATAAAACAATTAAGGCACTTATCCTTGAGCTAGCAACTCAAACTATAAAGTATAATCAAATGCACATGTTCTATAAAAATCATCTATGTACTCACCTGGGATGATGTCTTGTAAAACATCTAGGTCTTGTTGTCCAACTAGGGGTTTCTCTGGTTAACATTGGTGTGACTTATTATCTAACAATCCAGGCTATTCTCATATCCTCAACTTATAAAGATCCAATTTTATCATTCATATTGTTAAGATATACATAATCAAAAAGTTACTACATATATCACCAAAGAATTACTAAACATATCCTATAAGCTTTGATCTGATAAGAACTGGAGGTACCATGTGAAGAAGTTTCAGACATAGATGTTTATGGTATTCTTGTACAAAAGTTATATTGGGAGATACCACTTTTAGGTTATAGAAATGAATTACTTTATTTGAGTAATCATATGAATAATCCACAACATGGAATTCAATTCGATAAATCGGGGGTAACATAAATGCAACTATAAATATACATGGCACATGAATCTCTACATACCTTTCTTCTATAAAAAAAAAAGTAGGGATCCTAAATTATAAGACTGAACGAGCAATCTTGATCCCAAGCATGGTCGTAACATAAGATAGTTCACTTGGTCCCCTTTTTCAATTACCTTCACCAAAGGTGGTCCATCGTATTCCTTATCTAGCGACACAAATAACTTCCTTTCCATTCTTTGTTTCTATTCTTCTTTGGTCAACCCCTTTCAATTTTATAGTCGAACATAGTCACTAACAAGCGACTTCAATGGAATAATAAATAGGAAAAAAAAGTTACTATCATAACACAACTTTTTTTTTAATACACTCACAATATAACTAACCTGGACTGTATTATCAAATTCCATGCATAAAATTTCTTTTGGATAATCTCCAAAATCCAAAAAGGCTAAATTAATGGTTAAAATCCTGAAATTCTCATTTGTATACACCATATACACTTTATTGTATTAGTGACTGCATATTGATCATTCATAACAATGCAGCACTTCTATTTAGTTTCCCTACGCGATCAAGGGAAAAGATTCATTATTACAAAAATGCACCAATAGAAAATTTGCAATAGTAAATTATGTTTTAGGTGTGCACAAACACACCTAGATCCCCTTGTGTGCCTATCCATTCTAACAAACAAATCCCAAATGAGTGGTTGGTTGATCCATAAGAAATTTTGCTAAATTTTCTTATTCTCTACTATCAAATTTTTTATTTATTTTTTGTTTAAATTTGACCATTCGTAAGTCTTTTATTGATTAAAAATAACAAAAATAAAAGTGTGATCGACCCAAAATTAGATCGGTCCAAATATAATAAGACAATAACATATCTAATCTAGCTATTTTATCTAAAGCATAAAAAATATTTGATGTCGGTTCTCCGTCCCCTTTCCGAAATATAGGTTTCTTAATCTTATTCCTCACTAATATCTCTTTGAAGTTGAGCTTCAGCTTCAATTTTCTCATAATCATTATGCCATCTTCTTTGTGCTACTTTGATTTTCTCTTACTTCTGACTCATTGATGATTGTCTTTCATCCCAAAAAGGGGAGATCATGAAACTGTTGTGTCTATATTATCCCCTCTTTTTTAAATACTAGATTAGTGACATAGTCAACCAACTTATTACCTTCCTATATGTATATGTGATCTCTATCTTCCAATATTGATCTCTTAACTGTATCTTTTCTATTTGTTGTATTTCCTTCTATGGGATCTTCTAGCCTTTATTTTGCATGTTTTTGTCCACCATTGAGACTTTTTCTAGTGTTGCTTGTGAATTTCTTAACTGTAGCAGTACTTTATTACTTCATGAATTATTGTTGCTTCTGCAACTAAGCTTGTAGTCATTCCTATTTTCCCTAATTGTGCATTTATTATCACCCTTATAATGAATAACCTTAGGTTCTTATACCTGTATTCCCTTGATTTGGCACTATCAATATTGATCTTTACTTCTTCCTATCTTTTTTTTCTCCAATGGATCAAATAATTGTTTAAATTTATTTGTAATTGCTCAAAAACTATACCACTATTTGCTACTGTTTTGGTGATCATATTAACTAATTATAATTGAGTCTAATAAGACAATTGATTGTCAACTATACATGGTAGTGCATTCTTTCATATTTGATGTTGCCCTCATGCTTCGTAGAATTTCACCTTTTTTAGATCTCCCATATAACAATTATTTGTAGTGCTCTGTATATCGATAGCAATTTAGTATATGATGTCCACCAAGTTAGGATTATTTTTTGCAGTTGCAACCATTCAATATTTGGACCTGCACAATTAGCAAACGGTCTCCATAAACTTTCAGTTATTGGAGATGTTAGAAGTATGCAAGACATAGTCTCCTCTTTATGAACCTTACCAATACCTTGATATCACATCAATTCTAATCCTTTTAAGATTATCATTGGTTGGTATCCTTCTAATCCAAACGCTCAATTAGAAGAAACTGATTTTGATTGGCAATCCTCTAGGCCACATATGATCATATATATGGGATTCTTCTTGCTTTCTCATTGTTAATTCCTAGGTTGATTTAATTATGAAATGTCTATTTGCATTCCCCATCCACAATGTTTTACTATTGTCAAAATATAGTAACTATGGGTTGATGTTTTATGTGATGTGTAACATCATATCTTTTGATAGCACTGCCCTTAACCTCTGAGTGTCCTAATTTCCATCCACTATGAAATCATTTACCTGTATTTCCCCTTTATCAGCATTCCCATTATCTATAAAGTATAAAACCCCATGTCACATCCAGTTATCAAATAAAAAGCTTGGACATCTATATTTTATTTTCCACTAAATCAACTATTCTAGGTCTTTTCTTACTTACATCATTTATTTCCACACTTGAGATGGTCCCTTGGTTTGTACTATCACTGGGTGTAGCTTTTCAAAATACCTATTACCCCTATAAGCACTCCATAGAGAAATTTAGATTCTAAAATTCCACCATACTTTATCAAATAGAGCCTTGGAAGTATCATGTAAGGATTTGAATCCAAATCCCCCTTCAGCCTTAGCTAAGCACATTTGTCACAAGAAACCCAATGTCTTCTTATTTTACTTGATGTATTTCCCTAGAAAAATCATGCAAAGATCTTGTGCAGTTGGGCAATTAAACCTTTTGGGGGACTCATAGTTGATAAAAGTAGACTAATATGTACCACAATACATGAGTTATTCAAACATACTTTCCTCCAAATAATAAGAATCTATTGCTAGGACATGATAGTTTTCATTGTGATTATTGTTTTCATTACTTTCTTTACCAACTCTTGAAAATAAATCGTATTTCTACCATAGTATACAAGGCATATTAAGTATGTTAATGGAAAGTATCGTTTTCTCGTGTTTCTCTACCTTATTATGCTATTACTATATAGACCACAACCTTTGTATTCTTCATCATCATATAAGTTGTTCTACTCTCTAGTCAATATCTCTTCAGCTATTATGAATAATATAGCAAATAAGATATCTCCTTACATCAACCCTCTAGTAGATTTAAAGAAACAATGTGGTTGACCATATATCAATAATTTATCAATATAGATTATTGATTGTTAGACACTAGTCTCCATAAAATATCAATGATAACTTCTACAAATGTAAACCTCATTAAAACAATGGCCAAGTAAATCCAAGATACCCTATCAGAGGATTTGACCATATCAAACTTGTCCAATATATTATGAAATTATTTCTAATGTTGATGCTCTGATGATCTCTCAAGATAACAATACTTTTTTCACAATACTCCTTTCTTGAAACCTATTTGATTTTTGGAGATCAAACTTGGTAATACTGAAGAGATTCTTTGGTGAATCACCTTGGGAATTACATTGCTAGCAATGGTTCGAAAGACTAATTGTTTTTGTGAAATGAGTGGTTAAATTTCATTTTTAGGAATTTGATGGAATTAGTTATTTGTGATCTTGAGGGTTACTTTTTGATTAATCGAGTTTGAAAGTTTGTTCTTTTCATTCATTTATTGTTATGACCATACTGCTCATTTTTGTGTTTTTAGACATTCTTATATTTTGACCCTTCTTGCAGCTTCTACAGGGTATTTGTGGTCTAGGGGGATTTGTTACTTTGTTCTTGGAAATTTCAGTTGAGTTTTTAGTTAGTTTTTCTATTTTGAAGCCTTTAAGTTTGAAAGGGTTGACTTGGGTCAACATTCTTAGAAAGCATGTCTAGATGGAAATTTTGTTAGTGCCATTAGCTCTAGAAGGTAGTATTTAGGGTAGTGGGACCTTTATTTAGGGGCCCAAGACTTTCAGACTCATTTCAGGTGCTTAGATGAATTTTTGGATGTTTTAGTACAGTGTTGACTTCGTTTAATATTTAGTAGAGACAACCTCCATTGACCATTTTGTCGATTTCATTGAGTACAGAATGTGAATTTCCAGTTAAGTAGCATATTTGGTTTGGGTACACGGGACTCTAAATAAATTTTGAGGGTCTATTCGGAGTTCATTTTTGGACATAGTTTTGGTGGTTTTTCTGTTAACTGGTGTACGTGATTTTGCTCTTCACAATCGCAATGAGCCTATCATATTTGCAAAGAGTTGGGACATTAGGCTTTATAATCATGTTGTGAGGGGTCACAATCATGAAGAATGTACTGATGGTGTAACACCCCGTACCTTCCCAACCCTACTTGACTACATTAAATAATGGTTACTTAGGTGTCGAGAGCCATACGTATGTATTTGGTAGTGTTATGAATGAGAAAATTGAAATTTGGCCTCGTATATGTGATTAAACCATCGTAGGAAGTGTTTTGTGATTTTCTTGGAGCATTTGTGGGTTTCAAAACGAGGCTAAGAGGACCTCTAAACAAAGTATATTAAGGTTAAGAAGTAATTTAAAGAATGGGACTTGAAGTATCTAACCAAACCCGCGAAGAAAAGTCGAAAAATGAAATTTTTGAAAAATCTAAGGTTGGGGTGCGCCACGGGTCATGCCACACCGCTCTGGGCTAAAATTTTTAGTCCAGAGGCAGCAAGTTGGCTCGCCCAAGGGCGTGCCACGCTGGTTTTTCCATTTTTTTGAAAGTTGGAAATTTTCTAAGTCCCAAGGGTACCCGGGATCGTACCGAGCCAATTTTTGCCATGTTTCTTATACAACCATGAGTATATACATGAAATGAGTCAAGTATTATATTGGTATGATAAAATTACTCGAGAACGAATTTGGCATCAAAATGACAATTTTACCCTTTTGGTCAAAATAGGCCATACGTGGCTAGAATCACTTGTTTTTGGGATTGAGGCTACGGATATAAATAGAGTGAGTGGGAATATTGTGTAACACGTATCAGATGATTTAAACACGAGAAATTATTGATTTTACTCGGTTAAGTGAATTGGGCCCAAAAAGGACCCAAAAATGAAAAGAATACATGGCCCAAAAATGGGTCAAAAGACCCATTCTTGCCTTGACCTTCTAGAACCCAACATTTAATGCCAAGGAATGGCTAAGTATGACTTGGGGTCTATATAAAAGCCCCAAAATCAGATTTTTTTCATACAGCACTCTCATGCCTTTGGAAAATATTTCTCAAACATTTCTCTAGTTCCAAACCCTAAAGCAAATATTTCCTTTGGACTCTTTGGTAAAGATCATCTTATTCCAAGCCTTGGTAAGTATTTATTCTCATGTATTAATATATTATATTCATGGGATATTATGTATATCATGATAGTTGTGTTGGCAAGGTGGTGAATAGTGTATTTTTGCTTTTGGTGAAAGATGTGTCATCTTTGTGATTTGAACTTGAAAAGAGACTTGATGTCTTGATGAAAGAGCATGGTATGGATAAAATATGAACATGTATGGTGTGATTTTGTTATTAAACTTGTTATTTTTCTAAAAGTGTAAATTGTGGGAGTTTGGCCGATATGTGCTATGAAGTGTATTAGGTGAATTGATGGATTATTTGTGATGTGGTGTGGATAAGAAAGTGTAAAGGAGAAGTGTTGTGGTGAAATGTATTGATTATCATGTATTGCTCAATGTTGGGAATATTGTGGGATTTTTGGAATAATAATTTCATCAATGGTTTTGTCAAGGGAAAATGACATGTTTAAAGTTAAACATGTAATTCATTGACATTGTATGCATTTGTAAAGTAGTTGGTGGTTAAAGTGAATTTTATTATGTATTTGTGTTGTAGAGTGACACATAAAGAAGGAGTGGGACTATTGTATACGCATCTAATATTGTATATTCGTATTGAGAATACAAGGTATGTAAGGTTACTTTGTCTGTATCCTTCTGCGGCAACTAGTATTCACATTGACATTTCACTAGTCCTATCCCGAAATGTGCTAAGGTATCCTATATCCGGTTATCAATGGTCATTGTCATATATTTCCTACTCATTGATCATTTGTAAATCTCATGTCTCATATTCATGGTTAATTTTCCAAAAGCTCAAATAAGGTTATGTTCCAATGTTCCCAATAGTGATTATACTTATGTCTCTTGGTTATGGATTATTGTTAAATGGTTCCCATGGTTTTATGGTTCTAATAATGTTATGTTGCCAAGTTATTCACATGTCTCACTCATTGGTTAATGATCCAAAGCTTAAAGTAAAGTTGTGACTATCCTAGTGTCAATCTCAAAGTAATGAACAAAGTAATGCATATGTAGTCAATGATCAAGTACGGGTGGCAGCTTTGGGGGCAAAATGCCTAGCTCAAGTTGATCCCAAATCAGGGGGCAGTCCTAGAGGCATAAGCCTAGCTCGAACCAAACCTGACAGGGGGCAGCTCTAGAGGTATAAACCTAGCTCGAGCCGAACCTGATATGTTGATTTATGGGTGGCAGCTCTAGAGGTAAAAACCTAGCTCGAGTTGATCCCAATATATTAATTCTTAGGGTGGCAGCTCTGGAGGCATAAACCTAGATCGAGCCGATCCCAACATAACGTTATGTTATGTAAACCCAATGTTCAGTCGAGGCCCGGGTATCACAAGTCACAAGCAAAGATGATTAATCATGGAATTAAAGATACAAAGAAAGTAATGAAACCAAAATACATGGCTTCCAAAGTACCGAATAGTGACTCATCTACATTATGACTTATCTATATTGGTTATGCATTTGAACTTGAGTTCTTTGACATATTTACATATCTTACAAGTTTCATATGGCCTTACATACTCAGTACATTCTTCGTACTGACCCCTCTTGGGGAATTTACCTTACTTGCTGCAGGCGCAGGTACTAGTAGGCCTCCACGGTAGGTTGCCAGTGTTGCAGATCTTTGGTGACCTCCAGTTAGTTCGGGGGTTCTCCGAGTCACTGTGGTACATATGTTTTGGTGTTGTACATGTTGTATAAAGCGGGGACTTGTCCCGACTTTTAGTTCATTTTGGTCAATGCAGTTGTTATAGGCTTTTGTAGACAAATGTGGGTGTATAAATGTAAAAGGTATATGTCGTTCTTGACTTGGTGGACTCAACGGCCAAGTTTCGCTTATGTATATATATATCCTGTTCCATGAATTCCATTGTTGGTATCTATAACTATTAAGTGATTATGGGTTTCTTACGGCTGGCACATGATTAAATAAGGACAAAGCTTGGTTCTCTCGGGCCTTGTCGGCTACGAGTGCCAATCCGTCCCGATGGGATTCGGGGCGTGACAAATGGGATTTTATAGGTTTGCTTTTTGCGTTCGTGAAAGCACCAATTACGTTCATGATAGGTCGTGTCATGCTGACCCCACAATCACGAAGGGACCTTGGCTATATGTATTTCCCCCAACTATGTTTTGTTTCCTTCTTATATGAAATTTATAATGACCCATCCCTTCGTTATTAAAATATCCATTGTAGGTATTCAAAAATTTAAAATTTTACTTTGATTTGAATTTGAGCCAAGGTTAACATTTTATTTAATTTAAAGGATTATTTCGAGTAAAGGATTAAAGAGTGGGGCCCATATTGCTAAGGACTATTGCATTAGTCTCATGGGCGTTGTAGTGTGTCCGCTGTAGGGGTGGTCTTGCCACTGCTGTAGTGACAAAATAGTGACCCCGCAATTTAAAACCTATTTTTGTTTAGCACTTGTTCCAAAAAAAGAATTCTCTCCTAAAAACACCCATGATTTAAAACATATTTTTGTTTATCACTTTTTCCAAAGAGAGGATTCTCTCCTAAAAACACCCTAGGGCTTTTCCTAAGCTAGAAAGACCATAATGAAGAGGCAAGGATCTCAAGGAATTCAACCCCGTTATAATCCCTGTAGGTTCTCCATATGAATTGCAAGACTGAAAATGAGGAACAAGGTTACATACACTCTGTAGCAGTAGCTTGGTGTTGAGGTAGGCTATGATTAATGAGTAATAAACTTTGATTAGTTCATGTATGCAAAAATATAGAATTGATGGTAGAATCATGATTATGCTAACGTGCGTGGAGCTTGGATGGATAAATACAAAATAATATAAAAAATTCTAAACTATTGATAATATGTTAAAGAATGAGTCTTGTGATGTGTAATATGTGCTTCTCTGTTTTCCATGATGAGATGAAATACGCATAAGGTGAATATGAGTGACGATGGAGGAATTGTGTATATATGTAACCTATGAACGTTAGTTCTAATAACTTAAAGGGGTAAAATTGATGATGTGTGAGTAATGATTGCATGTTTTTCCTATTATAATATTGATCTTTGAGTTTTTCATGAAAAAGGAAAGTGGTGTGATAACATAAAAATTCTAAAAGAAAACCTGATCAAGTGCTACGACGTGATTTGAATAGAATATATAGATAAATATTAGAAGTGTATGTAGAAATAGGTCGGATAGTCTATCAAATAGATAATGAAGTGGTGCATACTAATCTACTAAATTAACTTATGAGTTCTTAATCAGTCTTAAGACTTGATTTAGTTGCTTGTGTGCTTCTTAATTAGATAACTTATTGTAATGACTCTCCAAGTTATTTACTCCATTTTTGTGTGTTTTCAGCATTTTGTGTCATCATCACTTATTGGCTACAAATCATTTATAACTTGTCGGGACCATCGGTTCAATTTTTGGGTAGTTCGTTTGGGTTTTAAGCCCATTTCCCTATTTTGGAGCTTTTTAAGATGAGGAATTAGTCTTGGACCAAAAATTCTAGTGGACGGCCTCGGATGAGAATTTTGACACTTCTATTAGCTCTGAAATATTGATTGTGGGCTAGGGGAACCCTTGGTCCTGGTCTCGATGCTTTTGAGCTCATTTTTGGCTATTGGGTGGATATTGGTAAAAATAGAACAGTGGGTGTGGGTTCCACTTTTTATTGAAACGACTTTGGATGGAAATTTCGATGGTTCCATTAAGTCTGAGATGCCAAATTTGGTAGGGTAACATAGTTTATTTACATGCACGGGGTTCCAAATAAATCTTGAGCCCTCAATCGGAGTCCGTTGGAACTTGGCAATTTGCTAGTGCAACAGCACCTAGTGAAGACCAAGGTTTCTCTTTGCATTCATGGGGAGTTGGTCGCATTCGTGGAGGGTCAAGTTTTTGACCATCGTATTTACGAGCCTCCTCTCACGTTCGTGAAGGAGGGCCTGCCTAACCCATTCCAGTGTCTTCTTTGCGTTCGTAGAAGTCCCCTCACATTTGAAAAGGTCAGGCTGGTGGGGTCCCTCATTCATGGTTTGGGTCCTACGTTCGCTATGAAGGACCCCCTTATATATTGTTGTCTTTCCTGATTATTCTTCATTTTCTAACTCTTTTTCCACCATTATTTTACTTGAGAGCTCAAGAACTTGTGAGAAATTATAAATTAGAGATGGGATTAAGTCGGGGATGTGTTAGTGATCATTTTCCCGTCATTATCCCATAAGTTTCCATCCTAACTATTTGTTTAATTCTTGATTTTACTGTTGTTTTTCTTTAGAATTTGGGGATGTTTTGAGACTCCACTTGTGCTCAATTTTTTAGTACGTATTTCTTGTCCTTCGAGGGACCTCATGATGGATTCAATTTTGGAATTCCATTAGCGGGTCCTATGGGTCAATTTTTTTACCCAATATTTGGCCCAAAGTTTTATATTAAAATATAGGTCTTGCTTTACTCGTATTAATATACAAATTATGAATTTTATAGTGCGATGGAATTTAGAGATCATGGAGTTGGGACGAGTAGTTCGTGGATGGTTTGAGACTGCGGTTCATCTGTAAGGCAGACTACGATCTACTCTCCTCTATGAGATTGTGTTTGGTATAGATTGCATGCTAGGTAGGGTTTATAGGATTGGTTTATAGATAGTATATTCTAAATTAACATATTTAGGGGATTTAAAATAGAGATGTAAACTGAGCCTTACCCTAGAATACCCGTTATAGTTATGGGACTCTAGTACGCCTGATTATAAACTTATTTGACATGAAGTATCCCTTAGTGTAAGATGTATTTAGCACTTAGTGATTTGGGGAAAATCCCTCCATTAAGTCCTCCCAGTAGCTTGGTGGTCGTATTTACCTTATTCTCTCTAAGCTATAATGTTGTTATCCTGGTAATTTGTACATTATTGGGCCCGAGGCCATGGTTACGAGACCAGTTGGACACCAGGTTAGTAATTAATTCTTTGAAAGGATATGGTGTAGCTCTTAGATGCTTAGACACTTACATTTGTATTGTTTGGATATTGGTGATAGCATGCATACATTTAGACTTACTTACTCTTATTTAGTGGTATGATTCCAATTAAATATTTGGTTTTTACTACTATTTTTTAAAATGGGATTTATTCCCACTTTTTCACTTTTAAAATTGATCTTTAAATGAAAGTGTTACCTCCTTTATTATTAATTTTATGATCTCTTATCTTAAACGCACTACTTTGAAATCTTAGACCGAGGTGGATTCTGATTCAATCTTGATCTACTCTATTATTACTACTTTTCATTTTGATTTAGAGAGATCCCGACCCTTTCTACATTATCCTACCATTTTAGTCCCAGATTTAATCTCGGGCATCAATATTTTATGAATTTATACTTATTTATCCTTGATTTGAGTCTGAGCCCTTATTATACTTTTATTTCTCTCTGATACTAGACGAAGAAAATTTACTATGATTGGTTATTGGAAGTCCTGAATTAGGACCAGGCAGTATATACGGATATCCCGAGTCCCCTGTGGGACCCTCTGTCTGGAAACTATGTGCCGAAAAAGGTGATGCCCATCGGTCCTACCTTGCAAGCCAGCGAGCTGAAGGAGGTGTATATACTTAATATATTGTGTCACTCAGTTGATTTAATCGTATTGGATTTTCCTTACTTTTGTTCATTCATATGCGTCACCTATCACCCATATAATTATTATGCACTTATAGCTACAGGTCTTATGGGGGGCTGGGTAGGTATAAATTATGGTTGTTGTTTGCAGAGTGATTGATTATACCTTCTAGGCTTATGGGGGGATGGTTAGGTTATTGTTTATCCGGGCTAGCCAGTTATATTATTGCTTGGATATTATCATATGGTTTGTGGCTGGCTGGTTATGGATTAGTATCTGAGGTTGTAGGTACGCTTTTGAGTTCCTTTACTCTTCATTATGTTGAGCTTTATTATTAGTAGACTACCTTATGATTGTCCTTATTTCAGGTAGATAACCTAATTATGCTAGAGTTAATTCCCCTATTTTGTTATGATCCTTGAGACTTTAGACTAGCTCCCTAAGGTTAGTACCTTTACATTGAACTCCTGAATATTATTTTAATATATCCTTGTTCTTTCTTGTCTGTCCTCATTGTATATTACTTCTTTGCCTCATACTATTATTAAATATCCCTTCTTCTCTCTTCTTTTGTATAATGGCCAGTTATATACAGTATCATGGCTTCATCCCGGATCATTTATAGTGACTAAATGTTTACCTTTATCTTTCTATTAGTGTTAGTATGTCTCATTTTGTAGATAGTTATCTGTAATATAAATTCCTACTTTACATGTTATTTATGCTTGAATTATCTTTGAACCTCAGTCAGCCAATGCCTATTGAGTACCTTGTGTTTGGTACTAACACTATACTTTTGCACCCTGCAAAACATAGTATGAGTTCTCACTGCTGACATGTACATCATGCGGAGATACCATAGATCAGAGATCTGGGGTGAGATCCTAGCATTTGGAGTTGTTCCTATGCTCTCTCATCTGTTGGACTGATCTTTATTTTGTATTTCAGAGATAGTTCTCTCTCTCTCTAAATATATATATATATATATATTTATGATTACCTTGTACTCAAGTTTTGTTAGTAGCTCTTGTACGGACCTCACCAGGTCTTGAGAAATATTAACTCTCTTCTTGTCTTCTTTCTCATTTTTATTTAGTCTTGGCCTTTTCTTTTCTTATTAGTCCGCTACTAGCTATTCAGGACTATGGGTTGGCTTACCCACTGGTGGGTTTTGGTAGGTGTCATCATGATCGAAGAAATTGGGTCGTGATAGTTTGGTATCAGAGCCTAGTTTTGCCGGTGTTGTTGGTACAATAGCAAACTGCCTAGTAGAGCCATGCGGATCGATGTAGATATGTATGTATCTTAACTTCAGGAGGCTATAGGGCATTCTTAGGAAATACTAATTCTTGACACCTTATCATGTGTCCATACTTCGATAAACTTCTGAGTACCTCTTTTGACTCAACTCTTGCTCAAATAGATAGCACGAGATTGTCGATAGATGCGGATGCGACTTCTATAAGTTTTGCCATAGTTTCAGTTATGTGTCAGACCAGAGAATTAGTCCTTGGTATCAAGGATCTTCAGCATCAACTGGAGGGTTTGGGGCCAGTCCACGCTTTGGTAGCTTTTGTGACCTCCTGAGTTCTTCAGGATTCCATGCTAGGAATTCTAAGCTTTTTTGAGGATACGCCACAGGCAGGGGTAGTGTTTGGTATATCAAGTCATTCTCATGCTAGAATTGGGTTTGTTGGTGTTCAGCAGGGCTCCTTGTTAGTTTAAGAGTATGAGATAGGGTTTATCAAGTGGGCTAGGCATACTTCTATGTTATATCCTAAAGAGCATAAGATGGTCTGAGGATTTATTAGAGGATTAGCTTTACTACTCAGCTTAGCATTGGAGCATTTGATAATAGTTGGATCTACCTTCCTTCAGTTTGTTAACCATGTGAGAAATATAGAGTGGGCATGCCTTGAGACATATGGAGGCAGAGGTAAGAGGTTATGTCAGCAGTACATTTTTAGGGGTATTCTGTCTAGAGGTAGGGATCCTCCAAGTAGAGGTCAGCATATCTTGCAGCCTAACAAGTTCGGACAGGTAGCACCTCAGATTATAGGTGGCTCTCAAATAGGCCATGGTGGCCATAGTGGACAGAGTTTTGGTCATGCATTACGGGGCTATTAGTCTAGGTCTTTAGATCGTGGAGATCATTTTGGGTCAGCACGTACATTGTATTAGAGAGTTCCAAGGGTGTGTTATGATTATGGAGAGGTTGGTCATTGGTCTAGGAAGTGTCCCCAGCTTGAGTTGATCGTTCACTCAGGGTCAGCATGTGTTTATAGCCAGATTAGAGCTTCAGAGGTTTGTTACGACTGTAAAGAGATCGGTCATTAGTCTAGAGAGTGTCCCCGGCATGGGATTATTGAGTAGTCAGCACAACTAGATTAGTCTCTTAGGGATCTGGCACCTTCGCTCAAAGGTGGTACCTTGGGTATTTCAGTTGGTTGTTCGGATACCCAATTCGAGGTCAGGCACATTTAGATTAGTACCCATTCGGGCAATCCAGGGACCATGGCTTCAGATTCCATCGTTATAGGTATGATTTTAATTTGCTACCTTTTTGTTTTATTTAAATTGAGTTGGGGGTTTTCATATCCATCAGTGTTCATACGCCTTGATATTACTATATTGATTATTGTACTATTTTGTGTAGATTTATGCATATATGACCACCCCCCATAGATATTTTCTTTTAGTAGTGGATTGAGTGGATTGATATTGTAATTATCTTAGGCTCTAGTGCTTGGGTAAATCCCCTTCCCTTTGGCATAGTGGACTTGATATAATCCTAGAGTGGTATTGGTTGTTTTTCATTTTGTGCCACCTGCACATTATACTATTGTTACTATTATTATTGTTTTAACTTTGATTGATCTTTACTAAATATATGGCTAGACTAGCGTTATCTAGTTTGTATCCCATTCTTGTGATTCTCTCCTGTTTAGCTTAGATGGCTACCTTGATTGGTTAGTGTTCCTTTTCTATTAGAAAGGTAAGGTCGATTGTTGAGTGAGTCGTGGGAGTGAAGGTAGGTTTGGCCTTCCATGGTTTTTTTGTGATTCTAGAGTTAATAATACTTTTCGATAGACTGTTCCTAAGGTTGGTAGGTTGAGATTTGTTCTTTTGGTTTAGCTGGTATATCACCCAATAGTAGTCTTGATCTTGGTGTTGGTGTTGAGTTGGGTACTCCATTCTTTCTACGATATCGTATATGGTTTAGTTGAGTTGAGAGAGGTTTAAATGGGTGATTCAAAAAAAATTCATTTCGGGAATTGTTCGGCCTAGTTTGACTTCTTGGAGTACTTTTGCTTGATTGTGTGTTATTGAGTATCAGTGACCATTTTATCGAAGTTGCTCAAAATTTAGCTATTGTTAGGACTCTTTGTAGTCCTACTAATTTCTTAATTATTCCTTGGTGAGTTGGGTCCCTTAGTGGATGTGGATTTGATTGCTCGTATTTTTAGCCTATGGTTTTGATTTATTGTGATTATGTCTTCGGTGACATTTCAGTTTTAGCCCTTGTAGGAACCTTTGGGTATATGCTTAGTATCAAATGGTGAGATTGGTTTGGGCATTTGACATTAGTGAAGATTTGTTGGCTCCAGTTGTGATTTTTTTTACTCTTTCAAATGATGGCTAGAAAATTGTGATAGATTTTGGAGTGTGGATGCTTATTCACTAACATGATTGGTTTGGATAATTGAGGCTGAGTGGGTCAGCTCTAGTGATAAGAATATAGCTATGGATTGTGTTACTTGGTTGCATCCCCCATTTTAAGGTTTGTTTTAGTTGAGCATTCATTGACAGGCTGACTAAGCGTACTCATTACTTAACGGCTCAGTTTCTTCATTTCACAAAGATTGTATTAGATAGATATTCCAAGGATGGTCCATTGGCACATGGCATTGGGTTCTACTATTTTTGACCTTTGTTCTTAGTTATCATCAAAACTTTGGAAGTCTACTCAGCGGGAGAAGTACACACGAGTTGAGCTTAGCATGGTTTCACCCACAATTGGTGGGGCATTCTTTAGAGGATTATCTAGTTTCAAGAGATTGTGGTACAGATTCATGACTATTGGTTTTGAAGTTCATCGAGACCAGTTAGTGGCCTAGACAGAAGTCGCAGACATTGGTCACCTCCATTTGAGTATTCCGGTAGAACCATATGCGGCAGTGTTCATAAATAAGTCTGTGTGGATTTTTAGTTGATCAGTTTCATTCCTTCAAGGTTTGTTATGATGTGATTATGCGAATAGAGCCCGGATAATGTTGGAGAGATTCTGTGTAGTTTAGAGTAGACAACAAGTTTGTAAAGATAAGGGAATAGAAGATTGGAGGGTGGAGTTGGTTGTATGTTTCATGCATTGGGTTGTCTTTTCCATGATTGAGTTTTTGCGTAGTCGTTCTCAAGTCAGTGTGATGTTAGTGTGCTTTGGTTTTTGGTTTGCATGCTTTTGTCTCGATTCAGTTGGATCCTAGTTGGTGGTTTAGGATGAATTTGTGGTTATTTGGTAAGTGAGCAAGGATGTGAATGCAAAAGGGATACCTCTATCAAAATCCATTGGAAGCATTGTTTAGGTCGTAGAGACTATATGGGGAGCGTTACAGGGCATGCAAGCGCAATACCTCATCCTTTTGAGCTTTTAAGCTCTAGCTAGTACTTGACTTTCGAAGATGAAAGTCCTTTTAGTAGTGGATGTTGTAATGACCCTTCATGTCATTTTCTGTATTTCTATATTTTTTTAGTGTTTCATGTCTTCCCTTAGCGGCTATAAGTCATTTATGACTTTTCGGGACCATTGGTTCGGTTCTCGGGCAGTTCATTTGGATTTTAAGCCCATTTCCCTATTTTGGAGTTTTTTAAGTTGAGGAATTGGACTTGAACCAAAACTTCTAGCAGACGGCCTCCAATGAAAATTCCAACAATTTTTGAAATGTCAATTTTGGGCTAGGGCGACCCTTTGTCTGGGTTCCGAGGCTTCCGAGCATATTTTGGGCTATTGGGTGGATATAGGTAAACATACAACACTGGGTATGGGGCCTGCTTTTTATTGAAACAACCTCAAATGGAAATTTTTATGGTTCCATTGAGTCCAAAATGTCAAATTTGGTATGGTAGCATAGTTCATTTGCATGCATGAGGTTCCAAATGAATCCCGAGCCCCCGACTGGAGTCCTCTGGAATTTGGCATTGTGCTAGTGCAATAGCGCGTGGTGTAGTCCAAGGTTTCTCTTTGCACTCACAGGGAGTTGGCCACATTCGCGGACGATTAAGTTTTTTCCCATCACATTCACGAGCATCCTATCACGTTTACGAGGGAGAGCCGGTCTGACCAAGTCTAGCTTCTTCTTTGTATTTGAAAAGGACCCCTCATATTCGTAAAAGGTCAGGATTGTGGGGTCATGCATTCATAGTTAGGGTCCTACGTTTGTGATGAAGGATACCTGGCCTTATATATTACTATCTTCCCCAATTTTACTTTATTTTCTAACTCTTTTTCAGCCATTATTGAACTTAAGAGCTCAAGAAATTCTGGGAAATTATAAATTGGAGCTGGGATTAAGTAGGGATGTATTGGTGATCATTTTCCCGTCATTATTCCTTAATTTTCCTTCTTAATTATCCATTTAATTTTTGATTTTACTCTTGTTTTTCTTTATCTTTAAGAGCTGTTTTGAGACCCAATTAAGATTCTATTTCTGCTCAGCTTTTTAGCACACATTTCTTGTCCTTCGAGGGTCCTCATGATGGATTCAATTTTGAAATTCCATTAGCATGCCCCACGACCCTATTTTTGACCTAATTTTTGGCCCAGAGTTTATATTACAATATGGATCTTGTTTTACTCGTAGTAATGTGTAGATTATGAATTTGAAAGCGTGAAATCATTTACAAATCATGGAGTTGAGACGAGCAGTTCATGGATAGTTTGAGACTAGGGTTTATGTATAAGGTAGGCTACGGTCTACTTGTCTCTATGAGATTGTATTTGGTATTGATTGCATGCTAGGTAGGGGTTATAGGATAGATTTATAGCTAGTATATTCTGAACTGGCATGTTTAGGGGATTTAGAATAGAGATGTAAATTTAGCCTTAGCCTAGAATACCCGTTATAGTTATGGGACTCTAGTACGCCTGATTATAGACTTCTTTGACCTTAGGTTGACATAAAGGATCCCTTAGTATAATATGTATTGTGGCACTTAGTGATTTGGGAAAAATCCTTCCATTAAGTCCTCCCAGTAGCTTGATGGTCGTATTTACCTTAGTCTTTCTGAGTTATAATGTTGTTATCCTGGTAATTTGTACAATGTTAAGCCTGAGACCATAATTATGAGACCAATTCGACACGAGGTTAGTACTCTATTCTTTGGAAGGATGTGGTGTAGTTCTTAGACACTTACGTTTGTATTGTTTGGATATTAGTGATGGCATGCATATATTTATACTCACTTACTCTTATTTAGTGGTACAATTCCAACTTAAAATTTGGTTTTTACTATTATTTTCCAAAATGGGATTTATTCCCACTTTTTCATATTTAAAATTGATCCTTAAATTGAAGTGGTACCACCTTTATTATCAATTTTATGATCTCTTAGCTTAAACACACTACTTTGAAATATTTGACCGAGGAGGATTCTAGTCCAGTATTGATCCATTCTTTTATCACTACTTGTTTATTCAGATTGAGGGAGATCCCTACCCTTTCTACATTATCCTACTATTTTAGTCTTGGATTCGATCTTGGTTACCGGTATTTTATAGATTTCTACCTATTTGGCCTCGGTTTTAGCCTAAGCCCTTATTATACTTTTATTTCTCTCTGGTACTGGATGGAGTATATTTACTACAATTGGTTATTGGAAGTACTGGTTTGGGACCAGGCAGTATATATGGATAACCTGAGTCCCCTATGGGACCATCTGTCTACAAACTACGTGCCGAAAGAGGTGATGCCCATAGGTCTTGTATTGTGAGAAGGCGAGCCAAAGGAGGTGTATATACTTGGTACTCTATGGCACTCATTTGAGTTGATAGTATTGTATATTCCTTGTTTTAGTTCATTCATATGCATCGCCTATCAACAGTATAATTGTTTGGCACTTGTACCTAACGGTCTTATGAGGGTTTGGGTAGATATAAGTTATAGTTGTTGATTATTGATTGATTGATTGTACCTTCTAGGCTTATGAGGGCCTTGTTGGGTTATTGTTTGTCCGGATTAGTCGATTATATTATTACTTTGATATTATCATATGGTTCATGGCAGGCTGGTTATAGATTGGTACCTGAGGTTGTAGGTACGCTTTCGAGATCCTTTCCTCTTCATTATGTTGAGCTTTATTATTAATAGACTACCTTATAATTATCCTTATTTTGGTTAAAGACCCTGATTATGCTAGAGTTACTTCCTCTATTTAGTTATGATCCTCGAGATGTTAGGCTAGCTCCCTCAGGTTAGTACCTTCGCGTTGAACTCCTATATAATATTATCATATATTCTTCCTTATCCGTCCTCATTGTATTGTATATTAATTCCTTGCCTCATACTATTATTACATATACCTTCTTTACTCTTCTTTTGTATAATGGCTAGTTATATACAGTATTGTGCCTTCATCTTGGATCATTTGTAGTGTATAATGGTTTACATTTACCTTTCTATTGGTATTAGTATGTCGCATTTCTTAGATAGTTGTTTGTAATGTATATTCCTGCTTTACATTTTTTTATGCTTGCATTATCTTTGGAGCTCAGTCGATTGATGCGTATTAAGTACCTCATGTTTGGTTCTCATACTACACTTCTACACCGGCAGATCATAGTAGGATTTCTTACTGCTGACATGTGCATCATGCAGAGCTGCTATGGATCGGAGATTCGGAGTGAGCTCCTGACATTCACTGTTGTTCCTACTCTCTCTCATCTACTGGACTAATTTTTATTTAGCATTTCGAAGACAGTACTATATATATATTATGCTTACCTTGTACTCTAGTTTTGTTAGTAGCTTTTGTGCTGACCTCACCAAGTCTTGGGAAATATTTACTCTCTTCTTGTCTTCTTTCTCATTTTTATTTAGTCTTGGCTTCCGCTTTTCTTACTAGTGCGCTTCTAGTTGTTTCGGACTATGGGATGCTTACCTACTCGTGGGATATGGTAGGTGCCATCATGTCCCAAGAAATTGGGTCATTACTCTTATTGATTGATCTTTCGACATACTTAAGCTTGATAATGATCTTGTGAATGCTTGAATGAATAATCTATTGAATATTAAACTTGATTGAATATACGATGTGATTTGATGTGGGCTTGTAATTTGGTGCACTATATTATATCCTGAGAGATAGTGAAAGTTGAACCATAAGTTGATATTTATTGAGGGAGCAAGTACCACGTTGATGCGTATATTGACATTGATATAATTATGATACATTGGGTATCACACTAGTATAGATATTGATATTGATACTATTATGGTGGATCGGGTACCACACTTGTATGGTACATGGACATTGATGCATCTCCTGCAACTATTGGGAAGAAACAAGACCCCTTAGTATGTGTGTACAGATAAGAGAGTGTTTATTAGATGAGTGGGTAATATGAGTCGATGAGATATAGAGATTATGTGTTTCATATGGTTGACATAGATGTAAATCCATAGTGTGAGTGACTACCACAATTGCAGAGTTTTGTACGCCTTGATATGTTTGATTTATTACTTACATGTAATATGTTAATGATATATGATGCGATTATTGAAACTATGAATTCATGATTGATTGTGACCATATTTAATGTGATTATTAAGCTTGTGAATTAGTGATTAGTTATGACCGTATTTTGTGGTTTATATGATTTGATTATGGTTGTTGCTTAGTGTGATTGAAGTAATTGTTTGTTGATTACTCTACTTATTGTTTGTAAAGATACATGCATACTGACCTTATTTACTTGTGGAATACTATTGTTGTTGTGGTTACTGTATTCCTTGGTATATTAAGGTAGTCGATTGGTATGTTGAGATTCTAGTCTGGCTCACATCTCTAAATAATGATGTACACAATTGATTTGATGGTTAGTGAAACTCATTGCAATGAATATAGAATGCGTGGTGAAATTGATAGAGTTAATTGAATTAATAAAGGTACTTCGAAACATCTAAGGTTTCTAAGAATCACAATAAAGAATGTGACTTTCGGTGCTAAACTGTTATTTGAGAGTGTCATGCTATTTTTTGTCGATTTCTATATATTATTGCATGAACTAATCCTATTAAGTCAATGATGCTTACCAATAGATGTGATGTATTGATACTACTCTTGCTATATCCTTTTTGGGATATAGATATATTACAGGTTGACTTGAAGTTCCTTAGTTAGGATGTCGATGCACTATCCTTCAACTTTTGTATCTCACTACCAGTGGAAGTTGTGTCTCTTATTGTCGGTCCTCATTGAAAGATGTGGTGCATGTCTAGACTAAGTCTTAGGTAATGTTGTAAACAGTTGAGTTATACCCTTGTAAAGATTTTTTATTTATAAGTACATTTTGTTATACAGTTGAAGCATATAATTTGTATCAAGGTCATTATTTGAATTTCCACATAATAATTGGTTAGGTGGTAAGAGTTCTACTATCTAATTACAATAGAGTAGGTGGCCCCTAAATCTCATAACTTAGGATGTGGGTATCAAAGAACTAGGTTACCAGTTTCATAAGTACAAGAGCAATGTCAAGTAGAGTTCAGCGGAATGGTGTGTAGACGTCCACATTAAATTCTCAAGAAGCTATGAGGCATCTAGTAGTCATACTTTTTCTTCTTTCCTATCTTAATATCTCAATTTGTTGTCCACTTGGGTTGGGTCCAATTGGTATCTAGACAGATTCAATTGGAATCTACTTGATTTCAATTGGTATCTTGAGAGATTTGCAATTGGGACGACCTAGTGGTTCCCAATTGGTATCTAGCAATAGGAGTCAGGCTTTACATTAAGTTGCATGAATTATGGTAAGCTATTTGGTTAATTGTAATTGTTGAGTCGATAATGTAATTTTTCATACGTTGAGATTATGATGATCCATGGTGCATTGACGTATTTTAATGCCTCATTGTGTAGATAAAATAATTAAAAGGAAATGTTCAGATCTAAGTATTTCGCCAAGTAATTTTTTCAAATGATTGAGATAGTGAAAATTTCAAGACTAGTAGCCCAAAAACAAAAGGTTCATTTGATTATATTCACTATGGGAGGAATTGAACTACAATATTGTGTTGGGTGGTGACGTGTTGTGTCAAAGGGTAGAAACCTAATTTTTCTCAAGCTACTATTTTAGGTCTACTTCAGTGGTGGGGTTACTACTACAACGATATTGTTGTAGCAGTCGCTTGCCCGCTATAGCGGGCTAGGTGTACACGCCAAGGCCGCTGAAACAGACCCTTTGATAGTTTTAGCAGCAGCACAACAGTGGGTGAAGGAGCGATACAGTTGGCGTTAGGCAACAACAAGCTCTAGTCCCTACTATGAGGACCTCATTTTCTAAAACACAATTCATGATAGTCTTCATTCCCATCGACATACGAATGAATAGAGGTTCCTGGGAGCACCTCTTCTTCCACTCTGCCTCTAAATTCTTTCGAAGCTCTACATGTACCTGGACTAAGGTATTAAAGGCACCCAAAAAATAATATGTTCCTTCAAAGTTAGATGGTCTGGACTCTCAGGGAGGCATAGACATTTTCATCAGTATGTCCTTCACCACATCCAAGTCCAACTCCAACTGCTCGAAAGGACCCACATCCCGTATGGAGATGGTTTTAGCTCTCCTATCTTCCTGGCCCTACTACCCTCTCCCTCAACACTCATCTTTCTCTTTTTTCTTACTCTGCCCCTGTTATTTTATCACCTTAAAAGGATTGAAAGATGCATCACACCTGATAATAAGATCCATCCCCTTTACAGTCACATTCACCCTCTACATAGATTAGTAATAGGGGATGGAAGGAATAGGTCCTTTTGGATATTAAATAATGCCCTTCTCTCCTCCATAATCTGCTCCCCCATATTAACATCCACCTTGTCTAGGGCACATGCTGCCACCAATGCTCTATGGTAAGTCAAATCAGTGACATTTCTGGTAGGACAAATTCTTTTGTAAACCAGGTTCAACCACTGTCGAGCATGGGGGATGAATTCAATACTCTTGATTATCCCCTTGGTATAGATGCAAGGAGTCTTATCCTTCATACTCTCCACCACCCGCATATTGGCCAACCTTTGGTTATTATTGTCTAACTCATTCACCTTGTACCCATCATTTGAGGGATTTAGCTACCCCAAAGTTTCCTTAATGATCTCCGCCTTAATTAGGACATCTATATCTCAGAAATGAATAGTGGTATTAGGGAGATCCCACTTCATAGTAAAGAGCATTTCATAGTACTCCCTCACCCATTTCTTATTACAATAGTACATGGTCTCTACAAATGGCCCCAACCCACCTCTTATAGCCGAACATAAAATTTTGGTGCCTTATCTACGTTATCCATCGCAAACCCACGCTCGTCCGTGAGCCCCTAATTTGCATGTCCAAAAACCACCTTTTGCAGTTGCTATAGAAAAAACCTATTATAAGCAAGAGGAGCATTGCCACCTCTGACCATGATAACAGTAGTATTTGAACAATGAAATGAAGTTTGTTAGATAACGATTTCATTAAAATACCATATAAGATTAAGTGTAAAAACAAAGGATCCATAGAAAGTGGGCCAGAAAAATTTCATTCCATCTAGGCAGGCATACTTCCTACAAATGATGCAACAACAACTAGACCACTCCAGCATGGCCACTATAGTGCAACACCCCGTATCTACCAAACCCTACTTGGCGACGTTGAACAATGGTTACTCAAGTGTCGAGAGTCAAAAGTTTGTATTTTGTAATGTTATTGATGAGATAATTGATATTGGGCCTAGTACATGGGATTAGACCTTTGTATGGGGTGAAACACCCGTATGTTGTCAAACCTATACGACTACGTGTACACTTATGGAATTAGTTAAATATGAGAGATTTGATGAATTAGACATTAATTTGTTGGGTATTAATGAGTCATGAGCCATTGGGCCAAATGAGGCCCAAAACAAGAACAAAAGACTAGGCCCAATGGGGCAAAATGATCCAATCTTTCATTTTGACTAATCAACCAAGCATTTAATGTCAAAATTGGATAAGAGAGACTTAAAGGGACCTATATATATGAGGGAAATCAGATTTTTATTCATTTGGACACCCATGCCTTTTCTAGAATTCTCTACAACATTTTCTTATTTCACACAAACCCTAACTCTTCATTCCTTTGGCCAAGATCATCATCTTGCAAGACTTGGTAAGTTTTTATGCTTATGGTTTAATATATTTTATCCATGGAATATGGATTATATCATGTTGGTTATGTTGATGAAGTGTGAGAAGTTCACTATGTGTAATACAATTTGTGTTTGCTAAATCGGAGGATGGTTTTGCCTTGTAAACTTGAACATAGACTTGTGGTATTGAAGGAAGTGACTTGATGGAGCTAATATTGACATGTGAGATGTGTCTATATTCTTACCTTGTTTTATCCTTGTGTATAATGTTTGGAATTTTTTGGTAAATTTGGTTATGGACTTGGAGACGGATTGAAAAGAAAGTGATGTTTTGGTGATGTTTATGTGTGTTGTGAGACCATGGATGATTTTTGGCATGTAAGATGATAAAAAATACGTTAAAATAAGTCTATTTATGATCATGTACCATTCATTGCATGAAAAGACCCAAAAGAGACCATTTCGGACCAAAACGGGCATCCGCCTCTGCAGACGAGGACACCTGCGGGCGTAGATGCCAATGCAGGTGCCTTCGGTAGCTTCCAAAGGTCACCTGCATGTGCACCTCAGCCACCTGTGGGCGTAGGTGGCAACACAGGTCAGCCCCATGTTTGGTTTTGTATGTTTTCGTACCTAGTTGACCCCCGAAGGCCCCTATACCCTTTTTGAATGTAATTATAAACTCTTGATGTCGTTTTAATGACTTTAAAGTGTGGTATGGAGGCATGTTGGACTATGTTAAGTATGTATTGTTGTTCATAAGTTGTTATGGGACAATTTGATAGGAGTAATTGTGACGGAATGCTAATGAGAAAGCATAAAGGGTAAGTGTGATGTGAAATTCTATTGATGTAAGATATTTTGGTTAATGTGTGCAATGTTATGGTGTTGTTGGTATGAGAATGCAGTGGATTGTATTGTAAGGGGTGACATGACGTTATACGGCAGTCATATAGTTCATTGTCGTCTTGTACGCCTGTATAGTAACTAGTTGCTAATGTAAGCTCCGATGTACACTTGTATTGTAAAGTGAAACATAAAAAGGAAGCTGGACTATTGTATCTTCATATAGGCTTGTGTATTCGTAGTGAGACGACAAAGTATGTAAGGTTACTCTTTCCGTATTCTTCTGAAACATATTGTCCATATTGACATTGGGCTTGTTTCAATTCCGAGGGGATTTGAAGTATAGCAATTCAGGTTGACGTATATTGTTATTCATATGTGTCCTATTCTTAGATGACTTATGATTCATTTATCTCTTATTCATTGATCGAAGTTCCAAAGATGTCATAACAAGGTAAATTCCAAAAGAACTATCTTAAGAGAGTACTAATGTAAGAGAATCTATTTATTCTTGAATAGCATTTTCCAATCATGTCATGTTCCAAAGTCCAATCATATTATGATTTTCTTTGGACCAATCTTTCACAAGTAAAAGTACCAATCTCATAAGAGTAATGAAGAAAGTATTGTTCAAGCTAATATATCTATTCCTTATAAGTAAAGATGTCAATCTCATGAAGTAAAGGAGTGAAGTGAAATGTGTATATAAGAGTGTGCTTCAAATAAGGTTATGATCCTCAATGTTTCAATCACTCTTAAGAATGGAAGTAAGAATAACAAGAGAAAGAAGTAATGTATAAGTAATGAGTAATCATGGGTGGTATCCCAGGGGTTAAAATACCTAGCATGGGTCGATCCTATTAACACGGGTGGTATCCCAGGGGCGACAGAAAAGCCTAGCATGGGTCGATCCCGATACATCCCAGGGGCGATATAAAAGCCTAGCATGGGTTATCACGGTACATCCTAGGGGCGACACGAAAGCCTAGCATGGGTTGCGATAACATCCCAGGGGTCACAGTACCTAGCATGGGTTAATGACATCCCAGGGGCGACACGAAAGCCTAGCATGGGTTCACGTAACATCCCAGGGGTCAAAGTACCTAGCATGGGTTAATCTCATCCCAGGGGCGACAGAACAGCCTAGCATGGGTAGAACACTAGAAATGAATAAGTATAAAGACAAGAGAAGTAAAGAACGTAATGTACATGGGTTCCCACTTACAGATGAGTGTTTATTCACATTCACTATTTTCTCTTATATTGATTCCGTTGTTGTTGTTACTATGTATGATGAATTTCTTATGAGCCTTACATACTCAGTACATTCTTCGTACTGAACCCTCTTAGGGGACTTACCTTACATGTTGTAGGTGCAGGCACTAGTAGACCTCCACAGTAGGTTGACAGTTAATTGCGAATCTTTGATGAGCCCCAATTGCTTCGGGACTTTTTGAGTCACGGTTGTACAGTTGTTTTGATGTTGTAAATGTCGTATAAAGCGGGGAATTATCCCAACTTTTAGTTGGTCTTGTAAATGCATCTGTTAGAGGCTTTTTTAGACATATGTGGGTTTATGAATGAAAGGGATGAATGTTCACTTCGACTTGACGACCCTAACAACCAAGTTTCATCGATTGTATATTTTCCATGATTTTCGTGATTGGCATTTTATATATTGTTAGTTACATGAAATAATATACTATTCGTAAAGAGACATGCATGCGAACATACGTGAGAAAAGATTGGGTCTCTCGGGCCTTATCGGCTTCGGGTGGCAATCACGCCTCTTTGGAAGTCGAGGCGTGACAAAAGTGGTATCAGAGCAGGTCATTCTAAGGGTGTCTACAAATCCGTTTCTGTGTAGAGTCTTACTTATGGATGTGTTGTTCACCACATTTATAAGCAGGAGGCTACGGGACATTTAGGATGTTGTTTCCTTTGTTCATTTCTAGATCGTGCAATAGAGCCAGTGTTGTAAGTTGAATTGTATCTGACCATGGTAAATGTTTCTCTTTGATATAGTAACCATGCCGATCATGAGAAGAGGTAGAGGTAAAGGTAAGCAGGTGGATATACCTGCTGGAGAAGGAATGAGTAGATTACCACCTAACCAAGCTAGTCAAGGTGGAGCAAATGCTGAAATTGTATCTCAATCTTCCTCTACTTTTCCAGCTACAGAAGAGCCAAGAGGTAGAGAAGTACCTGCAGAACCGCCACGAAATGCCACTGACCAGGAACTAAGAAATGCAGTACATATGTTAGCTCAGTTAGTGGCTGCACAAGGACAAGGACGAACTGGTCCTATGGCAAATGAAGATGATGTGACTAGAGCAGCTAGTCAGCGTACACAGGATTTTCTAAAATTGGACCCTCCTATATTCACTGGGTCAGACCTGAAAACGGATCCATAGGATTTAATGGACCAAATTCAAAGAGCACTAGAGGTGATGCACATAATAGGTGTAGAAATAGTTGAATTAGCAGCTTATAGACTGAAGGGTGAGGCCATCTTATAGTATGAGGACTGGAAGAGATCAAGGGGGCATTGATGCACTCCCAGCTAGTTGGGAAGAATTTAAAATAGCATTTCTTGATCATTACCTCCCATATGAGGTTCAGGAGGCACGTACAGACCATTTTCTGAATTTACGTCAAGGGAACATGAGTGTTCGAGAATATAGTCTTCAGTCAATTCCTTGGCCCGATATGCTCCAAATGTGGTAGCTACAATGACAGACAGAGTCCATCGATACGTGGACAGGTTAGAACCATATTTGGTAAGGGATTGTACCATTGCTGCCTTGAATAAGGATATGGACATAGCTAGAATTCAGGCCTTCGCACAGAAAATGGAGGACCAAAGGCAAAGAAAAAGAACACAGGAATCTGAGGAAGGGCCATAAAAAAGGGCGAGACCTATAGGACAGTCTGTGGTGTCCCCAGAAGTATCCAGATCTCGAATGTTACCGCCTAGCCTCATTCTCATATTCCACAGCAGGTGCTCACTCTCAATTTTGAGGGTCTAGCGGTGATCCATTTGGACAGAGTAGTGGAGTGCAAGGTTCACAGACAACAGGATTCTCTCGTCCTCCGTGTCAGTATTGCGGAAGGTACCATTTAGGTGAATGCTGGTTGGGGACAAATGCTTGTTTTTGGTGTAGCACAGTGGGGCACCTAATGATAGAATGCCCACAAAGGGGTGCGAGTAGTATAGCACGACCTACGGGATCAACCGTTGTATCATAAGCATCGGTTCCTTTCCCAAGCAAAGGCGTTCAACCAATTGGTCGTGGTAGAGACATGAGAGGAGCAGCTAGTTCCAGTGGGGCCCAAAATCGTACCTATGCTCTAGTGGACCGACAGAATGAAGAGGCATCTCCTGATGAAGGTACAAGTATATTATCATATTTTTCACATGATGTACATGTATTGATTGATTCGAGTTCTACCCTATCATATGTTACTCCATCGACTACCGTGAATTTAATAGTACACTGGGGTTATGAGTTAAGTCAATAGAAATATTTCCACCTATCGGTGAGTTTAGTATAGTGAAAAGAACATATCGTAATGGTATAGTAGATGTTTTGATCATAGATGAGTAAGTACTCGTGAAGGTATCACCAATGAAAAGGGTAAGTGGATTGGAATGAAAGGGTATGAAATATGCCGGATGTGCGTAGGAGTTTCGTTTCATATTGCTCCCATTGGAAGTGTACAAGTCATGGAGGATTCTACTAGGAAGAGATACCTATTGCTATTCTATATTGACAATTGTAAAGGTTAATAAATAGAGACGTAACTTTCGTAAAAGTTCTTTGGGGAAATCAACAAGTCGAATAGATAAACTAAGTAGCTGAAAATAAATGATGAGACCAAGGTACCCAAAGTTGGTCCAAACGGAAGGAAAAAGTTCAAAAGTACGAAAGTGGATAAAGACTAAGTAAGTATCTATACGAGTATATGTATAGAGATGCTAATATAGAGATGCATTTGTTGTACATGAGACGATGTTATTAACATTCGAGGATGAATGTTCCTAAGGGGGGAGAATGTAACACCCCGTATCTACCAAACACTACTTGGCGACGTTGAACAATGGTTACTCAAGTGTCGAGAGTCAAAAGTTTGTATTTTGTAATGTTATTGATGAGATAATTGATATTAGGCCTAGTACATGGGATTAGACCTTTGTAGGGGGTGAAACACCCATATGTTGTCAAACCTATACGACTACGTGTACACTTATGGAATTAGTTAAATATGAGAGATTTGATGAATTGGACATTAATTTGTTGGGTATTAATGAGTCATGAGCCATTGGGCCAAATGAGGCCCAAAACAAGAACAAAAGACTAGGCCCAATGGGGCAAAATGATCCAATCTTTCATTTTGACTAATCAACCAAGCATTTAATGTCAAAATTGGATAAGAGAGACTTAAAGAGACCTATATATATGAGGGAAATCAGATTTTTATTCATTTGGACACCCATGCCTTTTCTAGAATTCTCTACAACATTTTCTTATTTCACACAAACCCTAACTCTTCATTCCTTTGGCCAAGATCATCATCTTGCAAGACTTGGTAAGTTTTTATGCTTATGGTTTAATATATTTTATTCATGGAAGATGGATTATATCATGTTTTTTGTGTTTATGAAGTGTGAGAAGTTCACTATGTGTAAAACAATTTGTGTTTGCTAAATCGGAGGATGGTTTTACCTTGTAAACTTGAACATAGATTTGTGGTCTTGAAGGAAGTGAACTTGATGGAGTTAATATTGAAATGTGATATGTGACTATAGTCTTACCTTGTTTTGTCCTTGTGTATAATGTTTGGAATTTTTTTATAAATTCGGTTATGGACTTGGTGACGGATTGAAAAGAAAGTGACGTTTTAGTGATGTTTATGTGTGTTGTGAGACCATGGCTGATTTTTGAAATTTAATATGATCAAAAATATGTTAAAATAAGTTTAGTTATGATCATGTACCATTCATTCCATGAAAAGACCTAAAAGAGACCATTTCGGACCAAAACGGGCATCTGCCCCCGCAGATGAGGACACCTGCGTGCGCAGATGCCAACGCAGGTGCCTATGGATGCTGCCAAAGGTCACCTGCACGTGAACTTCAGACACCTTCAGTAGCAGGTGGCAACGCAGGTCAGACCCAGGTTTGGTTTTGTATGTTTTTGCATCTAGTTGACCCCCGAAGGCCCCTATACCCTTTTTGGATGTAATTATCAACTCGTGCTGTCGTTTTAATGACTTTAAAGTGTAGTATGGAGGCATGTTGGAATATTTTATGTATGTATTGTTGTTCATAAGTTATTATGGGACAAGTTGATAGGAGTAATTGTGACGGAATGCTAATGAGAAAGCATAAAGGGTAAGTGTGATGTGAAATTCTATTGATGTAAGATATTTTGGTTAATGTGTGCAATGTTATGGTGTTGTTGGTATGAGAATGCAGTGGATTGTATTGTAAAGGGTGACATGACGTTATACGGCAGTCATATAGTTCATTGTCGTCTTGTACGCCTGTATAGTAACTAGTTGCTAATGTAAGCTCCGATGTACACTTGTGTTGTAGAGTGAAACATAAAGAGGAAGATGGACTATTGTATCTTCATATAGGCTTGTGTATTCGTAGTGAGACGACAAGGTAAGTAAGGTTACTCTTTCCGTATTCTTCTGAAACATATTGTTCATATTGACATTGGGCTTGTTTCAATTCCGAGGGGATTTGAAGTATAGCAATTCAGGTTGACGTATATTGTTATTCATATGTGTCCTATTATTAGATGACTTATGATTCATTTATCTCTTATTCATTGGTCGAAGTTCCAAAGATGTCATAACAAGGTAAATTCCAAAAGAACTATCTCAAGAGAGTACTAATGTAAGAGAATCTATTTATTCTTGAATAGCATTTTCCAATCATGTCATGTTCCAAAGTCCAACCATATTATGATTTTCTTTGGACCAATCTTTCACAAGTAAAAGTACCAATCTCATAAGAGTAATGAAGAAAGTATTGTGCAAGCTAATATATCTATTCCTCATAAGTAAAGATGTCAATCTCATGAAGTAAAGGAGAGAAGTGAAATGTGTATATAAGAGTGTGCTTCAAACAAAGTTATGATCCTCAATGTTTCAATCACTCTTAAGAATGGAAGTAAGAATAACAAGAGAAAGAAGTAATGTATAAGTAATGAGTAATCATGGGTGGTATCCCAGGGGTTAAAATACCTAGCATGGGTCGATCCCATTAACACGGGTGGTATCCCAGGGGAGACAGAAAAGCCTAGCATGGGTCGATCTCAATACATCCCAAGGGAGATATAAAAGCGTAGCATGGGTTATCACGGTACATCCCAGGGGCGAAACAAAAGCCTAGCATGGGTTGCAATAACATCCCAGGGGTCACAGTACCTAGCATGGGTTAATGACATCCCAGGGGCGACATGAAAGACTAGCATGGGTTCACATAACATCCCAGGGGTCAAAGTACCTAGCATGGGTTAATCTCATCCCAGGGGCGACAGAACAACCTAGCATGGGTAGAATACTAAATATGAATAAGTATAAAGACAAGAGAAGTAAAGAACGTAATGTACATGGGTTACCACATACAAAAGAGAGTTTATTCACATTCACTATTTTCTCTTATATTGATTTCGTTGTTGTTGTTATTATGTATGATGAATTTCTTATGAGCCTTACATACTCAGTACATTCTTCGTACTGACCCCTCTTGGGGGACTTACCTTACATGTTGCAGGTGCAGGCACTAGTAGACTTACACAGTAGGTTGACAGTTAATTGCGGATCTTTGGTGAGCCCCAGTTGCTTCGGGACTTTTCGAGTCACGGTTGTACAGTTGTTTTGATTTTGTAAATGTCGTATAAAGAGGGGACTTGTTCCGACTTTTAGTTGGTATTGTAAATGCATCTGTTAGAGGCTTTTGTAGACATATGTGGGTTTATGAATGAAAGGTATGAATGTTCACTTCGACTTGACGGCCCTAACGGCTAAGTTTCATAGATTGTATGTTTTCCATGATTTTCGTCATTGGCATTTTATATATTGTTAGTTACATGAAATAATATGCTATTCGTAAAGAGACATGCATGCGAACAGACGTGAGCAAAGATTGGTTCTCTCAGGCCTTATCACCTTCGGGTGCCAATCACTCCTCATTAGAAGTCGGGGCTGACATATAGTGAGACAGGTCTTGCCACTAAAGTGGGCTACAACTAATTCTAAAGAAACCTTTTTCCCTAATAGGACCAAACCAGAAACAAAGGAGTTTTAAAGTTTTTCTCCATATTTAATAATTTCTTTCCTAGATCGGGCATAGTAAAGTAGTATATGACCTATATACATTGTTTTTAGGGTTCTTAACACTTAAATCAAGCCTCAATGGCTCAAAAAAATTCAAAAATACTCTATCTACCCCACTTTATTTTCGAGTTTAAACCCTTATAAACTCTGTAAATCTTATGCATAGAATTATATAGGAGTATTGAGAACATAAAATCAACTAGCTCACTTTGACATTTCTTCCCTACAAAGGCAAAAATGATATCTATACCAAAAATCCATTAGTGTTCAAAAAATATAGTGGTTCTAAGCATAATTTAACAAAATAGAAGTTACAAACGATGAATAGGCATGAGAAGAAGAGAGATTTACCTAAAAAATCAACATGGGGAGAGAATGGTAGAGAGAGAGTTTGAGTTTGGGAGTGTATGGAAGTTAAAAGATGTAAATGAATTTTTTCCCCATTCTCCTTCTTAAATCTATCTAGAGACTAATGTAGCGACCCATGGTCTGTTGTAGTGAGTATCTAGCTACTGCAACGACTACCTATGAAATTTCACGCTCTTATTTGTATATGTTGAGCTAAATTCCTCCCCCCGAGTATTGTAAGTTCTTATCAGAAACTGAGTAAGTAAATTCTTTTTCCAAGTTATTATTGTGTGCAAAAAATTATTAGATTTGAATTTAATACCAATCCTACGCATTAATATTTTGAAGGATCTCGCTAAGAATGCCAGGTAATTTTTTTTGGGGTTTGATATATGAAAACAACTAATGCTTATAGTAATTTCTAAACATTTTTACCTCTTACTCCTCGTCACTAGTGTCCATTTGAGGATGAACCGTTGGTAAAATGGTATCTATTGTAATGACCCATCACGTCGTTGTTAAAATATCCATGGTAGGAATATGAAAATTTATCATGGTTATAGATTTGAATCGGGGTTTACCATTAATTTCATTTAACGATCACTTCGGGTCAAGGATTAAAGAGTGGGGCCTATCTGCTTGAGGGCAGCTGCAGCGGTTCCTTGGCTGTTATAATTACCATGTTGTATTGATGGTTTGTTCGATGCAGCTGTGATGAAATAATAAACTCATGAATTAAAACATATTTTTGTTCAATAATTGTTCGAAAAAGAGGGTTTTAAAACACCCATATGACCATTTCTAAGCTAGAAAGACCATAACAGCGAGTCAAGGGTCTTAAGGAATGCGATCCCATCATTATTCTTATGGATTCTCCATCTGGATTGCTAGTCCAAGAACGAGGAACAAGGTTGTCTGTACTCTATAGAAGAAATTTGGCATTGAGGAAGGCTATTGTTTATGAGTAGAAGATTGTGATTAGTACATTTATGTAGAATATAAAATTGATGGAGAATCATGATTAGGCCTTATATGTCCTGGACTTACGACACTTTTGACTCTTAAAACTTGGGAAATTTGATAGTACAAAGGCATTTGTGTGTGGGTGTGATGTGTGTTTATGGTAGTTGTATGTCAAACTACTTCGAAAAAGTGAAGTATAGAAATTTGTACGTAAAGGCATCAGATGAGCCAACCTAAGACCATTGGATCTGACAATGGTCATCCTATTGCTATTGTTGATCAAAGCAGAGAAGTGATATTTAGGTGGCCTTCAGACGATGCATCCTACAATCGTCATTAGATCTAACAATCATTAGATCAATTGTGGGAACATAGACTAGAAACAATGCTTGCAGAGTTTAAGTATGAAGAAGATCAGAAGAGAGGATCCCACGATTGTGGTATGAAACAACAAATTCATTTTGAAGATCATGGTAAGGTTATCCTGCAAAGTGAAAAATCATAGGTGGAAAGCATGAGAGGAAGTAACAATTATAAGAAGATAGGTCGAGCTCATCCTGAGAATCGTCCCAGCAAACATCTACCAATGTTCAAAAGTCAATCATCTAACAACAAGCAATATGGACGATCGTGGTATCTACCAGCGATCGTACCTACCTTCGTTCGAGGCGCCGACTCAGGAAATTCCTTTGTGTTTAGGAAAGATTTTTTTTATGTCTATAAATACTCCTATTAGGTTTATTATTACAGTTTACATTTTATTGATAATTTTGAGACATTTTATTGTCCTTGTAATGACAAACATCGATTTTGAGGGTTTTAATACAAAAATGGGATTTGTGGTTTTCATCAAATTCTTTGTAAGTAGATGATTATGATTTTCCTTGAGAATTATTATTGTATTATTATAATCATGAGTAGCTAAACACCAAAACTAGGGTTATGGGAACCATGGCGGATTAACAAAGTAGTGTTCCTAGTATGAAGTGATTTTCAAAGGGTGTTTGGGCGCGTATTTTTGTTCTCTTTGGTTTGATTACTTTTTTACCACTGCGAATATTAGATCTCATCTTATCTTTACTCACAATGAACTAAGGAGTAACAGAGGGGAAAAGGGAATAAATAACCTAGACTTGAAGCTATCAATATTCAATTAATAGCGTAACTTGATAATTTGGGAAAGCTAATCTGGGATCCAAGATAAGGCTTAGAAGTTCAAAACTCAGAAAAAGAGAAATCTTACTTGAGTATAGTTACTTGAACAAGTGCGGATGGCCATTTAGGTGAACATAACCTATCGATTCTATATGCCAAGCACCAGATAAGATTACTAAGTATGAAGAACCTACAGAGTTATGAAGTTATGGGGAACACAATCCTACTACCTCTCTCATATTGATTACAAACCAAATAAAATCAATAATTGTTATGATTTGAAGTCAGAAATACAAAAACCCCCTTTATAGGAAATTATTTACTACTTTTTAGATAGACATAGTGATAGAAATTTCAGCCTATTCCTCATGGGATCAACCCAAATCTAGTTAGGTTCTATATTTGACCAGCGTCTGTTTTATACTTGTTAGAAGTGTAATTTGGGCGACATCAAATTTTGGCATCGTTGTAGGAGAATACGGTTACGGAGTCGATTGACTGTATTTGTCTTGTTGTTGATTTCTATTTCTTGAATTTTACTTTTTTTGTTGTTCTTAGGGCACACACTGGTGCATGCCTACTCAAAGTAAGGGCAACCCCATGATTCCACTTGATAAAAAAATTGAAAAGACTTTGAGAGCTAGAAGAAAAAAAACTTAACGATGGAGTTCATAATCAAGGAGTTCACAATGAAGGAGTTATAGATGAGGGAGTCCTGAATCATCTAGGACATCTTCCTTGGCTTCAGGAGACTATGGATCAAACCACTACTTGATTGGTTGATGAGGATAATGCTAGTCAAGAAGCTGTCAGGCAGGCAGTAAGGCAAGAAAGGACTAGAAAAGCTGAAGTAGGTTGTCTGGCCGCACTTGAGGAACAAGAAAGGTAGATAAGGAATAGGGGAAACAACCTCTCCAGCATTATGTTTCTCAGTTTGATGATGTAGAAGACAATATAGACTTTCTAAAGCTTGCTGAAATAGTTGCTATTATTCCACCGTCATTGCCACCATGAACTAAATTTGACATCACCAGTGCTATAATACAGTTGTTAAAATTAAAATGGGTGTTCACAGGACTTTCTACGGCTGATGTGAATATTTATGTGATGAACATTGTAAGGATTAACAATTCCTACAATCTACTCAGAGTGAGCCAAGATATCAATTAAACTACGATTGTTTTCTTTCTCTTTGACGTGGGAGGTGACATTATGGTTGACAAAGTTGTCATATGGATCAATTACTAATTGGAATAAATTGAGGAGTAAATTCTAGGAGAGATTGTTCCCACCATCCAGAATGCTACAGTTGAAAAATGAGATTTATAACTTCAGGTACCTATATTCGAAGATGTTACATGAGATCTGATTGAGGTTTGAGAAAATGTTGCAGAATATCCCAAATCAAAGAATATTGAGTCATAATTTTCTTGAGATCTTCTACAAAGACTTGAATTATAACACAAAGGATGTAGTAGACACTCTCACGGGAGGGGGGGGGCATTTATGGCATTACATTAGGTGCTGGCTTATGAAATTCTAGAGAGAATCACTAAAACTAACTCAGTCGCTCAACAGATAGCGCAGTTGAGACTGAGCTTAACTTATTCACAGAGTAATTTCCAATAGCAGATGCAGAAAAGGTGAATGTAGTTGGTTCACAAGGTAGGGAAACTAGACATGATGACTCAAATTTTGAGGAAGTAGCTAAATATCTATATAATCAGGTATCGGGTTTCTGATACAAAGGCCAAGCGTATAATTAAGACAATTGAAACTTTAGGCAAGGAAATCAAGGTCAAAACTACTACAATAATAACAACTATAATAGGTCTGTGTATAGAGATAGAAGTAGGGGAAGAGATGGTGATTTGAAGAGAAAGGATAATTGTAAGGATAGAAGTGGCCTCTATGTTCTACCAAGGAGCCGCAATGTTTATTTGAGTAATTTAATAATCAAAGACATTCTTGTGAAAGCGGTGAAAGGGGTAGAAAAGTCTTAAGACTACCTAAAGGAGTTCAGAACAGATATTTTGGGGATGAGCCAAAAGGTTGAATCACATGCTTCCACCATTAAGCAGCTTTAGCAACAGTTTGATCAGATGACATCCGTATTGAATCAGTATCAACAAGGTACACTTCTGAGCAACACTATCCAAAATCTGAAAAATAATGGAAATTGCTTGGCTATTACTACTAGGAGCATAAAGGTGACCGATGATCCATCTATGCTTGTGATTGTTGAAAATGATGTTGAGTCGGTGAATATCAATGGTGAAAAAGTGGTCGAATCTAAAAATCTAGTTGAAGATTAGAATGCATCTAAAACACCTCTAGTTGCTGAAAAATAGGCTAAGTCGGACAAGGGGAAGGAAAAGAAGGTCCAAAAAGTATTGACTCCCATTCCACGACCTCCTTCTCCTTTTCCACAAAGAATGAAGAAGAAGGTTGAAGAATGAAAGTATCACAAGTTCATCTCCAAGTTGAAAGAATTATCAATAAACATTCCTCTAGTTGAGGCTCTTATTCAAATGTTGGGTTATGAAAAGTGTATGAAGGATTAAGTGATAAATAAAGGATTGTGAGTATTGAGCTCGTTGATAATATGCACCATTGTAGTGAAATAGCTTCCCAGTCTCTAGTTGAGATTAAGGAAAATCCTGGAGCTTTCACGATTCTATGTACCATTGGGTCTTCAAATTTTTCTAAAGTTTTGCGTGACTTGGGTGTTAGCATTAATTTGATGTCGCTAGTAGTTTATAGATAGTTGTGGTTGGGTTCGTCCAAACTAACTTTGATGAGACTTATTATGGTGGACCGCACTGTGAAGAAGCCCATGGGAATATCATGTGATTTTTTGGTGAGGGTTGCATCCTTTATTTTTTTTGCAGATTTTGTCATCCTTAACTGTGAGGTTGACATTAAGGTTCCCATTATCTTGAGGAAATCTTTTCTTGTGACTGGCAGAGCATTGGTTGATATTGAGACTGGAAAGATAAATTTTTGGCTAAATCATGAGGAAGTAACCTTTAATGAATGCCAATCCATAAAGCAGCCAAAGGATATGCACGTGATTTCTGTGATTGCTACAGTCAATGAGGATGCATTGATAGCTCTTATTGAGTAGAGGCTTGGAGTTGAACCAATTATAGCAGTCATTATAAATTTCAAGGGAGACGACATTGATGGTTATGATGAGATGGTGAGTGTACTTATTGTAGGGGTTCATACACTTTTACACTAAAGAAGCTTTCTCTTGATTTGAAGAATAGAGTGACCGCATCGACTAAGCTTTTTATTGAGGATCCTCCTATCCTGGATCTCAAAGATCTTCCATCCCATCTTCATTATGATTCTTCGGAGCCAACAATACTTTGCTGGTTATTATTGTAGCTGATTTGGTAGTTTGGCAAATTGAGCCTCCAGTCTCTATTTTACAGAAGCTTAAGAGGGCCATTGGATGGTCCATTGTTGATATCATTGGGATACTTCCTGGAATTTGCACACACATAATCCAACTTAAGACAAATTATGTTCCTAGTATTTATCATCAACAAAGACATAATACTCCTATGCAATAGGTAGTCATGAAGGAAATTGTCAAGTGGTTGGATGATAATGTGGTTTATCCTATTATCAATAACAAATGGGTGAGCCCGGTCCAATGTGTACCAAAAAAAGGTAGAATTACTATGGTTCCAAATAAGAAAATGAGCTTATTCCTATGAGGTCGGTCACTTGTTGGCGTGTATGCATGGACTATAGGAAGTTAAATGCATGGACTGAGAAGGATCATTTTTGATGCCTTTTATGGACCAGATGTTAGACTGTCTTACTGGTAGAGGATGGTATTATTTTCTTGATGGTTAATCGGGATATAATCAGATTTTGAGTGCTCCTAAAAATCACTTTTACTTGTCTATATGGGAAGTTTGCATTTAAGAAAATGCCTTTCGAATTATGTAATGCACTAGCGACCTTTCAGCATTACATGATGTCCATATTTTCATACATAGTGAAGGATAGAATTGAGGTTTTTATGGATGACTTCTCGGTTGTTGGTGATTTGTTTGAAGATTGTTTAGCCCATCTTGAATGTGTCTTAAGGATATCTAAAGATTACAACTTTGTGCTAAATTTGGGAGAAGTGCTACTTTATGGTTAAAGAAGGAATAACTCTTGGTCATAAATTTTGATGAAGGGGATTGAGGTTGACAAGGCAAAGATTGAGGTGATTTACAGTTGCCTCCACCAATTTATATAAAGGGTATTCAAAGTATCTTGGGCTATACTAGATTCTATCGTAGATTCATCAAGGATTTCTCTAAAATTGCACATCCCTTGTCCAAGTTATTGGAGAAGAAGGTGAAGTTTGTGTTTGATGATGCTTGTCTAAAGGCATTTGAGTGTCTAAAAGAGAAGTTGATTTTAGCCCCTATTATTATGCCACCTGATTAGTGTATGCCATTTGAGGTTATGTGTGATTCTAGTGGTGTGACTTTAGGAGTAATCCTAGGCCAAAGGCGAGAGATGATTCTATATTCGGTCTATTATGATAGGAAAATAATTAATCCTGCTCAAAAAAAATTTATTGAGACTGAACAAAAGTTGCTTGCTGTGGTATTTGCATTTGAGAAATTTTGATCTTATTTTCTTGGCACGAAAGTGATTGTGCATACTGACCACGTAGCTCTTAGGTTCCTTATGGCGAAGAAAGATGAAAAACCACAGTTGATTTGTTGGGTACTTCTATTATAGGAATTTGACCCTGAAATCAAGGACCTAATGGGGTCTAAAAATTAAGTGGCTGACCACTTATCAAACCTTAAAAAAGAGGCAATGCTGAAACTGAATGATGATCTTGAGAATGATGATACTTTTCTAAATGAACAGGTATTGGCTGCATTGCACGACTTAATTCCATGGTTTGTAGAGTTTGCCAATTATTTGGTAAGTGATGTGGTGCCTGAGGACTTGTTGTTTTAGCAGCGTAAGAAGTTTATGCATGATGTAAGGAAGTTCTTCTGGGATGAGCCATATTTGTTCTGGATTTGTGCTGACAGACTGATTCGTAGATGTTTTTCTAATGTTGAGATTATCAGTATTCTAGAGGCATGCCATTCGTCACCAAATGGGAGTCATCATAGTGGTGCATGGACTGTGCATAAGATCTTACAATGTGGATACTACTGGCCCATTATTCATAGGGACACACATGACTATGCAAGGGCTTGTGAGCAACGCCAAAGACAAGAAAACATCTCACAAAGGCAAGAGCTTTAAATGGCCTTAATACTAGAGCTTGAGATATTTGATGTATAGGGCATTGATTTAATGGGCCCCTTCGTGAGCTCATATGGTATGAAGTATATTTTTGTTGTTGTTGACTACGTTTCAAAATGGGTGGAAGCAGTTGCACTTCCAAACAATGAAGGGAAGAGTGTGATATCATTTTTAAGAAAGAATATATTCTCTAGATTTAGTACAACAAGGGCAATCATTAGTGATGGAGGCTCACACTTTTGCAATCGTCTATTCAAAGCCTTGCTTGAGAAATATGGTGTAAAATATAAGAGGGCAACCCCCTACCATCCGCAATCAAGTGGGCAAGTTGAGGTCTCTAATTGGGAGATCTAGTCTATTCTGGCAAAGACTGTGAATGCCAATAGAACGGACTGGGCTTGAAAGTTAGATGATACACTGTCGGCCTACAAAAAAGCATTTAATACTCCTATTGGTGCTTCCCCATATCAGTTTGTGTTTGGCAAGGCATGCCACTTTCCAGTTGAACTTGAGCATAAGGCATTGTGGGCACTGAAGTGGTTAAATTTGCAATGGAGTGATATGGTAAAGTTGAGACTAGAGAAATTGAATTAGATGGATGAATTCCATCTCCACGCCTATGAAAGTTCAACTTTATACAAAGAGAAGATGAAATTGTACCATGATCATAAGATTGAGAAAAGAGAATTCGCCACTGACGACAAAGTGCTGCTATATGCTACTAAGCTAAAACTATTTCCTGGCAAGCTGAGGTTAAGTTGGGGGGGACCTTATAGAATATTGAGGTGTATCTTTATGGTGACATCGAGCTTAAAAATGATGAGGGCCTAAAGTTTAAGGTGAATGGCAAAAGAGTGAAACACTACCTCGGTGATGTAGATGAGGCCAAGAGTATATATGATTTATTTCTTGTGACGTCTAAGTAACCAAGAATACCTGAGTCATGCCATGACATTAAATCAGGCACTATATGAGAGGCGACCCATGGGGTAGTTTGGTGAAGTCTGAGTAGCCAAACTAACCACGTCATGTCGCGACATTAAATTAAGCGCTTCTTGGGAGGAAAACCAAGGATTTTGTGCTTATTTTATTTATAGGATAACGTGTGAAACATGTGCAGGGACAATATATAAAAGAACTTGGGACCTGGAACAAAAATAGAACCCATAAAGCATTGGAAGATGTTCCAACCATCGTGGGTTCTGTCATCTACATGAAATCCAGAGAATTGATTTTCAGGAGTTGGTCCAATGATTGAGCACCAACGATCATCAGGAGACATTTAGATGAACTTAACTTGTTAAATTTTGTATGCAATGTAGCAGCCTTGCCAGTACAAGTAAGCGATGGAGTTAAGGAATCATTGGGAATCACAGTCCTAGTGTATTTCTCATATTGATTATAAATCTAAAAATCAACAATCGTTACTATTATTACTTACTCACAAAACCCCCCCAATTTTACTTACTTGCCAATTACTCAGACTAGCATTCAACATTATTTCATCCTATTCCCTGTGGGATCGACCCCAACCTAGTTGGGTTCTATATTTGATACAGCGACTGCATTATACTTTTCTGGAGGTATATTTTGGGCTATATCAGGGGTCGTATCTGTGACCCCGACTAATCAGTTCACGACAGGCGTCTAGTGCGCCACGGGTATGTTTCTACCATAGTTTTACTATTTTTATGTATTAGGGACATCGCATAATTTCTAAGTTGGGGGTAGGGGTATACCGTATTCGAGGTTTTTTTATCGTGTTTCTTTTTCCTCAGATGCACTATCTAGTTAGAACCGACATGTTTAGGAGTTTTATTTGAGTTTTTAGTGTATTTTGTGTTGTTTGTATAATCAAGAGAGAAATAGAAGAACTTGGTACAATTAAAACAAACAAAAAACATGCAATCTATGTTTTTAATTTTGGTGATTATATACCCCTCCATAAAATTTTTGATGTGTTTGCTATGACCTAGTGTGAACTGTGACCAATGTGGATCTCATCATGGCATTAAAATTTTGAATGTGATAATTATTACCTAACTATGCATGAACCAGATAGGTAGTAACTGTGTGTGTAGCCCTGAGTTATGGCTAGGTGAGGTACTTATCGAGTTCGACATGTGTGTGCAATATAGAACTTGCCTAATTAGTCTCATCAAAGTTATAGGATAGTAGGTTAGGAAAATATCATAGTCCATTCTCGAATAGTCCACTATAAGTCTAAAAGCCTACCAAATGGAATATGATATCCCTTGATCCCGAACTTTGAGCTTAAATAGACCTTTTTTTTTAACTAACCCATTCATCTTCCCAATTTGTTTAGAATAAAACTGCTTTGGTCCTGGTCCCACTTTGGACACTGTGCACCTTAACTCTGGCAAATCGACTAAGTTGAGGGTGGCTATTATAGGGGTACATGAAAAAAATTGGGTGTGTAGAAGAAGTTTGTAAATGATAAAGGGATCCGGGTGCGGACTTGTGTAAAAAATAAAGAAAAGAAAAAAATGTTGAAGAAAAGTTGAAAAAGAAAAAAAAAGGAAAGAGAAAAAGAAAAAGAAAAGAAGTTGTAAAAAGAAAATCGTACTCAGGGTCCGAAAAGTCAAGAAAAGGGAGAAATATAAAAGAAGTAGGAAAGTGGAGCCAAAAGTAGTGTAGTGCAAGGATGTATAAGTCAATTGATCCATATGTACCATACCCATCCCTGAGCCTACATTACAAGCCAATAAAAATCCTATAGTGATCCTAATCTGACTGTCCGAAAAACAAAGGCATAGAAAATAAGAGCAAGCCTATGATATGGATGGACAATAGTACAGACATTGACATTAATACATTATGATGAATCAGGTACCATGCTTGTACAAATATTGATATTGATACTATTATGGTAGAACAGGTATCACGTCGATATCGTACATGGACCCTATTGTGTCCTTTGCAGGTCACTACTATTAGGCAGAAATAAGACCACTTAGCATGTGTGTACAAATAAGAGAGTGCTTATGAGATGAGTGGGTACTATGAGTCGATAAGATACAGTGATTGTGTGTTCCATGAGGTTGATATGGATATAGATCCATGGTGTAAGGTGACTGCCATATTTGTAGAGTTTTTAATGACTTGATATGTTTGATTTATGATTAGCGTGTATTACGTTGATGGTATATGATGTGATTATTGAGACTATGAATTAGTGATTTGTTGTGACCTTATTTGGTGGTTTATATGAGTTGATTATGGTTATTGCTTGTATTAACAGAAGTAATTATTTATTGATTATGTTATTTGTTGATTGTTAGGATACCTATGTATTGTAGTTATTGACTTGTGGAATACTATTGGTGATGTGGTTATTGTATTCCTTGTGATATTAAGGTAGTCTATTGGTTGGTCAAGCCGCTAGCCAAGCTCACATCTCTAAAGAATGATGTTAGTGATTGATGTAATGGTTAGTGAAACTCATCCCCATGAAAATAGAATGTGCAGTGAAATTGATAGAGTTAATTGTATTAAGAAAGGTACTTGGAAACTTCTCAGGTTGTAAAGGATCGCAATAAAGAATGTGTCTTTTGGTGCTACACTGTTATAAGAGATAGACATGTTGATTTTTATCAATTTCTATATATTGTGGTGGACGCGTATTAGAGTAGAGGGTTAGTTGGGTAGGAGTGTTATTGTGCACCATAGTATGAAATCTTAGGGTTTAGACTAGATATCTACCATTGTTGTTCTCTTTTTGTGTTTTATTATCACACTATTTTGTGGTTGATTATTGTTTGTCTATTGCATATTAGTTTTCATATCTTCTTGAGCCGAGGGTCTTTCAAAAATAGTCTCTCTACCTCCTTGTGGTTGTGATAAAGTCTGCGTACACTTTACCCTGCCCATACCTCACTTGTTGAATTTTACTGGGTATGTTTTTGCTATTGTTGTTGTTGTTGTTATTGTTGTGTGAATTAATCCTAGTTAGTAGATGATGCTTACCAGTACGTGTGGTGTACTCATACTACTCGTGCTACATCCTTTTTGGGATGTAGATGTGTTGTAGTTTGACTTGAAGTTTCTTACTTGTGATGGCGATGCATTCTCCGTTAACTTCTGCATCTCATTTTCGGTAAAAGTTGAGTCTCTTATTGTCGGTCCTTATTGTAGAAGCTCTTGGGTAATGTTGTAAATTGTTGAGTTATACGGTTGTAAATATTTTTGATTTATAAGTATGTTTTGGTATATATAATTGAATCATTTATTCTATATAAAAGTTGTATAATAATTGGTTAGGTGGTAAAGGTTCTCCTACCTAATTAGAATAGAGTAGGTGCCCGCACGATCCCATAATTTGGGTGGTGACATTAGACTTGGGGAGACTAGGAGGGATATTCTTGGTAAATTTTCATCAAAATAGTGTTAAGATAAGTTCTCTTCTCCTTCCTTGTGTTTTTTCCATTAGTTTTACGCTTGATTCCATCCGTTTTTCATCAAAATCATAGTTAAATTCTTAAATATCCCTCTCTAGTTTTCATACTTTCAGGGCTATTTTGAGGTTCAAAATGGACTCTATCTTTTCCCAATATTAAGTTATGAGTTTCTTATCCTATGGGTGAGATAATTCAGAAGAAAAATTTCAACTATGTCGATGGGCCTCGAGGGTCAATTTTTGACCCAATTTTTTATCAAATTTTTATCTTATTGATATGGGTATCATTAGCCTCGTATTGACATATAGATCACACTGTTTATAGTTTAGGATCAATACGAGGCCTCACGAAAGGGGATGATATCTTTATGATGGTTCAAGATTGTTGTTTAATCCTGAGGTAGGTTACATCTTATTTTTGTTTAGACTTGGATTGGGTAGGTAGTATATTCGATAAGTTTCATGTTTATTAGGGGATTTACTAGGTAGGAATAGGTATATCCCAAATTTTAATCTTAAGGGCTTGAATTGGAGGCTTTACTGTAGAGTTCTTTCCTGAGACTTAGCTTTAATATGTTTTCTTAGAACTATGTTAAGATTAGGGCTCCTTAGGTTCTGATAACATGGTAGAATCTCATAGTAGCATGGGTTTGGGATCGGTAGAACTTTTTGTGTGGCAATTTCTTTTGTATTATCTCTTTGGTTGAGATTGTGGGACTTATGGCCCAATGTTGTGTTATATGGTATTTTTCAATGGATTATGGTTATAGCATGGATATATATCTGCCAATTTTTGTGTTTATGTATTAATATTTGTGTCTCCAAATTCATACTTGTGTCTCATTTGCATGGGGTTTGGCTGGATTCTAAGGAAAAATATAGATTTTTCTATTAAAAGTATTTGTACCATAATTTACTAAATCTAAGGTAAGACCTTGAAGTGTACCACCTTATTTAGTCAGGCAAAGGAAAGATTCTGATCCTTTTCTACTTGTTTATTTTGTTGTTATGTCTAAGGTTAGCTTCTAGGCGGCTTGAGGTAAGAGCTTAGGTTTCACTATTATCACATTTAAGTTGAGATTCTGAGTTTCCCAAGGGTAGACTTAAGGTCTCATTATTAATACATCTAAAGTGAGATTCCAGGATGCCGGAGGTAGATTTTGGTTTTTGCTACATTGCACCATATCATAATACTTAACATCATTCATATATTTATCAACTATGTGTGTACTATTATTATCATGTTGTGCTAACGACTTGTGGAAGTTTTCTACCTGTAATGATCCTTACTGAGTGTTGCTAGTGTTTTATACTCATAATGCACTTCTCCATCTTTTCCTATTGCAGAGCCTAGTACTAGTGTAACAATCCTTATTTTGAATTTTTACTTTTTATGTATTATGATTGTTTTACCCCTCTTTATAGTGCTATATTGGTATTTTTGGTATGTGGAATAGGTGGTATGGTTCTCGAAGTGATCAGTTGTGATCTATGTGAATTTTATAATTTAAAAGGATTTGAAGTTGGAATGGTTAAATTTTGTCAACATTTGGAGATTTTTACATTGTATGAGAATTCGGTTAGTTTTTTTAGCTTTGAAATATCATTATTCGGCTAGTAGGTTGTTGGTTCAGATCCCAAAGCTTTTGGCATGATTTTTAGCATTTAGACAGGATTTTGGAAAGATAAAAGTTAGAGTTATCTCTGGTCAGCATCCGTTGATAACAAACTCCGTTCAAAAATTCAACAATTCCATTGAGTTCGGAATGTCAATTTTAGTTTAGTATCTTAATTGATTTGTGTTCGTAGGGTTCCGAACAATTATAGAGGGTCTATTTGGGGAATTTTCTAACATGAGTTGCTGCTATTTTTTTTGTTTCTGGTGCAAGTGAAACCTTCTTCATGTTCGTGATGAGGCTTTAATAATGCCGAAGAAGGGGGTCATTTGTTCACTGTGATCACATGGTGGGCACCATGATTGGGCAGGGAGTCTGGATCTGGGTATTTTGGGTTACCCTTCACATTCTCAAAGTGTAGTGTTGCACTTGGGACTTCCAGGTTGGGTTATCCTTGCAATCATTAGGGTCTAGTCGCAATAGGGTAGAGAAAAAATGACCTGGATAGGGTAATACCTCATTTTTGAATTAAAACACCATATCTCAATTTTTGAATCTTGGGAACTCATTTTGGGTAGATTCAAAAGGTGATTTTGAAGATTTTTTCATTGGGTAAGTTTCTAAAAAAATATTTTAACATTCTCCAATGATTATTTCATGATTTCATCTTCAATTCATAGTTTTTCAACTTGAAAATTTGGGGGTTTTTTGGTAAATTTAAGAAATGGTATTTCAATGATTTCAAGGTCAATTTTTAACTCTATTTTCAGTGAAAATTCATATTTAAACACCTTAATTTATAGGCAACATGATTTTATAATAAAATTCTTATTTTTCCCATGGGAGCTCGTGCTTGACCTTTGCATTGACTTTTTGGATCTGCGATTTAAGTATAGAGATATTGGTTTCTAGGGTCATATTCGTATGTAAAATTAGTATTTGACTAGATTGGGATTGTTTGGAGACTATTTGGAAGGTAAAAGCGTCGGTTTGACTTTGTTGGTCTTCTTTTAAGGCATGTCATGACTTCCTTTGAATCTTCTACAAAGTCGTTATGTGTTCGTTACTTATTTGGAGAGTAATGAGGTTTTTGATACTCCTTTATACCTGATTCTTAGATTCTAATGTGTAAAGTGGATTAAGATTTTATTAGATTTGATAGTTGTTTATATTGATGGTACACCCCTTTATGAGTGATATTTGAATCATTTAAGCTAGAATGATGATTTTGTCTTATAAATGATGTTGTTGGGTTGCGTATAGCCTTGTGTAATGCCCCTCTAGGTCATTTTCTCTATTTTTGGCTTTTTATGTGTTTTCAGCTTTCTTATAGCGGCTACAAGTCTTTTATGACTTTTCGAGATAGTCGATTCAGTTATCAGGTAGTTCATTTGAGTTTTAAGTCAATTTCCCTATTTTGGAGCTTTTGGAGTTAAGAAATTTGAATTTGGTCAAAATATCTAGTAAATGTCCTGATATGAGAATTTCTATAGTTCTGTTAGCTATGTAATGTGAATTTTAGGATATGAGGGCCTTTGGTTCAGGTTCTGAGGCTTCTAAATTCATTTTGGCCTACTGTTTGATTTATAGCTAAAGTAGAAGATTTAGTTATGGGACACACTTTTCATCAAACCAACCTCTCTTGAGAATTTGGTTGATTCCATTGAGTTTTAAATGCCATTTTCAGTAGGATAGCATAGTTCATTTGCATGTGTGGGGTCCCAGATGAATTTTGAGGACCTATTCAGAGAATTTTGAACTTAGATAAATTTTCTATTGTGTTGGTGCTGCTGCCGTTGCTTTTGCAGCATTTGGGTCGCTTAAACGGCTAGGGAGCTGCTTATGCAGAGGTGGCTAATGTCAGCTCCTACCACTTAGGTGGATCCTTTCTCACATTTCTGGAGTCGCTTTAGCGGACAAACCTCTGCCTAAACAAAGGCACACGTGCATAGTGCTAACCGCATATGCGTAGGGTTTGTTGCTTAAGAAACTCCCCTTATGAAGTCAAGCTTCTGCTTAAGCAGAGCTAATTATATGTATATACATAACCTCCACTTCCTTAGTTTCTCCATTGTTCACAAAAATTCCTCCATATCTAGACCCTTGAGCTTGGAAATCTCTATGGAATCACAAATCGGAGCTAAGGCTATTTAGTTTCTTAATTCTTAATCATATATTTGTCTTAATTTTGTATGTTTCTGGATAAATTCTGATTAATTCTTTAGTTTCAATTCTTGATTTTCTTCCATCTTGTGGGGTAATTTTGGGGCTCGATTCATTGTCTAATCATGCTCATTTTTTTAGCATAAGATCCTTATCCCACGAGAAATACAATTGCATGTTTAATTTCATGATTCTATAAATCGGCTCCACGAGTGATTTCTAAGTTGATTTTTGACAAAGAGTAATAATTTACGATATGGATATCATTCTTCCTGTCTTAACATGTAGGCTTTTATTTTATTAGTGTGGTAGCAGTCAGAATCTTCTCAAAAGGGAAAAGCTCTAGTTTAGATGTTTTCAAGCGCGTTGTTTGGTCTCTAGGTAGGTTACGGCTTACATACTCTTATACTTGGCTCATTTAAAGTATTTGTATGATAATTTGCTAATTGTCGGGGTGACATTATGGTTTGGGTACACTTTCCTTAGGTATTTTTTACTTTATTCACTTAATGGGGGGCTTTAGAGTAGAATTATGTCGTATATCCTTAGTTTAGGTAGTCTCTTCTCTACTTGGGCTAGTCTATCATGCTTGGTAGCCTTAAGGTCTATCGTTGTATGCCTTAGTGTTGGCTTGGGTAGTTGTTTGCCGTGGGTTTTTATAGATGGTGTATCACTTCTTTAAGGTGGTTCATCATAGGATAGCATCCATCCTATAGCTAGATGAACCTGGGCTACTTTGGTTCTATACTGGTAGATTAAATGTTGGTTATTTGATTTATTTGCTCACTTATTGTGCTTGTTATCAATTGCATATCCTTGGCACATTGTAACTTGACCAAAAATATTGTTTTCGGTTTGAAAATGGGACTTGAGGAACATATTACATTATTCTGAGTTTTAAAAATGGAAAATGGACTACTTTTAGTCTCGATTAGTGTCTGGGCACATGACACTATTAATTTCTATTAAAAAGCCCTAATTTGATTTTGAGCAAGGTATGCAGATATCATGAGTTCCTCATGGGTCCTGCCTTTGTGAGCTATAGATGCTGGTGAGGAGTATACAGTATTATAAGGCATGCCATTCCTTTCATAGTGCATCTTATGGAACCCATTCGCATTCAACTACTTTTCTGCATTGTTTGTAATTTAGTATTATCTGTTGTTTGTATCCACGATGCTTATGGGGGCTGGTTTGATTGTATTGGCTATTGTTTGTTCCTTCTCAACTTATAGGGGTTAATATGGGTTGTACTTAGCTTACTATTATGTTTGTAGATGAAGTTTTGCATATTTCTCCTTTATCCGTTTAGATGACCTTTTATGCTCCTTCTATCCCTTCTTTACTTTACCTTAGTTATATTCGCATTCTATTATACTTATATCTTATTTGAGCTTAGTCGGCCAATTATGCCTACTAAGTACTATGTGTTTTGAACTCACACTATACTTTTGCATCTTTTTCTATGATACCCATCCTATTACAAGTCATCACCGCTGACATATTTCCTTATGTGTGGCTTTTAGACTCAGAGACTCAGGGTGTTTTTTTGGCTACCGAAGTTGACCTATCTCCTTCTACTTCTTGTTTTAGACATATTTTGTATAGTCAAAGATAGTTTTGTATTTAATTATTGTATCTGCCTTGTACTCTCTTTATTTGTAGTATCTCTTGCACCGACTAATACCAAGTCTTGGGGATCATTTTTTATATTTTTCTTCTTCCCTACCTATATATCTATGTTCGGGTCTTATTTCTTATTTTAGACTTTATGTATTTCCTCTATTATCTCATGTATATCTCTTATTCTTCTTGGTCCGTTACTTGTCGTACCGAGCTGTGGGTTTTGCTCACCTAATGGTGGGTTATTATAGGAGCCATCATGACAATAGATTTTGGGTCATGACACCTTGTGTAATATATTTGAGATATTGTATTGTTCTATATATTCGTCAATCATGCATACTCACTCATATTCATATCATGGCACTGTGAAAGTGATATTTTGAGAAAGTTTATTTGAAATTACTTGCATAGCCAATAGCAAAGTGTTCCAGGTGGATTTTACTTATTTATAACTTGCATGCCCGATTGGAAATTGTTCTTAATGTCTTAATGGTAAATGGATCGAGCCAGATTCATGATTTTCCTACTTGATGGAAAATTGTTCGGGGTGGGTATATGGACCTCGCGAGTGCCCCATGAGTCCCAGCTAGATATACAGTGTAGCAAGTGTATACTGTAGTATACATTGCATCATATTACATTCATCCCACTATTTCTATTCAATTAGTTTCACTGTTGTTTTATATCGGGGTTGGTGAATTATTTATATGGTTCCAGATTGAGAAATAATATACTTGGATAGCATTAGTCACCTCTATTATTGTTGCCTTTTGCTATACTAGGTGTGGCCTTCCTGTTTGTAGGTACTTTGAGGATTGTAGTTGTAGTAATGGTTTAGATGGTTCTCGCCATCACTTTGAATTAGAGTCAGTTAATAGTGCTGCTGAGTACATGTGTTTTGGTACTCACACTTGTTTATTTCTTAACATTACATGCAAGTGTGGTGCCTATTGTTCCTGGACATTGAGTTTGAATCCATTTTTGGACTATCAATTCTTTTATGTCAAATAAAAAAATTCCCATGTTTGTGAAATCCTTTAGATTTAAAGGTAGTGGTTGATCGACTCTAGTACCTTATGAATCTCATTAATTCATTTTTGGTTATCTTTTGTTGTTCTAAGATACTATAGAATTTTTTGATGTATTTCCTTTTCATAACTCTTGAAGTCTTGTACTTTGTGACAACCGTATTTTTGGATGATTGTTGTCATTTATATTTCTTTTATCAGTCGTAATAGGATTTGGTTGACATTTATCATTGTTATTACTTCTTTGGCTTAATATCTTGTTCAGTTTATTTGTATGTGTGGTGTTTTTCCTACAAATCATAGGAGGCATGATAGGTGCCATCATGACTGAGTTTTGGGTTGTGACATGTTGGTATCAAAGCACTAGATTCAATTGTCTCTCAAGTACAAAGTGAGTTTGTAGAGTCTCATGAATCAATTAAGAGACGTTCGTTATCTATCCTCGAGAGGATAAAAAACTTTAGGTAAACATCTCTTTCTTCTTTCGTATCGCGCAAAACTAATTTCATCATTTAATAAGATTCATTATCTTATTCTATCATAGATTATGAGAAATCATGCCTCTATGGACGGAGATTCCTGCATGTGTACCTGTTGCCTGTGACATGACACATGGACCTAGCAGGGAACGCCATAGGGGCTAAGTATGAGGATGAGTCAAAGTTAAGGCTTAGGAAGACCCTCAGATTCCATCTAGGGCAGAGTCCCTTGAGATTAAGTTTGAGGTGGAAGATGATCCAGTTTAGAAAGAGGATATGGGCTCCAATCTAGGCACCATTCTTGTGCTCTAGGACACTTTGTATCGTATATTGTTATCTTAGAGAGTTTTCAAGGTGGTGGGTTACAAGGTACTTCATAGGGATCACAAAGTAGAGTAGGGGCTAGACCTTAGATCAACAGCCCATCCCAGTATTTTAAGGCCCAATGGACTAGCTAGTAGTCACAACACCTAGATTTGATTGTATGCTCTTTCTAGAAGTAGGGTCTATGGGTATAGTTAGGGCAGCTATGTCAGATGAGAAATAAAGAAGTTTTAGGAGGTTCAGAAAGATAGATATCTCTCAATTTCAGGTTGGATAAAGTGAGGATGCATATGAGTTTTTTGTGATTTTTCCATTATAGGCTTTAGGGTGTGGGGTTAGTGGAGTCCCACAGGGTTGATTATACAACTTTGAATATGTGTTTCCTTGCTAAGTAGTAGTGGCACTCCTATATTTATTATAGGCCTATAGAGTCTTCTTTGATGACTTGGCCATTGTTCTCACATGGTTTTCTTGGTCGATATATTCATCGTAGCTTGAAAGAGGAGTGTAGATATCAGTTTGAGCACTTGATTCTAAATGGGATCATAGTGACTGAGAATGAGACTCAATTTTATGCATTTTTTGCCACGTCGTGGTGATTTTAACAAATGAAATCGAGAGGATTCACATGTTCATGAGAGGTTTGATCTTTAAGATTTCATAGGAAACCAAGGAGTTTTAGCTTTGTTGCCCTATCAGTGGTTTGGGATATAAAAGATAGGAGGTCCTGTACTTCCGACCATTTTAGTGGTACCTTATCTTTAGGTAACAATTCTTTCAAGCAAGTTTTTTTCCTCAGCATAGTATGCCAATGCATGTGGCTATTCAGGCATTTAAGGATGGGTATTTTTTATGAGACTCTTTCGACCTAGGGCAGATTTCTCATGGTTATTCCCAGTGGTTCTCAGGCCATTATGGCTATTCTGGTTATTGTTGTTCTTTTTAGCAAATATTGCTTCCCTGGTCTTGTTTTTAGTATGGTAGTCCAGAGCATTTTAAGAGGGTTTGTACAAGACCTAAAGGTAGAGGTATGTATCATTTCCAAGCTATAGTTATTGTTGAATCATCCCAGCTAGGGGTCAGGGTGGATCTCATATGGGTAGAGGTGAACCATCTGTCGATTGAGGAGATAGTAAAGGAGTTATTTAGGCAGGAGCTGACATGGCTGAGTATAATACTTCTTTTAGGTAGATCTAAGGTGGAATATTCTGATGCAGTTATTATAGGTGTTATCTTAGTATGTCATCGACCTTCTTCAATGTTAAATGATCCTAGATCTATTTTCTTCTATGTGTCTATATACTTCTCATCAGATCTTGATATGATATGTGAGTCTCGTATTGTGCCTATTTATGTCGATACCCTAGTAGGTGACTCATTAGTGATGGATTGGGTGAAATGATCTTATATTATGGCTCTTTTAGGGTATGATACTTGGGTAGACTTGATTATTTTTGATATGGTAGATTTGATATGATTTTAGGTATGGATTTCATTTAATCGTATCATTTTGTCTTGGATTGTCCTACCAAGATAGTTAATTTGGTCATACCGGATGTCTTGAGGTTAGGTTGGAAGGGTACCCATGGTTAATATCATAAGAGGGTAATTTTCTTTCTCCAAGAACAATAATTAGTTTAGAAGGGGTGTAATTCTTATTTTTCTTAAGTTTGTGATACTAGTGCTGAGATGACTCCTTTGGAGTCGGTGAGGTTGGTTATGGAGTTTATGGATGTGTTTCCTATAGACATTTTAGGCGTTCATCCAGAAAGAGTATCAATTTTGGCATTGATTTTTAGTCGAACGATAAGCCCATTTCCATTCCACCTTATAGTATGGCTCTGGAGTATCAGTTGTAGGATTTGTTAAGTAAAGGATTTATTAGACCTACTGTTTTATCTTGGGGTGCTCCTCTATTGTTTGTAAAGAAGAAGGAAAAGACTTTGAGGATGTGTATCAATTATCGATAGTTAAACAAAGTGACAAATATCCTTTTGCATGCATTGATAATTTGTTTGATCAACTTAAGAGACATGATACGGCCATTAAGACTTTTTGTTATCTCATTTGGGTTGACTAATACCCCAATGGTATTCATAGAGTTAATGAACAAAGTGTTTTATCCTTACATAGATTCCTTCGTGATTATCTCATTGATGATAACTTAGTGTATTCCAAGAACAAGGTTGATCATGTCAAGGATTTAAGGATTGAGCTTCAAAGGTTGAGGGATGAGAAATTGTATGCTAAATTCTCAAAGTATGAGTTTTGGCTTAGTTCTGTTCTTGGGACATTTAGTGTCTATGGGGGGTATTATGGTGTATCCAGCCAAGGCCGTGGCTTTTTGGAATTAGGCTAGGCCTCTTTCACCTATCTAGATTCAAAATTTTATTTGTTTGGCTGGCTACTGCAGGCGATTCAAGTAAGGCTTCTCTACTATCACAACTCCTTTGATCAGATTACCTCAGAAAAATGTTGTTATTCAGTGGTTTGGCTACTATCTAAAGGTTTTGTTGACTTTGACACCTATCATTACCTTACTTGTGGAGGATAAAGGCTTTACATTTACTATTACGCTTTGGGATTTGGTCAAAGTGGTGTTCTAATGCAAAAATGGAAGGTTATAGCCTATTCTTTGAGGCAATTGAAGACTCATGATAAGAACTATCTGATGTGTTGTGGTTTCATGGCACTTTCAATGCTTAAAAAATAGTAAATATGTAAAAAATTAGGTGTATTTGTGGATATGATGTGTTTGTTTATGTGTTTTGTATGAAAATAGGTTTGGGTCGTAAGCAGACAAAACAGAACTGATTTTGGCTAAGTATTAGCATCTGGTGCCTGGCCACAACTGGTTGGATCACACTATGAGTCGTGGCATAACTCGTCCTGAAAAAAGTTTCCAAACTCTGAAAATATGCAACTCAAGGTGTTGGTTATGATTTACACTACAAATTGTTGGGAGAGGCAACGAGTCATCACTTAACTAGTCTTGAAGAAATTTTCCAAAATTGTATAGATGTGCAAATCAATGTCAATAGCTAAGTTCTCCCTACGAGCCATCAGGAGTTTGGAAGAGTTGATGCTTGACTCATTCTAAGCAGTTAAGGATAAAGTCCTGGAACTTGAGAAAGTGAGCTTTAGTGGTAGTGATTGACACAATGATACATCGAGAGTCATTATGAGCCACCACGAGGAGGCTTCATCAACTAGTAAAAAAAAGGCAACAGAAGCTTCACAACACGCAATGAGTCGTGGCCAATCCCCACGACTCGTTGCCACTACCGACTTTGTTTTCCTATTTTATTTAGGACATCATTTCTTTTGTGTCTATAAATACTCCTATTAGGTTTTATGTTTAAGGTTATGTATTTTTACCTCTTTTGAGCACATAAACTTGTTATTGAGAGTATTTAAACATATTTTGAGAGATTAATCCTAGTGGTGATTCTTGGTTTTATTCACTTCTTCTGAAAGTTCATGGTTATGTTTTCTGTTTTGAATTATAGTCGTATTCTTGCAATCATGAGTAGCTATTCCCCACAACTAGGGTTGTGGGAACCATGATGGATTACCAAAGTAGGGTTTGAACTAGACAAAAATTCTTGAATAGTGTTAATGCATGTATTGTTATTCTCTTTGCTTTGGACTCAGAGACTTAGGGTATTTTTTTGGCGACCAGAGTTGACCAATCTCCTAATACTTCTTATTCTAGACTTATTTTGTATATTCAAACATAGTTATCTATTTCTCTCTCTCTCTCTCTCTCTCTCTCTCTCTCTCTCTCTATATATATATATATATATATATATATATATATATATATATATATATATATATATATTGTATCTATCTTGTACTCTCTATATTTGTAGTAGTTCTTTCACCGACTAATACCAGGTCTTGGGGGATCATTTTTTATATTTTGATCCTTCCCTCCATATATATGTATGTTTGGGTCTGATTTCTTGTTTTAGACTTTATGTATTTCAACTGTTGTCTCGTGTATCTCTCCTCTTCTACTTAGCCTTTTACTTGTCGTACCGAGCTATGGGTTTTGCTTACCAATAGTGGGTTATTGTAGGTGCCATCATGACCTAAGATTTTGGGTCGTAACACCTTGTGTCATAGATTTTAGATATTGTATTGTTCTATATATTCATTAATCATGCATAGTCACTCATATTCATATCATGGCACTATGAAAGTGATATTTTGAGCAAGTTTATTTGAAATTACTTGCATAGCCAATAGCAAAGTGTTCCAGGTGGATTTTACTTATTTATAACTTGCATGCCCGATGGGAAATTGTTCTTAATGGACAAATGGTAAATGGGTCGTGCCATATTCATGATTTTCCTACCTGATGGAAAATTGTTCTGGTAGGTATATGGACTTCACGAGTGCCCCATGAGTCCCAGCTAGACATTCAGGGTAGCAGGTGTATACTGTAGTATACATTGCATCATATTGCATTCATCCCACTATTTCTATTCAATTAGTTCCATTGTTGTTTTATATCGTGGTTGGTGAATTTTTTATATGGTTCCAGATTTAGAAATAATAGACTTGGATAGTGTTAGTCACCACTATCGTTGTTGCCTTTTGCTATACTAGGTGTGGCCTTCCTGTTTGTAGGTACTTCGAGGATTGTATTTGTAGTAATGCTTTAGATGGTTCTCGCCATCACTTTTAATTAGAGTCAGTCAATGGTGCGGCTGAGTACATGTGTTTTGGTACTCACACTTGTTTATTTCTTAACATTACATGCAAGTGTGGTGCCTATTATTCATGGATGCTAAGTTTGAATCCGTATTCGGACTATCAATTCTTTTATGTCAAATAAAAAAATGCCCATGTTTATGAAATCCTTTAGATTTAGAGGTAGTGGTTGATCGACTCTAGTACCTAATGGATCTCATTAATTTATTTTTGGTTATCTTTTGTTGTTCTATGATACTATAGACTTTTTGATGTATTTCTTTTCATTACTCTTGAAGTCTTGTACTTTGTGACAACCGTATTTTGGGATGATTGTTGACATTCATATTTCTTTTATAGGTCGTAATGGGATTCATTAGACATTTATCATTGTTATTTCTTCTTTGGCTTAATATCGTGTTCAGTTTATGTGCATGCATGATGTTTTGCCTACCTATCATAGGAGGTGTGATAGATGCCATCATGTCTGAGTTTTGGGTTGTGACAAGTTGGTATCAAAGCACTAAATTCAATTAACTCTCAAGTACAAAGTGAGTCAATAGAGTCTTAGAGATCGATAAAAAGACGTTCATTATCCATCCTCGAGGGACTAGAAAACTTTAGGTAAATATCTCTTTCTTATATCATATTGTGCAAAACTAATTTCATCATTTACTAAGATTCTTTATCTTATTTTATCATAGATTATGAGGACTCATGCCTCTATCTATGAAGATTGGGAGACCATTCTAGCACGTGTCCATGTTGCCTGTTCTAAGACACATGGACCTGGCAGGGGACGTCATAGGGGCTGAAAATGAGGTTGAGGTATAGTGAAGGCTTGGGAAGACCCTCAGATTACATCTAAGGCAGAGTCCCTTGAGATTAAGTTTGAGGTAAAAGATGATCCGATTTAGGAAGAGGACAGGAGCCCAATCTAGGCTCTATTCTGGTGCTCCAGGACACTTTGGTTTGTATATTGGTTGTCTTAGAGAGTTTGACTTAAGGTGGTGTCTTAGAAGGTACAACACAGGGAACACAAAGTAGAGTATGGGCAAGACCCCATATCAACAGCCCATCATATTATTTTAAGGCCCAATGGGCCAGCTAGTAGTCGCAACACCTTAATTTGATTGTATACCATTTTTAGAAGTAGGGTCTATGGGTGTAGTTAGGGCAGCTATGTCAGATGAGTAATAATGAGTTTGAGAGGTTCAGGAAGATAGATCTCTCTCAATTTCAAGATAGACAGTGAAGATGCATATGAGTTTTTTGTGATTTACCATGAGAGGCTTTAGGGTGTGGGGTTAGTGGAGTCCCACAAGGTTGATTATACAACTTTGCAGATGTGTTGCTTTGCCAAGTAGTGGTGGCACTCCTATTTTGACTATAGGCCTACAGAGTCTTCTTTGATGACTTGGCCATTATTCGCGCATGTTTTACTTGGTCAATTCATTCTTCATAACTTGAAAGAGGAGCGTAGATATCAGTTTGACCACTTGACTCAGGATGGGATCTCAGTGACTGAGCATGAGACTTAATTTTATGCATTGTTTGTCATGCCATGGTGATTTTAACAGATGAGACTGAGAGGATTCACATGTTCCCAAGATATAGTTATTGTAGAATCATCCCAGCTAGGGGTCAGGGTGGATCCCGGATAGGTAGAGATGCACCACCTGCCGATAAGAAGCCTCCTTTAAAGTCAGTAAAGTTGGTTATGGAGTTTATGGATGTGTTTCCTATGACCTTTTGGGTGTTCCTCCAGAAAGAGTATCAATTTTGGCATTGATTTTTAGTTGAACACCAAGCCCATTTCAATTCCACCTTATAGGATCGCTCTAGTGTAGTTGGAGGATTAGTTGTAGGATTGTTAAGTAAAAGATTTATTAGACCTAGTGTTGTATCTTGGGGTGCTCCTCTATTGTTTGTGAAAAAGAAGGATAATACTTTGAAGATGTGTATCAATTATCGATAGTTAAACAAAGTTACCATCAAGAACAAATATCCTCATACGTGCATTAATAATTTGTTTGATCAACTTTAGAGGTGTGATATAGCCATTATAAGTTTTTGCTATCTCTTTTGGGTTGGCTAATACCCCTATGGTATTCATGGAGCTATTGAACAAAGTGTTTTAGCCTTGTATGGATTCCTTTATGATTATCTCATTGATGATAACTTAGTGTAATCTAAGAACGAGGATGATCATGCCAAGCATTTAAGGATTGAGCTTCAAAGGTTGAGAGATGCGAAGTTGTATGCTAAATTCTCAAAGTGTGAGTTTTGGCTTAGTTCTGTTCATGGGACATGAAGTGTCTAAGGAGGGTATTATGGTCTATCCAGCCAAGGTCATGGCTATTTTGAATTGGGCTAGGCCTTTTTGACCTATCAAGATTCAAAACTTTATTGGTTTGGCTGGCTACTACATGTGATTCATTTAAGGCTTCTCAACTATTACAACTTCTTTGACTAGATTGACTCAGAAGAATGTTGTTATTCAGTGGTCTGGCTACTATCTAAAGGTTTTATTGACCTCAATACCTATCATTTCCTTACTTGTGGAAGATAAGGGCTTTACATTTATTGTTATGCTTTGGGAGTTGGTGTGGTGTTCTAACGCAAATATGGAAGGCTATAGCCTATTCTTTGAGAAGTTGAAGACTTATGATAAGAACTATCTGATGTGTTGTGGTTTCATGTCACTTTCAATGTTAAAAATTAAGGAAATATGCAACAAATTAGGTGTATTTATGGATATGATGTGTTTGTTTAACTGTTTGGTAGGAAAATAGGTCTTTGTAGTAAACAAACAAAAAAGAACTGATTTTGGCTAAGTATTGGCATCCGGTGCATGGCCACGACTCGTTGGGTCACACTATGAGTCGTGGCATGACTCGAACTGAAGAGAATGTCCAAACTCCTGAAAAGATGCCAATAAAGTTGTTGGCTATGATTCATACTACAAATTGTTAGGACAGGCAATGAGTCATCACTTAACTAGTCATGAAGAAATTGTCCAAAATCCTACACATGTGCAAATCAATCTCAATAGCTATGAGTTCTCCCTACAATCCTTCAGGAGTAGGGACGAGTCGATACTTGACTCATTCTATGTAGATAACTCTAAATTCCTGGAACTTGAGAAAGTTAGCTTCAGTGGCAGTGATTGACACAATGATACATCGGGAGTCACTATAAGCCGTCATGAGGAGGTAGCACCAGCCAGTAAAAAATAGGAAACAAAAGCTTCACAACACGCAATGAGTCGTGGCCAATCCCCACGACTCATTGCCACTACCGACTTTGTTTTCCAATTTCATTTAGGACATTAGTTCTTTTGTATCTATAAACACTCCTATTACGTTTTATGTTTAAGTTTATGTACTTTTACCTCTTTTGACCACATAAACTTGTTCTTGAGAGTTGTTAAAAATATTTTGAGAGATTAATCATAGTGGTGATTCTTGGTTTTATTCTTTTCTTCTAGAAGTTCATGATTATGTTTTCTATCATGAATTATGGTTATATTCGTGCAATCATGAATAGCTATACCATAAAACTAGGGTTATGGGAACCATGATGGATTAACAAAGTAGGGTTTGAATTAGACAGTGATTCTTGAATGGTATTTATGCATGTATTGTTATTCTCTTTACTTTGATTGCATTCTAATAGTGCGCAACATTAGAACAGATTTGTATTCTTTACTTGCTTTAGCCTAGAGAGGTAGAGATTGGGAAAAAGGGATAAACAACAAAGTCTTAGATCTACCAACATTCACTTAATAGCTTGAGTCGTGGACATGGGAAAGCTAATCTGGGATCAATGATAATGGTTATATTGTAAAACTCATGAGACTTGGATGAGCAATTGAGAATAGTCATCTAATAAGGGCGAATAAGCCATTTAAGTGAAATTAACTTATCGATACTTCATGCTAAGCAACGGGATAGATCACTAGTACGGAGAACCTCCAGAGTTATGAAATCATGGGGAATACAGTCCTAGTATCTCACCATTATTGATTATAACTCAAATCACTTCAATAAATTGTTACTTGGTTACAAACTATTTTCAATGTTTACTTTAAAAAAACCCTCTCTTGGAAATAATTGTATGATAGACTAAAAACCGCATCAACCAAGCTCCTACTCATATTCTCTTTGGGATCGACCCCAACCTTGGTTGAGTTCTATATTTGACAGCGATTGCATTATACTTCATTGCAAGGTGTAATTTGGGCGACATTACTATCCCACTTATGATTGGAGTTGACAGTGGTAGTGTTAGTTTTGAAGTTGTTGTGGCATTACTTGAATGAAGTTTATTGTAAGGTGTTCTATGTTCATCGCAGCCTTTAGTTCATATTAAACCAGATGGATCTGATTTTGAGACACTGGAAAGACTATGAACTAACTATTTTTTATCACAAGGGCAAAATTAACATGGTAGCAGATGCTTTACATAAAAAGGTAGTGAGTATTGGATACGTTCTTTATTGATTGTAGAGGAGTGACCTTTGACTATGGATGTTAAGAGTTTGGGAAATAGCTTCATGAGACTTGATATTTCTGAGCATGATAGTGTTCTTACTTGGGTTAAGGCACAATTCTTTTGATGGAGAATAGTAAGGATAGACAGTTCAAGGATGGGAAATTATGCATCATTCAAGATAAGGTGTTGAAAGGTGAAGCTTAGGAAGCGATTTTTGATTTGGAAGGTGTTTTATGGATCAAGGGCCAAACTTGTATTCCTAGGGTTGGTGACTTGACTAGATTAATTATCGAGGAGGCTTATATGTTGAGATATTTGATTCATCCAGGTACAACAAAGATGTATCAAGAGTTGAAGTAACATTATTGGTGGTGTAGAATAAAGAAGGGCATTGTAGAGTTTGTGGCTAAGTGTTTGAATTGTCAACAAAGCAGGAGAAGTATGAACACCAAAGATTCATTGATATGACTCAAGGATGCCTATCCCTAAGTACAAATGGGAGCATATCACTATGGACATCGTGGTTGGTTTGCCTCAAACTTTTGGAAAGTTTTACTCTATTTAGGTGGTTACGGACAAATTGACCAAATCAACTCATTTCATTCTAGAGAATCTTAACTATATTATGGGGAAGTTGGCTAAGCTCTACATTTGAGAGATAATTCAGTTGCATGGTTTACCTATTTCTATCATTTCAGCTAGATGTACTCTAAAATCCTCTCACTTTGGGAGTTTTATGTAGCGTGAGTTGGGCACTAAATTTGAGATGACTACAACTTTTCACCCACAGATAAATGGTCAGTCAAAGTGGACTATTTAGATATTGGAGAATATTCTTCAAGCTTGTATGATTAACTTTGGTGACCAGTGGAACTAGTTCTTTCATTTAATAGAGTTTACACATAATAACAATTACCATTCCAACATACAAATGGCTCTAGTTTGAGGCTTTGTAAGGGTGGAAGAGTAGATCTCTAATATGGTGGTTTGATTCCTTTGAGGTTAGGCATTGAGGTATAGATTTGTTTTGGGATTCAATTGCTATATTAAAGTTAATACAAAACTGGCTCTCGACAGTCTAGAGTAGGTAGAAGAGTTATGTAGACCGAAGAGTTGATGACTTAGTGTTTTCAGTTAGAGAGAGTTTTGTTGAAAGTATCACCCCTGAAGGGTGTGACAAGTTTTAAGAATAAGGGCAAGCTTAGTTTGAGTCTTATTAGTCCTTTTGATATTATTCATCGTGTTAGAGGGGTGGCCTATGAGTTGGCTTTACCTACGAGTCTTTCAGATATGCATTTAGTTATCCATGCCTCGATGTTGAGGAATTATCATTCTGACGGATCTCATATGATTCATTAGGTCTTGGTAGATTTAGATCAAAATCTGGCTTTCAAGGAGGAGCCCATATCTATTTTACGTAGGCAGACTAGCTATGAAGTTGAGATCTATGGAGATAGTTTTAGTATAGGTTTAATGGAAGCATCATCCAGTTCATGAGGCTAAGTAGGAGACAAAGTCAGATATGTGTAGTTAACCCCAGATTTTTCAGGTACCTTCAATACTCATACATTTGGGGACAAACGTGTGTTTTAGTGGTGAAAGATGTAACAATCCTCATTGTATTTTTTAACTTTTGATGCATTTTGACCATTTTACACCGCCATGTAGTGGTATTTTGCTATTTGTCGTCTATGGGAGTAGGCAGCATGGTTTTCAAGGCGATCGATTTTGATCTATGTTAATCTTTCATTTCGAAAGTCTTTGATGCTGGATTGGTTGACTTTGGTCAACATCCAGCGATTTAGATGTCATATAGGAATTCCATCAGTTCTGTTAGATTCATAATGTTATTTTTGGATCAGTAGCATTATTTATTGGGGTCTCGGAGCTTTTGCCTTGATTTTGAATGTTTGACGAGATGTTGGAAAGTTAATCATTAGAGTTGACTTTAGTCAACATCCATTGATAACGACCTCTGTTCAAAAAATTCAATAATTCTATTGATTCCAAAATATTGATTCTAGTGTTGTAGCATAGTTGTTTTGTGTTCTCGAGGTTTTGTTTGGGAATTTCTAGACATGAGTTGCAGATGGTTTTTGATATTCCTAGTGCAGGTGAAAACATACTTCGCCTTCGTGATGAGGCCCTTGTGATTGCGAGAAGGGGATCATTTGGTCATAACGATCGTATGGTAGGCACCGTGAATGTGATGTAAGTTCAGGTGGTTCGGGTCATCCTTCGCATTAGTAAATTGTAGTGTCACAATTGATACTCTACGGGTTGGGTCTCCTCGCGATTATGTAGAGGAAAAATGACCTGGACAGATTAAAACCTTATTTTTGACTAAAAATCCCATAACTCAATTTTTGAAGCTTGAAAACTCATTTTAGGGAGATTCAAATTGTCATTTTCAAAATTTCTTTGTTGGGTAAGTTTCTAAACCAATATTTTAAAATTCCCCAATGATTATTGCATGATTTCATTTTCAAATCTTTTTTCTTCAACTTGAAAATTTGGGGGTTTTCTAATAAATTAATAAAGGGTATTTTGATGATTTCAAGGTTGATTTTAACTTCTTTTTGATGAAATTTCAATTTTTTTAACTCCTTAAGTTATAGATAAGGTAATTTTTAATAAGATCCCAATTTTTCCCTAGGGGCTTGGGGTTGACCTTTGGTTTGACTTTTTAGACCCATGATTTAAGTATAGTAATACGGGTGTCTATGGTTTCATATTCTTATGTAAAATACATATTTGACTAGATTGGGCTCGTTCAAAGGCTATTCTTAAGGGAAACACTTTTGTTTCACTTTGCAAGTCTTTTTTTTAGGAAAGTTGAGACTTTTTTTGACTCTTTTTAAAGTACTTATGTGTTAGTTACTTGTATGGGGAGTTGTGGATAATGGTGATTCAAGTATATATAAGATGACGAGCATTTATATGGGCACCCATACATTGAAAGAGGCTAAAAATAGAATTATAGACTTGTTTTGGATATTCCTCTATTATTGATAGTTGGATTATAACATGGAAAAATGGATTAGTGATTTTATCTGACTTGATAGGTGTTGATATTGATGGTACCCCCCCTTTATGAGTGATATTTGAATTATTTAAGATAGATTGAAGGTTTTCGTGCTTATAGCCAGTGTTGTTGGGTTGAATATGTCCTTGTGTGCCAAAGTTGAGAAATTATGTAGTTTGTTATCTTCGTGATTCATGCATACTTACTCATATTCATATCATGGATCTGTGAAAGTTATATTTTTTGAAATTTGATTTAAAATGACTTGCATACCCGATGGAAAAGTGTTGGTGATAGATTTAACTGATACGTGACTTGCATGCCCGATGGGAAATTATTCCAGGTGGCCTAATGGAAAATAATTTTGGAGGGATTCATGATTTTTATGCTCAATGGAAAATTGGCCTGGGTGGGTATTTGGATCTCGCGAGTTCCACATGGGTCCCAGCTAACTATATAGTGCAGTGGTTGTATACTGTAGCATATGTTACAACATATTGCATTCATCCCACTATTTCCATTTGATTGGTTTTGATGTTGTTGTATACCCTGATTGCTGAATAGTTAATATGGTTCTAGATTGAGAAATTTTAAACTTGGACAGTGCTAGTTACCACTATTATTATTGTTATATGCTAGTGTAGGTGTGGCCTTCGTATTTGCAAGTGCTTCGAGGATTACAGTTGTAGTAATTGTTTAGATGGTTCTCGTCATCACTTTAAATTAGGATCAGTCGATGATATTTCTGAGTACATATAGTTTTGTACCCATGCTTGTTTATTATCCACTTTATGTGCAAATGTAGAGTCTATTGTTCATGAACTCTAAGTTTGAGTTCATGTTATGAAAGATCCTTGAGATTTGAGTCATAAAATGGATGTCCCAAGGGGAAAACATGGTTTAGTTTTTGGTGGTATTATGTTTGTTATAGCATTGGATGTGGTGTATCTTCTTGGGTAGAGTTTTCTCTAGGATGAGAGTTGATAAAATCTCAGGCTAGGATGGGTTCCAATGGAAATATGAAGTTGTGTGGTTTAAAGATATTTGGTGTTTCGAGGTGGAAAGTTTGATGAATTTAAGATGATATTATGATAGGTGAGGGACATAGTAGCCCATAAAAACTTTCAAAATGAAATTTGGATTGGTAGAACTCTAGATATAGCGTTTGACGTAAAAGGGTTAGTTTTTAAGGTTGAAATCTTGGTATTGTGTTGTAAAAGTGCAAAAAAAAATAGGAACAATCCCGAGTTTCTGCCTCGACTACCCCTCTGTAGCAGGTAGTAGGCCGCTATAGCAGTCTGCTATAGTGGGAATTATGCTACTATAGCAAGAGTCTACCTTAGTCGACGTCGCTATAGTGGGCTCAACATAATAAATAGTCAGTTTTCTGAGTTAAGACGCCATGTCGTCAAAACTCAAAGGTTCATCTTTAGACCGTTATGGAAGAGTGATTCTCCCCTTGTTGTTGTTGTATGATCTCTTGCTAAAGGCTGGATGGTACAAGACTTGGCATCCCACACGGTCCATATTCTCTCATTTCATGATTCTTGATATGAACGTGTATAAATATATTCTTTCCCAAGTTTGGAATCATGAGAAAAATGATTTGGTCCATGCAAAAAGATTTGGCACATCTTCTTTTCTTGAAAAGCCTCGATTGAGAGGTCGAGTATAAAATATGGTTTAGTTGATAAATGATAGAAAGTGGGTAAGTAAGGGTGAAATATAAGCAACTCTGAAAGTTCTGTCTTTCTAATCCCAACCTCTTACTCCACTTCACCAATGTCCATTCGGGGACGGACTCTTGGTAAATTGAAATCTATGTAATGACCTATTTCGTCGTTACTAAAAATACCTTTGGTAAAGGCATAAGAATCTCATTCGGCATAGGTGTTAGGATCAATTCTTTAGTATGGGATTGCATTAGTCATGAATTAAGGTCATACAATACCCTTAGAACAAAGATAAGTTGTAAGTGTCCTTACTAATTGTGTTTCGATCTATGTTTAAACTAGGATCAACTTCAAACAATCACTCCTCCTAGAAAAAGTTATGACCGTTTTATAAAAGACTTTCCATGAAGAAAAGTGGAGGCCCCTATTGTGGTACTAGGCCACTTTAGCGAGGCTGCTATAGCAGGTTTCAGGTTGCTATAGCAAGCTTCAGGAAGTACTTATGCTTATTTTTGATGGATTTTGGGTTTTTAACTCAAAAACTTCATCCTAAAGCCCTAGAGAGGCGATTTTCCAAGGTGTAAGGTGAATATTCTTCGTTGAGGTAATTTCTTCCATTATCTTCTTCATATTTTAATCCAATAACATCTTAGAATCATTAGAATGATCTTTAATGGTGGAATTGACGGTTAGAACCCTAGGTTCATAAAAATTTTGGGAAAACTTATAGGTTATGGTAATATCACCTAGAATTACTTTTTGATTGTTAACTGTCAATTCCTAGAACAAAATTGTTATTCCAAAACATGAATTTTGATAGTTGGGGACCCTGAATAAGGTTAGAATTAGGGGGTTGAATTATTAAAGTATTTATTTGAAGAGTAGTTGATTAATTACTCTTAAAATTGTTTGATTACTAGATGATTGGACAGTATGAAGCATATAGGAAAGGAAAGAGCATCCTTGGTATGGGGATTTGTAACAACCCTCGTTTTGATTTTTAGCTTTTTAGTGTTTTGACCATTGTACCCTTTCCCATAGTTGTTACATATAATTTATGAGTTGTGGGGATGTTTGGAATGAACCTCGAATCATTTGAGAGTGAGTTTGAGGTTATTAGTAGTTGTGAAAGCAATTAGTTTGACTTTTGTCAATATTTTGTGATTCGAGCATCGGATGGTGGTTCTGTCAGTGCCATTAGATCTGAAATGTTTTTTTTGGGTTAGTAGCATGGTTGATTCGTGTTTTGAGTCTTTATTTAGAGGTTAGACCTCTTAGACGAGAAACTGGTTAAAATATCCTAAAAGGGGTCTCAAGGGTGAACTTATTAATAACGACCTCCTTTTGTAGATCTAAGGGTTCCATTGAGTCCAGAATATAAAAACTAGCCTAGTAGCAATAGTGGATTATTTTTATGTGTTCTTGATCGAATCTTGAGGGTCCATTCAGAGTCTTTTTTACTTGCTGATTTTGTTTGAAGTCTAGTTTCTGGTTCAACCGCCTAAGTGGTCATTTGATCACTTTAGCGGTAGCGCCTGCGCAAACCTTGTGATATATTAGCGATGGGTTGACCAACCCAACACCATCGCCTTGGCGGCAGCTAATGAACCGCCTAAGCGACAAGCCACGTGGCAAGCAACCACTGCCTTAGCGGTTGGCAGCCTAGGCGATGTCTCTTAGGCGAAAATTTGACCACCTATGCTCCGTCGATGGTGTAATATCTCTTTTTCTTCACTTTTATTCCATTCTTCCATTTTCATGTTTTGGAGTTTCATTTTTGGCAATTTCAAAGACGATTTTTGATTGAGTTAGACTTGGGTGAGCTTCTAAACATGATTTCCATCTTTACTCATTAATTATATCACAAAATCATCTTCTAAACTTGGATTTTTGGGGTTTCACCCAATAAAGAGAGAAAATGTTTTTTCTTTGATTTCAACTTATTTTTGAATGGGTTTTCATATTTAGAATCCTTAGAGTATGGGAAACATAATTCTCAAATAAAATCTGTATTTACCCTTTTCCCTTTGGGGTTAATTTTTGAATTATTTTTAGATCCAGAACGATAGTAGCTAATATGGGCATAGTTAGACTCCTTTTGACATGTAGATTATGTTTTTGATAGATTTTGTTTGTTCCTAAGCTGTACAAAAAGGAAAAGATCCTAGTTGAAGGGTCGGGGCTCATGTTTCGGCTCTCAAGATAGGTTATGGCTTAGCATTCCTTAGATCGGGCAGGGTAGTTACCTGTTCATGTAAAGTATGCTATATGTTGGAAATTTTATAGTGAGGTCATATTTTTACTGTATTGCTTGTGGGGGTCCTATGTGTATATTATTACTGAAATGAGTGATTAGTATTATTTTGAAACTCGTGTGGGGGTTGGTATTGACCTTATTTGAGCATTATTTGCCTTTATCATTATCGTGATGGTCGAGAGAGGGGCTTGGATTAATGATATTGATGTTTTGCATGACTTTTTATTAGTGTGTTGTCATGCGATCGCTTATATCATGATTTATTGACATTGTGGAGACTTGTGCTCATTATACCATTATTGAACTGATTCATTATATGATATTAATTTGGTTATGAGCATGCATCCTTATTTCATTCATCCATATGCTTGGAATTGATACCACTAAGAAATAGTGATTTTAAAATGTAAAGGAAACACTTTATAAAACACCTTGTTCAAGGGATGTGCCAGTAAGGTTGATTGAGATATGAGATTGTGATAGTAGATGGGTTGCGAACCACCCATGGTGTCCTATCCTGGAAGATTTCATTCGGAAGGTGTATACGAGGTGACATTGAGACATTACATTATGGCCATTGCATTCATTTCATCACTTGCATTTCTTTAACATGTTTGATATCATATAGTTAGCCTTCTTTTATATATTCATGTGTAGTCATTCATATATTATTATTATACTTGTAGTATTTGTAATGTTAGGAGATACAGTTTAAGCCACCATTGGGAACTTTTCTGTATGCAAGTGGAAGTGTTGTTCATAGTTTCCTTTATATGTTTTGTTTTCTACTTTGCTTGGTCGATCTATGATGCCTACTAAGTAAAAGTGGACCACACTCACTCCTACTTTCTATACCATTTTGGTACAGATCTCAGTACGAGTGATACCCGCGGAGCTTGAGATGGCGTGGAGTAGAGGCAGTCTCGGAGTACTGATGAGCTCCAGTGTTCAGTGCATATTTCGGACTCTATCCTATCTTAATTTTGTATTTATTTACTTATCAGAGACAGATACGTGTATTTTTGATTCTATGTCAGTTTATTAGTGTTTTTACTCATGACACCAGAGCTTGGATTCGAGTTGTATTTATTCAGTTTCAGACTTGGTTTATATAGATATAGTCTGACTTTGTTATAAAGACTCGTATTAGGGTTTCTTTTAGTTCTTTTCTACATTTCTATCTATTTTGGATGTTGGGCTTACTTACCTAGGTTGGGATAGGGTAGTTACCATCATGACCTCGACTTTTGGGTCATAAAAAATTAGTATTAGAGCACTAAGTTCATCGGTCTCATAAGTAAAAAAGCAGGATATCTAATAGAGTCTAGTAGATCAATTACGTTGACGTCCGTATCTATCTTCAGGTGGATATAAGACACTTTTAGGAAAACTTTTCTAATTTGATTTCTTATCGTGCGTGTTGTTCATGCCCAGTATTCTAAGCTTGTATTCTACTTTTTTTTTGCATAGATGGTGAGGACAAAATCCAAAGTTATTGAGGCTGATAAGCCAGTACCCGCTATTAGATGTCCAGCCAAAAGGTGAAGAAGGGATCGCGGCCGAGGCAGAGGCAGAAGTCGAGCATGAGAAATAGCTCTGGCTAGAGGACGAGCTAGAATGGCATCTCCTGAGGTTGAGCATGATCATCATGATGAGATGGCATATCAACCAGATGATGTGGGACCAGGTCAGGCCCCTCAGGTTTTTGTTGTTACTCCAGTAATACAGGATTTGCTAATTCGTCTTTGGCCATTTGGATGGCATTCGCCTGACAGGTATTCTAACAGGTACAGCGGATGGTTCACAGACTACAAGAGGTATTCATCTGCAAGGGCAGGTTCCTATTTTTTGTTTTTAGACTCCTAGGGACAACTACCTGATGTGGTGGCCCTACGTGTTGAGACTTTTCATACTATACTTTTTGTTCAACCTATAATTCCTAGTTCTGAGATATCTGCTAAGGAGCAGAAGAGATTTAAGAGATTTATTCAATTGGCCCCTCCCAAGTTCAGTGGTGCTATTGGTGAGAATGCTTATGAGTTTTTGATTGATTGCTAGGATAGGTTGCATAACCTTGGTTCGCTTGAGTCCCATAGTGTTGCTTACACTACCTACCAGTTAACTGATATGGCCAGGTAGTAGTGGAGATCTCTTGTTAGTTGTAGACCAGTAGATTTTCCTCCATTGACATGGACTATCATGACCCAATTTCTGAGGTCATGATGGCACCTACTTCAACCCACCAGTAGGTAAGCCAAACTATAGCCCCGAAATATAAAGAAATAAGGATAAAATAGTAATAATATGAGACTAGAAGAGGAATATATATATATATATATATAAGCATGCTATACAAGAGACGGAAGAGGGCAAAAATACCAAAATGAATCCCCCAAGACCTGGTAAGGTCAATACAAGAACCATTAAAAAAAAGTACTAGACGGTGCCAAAATATAAATCATAGTCTCAGATTATACCAAATAAGACTATCATGAAAGCAAAAGGAGGAGGATCAGCTCCAAACTCTAAAAGCTAACCCAATCTCCAATCAACAGCACATCCTGAGGTTAGTATCAATGGTGGTAACTCGTACTAGGGTCTGCATCAGGGAAAAACATGCAAAAGTATATTATGAGTAACAAAACATGGGTACTCAGTAGGAATCATAGGCCGACTGAGCTCAATTACAGTAAAAGTACAAATGAAGTGCGAGTATATAATCTAAAGTCAATAATTAAGGGACAGAAATAGAAATAATAGACTATACTAAGCAAATGCGGTAAATCAAAGGTAAGTGACCTAAAAGTGGAAATAAATGCCTAGTTATAACGTAATTGGACCCCCATAAACCCAGAAGGAACACACAATGAGAAATAAATCCATTCGAGCCCCCATAAATATTGTGGGTGCATGTAAGGAGAAAAACTAAGGTAAGGACAAATATAATAGTAATGAAAGTAAAATGAGCCAAAATATGTGATATGTGTACCGTATACTCCTCCTCTAGCCATAACCACAAATCTTACTGGTCTACACCGATTTCCCAACCCCAGATCAGTAATAGCAATGATAATAAATGTCAGATTAGAACAAAAACTAGTGAATAATAACAATATAGAAGATGCCAAACTCGAATAGAAACTAATAGAAAACAAACAATGCAAGATGTTGGACTCAAACTGGAACTCATATGTAAGCCAATTGTATATACCAAAATTATGATTCTTCCCAAGTTAATCTAAGAAATATTCCTATTTTAGAAGCTAAATCATTAAAAGAGAACCAGTTTATTAAGTCTAAAGTCGCGATCTGAGGTCAAAATACTAGTAAGGCAAGGGTATCAAAGCTAACAGGCTTAAAGGTAATGACTAGGGCAACCCAAACCCAAATTGCAGTCTACCAAAGATATTCTATAACCAAATTAAGTCTAAAAGGACATTATTCTACAACAACATATCATAAAGGGGCTACAATGCCCGCTACAAGTCCCAAAAACCCAACCTAAGGTAAGCACCTATCAGAACCTAGGATAAGGCTTCAGAATCTCATCTCATGGCCCTAAACAGGATAAGTCTAATCCAAAAGGATAAGTAAATACTATCCTAAGGTAAACGTGGCCGAAATTTACTCTAAAAGCCCTCTAATTGGATAAATATAGCCAAAAATTGCTAAATGAATATCGAGGACATAAGAATCCACCCACAACTAGCATAATATTACACTAATATCATAAACAAGCAAAGTGTAGGAGAAGAGTAAGCCTAGCCTACCTGGATGTTGCCGAAAGCACGTAAAGTCCTCTATACCAGAGCTTTTCCCTTTTGAGAAGCCTTCGACCATTGCCATACTCTCAAAATAACATTCTAGGAGTCAAGATGATATCATCAATACCATTATTACAAATTTACACGCCGGTTTAGAAATAGAGCTAAAAATCAAATAGTAGGGTCCACAAACAGAATCGAGAATTAAATCCATCACTAGGTCGCTCTCAGCATGAGGATCACTTCGCCCGAAATTGAGTGTAATCCAAGATCCACAATAGACCCAAAATAGTACCAATGATAAACGAGAAGATAAGAAATAATTAGAGAATTAAACGGAGATTTAAGTCGAGAACTTACGAGATATTGACGAGGAAAAGATGACTTTAACATTACCAACTCAATCCCAACTCTAAATTATCAATTATCACTAATTTCTGAGCTACCAAATTCAATAATGGTGGAAAAACACTTAGATTTTTAAGCTAAAAATGAAGGGGAAATAAACATATATACACTCAGCAGTGGCCACTTAAGCGGTCACTGCTAAAGCGTCCAAAAAGAGCTTAAGAGACCATCCCCCAATTGGACAACTACCACTAAAGAAGTCCTGAGATACCTCAGTAGATAAAACTAAAGCGGTCTCTGGGCCACTAAAGGGCCTTCACCAATAACATGACACTGGCTAATTTTGCTAAGTCCAAACGGACTTCGACGGGGTGCTCGGGATTCATTTGGAATGTAGTACACACAAACAAAATATGTTACCCTAACAAATTTAGCATTTCGGAATCAACAGAACCATTTAAATTCCCATCCGAGATTATTTAGATATAATATGGGTCCCACACCAAGGTTCCAATTTCTACCAAAATCTATCCAATAGCTCAAAATGAGTCTGGAAGATTCAGGACCCAGACCAAGAGTCCCTATAGCCTAAAATCAATATTCTAGAGCTAACAAAACCATCAGAATTGCCATCCAAGAATGTTTACCTAAACTTTTGGCCCGACACCATTTTCTCAACTTCAAAAGCTCCAAAATAGGAAAATGGCTATAAAAATCAAACGAACTACCTGACAACCAAATTTTCAGTCCCAACAAGACATAGATGACTTGGGGTAGCTATAGGAAAGCCTTAAACTTATAAAAATCATGAAAATGCTCAAAATAACTTGGAGGATCATTATAACATCCACTACAAAAATGACTTTCATCCGTGAAAGTAAAGAGTTAAGAAGTATGTGAAGGCTCAACCAGGTAAGGATACTGAGTCCATATATAATGCTCAGTCTCCCAGGTAGCCTCCTTAATTGGATGGTGTCTCTACTAAACGTTAATCACAGGATTTCTCAGGAATGCAATCGTGTGACATCTTTGGCTAGAATAGAGACTGGCACCTATACAAAGGTCAACCTCTCATACAACTAAAATGAATACCACTAAATCACGTGAGATTAATATAGAATATAGTGCCAAAGCATCGACACATGGAAAACTAGATGAATTACTAAAAAGTCTGAAGTAAAGGCTAACTTATAAGCTACCTCCCCAACTGTCCGAAGGATCTCAAATGCCTTGATGTACCTGGGGATGAGCTTGATCTTCTTCCTAAACCTCATCACACCTTTTATGGGTGACAAATAAAGAAAAACCCAACTGCCAACTCCAAATATCAAGGCACGAAGCCTACGGTCAGCTTAACTCTTCTGCTTGCTATGAGCTGCCAGAAGCCTATCCTGAATAACTCAAACTCTGTCCAATGGGTTGTAGTCATGTTGCTGGATCAGATGAGTTTACTTATTTAAAGCAGCAGGTACTAATCAACAACTTCTGCTTATCCTATTCCTACGGTTGGAGCTGTGTCTTCTATTTTTTCCTTTATTGTATTAGAAGCTCTTGTACATGTCTAGACTAGGTCTTCGGATAGGTGTTTTCTTATTGTATATTTACAATGATTGTAATACTTTTGTTATGAGTAATTCAATAATGTAACACATTGGTTTATTAATGACTTTCACATATTAACTGAATGGGTGATAAGGGTTCTCCTATTTATGAAGATTAGAGTAGGTTCTCACACAATCTGTTTAGTTGGGTCGTGACACTCCTAGTGTACCAATGTGGGGGTGCGGATCAAGGATCATCTTATGTTTCAAATGTTTCACTATAATATTATTTTTCTAGTGTAATTAAGCGGTTTAGTTCTTTCATAATATCTGTCATTTGTTCTAAAGTTTGACTGTTACGGGTTTAGTGGTATTTTAGGATTATGCTTAGTAATAGATTTTGTGTTGATTTTCTTTCTCGTTTAGTTTGTGTCCAATTGTGAAGTGCTTCGTAGTTAATCATATTAATCTGAATAATATTGGTCGGAATAATACCAATCTAAATAATCAGTACTATCATCATCATAGTGTGAAATAGTAAATTCTAACCAACTATCTTGCATTAATTTCATTATCTCGTAAGTTTTTACTAAGTCATAAATTATTTTTCGTGTATAATTATCTAAATTCCTTAATGCATATAACAAAGTTATTTTGTAATTATCATCTTCATCTAGTATATATGTGTAAGAACTTAACTTATAAGTATCTATTTTGGTTTTATATTATATTCCTTATAATCTCTTCAATATCATTGTTATTTATCATGTTATAGTACAATTATTTTGAACATTTAGAGTAAGTTTGCCATGGAAATAGGCTGAGAGTAGTTAAGCCCAGACTATGCCATCCTAAAGTGGAAACCAGTAGGCAAGGAATTCGTTTAAGGGGAGTACACAAAGTTGAGGCGCTGTTAGGGTAAATGATTGAAGCCGAAATACATGGTAGTGACAAAAAAAAATTGTTCAGAATACTATATTAAAACATGATAAAGATAATGATATATAAAGAGGTTAGAAGGGAATATACATAAGCAACAATATGAATACTCACATAGACACACCCAGTACTAGTAATAACGAATCTAAAACCGAAATAGATACTTATAAGTTAAGTTCTTACACATATATACTAGATGAAGATTATAATTACAAAATAACTTTGTTATATGCATTAAGGAATTTAGATAATGATACACGAAAAATAATTTATGACTTAGTAAAAACTTACGAGATAATGAAATTAATGCAAGATAGTTGGTTAGAATTTACCATTTCACACTATGATGATGATAGTACTGATTATTTAGATTGGTATTATTCCGACCAATATTATTCAGATTAATATGATTAACTACGAAGCACTTCGCAATTGGACACAAACTAAACGAGAAAGAAAATCAACACAAAATCTATTAAAAAGCATAATCCTAAAATACCACCAAACCCGTAACAGTTAAACTTTAGAACAAATGACAGATATTATGAAAGAACTAAACCGCTTAATTACACTAGAAAAACAATATTATAGTGAAGCATTTGATACAATGTGGGGGTGCGGATCAAGGATCATCTTATGTTTCAAATGCTTCACTATAATATTGTTTTTCTAGTGTAATTAAGCGGTTTAGTTCTTTCATAATATCTGTCATTTGTTCTAAAGTTTGACTGTTACGGGTTTGGTGGTATTTTAGGATTATGCTTATTAATAGATTTTGTGTTGATTTTCTTTCTCGTTTAGTTTGTGTCCAATTGTGAAGTGCTTCATAGTTAATCATATTAATCTGAATAATATTGGTCGGAATAATACCAATCTAAATAATCAGTACTATCATCATCATAGTGTGAAATGGTAAATTCTAACCAACTATCTTGCATTAATTTCATTATCTCGTAAGTTTTTACTAAGTCATAAATTATTTTTCGTGTATCATTATCTAAATTCCTTAATGCATATAACAAAGTTATTTTGTAATTATCATCTTCATCTAGTATATATGTGTAAGAACTTAACTTATAAGTATCTATTTCGGTTTTAGATTCGTTATTACTAGTACTGGGTGTGTCTATGTGAGTATTCATATTGTTGCTTATGTATATTCCCTTCTAACCTCTTTATGTATCATTATCTTTATCATGTTTTAATATAGTATTCTGAACAATTTTTTTTTGTCACGACCATGTATTTCGGCTTCAATCATTTACCCTAACAGCGCCTCAACTTTGTGTACTCCCCTTAAACGGATTCCTTGCCTACTGGTTTCCACTTTAGGATGGCATAGTCTGGGCTTAACTACTCTTAGCCTATTTCCATGGCAAACTTACTCTAAATGTTCAAAATAATTGTACTATAACATGATAAATAACAATGATATTGAAGAGATTATAAGGAATATAAAAGTTTAGCTATTCATAGTTATGAGTATGTATACCTGAGTTGGTTTGTCGGATTGTTCCATATCTTAAAAGCTTAATATCTTATTTATGTAATTTGGAAGAAGATGGGATTTTCTAGTGAGGGTAGTGCTCAACACATGAGGCTTACTTACATTTACTTACATACTGCCTATTTATAGAGAAAAGAAGTGCCAACAGATGGCTCTTCAAAAACTGAAAGAATAAAAGTAAAATTACTATGCGACTCTTACTGTACACTTTACGACTTTTCTTAAAAAGAAACTATTCACATGTCATATCCTACTTTACTTTACATATAAAACAAAAGACTTTAAAAAAGAAAAGTAACTATATGTTTTTCTTTGTCTGCCATCTTTTGCTTCCTTATCTTCTTTTTCCCTTATCTTCTTTTGCTTGCTTGATTGATTACTCCAGCTGGACGTCTGGCATATCGATGCTATCTCCTCCATTACATTTAGTGCACTTGTGGTCTGGATATTTAGTGACTAAGTTGCAATATCTGGTCAATATATTTTGAGAGATAAAATTATTTTTTAATGCTCTCGTTAATGGTTGTTCTTCTGGTTTAAGTAAGGATAATATCTATCTCTGGACTTCTTCCATATCTCCTTGGCGTATTTCTCTTGAATGTGAATAAATCATGACTTGGTTTCTGACATAGTAACTCCATATAGCATTGCCATTTAAGTAGTTATTTGCTAATTCTTGAATGATTGTGGCTATGCCAATAGCTCTTTTGTTTGCATAAAAATTTGGTATATCATTCTCTGGTATTTCTGGTTGTTGTTCTATCTCCTCTGGGATAATCATGTCTCTTGTCATTCCTATCTTTATTACCTGGATAACTGGTTTTACTTCATTGTATAATATTTCTGCTGGTGCTGTATAAAATTTTATATAAAATAGATCTCCTTTTTTAACTCGTTTGTATCTTGCAAATGTGCTTTGTAGGTCAGGTATTCCGGATAATTCTTCTCTTGTGTATGTGTATATGGTATTCATTAGTCCGTATGCATAACATGATTTGATTAAATTTGCACTGGTTTTGGGTTGTGCAATCAGCTTGTTGTATCCTTGTCATTTTTGGGTTATATAATCTTGGGTTGGGTCTTTGGTAGTTGTCGATCTTGGTTGTGAGTTTAGGTGTGCTTGTATTTCGTGGATATTTTTGATGTAGTTTTGAGAAATATAGTTGTAAGTCTTCTTTTCACTATGTAAACTTTCTGCATATGTAGAAGTTTGTGGTGTTGTGGTACTTTGGGTAGTATATGTTTTTGGTGTGAAAGGTTTTGCAAATATGCTATTTAAATTGGTGTTTATATATGGTTTCATCGTAGCTGGCTCACTGGTACCTGCAATATTAACAGAGTTGTTATGGGTTTTACGGAGTTTCCCAACGTCTCCTTGTACCTCTGGAGGTTTAAAGTCTTCCGATCGACTTATCTCAGCAAGTTTATAGTCATGCGGCTGACTTGTGCTGGTTGATTTCAACTTAGCTTCATTGATTTGTAACTTTTGTTTATGTATCTCAATGTCCATACTATCCACTTTTGTACAAAGTGTAGTAAGGGCTTTGAGTATATCTTCCATTGTTGTACTATCTTGTTCTGTTTGTGTGGCTTTGTCTTGATAAGTGGTCTGCAATGACATTCTTATCAGATCTGATTATTTCAATTGTAAAAGTGAAATTTTGTATATTTAATACAAGCCTCCGTATTTCCTTTGTTTTAACTGAGTCCTGTATTTTTCTTGTTATCCACCATTTTACTTGTGTATTATCTATTCTTACAATAAATTTATTATATACGATATAAGGTTCAAAGGCTAATAAACATTTATATAATGCAAATAATTCTTTTCTATTTATTTCCCATTTCAATTGTGGTTCAGTATAAGTTCCCGAGTAATATCTACAATGGTGCTCAATTTTTTCATTATCATATTTGTATTTGAGTATTCCTCCATAACTGTGATCACTAGAATCTGTTTCTACAATATATATATGAATGTCTTATCTTCATCAGGGAAATATAACTTGGGTAAATTTTTACACATAGTCTTAATTTTTTGTATATGTTTCTGATCAGTTTTATCAAAATAATACTCAGTATCTTTCATTAATTTTTTGTGTAATGGTTTTAAATATTCTGCAAGTTTAGGTACATAGTCTCGTACTTGGTTGACTAATCCTAAAAAAGATTGTAATTTCTTTTTTGTATCTATTGTTTCGTCTGAATCAATTATTTTTTGTACTATATGAGTTTGCATTTTTATTCCATTTTTATCTATTTGTATTCCTAGAAATTCTATCTGGTTCTTCATTATTTCTGCTTTTGTTTTACTTAAGCTGATTCCTGAGGTTTCAATCAAATGTATAAATTTTTCTAATAATTGTATATGTTCGTCATGTGTTCTGGAATATAAAAGTATATCATCTATATATACTATGCAATTTTCGAGTTGATTAAAATATTTATCCATAAAATTTTGGTATCTACCTGGTGCATTTTTATATCCAAATGGTAATACGTTCCATTCATAAAATCCTTGCGGTACTGTGAATGCTGTTAGTTTTTTAGATTCATCTGTTAGTTTTAAGTGGTAAAATCCTGATTTACAATCAAATTTACTAAAGTAATTATATACTTGTATTTGTCTAATTTTTAAGATCTTATTTGGGATTGGATAATTGTAAGTCTTAGTTTTAGCGTTTAAATTTCTATAATCTATAACCATCCTGTTTTTTCCTCTTTTTTGTTCACTGTGTTTAGAGACTATAAAAGCTGGACTAGAATGTTTACTGTTACTAGTTTGTATGAAATTATGCTTAAGTAATTCAGTTATATGTAAGGTGAATTCTTTTAGATTGTCGAAATTATATTTCAAGGGTTTTTGGGTTATTATGCTATTTTCGTCTATTAATTCAATTTGTACTGTCGTTTTATGTTTTTCCCATCCATGTAACGGGTTGTCATTATATAAAAGTTCTAACCGGTCTTGAATTGGTTTAATCTTATTTAAGGTGAATATGATTATTTCTATTTTTTGAGTCGTAATTTCAGATTCGAGTTTTTGTGTAATTTGTTCATTTCCTTTTATCCATGGTGTTACTTTTCTTACTTTATTGGTTACTCTCTTGGCTCCTACTTTTTGTTTGCATGGGGTTGTGAACCACCAGTGTGTTTTTGTTAATACGTGTGGGTATAAATCATCTATGAATGGTATGCCTAATAACATATCTCTTTGTGTAAATTCGAAACTGTATATTTCTTTGATAAGTAATATTTTATCCCATAACTGGATTTTTACATTTTTTGCTTTATAAGCTATCATACTTCCTTCATCGTTGAAGCCTGTTATTATTATTGGGGTTTTTAATTTTTCCCATTTATCATCTGGTAGACAATTGTGTTTACATAAATTTGCTTCTGCTCCAGTGTCAATCATAGGTGTATAGTATCTGTTATAATATCCTTCTACTATTATTTTTGCTAGTATAAATATCTTGGGCATTGTATCATTTTATGTGATTGTTCGTTTAATTATTATATTTTTCGTTTTATAAGTTATAGATAACTGCTTGCCGTCTAATTTATATGGTTTAAGAGTTTCTAACCAGTTTAATCCTAATGTAATATTATTATTTGTCTGACATATCTTAAATTGTATTGTTATTGGTATGCCTCCAATTATTAATTCCTTTTCAACTATGTTTTCCATGTTTGCCAATATCTTTGGTAATCCTGTTAATTGTGTATTTCTAATAATTTCGTTTTCCATTACTAGTTCTTGTGTAATATAATTTTCTTCCTGTCCTGTGTTTATTAATATTAGGTATATTTGTTGATCCATAATTCCTGTTATATAATAGTGGCATGTTTTAGTATGAACATTATCATCATTGTTAATTGAATCCTGTGATGTATAAGTTTTTCTCTTATAGGTACTAAGCCTTGATGATGTTGTGGATGTGTCATTAGTTATTCTTTTTGAGGTACTAAGTCTTTCTCGTACTATTTCTAAATCAGTATTTATATCTAATTCCTGGTAATTATAATCATTCTTATCTATTACTGTAACAATTTGTTCAAAGGGGTTTTCTATTTTAATTCTATTTATTTTATTTTTTACCTTTACCGAATGGTTTGTAGTATATATATATAAATTCTTACATCTTGCTGTGAATATTTTGCTTCCTGGTGCTAGTTCAATTCCTGACATTTTCCAGTATAAAACTAATGATTTATCTATGTTTGTATCTGTTACTGCTACTGAATAATTAGCACTTATTATAAATTTGAATTTCTGGTATATTAAATTTCCTTTAACTGCACTTATAACACTTTTTTCAATGGGGTGTATAATTCTATCATCTGCTAAATATATTTCAATTGGGGTATCTATTCCTTCTCTAAAGCATACTTTTATTAATATTTCTGTTCCTCCTAAATGCACATATTTTATTGGTATTTTTGATTTTATAGTTTGTATTTCTTTGTTTACTAATTTTTTGTTTAGTATAGGGATTTTTGCTTTTCCTTTGATATATTTGCAATCTATAATGTGTTCTTTCTGACTAAGCACATAGTATTCTTCTTTTGGTGGTCTAAACCATTGTTTAATTATTGGTACATCTAAAACTTTAGTTATACTTAAGTCTAATTCTTTTTTCTTTATTTGGTCAAATATATGGTTATCAAATATTATTTTTTGTTCTGATGATTCTGCATCTTGATATTCTTCTTGGTTAATTATTTGAATATCTTGTTCAGTCATATTCTGTTTCCTCACCTGATTCGTCTATATTGTTATCTGATAATTCTGATAAGTCATATATACTATCATCACTTTCCAAATCATAATCTATATAGTCAAGTTGGGTATATTCGTCATTGTTTATAATTACTTCTGATATCTGTTTTTTCGTTGGGTCTTTAGGTATTTTGCAATCTTTTGCTAAGTGACCTAATTTTCCAAAGTTATAGCATGTGCGTTCTGCTAATGTTTTCTTTTTCTTATATGGTCGTTTTGTATTATGATTTTTTACATAATAACGCCTTCTTGGTTGTTTATATTTATATTTAGTTTTGTGGGGTTTATACTTTGTATATTTTTTATTTTTCTTTTTATAATATTTTTTGTCTATACAGCCGAATTGTGGTGCTGTTTTATTTTTGCAACATGATAAGTTTTTTATTATTGTTCTATCTAGAGTAACATTTTCTTTGTATCTTTCACATAAATCTATGAACCAATGTTGTAAATATTTTATTCTAGCTCCTAAGGTATCTGTTAATCCTGCATCAGCCCAATCTTTTGTTATTTTTGATCCAAAGGGTTCTGGTAATTTTGTAAAATATAGCTTTCTTATATCAGTACTTTCTGCTGTTGTGTACATTCCTTTATAATAATAATCTTTAAAGGCGCAAGTATATTCATCTATGTAGCACATATTACAAATAGCTAATTTCTGTATTAAGTTTCTGTGTATTATTTTTTCTTTATTTTGTTCCTCAATTTCGGTAGTCATACTACTAAATTCATCTCTAATAGCCATTTCATATTTAGTCAGTATTTTCGTATTTGTTGTGGTTGCAGTTCCTTCACTATTTTGATTATTTCTTAATACTGCCAAGCTTGCCGTAGGTAAATTGTGTAGCCATAATTTAACTGTGCCTATTAGTGTTCTTTCTACATAAGCTGGTGTTTCTGCCATCGATATTTTATTATCTACTAATTTTTTAGCAATATATCCTATCCATACTTGGATTGCTTTGTTTGTATATGCAACACAATCTAGGTCTAAAAAGTTCTGTTGTTCACTTGTTTGTTTTGGTTGCCATTTTATATTTAACCTCTGTTCCCATAATGCTTTATTTCTATCATTCCTTTCATAAGTATATTTTGTGTACTTAGGACTTGATTGTTTATTTAGTCTAGAAGTACTTGGTTTATTATCTATTGTTCCTGCATTAACCTCTATTTGTTGTATGTTATTTATTTTTTCTAGTAGTTCCGTATATGTTTCACTAATTTCACTAGTTTCAGAGTGAATATGGTCAATTGTGTTATTTTTATCATTATTATCGATAGTACTTATCCTAATATCTGGTAATTTAGGTTCAGTATTACTTTGTTCTTCGTCCATTTGTATTTTGCTTTTAACCTTTTCTATTTCTTGTGTTAATAGTAATTCTTGTTCCTGTTCACGTCTTATTTCCTTTTGTTTTTGTTTATCAGCATATAATTTTTTTAACATTTCTAATTCTTTTTCTAATTCTAATATTTTAGTATTTTTTGTTTCTTCTAATTGTTGTAATTCTTGTTTTGCTTGTGTTTTTATTTTGTCAATTTCATATTTTTTATCAATTTCTTCATTTTCTTTAGTAACTCGAACCATAGCGGTCAAACTATCTTCCAATTTAACTGTTTCTTTTTCTAACATTAAATGTAAGGTTTTACCTATTTTCTTATATCTTCTGCCTAAATTTGAAAAGCTTATTGATATTTGTAATCCATCTGGGTTTGTATATGTCTTTTCATCTATTGCATATTCTTCTTTATTCATTATAATTGATGTTCGTATTTATATTCTAAATGGAACAATTGTATTTCTAACTCAAATATGGTTTTTCTTTGTGTATCTAGAGATTTTTTAGTTACTCCGGCAAATATATTATAATATAATCTGGCCTGTCTTTCTTTTAGTTCTTGTCGTACTTTTATAATTTCTTCTGCTAATTGTTGTCTGTATTGTGTATCTGTATTCATATCAGCTTGTTCTTAAGATGTTGGACTAATTTGTATTCTGTTTTAGATATTTTGTCTATAAGGTAAGATAGTCTATTGTTGTCTAATTTGTTAGTACTTAATGTTTTATATTCTGGGTATAATATGTTTAATTTTTTTCTGAGTTTTCGTAATTTCTTAGCTTTCTTTCTTTGTTGTTTATTTATTTTTTGTACAACTACTTTTGCTTTCATTTGGTCTTCAGTATCCGTATTATAGAGTATATCATTTATATAAGCATGTTGGTTATTAATATGTTGGTCTAAGGTAATTCCATATTCTTGGTAATCTTGTAATATTTTTTCCATTATTGTCTTATTGTCTTAGAAGGGAATATGCATAAGCAACAATATGAATACTCACACAGACACACCCAGTACTAGTAATAACGAATCTAAAACCGAAATAGATACTTATAAGTTAAGTTCTTACACATATATACTAGATGAAGATGATAATTACAAAATAACTTTGTTATATGCATTAAGGAATTTAGATAATGATACACGAAAAATAATTTATGACTTAGTAAAAACTTACGAGATAATGAAATTAATGCAAGATAGTTGGTTAGAATTTACCATTTCACACTATGATGATGATAGTACTGATTATTTAGATTGGTATTATTCCGACCAATATTATTCAGATTAATATGATTAACTACGAAGCACTTCACAATTGGACACAAACTAAACGAGAAAGAAAATCAACACAAAATCTATTAAAAAGCATAATCCTAAAATACCACCAAACCCGTAACAGTTAAACTTTAGAACAAATGACAGATATTATGAAAGAACTAAACCGCTTAATTACACTAGAAAAACAATATTATAGTGAAGCATTTGATACAATGTGGGGGTGCGGATCAAGGATCATCTTATGTTTCAAATGCTTCACTATAATATTGTTTTTCTAGTGTAATTAAGCGGTTTAGTTCTTTCATAATATCTGTCATTTGTTCTAAAGTTTGACTGTTACGGGTTTGGTGGTATTTTAGGATTATGCTAATTAATAGATTTTGTGTTGATTTTCTTTCTCGTTTAGTTTGTGTCCAATTGTGAAGTGCTTCATAGTTAATCATATTAATCTGAGTAATATTGGTCGGAATAATACCAATCTAAATAATCAGTACTATCATCATCATAGTGTGAAATGGTAAATTCTAACCAACTATCTTGCATTAATTTCATTATCTCGTAAGTTTTTACTAAGTCATAAATTATTTTTCGTGTATCATTATCTAAATTCCTTAATGCATATAACAAAGTTATTTTGTAATTATAATCTTCATCTAGTATATATGTGTAAGAACTTAACTTATAAGTATCTATTTCGGTTTTAGATTCGTTATTACTAGTACTGGGTGTGTCTATGTGAGTATTCATATTGTTGCTTATGTATATTCCCTTCTAACCTCTTTATGTATCATTATCTTTATCATGTTTTAATATAGTATTCTGAACAATTTTTTTTTGTCACGACCATGTATTTCGGCTTCAATCATTTACCCTAACAGCGCCTCAACTTTGTGTACTCCCCTTAAACGGATTCCTTGCCTACTGGTTTCCACTTTAGGATGGCATAGTCTGGGCTTAACTACTCTCAGCCTATTTCCATGGCAAACTTACTCTAAATGTTCAAAATAATTATACTATAACATGATAAATAACAATGATATTGAAGAGATTATAAGGAATATAATCTAAAACCGAAATAGATACTTATAAGTTAAGTTCTTACACATATATACTAGATGAAGATGATAATTACAAAATAACTTTGTTATATGCATTAAGGAATTTAGATAATGATACACGAAAAATAATGTATGATTAGTAAAAACTTACGAGATAATGAAATTAATGCAAGATAGTTGGTTAGAATTTACCATTTCACACTATGATGATGATAGTACTGATTATTTAGATTGGTATTATTCCGACCAATATTATTCAGATTAATATGATTAACTACGAAGCACTTCACAATTGGACACAAACTAAACGAGAAAGAAAATCAACACAAAATCTATTAATAAGCATAATCCTTTTTTCCATTTCTTTCTTTATTTTTTGTCTATATTTTTATACTTTTGTATAAATATGTATTAGACTAGTTTCCACTCTTATGGATTAGTAGCTCTTGTACTGGTGACACCGAGTCTGAAAATGGCTGTTTCATATATTTTTTCTCTTCCGCTACCTGTGGGCCTATTTGCATGTATATATATATATATATGTATATAGTTCTCCCACTTATTCTATTATCCTTCCCTCATTTTCGATTAGTCTATTACTTATTAGTTATTCGTTATAATTTAATAAAATATTCTTTCATTTGTTAGTCATTTTTTGATAGTTTACAATCATTTATTAAAAAATTCAAAAGTTGTATGAACTCATGTACTTATTATGATTATTAGCTACTACCACTTATCCTTTTTAGGACTAGTGTTAGGCATGATAATCATCTCCCCATGTCCTTTAAGAAAAATAAAATTTAAATTAGAAATACAAGTCATTAGTTTGTTTATCGTAAAATCAAACATATGTTTTATATTATACCACATGTATTCCATTTTAATCTAATGAACCAAACATCTACAAAAAATGTGTATCCACTAAATAATTTTTGTATTTCCTGTGTTTGTATGTACTCAAATGAATGGAGGTCTTGAATTTGATTTAATGAACATTGACGGAAATGAGTGATGGATATTAAACTAGAAGACTGGTTATCTTTATTTTGTTTAGAATGACAAAATATATAGTATTAGAATGTGGATGTGCCAATGAACAAGGTTAAAATATAAATTTCCTCGAATGTGAATGAGAATGATATTCAATAGTAAAGAATAAAATTAATCTTGCTCATGAAAACTAGTTGAAGAAAAAATTAATTGTATATATTCCTTGTGAATATGGTTGTGCATTTTTGTTTATTTGTCCCACCAAAACTTGCCTTTCTTCGTAGCAGCTGGTTTGTCTTCTGTTTTCTTCTTCTCAGCTTCAAAATTCAGATCCTCAGCAGCCGTTGTTGTCTTCTCTTCAATCTTCTTATCTTCAGTTACAATTAGTTTTACTTCCTCTACTGTTTTCACTGTAGGAGCTATTTCTGGTAATTTCTCTTGATCATCGGTTTTATTCTCTCTCTCCACTAATAGTTTTACTACATTCTCCGCATTCTTCCCGACATGAATTTTTGATTTTACATTTTCTATTTTCTTCTCATCAACACAATTAGAAGCATCAGTTTTGGGACTATCACCAACAACCTTCCCATATTCTAATTCTATCTTGTCCTCCTCAGATGCTACTTCAAAAGCTTTTACTGATGTCTCTTCTTTGTCTTCTTTCGAACCCTTCTCCTCTTGATTCTGTCACATACACAAATGATGCACTAATTAAAATTCTATTATGTCCTTACCATTTAATATATATATATATTTATGCCACTCCTTTTTTTCTTTATAATTAGTCTATGTAAAAAAGAGACTCATACCCTTTTATTGTCCTTAGTAATGTGTTATAATAATCATTGAATTATACATTCAAAGATACTTTTGGTATGTGCCAAAAAAAAAAAAAAATTCATAAATTTTTATTCTGGTCTTATAAGTAACAACGCCTTTCTTGTCAAGGGTTAAGGCTAGTCATAGACAAGACAGGGTGGAAGTAGGATGGTCAATGAATGAACATCACCTTTCATAATCGATTAGATCATCTACCTTTTCTTGGATCAAACCAAAAACTTTTATCTAGTGATGAATATTCCAAGTCTTCTATATTGCATATATAATCTTATCCAAAAGAGGATCTTCACAAACAAAATTTCTATAAACCAGACACGTTAAAAAACTATTCAGGTATCTTTTGCAACAGTTCATGTAAGATCATATTTTATTTTCTCTAAATATTGGAAATGCCATGCCCAAATGATGTTGTGTCTACATACCATTTTTACATTTCAAATGATGTTCAATCAGACTTATTAAAATTCAGAGAGAAATGCTTAAGTGCTAAATAAATTAGTGATTCAGTTCAGATGAAGTCTTCTAACAAAATATGTGAAAAGGCGAGCGGTCTTCTATAACCAATAAAGGTGGAACAAATAGCTGAGTAGGACATAAATTAGTAGAAAATTAGAGATTGAAAAAATGAATAAAATGAATGGGAGGTAGAAACTTAGGCATGTTTTGTATTGAGGAAAATATTTTTCAGAAAGTACTATCTTGTTTTTCATCATTTGTTGGATAAAATTTTTGGAGAAAATTTTCTCAAAGACAAAAAAGTTCCTTAAAATGAGGAAAATGACTTCCTTAATGAAAGTATGAAAAATAAATTCTATTAGTAAAATTCTATGTTTATTGTATCCTCTTATCCCCCAAATGCTTCCAAACCCTACCCCTTGACCATCTCAACTCCTCCACCCACGAGGTCGCGCTCCCACCTCTATAGTTTTTTGCTAGATTATTTTTAAATATTCTTGAGATAGTTTATTTTTGCTTATTTACTGAACACTAAAAAAAGTAAGAAACCAACTTATTTTTAAGAAAAAAATGTAAAATATTTTTCTTCATACTATATAGACCCTTACTATGCTCTGATTTTGTCTTATATGACCCTTTCCATTTAAATTGTCCCAAAATGACATTTTTGTGTTAAAAACTATTTTATTTTAAATGTCTAATTTATGCATTATGAAATATTTAAAATCATAAATTCAATGTGTAGTGTTTATATGTGTGTGGTGTGCGCTTATCTATCAATTTATTTTTTTCAGCGTAAATTCGTGTCAAATCCAACATGTCCACATAAAATAAAATAATACGAAAGGAAAGCAAAAATATAGGGAAAAAAATAGAAAGAAGGGAAATAGAAAGAAACACATATAGATTGGGCACCGAAATAAAAATACATACATTGAGTAAGTTATCCAGAGATGGGTTTTTATCGGAATCACCATCTTCGACAATCAGTGTCTCATCCTTGTTCACCACTTCTTCATTGACCACAAGCCCAACATCATTGGCAGCTAAATTTTTTGGTACGACTTCAGGGGCTTCACCATTTAACACATTAGATTTGCTTGTGCAGGCTCCCATTCTCTCTCTCTCTCTCTCTCTCTTTTTCTCCCTCTCTGTCAAGATGTTTCCTCTTTTCTTTGTTCTGAGAGAGAAAAGAGGAGAGAGGAAAGGATGATCAGACAATGAGACTGAGAGAAAAGGTAGAAACAGAATGTTGGGAAATACTGGGTTTTTATAGGGTGGTAAAGGTAATGCATGCTTTCAATTGTCCGAAGGCGCAGAGAAAATTTCTCTCCTCCTTTATTTTCTTTTTTTTATCTGGGCTTGTTTTTAGTTTTAATATTAATCTACATTAAAATTTCATATGTCATGTTACAAACGGGAATTCTAGATCAAGAGGACCAGCGATGATCTCGATTTTAACCATAAACATTTAACAAAATATTAATAAAGAGCTAATGAGAAAAATGAGATCCACTATAGCACCAAGTCTTTATTAAGGACTTATCATTATATTGATGTTCAAGAGATACATTTTCCTTTGGTAGATTCAATCAGTTTGCATTATTTCATTAGTCTATCACCTCATAAAAGTCTTCAAATTTATCTAGTGAATATAGTGACAACTTACTTTTATGAATTAAATAATGGAAAATGATTTGAGGTAAAATTGATTTTGATGATTAATAAACATTATCTTGTGAAATATGTTTCTTAAAGATATTTGATATACTAATAATTTTTCCTGATGACTTGTCAAGCAGATACCGAAGAACCAGGTCTCTCTATGTGATTGTTGATTAAGAGTTGCAAGCACATTCCAAATGCAAGCATTAATTGTCAATAATATTATCTAATAAAAGTTCTGACTTTATGGAGTACGACGATTGTACTGGTAGGAAGAACTTGTGTTAAACAATGATTCGATTATCGAGAACACTTGCTTAAAAGGAAATGTATATGTAGTAGGATTTATATGAGAAAATGTAACAACCCTCAAGGTTGTTTTTTATTTTTTTGTGCATTTAAACCGTTTTGCCTTTTCTCATAATCGCCTTATAGTATTGGTTGTATAAAAGAGTAGCTGACATGGTTCCCAAGGTGTTCTATTGGGTATTATGTGATTTATTTATTTTAGAAGATTGAAAAATTTATAGAGTCGACTGCAGTCAACATTAGTAGAGGTTGAGCTCGTATCTAAATTCCATCTGTGCCATCAGTTCCAAAATGAATTTAGTGTTAGTAGAACTATTGGTTCAAGACTCGAGGCATTCAAATGAGTTTTGAAAGGTTTTTTTTAATTTTGGAAGGAACTTAAGAGAGTTGACCACAGTCAATATTTGAAGTTCGAAAGCTAATTTTCAAGGTTTGATGATTCCACTAGGTTCGGAGCATGATATTTAGTCTAGGTGAAGGTTTGTTTCAGTTCTCGAGGCTATTAGATGAGATTTTAGCAGTTGTTGGAAATTTGGGTATTTTTACGTTAACAGTTAACTCCGGTCAACATTCGGTTAAGATGATATTATTTGGGCATTTTAATAATTTCATCAGGTCAGGAATGTATTTTTCAAGTGTTTTGGACTATTTGTTTATGATCTTGAGGTCTCAGATGAATTTTGGGTACTTGTTTAGAGTTTGGAGTTTCTTGTTATTGTGTTTTTAATAGAATCACCTGAATTAAATAGCCTATTTAGGTGTTTGGGTGGTACCCTTAGATCCGTATCGAAATTTTTAAACCAACGCAAAAAGAATGGACGTATTTGGATTTTGTATGAAGGAGATATGGTTATTTTTGTGTGGACAGTTGTTGTTGAGTTCTGAGCGCGATTGCGCAGAAGGAGTGCGATGGATTAAAGGAATTCAACTGAACAACATATTGAAAGACAGAATTTGGGATTATAGTTTTTTCAACATTTTGGGTGGTAGGAAGCTCCAATTGAGAAAATTTTTATGTGTATTTACCGTACAAACGTTGGGTATGTAATTCTACCTCCATTTTTACTCATTTTTCAAGATTACCAATTTCGTGTGTCATAATATTGTTCCATAAAGTTGAGATTTGAAGTCCCAAAGTTAAGAAATTAAATATTTTTTATTCTAGAATCAATTTATGATGGGTTTATTTTTATTTTTGGAAATTAAGGTCCTTATGGTATGGGTAAACTGATTTTGGCATATATTTAGTAAATTTTCTAATATTAAACCCCATTTGAACATTATTTGAGTTTTCCTCGGTAAAGATAACAAATGTTATTTTGATGATTTGAAGGGAGATTTTAACTCCATTTTTAATGAAATTTTATATTTGAACTTCTTATGTTATTGGTATTATGTTTTTGAAATAAAATTCTAGTTTGTACCCTTGTGAGCTAGGGACTAACTTTTTGGATCCAGAATAGAAGTGTCACGATCCAATTTCTCAGGTCATGATTGCACCTATCATAACCCACCAGTAGGTAATCCAATCCATAGTCCGGAACAACTAGTAGTGGACTAATAAGAAAAACGGAAGCCAAGACTAATAAAAATGAGAAAAAAAGATAAGAAGAGAGTAAATATTTCCCCAAAACCTAGTGAGGTTAGTACAAGAGCCACTATCAAACAAGAGTACAGGGTAAACATAATATATATATATATATATATATATATATATAGAATCGTCTCTAAAATACAAAATAAAGATCAGTCCATCAAAAGAGAGAGAGCGGGAACAACTTCGGAAACCAGGAACTCACCCCGAATCCCCGATCCATGGCAGCTTCGCACGATGCACACGTCAGTAGCAAGAACGCGTACTACAATTTTTGAGGTGCAGAAGTGTAATATGAGTACCAACATGAGATACTCAGTTGCATCGACCGTCTGATCTCCAAAGATAATGCAAGTATAAGTAACATGTAAAGAAGGAATATGCATTACAGACAACTATGTACGAAACGGAGCATAACAATACTAAAGGAGAGGTAAGGATAAACCATCATATACTACAAGTAATAAGGGGTGAAAGTATAGTACCTTAAGTAGCTAACCGATATACTAAGAAGAGTGAAGAAAAACTATATAACAAAAGTAAGAGGAAGGAAGGTAATATACAATTAGAACAGATAAGGAAGAGGAATATACAATGATATTATAAAGGAAACTAAACAAGAAGAAGCTTGAGGGAGCTAGCCTAACATCTCGAGGATCATAACCAAATAGGGGAACTAACTCTAGCATAATCAAGGTCTCTAACCGAAATTAAGGTAGTCTACTAATAATAAAGCTCAATATAATAAAGAAAAGAGAAAACTCAGAAGCGTACCTACAACTTCGGGTACCAATCCATAACTAGCCTACCACGAACTATATGGTATTATCAAAACAATAATATAACCGGCTAGCCCGGACAAATAATAACCTAACAGGTCCCCCATAAGCCTGGAAGGTACAATCAATCACTCAAAAAATAGCAAACATAACCTATACCTATTCAGCCCCCCATAAGATCGATGAGTACATGAGCCAAATAATTATACTGGTGATAGGCGATGCATATGAATAAATACAAGGATAATCCAGTACAATCGACCAAGTAAGTACCATAACGTACCAAGTATATACCCCTCATTTGGATCGTCGGCTCGTAAGGCAGGACCTATGGGTATCACCTCTTCTGGCATGTGGTACCCAGATAGAAGGTCCTATAGGGGACTCAAAATATTTGTATATACTGCTTGATCCCAAACCAAGACTTCCAATAACTGATGTCGCCCAAATTATACCTCCCAAAAAGTATAAAGCAGTATTTGATCAAATATAGAACCCAACAAGGTTGGGGTCGATCCCATAGGAAATATGACAAAATTCCAACAAGTATTTGTCTAAGTAACTGGTAAATAAGCAAAAGAGGGGAGATTTTATGAAACAAGAGAACAATAGCAACTGTTGTTGGATTTTTAATCAATTCGAGAAGAGCACTAGGATTGTGATCCCCATGCATAACTACACAAGTTGCTCGTGCTACCAAACTATTTTGATGCATTGTATGCAAAATCTAACAAGATAGGTTCATCTAAACGTCTCTGGAATTTGGTTAAATGAATTTCACTTTTCTCCTCTCTGTCTCTGAGTGTCGTATTATTGACCCTTGTTCTTGATCTTATATTAACTATCCATGTTACGACCTAAGTTATTAAATGAAGGTTGATAGCTTCAAATCTCTATCGGTATTTCCTTTTCCTTATCTCTACTTCTCTCTCGAGCAAGTTTAGAATACAGGATAGTTTCTGACGTTTGTAACCATTAAAAAAGCAATCATAACAAAGGAAATACCAATACATGCAAGCACACCGGTCTAGAATTGCTTCACACTTAACCCATTTTTTGTTAATTCCTCATGGTTCCCACAATCCTAGTTGAGGTGTTTTGCTACTCATAATTGCAAACACACAAGAAGAATTCATAGATGAAAAAATGATTATGAACTTACAATAAGAATTAAACTCCAAAATCTCAACTTGAATTAAAACTCTAGAAACGATGTCCGTAAAATTCCAAGAATATGCCTTAGAATCCCACAATATAATTTTGTAAAGTATGAAAGAGTGTGTCCAACGTTAAAATAACCCTACAGGAATTTTTATAGACAAAATAAAACCTATTCTAAATAAAATAGAAAAATAGTATCGGTTGCCTAGGATAAGAAGAAGGTACTATCGTGGTTAAAACCCACGATTGTGAAATATGTTCGTCTGATCGATCATCCTCTGAAACTTTTGAAACTTGCAAATCTGGGGTTGCTCTCCTCGACACAATGGTACGATCATCAATTCAAAGCATGGTCGTGGAGAGCTTTCGTCTACTCTTCCTTTTACTCGACTCCTGTAGATTGAAATTGTAGCTGCTTCCTACAATCACTTGGTACGATCATAGGACCAATGTATGGTTATGGGATCCCGCATCTAATCACTTCTGAGACCCAAATTTCCGGCATGCAAACCACATAAGTATTCTCAACACCCCCCCCCCCCAAGTTTAGCAAAATCAACCACTGCATTGTGTATGCAAAATAAATACTCTAACATAATGGGATCAGTATATGGCATTATATTGTTAATAGACAACCTAACACGTAGACCATTACACTACCCAAACAAGCAGCGACTAGACTACAACCCCTATGCCCTCACATCAAAGAAGTCCCCAATCACTCAGTATATGCAAAGGAATCTATTAACTAGGACTGTATCAAATCTCTCAATCTCACAAAAAAGTCTAGCTGTGTGCATTTGATATCATAGGCTTGCCCTTATTTTCTACGCTTCAGCATTCGAATAGTCAAGTTAGGATCACTATAGGTCTTTTCTAGGCTTGTAATATAGGTTAAGGGACGAGTATGGTACATTTGGGTACAATGACTTAATCCTCCTTGGTGCTACAATACTTTTGGCTCCACTTTTCCTACTTTCTCTTATTTTTCTCCCTTTTTCACATTTCTATTTCTTTTTGGACCCCAGGTGCGGTTTTGTTTTCAGAACGACTCATTTTTTTTTTCTTTTCATTTCTTTTTCTTTTTTTTTCTTGCCGTACCTGAATCCCTTTTCCTTTTACTATGAATTTTGCAGACCTAATTTCTATGCACCCCTACACAATAGACACCCTTAACTTAGATGATTTACTTGAGTTGAGATACTTAGTGTCCAAGGAGGGACCAAGGCCAAAGAAGGATCATTGTAAAAATTGAGAAGGTGAATCGGTTAGTTCTAAGAAAAGGTCTATTATGACTCAAAGTCGGGTTCAAGGGATACATGATTATCTGGTAGATCATTTAAGCTATAGTGGGCTTTTTCAAACATGGCCTATGATCCTTTCCTACCCTCCTCTCCTACAGCTTTAGTAAGACTAACCGAGAAAGTTCTAAATTGTACACACACACACCGACTAGGTAGAAACCTTACTCACTCATGGCTTAGGGCTTTCATCTAAGTTACTACCTACTCAGTTCATGCAAGGGAAAAGAAATACGGCAACAAAAACCCTCGATTGTGGTACACGCCCATCCCCAACTTGAAATTCATGTAATGTCCCCATTTAATGAAATCATAAAATCTAAAAATTAGGGCAAAGGGACATACCTGTGAAGATCTAAACGCCAGTCAAACTCTGATCATGTGGGGATGCAGGTGGGTCCCTAAAAGTCTACTCCACTCTAGTGGCCTTGGTGGTGACTATGGTTGTCACACCCCAAATTCCAACGAGGCAGACTGGTACCCGAAGCCATTATGGCATTCAAATACATGTGTCTGTATGGATATCGTTCTATCTCATGTAACTAGATACAAATGGCGGAAGTCATGGCAAACATACGTTATCTATGAAACTTAGCCGTTAGGGCCATCAAGTCAAAATGGACATACATCTCCTACATTCGTCTTCCCATATACGTCTACAAAGCCTCTACAGATACATAAACATACCCAAGCTAAAGTGGGGACAAGTTTCTGCTTTATACAACATTTACATAGTATCAAAATCAATGTATACATGTGACTTAGAAGCCCCGAACCAAGAGAAGCTCACCAATGATTTGCAAATGATCCGCAACCTACTGTGGAGGTCTACTAGCACCTGTGCCTGCAGCAAGCAAGGTAAGTCCCCCAAGGGATATCAGTACGAATAATGTATTGAGTATGTAAGGCTATAAGAAACTGCATCATAAGCAAGAACATCAATGAAATCAGATATAAGAGATTTGTCAATATGGATAAACCATCGAGCAATATTTATGGAACCATGTATATTACTTTCATTACTTTCTTTACTTCTTTGCTTCTATGTCCATTCATCATCACTTGTGTCACAATGTACCCGGGCCCCAACTGATCAGTGGGTCTTAACATAACATAACGTTATGTTGGGATCGGCTCAAGCTAGGATTATGCCTCTAGAGCTACCACCCATAAATCAATATACCGGGATCGATTCGAGCTAGGTTATTACCTCTAGAGCTGCCACCCATAAACCAATATATCAGGTTCGGCTCGAGCTAGGTTCTTACCTCTAGAGCTACCCGCTGTCAGGTTCGGCCCGAGCTAGGCTTATGCCTCTAGGACTACCGCCTTATCCAATAATCTTGGGATTGGCTCAATCTAGGCTTATGCCTCTAGAGCTACCACCCGTACTCTTGCAACCAACAACTATGAATTACTTCATTTCTTTACTTTTGAGAGATTGACACAATGATAGTCATAACATTATTGGAGCTTTGGAACGTAACATTATTAGAACTTTGGAACATGTCCACAAATTATGTAACACATGTGTAGCATTTGATCAATGAATGAGGAATATGTGACTAACAATGGATGACAACTTGAAATGAAATACCTTAGAACATTTTGTAATGGAACAAGTACAATGACAATGTGAACACTATATGCTGCAGAAGGATACGAAAAGTGTAACCTTACATACCTTGTCTTCTCACTATGAATACACAATTTTATATGTGAATAAAATAGTCCAGCTCCTTCCTTACATTTTACTCTACAACAAAAATACATAACGGAGCTCACGTTAACAACCAACTACCTTACAAGTGCATAAGACGACAATGAGTTACATGATTGCCTTATAACGTCATTCCGCCCTTTACAAGACAATTCACGACATTGTCATACCAACAATACCACAACCATCCATACATTGACCAAGACATCATAAATAAATAGCACTTCACACCAAGTGTATTGTTTACACTTCCTCATTAACACCATGTCACAATTACTCCATCAAGTCACCTCAATATGGTTCATGAAAATAATCCCACAACAATCCCACAAGTTAGATCCACAAGTTATGCATATAGAAACAAAAACAAGTTAAGGTCATAACCACACCATAGATGTTGATATTTCATCCATACCATTCACTTCCATTAAAACCTCAAGTCTCCTTTCAAGTTTAAATCACATAGATGACACATCTTTTTGCAAAAAGCAAAAGTGAACTACTCACACTTTTAGATCATGTGTGGGATAATTTCTCTCATGTGGCCGCAAATGTCGTGAGGTATACGCTATTACCTTACCATGTTGCATCAATGCACATTCGAGGCCAATCCCGAAAGCATCACAATCTACTGCATACCCTTCTGTGCCTTCGGGAAGTACTAAAACTGGTGTGGAAGTTAATTTATCTTTTAGTTCTTGGAAACTTTTCTCACATGCATCGTTCCACTGAAACTTGATTGCCTTGTGCATTAGCTTCGTTAATGGTATAGCAATAGAAGAAAACCCTTTCACAAATCTTCTGTAATAACCTGCCAATCCAAGAAAACTACGAATCTCTATAGGCGTCGTAGGTCTTGGCCAATTTTTCACTACTTCAATCTTTTGAGTATCAACTCGAATTCCTTCATCTGAAACAATGTGACCCAAGAATGCTGCGGATTTCAACCAAAATTCAAACTTGGAGAACTTTGCATACAACTTACGATCCCGGAGAATCTGTAGCACCTGCCGTAAGTGATTGGCATGGTCCTCTTGTGATCTTGAATAAACCAGAATATCATCTATGAATACGGTCACAAATACATCCAAGAATGGTTTGAACACCCAATTAATCAAATCCATAAAAACAGCTGGTGCATTTGTTAGTCCAAATGACATAACTAAGAATTCATAGTGACCATACCGTGTTTGTAAAAGTTGTCTTGGGTATGTCTGTTTCTCTTACTCTGACTTGATGATAACCCGATCTCAAGTCAATCTTTGAAAAACATTTGGCACCCTATAACTGATCAAACAAATTGTCAATTCTGTGGAGGGGATATTTGTTCTTGATCGTTACCTTATTCAATTGCCGATAGTCAACACACATCCTCAATATGCCATCTTTCTTCCGTACAAATAATACTGGTGCACCGTACGGGGACATACTAGGCCGTATAAACCCCTTGTCTAGAAAATCTTTTAATTGCTCCTTCAATTCTCGCAATTCTGCCAGAGCCATTTTATACGGAGGAATAGAGATAGGCTGAGTGCCTGGAATCACATTAATACCAAACTCTACTTCCCGTTCTGGGGGTAGGCCTGGAAGATCATCAGGAAATACATCAAGAAATTCATTGACCACCGGCACCATTTGAGGAGTTGGTGGTTCCACATCGATATCTTGTACTCGGTCCAAATGACATATATACCCCTTAGCTATCATTTTCTTTGCTTTAAGATAGGAAATGAATTTTTCTCTCGGTGCCCCCATATTACCCTGCCATTCAAGAACATTTTCTTGTGGAAAACGAAAATGTAACTTCTTGGCCCGGTAATCTACCGTGGCATGACAAGAAGCCAACCAATCCATTCCCATTATCACATCAAAATCCACCATGTATAGTTCAATGAGATCAGCCAGTGTATCATGACCACACACAATTACTACACAATTACGATATACTCTTTTTGTAACAATAAATTCACCAACTGGTGTAGATACTTCAATTGAATTAACTAAGGATTCTGGTGTTCTTTCAAATTTCACAACAATCAATGGAGTAACATATGATAAAACAGAGCCCGGATCAATCAATGCATATACAGGACATGAAAATATGGATAATATACCTATAACTACATCGGGAGAAGCCTATAAATTCTGCCGGTCCACTAGAGCATAAGTACGATTCTGGACCCCACTAGTACTGGCTGCTTCTCTGGCACCTCTACCACAACCAACAGACTGCACACCTCGGCCTAAAGAAGGAACCAATGATGATGACTCAACGGCTGATCCCATAGGTCATACTATACCACCCATGCTCCTCTAGGGACACTCTTTTATCATGTGCCCTGACATACTGCACCAAAAGCAAGCATTCGTCCCTAACCGGCATGTACCTTAATGAGTACGCCCGCAGTACTGACACTACTGACGAGAAAATCCTGCTGCCTGTGATCCATGAATTCCACTACTCTGCCCAGATTGACTGCCTCTAAACCCTCAAAATTGAGAGTGAGTTCCTGGTATGGAATAGGAGAATGATGGTCTAGGAGGTCTAGGAAACATCTGAGGCCTAGATTCTCCTTGGGATGCCATAGACTGTACCATAGGTCTAGCTCTTTTGGACTCTCCTTTGTCAGATTCATGTACCCTTCTTCTCTGTCTCTGATCCCCCATTTTCTACGCGAAGGCCTATATTCTGGCTATGTCCATATCTTTGTTCAAAGAAGCAATGGTACAGTCAATCACCAAATATGGCTCTAATCTGTCCACATATCGATGGACTCTGTCAGTCATTGTGGCCACTACATTCGGAGCATATCGAGCCAAGGAATTAAACTGAAGACTATATTCTCTAACACTCATATTCCCTTGACGTAGATTTAGAAACTGGTCTGCACGTGCCTCCCAGATCTCATATAGGAGGTAATGATCAAGGAATGCCATTTTAAATTCTTGCCAACCAGCTGGAAGTGCATCAATACCCCTCGATCTTTTCCAGTCTTCATACCACAATATAGCTTCACCTTTCAATCTATAGGCCACAAGTTCAACTTGTTTCAACACCAGTCACGTGCATAACATCTAGAGCCCTGTGGATTTGATCCACAAAGTCCTGTGGATCTGCTTTCGGATCTGACCCAGTGAATATAGGAGGGTCTAATTTTAGAAAGTCCTGTGTACTGTGACTCGCCACTCTAGCCGCATCATCCTCATTTATCATTGGACCAGCTCATCCTTGACTTTGTACATCAACTATCTGAATCAACATATGCACTGCATTTCTTAAATCCTGGTCAGTGGCATTCATAGGCGGTTCTACGGGTACTTCTCTACCTCTTGGCTCTTTCGGAGCTGGAAAAGTACAAGAAGACCGCAATGCAATTTCAGTGTTAGCTCCACCTTGACTAGCTTGGTCAAGTGGTGATTTACTCATTCCTTTACCGGCAAGCATATCTAGCTGCTTACCTTTGCCTCTACCTCTTCTTGTCATCGGCATTTTACTATATCAAAGAAACTAATTACAATAGTCAGATACGATTCCACTTACAACATTGGCTCTATTGCGTGATCTAGAAATGAAGAAAAGAAACAAATCCTAAATGTCCCGTAGCCTCCTACTTATAAATGTGGTGCACAACACATCCATAATCAAGACTCTACTCAGACATGGCTTTGTAGACACCCTTCGAACGACCTGCTCTGATACCACTTTTTTCACGCCCCAAATTCCAACGAGGTGGACTGGCACCCGAAGCCGTTATGGCCCGAGAGAACCAATATTTTCTCTTGTACATTCAAATGCATGTCTCTGTATGAATATTGTTCTATCTCATGTAACTAGATACAAATGGCGGAAGTCATGACAAACATATGCTATTTATGAAACTTGGTCATTTGGGCCATCAAGTCAAAATGGACATACATCTCCTACATTCGTCTTCCCACATACGTCTACAAAGCCTCTATAGATACATATACATAGCCAAGCTAAAGTCGGGACAAGTCCCCGCTTTATACAACATTTACATAACATCAAAATCAATGTACACATATGACTCGGAAAGCCACGAATCAAGTGGAGCTCACCAATGATTTGCAAATGATTCGCAACCTACTGTGGAGGTCTACTAGCACCTGTGCCTCAAGCAAGCAAGGTAAGTCACCCAAGGGACATCAGTACGAATAATGTATTTAGTATGTAAGGATATAAGAAACTGCATCATAAGCAAGAACATCAATGGAATCAGATATAAGAGATTAGTCAATATGGATAAACCATCGAGCTATATATATGGAACATGTATATTACTTTCATTACTTTCTTTGCTTCTTTGCTTCCATGTTCATTCATCATCACTTGTGTCACAATGTACTCGGGCCCCAACTGTTCAGTGGGTCTTAACATAACATAACGTTATGTTGGGATCGGCTCGAGCTAGGCTTATGCCTCTAGATCTACCACCCATAAATCAATATACCAGGCTCGGATCGAGCTAGGTTATTACCTCTAGAGCTGCCACCCATAAACCAATATATCAGGTTCGGCTTGAGCTAGGTTCTTACCTCTAGAGCTACCCTCTGTCAGGTTCGGCCCGAACTAGGCTTATGCCTCTAGGACTACCCCCTGATCTAATAATCTCGGGATTGTCTCGATCTAGGCTTATGCCTCTAGAGCTACCACCCGTACTCTTGTAACCAACAACTATGCATTACTTCATTTCTTTACTTTTGAGAGATTGACATAATGATAGTCATAACATTATTGGAGCTTTGGAACGTAACATTATTAGAACTTTGGAACATGTCCGCAAATTATGTAACACATGAGAAACATTTGATCAATGAATGAGGAACATGTGACTAACAATGGATGACAACTTGAAATGAAATACCTTAGAACATTTTGTAATGGAACAAGTACAATGACAATGCGAACACTATGTGCTGCAGAAGGATACGGAAAGAGTAACCTTACATACCTTGTCTTCTCACTATGAATACACAATCCTATACGTGAATACAATAGTCCAGCTCCTTCCTTACGTTTTACTCTACAACACAAATACATAACGGAGCTCACGTTAACAACCAACTACCTTACAAGTGCATAAGATGACAATGAGTTACATGATTGCCTTATAACGTCATTCCGCCCTTTACAAGACAATTCACGGCATTGTCATACCAAAAATACCACAACATTCCATACATTGACCAAGGCATCATAAACCAATAGCACTTCACACCAAGTGTATTGTTTAAACTTCCTCATTAACACCATGTCACAATTACTCCATCAAGTCACCTCAATATGGTTCATGAAAATAATCCCACAACAATCCCACAAGTTAGATCCACAAGTTATACACATAGAAACAAAAACAATTTAAGGTCATAACCATACCATACATGTTGATATTTCATCCATACCATTCACTTCCATCAAAACCTCAAGTCTCCTTTCAAGTTTAAATCACATAGATGACACATCTTTTAGCAAAAAGCAAAAGTGCACTACTCACACTTTTAGACATAACCATCATGATCTACACCATCTTTCATGCATATAATATATTAAATCACAAGAATAAACACTTACCCAAGCTTGAAAAATGATGATCTTGTCCAAAGAGATGACTTAGGGTTTGGAAGATATGAGAAATATCTTTTAGAAAATGTCTAGAAAGGCATGTGTGGTTTTTGGAATAAAAATCTGATTTTTGCCATTATATAACCCCTCAAGTCATCCTTATCCAATTCTTGGCATTATATGCCATGTTTACTTGGTCAAATTTGAAGAATGGGTGGGGTCATTTCCCCTTTGGGCCATGCATTTTGGCTTCATTCTGGGCCTTAAATTGAGCCTATTAACACATGTTAACTTAGCCCACCAAATTCAATGTATGATCAACCATATATCTCATGTTTAAATAATTCCATAAATTTCACGACAATATTCACTCACGAGATTCATGTTTGTAGCCTCAATCTCAAAAATAAGAAATTCTAGCCACTCATGGCTTAGTTGAACATAATTTGATAAAATACTTGTGATGAAGAATTTACCCCAACTCGGATGCCAAACTCACTCAAGAGTAGTCCTACTATGATGGAATAAGTATACCATAACCCAAGATTCCTCTTTATAGACTAATAATCGTCGAAGAAATTTGGAAAAAAGCACCCCGGCACGCTCCCGGGCGCCCTAGGGACTTAGAAAAATTTCAGCTCTGGAAAAGGTGTGCAGGGGTGGCCTGGTACGCTTCCTGGCGCTCCCCCTTGCTGCCTGTGTGACAAAAAATTCAGCCTAAAGAGGCCTGGCACGCCACCTAGAGCGCCCCATACTAAATTTTTGATTTCAATTTTTCTTTCCGGATTTCGTTGGATTCTTCAAGTCCCAACCTTTTGCTTGCCTCTTATCTTTAAGATTTAAGATCCTTTGCTTGGATGTCCCTTAAACGTCACTTTTCACCCCACAAATGCTCCACAAAGTCACAAACACCTCCTACGAAGGTCTAATCACATTTACTAGCACAATATCAAATGTTCCATCAATAACAATACAAAATACGTACTTGTTGCTCTCGAACCTAGGGTAAACATGGTTCAAAGTTGTCAAGTAGGGTCGAAAATGTACGGGGTGTTACAATGGTACTCTCAGATATGTTGTCATCGGTGGCAGATGGTGCACTCAAGGTAGTCAGTCAGGAGGCACTCTTCGTACCCCCACCAGTCTGTACGACCACCTCTGTTGTAGGTGGTATCTCTTCTCCCTCTAAAATCACTGTCTCAGAGGTCTGCTCAGTCACCTTCTCATTTTTTCTCTTCTTCTTTTTATTTGACTTCTTCTTCTCATTCTTATCTGCCTCATCACCTCTTCACCTCTTTCGGGGCTCCAAGTCACCTCCCACCTCCTCAACATCACAATTATCAATTGATGGGGTAGGAGTATAGAAATTAGGAACCAAGTAGTCCACATCCACCACAAGAGTGGCCAATAAAAACATATATGGTGGTGTAAGAGGTGCAACATCAGTCAGTTCTACCAAGACTTTGACCGCTTTCTTAAGCTCTGTCAGGTCTGCCCTAATATCAGTAAAATTTGGGGTCTAGAATGCATCAATCCTAGCCATAATTTGGCTTTTAAATCTATCTAATTGAATCTGCACAGTCCTAACAGCACCCTGAATCTCATCAGCAACAAAGGGTTTGACCCCAACCTCCAACTTCTTAATGTGAACATCATGTAAAAGTTGGTTCTAGATAATTTTTTCAAACTTTGTATTCGGAATGAGTATGTATCCGATCAAAACTAGTGATCGGTTAGAAATAGAAGTTGGAGGTGCAAAGGGATGCTGAGGTACTGGTATCACTTATCGGTATATCACTAGTTGGGGCACCCCCCACTACGTTTGGAATCTCTGTACCCTGGGCTAGAGAAGCCGAGTTTCTCAAGTCCTTTATCATAGCTAATTCAACACTCTACATAGGCTGAAAAAACATGTCCACTAGGGGGACTGAAGGCACATCCGCATCCCACATCAACTGTGTAACCAAGAATGCAAATGGGAGTGTGGTACTAAACTGAAGAACCCTATCTCTAATCTTCTCCGCAATGATATACAGCATGTTCAGCTCTAGCTTCAAAACAAGTGCAGCAACGAATAAGGTACTGGTCACACCTAATGGTTGTCATTGGTTGTGGGTGCAATTCGATGCCTGACAATAGACCAACATGCTTTAGCTGTGAACTTCAATGTGTTCTTGTAGATAGTGGACCTATTTACCCACGGTACATCTGCACCAGTATTAGCAATATGGCCCGCCAGACACTTATAGTGCATCAATTATCCTCAGCGAATAACTTCTTCACCTTGTTCAACTCTGTCATTTGGAAATCATATTTTGGAGTCTCCTCCACGGGCTCAAAAGATTCTCCAAACAAGTCTTTAGAGATAGACTTGATGGAGTTATCAACCTTTTTCCCCCTCACCACTATCATGTTAAGGCGGGGATGTTTCTTCATGTCTTTCTCTTTTTCGGAAGGAGTCATTTTTTTAGGGTAGCTGCATAGTTCGCATAAGACTCCCTTACGATCTCTGTGCCATAGATGTGGTATGACCTAGTCATCTACCCTAAGTTATACCTCTTGAACACCTGATCCACTTACGAAACTTTCTGCAATGATTCTGCCAAAATTCATGGCTTTTTTTGGATGCTTCTTTTTTAGTTCCCGATCTCTTTCAGGGACACCCTATCAATATAATAGTCTCGAGAGTTTGGCACACTCTAGCGCCTTGAATCCAGACCTCATTGCATTGGGTAGCAATAACACCCTTGAAGGATTTGGGGTATGATTCATCCCTCTCCTCCAAGGAATTATCATCATCTCCCTACTCACCCCCATCTTGTTGGGTTCCTTGTCTTCCTTCTTTGCATTGGGGAATGTTGATGTGGTTAGCTGCTTTGACCAAGGCTATAGATATTATGGCCTTGGTTTGTACTTTCTTCTTTTCCTTCTTCCTTATGGTCCGAGGCAAATGTTGTTCATTAGATGAACTAATAGAGAAGTCCACCTTAGTCCCACTGGAGCTATCAGACTCACTCTCCGAGGCTAGAGATGTGTCCTTGGGTGCCCTCCTCTTGGAGATATCCTTCAGCAGCTTTGTTTGTGCCTTTGGTGCCATTGTACCTGTATTAGAAAAATTAGAATCAATGTTTGAAGATTTGAAACAGCTTAAGGAAATTCAACAGACTACCCTTCCTATTATTGTGCATTAAAGGCACGATCGTGCCTTCCTATCATAAGAAGCCTTCCCCAAGATAACTGAGGAAACATTGCATCAGACGAGGTGTACCTTTGATTGTTTAATGAAGGTACAATTGTACCTTTTAATTGTAAGATCAATCTCCAGATACTGAGGAGGCATCACATCAGATGACCACAGACCACGATCGTACCAAGATTGCACAATCATGGGATGTGCTCGTATGATGAGCTCCTATGGACTTGATAATGGTACCCCAAAATGACCAAACCTACAACCATACATGAATACTATGATCGTAGGTTGTGTCGTGGAATCCACTAACACTTAGAAAAAATTTAAAAAATTGGTTGACCCTTTTTGGAACAGTCATTGACCATAAAAAATAAAAACAAAAGAAATAAATAGGTGCTCAGACTTCCCCCTTGCATTAGTACTCATTCGAACACGAATTTCATATAGAAATTAACTACTCCCATTGTTTGCTTAAGTGTTTAAATAGAGAAGAAAAGTGGAAGTGAACTTACAATATTTTGTTCTCCTTTTCGGTTCAAACAACACACACAGAAGCTGGGATTTTGTAGTCGATTTCACAAATTAAAGGGAAGAATTTTGGTTCTTTTACTCTTATGATTATTTAAGAATTAGAATATGTGAGTTTTAATGAGTGAATTGTAAAATCGGGTCTCACATATATGGTTTAGGTTTTTAGATTTGAATCTTGGGTCAGGTATTGTCGCGATTTAATTAAACTGATTGACCCAATAGACGACTCAAATATATGGTATTGTAATCAAACCACGATCGTAACTACCTCTCATACAATGTTGGTTTATGAACACTTACCTGAGAACCTACGAATCTTAAGGATGATCGTAGGTTAGATGCCTAACCTGATGATTTGCAGGAGTTTGATCAGATGATGGGCACCACGATCGTGACATCTAGGTACGATCATGGTGACCCATCGTAGGATAACTCCCAAATTGTCATCCTACATGACTTTGATCAAATATGCTCAGACGATTGAACCTATGATCGTGTGATCTTCCCACAATTGTACAATCTTCTCGTGGGTTCAGTCCTGAGACCAGTTCAACAATTTCTTTTTCCTGCACGATCCCTGCACAAATATCAAACATTACCCTATAAAATATAAAGTACAAAACATCGGCTGCCTTCCAAGAAGTGCTTGATTTAATGTCACGGCACGATGTGGCTAAGTTGGTTTCTCAGACTTCACCAACAAGCCTGTGGGTTGCCTCCCATGAAGCCCCTAATTTAATGTCGCGGCACGACCCAGCTCCCTTGACTACTCATACTTCATTAAGGTTAATTTTCTCTCATGAACTCATCTCTTCTATAGTTCCCGTGCTTCACATGCTGACTATTCACCTTGAATGGTGCCCACTCATCTTTTTTCAACTTAATTGCCCCACGCTAAAATACCCTTACCAAAGTGAATGGTCCAAAAAATTTGAACCTCAGCTTGCTAGGGAACAAGTGAAGTCTAGAATTAAACAGCAAGACTAAGTTTTCTTGGTGAAATTCTCTGCATTCAATCTTTCGTTCATTATAAAACTTCATCTTTTCCTTATGCAACACTAAGCTCTCATAGGCGTGGAGATGGAATTCATCTATCTCATTCATTTGTTCTAATCTCTATTTCACCGCATCACTCCATTTCAGATTCAGCTTTTTTAATTCCCATAATGCCTTATGTTCAAGCTCGACAAGCGAGTGGCATGCTTTGCCATACATAAGTTGATATAGAGAATAAATTATCGGGGTATTAAATGTTGTCTGATAGGCCGACAATGCACCGTCCAACCCTTCTAGCCCAGTTTTTCCTATTCGTATTCACAGTCTTCACCAATATAGACTTGATCTCTTGATTGGAAACCTCAACCTGCCCACTCGTCTGAGGATGGTAAGGTGTTGCCACCTTGTGTTTGCCACCATATTCTTCAAGCAAGGTTTTGAAGAGACAATTGCAAAAGTGCGAGCCTCCATCAATAATGATAGATCGAGGTGTACCAAATCTAGAGAAGATATTCTTCTTCAAAAAGGCTGTTTCATTATTCAGAAGTATAATTGCTTCCACCCACTTGGAAACATAGTCAAAAGCCACCAAGATGTACTTCATTCCATGCAAACTCACAAAGGGGCCCATGAAGTCAATACCCCAAAAATCAAACAACTTAAGCTCAAGAATACATTGGAAGTTCACATCTATGTGAGATGTTCCCCTACCTTTGACATTGGTAACAAGCCCTTTCATAGTCATGGGCATCTTTATAAATGGTGTGCCAATAGTAACCATATTGCAAGATCTTATGCACAGTCCGTGCACCTCCATGATGACCCCGAACTAGTGACAAGTGACATGCCTCTAAGATACTTATCATCTCGACCTCAGGGACACATTTTTGATTCATACCATATGTACAAACATGAAACAAGTATGGCTCATCCTAAAAGAATTTTCTCACCGTATGCATGAACCTCTTTTGCTGTTGAAACGACATATCTTCTGGAACTAGATCACTTGCCAAATAGTTGACAAAATCTACAAACCAAGGTATTAAGTCTTGTGATGCTGCCAAAACATGTTCGTCTGGAAAAGTATCATTAATCTCAAGCTCATCCCTTAGTTTCAGCATGGCCTCATTTTCAAGGCGTGATAAATGGGCGTCCACTTGATTCTCAACCCCTTTTCAATCCTTGACCTCAAAGTCAAATGCTACAGAAGTACCCATCTAATAAACCTCGGATTTGTATCTTCTTTTTATATGAGGTATCTAAGAGTTGCATGGTCAGTGAGCACAATCACTTTTGTGCCACGTAAATAAGACCAAAATTTGTCAAATGCAAACACACTAGAAAGCAATAATTTTTTAGTCACAGTGTAATTTTTCTGAGCAGGATTAAGTTCTCTGCTAGCATAGTAGATGTAATGTAAGATCTTCTCTCTCCTTTGGCCTAGGACTGCACCTAGCGCCACGCCACTAGCATCGTACATAACCTCAAATGACAAAGTCCAATCAGGAGATACAATAATGGGGGATGAAATCAACTTATCTTTCAGGCACTCGAAGGCTTTCAAACATGCATCATCAAATAGAAATTTCACCTCCTTCTCCAATAGAGTACACAAGGGATTAGCAATCTTAGAAAAATCCTCGATGAATCTTCTATAAAAACATGCATGTCCCATAAATCTACGAATGCCTTTCACATAAATTGGTGGAGGTAACTTTTCAATAACCTCAATCTTCGCCTTATTGACTTCAATCCCTTTCTTTTAAATCCGGTGACTAAGAACTATTCCTTCTTTCACCATGAAGTGGTACTTTTCCTAATTCAACACCAAGTTACATTCCTCGTATCTCCTCAGCACATTGGCAAGATGGGATAAGCAGTCATCAAATTAGTCACCCACAACCGAGAAGTCATCCATTAAAACCTTAATAGTGTCCTATATAATGTCCAAAAAGATGGACATCATACAATGCTGAAAAGTTGCGGTAGCATTACATAAACCAAAAGGCATCCTCTTGAATGTGAACGTACCATATGGATAAGTGAAAGTGGTCTTCTCTTGGTCCTCGAGATCAATAAAAATCTAATTGTACCCCAAATAACCATCAAAAAAACAATACCATCCTCTTCCAGCAAAATGATCTAACATTTGGTCCATGACTGGTCTAGGAAAATTATCCTTTTTGGTCCATGAATTCAGCTTCCTATAGTCCATGCAAACTCTCCATCTGGTGACTGGCCTCATAAGAATCAACTCATTTTCTCATTTGGAACCACTGTTATCCCACCCTTTTTTAGTACTCATTTGACCAGGCTCACCCATTTGCTGTCAGCAATAAGATAAATGACACCTGCATCTAACCACTTAATGATCTATTATGTCATAACATCTTGCATGGGTGGGTTCAACCTATGTTGGTGCTCAATTCTAGGTATATAATTTGGTTCGAGTTGGATTTTGTGTGTGCAAATTTCAGGTGGGATTCCAATAATGTCAGCAATGGACCATCCAATGGCCAGTTTGAACCTTTACAAGACAAAAACTAAGGCTTTAACTTGCCATTCTAATAAATCAGCTATAATGATAATCGGCGAAGTGTTTTTGGCCCCCAAAAATGCATAGCAAAGATGAAACGATAGAGCTTTGAGCTCCAAAACTGGAGGCTCCTCAATAGAAAGTTTGGCTAGCGGGGTCACTCTATTATTCAAATCAATATCTAGCTTCATCGGTGAGTAATTGTATGAACCCCTACCAACAAGTACATTTACCATCTCATCGTACTCGTCAATATCATCACTGTTAAAATTCATGATAACTGTCGCGAGTGCTTCAACCTTAAGTCTCTCTTTAATAGGAGCTACCAACTCATTTTTGTGGACTGTATCTATCACAAAAATCACCAGCATGTCTTTCAGTTGCCTAATAGAATGATATATACTAAATGTGACTTGCTTATTATTCAACCTAAACTTTATCTGCGCAGTCTCCATAACAACAAAAGCACGTCCAGTCACAAGAAAAGGTCTTTCCAATATAATAGGAACCTTAAAGTCAATCTCATAGTCAAGGATGATGAAATCAGCTAGAATGATGAAGGATGCAACCCTCACCAAAACATCACATAAGATACCCACCGACTTCTTCACAGTGCAGTCCGTCATGAGGAGTCTCATTGAAGTCGGCTTGGTTGACCCCAACCCCAACTGTTTGAAAACTGCTAGCGGCATCAAGTTAATGCTAGCACCTAAATCACATAATACCTTTCCGAAATTAAAACACCCTATAGTGCTTAGGATCGTGAACGCTCTTGGGTCTTCTCCTTTCTCAACCAAAGAGCTAGATACTATGGCACTACAATTATGCACATTGTCCACTGGCTCAAAACTCACAGTCCTCTTTTTCGTCACTAAGTTTTTCATAAATTTTGCATAGCCAGGTGTTTGTTCTAGAACTTCCACAAAAGGGATGTTCACTGACAACTCTTTCAACATTAAGATAAACTTTTGATATTTTTCCTTTTCAACTTTTTTCTTCAACCTTTGTGAAAAATATGGAGGAGGTCGTGGAATGGGTTTCAATAATTTTATGGCCTATTTTCCCTTCTCTTTGTTAGACTTAGACTCTTTTTCAACAACTAGAGGCTTTTGAGAGGCATCAACAGCTACCACCAAATTTTCCGCTCCAGTCTCATTCTTATCGTCAATAATTACAGGCTCATTTCTCTTGTCATCAACCACAGGCATAGGCGGATCAGTAGTAGTCTTCCCACTTCTAGTAGTAATGTCTAGGCAATGGCTATTATTCTTGGAGTTTTGAATGGTGTTGCTCAAAAGTGTGCTCGGTTGACGCTGATTCAATGTCGCAGACATTTGCCCAAATTGTTGCTCAAGATGTTTGATGGCGGTCACATAAGACTGAACTTTTTGGTTCATCCCTGAAATGTCTGCCCTAATCTCCCTAAGACAATTTTCTTGGCACTCCGATCCCTTAAGAAGTTTTGCAAGCAAGCCTTCCATTCATGAATTGCCAGAATCAGCATCACGATTCCCGGTGGAATGTAAAGGCCACTCTTGTTCTTGTAATCACCTTTCCGCTTCCGATCACCATCACGATCTCTATCTCTGTCTCTGTACCCAGACCTATTATTGTTGTCACCATAGTAGTTCCGACCTTGGTTCCCTTGCCTAGAGTTTCAATTTTCTTGGTTAGACCCTTGGCCATTGGCTCAAAAACTCGTCACCTTTCTATCAAGATATTTAGCCTCTTCCTCAGAGTTTAAGGTTTCATACCTAGGTTCCTTGACTTGTGCACCTACCGAATTCACCTTTAGTTCCCCAACAGATGCAAATTGCTTAGCAAGTAATCCAATCTCAGTCCTTTATTGGGCTACCTCTTGAGCCACTGTCTCATCTAGTGCTCTTTACTCTGCTGATGCCTCAATTGCATAAGTGTTTGTGTTCTGGTCTGCCCCTCGAGTATGCCAACCTCGGTTGGTTTTTGTGATCTGATCAAGAATTTTAGAGGCCTGATCCCATTGCAGACTCATAAATTCCCCACCTGTGATAGTGTCCTTGACAACCTTCGTGTTAGCATTCGAAGCTCTATAGAAGATTTTAAACAAGTTTCTACTAGTCATCCTATGGTTTGGAACACTTTGTAGATTCTTATTGAACCTTAACCAAGTCTCGTACAATGCCTCTGAATGCAACTGTCTACAAATATATATCTCATCTTTTAATTGTAGTATTTTAGAGGACAGAAAGAATTGGTCTAAGAACTAGGTCCTCAACTCATTCCAGTTGGTAATAGATCCATATGTTAATTCAGCCAACCATAGGGTAGCTTCTCCCGTCAGAGAGAATGGAAATAAGCTCAGTCGAATAGCCTCCTGACTTACTCCTGGTATATTATATGAGATGCAGATCCCCACAAAGTTCATAATATGCATGTTTGCGTCATCTGTAAAAAGACCAGGAAATACCCCTTTAAGTTCAGCAACTGAATTATGGAACTCGTAATATCAAACTTAGTCCCTTGAGGTAATTCTGGTGGAATGATAGCACCTGTCTCAATCGGCTTCAAATCATCCAAATCTTCCTCTGGATCTTCATAAACAGGAAGATATTGTTGTAGTGTATGCTTCCCCTTGGGCCTTCTCAACCTCTCTCGATTATCAAGTGTAGCCAGACGATTTGCTTCATCTTGCCAAGTTCTCTAATTCCAACCTGCTTGTCTGGAAGCCTCCAGTCTAGCATTCTCCACAGCCACTAATCTAGCAGTGATTTGTTTCGTACTTTCATGGCCAACCTAATGAAGTGTTGGCTAGTCATGAAGTTCACCACCACTATGAGCACCTTTCAACAAGGCAGTTGGATCATGAACTCCGTCGTTGACCATTCTTTGATTATTTCTCAGAGTTCTTTCAATTTCCGTATCAAGTGGAATCAGTTGATTTCCTTGACAATGAGTACTGGGCGTACACCGGTGTGTGCCCTAGAAACACTAGAAAAGAAAAATCAGCAAACAAAATCAACAACTCGACAAACACAATCAATCAAATCCCAAACCACATTCCCCTACAACGGTGCCAAAATTTTATGTAGCCCAAATTACACCTCCCAAAAAGTATAAAGCAATCGCTGATCAAATATAGAAACCAACAAGGTTGGGGTGTATTCCCTAGGGAATAGGATGAAATTCTATTAAGTATTTGTCTAAGTAACTGACAAATAAGTAAAAGAGGGGGGATTTTGTGAAACAGGAGAACAATAGCAACAGTTGTTGGTTGTTAGATTTGTAATCAATATGAGAAGAGCTCTAGGATTGTGATCACCATGATTTATTAACTACATAGGTTGCTAATGCTGCAAACTATTCTGATGCATTGCATGCAATAGATAACAAGAAAGGTTCATCTAAACATTCTCTCTACCTTGGTTAAATGAATATCACTATTCTCATCTCGGTCTCCGAGTGTCGCACTACTGACCCTTATTCTTAATCTCATATTAACTATCCCTGTTACGGCTTAAGTTATTAGATGAAGTTTGATAGCTTCAAATCACTGTTGTTATTTTCTTTTCCTAATCTCTCTCTCTCGAGAAACTTTTAGAATACAGGCTAGTTTCTGACGTTTGTAACCATTAGAAAAACAATCATAATGAAGGAAATACCAATACATGCAAGCACACTGATCTAGAATTGCTTCGGACTCAACCCATTTTCATTAATTCCTCATGGTTCCCACAACCCAAGTTGAGGTGTTTAGCTTCTCATAATTGCAAGCACACAGGAAGAATTCATAGATGAAAACATGATTATGAACTTACAATAAGAATTAAACTCCAAAATCTCAACTTGAATTAAAACCCTAGAAACAATGTCTGTAAAATTCCAAGAATATGCCTTAGAATCCCACAGTATAATGTTGTAAAGTATGAAAGGGTGTGTCAAAGTACAAATAACCCTATAGGAGTATTTATACACAAAATAAAACCTATCCTAAACAAAATAGAAAAACAGTGTCGGCTGCATCGGACTAGAAGAAGGAACGATCGTGGTTAGAACCCACGATCTTGAAATATGGTCGTCTGTTCGATCATGCTCTAAAACTTTTGAAACTTGCAAATCTGTGGTTCCTTCCAATAACACAATGATACAATCATCAACCCAAATCACGGTCATGGGGAGATTTCGTCTGATCTTCCTTTTACTTGACTCCTGCAGATTAAAATTGTAGTTGCTTTCTATGATCACTTGGTAGGATCGTAGGACCAATGTACGATCGTGGGATCCATCGTCTGAACACTTTTGAGACACACTTCTCTGTTTCAAGTTATGATGGCCTTAGTATGACCGTGGTTAAATCCCACGGTCGTGGCAATGCTCGTCTGATTCCTTTTCATCCATTTTTCAGCACTTTCCTTCTCCAAGTCCATTAAACATGCAAACACTAGGAAAGCCATCATATCCATATAAACATACCCTTGTAGTTTACAAATATTCCTTATTTTAAGCATCTTAAGTGTCATAAGTCCACGACACATCAATAACTAATCAATACCAATAACTCTGCTTTGTCTGATATCGAAGAGAGCTAACCCTGAATCTCTGATCTATGGCAGCTCCATATGATGCACACGTCAGCAGCAAGAACTCGTACTATGATCTGTAGGGTGCAAAAGTGTAATATGAGAACCAATATGAGGTACTCAGTTCGCATCGACCGACTGAGCTCCAAAGATAATGCAAGTATAAGTAACATGAAAAGCAGGAATATGCATTACAGAAAACTATCTATGAAATGAAGTATAATAATACTAAAGAAGAGGTAAGGATAAACCATTATATACTACAAGTAATAAGGGGTGAAGGTATAGTACCATAAGTAGCTAACCAATATACCAAGATGAGTGAAGAAGGACTATATAATAGCAGTGCTAGGCAAGAAGGTGATGTACAATATGAACAGATAAGCAATAGAAGGAGTATACAATGATATTATAAAGGAACCTAAACATGAAGAAGCCTGAGGGAGTTAGACTAACATCTCGAGGATCATAACCAAATAGTGAAATAACTCTAGCAAAATAAGGGTCTCTAAGCCTAGAAGGTACAATCAATCACTTAGCAAACAACAAACATAAACTATACCTACTCAGTCCCCCATAAGACCAATAAGTACAGGTGCCAAATAATTATACTAGTGATAGGCGATGCATATGAATGAATGCAAGGATAATCCATTACTATCAACCAACTAAGTGCCATAATGTAACAAGTATATACATCTCATTTGGCTTGCCAGCTTGCAAGGAAGGACCTATGGGTATCACTTCATCTTGCACGTGGTCTCCAGATAGAGGGTCCCATAGGGGACTCGAGATATCCGTATATATTGCCCAATCGCAAACCAGAACATCCAATAACCAGTTAATACTAATAACTCTTCTTTATCTAGCACTGGAGAGAAATAGGAATATAATAATTTCTCAAAATTAAACTGAGGCTAAATAAGCAAAAATCCATAAAATACAGGTGCCCGAAATCTAATTAGGGACTAAAATGGTAGGATAATGTAGAAAAGGTTGGGATCTCCCTCTACCCAAATGAATAAGTAGTGATAAAAGAGTAGATCAAGACTGGACCAGAATCTGCCTCGATTTAAGGTTTCAAAGTAGTGTGTTTAAGTTAAGAGATCATAAAATCGATAATAAATGTGGTACGACTTCCATTTAAAGATCAATTTTAAAAGTGAAAAAGTGGAAATAAATCCCTTTTTGGAAAACAATAGTAAAAATCAAGGTTTTGTTTGGCATCGTACCACTAAATAAGCATAAGTGCATCTAAATATATGCATGCCATCACCAGTATCCAAATGATACAAACGTAAGCTTCTAAGAATCTAAGAACTAGACCACATCCTTTTAATGAATAGATACTAACCTTGTGTCCAACTGATCTCGTAACCACGGCCTCGGGCCCAACAATATACAATATACCGGGATAATAGCATTATAACTCAAAGAAACTAAGGTAAAAATAGCCATCAAGCTACTGGAAGGATCAAATCTAGGGATATCCCCCATTTTACTAAGTAATATAGTAAATACTATACTAAGGGATCAGTGATGTTAGCCTAAGGTCAAACCAGAATATAATCAGGCGTAATAGAATCCTATAACTACAACAAAAATTCTAGGCTAAGGTTCAATTTAGAATTCTATTCTAACTCCCCTAAATAGGTCAAATACTATACTCGAGATATAAATAGTTGTAAACCTATCCTATTACCCCCACCTAGCACACAATCTATACAACACATAATCTCAAAGAGAAGAGTATACTATAGCCTACCTCATAGCTGAACCGCAAACTCAAATTGTCTACAAATAGCTCGTCTCTACTCCACGATCTTTGAATGATGTTGAACCTTCAAATTAATAATCTACACATTAATATGAGTAAAATAAGACCCATATTGTAATTTAAAACTTTGGGCCAAAAATCAAGTCAAGAATAGGCCCGTCGGGCCCGCCAATGAATTTCCAAAATTAAATCCATCATAGATCCCTCGAAGGACAAGGAATGCGTGCTAAAAAATAAAGCACAAATAAAGTCTCAATTGGGGCTCAAATAAGCCCCAAGAGTTAGGGAAAACAAGTGTGAAATAAGGAATTTAGATGAAGAATTAGGGCGGAAACTTACGAGATAATAGCGGGAGAATGATCACCAACATGTCCCTTACTCCATACCACCTCCAATTTATAAATTCTCACAAGTTCTTGAGCTCCCACATGTGGAAATGGAGGTTTTAAGATTTAGTACAATTTCTAGAATTTGAGGAAATAAAATATATAAAACTGCCAGCGATGGATGCTAAAGTGGTCAAATGATCGATAAAGCGGCGAGGTGGATGCTAAAGCAACTCTGCCATGGCTGGCCAGCCCCTGCTAAAGCGGTGATTTAGCTACTAACATGGTCATTTAGCTGCTAAACCTCTTCACTTGTCTATCCAGAATAGCAACAGGTATCTCTTCATAGGTAAGATCCTCCGTAACTTGTGCATCGTCAATGGGAGCAAAACGAGATGGATCTCCTATGCATTTTTAAAGCATCGAAACATGAAATACCGGATGAACTGTGGAGAGTTCTTGGGGTAGTGCCAACTCATACGCAACTTGCCCAAATCTTATAATAATTTCATATGGGCCTATATAACGTCGACTCAATTTTCCTTTCTTTCCGAATCGCATTACCCCTTTCATCGGTAACACCTTCAAAAATACCTAATCACCTATGGCGAATTCGAGCCCTCTTCTTCTTACATCAGCATATCACTTGTGTCAACTTTGGGCCATTTGTAGCCACTGTTTGATCACTTTAACTTTTTCCATAGCTTGATGAACAAGGTTTGGTCCAAGTAAAGCAGTTTCACCTGCTTCAAACCATCCAATCAGTGATCTACATTTCCTTCCGTATAAAGCTTCATAAGGTGCCATTTTAATACTTGAATGATAGCTATTGTTGTAGGCAAATTCAATAAGGGGCAAATGGTCATCCCAACTGCCTTGAAAGTCTAACGTGCACGCTCGTAGCATATCTTCAAGTGTTTGGATAGTAAGTTCTGCTTGTCCATTTGTCTGAGGATGGAAAGCAGTACTCAAATTCACTTGTGTACCCAAGCTCTTCTGAAAAGATCTCTAAAAATGCACAGTAAATTGAGCTCCCCTATCTGATATAATGGAGACCGAAATTCCATGTGACTGAACTATGTTTTTCACATACAACCTTGCATACTCCTCGGCTGTATAGGTGGTCTTGACTAGTAGGAAATATGCTGATTCGGTAAGCCTGTCAACTATGACCCATATAGAATCAAATTTCCGCAGTGTACGAGGTAAACCTGTGATGAAATCCATGTTAATCATATCCCTTTCCCACACTGGAAGATTGATCATTACATGTAACCTCCAGGTTTCTGATGCTCTACTTTCACTTGTTGACAATTTGGGCATTGAGCTACAAATTCTGCAATGTTCTTTTTCATGTTTCCCCACCAATACATTTCTTTCAAGTCATGGTACATTTTGGTAGCTCCCGGATGAATAGAATATTACGAATGATGCGCCTCTGTCAAAATTCATTTCCTCAGCTCATCTACATCCGGTACACATAGTCTTCCTTTGCATTGAAGTACCTCTTCTTGTGTAAGATCAAAGGCTGCAGTCAGACCCTATTGTACATTTTTTTCAGCTGCCGTAACATAGGATCTGCAAACTGCTTCTCTTTCACTTCAACTATTAATAAAGATTTTGCCGCATTTTGTACAATAACCTCTTTATCTGAGGATTCAAGAAGACGAACTCCCAAGATGGCTAGTTGATGTAGATCTTTGATTATCTCTTGCTTTTCCGTCAACTGGCCACTAGTGCTTCCTACTGCTTTGCGGCTTAACGCATCAGCTACCATATTTTCCTTCCCTGGGTGGTATAAGATATCGATATCATAGTATTATAAGAGCTCTAACCACCTTCGTTGCCTCAAATTGAGTTCCTTCTACTTAAAGATATATTGCAAACTTTTGTGATCAGTATAGATATCAACATGAACTCCATACAAATAATGACGCCATATCTTTAAAGCAAAAACCACCACTGCTAACTAAAGATCATGTGTGGGATAGTTTCTCTCGTGTCTCCGCAACTGTCGTGAGGCATATGCTATTATATTGCCGTGCTGAATCAATACACACCCTATACCAACTCCAGAAGCATCACAATATACTGCATAACCTTCGGTTCCTTCCGAAAGTACTAATACCGGTGTAGAGGTCAATTTATCTTTCAGTTCTTAGAAACTTTTCTCACATGCATCATTCCACTAAAATTTAATTGCCTTGTGGGTAAGCTTTGTTAAAGGTGCAGCAATGGAAGAAAACCCTTAAACAAACCTTCGATAATAACCTGCCAACCCAAGAAAGCTACTAATTTCCATAGGCGTCGTAGGCCTTGGACAATTTTTCACCGCTTCAATCTTCTGTGTATCAACTCGAATTCCTTCATCTGACATAATGTGACCCAAGAATGCTACGGATTTCAACCAAAATTCACATTTAGAAAAATTTGCATACAACTTACGCTCACGAAGAATCTGTAACACTTGCTGTAAGTGCTTAGCATGGTCCTCTTGTGACTTTGAATAAACCAGGATGTCATCTATAAATATCGTCACGAACACGTCTAGAAATTACTTAAACACCCTATTCATCAAATCCATGAACACAACTGGTGCATTTGTTAGTCCAAATGACATAACTAAAAATTCATAATGGCTATACCGTGTTCGGAAGGCTGTCTTAGGTACATCTTTTTCTCTAACTCTGACTAGATGGTAGCCCGACCTCAAGTTAATCTTCGAAAAACATGTAGCACCCTGTAACTGATCAAACAAATCATCAATTCTAGGGAGGGTTTATTTGTTCTTGATCGTTACCTTATTCAATTGTCGGTAATCAATGCACATTCTCAATGTGCCATCTTTCTTCTGTACAAATAATACCGGTGCACCCCACAGGGACATACTAGGCCTTATAAATCCTTTGTCCAACAAGTCTTTCAATTGATCCTTCAATTCACTCAATTCTGCTGGAGCCATTCTATACGGGGAAACAGAAATAGGCTGAGTGCCTAGATTTACATCAATGCCAAACTCTACTTCCCGTTCTGGAGGCAAACCGAGAAGATCCTCAGGAAATACATCAAGAAATTCATTGACCACTGGAACTGACTAAGGAGTTAGTGGTTTTACATCAGTATCCTGCACTCGAACTAAATGACATATATACCCCTTGGCTATCATTTTCTTTGCTTTAAGGTAGGAAATGAATTTTCCTCTCGGTGCCCCCACATTACCCTGCCATTCAAGAACATTTTCTTGTGGAAAATGAAAATGTACTTTCTTAGCCCGACAATCCATCGTGGCATAACAAGAAGCCAACCAATCCATACCCATTATGACATCAAAATCCACCATGTCTAATTAAATGAGATCAGCTAGTGTATTATGACCACACACAGTTACCACACAATTATGATATACTCTCTTTGCAATAATATATTCACCAACTGGTGTAGATACTTCAATTGACTTAGTTAATAATTGTGATGTTCTTTCAAATTTCGCAGCATTCAAGGGAGTAACATATGAAAATGTAGAACCCGGATCAATCAATGCATATACATTATACTAAAATATGGATAATGTACCTGTGACAACATCAGGAGAAGCCTCCGAATTCTGTCGGTCCACTAGAGCATAGGTACGATTCTGGGTCCCACTGGAACTAGCTGCTCCTATGGCAACTCTACCACGACCCGCAGGCTGCACACCTCGGCCTAGGAAAGGAATCGATGATGATGATGCAACAGTTGATCCCATAGGTCGTGCTATACCCCCCGTGCTCCTCTGTGGGAATTCTCTCATTATGTACCCCGTCGTACAACACCAAAAGCAAACATTTGTTCCCAAATGGTATTCACCTAAATGATACCTCCCGCAAAGCTGACATGGAGGACAAGAAAATCTTGTTGCCTGTGATCCGTGAATTCCACTACTCTGCCCAGATTGACTACCTCTGAACCCTCGAAATTGAGCTTGAGTGCCTGTTGTGGAATAAGAGAATGATGGTCTAGGCAGTCTAGGAAAAATTCGAAGCCTAGATTCTCCTTGGGATGCCATAGACTGTCCCATAGGTCTAGCCCTTTTGGACTGTTCTCTTTCAGATTCATGTACCCTTCTTCTCTGTCTTTGGTCCTTTATTTTCTGTGCGAAAGCCTGAATTCTCGCTATATCCATATCTTTGTTCAAAACAGCAATAGTGCAGTCCCTTACTAAATATGGCTCCTATGTGTCCACATATCGATGGACCCTATCTGTCATTGTGGCTACTACATTCGGAGCATATCGAGCCAATGAATTAAACTGCAAAATGTATTCTCTAACACTCAGATTCCCTTGATGGAGATTTAAAAACTGGTTTGTACGTGCCTCTCCAATCTCATATGGGAGGTAATGATCAAGGAATGTCATTTTAAATTCTTCCCAATCAGCTGGAAGTGCATCAATACCCCTCGATCTTTTCCAGTCTTCATACCACAATATAGCTTCGCCTTTCAATCTATAGGCCGCAAGTTCAACTGTTTCAACACTAGTCACGTGCATAACATCTAGAGCCCTATGGATTTGATCCATGAAGTCCTATAGATCTGCTTTCGGATCTGACCCAGTGAATATAAGAGGGTCTAATTTCAGAAAATCCTGTGTCCGCAGACTAGCTACTCTAGCCGTGTCATCCTCACTTGTCATTGGACCAGCTCGTCCCTGGGTTTGTGCCGCAACTAGTTGCGTCAACATATGCACTGCATTTTATAAATCCTGATCAGTAGCATTCATAGGCGGTTCTGCGGGTACTTCTCTACCTGTTGGCTCTTTTGGAGGTGGAAAGTAGAAGAAGACCGCGATGCAATTTCAGTGTTCGCTCCACCTTGACTAGCTTTGTCAGGTGGTTATTTACTCATTCCTTCACTAGCAAGCATATCTACCTGCTTACCTTTGCCTCTACCTCTTCTTGTCATTGGCATTTAACTATAACAAAGAAAATCAATTCGAATGGTTAGATACGATTCTACTTAGCACATTGGCTCTATTGCACGATCTAGAAGTGAAGAAAAGAAACAACTCCTAAGTGCCCCGTAGCCTCCTACTTATAAATGTGGTGCACAACACATCCATAAGCAAGACTCTACGTAGACACGGCTTTGTAGACACCCTTAGGACGACCTTCTCTGATACCACTTTTGTCACGCCCCAAATCCCATTGAGGCGGACTGGCACCCAAAGCCGATAAGGCCCAAGAGAACCAATCTTCATCTATGTCTATTCATATGCATGTCATTCACGAAACACCACCATCACGTATAGAGATATGAGATACCAATAGCAGAAGTCATGGAAACATGTGATATATACTTGTAAGAAACTTGGTCGTTAGGGCCATCAAGTCAAAATGGACATACATCCCCTTACATTCATATTCCCACATACGTCTACAAAGCCTCTAATGGATGCATACACATAACCATCTTAAAGTCGGGATAAGTCCCCGCCTTATACAACATTTACAATACCAAAACAAGTGTACAACTGTGACTCAAAAAGCCCCGAACCAACTAGAGCTCACCAAAGATCTGCAAATGACCGGCAACCTACTGTGGAGGTCTACTAGGACCTGCACCTGCAGCAAGTAAGGTAAGTCCCCCAAGGGACGTCAGTACGAAGAATGTACTGAGTATGTAAGGCTCATGTGAAACTGTATGATATACAAGTACTTTCATGAAATCAAATATAAGAGATTAGTTAGTACAGATAAAACACCGGTCTGCATATGTGGAACCATGTACATTATGTCCTTTACTTCTTTTGCCTTAACATTTATTCATCTTTATAGTTCTACCCATGCTAGGCTTTTCTGTCGCCCCTGGGATGAGATTAACCCATGCTAGGTATTATAACCCTTGGGATGTGATTAACCCATGCTAGGATTTCATATCGCCCCTGGGATATTACTGTGATAACCTATGCTAGGATTTTATATCGCCCCTGGGATGTTATTATGATAACCCATGCTAGGCTTTTGTATCGCCCCTGGGATGTTATTATGATAACCCATGCTAGGCTTTTCTATTGCCCCTGGGATGATACTCAACCAAAAAATTATACATTACTTCATATCTTTACTTCTATGAGATTGATACATTGGTGATTGTACATTATTGGAACTTTGGAACATTAGTGAATACTCATAAGACATGTGAATCACAATTGATCAATGCATAAGGAACATGTGATGAACAATAACTGATAATCGGAAATGGGATATCTTAGAACAGTTCAGAATGGAACAAATACAATGTCAATGTGAATACTATGTGCTGCAGAAGGATACGGAAAGAGTAACCTTACATACCTTATCTTCTAAATATGAATACACAGTCCTATGTGTGAATACAACAATCCATCTCCTTCTTTAAGTGTTACTCTACAACACAAGTTCATAACGGAGCTCACGTTAACAACTAGTTACCTTACAAGTGCACAAAATGACAATGAACTACATGACTGCCATATAGCATCATTTCACCCTTTACAATACCATCCACTGCATTACCATACCAACAACACCATCACATTCCACACATTGACCAGGACATCATAAACCAATAGCATTTCACACCAAGTTTACCCTTTACGCTTCCTCATTATCATTATATCACAATTATTCCGTCAAGTCACCTCAATACATTTCATAACAACACATTAACAACAATCCATAATTTTTATAAGCCAACATGCCTCCAAACGACCCCATAACGTCACTCAAAAGGTATCATAAGTTGACAATTACATCCAAAAAGGGTTTAGGGGCCTGCAGGGATTAAAGAGAGACAAAAACATACAAAATCAAATTCTGGGCTGACCTGTGAAGCCACCTTCACCCCCATGTGGATGAAATGCGGCCGCAGGTGACCCTTGTCCCTGTACAGGGGCATCTGCATTGGCATCTGCGCCCGCAGGTGCCTTGTCTGCGAGGGCGGGGGCCCGTTTCGGCCAAAAAAGGTCTCTTTTAGGTCCTTTTTTGTAATAAATGGTCCATGGACATGAATAAACTTCCCTTTACATAATTTAGGTCATCTTGGATGCCAAAAATCAACCATGGTTTCACAACACACATGAACATCACCAAAACCACATTTTTCCTTCAATACACCACCAAGTCCATGCACAATTTTGCAATAACAATTCCAAACATTATGCAGAAGGATAAAACAAGTTAAGGCTATAATAAAATATCACATGTAAATATTGAATCCATCAAGTTCACTTCCTTCAAGACCACAAGTCCATTTTCAAGTTTGTAAGGCAAAACCCTTTTTCGATTGCAAAAATAGACAGTTTTACACATAGTGAATTGTCCAACACTGTGTCAACATAACCAACATGATTTATGCACCATTTTAAGCATATCATATATTAAACCATGAAAATAAATACTTACCAAAGATTTCAAGAGAGTGATATTGTCCAAAGGAATGAAGGCTTAGGGTTTGTGAGTAGAGAGAAATGTTTTAGAAAAATCTAGAAATGGCATGTGTATGGATATGAATAAAATCTGTTTTTTCCTTGCTTTGTCTAGTACTTAATGGTCATCCTTAGCCAATTAAATGCATGTTTACTTGGTCAAACACAAGAATGGATCATTTTTATTTTTGGGCCATGTCTGCTTATGATTTTGGGCCTCATTTGAGCCCAATGGCACATGATTCACTTAAGCCCAACAAATTAATGCATAATTCACCAACTCTCTCATGTTTAAATGATTCCATAAATGTTAAGGTAGTCTCATGGGTTCGGGAATGTACGGGGTGTTACAATTTTGACAAAATATGGGCCCTACACCCATTGTTCTATTTTTAATCATATTTAACCCAATAGCCTAAAATGAGATCAAAAGCCTCGGGACCTAGACCAAGGCCCCTCTAGCCTAAAATCCATTTTTTGGGGCTAACGACACTGTCAAAATTCCCATCAGAGGCCGTTTACTAGATGGTTTTTTCCAAGAAAAATTCCTCAAGTTAAAAAGCTCCAAAATAGAGACATGGGCTTAAAACCCAAATAAACTGCCCGAGAATGGAATCGACGGTCCCGACAAGTCATAAATGACCTATAGCCGGTATGGGAAAGCATGAAACACAAAAAATGAGCAAAAGAAAAAATGACCTAGAGGGTCATTACAACATCTACTATTTAAAGGACTTTTATCCTCTAATGTCAATGGATAGAAAGAGCCCAAAAGATCAAAAGGATGAGGTACTAGGATAGCATGCCCCGTATGACTCCCTAGATAACCTCCAAGGATAACTAACACTTCCAAGGGAATTTGCTAAGGGTATCCCTTTTCACTCACTTCCTTACTCCAATTTTCCATATAACCACAAACTCATCCTCAAAGGCCTACTAGCCTCCAATAGAACTGAGCTCGACTGAAGTTCGCATGTCCTAAACCAAATCCAAACCAAAGCATGCTATCAACACACTTTTGTGAGTATAATTAAGTAAATACTCGACCAGGCTAAAGACAACCCAATACATGAACAATACAGCCAACTCCAAACTCCAAATCTATTATTCTCTTGTTTTTCCAAACCTGCTATCTACTCTAAACTACACAGAATCTCTCCAACATTATCTGAGTCCTATCCATATAATCACATCACACCAATCTCAAAATAATGAAGTTGACCTCTCAAAAAATCCATACATATTAGCATAAGAAAAATGCCCCAGAAGGTTCCACCTAAATACTTAAATGGAAGTGACTGATGTCAGCGATCTCTGCCAAAGCCACTAACATGTCCCGATGACCCTCGAAACCAATAGACATGAGTCTGAATCACAACCTCTCAAAATTGGGCAATTTTCTCTAGAATGCTCCACCGACTGTGGATGAAACCAAGCTAATCCCAACTCGAGTACACTTTTTCCACTGAGTAGACATTCAAAATTCTGAAGGCAACTGAGAACCAAGGTCAAAAGTAGTAAAAACCAACACCATGTGCCAACGGACCAACCCTCAAACATATATCTAAGTTAAAACCTCTAAACTAAAGTAAACTGAATCGATGGGTAATGAGTAGGCCAAGTCAACCTGTCAATGAAGATTCAACTGAATCAAACTTTAAAATAGGGGCTGAAACTAAGTTACACAATCCAGAGCTATAATCTCAACACCAAAGCAGAACCACTTGACCTTAACTGCCCAAATCGATCCTACTGACGAGTAGGCATCTACACACACCAAAATCTATAACAACTATAAGCCATCATTCGAAAGATTCAAAATACACAATTGGAGCCAACAAATCTTCACTAATGTTAAATACCCAAACTAATCTCAACTTCAAAAACTAAGCACATACCTAATGGCTCTTGTAAGGGATAAAACTAAAATGTAACCGAAGACATAATCTCAACTGTATGCATGTCATCACCAGTATCCAAACAATACAAACGTAGACGTCAAAGCATCTAAGAACTAGACCCCATTCTTTCAAAAATTAGAGTACTAACTTGGTGTACAACTAGTCTCGTAACATGGCCTCGAGCCCAATAATATACAATATACCAAGATAATAGTGTTACAAATCTGAGAGACTAAGGTAAAAACAACTATCAAGCTACTGGAAGGATCTAATCGAGGGATATGACCCACGTCATTAAGTAGTACAATAAATCTTATACTAAGGGATCCGTTATGTTAGCCTAAGGTCTAACAAGTATATAATCAGGTGTAATAGAATCCTATAAGTATAGAGGGAATTCCAAGGTAAGGCTCAATTTACAATTCTATTCTAACTCCCATAAATAGGTCAAATACTATAATCGAGATACAAATGGATAGTAAACCAATCCCATTACCCCCACCTAGCATGCAATATATACAAACACAATCTCTTAGAGAAGAGTAAATCATAGCCTACCTTCTATCTGAACTGCAGTATTGAATCATCCACGAACAACTTGTCTCTGCTCCATTATCTCTTAATAATATTGCACTATCAAATTTACAATCTACATATTAGTACGATAAAAACAAAATCCATATTGTAATATAAAACTCCTGGACAAAAATTGGATCAAGAATACAACTATCAGTCCAGCTAATGAATTTCTAAAATTTAATACGTCACGAGGTCCCTCAAAAGACAAGGAATGCGTTCTTGAAAATTGAGCACAAAAATTATCTCAATTAGGGCTCAAATAAGCCCCAAGAGTTAGGGAAAACAAGAGTGAAATAAGGAATTTAGATAGAGAATTAGGGCAGAAACTTATGAGATAATAGCGGTAGAATGATCACCAATATGTCCCCTTACTATATCCCAGCTCCAATTTATAAATTCTCACAAGTTCTTGTGCTTCCACATGTGGAAATGGAGGTTTTAAGCTTTAAAAAAATGCCTTGAATTTGAGGAAATCAAATATATAAAACTGCCAGCAATGGCTGCTAAAGTGATCAAATGACTTCTAAAGCGGTCAGCGAGGTGGGTACTAAAGTGACCCTGCCTTGGCTGGCCAGCCATTGCTAAAGCGATCATTTGGCCGTTAAAGTGGCTACTGCTAAAGCGATCATGGGCTGATAAATCGTCTACTGTTAAAATGGTTATTTGGTCTCTAAAGCGGCTCCACCAGCAACAAAGGCACCAACAAAATTGCTAAGTCTCAATGGACTCCGATCAGGTACTTGGGATTTGTTTGAAACCCTGTGCATGCAAATGAACTATGCTATCCTACTAAATTTGACATTATGGACTCAACAGAACCATCAAAATTCCCATCCGAGGTTGTTTTAACAAAATATGGGGCCCTACCCACTATTTTATTTTTCATCAAATTCCACCCAATAACCCAAAATGAGCGCAGAAGCCTTGGGACCCAAACCAATGGTCCTCCTAGCCTAAAATCTATGTTTTGAGCTAATGGCATAATCAAAATTCCTATCCAAAGCCATCTACTAGAAGTTTTGTTCCAACGCCAATTCCTCAACTTAAAAAGTTCCACATAAAGGCAAATAGGCTTAAAACCCAAACAAACTGCCCGAAAATCAAATTGATGGTCCCAATAAGTTATGAATGACCTGTAGAATCTATGAGAAAATAAAAAACATAAAAATTATGTAGAAATAGATAAAATGACCTAGGGGGCATTAGAAAAAGTATAGCAATATAGGTATCAATAAATTTGTATTTATGTGTAGAACTTGTTTTGATAGATTCGAGGTGGTTGGAGACTATTTTGCAAGAAAATACAATACAATGGTGGTTTTTGATGCATTTATTTGGCTATAGGTAGGTTTATTGTGTAAAAATACTATAGGATGCGTGACTTAGTAATTATCATAGAAACTGAGTTGATTTTTTTTTATCGTGATGCTTGTGTGGAGGCTTGTATTGATTATGATAGTAAATGAGATAATTTATTAACATGATGCCTGTGTGTGTGTGTGGGGGGGTGGTGTTGATTATGATAGTTAATGAGATGAATTGTCATTATGATGTCTGATTGGGGGCTTATATTGTACTGATGATATGGGACTTGAATATTTGTTATCCATATTAAGGCTTGTAGTCTATTTTTATGGTTTGGTTATGATTTTGAGATATTGGAAAAATCTGTTGCATCATATTTCATTTTATATTTGTGTTCATGCATATTCATTCATCTCATAGTTTATGGAAGTAGTGAATGATTTGACTTTGAAAGAAATGACATGAAAGAATTGATTTAAAAGAAATGAAATAAAATAATTGATTTGAAAGAAATGAAAGTACCAGTTCGAGTCAAGGTAAAACTTATTGAAATCTCAGTTTAAGTCCAGGTATGTGAAATGACCGTCCAAATCATTTTCTGCATTTTTGTGTTTTTTCTGAATTTAGAGCCTTCCTATAGTTTCCCCAAGTCATTTATAACTTGTTCGGAATGATAGTTCAGTTACCGAGCAGTTCATTTGGTTTTATTAGTCATTTCCCTATTTTGGTGCTTTTGAAGGTGAGAAAATAGTCTCAGGACAAAACTTCAGGTAAAGGGCCTCAGATATCAATCCTGATGGTTGTGTTATCACTAAAATGTTGATTTTAGGTTAGGGTGACCCTTGGTCTGGGTCCTGAGGCTTTCAGACTTCTTTTGGAATGTTGGGAGGATTTTGGTAAAAGTAATACCTTGGGTGTGGGACTACTTTTTGTCGAAACAATCTCTGATGGAAATTTTTATGGTTTCATTGAGTTTGGAATGCTGAATTTTGTAGGGTAGCATAGTTTGTTAGCATTCACAGGATTCTGAATGAATTCCAAGGGCCTGTTCAAAGATCTTGCAACTTAGCAAAGTTGCTTGTCCATTGGCACCCGGTGCAGGCCAAAATTGGACTTTGCATTGGCGAGGCCTTTGCCGCATTCACGAAGGTCAAGGATTTTTGTTTTTAAGTTTGTGAGGCATCGACTGAGATCACGAAGGTCAAGGAATCTTGACCTCCACATTCGCAGGTCAACCTTTTCATTTACAAATAGGAAGCCGACATGAAAGGTCCAGGCTCCTTCTCTGCGATCTCAATGGACCACCCGTATTTGTAAAGGGCAGTCCTGGTCAGCTCCCACGATTCTGGCAGGGGTCCCGCATTAGTAATGAAGGACCCCTAGCAGTATATAGGTTTCTCCCTTTATTCTTATCTCAAAAATTAAGTGTAAAATCACCATTAGAGGTATTGAGAGCTCAGAAATTCATGGGAGATCACAAATTGGAGTTGGGAACATTAAAGTGATTATTTTCCTGCCCTTTACCTAGTAAGTTTCTGGTTAAAGTTCAATTTAATTTTTTATTAAATTCTTGCTTCTCTTAGAGCTTGGCGTACTGTTTTGGGCATAGAATTAAGGGCTGGTCATGCCCAATTTTTGAGCACTAGCTCACTATGACCCGAGGGACATTGTGGCAGTTTCTATTTCATGATTTCGCAAGCACGCCCATGGGGGATTTTTAGCTCGATTTCAGACCCAGAGTGTAGATTTGGATTATGGTTATCAATATTCTCATTGTGACGTGTAGAATATTGTTTTGATTGAGTGTCAATGATCGAAGGCTTCTTAGAAGGGAAAAGCTCCACTGTAAAGATTTTAAAGTACTTTCGATAGCGTCCAGGTAAGCTAGGCTTCCATTTTTCTAGAGTTTTCTTGATATGGTTTTAGTATGATATTGTGCTAGTTGTGGGTGGGTTCATATAGCCCAGATACTCTTTTAGCAATTTCTGCTTAATTTATACAATTAGGGCCTTTTTTTCGGTATAATTCAGCCACCGTTTGCCCTTAAGTTAGTCTAGGATTACCCTTTGGGATTGGACTTAGCTTATGTAGTGCCTTCAGATGGGATTGAGAAAACTTAGCCAAGGTTCGGGTAGATACTTGCCTTATGTTGGATTTTTGGGACTTGTAGTAGGCCTCACCACCTATTTTTAGATAGGATGCTTAGGATAACGTCCCTTGGACCTAAATGATTGCATAACTGCTTACTTAGTCTATTACTTGGATTTGGGTTGACTTAGTCATTATATTAATCTTGGTTAGCTTCATTACCCCTGGTAGGGTAGTATTTTACTTTAAATTGCATTTTTAGGCTTAATAATAATCAGAACCTGCTTCTTCTTTAAGGATTTGGCGGCTTAAAATTGGAATTTATGATTAAATGGACTTGATATGATTTAACACTATAGGAAATCACTATTTATAACTATTATCTTTTAGTTACAATTCGAGTCAGGCATTTGCAATACTGTTATTATCTATTACTTCCAGTTCGAGTCCGACATCTGCTATATTGTTAATATTAACTAGTTCTGGTTTGAGTTTGATATTTATTATCGTCACTATTAGTGATATGGGGTTGGGAATCTGATGGAGACTGGTAATATTTATGGTTATGGAAATCAAGGGAGTATATGGTACACATATAGCACATGTTGGCTCATTTTACGTTCAGTATTGTTATTATCCTCTCCTTACTTTAGTATTGCTTTTTGCTTGTATCCACCGTACTTATGGATACTTGGTTGGGTTTATTTCTCCTTTAGTGTACCTTCTGGGCTTATGGGGGTCCATTTAGGTTATAACTAGACTTTTATTTCCGCTTTCGAATTACTTGTTTTCTATTTATCGCATTTGCCTAGCATAGCCTATTATTTCAGTTTCTCCCCATTTATTACTGACTTTAGTTTATATACTCACACTTTAGTTATACTTTTTTTGTAATTGAGATCAGTTGGCTTATGATGCCTACTAAGTATCCGAGGTTTTGGTACGCATACTACACTTCTGTAACTTTTCTCTGATGCAGATTCGTGTATGAGTCACCGTCGTTGACGGCATCCTCGAGTTTTGTTGTTTATTGGAGATTGGGTGAGCTTTTAGAGTCCAAATTTGATCCTCCTCCTTCTACTAGTGTGATAGTCTTATTTTGTATATTTTAAGACTACGATGTATATTTGACACTGTTTAGTACTCTTTTTCTCCGTAGTGGCTCTTGTACTGACTTTACCAGGTCTTGGGTGGATTCATTTTGTTTTTTTCCTTTCTCTTCTGTTGTACAGTATGCTTTATATATATATATTTCTCTTCTGATTTCTTATTCTTACTGTTATATCCTTATTTCCTTATCCCAGATGCATCAGAATACACCCTAAACCAACACCAGAGGCATCACAATACACAGTAAATCCCTCACCTTTAATTGCAAGAGTCAATATAGGATCTGAAGTAAGCAAGTCCTTGAGCTTAAGAAAGCTCACCTCACAGTTTTTACACCACTAAAATGGAAGCTCTTTCCCAGTAAATCTAGTCATTGGTGTTGCATCAGTAGAAAATCCCTTTATAAACCACCTATAGTAGCCTACCAACCCAATAAAACTGCAAACCTAAGTCGGAGATGTAGGCCAGGTCCAATTCCAAATAGCCTCAATCTTTGCCAAGTACACCATAATCCCATTCTTAGACATTATATGTCTTAGGAATGCAACAGACTCAAGACAAAACTCACACTTTAAGAATTTTGCATAAAGCCTATGATTTCTTAAAGTGAGATGCACAATCCTCAAATACTGCTCGTGCTCCTCTCTACTCCATAAATGTACCAAAATATCATCAATGAAGACTATAACAAAGAAGTATAGATAAGGTCTAAAAATGTGGTTCATCAAGTCCATAAATGTTGGTGGTGAATTCGTCAACTCAAAAGACATCACGAGGAACTCATAATGGTCGTATCGAGTCTTGAATACTGTTTTAGGGATACACTCTACCCGAATCCTCAACTAATGGTAACAAGACCTCAAATCAATCATAGAAAACATTGTTGCACCCTGAAGCTAGTCAAATAGATCATCGATATGAGGCATAAGATACTTATTCTTCATTGTCACCTTATTCATCTGCCTATAATCGATACATATATGCATGGTACCATTTTTCTTCTTCACGAACAAAATAGGAGCACCCCAAAGGTGAAACAATAGTATTGATAAAATCCTTACCCCAAAGACCATAATGTTGAGAATTTAGCTTCTTTAGCTTGGCAGGAACCATATGGTAAGGTGACATAGAAATAGGTTGGGTGTCTGGCTCAAGGTCAATATCAAACTCTATGTCACACTTAGGAGGAAGGGTATGTAAGTAGGTAGGAAAGACATCAGGGATGTCACAGACTATAGGAACAAAATCAAGCAAAGGATTCTTCACTTTAATATCATGAACATAAGAAAGGAAGGACTCACAACCCCTAGATACCAGTCTCCTAGCTCTAACATAAGAAATGATCCTCGTCGGTGAGCGGCTAAAAGAAACTTACCACACAATTGGGGGTATGCCAAGCATATCTATGGTAACAGTCTTCGTAAAGCAATCCAAGACCACATGATAGAGAATAACCAGTCCATGCCCAAAATCACATTCAAATCCAACATATCTAGCACAATAAGGATAGCATAAGTATCATACTCTCACACAATCACAATAAAGGATCTATAAACCTGATCCACTACTAAAGTATACCCACGGGAGTAGCTACAAGCAATGGCACATAGAATGGCCAAGACAATGCTAATCAGGGTGCATAATAAGAAAAAACATATGAATATATGAATCCTAGATCAAATAATTATTATGATTTCATCCCATTGAGCTCAGGTATGTTAGCCTATCAATCCTTGGTCATTTTCCCTTTTTATTCTTGTGTTATTCTGTCCCAAACTCTATTTAATTCTTGGTTTTAGGGTTTGTTTCTTAAGCTTTATGGTCTATTTAGGCCTCAATTTGTGCTCCGTTTGTACTCAAATTTTAAGCAATCCTTCCTTGTCCTTCAATGAACCTCATGACAGATTCAATTTGGAATTTCATTAGCGGGCCCTATGGCCCAATTTTGACTCAATTTTTGGCCCAAAGTCTTTTATTACAATATAGGTATCATTTTACTCATATTAATGTGTATACTATGATTTTTATAGCATGGTGACATTTTAGAATCATGGAATTATGATGAGCAATTTGTGGATGGTTTGATGTTGTGGTTTGGCTTGGAGGTAGGCTTCAGTCTACTTTTCTCTATGAGATGGTGTAATATATAGATTGCATGCCAGGTAGTGATTATCAGATAGGTTTATACATATTAATACCATAACTTGACCTATTTAGGGGATTTAGGATATAATTGTGACCAAATCTTAGCATAGAATACCCGTTATGGTCGTAGGATCCTAGTACACTTGATTATTTGCATGTTTCCGCTTAGGTTGACATATAGGATCCCTTAGTATGATACTTATGGTATTATCTAGTGATTTGGACTATATTCCCTGATTAGCTCCTTCTAGTAGTTATGTTTCCTAATTTATCATAATTTTCTCGGTTCATGTGAGATTATTACGTTAACTTATATATATTGTTAGGCCCGGGGTCGTGGTTACAATACCAGTTGGACATCAGGTTAGTACTTTATCCTTAAAAAGGACATGATTCTAGTTTATAGACACTTGAATATTGATGATTGTATTGTTTGGATACTAGTGATGGCATACATACTTTTAGGTTTTACTACTATTTTCATAAAGCAGATTTATTCCCACTTTTTACTCTTAAAATTGATTCTTTTTCAATGGAAGTTGTACCACCCTTATTATTGGATTATGCATTTCTAAAACTGAATATCCTAATTTGGAAATTAGACCAAGGCTGATTTTAGTTCGTTATTAATTCACTATTTTACCACTACTTATTCACTTCGAATGAAGGAGATTCCGACCCTTTCTGCACTACTATACTATCTTAGTCCCATATTCATTCTCGGATAATAGATTTACAGATATGCACTCATTCAGTTCTGGTTCAATTTTGGCATTTCTTACTATACTTTATATATCTCTCTGGTACTGGACGGAGAAAATCTATTAGGATAGTTATTGGAAGTCCTAGTTTGGGACCAGGCAGTATATATAGATTTCTCGAGTCCCTTATAGATCCCTCTATTCAGGGACCACATACTGGAAGAGGTGATATATATAGATCCTACATTGCGAGCCACCAAGCCGATAGAGGTGTATATATTTGGTATGGTTTGACATTCGATCGGTATGGTAGTATTGGCTTACTACATTTATTCATCCAGGTACATTGCCTATCACAAGTATGACTGTTTGGCGCATATAGCTATCGGTCTTATAGGGGGACTGTATAGATACAAGTTATGGTTGTTGTTTGTTAATTACTTATTTGTGCCTCTACAGGCTTATGGGGGCCCAGTTGGGGTTATTGGTTATCTGGGCTAACTGGTTACATTATTATTAACTGTTATTTATGGTTAGTGACAGGCTGGTTATGGACAGGTACGTGAGATTATTGGTATGCTTTTGGACCCTTCTCTCATCATTACTGTTAGATTTATCATTGCTAGATCACCTTATGATTATGCATATTTTAGGTAGCGGTTAGTATTCATATACTCTTCTTGGGCTACCATTGTATATTATTTCCTTCCTTCCTACTACATTTGTATATTGTATATGTCCTTTTTCACTATACTATTGTATATGGACTAGCTACATATGGAACTATGTTTGTCCCTTATAATTGGTAGAATAGGTTAGTTTATCCTTATCACCTCATTAACATTATTATGTTTCGTTGCCAAGGTAGTTGGCTGTTAATTTATATTCTTGCTTTATATATTGTTTATACTTGCATTATTTTTGGACCTCAGTGGGTCGATGCCAACTGAGTACCACGTGTTTGGTACTCATACTACACTTCTGCAGCCTGCAAATTATAGTACGAGTTCTCATCATTAAAGTGTGTGTCATGTAGAGCAGCCATGGATCAGATATTTGGGGTGAGCTCCTAACATTTGGAGTATTCCTGCTCTCCCTCGTATTGTTAGACTGATCTCCATTTTATATTCAGAGACATCTTTGTATATATATATTTATTTATCCTGTATTTCACTTGTACTCCTATTTTATTAGAAACTCTTGTACTGACTTCACCAAGTTTTTGGGTTATATTTACTTTGTTCTTGCCTTTTCTCTCTCACTATTATTTAGTTTTACTATTTCCTTTCTTTTTAGTCTGTTACTAGCTATTTCAGACTATGGTTTGGCTTATCTACTAATGGGTTATGGTAGGTGTCATCATGACCTGACCAGTTAGGTCGTGACAAATGGGTATCAGAGCATAGGTTCAGCGATGCTGTTGGTACAAGATCTAAATGCCTAGCAGATTCCTAAGGATCGGTATGGAGATGTCTGTATCCTATCATTAGGAGGATACAGGGCATTTTTAGGAATTAATATTCATTGATTCCTTGTCATGTGTCTGTACTTCTATGAATCTCTGAATATTTATTTTAACTCCACTCTTTCCTAGATGGATAACACTAGGTTGTCAATAGATGCAGATGAAACTTTTATGCTTATTACTGTAGTCTCATCTAAGCATTAGGCTAGAGAGTTAGAGATTAATATCGAGGATATTCAGCGTCAGCCAAAGGGTCTAGGGCCTACCCAGGCTCCGACAGAGTTTGTGACTGCCTCAACTTTTTAGGATACCATGTTAGGGATTTTGAGTCTTTTTGTGGATACTTCACGGTTAGTGGTGGTGCCTAGTACATCGAGAGATTCTAAGTCTAGAGTTCAGTTTATTGATATTCAGTAAGGTTCTTTATTAGTTTCAGAGTATGATATTGGGTTTTTTGAGTGGGCCAGTCATATTCCTATGTTATTTTCTACAAAGCATAAGTTGGTGCTTGGATTTGTCAGATGATTGACTTTACCGCTCTTCTTGGCATCAGAGCATTTGATAGCATCTGGGTCTACTTTTCTTCAGGTTGTTAAACATGCGAAGACTACAGAGAGGACATGTATTAAGACATATGGAGGTGGTGGTAAGAGGTCATACCAGTCGTTCAGTATTAGTGGTATTCCATCTGGAGGTACGGAACCTCCCAGTAGAGGTCAGCATCACTTACATCCTATCAGGTCTATACGGGTAGCACCTAAGGTTATGGGTGATTCTCAAATAGGTCGTGGTAGTTACTATTGATAGAGTTCTAGTTAGACATCATAGGGTATTTGATCTAGGTCTTCAGCTCATGGCAGCCATTTTGGGTCAGCAGGTACAGTGTACCAGAGCATTCCAGAGGCATGTTTTGACTATGGTGAGAATGTTCATTAGTCTAAAGAGTGTCCCAAGTGTGAGTTGGTCAGCTAGTTGGGGTTAGCTTATGTTTCTTGCCATGTTAGAACTTCAGGGTTTGTTACGACTGTAGAGAAATTGGTCAGTAGTCCAAAAAGCATCCCCGACATGGGATTATTGAGCAGTCAGTGCAGCCAGATCAGTCTCATAGGGTTGTGGTACCTTCAGGCAGAGGCGGTGTCCTTAGTATTTCAGTTTATCATTTAGATGCTCAGTTCGGGTTCTGATGCATTCAGATTTGTACTTCTTCAGGCAGGTCGGGGACCATGCCTTTGGATTCCATCGTATAGGTATGATTTTGATTTGTTATATTTTGGGTTCTATTTGAATTTAGTTGGGGTTTTCATACCCATTGATGTTTACATGCCTTGATATTACTAGTTGGATTGTTTTAAGCTTTTGTGTAGATTTATGCATGTTTGACTACACTAGTAGATATTTCTTTTGGTAGTGGATTGAGTGGATCGGTGTGATAATTTCCTTGGGTGTGGCATTTGGGTTAAAGTCCCTTTTCTGTGGTATTTTTGCCTTATTATGGTACTAAAGTGGTGTTCATTGTTGTTTTTAAGTTTTGGTGCCACCTGCCCTTATACTGTTATTATTATTATTGTTTTTTAACCTTGATTGGTTCCCTACTATATGGACGACTAGACTAGCATTACCTAGTTAGTATCTCCTTCCTTGAGATTCTTGTCCATGTGGCTTAGACAGCTATCTTAGTTGGTTGGTTTTATTTTCTGTTAGCAAGGTCGGTTGTAGAGTGGATTGTGAAGGTGGAGACGTGTGTGGCCTTCCATGATTTTGCAGTGATTCTATCTTTGATGATTTTTTCTATAGCTGCTCCTATTGTTGATAACTCTGAGGTTTATTATCCTGAATTGTCTGGTTCATCTACCGGTAGTATTCTTGATCTTAGTGTTTGTGTTAAGATTGGTACTCCATTCTTTTGAGATGTATTTCATGGTTCAGTTGAGTTAAGGTTGATTTACAAGGGCAGTTCCAGAAATTTCTCATCTTCAGTAATTGTTCAACCTCATATGACTTCGTGGAATGCTCCGACTTGGTGGTTCGTGCTTGTGTATTAGCTTTCGGCAACCAAAGTGGATGTCTTTTTTGACCAAGTATTTGTTGTCATGGATTGGGTATTGGTTTGACCAGATTCAGGATAATATCATAGTTTCTGAGTTGCTCGAGATTTGGCTACCATTAGTACTTCTTGCAGCCTTGGTGAGTTCTTGGTTATGCCTTGATGGTTATGCCCTCATCGGATATGGGTTTGAGTGCTCATATCTTTAGCCTATGGTTTTTTCCTTAGTTGTGGTTATGTTCTTCGGCAATATTTCAGTTTCAGCTCTTGCAGGAATCGTTGGATATGTGCTTAGTTTCTGAAGTTGAGATTTCTTTGAGTATTTGACTCTAGTAAAGAATCTTTGACTCTAATTATGGTTTTTTACTCTTTTAAATGACGACTGGGGAGTTGTTATAGATTTCAATATGTGGATGATTACTCATCAACAAGATCACTTTGGATAGTTGAGATCGAGTAGCTCAACTTCGGCGTTGAGGTTATACCTATAGATTGCATAACTTGGTTGTAGCCCTATTTTGAGGGTCATCCGGACTAATTAGTGGCTTGGCAGAGACCGCAAACATTAGTCATCACCATTTGGATATTAGGGCATTTTTCATATGTTAGTCCATGTGGATTTTTAATGGGTCAGCTTCAGTCTTTCGAGGTTAGTGTGATGTGATTATACGAACAAGACTTGAACTGTGCTGGATATATTCTATGCAGTTCATAGTTAATGTCAGGTTAGGAAAGACAAAACAAAATTAGATTTGGAATTTGGAGTTGGCTATATGAGTCATGGTTTAGGTTGAATTTAGCTTGGTAGAGTTTTTGCTTTATTGTGCTTGTATCAATATGTTGTGGTTTGGATTTGAGTGCTTCAGCCGTGCTCGATTAAGTTGGAGGCCTGTTGGTTGTTGAGGAGAGTTTGTGGCTATTTAGAAAAGTGAAGTAAGAATGTGAAGAAAAAAGGGATACCATTAGCAAAATCCCTTGGAAGCATTATTTTGCCTTAAAAGTTATCTGGGGAGTCTTGCTCAGGTCATGCGGGCCCAGTACCTCATCCTTTTGAGCTTTTGAGCTCTTTCTATCTATTGACTTTTGCGGATGAAAGTCCTTTTAGTAGTGGATATTGTAATGACCGTCCAAGTCATTTTCCCAATTTCCATGAATTTTGGGTATTTTGTGCCTTCCCAAAGTGGCTGCAGGTCATTTATGACTTGCCAGAATTGTCGGTTTAGTTTTTGAATAGTTCATTTGGGTTTTAGGCTCATTTTCCTATTTTAGAGCTTTCGCTGTTAAGAAATTCAGCTTGAACAAAAACTCCTGGTAAACGTCCTCGGATGAAAATTCTGACAGCATTGTTAGCTACAAAATATTAATTTTAGGCTAAGGGAACCCTTGGTCTGGGTCCCGAGGCTTCCGGACTCATTTTAAACTATTAGGTGGAATTTAGTTAAAATAGAACTATAGGTGTGGGACCTACATTTAATCGAAATGATCTCGGAAGAATGTTTTATGGTTCCTTTGAGTTCGAAATATCAATTTTGGTATGATAGCATAGTTCATTTTCATGCACGTGGTTTCGAATGAATCCCGAGCACCTTGTTGGAGTCTATTGAAACTTGGCTTTTGATGGGTTTTTTTCAAATCTAATGCAGACATTTTTTACCCTTCATATTCGTGAGGAGCTGGTCGCGTTCACGAAGGATCAAGTCTTTGACCTTCACATTCGCGAGCCCTCCCATTGAGTTAGCGATGAAGGGTCAGTCTGACCCAATCCATTTTCTCATTCACGATAGCGATTAGTTGCCCGTGTTCTCGATGGTCTATCTTGCTAAGCCTTCACGTTATCGACCCTTTGTACATATTTGCGAAGGTCATTATTGTGGTATATTGCTATCGCGACTAGGGGGACTTGCTTTCACGATGAGTAACCCCCTAGCAGTATATAATTCCCACTTGCCCAATTTTGTATTCATTTATAATCCTTTTTCTGCCAGTAGAGGCCCCCTTGGAGCTTGGAAATTGTTGGGATTTCATCTGATTGAGCTCTGCTACGTTAGCCTATCAATCCATGTTCATTTACCATTTTTGTTCTTGTGTTATTTCGTCCCAAACTCCGTATAATTCTTGGTTTTAAGGCTTGTTTCATTGAGCTTTGTGGGAAGATTTGGGCCCCGATTTGTGCTCAAATTTTTAGCACACCTTCCTTGTCCTTCGAGAGACCCCATGAAAGATTCAACTTGAAATTTTATTAGCGAGCCCAACTAGCCTATTTTTGACCCAATTTTGGGCCTAGAGTTTTATATGGAAATATGGGTATCATCTTACTCGTACTAATGCGTAGATTATGATTTTGATAGCGTGATGACATTTCGAGATTATGGAGTGAAGACGAGCAATTCAAGGATGGTTTGAGGTTGCGGTTTAGCTTTGAGGTAGACTTCGATCTACTTTTCTATATAAGATGGTATGATGTATACATTGGATGCTAGGTAGGGATTATCAGATAGGTTTATACCTAGTAAGGCCATAGCTTGACCTATTTAGGGGATTTAGAATAGAAATGTGACTCGAATCTTAGCCTAGAATATCTGTTATGGTCGTAGGATGCTAGTACACTTGATTATATGCTTGTTTGACCTTAGGTTGACATTAAGGATCCCTTAGTATGAAGGGGCCCCAGGCAAGGATACATTTGAGTTTATACTAGCTATGAGGAGAGGTTGCATAATTTGGGTCTAGTTGTGTTGGATGGTATGGATTACAACACTTTCTAGTTTAATAGAGTGGTGAGACAATAGTGGAGGGTATATCTTGATTGTAGGCTAGTTGGATCTCCTCTTATGAATTGGACTAAGTTCTCTGAGGTTTTCTTGGAGAATCATATGTCTCTCAACATGCATGAGCATCTATCAAGGTTTATGTCAGTGGCAGAGTATCAGGTGATATTTCATGAGTTTGCTAGACATGCCACCATGATTCTACCTATCAAGTATGAACGGATTTGGTGCTTTGTTAGAGGGCTGAGACTTCCACTATGTATGGCTACTCAGAGTTTGGTAGCTGTAGGTAGGTCATTTGTTGATATTGTTGGTAATTCTTAGACTATGGATGATATGCATCGCGATGTAAAACCCCAAAAATTTCATAATCTTTAAAGTTTATTAAAGGGGGTTAAAGGATATTAGATTTCTCCTTTTACATGTGAAAACTTGATCACCAATAAGTTGTACTGATAAAAGGCAAAAATATATATTATATTTATTTATATAATGTCGAGAATCGTACATGTCAGGTTATAATTATTGGAGTCGATTTACTAGGTGCCATATAGGACTAAAATATATCTATACAATTATAAGTTATGTGGGGTCACGTTTTGGGTACTTTAAGAGATAAGCATCAAGAGATCCTTGGTCATTTAATTTTAGATTAGCAAAGCACATATGTTGCCTAAATGTTTCTTTTTTGTTTCCAAAATGTAAGTTTATTTTTGGCTTTACACTCAAATGAATCTAGTTGAAATTAGAAGTTGAAAGGAGTGGAAGATTGTCATCTTCTGGAGAAAAAGAAATGCGCAGGGGCCTTTGCCCTTTTCATTTCTTTTGTTGCTTCCATGTTAAACGTTTTTAGAGGTGAGTAAAGTTAATTCTTTACAAAGTGCTTCTAAATCAACCATTGGTAGTAATAACTCAGCAAGAGCAATTGAATAAGCCGAGACATATTTCAAGAATTTCAAGGTTCCATAGAGTGGAGATTTTTATGATTCATCTGCAAAAGGTAATTTTAAAAATTCTTCTTAGTTATGTATATCCTAAAGAGTTGTATTTTATAAGTTTTAGAAGTTTGAAATGTGATTTAATCTGAAAATTAGAAGTCCTGAATTGATTAAATTGTGTGTGCGGAATGGATTGTTCAACTTGGTCAAGATTAATACTCTTGTGGCCATTTAGGAACTCGCGGGACTATAGTTAGTAAGGAAGCACCCAAAGTATATAAGGGTTACCTCCCATCTTCATCAATAACCTCATATGTGTGTTCTATATTTGTATATTTAAGAGTTCATGGGATGGTGAAAAGAAGCCATAAAGTTCAAATATTACTTGTTGTACAGTGATAGTTGTGGGTTGTTTTATGTGATAAGGAGCCAGACGAGTGTTGAAGATCTTATTATAGGGTGATGATGTTGTTTGTATCATTAAGAAGAACGGTGGAGAAATATGTAGAGCAAAGCACCTTATGAGATTGTCGTTCACATAGTAGTCAAGGTATTGCTTATATGAGTCGAGCTTATTGTAATAGTTTTATTACCTGTCGGTCACGTAGCTTTCGTTCCTTTAGGAAGGGATGGTTGTTCATAATCAACACTTGAGGTATGTAAAGCTAAAACCTCCATCGTCGTTAAGGCACGTCCTATAGTCACTTGTTTCTCCTAAAAGAGTCGACATGGTCTACTTGATATAGTTGTCCAAAGCTTTTCACTTTCCACATGTCTAATACATGAATACATGCCCTACTATTACCAAAACATCTATATGCTCTTTCCATCTAAATTTTCATGTTTGCACACTTCATGCGTCTATTTGTTAAAGTCACAGTATTCCTATTGCTCTTGTCGAGTCAAGAAACTATAGAGCTATACATGATTGTGTTCTATTCATTAGAAATTCTTAAAATTCACATGTTATATCTATTACATACAAATAATTAGAATAAATGGCCATATTATAGTCGCACTAGTAGATTTGATCACATAGCAACATAGTCATAAGATAATATAAGGAACTAGCATCAAAATAGCTAGATATTATTGATGAAGTGACTGGTATATGGAAAGTACTACTTAAATGACTGAATGATATCTATCGTAATTTACTTGTATAGGCCTATAAGATATTATATTATTAAAGTTTACCATTATCGAGGGAGGGTATTAGGTTTTACTTGACATACATGCGCGATGTAATTCTGTGCACAGAATTGAGACCAAACCATTGTAGTGAGCTAGAGTATTGTGGCATACCCGTCCTTGTCGCATCATTTGTATTTTGAGCCAGCTAGACTAGTTCCCCTGACTCGAGCCAATATATGGCATATATGGCCTGCAGGCAGACCTTCATAGTAAGCCCATAACGTGCATAGCCTGTATCATACAATAATTACATTGATACGTATAAAATAATAGTCATGAGTATTTGGGCAGCACATTCCATACACTTGACATGGATTGCCTTTGGTAGACCGTTACATTATTATCTATATAAAAAGTAGGCATAGGACATCACTTAGGCAAATTACTAGGCGCTTCATAATAACTAATTACTCATAAATGGTTATATGATTAGTTAATAAGGCAACTGCATAGGTTACAGTTTTATATTGCGTATTTGTCACTTATTCTCTCATAAGTTATAGTTCAAGACAAGAGTTTCGAGTATTCAATTAATTATAGTTGCTCATTTTCTAATTTGATTCATTGAGCACCCTTATACATCAAGTGGTTATTCTGTTTACATGTTTTATATGTACTGATGCCCCTACATTCAGGGGCATTGCATTTCTATAAATACAGGATCAAGTATACCGATTAGTAGACATTCATTGTAGGCACTCACTCTGTATTCAGCAAAGCAGTTGATGAGCTCTTTCATCTGAAGCTAATAGATGTCTTGTATTTTTGAGTCATATTTATAGTTATAATTTGGGTACGTCAAGGCCCTGTCCTGACCATATGTGATTGTACAGTTTCAAGTGCTATTAGAAGCTTCGTAGACAGAGTGTAAAGTGGCCATACATAGTTATAGTTCTGATTGTCATCTACATTTGTGTGGCTAGTTGGCCAACGTTGCTTGGATACAACTCCTTATAATTGTCCTATCAATAGTGCCTCATCTGCTCATATAAGTTATTTATATAGTACATGCTCATATGGTACTTTTCCGTCTCATCTAGACCTGGGGCATGACAAAAGTTGTATCAGAGCCTTAGGTTTAAGTATCCCAAAAAGTCTATGAAACCGTGTCTAGTAGAGCCTCAGTTTTGAATATGTTGTACACCACATTTATAATGGGGGAGCTACATGGGCATTTAAGAATTTTGAATTTCTTTCTTGATCTAGATCATGCGACAAAGCTAAGTCATGAGAAGTTTGCTTCTTATTTATACTCTGCTCAATAGTCATACAATTTTTGCATGTTCAAAAGAAATCTTAGATCTGGCCAAGGGCCAATACTATCATTGCTAAAATGGGAAACTCCACCAATTAACCTTGTCGAATAGAGATTCCAATTTAAGCTCAAGGTACCTCGGTGAGTTCGACTATTTCAATTTGCAGTTGCTTATGGAAGAAATGCATCCAGAGTTCATGTGTTCGCTACCATTATAGTTGTACATGTGTTATCCTTGGGGTTCTCTAAGTATGACCCAACTGGGAATTACATAGATGATTGTTTAGTTAAGGGTCATTTATCTATAGAGATGAGAAATTACATCTTTTGACATAATGATTTTAAAAAGAATATGGTCGACCTCTAAGTTTGAAAGATTTTTCACATAATCCCTTCTATTTTTTGTAGGGTTTAAGCCTGTGGGGGATCTTCAGTACTTCCTCTGTGATATCCAAAGACCTTCAAGGTTATGTATGTGTTAGGAATAGGAGTGATTGCACTGACCCCTAACAAGTCAATTGAATGATAGCAACCTAGATTATTAGGTAAATGTGTCATACCAATGTTAACTAGAGATTCCCTATTTGATCGAGAAATTCTAGGTGCTTTATCAGGCATTAATTAAGGTTAGCACATAGATGATTTCCATGAAATGTATATAATTGCTTACCCAATTAGGAAATGACCTATGTGAGTCATTTTATGGCTAACAACATTGAAAATAAGTGTTTTAATTTTTATAAGAATAAGATAGGTGGCCCATTTTGATTGGTATTAGGGTGAAATAGGGATTAGTATTTGACCAAAGATTAGGATTAAAAAATATTAAGGGATCAGTCATAAACTAAACTTTATCAGAATGCCTAGATTAATAAAAGACATAGTAGCAGTTAATAAATTTTAAGAAGGCAATTGTTACATTTGAGGAACAGTAACATGCTATCCTAATATCCCTGACTAAGTATATGCGTGGGATAGCGCTCCTAGTTAAAGTAAGACTCTTATAAGGGTTAGAGGAAATTATAGGAGGAAGATTATATAATCTTAATGGTTTATGATGCCATATCAAGAGAATAGTGTTGGTATCAATCTAATTTTTGATACACTTTCTATATAGCATAGGGAGTTGGCAGATATAAAATAGGGAGTTGGCAGAGTAATTAGAAGGCCTTCTTAGTAAGGGATACGTTCATATAGTGTAGTGTTTAAGAATGCACCTGCATTGGGAGATAAGAATATATATGAAGATGTATAGATTACCGATAGTAGATTAAAGAGGTCATAAGCTGTAAATATTATTTGTTCACCTGATTCTACATGATTGTACTCATTCACTAGATGCCTCTGCAGCCTAACTAACTGCTTCTTGGATATTTGATGAAATTAATAGCATTTCATCCCTAAGGAAGGGATGGGCACATGCCTGTATTCACTGGATACATTCACTATAAGGTTACTGATCAAAGCTCGACTAAGGAAAAAAGGTTGGATTACCCTTGCTTTTTATGTTATCATAATAATTCAGCTAAGCATGGTTAGACTTCAGTTGTTAAGCCCAAGGTGGATGATCTTTAGATATCATGGAGAGATCATGATATGACTTCATAAGTATGTGTTAAACAAGAGTTCTCCGACTATGGTGTTTTTGGTATCCCTCTTGTACACCTATCCATTAATCTATATGAGCTACCAGATGTCAAATTAAATAATGTATCACTTGATAGCAATAGAGATAGAATGATTTCAGCGTGCCACCCTAGTAAGAGGTTTATAAAGTATTTTCCTCTATCATTTCCATGTTAAATAATTAGATAGACCAATCTAAAGAGCATCTAGTTCTTATGTTCAAATATATATAAGGGAAGATTTCCTAGGGGGTGAAGGAAAAGATAACCTGATCCCATATACACCAAATAAAATAGAGAAATATGGTTAGAAATAGCCCTAGTATCATTTGAAACTAGCAGGAGTATGCTCACATATAAGTTATGACTAGACTCCTCCATGAGATGTCTCATAGGTTACAAAGGAACTAGAAGTCAACAAGATTAAGTTGTCATGAATTCATATATGTATGTGTTATAGCTAACTTGATTGCAAGCTTATATGTATTACATGTATGATAACTTAATTTTTTTCATGTTGCTCATTTCCATAAATGTATTAGTTTACTTGTCCCTGCTCATTAGGAGTTAATTATTTGCATTTTATTTATACTATAGATCCTTGCTTATAGATTATATATTATATGAATCATTGTTTATATACTACATGTTTTATATAAAATATGCTTACATGCTATTTATTTCATAAAGCATTGTTACATAAGTTATATGTTTCATAGAATATTAGATCACATGTTACGTGCATATGCATTAGAGGTTATTTGCTTAAAGCTTATAAGGTTATTTGTTCATGTGTTATAGATATCATATATCATCTGTTTACTTGTCCCTTTCTCTATAGCTTATTTGTTAAGGGTTATACGTGCAACATACCTCTTGGTTGTTATGTAAAAGTCTTACGTTCCAAATTTCGTGTCTAAATTCCTTCCGGTTTGGAAGTTATAAATTTTGGGATGGGCTAGGCTAGTTTTGCTTCGTTTTGGAGCTGGGGGTATTGGAAAATATGGGAATAATTTAGATTGGTTTGCTGAGAACGGTGTTGATTCCTAGATAGCTAAGGCAATAAGGAACCCATAGGATTTTGCGAAACTGAATTTAGATTAGTAGAACACACAAAATTGACCTTAGCATAAAGAGTATTATACAAAATATCCCAGGATAAAGGTGTGTTGTAGAAAGTGGGATTTTTTGGTGAAGATGGATGTTCTATCCTATCAACACCACTATAGCGGTTGACACACTACTATAGCAGAATAATTACCGCTATAATGGTGGTCAAAAGAGGTCAAGACCGCTATAGAGGTAGGCTATAGAAGTACCGCTATAGTGGTAGACTATAGAAGTACCGTTATAGAGGTACTTCTATAGCGGTATTTCTATAGTAGTACCGCTATAGTGTTCAGGTACCGCTATAGCAGTAGAAACCACAGATTAAAGAGATTAAACCCCAAAATAGGTTATTATTTTATAAACTCATTTTGGGGCAAGATGAAGGCGATTTAGGACAAAAATCACCAGTTTACCTCCGTTTAACTTTATTAACGTAAGAAATTCACTTCCTTTAACTTGTAATTACTTCTTAATCCTTAGAAGGAGTAAATTACGGAGTTTGGGGAGGGTTTTAGGGAAAATTTTGGTATGTTTGCTGGTGCAAGGGTGAAATTGAGCATTAGGTTAATGGGTTTTATTTATTAACCATGAAATTGGCCTTGCATTCCGTTAATTGACTAATTATTCAATGAAATTAGTAGTTTTAGGTGAATTACGAGGAAAATAGCCCTAGAACGATTATAAAATGATTATGAACTGACCTTATGGGGTTGAGGATGGTTTATAACTCCCGCCATGTTAGGTTATTTTGTTAATGTGGTGTTTGTATTCATGTTTTAGACCATGAGCCAGTGGAAAGGGCACAAAAGGGTAAAGCTCCGGCTTAGAGTTGTGCAAGCTTGGTTCGAGGTAGGTGATGGGGTGTATTTAATTCCACTTATGTTATATGTGCATATTAACTACTTTATAGTATGATTGGTTAATCCATTTTGTATGCTTGGTCATTGCAATGTCTACTTGTTTTATGACTTGTCCATTTTGTATTGTAAATTGTGGAATGTTTTGGCATTTGAGACATTCTCACAGGTTGTTTGGATTAAGGATTACAGACATTCGTGTCTAGGTTTTTAGTACATGGACGATAACTATTCCCTGCAGGTCATAGCTATAGGGTTGATATATAACCCTTACCATGTGTGTACGGGTTTTCAAGGTATGTAATAGTATGACAGTGCCTTGAGTGAACCGGGGAATTTATATTATTGTGCTTGTCCTTGTTGGTTATCTTGAATTAAGTTGCATATCATTGCCTTAATGACACTTGTTGACTAGTTGGCTTGTCTCTTGAATGCTACTTGTACATATATGTTGAATGTTAGATGTGTAAGTAAGTGTTAGCTAATTATATTATATTTTGGTTAAGTGTCCATATTTCCATATTGGGTTATTCAGATGATCCTACCAGTACACTATTGTTTATTGTGTACTGATACTACATCTGCATTTACTTTTGTGAGTGCAACACTTATTCAAGTGGATTCAATCTAGACCTCACTTGTGAGTTCAGCAGTCGATTTTGGATTTTGGATTTCAGGGTGAGCAGCACATTCGGGCTACCATGAGATTTTTCTCTTAGTTAGGCATTGTCCATTGTTTGGACTTGTTACTTCATACAGTTTCTGGATTTCATCCCCACATGATATTCTTAGTATATTTTAGTACACCGACTTTCGGGTCCTAGGGGATTTCCATTTAGTATGTTGTTTTCGCACATTCTTAAGTCGTTAGATTGAATGGTTATTACACTATTTATGGGATAGTTCACGTACTTTTACTGAGTATTGATCAATGTTCTGAGGTTATTGGTTCTCCTACTGGGTGAGTAGTGTGGGTGCCACTCATGATGGGTTTGGGTCATGAAAAATATGATATTGGTGCCTAGATTTCATCGATATCGTTGTACCAAAATGGGTCTAGTAGAGTCTCACAGAATGATACGAAGACATATGTACTTTTATTCGGTAGGCTATAGGACTTTAGAAAAAAATTGTCTTTCTTGCTTCATTCGTGCTATGAATTGATTTCAGTTGGTATCTGGCGATCCAAATTGTTATCTTATCCTTCACTCTTTTATTCGAAGAAGATGAATATTAGGTTAAATAAAAACTGAGCAGGAGCCCCAATACTGGTCGCTCCAGTTGAGAAGCTACCCATGAGGGAAAGAGAATGAGTGAATTGGAGAGAAAGGAGACGACAGGGATGAGCCACACCCGCCAGGGTTGGAGCTCAAGCAACTGTGGGTCAGGCTAATAAGAAGACACCATTCCTTTCCCCAACCCAGAATTATTTTGAGGAGTTGGAAGCAACAAAGGAGCAGGAGATGGAGCTCGAGGTTGAGGGACCAGTTGGGGTTGTAGCTCTACCTCCCATGTCAGTTAAGGTAATTCATCATGTGATGGATTTGCTGAGTGGGTTGGCTAGGACTGGATCAACCCCCACCATTTTGGCTTATCAGGTTCTAGTTGTGCACCCTACTATTGCTATGGCTCCTAGGATAGATGAGACTTCGAGAATGAATGCTTTTTCTTGTCTGAATTTGGGTCCTGTGATGACTGGTACTAAATAGGACCTACTGACTAAGTTCCTGAAGATGAAACCTCCTATATTTTAGGGTACCGAATTTGAGAATACTTTTGAGTTTATTATTGACTGCTATGAGAGGCTAAACAAGATGGGTGTTGTGAAATAGCATGGGGTTGAGTTTGTACTGGAGAAGGATACTAAGCAGTAGTGGAGAGCATATGCTGAGTGTCAGTCACTTGTTTTTCCTCCTTTGACTTGGGCGTATTTTCATGCTTTGTGTTTGTATATGTATGTACCTTGTGCCCTCCGTGATCGGAAGAAGGATGAGTTTTTGGCTTTGGAGTAGCGTGATATGTCAGTTGCTTCTTATGAGGCTAAGTTTTATGCCTTGTCTCGTTATGCCACCCTGCTATTGACTATGGAGAAAGAAAGGATTCATCTCTTTATTAAGGGGTTGAACAATGACCTTCAGGTGTTGACTGTGCAAATGATTTCTATGAGAAAGAGGTTTAATAAAGTGTCAGATTATGTAAAGAAGTTGGAACGTGTGGCGCAGGCAGGACAGGCTAAGATGTTAGCCAAGAAGTCTCTAAATGTTGGGAATTTCAGTGGATCCTATTCTAAGGGCCAGTAGGTCATTCCATCTCGCCTTATTCGGTCAGCTAAGCCAGCCTCTACTCTGATTTTGGCTAAGGGCCCTTCCCAGACTTAGGTTGTTAGAGGCCAAGGGGCTTCTTATTCTTCTGCCAGTCGGCCTTCTGTAGAGTGTGGGTATTATCATTGTGGTATTATTGGTCATTTTAATAGGAAGTGTCTATTGAGACAGGTGATGTCCAAGCACGACAGCAGGTTCGAGCATTGGTTCCAGCAGGTAGAAGAGGGGGTAACAACATGGGTCGTCCATAGAGTGGATGAGGAAATCAGGTGGGTGGTTGTGGTAACAGCCGTGCAGGAGCATAATCAGGTAAAGAGTTAGCTCAGATTGATGACCGGGCTCATTGTTATGCATTTCCTAGGAAGAATTATGATGAGGCTTCTGATGTAGTGATCATAGGTGCTATTTATGTCTGTGACCAAATGGCTTCTGTCTTATTTGATCTAGGGTCCACTTATTCTTATGTGTCTGTTCAATTTACTATGGGTCTGAATCTAGTTTGTGATATTCTTGACTATCCTGTGGATGTGTCTACTCCGATTGGTGAGTCTGTGGTAGTAACCCATGTTTTTCATTCTTGTTTTGTGCTATTTATGTGTTTTTAGACTTGGGTAGACTTGATTATTCTGGATATGTTGGACTTTGATGTAATTTTGGGTATGAACTGATTATCTTCATATCATGCTGTTTTAAATTTTAATGCTAAAATAGTGACTAAGGGAACTAGAGTGGAAGAGAGTGTATAAAGCCAAAACGATAAGGATTATATCTTATGTCGGAGCTAAGAGGCTAGTTGGGAAGGGGTGTTTAGCATTTTTAGTTCATCTTTGAGATGTAGTTGTGGGGTCCCCTTCTATTGAGTTGTTTTCAATCATTTATGAGTTCCAGGATGTGTTTCATTCTGATTTACTGGGTATGATTCCGGATAGGCATATCGACTTCTGTATTGACTTAGAGCTGGGCACTCGCCCCATATCTATTCCACCATATCGAATGGCTCCTGCAGAGTTGAGGGAACTTAAGGCTCATTTGCAGGAACTACTTGATAAGGGTTTTGTTCATCCAAGTGCTTCACTTTGGGGCGCTCCGATTCTTTTTGTTAAGAAGAAGAATAGTAGTATAAGGATGTGCATCGATTACGGGTAGTTGAATAAGGTCACCATCTAAAATAAATATCCTTTGCCTAGTATAGATGACTTGTTTGATCAGCTACATGGTGCAATAGTTTTCTAAAAGATTAATTTGTGGTGGGGTTATCATTAATTTTGTAATGTCGGGTCATGTCCCGACCATATGTCATTGTATAATTTCAAATGCTATTAGAGGTTTTGTTGATAGTGCGTAAAGTGGTCATACATAGTTATAGTTCCAGTTGTCCACTACATTTTTGTGGCCAGTTCGCTAATGTTACTTAGATACAACTCCTTATTATTTTCCTATCAATAGTGTCTTATTCACTCACATATGTCATTTATATAGTACATGCTCATATAGTATTTGTCTGCCTCATCTAGACCTAGGGCATGACATGTGAAGCCCAAGGGGGCAGCGATAAGAGGCCCTTTTAGTAGGGCTGTTATAGTCGGAGCCACAATAGCTCATAGTTCAGAGGTAGAGGTTTTTATGATAGGTATCCCCCACATCAGTCATATCAGCATCATGGTAAGTATAATAGGATCGTTTAGGCAGCCCTATAGATTTTAAATAGGGGGCAACCTGGTTATAGTGATTATAATGAGCAGAGCAGTGGTTAGACTTTGAGGGGCATATAATTAGGTCTTAAGGCTAAGGTGTCCATTTTGGGTCACGAGACCTTCTCGACAGGGTAGGGTGCTCAGGGCATGCTATGATTGTGGTATTATAGGCCATTTTACAAGAGAGTGTCCCTGATGTGAAAAGATTGAGCATTTTGTACAGTGTGTTCAGTTGATCATGTCAGTTCTGCCTATAATTAGGAGTGGTGCACAGGGTTACAAAGGTGGTCCACAATGTGCTAGAGGAGGTCCTCAAGTAGGTAGGGCAGGTGGTCGGGTAGATATCTAGTCAAGAGGTAGGTAGGGTCATCATTATGTTGTTCATGATAGGTTGGAGGCTGAGGCTTCAGATACTGTTATTACATGTATGATCTTAGTTTGTATTCAGCTAGTTTCTGCTTTATTTGATCCAGGCTCCACGTATTGATATGTTTTTGCTTATTTTACACCTCAATTGGGGTTGTCTTCGAAGCCTTTGTTTGTGCCTTTGTGTGTAGCTACTCCTGTGGGTTATTCTTTAGTTGTGGATCGGTGTATAGATAGTGTATTATGATTGTTCGGGAGTATAACACTTAAGCTGACCTTATTATGCTAGACATAGTTGATTTCAATATGATTCTGGGCATGGATTGGTTAACCCTCTAAGATGTGGTCTTGGAATTCTTTGCCAAGACCGTTAGCTTAGCCATACCTGGCATACCCCCTGTTGTATGGCAGGGTACTTATAGTCGTGTGGTAATAGGGATTATTTATTATAGTTGTGCTAGGAAACTGGTATCAAGGGGTTGCATATCTTACCTTGTATATGTTCTGATGTCAGTATTAAGAGTCCTTCACTTGACTCTATTCTGGTAGTCTGTGAGTTTCCTGATGTCTTTCCTATAGACCCACATGGCCTTCCTCCTAAGCATGATATTTATTTTGTTATATATCTGGAGTCGGGCACCCTACCTATTTCTATGACACCTTACCATATGGCTTCTGCCGAGCTAAAAAAGCTAAATATTCAGCTTCAGGATCTTCTATATAAGGGGTTTATTAAGCTAAGTGTTTTGCCTTGGGGTGTTCCTATTTTGTTTGTGAAGAAGAAGGATGGTTTTATGCATATGTGTATCAATTACAGGTAGCTTTATAACGTGACAATGCAGAATAAGTATCCTATGCCTCGTATCGATGATCTATTTAACTAGCTTTCGAATGCAGTAGTATTTTCTAATATTGTCCTATAATTTGGCTACCATCAATTGAGGATTCAGGTGGAGGACAATCCTAAGACAACCTTTAGGACTCGCTATGACTATTATAAATTCCTGGTGATCTCTTTTGGGACAAATTCCCCAACAGTGTTCATGGACTTAATGAACCGAGTATTCAGGCCATTTTTGGACTCTTTTGTGATCAAATTTATTTATAACATAGTTGTGTATTCGAGGAGTAGGAAGAAGCATGAGAAGTATTTGAGAAATGTACTCCACACTTAGAGATATCATCGACTTTATGCCAAATTCTCAAAATGCAAGTTCTGTCTTGAGTTAGTAGCTTTCTTGGGGCACGTGGTGTCCAAAGATGGGATTATGGTAGATCTGGTGAAGATTGAGTCCATTTGTGATTGGGCAAGGCCTATATCTTCGATCTACATTTGCAGTTTCATTAGATTGGCAGGTTACTACAAGCGGTTTGTCGAGAGATTTGCATCTATTGTAGCACGTAGGATAAGATTGGCTAGGCAGGAGGTTTCATTTAAGTGGTCCAATAGGTGTGAGGCAAGCTTTCTAAATCTCAAAGACTTGCTTACTTAAGCTCCTATTATGACTCTTCCAGTTGGGGATGAGGAATTTACTGTATATTGTGATGCTTCTGGTGTTTATTTGGGTTATGTTCTAATGTAGCAAGGATGAGTTATAGCATATGCTTTGAGACAGCTGAAGGTGCATAAGTGTAACTATGCCACTCATGAATTAGAGTTGGCAGTGGTAGTTTTTTGCGCTTAAGATATAGAGGCATTACTTGTATAAGGTTCACTGTGACATATTCACTGATCACCATAGTCTTTAGTATATTATGACTCAGAAGGAAGTTAATTTAGGACAGCGCAAGTGGATTGAATTCGGAACGACTATTTTCTCTCTATTCTATACCATTCGAGCTAGGCGAATGTGGTAGCGGATACCTTGAGCTAAAAGGCAGTGAATATAGGGTGCTTGGCCTTCCATATAGTTTTGGAGTTGCCATTGGCCTTGGACATCCTATCTTTAGACAAAGGTTGATTTGTCTTGATATTTCAGACCCAAGAGGATTCTTTCTAGTGTTGAGGACATGTCTACTTTGTTAAAGCTAATTCGAGGTTGGAATTTTAAGGACAGTAGGTTGTGTAACATTCGAGATCAGGTGCAGAGGGGTGAGTCTAGGAGGGCTACCCTAGATTCTGAGGGTATATTAAGAGTTGACGATGACATTTATATTCCAAAGTTAGGTGGTTTGATTCAATTAATACTTCATGAGGCTCATAGCTCCACATATTCTATTCACCTTGGGACAACTAAGATGTACACTGATTTGAGGCAACATTACTGGTGGAGCAGTATGAGAAAAGATATTATGGATTTCATAGCTCGCTGTTGGTCTTGTCAGCAAGTGAAGGTTTAGTATTTGTGACCAGGTGGTTTACTTCAAAGGCTATCCATTCCTGGGTGGAAGTGGGAACGGGTTACTATGGACTTCATAGGTGGTTTGCCTCATACATCCTATGGTTTTGATAGCATTTGGGTCATCGTATATCGATTGACCAAGTCTACTGATTTCATCCCTATCCAGCCTTCCTACAGTGTTGAAAGGTTGGCTTAGATCTATTTTTGAGAGGTGGTTCACCTTCACGGGGTGCGCATGTCTATTATTTCAGATAGAGGCTCTCAGATCACCTCTAGCTTTTATAGAGCATTTCAAGAGGAGTTGGGTACCCTGGTTGACCATAACACAACTTTTAATCACTATACTGACAGACAATTGGAGCAAACTATTCAGGTTTTTAAGGATATGCTCCAAGAATGTGTCATGGACTTTGGTGGTCATTAGGAGCAGTTCCTTGCCTTAGCAATGTTTGCCAACAATAATAGCTACCACTCAAGTATTAAGGTGGCGCCATTCAAGGCATTATATGTTAGGAAGTGACGATACTTGGTTGGTTGGTTTGAGACTCAGAGGGAAGGCCATGTGGTATTGACTTGCTTCGAGATTCATTAGATAGAGTTCGGCTGATTTAAGATAGGCTACAGTAGCTCAAAGCATGCAGAAGAGGTATGCTGACCGTAGGCTTCATGTCTTGAGATTTGGAGTTAGTGACTAGGTTTTCCTATTAGTGTTGCCCATAAAGGGTTTGATGTGGTTTGGAAAGAGATGAAAGCTCAACCTCATGTATATCGGTCCATTTGAGATCCTTTGGACAGTTGGGGAGGTAGCTTATGATTTAACCTTACCTCCAGCCTTTTGTCACGCCTCGAATCCCATCAGGACGGATTGGCACTCGAAGCCGACAAGGCCCAAGAGAACCAAGCTTTACTTCTATTCAATCACATGCATGCCATATGAAACCCATAATCACTTAATAGCCTTAGATACCAACAACGGAACTCATGGAACATGATAGATATATACATATGCGAAACTGGGCCGTTGAGGACATCAAGTCAAACAACATGTACCTTTTTCATTTATACACCCATAACCGTCTACAAAAGCCTGTAACAAATGCATTGACCAAAATAAACTAAAAGTCGGGACAAGTCCCACCTTTATACAACTTGTACAACACCAAAACATATGGACAACTGTGACTCGGAGAAGCCCCGAACTAACTGGAGCTCACCAATGATCCGCAACAACTGGCAACCTACTGTGAGGCCTACTAGTACCTGCGCCTGCAGCATGTAAGGTAAATTCCCCAAGAGGGGTCAGTACGAAGAATGTACTGAGTATGTAAGGCCATATGAAACTTGTATGATATGTAAAAATGTCAATGAACTCAAATACAATAAATTATCAATATGGATAAGTCACTATACTGAACTTTGGGAGCCATGTATATTACTTTCATTACTTTCTTTATATCTTTGCTTCAACGATTATTCATCTTTGCTTGTAACCTATGATACCCGGGCCCCGACTGAACAGTGGGTTTTAAACATAACATAGCGTTATGTTGGGATCGGCTTGAGCTAGGCTTATGCCCCTAGAGCTGCCACCCTATGAATCAATGTATATATCGGGATCGGCTCGAGCTAGGTTAGTACCTCTAGAGCTGCCACCCACACAATATTTCAGGTTCGGCTCGAGCTAGGTTATTACCCCTAGAGCTGCCATCTATCAGGATCGGTCCGAGCTAGGCTTATGCCTCTAGGACTGCCCCCTGATCCAACAAATCTCGGGATTGGCTTGAGCTAGGCATTTGCCCCCAAAGCTACCACCCATACTTGATCATTGACCACATATTTGCATTACTTTATTCATTACTTTGAGATTGATACAATGATAGTCATAACTTTATATGAAGCTTTGGATCATTAACCAATGAGTGAGAGACATGAGAATAAACATTGTGAGAAACATAACATTATTAGAACCACATTACCATTGGAACCATTGGACAATAATCCATGAACAAGAGACATGAGTGTAATCACTATTGGAACATTGGAACATAACCTTATTGAGCTTTTGGAACATTAACCATGAATATGAGACATGTGGTTCACAATTGATCAATGAATAGGAACTATGTGATAATGACCATTGATAACCGGATATTGGATACCGTAGCACATTTCGGAATAGGGAAAGCGTAATGTCAATGTGAATACTATTTACCGCAGAAAGATACGGACAGAGTAACCTTACATAACTTGTATTCTCAATACGAATATACAATCCTAGATGTGCATACAATAGTCCCGCTCCTTCTTTATGTGTCACTCTACAACACAAATATATAACGGAATTCACATTAACCACAAACTACCTTACAAATGCATATAACGTCAATGAGTTACATGTTTGCCTTTAAACATGCCATTTCCCCTTGACAAAACCATTGAAATTATTATCCCAAAAATACCACAATATTCTCAACATTGACCAATACATGATAATCAATACATTTCACCACAACACTTCTCCTTTACACTTTCTTATCCACACCACATCACAAATAATCCATCAAATTACCTTAATACACCTCACAACAACAAATCGGCCAAAATCCCATAATTTACACTATAGAAAAATAACAAATTTAGGATCATAATACACCATATATGTTGCTATTTCCTCCATACCATGCTTTTTCATCAAAATCACAAGTCATATTTCAAGTGTAAATCCCATGGATGACACATCTTTCACAAAAACACAAAGTGCTATATCCAACACTTCCAAGCATAACCAATATGATTTACATACTCTCCCATGCATATAATATATTAAAGTATAATAATAATCACTTACCCAAGATTGTAAGATGATGATGCTGCTCTAAGAATTGCCTTAGGGTTTTGGGAGCCAAAGAAGCTTTGTTGAGAATTCTCTAGAAAAAGATAGAAAAAGCATGTGTATTTCTCTTGAATAAAATTAGCCTTTTTACCCTTTATATAGGCCATTAATTTTCATCCTTAGCCACTCTTGGAATTTAATGCAATGTGTTGCATTAGTCAATGGAAGAATGGGTCATTTGAACCATTCTTGACCCATGATTTCTTCTCATTTTGGGCCCCTTTTTGAGCCCAATTCACTTAACCCAATAAAATCCATAATTTATTATGTTTAAATCATTTCATACGCGTTACGATGATATTCTCACTCACGGGATTTATATTTGTAGCCTCAATTTCAAAAAACAAGCAATTCTAGCCACGTATGACTTATTTTGACCATAAGGGCAAAATTGTCATTTTGACACCTAATTCGTTCACGAGTAATTTTATCATACCAATATAATATTTCATTCATTTCATGTATATACTCGTGGTTGTATAAGAAACGTGGCAAAATTCGGCTCGATACGTCCCTAGGTACCCTTTGGACTTAAAAAATTTCCAACTTTTGAAAAAATGGAAAAACCACCCTGGCACGCCCTGGGGTGCGGTGCGCCAACTTGCTGCCTCTGGGCTAAAAAATTTGGCCCATAGCGACCTGCATGCCCTCTGGCGTGCTGTACCTTAGTTTTTCCGAAAATTTCATTTTTCGACTTTTCTTCGCGTGTTTGGTTAGATACTTCAAGTCCTATTATTTAACTTACTTATTAACCTTAATATAATTTGTTTAGAGGCCCTCTTAGACTCATTTTGAGCCCCACAAGTGCTCCACGAAAATCACAAAACACCTCCTATGAAAGGCTAATCACATGTACGAGGCCAAATTTCAATTTCCTCATCATTAACATTACCAAATACATACTTATAGGTCTCAACACCTAAGTAAACATTATTGAATGTCGTCAAGTAGGGTTGGGAAGGTACGGGGTGTTAAATTCTCCCCCCTTAGGAATATTCGTCCTCGAATGTTAACAACATCGCTTCAATTACAACAAATGCATCTCTATATTAGCCTATACATATATGGACACTTAAAGCTCATAGATACTTACTCAGTAGTGGTCCATTTCCACATTTTGAACCTTTTCTTCCATTTGAAATAGATATGGGTACGTCGATTTCCTCATTGTCTTTTTCCAACTTACCATGCGATCGCTTCGACTTGTTGATTTCTCGAAAGAACTCTTACAAAAAGTACGTCCTTACTTATTGGCCTTTTTCACCTGTCGGTCTAGAATAACAATAAGTATTTCAATGGAAACAATATGAAATGGAACTCTTATGCACTTTCGGCAATTTCACATGGCATGTTGTATAGGGTCACTTTTCCCTTCTTTCGGAATTCCATTATACCTTTCATGAGTAACGCTTTTAAGCATACTTAATCATCTACGATCACGAACATTTTTTTTTTCTTTGGTCTCCCTTGTGACTCCTTCTACGTGCTAGTACCTCCAATAGTACCTTCACAGAAGCTACTTCTTTATTGCTTATACATCTTTATTGGAAGCAATTCGAGATAGCTCTCCCATACACTTTCAAAGCATCGCAAGTGAACTACTGAATGAACTGTGGAGAATTCTTGGGATACCTCAAAGTCATGTACGATTTGACCATATCTTCGCATGACCTTACAAGGTACGCTATATAGGACTAACCTTCCATGTTGAAATAGTACGGCTTGCTTATCCATCTGTCTGAAGATGAAAAGCCACACTTACATCCCCTTGGGTTCCCACAAATGTGTTAACTTAATAAGCTTATCAATTATTACCCATGTGGCATCACATCTGTTTCCAACACCAAGGAATCTCTACATAGCCTATAACCTCCAGATTCCAAACACTTTACCTTGTCTTGTTATTACTTCAATTACTGAAGCATAAATTTCGCAATATTCTTTTCATGTAATCTTATCAGTAAGTCGCTTCCAAGTCATGGTACATATTGATTACGCCCTACTAAATAGAATATCGTAAATGAGGTGCTCTTACCATAATGCATTCCTTTATCTCATATATATATACCCGATACATAAAAGCTACCTTGGCATTGAAGTACTCTCTCCTTATATAAGCTCAAATATTTCCTCTTTTTTTTTTCTTTCTTTTTTCCTATATACTCTCCTCCCTCTTTTTTTTTTCTAAAGTATAGTAGGATTCTCATACTGTTTTTCCTTCTCTTAGCTACAATGAAGACTCTGTTGCATTGTACACTACAATCCTTTCATTCGAAGCTTCAAGAAAACAAAATATCAACCCTTCTAATTGATGTGGATCCTTAACGATACTTTGCTTTTCCATAAACTGACCACTCTTGCGTCCTATTTATTTGCGGATTAATACCTCGGCTATCACATTTACCTTCCTTGAATGATATATCAGACACCCATATCATAGTCTTTTAAGAGTTACAATCACTCGTGAGGCCTCACATCGAGGTCCTTCTGCTTAATGTAACTTCTTAGCTCGGTAATCTACTATGGCACAACCCCCTTATAATATCAAAATCCATTATTTCCCTCTCAATAAGATCAAACAATGTGTCATGACCATAAACAATTCCTCTAGTCAGATACAATTTAACTTACAAAATTGGCTCTATTGCACGATCCAGAATGAAGAAAAGAAACAACATCCTAAATGTCCCGTAGCCTCCTACTTATAAATGTGGTGCACAACACATCGATAAGTAAGACTCTACTCAGACAAGGCTTTGTAGACACCCTTAGACCGACCTGCTCTGATACCACTTTTGTCATGCCCCGAATCCCATCGGGACGGATTGGCACTCAAAGCTGACAAGGCCCGAGAGAACCAAACTTTACTTCTATTCAATCACATGCATTCCATATGAAACCCATAATCATGTAATAGCTTTAGATACCAACAACAGAACTCATGGAACATGATAGATATATACATATGCGAAACTGGGCCGTTGAGGACATCAAGTCAAACAACATGTACCTTTTTCATTTATACACCCACAACCGTCTACAAAAGCCTGTAACAAATACATTGACCAAAATGAACTAAAAGTCGGGACAAGTCCCAGCTTTATACAACATGTACAACACCAAAACATATGGACAACTGTGACTCGGAGAAGCCTCAAACTAACTGGAGCTCACCAATGATCTGCAACAACTGGCAACCTACTGTGGAGGCCTACTAGTACCTGCGCTTGCAGCAAGTAAGGTAAATTCCCCAAGAGGGGTCAGTACAAAGAATGTACTGAGTATGTAAGGCCATATGAAACTTGTATGATATGTAAAAATGTCAATGAACTCAAATACAATAAATGATCAATATGGATAAGTCACTATACTGAACTTTGGGAGCCATGTATATTACTTTCATTACTTTCATTGTACCTTTGCTTCAACGATTATTCATCTTTGCTTGCGACCTATGATACCCGGGCCCTGACTGAACAGTGGGTTTTAAACATAACATAGCGTTATGTTGGGATCGGCTCGAGCTAGGCTTATGCCCCTAGAGCTGCCACACTATGAATCAATGTATATATCGGGATTGGCTCGAGCTAGGTTAGTACCTCTAGAGCTGCCACCCATATAACATTTCAGGTTTGGCTCGAGCTAGGTTATTACCCCTAGAGCTGCCCCTTGTCAGGATCGGTCCGAGCTAGGTTTATGCCTCTAGGACTGTCCCCTGATCCAACAAATCTTGGGATCGGCTTGAGCTAGGCATTTGCCCCCAAAGCTACCACCCATACTTGATCATTGACCACATATTTGCATTACTTTATTCATTACTTTGAGATTGATACAATGATAGTCATAACTTTATATGAAGCTTTGGATCATTAACCAATGAGTGAGAGACATGAGAATAAACATTGTGAGAAACATAACATTATTAGAACCACATTACCATTGGACAATAATCCATGAACAAGAGACATGAGTGTAATCACTATTGGAACATTGGAACATAACCTTATTGAGCTTTTGGAACATTAACCATGAATATGAGACATGTGGTTCAGAATTGATCAATGAATAGGAACTATGTTATAATGACCATTGATAACCGGATATTGGATACCGTAGCACATTTCGGAATAGGACAAGCGTAATGTCAATGTGAATACTATTTACCGCAGAAAGATACGGACAGAGTAACCTTACATAACTTGTATTCTCAATACGAATATACAATCCTAGATGTGCATACAATAGTCCCGCTCCTTCTTTATGTGTCACTCTACAACACAAATATATAACGGAATTCACATTAACCACAAACTACCTTACAAATGCATATAACGTCAATGAGTTACATGTTTGCCTTTAAACATGCCATTTCCCCTTGACAAAACCATTGATGAAATTATAATCCCAAAAATACCACAATATTCTCAACATTGACCAATACATGATAATCAATACATTTCACCACAACACTTCTCCTTTACACTTTCTTATCCACACCACATCACAAATAATCCATCAAAATACCGTAATACACCTCACAATAACAAATCGGCCAAAATCCCATAATTTACACTTATAGAAAAATAACAAGTTTAGGATCATAATAACACCATACATGTTGTTATTTCATCCATACCATGCTCTTTCATCAAAATCACAAGTCGTATTTCAAGTGTAAATCCCATGGATGACACATCTTTCACAAAAACACAAAGTGCCATATCCGACACTTCCATGCATAACCAATATGATTACATACTCTCCCATGCATATAATATATTAAAGTACAATAATAATCACCTACCCAAGCTTGGAATATGTTGATCTTGCTCCAAGAAGTGCCTTAGGGTTTTGGGAGCCAAAGAAGCTTTCTTGAGAATTCTCTAGAAAAAGATAGAAAAAGCATGTGTATTTCTCTTGAATAAAATCAGCCTTTTGACCCTTTATATAGTCCCTTAATTTTCATCCTTATCCACTCTTGGAATTTAATGCAATGTGTTGCATTAGTCAATGGAAGAATGGGTCATTTGACCCATTCTTGACCCATGATTTCTTCTCATTTTAGGCCCCTTTTTGAGCCCAATTCACTTAATCCAATAAAATCCAAAATTTATTATGTTTAAATCATTTCATACACGTTACGACAATTTTCCCACTCACGGGATTTATATTTGTAGCCTCAATTTCAAAAACAAGCAATTCTTGCCATGTATGACTTAATTTGACCATAAGGGCAAAATCATCATTTTGAAGCCGAATTCTTTCACGAGTAATTTTATCATAACAATATAATATATCATTCATTTCATGTATATACTCATGGTTGTAGAAGGAACGTGGCAAAACTCGGCTCAATACTTCCCCGAGTACCCTTCGGACTTAAGAAATTTCCAACTTTTGAAAAAATGGAAAAACCACCCTGGCATGCCCTGGGGTGGGCCAAATTGCTACCTCTGGGATAAAATATTTGTTCCAGAGCATCCTGGCACACCCTCTGGCGCCCCTATGCCTTAGTTTTTCCAAAAATTTCATTTTTTGACTTTTCTTCGCGGGTTTGGTTAGATACTTCAAGTCCTATTCTTTAACTTACTTCATACCCTTAATATACTTTGTTTAGAGGTCCTGTTAGACTCATTTTGAACCCCACAATTGCTCCACGAAAATGACAAAACACCTCCTATGAAAGGCTAATCACATGTACGAGGCCAAATTTCAATTTCCTCATCATTAACATGACCAAATACATGCTTATAGGTCTCAACACCTAAGTAAACATTATTAAATGTAGTTAAGTAGGGTTGGGAAGGTACGGGGTGTTACACCTTTCTAGATATTCACTCAGTCTTTCATGTATCGATACTTTGGTGTTATATTCTTGATGAATCTCATGTGCTTTGGTGGGATTTAGTTCAGTTGGATGATAAGTTGATCTTTGTAGAGGAGTCAGTTTCTATCCTTGCTAGAGATATCAAACGGTTACATTCCAGAGACATTTTTGTGGTAATGGTTCAGTGGAGACACCATCCAATCGAGGAGGCTACGTAGAGATTGAGCAGGATATGCGAACTTAGTATCCTTACCTGTTCGATCCTTCAGGTACTTCTTAACTCTTTACTTTTGTAGAAGAAGGTCCTTTTAGTAGTGGATGCTGCAATGACCCTCCAGGTCATTTTCTCTGTTTACAGCTATCCTATAGTTTCCCCAAGTTATTTATGACTTGCTGGGATTGATAGTTTTTTACCGAATAGTTTTTTTGTTTTTTATAGATATTTCCCTATTTTAGACCTTTGAAGTTGAAAAAATCGTCTCAGGCCAAAACATCAAGTTAACAACATCAGATATCAATTTTGACAGATTCGTTAGCTCTGTAATGTTGATTTTAGTCTAAAAGGACCCTTGGTCTGGGTCTCATGGCTTTCGAACTCAGTTTGGGCTATTAGGTGGATTTTGGTAAAAATAGAATCTTAGGTGTGGGAACCACTTTTTGTCAAAACGACCTATAATGGAAATTTTTATGGTTTTATTGAGTCCGAAATGCCGAATTTTGTAAGATAGCATAGTTAATTAGCGTTCATAGGATTCCGAACGAATCTCAAGGGCTCGTTAGGAGATTTTGCAACTTAACAAAGTTTTTGGTGCATTAGCACCCGGTGCAGGAAAAAGTTGGCCTTTGCGTTCGCAAGGCCTTGGATGCATTTGTGAAGGTCAAGGATTTAGTCTTCATATTCTCAAGTGTCACAACCCAAATGGCCATGAGTGGCACCCACTCTAATATTTCGGTGAGAGAACCATCTAACCCAAAATATTACCCAATCATTGCAGTCAATATTAAGAAGGGGCTATCATAAAAACCAACTTAATATTAATAAATCCAAAACTAATCTTTAATTATTGCGGAAATCAAACGAACTACTTATTAAAATCCCCAAGACCCGAAAGTCATCGTACAAGAACTTCTAAAATAAAAACCACATCTAGAAGAAATGTCTAAAATAACAAAAGATAAAGAGTGTGTCATTGTCCGAAAGAAGGACAAGAACTAATATGATGATCCATGACAGCCTGGAGATGAAGTGCTCACCCTTGGATCGAGATCAACTATCAAACGCTAGAGATGAGGTCGTGTCTGAGCCTCTGGAACACTTTCTGCACTCAACAAAAGAAGAGTACAGGGTAGTATCAGTACAAGCCACTATGTACTGGTAGGTATCATAGGCCAACTCAATTTAATAGCATGTATACAACATAAATCAAATAACAAGTAGACAGGCATCAACACATAACAAGTAATTCAATGAATCAGTAAGTACATCAATGACGGGCTAAACAATACCCACAAACAAGCCACATAATCAACAACAATACCATGAGTAACAACTACGTCCTTCTCAGCCTCACAATTCGAATACCATTAATTTGTTATCAGCTTATAAACCACATGATCTCTCAAAACCAACACTAATAGGTACACACATGCTAAGGGACTTATTTCTGCCCAACTAGTCATGACCTGCAGGGGACAATCTAAGTCCATGTACCGTACCGGCGTGGTACCCGATCCTCCAACAATAAATAATATCAATATCCACATTCGTACCGGCGTGGTACCCGATCCTCCATAACCATATTATGTATATTTTATCAAATTCACACCACCTCTCAGGATGCAACACAATGTACTAAATTTACAAGCACACTTATACTCATAAGGCAATTCGATCAAGTTTAATTTTCAGTAATTGCTCATACAAACATCAACAATCCAAATATCATCAAATTCGAGTATGTCCGAAGACCAATCAACAAGCATCCAATTTAGGAGCATACACACAATTAAATCGAGTCTAAACTCCAATTAAACCATAACCTACCTCAACCGAAGAATTCGAATGCGAGCTAATTTGCAAGAGCCTTTCCCTTCCGTAAAGTCTCTGAATGGTCAAAATCTGTTCAAATTCATAATCCCCATAAGAATACGAATCTAATGACTCCCATATTGCTGTATTTATTTTGGTTCAAAAACATAGTCAAATCTCAATTTCCATAAATTTCAAACATAGAACTAACTCTTAATCACCTACACCAACCATATCTCAATATCACCATCCGAACTTAATTAGATAATATCACGCCTAATATGCTAATACCATATCCCGGAATGAAAATCCAAATCAAAATCCTAAAGAAGCAATTGAAACAGTGACTTATAATTATCAAACTCTACGCTTAAACATCAATTTCTCAATCTATTTTAATCTCCTTTTGTCAATATGATCATGGTGTCACCTACAGTTACCACGTTACTGTCAAAATAACACATATTAGATCCAATCTCTAAAGGCATAGCATTACTGCCATTAATGGCATAATATGATTACCTATTCACAAATCCACCTATTCTAAATATAGGGTAACAATACTTTCCCCATGATAGGCTACTGCTGCTCACGTTTTTTTTAATTTTCTTTTCATAGTACTAGTAAGAACAACATTTGTTAATCATTAGCCCATAATTCTTGAAATCATTATTGGTCAAAAACATCTCATTCTTTAATCTTACCTATTTCTATGTACCCAAAACTAACACCATGTACACCACTTCCCCACCATATCAATATAGAAGGAACAATTAAGAATAACTTCACAATAAAGTGTCTAACCTGAACAAAGTTGGCGAGAATTTCCTCTCAAAGCAGCGAGTGAAAGCAAATTGTACTGTTAACCGTCGTGCCCCTCTCTCTGTTACTATCTGATTCTATTATTAATAAATAGGGTAAACTCTTCCCACTTAAATTCATCCTTATATTGGTCACATAATTAAATAAATTGTGGTTTTGACCCATTAAACTACTAATTAAACTAATTATCTAAAATACACAAAACTTTTCATAAATCCTCAAAATTTATTCGGAACTCCATAGAAATAAATCAAATATGGAACTTGATTAAAAAGTACATTCTGAACCTATTGGAATCACTAAAACACTATTCCGGGGTCGTCTTGACTGAAGGTTGACCGTGATCAAGCTTACTCCATTTAAACTCAAGAACCTAACTAATGACTTAAGTCACTTTCGAACACCTCGAGGATCTGTACTACATATCCTCGTAAGTCATAAATCGCGTATACAAACAACGGGGAGAGCTAAAATGGGAAAATTCACAAAACGACTAAGAGGGTCGTTACATCAAGGCCTCGAACTTGCTCATAAAGGTCAAGGAATCTTGACAGCCACGTTCATAGGCCAACCTTCATGTTCGTGAATAGAAAGTCGACCTGGATGGTCCATGCTACTTCTCTATAATTGTGATGGATCAACCACATTTATAAAGGCCAGTCCAGGTCAGCTCCTATGATTGCAACACGTGTCCTGCGTTTGCTATGAAGGACCCCTGTCAGTATATATGTTTCCTCCCTTTGTTTTCAACTGAAAAACTAAGTATAAAATCACTATTAGAGGTATTGAGAGTTCAAAAATTTGTAGGAGATCATAAATTGGAGCTAGGATTGAGTTGGGAACATTAAAGTGATCATTTCCCCACCCTTTATCTCTTAAGTTTTTGGCTAATTTTCCATAATTCATAGTTAAATTCTTATTTTTCTTTGAGCTTGGAGGACTGTTTTGGGCATGGAATTGAGGGCTGATCATGCCCTATTTTTTAGCACGAGCTCAATATGAACCAATGAAATTTGTGGTAGTTTTAAATTTATGATTCTGTAAGTGGCCTCCATAAGGGATTTTTAGCTTAGTTTCTGACCCGGAGTGTAAATTCGCATTATGTGTATCAATATTCTTGTCTTGATATGTAGATTGTTGTTTTGATAGCGCGACAACAGTTCGAGGCTTCTTAAAAGGGAAAAGCTCTGTTATAGTAGTTTTCACGTGCTTTCGATGGCGTTTAGGCAGGTTAGGCTTACCCTTATTCTATACTTTACTTGATTATAGTTTTAGTGTGATATTGTGCTAGTTTTGGGGGGTTCTTACAACCCAAATACTCTTTTAGCAATTTTTGCTGAATATTTCCAATTAGGTCCCTTTTAAGGTATAATTCGACCCCCATTTTCCCTGAAGTTATTATACGATTATCCTTTGGGATTGGACTTAGATTATGTAGTGCCTTGTGATGGGATTGAAAAGCCTTATCCTAGGTTTGGGTAGGTGCTTACCTTAGGTTGGTTTTTTTAGACTGGTGGTGGGCCCCACCATTTTTTTTAAGATAAGATGCTTAGGATGACCTCCCTTTGGACCTAAATAATTACAAAACCGCTTCCTTAGGCTATTACTTGGGTTTGGGTTGAATTAGTCTTTATAATAAGCTTCGTTAGATTCATTATCCCGGGTAGGGAAGTATTTGACCGTAAATCTCATTTTTTGACTTAATAATAACCGAAACCCACTTCTTCATAAAGTATTTGGCCGCTTAAAATTAAAATTTATGATTAAATGGACTTGACATGACTTGAAACACTAGGATATCACAATATATTGCTATTATCTATTAGTTTCGATTTGAGTCCAATATTTGTTATACAATTATTATCGATTAGTTCTGGTTTGAGTCCGATATCTGCTATATTGTTACTATTCACTAGTTCTAGTTCGAGTCTGGCAGTTATTATCATCACTATTACTAATCTGGGGTTAGGAATCCAGTGGAGACTGGTAGGATTTGTGGTTATGGTTGGAAAGGGAGTATAAGGTACGCATATCACACATGTTGGCTCATTTTACGTTCAGTATTGTTATTATCATGTCCCTACTTTAGTATTATTCATTGCTTGTACCCAGCATGCTTATGGGGGCTCTGTTGTCTTTATTTCTCCTTGTGTGTGCCTTCTTGACTTATAGGGGTCCACTTAGGTTATAGCTAGACTTTTATTTTCGCTCTCGAGCTATGGCTTGAGTTGTAGTATTCGTAGGGCACGTGGTGTCCAAGGATAGGACTATGGTATCCCCAACAAAGATTATAGAAGTTTGTGAATAGGCTAGGCCCATATCTCTCACTTAAGTTTGCAACTTTATTGGGTTGACAAGCTGTTACAGATGATTCATCAAAGGGTTTGCCTCTATTACAGCACCTATGAAAAGATTGACCAGGCAGGAGGTCCCTTTTCAGTGGTCCGATGAATGTAAGGTGAGCATTCAGAAGCTCAAGGCCTTACTCACTTCAACTCCTATTCTGACTCTTTCATTTATGGGAAAAGTGTTTACAATATATTGTGATGCTTCTAGTGTTTGTTTGGGTTATGATCTGATGTAGTTGGGCCTAGTTATAAAGTAGGCTTTGAGATAGCTGAAGGTGCACAAGTTCATTTACCTTACTCATGACTTGGAGTTGGTAATGATAGTTTTCGCACTTATATTTTTGAGGCATTACCTATATGGTGTTTATTGTGAGATATTCATCGACACCATAGTCTTCAATACATTCTCACTCAGGAGGATCTTAATTTGAGACAACGATAAGTAGATGAAGGACTTTGATCTCTCTATTTTGTACCATTTGAACAAGGCAAATGTGTTGGCGAAAGCCTTGAGCAAGAAGGTGATGACTATAGAGAGCTTTGCCTTTTATTGTGTTTTAGGGCATCTGTTGACCTCTGACATTTAGTGGGACTCGATATAGTTGGATGATAGGTGACCTTCGTAGTGGAGTTAGTCTCTATTCTAGCCAGAGATATCAGGTGGTTGTGCTCCAGAGAGATTCTTGTGGTTAAGGTTCAACGGTGAAACTATTTACTTGAGGAGGCTACCTAGAAGACCGAGAATAATATACGAACTCAGTATATTCACTTGTTCAAGCCATCAGGTACTTCTTAACTCTTTACTTTTGAGGATGAAAGTCCTTTTAATAGTAGATGTTGTAATGATCCACCAGGTCATTTTTCACTTTTTCATACTTTTTCTATATTTAGATATTTCCTATAGCTGTCGTAAGACATTTATGACTTGTTGGGACTGAAATTTTGGATCTCGATCTTTTTGTTTTGTTTATATTCTAGTTTCCCTATTTTGGAGCCTCTAAAGTTGATATAATGGTCTTTGCTAAAAACATTAGGTAAAGGGCCTCAATTGACAATTCTGACAGTTTTGTTAGCACCAGAACATGGATTTTAGGCTAGGGGGACCTTTGGTTTGGGTCCTGAGGTTTCTAGGCTCATTTTAGGCTATTGGCTGGAATTTGATAAAAAATGAACCTTGGGTATAGAACTACTTTTTGTCGAAATGACCGTTGCTAAAAATTTTGATGGTTTTGTTGAGTTCGAAATGTAGAATTTGGTAGGGCAGTATAGTTCATTTATGTTCACGGGGTCCTAAACAAATCTCAATGACCCATCCGGTGATGTTGCAACATAGCTAAAAATTCTAATGTATCAGCACCTGGTGTAGGCCCAGGACTCTTATTGCTACCGTAATGAAAATCATCATGATCGCGAGGATCTGGGAACTTTGGTCATCGTTACGATAAGGCTGAGGGTTGCGACTGTAATGGAGGAGGGCCATGGTACCGGGCCAACTTGTGAATCACGATTGTATCACTAGGCCACCACGATCATTATAGTCTTATCAGAGCGGTCCCTCAATCATGACCAAGGGGTCTCACGATCATGATGAAGGAACCCCTGGAAGTATAAATAATTCTCCCTTGATTTTTCAGCCATTCTTCTAAGTCCAAAAACACCATAGTTGATTGTGGAGCTTAGAAAATTGTGTGGGAAAGTTAAATTGAAAATAGGAATAGTTAGAGGTTGATAAAGTGATCATTGTCCGGTCAGTAACTCGCAATTTCTTGGTTGAATTTTGATTAAATTCTCTAGCTTGTTCTTAATTTATCCATTCTTTAGACTTTTTTCTGTTATAGTATTGGTATGGTATTGTTCAAATTGTCGGTGGGTTATTATTGTTTGATTAGTCATTTGGTCGATTCCAGATTATTTTAGCCGATTAGGGGGCTTAGGGATAGATTTTGGTCTTGAACTTCCTTAGGAAGGTAATTGTTTCTCCTTTAGGACTTGACTTAGCATACTGAGGGCCTTCAAATTAAGTATAGAAGCTTTAGCCTAGGTTCGGGTAGATGTTTGCCTTAGGATGGGTTCCTGGGACTTTTAGTTGACCTTATCGCCCTTTATACAGTAGGTTGCCTTAGCCCAGCGTCCACTTTTTTATAAATGATTATAGTATTATTTCGAGAGACTTGTTACATGGATTGGGTTTGATTAAAATCTATAATATGTTCATTAGCTTTGGTACCCTTGGCATGTTAGTATTTTGGCCTTAAATCACGATTTTTAACCTACTAAATGGAATCTTGCACTCCTAATAAATTTGACCTTCTAAAATAGGAAAATGGATGATATAGGCTTGGAATTAATCAGAACCTTAGATAACTATTGCGTAAGTCATGTTTATTAGTTTTGGTTAAAGTTTGGCACCTGGTTTACTATTTATTACCTATTAGTTTCGGTTTGAGTCTGGCATCTGGTACACTGTTTATTGTTCGATAGTTTTTGTTTGAGTTTGGCATTTATTATTAATGTTCTTTGGTTGGAAACTAGGTTGAGACTAGTAGGATTTATTGTTATGGCAGAAGGAAAGATATACAATGCTTATCACACTTCTTGTCTTGTTTTTACTTTTCTTATTGTTATACTTGGTCGTATATTAGTATTATTCCTTGCTTTCACCTACCATGCTTTTGGGGGTTTGGTTGGGTTTATTTTTCATTGTGTGTACCTTCTGGTCTTATGTGAGTCCGGTTGGATTATAGCTAGGAATTTATTTCCACTTTGAGTTATTTATATTTAATCTTCCGCATTTGCATAGCTTAGACTATTATTGCCACTTATGGCCCTCATTTATTTCCCTTCTGTATCAATTTACACTTTTTTAATGCTTTTACAAGGGGGTCCCACAATAGCAATGAAGGAACCCCTAGCAGTATGAATAATTCTCTCTTCATTATCGGCCATTCTTCTAAGTCTAAGAACACCAAAGTTGATTGTGGAGCTCTAAAAATTGTGCGGGAAACTAAAATTGAAACTAGAAATAGTTAGAGGTTGATAAAGTGATCATTGTCTGGTAATTAACTCGTAAGTTCCCGATCTAATATCCATTAAATTCTCTAGTTTGTTCTTGATTTTTCCACTCTTATTGGGACTATTTTGTTTTGTTTTAAAGCACGGATAATGCTCAATTGTGGATCATGTGATCCTTGGGATACGATGGACCTAGCGATGGACTCAATTCTCAATTCTGTCGATAGGCCCCACTATTTGTTTTTTAGCTCAATTTCTGACCCTAAGCATAAATTGGAAACATAGGTATTTTTTTTTCTTTCCTTGATGCCAAAATTATTAATTTCATAGCATGGAAGAGGTCGGCGGCTTCTCAGAACGGAAAAGCTTAAATTTAGAGGATTTTAAGTAATTTCAGCAACGTCTAGGTATGCTAGTCTTATCTTTCTTTAGACTTTTCTCCTTTATGGTATTGGTATGGTGTTGTGCTAATTGTTAGTGAGTTATTATGGTTTGGTTAGTTTTTTAGTCGATTCCTAAATGTTTTAGCCGATTAGGGTGCTTGGGGATAGATTTCAGCCATAAATTCTCGTAGGCAGGAAGTTGCATCTCTTCAAGGACTTGATTTGGCATGCTTAGGGTCTTGGGATTGAGTTTAGAAGTCTTATCTTAGGTTTGAGTAGATACTTGCCTTAGGTTAGTATTTGAGTAGATACTTGCCTTAGGTTAGTATTGTACTCATAATTTTGATGATTAACAAACCTGATTGAGGGACCTGGTACCTGAGATGTATGAGTACGTGGTCAACTGGTGTCCGACAGCACTGCACGAGTGTGTGTGGATATCTTCTGCAAGATCTGATCCTCATATTGATGATTCATAGTCACTATGATACTATGCTTTGGTTTGAAGATTTGACCAACTAGATGACGGAATAGATGAAGGAACAAGTACACGCATTAGGCCTATCTCAAGGGGAATTAGGGAATCAAGATCTCTGTGGGAACAAAGGAACAAGTTACATGATTGAAATGACCATTCAAGGGGGAATGCTTATTCAAGAGGAACTATCTCTCAGAGGGATCTTATTTTTTATGGACGAAGTACGCCAACCAGGATGATTCGTATGAGTCAACTTTGACAGCTATCCACAACTGTAAAGGTGTTGCAAATTGTGATAGCTTGTAGTATTATGGTCCTTCCCTCTCAACCAATAATAAAAAATCAAGTTTTTCCCTCCCACATGCTCCCTATATATGCATCATTATGTGGGATGAAAACCTAGCTGTTACAAATCCAAAAATTGATACATCTATCAACAAAAATCTCATTGTTTTTAAGCTCAAAGATTTTACAACAAGGGACATGGTCTAAGTCAAGATAGTCATTTCTAGTCCATTGTTATTTGAGTCATTGTAATTATGCTGAATTTTAAATCTACTGCTCTGATGAGAAGAAAGTGTAGATGTCGTTATTTCTCTTTTCTCATGAAGAACTAAATCAACTAAAGGTAGTTGATAGTTGGGCTTAAAGTTAGCTAAGGAGTGTCGACTAGAGTTAATTGACTGTAGGCTATAGTTGGTGTGCTAAAGCATAGCTCAGTGTTGTCATTAGTTCATGGGAATGGGGTTAAGAGTGTAACCATAGTATTACGACGGAGATTCTGTAATCTAACCATTGCTCTTGTTCTAGTGAAATTTGTTGGGAAAATCCTTTGAGGTAGATCGTGTCTTTATTCCCTTGGGCAAGGAGGTTTCCATGTACATATCCTATATTATTTACTATTTTTAGATGCTAGCACTCGTACTCTCTTATTTTCATATTTTTCACTGACTAGTGTGTAATTGTTCTGAGTTAAGGACATGATCCCTTGACTAGCGATGGATGGATATAAGCCTTCAGTTAGTATCATAGCAGTGTTCTTCCTAAATAGCTAACACCTAGAAAGGATCCTATCTCAATGGCTTCTCCATCACATCTCAAGAAAAACACGTCAGACCAGATCCCTGGTGAGTATAGAAAGAGGGATGCAAGGGTATCAAAATGTACTGTTGAGAGAAAATATCAGAAATGCAAGAAATTAGAGGCAAACACAAAGGTATCTTTTCCCATCCCTAAAAAGATCAAGTTGTCATCTTGGACAATGAAAAGTTAGATTTTTCCTCTGTCTCCTCTTTAGGAACTCAAGTTGAAACGGGTTCCCAAGTCCAACACATGAAATACCAAGGATGAAGGGTGAGAGAGATAATCTAAAACATGCCTATATATATTGGTTTCTTAATGCACATGATTGGAAGAACAAAAGATCTTCTCTCACTCAAGCCATTTTAAGGAGAAAGTCTCTCCCTTGGAATTGGAAACATTGACATAACATTGGTGCATGAAATTATAAATTGTGTACTATGTAAATGGTTGAAGTACAGTTACTCAATGGATCTTAGATATGCGTCAAAAAAAATAATGTGTTACAGATGATAATGCTTATTTTAGGCATAAGAACATAGGACATGCCAGCTCCCCTCTCCTATAGTAACTTGTCTCAGAGGACCTGGTCCTTGGGTTGCCTAAGTTGAATTGTACTGACAATAAGACTTGTGACTCTTGTGTGTAGTGAAAGTAAACTAGGTCCCCAATCAAGCAGAAGAAGCATTATTTGTATCCTCAACCAATTGGATACATAATCTACAGTAAGAGAGAACATGTTGTATGAAGAGAGTGTCTATTTCATTCTTGATGTATGTAATGACCTCGAACAATTTTTAATTCTTTAAAGAGTTGATGAGGTAGTTTATGAATTAGCCTTGCCTTCATCCTTCTTAGCTATTCACCCTATTTTTCATGTGTTGATGCTTTAGTGCTATATTTTGGATAAGTCTCACAAGCTCTAGTTGGACTTGATATAGTTGGATGATAGGTTAACCTTGGTAGTAGAGTCAGTGTCTATACTGGCAAGAAATTCCAGGTGTCTATTCTCAAGAGATATTCTTGTGGTTAAGGTTCAATGGAGACACAATCTAGTTGAGGAGGCTATCTAAAAGATATAGCATGATATGTGAACTCAGTATGTTCACATGTTCGAGCCTTCATGTACTTCTTAACTATTTACTTTCATGGATGAAAGTCCCTTTATTAGTGGATGTTGTAATGACCCTCCAAGTCATTTTTTTCTTTTTTGTGCTTTTTCTATATTTAGACCATTCCTATAGCTGCCAGAGATATTCATGACTTGTTGGGGATGACAGTTCAGTTCCATGGCATTTCATTATGTTTTTCTACTAGTTTCCCTGTTTTGGAGCCTGTGAAGTTGTGAAAATAGTCTCGGCTAAAAACATCAGTTGAACGACCTCGGATAACAATTTTAAAATAGTTTTGTTAGCACCAAAATATGGATTTTAGGCTAGGGGGACCTTTGGTTTGGGTCTGAGACTTCTAGGCTCATTTGGGGCTATTGGCTGGAATTTGGTAAAAATAAAACCTTGGGTGTGGGATCCATTTTTTTTAAATGACCTTTATTGGAAATTTTGATGGTTCTATTGAGTTTGAAATGCAGAATTTAGTAGGGCAGTATAGTTCGTTTGAGTTCATGGGATTCCAAACAAATCTTGAAGACCTATTTGGTGATGTTGTAACATAGCAAAAAATGCTAATACATCAGCACCTGGTATAGGCCCAGGTCTCTTATCGCTACTACAATGAATACCTTTATGATCGTGAGGGTCTGTGAACCTTGGGCATCGCAATTGCGAGGCTGAGGCTCGTAACCACAATAAAGGATGGAAGTGGGACTGGTCCAGCTTGTGCATTGCGATCGTATCACTAGGCCACCATAATCATGATAGTCCTATTAGAGGTGTCCCGCGATCTTGACCAATTGGTCCTGCGATCATGATGAAGGATATTTTTTAGCCATTCTTCTAATTCTAAAAATACCATAATTGATTGTGGAGCTTAGAAAATTGTATGGAAAAGTTAAATTGAAGCTGGGAATAGTTATAGGTTGATAAGTGATCATTGCCCGGTCAGTAACTTGTAAGTTCCCTATTTAATTTTGATTAAATTCTCTAGTTTGTTGTTAATTTATCCACTATTACATGGAATATTTTGGGGTTGTTATTAATCTTGGATTGTGCTCAATTTTGGAGCAAGTGATCTTTGAGCTAAGTGGGACCTAGTGACGGACTCAATTCTTAATTTTATTGGTGGGTCCTACTATTTGATTTTAAGCACGATTTCTGACCCGGTGCATAAATTCTTAATATGGGTATCATTATTCTCATCTTGATGCCTAGATTATTAGTTTGAAAAAAGTGGTTGTGGTAAGAGGCTTCTCAAAATGGAAAAGAATAGATTTAGAGGATTTTAAGCGCTTTAGGTGACGTCCAGGTAGGCTAGGAGTACCTTTCTTTAGACTTTTGTCCTTTATGGTATTTTTATTGTATTATGTAAATTGTTGGTGGGTTATTATGGTTTGGTTAGTCGTTTATTCTATTCCAGATTATTTTAGCTGACAAAAGGGCTTAAGGGTAGATTTCGGCCTTGAAGTCCCTTAGGAAGTTAGTTGCTTCTCCTTTAATGCTTGACATAGCATACTTAGGGCCTTTTAATTTAGTATAGAATCTATATCCTAGGTTCGGGTAGATGTTTTCCTTAGGTTGAGTTCCTGGGACTTGTCGTTGACCTTATTGCCCATTTTATGGTAGCTTGCCTTAGGCCAGCGCCCTCTTTTGTCATAAATGATTATAGTATTGTTTTGAGAGACTTGTTATACGGATTGGGTTTAGTAAAAATCTATACTATGCTTATTTTCTTTGATACCCCTGTAATGTTTGTATTTGGGCCAAATCACATTTTTGACCTAGTAAATGGAATCTTGCGCTCCTAATAAATTTGGCCTTCTAAAATGGGAAAAAGGACTAGATAGGCTCGAAATTAATTAGAACTCCGTTTTACTACAGCATATGGCATATGTATTCATTTCGGTTCAAGTCTGGCACTTGGTTTGCTGTTTATTACCTATTAGTTTTGGTTCGAGCCCGACATTTATTATTATTGATCTTTGGTTGGAAATTAGGTTGAGACCGATAGGATTTATGGTTATAACAGAAAGAAGGATATATGGTACGCTTATCGCACATCTTGGCTTGTTTTTACTTTCCTTTCTGTTATTCTTGGTCGTATATTAGTATTATTCCTTGCTTTCACCCACCGTGCTTATGAGGGTTCGGTTGGTTTTATTTTTCATTATGTGTACCTTCTGGACTTATGAGGTTCCAATTAGATTATATTTAGGTATTTATTTCTGCTTTTGAGTTATTTATATTCGATCTTCCGCATTAGAATAGCTTAGCCTTTTATTTTCTATCCTAGCCCTCATTCATTTCCCTTCTGTATCAATTTACACTTTATCAATGCTTTTTCTAGGGGGTCCTACGATCGTGATTCGGGAACCCCTGGTAGTATGAATAATTCTCGCATCATTTTCAGCCATTCTTCTTAGTTTGAAAACACCATGGTTGATTGTGGAGCTCTATAAACTGTGTGGAAACAAAAATTGAAACTAGGAATAGTTAGAGGTTGATGAAATGATCATTGTCCGATCATTAACTCATAAGTTCTTGGTCTCATTTCCATTAAATTCTCTAGTTTGTTCTTGATTTTTACACTATTATTGGGGCTATTTTGGGTTTTTTGTTAGGATCAAATAATGATTTACTTTGGAACAAGTGATCCTTGAGATAATAGGGACCTAGTGATGGTCTCAATTCTCAATTCTATCGACGGTCCCCACTATTTGATTTTTAGCTTGATTTTTGACTCGGCGTATAAATTGGCAATATGGGTATCGTTATTTCTGCCTTGATGCCAACATTATTAATTTTATAGCATGGCAAAGGTCAATGGCTTCTAAGTAGGGAAAATCACTAATTTAGAGGATTTCGAGCTCTTTCTACGACGTCCAGGTAGGCTAGAGTTATCTTTCTTTAGACTTTTCTCCTTTATAGTATTGGTATGGTACTGCGCTAATTGTTGGTGAGTTATTTTGGTTTTGCTATTTTTTTAGTTGATTCTCAAATATTTTAGCCGATTTGGGGGCTTGGGGATAAATTTCAACCGTGAATTCTCATAGGCTGGTAGTTGCTTCTCCTCTAAGACTTGATGTATCCCACTTAAGACATTGGTATTGAGTTTAGAAGCCTTCTCCTAGGTTTGGGTAGATGCTTACCTTAGGTTTGTGTTGTACTCTTAGTTTAGTTGATTAATAAACCTCATGGAGCGACCTGGTACATGAGATGTATGAGTTCGTAGTCAACTGGTGTCTGATAGCACTACACGAGTATGTGTGGATATCTTCTAGAAGATCTGATCCTCATATTGATGATGCATAGTCACTACGGTACTATGTTTTGTTTTGATGATTTGACAAACCTGTTGACGGACCAGATGAAGGAATAGGTACACGCACTAGGCTTATCTCAAGGGGAACAAGAAAATCAGGATCTCAGAGGGAACAAGGGAACAATTTACATGATTGAAATGATCATTCAAGAGGGATTGATTATTCAAGAGGAACTATCTCTTAGAGGGAACTTATTTTATAGGGACAAGGTACACCAACTAGGCAGATTCGTATGAGTTAACTTTGACAGCTATCCATATCTGTAAATGTGCTGCCAATTGTGGCAACTTGTAGTACTGTGGTCCTTCCCTCTCACCCAATAAGAAATAATCAAGGTTTTTATTCCAACATGCTCCATATATAGACATCATTATGTGGGATGAAAAACTAGTTTTTGCAAATCCAAATATATATATCTCTTAACAGAAATTCATTGTTCTTAAGCTCAAAGCTCCTACAACAAGGGACATGCTCTCTTTTGAGATAGTCAATTTTTAGTCAATTGTTGTTTGAATTTTTGTAATTGTGCTAAATTATAAACCCACTCCACTTATGAGAAACAAGTGTAGGTGTCATTATTTCTCTTTTCTTATGTTGAAGTAAATCAACTAGAGGTAGTTGATAGTTGGGCTAGAGTTAGCCAAGGAGTGTCGACCAGAGTTAGTTGACTGTAAGCTATAGTTGGTGTGCTATAGCGCAGCTCGATGTTGTCATTAGTTTAAGGGAATAGGGTTTAAGAGGTAAACTATAGGATTATGAGAGAGATTCTGTAATCTAATCATTGCTCTTATTCTAGTGATATTTGTTGGTGAAAATCCTTCGAGGTAGCTTGTGGTTTTACTCCCTTGAGCAAGGAAGTTTCTATGTAAATATACTATGTTCTTTACTACTTTTAGCTGTTAGTACTCATATTCTCTTGTCTTTCTATTTTCTAATGACTCGTGAGTGATCGTTCTGAGTCAAGGACCTGGTTACTTTACTTGTGGTGGACAGATATAAGTCTTCAATTGGTATCAGAGCGGTGTTCTTCCTAAAAGGCTAACACCTAGGAAGGATCCTATCTTAATGGCTACTCCATCACATCTTAATGAAAAAACATCAGACCAAGGTCCTTGGCGAGTACAGAAAGAAGGATGCAAGTGAAGTAAAATATCTTGTTGAGAGAAAACATCAGAAATGGAAAGAATCAGATGCAAACACAAAGTTATCTAGTCCCATCTCTAAAAAGGTCAAGCTGATGCTTTCAGCGTGTACAAATAAGAGTCAGATTCCTCTTTGGGAACTCAAGTTGAAATGGGTTCACAAGTCCAACACATGAAATGCCAAGGAGGAAAAGTGAGAGAGGGAAGCCAAAACATACCTAAAGATAGTGGCTGCTTAATGCATATGATTTGAAGAACAAATGATCTTTCCTTACTAAAGATAATTAAAGGAAAAAGTGCTTCCCTTGGAATTGAAAAGATTGAAAAAACATTGGGGCATGAAATTAAAAATTATGTACTATATAAATTGTTGAGGTACAGTCACCCAATAGGTTTTAGAATGCGCCAAAGGAAATGAAGTGTTCTAGATGGTGATGCTTACTTAAGGCACAAGAACACATGATATACTAGCTCCTCTCTCCTATAGTAACTGGTCTTAGAGGACCTAGTCTGTGAGTCGCCTAAGCTGAAACAAGACTTGTGACCCATGTGTGAAGTTAAAGCAAAACAGGTCCCCCATCATGCAAAAGAAACATTATCTTTATCCTCTGCCAATCGAATACAAAATCTACAACAAGAGAGCACATGTTGCATGAAGAGAGTATCCATGTCATTCTTGATGCATCTGATGATATTGAGTAGAAAAGAAAGCTTGGATGATACTGACCTAAAAGAATTGCTTCAAATTTAAGAGGTACAAATGATATTAGAAGCTCTACTGATCCGGGTAAGGTGAGTACTGAAAAAGAAATCAACCTGTTGACATCCTAGAACAAGGTTCCTATCAAGGTCCCTCAGAAAATAAGAATTAAGGGATGGTTCAAATGTTTCTTCTCACTGATCAGTAGTAGACAATCAACAAGATAAGTAACTTGGTACCTTCATCTCTCTACCTTTAGAATCCTTTAAGTCCCAACCAAATTTTTTTCCCAAAGGAATCCCCATAGAGCTTGGTTCAAAAAATCTCTCCGGCAACACCATCGAGGCAACATATCTTGAAACTGAAACTGAAATTTTGAGCAAGTTATTATCTGAAATAGTGTCTGGTGAAGAATATGGAGACTTCTCTCATAATATTGAAAAGAAAGATTTCCATCTAATTGAGGACCCGGACCAGGGACCTGGTGCATTAATAGGTCAAAGTTTTAGTAGAGGTATATGTGATGAGGATGTTTTGTTATTTGTGAAAACTATTGAAAAGTTGTGTAAAGAGGGTCTGCCATAGGAGAAATGAGATTCATCAAATATCTTGGCTAGTAATGTGGCCAAAAGGCATGAGAAAGATGTGTCCAAGATGATTAAGAAGAAGATTGGAACTAGAAAATTAAGGACGAGAGATGTTAAGGTGGATTTATAGTCAAAGAAAAGGAAACAAAATATTGTGTCTGACACTAAGGGACCAGGTACTCAGAAAAAGGGTCAAAGATTGAATGCACAAGACAAGAAATTGACTTGGGAAAAACTACAACCTGTTCTGAGAAAAGAAACTGTCCTTTGAGGGAAAGTAGTTGATCCAGATATTGCAAAATTGCCCAGAATGGTAGACTTGATGTCCTTCAAGTATGTGGTTGTATCTATTTGATTAACCTCTCTTGATTTACATATAAATAAGGTTATGGAGCTTTATGTCAAGATGGTCTTTGGTTTTGAAAACAACAACTTAGTTATCCATTTGAGGATAATGCAGATTAACTTAGATGAAAAAAATTTGATCAGATATTTGAGATACCTAATGAATGGATCTGGTCCCTAAAAAAGCTGAAACTCAATGCCTTGCCTATGGATTTCTTCTCAATAAAATGTTTAAGTTCTTTAAGGTTTCGCTGAAAGAAGGTATCCCAGGGACCAAAAAGTAGATGTTTATTAAAAGGAAAAGTGGTGTGACCAATCATTCAGTAATTTTAGATCTGATCTTGACTCAAAAAGGGCAACTACAAAGGTAGATCACATAACTGCTTTTGTTGGCCAAAAGGATGGTGAAATTGCTCAATCTTTGTTAGCCCTACAATAACCCTCCTCAGGTTTAACTGAAGGACCAGGTAACTTGGATGTTCTTAGAATAAAAAATACTCATCTTGCCGCTAAGGTTGCTGAATTGACCAACAAGTTCCTCAAGGTTCATGATATTGCTGATGAACACATGAGTATAATCCTCAAATCACTTCCTAAGCTCTCCTCTTAAGCCTCATGTCTTCGCTAAGAATCCTATCCTTGTTGTAATACCTTCTCTTTGTGTCATATGTCTGTGGAAAGTGCTTTGATGTGTTCTCTTATATTTCATTTGCAATGTGTGTTTGACTATCTTGTGATTGAATGACATTCTGGCTAGTGTTTGTCTATTCCCTTCTCTTGAGCTCTTACTTATCTATTCATGTTGTTGTTTCCCCAGTGGCCACGAGTTAACCTGAAATAATATACTTCTACTTAGTTTACCATTAATCTTTTTAATCATGCCAAAAGGGGGAAAACCCATGTAAATGAGTTACTATTTGTGAAACCATAGCTATGGTAACAGGGGGAACAAATAAGGAGAATAAGTATGGTGTTAGAGGGAAAAGAACAAAAATGAGTGTTGGTGTGAAGAGGAACATCCTAATTGGGCTTAAGTTTGTCATCATCAAAAAGGGGGAAAATGTCTTATTCTTCGTTTTGATGATTGACAAGCTTATTCTTGGTTCAAATGATTGTCAAACTCATAAAGGGACTGGAAATGATGTTTTCTAGAGATGATGACGATATGGGGAACTAATGAGGATGATTTTTTTGATAGGGGGAACTTAAAAAGGAGTTGATACTCTTAGCTGGTAGGAGAGACTAAAGAAGGGATAAATGCTGATAGAAAACTCTCTGAACTTGCAGCTATATTGGTTATCGAGTTGTCATCAACAAAAAGGGGGAAAATATTGTACTCATAGTTTTGATAATTACCAAACCTCGTGAAGGGACCTGGAAAATGAGATGTATGAGTATGTGGTCAACTGGTGTCTAACAGCACTGCATGAGTGCGTGTGGATATCTTCTGGAAAATTTGATCCTCATATTAATGATGTATAGTCACTATGGTACTATACTTTATTCTGATGATTTGAAAAACCTGCTAAGGAACCAAATGAAGGAATAGGTACATGCACTCGGCCTATCTCATAGGGAACAATGGAATTAATATCTCAGAGGGAACAAGGGAACAAGTTGCATGATTTAAATGATCATTCAAGAGGGAATGATTATTCAAGTTGAACTATCTCTCAGAGGGATCTTATTTCATAGGGACTAGATGAAGGGACTAGGTTCACCAACCAGGCCAATTCGTATGAGTCAACTTTGACAACTGTCCATAGCTATAAAGGTGTTGCCAACTGTGATAACTTGTAGTACTGCAGTCCATCCCTCTCAACCAATAATAAACAATTAAGATTTTCCCTTCCACATTCTCCCTATATATATATCATTATGAGGGATGAAAACCTAGCTTTTGCAAATCCAAAAATTGATATATCTCTTAGCAAAAGTCTTATTGTTCTTACACTCAAAGCTCCTATAACAAAAGAACCTTCTCTGAGTTAATATAGTCATTTTTAGTCCTTTATTGTTTGAATCTTTGTAATTGTGCTAAATTGTAAACCTACTCCTCTTATGATAAGTAAGGCTAGGTGTCATTATTTATCTTTTCTTATGAAAAAGTAAATCAACTAGAGATAGTTGATAGTTGGTCTAGAGTTAGCGAAGGAGTGTTGACTAGAGTTAGTTGATTAAAGTATATAGTTGGTGTGATATTGCGCAACTCGGTGTTGTTATTAGTTCAAGGGAATGGGGTTAATAGGTTAACCATAGGATTATAAGAGAGAGTCTACAATCTAACCAGTGTTTTTGTTTTAGTGAAATTTGTTGGTGAAAATCCTATGAGGTAAGTCATAGTTTTACTCCCTTGAGCGAGGATGTTTCCACGTAAATATCCTGTGTTCTTTACTATTTTCAGCTATTAGTACTCGTATTATCTTATCTGTGTAATTTGTATTAAATTATATGTGATCATTCTGAGTCAAGGACCTAGTCGCTTGACTAGTAGTGGATGCATAAAATACTTCATTTTAGTTCTCGAGACTTGTAGTTAACCTTATCACCCTCTTTAAGGTAGGTCGCCTTAGGGAAACACCTTTTTTTTTCATAGATGATTATAGTATTATTTTGAGAGAATTGTTACAGGGATTGGATCGTTTAATCGCTGCACAATGCTCGTTATCTTTGGTACCATTGGCATGTTAGCATTTTAGCCTTAAATCGCGTTTTTTGACCAAGTAAATAGGATCTTGCACTTTTAATAAATTTAACCTTATAAAATGGGAAAAAAGTATTAAATAAGCTTAGAGTTAATTTAGATTGCCTTACCGCTGTGTATGACATGTTTATTAGTTTAGGTTTGAGTTCTGCTCCTAGTTTACTATTTACTACCTGTTACTTCCAGTTTAAGTCCGACATCTGGTACACTATCTGTTTTCCTATAGTTCTAGTTCGAGTATGACATTTGTTATTATTGATATTTGGTTTGAAATCAAGTTGATGTCGGCACGATTTATGGTTATGGTTGAAGGAAGGATATACAGTACGCTTATCACATATTATGGCTTGTTTTTACTTTACTTATTATTACACTTGGCTTTATATTAGTATTACTCCTTTGTTTCTACCACCATGCTTATAGGGTTTGGTTGGGTTTATCTTTCATTATGTGTATCTTCTGATCTTATAGAGGTCCAATTAAGTTATAGCTAGGTATTTATTTCTGGTTTTGAGTTATTTATATTTGATCTTCCTAGTTTGCTTAGCTCAGCCTCTTATTTCCATTTATAACCCTCAATTATTGCCTTTCTGTATAGATTAACATATAATTTAGGCTTTTACATTAATTGAGCTCAATTGGCCTATGATGCCTATTTTGGACCCCATGTTTTTGTACTCATACTACACTTGTGCATCTTTTCCCTAATGTAGATCCTAGTATAAGTCATCAGTATTGATGACGCACTCAAGCTGATCCTTTTCCTTCTGCTTTAGTACTAGTATGATTTTGTGTATCTGGAGATTACTTGTATATTTTAGCACTTATCTAGTAATCTTTGTGTATAATGTGTCTTGTATTGTCCTTACCAGGTCTTGGAGGGATTCATTTGGTGTATTCTATCTCTTTCCTTCTTTTTGTTATGCCATGCGTGTATATATCTATTATAGTAGCTTACTATTACTTTTTATCCTTATTTTTCTCTCTTCCTCATGTTATCCCATTACTTACTGTCCTGGGTTGTTTTGGCTTACCTACTGGAGGGTTTAATTAGGTTCTATCATGACATAAATTTTTGGGTCGTGACAGTTTGGTTTCAGAGCCTAGTTTAATCTACATAATTGGTGCAAGAGCAAATGTCTAGTAGAGTCTTGCGGATTTGTATGTTGACATTCATATCCTATCTTCAAAAGGCTACAGTGAATTTGAGCGTGCCTCAAAGACGAGTTCACAGGGTTACAATAGGGTTCTATGTTAGTGGCTGAGTATGAGGCTAGATTTTATGAGCTAGCTAGACATGCCACCATGATTCTACCTACTGAGCATGAGAGAGGGTGATGCTTTGTCAGAGGGTTTAGACTTCCAATTTGTATGGTTACCCAGAGTCTGGTATCATTAGGTAAATCATTTATAGATATTGTTGACCATGCTCATACTATGTAGGATTTGCATCACGAGGCCCGTGGGGGCAGCAATAAGAGACCTCATCATTAGAGCAGTTACAGTGGGAGCCATAGTGGTTCACAATTTAGTTGTAGAGGTTTCCAAGGTCGGTATCCACAGCAGCATCCGTGCTTGTTCATGTAATGCTATAGATTTTAGATTAGGTCAGCCTAGGTATAATAATTTTAGTGGCTAGGGTAGTGGTCAGCTATCGAGGGATATTCAGTCAGGGTCTTTAATCCAAGGTAGCCATTATGGTTCAACCAGACTTCCTTGTTAGGTTGGAGTGTTTATGGCATACTTTAATTATGGTGTTGTGGGTCATTTTTTCCAAATATTTCCCCGGTGTGGGAAGATTCAGCCTTCTACATAGCCTATTCTGCTAATTAGGTCAGTGATGCTACCAGCCAAGGGTAGTGCACAAGGCTATTGGGGTGGTTTCTAGGGTTCTCGTGGAGATACTCAAGCAGTCAGAGCTGGTGGTCAAGTAGGAACCTAGTTTGGAGGCAAGCGGTGTCATCTAAATGCTTTTCTTTGTAGGTCGGAGGCTGAGGCTAAGGATGTTGTTATTATATATGATTTTGGAGTGCGATCAATCGGCTTTTGCATTATTTGATCCGGGATCCACTTATTCTTATATTTCTATGTATTATACATCTTTGTTGGGGTTGTCATGTGAGCCATTATCTGTGCCTATAGGTGTAACTACTCCCATTGGTGATTCTTTAGTAATGGATTGTGTGTAAAGATCTTGTGTTGTGACTTCAAGATTATGATACTCAGGCCAATCTTTCTGCACTTGCTTTGGTTAAGTTTGACGTGATTCTGGGCATAGACTTGTTATCCCCTTATAATGTGGTCTTGGATTGCTTTGCAAAGACAATAACCTTAGCTATACCTGACATACCTTCCGTTTTATAGCAGGGTGCTTATAGCAACACGCCGATGAGGATTATTTCTCATTTTTGAGCTAGGAGACTGGTATCGAGGGGTGTATGACTTATGTTGCATATGTTTGTGATGTTAGTATTAAGAGTCCTTTCCTTGACCCTATCCCTGTTGTCCATGAGTTTTCTGATGTCTTTCCTACCGAGCTACCTAGCCTTCCTTATGAGAGTGATATAGACTTTTCTATGATCTTGTGTCGTGCACTTGGCCCATTTCTATTGCACCTTATCGTATGGATCTTACTATGCTAAATGAGCTAAATGTTCAGCTTCAGGATCTTTTAGGTAAAGGATTTATTAGGCCGAGTGTCTTTCCTTAGGGTTCTCTCATTCTGTTTATAAAGAAGAAAGACAAATCTATGCCTATGTGTATTGATTACATGTAGTTGAATAAGGTGATAGTGAAGAATAAGTATCCTATGTGTGTATCGATGATCTATTTGATAAGCTATAGTGTCTAGCCTTGTTTTCTAAGATTGACTTGAGATCTGGCTACCATTAATTGAGGATTCCAGTGGAGGACATCCCTAAGACAACCTTTAGGACTCACTATGACCATTACGAGTTCCTGGTGATGTCTTTTGGGTTGAACGATACCCAACCACATCATAGACATAATTAACCGTGTGTTCAGGCCTTATTTGTACACCTTTGTGTTCATGATTATTTGATGACATCCTTGTTTACTCGACGAGTAGGGATGGGCACGAGAAATATTTGAGGATTATGCTCCATATTATAAAAGATTGATGGCTTTATGCCAAATTCTAAAAATTCAAGTTTCGGCTTGATTCTATCAAATTCTTGGGGCATGTGGTGTCCAAGGATAGGACTATGGTAGACCCAAGAAAGATTGAGGCAGTTTATGATTGATCCAAGCCCACATCTCTGACCGAAGTTTATAGCTTTATTGAGGTTGCAGGATATAATAAATGGTTCGTCAAAGGGTTTTCCTATATTGCAATACTTATTAACAGATTGACTAGGCAGGAGGTCAAATTTTAGTGGTACGATGAGTGTGAGGTGAGCTTTCTGAAGCTCAAGGTTGTACTCGCTTAAGCTCCTACTCTGACTCTTCCAGTTGAGGGCAAGGGGTGTACAGTACATTGTGATACTTCTTGTATTGGTTTGGGTTGTGTTCTGATACAATGGGGCCTAGTTATAGCATATGCTTTGAGATAGCTGAAGATGCACAAGTGTAACTACCCCACTCATAACTTGGAGTTGGCGGTGATAGTGTTTTTATTTAAGTTATAAAGGTATTACTTGTATGGTATTCGCGGATGTGGTAGTGGACGCCTTAAGCAGGAAGGTGGTAAGTATAAGAATCTTGGCCTTTCTTTTAGTTTTGGAGGGACTAATGGACTCAAACATTCAGTCCTTAGCCAACAGGTTGATTCAACTTGAGATTTCAAACCCCAAGAGGGTTCTTGCTAGTGTTGAGGCCAGGTCTACCTTGTTTGAGCAGATTCGAGATTGATAGTTTGAGGATAGTCAATTGTGTGGTATTCAAGATTAGGTGTGGAGGGGTGAGTCTACGAGGTCTACCTTAGACTTGGAGGGTAATTAATAGTTGATAGTCGTATTATGTTTCGAGGGTAGGAGGTTTGATTCAGTTGATATTTCAGGAGTCTCGTAGCTTTGGTTACTTTATTTACCTAGTGACAGCCAAGATGTGTAGACACATGAGATAACATTAACGGTGGGGCGATATGATGAGTAATATAGCAGATTTTATGGCTCGATGTTTGTCTTGTCAACAGGTGAAGGCCGAGCATTTGAGACCAGGTGGACTTCTTTAGAGGCTACCCATTCCTGAGTTGAGGTGGGAGTGGATTACTATAGATTTTGTGGGTTGTTTGCCTCGTACTTCTCTTGGTTATGATAGTATTTGGGTCATCATAGATCGATTGACCAATTCAGCATATTTCTTTACCTATACAGTCTTTCTACGGTACCAAGAAGTCTTGGATCTATGTTCGAGAGGTTGCTCGTCGTCACAGGATGCCCATGTCTATTATTTTTGATAAGGGTTCCCAGTTTACCTCCTGCTTTTGGAGAGGTTTTCAGGAGTAATTGGGGATCCAAGTCAACCTTGGCAGAATTTTTCATCCCTAGACTGATGGTAAGTTGGAGCAAACTATTCAGGCTTTGGAGGATATGCTTTGAGCTTATGTCATTGACTTTAGAGGTTAGCGGGAGCATTTTCTAGCCTTAGCAGAGTTTTCCTACAATAATAGCTATCATTCAAGTATTCAGATGGCACCATTCAAGTATTCATATGGCACCATTCGAATATTCAGATGGTACCAGCCCAGTATTTCTTGATTTGAAGATGTGGTGAGCTCCTACCTTCAAATAATGACCTGTCTTTCTCTACCATTTATTTTTGTCTTATTTACTTTCTTAGACAGTGTTTTATATCAATTATGACATTCTGCATTATAGTCGCCTTGTACTTGTGACAACTGAGTCTTGGGATTATGAGTAGTATTGTTCTATTTTTATTAAGGTTGACTTTGAGTTATTATTATTGATTGATCATCAAGGTATTATACTAGTTTCCTTATTTTTAGTTTCTTGTGTTTATTGAGTCAGGATGACCTACCACAAATATGTGGGGTAGGTGTCATCACAACATTTGGGATTTTGGGTCATTACAGAAAACCAAGTCCTATCAAGGTTGTTTTCCTTAACCGATTTCTTCTAAGTTTTTGAGCAAAAATTGATCGAGTATTTTCATCAAACTTCACACATATCCAAATCTCCCTATTCATGTTCTTGCAATTTATACTATTTTAATTTAATTACTGAGAATAACTCATATCAAATAGCAATCACTGCAGAAATGTGCTTTCAACAATTAGGCTACACAACTGAAGAACTTGATTTGAAGATGATTTTTTAATGGAAAAGGGTCGGAAATATTTTTCAACTATTGAAATTGGTTCAAAAATACCCTCTATTTACCTATTGGGTCAAAAATACCCCTCCATCCACCTTTATGGCTCAAATATACCCTTACAACTAACGGCCCTTGTTTAAACCATAATTAAATTTTTTATTTATTACGTGTTAACTTTCTATTGGTTGCAAATTAAACTAATTTAACCAAACCCAGACCCAACTAAAACTATCCAAACCAATCTATTAAACTAGCCCCAACATATGTAAAAGCTACAAATTGCATATTGGAACATGTGTAATTTAGTTTCTGAAATGAAGCGTGCAAGATTTCGTCTGCGTAAAAAATTGGTTTTCAGTTATAACAATGTAGTCACTAAGATTTCTTTGGAAGTGAGAACATATGCAATTGAATTTATCTATAAAAAAAAAAGGAAAAAGATATTAGGATACAATGGATGTTCATGAATTGATGTCAAAGTGTACTTCAAGACAAGTAATTGATGTTGATGACAAAATATAGGAGGAAGAAAGTTTGAGAGAACTTGCCAGTCTAGTAATTCAATGGACTAAGTTCCTGTTGAAACAATTAGATATTAAGGGTACATGTATAATTGACAATAATACATTTCTTATTTAACAGTCGGCTTATTTATTTTATTACACTATACTTATTTTTGTTTTGGTACACCATTGTCTCCCTTGCTTTACTACAAGTTGCGATGGAAATCGAGGGTCTGGATGAATCGAAACAAATGTGATAGGTTGGGGCGAGTTTAATAGATTGGGTTGGGTAGTTTTAGTGGGGTCTGAGTTTGGTTATAACATAATAAGATTTAAATTAATTTAATTTGCAACCAATAGAAAGCTGACACTTAATAAATAATTTTTTTAATTATGATTTAAAAAAGAGTCATTAGTTGTAAGGGTATATTTGAGCCACAAAAGTGGATGGAGGGGTATTTTTGGCCCAATAGGTAAACGGAGGGTATTTTTGAACCGAATCCAATACTTGAAGGGTATTTTTTGCCCTTTTCCATTTTTTTTAACTTCTTTAGTGGTTAAGTCTTGATTCATTATTCTTGCGTTTAACGTATTTTGCATTTGGGAAGCATTTTCATAGGTAAAAAATTATCGAGAATTTGTTTTCATTGTTAAGATAAATTTTACAGTCTTAAAAGGTTACTTATAATTGAGTTGAAGAGGTTAAGGTGTTGATATTAAAATTTGGTTTGCCATAATTAAAATTAACATCTCTGAGGCCCCTATTTTATCCGATTTTTGAAAAAATAGTTTTTACTTAAAGTATTTCAAAAATATAAAGAAATTTTAAAACAATTTTAAAACCACAGAGTCTCCACTTAATTTTTGTAAAGAAATTAAGAAAACTTAAGGAATTTTCTTAAAGACTTCAAAACAGAAATAAATCTTTCAGAGTACAGAAATTAGGTATGGGTTCAAGTAATGTCTTAATAAAGTTTTTAAGGTACTTAGGAACATTCATTAAAATGGTTGACAAAAATTCTTGACTAAACTAAAATAAGGTTAATTTATCAAAGATTTGATTTATTTGAAAACAATGCTAATTTAAGGAAAGGAATTTTTTTTAAATTTCTTGTAAAAATTTATCCTTATTAACTATCTTTAAAAAGTTGATAAGAAAATCTAGTAAATATATGAAAAAAGAAAAGTCTTTTCGAGACATGCAATTTTTTAAAGCGAATAAAATTAAAGGAAAATCTAAATTAATGATAGGACCTTTTGAAAAACACTAAAATGGAAGCCTGTTTGTCACATTTCAAAAATCTAGGTCGTGATGGCACCTACTAAAAACTACTTGTAGGTAAGCCAAATCCAAAATAGCTCTGTACGAGGTAGACCTCAGCGATGATAACTCATACTAGGACCAAAACAGACGGTACTGAGTAGCCATCATCGACCGACTAAGCTCAGATAAGATTTAAATATAACAAAATGCGAAAGTAGGATACGTCTAAGCATGAGAGGGTTAGAAAAATTAAAAGATAGGGCATATATAGACTATCGAGAAGAGATGTAGGTGAGTAGACTACCTCAAGTTCATAATAATAATCTATATACTAGTTAACCGGACTCTCATAAGCCCACAAGGCACAAACAACAAATAATATAACCCAATTGGCCCCCATAAGCATGACAGGCACAAATAACAAGCAAAACTAGCTACACGCAGTGAATATCAATAGATAAGTGAAGATGGAGATCGTGTAATGCAAAATGAGATGAATGCCATATCAAACAATATCATATGCTCCTCCTCTAGTAAATGTAGCTCACAAAGGAAGGACGTTGTGATATCTGTATACCTTGCCCAGACTCAAATCGGGGCTTCCAAATAATAATATGTAATATTAGGTGCCCAAACTCGAACATGCTAAAAAAGTCGATTTACACTTTTTAAATCATGTGTCTAAATAAAACGCTCCTCAAATTCATTGTTAAAATTAAAACCGTGTTTTTGAGATGCATCAACCATATAACATGAATATACAAGAATAACAAGTCTAAGTAAAGAAGAAAACCAACTGATCCACCTATATCCTGCCAGAATAGCAAGTAAAACAGTAACCCAGGGCTATCTCATTATAAAAGGGCATTATAACAGAAATAGGGCCTTGTCCGATTATTTTTACAACCCGCAAGCCTCCAAAACCATTATACCTAGGGGTACACTACCTAGAGGACCAATAATACAGTAAGAATGCCTGAAAAACCCGACCTAAAGTAAAAAATCTACCCAAACCTAGTCTAAGGCTTCCATTAATAGTCCTTCCACTACCAAGCATTCCAGACCTAGCCTCATGTGAGAAGCGACTACCTAAACTATGATCTAAAATGGAATCCTACTCTAAGGACACTAAGTAAGCTAAAAGTTTTTGAGATACCATGATAATGCACTACACAACAAAGAAGTCGCACTACTATTTAGCAAATCATCATACATATACCTTAACCGAGCTAAATCTAAAAGAAGGTAAGTTGTAACCTACATGGATGCCAAATGACGCGCTCTCAATCAATTACTCTGGGGATTTTCCTTTTTGGAAAGTCTCTGACTGCTGCCACACTATTCAAATAAGAGCATACTCGCTATGACATGAAATACAATACCCATATTGTAATTTTATACACTAGGCTGAAAATCGGATGTAAAATTGGCCCATGGGCTCCTCTAATGAAATTAAAAAATTGAACCTGCAATTAACTCCCTTGCGGGACAAGGAACACATGCTCAAAATTTGAGCAAGATTGAAGCCCAAATTGAGACTAAAATCAACCTCAAAAGATTAAGAAAAAAACAAGCTTATGCTAGGATTTTCACAGAATTTAGGATGGAATTCGACAAGGAAATTAATGGAAAATGATAAAGAGAATTGGAGTTATCTTAACTTCACTTAGATTGATGAAATTCACAATTTCCAAGCTCTCCCAACTCAACAATATTGAAAAATTAACTTAGAAATGGTTTGTGGAGACAAGTATTTATATTACCAGTATCCCTTCATCGCGTTCATAAGACCCCTTCCATGGTCGTCATGAGGGTCCACCGGATCAGACCATCGTGAACATGATAGTCCCTTCATGAATGCAAAGAATGTCCTGGCTCAAGTATTGTAGACCCTTTGTTACAAAATCGACGGGCCTATCGCGATCACAAAGGTCAATAAAATTTAACCTTTGCGAATGTGGTAACCTGGTTGTGAATGGCAAGAGGTTTTGTGCACTAACAATTAACTAAGGTTTGAAATTCTTAGAATGCGTCCTTGGGAGTCATTTGTAACCATGTACATGCAAATCAAATATGCTATCCTACTTGGAATAACATTCTGGCCTCAACAGAATTGATGAAATTACCAATGATGGTTGTTTTGATGAAATATTGGCCCAAGACCACTCATTTCTATTTTAACTGAAAATCCACCCAATAGCCTAAAATGAGTTCAGAAGCCTTGGGACCTAAATGAAAGGGTCCAAGGCCAAAAATCCATGTTTCAAAGCTAATGCAACTATCAGAATTTTAATCTGAGGTCGTTTACTAGAGGTTTGACCGAAGTCCTATTTCTCAACTTCAAAAGCTCTAAAATAAGAAAATTGGCTTAAGACTCAAATGAATTACCCAGGAACCAAACCGACATTCCAAAAAAGTCATAAATTACATGTAGCAGCTATTGGAAAACATGAAATGCAAAAAATGCAAGAAATAGAGAAAATGACTTGGAGGGTCATCACAACATCCATTACTAAAAGGACTTTTGTCCTTGAAAGTCAAGGAATAAGAAGTGCCTAAAGGCTCAAATAGGTGAGAATACTAGGACCACATGTCATGTTCAAACTCACATGTAGATTCCTTGATAGGACGGGACCTCCACTGAACCTTAATAGCTGGAATCTCTCTAGACCTTAGTCATCATACATCCTTGGATGGAATAGCAATTAGTTCCTCCTCATAAGTCAAATGGTCGTCAAGATGGATTTAATGCCACTAGAGTACATGAGACTCATCAGGAATAAACCATCGCAGAATCAATACATGAAAAATAGGATGAGTATCAAAGAATTTTTAAAGCAAAGCCAACTCATATGCCACATCACTTAGTCGCTGCTGAATTTTGAATGGACCAATATACCCAGGGTTGTTCTTGCCCATCTTTCTAAATCTCCCCATGCCTTTCATTGGAGATACTCGAAGAAATACTCGATCGCCAACTCTGAACTTCAAGGATCGAAGCCTACGGTCATCATAGTCCTTTGTCCTACTCGGAGTTACCTGTAGCCTGTCAAGAATCACTTGAACCCTATCCAACAAATCAGAAAGTCGGTCCATACCATATGAGCAAGCCTCAAAGGCATAAAAGTTCTCATTCGGAGATCTACACCTCCTACCATGTACTACCTCAAATGGAGCCCTCTGGATACTCAAATTATAGTTGTTGATATATAAAAACACTGCAAAGGCTAGAAATGAGTCCCACTGACCTCCTATATCAATAGTATAAGCCTAAAACATATTCTTAAAAACCTGAATAGTCCACTGAGATTGGCCATCGATCTGAGGGTCAAATATCATACTGAGTTCAACATGGGTACCCAACACCTCTAAAAAAAACACCACAAGTTAGAGGTAAACTAGGTAGCTCTATCCGAAATAATGGACACCGACACCCTGGGTAGATAGACTGTCTCTCAAACATAAATCTGAGCCAACCACTCTAAACTATAGGATATCTGAATCAGTAAAAGGTAAGTAGACTTGGTCAATCAATCTGCGATGACCTAAATAGAACCAAAACCCTAAAAAGTGTGTGGAAAACAAATCACAAAGTCCATAGTGAACCATTCCTATTTCGAATAGGGAATCGGTAGCCTCTGAGTCAAACCACCGTGCCTCAGGTGCTCAAACTTTTCCTGCTGACAGTTTAAGCACCAAGAAAAACTCTTTCATATAGCTCTTTATCTTAGACCACCAATTATACTACCTCAAATCCCTGTAAATCTTAGCTTGCACTAGATAAATGGAATATCTAAACAATAGGTCTCCTACAATATTAGCCAAACCAAACCACCAATCCTTGGAACATATACATGGCCCTTGAACCTCAATAAACCCTCCAGATCCATGGTGGCCTTCCTTACCTTACCTCTAAACACCTGATTTTAAATCCCCCTCAGTCTACCATCCTTAAATTGTTGCTATCCAATCTACTCTATCAATATAGATTTGCCTTCATCACAAGTAAGAATCCTCCCATGGTAAAAAATATCATGTTGAAACAACCTATTAGATAAGGATAGGATGACCAAAGAAAAAGGTTGCTCCAAAGCTGCAAGAAAGGCCAAACTCACCATACTCACCGTCTTTCGGCCAAGGCATCCGCTACTATATTTTCCTTAATTGGATGGTAAAGAATAGAGATGTTGTAGTTGATAAGTAACTCCAGCCACCTACTCTGCCTCAAATAAAGATCCTTCTATCTAAGAATATGCTGCAGGCAAGATGGTCAGTGAATATCTCACAATGTATGCCATACAAGTAATTCGAACATATCTTAAGCGTAAAAACCACCATTGCCAACTCTAAGTGATGGGTGGGGTAGTTGCACGCATGTATCATCAATTGCCTAAGGCATATTCTATCACTCTACTCTGATGCATTAGAACGTATCCCAAATTGATCCAAAAGTATTAAAATAAATAGTAAATCCCTAGCCCTCAACTGAAAGTATCAGAATTTATGCTGAAGTCAACAAGGCCTTGAGCTTCAGAAAGCTCCCCTCACACTTGTTGGACCACTAGAATGGGACATCCTTCCTAGTCAATAAATTCAATGGCATTGTAATAGAAGAAAACCCTAGGATGAAGCATGTGTAGTATCCAGCTAACCTAATAAAACTATGAACCTCAGTTGGAGAATTTGGCGTAGAGTTGCTCATTTCTCAAAGTCTGGAGAACTATCCTTAAATGCCTCTCGTACTTCTTGAGTAGATAAGGATATCATCAATAAACATAATCTTTAAGTAGCCCAAATACTTCTTGAAATGTGGTTCATCAAGTCTATGAATGTTGTTGAGGCATTGGTGAACCCAAAAGATATCACTAGGAACTCGTAATGTCCATAGCAAATCATTAAAGTTGTCTTAGGGATGTCCATCACTCTAATCCTCAAATAATAGTAGCCAAATCTCAAGTCAATCTTCACAAACATAGATGAACCCTAAAGATGATCAAACAGCTTATCGATATCCAATATCATATACTTACTCTTAATGGTCACCTTTTTCAGCTATTGGTAATTGATACACATACGCATGATGTTATCTTTTTCTTCACAAATAATATAGGAGCACCCTACATAGAAACACTCGACCTAATAAAACTCTTACCTAGATGATCCTAGAGCTATACCTTAAACTCCTTCAACTCAACAGCAACCATAAAATAGGGCAAAATCGATATAGGCTAGGTGCCCAGCTCAACATCCAAAGAAAAGTCAATATCATGCTCAGGTGGGGGTCTATGTAAAATGGTAGGAAAGACATCAACAAACTCTTGAACCATATGAATAGAATCAAGAAAAAAAGTGTCAACACTAGTATCATGAACATACGTAAGATAGGCTAAGCACCCCTTCAACACTAACCTCATAACCTAAATATAAGAGATAATGCCTACCGGTACATGACTATCAAGACCTTGCCACATGAGTAGGGGAATATCATGCATAGGTAAGGTAATGGTCTTGGAGAAGAAATCCACGATTGCATGATAAGGGAATAACCATTCTATGGCTAGAATCACATCAAAATCGGTAATATAAAGCACAACAACATCTGCCCAAGGATCATGCTCCATAAAAGTCACCACATAGGACCTGGATACCCAATCCATTACTAAATATACTTATAGGAGTACCTACATGCATAGGTACCAATAAAGGATTACTACTCAACCCTAATCAGGTACTAAAATAGACTGATCCATAAGAATATGTCAAACCCAGGTAAAATAAAATAGAGTTTAATGATGACAAACTCAAATTATACCTGTGATCATGACATCTGATGCCTCCATCTCTAGCCTACCAGCAAAGGCATGCAACTGATTGCATTCACCATTGAACTGTCTACCCGAAGAACTGTCTACCCGAACATTCACCTGCCTTAACTGGCTGAGCACCTTTATAAGTACCCTAGGGACCACCCCTACTACTCTATGCACCACCTATGGTTGGATGCCTACAACCTTAAGAGGCTAAATTAGTTTTGTTGACTTCTCAATCATCCTATACTGAGGGTACTCCCTAGTGAAACATCTAATTTCTCCATACTAATAACATTAATAAGAATCTCTAATCTAGTGAGAAGTTACCTCTAACCAAGAATGGCCACCACAGCCTGATGACCCAAAATGAGAACCTCATAAGGTCTGATCAGAGCTCTTAACACTATAAGTTGTCTGACTACCACTAGAGAGATAAAGTATTGCTTGCATGGGGGGTGAATATATTATTGTTGCTGAATATATTATTGTTGCTGAACTCTACTAGAGAACCCGTTCTTGTGAACTAAGAAAGCCTTAGAGAACTATGCCTAAGTTTTGAAAGGGGATCCCGCTGGTCTGAAATGAGCATAAGCCCTCCAACACTACTTGACCAACCTATCTAGATGAAACATACTACTATTCACTCTATGTGACTACATTAAACTGAGGTTCTGTAACCTCTCCTAAAATAGATAAAGAACTCATATGTATTCTACCTGAAGCACCTAAAAACCTTAGAGGACCCATTCTAATAAACTGACCCTAGATTTTTTGCACCTCTGACGTCATGTCTAGTCGAGCTGCCAATAGCTGAGCAACCATCGACACTGGTTGAACTGCTATACAGGGAGCCACAGTGATAGGCTGTGCTTCTCTACCCTGAACACCCAGTGCCACTCCATGGGCTAATATTTGTGCCCCATCTCTTGTTCGACCCTCAATAATACTCAATAAGCAAATAAGGGTGTTATGTAGAAATAATATGGACACAAATCTTAGTAGAGCCTGGGTCAGTTCCTAGCCCACTAGCCGCTATAATGGAAGATCTACTGGCTCTAGCTTTGGATCAACAACTGTCTTTGGTCTACGTTGTTAGAGTAGATTTGGGATTGACATTTTGAGGATAGTTGATTGTGTGGTATTCAAGATCAGGAGTAGAGGGGCGAGTCTAGGATGGTTACCTTAGACTAGGATGGTATTTGAGATTTGACGGTCACATTTGAATTCAAACGATGGGAGGTTTGATTCAATTGATACTTCAAGAGGCCTATAGCTCTATATAATATATTCACATAGGAATAGCTAACATATATATATACCTGAGACAACATTACTAGTAGAGTGGTATAATAAGAGATATAGTAGACTTCGTGGCTTGGTATTTGTGTTTTCATCAGGTGAATGTTGGGCATTTAAGACTAGTTGGACTGCTTTAGAGGCTACCCATTCCTGAGTGGAAGTTGGAGTGGATTACTATGTATTTTGTAGGTGTTTTAGCTCGAACTTCCTGTGGTTCTAATAAAATTTATGTCATCATATATTGATTAACCAAGTCAGCTTATTTCCTCCCTATTCACTATTTCAACCATGCTAAGAGTTTGGCTTGGATCTATGTTTGAGGGGTAGTTCATCTTTACGGGGTACCTGTGTCTATTAGATTTATAGAGGTTCCCAGTTTAACTTCAACTTTTTGAGAGCTTTTTAGGAGTAGATGTGTACCCAGGTAGACCGTAGCATAACATTTCATCCCTCGATCGATGCTCAGTTAAATTGAACAATTTAGGTTTTGAAGGATATGCACCAAACTTATGTCATGGACTTTAGAGGTTAGTGGGAGCTGTTTCTAGCCTTAGCAGAGTTTTTCTACAGTAATAACTACCATTTGAGTAGTTAGATGGAACCATTTAAGGAATTATATTATAGGCAGTATCAATTTTTGGTTGGTTGATGCTAGACTTCAGAGGTTAGGACACAAGCAAATGATATGCTTTGAGAATCATTGGAAAGAGTTTGGGTTATTCAGGATAGGCTACGAGAAGATTAGAGTAGGCTGAAGAGTTCTACTGACCGTTGGCTTCATGCCTTGATATGTTGAGTTTGTGATCAGGTTTTTGTTTTAAGTATCGACCATAAATATTGTGTTGAGGTTTAGGTCGAGGGGGAAAGCTTAGTCATAGGTATATTAGACTATTTAAGATTCTTTAAAGAGTTGGGGAGGTAGGTAGCTTATGAGTTAGCCTTGCCTCCGGCCTTTTTAGCTATTTACCTTATTTATCATATGTCAATGCTTTGGTTATATATTTTGGATGAGTTTTACGTGCTCCAGTAGGACTCAGTACAATTGGATGATAGGTTGACCTTCAAGGAGGAGCTAGTCTCTATTCTAGCTAAAGATGTCAGGTGGTTGTACTCCAGAAAGATTCCTATGGATAAGGTTCAATGTATACACCATCTAGTTTAGGAGGCTTCCTGAGGGACTGAACATGATATGTGCACTCAGTATCCTCACCTTTTTGAGCCTTTATGTACTTCTTAACTTTTTACTTTTGCAGATGTTGTAATGACCCTCCAAGTCTATTTTTCCTTTTTCATGCTTTTTCTATATTTAGAGCATTCCAATAGCTGCCCTAAGTGATTTATGACTTGCTGGGGCTAACAATTTAGTTCCTGGGCAATTCATTTAGTTTTTACACCAGTTTCCCTATTTTAGAGCTTTTAAAGTTAAAAAAATTGTCTCGAGCCAAAACATTAGGTAAACGGCCTCAAATAACAATTTCGATAGTTTCGTTAGCTCCAAAATGTGGAATTTAGGCTTAGGGGACCTTTGGTTTGGGTCTCGAGGCTTTCAAGATCATTTTGAACTATTGGCTAGAATTTGGTAAAGATGAAACCTTGGGTGTGGGACCCACTTTTTATTGAAACAACCTCTATTAGAAATTTTGATAGTTCTTTTAAGTCTAGAAGGACAAATTTGGTAGGGTAGCATAGTTCATTTGCATTCATATGGTTCTAAATAAATCTCGAGTACCCGCCAGAGATTTACAACTTAGCCAAAATTACTTATGCATCAACAACTTTTGTAGGCTTAAGTCATTAATTGCTATCGCGATAAAGACCTTTACAATTACGAGGGTCTATAGACCTTGGTCAATGCAACTGCGAGGCTGAGGATCATAATCATTATGATGAAAGGCTGTGGGACCATGCCAACTTATGCATTATAATCATAATACTAGGCTAACATAATCACAATGGTGTTATCAGAGAGGACCTACTATTGCGATAGGGGGGTCCACGATAATGCTGAATATACCCTCTGAGCAGGAAATTTTTGGTGTTGTTGTTAATCTCAGATTAGTCTCAAATTTCGAGTAAGTGATCCTTGAGTTAAGAGGGACTTAGTGATGGACTCAATTCTCAATTCCATTGCAGGGTCCCACTATTTGATTTTAAGACTAATTTTTAATCTAGAGCATAAATTCACAATACAGGTATCATTGTTTTTATCTGATGCCTAGATAATTATTTTGATAGCATGCCAGTTGTTGGAGGCTTCTTAGATAGGAAAAACATTGATTTCGAGGATTTTGAGTGCTTTCAGCGGCGTCCAAGTAGGCTGGCATACCATTCTTTATTCTTTTCTCATTTATTGTATTAGTATAGTATTGTGGTTATTATTGGTGGGTTATTATGGTTCGATTAATTTATTCGAATCCATATTATTTTAGTCATTTAGGGGGCTTAGGATAGCTTTCGGCCTTGAATTCCATTAGTCTAGCACTTGCTACTCCTTTTTGACTTGACTTAGCATACTTAGGGCCTTGAGATTGATTTTAGAAGCCTTAGCCTAGGTTCATGTAGATGCTTGCCTTAGGTTGGGTTCTCAGGAATTGTAGTTAACCTTATCACCCTTTTTATGATAGGTTGCCTTAGAAAAGCACCCACTTTTGTCATAAATGATTATAGTATTATTTTAGAGACTTGTTATAAGGATTGGATTAGTTTGATAGCTATACTATGCTCGTTACCTTCGGTACCCTTGGCATGTTAGCATTTTTGTCTTAAACCGCAGTTTTTGACTTAGTATATTGAATAATGAATAGTAAAAGTCAGCTATGAATAGTAAAAAGTCAATGATGAATAGTAAAAAGTCAACTATGAATAGGTAAAAAGCCAGCTATGAACAAATTAATGAACTTAAGAACAATAAACAAAATATGTATAACTATATAATGGAACATGGAAAAACATATCCAATATCAGAATCATCTAGTATGAACCAAGAACTAAATAAAACCACAAATACTAACACAAGCGCTTTCCTAGAATATGGAGAAGAAATGTCACCACATGATAAAAGATATAAGCGGCTCAAGAAACAAATACGGATAGATGAAAAACTAAGCAAAATAAGAAAGAAATTAAACAACATGTACCAAGAATATGAACAACTAACTAAAACAAGACCAAATAACGTAACAATATCCCAAGTAATAGACACAATATCTAAAACAGAATACAAATATATTTGCTACCTCAAAAAGAAAAGAAAATATGGAGTATAAACAAAGAACAGAAAGAATAAAGACCAAGTACAGACAACAACTGTATGAAAAGATCGAAGAAGTAAGACATGAATTAAAAATTAGACAGAATAGACTAAATGATAATATATTTGCAGGAGTTAATTACAAATCTATATCAGCCCAAAGAGACATTATCTTTAACTTAAGCATACAACTACAACATTTAGAATATAAATATCAACACGGGTTATAACAAAAATGAATAAAGACGAGTTTGCAGTAGAAGAAAAAATATATACCAATATAACAGGACTAAATATAACTATAATAACTTCAAATTTAGGAAGACGATACAAAAAAATCGGAAATAATCTACATTTAATGATAGAAAAAGAAACAGCTAAATTAGAAGATGCACTAACAGCAATGGTACGAATAGCAAGAGAAAATGAAGACATAGACAGGAAAAATGAAATTGACAAAATAAAACAACAAGCTAAAATAGAAATACAACAGATCGAAGAAACAAAAAATACCAGAATAATGGAATTAGAAAAGGAATTAGCAATGCTAAAACAGTTATATGAAAATAGACAAAGAGAAAAAGAAAAAAGGAAAGAACAAGAACAAGAATTACAGTTAGCAAAAGAAATTGAACAATTTAAGGAAAAATTGCAAATGGACACTGAACAAGAAAAGCTACCTACACTAAGCATAGATGAAATAAATGAAGAAAGTGAAAATGACAACATAACAGAAAATAATTCAGAAATAAGCGAAACTTATACGGAAATTATAACAAATCTAAATGAAACTACTATCAATCCAGAAATAAACACAGGAGAAGTAAAAGGTGAGACAAGTACATCAGGAATAAAAAAACCAAAACATGTAGACACACCTTACCAAAGAACAACCTATGAATCACATGATAGAAATAAAACTTTACGGGGAAAAAGACTAAATACAAAATGGACACCTAGACAAATGACAGAACAATACAATTTCTTAGACCTAGATTGTGTAACAGATATAAATAAAACAATCCAACTTTGGATAGGTTATATATCAAAACAATTAATAGATAATAAAATTTCAATGGCAGAAACACCAGGATATATAGAACGAACACTAATAGGAATAACAAAACTATGGCTACAAAATATGTCATCAGAAAGTTTAGCAGTATTACGAAATAATAAAAAAAGTGATGATACAGCAGCAACTACATCTATAGATATATTAGCTAAATACGAATTAGCAATACGAAATGAATTTGGAAGCATGACGACAGAAGTAGAAGAACAAAATAAAGAAAAAACTATAAATAGAAATTTAATGTCAAAACTAGCAATATGTAATATGTGCTATTTAGATGAATATACTTGTGCTTTTAAAGACTACTACTACAAAGGAACATATACTACAACTGAAAGTATAGAAATACGAAAGTTATACTTTACAAATTACCAGAACCTTTCAGTTCAAAAATAATAAAGAATTGGAATGAAGCAGAATTAGAAGATACATTAGGAGTTAGGATAAAATTCTTACAAAATTGGTTCATCGAATTATGCGAAAAATATAAATAAAATCAGACAATGGAAAAAAAACTAATTAAAAATCTTGCATGTTGTAAAAACATAACCGCACCTCAGTTTGGATGCACAGATAAATATTACATAAAGAACAAGAAAACACGAAAATATAAAACCTTTAAACCATATAAATTAAAATATAAGTATAGAAAACCTAGACGAAGATATTATATAAAAAATTATAAACGTAAGACGCCCTATAAGAAAAGGAAAAAACTAGCAGAATGTACCTGTTACAACTGTGGAAAACTAGGACATCTAGCTAAAGATTGTAGAATACCTAAGGATCCAAAGAAAAAACAAATAACAGAAATCCTAATACAAGATGATAAATACACACAACTAGAATACATAGATTATGAATTAGATAGTAACGATAGTGTATATGAAATATCCGATGATGAGAATGAAATATCAAACAACATAATGGAAAAATCAGATGAAGAAAATTATGACTGAAAAAGATATAAGAATTATACAACACGAAGAACATAAAGATGAACAATCTTCAGGACAAAAGATAGTATTTGATAATACTATATTTGAACAAATACGAAGAAAAGACTTAGACCTAAGAATAGATAAAATCTTAGAAGTCCCAAACATAAAAAATTGGTTCAAAAGACAAAAAGAAGAAAACTATATTATAAGAGAACTTGTACAAGAAACAGAGATAATAAGAAATGAACAAATATGCCCTGAATTACCTAAAGAATTAAGAAGTATTGAGGAAACTATTGAAAAAGAATTAATTATTGGAGGAATACCCATAACTATAAAATTCAAAATATATCAAGGAAACGCAAATATCACAATAGGAATAAAATGGTCAGCAACAGTAAAACCGTATAGCCTAGAAGATAAACAATTAACTATAACGTATGAAAACAAAAGGATTATTATCCACAGAACGTTAATATAAAATGACCAAAATATATATTCAGGCAAAAATAATCGTAGAAGGATATAATAATAGATACTATACACCTATGATAGATACAGGAGCAGAAGCTAATTTATGTAGACATAACTGTTTACCAGAGGATAAATGGGAAAAATTCAAACCACCTATAGTAGTCACGGGATTTAACAATGAAGGAAGTATGATCAATTACAGAGCCAAAAATATAAAAATGCAGATATGGGATAAGATATTAACCATAAAAGAAATGTATAGTTATGGATTTATAAATAAAGATATGTTATTAGGCATACCATTCTTAGATAACATATACCCACACGTACTAACAAAAACATATTGGTGGTTTACAACTGTCACGACCCAATTTAGGACCATGACCGGCGCTAAGGAGGTTAGAACTCCAAAGCAAACCTCGTCAAAATTCTACAGAAAATCGGGCAGAATTTCCCCTGTTTTTGGGGCCTATCAGATATTTCCCTGTCTCAAATCAACACCACCACAACCAACTTCACCAGAATAATTCACCAATATCATCAACAACCCGTTCACCAAAAAAAAATAACAATACGAAATCCATCTCCCAACACGATAAGGAGTCAAATACTCCACAAATCCATAATAACAAAAGAATACTCAAACTCAAATGGAGTGACTATGGAGCGACTCTAAGAGTTCAAATAATAAGCCATAATGAATAAATAAATGTGCTGCCCTCGCGAACAAGTGCGGGGCTCACCAGGAATAAGCCAACTCGAATGCTCTAGCTAACGAAATCCTCACCGTCACCTGTGTTCTCTGGAAAAAAAATAGCGAGGAGTGAGACGCTAGCTCAGTGAGTAATAACACTTAACCACAACCGATTTAATGGGGACAAGTCATAAAACATGCTAGTATGATAATCAGAAAATATCATGAAATGATACTCTTTCAGAAAATGTTTACCGTCATATAAGAAATCCATTTAGCAATTTAGTATAACCAACAAATACTATCATATCAAGTTTTTATCCTTTGGGAGGTTTCCAAGAATGAATCATGTAATCAGTGTGGCATTCTACTTCAAGAAATAGCCAATAACAGTGAACCCCTCGTAAAGGAGTCAAATATCTTATCAGTAGGTCCCTTCTCAAGGAAGGTCAATAACAGTATGCTAGTTCTACCTTCCCACTAGCGAGGGCTGTAACAGTAATCTGTAAATACAAGGTACACCAGGTCTAACGAACCCGCCGTTAGCTACGGGATTCAAATCAAGGTCTACTCCCCTTTTATATTTTCTTTGTAAACAGTAAGTACTTATACGAAAGCATATTCAAAATAGTACATGGCATTTAAGTTCATATCAAATCATATTTCGTATAAACTTGAACAAAACACATGTCAAAATACTTATTTCTCAAGTAAGTGAAGAACCATTCACAATAGTAGTAATTCTATCTCAAATAACGGTAAATACGTCTTATAACAGTGAGAACATCTCAATTAACCATTTCAGTATCATATCAAGTAAAAGACTTGCCCCACGTGCAATTTCAAAGCATTTGGTAACTCTTGTTTTCATCAAAATCATGTATAAACTATGCAAGTTAAGAAACACAAATTATGGTAAGATTACTACTCACTGTACACTTGTCGGAGTACCAAACTTGTCACCTCGAACAATTCGTACGACTTCCCTCGATCGAATCTATAATCACATTATATCAATCTCGTGTCAAAATTCATTTATTTAAGCTAAGCGAGAACTAGTTTAGAACACCTAACCCAATGTAATCTTATCGTTCAAGTTGTTCTCTATTTCTTTTCTTCTTGATTGCTGAAATTTAAGGAAATTACTATAATTTTCAACTACATCAGTTCCCCAAATGCCCAAAAATCTGATCACATAGTCATTCAATTCATGGAAATTAATAGATTTTATTCACCTTTTTAACCTCTTGATTCTAAAACTCTCAACCCCAAATCTATAGCCATGAATTATACAAGTCAAATTTATGGACCAAGTTAAGAAACTTACCTTCTTTTTCTACTTCCTTTTAATTATCTTATTGAGGGTTGGGTCCTCTTCGTGCTCCTCCAGAAGAATGCCAAAAAGAAATCGAAACCCTCGTTGCTTTCTTTATTTAACAGGGTTTTTGGTGATTTTTTTGTTTGTTTGTTTGTTTTGTTTCAATGGCTGCTGCACGATGCCATTTCCCCAAATCCCCTAATCCCCATTTCTTTTTCTTTTTGTTTTGGCAGATGGGCTTTGGCCCACTATTCTCTTCCCTTTTTTTTTTTAATCTAAAAATTACTCTTTATCTAATTTGCTAAGTAAGAATATATCCTTATTAAATGTGGGGTATTACATTCTCCCCACCTTAAGAAATTTGGTCCCCGAATTTAAAACAAGTGTGTACCTGAAGACTGAAACAAGTGAGGATACTTGACTCGCATGTCATTTTCCGTCTCCCAAGTAGCTTCTTCTTTGATATGATTTCTCCATAAGACTTTCACGGATGCAATCTCCTTTGACCGTAACCTTCTTACTTGCCTGTCAATAATAGCTATTGGTTCCTCCTCATAGCTTAAATTCTCATCAAGCTGCAAAGTCGGTGCTTCGAGCACACGAGACGAGTCTGACATACATTTCCTTAGTATAGAGACATGAAACACTGGATGGATGAATGAAATCTCGGGAGGAAGTGCCAACCGATATGCCACACCTCCTACTCGATCAAGTATCTCATATGGTCCTATATATCTTGGGCTCAACTTACCTCTTTTCCCGAAGCGCATCACACCTTTCATAGGGGAGACTCGTAGAAAAACCTTGTCCCCAACTGTGAACACTAAATCTCTTCTCCTCTTGTCTGCATAAGACTTCTGTCTGCCTTGAGCTGTGAGCAACCTCTGTCTAATCAATTGGACCTTGTCCGTAGCTTCCTGTACCAAGTCTGGTCCTAAAATCTTAGCTTCTCGAACTTCAAACCAGCCGATAGGAGAACGACATCGCCTACCATACAAGGCTTCATATGGAGCCATCTGAATACTTGACTGAAAACTATTATTATAAGCTAATTCAGCTAAGGGTAGGTAAGTATCCCAACTACCTCCGAAATCAAGAATGCAAGCTCTCAACATATCCTCCAAAATTTGTATAGTACGCTCAGACTGCCCGTCTGTCTGCGGATGAAATGCAGTACTAAGATCTACACGGGTACCCAATGCTTCTTGGAAAGATCTCCAAAAGCGTGAAGTAAATTGTGAGCCTCTATCAGAAATGATGGACAATGGAACTCCATGAAGTCTGACAATTTCATCCATAAACAACTGAGCATATTTCACTCCACTATAAGTAGTCTTTACTGGTAAGAAGTGTGCAGATTTAGTAAGTCGGTCTACAATTACCCATACAGAGTCATAACCTCTAACGGTTCATGGTAGTCCAACCACAAAATCCATAGTAATTCTTTCCCATTTCCAATCCGGAATCCTGATCTCTTGCAGTAATCCTGCGGGTCTCTGATGCTCCGCTTTAACCTGCTGACAAGTCAAACAACTAGAAACAAAGTTAGCAACATCTTTCTTCATACCTTCGCACCAATACAATTGCTTCAGGTCATGATACATCTTAGTGGAACCAGGGTGTATGGTATATCTGGAGTTGTGAGATTCCTCAAGAATGGGTCGTCTCAACCCCTTTGCATTGGGTACACATAATCGGTTACCCAATCGGAGAATACCATCACAATCAATACTCATCGTCTTACTCTGACCAGCTAAGACCTCATCTCGATATTTACACAACTGGACATCCTCATATTGAGTGGCCTTGATGCGCTCTACCAAAGAAGATTTGGCTTGCACACAAGCCCACAATGCCTCTGAATTTCCCACATAAAATCTGACGCCTGATCCTTCAAGTTTCTGTATATCCTTCGCCAATTGTCTCTTTCCAACAGCTATATGTGCCAAACTACCCATAGATTTTCTGCTTAAAGCATCAGCCACAACATTGGCTTTTCCAGGATGATACAAAATAGCACAATCATAATCCTTGAGTAGTTCCATCCACCGACGCTGTCGAAGATTTAGATCTCTTTGCTGGAAAATGTACTTCAAACTCTTATGATCGGTATAAATCTTGCAAGTTTCGCCATATAAGTAATGCCTCCTAATTTTAAGAGCAAAAATCACTGCGGCCATCTCCAAATCATGCATAGGATAGTTCTGCTCATGCTTCTTCAACTGTCTCGAAGCATAGGCTATAACATGATCATTTTGCATGAGAACACATCCTAAAACCACCCTCAAAGCATCACAAAACACCTTGAATCCTCCAGAACCTGAGGGTAAGGCTAATACTGGTGCAGTAGTCAAACATGTTTTGAGTTTTTGAAAGCTCTTCTCACAATCTTCCATCCACTGGAACTTCACATTTTTCTGTGTCAACTTGGTCAATGGAGCTGCTATTTTAGAGAAATCCTGCACGAAACGCCTATAGTAATTAGCCAAACCCACAAAGCTACGGATCTCTGTAGGCAAAGTAGGTCTAGGCCATTTCTGCACCACTTCTGTCTTTTTAGAATCTACCATAATTCCATCCTTGGAAACAACATGCCCCAGAAATGCTACTGAGTCTAACCAAAATTCGCACTTTGAGAACTTAGCATAAAGCTTATTTTCTCGCAATGTCTGCAACACAATCATCAGATGATTCTTATGTTCTTCCTGACTACGAGAATATATCAGAATATCATCAATAAATACTATCACAAATTTGTCCAAGAATGGCCTGAACACCCTATTCATCAAGTCCATGAATGCAGCTGGAGCATTAATTAACCCGAAGGGCATCACAAGGAACTCATAATGCCCGTATCGAGTTCTGAATGCAGTCTTAGAAACATCTTCCTCCCTGATCCTAAGTTGATGATACCCGGATCGAAGATCAATCTTTAAAAAGTGGACAGCCCCTTGTAACTGATCAAACAGGTCCTCTATATGAGGTAACGACTACTTATTGCGTATTGTTACCTTGTTCAGCTGCCTGTAGTCAATACACATTCTTAGAGACCCATCTTTCTTCTTCACGAACAAAACTGGTGCTCCCCATGGTGATACACTCAGTCTGATGAAACTCTTATCTAGCAAGTCCTGCAATTACTGTTTTAGCTCTTTCAACTCTGCAGGTTCCATACGATATGGGGGTATAGATATTGGCATAGTGTTAGGTGCCAAATCAATACCGAAGTCTATCTCTCGTATTGGAGGTAATCCTGGCAAATCCTCAGGAAACACATCAGGAAATTCCTTCACCACAGGCAGATTCTCCAAACTAAGTATTCCCTCTCTGACGTCACTTACCATATCTAAGATACCCATGCAACCTTTCTTCAATAATCGTTGAGTCTTCATAAAAGATATAACTTTACCAACAACTGGGACTTGACCCCCTTTTAACACAAAACTAGGTACATTGGGTATCTTAAACCGAACTATCTTTGCATGGCAATCTACAGTAGCATAGCAAGGAGATAACCAATCCATGCCCATCAACACATCAAAGTCAACCATATCAAGTACAATCAAGTCAGCAAGAGTATCCCTACCTTTCACTATAATTTGGCAATCACGATACACATACTCAACTAATAGAGAATCTCCCACAGGAGTAGCAACAAGAAAAGGACAATTTAACATCTATGGCTCTTTATCAAATCTCACAACAAACTAGGAGGACACATAAGAGTGAGTAGAACCCGGATCAATCAAAGCATATGCATCAAATGAACAGACTGAAAGAATACCTGTAACCACTGCATTTGAGGCCTGAACCTCCTATCTGGTAAGTGCAAAGACCCTCGACTGGCCTCTACCAGCATTTCCTTGTCCCTGATTTCCAGCAACACGATCTCCATTACCCCGACCTCTGTTTCCCGTGCCTGTAGTATTACGAGTAGTCTGAGTAGGTGAAACAAACTGACCGAAAGCCTGATTGACATTTCTCGAAGGTTGAGGGAAATCCCTAATGCGATGACCCAACTGACCACATCGAAAACACTCTCCAGTCAAAACACGACACTGGCCCACATGTGATTTGCCATAAGTCTGGCAGGATAGAGCAGTGGCAAATATCTGTCCAGAACTGTGATTTCCATGAGATACTGAAGATCCCTGAGTACCCTGTCTAGGAGGTGGCTTATATGCATACTGTGAAACTGAATCTATCCTTGCTTGATGACCCTGGTGTTTTCCCTGATTTCCCACTCTGCGATTTGCACTAAAGTCACCGCTGAAAGATCCCCCCATTTTAGCCTTCTTACGAATATCATAAGCTTCACGTTCTGCACGACCCTTGTCCTCAATTCTTCTATCAAGATCAACTGCCTCATAATAAGTCACAACCTTCATCTGTGGGGCTACTGCATTATAAAGATGAGCAACCAGCCCATTAACAAACCTCTAGACTCGAGTTGCTTCTGTGGACACCAAGTACGGAGCATATCTAGCCAGCTTGCAGAATTTGGTATTATAAGTCGACACATCCATATCTGGAGTCTGGATTAATTTCTCAAACTGATCTGCATATTTCTGCCTCTGACTGTTAGGAAGAAAGGTAGCCATGAAGAACTTAGTGAACTCATCCCATGTCAGTGGTGCTGCCCCAGCAGGCCTTTCTAGCAATAAAGTATCATACCATGTGTTAGCCATATCCTCCAATTTGTATGATGCAAGCTCCACAGCCCTCTCACTAGAACATCCTAGTGCACGCAGTGCCTTGAGTGTGCCATCTAAGAAGCTTTGAGGATCGACTGAACTATCTGAACCAGTGAACCTTGGAGATCTCAACTTTAGAAACTTCTGCAAAGATACCTCTTTGTTTCCAAACTTATAAGTCTGTGCAGGTGCCTGGAACTGTGGTTGTGGCGGTGCAGTATTATGCTGACCAACCCTCTCCTGCCTATCCATTCGGTCGGTCAAACCCTCTAGGACTCTTTGCATAGAAGCAAGTGCCTCAGCAGTATTACCCTCATGTGATGGTGGAGGTGGGCTAGAACTCATTTCAGGAGTGGGCTATCTTGAAATTCTTGAAGGGGTAGTGCGATTCCCTGTGGTAGCACCACGACCCCTACCTCGCCCCTTTCTGTGAGCTCCGCCTCTTCCCCTAGTTGTGGAAGTTGGCTACCTGCCAGAAGTGGCATTAGTTGTCTGAGGTGCAGCTAGCGTAGCTCTACTATTAGTTGTTTGAGTGAGAGCCATCTGATTAACAAAACAAATATGGTTAGATTCATCTAATTGATCCTAAACGTCACACACGTAAGGAAGAATGAGAAAGAAAGACAAGACACATCCTATCACGCTCTCGCAGAATCTCGATTATAGGAATGGCCGGCAACATAACCATAATTGAGATTCTACTACTAACGTGTGCTCCAATAGTCACAGAAATAACCTAGGCTCTGATACCAACTTTGTCACGACCCAATTTAGGACCATGACCGGCGCTAAGGAGGTTAGAACTCCAAAGCAAGCAAATCGGGCAGAATTTCCCCTATTTTTTTGGGCCTATCAGAAATTTCCCTGTCTCAAATCAACAACACCACAACCAACTTCACCAGAATAGTTCACTAATATCATCAACAACCCGTTCACCAAAAAAAAATAACAATACGAAATCCATCTCCCAACACGAGAAGGAGTCAAATACTCCACAAATCCATAATAACAAAAGAATACTCAAACTCAAATGGAGTGACTATGGAGCGACTCTAAGAGTTCAAATAATAAGCCATAATGACTAAATAAATGTGCTGCCCTCGCGAACAAGTGCGGGGCTCACCAGGAATAAGCCAACTCGAATGCTCTAGCTAACGAAATCCTCACCGTCACCTGTGTTCTCTGGAAAAAAAAATAGCGAGGAGTGAGACGCTAGCTCAGTGAGTAATAACACTTAACCACAACCGATTTAATGGGGACAAGTCATAAAACATGCTAGTATGATAATCAGAAAATATCATGAAATGATACTCTTTCAGAAAATGTTTACCGTCATATAAGAAATCTATTTAGCAATTTAGTATAACCAACAAATACTATCGTATCAAGTTTTTATCCTTTGGGAGGTTTCCAAGAATGAATCATGTAATCAGTGTGGCATTCTACTTCAAGAAATAGCCAATAACAGTGAACCCCTCGTAAAGGAGTCAAATATCTTATCAGTAGGTCCCTTCTCAAGGGAGGTCAATAACAGTATGCTAGTTCTACCTTCCCACTAGCGAGGGCGGTAACAGTAATCTGTAAATACAAGGTACACCAGGTCTAACGAACCCGCCGTTAGCTACGGGATTCAAATCAAGGTCTACTCCCCTTTTATATTTTCTTTGTAAACAGTAAGTACTTATACAAAAGCATATTCAAAATAGTACATGGCATTTAAGTTCATATCAAATCATATTTCGTATAAACTTGAACAAAACACATGTCAAAATACTTATTTCTCAAGTAAGTGAAGAACCATTCACAATAGTAGTAATTCTATCTCAAATAATGGTAAATACGTCTTATAACAGTGAGAACATCTCAATTAACCATTTCAGTATCATATCAAGTAAAAGACTTGCCCCACGTGCAATTTCAAAGCATTTGGTAACTCTTGTTTTCATCAAAATCATGTATAAACTATGCAAGTTAAGAAACACAAATTATGGTAAGATTACTACTCACTGTACACTTGTCGGAGTACCAAACTTGTCACCTCGAACAATTCGTACGACTTCCCTCGATCGAATCTATAATCACATTATATCAATCTCGTGTCAAAATTCATTTATTTAAGCTAAGCGAGAACTAGTTTAGAACACCTAACCCAATGTAATCTTATCGTTCAAGTTGTTCTCTATTTCTTTTCTTCTTCATTGCTGAAATTTAAGGAAATTACTATAATTTTCAACTACATCAGTTCCCCAAATGCCCAAAAATCTGATCACATAGTCATTCAATTCATGGAAATTAATAGATTTTATACACCTTTTTAACCTCTTGATTCTAAAACTCTCAACCCCAAATCTATAGCCATGAATTATACAAGTCAAATTTATGGACCAAGTTAAGAAACTTACCTTCTTTTTCTACTTCCTTTTAATTATCTTATTGAGGGTTGGGTCCTCTTCGTGCTCCTCCAGAAGAATGCCAAAAAGAAATCGAAACCCTCGCTGCTTTCTTTGTTTAAAAGGTTTTTTGGTGATTTTTTTTTTTTTTTTTTGTTTCAATGGCTGTTGCACGATGCCATTTCCCCAAATCCCCTAATCCCCTTTTCTTTTTGTTTTTGTTTTGGCAGATGGGCTTTGGCCCACTATTCTCTTCCCTTTTTTTTTTTAATCTAAAAATTACACTTTATCTAATTTGCTAAGTAAGAATATATCCTTATTAAATGTGGGGTATTACAACAACACCATGTAAACACAAAGTAGGAGCTAAAAGAGTAAGCAATAAATTACGAAAAATAGCACCATGGATAAAAGGAAATGAAAATATAACTCAAAAGCTAGAAAATGAAAAATCGTGGGATCAGCAGATAGAAATAATAATATTTACAATAAACACGATACAACTAATCCAAGACAAATTGGAACCTTTATATAATGATAACCCTTTACAAGGATGGGATAAACAAAAAACAATAGTAAAAATTGAGCTAATAAATGAAAATAGTATCATAACACAAAAACCTCTAAAATACAATTTTGATGATTTAACTGGATTTAAATTACACATCAAGGAATTATTAGACAATAATTATATACAAGAAAGTAATAGTAAACACACTAGTCCAGCATTTATTGTTAATAAACATAGTGAACAAAAAAGAGGGAAAAGTAGGATGGTTATTGATTATAGAAATCTAAATGCAAAAACAAAAACATATAATTATCCGATACCGAACAAAATACTAAAATTAATACAAATACAAGGATATAACTATTTTAGTAAATTTGATTGTAATTCAGGATTTTACCACTTAAAGTTAGAAGAAGCATCTAAAAACCTAACAGAATTCACTGTACCACAAGGATTTTATGAATGGAATGTATTACCTTTTGGATATAAAAATGCACCAGGTAGATATCAACATTTTATGGACAATTATTTCAACCAATTAGAAAATTGCATTGTCTACATAGATGATATACTTATATACTCAAGGACACAGGAAGAGCATATAAAATTATTAGAAAAGTTCATAAATATAATAGATACAGCAGGAATTAGCCTAAGTAAAAATAAGGCAGAAATAATCAAAATCACAAATAGAATTTCTAGGAATACAGATAGATAAAAATGGAATAAAAAAGAAAATCCATATAATATAAAAAATAATTACTCTAAATGAGACACTCGATACAAAAAAAAACTACAATCCTTTTTAGGATTAGTTAATCAAGTCAGGGAATATATACCTAAACTAGCAGAAAATCTAAAACCATTACAGAAAAAGCTAAAAAAGGATGTCGAATATCATTTTGATGATAAAGATAAACTATATATACAAAAAATTAAAACTATGTGTAAGAATTTACCAAAACTATATTTTTCAGATGAAAAGAAACAATTCACATATATAGTAGAAACGGATTCTAGCAACCATAGCTACGGAGGAGTCTTAAAATATAAATATGACAATGAAAAAATTGAACACCACTGTAGATATTATTCAGGATCTTACACTAAACCACAAATAAAATGGGAAATAAATAGGAAGGAACTATGTGCATTATATAAATATTTATTAGCATTTGAACCATATAATGTATATAACAAATTTCTTGTAAGGACAGATAATACCCAGGTAAAATGGTGGTTAACACGCAATCTACAAGATTCAGTAACAACAAAAGAAATACAGAGATTGGTCCTAAATATACAAAATTTTACATTTACAATTGAAGTGATTAAGACTGACAAAAATGTTATTGCAGACTACCTATCAAGAGAAAGGTACACAAACTGATGATCTACAGGAAACTAAAGATATATTTGCACTCCTTACAACCATATCTTCACAAGTCGAGAATATGGGAAAAAGGATACAACAGCTAGAACTGAGCAAGCTAAGTCAGCCGCATGACTATAAATATGCTGAACTAAGTCGATCGGAAGACTTTAAAAATCCAGAGGTAGAAGGAGACGATGGGAAACTCCATAAAACCCATAACAAGTCTGTTAATATTGCAGGAACAAGTGGACAAGCTACAAAGAAGCCTTATACAAATACCAATTTAAATAGCGTATTCGCAAAACCATTTACACCAAAGATACAAAAACCACAAACCACTATGCAACCCCAAACTTCAACATATGCAGACAGCCTAAACCAAGATAAGAAAATATACAATCATATCTCCCAAGCTTACATACGAAATATCCACACAATCCAGACACATTTAAACCTTCATCCAAGATCCACTACAACAACCGAAAAAACCCAAGACTACCTAACCCAAAAACTCCAAGGTTACAATAAATTAATTGCACAACCAAAAACCAATCCAAACCTAGTTAAAACTTGCTACTACTATGGATTACTAAATACTGTATATACGACCGATGGAAATGAATTAAGTGGAATACCAGAACTACATAAAGCTTTTTTGACCTACCAAAGAACTACCAAAGGAACCCTATTTTATATAAAATGTTACACAACAACCGCAGAAATATTGCACAATGAAGTTAAAACCATTATACAATTAGTCAAGATAGGATTAACAAGGCAAATGATAATTCCAGAAGAAATAATACAACAACCCGAAATATCGGAAATCGAGATACCAGATTTTATGCTAACAAACGAATTATTGGCCTATTAACTATCATTAAAGAATTAGCAAATAACTATCTAAATGGGAAAGCCATGTGGAGCTATTATACACGAGATCAACAGATGATTTATGCCAACTCAAGAGAAGTAAGGGAAGCAGATATGGAAGAAGCAAGAAAATGGATACTATCCTTACTACACCCAGAAGAATTACCTACTACAAGAGCATTGAAGAAAAATTTTATTTCAGAAAAATTGTTAACCAGATACTGCAAAGCAACTGGACAAAAATACCTAGATCACCAATGCAGTAACTGTAACGGAGAAGACAAAATAGATATCCCAGATGTAGAAATTGAATAATCAAAACAGCAAAGAAGATAAGGATGGACAACTACGAGAAGGACATAAAGAGGATTCCCCGACAAGGAAAAGTTATATGAATAGTATTACTTTTTAAAAGTTTTAAATTATTATGTAAAAGTCATAAAGTGCACAGTAGTGCATAGTGTAAAGTAAATAGTATTAGCTTTACCTTTTTTGAAAGGCCAACTGACCTTTCTTTTTTGAAAGGACAAAGGTCGTTTATGTATGTTGTATGTTTTCTATATAAAGGAATGAAAGAAGAACCTTCAACTCAAGTTGAAAGTTCAAAGTTCTAAAATTCTCTCTCTCTAAAAAATTGCTCATGTGCTGAGCCCCTTCCAAAAAATAAAACCCTTAGAACAAAAAAGATAGAAAATTGCAGAAACTATGGAGAAATCCGACAAGCTAGCAAAGCAGGTATACTTATCCAAATACATGTCTAGCTAAATCCTTATATTACTTATAATCTCTAGAATATCATAATTATTTAGCATGTTATAGTATTGTTATATTGAACATCTTTAGCAAGTTTACCATGTGAAGGTAATGATGAGAGTACTTAAGCCCGAACTATGCCATCCTAAGGTTGAAACCAAGTAGGCGAGGAATGCCGTTATAGGGGAGTAGACAAAGTTGAGGCAATGACTAGGGAAAGCGATTGAGGCATAAAAAGCATGGTAGTGACCAGACAAGACTGCTCAAAAATAACTTTAAAATAAAATGCTAAATGCTATGATAAACATAGAGGTTAAAGGGAATATGTTTAGAAAAGCAGGATAAAAATAACATACTTGTAAAATCAATTAACATTTAATGGATAGACCTACATATTTAATCGATGATAATGAAGCATATAAGGTACTTATACTATATACCCTACGACACCTTAATAATGATATAAAAAGAAAAATATATGATATTTTAATGACCTATGAAATAATAGAAATAATTTGTCTAGGTGTCCATTTTTTATTTAGTCTTTTCCCCCATAAAGTTTTATTTCTATCATATGATTCATAGGTTGTTCTTTGGTAAAGTGTGTCTACATGTTTTGGGTTTTTTATTCCTGATGTACTTGTCTCACCTTTTACTTCTTTTGTGTTTATTTCTGGATTGATAGTAGTTTCATTTAGATTTGTTATAATTTCCGTATAAGTTTTGCTTATTTCTGAATTATTTTCTGTTATGTTGTCATTTTCACTTTCTTCATTTATTTCATCTATGCTTAGTGTAGGTAGCTTTTCTTGTTCAGTGTCCATTTGCAATTTTTCCTTAAATTGTTCAATTTCTTTTGCTAACTGTAATTGTTGTTCTTGTATTTTCCTTTTTTCTTTTTCTCTTTGCCTATTTTCATATAACTGTTTTAGAATTGCTAATTCCTTTTCTAATTCCATTATTCTGGTATTTTTTGTTTCTTCGATCTGTTTTATTTCTGTTTTAGCTTGTTGTTTTATTTTATCAATTTCATTTTTCCTGTCTATGTCTTCATTTTCTCTTGCTATTCGTACCATTGCTGTTAGTGCATCTTCTAATTTAGCTGTTTCTTTTTCTATCATTAAATGTAGATTATTTCCGATTTTTTTGTATCGTCTTCCTAAATTTGAAGTTATTATAGTTATATTTAGTCCTGTTATATTGGTATATATTTTTTCTTCTACTGCAAACTCGTCTTTATTCATTTTTGTTATAATCCGTGTTGATATTTATATTCTAAATGTTGTAGTTGTATGCTTAAGTTAAATATAATGTCTCTTTGGGTTGATATAGATTTGTAATTAACTCCTGCAAATATATTATCATTTAGTCTATTCTGTCTAATTTTTAATTCATGTCTTACTTCTTCGATCTTTTCATACAGTTGTTGTCTGTACTCGGTCTTTATTCTTTCTGTTCTTTGTTTATACTCCATATTTTCTTTTCTTTTTGAGATAGAAAATATATTTGTATTCTATTTTAGATATTGTGTCTATTACTTGGGATATTGTTACGTTATTTGGTCTTGTTTTAGTTAGTTGTTCATATTCTTGGTACATGTTGTTTAATTTCTTTCTTATTTTACTTAGTTTTTCATCTATCCGTATTTGTTTCTTGAGCCGCTTATATCTTTTATCATTTGGTGACATTTCTTCTCCATATTCTAGGAAAGCGCTTGTGTTAGTATTTGTGGTTTTATTTAGTTCTTGGTTCATACTAGATGATTTTGATATTGGATATGTTTTTCCATGTTCCATTATATGGTTATACATATTTTGTTTATTATTCTTAAGTTCATTAATTTGTTCATAGCTGGCTTTTTACTATTCATAGTTGACTTTTTACTATTCATCGTTCTTCGTGTTGTATAATTCTTATATCTTTTTCAGTCATAATTTTCTTCATCTGATTTTTCCATTATGTTGTTTGATATTTCATTCTCATCATCGGATATTTCATATACACTATCGTTACTATCTAATTCGTAATCTATGTATTCTATTTGTGTGTATTTATCATCTTGTATTAGGATTTCTGTTATTTGTTTTTTCTTTGGATCCTTAGGTATTCTACAATGTTTAGCTAGATGTCCTAGTTTTCCACAGTTGTAACAGGTACATTCTGCTAGTTTTTTCCTTTTCTTATAGGGCATCTTAGGTTTATAATTTTTTATATAATATCTTCGTCTAGGTTTTCTGTACTTATATTTAATTTATATGGTTTAAAGGTTTTATATTTTCGTGTTTTCTTGTTCTTTATGTAATATTTATCTGTGCATCCAAACTGAGGTGCGGTTATGTTTTTACAACATGCAAGATTTTTAATTAGTATTTTTTCCATTGTCTTTACAAGGATGGGATAAACAAAAAACAACACTAAAAATTGAGCTAGTAAATGAAAATAGTATCATAACACAAAAACCTCTAAAATACAATTTTGATGATTTAACTGAATTTAAATTACACATCAAGGAATTATTAGACAATAATTATATACAAGAAAGTAATAGTAAACACACTAGTCCAGCATTTATTGTTAATAAAAATAGTGAACAAAAAAGAGGGAAAAGTAGAACATCAAGATGAACAATCTTCAGGACAAAAGATAATATTTGATAATACTATATTTGAACAAATACGAAGAAAAGACTTAGACCTAAGAATTGAATCTTAGAAGTCCCAACCATAAAAAATTGGTTCAAAAGACAAAAAGAAGAATACTATGTAATTAGCCAAAGAGAACATATAACAGACTGTAAATATACTAAAGGAAAAGCCCAAATCCCAATACTAAATAAAAATGAACTCAATAAAGAAATACACAATCTCAAGGCAAAATCACTCATAAAATATGTACATTTAGGAGGAATAGAAATATTAATAAAAGCATGTTTCAGAGAAAGGTACACAAACTGATGATCTACAGGAAACTAAAGATATATTTGCACTCCTTACAACCATATCTTCACAAGTCGAAAATATGGGAAAAAGGATACAACAGCTAGAACTGAGCAAGCTAAGTCAGTCGCATGACTATAAATATGCTGAACTAAGTCGATCGGAAGACTTTAAAAATCCAGAGGTAGAAGGAGACGATGGGAAACTCCATAAAACCCATAACAAGTTTGTTAATATTGCAGGAACAACTGGACAAGCTACAAAGAAGCCTTATACAAATACCAATTTAAATAGCGTATTCGCAAAACCATTTACACCAAAGATACAAAAACCACAAACCACTATGCAACCCCAAACTTCAACATATGCAGACAGCCTAAACCAAGATAAGAAAATATACAATCATATCTCCCAAGCTTACATACGAAATATCCACACAATCCAGACACATTTAAACCTTCATCCAAGATCCACTACAACAACCGAAAAAACCCAAGACTACCTAACCCAAAAACTCCAAGGTTACAATAAATTAATTGCACAACCAAAAACCAATCCAAACCTAGTTAAAACTTGCTACTACTATGGATTACTAAATACTGTATATACGACCGATGGAAATGAATTAAGTGGAATACCAGAACTACATAAAGCTTTTTTGACCTACCAAAGAATTACCAAAGGAACCCTATTTTATATAAAATGTTACACAACAACCGCAGAAATATTGCACAATGAAGTTAAAACCATTATACAATTAGTCAAGATAGGATTAACAAGGCAAATGATAATTCCAGAAGAAATAATACAACAACCCGAAATACCGAAAATCGAGATACCAGATTTTTATGCTAACAAACGAATTATTGGCCTATTAACTATCATTCAAGAATTAGCAAACAACTATCTAAATGGCAAAGCCATGTGGAGCTATTATACACGAGATCAATAGATGATTTATGCCAACTCAAGAGAAGTAAGGGAAGCAGATATGGAAGAAGCAAGAAAATGGATACTATCCTTACTGCACTCAGAAGAATTACCTACTACAAGAGCATTGAAGAAAAATTTTATTTCAGAAAAATTGTTAACCAGATACTGCAAAGCAACTGGACAAAAATACCCAGATCACCAATGCAGTAATTGTAACGGAGAAGACAAAATAGATATCCCAGATGTAGAAATTGAATAATCCAAACAGCAAAGAAGATAAGGACGGACAGCTACGAGAAGGACATAAAGAGGATTCCCCGACAAGGAAACGATATATGAATAATATTACTTTTTAAAAGTTTTAAATATTATGTAAAAGTTGTAAATTGCATAGTAGTGCATAGTGTATGCATAGTGTAAAGTAAATAGTATTAGCTTTACCTTTTTTGAAAGGCCAACTGACTTTTCTTTTTTGAAAGGACAAGGGTCGTTTATGTATGTTGTATGTTTTCTATATAAAGGAATGAAAGAAGAACCTTCAACTCAGGTTGAAAGTTCCAAGTTATAAAATTCTCTCTATCTAAAAAATTGCTAATGTGCTGAGCCCCTTCCAAAAAATAAAACCCTTAGAACAAAAAAGATAGAAAATTGCAGAAACTATGGAGAAATCCGACAAGCTAGCAAAGCAGGTATACTTATCCAAATACATGTCTAGCTAAATCCTTATATTACTTATAATCTCTTGAATATCATAATTATTTAGCATGTTATAGTATTGTTATATTGAACATCTTTAGCAAGTTTTCCATGTGAAGGTAATGCTGAGAGTACTTAAGCCCGAACTATGCTATCCTAAGGTCGAAACCAAGTAGGCGAGGAATGCCGTTATAGGGAAGTAGACAAAGTTGAGGCAATGACTAGGGAAAGCGATTGAGGCATAAAAAGCATGGTAGTGACCAGACGAGATTGTTCAAAAATAACTTTAAAATAAAATGCTAAATGCTATGATAAACATAGAGGTTAAAGGGAATATGTTTAGCAAAGCAGGATAAAAATAACATACTTGTAAAATCAATTAACATTTAATGGATACACCTACATATTTAATCGATGATAATGAAGCATATAAGGTACTTATACTATATACCCTACGACACCTTAATAATGATATAAAAAGAAAAATATATGATATTTTAATAACCTACGAAATAATAGAAATAATTAATAGAAATTGGACACAATTTGACATATATGACAATGAAACATACGATTATGATTTAGACTGTTATTATTCAGATTAATGATCAATCACGAAAGTTACGAATACTGGTTACAAACTATAGAGGAAATAACCTTACAAGAACAATTACTAAGAACAAATACAGAAACGTATCTAAGAACCCAAGATTTACAATACCTAGAATTAATACTGGAAAATGTAAACGAAATCTTAAGATTAATACCACTAAGAAACCAATATTATGAAGAATCATTTACCCCATAAAAGAAAAATAAATTCCAAACTTCCGCAATTACCCAAAAAGATAAATATAAAAGTCTTTATCCTTAAGGCCTAAGATGAAGAATCAAAGGACCCCACAATTGATTTTCTTTATATTTTTCGCATAATTCGATGAACCAATTTTGTAAGAATTTTATCCTAACTCCTAATGTATCTTCTAATTCTGCTTCATTCCAATTCTTTATTATTTTTGAACTGAAAGGTTCTGGTAATTTTGTAAAGTATAACTTTCGTATTTCTATACTTTCAGTTGTAGTATATGTTCCTTTATAGTAGTAGTCTTTAAAAGCACAAGTATATTCATCTAAATAGCACATATTACATATTGCTAGTTTTGACATTAAATTTCTATTTATAGTTTTTTCTTTATTTTCTTCTTCTACTTCTGTCGTCATGCTTCCAAATTCATTTCATATTGCTAATTCGTATTTAGCTAATATATCTATAGATGTAGTTGCTGTTGTATCATCACTTTTTTTATTATTTCGTAATACTGCTAAACTTTCTGATGACATATTTTGTAGCCATAGTTTTGTTATTCCTATTAGTGTTCGTTCTATATATCCTAGTGTTTCTGCCATTGAAATTTTATTATCTATTAATTGTTTTGATATATAACCTATCCAAAGTTGGATTGTTTTATTTATATCTGTTACACAATCTAGGTCTACGAAATTGTATTGTTCTGTCATTTGTCTAGGTGTCCATTTTGTATTTAGTCTTTTTCCCCATAAAGTTTTATTTCTATCATATGATTCATAGGTTGTTCTTTGGTAAAGTGTGTCTACATGTTTTGGGTTTTTTATTCCTGATGTACTTGTCTCACCTTTTACTTCTCCTGTGTTTATTTCTGGATTGATAGTAGTTTCATTTAGATTTGTTATAATTTTCGTATAAGTTTCGCTTATTTCTGAATTATTTTCTGTTATGTTGTCATTTTCACTTTCTTCATTTATTTCATCTATGCTTAGTGTAGGTAGCTTTTCTTGTTCAGTGTCCATTTGCAATTTTTCCTTAAATTGTTCAACATCTTTTGCTAACTGTAATTGTTGTTCTTGTATTTTCCTTTTTTCTTTTTCTCTTTGTCTATTTTCATATAACTGTTTTAGAATTGCTAATTCCTTTTCTAATTCCATTATTCTGGTATTTTTTGTTTCTTCGATCTGTTTTATTTCTGTTTTAGCTTGTTGTTTTATTTTATCAATTTCATTTTTCCTGTCTATGTCTTCATTTTCTCTTGCTATTCGTACCATTGCTGTTAGTGCATCTTCTAATTTAGCTGTTTCTTTTTCTATCATTAAATGTAGATTATTTCCGATTTTTTTGTATCTTCTTCCTAAATTTGAAGTTATTATAGTTATATTTAGTCCTGTTATATTGGTATATATTTTTTCTTCTACTGCAAACTCGTCTTTATTCATTTTTGTTATAATCCGTGTTGATATTTATATTCTAAATGTTGTAGTTGTATGCTTAAGTTAAATATAATGTCTCTTTGGGTTGATATAGATTTGTAATTAACTCCTGCAAATATATTATCATTTAGTCTATTCTGTCTAATTTTTAATTCATGTCTTACTTCTTCGATCTTTTCATACAGTTGTTGTCTGTACTCGGTCTTTATTCTTTCTGTTCTTTGTTTATACTCCATATTTTCTTTTCTTTTTGAGATAGAAAATATATTTGTATTCTATTTTAGATATTGTGTCTATTACTTGGGATATTGTTACGTTATTTGGTCTTGTTTTAGTTAGTTGTTCATATTCTTGGTACATGTTGTTTAATTTCTTTCTTATTTTGCTTAGTTTTTCATCTATCCGTATTTGTTTCTTGAGCCGCTTATATATTTTATCATTTGGTGACATTTCTTCTCCATATTCTAGGAAAGCGCTTGTGTTAGTATTTGTGGTTTTATTTAGTTCTTGGTTCATACTAGATGATTCTGATATTGGATATGTTTTTCCATGTTCCATTATATGGTTATACATATTTTGTTTATTGTTCTTAAGTTCATTAATTTGTTCATAGCTGGCTTTTTACTATTCATAGTTGACTTTTTACTATTCATCGTTCTTCGTGTTGTATAATTCTTATATCTTTTTCAGTCATAATTTTCTTCATCTGATCTTTCCATTATGTTGTTTAATATTTCATTCTCATCATCGGATATTTCATATACACTATCGTTACTATCTAATTCGTAATCTATGTATTCTATTTGTGTGTATTTATCATCTTGTATTAGGATTTCTGTTATTTGTTTTTTCTTTGGATCCTTAGGTATTCTACAATGTTTAGCTAGATGTCCTAGTTTTCCACAGTTGTAACAGGTACATTCTGCTAGTTTTTTCCTTTTCTTATAGGACATCTTAGGTTTATAATTTTTTATATAATATCTTCGTCTAGGTTTTCTGTACTTATATTTAATTTATATGGTTTAAAGGTTTTATATTTTCGTGTTTTCTTGTTCTTTATGTAATATTTATCTGTGCATCCAAACTGAGGTGCGGTTATGTTTTTACAACATGCAAGATTTTTAATTAGTATTTTTTCCATTGTCTTTACAAGGATGGGATAAACAAAAAACAACACTAAAAATTGAGCTAGTAAATGAAAATAGTATCATAACACAAAAACCTCTAAAATACAATTTTGATGATTTAACTGAATTTAAATTACACATCAAGGAATTATTAGACAATAATTATATACAAGAAAGTAATAGTAAACACACTAGTCCAACATTTATTGTTAATAAACATAGTGAACAAAAAAGAGGGAAAAGTAGAACATCAAGATGAACAATCTTCAGGACAAAAGATAATATTTGATAATACTATATTTGAACAAATACGAAGAAAAGACTTAGACCTAAGAATTGAATCTTAGAAGTCCCAACCATAAAAAATTGGTTCAAAAGACTAAAAGAAGAATACTATGTAATTAGCCAAAGAGAACATATAATAGACTGTAAATATACTAAAGGAAAAGCCCAAATCCCAATACTAAATAAAAATGAACTCAACAAAGAAATACACAATCTCAAGGCAAAATCACTCATAAAATATGTACATTTAGGAGGAATAGAAATATTAATAAAAGCATGTTTCAGAGAAAGGTACACAAACTGATGATCTACAGGAAACTAAAGATATATTTGCACTCTTTACAACCATATCTTCACAAGTCGAAAATATGGGATAAAGGATACAACAGCTAGAACTGAGCAAGCTAAGTCAGCCGCATGACTATAAATATGCTGAACTAATTCGATCGGAAGACATTAAAAATCCAAAGGTAGAAGGAGACGATGGGAAACTCCATAAAACCCATAACAAGTTTGTTAATATTGCAGGAACAACTGGACAAGCTACAAAGAAGCCTTATACAAATACCAATTTAAATAGCGTATTCGCAAAACCATTTACACCAAAGATACAAAAACCACAAACCACTATGCAACCCCAAACTTCAACATATGCAGACAGCCTAAACAAAGATAAGAAAATATACAATCATATCTCCCAAGCTTACATACGAAATATCCACACAATCCAGACACATTTAAACCATCATCCAAGATCCACTACAACAACCGAAAAAACCCAAGACTACCTAACCCAAAAACTCCAAGGTTACAATAAATTAATTGCACAACCAAAAACCAATCCAAACCTAGTTAAAACTTGCTACTACTATGGATTACTAAATACTATATAGACGACCGATGGAAATGAATTAAGTGGAATACCAGAACTACACAAAGCTTTTTTGACCTACCAAAGAATTACCAAAGGAACCCTATTTTATATAAAATGTTACACAACACCCGCAAAAATATTGCACAATGAAGTTAAAACCATTATACAATTAGTCAAGATAGGATTAACAAGGCAAATGATAATTCCAGAAGAAATAATACAACAACCCAAAATACCGAAAATCGAGATACCAGATTTTTATGCTAACAAACGAATTATTGGCCTATTAACTATCATTCAAGAATTAGCAAACAACTATCTAAATTGCAAAGCCATGTGGAGCTATTATACACGAGATCAATAGATGATTTATGCCAACTCAAGAGAAGTAAGGGAAGCAGATATGGAAGAAGCAAGAAAATGGATACTATCCTTACTGCACCCAGAAGAATTACCTACTACAAGAGCATTGAAGAAAAATTTTATTTCAGAAAAATTGTTAACCAGATACTGCAAAGCAACTGGACAAAAATACCCAGATCACCAATGCAGTAAGTGTAACGGAGAAGACAAAATAGATATCCCAGATGTAGAAATTGAATAATCCAAACAGCAAAGAAGATAAGGACGTACAGCTACGAGAAGGACATAAAGAGGATTCCCCGACAAGGAAACGATATATGAATAATATTACTTTTTAAAAGTTTTAAATATTATGTAAAAGTTGTAAATTGCATAGTAGTGCATAGTGTATGCATAGTGTAAAGTAAATAGTATTAGCTTTACCTTTTTTGAAAGGCCAACTGACTTTTCTTTTTTGAAAGGACAAAGGTCGTTTATGTATGTTGTATGTTTTCTATATAAAGGAATGAAATAAGAACCTTCAACTCAGGTTGAAACTTCCAAGTTATAAAATTCTCTCTATCTAAAAAATTGCTAATGTGCTGAGCCCCTTCCAAAAAATAAAACCCTTAGAACAAAAAAGATAGAAAATTGCAGAAACTATGGAGAAATCCGACAAGCTAGCAAAGCAGGTATACTTATCCAAATACATGTATAGCTAAATCCTTATATTACTTATAATCTCTTGAATATCATAATTATTTAGCATGTTATAGTATTGTTATATTGAACATCTTTAGCAAGTTTTCCATGTGAAGGTAATGCTGAGAGTACTTAAGCCCGAACTATGCCATCCTAAGGTCGAAACCAAGTAGGCGAGGAATGCCGTTATAGGGAAGTAGACAAAGTTGAGGCAATGACTAGGGAAAGCGATTGAGGCATAAAAAGCATGGTAGTGACCAGACGAGATTGTTCAAAAATAACTTTAAAATAAAATGCTAAATGCTATGATAAACATAGAGGTTAAAGGGAATATGTTTAGCAAAGCAGGATAAAAATAACATACTTGTAAAATCAATTAACATTTAATGGATAGACCTACATATTTAATCGATGATAATGAAGCATATAAGGTACTTATACTATATACCCTACGACACCTTAATAATGATATAAAAAGAAAAATATATGATATTTTAATGACCTACGAAATAATAGAAATAATTAATAGAAATTGGACACAATTTGACATATATGACAATGAAACATACGAATATGATTTAGACTATATAATTCATATTAATGATCAATCACGAAAGTTATGAATACTGGTTACAAACTATAGAGGAAATAACCTTACAAGAACAATTACTAAGAACAAATACAGAGCTATGAATTAGAAGCAGAATTAGAAGATACATTAGGAGTTAGGATAAAATTCTTACAAAATTAGTTCATCGAATTATGCGAAAAATATAAAGAAAATCAGACAATGGAAAAAATACTAATTAAAAATCTTGCATGTTGTAAAAACATAACCGCACCTCAGTTTGGATGCACAGATAAATATTACAAAAAGAACAAGAAAACACGAAAATATCAAACCTTTAAACCATATAAATTAAAATATAAGTACAGAAAACCTAGACGAAGATATTATATAAAAAATTATAAACGTAAGACGCCCTATAATAAAATGAAAAAAACTAGCAGAATGTACCTGTTACAACTGTGGAAAACTAGGACATCTAGCTAAAGATTGTAGAATACCTAAGGATCCAAAGAAAAAACAAATAACAGAAATCCTAATACAAGATGATAAATACACACAAATAGAATACATAGATTACGAATTAGATAGTAACGATAGTGTATATGTGTGTATATACACTATCGTTACTATCTAATTCGTAATCTATGTATTCTATATGTGTGTATTTATCATCTTGTATTAGGATTTCTGTTATTTGTTTTTTCTTTGGATCCTTAGGTATTCTACAATGTTTAGCTAGATGTCCTAGTTTTCCACAGTTGTAACAGGTACATTCTGCTAGTTTTTTCATTTTCTTATAGGGCGTCTTACGTTTATAATTTTTTATATAATATCTTCGTCTAGGTTTTCTGTACTTATATTTTAATTTATATGGTTTAAAGGTTTTATACTTTCGTGTTTTCTTGTTCTTTTTGTAATATTTATCTGTGCATCCAAACAGAGGTGCGGTTATGTTTTTACAACATGCAAGATTTTTAATTAGTATTTTTTCCATTGTCTGATTTTCTTTATATTTTTTGCATAATTCGATGAACCAATTTTGTAAGAATTTTATCCTAACTCCTAATGTATCTTCTAATTATGCTTCATTCCAATTCTTTATTATTTTTGAACTGAAAGGTTCTGGTAATTTTGTAAAGTATAACTTTCATATTTCTATACTTTCAGTTGTTGTATATGTTCCTTTATAGTAGTAGTCTTTAAAAGCACAAGTATATTCATCTAAATAGTACATATTACATATTGCTAGTTTTGACATTAAATTTGTATTTATAGTTTTCTTTATTTTGTTCTTCTACTTCTGTCGTCATGCTTCCAAATTCATTTCGTATTGCTAATTCGTATTTAGCTAATATATCTATAGATGTAGTTGCTGCTGTATCATCACTTTTTTTATTATTTCGTAATACTGCTAAACTTTCTGATGACATATTTTGTAGCCATAGTTTTGTTATTCCTATTAGTGTTCGTTCTATATATCTTGGTGTTTCTGCCATTGAAATTTTATTATCTATTAATTGTTTTGATATATAACCTATACAAAGTTGGATTGTTTTATTTATATCTGTTACACAATCTAGGTCTACGAAATTGTATTGTTCTGTCATTTGTCTAGGTGTCCATTTTGTATTTAGTCTTTTTCCCCATAAAGTTTTATTTCTATCATATGATTCATAGGTTGTTCTTTGGTAAGGTGTGTCTACATGTTTTGGGTTTTTTATTCCTGATGTACTTGTCTCACCTTTTACTTCTCCTGTGTTTATTTCTGGATTGATAGTAGTTTCATTTAGATTTGTTATAATTTCCGTATAAGTTTCGCTTATTTCTGAATTATTTTCTGTTATGTTGTCATTTTCACTTTCTTCATTTATTTCATCTATGCTTAGTGTAGGTAGCTTTTCTTGTTCAGTGTCCATTTACAATTTTTCCTTAAATTGTTCAATTTCTTTGGCTAACTGTAATTCTTGTTCTTGTTCTTTCCTTTTTTCTTTTTCTCTTTGTCTATTTTCATATAACTATTTTAGCATTGCTAATTCCTTTTCTAATTCCATTATTCTGGTATTTTTTGTTTCTTCGATCTGTTGTATTTCTATTTTAGCTTGTTGTTTTATTTTGTCAATTTCATTTTTCCTGTCTATGTCTTCATTTTCTCTTGCTATTCGTACCATTGCTGTTAGTGCATCTTCTAATTTAGCTGTTTCTTTTTCTATCATTAAATGTAGATTATTTCCGATTTTTTTGTATCGTCTTCCTAAATTTGAAGTTATTATAGTTATATTTAGTCCTGTTATATTGGTATATATTTTTTCTTCTACTGCAAACTCGTCTTTATTCATTTTTGTTATAATCCGTGTTGATATTTATATTCTAAATGTTGTAGTTGTATGCTTAAGTTAAATATAATGTCTCTTTGGGATGATATAGATTTGTAATTAACTCCTGCAAATATATTATCATTTAGTCTATTCTGTCTAATTTTTAATTCATGTCTTACTTCTTCGATCTTTTCATACAGTTGTTGTCTGTACTCGGTCTTTATTCTTTCTGTTCTTTGTTTATACTCCATATTTTCTTTTCTTTTTGAGGTAGCAAATATATTTGTATTCTGTTTTAGATATTGTGTCTATTACTTGGGATATTGTTACGTTATTTGGTCTTGTTTTAGTTAGTTGTTCATATTCTTGGTACATGTTGTTTAATTTCTTTCTTATTTTGCTTAGTTTTTCATCTATCCGTATTTGTTTCTTGAGCCGCTTATATCTTTTATTATTTGGTGACATTTCTTCTCCATATTCTAGGAAAGCGCTTGTGTTAGTATTTGTGGTTTTATTTAGTTCTTGGTTCATACTAGATGTGTCACGACCCGAATCCCATTCGGGCCGGACTGGCACCCGAAGCCGGTGAGGCTCGACAGAACCAATTTTTGCTCATGTCTATTCCCATATGTATGTTCATGTATGAATATCTTTTTATATCACGTAATTAAATATCAATGGCGGAAGTCATGGCAACATATGCAATATATGAAACTTGGCCGTTAGGGCCACTTTGTCTAAATGAACGTACACATCTTACATTCAGCTTCCCACATACGTCTACAAAGCCTCTACAGATACTTGACTATGACAAACCTGGAGTCGGGACAACACCCCACTCTATACTCATATACAATCTCACACCAATATGCATAATGACTCGAAAAAGCCCCGGATCAACTGGAGCTCACCAACAACCTGTGGATGTTTCGTCGCCTACTGCGGAGATCTACTAACACCTGTGCCTGCAACATGTAAGGTAAGTCCTCAAAAGAGGTCAGTACAAAGAATGTGAGTATGTAAGGCCATATGAAACTATACAAAAATACGTAAGTACCTTCAAGAGAGTTAAGCGTAAGAGAATAATCAATGTAAATATGTGGAACTAAGTTCATTACTTCTATTATTTCAATCACTTGGTCATTTACTCTTATCATCATAACTCTTATAATAACCTCCATATTGTTCATGCACGGGATATACAACTTCTATTATTTCTTTTACAACTTCTTTATTCTGTAGATCTCAACATAATACCGATCATCACCTTATGGGTGGATAATAATAATAAACCGCTCATCACCTTATAGGTGGATAATAATAATATACCGCTCATCACCTTATAGGTGGATAATAATAATATACCGCTCATCACCTTATAGGTGGATAATCATATATATATATACCGTTCATCACCTTATAGGTGGATAATAATAATATACCGCTCATCACCTTATAGGTGGATAATCATATATACCGTAGCATAATATTGGGATTTATTCCCTCTTTGACTTATACCCTTTAGATTGTGATCCATACTCAATGTATATAAGTAACCATACGCACATTATATCTTTACAATCTTATTTCCTTAACATAACTAAGAGAGTGACACATTAGAGATCATGACATTACTTAAGCACACCCTTATATACACATTTCACTTCACTCCTTTACTTCATGAGATCGACATCTTCACTTGTGAGGAATAATTATATTAACTTGCACACTACTCCTTTCATTACCTTTGAGAGATTGATACAATGCTAGTCACAACTTGTTTGAAGCTTTGGATCAATAATCAACGAGTAAGTAACATGTGAATAAACATTATTGGAAACATTACCTTGTTGGAGGCATAACATTATTGGAACTATTGGACAATAATCAATGGATAAGATACATGACTATACTCACTATTGGGACCTTGGAACGTAACCTCATTGGGCCTTTGGAACACTATTCATGAACATGAGCCATGAGCCATGAGACATGAGATTCGCAATTGATCTTAGATAGGAAACATGTGATAACAACCTCTATTGGACTCTCTTTACCTCATTACTCTTGGTGAGATAGTTCTCTTAGGGTTTACAACATCATGACAACTTAAGCACTTCCATCCATGAATAAGAACTAAGTGGGTCATGATTCGTCTAGGAGTAAAACACATATGAATAACATTCTATCAACCTTAGTTGGAATACTATAGAACCCCCTTGGAATAGAACACATTTGGATCCTTAGGACAATGAGCACTAAATAAGACACAAGAACATAACCACTATTGAGCTTTCTGAACATTATCAATGCATATGAGACATGTGATTCACAAGTGATCAATGAGGAAGAAATATGGGACCATTGCCCTTGGTAAACGAAAATAGGATACTTTAGAACATTTGGAACTTTTGACATGTAGTGAAAATAATTCAACCAATGGACCCGAGTCATATGATTCACCATTGACCAATGAATAAGGAACATGTGAGTAACTCTAGCCAATTCTCGGAAACGGAATACCTTAGGGTATTTCAGAATCGAATGAGTACGATGACAATGTGAACACCATATGTTACAGAAAGATATAGAAGAGTAAACTTACATACCTTTGCGTCTTACTATACATACACAAGCTTATATGGAAACACAATAGTCCAGCTCTTTCCTTACGTCTCACTCTATATCACAAGTACATAACGAAGCTTATATTAGCAACCAACTACCTTACAAGTGCACAAGATGACCATGAATCACATAGTTACTTTAGAAAGTCATTTCGCCTTCTTAAAATGTGATTTATCACATCAACATGCCAACACTACCATAACATTCCACTCATTGACCAAGATTTCATTCAACAATATCATTTCGCATCACACTTACCCTTTATGCCTTCCCATTATCATTCCGTCACATTTAATCCCATCAATTTGCCTCACAACAACATATGAACAACCATCCACATTTAATACAGTCCCAAATGCCTTCATACGATAGTTTAAAGTCATTAAAACGACATCACAAGTTGCTAATTATATCCATAGAGGGTACGGGGGCTTCGGGGGATCAACGGGATACGAAAACAACCAAAACACAATTCTGGACTGACCTGCGTTGGAACCTACGCCCTTAGGTCATCCACCTGCACCCACAGATGGCCCTTGGTAGCAGCCATTACCATCTGCGTTGGCATCTGCGCCCGCAGATGCCTCCGTCTGCCGGGGCGGATGCCCGTTTTGGTTCGAAATGTCATTTTTTGGGTCTTTTAATGCAATGAATGGTCCATGATCATAACCAAACTTATTTTAAAATATTCTTGATCATCTTAAACATTAATGAACAGCCATGGTTTTGCAACACACAAAAACAACACCAATACGACGCTTTCTCCTCACTTACGCCACCAATTCCATGAACAAATTTGCTACAACAATTCCAAGTGTTACACATACAGGAGAACAAAGTAAAGACATAACCAAACCATACATATTCATATTCAATCCACCAAATCCACCTCCTTCAAGACCACAAATCTATTCTCAATTTTATAAGACAAAACTCCTTGCCAATTTGAGCCAACCTGTAGTATTTCACACATAGTGAATTCTCAATACATCACCAACATAACCAACATGTTATACACCATCTATCATGCAATAAATATATTAAATAATAATAATAAATGCTTACCAAACTTGCAAAGAGTGATCTTGGACCAAAAGATGAAAGCTTAGGGTTTGGTTGAGGAAATAATGTTGTAGAAAATTCTAGAATGGGACATTTGTGGAAACATGAATAAAATATGATTTTTACATGCTTTATATAGGCCCTCAAGTCTCTTATTTCCAATTATTTATGTTTGGATGGGTCAAATGGAAGAATGGGTCAAATGGGTAATTGGGCCATGTCTTCTTATTAATTTTGGGCTTTATTTTTGGGCCCAATGATACAAGATTTATTCATGCCCACAAATGCATGTATAATTCATAAAATCTCCCATGTTTTACTAATTCCATAAATGTACACGTAGTCATGGCGGTTTGACAACATACGGGTGTTACACCTCCTACAAAGGTCTAATCCCATGTACTAGGCCCAATATCAATTGTCTCATTAACAACATTACAAAATTCATACTTTGACTCTTGACACTTGCGTAACCATTGTTCAACGTCGTCATGCAGGGTGTAGTTGGTACGGGGTGTTACAAGATGATTCTGATATTGGATATGTTTTTCCATGTTCCATTCTATGGTTATACATATTTTGTTTATTGTTCTTAAGTTCATTAATTTGTTCATAGCTGGCTTTTTACTATTCATCATTGACTTTTTACTATTCATAGCTCTGATACCAATTGTGGGGTCCTTTGATTCTTCATCTTAGGCCTTAAGGATAAAGACTTTTATATTTATCTTTTTGGGTAATTGCGGAAGTTTGAAATTTATTTTTCTTTTATGGGGTAAATGATTCTTCATAATATTGGTTTCTTAGTGGTATTAATCTTAAGATTTTGTTTACATTTTCCAGTATTAATTATAGGTATTGTATATCTTGGGTTCTTAGATACGTTTCTGTATTTGTTCTTAGTAATTGTTCTTGTAAGGTTATTTTCTCTATAGTTTGTAACCAGTATTCATAACTTTCGTGATTGATCATTAATCTGAATAATAATAGTCTAAATAATATTCGTATGTTTCATTGTCATATATGTCAAATTGTGTCCAATTTCTATTAATTATTTCTATTATTTCGTAGGTCATTAAAATATCATATATTTTTATTTTTATATCATTATTAAGGTGTCGTAGGGTATATAGTATAAGTACCTTATATGCTTCATTATCATCGATTAAATATGTAGGTCTATCCATTAAATGTTAATTGATTTTACAAGTATGTTATTTTTATCATGCTTTGCTAAACATATTCCCTTTAACCTCTATGTTTATCATAGCATTTAGCATTTTATTTTAAAGTTATTTTTGAACAATCTCGTCTGGTCACTACCATACTTTTTATGCCTCAATCGCTTTCCCTAGTCATTGCCTCAACTTTGTCTACTCCCCAATAACGGCATTCCTCGCCTACTTGGTTTCGACCTTAGGATGGCATAGTTCGGGCTTAACTACTCTCAGCATTACCTTCACATGGTAAACTTGCTAAAGATGTTCAATATAACAATACTATAACATGCTAAATAATTATGATATTCTAGAGATTATAAGGAATATAAGGATTTAGCTAGACATGTATTTGGATAAGTATACCTGCTTTGCTAGCTTGTCGGATTTCTCCATAGTTTCTGCAATTTTCTATCTTTTTTGTTCTAAGGGTTTTATTTTTTGGAAGGGGCTCAGCACATGAGCAATTTTTTAGAGAGAGAGAATTTTATAACTTGGAACTTTCAACCTGAGTTGAAGGTTCTTCTTTCATTCCTTTATATAGAAAACATACAACATACATAAACGCCCTTTGTCCTTTCAAAAAAGAAAGGTCAGTTGGACTTTCAAAAAAGGTAAAGCTAATACTATTTACTTTACACTATGCATACACTCTGCACTACTGTTCACTTTACGACTTTTACATAATAATTTAAAACTTTTAAAAAGTAATACTATTCATATATCTTTTCCTTGTCGGGGAATCCTCTTTATGTCCTTCTAGTAGCTATCCGTCCTTATCTTCCTTGTTGTTTGGATTATTCAATTTCTACATCTGGGATATCTATTTTGTCTTCTCCGTTACACTTACTGCATTGGTGATCTGGGTATTTTTATCCAATTGCTTTGCAGTATCTGGTTAACAATTTTTCTGAAATAAAATTTTTCTTCAATGCTCTTGTAGTAGGTAATTCTTCTGGGTGCAGTAAGGATAGTATCCATTTTCTTGCTTCTTCCATATCTGCTTCCCTTACTTCTCTTGAGTTGGCATAAATCATCTGTTGATCTCGTGTATAATAGCTCCACATGGCTTTGCCATTTGGATAGTTGTTTGCTAATTCTTGAATGATAGTTAATAGGCCAATAATTCGTTTGTTAGCATAAAAATTTGGTATCTCGATTTTTGGTATTTCGGGTTGTTGTATTATTTCTTTTGGAATTATCATTTCCCTGGTTAATCCTATCTTGACTAATTGTATGATGGGTTTAACTTCATTGTGCAATATTTTTGCGGGTGCTGTGTAACATTTTATATAAAATAGTGTTCCTTTGGTAATTCTTTGGTAGGTCAAAAAAGCTTTATGTAGTTCTGGTATTCCACTTAATTCATTTCCATCGGTCGTATATACAGTATTTAGTAATCCATAGTAGTAGCAAGTTTTAACTAGGTTTGGATTGGTTTTTGGTTGTGCAATTAATTTATTGTAACCTTGGAGTTTTTGGGTTAGGTAGTCTTGGGATTTTTCGGTTGTTGTAGTGGATCTTGGATGAAGGTTTAAATGTGTCTGGATTGTGTGGATATTTCGTATGTAAGCTTGGGAGATATGATTGTATATTTTCTTATCTTGGTTTAGGCTGTCTGCATGTGTTGAAGTTTGGGGTTGCATAGTGGTTTGTGGTTTTTGTATCTTTGGTGTAAATGGTTTTGCGAATACGCTATTTCAATTGGTATTTGTTTAAGGCTTCTTTGTAGCTTGTCCACTTGTTCCTGCAATATTAACAAACTTGTTATTGGTTTTATGGAGTTTCCCATCGTCTCCTTCTACCTCTGGATTTTTAAAGTCTTCCGATCGACTTAGTTCAGCATATTTATAGTCAAGCGGCTGACTTAGCTTGCTCAGTTCTAGCTGTTGTATCCTTTTCCCCATATTTTCGACTTGTGAAGATATGGTTGTAAGGAGTGCAAATATATCTTTAGTTTCCTGTAGATCATCAGTTTGTGTACCTTTCTCTTGATAGGTAGTCTGTAATAACATTTTTGTCAGTCTTAATCACTTCAATTGTAAATGTAAAATTTTGTATATTTAGGACCAATCTCTGTATTTCTTTTGTTGTTACTGAATCTTGTAGATTGCGTGTTAACCACCATTTTACCTGGGTATTATCTGTCCTTACAAGAAATTTGTTATATACATTATATGGTTCAAATGCTAATAAACATTTATATAATGCAAATAGTTCCTTCCTATTTATTTCCCATTTTATTTGTGGTTCAGTGTAAGATCCTGAATAATATCTACAGTGGTGTTCAATTTTTTCATTGTCATATTTATATTTTAAGACTCCTCCGTAGCTATGGTTGCTAGAATCCGTTTCTACTATAAATGTGAATTGTTTCTTTTCATCTGAAAAATATAGTTTTGGTAAATTCTTACACATATTTTTAATTTTTTGTATATATAGTTTATCTTTATCATCAAAATGATATTCGACATCCTTTTTTAGCCTTTTCTGTAATGGTTTTAGATTTTCTGCTAGTTTAGGTATATATTCCCTGACTTGATTAACTAATCCTAAAAAGGATTGTAGTTTCTTTTTTGTATCGAGTGTCTCATTTAGAGTAATTATTTTTTATATTATATGGGTTTGCTTTTTTATTCCATTTTTATCTATCTGTATTCCTAGAAATTCTATTCCAATAATTAATTCTTTTTCAATAGTTTCCTCAATACTTTTTAATGCTTTAGGTAATTCGGGGCATATTTGTTCATTTCTTATTATCTCTGTTTCTTGTACAAGTTCTCTTATAATATAGTTTTCTTCTTGTCCTGTATTTATGAGTATTAAGTATTTTCGTTGGTTCATTATTCCCGTTATATAATAATGACATTATTTAGTTTCTTCTATTTTATGTTCTAGTAATCTTGGGTTTATATAATCTAATTTTCTAGATGTACTGTTTCTTGATGATATTTCCGGTGTATCATTACTTATTCTTTTAGATGTATTTAATCTATCTCTTACTATTGTTAAATCTTCTTCTATGTCTATGTCGGTATAACTATAATCATTGTTGTCTATAACTGATATTATTCTTTCGAATGGATTTTCTATTTTTATTTTATCTATTTTATTTTTAGCTCTTATATCATGTGTTGTGGTTAAAACATATAGATTTTTACATTTTGCTGTAAATATTTTGCTTCCTGGTGCTAACTCTATTCCTGACATTTTCCAATATAAAACTAATGATTTGTCTATATTTCTATCATTTATTGCTACTGAGTAATTTGGACTTATTATAAATTTAAATTTTTGATATATTAAGTTTCCTTTTATAGCACTAATTATACTTTTTTCTATAGGTTGGACAATCCTGTCATCTGCTAAGTATAGTTCTATAGGGGTATCTATTCCTTCTCTGAAACATGCTTTTATTAATATTTCTATTCCTCCTAAATGTACATATTTTATGAGTGATTTTGCCTTGACATTTTGTATTTCTTTATTGAGTTCTTTTTTATTTAGTATTGGGATTTGGGCTTTTCCTTTAGTATATTTACAGTCTATTATATGTTCTCTTTGGCTAATTACATAGTATTCTTCTTTTTGTCTTTTGAACCAATTTTTTATGGTTGGGACTTCTAAGATTTTATCTATTCTTAGGTCTAAGTCTTTTCTTCGTATTTGTTCAAATATAGTATTATCAAATATTATCTTTTGTCCTGAAGATTGTTCATCTTGATGTTCTTCGTGCTGTATAATTCTTATATCTTTTTCAGTAATAATTTTCTTCATCTGATTTTTCCATTATGTTGTTTGATATTTCATTCTCATCATCGGATATTTCATATACACTATCGTTACTATCTAATTCGTAATCTATGTATTCTATTTGTGTGTATTTATCATCTTGTATTAGGATTTCTGTTATTTGTTTTTTCTTTGGATCCTTAGGTATTCTACAATCTTTAGCTAGATGTCCTAGTTTTCCACAGTTGTAACAGGTACATTCTGCTAGTTTTTTCCTTTTCTTATAGGGCGTCTTACGTTTATAATTTTTTATATAATATCTTCGTCTAGGTTTTCTGTACTTATATTTTAATTTATATGGTTTAAAGGTTTTATACTTTCGTGTTTTCTTGTTCTTTTTGTAATATTTATCTGTGCATCCAAACTGAGGTGCGGTTATGTTTTTACAACATGCAAGATTTTTAATTAGTATTTTTTCCATTGTCTGATTTTCTTTATATTTTTCACATAATTCGATGAACCAATTTTGTAAGAATTTTATCCTAACTCCTAATGTATCTTCTAATTCTGCTTCATTCCAATTCTTTATTATTTTTGAACTGAAAGGTTCTGGTAATTTTGTAAAGTATAACTTTCGTATTTCTATACTTTCAGTTGTAGTATATGTTCCTTTATAGTAGTAGTCTATAAAAGCACAAGTATATTCATCTAAATAGCACATATTACATATTGCTAGTTTTGACATTAAATTTCTATTTATAGTTTTTTCTTTATTTTGTTCTTCTGCTTCTGTCGTCATGCTTCCAAATTCATTTCGTATTGCTAATTCGTATTTAGCTAATATATCTATAGATGTACTTGCTGCTGTATCATCACTTTTTTTATTATTTCGTAATACTGCTAAACTTTCTGATGACATATTTTGTAGCCATAGTTTTGTTATTCCTATTAGTATTCGTTCTATATATCCTGGTGTTTCTGCCATTGAAATTTTATTATCTATTAATTGTTTTGATATATAACCTATCCAAAGTTGAATTGTTTTATTTATATCTGTTACACAATCTAGGTCTAAGAAATTATATTGTTTTGTCATTTGTCTAGGTGTCCATTTTGTATTTAGTCTTTTTCCCCATAAAGTTTTATTTCTATCATATGATTCATAGGTTGTTCTTTGGTAAGGTGTGTCTACATGTTTTGGGTTTTTTATTCCTGATGTACTTGTCTCACCTTTTACTTCTCCCATGTTTATTTCTGGATTGATAGTAGTTTCATTTAGATTTGTTATAATTTCCGTATAAGTTTCGCTTATTTCTGAATTATTTTCTGTTATGTTGTCATTTTCACTTTCTTCATTTATTTCATATATGCTTAGTGTAGGTAGCTTTTCTTGTTCACTGTCCATTTGCAATTTTTCCTTAAATTGTTCAATTTCTTTTGCTAACTGTAATTCTTGTTCTTGTTTTTTCCTTTTTTCTTTTTCTCTTTGTCTATTTTCATATAACTGTTTTAGCATTACTAATTCCTTTTCTAATTCCATTATTCTGGTATTTTTTGTTTCTTCGATCTGTTGTATTTCTATTTTAGCTTGTTGTTTTATTTTGTCAATTTCATTTTTCCTGTCTATGTCTTCATTTTCTCTTGCTATTCGTACCATTGCTGTTAGTGCATCTTCTAATTTAGATGTTTCTTTTTCTATCATTAAATGTAGATTATTTTTGATTTTTTTGTATCGTCTTCCTAAATTTGAAGTTATTATAGTTATATGTTTTCTTCTACTGCAAACTTGTCTTTATTCATTTTTGTTATAATCCGTGTTGATATTTATATTCTAAATGTTGTAGCTGTATGCTTAAGTTAAATATAATATCTCTTTGGGATGATATAGATTTGTAATTAACTCCTGCAAATATATTATCATTTAGTCTATTCTGTCTAATTTTTAATTCATGTCTTACTTCTTCGATCTTTTCATACAGTTGTTGTCTGTACTCGGTCTTTATTCTTTCTGTTCTTTGTTTATACTCCATATTTTTGTTTTCTTTTTGAGATAGCAAATATATTTGTATTCTGTTTTAGATATTGTGTCTATTACTTGGGATATTGTTACATTATTTGGTCTTGTTTTAGTTAGTTGTTCATATTCTTGGTACATGTTGTTTAATTTCTTTCTTATTTTGCTTAGTTTTTCATCTATCCGTATTTGTTTCTTGAGCCGCTTATATCTTTCATCATTTGGTGACATTTCTTCTCCATATTCTAGGAAAGCGCTTGTGTTAGTATTTGTGGTTTTATTTAGTTCTTGGTTCATACTAGATGATTCTGATATTGGATATATTTTTTCATGTTCCATTATATGGTTATACATATTTTGTTTATTGTTCTTAAGTTCATTAATTTGTTCATAGCTAGCTTTTTACTATTCATAGTTGACTTTTTACTATTCATCATTGACTTTTTACTATTCATAGCTGACTTTTTACTATTTATAGCTCTGATACCAATTGTGGGGTCCTTTGATTCTTCATCTTAGGCCTTAAGGATAAAGACTTTTATATTTATCTTTTTGGGTAATTGCGGAAGTTTGGAATTTATTTTTCTTTTATGGGGTAAATGATTCTTCATAATATTGGTTTCTTAGTGGTATTAATCTTAAGATTTCGTTTACATTTTCCAGTATTAATTCTAGGTATTGTATATCTTGGGTTCTTAGATACGTTTCTGTATTTGTTCTTGTAAGGTTATTTCCTCTATAGTTTGTAACCAGTATTCGTAACTTTCGTGATTGATCATTAATCTGAATAATAATAGTCTAAATAATATTCGTATGTTTCATTGTCATATATGTCAAACTGTGTCCAATTTTTATTAATTATTTCTATTATTTCGTAGGTCATTAAAATATCATATATTTTTCTTTTTATATCATTATTAAGGTGTCGTAGGGTATATAGTATAAGTACCTTATATGCTTCATTATCATCGATTAAATATGTAGGTCTATCCATTAAATGTTAATTGATTTTACAAGTATGTTATTTTTATCATGCTTTGCTAAACATATTCCCTTTAACCTCTATGTTTATCATAGCATTTAGCATTTTATTTTAAAGTTATTTTTGAACAATCTCGTCTGGTCACTACTATGCTTTTTATGCCTCAATCCCTTTCCCTAGTCATTGCCTCAACTTTGTCTACTCCCCTATAACGGCATTCCTCGCCCACTTGGTTTCGATCTTAGGATGGCATAGTTCGGGCTTAACTACTCTCAGCATTACCTTCACATGGCAAACTTGCTAAAGATTTTCAATATCTCAATACTATAACATGCTAAATAATTATGATATTCTAGAGATTATAAGGAATATAAGGATTTAGCTAGACATGTATTTGGATAAGTATACCTGCTTTGCTAGCTTGTCGGATTTCTCCATAGTTTCTGCAATTTTCTATCTTTTTTGTTCTAAGGGTTTTATTTTTTGGAAGGGGCTCAGCACATGAGCAATTTTTTAGAGAGAGAATTTTATAACTTGGAACTTTCAACCTGAGTTGAAGGTTCTTCTTTCATTCCTTAATGAATCAGAACCCTAGATTACTACTATGTATGGCATATTTATTAGTTCCAATTTGAGTCTGGCACTCGGTTTACAATTTATCACCTGTTAGTTCCCATTTGAGTTTGAGATCTAGTACACTATTTGTTGTCCAATAGTTTTAGTTTAAGTACGACATTTGTTATTATTGATCTTTGGTTGGAAATCTAGTTGAGATTAGTAGGATTTATGGTTATGGCTGAAGGAAGGATATGTGATACGCTTATCACACATTTTTACTTTCTTACTATTATGCTTGGCCTTATATTAGTACTACTCCTTGCTTGCACCCACCATGCTTATGGGGGTTTAGTTGGGTTTATTTTTCATTGTGTGTAACTTCTGGGCTTATAAGGGTCCAGTTAGGTTATAGCTAGGCATTTATTTCTGCTTTTAAGTTATTTATATTTGATCTTCCGCATTTGTGTAGAGTAGCCTGTTATTTCTACTTCTAACCCTTATTATTTCCCTTCTAAATAGATTCACACTTTATTTATGCTTTTACTTTTATTTAGCTTAGTTGGCCTATGATAACTATTGAGTACCCCATGCTTTGGTATTCATACTATACATCTGCAGCTTTTCCCTGATGCAGCTCCTAGTATGAGTCATCATCATTGATGATGTACTCGAGCTTAGCCGTTGACGAGGGATTTGGGTGAGCTTTCAGCGTTTGGATCTAATCCTTCTGCATCTGCTTTACTACTAGTCTTATTTTGTATATCAGGTGACTACTTGGATATTTTGGCACTAGTCTAGTAGTCTTCACTTATAGTGGCTCTTGTACTTACTTTAGTAGGTCTTGGGTGGTATTCATTTGTCATATTCTACCCCTTCCCCTATTTTTATTATGCCATGCAAGTATATATCCCTTATTGTGGCCTATTATTATTGTTTTATCCTTACTTTTCTCTTTCCACCTGTGTCATGCCTCAAATCCCGTTCGGGAGGACTGGCACTCATAGTCGTAATGGGCCGAGAGAACCAACCTATGATCATATACTTCTTATACATGTAATGGAGATAACAAATGTGCTGCAGTGTATGGGCGTGATGTATCGATAAAGTAAACCAAGTAGATAAACACAAATAGATATACAGGACTTGGCCATTGGAGCCACAATTTCTAAAAGTCAAGACACTACCATGCTTAACTTTACAATGTCTACAAAGCCTCTAAAAGATGCATAGACTTAGTTATGGTCGAGACAGGTCCCCACCTTACACATAAATACTACACAATACCAAAAATATATGCAACTGACTAGGAAAGCCCCGAATCAACCTGGAGCTCACCAATAGCCTTAGGACGTCCTGTACTCCTACTGGAGAGATCTACTAGCTCCTGTGCCTGCAATATTAAAGGTAGGTCCCCCAAGAGGGACGTCAGTACGAAAGAATGTACTGAGTATATAAGGCTAAAAGCAACTGTACATAATCCAAAAGTTTAAGTGACATCAAGTACAAGTGTATAGATAATGTTAATAACCCACCTTGGCTGGTATCTGGGGAACCACATATATTACATTCTTTACTTTTTTTTTTCCCTTCTTTCCTTTATAATCTTTAATAAGTCATGTAGTACAAATGACCAACTGATCAGTGGTAAACAAATTAGGATCGGCCCATGCTAGGCATACACCCCTGAGCTGCCACCCACATAAATCAATCGAGATCGGCCCATGCTAGGCTTACGCCCCTGAGCTTCCACCCGCACATAAACAGCTTTAAGTTGCTTACTTTATTCAGTCTTTGAGATTGTTATATTGGTGGTTATAACATTATGGAATTTTTGGAATAGTAATGCTGGACTAAAAAAAAAGAAACACGCGAATAAACATTTGATGTAATTGCCATAAAGTAAAAAATACTTGTGCATGATTGAAATGCTTAGGAGCCAAACTAATAAATAGAACTTAGTTGACTAAGATGGAAACACCAAAAAAATTGGGTAGTGAAGGTAGACATGCCAACTTGAAAATAAACATATATTGAAGTACGTTAAGACATTTCGGAGTGGAAACAAGGTCGTTAACTATGTAGACATTATGTACTACAAAAGGATACGAAAAAGAGTAACCTTACATACCTTATTTTCCCACCACATACATATAATGATTCAGCTCTTCCTTTAAGTGTTACTCTACAATTTAAGTACATAGTGGAACTAACATTAAAAGCTAATTACATTACAAGTTTACAAGACGGTAATTAGTTACTTAACGGGAAGTAAAAACTGTCCAACCTCCTAAACACATGGTGTATCAATCCCCCGTTCTTTATACTGCCATATAACCATATTCCACCCCCTTACTCTATAACCTATTGCCTCACCACAACAATACCACCAAAACAGTCCACAAACCAACACAAATGTTACAAACCGATAGGATTTCCTACCAAGTTCATACTTCACATTACCACCTCAATGGCAACTCCACATATTTATCCCATCAAGACACCGAAATTCCTTCCACAATAACATACTAAAAACAGTTTACAATGGTTTCAGAATTTACTTTAACATAACAAGAGAGTATTCTCTTTTCACTACACCAAACGTCCCACATATAAATACGTATAAACATTTCCACCAAGCTATACATAAAAAGGAAAAATTAGGGACAAAACAACAACCTAATCTACTAAAATTTCATCCCTCCAACTTAATTTCTTCAAGACTTTAAGCTCCTTTACAAGTTTAAACCATAAGGAAAGCAAATCCTTTAAAACTAAACACAAGTGGACTGTCACAATTAAAGGGGACTGCCATATCCTTTTTAAACATAAAGAACATGCTTTATATACTCCCTTATGAAAATATTACACTAAGCGATAAGTATAAACACTTACCAAAGCTCCAAGAACCCTAAAGGGAAATAGGGGTGTCTAGTTAGGGTTTGAGAGAGAGAAGAGAGTTTTGGAATTAAATCAAAAATTTGGTATGTTAAAATGAGTAAAGAGATCATCCAATATTGATCTTATAAGGAGGCTTCTAGACTACCTTTTTAGGCTCATTTCTAGCCATATATGGGTCAAACATAGTCCAAGTAGGTGATGCACCTACTTGGCTCTTTAAGCTGCTCAAAAAGTCCAAGTAGGTGATGCACCTACTTGGTCTACTTAAGCTGTCCAAAACAGCGTACCTATTTGGGCTATTTCTAGTTGGATCATGTCATGTTGGGCCTTAGTAAATCTTAGGTGTTGGGCTGGTCATCTTTCCCATTTTATGTACTTAATTTGGGCCTCAATTGAGTCCATTAACTTATATCCAAATGTAGCCCAATAGTTTAAGTAGGTGATACACCTACTATCTTAATTAAGTCGCGGAAGCACCTCGCTTATGTTCTCCCCTTTTTCCAACGTCTTAATCCTTCCACCTTAATCCATCACTTAACTTTAAATCTACGCTTAAATATGTCCTTATCATCTCAAGTTTAAATACTTTTATCCATGCTAGGTTGATCGTATAAGTTTTGGAAATGTACGGGGTGTTACATCCGTCCCCCTTAGGAACATTTGTCCTCGAATGTTAGCATCATCACTACTCAGCCTGAACAAGTTCAAGCCTAAGTTTAATCTTTATGCTAGCACATAATACTTATATATATATACTTACTTGTTATTGCTCCAATTCAGCATATAAGGCTTCCTTTCTAGTTTCAAATAATTGAGGATACTTAGATTTCATCATTTCCTCAACTTCCCATGTGATCTCTTCTACCTTCTGTTTCCTCCAAAGTACTTTTACGGAAGCTACTTCTTTATTTCTTAACTTCTTAAATTGTCAATCCAGAATAGCAATAGGTACTTCTTCAGAGGTGAGATCTTCTGTAACTTGTACATCTTTAGCAGGAGTAATATGAGATGGATCTCCTATGCACTTTCGAAGCATTGAGACGTGAAACACTGGATGAACTGTGGAGAGTTCTTGGGGTAGTTCAAACTCATATGCGACTTGGCCAAATCTTCGGATAATCTTATATGGTCCTACATAACGTGGGCTTAGCCTTTCCTTTTTCCCAAATTGCATCACCCCTTTCATGGGCTACACTTTTAAAAATACCCAATCACCTATAGCAAACTCTAGCCCCCTTCTTCTAACATCGGCATATGATTTGTGTCGACTTTGGGCTGTCCTAGCCATTGTTGTATCGCCTTAACCTTTCCCATGTCTTGATGAATAAGATCTGGTCCAAATAAAACAGTCTCACCTACTTCAAATCACCTAATCGGTGACCTATATTTTCTCCTGTATAAGGCTTCATAAGGCGCCATCTTGATACTTGAATGATAGCTATTATTGTAGGCGAACTCAATAAGAGGTAAATGATCATCCCAACTACCTTTAAAGTACAATACACAGGCTCGCAGCATATCTTCAAGTGTTTGTTTGGTATGTTCTGCCTGTTCATCTGTCTGAGGGTGAAAAGCTGTATTTAAATTTACTTGTGTACCCAAACTCCTCTGAAAAGACTTCCAAAAGTTTGCAGTAAATTGAGCTCCCCTATCAGATATAATGGAGATCAGAACTCCGTGTAGTCGAACAATCTCTTTAATAGACAATTTCGCATACTCTTCCGCTGTATAAGTAGTCTTAACAGGTAAAAAGTGTGCTGACTTGGTAAGTCTGTCAACTATCACCCATATAGAATCAAATTTCCTAAATGTACTAGGCAAACTAGTGATGAAATCCATATTGATCATATCCCACTTTCAAATTGGAAGATCCATACGTTGCATATGACCTCCAGGCTTCTGATGCTCTACTTTTACTTGTTGACAATTTGGACATTAGGCTACAAATTCTGTAATGTTCTTCTCCATGTCACCCCACCAATATATTCCTTTCAGATCATGGTACATTTTAGTTGATATCGGATGGATAGAATACCTTGAATGATGCGTTTCCATCATAATTCTCTCTCTTAACCCATCTATATTAGGTACACACAATCTGTTTTGGCACTGAAGTACTCCTTCTTGTGTAAGCTCGAATGCCTCTGTCATACCTTGTTGTACATTCTCCTTAAGCTGTAATAGAATAGGGTTTGCATACTTCTTCTCTTTCACCTCAGCTACTAATGAAGATTCTGCCGCATTTTGCACAATAACTCCTTCATTTGGAGTTTCAAGAAGGCGAACCCCTAAGCTAGCTAGTTGATGTAGATCTTTGATTATCCCTTGTATTTCTATGAGCTGGTCATAAGTGCTTCCTATTGCCTTACGACTTAGTGCATCAGCTACCATATTAACTTTCCCCGGATGATACAAGATATCAACATCATAGTCCTTTAATAGCTCAAGCCATCTTCGTTGCCTTAGATTTAAGTCCTTCTCTTTAAAGATATATTGTAAATCTTATGGTCAGTATATATGTCAACATGGATCCCATACAAGTAATGGAGCCATATTTTTAAAGCAAATATAACCGCGGCTAGCTCAAGATCGTGTGTCGGATATTTTTCACATGTGGCCGCAATTGTCTTGAGGCATAAGCTATCACTTTACCATGCTTCATCAATACACATCCCAAGTCAATTACTGAAGCATCACAATACACCGCATACCCTTCTGTGCCTTCTGGAAGTACCAATACAGGTGTAGAAGTCAACTTATTCTTCAGATCTTGGAAACTCTTTTTACATACATCATTCCATTGAAACTTCGTTGCCTTGTGTGTTAGTTTTGTTAAAGGTGCAGCAATAGAAGAAAATCCTTCAACAAACCTTCTATAATAACCTGCTAATCTGAGGAAACTACGAATCTCTATAGGCGTTGTGGTCTTGGCCAGTTCTTCATAGCTTCTACCTTTTGATTATCAACCCTTATTCCTCTATCAGATACAATATGACCCAAGAATGCTACAAATTCTAATCAAAACTCACATTTAGAGAACTTTGCAAATAACTTACGATCACGAAGAATCTGCAACACCTATCGTAAGTGACTAACATGGTCCTCTTTTGATCTTGAATAGACAACAATATCATCTATAAACACTATCACAAACACGTCTAAAAATGGCTTGAACACCCTATTCATCAGATCCATAAGAGCTGCTGGTGCATTTGTTAGCCCGAAGGACATAACTAAAAACTCATAATGACCATACCATGTTCGAAAGGCTGTCTTGGGTATATCTCTCTCTCTGACCTTTACTTGATGGTAACCCGACCTCAATTTAATCTTTGAGAAACATTTAGCACCTTGTAATTGATCAAACAAATCATCAATTCTAGGGAGGGGGTATTTGTTCTTAATTGTCACCTTATTCAATTGCCAGTAATCAATACACATCCTCAACGTGCCATCTTTCTTGCATACAAATGGCATTGGTGCACCCCACAGAGACATACTATGCCTTATGAATCCCTTTTCTAGCAAATCTTTTAATTGCTCCTTCAATTCGCATAACTCTACCGGGGCCATTCTATATGGAGGGATAGAGATAGGTTGAGTACCTGGAATCACATCAATACCAAACTCTACTTATCGTTCTGGGGACAAATCCGAGAGATCTTCAGGAAATATATCAAGAAATTCATTTACCACTGGAACAAATTGAAGAGTCAGTGGCTCCACATCTATATTTTTCACCCTTACTAGGTGACATATGTATCCCTTGGATATCATTTTCTTCGCCTTAAGATAAGAAATAAACTTATCTTTTGGCGCTCCAACATTACCCCTCCATTCCAGGACTGTCTCTTTTGGGAAATGAAAATGTACCTTCTTCATTCGACAATCTACTGTGGCATAACAAGAAACCAACCAATCCATACCCATTATAACATCAAAATCTGCCATCTCTAGCTCAACAAGATCAGCCAACGTATCATGATTATGAACAGTTACTATGCAATTACGATAGACTCTCTTAGCTAGAATAAATTCACCAACTGGTGTAGATACTTCAAATGACTTAACTAATAATTCTGGTGTTCTTTCAAATTTTTTAGCAATCAATGGAGTGACATACGCTAGTGTAGAACCTGAATCAATTAATGCATATGCATTATGTGAAAAGATGGATAATGTACCTGTAACCACATCCACAGAAGCCTCTGAATTTTGTCGATCCGCTAAAGTATAGGTACGATTCTGGACTCCACTAGAACTAGCTGCTCCTTTACTACCACTTCAACGACCAGTAGGTTGTACACCTCTACCTAAGAAAAGAACTGACGATGATGATGCAACGGCTGATCTAGTAGTTTTCAAATAATTGAGGGTACTTAGATTTCATCATTTCCCCAGCTTCCCATGTGATCTCTTTTACCTGCTGATTCCTCCAAAGTACTTTTACGAAAGCTATTTCTTTATTTCTTAACTTCTTAACTTGTCAATCCAGAAAAGCAATAGGTACTTCTTCATAGGTTAGATCTTTCGTAACTTGTACATCTTCAGTAGGAGTAATATGAGATGGATCTCATATGCACTTTCGAAGCATTGAGACGTGAAACACTGGATGAACTGAGGAGATTTCTTCTGGTAGTTCCAACTCATATGCGACTTGGCCAAATCTTTGGATAATTTTGTATGGTCCTATATAACATGGGCTTAGCTTTCCCTTTTTCAAAAAATTGCATCACCCCTTTCATTGGCGACACTTTCAAAAATACCCAATCACCTATAGCAAACTCTAGCCCCCTTCTTCTAATATCGGTATATGATTTGTGTCGACTTTGGGTTGTTCCTAGCCATTATTGTATCATCTTAACCTTTTTCATGGCTTGATGAACAAGATCTGGTCCAAATAAAACAGTCTCACCTACTTCAAACCACCCAATTGGTGACCTATATTTTCTCCCGTATAAGGCTTCATAGGGCGCCATCTTGATACTTGAATGATAGCTATTATTGTAGGTGAACTCAATAAGAGGTAAATGATCATCCCAACTACCTTTAAAGTCTAATACACAAGCTTGTATCATATCTTCAAGTGTTTGTATGGTTCTGCCTGTCCATCTGTCTGAGGGTGAAAAGTTGTACTTAAATTCACTTGTGTACCCAAACTCCTCTGAAAATACTTCCAAAATTTTGCATTAAATTGAGCTCCCTTATCAGATATAATAGAGATTGGAACTCTGTGTAGTCTATCTCTTTAATATACAATTTCGCATACTCTTCAGTTGTACAAGTAGTCTTCATATGTAAGAAGTGTGCTGACTTAGTAATTCTGTCAACTATCACCCATATAGAATCAAATTTCTAAAATATACGAATCAAACCAGTGATGAAATCCATGATGATCATGTCCCACTTCCAAATTGGAATATCCATACATTGCATATAACCTCCAGGCTTCTGATGCTCTACTTTTACTTTTTGACAATTTGGATATTGGGCTACAAATTCTGCAATGTTCTTCTTCATGTCACCCCACTAATATATTTCTTTCAGATCATGGTACATTTTAGGTGATCCCGGATGGCTAGAATACCTGGAATGATGTGCCTCTGTCATAATCCTTCTCCTTAACTCATCTACATTAGGTACATATAATCTGTTTTGGCACTGAAGCCCTCCCTCTTGCATAAGCTCAAATGCCTTTGTCATACCTTGTTGTACATTCTACTTAAGATGTAATAAAATAGGTTCTGCATACTGCTTTTCTTTTACTTCAGTTACTAACGAGGATTCTACCATATTTTGCACAATAACTACTTCATTTGGAGTTTCAAAAAGGCGAAGTCCCAAGCTAGCTAGTTGATGTAGGTCTTTGATTATCCCTTGTCTTTCTGTGAGTTGGCCATAAGTTCTCCCCATTGTGTTACGACTTAGTGCATCAGCTACCATATTTGCTTTCCCTAGATGATATAAAATATCAATGTCATAATATTTTAATAGTTCAAGCCACCTCTGTTGCCTCAGATTTAGGTCCTTCTACTTAAAGATATATTGTAAACTCTTATGGTCGGTATATATGTCAACATGAACCCCATACAAGTAGTAGTGCCATATCTTTAAAGCAAATAGTACTGCTGCTAGATCAAGATCATGTGTCGGATAATTTTTCTCATGAGGTTGCAATTGTCTTGAGGCACAAGCTATCACTTTACCATGATGCATTAATACACATCCCAAGCCAACTCCTGAAGCATCACAATACACTACATACCCTTCTGGAAGTACCAATATAGGTGTAGAAGACAACTTATTCTTTAGATCTTTGAAACTCCTTTCACATGCATTGTTCTATTGAAACTTGGTTGCCTTGTGTATTAGCTTTGTTAAAGGTGCAACAATAGAATAAAATTCTTCAATAAACCTTCTATAATAACCTGCCAATCAGAGGAAACTATGAATCTATGTAGGCATTATAGGTCTTGGCCAGTTCTTCACAGATTCTATCTTTTGAGTATCAACCCTTATTCCTTCATCAGATACAATATGACCCAAGAATGCTACAGATTTTAACCAAAACTCACATTTAGAGAATTTTGCAAATAACTTACGATCACAAAGAATCTGCAACACCTGTCGTAAGTGACTAGCATGGTCCTCTTTTAATCTTGAATAGACAAGAATATCATCTATAAACACTATCACGAACACGTCTAAAAATGGATTGAACACCCTATTCATCAGATCCATAAAAGCTGCTGGTGCATTTGCTAGCCCGAAGGACATAACTAAAAACTCATAATGACCATACCATGTCAGAAAGGCTGTCTTGGGTATCTCTCTCTCTCTGACCTTTACTTGATGGAAACCCGACCTCAAGTCAATCTTTGAGAAACATTAAGCACCTTGTAATTGATCCAACAAATCATCAATTCTAGGGAGGGGATATTGGTTCTTAATTGTCACCTTATTCAATTGCCGGTAATCAATACATATTCTCAACGTGACATCTTTCTTGCATAAAAATAACATTGGTGCACCCCACGGGGATACACTAGGCCTTATGAATCCCTTTTCTAACAAGTTTTTTAATTGCTCCTTCAATTCTCGTAATTCTACCGGGGCCATTCTATATGGAGGAATAGAGATAGGTTAAGTACCTGGAATCACATCAATACTAAACTCTACTTCTCATTCTAGAGGCAAACCTGAGAGATCTTTAGGAAATACATCAAGAAACTCATTTACCACTGGAACAGATTGAAGAGTCGGTGGCTCCACATCTGTATCTTTCACCCTTACTAGGTGACATATGTACCCCTTGGATATCATTTTCTTCGCCTTAAGATAAGAAATAAACTTACCTTTTGGCTTTCCAATATTGCCCCTCCATTCAAGGACTATCTCCTTTGGAAAAAAAAAATGTACCTTCTTCGTTCGGCAATCTACTATGGCATAACAAGAAGCTAACTAATCCATACCCATCATAACATCAAAATCTACCATCTCTAGCTCAACAAGATCAGCCAACGTATCATGATCACAAACAGTTATTATGCAATTACGATAGACACTCTTAGGTACAATAAATTCACCAACTGGTGTAGATACTTCAAATGGCTTAACTAATGATTCTGGTGTTGTTTTGAATTTTCAAACAATAAATGGAGTGATATACGATAGTGCCGAGCCCAGATAAATTAATGCATATACATTATGTGAAAAGATAGATAATGTACCTGTAACCACATCCAGAGAAGCCTCTGAATTTTGTCGATCCGATAAAGCATAGGTATGATTCTAGGCTCCACTAGAACTAGTTGTTCCTTTACTACCTTTTCCACGACCAGTAGGCTATACACCTCTACCTAAGAAAGGAACTGACGATGATGATGGAATGACTGATCCAGTAGGTCGTGCCATACTTCCCGTGCCCCTCTGTAGGCACTCTCTTATTATATGCCCCCCGCACCAAAAGTAAGCATCCGTCCCAAACCGACATGCTGCATTGCCTACATGGCTGACGAGGAGGCCTTAATTGGCTCATACTCCCTTGTTCTTGATACCCCGCTGTCCGTGAACTTTGAATTTCACTTCTTTGCCCAAATTGGTTGCCCCTAAAGCCTTGGAATTGGGGTGGAGAACTTACTGTAGAGTAGGTAGATGATGTCCTATGTGTTCTATTAAGAAACTGAGGCCTAAACTCTCCTTGGGATTCCATGAACAGCCCCCTAGGTTTAGCTCTCTTGGAAGGTCCTCTTTCAAATTCCTGTGTTTTTCTCCTTTGCCTCTGATCCTCTTTTTTTTTTGTGCAAAAGCTTGTATTATTGCTATATCCATGTCTCTATTCAAAGCAACAATAGTAAAATCCCTAACCAAATACGGATCCAATCTATCCACATATCGATGAACTCTATCATCCATAGTAGCTACTACATTAGGAGCATACCTAGCCAAAGAGTTAAACTAAAGACTGTACTCCCTCATGCTCATATTACCTTGACAAAGATTTAAGAACTAATCTGCACGAGCCTCTTGGATCTGAAATGGAAGGTAATGATCAAGAAATGCCATTTTGAACTCTTCCCAACTAGCTGAAAGTGCACCGGTGCCTCTAGATCGTTTCCAATCTTCATACCATAAGATAGCCTCTCCTTTTAATCTATACGCTGGAAGTTCAATTGTCTCTACACCAGATACATGCATGACATCCACTGCCCTTTGGATTTGATCCATAAAGTCTTGTGGGTCTTCATTAAGATATGATCCGGTGAATGTGAGAGGATCCAATTTGAGGAAATCCTGTGTCCGTAGACTAGATGCCCTATCCGTACCACCCATACCTGTAGCTGGAACAGCTTGTCCTTGACTTTTTGCAGCAACTATAAGAGTCAAAAATTGAACCGCATTCCTTAAATCTTGCTCAATAGTATTATTAGGTGATTCTGGGAGTACTCCTCCCCTTCTTAGTTCTTCTGGAGATGGAAGAGTAGAAGAAGTCTGGGATACAAACTCATCTTCAGCTTCACATTGATTAGTTCGTCTAGGTGGTGACTTCCTGGTCCCTTCTCCAGCCGCCATGTCTACCTTCTTAATTTTATTCTTTCTCCTTCTTGTGATCGGCATCTTCACTATAATGAGGAAAGAAAAAAAAATCAAATTCATTGGTTAAATATGACTCCACCTACAACTTTGGCTCTATTGCATGATCTAAGAAATGAAGAAAAAGAGACAACGCCTACATGTCCTGTAGCCTCTTGTTTATAGATATGGTGCACAACACACCCATACGCAAGACTCTACATAGACACGGCTTTGTAAACTCCCTAGTACGACCCGCTCTGATACCACTTTTGTCACGCCTCAAATCCCATTGGGGCGGACAGGCACCCGTAGCCATAAAGGCCCAAGAGAACCAACCTATGATCATATACTTCTTATGCATGTAATTAAGCTAACTAATGTGCTGCAGTGTATGTACATGATGTATCAATAAAGTAAACCAAGTACGTAAATACAAAATAGGTATACAGGACTTGGGCGTTGGGGCCACAACTTCTAAAACACAAGACACTACCATGCTTAAGTTTACAATGTCTACAAAGCCTCTAAAAGATACAAAGACTTAGTTAAGGTCGGTACAGGTCCCCGCCTTACACATAACCACTACACAATACCAAAAATATATACAACTGACTCGGAAAGAATCAACCTGGATCTCACCAATAGCCTTTAGATGTCTTGTACTCCTACTGGAGAGATCTACTAGCTCCTGTGCCTGCAGCATGAAAGATAGGTCCCCCAAAAGGGACGTCAGTATGAAAGAATGTACTGAGTATATAAGGCTAAAAACAACTGTACATAATCCAAAAGTTTAAGTGACATCAAGTACAAGTGTATAGATAATATTAATAACCCACCTTAGCTGGTATCTAGGAAACCACGTACATTATATTCTTTACTTTCCTTTTTCCTTCTTTACTTTATAATCTTTAATAATCCATGTAGTAGAAACGACCAACTGATTGGTGGTATAAAAATTGGGATTGGCTCATACTAGGCTTACGCCCCTGAGCTGCCACCCACACAAATCAATCGGGATCAGCCCATGCTAGGCTTTCGCCCCTGAGCGGCCACCCACACATAACAAACCTTAAATTGCTTAATTTATTTAGTCTTTGAGATTATTATATTGGAGGTTATAACATTATGGAATTGTTGAAATAACAGTGCCTGAGTAAAAAAGAACACGCGAATAAACATTTGATGTAATTGCCATAAAGTAAAGAATACTTGTACAAAATTGAAATGCTTAAAACCCAAACTAATAGATAGATCCTAGTTGACTAAGATGGGAATACCAAAAGTTGGCTAGTGAAGCTAGGCATGCCAACTTGACAATAAACATATATTGAAGTACGTTAAGACATTACGTAATGGAAACAAGGTAGTTAACTATGTGGACATTTTATGTTCTCAAAGGATACGAAAAAGAGTAACCTTACATACCTTATCTTCCCACCACATGCCTATAATAATTCAGCTCTTCCTTTAAGTGTTACTCTACAATTTAAGTACATAATGGAACTAACATTAAAAGCTAATTACATTACAAGTTTACAAAACAGTAATTAGTTACTTAATGGGAAGTAAAAACCGTCCAACTTCCTAAACACATGGTGTATCACTCCCCCCTTATTTATACTTCCATATAACCTTATTCCAACTCCTTACACTATAAATTACTACCTCACAACAACAATACCACCAAAACAGTCCACAAACCAACACAGATGTTACAAACCGATAGGATTTCCTACCAAGTTCATACTTCACATTACCACCTCAAGGCAACTCCACATATTGATTCAATCAAGACACCTAAATGCCTTCCACAACAACATACCAAAAATAGTCCACAATGGTTTCAGAAGTCACTTTAACATAATAAGAAAGTATTCTCTTTTCACTACACAAAACGTTCCATATATAAACACGTATAAACATTTCCACCAAGCTATACATAAAGAGGAACTAATTAGGGACAGAACCACACCCTAACCTACTGAAATTTCATCCCTCCAACTTAATTTATTTAAGACCTTAAGCTCATTTACAAGTTTAAACCACAAGGAAGGGAAATCCTTTAAAACTAAACACAAGTGGACTGCAACCAAAAAAAAAAGGACTGCCCTATACCTCTTAAACATAACCAACATGATTTCCACAACCTTTTATACATATATTATATTAAGTTAAAAGGGTAAGCACTTACCAAGGCTTGTAAAGTGGAGGATTTGTCTAAGAACCCTAGGGGAAATTTGGGGCGGCTGGTGTGATGCTTGAGATAAAAGTGAGAGAGAGATGGAGTTAAATCAGAATTTTTATGTTAAAATGAGTAAAGAGATCAACCAATATTGATATTATAAGGATACTTCTAGACTACCTCTTTTTAACTCATTTCCAGCCACATATTGGTCAAACATAGTCCAAGTAGGTGATGCACCTACATGGTTTATTTCTATTTGGATCACATCATATTGGGCCTTAGAAAAATTTAGGTATTGGGCTGGTAATCCTTCCCTTTTATTTGGGCCTCAAATGTTTCCATTAATATGCCTCAATTTGGTCCAATAGTCTAAGTAGGTGATGCTTAGGTATTGGGCTAGTCATCTTTACCATTTTGTGTACTTAGTTTTGGGCCTCAATTTAGTCCATTGAAATATATCCAAATACAACCCAATAGCTTAAGTAGGTAATATGCCTACTATCTTAATTAAGTTACGGAAGCACCTCGCTTATGTTCTCCCCTTTTTCCAACGTCTTAATACTTCTACCTTAATCCACCACTTAAATTTAACTTTACGCTAAATACATCCTCATTATCTCAAGTTTAAATACTTTTATCCATGCTAGGTTGGTCGTATGAGTTTTGGAAATGTACGGGGTGTTATAAATTTGCATAAAAAATATATCTAGTCCATTACCTACTACCACAAGTCCATACCAAGTTCCATATAAGTAAGAGTAGTGTCTATAGAATACGGGGTGTTACAGAATGTCACAACATGGTCGCGAACGCCAAGAGGTTTTGTGCACTAGACATTTCCTATGGTTTTAAATTCTTTGAATGGGTCTTTGGTATTCATTTAAACCCTTGTACATGGAAAATAAATATGCTATCCTAATGGTAATAACATTCTAGACTTAATGGAATCGATGAAATTCCCAATGAAGTTTGTTTTGATGAAATATGGGCCCAAAACCACTTATTTCTGTTTTAGCTAAAATCAACACAATAGCCTAAAATGAGTTTGAAAGCCTTGGGAACTTAATGAAAGGCCCCCAAGCTAAAAATCAATGTATCGGAGCTAATGGAACGATTGAAGTTCTCATCCAAGGTCGTTTATGGGAAGGTTTGACTGAAATCCTATTTCTCAACTTCAAAAGCTCTGAAATAAGGAAATTGACTTAAAATTAAAATGAATTGCCCGAGAACCATACTACCAATTCCAGTAATTCATAAATGACATGTAAAATCTATAGAAATTCTTGATATACAAAAAATGCATGAAATAGAAAAATAACCTCGAGGGTCATCACAACATCCACTACTAAAAGGACTTCTGTCCTCTAAAGTCAAGGGATAAAAAGTGCCTAAAGGCTTGAATAAGTGATGATAGTTGGACCGCATGTCATGCTCAAACTCACTGGTAGCTTCCTTGGTGTGTCGGTACCTCTAATGAACCTTAATAGCTGGAATCTCTCTAGACTTTAGCCATCTAATATCCTTGGCTAGAATAGCAACTAGTTCCTCCTTGAAAGTCAAATGATTTTCAAGATGGATTGAATGGCACTAGAGCACGTGAAACTCATTAGGAATATACCATCATAGAAGCGATACTTGGAAAATAGGACGAACCTTAGAGAATGCTGGAAGCAAAGCTAACTTAAATGACACATCACCTAGCCGCTAAAAAATTTTGAATGGACCGATATACCTGGGGATGAGCTTTCCCATATTTCTGAACCTCACTATGCCCTTTATGGGTGATACTCAAAATATACATAATCCCCAACTCTAAACTCAAAGGATTGAAACCTACGGTCAGCATAACTCTTCTTTCTGATCTAAGCTACCCATAGCCTGTTAAGAATAACTTGAATCCTATCATACAAAAGACAATGTAGGTTCATACCCCATGGGATATACTTTAAGGGATCAAACCACCCAATAAAAGATCTACACCACCAACCATGTGACACGTCAAATGGACCCATCTGGATACTCAAATAGTAGATGTTGTTATATAAAAACTCTGCCAAAGCTAAAAACTAGTCCCACCGACCTCCAAAATCAATAACATAAACCCGTAAAATTTGTTCCAAAAATTAAATAGTCCACTCATATTGGCCATTGATATGAGGATGAAATGTTATGCTGAGTTCAACACGGATACCCAACTTCTCTGGAAAACCCTTCCATAAATTAGAGGTGAACTAGGCAACTCTATCAGAAATAATGAACATCAACACCCTATATAGATAGACTATGTCTCGAACAAAAATCTAAGCTAACCTCACCGAACTATAGGTCACTTGAACCAGTAGAAAGTGAGCATACTTGGTTAATCGATTTATAATGTCCCAAATAGAATTAAAACCATTAAAAGTGTGTAGAAAACCAATCACAAAGTCCATAGTGACCCGTACCCATTTCCACCCAATAATGGGTAGCCTCTAAGTCAAACCATTGGGCTTTAGGTGTTAAAACTTTAACTGTTGATAGTTCAAGAACCAAGACAAACTCTTTATATCTTTCTTCATCCTAGACCGCCAATTATGCTGCCTCAAATCCCTGTACATCTTAGTTGCCACTGGAAAAATGTAATATATAGAACAATGGGCCTCCTGTAATGTTAGCCAAAGTAAATCACTGATCCTTGAAAAACATACATGGCCCTTCAACCTCAATATACCCTCTGAATCTATGGTGTCCTTTATCACCTCGCCTCTCAATACCGTATCTCAAATCCCCCTCAACCTACCATCCTCAAACTATCGCTCTCCAATCTGCTCTATAAATATAGATTGGGCCTCATAATGAGAAAAAGTCCTCCCATGGTCAAAAATATCTAGTTGAACGAAGTTATTTGCTATGTACTGGATATCCAAATACAAAGGTTACTCCTAAGCTGCAAGAAAGGCAAAACTTACCATACTCAGTGCCTTTCGACTCAAGGTATCGCTACCTTATTTGCCTTGCCTAGATGGTAAACAATAGATATGTCATAGTCGATTAGCAACTCCAACAACCTACACTGCCTTTAATTAAGATCCTTCTTGCTAAGAATATGCTGTAGGCTAGATGGTCGGTGAATATCTGACAATGTATGCCATACAAATAATGCGTCCATATCTTATGTGCAAGAAATACCACTACCAACTCTAAGTCATGGGTGTGTATTTGTGCTCGTGCACCATTAGTTTCCTAAAGCCTGTTGTATGACTCTACAGTACTACATCAGAATGCAACCTAAATTTATCCCAAAAGTATTAACATAAATTGTAAATCCCTGTCCTTCAGCTTAAATTATCTGAATTAGAGCTGAATTCATTAAGTCCTTGAGCTTCATAAAGACCGCCTCACACTCGTCGGACCAGTAGAATAGAAAATCCTTCCAAGTCAATTCGATCAATGGCACTGTAATAAAAGTAAACCCCTCGATGAAGCATCTATAGTATCCTGCAAACCCAACAAAACTGGGAACCTCAATTGGAGAAGTAGGCCTAGCCCAATCACAAACTGCCTCAATCTTTGATGGGTCTACAATAATCTCTTCCTTGGACACCATTTACTCCAAGACATCTACAGACACAATCTAAAACTCACACTTTGAGAATTTGTCATAGAGTTGTTGATCTCTCAAAGTCTGGAGCATAATACTTAAATACCGCTCATGTTGCTTTGAACTTCTCGAGTGGATAAGGATATAATCAATAACCATAATCATGAAGGAGTACAAATACTTCCTGAACATATGGTTCAACAAGTTCATAAATGTTGTTGGGGTATTGGTCAACTCAAAAGACATTACCAAGAACTTGTAACAACCGTAGAAGATAATTAAAGTTGTCTTAGGGATGTATGCCTCCATAATCCTCAAATGATGCTAACCAGATCTCAGGTCAATATTTGAAAACATGGATGCACCCTAAAAATGATTAAACAACTTATCGATATGTTATATCAGATACATGTTCTTAATGGTCACCTTATTGAATTGCTGGTAATTGATACACATATGCATGGTGCCATCATTTTTAATAACAAATAGGATAGGGGCAACCTATAACTAAATACTTGGCCTAATAAAGCCCATACTAATCTTAGGCGTATTTATACTCCTAATTGTAATTATATATGCACTTTTAACTTAGTTTTGAGGATAACTTGAGGTGTTTATTGAGTAATAAAGTATGTATAAATTTATTTGTGTGTTAAATTACATGTTTATGGCATTTAAGGTGCATTTGAAACAATTCTAGAGTCAAAAGGATCAAATAGAACTTACAAGAGAAAACTAGTATCACTAGCTTGAGCTATGCTTGTTCTAGTGTACTTTGATGAGTTCTATTGTGTTGTATGGAATTATGTTTGTTATGCAATGTTGTATGAGACCCAAGGAGGAGCTATGGAATCTAAATGAATCCTACAAACAAGCCAAAAGAAGTATGGAAACAAGGGACAAGTGCATGAGAAGAGACGACGAAGAAAATAGCTTACCCTCGTACTTTAGAGGGGACCATGCGCCGAACCTCCCAAATAAAGGGATGGGTCCATACGCTGCACCTAAAAAGGCACAATATAAGGCCTGAATAACACCCACTATCACGGATGGCTACTGTAATGGGCGTACGATGTCCATACGACGCACCAAGCCCCGAAGACGTCCAAAAGTAGGTTTTTAACTTGCTTTAAGTAGGGGCAAGGTTGTAAATATATATAGTTTCTTTGGGAACCTCATGGAAGACATAAAACACTATAAAATTAAGAATTAGTCACAAGTACACACATTTTTTGAATTACACACGAATTGGAGAGCAAAGGAGACATCAATGAGCTTAAACTAGGGTTCTTTCTTGTTTTACTTTTCATTCTTATGTTTGAAGTTATGAAATCTTTTATGGAGATTGTTTGTATAAATATGAGTGGATAAAAATTCTCATTCTAGGGTTGAGGCAACAACATGATTTCTTAATTTTGGTTTTATAGCTGATTTATTTGTTTATCAAGTCATGTTATTGTTCTTGTGCTCTTATTTTACTATTCTTAAGCGTCATGAAGTTTAGGATAAATCGTAGTCTCAAGAAGAATTGACCATAGGAATAGAGGGATGGAATGAAGAACTTAAAGAGTGTGGATCATGTTTTTAATGTTTAGATATTGATTGTTAAATGATGATTTGCGGTTAGGATAGCGATATACGTAAATGCCCCACTTGGTTAATGAAACGGGAAGATAGTTTAATGCATCTGAATTAAAGACTTATATCAATGCTCAATGAGGTAGTTGTGAGATTAATTTGGGTAGATGACTTATAAGATTATCATTCCCAAGTTGTAACATCAACCCCGTAAATCAACAATCACGATAAACACCAACACCGACTAGAAACCATAGTTGTGCATGAATGTGAAGTAAATACCTTAACCCTCAAAATCTTCATATATTGTTTACAATCCAAATTTCATATCATTGTTACTTTTATCATTTAGTTTATAAAAACCAAACTCAAACTCTCTTTGGTTATGAATCACACTTGTTTAACTTCAATAGTAATACTTAAGTTGGATCGTCTTCTGAACACCAAGTCCCTGTGGGATCGATATTCGGCTCGTAAGAGACACTATATTACTTGCACAACCACGTAAACTTGCGTGTTCATTTGGGAGCAACATATTTTTTGCACCATTGCCGGGGACATTAAAATTAGCAACCTTCTAATTTTCGGTTTAACTATTTTATTTTGATAAGTGCTGACAACTTGGCCTAAGCTACAAAATTTGTAGGTACAAGTATGAATCTTAAGAAAGCTTGCAAGGGAGAGGGAATTTGTTGAACCACATCCCAAACCTGAGCGACCCTTGCACTAATTAAGGAGAGAGCAATACTTTTCTATCCAATCCCACAAGTTTAAGAGGACGAGACTATTCCTGCAGCAATGGATGATGAACAACCACCTCGCAGGATAGTGTGTGATGTGGTAATTCCACTCACAACTAATATGACCTCCTGTATTCAAAAACCAAACGCAGGAGGCAAATTTAAGCTGAAATAGAACATGGTGCAATTGTTGCACACAAACGGACAATGCACAGGCTTGTCACATGAGGATCCACAGGTCTATCTTCAGAATTTTTGGAGATAAGTGACACATTCATCCCTACAGGAGTCTCTATAGAATATGTAAGGCTCACACCTTTCCCATTCTCACTATTATAAGAAGCAAAGAGATGGTTAAATCCAGAACCTTTAAACTCAATTACAACTTGGGATGATTTGGCAAAGAAAGACCTCATCTGATTCTTTTCTTCAGGAAAAACTACAAGGTTGAGGAGTGAGATCCTTAATTTCAAGCCAAAGCTAGATAAGAATCTCTATCATGTATGAGAGAGATTGAAGTCTCTTCTCATAGATTTCCCACATCACCAACAGAAAAATGAGGTAATAACTCATACTTTTGTTGAAGGTCTTGACCACAATACAAATATTTTGTTAGATTCAACGGCAGGTGGTCAGGCTTTAGAGAAAACTTATGATGAGTAGTACACCTTCTTAAATAGAATTATACACGGTAATCCAGAGTGGCATAGTGATATGTACAGAAATATGGTGAAAAAGCCAGCAGGTATGATTGCGGTGGATAGTGTCACAACATTAGCCGCAATTGGCCAGTTTTCAAAACCAGATGATAGCTCAGTTCAAAAAGTTGAGTGTGGCTCAACCTCAGGCATAATTTAATGAGGTTTAGAAAGTTCAGAGTTGGTGTGAAATTTGTGTCCATTCTTCAAACTATTGTGGGAAAAATCTAGAGTCTATGAATTTTGTAGGCAATGCATAAAGAGGTAATAAAAGTTATAGTAATGCCTACAACCACAATTGGCAGAGTTAGTCCAATCACTCATGGGGAAATAATCAGGCTCAACCTCAACAATTTCAGGAGCAACAAAGTATTCATAATAATGCTCAAGACAGCAATATAGAGGAGACTTTGAAAAAGATACTGGCCAACAAAGAACAAATAGTTGCGGAAATAAAAAATCAACAACTTCCCCAAAAGAATTTAGAGATACAAAGGGGTCAGTTAGCTCTAACGCAGAACTCAAGACCTTAAGGGGTTCTACTTGGTGATACAGAGCAAACTCCAAAGCAAGTTATGAGAATCACATTGAGGAGCGGTAAAGAGTTTGGTGATGCACTTTTAAAGAAAAATCATGAGGTGCAAGCTAATTGATCAAACCTGAGCAAGCAGAATAGTAAGTTGAGTCTAAAGAAGCTGAAAAAAAGGAGAAGTCTGAGTACCCTAATGAAAATCCAGTTGAGCAACCTCAAAATAGACTACCACCATCTTTCCTTCAAAGGCTTAATAACGTAAAAGAAGAAGCTTGTTTTAAGAAGTTCTTTGACACATTCAGAGAACTTCACATTAACCTTCCTCTTATAGATGGTTTACAAGGAATTTTGAAGTATGCAAAGTACTTAATGGACGTAGTCACAAATAAAAGGAGGCTTGGTGATATTAAAACTGTGGAACTTACAAAAGAGTGTAATTTTATAGTCATAAGCAAGATGCCAAAAAAGCTCAAGGACCCTGGGAGTTTCACCCTCACCATTCAAATTGGTGAAAGTGAAGTTGTACATGCTTTGAGTGATTTAGGGCAAGCATCAACTTGATGCCCCTTTCAATTTTTAATACTCTTGGTTTGGGAAAGCCAAGGCCCTCCTCAGTGGTGTTATAAATGGTGCACAGAACGAGAGTGGTCCCCAAAGGAATCATAGAGGATGTTCTCATTAAGGTTGGTAAGTTCATTATTCCTGCTGACTTTAGCATTCTTGATTATGATGCAGATGACGGGTACCAATCATATTGGGATGTCCATTCGCTAGTACATGTGGAGCATTGATAGAAGACAGGGCACACTCAAGATTAGATTAAATAATGAAGAGGTGGTCTTTAGAGTGTACAAAGAACTCAACACACCCTCACACCATAGATATCTATGCATGATCACAACTATGGAAGTAGGTGAGTGTAGGGTGGAAAAGTGTAAACCACCAATTACCTCTTCAAAAATTCTCATGAACTTGCCTAAATCGACCAATAAGCCTAAACCAACACTACTTGAATGACATGACATGCAGAAAAGGTAGGCATAAGAAGAGTCGCAGAACTCGATCATAAGAATTCAAGAGGTTAGAAAAGAAAGAGAAAATGGGATCCAAGTAGGAGAAAGAGGATGAGAGAATATGGATGATGAAGTTATGATGTGAGTCGTGCCGCAATAATAAATCAGGCGCTGCTTGGGAGGCAACCCAAGTTAAGGTAGTTATTGTTTTAGTTTTCTTTAGTATCACCTTTGTATTTGTTTATTTTTTGAGTTGACAGGTTAAGGGAAAGTCTGAGTACCCGAGACAGTTTGAAGGGATGTATGAGTACCCGAGATCTTAGCTAAAGAGCATGGCAAAAATTGAGTGTGGGGTCCCTCAGACCTCCTGGATTAATATGATGCTATTGGCTAGGCCTAGAGGCCTTAGGGAGTATTTCTATCCTTACTTTTAATTTATACTTTGGAGACAAAGTGTGATTTTAAGTGTGGTGTGGGAAATATTATGATTTGGTTAGGGTGGAGTGTGCTATAGGAGTCTTTTGGTTATTTGGTTATTTTCTTTTTCCTTATGTTGCTGAAAATTTGAAAAATACAAAAATATTTGCTTTTGGTAATTTTTAGTTTTATTTTAGAGCATACTTCATCCACCCCTCAGTTTTTCTTTTCGGTTCTTTTCCAAGGGGGAGCCCTTTGAACCCAGTATCCTTTTTTTATTTTTAGGAGTTATTTTAAAATTTTAGAGATGCTCTAGTTAGATGCTACGTATAATTGCATGATGCAAGTGGGTTTTGAATGTCAAAGCATGTGTAGTGAATTGAATGACTACTGTGAAATACTTAGTCACATTTGTTTGACTCTTTGTGATGTTGGCTAAATATTGAATTCTTGCTATTGCTTGGTTGAGAGTCTATAGGGATCCTTCTTGAATTAAACATGTGCCATGCGTGGGTGAGCTTTTTTTATATTCCATGTTGTATAGTGATGTCTAGAACTTGCCCGGTGTGTTTGCAAAGTGAAATAAAGAATGTTGAGTTTAGGAGATGATATAGGCATTTCTTTGATAGCCATGTTTTATACCCACCTTATCTACACTTTTTGCATGATCATAGCTAGTCCCGTTGAGCTGTTAGCCTATTTTTTTATAGCCTTATATGTAGCTTATTCCTTTTCCTTCAATTACCGGCAATTTGAGACAAAATTCCTAAGCACTTTAGTTGAGAAATTAAGATGTTAAGGAGTGTAACAATTAAAGAAGGAAAAAGTGAATTCGAAGTCCCAAGTAAATATCTTTTGGTGTGTTGAAAAGGTTTATGTATTGTTTGTAGGGAGTAATACAATGAAAAGAGAAATTGATCCAAAGAAGTGAATCATGTGTTGATAGCAAATACTCCATGCTAAAGATATGTAAGATAGCTTAAAGAGATAGGGAAAAACAAATGAGAGTTGGGAAGATGATAGTGGTGTAAAATAGGTTGGTTGAATATGAGCTTAGTGGAAATTATGATGTATTAAAGCGCTTAGGGAAGATAGTCACTATTCTTGACCAAATAGTTCCTACCCATCCCTTAGCCTACATTACAACCATTAAAGTCCTACTTGATCTTGAGCTTTGAAATTCTTATATTAGTGGAGTACTACACTAAGGTCAAGCATATGGTTCTTCTAATATCACATATGAATTCTTTGTGAGAGTGAGCGAAATTTGATTCTTACACCCATTCTTGTGATAAATTGCATATTTGTGAGTGAATGTGGGTGGCTCTCTTGTGGTGAGGGTGAAAGTTTGATGATATATAGGTGACCTATATTATCTATTTATTGAGTAATATGCATGAGTTTTCCAACTTTGTAGAGTCAAGTCTTGAGGCTAGGAAGTTTCGAAGTAGTCTTCATGTGTTTCAAGTTATAAGATAACATACTGTGTATAGAACTTGGTATTGATGTAGTCTATGTAGTTCTAGCTTGAGTGTATTAGTTTTATTAATTTTTTTAGAGTCTTGCTTGATGGTGATTAATTTAATGAGTTTTTCGAAGACGAACAGGGCTTTATGTGTGGGGTGGTGATCTTAGGCGTATTTATACTCCAAAGTATCATTATCTATGCATATTTTAGCTTAGTTTTGAGGATAACTTGAGGTGATTATTGAGTAATAAAGTGTGTATACGTGTATTTGTGTGTTAAAGTACATGTTTATGGTGTTTAAGGTTCATTTGAAACAAGTCTAGAGTTAAAAGGATCAAATAGAATTTAAAAAAGAAAACTAGTGTCCCTAGCTGGAGCTATGCTTCTTCTAGTGTACTTTGATGAGTTCTATTGTGTTGTATGGAGTTATGTTTGTTATTAAGGATACCCATGTAATAGCTATGGAAGATAAATTAATCCTACAAACAATACATAATAAGTATGTAAAGAAAGGACAAGTGTATGAGAAGAGACGACTAAGAAACGAACGCACCCTCTCACTTTAGAGGGGTCCATGTGCCGCACCTCCCAAAGCAAGGGAGGAGTCCATGAGCTGAACCTCCAAAGGAACAATATAAGGCCTTCCTTTAACCCCCCATAGTGTATGGTACTGTAATGGGTGTACGATGTCCATGCGACGCACCAGCACCCCAAGACATCCAAAAGTTGGTTTTTAACTTGTTTTAAGTGGGGGAAAGGTTGTAAATACATTTAATTCGTGTGGGGCACCTCATGGACGACCTAAAAATCTATAAAATTAGTAATTAGTCACAATTACACACATATTTTGTATTACACACGAAATGTAGAACAAAGAAGACATCATGGAGCTCAAACTAGGGTTCTTTCTACTTTTACTTTTCATTCTTGTGTATGAAGTTATGAACTCTTTTATGGAGATTTTTTGTATGAATATGAGTGGCTAAGCACCCTCATTCTAGGGTTGAGGCTACAACATGATTGCTTAATTATGGTTTTATAGTTGGTTTATTTGTTTATCAAGTCATGTGATTGTTCTTGCTTTCTTGTTTTACAATTCTTAAGTGTCATGAACTTTGGGATAAATCTTAGTCTCGAAACGAATTGACCATAGAAGTGGAGGTACAGAATGAATAACTTAAGGAGTGTGGATAAGGTTTTTATTGGTTATATATTGATTTTCAAAGGATGATTTGCGGTTAGGATAGTGATATACCTAAACGGCCCACATGGGTAATGAAATGGGAAGATAGTTTTATGCATCAGAATTAAAGGCTCATATCACCGCTCAATGAGGAAGTTGTGAGATTAATTTGGGTAGATTACTCAGAGGATGACCATTCCCAAGTTGTAACATCAACCTCGTAGATCAACAATCACGATAAGTACCAATATTGACTAGAAACCATAGTTATGCATGAATGTGAAGTAATTGCCTCAACCCTCGAACTCTCCATATATTGTTTTCAATTTGAATTTCATATCGTTGTTACTTTTATCATTTAGTTTATAAAAATAAAACTCAAACTCTCTTTGTTTACGAATAGCACTTGTTTAACTTTAATAGTAATACTTAAGTTGGATCGTTTGCTAAACACCAAGTCTCTTTGGGATGGATATTTGGCTCATAAGAACCACTATATTACTTGTACGACCACGTACACTTGCATGTGCGTTTGGAAGTGATACATACCTAGATAATACTATAGTTGCACCGTAAGTTCCATCAACTCAATAGGAGATATACGATACGACAAAATAGAAATTGACTAGGTTCCTGGCTAAACATCAAAACAAAAGTCAATATTACTCTCAGGAGGGAGACTGGGTAAATCATTAGGAAGGACATCAGATAACTCGTGAACCACATGAATAGAATCAAGAAAACGATTGTCCGCACTAGTATTATGAACATAATAAAGATAGTCCAAGCAACACTTTGATACTAGCCTCCTAGAATAATTATAAGAGATAATTGTTATCGGTATATGACTATCAGGACCTTGCCATATGACCGGGGTAATACTAGTCATGGATAAGGTAACAGTTTTAGCAAAGCAATCCATGACTGCATGATTAGGGGACAACCATTCTATGTCCAAAATCACATCAAAATCAATAATATCAAGCACAACAACATCTTCCCAAGTGTCATACTCCATATTAGTCATCGCACAGTACCTTGACACCCGATCCACTGCTAAAGAAAAACCTATGGGAATAGCTACCTACATTAGCACCGACAAAGGCTCACTACTCAACCCCAACCGAATAGCAACATAGACCGACACATAAGAATAAGTGGAATCGATATAAAATTAAATAGAAGTTGGTTGATGAAAAACTCAAATCATATATGTGATCACAACATCTGATGCCCCACCTCCAGCTTACTAGGAAAGATATTTAACTAACGACATCCACCTCCAAAGTAAATACCTGGATAGCTGAAGTGTTTCTTTCATAGGACAACTAGGTTGACTATATTACTACTGCTGACCTCTACTAGAGAAACCCCTACCCTTAAACTAAGAACCACTAAAATTGCTCTAAAGGTGGGGCCTCTAATCACTGCCCCCATAGGACTCATGATGTATGCCCTCTATAGGATATACATTGTCAACCATATCAAGAAGTATACACTGGAAATATACCATATACTCAGTAGCCATATGAAGCTGCAATCTCAACCCTCTAATAAATTGGTGCACCTTCTCATGCTCGGTAGGTATAATCTTCACAGCATGTCTGGAAAACTCATGGAATCTCAACTTATACTTTGACACTATCATAGAACCCTATTTTAAATCCATGAACTCATAGATCAATCGCTCCCATATGGTATGAGGCACATACTTCCCTAAGAAAGCCTCTGAGAACTCTGCCCAAGTCTTAGAAGGGGATCCCCGCTGGTTTTCACTCAATATAAGCCCTCCACCAGTGCTTTGCCAACCCATCTAGATAAAACATGGTATAATTCACTCCATGCAACTCCACTAAACCAAGGTTATACGATCTCTTCTGGCAACTGATAAGGAACTTAGGTGCATCCTGCCCTAAAACACCTAAAAACCTCGAATGACCCATTCTAATAAACTGACCCTACATCTTCTACACTTCTGATGTCATGGCTATTTGGGTTGCAATTAGTTGAGCAACTATTGGCAATAGTTGAACCGCTATACAGAGAGCCATAGTGACACGCTGTACTTTTATACCCTAAACACCTAGTGCTACTCTATGGGTTAATATTTGTGCCCCATCTTTATCCCAACCCTGAATAATACTTAATAACCAACCAAGAGTGTCTTGTAAAACCATTGTGGACTCAAATCTTGGTAGATCCTGGACTGGTTCCTACCCACTAGTTGCTATAGTGGCAATTCTACTGGCTCTAGCTCTAGATCAACAACTGGCTCTGGTGATGGCACTCTTACCTGGTCCCGAGTTGGTATGGTAAATTGAGCCTGGCCTCTACCTCAATGTCGACCTCTGCCTAAGACCCTAGATAAAGTTGTGGCCCTGGTACGGAGGCCTCGCCCTTGGTAACTATAGCCCTCATCCTAACTATTTGCAAAAGAGTGAAATAAGAAAGATTTCTAAAGTCAATAGGAATAAGAGAACACAATAAGGAGTCAAAAAGAGAAATTTTCCTAAGAATGTCCTATAGCCTCCTGAAGATAGGATACGAATGTCTTTATACCAATCTGTAGAACTCTACTAGATACTTTTATCTTCCACCTACAATATCGGTGAACCTAGGATCTGACATCAAAAATTTCATGACCCAAAAACCAGGTCATGATAGAACCTACTAAAACCCACCTGTAGGCAAGCCGAGTCTCATAGCCCAGAACAACAAGTAACGGAATAACAAAAAATGAGATCAAATCATATGATATTTGGGACAGATATGGATAAAAACACAGGTAATAAGGCTCATACATATATACATAGAAAGTGAAGTAAACAAAGTATACAAACTAACCCCAAGACTTGGTATCAGTCAGTGCAAGAACTACAATATACACAAGGAGTATTAAATAGATATAACAAATACTGAACAGTCTCCAAATATAAAAATAAAGACTAGTCCAAAATCAAAGGAAGATGGAAGAACTCCGGTAAAGTACAACCCATGTTTCCGTTCATAATAGCTCCCCACGAGGTGGATGTTAATACTGATAAATTGTACTAGGATCTTCATCAGGAAAAAAGATATAAAAGCATTGTATGAGTACAAAAACATGTTGTACCTAGTAGGAATCACAGGCTAACTGTGGTCAGATAAGATATAAACATAATAAAATATGAATATAGGCTCAGTCTAAACCTTATAGGGCTAGAAATATTAAGAGATAGGGAATATTTAGGCAATTAAGAATAGATGTATGCAAGTAGACTACCTCAAGTACACAATAATAATCAATCTACAATCTTACCAGATCCCCATAAACCTGGAAGGCATAAACAATAGATAATATAACCCAACCATCCCTCATAAGCATGGTAGGCATAAACAATAAGCAATTCTAGCTACAAACAATGCATATGAATATATGAGTGCAATTGAAGATCATATAATGCAAAATGAGATGAACATCATGTCTAAAAATACCATATACTCCTCCTCCAAAATCTGTGACTCATAAAGAGAGGACCCATGGGGGACTCACAATATATGTGTACCATTTCTAGATTTGAATTTGGGCTTCCATGTAATAATAAGTGAAATCATTTTCCCAAACTCGAACCAGGACAAAAATAGTCCATTTTCATTTTTGAAATCAAGTGTCAAAATAAAAAGCTCCTCAAGTAAAATAACAAGCATAAGTAAAGTAGAAAACCTATCGATCCTCCACTAACCAGCCAGAATAGCAAGTAAAATAGTAACTCATGGCTATCTAATTATAAAAGGATAGTATAACCAACATGGGGCATTGTCTGATTATATTTACAACTCACAAGCATCCAAAACCACACTATCTAGGGGTAGACTATCTAGAGGACCAATATTATAGTAAAAATCCCCAAAGAACCCAATGTAAAGAAATAAATCCACCCAAACCTAGTCTAAGGCTTCCATTAATAGTTCTAACACTACCAAGCATTCTACGCCTAGCCTCAAGTGAGAAACGATAACCTAAACTAAGATCTAAAAGTCGAATCCAACTATAAGGCTACTAAGTGAACTAAGAGTTCCCAAGATACAATGATAATACACTACAAAACTAAAAATTCCCACCACTAATTAGAAAATCATCATACATAGACCTTAATCTAGCCAAGTCTAAAAGTAGGTAAGCTGCAACCTACTTGGAAATCGAACAACGAGCTCTTGATCTACTACTCCAAGACTTTTCTTTTTTTATGAAACCTGCGATAGATGCCATTCTATGAAAATAAGAGCTTACTCATTAATACGAGAAAAATAATACCCATATTGCAAATTTATATTGACGGCCAAAAATCAATTAAAAAAATCAGCCCGTAGGCCCTACTAATGGAACTCAAATATTTAACATAGAAATAGCTCCCTAGTGGGACAAGGAAAACATGATCAAAATTTGAGAAAGATTGAAGCTCAAATTAAGGCTAAAAATAACCCCCAAAGATTAAGAAAAATAATAGCTTCAGCTAGGATTTTTCATGGAATTTGATGGGGAAGTCAATGCAAAATGATCAAGGGAAGTAAAGATACCTTACCTTCACTTATATTGATGAAAATCCCCGATTTCCAAGCTTCCCTAGCTCTACAATATTGAAAAATCAATTTGGAATGGTTTGAAATCGGAGGAGACATATTTATACTGTCCAGGTTCCTTTTTTGCATTTCTGCCACCCTTGTCGTGATTATGAGGGTCCATAAAGTTAGACCATCACAAACTCAATGGTACTTTCATCATGAACACAATGATCCTGTTGTAATCGTAAAGGTTGATAAAATTTTACATTTCCAAATGCGACAACTTGGTTGTGAACACAAAGAACACCTGGTGCCTGCACCAAGTGTTGTACATCAACAATTTTTGAAAGTTGGAAATTCTTCGAACGGGTCTTCAAAATTCATTAAGAACCTCGTGTACAAAAACCAAATATGACACCCTACTGGAAGAAGCATTCCAGACTAAATAGAATCAATGGAATTCTCAATGGAAGTTGTTTTGATAAAATGTGGGCCCAAACCCACACTATTCTGTTTTAACAAAAATCCACCCACTTTCCCAAAATGAGTCTGAAAGCCTTGGAAGTCGAACCAATGGTCCTCCAAGCCCAATATCTATGTTTTAAAGCTATCGAAACTGTTGAAATTTTCATTTGAGGCTGTTTACTAGAAGTTTTGACCAAAGTCCTATTTCCCTAGTTCAAAAGTTCCAAAATAGGGAAATTTACTTGAAACTCAAACAAACTTTGCAGGAATGAAATTGCTGATCCTAGGAAGTTATAAATAACCTGTAGCAGCTATAGGAAAACTTGAAATACAAAAAACACATGAAATAGAGAAATGACCTAGTGGGTCACTACACCGGTGCACTAATGCTCTCGCAATACAGGGAATCTTGTTAAGGACTGGACCACAAGGGTTTTATGTATGTATCCTTACCTTATTTTTTTGCTATAGGCCATTCCCACAGATTGAAATCATGACCTCGTGGTCACATGGCAACAACTTAAATAGTTACTCCAAAATTCTCCTTTCAAAAACACTAATTTATTTAATTGAAGATAAATTAGAAATCAACTCATGAAAATGTCCAAACCTCTAAGGCAGCAAATCCAACTTATGAGGAAAATATATTTTTTTTGAAAGAAAGTAATTATATCAAAAATTATTTCTAAAAGAAGATAACTTAAAAATAATGCAAGTTGAAAAATCAAAGGAAATTGACTAATTACTATAACTAACTCTGAAGAACTTGACAAGTGGGGGAAAACCTTCAAAAATTGATTAAGTGAGAAAAGCATTTTGTCGTATTGAAAGATTCTTTAAGGGCGTAAGCATTTTGAACCACTTGTAGGAAAGAAAACCAACTTATTTGAAAACATATATTTAATTTAGGGAAATCAACACCAAAATTTATTTTTATTTAATTAGAACGATAATGTAATCTATGTGAAAATTAATAAATGAAAATAAACAAGGATAAAACAAAGATATCATTCTTGAAAGAATTTATTTAGATCAATTTATTAAAGATGTTAGTGTTAATACAAAAATAAATAAATAATTACAAATAAATAAAGAAGAAGTAGAGAAATTGGGCCCTTTAAGCCCAATCATGGTTGTCCAGATCTTGGACTCAAAAAATAGATGTACTTTGGCGCATTTGGTTTTGTATGCCATTAGGTATACTCACTATTTTCCCAGTGTACATATGTAGTATATCACTATAAACCCTATATGTTTGCTTTCTTTTCTCTGTATATCATCTTAAAACATATGTATTAGGCCATTTGGACTTTATGAGGCTTAACTGAAAGTTGTTGTTGGGATTTATTGGCACAACGAATGATGCAAGGAGGAAAAGAGTCCATCGTGGACCCATTTGAATGAGTTTAAGAAAATTCAATAAAAGAGGTTGAAGGAACACCATCATTTGGACTAATAGACAATCAGTAATATGATCTGAACAAGTTTAAGAATTACATAAAGACAACACAGTCAACTGAATCCTAAAACAAGACGGGAATAGTCCGAATGACTAATTTTAATCACAAACTCAATTTTGAGAGAATGTTCAAACAAGAATCAGATAAAATATTGACAAATAACCTACTATCCCTATACTTTACATCTTATTCATGCCCACATCAAATCCAATGGTTTTTTTAAAGTAAAAAAACTTATTGCATACATTAATCAGGAAAAAGGGAAGATGAGTACAAAGTAAAATCTTTTAAACCATCTTAATCCAAAACAACAAATATTCATGACAATCACATAGTAACTGCCTAATATCTCACTTTCTGTAGAATGATACTCATTTATTGGTGTTCTGTCATGACCTAATTTCTCAGGCCATGATGGAACTTACTATAACCCACCTATAGGTAAGCCAAACTATACCCCAGAATGGCGAGTAAAAAGCTAACAAGTGGAAGATAGAGGAAAACAAGAATAAAGGTGATAGTAATAAGCAATAAGCATATAGATACACACATAAGTATACTATACAAAAGAGGGATGATGAAAAAATATAAGACTGAATTCTCGCAAGACCTGGTAAGGTCAGTACAAAAGCCACTAATTAAAAAAGAGTACTAGCTAGTGTAAAAATATATATCGTAGTCTTAGAATGTACAAAATAAGACTATCATGAAAGTAGAAGGAGAGTGATGAACCCCAGAATCTAAAATCTCACACAATCTCCGATCAACAACACAGCCCGAGGTTAACATTAATGATGGATACTCATTCTATGATCTTTATCAAGGAAAAAGTTACAGAAGTGTAGTATGAGTTCCAAAACACGATTAGTCATCTACATCAAGGAAAACAATCAGCAGCACAACCCGAGCTCTTAGTCTTTTTAATGATTATTTTTCTATTAGAAATAATGCTAGAAAAGAATGAAGGGACTATATATAATGACAAGAGTTCATCTTTACAATTGTAGGACCTCTGTCATAAATATAGGAGCTTACCAGGATTGGCCTTTGCAAACGCAACCAGTCCATTGTGATCACAATGAAGAAACCTGGATCGACCAGGTTGGCTTCCTCTTTGCAAACACCAAGGCTAGCTTATGAATGTGGAGGTAAAAATTCCTTGATCATCGTTATCAAAACTAAGGCCTCACAAATGTGAGGTCCAATTTTTGCCTACACCAGGTGCTGATGCACTAACAACTTTACTAATCTCTGAAATCTCTGAATGGGCCCTCGAGATTCATTCAGAATCTGGTGAATAAAAAATAACTATGCTAACCTACTAAATTTGGCATTCTAGACTCAACAGAACTATCAAAATTTCTATCAATGGTCGTACAAAAGTGGGTCCTACACCCAAGGTTCTATTTTCACTAAAATCTACCCAATAGCCAAAAAGGAGTCCAGAAGCCTTGAGACTTTAACCATGGGTCCCCCTAGCCTAATATAAACATTTCATAGCTAAAGAAATTATCAGAATTGCCATATGAGGTAGTTTACTTGATGTTTTGACCCGAGACCATTTTCTCAACTCTAAAAGCTCTAAAATAGGGAAATGACTATAAAAACCAAACAAACTGCATGTTAACCAAACTGTCAGCCCTTGCAAGTCATAAATGACTTGAGAAAGCTATAAGAATGCTCTAAATATAGAAAAATCACAAAAATGTAAAAAATGACCTAGAGGGTTATCAGATGTTCACGCAACCATTATTAGAAACATGAGACTTTGAACTTATAGTCAATGATGTGAGGCTAAAAGTCATGCATTTATACTATAATTCACCTAAAAAAATTTCTCCTTTTGTATTGGTTTGATCTTATTTGATTTGAATTATACTTATGTTGGCTATTTTGATGTGTGAGTTAGAGACTGATGGAGTTTGCACGTAGTTGATCTTAAAAGTCTGAGTAAATGCTAAAGGAGATGATCTAGAATAAGTATAAGGTTTTAGAACCAAGAAAATGGAATAATGGGACCAAAACAAGGTGAAGATACAATAAATGTACTTAGGTAATGCCTGGGGGAATTTCCAAGGGCACCACCCTAGTGCAAATGAAGCCTCACAAATGTTTTCCCAAGTTGCCGCCCAAATGGACTATGACGGGACCTAAGGCATAGCCATTATGAAATACTTAAGCCAAATTTTGCTTAGCCAAATTTATAAAGGGAAAACTTGACCGAGACATCTTAAAACTCTCTATATACCTCCATTTGGTCATTTTATTAACTATTCAAGTGTAAGAACATAGAGAACAGTGAAAGAACGAGTCTTGTAAGATTTTACTTTAATATTATATTCTTTAATCATTGAAATGTTAGCTAGTTATGAATCTGATTGCTTGTAATGAATTCATGAGTAGCTAAATTTAAAATATCCATGGTTGTGGTTAAGACATGAAAGTTGTTGTTTAATTATCACATTGTTTAATCTAGATTTTAGATATTAAGTTATTTATCTTCTCTTAATATTAAATGTTTTGTAACTATATCACCTATCAAACACAATCTTAGATTGTACTAGAAGTAAGGAATTTATGTAAGTAACAAGAGAAGTTAGGTATTATTTGTGACCTTTATAGAGAAGGGGGAACAATATTCTAGTATGAGTATAAATATACCAATTAGCCAAGTCCAGTTGATACAGAAGAGAAATCACATGCACTTTACTATCGACTGATGATCATAGGAATATAGGTGTTAGGAAAAGTCAAGTAGACCTAGAGTTGTTGGCAAAACGCTCAATATGGTTAAAATCAACTCGAAACTAGTAACTCAGAAAATAAACTGAACATATGATTTGAAAAATCAACTGGATTTATAGAATACTCTAACCCAGGATCCCCTCTTTAATCAAAATTTCAAAACACTAATCTATCTACAATGGTTTTTATTTACATTCAAACACAAAATTTGATCTCTACTACTTGTTACCTATTGATTTGCAAGAATAAGAATTCAAACTACATAATAAATTCATCAAATTCCATGGTTATGATATATGGACTCATATTTTACTTGTACGATTGCATTCACTTGCGTATGTATTTAGATGTAACAAATTTTTAGAGCTACTGTCCGGGATTAGTGTAATGACCCTTAAGGTCATTTACTCTATTTTCATATGTTTCTAGTGTTTTGTGTTTTTTTTAGTAGCTACAGGTCATTTATGACTTGTCAGGACCGTCAGTTTGGTTTTTGGGCAGTTTATTTGGGTTTTAAGCCAATTTTTTTATTTTGGAGCTTTTGAAGTTGAGAAATTAGTCTTAGGCCCAAAATTTTAGTAACTGGACTTGAATGATAATTTTGACATTTGAATTAGCTTCAAAACATTGATTTTAGGCTAGGGGGACCCTTGGTCTGGGTTCCAAGGCTTCCAAACTTGTTTTGGGCTATTTGTTAGGAATTGGTAAAAAAGGAACAATCTGTGTGGGACCCACTTTTTATAAAAATGACCTAGGATGGAATTTTTGATGGTTCCATTGAGTTCAAAATGCCAAAATTTGTAGGGTAGCATAGTTTGTTTCCATGCATGGGGTTCCAAACAAATTTTGAGCACCTGGTCGGAGTCCATTTGGACTTAGAAAAAATTGTTGGTTTTTGGTAGCTGGCACAACCACTTAAGCGGTTTAGGAGCCTCTTTAGTGGTGTCCACTTAAGCAGCTTGGTTCTATTTTAGTGGTACTTGGCTACCTAGTAGAATGTCGTTTTAGTGGTAGTTGTCCACTTTAGTGGACGTCGTATAAGCGACCAGGGTGCCACTTTAGCGGCATTTTACCCCTGATGAATGCACCGCTTTAGCTGTCACTTGCCTCTTTGGCAGCTTAGCGGATGCTTAAGAGTTAACTACTGGTTGTATATATTCTCAGTCCTCATAATTTTCAGCCACTTTCAAGTCCATTTTTCATCATTGATGAAATCTTGAGCTTGGAAAAGTGTGGGAATTGATAAATTGGAGCTGAGAATCAGTGAGGGACTTTGAGGTGACCTTTTCTCGTTAGTTTCTTCGTATGTTTTTAGCGTAATTTTTCGTCTAATTCTTGATTTTCACTCTTGTTTTTGTAGCTTTTGGGGCTATTTTAAGCCACAATTGAGACTCCATTTGTGCTTAATTTTAGAGAATGCATTCATTTTCTTTAGAGGGACCTCTTGAAGGATTTAATTTTAGAATTTTGTTAGCGGGCCACATGGGCATATTTTTGACACAATATTTGGCCTAGAGTTTTCAGTGGCAATATTGGTCTTATTTTACTTGTGTTAATGTGAAGATAGTGATTTGAATAGCGCGACATCATTCACAGATTGACAAGTAGAGATGAGTAGTTTATGGATGGTTCGAGACTACTATTAAGTTACGAGGTAGGCTAATGTCTACTCTTCTCTATCAGATTATCTATTGTGTAGATTGTTTGCTAGGTTTTGGTTATAGGATAGTTTTATACATAGTTTTATATTGATTAGACCTATTTAGGAGATTTTAGAATAGAATTATGATTTGTGCCTTAGCCTAGAATACCCACTTTTGTTATAGGGTTATGTTGTGCTTGATGATATACCTGTTATGACCTTAGGTTGACACTAGAATCCTTAGTGTAGGGATTGGAGTAGTACTTTCCATTTTGATGATTTTCCTTGTTTAAACTCTCCCAAAAGTATGATGCCTCCCTTTGTGTTCGTTCTTGAGTTTTTATTTATACATATTCTTTTTATTCTAAATATCGTTGGGCCCTTGGCCTTGGTTAAGAGACTAATTGGATACCAGGTTAGTTCTATGTTCTTTAAAAGAGTCATGACTTAGCTTATATATGCTTAGGTGCTTATGACTGTCTTATTTGGATACTGGTGATGGCATGCATGCATTATCAACATTCTCATGATTATTTTCATGGTACGATTCAAACTAAAACTTTTGTTTTACTACGATTTTTCCAAAAAGGGCTTATTTCCACTTTTCTACTTTTAAAACTAATTTTTAAATAAAAGTCACACCACCCTTATTATTGGTTTATGACCTGTTAAACTAAACATACAATTTTGGAAACTCAGACAGGGGCCGATTTCGATCCATTTTGATCTACTCTTGGTCACTATTTACTCATTTTGGTCGAGGGAGATTCTGACACTTTTACACCATTCTACCATTTTTGTCCTGAATATGATCTCGAGCACTGGATTTATTTATAAATTTCTACTTCTTTAGTCTCATATTAATGTCGAGCACTTTTGTATTCTCTTACATCTCTCTGGCACTGGATGGGGCAGATTGGTAGTGGTTGAGTCTTGAAAGTCCTGGTTTAGGATAAGGCAGTCTATACGGATATGTTGAATCCCCTATGGGTCCCTCTAGTTCGAACCACATACTAGAAAAGGGGATAGCACATAGGTCCTACCTTGCAGGCCAACGAGACAAAGGAGGTGTATATAATTAGTATGATATGACACTCAATTGGTATGGTAATATTGTACTCATATTGCATTTATTCGTTCCTATGCATTATCTATCACCAGTATAGTGTTTGGCACTTGTATCTATTAGTCATATGGGGGTTGGATAGGTATAGGTTATGTTGGTTGTTTGCTGAATGATTGCTTGTACCTTTCGAGATTATGGGGGCTCGGTTAGGATATTTTTGTCCAAGCTAGTCGGTTATGTTATTGTTTGAAAATTATTGTATATTTCGTGGAAGATTGGTTATAGATTTATACTCGAGGTTGTAGGTACGGTTCCAAGATCTTTTCATCTTTATTATGGTAAGCTTATTATTGTTAGACTATCTTATGGTTATTCATGTTACAGTTAGACTTCCTTATTATACTAGAGCTAGCTCCCTTCATTATACTGTCGTTCTCATGATATTTAGGTTGTTAGGCTAGCTCCCTCAGGTTGGAACCGATGTGTCTTTGTAACACCCCGTACCTATGTATTTTGTAATGTTATTGATGAGGTAACATATATTGGGCCTAGTACATGGGATTAGACCCTCGTGGGAGGTGTAACACCCCGTAGTTGTCGAACCTATACGACTAAGTGTACATTTAGGGAATTAATTAAACATGAAAGATTTGAAGAATTACGCAATTATTTGTTGGGACTTATATGAGTCTTGAGCCATTGGGCCAAATGAGGCCCAAAGATCATAAGAAAGACTTGGCCCAATGGGGCAAAACATGATCCAATCTTCCATTTGACTAATCAACCATTCATTTAATGCCAAGAGATGGATAAGAATGACTTGAGGGACTTATATATATATATATGAGGAATTATTTATTAAATTGGTGGGATCAATTAACAATTTGTTAATGAGCTAAATGAGGCCCAAAATTAGCATGAAGACATGGTCCAAAAAGGGCATAATGACCCATTCTTGCAAGACCAAGTTGTTATATGATGATTGGACCAATTGTTTGGTAAAACAAGGACCACTAGGGAACTATATATATGAGGTAAAATCAGATTTTATTCATTTGTTACACCCATGCCTTTTCTAGAATTTTCTCAACACATCCTTATCTCATACAAACCCTAGACCTTCATCCCTTGGACCAAGCTCATCATCTTGCAAGACTTGGTAAGTGTATGTTGTTATGTTTTAATATATTTTATGCATGAAATATGGTTTATATCATGTTGGTTATGTTGGTGAAGTGTGAGAAGTTCACTATGTGTAAAACAATTTGTGTTTGCTAAATCAAAGGGTGGCTTTGCCTTGTAAACTTGAACATAGACTTGTGGTCTTGAAGGAAGTGAACTTCATGGATTCAATATTGACATGTGGGATGTGATTATAGTATTGCCTTGTTTTATCCTTGTGTATAATGTTTGGAATTGTTGTTGTAAATTTGGTTATGGATTTGGTGACGGATTGAAAAGAAAGTGACGTTTTGGTGATGTCTATGTGTGTTGTGAGACCATGGCTGATTGTTGTCATATAATATTATAAAAATTATGTTAAAATAAGTTTGGTTCTGATCATGGACCATTCATTGCATGTAAAGACCCCAAAGAGACCATTTCGGACCAAAATGGGCATCCGTCCCCGCAGACAAGGGCACCTGCGGGCGCAGATGCCAACGCAGGTGCCTCTGGATACTTCCAAAGTTCACCTGCGCACGTACCTCAACCACCTATGGGTGCATTTGGCAGCGCAGGTCCATCCCAGAATTGGTTTTGTGTGTTTTCGTCTCTAGTTGATTACCCTTCTTGGATGTAATTAACAACTTGTGATGCCATTTTAGTGAATTTAAAGGGGAGTATGGAGGCATTTTGGACAATTTTAAGTATTTATTGTTGTTCATAAGTTGTTATGAGACAAGTTGATAATTGTTTGTGACAGAATGATGATAAAGAAGCGTAAAGGGTAAGTGTAGTGTGAAATGCAATTGATGTATGATAACTTGGTCAATGTGTGGAATGTTATTGTGTCGTTGGTATGAGAATGCAGCGGATTGTATTATAAGGAGTGACATTACGTTGTACGGAAGTCATGTAGCTCATTGTCGTTTTGTACACTTGTACGGTAAATAGTTGTTAAGTAGAGTTCCATTATGAACTTGTGTTGTAGAGTGAAACATAAGGAAGGAGCTGGACTGTTGTGTTTATATATAGACTCATGTACTCATACTTGGAAGTGAAGGTATGTAAGGTTACTCTTTCCGTATCTTTCTGCAGCATAGCGTATTCACCTTGTTATGGTATTTACTCATGTCCGAGGTGTTCCAAAGTATCCCAGTTCAGGTTGAGATATAATGTTATTCATATGTATCCTATCCTTAGATGAATTGTGACTCACTTATCTCTTATTCTTTGACTGAAGTTCCAAACTATCATAATGTGGTAATTTCTAAAAGAACTATCTCGAAGAGAGTAAGGTGTAAGAAGAATCTATTTATGCTTGAGTAGTATTTCCAATCATGTTATGTTTCCAAGTTCAATAACTTTGTTATAATTATGTTTGTACCAATCTCATAAGATCTCATAAGAGTAACGAAGGAAGTAATATATGTAATGTGTTCCAAGCTTTATCAATGATATGACTACCAATGAGTCAATCTCATAAAAGTAAAGAAGGAAATGATATACAATCATCAATTTATCACTCTTAGAATGAAGTAAAGAATAGTGAAGGGATGAAGTAATGATTGGTTGGAAAATGTATCTTTCTCACAAGCGTACGTGTGTCAGTGATGTTATGAAGTAAAGGAGTCAATCTCATGAAGTTAAGGAATGAAGTAAATTGAGTGTTTCCAATAGTATCACAATCCTAGATGTATCAATCTCTGATAAGTGAGTGTATCAATCTCTCATAAGTGAATAAATCAACCTTTTCCAAGAAGAATAAGAATAAGAAGAGATTTAATTGATAAGAATTCTCGGGTGGCAGCCCAAGGGTGAATAGAACACCTAGCATGGGTCGATCCTATCATGTTCTCCTACCATAGAGCGGATGTATGTTCTCCCACCATAGAGTAGATGTATGTTCTCCCACCATATATTGGATGTATGTTCTCCCACCAATAGAGTGGATGTATGTTATATTATTAATCCAAAACTCTTAAATAAAAGAATCTCTTGAATAGAAGAATCTCGTGAATAGAAGAATCCCTTGAATAGAAGAATCTCTTGAAAAGAGGAGAAGAATCTCTTGAGTTAAGGAAAATCCCCTTGAGTGAAGATGTGTATGAAAGATATACTATGAACAATAAGGATGTAAATGAGTGATCTAAAATAACAATAACAGAAGCAATATACATGTTTCCACATTTAAAATGATGGTTTATCCACATTGAATATTCTCTCATATTTTATTCCATTGACATTCTCATGTATGATGTAGTTTCTTATGAGCCTTACATACTCAGTACATTCTTCATACTGACCCCCTCGGGGGACTTACCTTACATGTTGCAGGTGTAGGCACTAGTAGACCTCCACTGTAGGTTGACAGTATTTGCCGATCTTTGGTGAGCCCCCGTTGCTTTTGGACTTTTCGAGTCACAGTTGTACAGTTGTTTTGAGGTTGTAAATGTTGTATAAAGCGGGGACTAGTCTCGACTTTTAGATGGTCTCGTAAATGTATCAGTTAGAGGCTTTTGTAAACGTATGTGGGTATGTGAATGTAAGAGATGAATGTCTATTTTGACTTGATGGCCCTAATTGCCAAGTTTCATCTATTTATAGATATGGCATATGTTTCCATGTTTATGACTTCAGCATAGTTGCATGAGGTATAATAAGATTCATACGAGGACATGCATACAAATGTACAGAAGTAAATATTTGTTCTCTCGGGCCATATCGGCTTCGGGTGCCAATCACGCCTCGTAGGACATCAGGGCATGACAGAAGTGGTATCAAAGCAGGTCGTTCTAAGGGTGTCTACAAAGCCGTGTATGAGTAGAGTCTTACTTATCAATGTGTTGTGCACCATATTTATAAGTAGGAGGCTACGAGACATTTAGGATGTTGTTTCTTTTCTTCACTTCTACATCGTCCAATAGAGCCAGTGTTGTAAGTTGCATTATATCTGACCATGGTAATTATTTTTCTTTGGTATAGCAAAATGCCAAACACAAGAAGAGGTAAAGGCAAAGATAAGCTGGTAGATATGCCTGTCGATGAAGGAATGAGTAAATCACCACCTGACCAAGCTAGTCAAGGTGGATCTGATGCTAAAATTGCATCGCAGTCTTCCTCTACTTTTCCAGCTCCAGAAGAGCCAAGAGGTAGATAAGTACCTGCAGAACCGCCTATGAATACCACTGATCAGTATTTTAGAAATGCAGTACATATGTTGACCCAGTTAGTGGCTGCACAAGTACAAGGACGAACTGGTCCAATGGTAAATGAAGATAACGTGACTAGAGCAGCTAGTTGGCGTACACAGGACTTTCTAAAATTAGACCCTCCCATATTCACAGGGTCAGATCCGAAAGCAGATCCACAGGATTTTGTGGACAAAGTTCAAAGAGCATTAGAGGTGATGCACGTAACAGGTGTCGAAACAGTTGAGCTAGCAGCTTATAGACTGAAGGGTGAGGCTATCTTGTGGTATGAGGAATGGAAAAGATTAAGGGGTATTGATGCACTCCCAGCTGGTTGGGAAGAATTTAAAATGGCATTCCTTGATCATTACCTCCCATAAGAGATTCGGGAGGCACGTGTAGACCAATTTCTACATTTGCGTCAAGGAAATATGATATCAGAGAGTACAGTTTGCAGTTTAATTCCTTGGCTAGATATGCTCCAAATGTAGTAGCTACCATGACAGATAGAGTCCATAGATATGTGGACAGGTTGGAGCCATATTTGGTACGAGACTGTACTATTGCAGCATTGAACAAAGATATGGACATCACCAGAATTCAGGCCTTTGCACAGAAAATGAAGGACCAGGGGCAAAGAAGAAGGACATAGAAATCTGAGGAAGGGCCATCAAAAAGGGCTAGACCTATGGGGCAATCTATAGCGTCCCAAGGAGAATCGAGGACTTTGATGTTTTCTCGACCACCTAGACCATCACTCTCCTATTCCACAGCAGGAACACACTCCCAATTCTGAGGGTTTAGAGGTAGCCAATCTGGACAAAGTAGTGGAACTCATGGATCACAGGCAACACGATTGTCTCGTCAGCTGTGCCAGTGCTGTGGGAGATTTCATTCAGGAGAATGCCGGTTTGACACGAATGTTTGCTTTTTGTGTAGTAGGCCAGGACACATGATGAGAGAGTGCCCACAGAGGCCCACAGATAGTATGACACGACCTACAGGATCAGCCATTATGGAATCAGTGGCTGGTGTATAGTCTGCTGGTCGTGGTAGAGGTGCCAGAGGAGCAGCTTGTTCTAGTGGAACTCAAAATCGTACCTATGCGCTAGTGGACCGGCAGAATGAGGAGGCACCTCCTGATGAAGGTATAGGTACATTACCATATTTTCACATGATGTATATGTACTAATTGATCCAAGTTTTACCCTATTATATGCTACTCCCTCGATTACTGTAAAATATAACGGGACACCGGGGTTATTAGCTAAGTTAATTGAAGTATTTCCTCCTGTTGGTGAAGTTAGTAGAGTTAAAGACACATATCATAATGGTATAGTAGATGTTTGTGATTATAAATGATTAAGTACTCTTAAGAGTGTTACTAATGAAAGGGATAATGGGATTGGGAAAGAAATGGCAAAATGGCCCTATACAATGTGATATGTGAAATTGCTGGAAGTGCATAAAGAGTTCTATTTCATATTGTTCCCTTTTGAAAATATACAAATAATAGAGGATTTCACTAGGAAGAGTTGCTTGTTGTTATTCTAGATCAACACGTCGAAGAGGTCACTTGGGAAACTGAAGAAATGAAGAAATCACAGTATCCATATTCGTTTTAAATGGAAGGAAAAGTTCACAAGGGGGAAATGGGGAAAGAATAAGCATGTATCTATGAGGGTATATGTATAAAGACACTAATATAGAAGTGTAATTGTTGCACATGAGTCTATGATGTTAACATTCGAGGATGAATGTTCCTAAGGGGGGAAGAATGTAACACCCCGTACCTATGTATTTTGTAATGTTATTGATGAGGTAACGGAAATTAGGCCTAGTACATGGGATTAGACCCTCGTGGGAGGTGTCATACCCCGTATGTTGTCGAACCTATACGACTACGTGTACATTTAGGAAATTAATTAAACATGAGAGATTCGAAGAATTATGCAATTATTTGTTGGGGCTTATATGAGTCTTGAGCCATTGGGCCAAATGAGGCCCAAAGATCATAAGAAAGACTTGGCCCAATAGGGCAAAACATGATCCAATTTTCCATTTGACTAATCAACCATGCATAATGCCAAGAGATGGATAAGAGTGACTTGAGGGACTTATATATATATGAGGAATTATTTATTAAATTGGTGGTCTCAATTAATAGTTTGTTAATGAGATAAATGAGGCCCAAAATTAGCATGAAGACATGGCCCAAAAAGGGCATAATGACCCATTCTTGCAAGACAAAGTTGTTATATGATGATTGGACCAAGTATTTGGTAAATCAAGTACCATTAGTGGACTATATATATGAGGTAAAATCATATTTTATTCATTTTTTACACCCATGCCTTTTCTAGAATTTTCTCAACACATCCTTATCTCATATAAACCCTAGACCTTCATCCCTTGGACCAAGCTCATCATCTTGCAAGACTTGGTAAGTGTATATTGTTATGTTTTAATATATTTTATGCATGGAATATGGTTTATTTCATGTTTTTTATGTTGGTGAAGTGTGAGAAGTTCACTATGTGTAAAACAATTTGTGTTTGCTAAATCAGAGGGTGGCTTTGCCTTGTAAACTTGAACATAGACTTGTGGTCTTGAAGGAAGTGAACTTCATGGATTCAATATTTACATGTGGTATGTGATTATATTATTGCCTTGTTTTATACTTGTGTATAATGTTTGGAATTGTTGTTGTAAATTTGGTTATGGATTTGGTGACGGATTGAAAAGAAAGTGACGTTTTGGTGATGTTTATGTGTGTTGTGAGACCATGGATGATTTTTGTCATATAATATGATCAAAAATATGTTAAAATAAGTTTGGTTCTGATCATGGACCATTCATTGCATGTAAAGACCCAAAAGAGACCATTTCAGACCAAAATGGGCATCCGTCCCCGCACACAAGGGCACCTGCGGGCGCAAATGCCAACGCAGGTGCCTCTGGCTGCTGCCAAAGGTCACATACTCATGCACCTGAGCCACCTGCGGGTGCAGGTGGCAGCGCAGGTCAGTCCCAGAATTGGTTTTGTGTGTTTTCGTCTCTAGTTGATCCCCGAAGTCCCCTATACCCTTTTTGGATGTAATTAACAACTTGTGATGCCATTTTAGTGACTTTAAAGGGGAGTATGGAGGCATGTTGGACTATTTTAAGTATTTTTTGTTGTTCATAAGTTGTTATGAGACAAGTTGATAAGGTAATTGTGACAGAATAATGATAAAGAAGCGTAAAGGATAAGTGTGGTGTGAAATGCAATTGATGTATGATAACTTGGTCAATGTGTGGAATTTTATGGTGTCTTTGGTATGAGAATGCAGCGGATTGTATTGTAAAGAGTGACATTACGTTGTACGGCAGTCATGTAGCTCATTGTCGTTTTGTACACTTGTACGGTAAATAGTTGTTAAGTAGAGTTCCATTATGAACTTGTGTTGTAGAGTGAAACATAAGGAAGGAGCTGGACTGTTGTGTTTATATATAGACTCGTGTACTCATACTTGGAAGTGAAGGTATGTAAGGTTACTCTTTCCGTATCTTTCTGCAGCATAGCGTATTCACCTTGTTATGGTATTTACTCATGTCCGAGGTGTTCCAAAGTATCCCAGTTTAGGTTGAGATATAATGTTATTCATATTTATACTATCCTTAGATGAATTGTGATTCACTTATCTCTTATTCTTTGACTGAAGTTCCAAACTATCATAATGTGGTAATTCCTAAAAGAACTATCTCGAAGAGAGTAAGGTGTAAGAAGAATCTATTTATGCTTGAGTAGTATTTCCAGTCATGTTATGTTTCCAAGTTCAATAACATTGTTATAATTATGTTTGTACCAATCTCATAAGATCTCATAAGAGTAATGAAGGAAGTAATGTATGTAATGGGTTCCAAGCTTTATCAATGATATGACTACCAATGAGTCACTCTCATAAAAGTAAAGAAGGAAATGATATACAATCATCAATTTATCACTCTTAGAATGAAGTAAAGAATAGTGAAGGGATGAAGTAATGATTGGTTGGAAAATGTATTTTTCTCACAAGAGGATGTGTGTCAGTGATGTTATGAAGTAAAGGAGTCAATCTCATGAATTTAAGGAATGAAGTAAAGTGTGTGTTTACAATAGTATCACGATCCTAGATGTATCAATCACTCATAAGTGAGTGTATCAATCTCTCATAAGTGAATAAATCAACCTTTTCCAAGAAGATTAAGAATAAGAAGAGATTTAATTAATAAGAATTCTCGGGTGGCAACCCAGGGGTGAAAGGAACACCTAGCATGGGTCGATCCCGTCATGTTCTCCCACCATAGAGTGGATGTATGTTCTCCAACCATAGAGTGGATGTATGTTCTCCCACCATATAGTGGATGTATGTTCTCCCACCATAGAGTGGATGTATGTTCTCCCACCAATAGAGTGGATGTATGTTATATTATTAATCCAAAACTCTTAAATAAAAGAATCTCTTGAATAAAAGAATCTCGTGAATAGAAGAATCCCTTGAATAGAAGAATCTCTTGAAAAGAGGAGAAGAATCTCTTGAGTGAAGAAAAATCCCCTTGAGTGAAGATGTGTATGAAAGATATTCTATGAACAATAAGGATGTAGATGAGTGCTCTAAAATAACAATAATAGAAGCAATATACATGTTTCCACATTTAAAATAATGGTTTATCCACATTGAATATTCTCTCATATTTTATTCCATTGACATTCTCATGTATGATGTAGTTTCTTATGAGCCTTACATACTCAGTACATTCTTCGTACTGACCCCCTCGGGGGATTTTCCTTACATGTTGTAGGTGCAGGCACTAGTAAACCTCCACTGTAGGTTGACAGTATTTACAGATCTTTGGTGAGCCCCCATTGCTTCGGGACTTTTTGAGTCACAGTTGTACTGTTGTTTTGAGGTTGTAAATGTTGTATAAAGCAGGGACTTGTCCCGACTTTTAGATGGTCTCGTAAATGTATTAGTTAGAGGATTTTGTAGACGTATGTGGGTATGTGAATATAAGGGATGAATGTCTGTTTTGACTTGATGGCCCTAACGGCCAAGTTTCATCTATATATAGATATGGCATATGTTTCCATGTTTATGACTTCCGCATAGTTGCATGAGGTATAATAAGATTCATACGAGGATATACATATGAATGTACAGAAGTAAAGATTGGTTCTCTCGGGTCATATCAGCTTCGGGTGCCAATCACGCCTCGTAGGACTTCGGGGCGTGACAGTCTTGTTATTCCTATGGTATATTACTTTCTTTCTTTGTACTACTATCGTATATACACTTTCTCCTTATCTCTCTTCCTTCGTACTGCTATTGTACATCACTTCCTTTGTACTACTATAGTATATTGTTTAGCTACTTAGTATATGGCACCATCGTTCCTAGTTACTGGTAGAGTAGAGTAGTTTACCTTTACCTCTATGTTATCCTTATTAAGTTTTATTTCTCAGATAGTTGCCAATTATTCATATTCTTTCCTTACATATTATTTATACTTGATTATATTTGGAGCTCATTCAGACGATGCCTAATAAGTACCTCGTGTTTGGTACTCATACTACACTTCTGCACCCTCTAGATCATAGTACGAGTTCTCTCCACTAATGTGTGTATTGTACGGAGCTGCCATAGATCGAAGGCTTGGGGTGATCTCCTGGTGGCAAAAGTTGTTCCTGCTCTCCCTTTTTGACTGAGCTGATCTTGCTTTGGTATTTCAGAGGCAGTTTTGTGTCTATATATCATGTTTAACTTATACTCTTATTCTGTTAGTAACTCTTGTACATGTCTTACCAGGTTACAGGGAGTATTTTTCTTTCTTCTAGTTTCCTTTCTCTTATATATTTAGGTTTTGCTTCTATTTTTTATTTGGCCGGTTACTAGGTATTTTGGGCTATGGGTTAGATTACTTACTAGTGGGCTATAGTAGGTACCATCAGGTAGTGATAGTTTGGTATCAGAGCCTAGGTTCACCGGTGTCGTTGGTAGAAGAGCAAAGTGTCTAGTAGAGTCTTGTTGATCAGTACGATGATGTCCATATCCTATCGTCAGGAGGCTATAGGGCATTTTTAGGAAATCGCATTTTTTGATCCTCCATCATGTGTCCTGACTTCTATCAACTTTAAGTATTTTTTTTAGCTCCACTCCTTCTCAGATGGACATATCAAAGTTGTCGATAGACGAGGATGGGACTTCTGCATGTGCTACCGGAGTTTCAATTTAGGTTCAGAGCTGGGAGTCAGAGGTTGGTATTGAGGATATACAATGTCAGCCAGTGGGTCTGGGGCCAGCCCAGGCTCTAGCAAGATTTGTGACAGTCTTAGTTCTTCAGGATACCGTGTTGGGGATTTTGAGCCTTTTTGAGGATACTTCACAGACAACGACAGTATCTGGTACATTGAGTGATTGTCATGCTAGAGCTGGTATAACCCATGTTTCTCAGCTGTGGCACCTCCGGTTAGGGGTAGCCCCCAGAGAGTTGGAAGTAATTCATGGTCAAGTAGTATAGTTTGTTATTCATGTCACGCCCCGAATCCCATTCGGGACGGACTGGCACCCGAAGCCGTTGAGGCCCGAGAGAACCAATCTTTACTCATGTACCTTTATCTGCATGTATCTATATGAATATCATTCTATCCCATATAATAAACAAATACCAATGGCGGAAGTCATGACATGTATAATACATGAAACTTGGTCGTTAGGGACATCAAGTCCAAATGGACATTCATCTCTTACATTTGTCTTCCCACACCCGTCTACAAAGTCTCTATAGATAAATGTACATAACCAACCTACAGTCGGGATAAGTCCCCGCTTTATATAATAATTACAATGCCAAAACAAAAATCAATGTACACATGAGACTCGAAAAGATCCGAACCAACTGGAGCTCACCAATGATCCGCAGATGACTCGTAGGCTACAATAGAGGTATACTAGTACCTGTGCCTACAACAAGTAAGGTAAGTCCCCAAAGAGGGGTCAGTACGAAGAATGTACTGAGTATGTAAGGCTATAAGAAACTACATCACACATAAGAATGTCAATTGGATCAATAGTAGAGAAATAGTCAATATGGATAAACCGTCTTTCTGAATATGAGGAACCATGTTCATTATATGTATTATGTTCTTTGCCTTTACGTTATTTCCTTCATTCGTCACTCACTCCTTCGTTCATTACTCATCCTTCCATTCATACAATACATAATGAACATCTGCATGATGGTATTATTTTCCCACTGATCAACTTGGGGCCCGGGCATTATATGAATGAAAGGATGAGTAATGAACAAAGGAGTGAGTGACGAATGAAGGAAATAACGTAAAGGCAAAGAACGTAATACATATAATGAACATGGTTCCTCATATTCAGAAAGACGGTTTATCCATATTGACTATTTCTCTACTATTGATCCCATTGACATTCTTATGTGTGATGTAGTTTCTTATAGCCTTACATACTCAGTACATTCTTCGTACTGACCCCTCTTGGGGGACTTACCTTACTTGATGCAAACACAGGTACTAGTAGACCTCCATTGTAGGCTACGAGTCTTCCGCATATTATTGGTGAGCTCCAGTTGGTTTGGGGCTTTTCGAGTCTCATGTGTACATTGATTTTGGTTTTGGCATTGTAAATATTATATAAAGCGGGGACTTGTACCGACTATAGGTTTGTTATATACAGGTATCTATAGAGGCTTTGTAGACGGGTATGGGAAGACGAATGTAAGAGATGAATGTCCATTTGGACTTGATGGCCCTAACGGCCAAGTTTCATATATTATACATGTCATGACTTCCGCCATTGGTATTTTTTTATTATATAGGATAGAATGATATTCATATAGAGACATGCAGTTGAAGGTACATGAGTAAAGATTGGTTCTCTTGGGCCTCAACGGCTTCGGGCGCCAGTCCATCCCGAATTGGATTTGGGGCGTGACAATTCAGATACTCGATTCAGAATTGAGCGCATTGAGATTCGTACTCCTTTAGGAAAACCAAGGATCACGATTTCAGATTCCATTATTATAGGCGCGATTGTAATTTATTATCTTTTAGTTTCTATACAATTCGTGTTGGGATTTTCACACCCATCGGCATCCATATGCCTTGATATTATTGTGTTGTTAATTTCAAAAATTTGTGTAGGTCTATGCTTATTTTACTACCCCCATAGATATTTTATTTTAGTAGAGAATTAAGTGGATCGGTATTGTGATTACCTTGGGGTGTAGCGTTTGGGTAAATTCCCTTTTCTTTGGCATAGTGGCCTTGATGTGATCCTAGTGTGGGATTTGTTGTATTCATTTCATGCCACCTGAATTTTATACTATTATTGCTTGCTATTGTTTAATCAATTATGGATCCTTATTTGATAGATGACTAGGCTAGTGTTATCTAGTAGGTATCTCTTTTCTTGCGATTCTTATCTATTTTGCTTAGACGGCTACTTTGGTAAGGTCGGTTGATGAGAGGGTTATGTGAATGAAGGTTTGGGCCTTCCGTGGTTGTGTTGTAACTCTAGTATTGACCCCTCTTTTCTATGGTCAGTTCCTAAGGTGGGTAAGTTGTTCTTTCAATTTGTCTTATTCGTCACTCAATTGTTGTCTTGATCTTGGTGTTGGTGTTGATTTGAGTACTCAGTTCTTTCTACGATGACGTTTATGTCTCAATTGAGCCGAGGATTAGTTTGAATGGGTTATTTCAGTAGATTATCATTTTGAGATTTGTTCGGCCTATTGTGATTCTGTAGGATGCTTTCACTTGGTGTATCAGGATGGTTGTGTGTTCTTGTGTATCAGTTGTCGGCAACCAAAGGGTGTGACTCTAGAGGGTGAGTGCCAGTGAACATGTGTTTTTCTAAGTTGATTAATGTGACTATCATTAGGATTCTCTACTTTCCCGATAAAATCTTACTTATGCCTTTGTGTGTTGTCCCCCTCAGCAGATGTGGATAAGATTGCTCATGTCTTTAGCCTGTGGTTTTGCTCCATCGTTATGGCATTCTTCGACGTCATCTCAATTTTAGCTCTTACGGGAACCTTTGGGTGTATTCTTAGTTTCTAAAGGTGAGATTTGTTTGGATATTTGATATTCTCTAGGACTCATTAGCTAAAGTTTAGATTTTGACTCTTTCGGATGATGACTAAAGAGTTGTGATAGATTTTGGTGTGTGGATGCATATTCATCAGCAGGGTCAGTTCGCACAGTTGAGGTTGAGTGCTTCGACTTTGTTGTTAAGCTTAGTTATGTATTCGTCAAGGATTTTTAGCCTATGTTTTGAGGTTTGAGTCTATTGAGATATCCTCAGCATGCTGACTAGGCCAACTCAATACGTACTGGTTCAATTTTTTTAGTTTAGGAAGATTGTCTTAGATTGATGTTTGAGGGATGGTTTGTTGGAACATGGTGTTGGTTTGTACTATTTCTTATCTTGGTGATTAATTTTAATCAAATTTTTGGAAGTCTACTAAGCGGGAGAGGTGTATCTGTGTTGGGCTTAGCATAGTTCCACCCACAGTCTGTGGAGCATTCTGGAGCGGATCATATAGTTTTGAGAGGCTATTCTTCATACTCATTACTTTTGGTTTCAAGGGTCATCGAGACAAATTATTGGCCTTGGCAGAGACAACATACATTAGTCACCACTATTTAGGTATTTAGATGGAACCTTATGGAGTATTGTTCTTACGCTAGTACGTGTGAATCTTCACTGGATCAACTTCATTCTTCGAGATTGGTATGATATGATTATGAGGATAGGATTCTGATAATGTATAACACCCCGTATGTTTCCAAGCCTAACCTAGTTAATTCCCGTAAAATTCATGGAAATATTGAAACATGAGAGATTTTATGAATTATACATTAAAATTTGTGGGCTTAAGCCATTGGGCCAAATGAGGCCCAAACATCATCAAAAGACTTGGCCCAATGGGGGAAAAAAAATGATCCAATCTTCCATTTGACTAATCAACCATGAATTTAATGCCAAGAGTTGGATAAGAGTGACTTAAGGGACCTATATATATGAGGAAAAATCAGACTATATTTCATTGTGACACCCATGCCATTTCTAGAATTATCTCAAATATTTCCTTATCTCACACAAACCCTAGGCTTTCATCCCTTTGGCCAAGATCATCATCTTGCAAGACTTGGTAAGTGTTTATGCTTATGGTTTAATATATTATGTGCATGAGATATGTTGTATATCATGTTGGTTATGTTGGCAATGTGTTGGACAGTGTACTATGTGTAAAACTGTCTATTTTTGCAATCAGAGAAAGGTTTTTGCCTTGTAAACTTGAACATGGACTTGTGGTCTTAAAGGAAGTGAACTTTATGGATTCAATATTGACATGTGAGATGTGATTATAGTCTTACCTTGTTTTGTACTTGTGTATAATGTTTGGAATTGTTATTGTGAAATTTGTTATGGATTTGGTGACGTATTGACCAAGAAGTGTAGTTTTGGGTGTTGTTTATGTGTGTTGTGAGACCATGGCTGATTATTAGCATTAAAATGATCAAAAATATGTCAAAAGAAGTTTATTTATGATCATGGACCATTCATTGCATTAAAAGACCCAAAAGAGACCAATTTGGACCAAAATAGGCATCCGCCCCCGCAGACGAGGGCACCTGCGGGTACAACTCAGCCACCTGCAGGCGTAGGTGGCTTCGCAGGTCAGCCCCAGGTTCGGTTTTGTATGTTTTCGCATCTATTTGATCCCCGAAGGCCCCTCTACCCTTTTTAGATGTAATTATCAACTTGTGATGCCGTTTTAATGACTTTAAAGGGTCGTATGGAGGTATGTTGTACTATATTAAGTATGTATTTTTGTTTATAAGTTGTGATGAGGCAAGTTGATAGGGTAATTGTGACGGAATGATAATGAAGAAGCGTAAAGGGTAACCGTGGTGTGAAATGTTATTGGTTTATGATGTCTTGGTCGATGTGTGGTATGTTATGGTGTTGTTGGTATGATAATGCAATGGATTGTACTGTGAAGGATGAAATTATGCTATATAGCAGTCACGTAACTCATTGTGACACTTATACATTTGTAAGGTAGTTGATTGTTAACGTACGCCATTATATACTTGTGTTGTAGAGTGAAAAGTAAAGGAGGAAGCTGGACTATTGTATCCCCACATAGGCTTGTGTATTCGTAGTGAGACAAGAAGGTATGTAAGGTTACTTTCTCCGTATCTTTCTGCAGCATAGGGTATTCACCTTGTTATGGTACTTACTCATGTCCAAAATATTCTAAAGTATCCCAGTTCAGGTTGAGATATATTGTTATTCACATGTGTCCTATTCTTAGATGAATTATGATTCTCTCATCTCTTATTCATGGACAGAAGTTCCAAAGTTGTTATAATCTTGTAACTTCTAAAAGAACTATCTCAAAGAGAGTAAGGTGTAAAGAATTCTCTATTTATTATTGAATAGCATTTCCAAATTATGTCATGTTCCAAAGTCCAATAAGATTATAATTATCTTTGTACCAATCTCTCACAAGTAATAGTACCAATCTCATAAGATCTCATAAGAGTAATGAAGGGGTAATGTGCAAGCTAATGTATCTATCCCTCACAAGTAAAGGTATCAATCTTACAAGAGTAAAGACGTGAAGTAATGTATGTATATGTCCCAAGTTTTAAGAACGTTTCAGTCACAAGGTATCACTCCTAGAACGGAAGTAAGAATAATAAGATATATAATTGATGAGTAATCTTGGGTGGTATCCCAGGGGTTGAAATACCTAGCATGGGTCGATCCCCATGTAACATAAGAACATCCCAGGGGTCACAGTACCTAGCATGGGTTATCACAGTATATCCCAAGGGTCAAGGTACCTAGCATGGGTTAATAACATCCCAGGGGCGACACGAAAGCCTAGCATGGGTTATCACAGTACATCCTAGGGGTCAAGGTACCTAGCATGGGTTAATAACACCCCAGGGGCGACATGAAAGCCTAGCATGGGTTAATATAACATCCCAGGGGTCAAAGTACCTAACATGGGTTAATCTCATCCCAGGGGCGATAAAACCATCTAGCATGGGTAGAACAATAAAGATGAACATATGTGAATACAAGAGAAGTAAAGAACATAATAGACAGGGTTTCTCACATATAGAAACAGAGTTTATTCAAATTTACTATTCCTATTACATTGTCTCCATTGTTGTTATTATGTATGATGCTGTTCTTATGAGCCTTACATACTCAGTACATTCTTCGTACTGACCCCCTTGGGGGCTTATTTTAAATGCTGCAGGCGCAGGTGCCAGTATACCTCTACAGTAGGTTGCCGATTATTACAGATCATTGGTGAGCTCCAGTAGGTTCGGGGCTTTCCGATTCACAGTTGTACATTTGTTTTGATGATGTAAATGTTGTATAAAGTGGGGACTTGTCCTGACTTTAAGTTTGACTTGTAGATGCATCTGTTAGAGGCTTTTATAGACATATATGGGGATATGAATGTAAGAGATGATTTTTCGTTTTGACTTGATGGCCCCAACAACCAAGTTTTATATCTATCTATCTATCTATCTATATCTATATATATATAGCATATGTTTCTATGTCCATGACTTCCGCATAGTTGCATGAGGTATAATAAGATTCATACGAGGATATGCATACAAATGTACATGAGTAAAGATTGGTTCTCTCGGGCCATATCGGCTTTGGGTGCCAGTCCATCCCGAATGGGATTCGGGGTGTGACATAATGTTGGAGAAATTCTGTGTAGTTCAGAGTAGGCAACAGGTTTGGAAAGATAAGGGAATAATAGATTTGGAGTTTGGAGTTGGTTGTATGGTTCTTGCATTATGATGTATTTAACCTGCTCGAGTATTAGCTTAGTTGTGCTCATGTCATTGTTATGGCGGTATGCTTTAAGTTTGGGCTTGTGTACTTCAGTCGAGCTCGGTTCAGTTTGAGGCCAATTGGCTTTTGATGACGAGTTAGTAGTTTTAGAAGGTGGACTATGGTAGTGAGCGAAAAACGGATACCATTAGTGAAATCCCTTGGAAGCATTGCATGGCTGTAGAGGTTAATTAGGGAGCCTTGCATAGGTATATGGTCACAATACCCCATCCTTTCAAGCTTTCATGCTTTAGCTAGTACTTGATTTTTGAGGATGAAAGTCCTTTTAGTAGTAGATGTTGTAATGACCCTCCAGGTCATTTTCTCCATTTCCATGCATTTATAGTATTTTGTGTTTCCCTATAGTATCTATAGGTCAATTTTGACTTGTTGGGACCATTGATTCAGTTCTAGGGCAGTTTGTTTTGGTTTTAAGCACATTTCACTATTTTAGAGCTTTTGATTTTAAAAAATTGGTCTTGGGCCAAATTTTTTTGTAAATGGCCTCGAATGAGAGTTCTTACATTTACTTTAGCTTTGGAATGTGGATTTTAGGCTAGGAGGACCCTTGGTCCGGGTATCGAGTCTTTAGAGCTTATTTTGGGCTATCGGTTGGCAATTGGTGAAAATTGAACAATAGGTGTGGAAACCACTTTTTATTGAAATGACCTTAGATGGAAATTTTGATTGTTCCATTGAGTTTGAAATGCAAAATCTGGTAGGGTAGCATAGTTTGTTTGCGTGTATGGGATTTTGAAAGAATCTCAAGCACCTGGTTGGAGTCCATTTGGACTTAGTAAAAATTGCTATTTTTGGTAGCTGGTGAAGATGCTTAAGTAGCTTTGGGACCCACTTTAGTGATGACCGCTGTAGTGGTTTGGGGACGCTTTAGCGGTACTTGGCTACCTGACAGAGTGCCACTTTAGTTGTACTTATCTATTTTAGTGGACTTTGCTTAAGTAACCAGAGTGACGCTTTAGCAGCAACTCTCCCCTGATGAACCCACTACTTTAGAGGTCATTTTATGCTTTAGCGGTAGCCGATTTAGCGACGTAGTGGCCGCTCAAGTTGTCACTGCTAGGTGTGTATATTCTGATTCCTTACAATTTTAAGCCATTTTCATGTCCCTTTATCATCATTGATAACTCTTTTGTTTTTTTAAACCAAAAGCGGGCTTTTGAGCCTTTTATTAAAAAAACAAAAAAGCAATATTTACAAAGGCCAAGCCCAAAAGTGACTTGGCCTAAAAACAAAAAAACTAAAGCAAGTTCAGGCAACAAATCCCTAGCTAAAATTAGGAAAGTAAAATCCTCTCCATCTTCTTTTTCAAGTGCCGATTTGTTTAACCCTTTGTCTTCATCTAGATAATCTCAATTTACAGAAGCTATGGTGAGTGTATTACATTTCATTCAGTAGCTTGTCCATTTAATAACTCTGCTTCGATTCTATTTCTTCTCTAATCATTTTCTTAGATCTATGGATTGAGCTTAAAAAAGCTAATACCACCACATAATCGAAAAATTTAATTCAAGAAGCATCATCGATGTTTGGTATGGCGTTGTTGAGTAGGGATTAATCACATACGAGAAGGAGCTACTGCCCTAGATCCAAAAATACCATTGTTTAAATACTCCAATCGACAACCCCCCAAGCTCTCACCAGGTGTAAATCTTCATATTCGAGGAAATATCTTCCAACAAGGTTCATTCTTTTCCATGAAAGCTCCCAGTCTCAGCGTTTACTAAGCCCCTTTTTCACAATTTACAATTTGATAAGTTTGAATGTTGAAGTTTCATGTTCTCTATCTACTTCAGAGTTAGCATTTCTAATCTCATATCACTGATAAGTATCAAACACTATTTATTCTTTTATTCTTCTTTTCTCTACGCCTTGAATCAATGGGTTGAGTTTCCAAAGAAACTAATACCACCATTCGATTTAAATGTAGATTGAAGAGAAATAAGGAATACCCTTCGTTCTTGTGACATATATAATCAGATCTCCTCAGCAACCTACTGTTACCTTCAATAGAGTTGAATATACCTTTGAATAGGTACACTCTTCTCTTACATCTTGTAGCATAAGTGATTAATCCTAACCTATACATTATCATTTTGGTCCTAAGTTATGATTGTTGAAGTGTCCTTCTGATGTTTGGAGTACCTGCCTCATCTAGATTTATAAGTTTTCTTCCTTTTGTTGGAACATCCTCAAAATTGTTGAGTTGAAAGTCACATGCAAAATCAAAAACTAGGTTAGGTAAAACATCAGCAAGAGTATTACCTTCCCGAAGGGAATGTACTACTCTGAATTATATGTAACTCTTTAAGGCTCCGATGGAGTTGACCACCATTTGACACGCTCTATGGAACATCCCACTCCCCATTTAAGATTTGCACCATGGACCAAGACTCTATTTCTACAATAATTTGCTGAATAGAATTCTCCATACAGTAGATTAAACACTCTTTGATAGCAATAGCCTCTGACACCAAATTGGTGGTATCTTTAATTCTAGCAACTTTAGAAACCACCATTTCACCATCATTGTTTCTAATGAAAAATGCAAAAAATAAGTACTAGGATTCACTTTTGAAGAACCATCAGTGTTTTCTTTTAGCCAATCACTAGCAAGTGCTATCCATCTCACTAATCTAAAAGAATATGAACTCCTTTGTTTGTGTATTGCACCAGTGATAGCCACCCACTTTCTCCCTATAAGCTCTATTTTGAATCTATACTTGATATATTTGGCAACAGTAGCATCTATTTCCCAGAATATCTTACTCTCACGATATTTTCCCCCATGCAACATGGTATTCCTTCTTTTCCTCAAGATCCAAAGAATCAGAATTAATATAGTACTACAAATAAATTTCATAGTACTATTCTCCCGATGTTCTCTCCACAATCACACACTTTGCTTTAGATTATATCTTTGGTCAATAATACCTGTTGTACCATAATAATGGGACAAAACTTTCTCTGCAACCTCACCTCTAAAAAAGCGATGTATTATTGTTTCCCTAACCAAATTAGTACAACATCCACATAAATTAGAAATATCAGAATTCCACATATTTATCAACGCAGCTACAGGCACCAATCCTAACCATATTCTCCAAGTGAGAAAGGAGTACTTAAAAGACAATCCTTTAGACCACATAACCTTCAGGTCATCATCCACATCAGCTTTTAGCCTCAGTAAATCCCATGCACTCTTAGTTGAAAATTTTCCTATATTATTTTTAGTCCACCAGTGTCTATCCATCTCATTAGCATACTAGACAACCCCCATTTTGTTTTTGACATGATTTAGAACATAGTTTGGGACAAAATTTGTATTTTCCTAAAATCTCATTCTTCTTCATTAAGGAATTCTATAGTATCCTTTAAAGGATGATAAAACTGAACATCAGTAGGGTGCATAAACAATGGACCAGTGTTAGTGCAGTTTTCAAACCAAATAGAAGACGTGGCACTCTTAGGTTCCCACCATAGAACCTTTTTAATCTTCTCCCTGTTTTGCAACATAGCTTTCCAGATTTTAGAGCCCCCTTTCTATTGTACTAAAGTAGGAATTTGCTTTTTATAATGCTTGTTCCCAATAAAATTGGACAACAAATTATTCTGTGTCCTAAATCTCCACCACAATTTATCTTGCAAGGCTTGTGAAATATCTTCAAGTAGCCTAAACCCTAGACCTCCTTCCTCTTTGGGCAAACATACTTTGTCCCCGGCAGACCAATGCTTACTCCTACCTAATTTTTTATTATGCCAGAACAATTTAGTTAAAATTCTTTTACGAGGAACAATTACTTTAAGAATGTATATAGGAATGTTTTGTAGAACACTTTTCAGCAACACTTCCTTGTCCCCATAAGACAATAATCTACATTTCCATGCTTGTAACCTATTTCTTATTTTATCCAGCAGATATATAAAATATTCCTTCTTCTTTTTGGAATGAGATTGGTACATCCAAGGTACTTTAGAGGGAAAGTTCCTTTGATCATCCCTGTCATGTGTTCCACCCATTGAATCTACCCTGTAGAAGCATTTTGGTGCATATAAAAGAAGCTTTTATCTTTATTTACCTTCTAACCTAATTCCTATTCATATTTCTGCAAAATCAACATAATTCTTCCAATAGAATAATCATTAGATGAGGAGAAAATTATGGTATCATCAGCATAGGCCAAGTGGTTTAGATTGGAACTTCACTTAGGCATACCATATCCCACTAATGACTAATCTTCAAATGAATAATTGAGAAGGGCCCTTATTATAACCTTAGCAGATAGAAGAAGGAGAGCAGGAGTTAGAGGATCCCCTTGCTTAACTCCTCTTTTAAAGTGGAAAAAACCCACTGAATGACCATTTAATAACACTGAATAATAGTTATTAGAGATCAACCTCCAAATTGAATCCACCACCCTATTGGAGAAACCTATTTTTCTGAGAACTTTAATCAAGAAATACCAAGAGACTCTATCATAAGCTTTAGACATGTCCAGTTTAATACCACATTAGCTGGCTTACCTTTTTTTACCTATGTCAGTGATCATATTTTGTGTTAACAACATACTTCTACCTTTAACAAAGCCTAATTGATTGGAGGATATCAATTTAAGAAGAATGAATTCTGGTCTATCATGAATGATTCTAGAAATAATCATATTCACAAAATTACTTAGACTAATGGGTCTCAAATCTGAAAAAGATTGCACAATATCTTTTTTAGAAATGAGAACCATGTTAGTATTTGATTTTGGAAGAGTATTTCTAGTAAAAAAATCCAACACCAACCTGCTAACATCAAAACTTACTATATCCCAGCAAGATTGGTAAAACCTCCCAATAAGACCATCAGGACCACATGTGCTATCTCCATTCAGACTAAACACTTTCTTCTTGATCTTTTTTTTCATCAGGACTGGCCCCTAATACATTATTATCCTCTTTAGTGACCATCTCTAGTACATGATCAAGAAGAGAAAAATTAGTGCAATCTTTTTCTCGTGTGAATTATTTCTGATAAAAGGTAATGGACTCATTAGCAATTTGATCTTCTTCTTCTAGCCACAAACCCTGATCATTCTGAATTCTAGTCACTTTAAGTTTATTTCTCCTCCCTTTAACAAGACTATGAAAAAATCTTGTGTTTCTATCACCGCTCTCAAACCAATCATAACTTGCTTATTGTTGCCAAAAACTTTCCTTCAAATTGAGATATATTATGTATTCATCCTTCGCCCTCTGCATCACAGCCCTATTTTCTTGAGAAGGGTGATCTTTAATAGGTTTTCCTTAATTTTGGATATCCCTTTTTGAATGATGATTTGCTAAAAAATATCCCTATATGCTTGCCTACTCCACACAATAAGAGCCTTTTGGACCTCTTTAATTTTCCTCTTGAAATCCAAGAACGGATTATCTGTGTAATTAGTTCCTTAATTCATTCTTACCACCTCTTTAGAATCTGCATGCTCTGTCCACAACTTGAGGAATTTAAATGGTCTTTGGAATCTATTGTCCCTATTCTCATAATTAAGAAGTAGAGATGCATGATCTGACCCATCTCGTAATAAGTGTTCAACTTCAGTATGTGAGTGTACTATCCCGTACATTTCTAACCTTATTTGGTGACTTGGAGTCATGTTTACTTGATGATTAAGATCACTAAGTAAGTATTTTGTAGTGTTTTGATAAGGTATTGGATGATATACTAGTATCAGACGGAGTAGGAAAAATTTCAGCAAAGTGGCCAAACTTGTGCCACTCCCTGTTTCAGGGTGTGTGGCGCAAGCCACCTGATTCATAGGGGCTGCAAAACTCACGCCACTGCCCTGCTTTGCAGCAGTGGCGCAAGGCACAAGGATTATGGTCTTTCCGAGCTTGTTTCGCGACGCAATGCAATGTTGATTTTTTTTTTCATGGTTTCTTTTGGTTCTTTGGTGTTTATTTAATCCTTGTGAAGGTTTCAAATACCTCGATACACTTCCACATGATCAAATCATGAAACACAAGAAGTTACCAAAAATGTTCAATTAAGCCATGTACGGCTAAAATGTCTAGTTTTGCGATTAAGGCTACGAAAGGGAATCTCGTAAGTGAATATTGTCGTGACGTTATGGAATTATTTAAACATGAGATATACGATGGATTATACGTTAATTTTAGTGGGCTAAGCTAATATGTGTTATTGGGCCCCAAATTGAGGCCCAAAACAATGCCAAAATGGAAAGGCCCAAAAGGAAAAATGACCCATTCTTGTTGACTATAGAGACATGGCATTTAATGTCAAAGAAGTGGCTAAGGATGACCTAAAAGGCTCTATAAAACAAGAGAAAAATCAGATTTTTAAGTCATTACAAGTCTCATGCCTTTTTGATATTTTCTCAAACATTTCCCTCTTTCCAAAACCCTAAGGTAACTATTCCCTTTGGACACTTTGGACAATATCATCCCTTTACAAGCTTGGGTAAGTATTTATTCTTGTGGTTTAGCATATTATATGCATGAAGTATTGTGTAGAGCATAATGGTTGTGTTGGAAAGGTTGAATAGGACACTTTTGCCCTTTGGTAAAAGATGTGCCATTTTGTGAATTAAACTTGAAATATGACTTGTGGGTTTGATGAAAGAGCATGATATGGATGAAATATCAACATGTATGGTGTGATTATGTTACTAAAATTGTTATTTTCCATAAGTGTAAATTATGGGATTTTGGCCGATATGATCTATGCGGTGTATTACGGTGACTTGATGGATTATTTGTGATATGGTGTGAACGAGAAAGTGTAAAGAAGAAGCTTTGTTGCGAAATGCTATTGGTTATGATGTTTGGTCAATGTATGGCATGTTGTGGTATTTTTGGAATGGTCATGCCGAAATTTCATTGTAAAGGGGGAAATGGCGTTATAGGAAATTATGTACCTTTTGTCGTCTTTTGCACTTGTAAGGTGGTTAGATGTTGACGTAAACTCCGTTATGTGCTTGTGTTGTAGAGTAAGGGGGATGGATCATTATATTCGTTAGTATTGTGGATTCTTATTGAGAGGCTAAGGTATGTAAGGTTATTCTTGTCCGTATCCTTCTGCCGCACATATTGCTCCCTTTGCCATTATACTTGTACTTATGTCGACATGTTCCAAAGTATCTCATGTCAAGTTGGTTACCTATATATATTTATTCATATGTCTCTTGTACATTGAACATTGTCCCAAAGTTCCAATAACGTGATAACCAACAATGTTTCAAGTTCATAACTAAAGAATGAAAGTAATGCATACTTGTTTGAGTACGGGTGGTAGTTCAAAGGGGCGAAAGCCTAGCTAGAGACGATCTCGAGGTATCACGGGTGGTAGCTCAAAGGGGTGAAAGCCTAGCTAGAGACGATCCCGATTGATTATTGGACACAGGGGGTAGCCCAAAGGGGTGAAAACCTAGCTAGGGCCGAACCTGCTTTATTGATTTATGGGTGGTAGCTCAAAGGGGCATAAGCCTAGCTAGAGACGATCCCAATATTGTTATTTACCACTGATCAGTTGGTCCCGGGCATGATGTGATTATTGTTGATATTGAGATGAATGATAAAGGAAATAAAGAATGTAAAGTACATGGTTCCACACATATGGAAATGTTGGTTTATCTATATTGCCTATTCTCTTATCTTTGATATACATTGGTGTTCTCACTTATTGATACAGTTTTCTTATTGCCTTGCATACTCAGTACATTCTTCGTACTGACCCCCTCGGGGGAATCTACCTTACTTGCTGCAGGCACAGGTACTAGTAGACCTCCATTGTAGGTTGCAGATCTTTTGCGGACATTTGGTGAGCTCCAGTTGGTTCGGGGCTTTCCGAGTCTTCTATTTACATTTGTTTTGGTCTTGTGTATATGCATAGAGCGGGGTGTGTCCCGACTCTAGGTTGGTTTTGGTTATGCATCTGTAGAGGCTTTGTAGATGTTGTGGGTCAGACGAAAGGAATGTAATGAACTTATGTTTTGTCTTGATGGCCCTAACAGCCAAGTTTCATAATTCTCATATATGTGTCATAACTTCCGCTTTTGGCATTTTATATTTATTTGTGGTGGTGATGACTATTTATGGATGAAGATTGGTTCTCTCGGGCCTTGTCGGCTTCGGGTGCCATGTTCGTCCCGTTGGAATTCGGGGCGTGACAGTGAGAGAAAACCTTGGAAATCTAAATTGATCAAAATCCTATCAAGCCTTTCCAAAATGTAGTCATCCCCTACTCTTCCATTCCATAAAGAAAAAGGGCTGCCCTTATACTGTATTTGAGTTGAATCACAGACCTCAACACAATTGTGAAAATATTCAACATCTTCATGCAACACTGGAAGCCCACCAATCTTTTGTCCTCTATTCATCACAACATTAAAATCACCCCCTATAATCCAGAGATTATTCAATCCATTGGAAAGAGAATAAATGTTATCCCAAAGATCCAGTCTTTTGCTTCTATCACACTAAGCATATACAACTGTCACCATGAAATAAGTGCTAATTGTTTAGTCACTCAACATCATGAAGAGTTGTTGTTCTGTATCACTAACAACTGTCGCATTGAAACCATGATTCATAAAAAACCCATATTTTTCCATTACAATTATAAAAAACTAATGGCATCTGAACTCTGTGATTGTATCTCTTTATAGTACTAACATCTTGAAAATTCTCTAATAAACCTATAAAAGCAAAATTATGAAACTTACGCAGCATTTGTATTCTTTGAAAAGCCTTTTGAGACTTGACAGAACTGATGTTCCAAATTATAACATTCATTACTTTTTAGGTTTTTGGGACCTTCCGATTCTCTTTGGTTAGGATCTGATAGGTTGTGCAGCCTCTCCATTTCCCTGCTTCTTCCCCCTCCTTGCAGATTTGACTGACTTGATTGCTCTTGGGGATAAATCAATTGTTCTGTCAACCTTCTCTTCAATATGAGTTGATTTTTCTTCCCCATCTTCTATTTGTGAATGCACTTCTTCCTCCTCAATATTATGTGTCAATATATTATGTAGTATATCATTAGAAGAGTCAATTGTGCCACTCCAAATTGGAGTTTCATTTATAGCAAGAGGGGTGTCAATAACTGCTAGCTTATTACCAGTAGTTGTTACTATTTCTCCATCACCTTAATTATCTACAAGGTGTAGTTATTTTTCACCACCTTCTTCTTGAATGTCATTAACTTCCTTCTATAAGGTAATATCCCCCTACTTCCTTGGATGGTGTAATTTTATTTGTAGTACTACTCTCGTTCGAGATCACTTCTCTATTAACTCCATTACTATGTAGGTTTTCAGCGTCAGTGAGTATGAGATCATTTGCTGGACACATTCCAGTAGTATCACAAGAAGTAAGATCTCCATTCTTTACCAGGGAACTATTTCTTTTTTCAGTTTCAGAACTTGAATTATTATTGGTGGTTCTTCTTTGCCTTGATTCTCCTTCTTTTGATTCTTTAGGACTACCATGATTATCTACCAGAGTAGCTTTGTTTATTTCTTTCCCATGGAATGACCTTGAAACCTAATCCTTAGTAGAAACACAATTATTCCTCTCTCCTTGCTTATAATGTTGTTGTTCTACATTATTGGATGCAGTAATTGATTTTATGGTTGTTGTATGCTCCTCTTCCTCTTGTTTCAATGCTGCAAAGGAATTAGTATTATAAATTTCATTACCTGGAGTTAAGGCCTTCTCACTTAGGTACCCTTTGTTGATGAACATTCTCCTTGTGGGGTTCCATTACCTATTAGGACCATACCTTCTTGCCACTTGAGCTCTAGTCGGACTAACTTCTGCCTCTCTCTGTTAGGAGTTATTCTCATTCCCTTTATTTTCTTCCTGTGATTGCTTAAGTTCAGGGTGTAGTAACCTACATTCCTATTCATTATGCCCTTGTAACGTACACTTCTTACAATATTTAGGTATAAAATCATACATGATCTTCACCTGATCAATTCTTGATTCCATTGAATTAGAGTTAACAATCTCCATCTTCAAACATTTAAGAAGGTCCGCCAACAGGTCCACTTGAACTTTAACCCTAACACAACTAGACCTTATTTTATTAATCGTGGCCAAATACAAATAAATTGGCTTCCCAATTGCCGAAGCCAATGAAAATAATGACTCCTTCATAAAGTAGGTTGGCTTTAGATCAGGGAAGGAAATCCATGCCATAGCCTGTGTCATTTTCTCATCAATCATGGATTTCACATCATATATTAGATGCCTTATTTGGTAGGTGTATCCATCCTTAGCATTGATGTAGTATGCTTTCTTAGCCATAACATTCACAAAATCCTCCAACAATTCAAATCTCATTAGTATATGACGATTTCTCAAAAAACCAATCTTACAATCTCCCTTGATATTAAGATGTTTAGGTATTTGGCTAAAAGGATCATCCATTTCAGGCCAACCATAAGAGAATTTCCCAATGACTGCACATTACAATTCTTCAATCTTGTTTATTCCATCCACTTCTTTTTCAGTCCACATAACTCGAGGGATGCCATTAACATAATTGAGCTTTTTAATCAGAATAGGTTGAACATTAACTTATTGTGAGATTTAAGAGCATTGATGGTCAAGGGTTTCAATAAATATGCAGATTTCTCCTGCTGTTGTATATTGTCTTTTGTTGGTGATGATACAGTAGGAAAAATTATAAGTACACTGGATGTATTTTTAGGTAGGGGTTGAAAGTGATCTTGTGAGTTGGTTAATATCGACTGGACAGCCTTAGGAACAGGTTGACCAGTGGCCTGAGTGGTCATCTTTGGTGTCAATATAGGTTTTAGACGATGGCTAGGGTAAGCCTAAAAAGGCGTTCTATAGAGGGTTTAGACATAATCACCAAATACATGTTGATGACCTCTTTAGCTTGGAAAAGTACGGGAATTGATAAATTGGAGCTGGGAATCAGTGAGGGACGTCAAGGTGACCTTTTCCCATTAGTTTCTTCATAAGTTTTTGGCCTAATTCTCCATTTAATTCTTGATTTTTACTCTTATATTCCTTAGCTTTTGGCTATATTTTGAGCCCCAATTGAGACTCAATTTGTGCTCAATTGTTGAGAACGCATTCCTTGTCCTTTGAAGGACATCATAATGGATTCAATTTTGAAATTTCATGTGAAGGCCCCACGGGCCTAATTTTGACCTGATTTTTGTCCTGGAGTTTTATATTGCAATGTGGGTCTCATTTTACTCGTGTTAACATATAGATGATGATTTCATTATGCGAAATTATTTAAAGTTTGAGAAGTAGAGATGAGCAATTGGTGGATGGTTCAAGATTATTCGGCTATGAGGTAGGCTACGATCTACTCTTCTCAATCAGTTTGTGTATTGTGTAGATTGCATTCCAGGTGGGGGTTATAGGATAGGTTTATAACTAGTTGTATCATGATTTGACCTATTTTGGGGATTTTATAAGAAAATTGTGATTTCAGCCTTTGCCTAGAATACCCGCTATAGTTATAGGGTTATGTTGATCATGATTATGTATCCCTTTTATGACCTTACGTTGATACTAGAATCCTTATTGTAGGGATTGGAGCAGTACTTTTTTCATTTTGACAATTTTCCTTAGTTAAACTCTCCCAATAGTATGATGCCTCTTACTGTTTCAGCTCATGATTTTATATTTATATATATTTTTATTGTTCTATATATTATTGGGCACGAGGACTTGGTTATGAGACTAGTTGGATACCAGGTTAGTTCTCTTTGCCTTAAAAGAGTTGTGGCTTAGCTTATAGATGCTTAAGCAATTGTGATTACCTTATTTGGACACTGGTTTTGGCATGCATATATTATTCATATTCTCACTCTTATTTTACTGTTACGATTCCAACAATAATTACGATTCCAACAATAACCTTTGTTTTACCACTATTTTTCCAAAAAAGGGTTTATTGCCACTTTTCCATTTTTAAGACGGATTCTTAAATGGATGTTGATTCTTAAATGGATGTCGTACCACCCTTATTATTGGTTTATGACCTGTTAAAATAAACATACTATTTTAGGAACTTAGACCAAGGAAGATTCTGGTCCATTCTTGATCTACTCTTTGTCACTATTTACTTATTTCGATCGAGGGAGATTCCAACCCTTTATACACTATTCTACTATTTTAGTCCGGATACGATCTCAAGAACTGGATTAAATTTACAGATTTCTACTTTTTTATTCTTGGATTAATGTCGAGCACATTTGTATACTCTTACATCTCTGTAGTATTAGACATTGTAGATTGGTGGTGGTTGACTATTAAAAGTCCTAGTTTGGGACCAGGCTGTATATACGGATATCCTGAGTTACCTATAGGTCCTCTAGATGAAAATAACGTGAATGAAGAGAGGTTACCCTATAGGGTCTACCTTGCGAGTCGGCAAGCCAAAGGAGATGTATAGACTTACTATGATATGGCATTTGGGTTGTATGGTAGTATTGTATTCACATTGCATTGCTTCATTTTTATGCATTTTCTATCACCAGTATAGTTGTTTGGTGCTTGTATCTATCTATCTTCTGGGGGACTTGATAGGTATAGGTTATGTTTGTAGTTTGCTGAATGATTATTTGTACCTCCGGGCTTATGCGGGCCGTTTATGTTATTATTTGTCTAGGATAACCGGTAATGTTATTGTTTATTATGGTGAGCTTATTATTGTTAAACTATATTATGGTTATTCAGATTACAATTAAATGTCCCAATTATCCTAGAGCTAGCTCCCTTATTTATATTGTCGTCCTTGTGATATTTAGGTTGTTAGGCTAGTTCCCTCAGCTTGGCACCATCGTGTTTAGTTATTCTTATGGTATATGACCTTTTTTCCTTTGTACTACTATCGTATATACCCTTTTTCTTCGTACTACTAGTATATTTCTCTTCTTTTGTATTACTGTTATATATCTCTTCCTTCATACTACTATAGTATATTGTTTAGCTACTTAGAGTATCTCACTATAGTTCCAAGTTACTGGTGGAGTATAGCCTTTTATTGTTACCTTTCTGTTATCCTTATTGCATTTAATTTCTTAGTTAGTTGCCAGTTATGTATATTTTTGCCATACATGTTATTTATACTTGCATTATCATTAGAGCTGTCAGCGGATGCCTACTTAGTACCTTGTGTTTTGTACTCATACTACACTTTTGTACCCTGTAGATCATAGTACTAGTTCTCACCGCTGATGTGTGCATCATGTGGAGCTGCCGCAGATTGTATATTAAGGTGAGCTCCCGGTATCCGGAGTTGTTCTTGCTCTCCCTCTTTTGCTGAGTTGATCTTTATTTTGTATTTCAGAGACAATTTTGTATATCATGTTTACCTTGTACTGTTGTTTTGTTAGTAGCTTTTGTACAGGCCTCACCAAGTTTTGGGGAGTATTTACTTTCTTCTGGTTTCCTTTCTCCTTTTTATTTTGTTTTCACTTTCATTTCTCTATTTATCCCCATTACTCATTATTCTAGGCTATGGGTTGGCGTACCTACTAGTTGGCTATAGAAGGTGCCATCAAAACCTGAGAAATTGGGTCGTGACAATTTGATTTAAGATTGGTATATTATTTTGATTTGTTATTGAACTATTTGAATTTAACTCTGTTAGTTGTTTATATAAATCACAAGTTACATGTTAGTGTATGCCCAATGCCACGAGTAGAGACAATCCCTTGCTTCTCGTTGATCTAGAACTTGAACAAAATCTCAGAAAGTTGAGAGCTATAGGTGAAAATGTACACCTCAATATCCCAACCCAGAAGATAATAGGATTATTGTACAGCATCATAGGAAACTTTGACCTAAGATAGAGCATGGTAGGACTGGTACAAAACATTATCTGGTGTGAGGGTAAATCTTATAAAGACCCATAAAAGAACATATTTTTGGAGCTGAGTGATAACATTCACTACCATAAAGTATCCGATGAGTATATCAGATTGACTTTGTTTTCATCTTGTTTCCATTCTCATAAATGACAAAAGCAAAGTAGTAGTTGCAGAGTGAACCAGTAGGTTCGATTATATCTTGGGATATCTTGTAAGATAAGATTCTGAACAGGTTCGTCTCATCTAGGAAAACAAAAGAACTCAGAGGTAGGATTTCTAATTTTTTAAAGAAAGATAATGAATCCCTTCCACATGCATGGGAATAATACAAGGGGTATCTATAGGACTATCCACATCATCAGTTGCCCAAGGAGATAATTAAAGCAAAATTTTATATAAGGGTTGAGGCTAGATTCAAAGTTATAATTAGATGCTATAACTCATAGGCAAATTTTTTCCAAGAGCTATGATGAGATAGAAGCTCTGTTCAACCTTATGTCAATATGGAATAGAGATTATTAGGAACCCAATAGAGTATTCAATTCCGCCACTCAAAAAGTATGGGTAAGCTGGAGTTGGATGATGTGTCAACTATAAGGGATGATATTGGATAGTTGTGCACATTGATGAAACAAAATTTGATAGAACAATTTATGAGTCACGTATAATATATAGAGCAGGTTCATATGACCACATTGTTTTACGAGAAGGGTTAAAAGAATTTTGCATATTCAAGATGTCCTTTGAATCCTAAATCCATCTATAATGTGGGGCAGTAAAATCAAGGTCAATGACACCACCCAAACATTCTTTGGGTGGAAATCAAAGACTATTTTGGGGCTTTTTCTAAGCTTGGATTATGCTCAATTTTAGGGCAGGTGAGCCTTGAGCTAAGTGAGACCTAGTGACAGACTCAATTCTAATTCTGTCAGCGGGTTCCACTATTTGATTTTTAGCATGATTTGTGACCCGGTGCATAAATTCGTAATATGGGTATAATTATTCTCATATTGATGCCTAGATTAATATTTTGATAGTGGTTGTGGTCAGAGGCTTCTCGAAGGGGAAAATAACTGATTTAGAGAATTTTCAGCACTTTTGGTGGCATCTATGTAGGCTAGAAGTCCATTTCTTTAGACTTTTCTCTTTTTGGTATTGGTATGATATTATGCAAATTGTTTGTGGGTTATTATGGTTCTGTTAGTCGGTTAGTCTATTTCAGATTATTTTAGCCGATTAGGGGTCTTAGGGATAGATTTCAGCGTTGAACTCCCTTAGGAAGGTAGTTGTTTATCCTTTAGGACTTGACTTTGCATAGTTAGGACCTTTGAATTGAGTATAGAAGCCTTAGCCTAGGTTTTGGTGGAAGCTTTCCTTAGGTTGGGTTCCTAGGACTTGTAGTTGACCTTATCGCCCTTTTTAGGTAGCTTGCCTTATGCCCGCGCCCTCTTTTGTCATAAATGATTATAGATTATTTTGAGAGACTTCTTATAGGGATTGGTTTTTTTTAAAATCTATACTATGCTCGTTAGCTTTGGTACACCTGGCATGTTAGCATTTTGGCCTTACATCGCAATTTTGACCTAGTAAATGAAATCTTGCGCTTCTAATAAATTTGGCGTTCTTAAATGGTAAAAAGGACTAGATAGGCTTAGAATTAATCAGAACCCCAAATTACTACTATGTATGGCATATTTATTCAAGTTTGGTACCTGGTTTACTGTTTATTACCTATTAAATTCTATTCGAGTCTGGCATCTGGTTCACTATTTGTTGTCCAATAGTTTTGGTTTGAGCCCAACATTTGTTATTATTGATCTTTGGTTGGAAATCAGGTTGAGACTTGTAGGTTTTATGGTTATGGCAGAAGGAAGGATATACGGTACGCTTATCGTACATGTTGGCACGTTTTTACTTTTCTTACTTTTATACTATGTCGTATATTTGTATTATTCCTTACTTTAACCCACTGTGCTTATGGGAGTTGGGTTGGTTTTATTTTTTATTTTGTGTACCTTTTGGGCTTATGGGAGTCCAGTTAAATTATAGCTAGGCATTTATTTCCGCTTTTGAGTTATTTATATTTGATCTTCTGCATTTGCATAACTTAGCATGTTATTTGCACTTCTAGCCCTTATTCATCTCCCTTCTGTATCAATTTACACTTTATTAATGCTTTTTATAAGGGGTCCCATGATTACGATGAAGGAACACTTGGAAGTATGAATAATTCTCCCATTATTTCCAGCCATTCTTTTAAGTCTAAAAACACCATAGTTGAAAGTGGAGCTCTAAAAATTGTGTGGAAACTAAAATTGAAACTAGGAATAGTTAGAAGTTGATAAAATGATCATTGTCTGGTCATTAACTCGTAAGTTCTTGGTCTAATTTCCATTAAATTTTGTAGTTTGTTATTGATTTTCCCACTATTATTGGGACTATATTTGATCTTTTTTTAAGCATGAGCAATGTTCAATTTTAGGATCAAGCGATCCTTTAGATAAGAGGGACCTAATGATGGTCTCAATTCTCAATTCTATCAGTAGCCCCACTATATGATTTGTCTATTTCTGACTCAGAGCTTAAATTTACAATATGGGTATCGTTGTTCTTGCCTTGATGCTAATATTATTAATTTGATAGAATGGCAGAAGTCGGTGGCTTCTAAGAAGGGAAAAGCTCAAATTTAGAGGATTTCGAATGCCTTCAGCAATGTTCTGGTAGGCTAGACTTATCTTTCTTTAGACATTGCTCCTTTATGGTATTGGTGTGGTATTGTTCTAATAGTTGGCGAGTAATTATGGTTTGGTTAGCTGTTAGTAGATTCCTAAATATTTTAGCCGATTAGGGGGCTTGGGGATAGATTTCAGTAATCAATTCTCGTAGGTTGGTAGTTGCTTCTCCTCTAGGACTTGATTTATCATACTTAGGGACTTGGGATTGAGTTTAGAATACTTATCCTTGTTTGGTTGGTGCTTGCCTTAGGTTTGGGTTTTACTCGTAGTTTTGATGATTAACAAACCTCATAGAGGGGCCTAGTACCTGACATGTATGAGTACATGGTCAAGTGGTGTTTGATAGCACTGTACGAGTGTTTGTGGATATCTTCTGGAAGATCTGACCCTTATATTGATGATGCATAGTCGCAATGGTACGATTCTTTCTTTTGATGATTTGAAAAACCTACTGACGGACTAGATGAAGGAATAGGTATATGCAATAGGCCTGTCTCAATGGGAATAAGGGAATCAAGATCTCAGAGGGAACAAGGGAACAATTTAAATGATCATTCAAGGGGGAATGAATATTCAAGAGGAACTATGTCTCAATGGAATATTATTTTATAGGGACCAGATGAAAGGACCAGGTACGCCAACTAGGCCAATTTATATGAGTCAACTTTGACAGTTGTCCACATCTGTAAAGGTGTTGCCAATTATGATAGCTTGCAATACGACGGTCCTTCCCTCTAAACCAATAAGAAAAAATCAAGGTTTTCCCTCCCACATGCTCCCTATATATACATAATCATGTTAGATGAAAACCTAGCTTTTGCAAATCCAAAAATTGATATATATCGCAGCAAAAGTCATATTGTTCTTAAGATCAAAACTCCTACATTAGGGACCTGCTCTAAGTCAAGATAGTCATTTTTTAGTCCATTGTTGTTTGAGTCTTTGTAATTAAGCTAAATTATAAACCTACTCCTCTTATGAGAAGCAAGTGTAGGTGTTATTATTTCTCTTTTCTTATGAAGAAGTAAATCAACTAGAGGTTCTTGATAGTTGGGCTAGAGTTACCCAAGGAGTGTCGACTAGAGTTAGTTGATTGTAGACTATAGTTGGCATGGTATAGCACAGCTCGGTGTTGTCTTTAATTCAAGGGAATGGGGTTAAGACTTTAACCATATGATTACGAAGGAGAGTCTACAATCTAACCATTGCTCTTGTTCTTGTGAAATTTGTTGGTGAAAATCTTTTGAGGTAGGCCGTGGTTTTACTCCCTTGAGAAAAGAGGTTTCCACTTAAATATGTTCTTTACTTTTTGTCTGCTATTAGTACTCATATTCTCTTATTTGTGTATTTTGTAATGACTTATGTGTCACCATTCTAAGTGAAGGACCTGGTCCCTTAACTGGTGGTGGACAAATATAAGTCCTCAATTGGTATCAGAGCAGTGTTCTTCCTAAAAGGATAACACCTAGGAAGGATCCTATCTCAATGGCTGCTCCATCATATCTTAAGGAAAACACATCAGACCAGGTCACTAATGAGTATTGAAAGAAGGATGCAAGTGCAGTAAAATGTCCTATTGGGAGAAAACATCAGAAATGCAAGGAATCAGAGGCAAACACAAAGTTACCTGGTCCCATCTCTAAAACAGAGAAGCTGTTAGCTTGGACAAAGAAAAGTCAGATTCCTCCTTTGTCTCCTCTTTAGGAATTCAAGTTGAAATGGGTTCCCAAGTCCAACACATGAAATGCCAAGGAGGAAGAGTGAGATAGGGCTGCCAAAACATGCCTTAAAAATTGGCTGCTTAATGCAAATGATGGGAAGAAGAAAAGATCTCTCCTCACTCAAGCTATTTCAAAGAGAAAGTGTCAACCTTGGAATTAGAAAGATTGACAAAACATTATTGCATGAAATTAAAAATTATGTACTATATAAATGGTTGATGTATGGTTACTCAATGGGTCTTGGAAAAGCGGAAAAGGAAATGAAGTGTTCCAAATGATTATGATTATTTAAAGCACAAGAATGCAGGACGTGCCAGCTCCTCTCTCTTATTGTAACTAGTCATAGAGGACCTAGTCTGTGGGTTGCCTTAGCTGAATTGTGTAGACAACAAGACTTGTGACTCTTGTGTGAAGTGAAAGCAAACTAGGTCCCCCATCAAGCATAAAAACCACTATCTGTATCCTCAGCCAATCGAATACAAAATCTAAAACAAGAGAGCATATGTTGTATGAAGAGAGTCTCCATGTCATTCTTGATGTATCTGATGATGTTGAGCAGAAAAACAAGCTTTGATGATGTTGACATAGAATAATTTCTATAGATTTAAGAGATACAAATGATATTAAAAGCTCTGTTGATCCGGATAAGATGAGTGCTAAAAAAGGAATCAACCTGTTGACATCCTAGAACTAGGTTCCCATCATTGTCCCTCAAAAAATAAGAATCAGAGGATTGTTCAAATGTTCTTTCTCACAAATCAACAATAGGAAATCAATAAGAGAAGGAACCTGGTACCTGTATCTCTCTCCCTTTAGAATCTTTCAAATACTAAACAAATATTTTTCCTAACCGAATCCCCATAGAGCTTGGTTCAAAAAATCTCTTTGGCAACACCATCGAGGAAGCATATCATGAAACAACCATTGAAATTTTGAGATAGTTATTATCTGAAATGGTGTTTGGTGAAGAATATAGAGACTCCCCTTATAATATTGAAAAGGAAGATTTCCATCTAACTGAGGACCCAAACCACGAACCTAATGCATTAACATGTCAATGTTTGGTATAGGTAAATATGATAAAGATGCTCTGTTATTTAAAAAAATTGTTGAAAAGTTGTGTGAAGGGAGTTTACCAAAAGTCAAAGGAGATTCATCAAATATCTTGGCTACTTGTGTGGCAAAAAGGCATGAAAAAGATGTGTCCAAGTCGATTAAGAAGAAGATTAGAACTGGAAAATTAAGAAGAAGAATAGAACTAGAAAATGAAGAAGAGGAGATGTTAAGGAGGCTTTACAGTCAAAGAAAAGGAAAAACAAATATTGTGTCTGACCCTAAGGGACCAGGTACTCAGACAAAGGGTCAATGATCAAATATGCAACCCAAAGAATTGACTCGGGAAGAACTACAAGCTATTCTGATAAAAAAAACTGTACTTCGAGGGGAAGTTGCTGATCCAGATATTGCAAAATTGCCAGAATGGTAGACTTGGTGTCCTTCGAGTACGTGGTTGAATCTATTTGATTAGCCTCTCTTGATTTACATATAAATAGGGTTGCGAAGCTTTATGTCAAGATGGTCTTTGGATCTGAAAGCAGCAACTTGGTTACCCATGTAAGAAGAATGGAGATTAGATTAGAGGAAATTTTTTTTGATAGGATATTTAAGATACCTACTGAAGGGATCAGGTCCTTGGAAAAGTTGAGGCTTTATGCCTTGCCTATGGACTTCTTCTCAACAAAGTGTTTTAGATTATTTAAGGTTTCGCTTAAAGAAGGTATCCCAGGGACCAGGAAGCAGATGTTTATCAAAAGGAAAAGTGGTGTGGCCAATCATTCAGTAATTTTAGATCTGATCTCGACTTAAAAAGGGTAACTGAAAAGGTAGATCACATAACTACTCTTGTTACCTAAAAGGATACTGAAATTGCTCAATCCTTGTCAGCCCTACAACAAGCCTCCTCAGGTTCAATTGAAGGACTAGGTAACTTGGATGCTCTTGGAATAAAAAATACTCAACTTGTGGCTAAGGTTTCTGAATTGGCCAAGAAGCTCCTTAAGGTTCATGATATTGTTGATGAACGTATGACTCTTCTCCTGAAATCACTTCGTAAGCCCTCCTCTTAAGCCCCTTGTCTTTGACAAAAATCCTATCCTTGTTCTAATACCTTCTTTTTGTGTCATATGTTTGTGGCAAGCGCTTGTCTGTATTCTCTTATGTTTCATTTGCAATGTGTGTTTGACTATCTCGTGAATGAATGGCATTCTTGCTAGTGTTTGCCTACTCCCTTATCTTGAGCTCTTAATTATCTATTGATATTGTTGTTACCCCGGTGGCCATGAGTTAACTTGAAATAATGTACTTTTACTTGGTTTACTGTTATTCTTTTTAACGATGCTAAAAAAGGGAAAACCATGTAAATGAGTTACTATTTGTGAAACCATAACTATGGTGATAGAGGGAATAAATAGGGAGAACAAGTATGATGATAGGGGGAATAGAACAAAAGTGAGTGTTGGTGTCAGGAGGACCATCCAAATCTAGTCCACTTAGGGCTTAAGTTTTTCATCATCCAAAAGGAGGGAAATGTCTTATTATTGGTTTTGATGGTTGTCAAACTTATTCTTGGTTATGATGATTATCATACTCATAAAGGGACTGAAAAAGCAATGAAATGATGTTATCTAGAGATGCTGATGATAGGGGGAACTAATAAGGATGATGTTGGTGATAGGGGGAAGTTATAAGGGACCTGATACTCTTAGCTTATAGGAGAAACTGAAGAAGGGATAAATGCTGATAGAAAACTCTCTGACCTTGTTGATATATTGGTTATCGGGTTGTCATCATCAAACAAGGGAAAATGTTGTACTCATCATTTTATTGATTAAAAAACCTCGTGGAGGCACCTGGAACCTGATATGTATGAGTATATGGTCAACTGGTATCTGATAGCAGTGCATGAGTATGTATAGATATCTTCTGGAAAATTTGATCCTCATATCGATGATGCATAGTCAGTATGGTACTATACTTTATTTTTATGATTTGAAAACCTGTTGAGGGACCAAATGAAAGAACATGTACACGCACTAGGCCTATCTCAAGGGGAACAAGGTAATCAAATGAAGGGACCAGGTACGCCAACAAGGACGATTCATATGAGTCAACTTTGACTCAATAAAAGAATAAGGAAATATCTATAAACTTGTTTGTGAACCATGTTATGACTCTAGGGTTGAGTAGGATACGATATTATTTCTATGTTGTAAAATAACTTGGTTGTTATAATATTCCCATCAATGTAAGACTCTTGAATTTATGTTTTTATATAGTATGCATGTGATAATTCATTTTATTGATGAAGTGTGTCAAACAAGTTGCGTGATTGGCTCTCTCACATGAGCAATCCTTTCTTACGTTGAAGGACACGAAGATCGATCAGTTTCACCACCATTTTATGACTTTTTTTGTAAATCCAATAGTGAGTTTCTCTAAGAAGATAGGTTTGAGTTAATTGAAGAGATAAACTTGGGTTAGACATCTAGAGGTGTCTGGACCAAGATATATAGTGTTAAATAATTAATAGAATGAGACACATGTGCCAATATAAGGTGAGAATATTGTAGTATGTATTTCATACCACATGTTCTTAGTGATCAATAGGTTAATAGAATAATTGATACCTGCCTCTTCATTATGTGACACCTCAAAAAGTTACATTAACTTTTCAGTGGAATACCTTTTGATCTTTGTCTATTTTCTGAAATTTTCAATCGATGTTGCTACTTTAGCATGTCACTAATTGCCACGAGTGATTGTGGTGCATGTGTAGAAAAGTAGTTGATCTGGAACAAATAGATTTGAGTATAAAGGGAAGAGAATTACAATTAATATTATAACTTGTATATATAGGCCGACAATTACTCTTACTAAATAGGTGTCATGTGTGATTGTGGATATAAAGTTAAACATGAACTCAAGTTCACCTCTTTAGAGGATGAGAGATAGGATAAATAACTACTAAAGTAGTGAAGAATGTCTGGGGTATTGCAAGTAATACGATCCTTTTATTAGTAGTGAATCCCTTCCATTTGTGATTGGATTTCTAATTGAAGCTTTTGTACAACCTTAATAGGTTTGTTATTTTATAACTTTTGATGCTCGTAGGTTGCACAAACTATTTTCTGGTATTAATTATGCATGTTATTGATATAATACTCATTTGGGTCTAGACCATCATGAACGAAGTGAGGGATGTTGAATTTTGGGTCATGGGCCACTCTATATGAGCCAACCCGACCCATGAGAAAGATATAAGGATAACAGAGTCTAAAAGAAGTTACTGCTCCAATTTTATTTATTAACTGTGGGAAAATCATTTCTTTCTAGAGATAAGAAGGTGAAAAACTCTTTCTCTCTCTCTCTCTCTTAGAAAAAAATTGACGTTCTTTTTCCTCTTCTTGAAAATAAAGAAATCTCTTTCTTGTTCTTATAGAAACACACAAAAGAAAAAATCTTTTAGTTTGTGGAGTCAAAAACTTTATTTACTAGTAATTCTACGTGAACTTTTATAAATTCTTTTGGTGACGTTAATAACTATGTTTGTTGCAATCAAAAGGTACACAATCCATTATTCTTGGTACATTTTGTTTATCAACAATATTGAAACCAACACAATAAAGAAAAGAACTTCTTGAATTAAATATTATTTAATTATATAAGTTATAAAAAATATAGAAATAACAAGGCCAGGGCAAAGAAAAAAGAAGAAACAAATTACCTTTGTATTAGCTAGATTGATAATACTTCTATCTTTTGCTAGAACTTCTCTAAAATTGTTGAATTGAAAATCACCTGCAAAATCAAAAACTAGATTAGTAAAAAATAAGCAAGAGTATTACCTTCCCAAAGGGCATGTACTACTTTTACTAATATAACACTTATCAGGTATCTAATGGAGTTGACCACTAGTGTAACACTCCATGGGACCTCCCATTCTCCTTGAAGTATTTGCACTGTAGTCCATGAATATGATTCCATAATGATATACTAAATAGAATTATCCCTACTATATAGTAGAAACTCCCTAATTATTGTAGCTTATGCCACAAAGCTAGTTGTATTTTGAATTCTTAAACCTTTTGCAACCACCAAATCCCCTTCAAAATTTCTAATACAAAATGCAATTGAGCTAGAACCCGGGTTTCCCCTTGAAACACCATCTGTGTTTCCTTTTAACTAAGCATTAGAGGAGGATCTATTTCACCACTCTAGTCAAGGATATACTCATGTACCTCTATAAAGAATTAAAGATATTAGTCCAACCACTTTCTTGTATCTCTATATTAAATTTGATCTTGATATATTTCACAATAGTATCATCAATTTACCATAAAACCTTTCTCTCATGATAAGAACCACCATGCAAGATAGTATTTCTTCTTTTCCACAAAACCCAGAGAATTAACAAAGAAACTACCTTGAAAATAGATTGTAGTCTATAATTCCCTTAAGTATTTCTCCACAGTCTCACAATTTGTTTCAAATTTAGTCTTTGCTCAATAATTCTTGCTACTCCACAGTAATAATTCCATTCTTTATCTGCCACCTCACTTTTACGAAAGAAATGTTCTATAGTTTCCCTCTCTGGAATGTTACAACATCCATAATCCTCAGAATTATTTGGATTCCAACATGCATTAAAGCTGCTACTGGAACCTTTCCAAGCCATATTCTCCAAGTAAGAAATTAATACTTAAAAAGTAACCCTTTGCTTCATAGTTCCTTGAGATCTTCATTGGTATCTATTCTTTGCCTTAGTAATTCCAAAGCACTCTTAGTAGTGAACTTTCTAGTGCTCTTTTTGATCCACTATGGTTTGTTCTTCACATTCTCATACTGTATATACAAACTGCATATTATTTTTGGCATGTTCTAATACATATTCTGGGACTACATCCTACATTGATTCATAATTCCATCCATCCTTCTTAAAAAATTCCCCAACATCCTTTCAAAGGATGGCAAGATTGTACTTCTATCTGATGTAGGAATAATGGACCAGCATTAGTCCAATTATTAAACCATATGGTAGAATTACCATTTCTTGGATCCCAACATAGCAACTATTCAATAACTTCCCTATTTCTAGAATTGTTTTCCATACTTGAGATCCTCCTCTCCACTGCATCAATGTTGGAATTTGTTTCTTATAGTATTTATTTCATAGAAAGTTAGTCCAGAAATTAGTTTGTGTCCTAAATCTCCACCACAACTTAGCATATATTGACTGAGAAATATCTTTGAGAGATATAAACCCTTGTCCCCCTTCATGTTTAGGCAGACAAACCTTGTTCCGAGTACACCAGTGTTTGTCAATCCGTTTTCTTTGTTATGCCAAAAGAATTTTGTAAATATTCTTTGTAAATATTTAAGAACACTTTTTAAGAGGAACAATTGCTGAGAGAACGTAGATTGGAATACCTTGTAGAATACTTTTTAGCATCCCTTCTTTGCTCCCATAAAATAACAACCTACCCATCCATGCTTGCAAGTTACTCCTAACTTTGTCCATCAGGTCTGCATAGCGCACTTTCTTTTTCTTTGAGAGTGAGATAGGACATCAAAGGTATTTTAGAGGAAAGGAACCCTTATTCATACTTGTACTTTGTTCAATCTATTGTAATGCACACATAGGGGTATTTTGGTGCATCTAAAAGAAGTTTTTGTCTTTATTCACCTTCTGAACAGATTCCTGCTCATACTCCTACAAAATCAACATAATTTTCCCAATAGAGTATTCACTAGAGGCGGTAAAAATAATAGTAACATCAGCATATGCTAAGTGGTTAAGATTTGAGCTCCACTTCAGCATCCCATATCCCACATAAGAGTTATACTCAAATAATTAATTAAGAGCCCTTGTCATGACCTCAGCCGATAAAATAAAGAGAGCAGGGTTGTTTTGTCCTTCTAGTATAGTGAAAAAATCCAACTGATTGGCCATTTAGAATAACTTAGTAGTTGTTATTATAAATCAGTTTCCAAATCACATCCCTCACTCCATTAGAGAAGATCATCTTTCTAAGAACATTCATTAAAAATAACCAAGAGACTCTATCATAGGCTTTAGCCATGTCCAACTTTAAGACTACATTAGAAGGTTTCACTTTTCTCCCTATATCGGTAACCAACTCCTGGGTTAATAACACATTTTTGACAATTCTCCTCCCTTTAACATAACCAAATTAATTAGGGGAAATTAATCTAAACAAAAAATTCTCCAGTCAATCATGCACAATTTTTGAAGGAATCTTATTCACAATGATACTTAAACTAATAAATCTCGAGTCTGAAAAAGACTGTACTATGTCTTTCCTAGGTATGAGTACTAGATTAGAATGAGTGATGGACTTTGGAAGAGTATTACCTGTAAAGAAATCCAGCACCATTCTAATCACATCAGATCTTACAATGTCCCAACAAGATTGGTAAAAACTCCCAGATAGTCCATCTGGACCATAAGCACTTTCACCATGCAAGCCAGAAACAACTTTTTTTTTATCTCGGTTTCATCTGGAAGTGCCCCTAATATAGCATTGTCCTCCTCTATGGCTAACTTTAGTATGTATTGTAGAAGAGTGAAATCAGTAGCATCTCTCTCTTGAGTGAACTACTTTAGATAAAAAGTAATGGCTTCATTAGCTATTTTATCTTCCTCTTCTAACCAACATCCCTAATAATTTAAATTCTGGTCACCTTAAATTTATTTCTCCTTCCTTTTACAAGACTATAAAAGAACCTTGTGTTTCTATCTCCACTTTCAAACCAATCATACCCAGCCTTTTTTTGCTAGTAACTCTCCTCCAAGTGTAGATATCTAGTATCTAGTAATAACAGAAGAAACAAATTTATCTAGAAATATGTTATTGCTCTACTATTATTGTTATCTATTAGACTAGGTATGGCTTTCTTGAGTGTAGGTTTATATGGTTGGTATTTGGGTGGTTCTTGTATCTATTTAAATTAAGGTCAGTTGATGATCTTACTGAGTACTTGTGGTTGGTACTTAACTTGCTTATTTTCTACACCTTACATGCATGTAGTAAGCTAATAGTCTCCGGATACTGATTTGTGATTACTTGGTGTTTGCTTTCTAGAGATTCTTAAGGTAGCGATTGTTGATCCCAATGACTTAATGATCGCCTGTATACTAGTATTCATGCCTTCTTTCATATTTTTAGACATCCTTGGACTATGTTTTGTATTTTCTTACTTTGTAGAGGCTTGGACCAATGAATACAAGACCTTAGGTTGTTATTGATGTTCATACTATTTTGTATTTGTCAATTTTGAGGTTATTTGGGTTTTAGTGTTATTCCCTTTTTCTTCCACTTATTATCTTATTTGTTTTAGTTGTATGTGTGGGATTTGGCTTACCTATCACAGTGGGTGTGATAGGTGTTATCATGACTACGATTTTGGGTCATGATAGGTTGATTTCAAACACTAAAATTCATTAGTACAAGCTGAGTAGAGTCTCACAAATCGAACGTTCGTTATCCATATTCGAGACATTATTTATATTCGAAAGGCTACAGTTTTTCAGGAAAAATCCCTTTCTTCTTTTGTATCATGCAAAGTAAATTTTATCATTTATTGAGATTCTTTATCTTATTCTCTCACAGATAGTGAGGACTCATGTTTCTTTAGATAGAGATTAAGAGCTTATTCTAACACTCATGCCCTCTGCCCATACTAGAAAATACAAATGTGGCAAGGGATGTGGTAGAGGCTGAGGTAGAGACTAAGGTAGCCACTTAGATTTTGGACAGGGCTAGGTCTCCTAAAATTATGTGTGAGAGGCAATAATCACGTCTAGGCAGAAGGGTTGGGCCCAGTTCAACCTCCACTGGGTTTTATTATTACTCTAATACTCTAAAATACTTTGATTTGAGTGTTAGGTGGTTTGGAGAGTTTGGCTTGAGGTAGAGATTTTACTGGTACTTGACAGGGTTCACAGACTAAAATGGGGGACTAGAACCCAGAAAAGTTACTCATCCTCCTATTTCAGGCCTAGGCCAGCCAATGGTCCCAATGTATATATATATATGACAACATGCCTTTGAAAGGAGTAGGAGCAATGTGTGTGGTTAGAGCATCCATGTCAGATTTAGAGTAGAAGAGGTTCAAGAGGTTTAGAAATATGGATCCACCTTAGATTTAGGTTGGACAGAGTAACTATGCATATTGGTTTATGGTTAGTTTTCATGAGAGGCTTTAGGGTGTGGGATTAGTAGAGTCCCACAAGGTTAATTATATACCTTTGCAAATATATTGCCCTGCCAACTTATTGTGGCATTCCAATGTTAACTCTAGGCCTATGGAATCACCTTTGATGACTTAGGAATTATGAGTATGATAGCCTAGAGAATTTTAAGAGAGATTGTCCAGGACTTAGAGGTGGGGATTGATAACAGGGTTATTTGTATCTAATGAGGTCACTATTACACCAACTAGGGGTTGAGGTGGATCACAGACAAGTAGACATACACCACAATCTAGTTAAGGAGGTGGTAGAGGAGTTGTTCTGGCATGAGGTAATAGTGATTAGTGTTATGATTTTTTAGGTAGATTAGAGGAAAAGTTTTTGGATGCAGTTATCACAAGTATAATCTCAGTATGCCATCGACCATCTTCAGTTATATTTTATCTTGGTTCTACTTTCTCCTCTATATCTACTTATTCTGCATTGGTTTTTGACATGGTATGTATGCCTTTTATTGTGCCTATTTGTATTACTACCCTTGTAGGTGATTCTTTAGTGGTAGATTGGGTATACAAATCCCGTTTTATGAATCTCTTTGGGTATATTACTTGGGTAGATTTAATTATTCTAAAATGGCAGATTTTGATGTGATTTTTTATATGGATTGGCTTTCTGTGTATCATGCTATCTTATATTTCCATCCCAAGATAGTTACTTTAGTCATCCTGTGTGTATCGATTTTAGAGTGGATGGGTACTCTGAGTTTTTATCCTAAGAGGATTATATCTTTTCTTCGAGCTTAATGGTTAGTTGGGAAGTGGTGTCTTTCTTATTTGGACTATGTTCATAATACCTACTGACACACCTTCTTTGGAGTCCATAGGGTTAGTTGGGGAATTTATGGATATATTTCTGTTGATCTTCTGGCTGTCTATCTGATAGAGATATCAAGCATTGATTAGAATGGTTACCATGCCCATTTCCATTCCTCCTTATAGGATGCTTCCGATAGAGTTGAAGAAGTTGAAACACTAGTTGTAAGATTTTTTCAATAAGGGATTTATCTGGACCAATATTTCACCTTGGGGGTTCTTTTATGGTGTTTGTGAAGATGAATGATGGATCTATACAGATATGTATATATTATTGACAACTAAAAAAAGTGGCCAACTAGAATAAGTATCCTCTTTCGCCTATTGATGACTTATTTGATCATCTTCATGGTGCTTCAGTGTTTTTAAATATTGATTTGAGATCACGGGACTGCCAGCTGAAGATTAGGGCTTTAGATATCCCTAAGATGAATTTTAGGGCCCAGTATAGTTATTATGAGTATTTGTTATGTCCCTTGGGTTGACTGATGCCCTGATAACATTTATGGAGTAGAGGAATAAAGTCTTTTGGCCTTACCTTGACTCCTTCATAATTGTGTTCATTGATGAATTCTTGGTGTATTTAAGAGTGACGAAGATCATGTGAAGCATTTGAGAATTGTACTCCAAAGATTGAGGGATTAGATGTTGTATGCCAAGTTCTAAAAGTGGGAGTTTTGACTTAGTTCTATGGCATTCTTGGTTCATGTGTTTACCAATGATGGTATTATAGTAGACCCTACTATGGTTGAGGAAGTTCATGATTGGGCTAGGGCCACTTCACCTATCGAGATTAAGAGTTTTATTGGTTTGGCTAATTACTACAGAAGATTCGTGCATAGTTTCTCTTCTATTACAACTTCTTTGACGATATTGACTTAGAAGAATGTTTCTTTTTAGTTGTTCGATGAGTGTGAGGTGAGTTTTCAAAAGCTAAATACTTTGTTGACTTCGACACCCATAATGACCTTACCAGTGAAAGCTGAAGATTTTATCATGTATTGTGATTCTTTGGGAATTGTCTTTGGTAGTATTCTGATGCAGAGAGGAAAGCTTGTATCATATGCTTAAGGTAGTTGAAGACTCATAAGAACTACAAACTCATGATTTAGAGTTAGCGGCGGTTGTGTTTTTTTGTAGTTGTGGCAACATTACTTGTATGGTTTTCATTGTGAGGTGTTCACTGGCCATTGTAGCCTTCAAGATATTTTCAGCTAGAAGGATTTGAATTTGAGATAGTGCATATGGTTCGAGTTGTTGAAAGACTATGATTTGACTATTCTTTATCATCCAATCAAGGCTAATATATTGGCAGATGCCTTAAGTAGGAAGGCAGTGAGCATGGGTAGTCTTGCAATGTTAGTGGTTAAGGAGAGAGCTCTATCCATGGATGTTCAGCGATTGACGAATAGTTTCATGTAACTTAGTATTTCTAAGCTGGGTAAAGTTATTGCTTATGTTTAGGTACGGTTCATGTTGTTTGAGCATATTAAGGGTACACAGTTTGAGGATGGTAAGTTGTGCATTATTTAGGATAAAGTGTTGAGTGGTGAAACCAAGGAAGCAATTCTTGATCTGGAGGGATTCTTGAGAATCAAGGGTTGAATTTGTGTCCTTAGAGTGGGTGATTTGACTAGATTTATCATGGAGAAGGCTCATAAATAAAATTAGAGTTGTTCGATTTATAAAGGTGTGATAAGATGTATCATGACCTGAAACAACATTATTGGTCGTGAAGAATGAAAAAGGATATTGTGGAGTTTGTGGCTAAGTGTTTGAATTATAAACAAGTAAAGTATGAGCACTGTAGATTGGGTGGATTGATTCAGAGGATGCCTATACCTTAGTGGAAGTGGGAACGTATCACTGTGGATTTAGTGGTTGGTTTTCCTCAGCCCTTGGGGAAGTGTGACTCAATTTAGGTAATAGTGGACAGATTGACCAAATCAACATATTTTGTTCTAGTGAAGGTGAAATGCAATGTGGAGAATTTGTCTATGATCTACATTTGAGAGATAGTTCGGTCACATGGTTTGCTCATTTCCATCATTTAAAATAGAGGTACTCAATTCACTTTGAACTTCTGGAGTTCTATGTAGTAAGAGTTGGGTACTCTATTGGAGATAAGTACGACTTTCCTTCTGAGATAGACGATCAGTCGGAGCGGACTATTTAGATTCTATAGGATATTCTTTGATAGTGCATGATTGCCTTTGGTGTTCATTGGTACCAGTATTTACCCTTGGTGGAGTTTTCCAATAATAACAGTTATCATTTCAGCATTTTGATGGAACCGTTTGAGGCTTTATATGGGAAAAAGTATAGATCTCTGGTTAGTTGGTTTGATTTCTTTGAGGTTTGGCCATGGGTTATAGATTTATGGAGGGATTTAATCAATAAAGTGAGATTTAATGGGGGCTCCTTCCGCATCTTTTGCCAGCCAAGAACAAAGGAAGAAGTATGACAAGAGAGATGAGAATATGGCTAAGTTAATGACTCAAGTAGACCTACTTACTAAACATGTATTGCGCTCAACTCCAAAGGTGGTCAATGTCGTTAATTCTATGGGAACTAAAGTGTATGAAGATGAAGTTGCAGAAGCTCTTGATGAAGAGATTACATATTTGGCAAACCAAGCGGGGGGGTTCTCGACCTACCTACCAAAGGCAAGGCTGGAATTAAGGTTGGAAAGATAGGGACCGGGATTGGAGAGACCATAATCGTGATAGATATTGGAGGGAAAAAGAAAGATATAGGAACCGCAATTTGAGATACAAAGAGCCTGACTGTGATAGATATATTCCACCATATGATCTGGCCAAATGTAAAGAGGAAACCTCCATTGATTTGGAGAAATATAAAAATGATTACGTGCTTGCACGTATCCTTAGGGGGGTCGAAGGAAGTTATAAGATGTTAAGAGAAATGAAGAGTGACTTTTACCAAGTTAACTCACATTCTTCCTCTATCAAGCAACTTCAAACACAATTGGGCCAAATCTCGACTCAACTAAATGCAAGATTCTACAGAAGAAAGTCCTTTTAATAGTGTATGTTGTAATCACCCTCTAGGTAATTTTTTGCTTTTTCATGCTTTTTCTACATTTAGAGCTTTGCTGTCCCAAGTTATTTATGACTTGTTGAGACTAACATTTCTGCTCCCAGGCATTTTGTTATGTTTTTATACTAGTTTTCCTATTTTCGAGCTTATGAAGTTGGGAAAATGGTCTCGGCCAAAAACTTCAGTTGAATGGCCTTGGATGAAAGTTCTGATAGTTTTGTTAGCACTAAAATGTGGATTTTAGGCTAGGGGAGCCTTTGGTTTGTGTCTCAATATTTCTGGGCTCATTTTGGGCTATTGGCTGGAATTTGGTAATAATAGAACCTTGGTTGTGGGACCCATTTTTTGTTGAATTGTCCTCTATTGGATATTTTGATGGTGCTATTGGGTATGAAATGCAAAACTTAGTAGGGCAGTATAGTTTGTTTGCATTCATGGGGTTACAAACAAATCCCAAAGACATATTCGGTGATGTTGCAACATAGAAGAAAATGCCAGTGCATCCATACCTGGTGTAGGCCCAAGTCTCTTATTGCTATCGCGATGAAGACCTTCGCGATTGCGAGGGTCTGTGAACCTTGGTCATCGCAATGGTGAGGCTGAGGGTCGCGATCACCATACATGAGGGATGTAGGATCGAGCCAGCTTGTGCATCGTGATCGTATAACTATGCCACCACAATCATGATAGTCCTATTAGAGTTGTCTCACGATCTCGACCTGGTGGTCCCACGATCACAATGAAGGAACCCCCGAAAGTATAAATTTTTCTCCCTTTATTTTTTAGCCATTCTTCTATGTCTAAAAATAACATAGTTGATTGTGGAGCTCAAACAATTGTGTGGGAAAGGTAAATTGAAGCTTAGAATAGTTAGAGGTTGATAAAGCGATCATTGTCTAGTAAGTAACTCATAAGTTTGTAGTCTAACTTTTAATAAATTCTCTAGTTTTTTCTTAATTTATCCACTATTAACGGTACTGTTTGGGGCTATAGTCAAGCTTGGATTATGCTCAATTTTTGAGCAAGTGATGTTTGAGCTTAGTGGGACCTAGTGATGAACTTAATTCTAAATTCTGTCGATGGGTGTCAAATTTTAATTTTAAGTACGATTTGTGACCCGGTGTATAAATTTGTAATATGAATATCATTATTCTCATCTTGACACCTAAATTATTATTATGATAGTGTTGTTGTAGTCAGAGGCTTCTCGATAGGGAAAAAAAATTGATTTAGAGAATTTTGATCACTTTCGGCAGCGTCCAGGTAGGCTAGGAGTCCCTTTCTTTAGACTTTTCTCCTTTATGGTATTGGTATGGTATTATGCAAATTTTTGGTGGGTTATTATGGCTCGGTTAGTCGGTTAGTCGATTTTGGATTATTTTAGCCGATTAAGGGGCTTAGGGATAGATTTCAGCCTTGAACTCCCTTAAGAAGGTAGTTGCTTCTCCTTTAGGACTTGACTTAGCATACTTAGGGATTTTGAATTGAGTATAGAAGCCTTAGCCTAGTTTCAAGGAGATGTTTGCCTTAGGTTGTGTTCCTGGGACTTGTAGTTGACCTTATCGCCTTTTTTAAAGTAGCTTGCCTTAGGCCAGCGCACTCTTTTGTCATAAATGATTATAGTGTTGTTTTGAGAGACTTGTTATAGGTATTGGTTTTGTTTAAAATCTATACTATGCTCGTTAGTTTTGGTACCCCTGGCATGGCAGCATTTTGGCCATAAATGGCAGTTTTGACCTTATAAATGGAATCTTGTGCTCCTAATAAATTTGGCCTTCTAAAATGGGAAAAATGACTAGATAGTCTTGGAATTAATAAGAACCCCAGATTACTACAGTGTATGGCATATTTATTCATTTTGGTTCAAGTTCGACACCTGGTTGACTGTTATTACATATTAGTTTTGGTTTGAGTCTTGCATCTGGTGCACAGTTTGTTGTCCAATAGTTTTGGTTTGAACCCGAAATTTGTTATTATTGATCTTTGGTTGGAAATCAGGTCGAGACCGGTAGGATTTATGGTTATGATAGAAGGAAGGATATACGATATGCTTATTGCACATCTTTGCACGTTTTTACTTGTCTTACTGTTATACTTGGTCGTATATTAGTATTATTCCTGGCTTTCACCCACCATGCCTATGGGGGTTTGATTGTGTTTATTTTACATTGTTTGTACCTTCTGGGCTTATGGGGTTGATGTGTCGGCTTATGATGGCACATTTAGCATATTCAACTAAGGATAATTGCGAGTTTTCAAGCAACATGTGTTGTTTTTTATGATTTTTGTGTATACTTTCAAGAATTAAACTTAAGTCTGCAAGAGATGAGAAAATCTGATAAAAAGGGTCTGTGACGACAATCATGACGGACAGATAAAGACTTGGCGGATCTTCACCAATACCAGCAAGCCTTAACTAGAAAAGAGTCCAGCTTAGGACATGGCGACGTCAACCATGGCGGACCGTCACCATTACCACCAAGCTGTATCTAGAATAGCCTGAAGAAGAAGAGATGGCAATGACATGTATGACGAACCGTCAACCTAGTGGCATACCATCAACCAGTCTGCCAATAGTTAGCCAAAATGTGCATTTTTAGATAGATTTTCCACGGTAACCTCGATGAACCATCTCATTCTTGGTGGGCCATCCCAGTTACCTTCAACAGTGACACGGCATAACTTATTTTAAATTTTTAACCATGATTATTTTGAGCCTATAAATACCCAGTTTAGGGTTTTGAATGGACATTTTTTTATCCTTGGGATTTTTTTTACGACTTTCTCTGGAGAAAAGGAGTTTAGCCCATGTGTTTTATGTTTTGAATATCTTTGGAGGTTATTTTTAATTGTAAGGATTTTATTATTTTAATGATAAAAATTTCTTTCTTCATCTTGTTCTTGACTATGAGTGGCTTAACCACCCATAACTAGGGTTGGGGAATCCAAGGTGAAAAATCACTATTAGGATTTGTGGGTTGTGAATAGGTGTTGATTGAGGTGAAATTATTATGAATTCCTTCACTTTAACGTATTCTTTATGGTTGTAAACATTGGGGAATAGTCTTTTGTTGAATTGCTTGGTAAAGAATTTAACTTTTAAATAAAAGGAGTTCATAACAAAAGTTTGGAGCTATCAACCTCCAAATTAACGATTAATGCTAGAACAAGATTAATCCAACAAGATTAATCCATTGAGTTCTGAATTGGATTTTCAACTGACACTTGGAGTTCGTGAGAATTGAAGTGTAGGCTCCTTTAAATTGGTCAAAAGATATTTAAACGAAATTATAGAATCGATTGGATTAATTTTGTGTGTTTTAATATCAATTCATTTTCACTCATAAATCGTTGGTGATTGGAAACTTAGGTGAACACAATCCGGGTTTACTTTTCTCTATTGAATCATTTGTTAGAAATTTTGCCTTTGCTTACGGTATTCAAATATTTTTTACTGCTGCTAAATCAAAAAACACCATCCTTTGGAAGTTGGTAACTGATTGTTATAAGAGCTGCATACCATTTGTTTAACCCTTTATTCCCATGGGATTCGACCCTAACCTTCGTTGGTTTCTATATTTGACAACGACCGCTTACCCTCTTATACAAGGGTGTTGTAATTACGGCGTATCAAATTTTGGCGCCGTTATCGGGCAATACGATGGTCAAATAAGTTTTATGCACGTTATTTGACAATTAGTACAATTTTCTAGTTTTACTTTTGTTTGTTGTTTTTTGTGATTTTAGGCTGACCCGTGGTTCATACCAAGTACTAGAGGTTAAGGAGAACCATTGTTTCCACTTGATCCTAAGATTAATCAAACATTGAGGAGAAATATGGATGATTTACAATAACACACACCAGAGTATGTTGCATCGCCCAGTCTGGTGCAGAATCTGGATGACGACGACTTAGGTGATGATGAGGCTGTTGATGGGAAACCTGTTGTTCATATTGCCCCAGTAAACCAAAATCCATGACAAAAGAACAGAGGACAGCGACAACCTGTGGTTCACGTTTCTCTAGATGATAAGGATCATTTAGATTTAGATGAATTTGGAGCTACTAGAGCCATTGTTACACCACCACTTGCTCCAGGCACCAAACTCAACATCACCACCAGTATTGTAACACCCCGTACATGTTTACCTTAGTAAAAAAAAAAAAAAAAAAAAAAAAAAAAAAAAAATTTTGGGTGGGGCGCGTCCAGGGGCGTGCCACGCTGCTCTGGGCTGAAATTTTCAGTCCAGAGGCAGTAAAGGGGCGCGCCAGGCAGCGTGCCACGCCGCCCCTGCGCACCTTTCAAAAGTTGAAATTTTTCTTAAGTCCCAAGGGTATCCGGAGACGTATTGAGCCGATTTTTGCCACGTTTCTTCTTCAACCATGAGTATATACAGAAAATGCATGCAATATTATATTGGTATGATAAAATATCTCGAGGACGAATTTGGCGTCAAAATGACGATTTTACCCTTTGGGTCAAAATGGGTCATACGTGGCTAGAATTGCTTGCTTTTGGAATTGAGGCTATGAATACGAATTGCGTGAGTGGGAATATTGTCGTAACATGTATGAAATGAATTAAACATGAGAAATTATTGATTTTATTGGTTTAAGTGAATTGGGCTCAAAAAGGGGCCCAAAATAAGAAAGAAAGCATGGGCCAAGAATGGGTCAAATGACCCATTCTTCAATTGACCAAGAATTAGATGCCAAAAGTGGATAAATATGGACTTGAGGACCTATAAAAAGGGACCAAAATATGATTTTTATTATGAAAAGCACACATGCTTTTCTCTTATTTTTCTAGAAGTCTCAAGAACACCCTTTTTGGGCTCTCAAACCCTAAGCTTTCTCTTGGAGCAAGATCACCCTATTCCACGCCTTGGTAAGTATTTATTCTCATGTATTAATATATTATATGCATGAAAGAGTATGTAGATCATGTTGATTATGGTTGGAAGTGTTGGACATGACACTTTTGGTTTTGTGAAAAAGATGTGAAATCCATGGGGTTGTGACTTGAATTATCACTTGTAGTTTTGATGAAAAAGCATGGCATGGATAGAATATCAACATGTATGGTGTTATTATGGTCCTAAACTTGTTATTTTCTACATGTGTAAATTATGGGATTTTGGCCGATTTGTGTTATGAAGTGTATTAAGGTGACTTGATGGATTATTTGTGATATGGTGGGAATAAGAAAGTGTAAAGGAGAAGTGTTGTGGTGACATGTATTGATTTGCATGTGTTGGTCAATGTTGGGAATATTATGGGATTTTTGGAATAATAATATCTTCCATGGTTTTGCCAAGGGTAAGTAGCATGTTTAAAGGCAAACACGTAACTCATTGATGTTATATACATTTGTAAAGTAGTTGGTGGTTAATGTTGGCTCCGTTATGTATTTGTGATGTAGAGTGAAACGTGAGGAAGGAGCGGAATTGTTGTGCTCACATATTGGATTGTGTATTTACATTGGAAAGATAAGGTATGTAAGGTTACTCTGTCCATATCTTTCTGCGGCAAATAGTTTTCACATTGACATTACGCATGTTCTATCCCGAAACGTGCTAAGGTATTCCATGTCCGGTTATCCATGGTCATTGTCATATATTTCCTACTCATTGATCATTGGTGAATCTCATGTCTCATATTCATGGTTCATGTTCCAAAAACAATAAGGCTACGTTACAATGTTTGATTATACTCACGTCCTTTGTTCATGGATTATGGTCCAATGGTTTCAATAGTGTTATGTTTCTAATAATGTTATGTTTCCCACACTGTTTATTCACATATATTTTACCCATTGGTTAATGATCCGAAGCTTCAAGGAAAAGTTGTCATAACGTTGAAATCTCTAAGGACCTATCTCAAGAGAATAATAACATAAAAGAATCTATTCAATCGTGGATGGCATTTTCCAAACAATGTCATGTTCCAAAATCCAAGAATATGATTATCTTTGTACCAATCTTTTATAAGTAAAAGTACCAATCTCATGAGAAGTGAAGAATGAGGTAAAGTGTTTGTGTTTTCAAAAGTATCACGATCCTCAATGTATCAATCTCTCAAATGAAATAAATTAGGTTATACATGTTGTTGGTTGCAAGACTGGAGGAAGATAATAGGGGGTGGACACAATTCCAAAGTTCCAATAATATTATGACTCCAAATTCCGATGATGTATGTTCCAAGTTCTACTAATGTCACGACTATCTTTGTACCAATCTCATAGGTTTCATACGAGAGGTGTGTTTCTCGTAAGTAGATGTGTTAATCTCTCATAAGATGAAGTATCAATCTCATGAACTCTAATGTGTCACTCTTATAAGTATGGAAAGAAAAAGGGTATTGGAAAGAAGTAATGTGCATATGGTTCCTTTATGTTTCATTAAGTATGAATCACAAACTAAAGGGTATAAGTTAAGATGGAACAATCTCAATACTATATATATATATTATTCTCCCATCAAAGGTGGATGCCCGGTACTATATATCCCACCAAGATGGATGCCCGGTACTATCTATCTATATATATATTATTCTCCCATCAAAGGTGGATGCCCGGTACTATATATCCCACCAAGATGGATGCCCGATACTATCTATCTATATATATATATTATATCCCATCTATGGTGGATGCCCGGTACTAGATATCCCACCAAGATGGAGGCCCGGTACTATATCCTTATTTATTATATCCCACTAAAAGTGGAGGCCCGGTATTATATATTTATAAGTAAGATGACGACCCATAAGGTGTTATGAATCACTAACTAGTTGAGTGAACAATAATAAAGAGAGTGTAAAAGAGATGAGACTGTATCCCTTGCATGAATAAGAATGATGATGAAGATGATGCGAATGAATGATCAAGTAATGAAATAATAAAAGTAATGAACATGGTTCCACACATTCAGGTTGGAGGTCTATTCACATTAAGTATTCTCCTATGCTTACTTTCTTGGAAGTACTTATGTATTACCATAGTTTCATCTGGCCTTACATACTCAGTACTTTATCCGTACTGACCCCTTTTGGGGACTTACCTTACATGCTGCAGGCCCAGGTGTTGGTAGATCTCCACAGTAGGTGACAAGGTATCCACGGATTGTTGGTGAGCTCCAGTTGCTTCGGGGCTTCCCAAGTCGCATGTGTTGATTAGGTTTTGTCATTTGTAAATATTGTATAGACATAGTCATGTATCTATTAGAGGCTTTGCAGACATATGTGGGGTAGAATGAAAGTAACAGATGTATGTTCATTTTGACGAAATGGCCCTAACGGCTAAGTTGCATATATTGCTTATGTTGCCATGCATTTTCGCTATTGATATTTAATTACATGAGATAAGATGATATTCATATGCGAGCATACTTATGAGAATATATGAGTAAAGATTGGTTCTCTCGGGCCTTATCGGCTTCGGGTGCCAATCACGTCCCGATGGGATTCGGGGCGTGACAACTATGATCCAATTGTTGACTCTAAAGAGATTGTTTAGAGGTTTATCTGGTGATGATCCTAACTTACACTTGATGAATTTCATCAATATCTACAAGTCATTCGATAATCCTGGAGTGTCTCAGAATACTATTCGTTTGAGATTGTTCTCTTTGTCCCTGTCTAGGGAGGCAACCTTGTGGCTTAATGAACTTCCTCCTGCGTTTATAACACACAAGAGGCAATTGAAAGGAGCTTTCCAAGAAAGGTTCTTTCCACCTTCCAGGATGTTACAGTAACGGGATGAAATCAGTAATTTCAGACAGTTACAACATGAACCACTACATGAGATATGGCTCAAGTTCAAGAAAAAAGTTAACTCAATGTCCGCATCACCACCTCATTGATGAGCACTTGATGCAGACATTCTACAGAGCATTGAGTTTTGTTACTAAGTCCTCTTAGATAATACGTCAAAAGGAGATTTTATGGTTCGTACTTATTCAGAGGCTACTTAGATACTTGACCGACTAACAACGACTAGTATGGCTTGGTATAACAGGGATTCTGAGGTAGCAAGCAACACTTATGTAATCAGTATGTCGGCAGAACAACACCGAAGAGAAGAAGATCATGATTAGGATATGGCTCATATGAAGACACAAATGGATTCATTAACAAAACATTTGTTGTTCGATGGAGTGGAGAAGGTGAAAGATGTAGACTCACAAGGGAGAGCTGCTAACTCCAATTCTGAGGAGGAAGTAAATTATTTTAACAATCAAGGGGGTTTCCAGGCCAATGACCAAGGAAACCAAGATCGAAACTATAATCGAGACAACTATTATGACAAGTCCAGCTACAGAGATCGTGACCAGGGTAATTGGAAGAACAAAAGTGATTGAAGAGGATTTTATGTACTGCCAGGTAATCATGAAATTTTTTTGAATGATTCAGGGAAGCTTTCTGTAGAGGCTACAATGGCTAAGTTATTGAATAGTGTTGAGTCAACTGATGCAGGTATCAAGGAGATGAATACTTACTTGTCTTGCATGGGTCAATTAGTTAACTCACACTCTACTTCGATCAAATAGTTGGAGTTCAAAATGAGGCACTTATCATAGCATTCAACCAGTGTAAGGCTAGGACTTTGCCATGTGACACAATAATTAATCCGAGGAATAATGGAGGTTTCTTGGCCATTAATACAAGGAGTGGTAAAGTACAATTTGGACCACAACTGGTGGTCTAAATATATGTAGAAGATGTTGCCTCTAAAGATGAATTGAATTAAGGTATTGGTAGAAAAAATGATGTTCCCGTTGGATCTGATAGACGGGAAAAATATGATGAACAAGGTGTGGATGCCAAAAAATCAATAGAAATGAAAAATGATGATGTGCTAAATGAGGACTTTGCAGGATCATTTTCCAATGCCATTTATGGATCAGATGCCTAATAAACTAGCTAGGAGAGGTTGGTATTGCTTTATGTATGGATATTCTGGTTACAAAAAAATATTGATCGCTGCTGAAGATCAAGAGAAAACAACCTTTATATGTCCCTATGTTACTTTTACATTTAAGCGAATGTCGTTTGGGTTGTGCAATGCACTTGCCACTTTCCCGCGATACATGATGTGGATATTCTCCAATATGGTGGAATATATGTTGGATGTCTTTATGGATGATTTCTCCGTGGTAGGAGATTGTTTTGAAGATTGTTTGGCTAACCTTTGTAATACTTTGCAAAGGTGCGAAAAGGCCAACCTGGTGCTAAATTGGGAGCAATGTCATTTAATGGTCAAGGAAGGCATTATGTTGGGGCATAAGCTCTCAATAAAAGTGATTGAAGTTGACCAGGCCAAGATCAAAGTAATTATGAAACTACCTCCACCAATCTCGGTGAAGGGTGTATGTAGTTTTCTTGGTTATGCAGGGTTTTATCGGAGATTCATCAAAGATTTCTCCAAGATTTCAAATCCATTATGCAAACTCTTGGAGAAAGAAGTTAAGTTTGATTTCAGTGATAGTTGTCTGAAAGCATTTTTTTGTCTCAAGGAGAAGTTAGTTGCCACACCCATCATTGTTGCTCTTGATTGGTCAAAACAATTTGAAATGATGTGTAATGTTAGTGGAGTTTTGTCACAACCCGAATCCCATTCGGGCCGGACTGGCACCCGAAGCAGTTGAGGCCCGAGAGAACCAATCTTTACTCATGTACCTTCATATGCATGTCTCTATATGAATAGCAGTCTATCTTATGTAACTTATAAAATGTAACATACCAAGGGCGGAAGTCATGGCAAATATCTACTATATATGAAACTTGGCTGTTAGGGCCATCAAGTCAATATAGACATACATCTCTTACATTGTCTTCCCACAATCATCTACAAAGCCTCTACAGATACATAACCATAACCAGCCTAGATTCAGGACAACACCCCGCTCTATACACATATACTATACAAAAAGAAATGTATATAGCAACTCGGAAAGCCCCGAACCAACTGGAGCTCACCAATGACCTGCAAATGATCCGCAACCTACTGAGGAGGCCTACTAACACTTGTGCCTGCAACAAATAAGGTAAGTCCCCCAAGGGGGTCAGTACGAAGAATGTACTGAGTATGTAAGGCCATAACAACAGTGTGATACATAAATACTTTAATGGGAACAAATATACTTGAATAACCAATATGGATAAGTTACCATTCTATATGTATGGAAATATGTACATTACGTGGATTACTTTCTTTACTTTTACGTTCATTCGTTCGTTCATCACTCACTTCTTCATTTACTTCTTCATTCACTACTCATCCTTCCATTCTTACAATGCCCGGGCCCCAAGCTGATCAGTGGGTAATCAACAGTTTTTGGGATCGACCCATGCTAGGCTTTTCTTTTGTCCCTGGGATACCACCTGTAGTAGCAGGATCAACCCATGCGAGTATCTTAACCCCATGGGATACCACCCATAGATATTGGGATCGACCAATACGAGGTATTTTAACCCCATGGGATACCACCTAAGAACACATCACTTCTCTTCACAACATTACTTCTTTAATCTTGGGAAAAGTTCATTTGATAATTATATCATTATTGGAAAATACATAGATGCTTACTTTATGCCTTTACGTTCATAAGATTGATACTTTGTAGTTGTAACATTATTAGAAGCTTTGGAACATAACATTATTGGATCTTAGAACCATGTCCATAATTATGTGATACATGAATGAAAATAGATCAAGAATAAAGATATATATGAGTAATAATAGATGATAACATGAAATGAGGTGCCTTAGGACATTTTGAAAATGAGTAAGTACAATAATAAGGTATACACTATATGCCGCAGAAGAATACAGAAAGGGTAACCTTACATACCTTATCTTCCCAATATGAATACACAAGCCACTATGTGAATACAACAATTCGTCTCCTTCTTTACCTTTCACTCTACAACACAAGTACAATAACGGAGCCAACATTAACCACAAGCTACATTCCAAGTGTACAAGATAACCATGAGCTACATGAGTCCCCCATAACATTATTTCACCCTTTACAATACCATTCATGGCCTTTTCATACCAATAATACAATAACATTCTTTACATTGACCAAGACATCACAAACCAATAGCTTTTCGCACCAATTTACTCCTTTAAATGTTCCCATTAACACCACATCACCATGAACCCATCAAGTTACTCCAATACATTTAATAACTAAAATTCCACAATTTACTCATATAGAAAAATAACAAGTTATGGACATAACTACACCATACATGTTGAGATATCATCCATACCATTCACTTTCATCAAAACATCAAGTCCCTTTTCAAGTTTAATTCAAAAGGATGCACATCTCTTAGCAAAAAGCCATAGTGCCATGTCCAACATTTCCAAGCATAACGAACATGATTTACATATTCTCTCATGCATATGATATATTAAAGTACAAGAATAATCACTTACCCAAGTTTGGAAGATGATGATCTTACCCAAGAGTTGATTGTTTTAGGGTTTGGAAATGTAGAGAAAAGTCTAGAAATGTCATGAGAGATTTTGTGAATAAAAATCTGCTTTTGGCCTTATATAGCCTCCATTTAATGGTTATCTTGATCCACTTGGGTTAATAATTGATGAATTAAAGGATGAATGGGTCATTTGACCCATTGGGCCATGCATTTTGGCTCCATTTTAGGTCTCAAATTGGCCCATTAACACATATTATCTTGGCCCACTAAAATCAATTGGTAATCAATCATATATCCCATGTTTAATCAATTCCATAATAGTCATGACAATATTCACTTACGAGATTCCCGATCGTAGCCTCAATCTCAAAAATACAAATTCTAGTCGCTCATGGCCTATTTGAACATAATTTGTTAAAAATACTTTTGACGAAGAATTAACTCCAACTCGGATGCTAAACGCGCTTAAGAATAGTCCTATGATTATGGAGTAATGATACCATGACTTAAAGGTCTTATATACATCATAATAGTCAAAGAAAAATTTTGGCAAAAACCACTCCGGTATGCCGCTTGGCCCACACCAATGCTGCCTGTGGAAACAAAAATTTGGGCCAGAGCAGCCTGGCACGCCCTCTGCAAAGCCCCATGCCAAATTTTTGATTTTGGCTTTTCTTTGCGGATTTGGTTGAATCTTTCAAGTCCCAACCCTTTGCTTACCTCTTAGCTTTAAGATTCTTTGCTTAGATGTCCCTTAAACCTCAATTTTTCACCCCACAAATGCTCCACAAAGTCATAAACGCCACCCACTACAAAGGTCTAACCACATGTACTAGGCCCAATATCAAATATTTCATCAATGAAACTACAAAATACATACTTATGGCTCTCGACACCTAAGTAAACATTGTTCAAAGTCGTCAAGTAGGGTCGGAACGGTACGGGGTGTTACATTATTCCCCCCTTAGGAACATTCGTCCTCGAATGTTAGTAACATTGTCTCATTGAAACAACTTAAGTCGAAGTGGATCCTTCACACTATCATATACACGCATACTACTTGTAAAGACTTACTTATTATGACTCCAATTTTGTATCTTGAACTTTTTCTTCCGTGTCCAACAATTACGAGTACTTTAGATTTCTTTCCCTTTTGATTTATTCTACGTGCTAATTTCTCCAATAATGCCTTTACAGAAGCTACTTCTTTATTTCTCATTGCTTTCGCTTGTCGATCTAGAATAGTAAGCAGTACTTCTTCACATGTGAGATCTTTCGTAACTTGTATATCCCCACTGGAAGCAATACAGGATAATCTCCTATACACTTTCAAAGCAGTGAATATGAAATACTGAATGAACTGTGAAGAGTTCTTGGACTAGTGCTAATAACTACGCAATTTGCCTAAATCTTTGGACAATTTCCCCTTTCTTTCCGAATCTCATTATTATTAATTTGTTTTTTCATTGGTAACACTGTCAAAACTACCTAACCACCTATGGCACATTTTAATTCCCTTCTTCTAATATTGACATATGATTTGTATCGACTTTGGGCTATTTGTAGCTGTTGTTATATCACCTTCACTTTCTCTATAGCTTAATGAACAAATTCTTACCCGAGCAAAGCAAATTTCATCAACTGTAACCCATCCAATTAATGATCTATATTTTCTTTCATATAAAAACTTTGTAAGGTGCCTTTTGATACTTTTATTGTAGGCAATTTCAATAAATGATAGATGTTCATCCCAACTACCTTTAAAGTCCAATGTACAAACTCGTGGCATATCTTCAAATGTTCATATAATACATTTTGTTTGTCCATCCATCTGAGGATGGCAAGCCGTACTTACATCCACCCTATGTACCCATGCTTTACTAAAAAGACTCCCAACACTGTGCAATAAAGTGAGCTCTTCTATTTGATATAATAGGGAATGGAATCCCATGTAATCGTACTATCTCTGTTACACACAACTTTGCATAATGTTCAGCTGTATCGATGGTCCTAACTAGTAGGAAATACGGTGACTCGGTAAGCCTGTCAACTATTACTTATATGGAATCAACCTTCGCAGTGTACGAGGCAACCCTGTGGTTAAATCCATGTTGTTCATGTTCCACTTCCAAACTAAAAGGGTAATACATTGCATAAAACATACAGATTTCTGATGCCATACTGTCAATCAGTGACCGCTTGGACATTGAGCTACAAGTTCTACAATGTGCTTCTCATGTAACCTTACCAAGACATCTCTGCTACACTATGGTACATTTTGGTTGCTTTCGAATGAATAAAATACCGCGAACGATGTTCTTCTGTCATAATTCATTTTCTTAACTCATATACCCAGTACACACAATCTACATTGGCGTTAAAGTACTCCCCTTTGTGTTTGCTCAAATACTTTCGTCGAACTTCGTTGTACATTTTTTTTTCAATTGAACTAAAAATATGACTTACATATTGCCTTTTCCTTTATGTCAGATATCAATGAAAATTCTGCCACATTTGGCACTATAATTCTTTCACTTGAAGTTTTATACAAGTAGTGGTGCCATCTGTAACAAAAAATTGTCACAACTATTAACTCAAAATCATATGTGGGATAATTTCTCTTATGTGGACACAATTGTCTTAAAGCATACGCTATCACATTGTCATGCTACATGTATACACATCCCACACCAACTTTTAAGACATCACAATACACTGCATACTCTTATGTGCCTTTGGGAGGTACTAGTACAGGTGTAGGAGTCAATTTATCTTTCAACTCTTGCAAACTCTTCTCACATACATCATACCGCTGAAACTTAGTTACTTTGTGTGTTAGCTTTGTTAAGGGTAATGGAAGAAATCCTTTTTAACAATTCTTCTGTAATAACTGACCAACTAAAGGAAGCTACGAATTTCCATAGGCGTCATAAGCCTTGGCCACTTCTTTTGTGTATATGGATCCTTATCCCTTCATTCTATACAATGTGTCCTAAGGACAATACGGATTATGACCAAACTTGTATTTACAGAACTTGCATATATCTTACGGTCATGAAGAATTCGTAACACCTGTCACAAGTGATTAGCATGGTCCTTTTGTGGTCTTGAGTAATCTCGTATAACATATAAAACATTATCACGAATACGCTTAGCGATGGCTTAAACACCCTAATTATCAAACCCATCAATGCAGCTGGTGTATTTGTTAGTCCAAATAGCATAACTACGAATTCATAACAACCATACTTCTATTTTGGTTATCTTTATTTTCTCTGACCCTTACTTGATGATCTCCTGAACTTACGTCAATCTTTAGGAAGAATTGGGCCCCCTATAACCGATCAAATAAGTCTTCAACTCCGGGGAGAAGAAATGTATTCTTCGTTTTCACCTTATTGGGTTGCCGATAGTAAGCACACATTCTCAACGTGCCATTTTTTTTGGTACTATGAATATTGATGAACCCTAAGGGGTCGTACTAGGTATTATGAATCCCTTGTTCATCACGTCTTTTAATATCTTGTTTCATTCCCGTAACTTTACCGGGGCCATGCTATATGAAGAAATAAAAATAAGCCGAGTACCTGACATCATATTACTACCAGCTTATACATCGAGGTTGAAGAGTTGGTGGCTTCACATCAGTATCTTTCACTCTTACTAAGTGACATATGTATCCCTTAGAGTATCCTTTTCTTTGCTCTAAGATAGGGAGTAAATTTTCCTCTTGGTACCCCCAAATTTCCCTGGTCCTTCAAAAATATTCTTTTGAGAAAAACGACAATATAACTTCTTCGTTCGGCAATCTACTATGGCACAATCTCTTTATAACATCAAAATTCCAATATTTCCAGCTCAATAAGATCAATCAGTGTCTCATGACCACAAACAATTACTATGCACTTATGATATACTCTTTTAACTACAATAGATTCATCACTGATGTATAAACTTCATGTGACATAACTAGTAAATCTGGTGTCCTTTGAATTTTCAATAATTAATGAAACAACATATACTCTATGGGTCAATCATTCTGTATACGGTACTTGTACCTGCATCAGGAGAAGCCTCATTTTGTGGCCCGACATACCACACCAATAACAAATATTTGGCCCTAACCGGCATTCACCTAGATCATAACTTCCGTAGCATTAACACGACTGACGAGGAGACTTCGGTTGGTTCCTACTTTCTACGTTCTTATACTTGATACCCCATTGCCCATGAATCCTGAATCTCACTTCTTTGCGCAAACCAATTGTCTCTAAACCCTTAGGATCGAGGTAGAAAATTTACTATAGACTGAGGAAATAATGGTCTAGGCGATCTATTAAACACCCGAGACCTAAATTCTCCTTGGGATGCCATGAACTGTCCCGTAGGTCTAGCCCTCTTTGACTACCCTTCTTCAAATATTTATGTCCTTTTCTGTTGCCTCTGATCCTCTATTATCTGTGCACAAATCCTGTGTTCTGTCTATATCCATATCTTTTTTTTTAATACCGCAATAGTACAATCCATCTATCCACATACCGATGTACTCTGTCGGTCATAATAGCTACCACCTTTGGAGCATACCTAGCCAAAGAATTAAACCAAAGATTATACTTTCGGACACTCATAGTCCTTTGGTAAAGATTTAGCAATTGGTCCGTATGAGCTTTTCGAACCTCATATGGGAGGTACTGTTCAAGGAATGCCATTTTAAATTCCTTCTAACTAGCTGGAAGTACATCAACACACAGTCACATGCATAACATCTAAAGCCCTTTTGATTTGGTCTATGAAGTCTTGTAGGTCTTCATTCAAATCCGACCCGGTGAACGTGGGAGGGTTTAATTTCAAAAAATCATGTATTCGACGACTAGCTGCCCTAGACGCACCATCATCACTCGTCATTGGGCCAGCTCGCCCGTGACATTATCCAACAACTATCGGAGTCAACATATGCACTACATTTCTTAAATCCTGTTCAGTGGCATTTATAGATGGTTCTGCGGATACTTCTCTACTTTTTGGCTAAGAGAAATCCGTATTACAATTTCCATGTTATCCCCGCCTTGTATAACTTAGTCAGGTGGTGATTTACTCATTTCTTCTTCGGCAGGCATATCAACCTGCTTACCTTTTCCCTTATCTTGTCTGATAATCAGCATTTGACTATGTAAAAGAAAACCAATGTCAATGCATACATATGCGTCCACCTATAACTTTGGCTCTATTGCATGATCTAGGAATGAAGAACAGAGACAACTCCTAAATTCTCGTAGCCTCCTACTTATAAATGTGGTGCGCAACACATCCATAAGTAAGACTCTACTCAGACACGGCTTTGTAGACACCCTTAGGACGACCTAGCTCTGACACCACTTTTGTCATAACCCGAATCCTATTCGGGCCGGACTGGCACCCGAAGCCGTTGAGGCCCGAGAGAACCAATCTTTACTCATGTACCTTCATATGCATGTCTCTATATGAATAGCAGTCTATCTTATGCAACTTATAAAATGTAACATACTAATGGCGGAAGTCATGCCAAATATCTACTTTATATGAAACTTGGTCATTAGGGCCATCAAGTCAATATGGACATACATCTCTTACATTTTCTTCCCACAATTGTCTACAAAGCCTCTATAGATACATAACCATAACCAACCTAGAGTCGGGATAACAGCCCGCTCTATACACATATACTATACCAAAACAAATGTATATAGCAACTCGAAAAGCCCCAAACCAACTGGAGCACACCAATGACCTGCAAATGATCTGCAACCTACTGAGGAGGCCTACTAACACCTGTACCTACAACAAATAAAGTAAGTCCCCCAAGGGGGTCAGTATGAAGAATGTACTGAGTATGTAAGGCCATAACAACATTGTGATACATAAATACTTTAATGAGAACAAATATACTTGAATAACCAATATGGATAAGTTACAATTCTATATGTATGGACATATATACATTACGTGGATTACTTGCTTTACTTTTATGTTCATTCATTCGTGCATCACTCACTTCTTCATTTACTTCTTCATTCACTACTCATCCTTCCATTCTTACAATGCCCGGGCCCCAAGTTGATCAGTGGGTAATCAACAGTTTTCGGGATTGACCTATGCTAGGATTTTCTTTTGCCCCTGGGATACCACCTGTAGTAGCACGATCGACCCATGCGAGGTATCTTAACCCCATGGGATACCACCCGTAGATATTGGGATCGACCCATGCGAGGTATTTGAACCCCATGGGATACCACCCAAGAACACATCACTTCTCTTCACAAAATTACTTCTTTAATCTTGGGAAAAGTTCATTTGATAATTATATCATTATTGGAAAATACATAGATGCTTACTTTATGCCTTTATGTTCATGAGATTGATACTTTGTAGTTGTAACATTATTGGAAGCTTTGGAACATAACATTAGTGGATCTTGGAACCATGTCTATAATTATGTGATACATGAATGACAATAGATCAAGAATAAAGTATATATGAGTAATAATAGATGATAACATGAAATGAGGTGCCTTAGGACATTTCGAAAATGAGTAAGTACAATAACAAGGTATACACTATATGCCGCAGAAGAATACGGAAAGGGTAACCTTACATACCTTATCTTCCCAATATGAATACACAAGCCACTATGTGAATACAATAATTCGTCTCCTTCTTTACCTTTCACTCTACAACACAAGTACAATAACGGAGCCAACATTAACCACAAGCTACATTCCAAGTGTACAAGATGACCATGAGCTACATGAGTCCCCCATAACATTATTTCACCTTTACAATACCATTCATGGCCTTTTCATACCAATAATACAATAACATTCTTTACATTGACCAATACATCACAAACCAATAGCTTTTCGCACCAATTTACTCCTTTAAATGTTCCCATTAACACCATATCACCATGAACCCATCAAGTTACTCCAATACATTTAATAAATAAAATTCCACAATTTACTCATATAGAAAAATAACAAGTTATGGACATAACTACACCATACATGTTGAGATATCATCCATACCATTCACTTTCATCAAAACATCAAATCCCCTTTCAAGTCTAATTCACAAGGATGCACATCTCTTAGCAAAAAGCCAAAGTGCCATGTCCAACACTTCCAAGCATAACGAACATGATTTACATAGTCTCTCATGCATATGATATATTAAAGTACAAGAATAATCACTTACCCAAGCTTGGAAGATGATGATCTTGCCCAAGAGTTGATTGTTTTAGGGTTTGGAAATGGAGAGAAAAGTCTGGAAATGTCATGAGAGATTTTGTGAATAAAAATCTGCTTTTGGCCTTATATAGCCTCCATTTAATGGTTATCTTGATCCACTTGGGTCAATAATTGATGAATTAAAGGAAGAATGGGTCATTTGACCCATTGGGCCATGCATTTTGGCTCCATTTTGGGCCTCAAATCGGCCCATTAACACATATTATCTTGGCCCACTAAAATCAATGTGTAATCCATCATATATCTCATGTTTAATCAATTCCATAATCGTCACGACAATATTCACTTACGAGATTCCCGATCGTAGCCTCAATCGCAAAAATAGAAATTCTAGTCGCTCATGGCCTATTTGAACATAATTTGTTAAAAATACTTGTGACGAAGAATTAACCCCAACTCGGATGCTAAACGCGCTTAAGAATAGTCCTATTATAATGGAGTAATGATACCATGACTCAAAGGTATTATATAAATCATAATAGTCGAAGAAAAATTTTGGCAAAAACCACCCCGGTACGCCGCTTGGCACTCCCCAATGCTGCCTGTGGAAACAAAAATTTGGGCCAGAGCAGCCTGGCACGCTCTCTACAGCGCCCCATGCCAAATTTTTGATTTTGGCTTTTCTTTGCGGATTTTGTTGAATCTTTCAAGTCCCAACCCGTTGCTTACCTCTTAGCTTTAAGATTCTTTGCTTGGATGTCACTTAAACCTCAATTTTTCACCCACTACAAAGGTCTAACCACATGTACTAGGCCCAATATCAAATATTTTATCAACGACACTACAAAATACATACTTATGGCTCTCAAAACCTAAGTAAACATTGTTCAAAGTCGTCAAGTGAGGTCGGAAAGGTACGATATGTTACAAGTTTCTCTTTGCGTTGTACTGTGTTAGAAGTGGGAAAATCTTTTTCACCCTATATGTTATGCCAGAAAAGCTTTGAATAGAGCACAGACGAATTACACGGTGATCGAGAAAGAGCTTCTTGCTGTGGTTTATGCATTCAAAAAATTTAGGGCATACTTAATTAGCACAAAAGTAGTGGTTCACACATATCATTCATCATTGAGGTATTTGATGGCTATGAAGGATGCCAAACCATGACTGATTAGGTGGGTTTTGTTGGTTCAAGAGTTTGAATTCGAAGTCAAAGATCAAAAATGTTGTGAGAATCAAGTAGCAAACCACCTATCTAGGTTGGAGAATGAAAGCCATAGACTATAAGAGATAGACATTGATGACTCCTTTACAGATGAACATGTACTGGAAGTGTCTCATAGGATGATTCCGTGGTGTACTGATTTTGCAAATTATGTGGTTAGTGAGGAGATTCTAGAAGACCTGAGTTTTTATCAAAAGAAGAAATTTCTTTATGATGTGACCAAGTATTTTTGGGATGAGCCTTACCTGTTCAAGTTGTGTGTGGATAATATTATACGGCGATACGTGTAGGAAGTTGAAATGTTGAGCATTCTCTTAACCTTCCATTCTTCTCCTGTTGGAGGACATCATACAGGTGACCGGACTATAAGGAAAGTATTGCAAAGTGCGTATTACTTGCCTTCCATCATTAAGGGTGCCTATGACTTTGTAAAAACTTCTGACCAATGCCAATGTCAAGGATCAATATCCAAGCGTCATGAAATGCCCATGTCCAAAATACAAGAAGTAAAGTTTTTTGATGTTTGGGGCATTGACTTTATGAGTCCTTTTGTGAGCTCATATAGTCATAAGTATATCCTAGTTGCTGTGGATTATGTGTCTAAGTGGGTGGAAGCAGTATCTTTTGCCGACAACGAAGGTAAGAGTGTGGTCTTGTTTCTGAACAAGAACATCTTTGCTAGGTTTGGAACCCCTCACACAATTATAAGTGATGGGGGTTCCCACTTCTTCAACAAGGTGTTTAGAGTTGTACTGGCAAAGTATAGGCTGAAACAACACAAAGTTGCAACCCCATATAATTTGCAAACAAGTGGGTAGGTTAAAGTGTCTCACAAGGATATTAAATTGATTATGGCCAAGTCAGTCAATGCAAATAGAAAGGACTGGTCAAGGAAACTTGATTATGCTCTTTGCGCTTATTGGACTTCTTTCAAGACTACAATAGGGATGTATCCTTACTAGCTAGTTTTTGTTACGTCATGTCACCTACCGGTTGAGTTTGAGCAGAAAGCCCAATGGGTGCTTAAAAAGTTATATCTAAGTTGGAGTGAGGCAGCAGAATTAAGGTTAGACAAACTGAATGGAATTGATGAATTCAGACTTCGTTCATATGAGAGAGCAAATCTTTACAAAGGGAAGATAAAGATGTACCATGATCGAAAGATAGTGAAAAGAGAATTCAAAGTGGGGGATATTGTGTTGCTTTTCAACTCGAGGTTTAAATTGTTTTCGGCCCTTTCAAAGTCACTCAAGTGTTTCCATCCATAGTGGTGGAGTTTGAGAACAATGAAGGAACTAAAGAGTAAAGAGGTATGTGTGTCCCCATGAAGAGGTAAGAGTGTTATCTATGGTATATCTAGAAGAAATTTGAGTAGTCAAGGTAACTGAGTCGTACCGCTACGTTAAATCAAGCGCTAGTGGGAGGTAACCCACAATGTGTTGTACCATATTGTCCTTTATATTTTGATGAACTGGATTGATGTGTGTGCTAATTGTACAAGGATTCAGGTATCTAGCAAAAGTTGGGAACTGTAGAGAGTCAACGGTGGTTGTGGCTGGCCGTCAATGTTAACGTCAGCAAGTCCCCAAAAATCAGGCAATCTACATAAGCATTGATGGCAAAGGGTGATGAACCGCCACATCACTGGCGAACCACCAAAATTATCGTCAGGGGAGGAGCTAAAATTTGTTAATCTGGTTAAAGTGTGACTGTATAGTTGTTGGTCCTTCACCAAGGTGACGGGCCATCAACAAAATCATCACCAGACAATATTCATAGGCAACACTGGTTTGACTTGACGGTATACTCGGCGGACCATGAACCTATTAGCGGACCGCTAGAGCGACTGTCCCAGGTAGGTACACCATGTTTTATTTAACCAACCTGAATCAACCCACTTTCTGCCCCTACCCATCAAAACCAGCCTATAAATTTTAAATTTAAACCGATCCATTACCCCCTCTCCATTAAAACCCACGTCTCTTCTCCTTCATCTTTTGCCATTAAAAAACTCCCACTTCCTGCCAAAAGCATATCCATTTCCCATTACACCACATTTACTCACCATTACTTCTCCACTATCAAGAATCAACACCTTTCACTTTCTTTTCCTTCCTATTTAAACTAAGTTTTACCCTTCCCTAAATTATTACAGCAAAACAAAATCAAAACCAAAAGTTGAATCTTAAAAGTTTCTCTTTAAGTTCTTATTCTTGAGTATCAGTTCACTCAGATACCAGGCCTCTTAAGTTTCAAGAACGAAGAGGAGGAGCCATAGCCAAGCATTCTAAGGACACTATATTGTCCAGACTATAGGATGAACCTGAAACAGTGGGTGAAGACAACCAAGCCTCTTATAAAAATACGATGCAAAGTGAGAAGAAGTGAAATATACCCTCCCAGTCTAAAGAGGATGGTATCTCATCCATGGGTGGCTCTAAAAATTCAGACGAGGGTAGTAAAAGTTCCAACTCGACCCCAAACGTCGAGGGTAGAGAAGAGAACTCCTCCAACTCTGAGTCAAAAGCCAAAAAAGAAATCAAATCAAATGAAAAAATAGTGATTAGAAGTAAAGATGAAAGTTCGGGAGAACATTCAATGGTGAATTGAGGGGGATAAAGATATATATTTTCAGTTACTTGAAAGAACTCAAATGCAAAATTGAAAGAAGTCAATGGCAGAAGAGTATCAGATTGTGACAATCTTATTAACCAACTATCCAGACATCGAGAGGAAATTCAATAAGTATCAATTGCATCCATTCAACATGCCCCCAGGGTTCTACTACCCAACCATGGTAAGAGAATTTTTTTCTAACTACTTAGCTATTCTCATGAGAGAGTGCCCAAAAGTGGAGAAAATTTTTGATATGAAAAATAAGACATTAATCCCAGTGTGTGGTGTCCAATTTGATATTTTTGATGAGTCCATCAAGCGGTTCTTGTTTGGTTCAGATTACACTCCTCCTACAACAATACTAGAGTTTGAACATTAGATGAGAGTAGAAAGTATGCAGCGTAGATGGTTGTGACAGGTACTAACTGACTCAGGAGAATCTTCCTGGGTAAACAACAGAGATCACATTACCAAATCATCACTGAGTTTCAAGGCAAAGTTTTGGTGGGCTGTGGTGCGATTGAGGCTAATGTCGGTAGGTCAAGATAGAAATTTAGAGATATTTCAAGCTGTAGTGGTAGCTAGTTTAGTTGCAGGATAACCGACAAATTTTGGAATAATCATCAATGATGAACTGTTTCAACGTGCTCACAAGACCTTTAGTGCCTTACCCTTTCCATGTCTCATCACGGGTTTATGATTGCAAGTGAAGGTACCCATTCTAAGTGGGATTGATAACAACATTCAAGGTAATCACATGTATGATATTGAGCAGTCAAAAGATGAGACAAAGTTTGAAGTGAAAAGTCAGAAACAGTCATCGCAGGGCATGCACTCCTAACCTATTTCAGAGGCATCACATACTCCTTCAGGTATGGATTTACCACTTGTCCTTGTTGATCCACAGGTAGCATCGGGCACATCAGAAGCCACTTATTTGCCCACTCATGCCAATACCGCAAATACGGAATCCATGCCAGCTTTTTATGTAGAATACCTATTTACTTTGGAGAATTTTATTTAGATGGTTAATAAATAGAAGAGATTCAAAAGGCAATTAAAAGCATAGACAGGACAATTCAAGCCATGTGTGGATGAGATCATCAAATAGGCTTTGAAGCCATATGAAAATCTGCACCTTCGGATGGATCATATAGAGGAAAGGGTAAACAAAAAGCGAAATGAGCTATCCATTCCTAGCTTAGAAATTTTTTATGCTGAATTGAAACAAGCTCAAGAGGACATAGCCGACTTAGAAAAGAATCCCTCCACAAGCATGTGGGAACCTCAATTTCTAAAAATTAGTGAAGAAAAAGAAGAGATTGTCGACCTCATGGGTCAAAAAATGACTGACAAGGGAAAAGCTATTAGCTCTCAACCTAAGATGAAGGAGAAGAGATCTTGAAAAAGGAAGCATGCGGATGAGACTGATGAAGAGAGGGTAACCAGAAAAGCCCTGAAGGAATCTAAAAGAGATGAAGATGTGAGAAAGAAAAAGGTTTCTGATAAAGAGGCGGGAGTCTGAACTAGTGGACCTTATCCCATAGGTGACATTACTATTGATGACATGAGCACCACAACCAACACTGAGGCTATTATTGATGCTACAGAGGCCACCCAGGCCTATAATGATGACGACTCTTTAGCTTAAGGGTTGTACAAGTACACCATTCCCCTGTAACTTTTAATATTTATTTATTTGAGGACAAAGCATATGTTTTTTTGGTGGGATAGGGGGTACATGTAAGTTTGTTTTAACCATGAGGGTTTTTGTTGCATGTGTTCTTTTACCTCATGTGCTATCTAGTAGAACCGACATGTTTAGGTTGTTATTTAAATTGTTGTTTTTGTTAGTAGATGGTGTTTACTCGTGTATTATGCCTGCAAGGAAATTGGGTGAATAAAAAGTTGTTTAAGTGTTATGTTGAATGAAATGTTAACCCCTCTAAAAATTTTATGGTTATTGTGTAATTAATTTTAGTTTGAATTTTGACTATGGTGGATCTTTACTTGGCATTAGTAATCTATAGTGGGATATAATTGGTGTGAACTTAAGTGTGATGTCGAGTAGTAGCAAAGTCACAGCCAATCTGTGCTATGTGTGTGTGAGAATGGTTTGTCTAGTTCTTACTTTGTGCATCTATCTAGAACTTTCCCAAACCATTTTCCTTGGTGATAGAAAAATGACCATGGATATGATCACAGGCCGTGTTTGATTTTAAGTCCACTTTGCCTAATCATACCACCCAGAATGCTGCATAAATTCATTGATCCCTATATAAAGTTGTAGTGACTTTCTTTTTCAACACTTACTAACCTTCCCATCTCTATTGTCTATCCTCTATTCTTGCCCTAGTCCTTTCTTGGACATCGTGCACCTCAACTTAGGCAAATTTCTTAAGTTGAGGGTGGCTACTGTAGAAAGTTAATGAGTGAAGTGAGGTATGAAAAGAGTATGTGAGTGTGAAATAAAGCTTCAGGAGTGTGCAAAACTAAAGAGAAAGCTTTGAGCTAAGCAGGTGTAAAAGAAGAAGGAAAGAGTGCACACAAAGAGGGAAAATAGTATTGTGAATAAAGGAGAATAAGGATGGAATTGTTGATTGTGATTACAAAAAGAAGTGGTGTTTTGAAACATTACACGACAAGGAAAGTTGAGTCACTAACCTCAAATGTACCATAACAACACTCAAGCCTACGTTACAAACTGAATAAAGCCCTATAGTAATCCTTTTAAAACAACCAACACACCTGGTTAGATTGTAAGGGCATGCTTATGGTATTGTATGTGCATCATTTGAATTTTGTTGTAAGAGTGAGAGTTCTTGTGTAAGTCCCTATCTATGCTGATTTACATGTGTTTGTGGGACTTCTTTTTGGTGAGAGTATGAGATTGATATGTGAACTTGCTGACTGTTAGATTTTAAATCTTAAGTGCTTATAGATTAGGAAATTATAGGGTAATTCCAGGTATGGATCCCCACGAGTTATGGTGGAACTAAGTTGTACACCTGTTGAAATTTTTGAGAGAGAAACTCATGAGAATGACCTGCCAGCTGCTTGTTCATTTGAGATATCCATGTGTGGTATAATACTGTGTGTTTAGGTTGCTTGTGGACAAGCAAGTATTCTAAGTTGAGGGTGTTGATGTGCCGACTTATGATGACACATTTAGCATATTCAACTAAGGATAATTGTGAGTTTTCAAGAAACATGTGTTGTTTTTTATGCTTTTTGTGTATACTTTTAGGAATTAAACTTAAGTCTACAAGAGATGAGAAAATCTGATGAAAAGGGTCTATGACGACAATCATAGCAGACCACCAAGTCGTCACCAATACCGCCAAGCCTTTAACATAAAAGAGTTAAGCTTAGGACGTGGCGACGACAACTATGGCGTACCACCAAAGACTTGGAGGACCGTCACCAATACCACCAAGTTGTATCCAATATAGCATGAAGAAGAAGAGATGGCTAATGTGCATTTTTTGACAGATTTTTTATGGTAACCTCGATGGACCGTCGTACTCTTGGTGGACCATTACAGTTACTGTCAGCGGTGACGCGACAAAACTTATTTTGAATTTTAAACAATGATTATTTCGAGCCTATAAATACCCAGTTTAGGGTTTGGAATTGACATCTTTTTATCATTAGGATTTTTTTTACGACTTTCTCTGGAGAAAAGGAGGTTAGCCCTTTTGCTTTAAATTTTGAACATCATTGGAGGTTATTTTTAATTATAAGGATTTTATTATTTTTATGATAAAAATTTCTTTCTTCATCTTGTTCTTGACTATGAGTGGCTAAACCACCTATAACTAGGGTTCTGAAATCCAAGGTGGAAAATCACTATTACAGTTTGTGGGTTGTGAATAGGTGTTGATTGCATGAAATTATTATGAATTCCTTCACTTTAACGTATTGTTGATGGTTGCAAACATTGGGAAATAGTATTTTGTTTAATAGCTTGGTAAAGAATTTAACTTTCAAAGAAAAGGAGTTCATAACAAAAGTTTGGAGTTATCAATCTCCAAATTAATGATTAGTGGTTGAAAAAGTTTAATCCATTGAGGTATGAATCCAGTTTATAACTGACACTTTGAGTTCATGAGAGAAGTATAGACTCATTTAAATTGGTCAAAAGACATTTAAACCAAATTATAGAATCGATTTCCCTATTTTTACGTGTTTTAATATCAATTCATTTTTTCTCATAACCCATTGGTGATTGGAAATTTAGGTGAACACAATCCTAGTTTACTTTTCTCTATAGAGTCGTTTGTTAAAATTTTTACCTTTGCTCACGGTATGCAAATATTGTTTACTGCTGCTAAATCAAAAAACCCCATCCCTTGGAAGTTGGTGACTAATTGTTATAAGAGTTGTATACCACTTGTTTAACCCTTTATTCCCTGTGAGATTCGACCCCAACCATCGTTGGGTTCTATATTTGACAACGACAGCTTACACTCTTGTACAAGGGAGTTGTAATTTGATCATATTAGGGGTCCAGTTAGATTATAGCTAGGCATTTGTTTCCATTTTTGAGTTATTTCCCTTCTATATCAATTTACACTTTATTAATGATTTTACTAGCGGGTTCGACCATTGTGATGAAGGAACCTGTGGCAGTATGAATAGTTCTCCCATCATATTCAGCCATTCTTCTAAGTCTAAAAACACCATAGTTGAAACTGGAGCTCTAAAAGTTATGTGAAAATAAAATTAAAACTAGGAAAAGTTAGAGGTTAATAAAATGATCAGTGTATGGACATTAACTCGTAAGTTTACGGTCTAATTTCTAATAAATTATGTAGTTTGTTCTTGATTTTTCCACTATTATTTGGACTATTTCAGATCTTGTGTTAAGCTCTGATAATGCTTAATTTTGGATCAAGTGATCCTTTAGACAAGAGGGACCTAGTGATGGTCTCAATTCTCAATTCTATTGGCAGGCCCTAATATTAGATTTTTAAGTCGATTTTTGACTTGTAGTGTAAATTTTCAATATATGTATCAGTGTTCTTGCCTTGATTCCAACATTATTAATTTGATAGAATGGAAGTGGTAGGTGACTTCTAAAAAGGGAAAAACACCAATTTAAAGAATTTTGAGTTTTTTCGGCGGAGTCCAGGTAGGCTAGACTTATCTTTCTTTAGACTTTTCTCCTTTATTGTATTGGTATGATATTGTGATAATTGTTGGTGAGTTATTATGGTTTGGTTATTTGTTTAGTTGATTCCTAAATATTTTAGTCGATTAGGGGGCTTGGGGATAGATTTCAGCCATGAATTCTCGTAGGTTGGTAGTTGCTTCTCCTCTACGACTTGATTTAGCATACTTATGGCCTTGGGATTGAGTTTACAAGAATTATCCTAGTCTTGGGTAGATTATTTACTTAGGTTTGTTTTGTACTCGTAGTTTTGATAATTAACAAACCTCATGGAGGGACCTGGTACCTAAGATGTATGAGTACGTAGTCAACTGGTGTCTGAAAGCACTGCCCGAGTGTGTGTGGATATATTCTGGTAGATTTGACCATCATATTGATGATGTATAGTCACTATGATACTATTCTTTATTTTGATGATTTGACAAACCTACTGATGGACTAGATTAAGGAATAGGTACTCGCAGTAGGCCTATCTCAATGGGAACAAGGGAATAAGGATCTCAAAGGGAACAAGGGAACAATTTAAATGATTAAAATGACCATTCAGGGAGTAATAAATATTCAAGAGGAACTATCCCTCAGAGGGATCTTTTTTTAATAGGTACCAGATGAATGGACATAGTAAGCCAACCAGGCCGATTTGCATGAGTCAACTTTGACAGATGCCCAATAAGAAATAAGAAATAATTAAGGTTTTCCCTCCCACATTCTCCCTATATATACATCTTTATATGAGATTAAAACATTTCTTTTGCAAATCCAAAAATTCATATATCTCTTAGCAAAAGTCTTATTGTTTGTAAGCTCAAAGCTCCTACAACAAGGGACATGCTCTCAGTCACGATAGTCATCTTTTATTCCATTATTGTTTGGGTCTTTGTAATTGTTCTAAATTATAAACCTACTCCTCTTATGAGAAACAAGTGCAGGTGTCATTATTTCTCTTTTCCTATGAAGAATTAAATCAACTAGAGGTAGTTGATAGTTGGGCTAGAGTTAGCCAAGGAGTGTCTTCTAGAGTTAGTTGATTGTACGCTATAGTTGGTGTGCTATAGTGCAGCTCGGTGTCGTAATTAGTTCAAGGGAATGGGGTTAAGAGGTTAATCGTATGTTAAAAGGAGAGAACCTATAATCTAACCATTGCTCTTGTTCTAGTGAAATTTGTTAGTGAAAATCCTTCGAGGTAGTTCGTGGTTTTACTCCCTTGAGCAAGGAGGTTTCCACGTAAATATCCTATGTTCTTAACTTTTTTCAACGGTTAGTACTCATATTCTCTTGTGTGTGTAATTTGTAATGATTCGTGTGTGATTGTTCTGAGTCAAGGACCTGGTCCCTTGACTGGTGGTGGACAAATATAAGTCTTCAATTTGTATCAGAGCAGCGTTCTTCCTAAAAGGATAACACCTAAGAAGAATCCTATCTTAATGGATTCTCCATCACATCTTAAGGAAAATACATCAGACCAGGTCCCTAGTGAGTATAGAAAGAAGGATGCAAGTACAGTAAAATGTCTTGTTGATAGAAAATATCAGAAATGCATGGAATATGAGGCAAACACAAAGTTACCTGGTCCCATATCTAAAAAGTTCAAGTTGTTAGCTTGGACAAACAAAAGTCAGATTCTTCCTCTATCTCCTCTTTGGGAACTCAAGTTAAAAGGGGTTACAAAGTCCAACACATGAAATACCAAGGAGGAAGAGTGAGAGAGGGATGCCAAAACATGCCTAAAGAAAGTGGATGTTTAATGGACATGATAGGAAGAACAAAAGATCTTTCCTTATTCAAGCCATTTCAAAGAGAAATTATCTCCCTTGGAATTTGAAAGATTGACAAAACATTGGTGTATGAAATTAAAAATTATGTACTATGTAAATGGTTGAAGTATAATTTCTCATTCGGTCTTGGAAATGCATCAAAGGAAATGGAGTGTTCTAGATAATGATTCTTATTTGAGGCATAAAAACGTAGGACATGCTAGATCCTCTCTTTTATAGTGGTCTCAGAGGAACTAGTTCGTAGGTTGACTAAACTAAAGTGTGTAGACAACAAGAATTGTGGCTCTTATTTCAAGTGAAATCAAACTAGGTCCCCCATCAAACATAAAAAGCATTATATGAATCCTCAACCAATCGGATACAAAATATACAACAAGAGAGCACATGTTGTATGAATAGAGTGTCTATATCATTCTTACTGTATCTGATAATGTTGAGCAGAAAAGAAAGCTTTGATGATGCTGGCCTAGAATAATTGCAATAGATTGAAGAGATACAAATGATATTAAAATCTTTACTGAACCGGGTAAGATGAATGCTGAAAAAGGAATCAACCTATTGACATCCTAGAACTAGGTTCCCATCAAGGTTTCTGAAAAAATAAGAATCAAGGGATAGTTCAAAAGTTATTTCTCACTAATCAGTAATAGACAATCAACTAGAGAAGGAACCTAATACCTCTCTACCTTTAGAATCCTTCAAGTCCTAAACAATTTATTTTCCTAAAGAAATCCCCATAGAGCTTAGTTCGAAAAATCTCTTCGGGAACATCATCGAGGCAGCATATCTTGAAACTGCCACTGAAATTTTGAGCAAGTTATTATCTAAAATAGTGTCTGGTGAAGAATTTGGAGACTCTTCTCATATTATTAAAAAGGAAGATTTCCATCTAACTGAGGACCCGAACCAGAAACCTAATGCATTAAAAGGTCAACCCTTTTGGTATAGTTATATGTGATGAGGATGCTCTCTTATTTGAGAAAACTATTAAAAAGTTGTGTGAAGGGGGTATACCAAAGGGGAAATTAGATTCATCAAATATCTTGGCTACTAGTATGTCCAAAAAGTCTGAGATAGAAGTGTCCAGGCCAATTAAGAAGAAGATTAAAACTAGAAAATAAAGGAGGGGAGATGTTAAGGAGGCTTTACAATCAAATAAAAGGAAACCAAATGTTGTGTATGACACTAAGGGACCAGGTACTCAGACAAAGGGTCAATGATCAAATGTACAAGCCAAGGAATTCACTCGGCAAGAACTACAAGTTGTTCTGAAAAAAGAAATTGCCCTTCGAGGGAAAATAGTTGATCCAGATATTACAAAATTGCCCAGAATGGTAGACTTGGTGTCCTTCGAGTACGTGATTGCATTTATTTCATTAACCTCTCTTGATTTACATATAATAAGGTTGTAGAGCTTTATGTCGAGATGGTCTTTGGTTCTAAAAGCAACAACTTGGTTATCCATGAGACGATAATGAAGATTAACTTAGATGAAAAGTTTTTGATCAGATATTTGAGATATCTACTGAAGGGAAAAAATTTTGATCATATATTTGAGATACCTACTGAAGTGATCAGGTCTTTGAAAAAGTTGAGACTCAGTGCCTTGCCTATGGACTTTTGCTTAATAAAGTGTTTAAGTTCTTTAAAGTTCCGCTTAAAAAAGGGATCCAAGGGACCATGAAGCAGATGTTTATCAAAAGGAAAAGTGGTGTTACCAATCATTCAGTAATTCTAGATTTGATCTCGTCTCAAAAAGGGTAATTGCAAATGTAGATCACACAACTACTCACATTACGCCAAAGGATGCTAAAATTGCTTAATCCTTGTTGGCCCTACAACAAGCCTCCTTAGGTTCAACTGAAGGACCAGGTAACATGGATGCTTGTAGAATAAAAAATACTCAGCTTGTGGCTAGGTTTTCTGAATTGACCAACAACCTCTTCAAGGTTCATGATATTGCTGATGAACGTATGACTCTTCTTCTCAAATCACTTCTTAAGCCCTCCTCTTAAACACCTTATATTTTTACAAAAGAATCCTATCCTTGTTCTAATACTTTCTCTATCTGTCATATGCCTGTGGCAAATGGTTGGTTGTGTTCTCTTATATTTCTTTTGCAGTATGTGTTTGACTATCTTATGAATGAATGACATTCTAGTTAGTGTTTTCCTACTACCTTATCTTGAGATCTTACTTATCTATTCATGTTGTTATTGACAAAGTAGCCATGAGTTAACCTAAAATAATATACTTTTACTTGGTTTATTGTTAATCTTTTTAATGATTCCAAAAGGGGAAAACCATGTAAATAAGTTACTATTTATGAAACCATAGCTTTGGTGATGGAGGGAACAGATAGAGAAAACAAGTATAGTGATGTGGGAAATAGAACAGAAATGAGTGTTGGTGTCAGGAGGACTATCCTAATCTAGTCCACTATGAGCTTAAGTTTGTCACATAAAAAAGAGGGAAAATGTCTAATTCTTCGTTTTTATGATTGGCAAACTTATTCTTGGTTCTAATGATTGTAAAACTCATAAAGGGACTAGAAAAGAAATGAAATGTTGTTATCTAGAGATGTTGATGATAGAGGGAACTAATAAGGATGATGTTAGTGCTAAGGGGAACTTATAGGGGACCTGATACTCTTAGCTAGTAGAAAAAACTGAACAAGGGATAAATGTTGATAGAAAACTCTCTGAACTTCTTGCTATATTGGTTATCGGGTTGTCATCATCAAAAAGGGGAAAATGTTGTACTCATATTTTTGATTATTAACAAACCTTATGGTGGGATCTAGACCCTGAGATATTTGAGGTTGTGGTCAATTGGTGTCGGATAGAACTGCACGAGTACGTGTTTATATCTTCTAGAAAATTTAATCCTCATATTAATGATGCATAGTTACTATGGTATTATGCTTTATTTTTATGATTTGAAAAATATGATGAGGGACCTGATGAAGGAATATGTACACTCACTTGGCCTATCTCAAGGGGAACAAAGGAATCAAATGAAGGGACCAGGTACGCCAATCGGGTTTATTCATATATGCCAACTTTGATAGTTTTCTATAGCTATAAAGGTGTTGCTAGCTATAATAGCATGTAGTACTGCAGTCCTTCCCTCTCAACCAATAAGAAATAATCAAGGATTTTCCTCCCATATTCCCCCTATACATACATCCTTATATGGGATGTAAACCTAGCTTTTACAAATCCAAAAATTGATATATCTCTCAGCAAAAGTCTCATTGTTCTTAAGCTCAAAGCCTCTACAACAAGAGACCTACTATAAGTTAAGATTGCCATTTAGTCCTTTCCTGTTTGATTCTTTGTGATTATGATAAATTGAAAACCTACTTCTCTTATGATAAACAACGGTAGGTGTCATTATTTCTCTTTTCTAATAAAAGTTTATTCAACTAGAGTTATTTGATAGTTGGCCTAGAGTTACCCCAGGAGTTTTGACTAGAGTTAGTTGACTGAAGTGTATAGTTCATGTACTATAGAGCCGCTCGGTCTTGTAATTAGTTCAAGGGAATGGGGTTTAGTGGTTAACCATAGGTTTACAGGAGAGATTTTACAATCTAACCAGTGCTTTTATTCTAGTTAAATTTATTGGTGAAAATCCTATGAGGTAGTTCATAGTTTTACTCCCTTGAGTAAGGGGGTTTTCACATAAATATCCTATGTTCTTTACTATTTTCAACTGTTAGTACTCATATTCTCTTATTTTTGTATTTTGTATTGACTTATGCATGATTATTCTGAATCTGGTCGCTTGATTGGTGGTGGATGCATATAAGCCTTCATTTTGGCTTTTAGGACTTGTAGTTGGCCTTATCGCCCCTTTTAAGGTAGGTTGCCGTACGGCAACACCCTCTTTCTTCATAAATGACTACAACATTATTTTGAGATACTTGCTACAGGGATTGGGTTGGTTTAATCTCTATACAATGCTCTTTATCTTCGATTCCCTTGGCATGTTAGCATTTTAGCCTTAAATCACTATTTTAACCAAGCAAATGGAATCTTTCACTCCTTTAGTAAATTTAGCCTTATAAAATGGGAAAAAGGACTAGATAGGCTTGAAGTTGATTAGGACCCCAAATTACTACTGCTTATGGCATGTTTATTAGTTTTGGTTTGAGTTCGACACCTAGTGTATTATTTATTACTTGTTAATTCTAGTTCAAGTCTGATATCTTGTACACTATCTATTGTCTAATAGTTCTAGTTCCTATATGGCATTTTTTACTATTAATCTTTAGATTGAAATCCAGTTGACAACGGTAGGATTTATGGTTATGGTTGAAGGAAGGATATACGGTACGCTTATTGCACATCATGGCTTATTTTTACTTTACTTATTGTTATACTTGTCCTTATATTAGTATTACTCCTTGCTTTTTCCCATCATGCTTATAGGGTTTAATTGGGTTTCTCTTTCATTGTGTGTATATTCTAGGGTTATAGAGGTCCAGTTAGGTTATAGCTAGGCATTTATTTCTGATTTTGAGTTATTTATATTTGATATTTCTAATTTCTTAGCTTAGCCTATTATTTCCATTTTGACCCTTAATTATTGCCCTTATCGATAGATTCACACTTTATTTATTTTTTTTACTTTAATTTAGCTCAATCGGCCTACGATGCCTACTGAGTACCCCTTGTTTTTGTACTCATACTACACTTCTGCATCTTTTCCCTAATGTAGATCCTAGTACTAGTCATCACCATTGATAAGACACTTGAGTTGAGCTGTTTACTTGGGAATGGGGTGAGCTTTCAGTGTTCGGAGCTGATCCTTCTCCTTCTGCTTTATTACTGGTCTTATTTTGTATATCTGGAGACTACTTGTATATTTTGGTACTTATCTTGTAATCTTTGTTTATAGTGGCTCTTGTACTGTCCTTACCAGGTCTTGGGGTATTTATTTGGTGTATTTTGTCCCTTCCCCTCTTTTTGTTAATCCAAGAGTGTATATATCCATTATAGTCGCTTATTATTACTATTTATCCTTATTTTTCTCTCTTCTATATATTATCGCATTACTCACTGTTCTGGGCTAGTTTTGGTTTACCTATTGGTGGGTCAAATTAGGTTCCATCATGACATATATTTTTAGGTCATGACAGTTTGGTGTCAGAAGCTAGTTTCATCGATATAATTAGTGAAAGAGAAAGGGTCTAGTAGAGTCCCATGGATCAGTATGATGACATTTGCATCCTATCTTCAAAAGGCTACAAGGCGTTCTGAGAAAAAACTTTACTTTCTTTGGTTTGTTATATAGCGTTGTGTCTATATTTGATTTTAGATTTATATTTGCTTCACCTTTTTATTGATGGATAGTATGAGGGCTACGATAGCAGAAAGAGAGAAGCCCTGAGCTTACACCTAGGTCACCCATTAGGGGCAGATACCAAGGTCAACCCTAAGGTTGAGGTTAGGCTAGAGTTGCAGTTGCAGCTTGAGAACACGCAAATGAGCCTTCACCTGAGCTGATTATTAATCCTAAGAAAGAGTTTTCACCTAAGGATCTATCACCACAACAATCATTGTGCTGGGGGTAGCCTAGGATCTACCAAGATTCATATCTTCATCTTTTCTCTGGGGTGCCCTGATTCAGTTACTGAGTATGGTTGGAGGTTAGCTGAAGAATGGTGCAAGACATCCGCTCAGAGGGAAGATCATGATGGACTTGGTACAGGAGCTTAACCTACAGTTGTAGTTCATAGAGTAAAGGCTCTATCTACACCAATAGTTCCACAGCTAGTAGCTATTTGGCACGTTATGTCTTTTGAGGTGGAGAAGATATTAGTTGATTTCTAAGATTAGCTTCATTATGATTTGCCGGAGTCCTAGGGGAGGATGCATTTGAGTTCCATACCAGCTATGAGGAGAGACTGTATAATTTGTGTTTGGTTTAGTCACATGGTGTAGATTACACCACATTTCATTTTGATAGAGCTATGAGGCAATGGTGGAGGGGATATATTAATTTTAAACTAGCAGGATCTCCTCTTATAACATAGGTTTAGTTATCTGAGACCTTTTTGGAGAAGTATATGCCTCACAGCATACGGAAGTATCTGAGAGATAGTTTACAGGGTTACAACAGGGTTCTATGTCGGTGGATAAGTATGATGCTAGATTTCATGAGCTAGCTAGACATGCTACCATGATTTTACGTACTGAGCAAGAGAGAGTGTGATGCTTTGTCAAAAGGTTGAGACTCCTGATTTGTATGGCTACCCAAAGTATGGTATTATTAGGTTTATTATTTGTGCACATTGCTGACCACGATCACAGTATGTAGGATTCACACCATAAGGCCAGTGGGGCAACAATAGGAGACCCCGTCATTAGGGCCATAATAGTGGGAGCCATAGTGGTTCACAACTTAGTGGTAGAGGTTTCAAGGGTTGGTATCTGCAACAACAACCATATAAGCAATAATGCAGTATAGTAGGCCTGTTCATGCAATGCTACAGATTGTAGATTGAGTCAGCCTAGGTACAGTGATTTTAGTGGCTAGGGAAGTGGTCAGCAATCGAGGGGTATTCAGTCAGGGTCTTCAGCCAAGGTGGCCATATGGGTCAACCATACTTTCTCATCACGTTAGAGTGTTTAAGTCCTACTTTAATTATGGTGTTGGGGTTCTTATGGAGGTACTCAGGCAGTTAGAGCAGGTGGTCAGGTGGGCACCTATTTCGAAGGCAGGCGAGGTCATCTATGTGCTTGTCTTAGTAGGCTAAAGGCTGAGGCTTTAGATATTTTATTATATGTATGATTTTGGTGTGCCATCAACAGGCTTCTATATTATTTTATCCGAGATCCACTTATTTTATGTTTCTACTTATTATGCATCTCAGTTGGGATTGTCTTTTGAGCCATTATCTATGCCTATGTGTGTAGCTACTCCAGTGGGTGATTTTTTAGTAGTAGATCATATGTATAGATCTTGTGTTGTGATTATTTGGGAGTATGACGCTCGAGTCAATCTTATTGTACTTGATATGGTTGATTTCGACATGATTTTTGGAATAGACTTGTTATCCCCTATCATGCGATCTTCGTTTGCATTACAAAAATAGTTACCTTAGCTATGTCTGACATAGCCACAGTTTTGTGGCAGGGTGCTTATAGTCGCACACCGATAGGGATTATTTCTTATATTCAAGCTAGAAGACTGGTATCGAAGGTGTGTATAGCTTATGGAGCATATGTTTGTGATGTTAGTATTAAGAGTCCTTTGCTTGACTCTATCCCTATAGTCCGTGAGTTTCCTGATGTCTTTCCTACCAACCTACCTAGCCTTCCTAATGGGAGTGATAGAGACTTTGCTATGATCTTGAATCGAGCACCTGACCCATTTCTATCGCACCTTATCATATGGCTCTTGCTGATCTAAATAAGCTAAATGTTCAGCTGTAGGATCTTCTAGGTAAGTAATTTATTAGGCCAAGTGTCTCGCCTTGGGGTTCTCTTATTCTGTTTATGAAGAAGAAAAACAAATCTATGCCTATGTGTATTGATTACAAGTAGTTGAATAAGGTGACATTGATGAATAAGTTTCCTATGGACGTATCAATGATCTATTTGACAAGCTAAAGTGTGCAACCCATTTTTCTAAGATTGACTTGTAATCTACCTACCATTAATTGAGGATTTCGGTGGAAGACATCCCTAAGACAACCTTCAAGATTTGCTATGACCATTACGAGTTCTTGGTGATGTCATTTGGGTTGATTAATGCCCCAACAATGTTCATGCACTTGATTAACCATCTGTTCAGGCCTTGTTTGGACTCCTTCATTATTGTGTTTATTGATGACATCCTTGTTTACACGAGGAGTAGGGAGGGACCGAAGCAACATTTGAGGATTGTGCTCCACATTTTAAGAGATTAATCACTTTATGCCAAATTCTCAAAGTGAGTTTTGGCTTGAGTTTGTAGCATTCTTGGGGTACGTGGTGTCTAAGGATGGGATTATGGTAGACCCAACAAAGATTGAGGCAATTCATGATTGGTCCAAGCCCACAACTCTGACCGAAGTTTGTAGCTTAGTTGGGTTGGCAGGCTATTATAGATGGTTTGTTAAAGGTTTTTCCTCTATTGTAACACCAATGAATAGATTGACAAGGTAGGAGGTCCCATTGAAGTGGTACGATGAGTGTGAGTCGAGCTTTTTGAAGCTTAAGGCTTTAATCACTTTAGCTCCTATTCTGACTCTTCCAGTTGAGGGCAAAGGTTTTATAGTATTTTGTGATACTTCTAGTGGTGGTTTGGGTTGTGTTCTGATGTAGAAGGGACTATTTATAGCATATGCGTTGAGACAACTAAAGGTGCATAAGCGCAACTACCCCACTCATTATTTGGAGTTAGTGTTGATGGTTTTCACATTTATGTTTTAGAGGCATTACCTGTATGGTGTTTGCTATGAGATATTCACCAACCACTGTAGTCTTTAGTACATTCTGACTCAGAAGGATATTAATTTAAGACAACTCAAGTGGCTTGAGTAGCTGAAAGACTATGATCTTTTTATTTTGTACCATCTGAGCAAGGCGAATACGGTAGCGGATGCCTTGAGAAGAAAGGTGGTAAATATAGGGATCTTGGCCTTTCTTTCAGTTTTGGAGCGACTCTTAGCCTCAAACATTCAGTCCTTAGCCAATAGGTTGATTTGACTTGAGATTTCAAACCCCATGAGGATTCTCGCTAGTGTTGAGGTCATGTCTACCTTGTTGGAGAAGATTTTAGATCGATAGTTAGAGGATATTCAATAGTGTGGCATTTGAGATTAGGTATGGAGGGGTTAGTCCAGGAGGTTAACCTTAGACTTAGAGGGTATTTGAGATTTTATGGTCACATTGTGTTTTGAGGGATGGAGGTTTTATTTAGTTGATACTTCAGGAGGCCCGTAGCTCCAGATACTTTATTCACCCAGTGACATACAAGATGTATAGAGACATGAGATAACATTAATGGTGGAGCAATATGAGGAGTAATATAGTGGACTTTATGGCTTGGTGTTTATCTTGTTAGCATGTGAAGGCCGAGCATTTGAGACCAGGTGGACTGCTTCAGAGGCTACCCATTCTAGAGTGGAAGTGGGAGCGGATAACTATGGATTTTATGGGTTGTTTACCTCGTACTTCCTCTTGGTTCTGATAGCATTTGGGTCATTGTAGATCGATTGACCAAGTGAACACATTTCCTACCTATTCAGTAGTTCTACAGTACTAAGTGGTTGGCTCGGATCTATGTTCAAGAGGTTTCTCGTCGTCACAGGTTTCCCATGTCTATTATTTTTGATAGAGGTTCCTAGTTCACCCCTAGATTTTGGAGAGCTTTTCAAGAGTAATTGGGAACCTAGGTCAACCTTAGCATAACTTTTCATCCCCAAACTGACGTTCAGTTTGAGAGGACTATTCAGGTTTTGAAGGATATGCTTTGAGTTTGTGTCATGGACATTTGAGGTTACTGGGCGCAGTTTCTTCCCTTAGCCGAGTTTTCCTACAATAAAAGCTACCATTTGAGTATTCATATGTCACTATTCGAGTATTCAGATGGCACCACCCCATTATTTCCTATTTGAAGTTGTGGTGAACTTCTACCTTCAGATAATGTCCTGTCATCCTCTAAATTTTTGTCTTATTTTCTTTCTTAGATAGTGTTTTATATCAATTATGACATTCTGTATTATAGTCGCCTTGTACTTGTGACAACTGAGTCTTGGATTTTGAGTAGTACCATTCTATTTTTATTTAGGTTGACTTTGAGCTATTATTATTGAGTGATCATCAAGTTATTATACTATTTTCCTTATTTTTAGTTGCTTTTGTTTATTGAGTTAGGCAGACCTACCACAAATATGTGGGGTAGTTACCATCACAACACTTGGGATTTTGGGTCATTATAGAAAACCAAGTCCTATTAGAATTGCTTTCCTTAACCGATTTCTTCTAGTTTTTAGTGCAAAAATTGGTGGAGTATTTTCATCAAACTTCACACATATCCAAAGGTCCCAATTCATGTTTCTGTAATTGATACTATTTTAATGTAATTACTGAGAATAACTCATGCCAAATAGCAATCACTGCAGAAAGGTGTTTTCAACAATTAAGCTACACAACTGACGAACTTGATTTGAAGATGATTTTTTTTTAAAGTTCTTTAGTGGTTAAGTCTTGATTCATTGTTCTTACGTTTAACGTATTTTGCATTTGGGAAGCATTTTCATAGGTAAAACAAATATGGAGATTTTTTTTTCATTTTTAAGATAAATTTTACAATCTTGAAATGTTACCTAAAATTAAGTTAAAGAGGTTAAGGTGCTAGTGTTGATATTTAAATATGGTTCGCCGTAAATTAAAGTAACATCTTTGAAGCCCCTATTTTATCCGATTTTTGAAAAAATGGTTTTTACTTAGATTATTTCAAAAATATAAAGAAATTTTAAAACATTTTTATAATCACAGAGTCTCCACTTATTTTTTATAAAGAAATTAACAAAACTTAAGGAATTTTTTTAAAGACTTAAAAACAGAAATAAATCTTTTAGAGTACAAAAATTAGGTATGAGTTTAAGTAATGTCTTAAGAAAGTTTTTAAGGCACTTAGGAACATCCATTAAAATGGTTGACGAAAATTCTTGACTAACATAAAATAAGGTTAATTTTCCAAAGAGTTGATTTATTTGAAAACAATGTAAAAATTTGAATAAGAAATTCTTGTAAAAATTTACCCTTTATTGACTATCTTTAAAAAGTTGATAAGAAAATCTAGTCAATATATTAAAAAAGAATTTTTTTTTTGAGACATGCAATTTTTTAAATCAAATAAAATGTCACACCCCGAGTTCCAACAAGGCATGATTGGCACCCGAAGTCGATATGGCCCGAGAGAACCAATCTTTGCTCATGAACCATCGTATGCATGTCCTCGTATAAATCTTATTCTTGCTTATGCAACTATGTGGAAACCATAAACATGGAAACATATGCCATAAGTATATATACACCGTTGGAGCCATTACGTCGAACTGAACTTACACCTCTTTCATTCATATACCCACATATGTCCACAAAAGCCTCTAACTGATGCATTTACAAGACCATCTAAAAGTCGGGACAAGTCCCCGCTTTATACAACATTTACAACATCAAAACACTGAACAACTGTGACTCGAAAAGTCCCGAAGCAACTGGGGCTCACCAAAAATCTGCAAATACTGTCGACCTACTGTGGAGGTCTACTAGTACCTGCACCTGCAACAAGTAAAGTAAGTCCCCAAGAGGGGTCAGTACGAAGAATGTACTGAGTATGTAAGGCCGTAAGAAAATTGCATCAATACATAAGAACTTCGGTGGAAATAATCATAAGAGCAAACTCTATATGTGAAACCATGTACCTTTTTTTTTTTATTATTATTATTATTTTCGATCATTCAATCATATTCTTGGTTGACTACATCCACTCTTTGGTGGGTTAATAACTAATATGTACACCTTTCTTCATTTCTTACTTTTGAGTGATTGATAAATGGTCATCATGAAGGCGTGTTCTTTCACCCCATGGCTACACTCATAATATTAGGATCGTCATCATACATAATAACAACAATAGTGAAAATAATTAATGAACGTGAATAAACTCTCTTTAGCTCATTACTTTTGTTGAGATAGTTCTCTTAGAATCTACAACATCATGACAACTTAAGAACTTCCGTCCATAAATAAGAACTAGGTGGGTCGTAATTCATCTAGGAGTAAAACACATATGCATAACAATATAAATCAACCTTAGTTGTAATACTATAGAACCCCTTTAGAATAGAACACTTTTGGAACCTTAGCATAATAAACAATGAAGAAGACACATGTGAATAGCAACTGCTCACCAACTAGAGATGCGATACCTTAGAACCTTATAGAACTTTTAGCATACTAGCCAATGATCATGAGTCAACGAATGGACGTGAGTCATATAATTCACCATTTACCAATGAGTAAGGTACATGTGAGTAATATTTTCCATCTACCGAATACGGAATACCACTTTGGAATCGTGTCTACCCTACATCTATGATTTTCCTGTACTTTTGCCCCCAACCAACATATGCAACTTAATTTCTTTCTCTTGAGAGATCGGTGTACTAACTTGCACATTACTTCCTTTATTACCCATATGAGATCATCACCTTATAGGTGGCATATAATATAATACCGTTCATCACCTTATAGGTGGCATATAATATAATACCGTTATAATATCATAGCATAATATTGGGATTATACCATCTTGAACTTTTACCCTTTAGATTGATCCATACTTATTAAAATATAAAGTAACCATGTGTGCATTACTTCTTTACAGTCTTATTCCCTTTTCATAGTTATGAGAGTGATACATTATACCTCATAAGATTGATACTTTAACTTGTGTGAGATTGATACATTGATAATCATAACTTTAGATGAAACTTTGGGTCAATAATCAATGAGTGAGAGACATGTGAATAAACATTATTGGAAACACAATATCATTTGAAACATAACACCACCGGAACCATTGGAACAATAATCAATGAACAATACATATGAGTATAACCACTATTGGAACTTTGGAACATAATCTTATTGGGATTTTGGAACATGAACCATGAATATGAGACATGAGATTCATACTCGATCAATGAGTAGAAACATATGGTAGTGACCATTGACAACCGGATTTAGGATACCTTAGCACATTTCAGGATGGGACAAGCGTAATGTCAATGTGAATACTATTTGCCACAGAAAGATACGGACAGAGTAACCTTACATACCTTCACTTCCAAGTATGAGTACACGAGTATATATATAAGCACAACAGTCCAGCTCCTTCCTTATGTTTCACTCTACAACACAAGTTCATAATGGAACTCTAGTTAACAACTATTTATCGTACAAGTGTACAAAATGGCAATGAGCTATATGACTGCCACATAACTTCATTTCACTCATTAAAATACACCCCACTGAATTATCATACCAACAACACCATAATCATGCCACACATTGACCAAGATATCATACATCTATAGCATTTCACACCAAACTTACCCTTTACGCTTCCTCATTATCATTCCATCACAATTACCCTATCAACTTGCCTCATAATAACTTATGAACCATCATACATACTTAAGATAGTCCAACATGCCTCCATACGACACTTTAAAGTCATTAAAATTACATCACAAGTTGATAATTACATCCATGAAGTTATAGGGGTTTCGGGGGGCCAAAGGGATGCAAAAACAAGCAATTCGGAGTTTTGGGCCGATCCGCTAAGCCACCTGCGCCATCAGGTGGATGAACTGCATCCGCAGGTGACCTTTGGCAGTAGCCAGAGGCACCTGCGTTGGCACCTGCGCCCGCAGGTGCTTCGTCTGCGAGGGCGGGTGCCCGTTTCAGCCAAAAAGGGTCTCTTTTGGGTCTTTTAATGCAATGAATGGTCCATGATCATAACTAAACTTATTTTAACATATTTTTGATCATCTTATATGCCAAAAATCAGCCATGGTCTCACAACACACATAAACATCACCAAAACGACACTTTACGGTCAATACGTCACCAAAACAATAACCAATTTCACAATAGAAATTCCAAACATTATACACCATGAAAAAACAAGGAAATTCTATAATCACATCTCACATGTAATTATTAACTCCATCATGTTCACTTCCTTTAATACCATAAGTCCATGTTCAAGTTTACAAGGCAAAATCATCCTCCGATTTAGCAAACACATGTTGTTTTACACATAGTGAACTTCTCACACTTCACCAACATAACCAACATGATATAAACCATCTCCCATGCATAAAATATATTAAACCATAATAATAAACACTTACCAATACTCACCAAGTGATGATCTTTGGCCAAAAGGATGAGAGCTTAGGGTTTGTGGAAATATTGAGAAAATTCTAGAAAGGCATAGGTGTCCAAATGAATAAAATTCTGATTTTTGGCTCTATTTATAGCCCCTTTAAGTCACTCTTTATCCAAACACTTGGTCCAAAAATAATGTAAGGACTTGTTCTTTCAAGAATGGGTCAAGAATGGGTCATTTTGCCCCATTGGGCCAAGTCTTTCTTATGATCTTTGGGCCTCATTTGGCCCAATGGCTCAAGACTCATATAAGCCCCAACAAATAATTGCATAATTCTTCAAATCTCTCATGTTTAATTAATTCCCTAAATGTACACGTAGTCGTATAGGTTCGACAACATATGGGGTGTTATACCTCCCATGAGGGTCTAATCCCATGTACTAGGCCCAATATCCATTGCCTCATCAATAACATTACACAATACATACTTTTGGCTCTCGACACTTAAGTAACCATTGTTCAACGTCATCAAATAGGGTTTGATAGGTACGGGGTGTTACATAAAATTTAAAGGAAATCTAATCTAATGATAGGACCTTTTGAAAAACGCTAAAAGGGAAGCCCGTTTATCACATCCCAAAAATCTAGGTCATGATGACACCTACTAAAACTCACTTATAGGTATGTCAAATCCAAATAGCTTTGCACGAGGTGGACGTTAGAGATGATAACTCATACTAGGATCTGCATCAGGAAAAAAGATGTAGAAGTGTAGTATGAAGAAAAAAACACATGGCACTCAGTAGGCATCATAGGCCGACTGAGCTCAGATAAGGTTTAAATATAACAAAATGTGAAAGTAGGCTAAGGCTAAACATGAGAGGGTTAGAAAAACGAAAAGATAGGGCATATATAGACTATCGAGAAAAGATGTAAGTAAGTAGACTTCCTCAAGTACATAGTAATAATCTATCTACAAGCTAACCAGACCCTCATAAGCCTACAAGGTATAAACAACAAATAATATAACCCAATTGGTCCTCATAAGCACGACAGACATAAATAACAAGCAATACTAGCTACAAGCAGTGAATATGAATAGATAAGTGCACATGGATATCGTTTAATGCAAAATGAGATAAATGCCATAGCCAACAATATCGTGTACTAATTCTCCAGCATATGTGGGTCACAAAGGAAGGACCCATGGGGGAGTTGCGATATTTGTATACCAAGACGAAACTCAAACCAGGGCATCCAAATAATAATAAGTGATATCTGGTGCCCAAACTCGAACAGACTAAAAATGTCTATTTTGCCTTTTTTAAATCTTGCCTCCAAATAAAACACCCCTCAAAGTCATTGGTAAAACTGAAACCTTGTTTCTGAGACACAACAACCATATACCATGAATATACAAGAATAACAAGTGTAAGTAAAGCAAAAAACCAACCGATCCACCTGTATCCTGCCAGAATAACAAGTAAAACAGTAACCCAGGGCTATCTCATTATAAAAGGGCATTATAGCAAAAATGGGTCCTTGTCTGATTATTTTTACAACCCGCAAGCCTACAAATCCATAATATCTAGGGGTACACTACCTAGAGGGCCAATATTACAGTAAGAATCCCTGAAGAACCAGACCTAAAGAAAAAAAATACCTGTACCTAGGATAAGACTTCCATTAATAGTCATGAAACTAGTAAGCATTCCAGACCGATCATCAAGTGAGAAGTGACTACCCAAACTATGATCTAAAAGTGGAATCCTACTCTAAGGACACTATGTAAGCTAAAAGTCCTTGAGATGCCACGATTATACATTACACAACCATGAAGTCCCACTTCTAATAAGTAAATCATCATACATATACCTCAACCGAGCTAAATCTAAAAGTAGGCAAGCTGTAACTTAAATGGAGGCCAAATGACGCGCTCTCAATCAACTACTCTAGGGATTTTCTTTTTTGGAAAGACTCCAACTGGTCCCACACTATTAAAACAAGATCTTACTCATTAAGACATGAAATACAACACCCATATTATAATTTTTCACACTAGGCTAAAAATCTGTTGAAAAATTGGCCCATGCGCCCCGCTAATTAAATTCAAAAATTGAACATGCAATAAACTCCCTTACGGGACAAGGAACACATGCTCAAAATTTGAGCAAGATTGAAGTCCAAATTGGGGCTAAAAACAACCTCAAAATATTAAGAAAAACACGATCTTGTGCAATGAGTTTCACAGAATTTAGGTTGGAATTCGACAACGAAATTAATGGAAAATGATCAAAAGAATTGGAGTTAGCTTACCTTCTGATAGATTGATGAAATTAACAATTTCCAAGCTCCTCCAACTCAACACTATTGAAAAATTGACTTAGAAATGGTTTGTGGAGACAAGTATTTATATTACCAGGGTCCCTTTATCGCGTTCATAGGACCCCTGGCATGGTCGCGAGGGTCTACGGGATCAGACCATCATGAATGTGATGGTCCCTTAATGAATGCAAAGAACGGCCTGGCTCAAGTCTTATAGACCCTTTATTGCAAAATCAACTGGCCTATAGCGATTACAAAGGTCAATAAAATTTGACCTTTGCTAATGTGATAACCTTGTTTGGAACGCCAAGAGGTTTTGTGCACCAGTAATTTCCTAAGGATTGAAATTCTCAGAATGGGTCATTGTGATTCATTTGGAACCTTGAGCATGCAAACCAAATATACTATCCTACTGGGAATGTCATTTCAGACTCAACAAAATTAATGAAATTCCCAATAATGGTTGTTTTGATGAAATATTGGCCTAAGACCACTCATTTCTATTTTAACTAAAATCCACCCAATAGCCTTAAATGTGTTCGGAAGCCTCGAGACCTGAATGAAAGGCTCCATAGCAAATAATACATGTTTTGGAGTTAATACAACATTCAGAATTCTCATTTGAGGTCATTTACTAAAAGGTTTGACCGAAGTCCTATTTCTCAACTTCAAAAGCTCTAGAATAAGAAAATTGGCTTAAAATTTAAACGAACTACTCGAGAACGAAATCGCCAATCCCAGCAAGTCATAAATGAGATGTAGCAGCTATAGGAAAACTTGAAATACAAAAAATGAATGAAATAGAGAAAATGACCTGGAGGGTGATCACAATATCCACTACTAAAAGGACTTTTGTCCTCAAAAGTCAAGGTATAAGAAGTGCCTAAAAGCTCAAATAAGTGAGGATACTTGAACCACATGTCATGCTCGAACTAATAGGTAGCTTCCTTAATAGGACTGTACCTCTACTGAACCTTAATAGCTGGAATCTCTCTAGACCATAGTCGTCTTACATCTTTTGATAGAAAAGCAACTGGTTCCTCCTCAAAAGTCAAATGGTCATAAAGCAGGATTGAATTCCACTAGAGCACGTGAGACTCATGGGGAATATACCATCATAGAATCGATACATGAAAAATAAGATGAGTATCAGAGAATGTTTGAAGCAAAGACAACTCATAAGCCACATCACCTAGCCACTGCAGAATTTTGAATGGACCAATATACCCAGGGCTGAGCTTGCCCATCTTCGTAAACCTCATCATGCCCTTCATGGGTGATACTCAAAAACACACCGGATCACTAACTCTAAACTCCAAGGATCGAAGCCTACGGTCATCATAATTCTTTGTCCTACTCTAAGCTTCCTATAGCCAGTCAAGAATAACTCTAACCCTATCCAACAAATTATAAAGTCGGTCCGTACCACATAGGCTAGCCTCAAAGGCATCAAACCACCCAACTAGAGATCTACACCTAGTACCATGTAACACCACAAATGGAGCCATCTGGATACTCAAATTATAGTTGTTGCTATATATAAACATTGGCAAGGATAGAAACTAGTCCCACTAAACTCCTAAATCAACAACATAAGCATGCAACATATTCTTAAAAACCTGAATAGTCTGCTCAGACTGGCCATCGGTCTAAGGGTGAAATGTCGTGCTGAGTTCAACATGGGTACCCAACACCTTTAGAAAAGACCTCCAGAAGTTAGAGGTAAACTAGGTTGCTCTATCAGAAAAAATGGACATCGAAAGCCTGTGCAGATAGACTATCTCTCAAACATATATTTGAGTCAACCTCTCTTAACTATAGGACATCTAGACCAGTAAAAGGAAAGTAGACTTGGTCAATCCGTCTATGATGACCCAAATAGAATTAAATAAAACAAAAAGTCTGTGGAAAACCAATCACAAATTACATAGTGATCCATTCCTATTACCTCTCAAGAATGGGTAGCCTCTGAGTAAAACCATCGAGCCTCAGGTGCTCAAATATTACATGCTGACAGTTCAAGCACCAAGAAAAACCCTTTTGTATATCTCTTCACCCTAGACCACTAATTATGCTATCTCAAATCCCTGTACATATTAGCTGCCACTAGATAAATGGAATATCTAAAATAATGGGTCTTCTACAATATTAGCTAAACCAAGCCACCCATCCCCCAAACACATACATGGACTTTAAAACTCAATACATCCTCCAGATCCATGGTGGCCTTCCTGACCTTTCCTTTCAACACCTGATTTCAAATCCCGCTTAACCTACCATCCTCAAATTATTGCTCTTAAATTTGCTCTATCAACATAGATATGGACTCAGCACAAGCAAGAATCCTCCCATGGTAAAAAATATCAAGTTGAACTAACCTATTGGATAAGGACAGAATGTCCAAAGAAGAAGTTGCTCTGAATCTGCAAGAAAGGCCAAACACACTATACTCACTGCCTTCCAGCTCAAGGCATCTGCTGCTATAATGTCCTTATCTGGATGGTAAAGAATAAAGATGTCATAGTTGATAAGTAACTCCAGCCACTAATGCTGCCTCGAATAAAGATCCTTCTGGCTGAGAATATGGTTCAGGCTAGATGGTCAGTGAATATCTCACAATGTATACCATACAAGTAATGCCTCCATATCTTAACCGCAAGAACCACCATCATCAACTCTAAGTCATGGGTGGGGTAGTTACACTCATGCGCCATTAATTTTCTAAAGCATATGCTGTCACTCTACTATGATACATCAGAACGCATCCCAAATCGAACCCAAAAGTATTAAAATTAACTATAAATTCATAGCCCTCAACTAAAACTGTCAGAATTGTCAATAAGGCCTTGAGCTTCAAAAAGCTCTCCTCACACTTATTAGACCACTAGAATGGGACATCCTTCCTATTAAATATATTCAATGGCACTATAATAGAATAAAACCTCACAATGAAGCATTTGTAGTATCCTGCTAACCCTATGAAACTATGAACCTTAGTTGGAAAAGTCGGCCTAGAACAATTACAAACTGCCTTAATAATTGTTGGGTCTATAATTATCTATTCATTTAACACCACGTTCCCCAAGAATGCTATAGACTCAAGCCAAAACTCACACTTTGAGAATTTGGTGTGGAGTTACTCATCTCTTAATGTTTGGAGCGCAATCCTTAAATGCCACTCGTGCTTCTTTGTACTCCTCGAGTAGATAAGAATATCATCAATAAAGATAATTATTAAATTGCCCAAATACTTCTTAAACATGTGGTTCATCAAGTCTATGAGTGTTGTTGAGGTATTGGTCAACCCAAAATAAATCACCAGGAACTCGTAATGGCAATAACGAATCATTAAAGTTGTCTTAGAGATGTCCACCACCCTAATCCTTAAATAATGGTAGCCAGATCTCAAGGTAATCTTCACAAACATAGATGCACCCTAATACTGATCAAACAACTTATCGATATGCAATATCAGATATTTATACTTAATGGTCACCTTGTTCAAGTATTGGTAATTGATACACATATGCATGGTGCTGTCTTTTTCTTCACAAATAGTATCGAAGAACCCTACATAGAAATACTTGGCCTAATAAAACCCTTACCTAGATAATTTTAGAGCCTCCCTTTAAGCTCTTTCAACTCAACAGGAGCCATAAAATATGGCAAAATTGATATAGGCTAGGTGCCCAGCTCAACATAAAAAGAAATGTCAATATCATGCTCAGGTGAGAGGCTGAGATGATTGGTACATCACAAGCCTAAGGAAAGCATCTTCCCAAACCTAGGATAAGGCTTCTAAACTCAATACCAAGGCCCTAAGCATGCCAAATTAAGTCCTAAAGGAGAAACAACTTCCAGCCTAGGAGAATTTATGGCTGAAATCTATCCCTAAGGCCCCTAATCGGCTAAAATATTTAGAAATCTACTAAAAACTAACCAAACCATAATAACTCACCAAGAATTAGTAAAACACCATACCAATACCATAAAGGTTCTAAAGAAATATAAGCCTAGCCTACCTGGACGCCGCCGAAGGAGCTCGAAATCCTCTAAATTGGAGCTTTTCCCTTCTTAGAAGTTGCCGACCTCTACCATGTTAACAAATTAATAATCTTTGCATCAAGAAAAGAATAAAAATAACTATATTGCCAATTTATGCTTTGGTTCAGAAATTGAGCTAAAACTCAAATAGTAAGGCCCACCAATAGAATTGAGAATTGAGTCCATCACAAGGTCCCTTTTATCTCAAGGATCACTTGATCCAAAATTGAGCATTATACAAGCTTAAAAAATGCCCCAATAATAGTGGAAAAATCAAGAACAAACTAGAGAATTTAATGGAAATTAGACCAAGAATTTATGAGATAATGACCAGACAATGATCACTTTATCAACCTCTAACTATTCCTAGTTTCAATTTTAGTTTCCCGAAAAATTGTTAAAGCTCTACAATCAACTATGGTGATTTTAGACTTGGAAGAATGGCTGAAAATGATGGGAGAATTATTCATACTGCCAGGGGTTTCATCATTACGATCGTGGGACCCCCTAGTAAAAGCATTAAAAAAGTGTAAATTGATACAAATGGGAAATAAATATGGGATAGAAGTGGAAATAACAGGCTAAGCTATGCAAATGTTGAAGATCGAATATAAATAACTCAAAAGTGGAAATAAATGCCTAGTTGTAATCTAACTGGCCCCCATAAGCTCAGAAGGTACACACAATGAAAAATAACCAACCAAACCCCCATAAGCATGGTGGGTGAAAGCAAGGACTAATACTGATATACGACCAAGTATAACAGTAAGGAAAGTAAAAACAAGCTAAGATGTATGACAAGCATATGGTATATCCTTCCTAATGCCATAATCATAAATCCTACTAGCCTCAACCTGATTTCAAACCAAACAACAATAATAACAAATGCCGAACTCGAACCAAAATAATTGGACAACAAACACTGTACCAGATGTCAGACTGAAACTAAAACTAATAGGTAAGAAATAGTAAACCAGGTGTCGGACTTGAACCAAAACTAGTTAATATGCCATACACTGTGGTAATCTGGGGTTCTGATTAACTCCAAGCCTAAATAGTCCTTTTGCCCATTTTATAATGCCAAATTTATTTGGAGAAAAAGATTCCATTTACTATGTTAAAAATTGTTATTTAAGGCCAAAATACTAGCATGCCAAGGATACTAAATCTAACGAGCATAGTATAGATTTTAAACAAACCCAATCCATGTAACAAGCTTCTCGAAATAATACTATAATCATTAATGACAAAAGAGGGCACTGGCCTAAGGCAACCTACCTTATAAAGGGCGATAAAGTCAACTAAAAGTCCAAGGAACCCATCTTAAGGCAAGCATCTACCCGAACCGAGGCTAGGGCTTATGTACTCAATTCAAAGGCCCTAGGTATGCTAAGGCTTCTATAAGCTTTGGGATTTGTTTAGACAACCGTGAACGCAAATGAACTATGCTGTCCTACAAAATTTTGAATTCCAGACTCAACAGAACCCTCAAAATTTCAAACAGAGGTTATTTTGACAAAAAGTGGGTCCATACCCAAGGTTCTATTTTTACCAAATTCCAGCCAATTGCCCAAAATGAGCCCAGAAACCTCGGAACCAAACCAAAGGTCCCCCTAGCCTGAAATCCATATTTTAGTGCTAAAAAAACTATCAGAATTGTTATCCGAGGTCGTTTACCTAAAGTTTTTAGCCAAGACCATTTTCTCAACTTCAGAAGGTTCAAAATAGAGAAACTATTAGATAAACAAAATGAATTGCCCAAAAACTGAACTGTCAGTCCCAGCAAGTCATAAATGACTTAGGGCAGATATAGGGAATCTCTAAATATAGAAAAAGCTTGAATAAGTGAAAAATGACCTTGAGGGTCATTATAACATCCACTATTAAAAGGACTTTTATCCATGGAAGTAAAGACTTAAGAAGTACCTGAAGTCTCAAACAAGTGAAGATACTGAATTTACAGATTATGCTCAGTATTCTAGGTAGCCTCCTTAACTATATGGTGTCTCCATTGAACCTCAACTATAAGAATCTCTCTAGAGTACAACCACCTAGTATATCTATCTAGAATAGAGACTGACTCATCTACGAAGGTCAACCTATAATCAAACTGTATCGAGTCCCATAGGAGCTTGTGAGACTCAATCGAAATCTAGCAGTGAAGTATCAACACTTGAAAAATAAGGTGAATAACTGAAAAGGATGGAGGCAAAGCTAACTCATAAGCTACCTCCTCAACTCTCTGAAGAATCCCAAATGGTTCAATATAACTATGGCTAAGCTTGCCCCTCTTCATGAACCTCATCACATCCTTCATGGGTGAAACTCAAATGAAAACCTGATCACCAACTCTAAATCCTATGGCATGAAGCCTACAGTCAGCATAACTTTTTTGCCTGCTCTAAGCAGCCTGTAGCCTTTCTTTAATAACCTAAAATCTATCCAACAACTCTCATAGCAAATTAGTACTTTATGGACAACCATTGAAGTCTCTAGCCAACCAACTGGAGATAGATACTGCCTACCATACAATGCCCTAAATGGTGCCATCTAAACTTTCAAATGGTAACTATCACTATAGAAAAACTCAATTAAGGCTAGAACTTGTTTTGACTGACATGCAAAGTCCATGACATGAGCTTGGAGTATATCCTTAAAAACCTGAATAGTCTACTCTAACTAAGCGCTAGTATGGGGATAAAATGTTATGTTAAGGTCGACCTGGGTACCCAATTACTCCTGAAAAGCACTCCAAAAGCTAGAGGTGAACTGGGAATCTTAATTAAAAAAATAAACATGGGGATCTAGTGAAGACGAGCTACCTCTTAAATATAAATCTGATCCAACCTCTCAACATTGTAGGAAGACTGAATAGGTTAGAAATGAGCAGACTTGGTTAATCATTTTACGATGACCCAAATACTATTTGAACCATGAGAAGTACGAGGCAAACCACCGAAAAAATCCATAGAAATCCCCTCCCACTTCCATCCAAAATGGGTAGCCTTTGAAGCAGTGCTCCTGGTCTTAAATGTTTGGCTTTTGCTTGCTGATAAAACAAACATTGAGCCCTGATATGTGCTATATCTCTACTCATACCACTCAACCATTAATGTTGTCTCATGTTTTAATACATTTTAATCGTCCCTTGGTGAATTGAGTATCTTTAGCTATGGGCCTCCTGAAGTATCAACTGAATCAAACCTTCTACCCTTGGAAAACAAATACAACCATAAAATCTCAAATACCCTCAGAGTCTAAGATAGCCCTCCCAAACTCGCCCCTCTGTACCTGATCACGAATACCACACAGCTGACTATCCTCAAACTATCGATCTTGAATCTACTCAAACAAGGTAGACCTGGCCTCAACACTAGCAGTAATCCTAATGGGTTTGAAATATCAATTCGAATTAACCATTTGCCTAGGGACTAAATTTCCGATGTCAACAAATGCACTAAAACTGAAAGAAAGTCAAAGGTCCCTATAGTCACCACCTTCCTGCTCAAGGCTTTCGTTATAACATTTGCCTTGCCCAAATAGTATAAATTAGAAAGATCATAGTCCTTTATCTATTCAAGCCACCTGCGTTGTCTCAAATTAAGATCCTTCAGAGTTAGAATGTATTGAAGATCACGGTGGTCTATGAATATCTCACAACAAACACCATATAGGTAATGACTCCAAAAAGTAAGCATAAAAACTATCACTGCCAACACCAAGTCATAAGTGGGGTAGATGTGATCGTGTACCTTTAGCTATCTCAAAGCATATGCTATAACTAGGACCCGCTGCATAAGAACACAACCCAAAGAAACATGATAAGCATCACAATATACTATAAACCTCTTGCCCTCAGTTGGAAGAGTCATAATCATAGTTGAAGTGAGTAAACCCCAAGATTTTGTTTTTTGTGTTTTCATGGTAGGGGTCTCACTCATGAAGAAGGTTGAGGGTCGGACATAGCGATCACATGGTGGGCACTACAATCGTGAAGGGTCTAATTTAGGTCCGGGTTGAGATTATGCTTCATGTTCGCGACCTATATGTCACAATCATGATTAGAGCAAACCATTCACCTATCCAAATTTGAGGGAAGTGCCTCGATCCCAAGGCATTATTTACAAAATAGTATACAAACCCTATTTTTTGCCTAAAACTGTATTTTAACCATTTTTAGAGCATGGGAGCTCATATTGAGGAAATTTCAAATTGGTTTTTGAGATATAAACCTTGGGTCAGTTCTTAAAACTTGTTTTCATCATTAGTTAATTATTAAATTATAAAATAATCTTCAAATTATGGGTTTTATACTTGAAATTTTTGGGGTTTTCTAATGAAGTGAAATAATGGTATTTCAATGATTTCTAACTTAATGTTTACTCCATTCTTATGGAATTTTAGATTTTGAACCCTTAAACTATGGGTAAAGTGGTTTTCTTCAAAAATATTAGATTTTACCTTTTATTATCGGTGTTAATTTAAAGATTATTTCAATATGAGTATCATTTGATTTGTATTTACGTGTTGATCTTATATTTAAAAAGATTTGGCCTTCTTTGAGGTGATTTGGGAAATGAGATCCATCATCTGATTCTTCAGACTATGGTTTTCCTTTACGAGTCTTCTTTTTGACAAGATAAGATTTGCCTTAACTTTTTTCTGAGGTATTTTTTTGCTATGTGCTAGTTTTCTATATATTATGAATAACTGGGGATTTAGGGGTCTTGTATAGATGAGATGGAGAGCATCAATGTATGTACCAGTGTTTGTTGAAGGGTTAAAAGTATTAAATTGAGTACCTTTACTATTCTCTCTACTTAATTATATAGTTATGGTAAATTGTGTTGATATGTGACTTAATTATCATGAATAATTGATCACGAGTATCTACTTAAGGTTTGGATCAGTGCTTAGTGGAAATTGATGAAAAAATTAGGGTTTATTAATTACTTAGGGTATAAAGAGATTATAGCTATAATTGAGAAATTTAGAAAGAGAAATTCTGACATGATTGTTATGTATTGTGAGAGGAAGTGAACTTCTGAACATACTTGTTAATGAGTATGTTTACCTTTTTAGAAGTTACGTCTAATTGAGTCATAATTGGGAAAACTGTAGGAAGCTTATCATGTAAATCATGTTATGGGTTAGATGAACTCTCAATATTTGTATTATTTGGGTTGGTTATCATTATTGTGATTCCCTTTTGGGGGCTTGTGTGAACTTATTATTGATTTAGGAGATTATTATCATTGTGATGCCTATATGGAGGCTTGTACTGACCTTATTAGTGTTTTATTATTTATTATTATGATGATGATGCCTATTTGGGGGCTTGTATCATAATTCACTGATATTTAGGAAGTTTTGGCTTATATACACTATTGATGAGTTAACGTTATACATTATTGATTTTATCAATGTCACGCCCCAAATCCCATAGAGGCGGACTGGCACCCAAAGCCGATATGGCCCAAGAGAACCAATCTTTGCTCATGTACATTCGTATGCATATCCTCGTATGAATCTTATTATACCTCATGCAACTATGCAGAAGTCATGGACGTGGAAACATATGCCATCTATATGTATATAAAACTTGGACGTTGGGGCCATCAAGTAAAAACGGACATTCATCTCTTACATTCATATACCCACATATGTCTACAAAAGCCTTTAACAAATACATCTACAAGACCAACTTAAAGTCGGGACAAGTCCCCGCTTTATAAAACATTTACAACATCAAAACAATTATACAACTATGACTCAGAAAGCCCTAAACCAACTGGAGCTCACCAAAAATCTGCAAATGATCCACAACCTACAGAGGAGGTCTACTAGCACCTGCGCCTGCAGCAATTAAAGTAAGTCCCCCCAAGAGGGGTCAGTACAAAGAACGTACTGAGTATGTAAGGCTCATAAGAAACCGCATCATACATAATAACAACAATGGCGACAATATAAGAGAAATAGTCAATGTGAATAAACCATCTTTCTGTATGTGAGGAACAATGTACATTACATTCTTTACTTCTTTTGCCTTCACAGTTATTCATCTTTATTGTTCTACTCATGCTAGGATTTTCTGTCGCACCTGGGATGAGATTAACCCATGCTAGGTACTTTGACCCCTGGGATGTTATATTAACCCATGCTAGGCTTTCGTGTCGCCCCTGGGATGTTATTAACCCATGCTAGGTACTGTGACCCCTGGGATGTTATAGTAACCCATGCTAGGCTTTTGTGTCGCCCCTGGGATGTTATTAACCCATACTAGGTACTGTGACCCCTGGGATGTTATAGTAACCCATGCTAGGCTTTCGTGTCGCCCCTGGGATGTTATTATGATATATTGGGATCGACCCATGCTAGGTATTTCTTCCACCCCTGGGATACCACCCAAGAATACTCATCAATTAAACATTAATTCTTTCTTTCCTTACTCTTTCTTTCATTCTAAAAGTGATACCTTTGTGATTGAAACATTCTTGAACTTGAAACACATACATACATTACTTCATGTCTTTACTCTTGTAAGATTGATACCTTTACTTGTGAGGGATAGATACATGAGCTTACACATTACTTCCTTCATTACTCTTATGAGATTGGTACTTCTATTTGTGACAGATTGGTACAAATATAATCATACTATTATTGGACTTTGGAACATGACGTGATTGGAAATGCTATTCAAGAATAAATAGATACTCTTTACATTTTACTCTCTTTGAGATAGTTCTTTTTAGTAGTTTCAACATTATGAGAGAATTTGGAATTTTAGTCAATGAATAAGAGATAAGTAAATTATAATTCGTCTAAGAATAGGACACATGTGAATAACAATATATGTCAACCTGAATTGATATACTTTAAAATCCCTCGGAATAGAACAAGCCCAATGTCAATGTAAACAATATGCTGCAGAAGGATACGGAAAGAGTAACCATAAATACCTTATCTTATCAATACGAATATACAATCCTATACGTGAATACAATATTCCAGCTCCTTCCTTATGTTTCACTCTACAACACAAGTACATAACGGAGTTTACATTAACCCCCAAATACCTTGCAAATGCATATAACGATAAAGAGTTTCATGCTTGCCCTTAAAAATGTCATTTCCCCCTTGACAATACCATTTATGAAATTATCATACCAATAATCCCACAATATTCCATACATTTACCAATACATGATAACCAATAACATGTCACACCAAATTCATACTTTCCACTCTCCATCAACACAACATCACAATTACTCCATCAAATCACCTCAATACACCTCATATCAACATATCGACCAAAATCCCATAATTTAAACTTATAGAAAAATAACAAGTTTAGTAACATAATCACACCATACATGTTGTTATTTCATCCATACCATGCACTTTCATCGAGACCACAAGTCGCCTTTCAAGTTTAATTCACAAAAATGACACATCTTTTATAAAAACACAGAAGTGCACCAGTTACACTTTTAGACATAACCATCATTATCTACATAGTCTACCATGCATATAATATATTAATCCATAAGAATAATCACTTACCCAAACTTGCAAATGAGTGATCTTGGCCCAAAAGGTGGCTTAGGGTTTGAAGAATATGCAAAATATCTCTTGGAGAATTGTCTAGAAAAACATGTGTGAGTTGTGGAATTAAAAATATTATTTATTTGCCTTTATATAGTACTTGGGGTCATCCTTAGCCAACTCTTAGCATTTAATGCAATTTCCATTTGGTCAATGGAAGAATGGGTCTTTTTGTTCCCTTTGGGCCTTGCATTTTGCCTCCATTTTAGGCCTCAAATTAGCCCATTAACACATATTATCCTAGCCCACTAAAATCAATGTGTAATCCATAATATATCACATGTTTAATTAATTCCATAAGTATCACAACAATATTTACTCACGAGATTCATGTTCGTAGCCTCAATCTCAAAATAAGAAATTCTATCCACTTATAGCTTCATTGAACATAATTCGCTAACATACTTGTGGCAAGGAACTAACCCCAAATCGGGTGCTAAACTTGCTCAAGATTAGCCCTACTATGATGGAATAATGATACCATAACCCAAAAGTCATCTTTATAGACTTAAAATCGTAGAAGAAATCGGGCCTACAGCACCCCGACACGCCCCCGGGCGCCTTAGACACTTAGAGAAAATTCCAGCTTTTGAAAGGTGCACAGGGGCGGCCTGGCAACCCCTTGGGCGCTACCCCTTGCTGCCTGTGCGCAAAAATTTTGGGCAAAAGCGGCCTGGCACGCACTCTGGCGCGCCTGGCCTATTTTTTTGAAAATTTTCGTTCTTCGACTTTTCTTTGCGGATTTGGTTAGATACTTCAAGTTCTACTCTTTAAATTACTTCTTACCATTAATATCCTTTGTTTGGAGGTCCTCCAAGCCTCATTTTTAACCCCAAAAATGCTCCACGAAGTCACAAGACACCTCCTACAAAAGTCTAATCACATGTACTAGGCCCAATATCAATTATCTCATCAATAACATTACAAAATACATACTTATGGCTCTCGACACCAAAGTAAACATTGTTCAATGTCATCAAGTAGGGTTGGGAAGGTACGGGTTGTTACATTCTTCCCCCTTTAGGAACATTCATCCTCGAATGTTAACAACATCGTCTCATGTACAACAAACGCATCTTTACGTTATACATACACTCATAGATACTTACTTATTCTCTCTCCACTCCCGCACTTTGATCTTTTTCTTCCGTTTGAAACAAATATGGGTACTTTGATTTCATTATTTCTTCAGCTTCCCAGGTAATTTCTTCGACTTGTTAATTTCTACAATGAACTTTTACGGATGTTACATCCTTATTTCTTATCCTCTTCACTTGTCGATCTAGAATAACAACATGTATCTCTTTCTAATGAGATCCCATTACCCCTTTCTTTAGTAATGCTTTTAAGAGTACTTAATCATCTATGATCACAAACATCTACTATACCATTACGATATGTGTCTTTAACTCTAATAAATTCACCAACAGGTGGAGATATTTCAATTGACTTAACTAATGACCCCGGTGTCCCATTAGATTTCATAGAAATCAATGGAGTGACATACGATAGGGTATACGTATCATTCAAAAATATGGATAATATACATATATCTTCATCAGGAGATGCCTCCACATTTTGCCGGTCCACTAGAGCATAGGTACAATTTTGGGATCTACTGGAACTAGCTGCTCCTCTAATATCTCTACCACAACCAATAGGCTGAACGCCTCTGCCTGGGGAGGGAACCGATGCTGATGATGCAACGGTTGATCCCGTAGGTCGTGCTATACCACTCGCGCCCCTTTGTGGGCATTCTCTCATTATATGCCCCGATGTGCCACACCAAAAACAAGTATTTGTCCCAAATCGGTATTCACCTAAATGATACCTTCCTCAATGCTGACACGGAGGACGAGAAGCTTCTACTGTCTGTGAACCTTGCACTCCACTACTCTGTACCGATTGACTACCGTTAAACCCTCAGAATTGGGGTTGAGTGCCTGCTATGGAATAAGAGAATGAGGGTCTTGACGGTAACATTCGAGGTCTAGATTCTCCTGGGGACACCATATACTACCCCATAGGTCTAACCCTTTTTGATGGCCCTTCCTCAGATTCCTGCGTCCTTCTTCTTTGCCTTTGGTCCTCCATTTTCTATACGAAAGCCTGAATTCTGGCGATGTCCATATCTCTGTTCAATGCTGCAATAGTACAGTCCCTCACCAAGTATGGCTCCAATATATCCACATATCGATGAACTTTGTCTGTCATTGTGGCCACTACATTTGGAGCATATAGAGCCAAAGAGTTAAACTGCAAACCGTATTCTCTAACACTCATATTTCCTTGACGTAAATTTAGAAATTGGTCTGCACGTGCCTCCCAGATCTCATATGGGAGGTAATGATCAAGGAATGTCATTTAAATTCTTTCGAACCAGCTGGGAGTGCATCAATACCGCTTGATCTTTTCCAGTCCACATACCATAATATGGACTCACCCTTCAATCCATAAGCTGATAGCTCAACTGTTTCTACACCTATTATGTGCATAACATCTAAGGCCCTTTGAATTTGGTCCATAAAGTCCTGTGGATCTACTTTCGGATCTGACCCTGTAAATATGGGAGGGTCTAATTTTAGAAAGTCCTGTGTCCGCCGACTAGCTACTCTAGCCACGTCATCTTCATTTGCCATTGAACCAGTTCGTCCCTGTGTTTGTGTAGCCACTAACAGAGTTAACATATGTATTGCATTTCTTAAATCCTGATCAGTGGCATCCATAGGCTGTTCTGCAGGTACTTCTCTACCTCTTGGCTCTCCTGGAGCTGGAAAAGGAGAGGAAGACTGCAATGCAATTTCAGCGTCAGCTCCACCTTGACTAGCTTAGTCAGGTGGTGATTTACTTGTGCCTTTACCGTCCAGCCTATCCACTTGTTTACCTTTGCCTCTACCTCTTCTTGTAATTGGCATTTTTACTATAAACAAGAAAACAAATTTCAATGATCAGATACGATTCCACTTACAACATTGGCTCTATTGTACGATCTTGAATGAAGAAAAGAAACAACTCCCAAATGTCCCATAGCCTCCTACTTATAAATGTGGTGCACAACACATCCATAAGCAAGACTCTACTTAGACACGGCTTTGTAAACACCCTTAGAACGACCTTCTCTGATACCACTTTTGTCACGCCCCAAATCCCATTGAGGCGGAATGGCACCCGAAGTTGATATGGCCCGAGAGAACCAATCTTTGCTCATGTACATTCGTATGCATATCCTCGTATGAATCTTATTATACCTCATGCAACTATGCGGAAGTCATGGACGTGGAAACATATGCCATCTATATATATATAAAACTTGGCCGTTGGGGCCATCAAGTCAAAATAGACATTCATCTCTTGCATTCATATACCCACATATGTCTACAAAAGCCTCTAACAAATGCATCTACAAGAACAACTTAAAGTCGGGACAAGTCCCCGCTTTATTAAACATTTACAACATCAAAACAAATATACAACTATGACTCAGAAAGCCCCGAACCAACTGGAGCACGCCAAAAATCTGCAAATGATCCACAGCCTACAGAGGAGGTCTACTAGCACCTGCGCCTGCAACAATTAAAGTAAGTCCCCCAAAGAGGGGTCAGTACAAAGAATGTACTGAGTATGTAAGGCTCATAAGAAACCACATCATACATAATAACAACAATGGAGACAATATAAGAGAAATAGTCAATGTGAATAAACCATCTTTCTGTATGTGAGGAACAATGTACATTACATTCTTTACTTCTTTTGCCTTAACAGTTATTCATCTTTATTGTTCTACCCATGCTAGGCTGTTCTATCACCCCTGGGATGAGATTAATCCATGCTAGGTACTTTGACCCCTGGGATGTTATATTAACCCATGCTAGGCTTTTGTGTCGCCTCTGGGATGTTATTAACCCATTCTAGGTATTGTGACCCCGGGGATGTTATAGTAACCCATGCTAGGCTTTCGTGTCGCCCTTGGGATGTTATTAACCCATGCTAGGTACTGTGACCCTTGGAATGTTATAGTAACCCATGTTAGGCGTTCGTGTCGCCCCTGGGATGTTATTATGATATATTGGGATCAACCCATGCTATGTGTTTCTTCCACCCCTGGGATACGACCCAAGAATACTCATCAGTTAAATATTACTTCTTTCTTTCCTTACTCTTTCTTTCATTCTAAAAGTGCTACCTTGTGATTGAAAGATTCTTGAACTTGAAACACATACATACATTACTTCACGTCTTTACTCTTGAGAGATTGATACCTTTACTTATGAGGGATAGATACATTAGCTTACACATTACTTGATTCATTACTCTTATGAGTTTGGTACATCTACTTGTGAGAGATTGGTACAAATATAATCATACTATTATTGGACTTTGGAACATGACGTGATTGGAAATGCTATTTAAGAATAAATAGATTCTCTTTACATCTTACTCTCTTTGAGATAGTTCTTTTTAGTAGTTTCAACATTATGAGAGCATTTGGAACTTTAGTCAATGAATAAGAGATAAGTGAATCATAATTCGTATAAGAATAGGACACATGTGAATAACAATATATGTCAACCTGAATTGATATACTTTAAAATCCCTCAAAATAGAACAAGCCCAATATGCTGCAAAAGGATACGGAAAGAGTAACCTTACATACCTTATCTTCTAAATATAAATATACAATCCTATACGTGAATACAATAGTACAACTCCTTCCTTATGTTTCACTCTGCAACACAAGTGCATAACGGAGTTTACATTAACCCCCAAATACCTTGCAAATGCATATAACGATAATGAGTTTCATGTTTGCTCTTAAAAATGTCATTTCCCCCTTGACAATACCATTTATGAAATTATCATACCAATAATCCCACAATATTCCATACATTGACCAATACATGATAACCAATAACATGTCACACCAAGTTCATACTTTCCACTCTCCATCAACACAACATCGCAATTACTCCATCAAATCACCTCAATACACCTCATATCAACATATCAACCCGAATCCCATAATTTACAATTATAGAAAAATAACAAGTTTAGTAACATAATCACACCATACATGTTGTTATTTCATCCATACCATGCACTTTCATCAAGACCACAAGTCACCTTTCAAGTTTAATTCACAAAAATGACACATCTTTTACAAAAGCACAAAAGTGCACCACTTACACTTTTCGACATAACCATCATGATATGCATACTCTCCCATGAATATAATATATTAATCCATAAGAATAATCACTTACAAAAACTTGCAAATGAGTGATCTTGTCCCAAAAGGTGGCTTAGGGTTTGAAGAATATGCAAAATATCTCTTGGAGAATTGTCTAGAAAAACATGTGTGAGTTGTGGAATTAAAAATCTGATTTCTTTGACTTTATATAGTACTTGGTGTCATACTTATCCAACTCTTAGCATTTAATGCAATTTCCATTTGGTCAATGGAAGAATGGGTCTTTTTATTCCCTTTGGGCCTTGCATTTTGCCTCCATTTTGGGCCTCAAATTGGCCCATTGACACATATTATCCTAGCCCACTAAAATCAATATGTAATCCATAATATATCTCATGTTTAATTAATTCAATAAGTATCACGACTATATTTACTCACGAGATTCATGTTCGTAGCCTCAATCTCAAAATAAGAAATTCTAGCCACTTATAGCTTCATTGAACATAATTTGCTAACATACTTGTGACGAGGGACTAACCCCAACTCGGGTGCAAAACTTGCTCAAGAGTAGACCTAATATGATGTCATAATGATAACATAACCCAAAATTCATCTTTATAGACTTAAAATCATAGAAGAAATCGGGCCTAAAGCACCCCGGCACGCCCCCGGGCGCCATAGACACTTAGAGAAAATTCAAGCTTTTGAAAGGTGCACAGGGGCGGCCTGGTATGCCCTTGTGCATTCCCACTTTCTTCTTGTGCCCAAAAATTTTTGGCAAAAAGTGACCTGGCATGCTCTCTGGTGCACCTAGCCTATTTTTTTGAAAATTTTCGTTCTTCGACTTTTCTTTGCGGCTTTGGTTAGATACTTCAAGGTCTATTCTTTAACTTACTTCTTAACTTTAATATCCTTTGTTTGGAGGTCCTCCAAGCCTCATTTCTAACCCCACAAATTCTCCACGAAGTCACACGACACCGCCTACGAAGGTCTAATCACATGTAGTAGGCCCAATATCAATTATCTCATCAATAACATTACAAAATACATACTTATGGCTCTCGAAACCTAAGTAAACATTTTTCAATGTCTTCAAGTAGGGTTGGGAAGGTACGGGGGGAAAAAAATATGAACCACCTTATTAAACCTTGGCTGAGTGACTGGCCAACAAGATCCATCATATGAGATTGTGAAACTCCATGATCAAGGAATGTGCCGACAAGATTGAATGTTTAGATTATGATTAGTATATGGGTTGCGAACCCCCCATGGGTCCTCTCCTGGAGGCTTATGTTTTGAAGGTATATACTGTAAAACACTTGCATCATACTCATTAAATGCATCATCATTATCATATTCATCTGGTGCATCATTATTATTATACTCATTTGATGCATCATCATTATCATCCTCATATAATGCATCATCATTATCATACTCATCTAATGCATCATCATTATCATACTCTTATGGTTTTTTTCTTGGCATGTACTTGATGATGGTTGGTATAGTGAGCGGATATAATTCTGTGCTGGTGAAGATCTTTCCTAATATGAGTTAGGCTACTATTTTTTATCATAAACCTGTACATGTCTAACTTATTTGAACTGGACTTGTTATCTTGTTAGTAATTTGTTAGACTAGGGTGGTCTTTTCTTGTGTGTAGGTCTATCTAGTTGATTTTGATGGTTGGTGTGGTAGTACTAGCCATCATTTTTTATTAGGTTCGATTGTGATGATGCTTGCTAAGTACACATATTTCGTACTCACCTTTAATTTTTTTGCAACCCTACGTGCAGTTGAGATTCTTTATCATGTTGTGGAGGTGGCTTACGAGCTGACCTTACCTCTGCGTCATTCGAATGTACATCCCGTTATTCATGTCTTGATGTTAAAAAAGTATAATTCTGATGGTTCTCATATAATTAGGTGGGATTGGGAAATTTGGATTAAAATTTGAATTTTAAGGAGGATCCTAGATCCATTTTAGATAGGCAGATCAGGAAGTTGAGATTTAAGAGTATTCATTCAATGAAGGTCTAGTGGAAGTATTGTCTGATTGAAGAGTTTAGGTGGGAGATAGTGTCAGACATGTATAGTAGGAATCCCCAGCTTTTGGATAGCTCATGTACCTTCCTTACTCTTACATTTAAGGATGAATGTATGTTTTAATGGTGGATGATGTAACAACCCATAGAATAAAATTTTGATTTTTATACATTTTGACCATTTTCCCTTCTCTGTAGTTGTTTGTTTGATATTGTAGTGAATGAGAATATTTGGCGTAGTTCCCGAAGTGATTGGTTATATTATGTTAAAGTTTTTTTGGAAGGTTTTGAACTTTGTGGAGTTGACTTTGGTTAATATTTGAAGATTTAGTAGTCATATGGGAACTATGTTAGCTCTGTTAGCTTTGTTAGTTCAGGAATGTCATTTTTGGGCTAGTAGTGATGTTGGTTTTTATCCGATGATTTTTTTGATGGATTTTGGGTAGTTGGTTGGAATGGTTTCATTGAGTCCAGAACGTCGATTTGGCCCAGTAGCATAGTTAATTTGTGTTTTGGAGGGGGGGAGGGGAAGGGGTTCTAAGGGTCATTTTTGAGTTTGGTATGTTTAGTAATAACTGTCCCCAGTTGATATCTTGTGAAACCGCTTAAGCAGACCTGGAGCCACTTCTGCGGAGTCGCATTAGTGGACAAGAGTCCACTTATGCGAGGCTAGACCAGCTAGAGATTGCCGCTTCAGATAGTGTGCGTGACTAGTGACTTCTACTCATACAAAAATCCAGCCACTTTGATGACCTCACACCTATGACCACATTTCAGCAAAAATAAAAATCGCTGGTAATTATCAGTGAGTTTTCCCCTTTTTACTCTATTTTTTGGTACCTCAATTTTTGAAGCTTTAGAACACGATTTTGGTTAATTCTAAAGGGTATATTAAAGATTTCATCATTGGGCATGTTTCGAAACCTATATTTTGGCATTTTCCAATCATTATTTTATGATTTCACCTATAAATCTTGATTTTCAACTTGAAAATTTAGGGTTTTCTCGGTAGAGTCAAAGATTGATAAATTGATTATTTCAAGGTCGCTTTAAACTTTTTTTTTTTGTTGAAAACATATATTTAAACTCCTTAAATTCTGGGTAAATCATTTATTTTTAAATTCCAGTTTTTCCCTTATGCGCTCGAGATTGACTTTTGAGTTGGCTTCTTAGACTCGGATTAGGAGTTTATCAATATGGGTATCTTTTGTTTATTAAGCTCAAAGATCCTACAACAAGGGACCTACTCTAAGTTAAGATAGTCATTTTTAGTCCTTTGTTGTTTGAGTCCTTGTAACTTTGCTATATTGTAAACCTATTCCTCTTATGAGAATCAAGGGTAACTGTCATTATTTCTCTTTTCTTATGAAGAAGTAAGTCAACTAGAGGTAGTTGATAGTTGTGCTAGAGTTACCCAAGAAGTGTCGACTAGAGTTAGTTGACTGTAAGTTATAGTTGGCGTGCTATAGTGTAGCTCGATGTTGTCATTAGTTCAAAGGAGGGGTTAAGAGGGTAGTCGTAGGATTATGAGAGAGAGTATGTAGTATAACCATTGCTCTTGTTCTAGTAAAATTTGTTGGTGAAAATCCTTTGAGGTAGGTCATGGTTTTAATCCCTTGAGCAAGGAGGTTTCCACAAAAATATCCTATTTTCTTCACTATTTTCAGTTGTTAGCACTCGTATTCTCTTGTCTTTATATTTTATATTAGCTCGTACATGATCGTTCAGAGTCAAGGACCTGGTCTCTTGACTAGTGGTGGATGCATATAAGACTTCATTTATGTTTTTGGGACTTTTAGTTTACCTTATCTCCCTTTTTAAGGTAGGTTGCCTTAGGAAAATACCCTCTTTTTACATAAATGAGTATAGTATTATTTAGAGAGACTTGTTACAGGGATTGGGTTGGTTTAATCCCTGTACAATGCTTTTTATCTTTGGTACCCTTGGCATGTTAGCATTTTAGCCTTAAATAGCGGTTTTTAACCAAGTAAACGGAATCTTGCACTCCTTTAATAAATTTAGCCTTATTAAATGGGAAAAAAGACTAGATAGGATTGGAGTTAATCATAACCCTAGATTACTACTGCGTAGGGCATGTTTATTAGTTTTGATTTGAGTTCAGCACCTAGTTTACTGTTTATTACTTGTTAGTTCAAGTTTGAATCCGATATCTGGTATACTATTTGTTGTCCAATAGTTGTAGTTCGAGTCTGGCATTTTTTATTATTGATCTTTGGTTTGAAATCTAGTTGATACCAATAGGATTTATGGTTATGGTTGAAGGAAGGATATACGGTACACTTATCGGACATCATGGCTTGTTTTTACTTTACTTATTGTTATACTTGGCCTTATATTAGTATCACTCCTTGCTTTTTCCCATCGTGCTTATAGGGTTTGGTTGGGTTTATCTTTCATTATGTGTATCTTCTATGCTTATAGAGGTCCAGTTAGGTTATATCTAGGCATTTATTTCCACTTTTGTGTTATTTATATTTGATCTTCCTATTTTTCTTAGTTAAGCTAATTATTTCTATTTCTGACCCTTAATTATTTCCCTTTTATATGGATTCACACTTTATTTATGCTTTTACTTTAATTTAACTAAATTGGCCGATGATTCCTACTGATTTCCCCATGTTTTGGTTCTCATACTACTCTTTTGCATCTTTTCCCTAATATAGATCCTGGTATGACCCATCATCGTTGATGATTCACTCGAGCTGAGTTGTGTATTGGGGATTGGCATGAGCTTTTAGTGTTAGCTGATCCTTCTCCTTATACTTTAGTAGTAGAATTATTTTATATATCTGGAGACAACTTGTATATTTTAGCACTTATCTAATAACTTTTTGTATAGTGGCTCTTGTACTATACATACCAGGTCTTGGTGGGATTCATTTGGTGTATTCTGTCCCTTCCCCTCTTTTTGTTATTTCATGAGTGTATATATCCATTATAGTCTCTTATTATTACTATTTATCCTTATTTTTCTCTCTTTCATATATTATCGCATTATTTACTATTCTGGGCTGGTTTTGGCTTACCTATTGGTGGCTTGAATTAGGTTCTATCATGCCATAAGTTTTTGGGTCGTGACAGTTTGGTATCAGAGACTATTTTCATCAATATAACTGGTTCAAGAGCAAGTGTCTAGTAGAGTCCCACGGATCCGTATGATGACGTCTGCATCCTATCTTTAAAAGGCTATAGGGCATTCTCAGGAAAAACTTCACTTTCTTTGGTTTGTTATATGTATTGTGTCTATATTGTTTATAGATTCTCATTTGTTTAACTCTTTTGTAGATGTCTAAGATGAGGGATACAATGGCAGAGGGCGAGGCCCCGAGCTTGCAGCTTGGTCACCCGTTAGGGTCAGTGATCGAGCTCAATCCCAAGGTCGAGGTTAGGCTAGAGTTACAGCACCAGCTTGAGGATAGGCCAATGAGCCTTCACCTGAGCTGATTATTAATCCTAAACAAGAGTTTGCACCTAAGAATTTACCACCACAGCAGCCATTGGGCTAGGGAGCATCTTAGGATCTACCAGGATTCATATCTTCATTTATCCTCTGTGCATGATACCCTGGTTCAGCTACTGAGTATGGTTGCTAGTCAGCCGGCGGATGGTGCTAGACATCCGCTCAAAGGGAAGATCAGGGTGATATTGTTATAGGAGCACAACCTACAGCTGCGGATCATAGAGTAAAGGTCCTATCAACAACAATAGTTCATTATCTAGCATCTGTTTGGCCAGTTATGACTTCTGAGATGTAGAAGTTACTGGGTCAATTTCTAAAATTGGCTTCACCGAGATTAGCTGAAGTCCCAAGGGAGGATGCATTTGAGTTCCTTACCAGCTGTGAAGGGAGATTGCATAATTTGTGTTTGGTTTAGTCACATGGTGTGGATTACACCACATTTCATTTTGATAGAGTTGCGAGGCAATGATAGAGGGGATATATTAATTCTAAACCAACAGGATCTCCTCCTATAACATGGGTTCAATTATTCGAGGCCTTTTCTGAGACGTATATACCTTGCAGCATACGAGAGTGTCTTAGAGATGAGTTCATAGGGTTACAACAAGGTTGTATGTCAATAGCTGAGTATGAGTCTAGATTTCATGAGATAGCCAGACATGCCACCATGATTCTACCTACCATCCTCAAACTGTCGCACTCCAATCTGCTTTATCAATATAGATCGGGCTTCAGGATGAGAGAGAATCCCTCCATGGTTAAAAATAGCTAGTTGAACCAACCTATTAGCTAAGGAATGGATGTCAAAAGACAAAGGTTGCTATTAAGCTGCAAGAAAGGCCAAACTCACTATACTCACCGCCTTCCAACTCAAGGTATCCGCTACCACATTTACCTTGCCTAGATGGTAAACAATAGATATGTCGTAGTCGATTAGTAACTCCAACAACCTACACTGCCTTGAATTAAGGTTCTTCTGGCAGAAAATAAGTTGCAAACCAGATAGTCGGTGAATATCTCACAGTGTATGCCATACAAGTACTATGTCCATATCTTATGTACAAGAACTACCACCACCAACTCTAAGTCATGGGTGGGTAGTTGTGCTCGTGTACCATAAGTTTTCTAAAGCATGTGTTATCAATCTACCCTACTACATCAGAATGCAACCCAAATAAATCCCAAAAGTATTAAAATAAATTGAAAATCCCTATCCTTCAACTTAAATTATCAGAATTAGAGTTGAATTCAATAAGGCCTTGAGCATCAGAAAGCTCACCTAACACTCGTCGGACTACTAGAATAGGACATCCTTCAAAGTCAATTTGGTCAATGGCACTGTAATAGAATAAAACCCCTTGACAAAGCATCTATAGTATCCTGCTAACCTAACAAAACTGTGAACCTCAGTTGTAAAAGTTGACCTAGCCGAATCATGAACTACCTCAATCGTTGATGGGTCTATAATAATCCATTCCTTGGACACCACGAGCCCCAAAATAGTTACTGACACAGGATAGAACTCATACTTGGAGAATTCAGCATAGAGTTTCAGATATCCGAAAGTCTAGAGCACAATCCTCAAATGTCGCTCATACTGCTCTGAACACCTCGAGTAGATAAGGATACAATCAATAACCATAATCATGAAAGAGTCCAAATACTTCCTAAACATATGGTTCAGCAAGTTCATGAATGTTGCTAGGGCATTGGTTAACCCATAAGACATCACCAAGAACTTATAACGGTCGTAGCAGATCATTAAAGTTGTCTTAGGGATGTTCGTCGTCCTAATCCTCAAATGATGCTAACCCGATCTCAAGTCATTCTTTTAAATCATAGATGAACCTTTAAAATAATCAAATAGCTTATTGATACATTATATCGGATGCGTTTTCTTAATGGTCACCTTGTTCAACTGTCGGTAATTGATACACATCATAAATAGGATAGGAGAACCCTATGGAGAAATACTCTACCTAATAAAACCATACCTAGATATTGCTAGAGCTCCACCTTAAGGTCAATCAACTCAACAAGAGCTATACGGTATGACAAAATAGAAATTTGCTAGGTGCCCGGCTAAACATCAAAAGAAAAGTCAATATAACTCTCACGAGGGAGATCGAGAAAATCATTAGGAAAGATATCAAAAAACTCATGAACCACATGAACATAATCAAGCAAATGAGTGTCAGCACTAGTATCACTAACACAAGAATGATAGGCCAAGCATCCCTTTAACACTTACCTACTACGCTAATTTTAAGATATAAATATTCTTACCGGTATATGACTATCAGGACCTTGCCACATGACTTGGGGAATACCAAGCATGGCTAAGGTAATAGTCTTAGTGAAGCAATCCATGACTACATGATTAGTGGATAACCATTCTATGTTCAGAATCACATTAAAATTTATTTAAAATATAAAGCACAACAAGATCTGCCCAAGTGTCATACTCCATAATAGTCAGCGTACAGGACCTTGATTCCCAATCCACTACTAAAGAAATATCGATGGGAATAGCTACACACATTGGCACCGACAAAGGCTCACTACTCAACCCCAATCGAGTAGCAACATAGACTGACACATAAGATTAAGTGAAACCCAAATAAAATAAAATAGAGATTGGTTGATGACAAACTCATATCATACATGTGATCATACCATCTCATGCCCCACTTCCAGCCTACTAGGAAAGGCATATAACTAACTGCATCCACCACCAAATTATGTACCCAAACGTCCACCTATCCTGCCTAACTGAGAACCTACATGAGCACCCTAGGGACCACTCTTACTACTCTATGCACCACCTTTGGCCAATTGCACCACAACCTTGAGAGGCTAGTTATGCTAACTTTTCTATCACCATATACTGGGGGCACTCTCTAGCAAAACATCTGACCTATCCACACTAATAATATCCCTTGGAATCTCAACTCTCGTGAGAAGTACTCGTTAACTTGGAATGGCCTAAAGACTTAAAATAAGATCCCCATAAAGTCTGATTGGAGCTTGGACCATTATAACATGTCTGACTTACACAGGACAACTGAACTGTTTCTTGCAGAGGACTACTAGGCTGAATATATTGTTGTTGCTTACCTCTACTAGAGAAAACCCTACCCTCTAAACTAAGAACCACTAAAACTGCTCTGATGGTGGGGCCTCTAATCACTGCCCCCATAGGCCTCATGATGTATGCCCTCAATAGGTTATGCATGGTCAACCATATTAAGAAATGTACACTTGAAAGATAGCATATGCTCAGTAGCCAAATGAAGTTGCAATCTCAACCCTCTAATAAATTGGTGCACCTTCTCATGCTCGGTAGGCATAATATTCACAGCATTTCTAAACAATTTATGGAATCTTGACTCATACTCTGACACTATCATAGAACCCTATGATAAATTTGTGAAATCATCCCTCAATCGCTCCTACTTACTATGAGGCACATACTTCCCTAAGAAATCCTTAAAGAACTGTGCTTAAGTCTTGGAAGGGGTTCCTGCTGGTGCACTTAATATGAGCCCTCCACCACTGCTTCACCGACCCATCTAGATAAAACATGGTACAATTCACTCCAAGTGACTCCACTAAAAACTGAGGTTATACAACCTTTCTTGACAATTGATAAGGTACTCATGTCATCCTCCCCCGAAGCACTTAAAAACCTCAGACGACCTATTATAATAAACTGACCCTAGATCTTCTGCACCACTGATGCCATGGTTATTTAGGCTTCCATTAGCTGAGCAACTATTGGCACTAGTTGAACTGTTATATAAGGAACTGAAGAGACATGTTGTGCTAGTATACCCTAAACACCTAGTACTGCTCTATGAGCTAATATTTATCCCCATTTCTAACCCGACTTTAAAAAATGCTTAATAACCAACCAAGGGTGTCCATTAGAACCAGTGTGGACATAAATCTTGGTAGAGCATAGGATGCTTCCTACCCACCATCTATTATAATGGAAAATCTACTAGCTCAAGCTTTGGATCAACAGCTGGCTCTAGTGATGGCACTCTTACCTAGTCATGAGTTAGTATGGCAGATCGAGCCTGGCCTCTATCTAGAGGTCAACCTCTACCTAAGCCCCTAGCTAGAGTTGTAGCTCCTGGTGTGGGGTCCTTACTCTTTGTCGCTATAGCTCTCGACCTAACTATTTGTGAAAGAGTGAAACAAGAAATATTTCTAAAGCCAATAGGAATAACAGAACACGATAAGGAGCCAAAAGGTGAAATTTTCCTGAAAATGTCCTATAGACTCCTGAATATAGGATATGAATGACTTTGTACCAATATGCAGAACTCTACTAAATACTTTTATCTTGCATTAATAATACTAGTGAACCTAGGCTCTGACATCAAAACTTTCAAAACCTAAAAACTAGGTCATGATGGCAGCTACTAAAACCTACCTATAGGCAAGCCGAGTCTCATAGCCTAGAATAACAAGTAATGAGCTAATCAAAAATGAGAACAAATCATAAGATATTAGGCTAGATATGGAAACAAACACAGGTAATAAGGCCCATACATATATACATAGAGAGTAAAGTAAATAAAGTATACAAAATAACCCCAAGACCTGGTATCAGTCAGTGTAAGAACTACTATATACATAAGGAGTACTAAATAGATATAATAAATATTGAACTATCTCCAAATATAAAAATAAAGACTAGTCCAAAAGCATAAGGAGATGGAGGAACTCCAGTAAAGCACAACCCATGTCATTGGTCATAATAGCTCCACACGATCTGGACGTCAATTGTGATAAATCATACTAAGATCTTCATCAGGGAAAAAGATATAGGAGTATTGTATAAGTACAAAAACATGTGGTACCCAGTAGGCATCATAAGCCAACTAAGGTCAGATAGGATATAAACATAATATAATATAGGCTAAGGTAAAACCTGGTAGGGCTAGAAAAATTAAAAGATAGGGCATATCTAGGCAATCAAGAACAGATGTATGTAAGTAGACTACCTCAAGTACACAATAATAATCAATCTACAATATAACCAGATCCCCATAAACCTTGAAGGCATAAATAATAGATAATACAACCCAATCGCCCCCCTCCCCCCACCCCCCATAACCATGGTAGGCATAGATATTACAAGAAACCCATGCACCATATTAATGTCTAATACATAATAAACAAGCTCAATAAAAATATAGAGTATAGTCAAATAATAACTAGACAGATCAAAAGTATACCAAAACCATACTTGTGACCACTAGAACAAAGGCTCCTAACTCGAGTCCACCTAAAAAAGCATAATACTAAGCCATAACACTTTATCATCCTATTAACGATGTACTTCTATGTCTATGTTGTGGGAAATTCTTTCATATAATGTATGAGATACATATATATGAAACAACTTGAATGAGTTAAAGTCCGCTGAACTGAATCCAAAGAATTTGAATGGCCACCACATCCTAACCACCTCAGAGAGGAATAAAGAGAAGTATGGCGTACACTATACACGTCACTTTCACTATCAAGTCTATGGGATGTCTTTTCACATGCCACTCATGCCTTCACATAAAAAATAATAGAAATTCCTAGTCAAATTGATCCTAAAAGAGATAAGGTGACCCATTTAACCTATCCACAACAAAAGTCCTCCATCACTATGAGGCAGGTACAAACAACTAAAAGGTATTGAAATCAACTACATTAGAGTTTGCTAATCCCAACATATGTAACCTTTTGTGGAAACCAATCGATAACTCATTAGCATCAACACTGGGATCCCTATTATACTATCATGGATCCATTTTGTAAAATCCATAAACCTTTTTTTGTCCCTTCATGAACATAGTGGGTACAATCACTAGATGTGGAGCAACACTCAATTGTACTATATCATACTAGAAAAATCTCTTGCAGTAGCCCACTTTGTGTCTAGAGTGTTAATCCTTGAAGTAGCGTGCTGACTAAAAGTTTAAGCCATCTTTACTTGAAAAACCAACACCTGTATCATGAATTCCTCAAGCTTAGATATAAAAATGAAAACAAGTTGTATCTGTACTGGGCTCAACACTTTTGTCTCAACAGACCCATCATCATGAGCAACTCTTAAACCTAAGAAGGAAACCCCCAACATAACCTCTAGCTGGACCAGTTGGTCTACTTTGACCTTTGTCTAGACCTCTACCCCTGCCACTTACCAAAGGCATGTGCTCTATGTCCCTAACCAAAAAAAATTGTGTCATTACAATCTATAAGATAACAAATCAAAGACTTTTAAGTTACATTATAATGTGAACGCACAACACAAAATGAAGAAATGGATGTCTCCTAAAGTTGTACAGCATCTTGAAGATAGATAATAGATATCTCTGCAGCGATCAACAAAACTCACCTTGTACTTGTGAGACCAATGAACCTAAGGCTCTAATACCAACTTTTCACAAATAAAAACTAGGACCAGATGGCACCTGTCACACCCACCGATATAGGTAATGCTAAGACATCTACAAAAATAGAGAAGCAAAAAAAGTAAAAATAAAATAAAATTAATGGTTCGTAAAAGTCCACAACTGTAACAAGGACCTAATCGGGTAGCAGTTCTCTCTATGAGGATGTTGAAGAATAATCAAGAACATAATAAACCTGAAGGAAAGTAAACACATGAGATTTTTACGTGGAAATTCCTTGCAAGGAAGATAAACCAAGACCTACCTCCAGTAGGATTTCACCAACAATCTTTACCAACACTAAGCAACCTACAACTATTACAACCTAAGAATTAACCTCCTAATTCTCATAACTTTTCTATAACCTTACTGTAACACACCTTCATAATACAGTTACTGTGAGCTCTCCATTAGCTATCTTAAGCTATAAAAACATCTCAAAATCTGAATACAAGAAGCTGAAAAAACTACTCAATAAGATCTCTAGAATAAGATGTGAGTTTACAATAGTAATGTAAAAATAGAACCTTAAACAATCTAGAGACAAAAAAACATACATCACTATGAGCAAAAGAGCTTCTTAAATGTTGAGTCTTGAAATATGGGGTGAGGCCTTTGCTTTAGAAAATTCCTTTTAATTTTGTGTAAAATCTTGCCTTCTCTCTTAGTGGATCATGTATATATATATTGAGCATTGGGAGAGAAGCTTCCTCATTGGATGTTGAAGAATGACCACTAGGAACCCATCCCACTGACATGCTGACATTATCCAGAAAAGTACTAGACAAATGGTACGTATGACAAATATGTACAACTGCAAGACTGCACACTGGGACACCAATTATCATAACTAGTCCTTTCATCAGGTTAGGCCATCATTGAAACATGAATAACAATCAGACATACAAGGACTAGGTTCCAGAGATAGAGTTTGTCAATCATCAAAACATTAGCATAAGGAACAAAATAAGAGCAAAGCTGGAACCCAACAAAAATTAATCCCCACATGACATAATTAAGAGGTACAATATTGACACTATATCCTTGACCCGGTTGTCACTAGTACAAGATTCTAATACTGAATATAATGCAGTAGTTTGAATTATCTCAAAATCATAAGATAAAGAAAGAAGAGATGTTGGTAAACTATGAGATCTAATGGCAGCTACCTCAATCTCCCAAAAAAAGACACCAGGACTCACGATCAATGCTCAGGTATACCCACATAATACCTATATGTAGTGTACAGAAAAAGCAAAGGTGAGTATGAAATATGTTTACTCAGTAAGCATCATCGACAACTGACCCTAATCCATGTTATTGGTAAGGACCATCATACCAACCATCCAAGTTAACTAAATAAACTTCCACTTAGAAAAAACCACCCTAGTCTAACAAATAACAAGACTTGACAAGATAGCTAGTCAAGTTCAAATAAGTCAGACATGTACATATTTATGATCAATAATAGTAGCCCAACTAATATCAGGAAAGACCTTCACAAATGCAGAATTATATCTACTCAATATACTAAGTGGTCATCTAGGATGTTAATAATGATATATCAGATAAGCATGATAATAATGATGCATCAAAAGAGTATGATAATGATAATACATAAGATAAGTATGATGTAAGTCTATCTCAGAATATACACCTTCTGAGCTTAAGCTTCCAGAAGAGGACCCATGGGTTGGCAACCTATATACTAATCATAATATCAATATTTGATCTTACTGGTATATTCCTTAATCAAGTCATTTAATAATCTCATATGATAGATCTTGTCAGCACATGTCTTGGCCAAGGTTTAAGAAGGTGGTTCATTTTATATCACAAAGAATTATTGTTTATTAGTAGTACCATATTAATGAATCAATAAATGAATGAATATACAAGAGCATGAAAAAATCAATAATACACAATATCAACTCAAAAATAGTGTATATGAACCAAAACTTCCCAAATATCATTGAATCAAGATACAAGCCCCACATGGACGTCAAAATGATAATAAGAAACAATTAAGACACAAATATGGTCAACACAAGCCTACACATGATCATCACAATGATAATAATGTCTCAAATTAAAAATAAAGTTCATATAAGCCCTCACATAGGCATCACAATAATGATAACCAACCCAAATAATATAAACATTGAGAAATCATAAAACCCATAACATGCTTTACATAATAAGCTTCCTATTTTCCTCCAATTATGGCACAATTAGGCTCAAATACTCAAATGGAAATTCCACTCATCAACAAGTATGTTAAAAAGATAACTTCCACTCAGAATACATAGCAATTATGCCAAATTCCTCTTTTTAACTTTCTCAATTATAGCGACAATCTCTTTATACCCTAAGTAGTTACGAAGGCCCAATTTTTCTATCAATTACTACTAAGCACTAATTCAAACCCTCAAGTAGATGCACAGTATCAATTATTCATGTAATTAAGTCATTTATCAACACAGTCTACCATAACCATTAATCAAGTGAAGGAATAGTAAAGGTGCTCAATTTATTACTTTTAACCTTTTTATAAACACTGTTACCTACCTAGATTCTCTTCATCTCATCTATATGAGCCCCTCAAATCCACAGTTATTCATAATATATGAGAAACTAGAACATAACACATAAACACCTCACAAAAGAGTCAAGGTAAATCTCAACTTGCCATAAAAACGACCCACAAAGCCAAACCATAGTCTAAAGAATCAGATGATAGCTCTACTGTCCCAAATCACCCCAGAGTAGGCCTAATCTATTCAAATATAAGATCTTCATGTAAATTTGACTCAATTTATATCCATAGTGATATATTTTGGTTTCAAGTCCAAAACTCAATCCAAAATTCAACACCAAAATAAAAAGGCAAGTTTAGAAATTTAGTAGAAAATCATTTTACCCATATCTAGAGGTTCTAAATTTAAAATCCAATTGAAACTGGAGTTGAATCGCGTTAGAAATTATCAAAATAGCATTATTTTAGATTACTAGGAAAAACCTCAAAATTTTAAATTTAAAAGCCATGATTTGAAAATGATTTCATAATTTAATCAATGGGTAATAATGAAAACACATTTTAGAAACCCAACCAAGGTTTACATCTCAAAAACCCACTTGAAATCTCCTGAATCTGAGCTCCCAATCTCAAAAAATAATGAAAATGTGGTTTATGGCCAAAATGGGTTTTTTATACTGTTACGTGAATAGGCCGCAACCAAAATGGGTTTTTTATACTGCTATGTGAATAGTGCCTCATAATTGCATCATTTTCCATGCATTTTCAATGGCAACCAATTCAATCCTATCACTATTGAAATAGACATGTCGCAAATGTGAATCATATTCCTAACTCAAACTCAGCTCACACCCTTCACAATCACGATTCCTACTATGTGATCTCAATGTTTGACCCTCGACCATTTTTGTTAACATAATTCTTATTACACAAATGCATTGAACAAAATCCTAGTGCACCAGTGATATCTTAAGGCAAAAATTTTTTTGAATAGACCCTCGAGATTCATTTGGGACCTAACAAAAAGAAACCAAAAAATTCTACTAGGCTAATTCTTATATTCCTCACTTAATGGATCTTTGAAACCCGATTTAACTAGGATAGTAACCCGCAAATAATATTCTAAAGCTGATGGAACTAATAGAATTTTCATGTAATGCTTAGATCATGGAATGTTGATAGGAGTCAAAGGATTCTAAAAAAAAAACTTACATAAAACTCTCTGAGACACTTCAAGGGCCACATCACCCTCTCCTGTAACTCATAAATGTTATAAGACAACTATGGGTAGGGGTAAAAGGTCAAAACAAAGAAACATCTAGACACAATAATCATAAACATTGTTACAGATTTCAATGTGGCTTGAATAAGGAGGAATAAGTATTCTCTTTTTACATGAACTCTTTATACCTATTTAAGGTTAGATTAAAGAAAAGTCATTTTACTTTGTGTAATGGGAGATTTGTAGGAGATTGTATATTTGAGAGGCTAGACAAGGTGGTAGTGACTCAGTGTAATGACCCTCTAGGTTAATTTCCACTTTTCATGCTTTTTCTTAGTTCCTTACAAGATGTATAATCTTGGCTTAATAGATTCATTTGGTGTGAATTACACCACATTTTAGCTTGATATTACAGTGATGCATTGGTGGAAGAGGTACCTTGATTACAGACCAGCTGGGTTCCTTCCTATGATATGGGTTCAGTTCTTTGAGGCCTTCTTGGAGAAGTATATACCTTATATCATATATGAGCATCAGAAGAATGAGTTCTCGAGGTTAGAGCAGGGTTCTATGATTGTATCTGAGTACGAGGCTAGATTTCATGAGTTAGCCAGGCTTTCCATAATAATTCTACCTACTGAGCATGAGAGAGTGTGATATTTCATCAGAAGGTTGAGAGGTCAGCTCTGTATGGCTGCCTAGAGTATGGTTTCTTTAGGTAGATCATTTGTAGATGTTGCTAATCATGCTTGTACTAAGGAGGTTATGCATCATGACACACGTGGGGGAACGATAAGAGACCCTACCATTATGGTAGTTATAGTGATTATCATAGCAGGTCATGCATCAATAATAGTATCAGCAGCACCAACCGTATCGGTAGTATGGTTAGTGTAGTAGGCTTGTTCATGTTGCATTTCAGATTTCAAATATCGGTCATATTTGTTATAGTAACTTTAATTATTAGGGCATCGATTAGTCATTGCTGGGTTTTTACTCATGGGCTTTAGGCTGTGGTTGACATTCTCAGTTAGTAGGACCCTTTTATCAGGATAGGTCACTCAAGGCATGTTATGATTATAGGGTTGTTGGTCACACCGCCTGAGAGTGTCCTCAAAGTGGGATTATTAGGACTTCAGCACAAATAGCTCAACCCCTTAGAGCAGTCGTACCACTATCCAGAGGTTGTTCTAAGTGCAATTAAGGTAATTCTTAGGGTCATCATAAAGGCAGACAACCAGGTAGGATAAGTTGTCGATTAGGTTCTAAATTCGATGGTGGTTGTAAGAAGTTATAAGCCATTTCTAGTAGGCCAGAGGCAGATCCATCAGACTTGGTGATCACAGGTACGATTATAGTTTGTTGTCAACCAGCTTCTGTCTTATTTGATTTGGGCTCTACATATTCATATGTGTCTGCATATTATATTACTTGTTTGGAGTTGCCTAGGAAGTCTTTATCAATGCTAAAGCATGTAGCTACTCTCGTATGCATTCTTTAGTAATGGATTAGGTTTATAGATCATATTTAGAGACTATTTAGGAGTATGACACTTGGGTGGACCTTATCGTGCTTGACATGGTAGATTTCGACGCTATTTTTGACATGGACTGGTTATCCCCCTACCATGAAGTCTTGGATTGCTTTACAAAGATTGTTACCGTAGCCACGCATGGCCTATTAATAGTTGTGTGGTACGATCTATTAGCCATGCTCTGATAGGTAATATTTCATATATTTGGGTTAAATGGTTAGCGCCAAGGAGGTGTTTGGACTATCTTGCTTATGTTCATGATACCAGTGCCACTGTCCCTTCACTTGATTTTGTTCTTATGGTCTGTGAGTTGGTCGATGTCTTCACTACAATATGCCTGGCCTCCCGCCTGAGCGTGTTATTGATTTTGCTATTGATATTAAGCTAAGCACCGATATGCCTGGCCTCCCGCCTGAGCATGTTATTGATTTTGTTATTGATATTAAGCTAAGCACCAAGCCTATTTTTATTTCACCTTACCATATTGTTCCTGCTGAGTTGAGAGAGCATAGTGTTCAGTCTCAGGATCTTTTAGGTTAGGGTTTCATTGGACGAGTGTTTTTTGTAGGGTGCCCTTTTTTTTTGTAAAGAAGAAAGATGATTTTATATGTCTGTGTATCGACTATCAATAGTTGAATAAGGTGACTATAAAGAATAAGTATCAGATGCCATATATTGATGACTTATTTGACAAGCTCTAAGGTGCAGTCATATTTTATAAGATTGACTTGAGATCTGGTTACAACAAGTTAAGGATTCGGGTAGTGGACATACCTAAGACAATCTGCAGGACTCACTATGGCCATTATGAGTTCTTAGTTATGTATTTTGGGTTGACCAATGCCCCAACAACATTTATAACTTTGATGAACTAAGTGTTTAGGTCCTATTTGAACTCCTTCGTGATTGTGTTCATTGATGACATCCTTGTTTACTCAAGGAGTAGGGAGGTTCATGAGATCATCAAAGGATTGTGCTCCATAGTTTAAGAGATCAGTGACTTTGAACCAAGATCTCACAATGCAAGTTCTAGCTTGAGCATGTAGAATTCTTGGGGTACGTGGTGTCCAAGGATGCGATTATGGTAAACCCAACAAAGATTGAGGCAGTTTGCAACTGGGCTAAACCTACTTCTCCTACCAAGGTTTACAGTTTTGTTAGGTGTACATGTTACTACAGTTAGTTGGTCAAGGAGTTTCCATAGTGGCACCACAAACTTGATTAACTTGGAAGGATTCTCTAATCTAATGGTTTGATGAGTGTGAGGTGACCTTTTTGAAGCTCAAGTCCCTACTTACTTCAGCTCCTATTTTGACTCTTTCAGTTGAGGGTGAGGGGTTTATGGTGTATTATGATGCTTTGGGTTGTATTTTGATGCAGTAGGGCTAGTTATTGTATATGATTCTAGGCAACTGAAGGTGCACAAGAGAAACTACACCACTCATGACTTAGAGTTTACAATGGTGGTTTTCATGCTTAAGATATAGAGGCATTACTTATATGGTGTTCACTGTGAAATATAAATCTATCATCGTAGCCTACACTATATTCTTAGTTTGAGGGAGATTAATTTGAGGCACTAAAGGTGGCTAGAGTTGTTGAAGGACTATGATATTTCCATTCTATACCATCTAGACAAGGTAAACATCATAGCGAATGCCTTGAGCTGGAAGGCGGTGAGTATGAGAAGTTTGGCCTAGAAGGGAGCCTTAGATTTAGAGGGTCTCTTGAGATTTGAGTGTCGTATTTCTATTCTGTTTGTTGGTGATGTGATTCAATTATTATTGTAGGAGGCTCATAGCTCTAGATATTCTATTAATCCTGGCACAACCAAGATGTATAGAGATTTGAGACAACATTACTGGTGGTGAAGGGTGTAGTTGGATAGAGTATACTTTATATTTCGGTGTTTGTGTTGCCATCAAGTGAAGGCCGAGCATTTTAGACCTTGTGGTTTACTTAAGAGGCTACCCATTCTGAGTGGAAGTAGGAATGGATTACTATGGGTTTATCGCACACTTCTTGAGGTTCTAATAGTATTTGGGTCATTGTTGATTGATTGACCAAATCTTCTAATTTTCTACTAGTTTAGATATCCTACAGTACAACGAGGTTGGCGTAGATTAATGTTCATAAGATAGTCCATTTGTAATGGGTACTAGTGTTTATTATCTCTGATAGAGGTTCTTAGTTAACCTCTAATATTTGGAGGGCTTTTTAGGAGGAGTTGGGTACCCAAGTTGATATTAGCATAATATTTCACCCTCAGACCAATGGACAATTTGAGTAGACTATTCAGGTCCTGGAAAATATGTTTTAGGATTGTGTGATTGACTTCGGAGGTTAGTGGGATCTTTTCCTTCATTTGGTAGAATTCTCGTAAAATAACAACTACTATTCGAGCATCTAAATAGCTTTATTCAAGGAATTATATGGTGGATGTTGTAGATCTCTAATAGGGTTGTCTAATGCTTTTGAGATAGGACTCAGGGTACAAACTAGCTTTGTGATTCCTAGAATAGGGTTAGGATGATTTAGGATAGGCTACGGGCAGATCAGAGTAGGCAAAAGAGCTACAACAAATGGAAGCATCGAGAGCTAGAGTTTGAAGTTAGTGATCATGTCGTCCTGAGAGTGTCTCCCATGAAGGGCATGAGGAGGTTTGGGAATAGGGGTAAGCTCAACCTTAGGTATATCTAGCAGTTTAAGATTGTATAAAAGATTAGGGATGTTGCGTATGAGTTAGACTTGCCTCCAACATTCTCTACCAATCACCCCATTTTAGATGTATCAATGCTATGATGTTACATTCTTGATGAGTCTCATGTATGAGATTCTGATGGTAAAGGTTTAGTGGATACATCATCCAGTCAAGGAGGATACCTGGGAGATCGAGCATGACATGCGGATCCAATATAGTCACCTGTTTGAGCCTTTAGGTACTTTCGGTCTCTTGACTTTCACAGACGAAATTCCTTTTCATAGTCATTTATGACTTATTGTGACTAATAGTTCTATTTCCAGGCGATTCATTTGATTTTTATGCTAGTTTCCCTGTTTTGAAACTATTGAGGTTAAGAAATAGTTCATTGGCTTAAACTTTAAGTAAACAACCTTAGATACAAATTCTCACAATTTTGTTAGCTCTATAATGTGAATTTTATTCTACTGGGACCTTTTGTCGGGTGCCAAGATGATATGAACCAAAATATGAAAATGATAATTTGACTATGAAAATGAAGAAACAATCAATAGATATAGAGGATAGATAGATAGACACAAAGAAGACAGAAAGAAAAAGGAATTATTGAATATATTGATTCGAAACCCCTAATTCTAACATCCACGAGCACCTAATCTCTTACGTTGGCCGCAAGGGAATTGAAACGCCCTTATAATCACCATTTCTAAACAAAATGCAATGAGATCCATTCCAAGCTCTCAAACACTCCCTCAAGAGTTTTCATTCAATCAATATCAAAAGCTAACATAACTAAGGAAATAAAACCCTAACTTAACTATTTATAGTTTAATACAAAGAGGCCCAAAAGTGACCCATGGACAAGCTAAGATAAGGACTTGGGCCATGGGCCATTTTATCTTGACTGTCCCCTTGATGGTCTATCAGGGTGGTGAATGACCATTGCTCCAACCATCACGCCAAGGCAGTGGGGGGGGGGTCTTCTTTAGCCTCCACTTGACGGCCTCCTAGGTGGATCACCAATCCCATCATAGGCCATCACAACAATTCCTGTCACCTTGAGGCAGTAGGCTATTTGTCCTTCCAAGTGCATTTCCAATCCCTAAGCTATCATCCACACATGGTATTGCTCTAGTGTGAGCTTCAAAGGGGTCCTCCAATAACGTCTTTGTGTCCTTCTAATGATCATGGCTTTGATATCTATGTGTCGACCTTGAATTATGGGATCAAAAGGGTTGGTTCCATTTTTTATCACATCATCCTCCCCTTCTTAAAAAGGATTCGTCCTCGAATCCAAACCTTGCAAAACTATAGGGGAAGCAAACAACAACAATATCCTCATGGTATGAGGGTTAGTGTTAACAAAATCAATCTTATCATCATGCCATGGTTGCACACATTTAACATATAACCAAGGGTCCTGTCCTTTGTGTTTAACATGAAAAACTTTTTGAAAAGGATATAAAAGAGCTAGTTATGAGAGATATCAAGAGATAAGTAAATCACAAAGGTCATAATGGTCTCCACGAACCCCAAAGGTAAGACCAAATTCATCTTAGGAGCCATAAGACATAATTGTTTCATTATCTCTCCAAGAGACCTTTCCAAAGGTGGTGCCACCAATGGTTCAAAAGTACACAAGGGTTTTATGAGGTTAATGATATGAAAGACCCATATTGCATTATTAATCAAACAAGTGGACCAACTAAAGGAATTTCTACCTCCAAATAAAAAATTCCCAAGACTAGCATGGACATCATCATAGGCAAAAATGTAGTATAGAAAGGAATCTAACATAGAAGTCTCATTCAAGTTGCTATTATCTACAAGGATGTTATTGGTCCCAAGAAATTTAGCACACAATGCACATAAGGATGGAGTCCTAACATTTAGTCACACTATAATCTTCCTTCCTAGGCAATTCATGCCCACATAAGATGTAGATTCAACATGGTTTTGAATAACATCATATGAATAAAGGTAATAAAGAAAGGTGCTAAGGGAACTATTTTTATCCAAGGTATGCTCATGATTTAGAACACACAATGAGATAAAGAGATTGCAAGCACATGGAACCTCTCTTTTTCAAACTACTTCTCAAGGGAAGTGAGTTTATCAATAGAGTCATGCTACTAGGGACAATGGGGAACCTATTGTACAATAAACTAATCCAAAATAAGTGGTTCTTCTAAGAAGTTGAATTACCTCTATCAATAATGTTATGCATGCTCCCTAGAGTCCCATAAGACACTTCAAATAGTCCAACCCTATGAAGGTGAAAGAAGTCTAACAACCATGGAATCTCCCACAAACAAGTAATCAACTTGGCATCCACAAGTTATGGTACACACAACTTAAACTCAACTGTGTCAAATATGGATGCAACTATATAACCAACACCCAAAAGAGGTAATGACATATTTGCTCTAGGGTCCTCAAGAATGATACCACCTTTGAGAAAGGGTTCATCAATTGCAAACAAGTAATAAAGAAAGGAATCACATAAGTGGAATTCATCCAAAGTGTTTTCAAGAGAAGACTCACTCTTTGATCCACAAGTCATAAAACTTTGGTCAAGAATGGAAACATACAATGGTGAAGTCTCTCGTACTATTTCATTACTCCCCTTCTTTATAAAACACTCATCTTTGTTGGAAATGTCTCCCCTGTACAACTTGAGTCTGCCAAGTTTATTGTAAATCATCGAGAAAGACTTTTCATTGTAGGGAAGGATACCAGCAACCTCATTCAAACCTCACTTGTCATCTAAACCAAGCACTAAATTGGGTGTATAACAACCCCCACACTCCAAGAGGTCATCAGGGTCAAATAGATAGAGTGTCCACAGACATGGGTCTAGACAACATTCATTTTCCCCAAAGGTACAATCAACACAAAAATATATACTCTCCACACTAGTATAGACAATACCATGAGCAAACAAAGAGTGGAGAAAGGTGTCATGTTAATTGATTTCATCTAAGGTGTCCTCAAGAACATGCTCTCACTATTAAGCCCAAGAACATTATCAAGGGTAGGCTCAAGAATTGGAACACTCAAAGAAGAATAAACAATTGGAAAACAAAGATCACCTTTCATTTCATTACAATCCTTCCCCATAAGAGTACTATTATCTTCCAAGAAGAGATTTCCATCTTTAGGAGGAATGTTTTCACACCATAGTGGGTTGTTATATAGAGTATAGCCCTCAAGAAGAGATACATCACTAATATGGTCCACACCACTAGGTAACTCAATAGAAGTGTTTTAATCATCCTCAAATAAGAAATTGTACTTAAAAAGAGAAGGCTCAATCCAAGAGGAAGAATTGGAACATGTAAGTTCACTCTTAAAAAGACAATTATCAAATTTTGAAGAAGTTTCGAACACATGATTATCCCTATGAGCCAAGCAAGTAATAGAACTTTTATTTTAAAGCATGCTCAAGGGGTCACTCCTATTCATATATAAACATTATCAACATCATCACTAACTTGAAGTTCACTAGTCACATCACAAACATCCTCAAGTAGTGTACTCAATTCACACACAAGTGTATCAATACCACTTTCACAAGACAATGTACTTATATTCTACACCAAGGCTTCAACACTAGGTGGACTCAAATCAATCTTACAAGAAGAGTCAATTTGGTCATCAATAGGATCAAGTAGTGTATCCACTCTCTCATCATGTACATTATCATCACGAGGTAAAGAATCACTATGCTCATATGTAGACAAGCTATCACTCACACTTAATTGGCTACTAGCCACACAATGGTCACTCACATTTACTAAAGTGCAAGAGTTAGCTATTGTACCTTGAAGCTCATGAGATGATTTTTCTTTACCTTTTTACAAGGTTCCTTTCAAAGTGTTGGAATACTATTCGTATGGTTTGATACATAGGTCCAAACTAACCTCCCGATCTTTTTGATTAGATCCTATATTGGAAGCTTGTATTCCTCCTCTGTTTGTAATATTAGTACCTGCATCAGTGTCCTAATAAAAGTAGGAAAAACTAAGTTAGATTGAGTTTGTGGTAACCCCCTTACTTCACTCCTCACAACCTCTCTTTTTTCCACTCTTGGGTTACCACTTTGCACTCCATTAAACCTCTCAATCCTTTGTCTCTCATCATTAAAAGACATGGAGTAAGTGGCCATATTTCTTTGAGGTTTTAAAAGAATGGGTGAATAGAGGTGATTTCCCCAATGGTCTATAATAATCTTGGGCCAATTTTCCTCATTTGGAACTCCATGCCTGTTAAACTAATTGGAACCCAAACATAAATAACCAAAGTACAAAAGAAATACATCACACTAAACCTCCTCATAGTACCTATTTTTGGTGAAGGATACCTTTACACTCTCGGTAACTCTATGGCCTTCTAAGAAGTATTGACAATGTTTTGACATTCGTGGTATCTTCAAATCATCGACCATAGAGGGAGTGATGTAGTTTGCATAGCACCGATCATCGAGAACAAGAATGCATCTCAAAACCTCATAAATATTCACTTTTTTAGTGCCAACCTATCTTCTCAGATACACATTATAAAGCTTCATGTATCCTTATCGCACATATATGGACTTCATGTACCTTTTCAAGGCACTCCATGTTTGAGTGTGTCCTTTTGCAAGTTCCCACCATATCAATGCTTGACCTTGAAGGTGCTTAAGGGCATATGTGGCTTGTTCGACTTTGCTTATATCATAGTCCTTGAAAAACCTTTCACACTGCCATTCCCAATCATGATAATCTTTGGGATCGTGTTCTTCTTTGAAAATAGGAAGAGATGCTCTAGGAAGGTTATGACTCCTATTATACCCTTTATATCCACCTTGGTTCCTACTTCCCAATGCTTGGGCACTAGAACACAAAGGATAAGATGTAGTATCCCTAGACGTTGGAGATGCATATTATTTTCTTCTCATTGTGTATTTTATACTATAAGTAGTATAACTACTTACACTAATTCAACTTCGATAAGAAGTTCCATAAGACAAGGAATATGAATCTTCACAATCCTCATGCACATTTCCACCATGATTATCATAAGGTGTATAGGAGAAAGGATTATACCTCACAACATCTTCATGCTCGGAGCAAGAAGTGGAGGACTCCTCACATGTTCCATTGTCATCATAAGAACCATCACAAGGCTCTTAATCCTCCTCATATTCTCCTTAAGAGATAGTATCAGCATTCACCTCATATTCTCCTCCAGAATAGTAGCTCTGATTCCCACTTGTCTCTTTATCATGGCTATATTCATAGCCTCAATAATCACCATAATCATCATCTCCATCATAGCCATAACCTTCTTTACTACAATCATAGTCTAACATGTCGTAGTCACATGTATTTGAGGCTACCGATGACATGCTTCCTTGTAAATCCTTGTACCTACAAAAGAAGAAAACAAGATTAGTAGTAATAGCTCCTCACCAACACTCAAAAGATTCTCGGCTTTGTAAGTGTCACAATTAGATAGGCTACTGTTGAAAGTTATTTATACTTCGATGATTAGAAAGGTGTCAATTACTACTCATGGTCGAAATGGATTCTTGTTTATAGAAACAATGAATGACTCAAAACAAACAAAGGAATTGAATCAAGAAGTTAACTAAGAAATAAAAACTAGAAAAGCAGTAAAGAAATAGGAACAAGAAATAAAATGGACTCAAGAACTAATAACAACTAAGTAGGTTGATTACTAGTTGTTTATTAGAGTTAGAATCAAAGAAAAGATGATTAAGAATCAAAAAAAAGAAACTAGGAATCTAAAATGAGCTTACGAAAACTTTCTCAAGTTAAATGACTTGGTGACTGACTGTCACCTTGTGTCCTTCTAATGATCATGTCTTAGATATCCAGTTGTTGACCTTGAATTATAGGATCAAAAGGGTTGGTATCATTTTGGATCACATCACAAGGCTTTCGATCTTATTTTGGGCTATTGGTTAGAAATTGGTAAAAATAATTATGGTTTGGGGGCCATATTTTACTGAAACGACCACTGTTGGAAAATTCATCAATTCTGTTGAGTATGGAATGTCATTTTTGGTTGGGTAGCATAGTTTATTTGCATGCAAGGAGTTGGGGTTCCAAATATATCCTAAGCACTCGGTCGAATTCCACTTGGACTTAGAAAATGGTTGGTGCAGCAACACTTGGTGTAGGCATATTTTTCTCTACGCATTCGTGAAGAGGTGGCTACATTTATAAAGGTTCAAATTCTTGACCATCATATTTGCGGGCCTTTCCTCTCATTTTCAAAGAAGGACCGGCCATACCCCATCTAGTTTTCTTCTTCGTATTCGAGAAGGACCGTCATATTCGTCAAGGGTTAGGCTAGGAAGGTCCTGCATTCATGATAAAGGTCCCGTGTTTAGAAAAAATGGACCCCAAGCAGTATATATAGCCACTCCCTTTGTTTCCAGCCTATTTTTCTAAGTCCCAAACCACCATTAGTGATCTTGTGAGCTTGGACATTATTGGGGAATTGCTAATTGAAGCTCAGGCTATTTAGGAGTTGGCGTAGTGATCATTTCCTGGTCATTTTATCATAAGTTTTTGGTTCTTTTTTCCATGAAATTATTAGTAAATATTTAATTTAACTTGGACTTAATAGGCATTTTTATGGCTCAAATAGAGGGCTGGTGGTGCTTAAATTTTGTGCTTAAGCTCCTTGTTTCCCGAGGAACATTATTGTGGGTCCAATTTCCAAAATCCATTAACAGGACCCCACAGGTGAGTTTTAGACCAATTCTCAACCCATTTTTATGAGTAGATCACTACTTTAATCGAGTGGTAGCGGTTGGAGGCTTCTTGGAAGGGAAGGCTTCCTGAAAGGGAAAAGCCTCGGTTTAGTGAATTAGGAGCACATTCTTTGCCATCCAGTTAGGCTATGGATTACATACTTTTGGACTTTTTTCATGTGTTTCATTTGCATGGTAAATGGCTATTTATTGGTGGAGTATCATAGTCTGAATGATGCTTTAGGAATTTATGTTTCTTATAACCAATTAGGGGGCATTAGAGTAGATTTTTGCCTTGAAATCCTTAGGCCGGTAGTTGTTTCTCCTTTAGGACTTGGCTCAACATACCTAGGACCCTCAGGTAGGTATTTAGTTGCCTTAGCCTAGGTTCGGGTAGTTACTTGCCTTAGGTTGGGTTCTCGGGGATTGTAGTTAGCATGATCGCTCTCTTAAAGATTAAACACCTTAGAATAGTGTTCCTTCTTGCTATAGATGACTATAAAATACCTAGGATGCATCATAATTGCTTTATTTTTTTGTATTGGGTTGTATTACACACTCTATTGTAATTGTTTGATTGCTATCCTTGGCATTGTAGTAATGTTGGCCTAAAAACACTATTTTTATTTTGATAAATGGGACTTTTAAGGAAAATGGACTATTTAGCCATGGTTCGAGTCCAGCACCCAATTTTACTAATTATCATATGCTTAGTCCCGATTTGTATCTGACATGAATTGTTAATTGATTCTAGTTGGGAATTCGGATTGAGTCTTATATGGTTTATAGATATGGCTGGAGGGGGAGTATACGGTATGTTCATTATGTATCGTGGCTTACTTTCACATTCCTTATTGTTGTACTTGGTTTATGTTAGTATTACATGTTGTTTGTATCCACCTTGCTTTTGGGGGTTAGGTTAGGTTTGTTTTTCATTATGTGTTACTCCTAGGCAAATGGGGTTCCAGTTAGGTTGTAGTTAGCCACTAATTTATGCTATTCGAGTTATTTACTTATGATTCTCTTGTTTACCTAGTTGTATCCAGTTATTCTCTTTTGACCCCTCTTTTATTACCTTTAGTACATATTCACACTTTATTATGTTTTTACTTTATTTAAGCTCAGTCGGCCTATGATGCCTACTAAGTACTGCATGTTTTGATACTCAAACTAAACTTTTTCATCTCTTTTCGCTGATGTAGATCCTAGTACTAATTATCGCGTTGACGACGCCCTTGAGTTAAGTTGTTCATAAGAGATTGGGGGTGAGTTTTTAGCATTAGGAATTGATCCATCTCCTTCTGTTTTAGGATTAGTTTGATTTTATTTATATTGCACTTGTCTAGAACTCCTTGTATTTAATGGCTCTTGTACTAGCTTTACTAGGTCTTGGGGAACTTATTTTTTATATTTTATCACTTCCCCTTACTATGTATGCATGTTTTGTATATTTTTCCCTAAATAGTTGCCTTATTTACTGTTCTTCCCTTGTTCTTGTCTCTTCCGCCACTTAGCCCATTACTCGTCATTTTGCGCTATGTATCGCCATGACCAGAGTTTTTAGATCGTGACACTCAATTTGTACAACATTTTTTTGATAATGTTGAAGTAGAGCATTTGACAAGGATAAGATCAGATCATTCCATTTTTTTGTTTCTTTTGGAATTCAAAATAAATATTTCAATAAACATCTTAGATTTTTGAAGTTTTGGACATAACATAAAGATTTTGGGGTAATAGTGGAACATAATAGGGAATTAATTTTGAGGGACATACATTTCTATTGTTTAAGAAAAAAAATAAAAATGTTAAAAAGCCCCTATCAAGGTGGATTAAGGAGTCATATAGGGATATTTTCAAACAATTCATCATCATAGAAGAAATTGCAAAGATTAAGGAACAATTATTTGAAGAAGATCCCTTTGTAGAAAACAAAATGGTTTTCCAATAGGCTCAAGCTGAATAGAAGAGGTACTTGCAATTTGAAGAAGAATTCTAGAAACAGAAAGACAGAATCATTTGGCATGTTGAATATGATAAGAAGACTAGATTTTTCTATAACCTAGTGAATGGGAGAAGGAAGGGTTACATATCAAGGGAATGCAAAATCTAGATGAGGATATAGTGTAGGTGGAAAAACCTATTGTAGCAGTTGCAATTACAGTTTTCCAATAACATTTCTCTCTGGAGGAAAAAAAGGTACACCTTCTTTTTGTAACAACACATTCATGCTTTCATCTCAAAAGAAGATAACAAAAGTTTGAAGTGTTATGATAGAAATGGAGGAGATCAAATATAGAATATTCTCAGTAGATGATTCAAATTGTAGCGGACCTTATGGTCTTACAGGAGATTTCTATCATGTATGCTGGAATTATGAGAAGGATGATGTAATGTCAGTAGTTAAGGTTTATTTAAATGACAACACACTTCCTAAATATATCACTCACTCTTATCTAGTTTGTATTCCTTATAAGGCTATTTTTCAGACTATCTCTTACCTTAGACCTCTCAACTTGAGCAACTTCATCAACAAAGTCATTTCAAGGGATGTGTAAGATAGGTTGGGCAACACTCTTCCTAAGTTCATTTTAGAAAACAAATCTGGTTTTGTAAAAGGGAGATGCATTAAAGAAAATATTCTACTAACATAGGAGATAGTAACATAAATTAGAAAGAGGGGCAACAAGCTGATGTAATACTTAAGTTAGACATAACCATGACATATGGTAATGTTTCTTGGTTATTTCTTACTAAGTTATTGAGGAAAATGGGATTTGATAATGTTTTCGTAAAAATGGTATGGGTATTCTTAGCTAAAAACTAATATTTTGTTTTGATCAATGGGCAAAGTCATGGATATTTCCATTCTACCAAAGGAGTGAAACATGGTAACCCACTATCTCCAACTCTATTAATTTTATCTGCTGAGGTGTTATTTAGGGATCCCAATGCTCTATTTGATAAGGGTATGTATAAAGAATATGGCATGCCTAAGTGGAGTGACGATATCAATCATCTGAAATATGCAGATGATACGATTATTTTTGCATAGGATGACAAAGCTTCATTAGAAATAATAATAGAGGTGCTACATGGTTATGAGAAGAGTTCAAGGGAGCTGATAAACATGGAGGAGAGTTTTGTATATGTGTACAAAAAGATAACAACAAATATAATGCAAGATGTGGAATAGATCACAAGATTTGAAAAAGGAACTTTTCATTTTCATTATCTATGATAAGAAGAAGAAGAGGGTGTTTTATAATGAGCCGATACATAAGGTAAATAATAGATTAGAGCTGGAAAGGAAAACTAATGTCCTATGGGGGAAGGTAATGCTCATTATTAACATTTTGCAAAGCATGCAAAATTATCTATTTTCTGATATTGCACCTACTAACTATAACATTTAGGAACAACGTAAAACATGTGCTAGATTCTTTTGGAGCAACAAAGAAGAGAGAAGAAGTAGACATTATGTGGCTAGAATGAAATTATGTTTTCCTAAGGAGGAAGGTGGTTTGAGTTTTAGATCTTTTTTGATGTATCTAAAGAACTTTTTGTAAAGCTGTGGTGGACCATTATGTAACACCCCGTACCTTCCCAACCCTACTTGACGACGTTGAACAATGTTTACTTAGGTATCGAGAGCCATAAGTATGTATTTTGTAATGTTATTGATGAGATAATTGATATTGGGCTTAGTACATGTGATTAGACCTTCATAGGAGGTGTCTTGTGACTTCGTGGAGCATTTTTGGGGTTAAAAATGAGGCTTGGAGGGCCTCCAAACAAAGGATATTAAAGGTAATAAGTAAGTTAAAGAATAGAACTTGAAGTATCTAACCAAATCCGCACAGAAAAGTCGAAGAATGAAATTTTTGTAAAAAAAATAGGTTTACCCAAAATTTTTGGGCACAGGCATCAAGGTGGCACTCCCAGGGGCATGCCAGGCTGCTTGTGCACACCTCTCAAATGTTGGTAATTTTTCTAAGTCCCAAGGGTACCCGGGGACGTACCGGGCCGCTTTTTGCAACATTTCTTCTCCAACCACGAGCCTATACACGGAATGATTGAAGTATTATATTGGTATTACAATTTGGTGGAATTATTCGTGGATGAAGTTGGCATCCAAATTACGTTTTTACCCTTTATGTTCGAAATGAGCCATGATTGGCTAGAATCACTTGCTCTTGAGAATGAGGCGACGAATGTGTGTCTCGTGAGTTGGAATATTATCGTAACACATATGAAATGATTTAAACATGAGAAATTTGGTGGATTGAACATTGAATTTATGAATTGAGCTCAATGAAATGAAGGCCCAAATGAGGCAAAAGACATGGCCCAAATGGGCCAAATGACCCATTCTTCCATTGACCTTCTAGATATGGAATTTAATCCTATAAAGAGTGGATAAGTATGAATTGAGGGCTTATATAAAGGGCCAAAAATCTAATTTTATTCATTACAAACACATATGCTTTTCTAGATAATTCCAAGAAAACCCATTTAGCTCTCAAAACCCTAAGTCATCTCTTGAAGCAAGATCATCATTTTTCAAGCTTGGGTAAGTGTTTAATATTATGGTTTAACATATTATATGCATGGGAGAGTATTTATATCATGATGGTTATGTCTAAAAGTGTTAGTAGTGCACTTTTGTGTTTTTGTAAAAGATGTGTAATCTATGGAATTTAAACTTGAAAGATGACTTGTGGTCTTGATGAAATTTCATGGTATGGATGAAATATCAACATGTATGGTGTGATTATGGTCCTAAACTTGTTATTTTTCTGTAAGTGTAAATTATGGGATTTTGGCCGATTTGTTATTGTGAGGTGTATTGAAGTGATTTGATGGAATAATTGTGATGTTGTGATGATGGAGAATGGAAAGTATGAACTTGGTGCGACATGCTATTGGTTTATCATGTATTGGTCAATGTATGGAATATTGTGGGATTGTTGGTATGATAATTTCATAAATGGTATTGTCAAGGGGGAAATGACATTTTAAAGCTAAACATGTAACTCATTGTCGTCATATGTATTTGTAAGGTAGTTGATGGTTAATGGAAACTCCATTATGTAGTTGTGTTGTAGAGTGAAACATAAGGAAGGAGCGGGACTATTGTATTCACGTATAGGATTGTATATTCGTATTGAGAAGATAAGGTATGTAAGATTACTCTTTCCATATCCTTCTGCAGCTCATAGTATTCACATTGATGTTGTACTAGTTCATTCCGAAATGTCCAAAGGTATCTCATTTCAGGTTGTTATCTATTGTTAAGTCACATATTCCTCATTCATTAGTCGTTGTTGCTCATGTGTTACATAATTATGGGCATGGTTCCAAAGTCCCAATAATAGTATGTTCCAAAGCTTCCAATAAGGTTATGATTACAAATATATCAATATCTCATAAGTGAGTGTATCAATCTCTTGAAAGTAAAGAAATGAGGTAAAGCATATATCTGTGTTTCCAATAATATCACGATCCTCAATTGTAACACCTCGTGCATTCCAAACCCTACTTGACGACATTAAATAATATGTACGTAGGTATCGAGAGCTATAAGTATGCATTTGGGAAGGCTATTGGTGAGATAATTGAATTTGGCTCTTGTTATGTGGTTAAACTTGCATGGAAGGTGTTTTGAAATTTTCATGGCGCATTTGAGGGGTTCAAAATGAGGCTAAGAATACCTCTAAACAAAGTATAATAAGTTAAAGAAGTGAGTTAAAGCATAGGCCTTGAAGTATCTAACCAAACCCGCGAAGAGAAGTCGAAAAATGGAATTTTTGAAAAAACCAAGTATGGGGCGCGTTTGGTACCATGCCACGCTGCTCTGGGCTAAAATTTTTATCCCAGAGGCAGTAGGTTGGCGCGCCCAGGGGCGTGCCACCTTGGGTTTTCCACTTTTTCGAAAGTTGGAAATTTCTAAGTCCCAAGGGTATCCAGGGTCGTATTGAGCCCATTTTCGCCATGTTTCTTCTACAACCACGAGTATATACATGAAATGAATTACATATTACATTGGTATGATAAAATTACTCGAGAACGAATTTGGGGTCAAAATGACAGTTTTGCCCCTAAGGTCAAAATAAGCCAAACGTGGCTAGAATCACTTGTTTTTGGGATTGAGGCTACGGATATGAATATTATGAGTGGGAATATTATTGTAATACGTATAATATGAGAAATTATTGATTTTATTGGGTTAAGTGATTTGGGCTCAATAAAAGCCCAAAAATGGGATAAAAGACATGGGTCACATGACCCAATCTTCTCTTGACTTAGTTAAATATGGCATTAAATGCCAAGAATGGCTAAGGATGACCCAAGTAATATATAAAGGACCACAAAATCAGCTTTTATTCACTTAAACTCTCATGTTCTTTTAGATATTTTCTCAACCCTTCTGCAATATTCTCTCAAGAACCCTAAAGACTCAAAGGCAATTTTGGAGCAAGATCATCACTTTGCAAGTTTGGGTAAGTGAATATTATTATGGATTAATATATTATATGCATGAAAGAGTATATAAATCATGTTGGTTGTGCTTGGAAATGTTGGATATGGTACTTTGTGCGTTTGTATAAGATTTGTGATCCATGGGATTTGAACTTGAATTAGGACTTGTGCCTTTGATGAAAGATCATGGTATGGATAAAATATGGACATCTATGGTGTTATTTTTGTTGTTAAACTTGTTTTGGTCTATAAGTGTAAATTATGGGATTTTGGCCGATATGTGCTATGAAGTGTATTAAGGTGAATTGATGGATTGTTTGTGATGTGGTGTGGATAAGAAGGTGTAAAAGAGAAGTGTTATGATGAAATGTATTGATTATCATGTATTGGTCAATGTTGGGAATATTGGAGGATTTTTGGAATAATTCTTCTATCAATGGTTTTGTCAAGGGGAAATGACATGTTTCAAGGCAAACATGTACCCATTGATGTTATATGCATTTGTAAAGAAGTTGTTGGTTAATGTGAATTCCGCTATGTATTTTTGTTGTAGAGTGACACATAAAGAAGGAGCGGGACTATTGTATGCACATCTAGGATTGTATATCCGTATTGAGAGTACAAGGTATGTAAGGTTACTCTGTCCGTATCTTTCTGCGGCAAATAGTATCCACATTGCTATTTGACTAGTCCTATCTCAAAATGTGCTAAGGTATCCTATATCCGTTTATCAATAGTCACTGTCATATATGTCCTACTCATGGACCATTGGTGAGTCTCATGTCTCATAATCATGGTAAATGTTCCAAAAGCTCAAACAAGGTTATGTTCCAATGTTCCAATAGTGATTATACTTATGTCTCTTGTTCATAGTTTATTGTCCAATAGTTTCCATGGTGTTATGATTCTAATAATGTTATATTGCCAAGTTATTCACATGTCTCTTACTCTTTGGTTAATGGTTCAAGGTTTCCAATAATGTTATGTTCCAAAGTTCAAAGTGATGTTATGACTATCCTAGTATCAATCTCAAAGTAATGAATAAATTAATGCAAATGTGGTCAATGATCAAGTATGGGTGGAAAGTCTAGGGACATAAGCCTAGCTCGACTCGATCCCGATGTATGGATTTATGGGTGGCAAGTCTAGGGGCATAGCCTAGCTCGACTCGATCCCGATGCCGTGATTTATGGGTGGCAGGTCTTAGGGGCATAAGCCTAGCTCGACCCTATCCCGAGGCATTGATATATAGGTGGCAGGTCTTAGAGGCATAAGCCTAGCTCGACCCGATCCCAACATGACGATAAGTCATGTAAAGACCCACTGATCAGTAGGGACTCGAGTACATTGTGACATATGTATTGACAAGCAAGTGTTGAAGGTAAAGAAAGTAATGAAGTAATGTAAGCAATTCACATGGTTTCCCAAAATGTGTAATGGTGACTTATTCACATTAATTATTCACAGGTTTGGAGTTCATTGAAATATTCATGTATTGTACAGTTTCATCTGAGCCTTGCATACTCAGTACTTATTTCGTACTGACCCCTTTCGGGGAATTTACCTTACTTGCTGCAGGCGCAGGTACTAGTAGGCCTCCTCAGTAGATTGCCAGTGTTAGCGGTTCTTTGGTAAGCTCCAGCTAATTTGGGGCTTCTCCGAGTCAGGGTGTATATGTTTTTGGTGATATACATGTTGTGTAAAGCGGGGACTTGTCCCGACTTATGGTTCATTTTGGTCAATGCTCTTGTTAGAGGCTTTTGTAGACGAATGTGGGAGTATCAATGTAAAGACATATGTTGTTTTGACTAGATTGCCTCAACGGCCAAGTTTCATGTGAATGTATAAATATGTCCCATGTTTTCCTTTATTCTTCTTTAAAGTTCTTACGCAATGGTGGTTATGATTATGATATGCATATGATTGAACATAGGAAAAGGTTGGTTCTCTCGGGCCTTCTCGGCTACGGGTGCCAATCATGTCTCGATGGGATTCGGGGCGTGAAAAAAGTGGTATCAGAGCAGGTTGTTCTAAGGGTGTCTACAAAGTCGTGTCTGAGTAGAGTCTTACTTATCGATGTGTTGTGCACCACATTTATAAGTAGGAGGCTATGGGACATTTAGGATGTTGTTTCTTTTCTTCATTCTAGATCGTGCAATAGAGCTAATGTTGTAAGTTGAATCGTGTCTGACCATAGAAATTATTTTTCTTTGCTATAGTCAAAATGCCAGTTACTCGAAGAGGAAGAGGTAAAGGTAAGTAGGTGGATGTGCCTGCTGCAGAAGGAATGAGTAGATACCACCTGACCAAGCTAGTCAAGATGGAGCAAATGCTGAAATTTCATCGCGGTCTTCTTCTACTTCTCCAGCTCTGGAAGAGCCAATTGGTAGAGAAGTACCCGCGGAACCACCAACGAATGCCACTAATCAAGATTTGAGAAATGCTGTACATATGTTGACGCAGTTAGTGGCTACACAAAGCCAGGGACGAGCTGGTACCATGACACATGATGATGATGCGGCTAGAATGGCAAGTCGCAGGACACAGGATTTCTTAAAACTTGACCCTCCTATTTTCACTAGGTCCGATCCAAAAGCAGATCCACAGGACTTTGTGGATCAAATTCAGAGGGCCTTGGAAGTTATGCATATGACAGGGGTCGAAACAGTTGAACTTGCTGCGTATAGGCTGAAAGGAGAGGCGATATTATGGTACGAGGATTGGAAGAAATCCCGTGATATTGGTGCAACTCCACCTACGTGGGAAGAGTTTAAAATTGTTTTCCTTGATCATTACTTTCCCTATGAGATCTGTCAGGCACGTGCGGATCAGTTCCTAAATCTACGACAGGGAAATCTGAGCGTTAGGGAATACAGTTTGCAATTTAATTCCTTGGCTAGATATGCGCCAAATGTGGTGGCTACGATGACAGACAGGGTCCATAGATACGTGGACAGATTAGAGCCATATTTGGTACGGGATTGCACCATTGCGGCCTTGAATAAGGACATGGACATTGCTCGAATCCAGGCCTTTGCTCAGAAAATGGAAGACCAGCGACAAAGAAGAAGAGTGCATGAATTTGATAGGGGATAGTCCAAAAGGGTTAGACCTATGGGACCACCTATGATGTCCCAAGGAGGATCTAGGCCCCGCATGTTTCCTAGACCACCTAGATCGTCGTTCTCTTATTCCACAGGGGGTGCTCACTCACAGTTTCGAGGGTCTAGGGGTGGTCCGTCTGGGCAGAGTAGCGGAGTTCATGGATCACAAGCAGCAGGTTTTCCTCGTCAGCAGTGTCAGCACTGCAGGCGTATGCACACAGGTACATGTCGATTAGGGACGAATGTCTATTTTTGGTGTGGTATGCCGGGGCATATAGTGAGAGAGTGTCCACAGCGGAGCATGGGTGGTATAGCACGACCAGCTGGGTCGGCTGTTGCGTCATCAGTATCGGTTCCTTCACAGGGCCGAGGGGTACAGCCTATGGCCCGTGGTAGAGATGCCAGAGGAGCAGCCAGTACTAGCGGGGTCCAGAACCGTACTTATGCTTTAGTGGACCGCCAAAATTCAGAGGCTTCCCCTGATGTTGTCACAGGTACATTATCCATAGTCTCACATACTGTATATGCACTGATTGACCCAGGTTCTACATTTTCCTATGTTACTCCATTGGTTGCTGCGAAATTTGAAAAGACACCAGAATTATTAATTAAATCAATTGAAGTGTCTACACCGGTTGGTGAATATATTGTTGCAAAGAGTGTATATCATAACTGTGTGTGGTCATGATACATTGGCTGATCTCATTGAACTAGACATGGTGGATTTTGATGTAATTATGGGAATGGATTGGTTGGCCTCTTGTTATGCTACGGTAGATTGCCGGGCTAAGAAGGTGCAATTTTGTTTCCCACAAGAAAATGTTCTTGAATGGCAGGGTAATGTAGGGGCACCACGAGGAAGATTTATTTCTTATTTGAAATCCAGAAAAATGATTGCTAAGGGTTATATATGTCATTTAGTACCGGTGAAAGATACTGAAGCGGGACCACTAACTCCGCAGTCGATTCCCGTGGTCAATGAATTTCTGGATGTCTTTCCAGAGGATCTTCCAGGCTTACCCTAGTACGGGAAGTGGAATTTAGCATTGATGTGATTCCAGGCACTCAGCCTATTTCTATCCCTCCATATAGAATGGCTCCAGCAGAACTGCTTGAATTGAAGGAGCAGTTGAAAGATTTGTTGGACAAAGGCTTAATTAGGCCTAGCATGTCCTCGTGGGGTGCACCAGTATTATTTGTGTGAAAGAAAGATGGCACCTTAAGAATGTGCATTGACTATCGGCAATTGAATAAGGTAACGATCAAGAACAAATATCCCCTTCCTCACATTGATGATTTGTTTGATCAGTTACAGGGTGCCAAATGTTTTTCAAAAATTGACTTGAGGTCGGGTTACCATCAAGTCAGAGTTAGAGAAGAAGATGTAGCCAAGACAGCTTTTCAAACACGGTACGGCCATTATGAATTTTTAGTTATGTCATTTGGACTAACAAATGCACCGGCTGTGTTTATGGATTTGATGAATAGGGTGTTTAAGCCATTCTTAGACGTGTTCGTGACAGTATTTATAGATGATATCCTTGTTTATTCAAGATCACCAGAAGACCACGCTAATCATTTATGGCAAGTGTTGCAAATCCTCCGTGAACGTAAGCTGTATGCAAAATTCTCTAAGTGTGAGTTTTGGTTGAAATCAGTCGCATTTTTGGGCCACATAGTGTCAGATGAAGGTATACAGGTTGATACACAGAAGATTGAAGCAGTTAAAAGTTGTCCAAGACCCACGACACCCATAGAAATTCGTAGTTTCTTGGACTGTCAGGTTATTACAGAAGATTCATGGAAGGTTTTTCCTCTATTGCTGCACCGTTAACAAAGCTTACACATAAGGCAGTAAAATTTCAGTGGAATGATGCCTGCGAGAAAAGTTTCCAAAGGTTGAAAGATAAATTAACTTCCACACCAGTTTTAGTGCTTCCCGAAGGTACCGAAGGTTATGTAGTATATTGTGATGCTTTCGGGGTTGGCCTTGGATGTGTGCTGATGCAACATGGTAATGTCATAGCATATGCCTCACTACAGTTGCGGCCACACGAGAAAAACTATCCCACACATGATCTTGAATTGGCAGCGGTATTTTTTGCTTTAAAGATATGGCGTCATTATTTATATGGGGTTCATGTTGACATCTATACGGATCACAAAAGCTTGCAATATCTTTTTAAGCAGAAGGAACTCAATTTGAGGCAACGAAGGTGGTTGGATCTTTTAAAAGATTATGACATTGATATTCTTTATCACCCAGGCAAAGCAAATGTCGTAGCTGATGCATTGAGCCGTAAGGCAGTAGAAAGCACTAGTGGCCAGTTGAATGAAAAGCATGAGATACTCAAAGATTTGAATCAGTTAGCCAGTTTGGGAGTTTGCCTTATTGAATCCTCAGATGATAGAGTTATTGTACAGAATGCAGCAGAATCCTCCTTGATAGTGGAAGTGAAAGAGAAGCAATTTACAGATTCTATTTTATTGCAGCTAAAGGAAAATGTGCAGCAGAATTTGACCAGGGCATTTAATATTACACCGGAAGGGGTGCTTCAATGTCAAGGGAGACTATGCGTACCGGACGTAGATGAGCTGAGGACACGAATAATGATAGAGGCGCACCATTCGCTCTATTCTATCCATTCGGGTGCTACTAAAACGTACCATGAATTGAAAGAAGTGTATTGGTGGGACAACATGAAAAAGAACATTGCAGAATTTGTAGCGCAATGCCCAAATTGTCAACAAGTGAAAGTGAAACATCAGAAACCGGGAGGTTACATGCAATGTATCAATCTCCCAGACTGGAAATGGGATATGATTAACATGGATTTCATTACAGGTTTGCCTCGTACATTGCAAAATTTTGATTCGATATGGGTTATAGTGGACAGGGTTACCAAGTCAGCATATTTTCTACCGGTCAACACGACCTATACAGCTGAGGATTATGCGAAGTTGTATGTGAAAGAGATAGTGCGGTTGCATGGTATTCCCCTTTCCATTATATCAGACAGAGGAGCACAGTTCACAACATATTTTTGGAGATCTTTTCAGCAGAGTTTGGGTACACAGGTGAATTTGAGTACGGCTTTCCATCCTCAGACTGATGGGCAAGTAGAACGTACTATTTAGACACTTAAAGATATGCTACGAACTTGTACATTAGATTTTCAAGGCAGTTGGGATGACCATTTGCCTCTTATTGAATTTGCGTATAACAATAGCTATCATTCAAGTATTAAAATGGCACCTTATGAAGCTTTGTAAGGAAGGAAATGTAGATCACCCATTGGATGGTTTGAAGTGGGTGAGACTGCTTTACTTGGGCCAGATATCATTCATCAGGCTATGGAAAAGGTTAAGGTAATCCAACAGCGGTTATAAACGGCTCAAAGTCGTCACAAGTCATATGCGTATGTTAGAAGAAGAGGTCTTGAATTCGCCATAGGTGATTGGGTGTTTTTAAAGGTGTCACCGATGAAAGGGGTAATGCGGTTTGGAAAGAAAGGCAAATTGAGTCCACGTTACATAGGCCCATATGAAGTTATTAGGAGATTTGGTCAAGTTGCTTATGACAAGCACTACCTCAAGAACTTTCTTCAGTCCACCCTGTATTTCATGTGTCGATGCTTCGAAAATGCATAGGAGATCCATCTCGTATTGTTCCCACTGAAGATGTTCAAGTTACAGAGGATCTTACTTATGAAGAGGTACCCATTGCTATCCTAGACTGACAAGTGAAAAGATTGAGGAATAAAGACATAGCTTCCGTGAAAGTCTTTTGGCGAAATCAACAAGTAGAGGAGACCACATGGGAAGCGGAAGAAATGATGAGATCCAAGTACCCCTATCTATTTCAAATGAATGAGGAAGTTCAAAATGCGGAAATGGAATAATGACAAGTAAGTATTCATGAGTCTTAAGTGTTTATGTATATGTATGCTATTATAGAGATGCCATTTTTGTAATTGAAGAGATATTATTAACATTCGAGGACGAATGTTCCTAAGGGGGGGAGAATGTAACACCCCGTACGTTCCCAACCCTACTTGACGACATTAAATAATATGTACGTAGGTATCGAGAGCTATAAGTATGCATTTGGTAAGGCTATTATTGAGATAATTGAATTTGGCTCTTGTTATGTGGTTAAACTTGCATGGAAGATGTTTTGAAATTTTCATGGCGCATTTTCGGGGTTCAAAATGAGTCTAAGAATACCTCTAAACAAAGTATAATAAGGTTAAGAAGTGAGTTAAAGCATAGGCCTTGAAGTATCTAACCAAACCCGCGAAGAGAAGTCGAAAAATGGACTTTTTGAAAAAACTAAGTAAGGGGCGCATTTGGGAACGTGCCATGCCGCTCTGGGCTAAAATTTTTAGACCATAGGCAGTAGGTTGGCATGACCAGGGGCGTGCCACCTTGGGTTTTCCACTTTTTCGAAAGTTGGAAATTTCTAAGTCCCAAGGGTATCCGGGGTCGTATTGAGCCCATTTTTGCCACGTTTCTTCTAAAACCAAGAGTATATACATGAAATGAATGACATATTATATTGGTATGATAAAATTACTCGAGAACGAATTTGGGGTCAAAATGACAGTTTTGCCCCTAAGGTCAAAATAAGCCAAACGTGGCTAGAATCACTTGTTTTTGGGATTGAGGCTATTGATATGAATATTATGGGTGGGAATATTATTGTAATACGTATAAGATGAGAAATTATTGATTTTATTGGGTTAAGTGATTTGGACTCAATAAAAGCCCAAAAATGGGATAAAAGACATGGGTCACATGACCCAATCTTCTCTTGACTTAGTCAAATATGGCATTAAATGCCAAGAATGGATAAGGATGACCCAAGTACTATATAAAGGACCACAAAATCAGATTTTATTCACTTAAACTCTCATGTTCTTTTAGATATTTTCTCAACCCTTCTACAATATTCTCTCAAGAACCCTAAAGACTCAAAGGCAATTTTGGAGCAAGATCATCACTTTGCAAGTTTGGGTAAGTGAATATTATTATGGATTAATATATTATATGCATGAAAGAGTATATAAATCATGTAGGTTGTGCTTGGAAATGTTGGATATGGTACTTTGTGCTTTTGTATAAGATTTGTGATCCATGGGATTTGAACTTGAATTAGGACTTGTGCCTTTGATGAAAGATCATGGTATGGATAAAATATGGACATCTATGGTGTTATTTTTGTTGTTAAACTTGTTCTTGTCTATAAGTGTAAATTATGGGATTTTGGCCGATATGTGCTATGAAGTGTATTAAGGTGAATTGATGGATTGTTTGTGATGTGGTGTGGATAAGAAGGTGTAAAAGAGAAGTGTTATGATGAAATGTATTGATTATCATGTATTGGTCAATGTTGGGAATATTGGAGGATTTTTGGAATAATTCTTCTATCAATGGTTTTGTCAAGGGGAAATGACATGTTTCAAGGCAAACATGTACCCCATTGATGTTATATGCATTTGTAAAGAAGTTGTTGGTTAATGTGAATTCCGCTATGTATTTGTGTTGTAGAGTGACACATAAAGAAGGAGCGGGACTATTGTATGCACACCTAGGATTGTATATCCGTATTGAGAGTACAAGGTATGTAAGGTTACTCTATCCGCATCTTTCTGCGGCAAATAGTATCCACATTGCTATTTCACTAGTCCTATCTCGAAATGTGCTAAGGTATCCTATATCCATTTATAAATAGTCATTTTCATATATGTCCTACTCATGGATCATTGGTGAGTCTCATGTCTCATAATCATGGTAAATGTTCCAAAAGCTCAAACAAGGTTATGTTCCAATGTTCCAATAGTGATTATACTTATGTCTCTTGTTCATAGTTTATTGTCCAATAGTTCCCATGGTGTTATGATTCTAATAATGTTATGTTGCCAAGTTATTCATATGTCTGTTACTCTTTGTTTAATGGTTCAAGGTTTCCAATAATGTTATGTTCCAAAGTTCAAAGTGATGTTATGACGATCCTAGTATCAATCTCCAAGTAATGAATAAAGTAATGCAAATGTGGTCAATGATCAAGTATGGGTGGAATGTCTAGGGGCATAAGACTAGTTCGACTCGATCCCGATGTATGGATTTATGGGTGGCAAGTCTAGGGGCATAGCCTAGCTCGACTCGATCCCGATGCCGTGATTTATGGGTGACAGGTCTTAGGGGCATAAGCCTAGCTCGACCCGATCCCGAGGCATTGATATATGGGTGGAAGGTCTTAGAGGCATAAGCCGAGCTCGACCCGATCCCAACATGACGATAAGTCATGTAAAGACCCACTGATCCGTAGGGACCCGGGTACATTGTGACATATGTATTGACAAGCAAGTGTTGAAGGTAAAGAAAGTAATGAAGTAATGTAAGCAATTCACATGGTTTCCCAAAATGTGTAATGGTGACTTATTCACATTAATTATTCACAGGTTTGGAGTTCATTGAAATATTCATGTATTGTACAGTTTCATCTGAGCCTTGCATACTCAGTACTTATTTCGTACTGACCCCTTTCGGGGAATTTACCTTACTTGCTGCAGGCGCAGGTACTAGTAGGCCTCCTCAGTAGATTGCCAGTGTTAGCGGTCTTTGGTAAGCTCCAGCTAATTCGGGGCTTCTCCGAGTCAGGGTATATATGTTTTTGGTGATGTACATGTTGTGTAAAGTGGGGACTTGTCCCGACTTATGGTTAATTTTGGTCAATGCTCTTGTTAGAGGCTTTTGTAGATGAATGTGGGCATATCAATGTAAAGACATATGTTGTTTTGAATAGATTGCCTCAACGGCCAAGTTTCATGTGAATGTATAAATATGTCCCATGTTTTCCTTTATTCTTCTTTCAAGTTCTTACGCAATGGTGGTTATGATTATGATATGCATATGATTGAACATAGGAAAAGGTTGGTTCTCTCGGGCCTTCTCGGCTACGGGTGCCAATCATGTCTCGATGGGATTCGGGGCGTGATATCAATGTATCAATCTCTCATAAGTAAAAGTATCAATCTCTCCCAAGTAAGAAACGAAGAAAGGTGTGTTTATGTTATATTATTAACCCACCAATAGAGTGGATGTATGTTATATTATTAACCCACCAATAGAGTGGATGTATGTTATATTATTAACCCACCGATAAGGTGGATGAATGTTATATTATTAGCCCACCAATAGAGTGGATGTATGTTATATTATTAGCCCACCGATAAGGTGGATGAATGTTATTTTACAACCTACTAACCAAGTAGATGAATAATAATGATGATGAGCATAAAAGCAAAGAAAGAATCTCTTGAGTAGAAGAATCTCTTTGAGGCAAGTCTCTTGAGTGAAGGTAACTCTCTCTTGAATAAAGGGGTATATGGAGGATAGTATATGAATAATAAGGATATGAAAGACTAACCATAAATGACAATAATAGAAGAAATGTACATGGTTCAACATATAAAACAAGGGTTATCCGCATTGGCTATTTCTTTTATATTGACTCCATTGTTGTTATCATGTATAATGCAGTTTCTTATGAGCCTTACATACTCAGTACATTCTTCGTACTGACCCCCCTAGGGGGACTTACATTACTTGCTACAAGAACAGGTGCTAGTAGGCCTCCTCAGTAGCTTGCAGTTCATTTACAGATCATTGGTGAGCTCCAGTTGGTTCGGGGATTTTTGAGTCATATGTGTACATAGGTTTTGGTTTTGGAATTATATATATGTTGTATAAAGCGGAGACTTGTCCCCACTGTAGGTTGGTGATGTATATGTATCTGTAGAGGCTTTGTAGACGGATGTGGGAATACGAATGTAAGAGATGTATGTTCATTTTGACATGACGGCCCCAACGGCCAAGTTTCATATATATAGCATGTGTTTCCATGTTTTTCCACCATTGGTAGTTTATAATTTATAAGTTACATGAGATAGAGTGCCATTCATAAAGGGACATGCGTATGGAGATTCATGAGCAAAGATTGGTTCTCTCGGGCCTCAACGGCTTCGGGTCCCAGTCCGCCTCAATGGGATTTGGGGCGTGAAAAAAGTGGTATCAGAGCGGGTCATCCTAAGGGTGTCTACAAAGCCGTGTCTGAGTAGATTATTGCTTATGGATGTGTTGTGCACCACATTTATAAGTAGGAGGCTACAGGACATTTAGTAGTTGTTTCTTTCCTTCATTTCTAGATCGTACAATAGAGCCAATGTTATAAGTGAAATCATATCTGACCATTGGCATTGGTTTTCTTTGTTATAGTAAAAATGCCGATGACAAGAAGGGGAAAAGGCAAAGGTAAGCAGGTAGATATGCTTACCGATGAAGGAATGAGTAAATCACCACCTGACCAAGCTAGTCAAGGTAGAGCTGACGTTGAAATTACATCGCGGTCTTCTTCTACTTTTCCAGCTCCGAAAGAGCTAAGGGGTAGAGAAGTACCTGTAGAACTGCCTATGAATACCACTGACCAGGATTTAAGAAATACAATACATATGTTGACTCAGCTAGTGGCGACACAAAGCCAAGGACAAGTTGGTCCAACGACAAATGAGGATGATGCGGCTAGGGTAGCTAGTCGAAGAACACAGAATTTCTTAAAATTAGACTCACCTATATTCACTGGGTCAGATCCGAAGGCAGATCCACATGACTTCGTGGATCAAATTCAGAGGGTTCTAGAGGTTACGCACGTGACTAGGGTAGAAACAGTAGAACTTGCGGCTTATCGATTGAAAGGTGAAGCGATATTGTGGTATGAAGACTGGAAAAGATCAAGGGGTATTGATGCACTTCCCGCTGGTTGGGAAGAATTTAAAATGGCACTTATTGATCATTACCTCCCATATGAGATTCAGGAGGCACGTGCAGACCAATTTTTAAATCTTCGTCAAGGGAGTATGAGTGTTAGACAATACAGTCTGCAGTTTAATTCTTTGGCTCGATATGCTCCGAATATAGTGGCCACAATGACAGACAGAATCCATCGATATGTGGACAGATTAGATCCATATTTAGTGAGGGACTGTAGCATCGCTGCTTTGAACAAAGATATGGACATAGCCAGAATTTAGGCCGTTGCACAGAAAATGGACGACCAGAGGCAAAGAAGAATGACACAGGAGTCTGAGAGAGGGCCATCAAAGAGGGCCAGACCTATGGGGCAGTCTATGGCATCCCAAGGAGAATCTAGACCTCTGATGATTTCTAGACCGCCTAGACCATCACTTTCCTATTCCACAGTAGGCATACACTCTCAATTCTGAGGGTTTAGAGGTAGTCAATCTAGACAGAGTAGTGGAATTCATGGATCACAGGCAACAAGATTTTCTCATCAGTTGTGCCAGCGCTGTGGGAGATTTCATTCAGGTGAATGCTGGTTTGATACAAATGTTTGCTTTTTGTGTAGTAGGCCAGGACACATGATGAGAGAGTGCCCACAGAGGCCCACAAATAGTATGACAAGACCTACAAGATCAGCCGTTGTGGCATCGATGGCTGGTGTATAGTTTGCTGGTCGTGGTAGAGGTACCAGAGGAGCAGCCAGTTCCAGTGGAACTCAGAATCGCACTTATGCTCTAGTGGACCGGCAAAATTTGGAGGCATCTCCTGATGTATTTACAGGTATATTGTCCATATTTTCACATAACGTATATGGATTGATTAATCCGGGCTCTACCCTATCATGTGATATCCCATTGTTTGCTGCGAAGTTTGAAAGAGCACCAGAATTATTAGTTAAGCCAATTGAAATATCTACACCAGTTGGTGAATTTATTATAGTTAAAAAGACTAGATCGTAATGGGCTAGTAAATGTTTGTGATCATGATATGTTGGCTGATCCTATCAGGATGGAAATGATAGATTTTAATGTTGTAATGGATATGAAATGGTTAGCTTCTTGTTATTTCATGGTAGATTACCGATCTAGGAAGTTACCTTTGCAATTTCCATAAAAGACTGTCCGTGAATGGAGGAGTAATGTTGGAGGATCGAGCGATAAATTGATTTTCTATCTTAAGGTAAGGAAATTGTAACACCCCGTACCTTCCCAACCCTACTTGACAACGTTGAAAAATATTTACTTAGGTGTCGAGAGCCATAAGTATGTATTTTGTAATGATTTTGATGAGATAATTGATGTTGGCCTTCGTACATGTGATTAGACCTTCGTAGGAGGTGTTTTGTTAATTTGTGGAGCATTTGTGGGGTTGAAAATGAGGCTTGGAGGACCTCCAAACAAAGGATATTAAAGGTAAGAAGTAAGTTAAGGAATAGAACTTAAAGTATCTAACCAAATCCGCGAAGAAAAGTCGAAGAAATGAAAATTTAAAAAAACTAGGGGTGGGGCACGCCCAGGGGCATACCAGGACGCTCTGGGCTAAAATTTTTATCCCACAGCCAGAAAGGTGTCACCCCCAAGGGCGTGCCAGGCTGCTTATGCGCACCCTTCAAATGTTGGAAATTTTTCTAAGTTACAAGAGTGCCCGGGGGCGTACCGAGCCAATTTTTGCCACATTCCTTCTACAACCATGAGCCTATACATGGAATAATTGAATTAATTGGAATTCCATTTGATAAGATTATTCGTGGACAAATTTGACATCCAAATGACGGCTTTACCCTTTCGGTCAAAATAAGCCATACGTGGCTAGAATCGCTTGTTTTTTGGATTGAGGCTACGAATATAAATTCCATGAGTGGGAATATCATTGTAACACGTATGAAATGAATTAAACATGAGAAATTATTGATTTTATTGGGTTAAGTGAATTGGGCTCAATGAAGGCCCAAAATGAGACAAAAGACATGGGCCAAAATGACCCATTCTTCCATTGACCTTCTAGACATAATATTTAATGTTATAAAGAGTGGATAAGGATGAGTTGAGGGATTATATAAAGGGCCAAAAATCTTATTTTATTCATTACACATACACATGCTTTTCTAAGCTTTTCTAGAATTCCCAAGAAAGCTCCTTTTGGCTCTTCAAACCCTAAGTCATCTTTTGGGCAAGATCATCATTTTTAAAGCTTGGGTAAGTGATTATTATTATGTTTTAACATATTATATGTATGATATATTATTTAAATCATGTTGGTTATGCTTGGAAGTGTTGAACATGGCACTTTATGTTTTTGTAAAAGATGTGTCATCTATGGAATTTATACTTGAAAGATGACTTGTGGTCTTGATGAAAGTGCATGGTATGGATGAAATATCAACATGTATGGTGTGATTATGGTCCTAAACTTGTTATTTTTATATAAGTGTAAATTATGGGATTTTGGCTGATTTGTTGTTGTGAGATGTATTGAAGTAATTTGATGGAATAATTGTGATGTTGTGATGATGGAGAGTGGAAAGTATGAACTTGGTGTGACATGCTATTAGTTATCATGTATTGGTAAATGTATGGAATATTTTGGGATTATTGGTATGATAATTTCATAAATGCTATTGTCAAGGGGGCAAATGACATTTTGAGACCATTGTGTAACTCATTATCGTTATATGCATTTGTAAGATAGTTGGTGGTTAATGTAAATTCCGTTATGTACTTGTGTTGTAGAGTAAGACATAAGGAAAGAGCTGGACTATTATGTTCACGTATAGGATTGAGTGTTCATATTGAGACGATAAGGTATGTAAGGTTACTCTTTCCGTATTTTTCTGCAGCATAGAGTATTGACCTTATTATGGTACTTACTCATGTACGAATTGTTCTAAAGTATCCCACTTCAGCTTGAGATATATTGTTATTCATATGTGTCCTATTGTTAGACGAATTGTGATTCACTTATCTCTTATTCATTGACTGAAGTTCCAAAGATGTCATAACATTGTAATTTCGAAAAGAACTATCTCAAAGAAAGTAAGATGTAAGAGAATCTATTTATTCTTGACTAGCATTTTTTTCCAATCATGTCTTGTTCCAAAGTCCAAGAATATTATGATTATATTTGTATCAATATCTCACAAATAAATGTACCAATCTCACAAAAGTAATGAAGAAAGTAATGTGCAAGCTAATATATCTATTCCTCATAAGTGAGGATGTCAATCTCATGAAGTAAAGGAGTGAGGTGAAATGTGTATATGAGTGTGCTTCAAATAATGTCATGATCCTCAATGTATCACTCTTAAGAATGGAAGTAAGAATAACAAGAGAAAGAAGTAATGTATAATTAATGAGTATTCATGGGTTGTATCCCAGGGGCTAAAATACCTAGCATGGGTCGATCCCAATAATATGGGTGGTATCCCAGGGGCAACATAAAAGCCTAGAATGGGTCGATCCCAATACATCCCAGGGGAGATATAAAAGCCTAGCATACGTTATCTCGGTACATCCCAAGGGCGACACGAAAGCCTAGCATGGGTTAATATAACATCCCAGGGGTCAAAGTACTTAGCATGGGTTAGAAACATCCCAGGGGCGACACGAAAGCCTAGCATGGGTTACAATAACATCTCAGGGGTCACAATACCTAGCACGGGTTAATAACAGACCAGGGGTGACACGAAAGCCTAGCATGGGTTAATATGACATCCCAGGGGTCAAAGTACCTAGCATGGGTTAATCTCATCCCAGGGGCTACAGAACAGCCTAACATGGGTAGAACAATAAAGATAAATAAATATGAAGATAAGAGAAGTAAAGAACGTAAAATGCATGGTTCATCACATACAGAAAGAGAGTTTATTCACATTCACTATTTCTCTTATATTGACTCCATTGTTGTTGTTATTATGCAAGATGAATTTCTTCTGAGCCTTACATACTCAGTACATTCTTCATACTGACCCCTCTCTGGGGACTTACTTTAATGGTTGCAGGCACAGGTGCTAGTAGACCTCCTCAATAGGCTGTGGATCATTTGCAGATTTTTGGAGAGCTCTAGTTGGTTTGGGGATTTCCGAGTCATAGGTGTATATTTGTTTTGATTTTGTAAATGCAGTATAAAGCGGGGACTTGTCCCGACTTTAAGTTGGTCTTGTTGATGCATATGTTAGAGGCTTTTGTAGACATGTGTGGGTATATGAATGTAAGATATATACGTTCAGTTTGACGTGATGGCGCCAACGGCCAAGTTATATATATATATATATATATTTTTATATATATATATATATATGGCATATGTTTCCATATCCATGACTTTTTCATAGTTGCATGAGGTATAATAAGGTTCATACGAGGATATGCATACGAATGTTCATGAGAAAAGATTGGTTCTCTCGGGCCATATCGGTTTCGGGTGCTAGTCCACCTCAATGGGATTAGGGTGTGACAGAAATAATGTCCAAGTGTACATATGTCTCCTAATAGACCCAGTACGTCCCCACGGGGAGGGTGCACTAGTGTTGTTTGTACAAAAAGGAAAAAAATGGCACGTTGAGAATGTGTATTGGCTATCGACAACTGAAGAGGGTGACAATTAAGAATAAATATTTCCTTCCCGAAACTTATAAGTTAATTGACTAATTACAGGGTGCCAAAGATTTCTTAAAGACTGACTTGAGAGCGAGTTATTATCAAGTAGGGGTTAAAGAAAAAGGTATACCCAAGGCAGCTTCCCGAACACGGGATGGTCACTATGACTTCTTAGTTATGTCAAATGGGCTAATGAATGCACCAGTAGACTTATGAGTTGGATGAGTAGAACGTTCAAGCCATTCATAAATGTATTCGTGACGGTGGTTTTAGGTGATATGTGAGTTTCTTCAGAATCACAAGCGAACCCTGCTAATTACGTACGATAGGTGTTATAGATTCATCGCATCATAAGTGGGACGCAAAGTTCTCTAAGAATGAATTTTGGTTAAAAGTGGTAGCATTATTAGGTCATATTGTGATAGATAAAGGAATAAGTGAAGGAATTAAGAGATGCAGAAGTAGCTTTTGTAAAGGCACTATTGGAGAAATTAGCATGTAGAAGAAATCACAAGGGAAACCGAAGAACTAATGAAGTCTAAAGTACTCGTGATTGTTGTACATGGAAGAAAAAGTTCAAGATACGGAATTGGAATCATAATAAGTAAGTCTTTACAAGTATTACGTGTGGATGTGATAATGTGAAGGATTCACTTTGACTTAAGTTGTTACAGTGAAATAATGTTACTAACATTCGAGGATGAATGTTTCTAAGGGGGGAAGAATGTAACACCCCGTACCTTCCCAACCCTACTTGACGACGTTGAATAATGTTTACTTATGTGTCGAGAGCCATAAGTATGTATTTTGTAATGTTATTGATGAGATAATTGATATTGGGCCTAGTACATGTGATTAGACCTTTGTAGGAGGTGTCTTGTGACTTCGTGGAGCATTTGTGGGGTTAAAAATGAGGCTTGGAGGACCTCCAAACAAAGGATATTAAAGGTAAGAAGTAAGTGAAAGAATAGAACTTGAAGTATCTAACCAAATCTGTAAAGAAAAGTCGAAGAATGAAAATTTTCAAAAAAAAATAAGCCAGGCGCGCCAAAGGGCGTGCCAAGCCACTTTTTACCCAAAATTTTTGGGCACAGGCAGAAAGGTGGCGCGCCCAGGGGCGTGCCAGGCTGCTTGTGCACACCTCTAAAATGTTAGAAATTTTTCTAAGTCCCAAGGGTGCCCGGGGACGTACTGGGCCGCTTTTTGCCATATTTATTCTCCAACCATGAGCCTATATATAGAATGATTGAATTATTATATTGGTATTCCAATTTGGTGAAATTATTTGTGGACGAAGATGGCATCCAAATTATGTTTTTACCCTTTATGTTCGAAATGAGCCATGATTTGCTAGAATCACTTGCTCTTGGGAATGAGGCGACGAATGTGAGTCTCGTGAGTTGGAATATTATCATAACACATATGAAATGATTTAAACATAAGAAATTTTGTGGATTGTACATTGAATTTATGAATTGGGCTCAATGAAATGAAGTCCCAAATGAGGCAAAAGACATGGCCCAAATGGGCCAAATGACCCATTCTTCCATTGACCTTCTAGACATGGCATTTAATGATATAAAGAGTGGATAAGTATGAATTGAGGGCTTATATAAAGGGCCAAAAATCTGATTTTATTCATTACAAACACACATGCTTTTCTAGACAATTCCAAGAAAACCCATTTAGCTCTCAAAACCCTAAGTCATCTCTTGGAGCAATATCATCATTTTTGAAGCTTGGGTAAGTGTTTAATCTTATGGTTTAACATATTATATACATGGGACTGTATGTAGATCATGATGGTTATGTCTAAAAGTGTGAGTAGTGCACTTTTGTGTTTTTGTAAGAGATGTGTCATCTTTGTGAATTAAACTTGAAAGGTGACTTGTTTTTTTGATGAAAGTGCATGGTATGGATGAAATATCAACATGTATGGTGTGATTATGTTTCTAAACTTGTTATTTTTCTATAAGTGTAAATTATGGGATTTTGGCCGATATGTTGTTATGAGACGTATTGAGGTGACTTGATAAAGAAATTGTGATGTTATGTTGATGGAGAAGTGGAAAGTATGAACTTTGTGTGACATGCTATTGGTTTATCATGTATGGAATATTGTGGGATTGTTGGTATGATAATTTCATAAATGGTATTGTCAAGGGGGAAATGACATTTTAAAGCTAAACATGTAACTCATTGTCGTTATATGCATTTGTAAGGTAGTTGATGGTTAATGGAAACTCCGTTATGTACTTGTATTGTAGAGTGAAACATAAGGAAGGAGAGGGACTATTGTATTCACGTATAGGATTGTATATTCGTATTGAGAAGATAAGGTATGTAAGGTTACTCTTTCCATATCCATCTGCAGCTCATAGTATTCACATTGATGTTGTACTAGTTCATTCTGAAATGTCCAAAGGTATCTCATTTCAGGTTGTTATCTATTGTTAAGTCACATATTCCTCATTCATTAGTCGTTGTTGCTCATGTGTTACATATTTATGGACATGGTTCCAAAGTCCCAATAATAGTATGTTCCAAAGCTTCCAATAAGGTTATGATTACAAATATATCAATCTCTCATAAGTGAGTGTATCAATCTCTTGAAAGTAAAGAAATGAGGTAAAGCATATATGTGTGTTTCCAATAATATCATGATCCTCAATGTATCAATCTCTCACAAGTAAAAGTATCAATCTCTCCAAAGTAAGAAACGAAGAAAAGTGTGTTTATGTTATATTATTAACCTACCAATAGAGTGGATGTATGTTATATTATTAACCCACCAATAGAGTGGATGTATGTTATATTATTAACCCACCGATAAGGAGGATGAATGTTATATTATTAACCCACCAATAGAGTGGATGTATGTTATATTATTAACCCACCGATAAGGTGGATGAATGTTATTTTACAACCTACTAACCAAGTAGATGAATAGTAATGATGATGAGCGTAAAAGCAAAGGAAGAATCTCTTGAGTAGAAGAATCTCTTGAATAGAAGAATCCCTTGGAGGTGAGCGTAAAGCAGGGACTTGTCCTGGCTGTAGGTTAGTTATGTATATGTATCTGTAGAGGCTTTGTAGACGGATGTGGGAAGACGAATGTATGAGATGTATGTTCATTTTGACTTGACGGCCCCAACGGCCAAGTTTCATATATATAGCATGTGTTTCCATGTTTTTCCACCATTGGTAGTTTATAATTTATAAGTTACATGAGATAGAATGCCATTCATAAAGGGATATGCATATGGAGATTCATGAGCAAAGATTGGTTCTCTCGGGCCTCAACGGCTTCGGGTGCCAGTCCGCCTAAATGGGATTTGGGGCGTGACACATTAAGACAACAATGTCTTTATGGACTGATTTTATGTTGAATAAATACTATAAAAAGTAGATTCTTGCTCTTGTACTATGGAAAAATGGGTCTCAATTATGGAAGAGAGTGCTAGTAGATAGGGATAGTATATTACAGTAGATATGGTGGGAACCCTAAAATTCTTGTTCCAATGAGTGGTTTGATGTAGTTGGACATAACTTAGACCCCTCACTCATATAATTCGATAGTAATGTCCTATTGATAAAAGTATTGGAGAGATCAATCATTTCATTGAAGAAGGTAACTGGAATGCTCAAGTACTTCAACAGAGTCAACCTATAGACATTATGGAACTTGTTTGTTCCAACTTTGAAGGATCTGAGCAATCAGAGTTATTGGATAGACCATGGTGGATGGCTAACAGTAATGAAAAACTCTATGTCAAGAGTGCCTGGAAGATTCATAGACAGAAGGAACACTATGTAGAATACTACAAGAGGTTTTGGCTTAAAGATCTACCCTATAAAATTCATTTTTTCAATGGAAGTGATGAAAAAAGAAATTTCATGTAGATGATGTATTAGCAATGTATGGCATAGCCATTACTTCTAGATATAGGTCTAGTAAAATCCCTCAAGTGGAAGCCACTTCTTATTTATTCCTAACAGGAGATTTGGCAGAATTTCAATGCAGGAACAGGTAATCATGGTCTTTTTTAGCAAATTAACCAAGTAGTGACACTATGGTGGAGTACAGACTATGTGCCTAAATTGAAGCATTTGTTCTAGGCTACCCCAGCTATAATTAGCTGGCAAATTTGGACGTGGAGAAATGACATTGTTTATGGAATGTACATGTCTAAAAACAGGGTACTCTAAAAGATTAAATTGAAACTATACATGCTAGCCAGTATTAGATATCCTTGGTTGTAGAATATTTCAAGATCATGGTTCTAAATGGTGGAGTAATTTGAAGCCTACAAATTTAGTAATAATTTTAAATTTATAAGGTGGGAATATCCTCAATAGGGATGGCGCAAGTATAATATAGATGGTTCTTCTAGAGAAAATCTAGGCAATAGCTTGAAAACTTTTTGTATCAGGAATTCATAAGGATATTCCATTTATGCTATGGGTAAAACTATTTCTAATACTACTAGATTAAAGGCAGAATCCATTACACTATAATATAATTTTGAATTTTGTTTCTACGATAACATTTTCTCTGTTATTATGGGAACTGATTTATTAATCATGAAGAAAGTTCTTGGTAGAGATTGGGAAGCCCCATGGAACATCTATTTTGAACTCCATAAAATAAGGAAATGGAGAAGCAAATGGGAAAATTAGATCATTCATGTTTTGAGAGAAGGAAATAGCTAGCTGACTTTTACACTAACATGGTTTTAGTTTTCCAGGTACAATTCAATTTAACAATTTTCAAGAACTACCAGTTCATGCTAAAGGAATTATTAATTCATACAAGACACATATTCACAAAATAAGATTTAGAATTGATATACACCAGATTGATAAAGCAAGACAACAACAAGAAAAGTACAGGCAAAGCAGTAGATTTAGTTGATAGTCCAAGTGCTTAATAATCAATTTATGGTCAAAACACTACAAGAAATCCCATGAATGGGTTTAGAGTATTTATGTAATTTTTTTAAATGGTGGTATCAATTTCTTATGAAAATCAATCCATTGCAAGAAGTTATGTGAAAATTCTAAGTAATTCAATGTTGAAAGTCTAAAACTACTAAGCACAAATTTCGTGTTTCTTCTCACGAACTGATATACAGATGTTCCAGAGGTTTGAGGTAGAAAAATATTTCTTTGGGAACCTGATTATTAGAGCTTCTAGAGAGTGATCGAGGTTACTTGAATCAAATCAACCCACACCTCTGAGATCTGGTAGCTAAGGTTATTAGTTAGTCAAAGGAAGACAAATCTTTTGAAATCAGTAGGTGAAAAGTCAAAAAGATTCAAAGACTTATATGCGTAATGATCCTCTAGGTCATTTTCACTTTTTTATTTTAATTTCTATGTTAGGAGCTTTTTGGTAGTTGCTAAGGGTCATTTATGATTTGTTGGGATAGGTGGTTTAGTTCTCGAGTAGTTCATTTATGTTTTAATACAATTTCCTAGTTTTAGAGCTTTTAAAGTTAAGCATGTTGATTGCGGTCAAAACATCTTATAAATGGCCTCAGATGGGAATCCTAACTTTTTTGTTAGATCTAGAACATGGATTTTTGGCTAAGAGAGCATTCGGTTAAGGTCCCGAGGCTTCTGTACTCATTTTGAGCTATTGGGGGGATTTTAGTTTAAAAGGGAAAAGAATGGGCTTGGGCGCATATTTCATCAAAACAACCTCTATTTGGAATTTTAGCAATTCTATTATGTTAAAAATGCCATTTCTAATAGGGTATCATATTTGGTATGTGTTCGCAGGACTCTCAATGAATCTTGGAGGTGCGATTGAGACTTTGAATTTTTGGTAAAGTTGTTGATGTTGCTAATGGTGTGCGCAGCCTCTCCAGTGGAGGCTTCTCTGCTACGGAGGAACCGCTATGGCTTTACCTTTTTCGAGTCAGTTGAAATTTGGATATTAATGATTTCTACTATAGTGAAAATTTTGTTGTTGCAAAAATGTCGTACCTGCGGCCAGACCTCCACCGCATCAAATATCACAATATATAAACCCCTTACTTTTTCACTTCATTTCCAAAAAATATTCTAAGTGTTGGAGCTCGATTAAAGAAGTGAAATTCCATAATCTCGTGGTAATCTCTTTTTCTTCATAATTATGTTTTATTACTTATTCTCCCTTTATTTTAATTTTTAAATGTTTGATTCAGACATGTAATCCTTGAATTTTCTCCATTAAAGTGAGCTTTGGACCCCAATTGAAATTTGAATTAACTGCTGTCTTCGCCCAACTTCTGGACATGGGTTTCTTAGCCTTGGGGAAAGATAACTGCAGTATTGCATTGTATGTTTTTGGATCCCACCAATCAAATTTTTACCTGATTTCAACCCTAAAATAAAAATTTACGATATGGGTATTTATATTCTTATCTTGGTGAGTAAGTTATGTTTTTTTATAGAAAGGTAGCAGTTAGAGGCTTCTTGGAAAGGAAAGGTCCCGGTGTGATTGATCGAGAGTTTGTCGTACAACATCCAAGTTGGTTACGACTAACCTTCTTTTAGACTTAGCTTAGTTGAGATATATGCATCATAAATTGATATTGGTAGTGGGACTTTATGGTGATAACTGCATTATCATAGTATTTTAGAAACTTTTAGCATATTTAGAGGCCATAGAAGTAGGTTTATGCTTTAGAACTTAGTTTAGGTGGTTGCTTCTCATCTAAGACTTAGTCTAGAGTGCATGTTAGTGTTCGGAACATTGCTAGAAGCCTTAGCCTAGTATTGGGTAGATTACTTGATTTTGGTCGGGTTCGTCTAGGAATTTTCACTGTAATACTGGTCTTTAAGCTAGTTTACCCCTAGATAGTATGGTTATGGAGGCCTGTGGGTTGGAAATAAGGATGGAAAATGTTCAAATTAAATTATTTTGACCTTGTTTTTTGAGATAGTCCTGGTTTACTGTAATACTTGCGATTCTGGCTTGATATTGGTGGATTAGTTGGTTTTTTACTTTATTTTCACATGTTATTCTTGCATATTCATGGTATATGGTTGACTAGGTTTAAAAATACTATTTTCAATTTTAAAAAGGATCTTGAGGGGCTTTTATTTTTTTGGACATTGGATTTTAGTAGAGAAAAATGGACTGTTTTAGTCCTAGTTCAAGCCCGGCCACCTGATATACTCATTATTACTTCCTATTCAAGTCCAATAGGCATTTATTACTTACTATTTCATGAAATGCTCGATTTGAGTCTGGGCAAGGTTTACTGATATTGCAAGCCCCATATGGGTCCTTCCTTTGTGAGCCACATATGCTAGAGTAGGAGTTTACGATAGAATTGGTTATGGCATCACCTCATACTTCATTGCATGTTTTTCATTTGGACTTACATATTTATAGACACTGCTTGTAGGTGATATTCTTTGTTGTTTGTATCTTCCAAGTTTATGGGGCCACGCTTAGGTTATTGTTTGATTATTATAGTATAATTTATGGCATGATAAGTTTTACCCATTTGTTTAGATATGCCATGTGTATTCTCTTCCTAGACTTATTAGATTTAGCATTAGACTTGTCATAACACAATTTCTCGAGACATGATGGCACCTACTTTTGGTCACTAGTAGGTAAGCGAAAACATAGTTTGGACGAAAAGTAATGGGCCAACCGGTGGAAAACAATGAAAATAAAGGAATAGATAATTAATGGGAATAAGAAACAACTAAAATCAGCAATAAATATGTATGAACATACTATACAATAGAGGGAGAAGGAAAAATGTAAAAATGAATTCCCCCATGACCTGGTAAGGTCGGTATAAGAGCCACTAAACCAAAATAGAGTACTAGAAAGTGACAACTATAAAACATAGTCTCAGAATATATAGAAAGACTATCCAAAGATAGCAGAAGGGGGAGGATCACCTCTGAACTCTAAAAGCTCACCCTAGCTCCTAACAGTAGTGGGACCCAAGGATAATGTCAATAGAGGTGAATCGTACTTTGATCTGCATCAGGGAAAAGATGTAGAAGTATAGAATAAGTACCAAAACAATGGGTACTCAGTAGGCATCATAGGCGACTGAGCTAAATTACAGTAAAGCCTAAATAATATGTCAGAATGTAAACTAAAGTTAGAAATAAAAGGGCGGATACAGGAATAGTAGATCATGCTGAGCGAATGCGATAAACATATAAAATAACTCGGAGGCGAAAATTAAGTCTTACTATAACCTAACTGGACCCCCATAAGCCCAAAAGGCACAAACAAGAAGAAAATAACCCAACCAAGCCCCTATAAGCCCGAAGGGATTAAAAAAAGAGTAATACTAATATGAAAATGAAATAACAACAATAATAATTGTAATATGAGTCAACGAATGATAAGCGTAGCTGAAACTCCTTATCGATCATAATCCAAAGCCTTACCGGACTTTATCGAATTTCCAATCCCAAACCAATATTTGTATAGATCATAAATTCCTAACTCAAACCCAAACTTGTGAATTATATTATAATTATAGAATGCCAGACTCGAACAAGAACTGATGAATAATAGTAAAACTACTAGATGTCGGACAGGAACCAGAACTAATAAATAAACTAAAAAGTAATAGGGATCCAAGAGTATAACTCCTATTAAGTTCGACTAGACATAACCTTTAATGTCAGAAGGTCAAGTCAGTAAGGGCGATACAGGTCTTAATCACTAAGCCAAGAGTGTAATTTACAGCCATCTACTACCCTATCTAGGGTAACAAGCCAAAAAGGGCTCCTAAAAGTTACTAAGACATCCTAAACTCAAGAATTAGCGTAAGGTAATAAATAGTGGTAATTTAGGTAAATAAGGAGATATTCTAGGCATTTTATCTAAATGAAAGGTCGGTGTGGCCCGCTACTAGTCCGAAAAATCCAACCTGAGGTAGGCACATACCCAAACCTAGCCTAAGGATTTTCGATCCCATCCCAAGACACTAAGTATACTAAGACTAGTCCTAAGGGGTAATCTTAGCTTAACATAAGGAAATACAGGGCCGAATTCTACCAAAAAGGGCCCCTAACCAGCTAATTTGGTCAATAATTGCAAAAATGATAACCGGGCCATAAGTACCACCCATAGCTTGCATAATACTGCACTAATACTATAATGAAACAAAATATAAGAGAAAGGTAAGCCTAGCCTACCTTGATGCCACCAAATGTTCATATAATCCTCTACTCTGTAGCTTTTCCCTTCCTAGATGCCTCTGACCGCTTTCATGATATCAAAATAAGGATCAACATATCTAGATAAGAATATCAGTACCCATATTACGTATAAATGCTCCAGGTTAGAAATCAGACTAAAACTTCCATGTGGGACCCACTTACCGAATCATGAAATTGTAATCATCACAATGGCCCTCTCAGCTCAAGGAACATTTACCCCAAAATTTAGGCAAAATTCGAGTCCAAGTCAGTCCCAAAATAGTCCTATAATAGACGAGGAAAATAGGAACTAAATCGAAGAATTAAAGAAGAAATTAAGTGGAAACAAATGGGAATAATGACAAGGAAATGATCCAAACAATCCCGATCCAATTCCTGCACTAGATATTAAATCTCCAACAATTTTCAAGATCTCAATGTCTACTATGGTGTTTTAAACATAGAAATTGTGCTGAAAATGATGGAACCAGCTATATATACCAACAGGGGTCCTTCTTTGAAAAATTGGGACCCCTGCCGCAATCACGGAGGATAGCCAGGATAGACCTTCATGAATGCTTCTGGTCCACCACAATCGTGAATAAGAAGGCTAGACCGACTAGGATGGCCTCCTCTTTGCAATGTAAAGACTGGCCCACAAATATGGAGGTCAAAAACCATGACCCTCGCAAATGCGGCCATGGCCACGCAAATGCGAAAGCCATTTTTGGCCTGCACCAGATGCATCAACACCAGGAACTTTGCTAAGTTGCAAAAATATCTGATGAGGCCCTTGGAATTCATTTCAAATCCCATGAATGCAACCAAAACAAACTATCCTACCAAATTCAGCATTTCCAACTCAATGAAATCATCGAAACTTCAATCCGAGGTCATTTTGATAAAAAAGTGTGGCCCATACTCAAAGGTCCATTTTAGAAAAAATCTACCCAACAACCCAAACTGAGCCTGGAAACCTCGAGCCCCGGACCAGGTGTCCTTATAGCCTTAAATTTGTGTTTCAGAGCTAACAAGACTGTTAGAATTGGCATTTGAGGCCATTTGCCTAAAGTGTAGGTCCAAGACCCTATTATGAATAGCAAAAGCTCTAAAACGGGGAAATGGCTCTAAAAACTAAATGAACTCCTCGATAACCAAATTGTCATACCCATCAAGTTATAAATGACTTAGGGCTGCTATAGGAAAGCTCTAAATTTACAAAAAAAAATAGGAAGTGACCTGGAGGGTCATTACAACATCAACTACTAAAAGAACTTTCATCCGTGAAAGGAAAGGATGGGGAAGGACCTGAAGACTCAAATAGGTAGGTATACTAGGTCCACATCTTATGCTCGGTCTACTTGGTAGCCTCCTTGACTGGAAGGTTTCTCCAATGACCCTTAACTATAGGAAAAGCTAAGATAGATACTGGCTCCTTAATAAATGTCAACCTCTCAACAAACTTAATTAAGTCCCACCGAAGCACATGAGACTCATTTGGAATATAACGATGAAAAATAGATACATGGAAAGCTAGATGGATGATTGAAAAGGCTGGAGGCAAAGCTAACTCAAAATCTACCTCCCCAAATGTCTAAAATATTTCAAATGGTCCAATATACCTAGTGCTGAGCTTTTACCTTTTTTGATACCTCATCACACCCTTCATGGGTGATACTCGAAGGAAGACCTAATAACCAACTCTAAATTTCAAGGCATGAAGTCTATGGTCAGCATAACTATTTTGCCTACTTTTAGCTGCCCAAAGCCTATCCTGAATCACATGAACCCTCTCCAAAGACTCACAAAGCAAATCAGTAACACGGGCCCTAACCTTTGAAGTATCAAACCAAACCTCCAAAGATCGACAACGCCTACCATATAACACCTCAAATGGTGCCATATGAATACTCAAATGGTAGATATTATTATAGGCAAACTTCGCTAAATAAAGAAATAGCTCCCACTAACCTCCAAGGTCCATAACACATGCACGGAGCATATACTCCAAAACCTGAATAGTTTGCTCCAACTGTTTGTCAGTATGGTGATGAAACGGGGTGATAAGGTCAACCTGGGTACCCACCTCATACTGAAAGGCCCTCTAAAAACTAGAAGTGAACTAAGGGTCTCTATCTGAGATAATAGACACGGGTACTCCATGAAGATGAACCACCTCTCAAACTAGATACGAGAAAACCTCTTAGCACTGAAGGAAGTATGAATAGGCATGAAATGGGTAGACTTGGTCAATCAATCTATGATAACCCAAGTGCTATCAGAACCACGAGAGGAGCGAGGTGAACCACCCACAAAATCTATAGTAATCTGCTCCTATTTCAACTTTGGAATGAGTAGTCTTTGAAGCAATCGACTAGGTCTAAAATGATTAGCCTTCACATACTGACAACACAAGCACCAAGCCATAAAATCCTCTATATCTTTTCTCATACCGCTCCACCAGCAAAGTGACCTCAAATCTCTAAACATCGAAGCGTAAGCAAAACTCGAACCCGTTGCTTTAGAACACACCCCAAACAAACACTATAAGAATAATAATAAATAGTAAATCCCTCGCCCTCAACTAGAAGAGTCAAAATAAGATCTGAAGTGAGCAAGACCTTGAGGTTAACAAAGCTGTCCTCACAACCACCGTACCACTACAATGGAACCTTTGTCCAAGTCAATCTAGTCATAGGGGTTCCAATAGTAGCAAACCTCTCAATGAACCTCCTATAGTAGCCTACCAACCCAATAAAACTATGAACTTTAATAGAAGACGTAGGCATATCACAATCAGGAATAGCCTCAATATTTACCGAGTCGACCATAACACCTTTCTAGAATACAACTTGTCCCATGAAAGCTACAGACTCAAGACAGAACTCGCACTTTGAGAATTTTGCATAAAGTCTATGGTCTATCAAAGTGTTGAGTACAATCCTCAAATGCTGCTCATGCTCCTCCCTACTTCTTGAATAAACAAGGATATCATCAATGAAAACTATCACAAAAGAGTCTAAATAAGGCCTAAACATGTGGTTCATCAAGTCTATGAGTACAAATGGGGCATTGATTAACCCGAAAGACATCAATAGGAACTTATAATAGCCGTAGTTAGTCCTGAAGGCTGTCTTAGGGATTTTCTCAGCCTGAAGCCTCAAATAATGGTAGCCAGACCTTAATTCAATCTAGGAAAACATTGTTGCACCCTGATGCTGATTAAATAAATCATCTATATGAGGCATATGATACTTTTTCTTCACTGTCACCTTATTCAGCTATTTGTAATAGATACATATACGCATAAACCATCCTTCTTTCTCACAAATAGAACAGGAGCACCCTAAGGAGATACACTCAGCCTAATAAAACCCTTATCCAAAAAATCATAAAGTTGAGTATTTAGCTCCTTTAGCTCAGTAGGAGCCATATCATAATGTGACATAGAAATATGTTGGGTGTCCGGCTAAACCTCAATAGCAAACTCAATGTTAGATTTAATTTTTTTAAGGACAAGCAAATGTTCTAAGTTGAGGGTGTTGATGTACCGGCATTTGACATCACATTTTACACTTTTAACGAAGAATAATCATGAGTTTTTACGAAACCATTGTTAGATTTGATGGTTTTTTGTGTCAAAATACAGGAAATTGATCAAATGACCCAAAAAAAGAAATTATACTTAGAAAGGTAGTGTGATGGGTAACTTGATGATTCATCAAGCGTGTGATGAACCATTAACACCAAATGTCACTCCAAGACAGAACCAACATCTGAAGACCTCAGTGTGATGGCTCGGCTAACGAACCATCAAGACTGTGATGAGCTGTCACACTATGTCGTTAGGCCTAGGAAGAATGGATGCTCAAGCAAGCCAAGTTGACGATTCAATATGCTGACCCATCATAAGCATGGCAGACCTTCAGGTGAATCATTACAGATAAGACGGCCAGATCTGATTTAATTTTGGATTCAAATTTTACTGAAGCCTATAAATACCTAGTTTAGGGTTTCGAATAGGCATCTTTCATTATTTTGAAAAACATTATGCTATTTTTCTCTAAGTGTCAAAAGTTTAGATTTTTGAATTTTTCACTTGGGTTTTTGTCAAGGATTAAAGTGTTGAATTTCATCTTTGTAAGAATTTTTCTTTTGATTATGCAACATACTGCTCTCTCTATCACAAGAACTATGTGTTGATATAAACCCCACAACTAGGGTTGTGGGATCCATGGAAAAATAACAAATCTATGATTGATTTTGTGTTGGATTAAATTAGTATTCGTTGATGCATTGTTAATCTTTTCATCTTACACCTTTTTAGTGGTTGCAAATATTAGAACAAGCCCTGGTTTTAACTTGCTTGAAATAAGAAGTTAAAAACTGTGAAAAAGGATAACAACCAGGATTCAAAGTTTCTAACCTCCATCTAATGGGCAATGCTTTAGCAAGATTAATCAACTTGAGGCTAAAATTGAGTTTCATATTTCCATCTCTTTATGTTCTAAGGAACTAAGGGGATATGCTTAGAAATGTTTAGACGTACATTAGAATTCAAATTCCATACATAACTTGTATTAAAAGAATCTATTAACGTTCTTAACCTGAATGTGTTATAGAGCCATGGTGAACGTAATCCTATTTTGCGTTCTCTACAGATTGATATTTCATAATTCAATAATTGTTAATTAAAACAAGTTAGATATTAATTTCCAATCACTCTTTACAAACCCCTATTTTTACAGAAATCATAGACTAAAAGTCATCTTACTCACAAATGACTTAGTATCAACCATATTCCATGTGGGATTCGACCCCAACCTTTGTTGGGTTATATATTTTACAACTACCACTTATACTTCTTAAGGGAGGTGTAATTTGGGTGCATCACCTCGCCCCTCGACACCTTATCTCAAATCACCATCAATATCTCATTCTTAAATAGTCGCTCTTGGATCTATACCAACAATATAGTCCTGGCCTTAACACATGCATGAATCTAACTGGGATCAAAAATATCAATTCAAATCAACTAGTTGGCTAAGGATAAGATGTCCAATGCCAACAGTTACTTCGAAGCTGAAATGAAAGCCAAACTCTCCATACTCGCAGCCTTCTAACTGAAGGCATCTTATACCATATTTTTCGTGCCTAGATGGTAAAGAATTGAGATATTGTAGTTGATGTGAAGCTATTAGTCATGGTTTTATAATATAGTTAGCCCCTTATTTTGCTTATTTTAGTATGCTTTTAAGCTTCCTTTGTAGTAAATATGCTTATGTGGCTTTTTTGGTGTGTAGAATAAAGAATGATGGAATTAGCATGGATTGGATCATAATGTGAACCCCCCCCTCCCCACACACACACAAGTTACTAAGACTCCATTTTAGACTTAGCATAGAAAACTAGTTGGAAACCAAAAAATATTTCCATTGTACGACTCAGGAAATGAGTCATCGTGAGTGCCAAAGACTCATTGAGTTAGCCGTTCTGAGAACTTAGCCAAAAAGTCTCAAAGATTTAAAATCTTCCCTATGAGTCATTATCTTCACCTATTTTGAGAAAGTCCTGAAAGTTGATATTTGGGTCCAGTCCCAATGAGTCAACACAACGACCAGTCATCAGTGAAAATGAGTTGTTGTGTCCAGTCGTCTCTAGACTCGAGCAAAAATGCCTAGTTGTAACTATTCTTACAATGAGTCATTTTTAGACACGATGACTCATCATGTGACTCGTGATGACTAGGTACAATAAAAATAGTTATATTTTAATAAGGGTATTTTCGCACTTTCCTTTTTCCCAGACCTATACTACACCTTTTAAAGGTTATTTGGGAAGGGGTTAAAGGGACTTAAGCATTCTCTCAATCTCATTCTCACCCAAACACTCAGCAATTATAAAAGAAGATGATTCTCTTCTCTCAATACCAAGATACTAGGGTTCTTCACTTTCAAGCTCTAAGGTCCAAGTTATAGCCAGGATTTCATTTCCAGGTATGTGGGATTTCATTAATGAGTATCCTTTCACCCATTGAGTCCCAAAGTGAACTTTGTTTCTCAAAAATCCATTGTCAAGAATTAGGGTTTTTATTAAAAGCATGATTCTCTTTATATTTCAGTTCTCCGTGATAAATAATCTATAAATACATGTTTTCCCATGAAATTCAGTACCTTTACATACTTTTATTTTTATGACCCCTCAGTTTATTGATATTTCATATTTGGGGACTTGTGTTTTATAGATTCTTATTCTATTCAGAACATAGAAATTGTCTTGAATAATTGTATTCTTCAAAGATGGCGGGTTATAAAGACCCGATGACTTAGCATCTCATAAATTGTTAGTTCAGTATTCAGTCCTTCAATTCCATAGATTTTAGAATGCTTTCTGACAAAGCATTTATCATTCAATCTTAGAGCATACAAATTATTGAGTTATTTAATATATCAGTTTATTTCAGTTGGGAGTAGTACATAGCACCGAGTAGGCACAGGGATGAAGGGTCATCTGTCAGTTAGGATGAGGCCTTTAGTCGAAGTCCCTAAGTCCCAGAACTACATTGCCATCGTAGGTTCTAAAGGGTCACCCACCATATAAGGCTGACACCTTAGTCCTTTTGAACATCAGTTTAGTGGATCCATGTCAGTTAGTGCTCGTACACTTGGCAAGGTATTGAGCGCCATTCTAGTGGGGTTAAAGGTTGGGCCCTGGTTAGCTCTGATAGGGTATGTCGATTAATAGTAGCTCCCAAAGTTTAGACTTAGTCATTGCATGACCCCAAATTTAGTCGATTCAGTTTTAGTATTTATCAGTTTTATGCTTGTTTACTTGGGTCATTGCATCAACTTATATTTATCTATTTCATGTTAAATTTTATCTGATATGTTCAGCATGTTTAGTTATATATATATATTATAGTGTGTACCTTTCATGTTAAGTATATTCAAAGTACTAACCACATATTTCTTTTGCACTATATTGTGTTATAATGTAGGTTCAGAAGCTCAATATGTAACTCACGTTTAGCATATCCAATACTCAGCTCAATAGAAGTGTATGGTGAGACCTCATTTTTTGAGGTAGAGGCTTATTATCTTTTTTTCCTTATTTTTAGTTATTTCAATTTTCAGATAGTTAATGTTAGCTGGGGACTTGTTCTAGCAACTCATCTTTTAGTAGAGGCTTTTAGACAGACATATTAGTTTTCTTAACTCTATTGGTTTTCAAACTGTTAATTGGTTTACATCTTTATAGAACTATATTATTTCCCTAGTTAGCTTCCATATTCAGTACTTTTCATTTATTTTCAGTGTTCTTAGAGTCATGCCAGACCATGGGTTAGCTTGGGGTCACTTGTGGCTTTAAGTATCATGTTGCGACTAGGGTTTTGTCTTGGGTTGCAACAAACTACGTATTAGACAATCAGGTTTTAAGTGTCCTAGGGTGTCTGAAAGTTGTTTTAAGTAGAGTCTCATTCATAGGTGTGAAGCACGCAATAATTATTAGTGAGAGGCTATGAAAAATTCTAGGAAAGTCTCGCTTCTTTCATGTTCATATCGTGTGATAGAGTGTGAAATCTGTTTAATCTACTTCTATTTCGTGCTCTACGCATTAATAGAAAATGCCTTCTAGAAGAGCAAACAAAAAGAGAATCAGAAATGGAAAAGAGCAAGCACCACCAACTCCAGTCGATCCCTTAAATAAGTTAGTTACACATGCCAAATTTAGGGATACCTTTTAGGTGCTTGCTTAGGCAATGACCATTCAGGTCAACTAGTAACCTATTTCTCCAGTCAGTCCTAATAGGAATACGACAACAATGAGATTCTAGGATTCCAATCAAATGAATCCTCTATCATTTCATATTTATAAGGTGTATGATGATCCACTTGAGTTTATTGATGAGATTCAGAAGGTCACTCAGATTATGGGCATCACTCTAGTTGACAGTACAGACATAGTCGCCTATTAGTTGAAGTGAGTGGCTCAGGCTTGGTGTAAATAGTGAAAGGAAGATAGAGTTGTAGATGTAGGCCTGGCGGATTGGGATGACTTCGTGACTACATTTCTTGATAGGTTCATCCCTTTGAGTTAAAAGAAACTATGGTTGAGGAATTCTTCAATCTAAAATAGGGTAACATGACTGTGAAGGAGTAATTTCTAAAGTTTACTCAGCTCTCTATGTATACTCTAGGAATGGTAGCTGATTTAAGAGCCTGCATTCATAAGTTTAATTCAGGTATTCCCAATATAATGCTAAAGAAATGTAGGACCAATATTCTAGTCAAGGAGATGGACATCTCCATACTCATGAATCATGCTCAATAGATCGAGAAATAAAAGAACAAGGTGAATCAAAAGGAGACTAAGAGGGCTAAAATAGGAAATTTTGACTATTCTCGACAGAAATTGGGTGGTGATAATCACTCTCAATTTTTTCAGAGGTCTTCAAATCTAACCCCATCCACTGCTAGTTCCCTCGCACCCAAGTTCAGACAGAAGCATCACGATAGGGCACCAAGCTCTAAGTCCCCAGTAGCGTTACTAGTAGAAATATTTTTTGGGCTTGTATAAAGTATGGTAAGAACCACTAAGGGAAGTGTATGGCTGGAAATGGTGGTTGTTTTTGATGTGGAAATCTAGGTCATGGGTTCAGTGAGTGCCTAGTGGCCTCACTAAGGGGCAGAGATATTGGCCTGCAGATATAATATGATTCCTCAGTAGCTCCAACAAGTCCCAACTCAGATGGGTGTCTCCTATAGTATAGGTGGTTGATAGTATCAGAATAGGTTATATGCTTTGTAGACTTGATAGGATTAGAAGGGTTTCCCTGATATAGTCACTGATATGTTATGAGTCTTTCATATTGATGTATGTGCCTTGTTAGATCCCAAAGACACACTTTATTTTGTGAAATCCTATATTTCAGTAGACTGCTGTGTCAGTCCCAAAATCATTTAAGAATCATTCTCAATCTATACTCTTATTGGTGATTCAGTCATAGCTAAATGGGTATACAAAAATTTGCCAGTCACTATTTCCCAAAAAATAACCTTAGCCCATCTAGTAGAGTTAGATATGACTGACATTGACATCATTCTTGGCATGGATTGGATACATACCTATTATGCCTGAGTCGATTGTAGAAACAATATCATCCAGGATTATTTCAAAAATAAATAAATCTTAGAATTGAAACATAGCAATTCAACACCTATAGGTCAGTTTGTCTTTAACCTTAAGGCCAGAAAAATGATTTCTAAGGGTCGCACCTATCATCTAGTTCAATTTGAGGATTCCAAGTCTAAAATACCAACTCTTCAGTCAGTTCTAATTGTGAATGAGTTTTTGGAAGTGTTTCCCAAAGATCTGCCCGGAGTCCCTCTTGAGAGGGAGATAGACTTTGGCATAAACCTTTTCCCATATACCCAACCCATTTTGATTCTTTTTTATAGAATGGCTCTATCCGAGCTTTAAGAATTGAAGAAATAGTTGAAGGAACTCTTAGATAAAGGTTTTATCAGCCCAGTATCTCTCTATGGGTGTCACGACCCAAAATCCCATTCGGGCCGGACTGGCACCCGAAGCCTATATGGCCCGAGAGAACCAATCTGTGCTCATGAACATTCGTATGCGTAACCTCGTATGAATCTTATCATGTGACTATGCGGAAGTCATGGACATGGAACATATGCTATATAAATACATCTTTATGAAACTTGGCCGTTGGGGCCATTAAGTCAAAACGGACATTCGTCTTTTACATCCACGTACCCACATATGTCTATAAAAGCCTCTACCAGATGTATCAACAAGATCAACTTAAAGTCGAGACAAGTCCCCGCTTTATACTATATTTACAATATCAACACAAATATACAACTATGACCCAGAAAGCTCCGAACCAAGTGGAGCTCACCAAAACTCTGCAAAGGATCCACAGTCTACTGAGGAGGTCTACTAATGCCTGCACCTATAACATGTAAAGTAAGTTCCCCCGAGGGGGTCAGTACGAAGAATGTACTGAGTATGTAAGGCTCATAAGAAATAACAACATACATGAGAATGTCAATCGAATAAAATATGAGAGAATAGTCAATACGGATAAACCATCATCTTGTACTTTTATAATTACTCTTCTTCAAGGAAAAACTTACCTTCACTCAAGAGACTTGCCTTTAAGAGATTTTTCTATATGCAAGAGATTCTTTTTAGCTTATATGCTCCTTACCACTATTGTTCATCTACCTAGTTAGTAGGTTGTAAAAGAATAACACTTATCCACATACATCCACTCTAGTGGTGGGGAGTAATAATATAACATACATCTACTCTATTAATGTACATCCACTCTATTGGTGGTTTTAACCTACATCCACTCTATTGGTGGGGCAACATACATCCACTCTCATGGTGGGGTAACATATCCACTCTCATGGTGGGGTAACATACATCCACTCTCATGGTGGGGAAACATACATCTACTCTCATGGTGGGGTAACGTACATCCACTCTCATGGTGGGGCAACATACATCCACTCTCATGGTGGGAAAACATACATCCGCTCTCATGGTGGGGTAACATACATCCACTCTCATGGTGGGGCAACATACATGGTAGAGATTAATATATTAACTTATGAGAGATAGGATCATGACACTATTTGAAACACACAAATATAATTTACCTCACTCTTATACTTCATGAGATTAACACCTTAACTTGTGAGGGATAGACGTGTTAGCTCGCACTTTACCTCCTTCACTAATCCCATGAGATCTTATATAAGTAAGTATATGATACCGAACCTCCACCTTTGGTGGGCTATACTAAATAACAAAGCATAATATTGAGACTATTCCATATTGAACTTATACCCTCTAGAATGTAATCCGTACTCAATGAAACATATAGCAACCATGCACATTACCTCTTTACAATCTTATAATCTCTACTTAGTTATGAGAATGACACGCTAAAGATCATGGCATTAAAGTACACACTTATATACACATCTCACTTCACTCCTTTACTTCATGAGATTGACATCTTCACCTATGAGGAATAATTATACTAACTCGCACATCACCTCTCTTATTACTCTTATGAGATTGGTACAAAGATGATCCTAATATTAAAGGATTCTGGAACATGACATGGTAGGGAAAATGCCTTTCAAGAATAAATAGATCCTCTTATGTTATTACTCTCTTGAGATAGTCCTTTTAGGACTTACCACGTTATGACATCTTAGGAACGTCAATCAATAAACAAGAGGTAAATGAACCATATGTCATCTAAGAATAGAATAGGACACATATGAACAACAATATACGTCACCCTGAATTGATATACTTCAAGCCTCTCGGAATTGAAACAAGTCCAATATCAATGTGAACAACATGTTGCAGAAGGATATGGAAAAAGGAACCTTACATACCTTGTATTCTCGATACGATTCTACAATCTTAAGTGTGCATACAATATTCCCGCTCCGTCCTTATGTTTCACTCTACAACACAAGTACATAACGTAACCATCATTAACCACCAATGACCTTACAACGGCATACCATAACAATAAGTCACATGTTTGGCTTTAACATGTCATTTCCCCCTTGACAATACCTTTTATGAAATTATTGTACCAATAATCCCACAATATTCCATACATTGACAAATACATGATAATCAATAGCATGTTACACCAAGTTCCTACTTTACACTTCTCCATCATCACAACATCACAATTATGCCATTAATTTACTTCAATACACCTCACAACAACAAATCGGCCAAAATCCCATAATTTACACTTATAAAAAAATAATAAGTTTAGGACCATAATAACACCATACATGTTTTTATTTCATCCATACCATGCTCTTTCATCAAACCCACAAGTCATATTTCAAGTTACAATTCCATGGATAACACATCTTTAGCAAAAACATAAAGTGCTATATTCAACACTTCCAAGCATAACTAACATTATATACATAACCTATCATGAATATAATATGTTAATCCATAATCATAAACACTTACCCAAACTTGGAAAATGGTGATCTTGCTCCAAAGATGACTTAGGGTTTGAGAGCCCAAAAAAGTGTTCTTGAAAAGTCTAGAAAAAAAAAAGATAGAAAAGCATGTGTATTTTGTGGGTTAAAATATGATTTTTGTGCCCCTTTTATAGAGCCTTGAAGTACTATTTATCCACCTTTTTCAATTATTGATTAGTCAAAGGAAGAATGGGTCATTTGACCCATTCTAAACCCATGCTTTCTTTCACATTTTGGGCCTTTTATGAGCCCAATTCAAGTAACCCAATAAAATCAATAATTTCTCATGTTTAATTCATTTCATATGCGTTACGACAATATTCCCACTCACACAATTCATACTCGTAGCCTCAATTCCAAAAACAAGAAATTCTAGCCACATATGGCTTATTTTGATTACAAGGGTGAAATCGTCATTTTGATGCCAAATTCATTCTCGAGTGTTTTTTCCACACCAATATAATATTTCACTCATTCCATGTATATTCTCATGGTTGTATAATAAATGTGGCAAAAATCGTCTCGGTACATCCCCGGGCACCCTTGGGACTTAAGAAATTTCCAACTTTCGAAAAATGGAAAAACCAGTCTGGCACGCCCTTGGGCGTGCTAGATTTATGCCTATAGGCACAAAATTTTGGCCTAGATCGGCCTGGAACGGTCCCTAACGTGCCCCTCACTTAAATTTTCCAAAAATTTCATTTTTTGACTTTTCTTTGTGGGTTTGGTTAGATACTTCAAGTCCTATTCTTTAAATTACTTATTACCCTTAATATCCTTTGTTTAGAGGTCCTCTTAGACTCATTTTTAACCCCACAAATGCTTCATGTAAATCCCAAAACACCTCCTACGCAAGGTGAATCACATGTACAAGGCCAAATTTTAATTTTCTCATCACTGACATTACAAATTACATACTCATGGCATATCGACACCTAAGTAACCATTGTTCATCATTGTCACATTGGGTGGGAAGGTACGGGGTGTTACAATGGGGTAATCTATTTTATTTCATGCATAAGAAAGACTATTCCCTCAGAATGTGCATCGATTACTGTCAGTTGAACAAAGTCACTATGAAGAATAAGTGTCCCATTCCCAAGATGGATGACTTGTTCAACCAGCTTCAGGATGTAAATTATTTCTCAAATATAGACATCAGATACAACTATCATCAACTCAGAGTTAAAGAGTGTGACATTTTGAGGACATCCTTTAGTACTCGGGATGGTCACTATGAATTTTGTTGTTATGTCTTTTCGACTAACAAATTCTCTTACAACTTTTATGGACTTGATAAATAGATTGTTAAAGAAGTAATTAGACATGTTCATCATTGTCTTTATAGATGTCACCCTCATTTATTCTTAAAGTGAGGATGAGCATGTAGAACATTTGAGGATTGTCTCACAGACATTCAAAGATCATAAGCTATTTGCAAAGTTTAGTAATTATGAATTCTACTTGAAAGCCATGGAATTCTTTGGTCACATTAGTTTTGATGAGGGAATTTAGGTTGATCCTCAAAAGACCGAAACAGTTTGGAACTGGCCTATACCCATCTCTCTGTCTAGACATTAGGAGTTTCTTGCGTTTAGTTGGTTACTCAGGTAGTTTGTTGAAGGATTTTCATCAATTTCTTCTCCTATGTTTATATTGACACAAAAAAAAGTCAAATTTGAGTGGTTCGATACTTGCTAGAAAAGTTTTTAAGTGTTGAATACTGAACTCACCTCTCCTCCAATTTTGACTCTACTAGAGGGTCCAAATGGGTTTGTAATTTACTATGATGCTTATGGAGTTGGCCTAGGTTATATGTTGATGTATCATGGTAAAGTTATAGCATATGCCTCTAGAAAGCTCAAACCTCACAAGAAGAATTACCCAACTCAGGATCTTGAGTTAGCAGGAGTTGTTTTTGCCGTAAAGATTTGGAGGCATTATCTTTATGGTTTTTATTTGGATGTGTTCACGGATCACAAGATCCTTCGGTATTCATTCATTTAGAAAGATCTAATTCTTCATCAAAAGAGATGGCTAGATTTACTTAAAGATTATGATATGAGTGTCTTGTACAATCTGGATAAACCCAATGTGGTGGATGATGCTCTTAGATGGCTTTTTATGGGTAGTTTTGCTCATGTATAGGATGAGAAAAAAGAATTGATTTGCATTGTTCACATGATTTCTAGATTGGGAGTTCAGTTGGTTGATTTAATCGAAGGTAATATCATGGTCCAGAATGGTTCAGTATCTTTTTTAATGGGAGAGGTGAAGGCAAAGAAATATAGAAATCCTATTTTGTTTAAGTTAAAAGAAGCAATCCAACGTCAGAAGGTTGAGATTTTCTTCCAAAAGGGAGCTGGTGTTAGTCATTGTCAAGGCAGGCTATGTGTTCGAGATGTAGATGAATTGAGATAGACGATACTAATAGAAGCTCACAGTTCTTAGTATTCTATTCACCCAGACCTATGGAAAGTTTGTTGGTGGAATGACATGAAGATGAATATCGCAGAATTTGGGGCTAAGAGTCCAAATTTCCAGTAGGTTATGGTGAAGGACCAGAGACAAGGTGGTATGACTTAGTATATTAGTATTCATACTTGAAAGTGGGATGCAGTGAATATGGATTTCATTACAGGGTTTTCTTATACATGCCGACATCACAATCCAATTTGGGTTATTATTGACCAAATGACTAAGTCATCACATTTAATACCAGTTAACACTTCAGATTTAACCTAGTATTATGCTAGAATCTACCTTAGAGAGTAGCCAAGTTTCATGAAGTCCCTTTAACTATCATCTCAAATAGGGGTACTTAATTTCTTCACCATTCTAGAAGTCTTTTCTGAAGGGTCTTGGTACCTAAGTTTATCTTAGCATAATATTTCACCCATAGATAGATGGTCATGAAGGGAAGCAAAACATTCATACCTTAGAGAATATTTTGAAAGATTTCGTGATCGATTTAAAGGGTAGTTTAGATGGTCACTTGCCTTTGATTGAGTTTGCCTATAATAAAAGTTATCACTATAGTCCTTAGATGGCACTATTTGAGGCACTTTATTTTACAAGTTGTAGATCTCATATTGGTTGGTTTGAGGTTAGGTAAGCTATATTCATAGGGCCTGATTCAGTCCATGAGGTTATGGAGAAAGTTCAATTTATTAGAGAAAGACTAAAGATTTCTCAAAGTCATCGATATCCTATGTAGATGTATGAAGAATGAAGCTTGAGTTTCCGATTGGTGATTTGGTCTAATTGAAACTTTCACCCATTAAAAGGATGAAAAGATTTGGTAGGAAAGCAAAACTCACTCCTTGATATCTTAGTCCTTATAGCATGTTGAAGCACATTGGAAATGTGGCCTATGAGGTAGACTTGCCTACAGATTTAGTATCAATACATCCACTTTTTTATGTATCTCTATTGAAGAAATACATTAGTGATCCAACTTTAGTTGTAGTATTAGAGAGTGTGGGCGTGAAAAATAGTCTCTCATACGAAGAGTTCCCAGTTATGATTCTTGACCATCCGATTCATAAGCTGAGAAACAATGGAGTCACTTCTATGAAAGTTGTTTGGAGGAATTGTCTAGTTGGGGTTCTAAATTTATCCAGAGCACTCGATCGGAGTCCGTTGAGACTTTGCAAATTTTTTGGCGCCAAAGATGCTGGTGCAGGTGCTATAGTGGCATAGAATCTGCTTTAGTGGTAGCGGACTTAGGTAGCACTTTAGCGGCTCAGGACCATTTTAGCAGTGGCTGGCCAGCCGAGGCAGGGTCGCTTGAGCTCCCACTTCCCCTTTTTATTGGTGAACACTTAAGTGGTCATCATAGGTGTATTATATATATTCCATTCTCTCAATTTCCAGCCATTGTTCTAAGTATAAAACCTCTATTTTCACTTGTGGGAACTCTAATTCAGTGGGATAACCTTAGGTTGTAGATGGTATTGAGTTGAAATCAGTTAAGTGATCATCTCCTCATCTTAATCCCATAAGTTCTAAGCCTATTTCCATCTAATTAGTAGCTAAGTTCATGGTTTTCTTCTCGAGTTTTTTGGGATGTTCGAGCTAATCATACCCATTTCTTAAGTTCTAGCTTATATAACACGAGGGATGTCGTGATAGTTTTAATTTTGTGATTCCACAAGTGGGCCCCATGGTGGATTTTTAGCTTGATATCTGACCCAAAGCATATTTTTTCAAGATAGATATCAATATTCTCATTTTGACGTGTAGAACATTATTTTGATAGCATGGTAGTGGTTAGAGGCTTCTCAAAAGGGGAAAGCTCTAGTATAGAGAACTTTGCATGCTTTTGATAGCATCCAGGTAGGCTAGGCTTACCCTTCTCCTAGACTTTTCTTAATTATGGTATTAGTATATATTTTTCTTGTTATGGGTGAGTTCTTACAACTTGGACTATCATTTTGCAAATTTTTTGCCTATTTTAGCTGATTAGGGGCTATTTCGAATACAATTCGGCCATGATTTCCCATATGTTAGACTATAATCATCACCTAGAGTTAGAATTAATTTATTTAGTGCCTTAGGATGGGATTTAAAAGCCTTATCCAAGGTTTGGGTAGGTACTTACTTTAGGATGAGTATAAGGGACTTGTAGTGGGCCCTGCCATGCCTTTTCAGGGTAGAATGTTCATAATAGGACCCTTCTAACCTAAATGAATACTTACACACTTCTCTAGATTATTTCTTGGGTTTTGGGTTATCTTAGTCCTATTAATAACCTTTTTTTTTGCTTTGTTATCTTAGGTAGGGTAGTATTTGACCTTAGACCGCATCTTCTGATGTATTAATTGAAACACGCTTCTTCTTAAAGGATTTGGCCACCTAAAATTAGAACATATGATTAAATGAATTTACGATAGGCTACAAATTTGGGATGTTACTAATTTTAGCTTATTTAACAGTTCTGGTTCGAGTTCAACATTTGCTCTATGGTTATTATTTATCTGTTCGAGTTTGAGCCCGTCATTTACTATTATGATAATATTTTTTATTTCCGAATTGAGTCTTAAATTTACTATTATGATAATATTCTCTAATTTTGGTTTGAGTCTGGCATTTATTACCTTTGTGGATATTGATTTGAGATTGGGAATTCAGTAGAGACCAATAAGACTTGTGGTTATGGCTAGGAAGGAGTATCAGGTATGTTTATCACATGTGTGCTCATTTTACATTCATTGTTGTTGTTATTCCATCCTTATACTAGTGTTACTCTTTCTTGTACCCATCATGCTTATGGGGGCTCAGTTGGGTTTATTTTTTCTTATTTGTGTCTTCTAGGATTTGCTGCCTTTCTCCCTATCATCAATAAATAAACTTCACTATCTCTATTCTCTGTTCCATCTCCGTTGATGGTAAACCATATTTTTTGATCAATTTCAGTGATCTCTCTCTCTCTCTCTGACAATCTCTGTACTACAAACAGAGTATTCACAGGCGACGTTGCCCTTTAAATTTTTTGGCGACATTGTTCAACTTTTTGGCGAGTAATTTCCGTCCATATTCTTTGTCACCCCATCATTATCTTCTCCATCTCTTGCTCTATACAGGTACAACGATTGAAAATTACTCGACATCGTAAAGATCTATATGGTAAGGCACAGATCTGACCGTAACGACATTCTTTAGTAACTTTCTGATGAGCAGACCGATACTTTTTCTTTTTCTCTCTTCTCTCTTTTCTTTTCTTGTTAATCCCTTTCAGGTACTATAAGTTCAAATCCAGAGCATCTTCTTCGGCAGATCATGTCGTCCATTTTCTGGCAACAAATTTCAGGGATGGTACTCAATAGTAGGTAAAGGCAACGACAACACATGCCATAGACCAATTCTGCACTAACTTGTCTGAATCTCTTTGGATCAGGTGCACTCGTTTCATCTCTTCTAGTATCTAGTGTTTTGTTTAGGTTTCTAAATTATTGTTGGTGATTACGTCTTGTCTCTTTCAATATTTGTCTTTCAATCCCTTCTTTCTTTGTTCTTGTATAATTCCCTTGACTGTTCTTGTTGGATTACTAGTTCCATTTCTCTATTACTTTATAGTAGTTAGTTGTGATTGGCATAGCTATTTACTAGTTGTCGTGTTGTTAGCTTCTGTTAGTGTTGTTTTTAGTCGTCTTCTTGGTGTGGTCTTGGTAGCATTTATTTCTTAGATTGTATTGGCCTGGGGTGTGATTTCTCGAAGTTTAGTTGGCTTGTTTAGTATATCTCTTACTAGTTTGCATGATGTTTTGGTGGCTGTGATTTATGTTGTCAGAGTAAAGTCATGTATTCGAGTGGGGTTGGGGTCGGAGGCTGGGGTAAGGGTAGGGGCGGGAGGGGTAAGGGGTCAAGGGAGCCCCTAGGGTGAGAGTAGGGTCTTGGAATATAGGGTCTTTATCAGAAAAGTTTGTAGAGCTTGTGAAAATTCTTAGGAAAAGATGAATAATTATAGCTTGACTTCAAGAAACCAAATGGGTAAGTACTAAGGTGCTGGTAGTAGACGGGTATAAGTTGTGATACTCAAAAAGCATGAGGAATAGGAATGGAGTAGGTATCTTAGTAGATGATGAGCTTAGGGAGCATATGGTAAAGGTTAGAAGGGTCAACGATAGGACTATGTCGATTAAATTAGTCATTGGGGGGTCGAATTTGAACTTTGTTAGTTCTTATGCCCCACATATTGGATTGGATACGAAAGAGAAAAAAACATATTCTGAGAATTAGTTTTGATTCATACAAGGATTATCCACTACTAAGTCCATCCATCTCGTGAGGAGAATGGTAGAGCAGTATAGAAAGAGGAAGAAGGACTTGCACATAGTGTTCATTGACTTAGAAAAAGCCTATGATGATAGAGTCCCAAGAGATGTTCCCTGGAGGTGCTTGAAGAATAGAGGTGTACTTGTGGCGTATACTGGCGATTAGGGATACGTATAAAGGACCCAAGACTATTAGGACTATGAAAGGGGACTCAGAGCACTTTTCTGTCTTGATAGGGTTACACCAGGGATCAACCCTTAGCCCATTTTTATTTTCCTGCATGATGGATGTGTTGACATGGAAAATTCAAGGTGAGGTACCATAGTGTATGATTTTTGCAAATAATGTAGTCCTGATTGATGAGACCAGTGGTGGAGTTAATGCTAAGTTAGAGATTCAGATTCAAGCACTAGAGTCTAAAGGGTTTAGGTTGAGTAGGTATAAGACGGAGTATTTAGAGTGCAAGTTCAATGAGGTGACGCATGAGGCTGATGTGGTTGTACAACTTCATACTCAGGAAATCCAAAAGAGAGATAGTTTCAAGTATCTTGGTTTTATGATCTAGAGGAATGGTGAGATTGACGAGGATGTCACTCATCATATTAGGGCAAGGTGGATGAAATGGAGGCTCACTTCCAAAATCTTGTATGATAAGAAGGTGCCTCCTAAACTAAAATGCAAGTTCTATAGAGTAGTGGTTAGACCAGCTATGTTGTATGAATCGGAGTGTTGTCCACTTAAGAAATCTCACATCCAAAAGATTAAGGTGGCATAGATAAGAATGTTACGATGAATGTGTGGATTTACTAGGAAAGATAGGATTAGAAATGAGGTTATTCAAGATAAGGTAGGAGTGGATCGCTAGAAGTTAAGATGCAAGAAGCGAGGTTGAGATGGTTCAGGCATGTGATGAGGAGGGGCACAGATGCCCCAGTGTGAAGGTGTAAAAGGCTGGCTAGGGATGGTTTCAAGTGAGGTGGAGATAAGCAGAAGAAGTATTAAAGGGAGGTGATTAGGCATGACATAGAGCAGCTTCAGCTTATCAAGGACATGACCCTAGATACAAAGGTGTGGAGGAAATGGATTAGGGTAGAAGGGTAGTAGAAAGGAGTGTGTCCTTTCTAGTAGGTATGAGGACTTTTTTATGTTATTCATTCTAGGCGTCGTAGTGCTAGGTTTGTTTCAGAGTGTGGTATCACTTGTTGTATTACTTAGTGATAGTCGTGTTTATGTTATCATTTGGTATGTTAATATCTATTATTTCTTGTTCCATTTATCTATCTCTGGATTTTTTTTATTTTGAACTGGGGTTCTATCGAAAATAGCCTCTCTATCTCACCTCTGAGGTAGTGGTATGGACTGCGTACACTTACCCTCCCCATACCCCACTTTGTGGGAATATACTGGGTTTATTATTGTTGTTGTTGTTGCCATCTGGGCTTGTGGGGCTCCAAATAGGTTATAGCTAGGATTTTATTTATTGCTTTCATGTTACTTTCTACTTACTCCAATTGTCTAGTTTAGCCTATTATTTCCATCTCTGCCCTTATTTATTTACTTAGGTGAACATACTCTCACTTTATTTACTAATTTACTAAAATTTATCTCGGTCAGCCTATAATAACTATTGAGTACCAGTTGTTTTGGTACTCGTACTACACTTCTACATATTTTTACCTGATGCAGATCAAAGTATGAGTCACCATCTTCGTTAACATCCTCATGTTGTGCTGCTGTTTGGAGATAGGGTGAGCTTTTAGAATCTTGAGATGATCCTCCTCCTTTTGATATTTTTTATTGTCTTATTTGTACATTTGGAGAGTATGATGTACATTCTGATAGTGTTTAGTACTCTTTTTATATTAGTAGTGTTTGTACAGACCTTACCAGGTCATGGGGGAATTTATTTATATATTTTGTCCTCTTTCCCACTTGTATAGAATGCATTTATATATATATATATATATATATATATATATATATATATATATATATTATCGTGGCTTATTACTTTAGTTGAACATTTATACTATTATCTTTTGCCGAATGTCTCATTAGATATCATTTTGGTCTATGGTTTGCCTTATCTACTGGTGGGTTAAAGTGGGTGCAATTATGACTCAAGAAATTGCGTCGTAAAAATTTGCTATCTGAGGCTAGGTTCACCGATATTGTTGGTACAAGAGAAAGTGTCTAGTAGAGTCCCGTTGATCGGTACAATCATGTTTGTATCCAATCTTCGAGAGGCTACATAATATTAACATAAAAATCTCACCTGGTTGGTTCATTTTCATGCGATGTGTCTATATTGATTTCCAGATTCTCATTTGTTTCACTCTTTCCCAGATGGCTAGGATGCCGTCCATGGCGGCTGGGGATAGGGACCCCGAGCCTATAGCCAGGGCACTAGTTAGAAGTCAAGGCTGACCCAGAGGTAAAGATCAGGCTAGAGTTGTAGCCCCAGTTCCAGTCCAGGCCATTGATCCTTCACCAAATCCTATTATTTCTCCCGATTCAGAGATGACACTATAGGTGTAACACCCTGTACATTTCTGAACTCATGAGACTAACCTAATGTTCATGGAATTATTTAAGTTGTGATAGTTGGTATATTATCCATGCATGTTATTGGGTTAAATGAATCTTGTGCTATTGGGATTGAGGCCCAAAATGATGCAAAATACATAGCCCAAAGATGACAAATGATCCATTTTAATGTTGACCAAGTAAACATAGCATTTAATGACCAAGAATTGGCTAAGGATGACCATAAATAAGTCTACAAAATCAGATTTTATTCATTACTTTACACTTTCCATTCTATACTTTTCCAAAAAAATGAGATATTTTCTCCTCTCTCTCAAACCCTAAGGTAACCACTTGTTTGGACAAGATCATCACTTTTCAATTTTGGGTAAGTGTTTACTCTTGTGGTTTAATATATTATAGGCAAGAGAGATTGTGTAGATCATGATGGTTATGTCTAAAAATGTTGAGTAGTGCACTTTTGCTTCTTTGCTAAAAGATGTGTCATCTTTGTGATTTGAACTTGAAAGGAGACTTGAGGTTTTCATGGAAGTGAATGATATGGATGATATGTCAACATGTTAACATTATGATGTGGTTATGGCCCTAACTTGTTCTCCCTTTGTATGTGACTTGTGGAAATATTATTATGTGGTGGTATAATGGAATGACAGTATAGTTTTTGGTGGTGTTCATGTGCATGTTGAAACCATGGTTGCTCATTTGCATCAAGTTGACCTAAGATATAAAAAGAGAAGCTTAATTATAACCATGGACCATTCATTGCGAAAAAGAACCCGGAAATGACCCCTGGAGGCTGAAACGGGCACCCGCCCTCACGGGCGGGGCACCTGCGGGCGCAGATGCCAATGCAGGTGGCCTTAGACCAGGTCAATGGTCACCTGCGGCCGCACCTCATCCACCTGAGGTCCCAGGTGGCTTCGCAGGTCAGTCCAGAACTCCGTTTTGATTGTTTTTGCATCTCTTTGAGCCGGAGCCCCCAAAGCCCCTATACCCTTCTTGGATGCAATTGTCAACTTATGGTACCTTTTGAATGACTTTAAAGGAGTATCCCGGAGGTATTTTGAATTGTAACAATTATGGATTGTCTTTAATATGTTGTTGTGAAAGGTGTTTCCGTGACGTAGTGAGGTAAATGTGACATAAGGGGAAGTGTAAAGCATAAACTTGGTGTGAAATGCTATTAGTTTATGATGTCTTGGTCAATGTGTGAAATAGTATGGTGTTGTTGGTATGGTAATGCAGTGAATTATATTGTAAAGGGTGAAATGACGTTATAGGGCAGTCATGTAGCTCATTGTCATCTTATGCACTTGCAAGGTAGTTAGTTGTTAACGTGAGCTCTGTTAGATACTTCTATTGTAGAGTAAAATGTAAGGAAGGAACTGGATTACTGTATTCATATATAGGACTGTGTATTCATATTGGGAAGATAAGGTATGTAAGGTGACTCTTTTTGTATCCTTCTGCAGCACATAGTGTTCACATTGTCATTGTACTTGTTCTATTCCAAAATGTTCTAAGGTATCTCATTTCAAGTTGTCATCTATTGTTATTCACATGTTCCTTATTCATTGATCAATTGTTATTCATGTGTCACATAATTGTGGACATGGTTCCAAAGTTCCAATAATGTTACGTTCTAAAGTTCCAATAATGTTATGACTACCAATGTATCAATCTCACAGAAGTAAAGAGATGAAGTGATGTATAATTGTTTGAGTATTCTTGGGTGGCATCCCAAGGGTGGAAGAAATAACTAGCATGGGTCAATCCTAATATCATGGGTGGTATCCCAGGGGTTAAAATACCTAGCGTGGGCCGATCCCAATATCATGGGTGGTATCCCAGGGGCGACAGAAAAGCGTAGCAAGGGTCGATCCCAATATCACAGTAGCATCCCAGGGGCGACAGAAAATCCTTGCATGGGTCAATACCGATTTGTATATATATGAGGACCGCATCCCAAGGGTTAAAATACCTAGCATGGGTTATCCTGTTTTACCACTGATTAGTTGGTCACTTGTTTATCACATGCTTTACTATTTCTTAATGCAAAGAAGGATAAAGTAAGGTAATGGATGAAAATGATGACGAACGTAAAGGCAAGAAAGTAATGAATGTAGCGTACATGGTTCCATATATATAGACGGAGCTTTATCCATATTGATTACTGACTTGTTTTTATTCCATTAAAGTACTTATGTATAATGCAGTTTCTTATAGCCTTACATACTCAGTATATTCTTCATACTAACGTCCCTTGGGGGACTTACCTTACTTGCTGCAGGTACAGATGCTAGTAGACCTCCACAGTAGGTTGTGGGTCATCTACGGATTATTGGTGAGCTCCAGTTTGGTTTGGAGCTTTATGAGTCACATGTGTACATCTGTTTTGGTTTTGGTACTGTATGGATGATGTATAAATCGGGGACTTGTCCCGACTTTAGGATGGTTATGTAAATGTATCTGTTAGAGGCTTTGTAAACATTGTCAGACAATGAAGGCATGTATGTCTGTTTTGACTTGATGGCCCTAACGGCCAAGTTCATATATGGCATATGTTCTCCAAGACTTCCGCCATTGGCATCTTATATCTATATGTGATAAAGTGTTGTTCATATAGTGACATGCCCATGAATGAAGATTGGTTCTCTCGGGCCTTAACGACTCCGGGTGCCAGTCCGCCCCTTTGGAATTCGAGGCGTGACAAAAGTGGTATCAGAGCAGGTTGTCCTAAGGGTGTCTATAAAGCTGTGTCTGAGTAGATACTTGCTTATGGATGTGTTGCGCGCCACATTTATAAGTAGGAGGCTATGGTATATTTAGGAGTTGTTTCTTTTCTTTATTTCTTAGATCGTGCAGTAGAGCCAAAGTTGTAGGTGGAATCATAGAGCCACAGTTGTAGGTGGAATCATATCTGACCATTGAAATTGGTTTTCTTCTGTATAGTAAAATATTGATTACAAGACGAGGTACGGGCAAAGATAAGAAGGTAGATATGCTTGCCGAAGAAGGAACTAGTAAATAACCACCTGACCAAGCTAGTCAAGGTGGGGCTGAAACTGAATTTGCATCGCGGGCTTCTTCTACTTTTCCAGCTCCAGAAGAGTCTAGAAGGAGTGAAGAACATGCCGAACCACCTGTTAATGCTACTGAACAGGATATAAGTAATGCGGTGCACCTGTTGACTCAGATAGTCGCAACACAAAATCAAGGACAAGTTGGTCCAGCCTTTACACAGAAGAGGGGGAATCAAAGGCAAAGGAGAATGGCACAAGAATTTGAAAGAGGGTCGTCAAACATAGTTAGACCTATGGGACAGTTCATGGCATCCCAAGGAGAATTTAGGTCTTGGGTATTTAACAGATCGCGTAGACCATTATTTCCTCATTCTACAGTAAATGCTCTACCTCAATCCCAAGGGTTTAGAAGCAACCAGCTTGGGCAAAGAAGTGAGATTCAGGATTCATGAATAGTGGGGTATCAAGCACAAGGAAGTATGAGCCAATCGAAGTATTATCACCAGCTGTACCAGCACTGTGGGAAGTTTCATTCAGGTTAATGCTGGTTTGGGAAAAATGTTTGTTATTGGTGTGGTATATCGGGGCACGTAAGAAAAGGGTGTCCACGAAGGAGAACGGGTGGTATGGTACGACCTACGGGACCAACCATCGCATCGCCATCATCGGTGCCTCCTATGGGTAGAGGTGCGAAGTCTACGGGGCGTGGCACAGGTTCTACAGGAGCAGCTAGTTCTAGCGGAGCCCAGAATCGCACCTATGCTCTAACGGATAGGCAGAATTCAGAGGCTTCTCCTGATGAGGTTACAGGTACATTAATCATATTTTTACATAATGTATATGCATTGAGTGCCCCGGGTTCTACATTATCATATGTTACACCATTGATTGCGGAAAAATTCAAAAGAACGCCGAAATTACTAGTCAAGTCATTTGGAATATTACACCCATTGGTGAGCCTATTATAGCGAAGAAAATCTGTCGTAATTGCATAGTCACTGTTTGTGGTCATAATATATTGGTTGCTCTTGTCGAGCTGGGGAAACGATAGAGTTTGATGTTATAATGGGTATTGATTGGTTGGCTTCTCATTATGCCACGGTAGATTGTTGAGCTAAGAAGGAACATTTTCATTTTTTCACAAAAAAGATTCTCATGAATGGAAGGGTAAGGTGGGAGCACCGAGAGGTAACTTTATTTCCTATCTCAAGGCAAGGAAAATGATATCCAAAGGGGTAGATATGTCACTTAGTAAAAGTGAAAGATACTGATGTGAAGCCACCAACTCTTCAATTGGTTCCGGTGGTAAATGAAATTCTTGAGAAATTTCCTGAAGATCTTTCGGGTTTGCCTCCAGAACGAGAAGTAGAGTTTGGTATTGATGTGATTCCAGGCACTCAACCTATCTCTATTCCTCCGTATGGAATGGCTCCAGTAGAGTTACGAGAATTAAAAATAGCAATTAAAAGACTTGTTGGACAAGGGATACATAAGACCTAGTACGACCCCTTGGGGTGCACCAGTGTTATTGGTACGAAAGAAAGATGGCACATTGAGAATGTGTATTGATTATCAGTAACTGAATAAGGTGACAATTAAGAATAAATATCCCCTCCCCCGAATTGGTGATTTAGTTGACCAATTACAGGGTGCCATATGTTTATCAAAGATTGACCTGAGATCGGGATATCGTTAGGTAAGGGTTAGAGAAAAAGATATACCCAAGACAGCTTTTCGAACACGGTATGGTCACTATGAATTCTTAGTTATGTCATTTGGACTAACAAATGCACAAACTATTTTTATAGATTTGATGAATAGGGTGTTTAAGCCATTTCTAGATGTATTCGTGACGATGTTTATAGATGACATCCTGGTTTATTCAAGATCACAAGAGGACCATGTTAATCACTTACGACAGGTGTTACAGATGTGATCGTAAGTTATATACAAAGTTCTCTAAATGTTAATTTTGGTTAAAATCTGTAGCATTCTTGGGTCACATTGTATCGGATGAAAGAATAAGGGTTGATACTCAAAAGATAGAAGCGGTGAAGAATTGGCCAAGGCCTACGACGCCTACGTAAATTCGTAGCTTGCTTGGGTTGGCAGGTTATTATCTAAGGTTTGTTGAAGGGTTTTGTTCCATTGCTACACCTTTAACAAAGCTAACACACAAGGCAATCAAGTTTCAGTGGAATGATGCATGTGAGAAAAGTTTCCAAGAGTTGAAAGATAAATTAACTTCCACACCCGTATTAGTACTTCCTAAAGGCACATAAGGGTATGCAGTATATTGTGATGCGTCCGGAGTTGGACTAGGATGTGTATTGATGCAGTACGACAATGTGATAGCTTATGCCTCAAGACAATTGCGTCCACATGAGAGAAATTATCCCACATATGATCTTGAGTTAGCAACCGTGATATTTGCTTTAAGGATATAGCGCCACTATTTGTATAGGGTTCACGTTGATATATATACTGATCATGAAAGTTTGTAGTATATTTTTAAGCAGAAGGACCTAAACTGGAGACAGAGAAGGTGGCTGTACTTATTAAAAGGTAGACGATGCATTAAGCCTCAAAGCAATAGGAAGCACTAGTGGCCAGTTAACGGAAAAGCAAGGTATAGTCAAGGATCTACATCAATTAGACAGCTTGGGGGTTCGTCTTCTTGAAACTCCAAAAATAGGAATTATAGTACAAAAATGCGGCAGAGTCTTCATAAGTAGCTGAAGTAAAGGAAAACCAGTATGCGGATTCTATGTTATCGTAGCTGAAAGAGAATGTACAACAAAGTTTGACGAAGGCATTTGATCTTATGCAAGAGGGAGTGCTTCAGTGCCAAAGTAGATTGTGTGTACCAGATGGAGATGAATTAAGGAGACGGATTATGACAGAGGCACATCATTCACTGCACAAAGCACTCTATTCATCCGGGGAGCTACCAAAATGTATCATGATTTGAAAGACATGTATTGGTGGGGTAACATGAAGAAGAACATTGCAGAATTCATAGCTCAATGTCCAAGTTGTCAATAAGTAAAAGTAGGGCATCAGAAACCTGGAGGTTATATGCAATGTATAAATCTTTCAGTCTTGAAGTAGGACATTATTAACATAGATTTCATCACAGGTTTGTCGCATACACTGCGGAAATTTGATTCCATACGAATAATAGTTGACAGGCTTACCAAGTCAGCACACTTCTTACCGGTCAAGACCACCTATACAGCTAAAGATTATACAAGGTTGTATGTTAAAGAGACAGTGCGATTACACAGGATACCAATCTCTGTTATATCAGACAGAGGAGATCAATTTACTCTACACTTTTGGAAATCTTTTCAGAAGAGTTTGGGAACCCAAGTGACTTTGAGTATGGCTTTTTATCCTCCAACAGATGGACAAGCGGAACGTACCATCCAAACACTTGAAGATATGTTACGAGCTTGCACATTGGACTTTAAAAGTAGTTGGGACGATCATTTACCTCTTGTTGAATTTGCCTACAATAACAGTTATTCAAGTATCAAGATGGCCCTTACGAAGCCTTATATGGAAGAAAGCGTAGATCACCCATTGGATGGTTTGAAGCGGGTGAAACTGCTTTACTCAGGCAAAATCTTGTTCATCAAGCTATAGAGAAAGTTAAGGTGATACAACAGCGACTACAAATGGCCCAAAGTCGACACAATCATATGGCGATATTAGAAGAAGGGAATTAAAAATTGCCATAGGTGGTTGGGTATTTTTTGAAAGTGTCACCAATGAAAGCGGTAATGAGATTCAAAAAGAAAGGAAAGTTGGCCCTATATAACGTGCCATATAAGATTGTGCGAAGATTTGGTCAAGTCGCGTGTGAATTTGAAGTACCCCAAGAACTCTCCACAATTCATCCAGTATTTTATGTTTCAATGCTTCGAAAGTGCATAAGAGATCTATTGCTCCCATTGAAGATGTACAAGTTACAGAGGATCTCACCTATGAAGAGATACCTATTGCTATTCTGGATCGACAAATGATGAGGTTAAGGAATAAATAAGTAGCTTCCATAAAAGTACTTGGGAGGAGTCAACAAGTAGAAGAAATCTTATGAGAAACCGAAGAAATGATGAAGTCTAAATACCCGTATTTGTTTCAAACCAAAGAGAAAATCCAAGACACTGAATTGGAGAAACAACAAGTAAGTATATGTGAGAATTATAGGTACGTGATAATAGGAAGAATGAAATTAGACTTGAACATGTTTGGACTGGGTAATATTATTAACATTCGAGGACGAATGTTCTTAAGGGGGGAAGGATGTAACACCCCGTACATTACTGAACTCATGCGAATACCCTAATGTTTATGGAATTATTTAAGTTGTGATAGTTGGTATATTATTCATGCATGTTATTGGGTTAAATGAATCTTGTGCCATTGGGCTCAATTGAGGCCCAATATGATGCAAAAGACATGGCCCAAAGATGACAAATGATCCATTTTAATGTTGACCAAGTAAACATAGCATTTAATGACCAAGAATTGGCTAAGGATGACCATAAAAAAGTCTACAAAATCAGATTTTATTCATTACTTTACACTTTCCATTCTAGACATTTCCAAAAAAAGGAGATATTTTCTCTTCTCTCTCAAACCCTAAGGCAACCACTTGTTTGGACAAGATAATCACTTTGCAAGCTTGGGTAAGTGTTTACTCTTGTATTTTAATATATTATATGCATGATATATTGTGTAGATCATGATGGTTATGTCTAAAAGTGTTGAGTTGTGCACTTTTGCTTCTTTGCTAAAAGATGTGTCATCTTTGTGATTTGAACTTGAAAGGAGACTTGAGGTTTTGGTGGAAGTGAATGATATGTATTATATGTAAACATGTTAATATGAGGTTTTTAACATTATGATGTGGTTATGGACCTAACTTGTTATCTTTTTGCATGTGACTTGTGCAAATATTGTTGTGTGGTGGTATAATGGAAGGAGAGTATAGTTTTTGGTGGTGTTCATGTGCATGTTGAAACCATGGTTGTTAATTAGAATCAATTTTACCTAATATATGAAAAGAGAAGCTTAATTATAACCATGGACCATTCATTGTAAAAAAGGACCCAAAAATGACCCCTGGAGGCTGAAACGGGCACTCGCCCTAGTGGGCGGGGCACCTGCGGGTGCAGATGCCAATGCAGGTGGCCCTAGACCAGGCCAATGGTCACCTTAGGCTGCACCTCATCCACTTGAAGGAGTAGGTGGATTGACTATTCTATTATATTTTGATTCCATTGAAGTTCTTTTGTATGATGCAGTTTCTTATAGCCTTACATACTTAGTACATTCTTCGTATTGACGTCCCTTGGGGGACTTACCTTACTTGGTGCAGGCACAGGTGCTAGTAGACCTCCACAGTAGGTTGCGGGTCATTTGCTGATCATTGGTGAGCTCTAGTTGGTTCGGGGATTTCTGAGTCACTATGTACATTTGTTTTGGTATTGTAAATATTGTATAAAGCGGGGACTTGTCCCGAATTTAGGTTGGTTACGTCTATGTATCTGTAGAGGATTTGTAGATGTTGTGGGACAGGTGAAGGGATGTAAGAAATGTATGTCCATTTTGACTTGATGGCCCTAACGACCAAGTTTCATCTATAGCATATGTTTGCCATGACTTCCGCCATTGGTATCTTATAGTTACATGAGATAGAATGATATTCATACATAGGCATGCATATGATTGCACATGAATGAAGATTGGTTCTCTCAGGCTATAACGGCTTTGGGTGCCAGTCCGCCCCATGGGAATTTGAGGGGTGACAAAAGTGGTATCAGAGCAGGTCGTCCTAAGGGTGTCTACAAAGTCGTATCTAAGTAGAATCTTGCTTATTGATATGTTGTTCACCACATTTATATGTAGGAGGCTACGGGACATTTAGGAGTTGTTTCTTTTCTTCATTTCGAGATCGTGCAATAGAGCCAATGTTGTAGGTGGAATCATATCTGACCATTGTTATTAGTTTTCTTTGTTATAGTAAAATACCGATGACAAGACGAGGTAGGGGAAAAGGTAAGTAGGTAGATATGATTGTCGGAGAAGTAACAAGTAAATCACCACCTGACCAAGCTAGTCAAGGTGGAGCTGACACTGAAATTGCATCGCGGTCTTCTTCTACTTTTTTAGCTCCAGAAGAACCGAGGAGGAGGGAAGAAACTACTGAACCGCCTATGAATGCCACTGAACAGGATTTAAGAAATGTAGTACATATGTTGACCCAGTTAGTTACTGCACAAACTCAGGGATGAGCTAGTCCAATGGCAAGCGAGGATGATGCGGCTAGATTATCAAGTCGGCAGACACAGGATTTTCTGAAATTAGGCCCTCCCATATTCACTGGGTCAGATCCAAAGGCAGACCCACAAGACTTTGTGGACCAAATACAAAGGGCTCTAGATGTTATACACGTGATTGGTGTAGAAACAGTTGAGCTTGCGGCCTATAGATTGAAAGGCGAGGCTATATTATGGTATGAAGATTGGAAACGATCTAGGGGTATTGGTGCACTTCCAGCTAGTTGGGAAGAATTTAAAACAGCCTTTCTTGATCATTATCTTCCATATGAGATCTGAGAGGCTCATATGGATCAGTTCTTAAATCTTCGTCAAGGGACTATGAGTGTCAGAGAATACAGTCTTCAGTTTAATTCTTTGGCTCGATATGCTCCGAATATAGTGGCCACAATGAAAGATAGAGTCCATCGATATGTGGATAGATTAGAGCCATATTTGGTGAGGGACTATACCATTGCTGCTTTAAACAGAGATATGGATATAGCCAGAATACAAGCGTTTGCACAGAAGATGGAGGATTAGAGGTAAACAAGAAGGGTACATAAATTTAACAGAGGGCCGTCAAAGTGGGCTAGACCTATAGGATAGTCTATGGCGTCCCAAGGAGAATCTAGGCCTCAGATTTTCCCTAGACCGTCTAGACCATCATTATCTTATTCCACAGCAGGCACTCAATCTCAATTTCGAGGGTTTAGAGGTAGTCAAGTTGGGTAGAGTAGTGGGCTTCAAGGTTCACAGGCAGCAGGATTTTCTAGTCAGCAGTGTCAGCACTGCGGACGGACTCATTTAGGTACATGTCGGTTAGGGATGAATGCATGCTTTTGGTGCGGTATATCGGGGTACATGATGAGAGAGTGTTCACAGAGGAGCATGGGTGGTATAGCACGACCTATGGGATCAACCGTTGCATCATCATCATTTGTTCCTTCTCTAGGTAGAGGAGTACAGCCCATTGGGCGTGGTTGAGGTGCTAGAGGAGCAGCTAGTTCTAGTGGAGCCCAGAATCGCACCTATGCTCTGGTGGACCGGAAGAATTCGGAGGCTTCTCCTGACGTAGTCACAGGTACATTATCCATATTTTTGCATAATGTATATGCATTGATTGACCCGGGTTCTACATTGTCATATGTTACTCCATTGATTGCTGTGAAATTTGAACAAACAGCGAAATTATTAGATAAGCCAATTGAAGTATCGACACCAGTTGGTGAATATATTGTTGCTAAAAGAGTATATCGTAATTGTGTAGTAACTGTTTGTGATTCTTGGGTATCCCTATCTATTTCAAATGAATGAGGAAGTTCAAAGTGCGGAAATGGAACAATGACAAGTAAGTATTCATGAGCCTTAAGTGTTTATGTACATGTATGCTAATATAGAGATGCAATTGTTGTAATTGAAGAGATATTGTTAACATTCGAGGACGAATGTTCCTAAGGGGGGAAGAATCTAACACCCCTTACGTTCCTAACCCTACTTGATGACACTAAATAATATGTACTTAGGTATCGAGAGCTATAAGTATGCATTTGGTAATGCTATTGGTGAGATAATTGAATTTGTCTCTTGTTATGTGATTAAACTTGGATAGAAGGTGTTTTTCCATATTAATGGTACATTTGTGGGGTTTAAAACGAGGCTAAGGGGACCTCTAAACAAAGTATATTAAGGTTACAAAGTAAGTTAAAGAATAGGACTTGAAGTATCTAACCAAACCCACGAAGAAAAGTCAAAAAATGGAATTTTTGAAAAATCTAAGTGTGGGGCGCATTTGGAATGATTCCACGCCGCTCTGGGATAAATTTTTTATCCCATAGGCAGCAAGTTGGCGCGCCCAAGGGCGTGCCACGCTGGTTTTTCCACTTTTTCGAAAGTTGGAAATTTCTAAGTCCCAAGGGTATCCATGGACGTACCGAGACGATTTTTGCCACGTTTATTATACAACCATGAGTATATACATGAAATGAATGAAATATTATATTGGTGTGATAAAATTACTCGATAACAAATTTGGGGTCAAAATGACAGTTTTGCCCTTAAGGTCAAAATAAACCAAACGTGGCTAGAATCACTTGTTTTTGGGATTGAGGCTATGGATATGAGTAGCATGAGTTGGAATATTATTGTAATACGTATAAGACGACTTAAACACGAGAAATTATTGATTTTATTGGGTTAAGTGATTTGGGCTCAATAAAAGCCCAAAATGGGACAAAAGACATGGGTCACATGACCCAATCTTCTTTTGAATTAGTCAAATATGGCATTAAATGCCAAGAATGGCTTAGGATGACCCAAGCACTAGATATAGACCAAAAAAAAAATCAGATTTTATTCACTTGGACCTCTCATGTTTTTCTAGATATTTTCTCCATCATTTCTCTCAAACCCTAAAGAACTCAAAGTTAATTTTGGAGCAAGATCATCACTTTTCAAGCTTGGGTAAGTGATTATTGTTATGGATTAATATATTATATGCATGAAAGAGTATGTAAATCATGTTGGTTGTGCTTGGAAATGTTGTACATGGTACTTTGTACTTTTGTATAAGATTTGTGATCCATGGGATTCAAGCTTGAATTAGGACTTGTGCCTTTGATGAAAAAGAATGGTATGGATAAAATATGAACATGTATGGTGTTATTTTGTTATTAAACTTGTTATTTTTCTATAAGTGTAAATTGGGGGATTTTGGCCGATATGTGCTATGAAGTGTATTAAGGTGAATTGATGGATTATTTGTGATGTGGTGTGGATAAGAAAGTGTAAAGGAGAAGTGTTGTGGTGAAATGTATTGATTATCATGTATTGGTCAATGTTGGGAATATTGTGGGATTTTTGGAATAATAATTTCATCAATGGTTTTGTCAAGGGGAAATGACATGTTTAAAAGCAAACATGTAACCCATTGATGTTATATGCATTTGTAAAGTAGTTGATGGTTAATGTGAATCTCGTTATGTATATGTGTTGTAGAGTGACACATAAATAAGGAGCAGGGCTATTGTATGCACATCTAGGATTGTATATCCGTATTGAGAGTACAAGGTATGTAAGGTTACTCTGTCCGTATCTTTCTGCGACAAATAGTATCCACATTGCTATTTCACTAGTCCTATCCCGAAATGTGCTAAGGTATCCTATATCCGTTTATCAATAGTCATTGTCATATATTTCCTACTCATGGATCATTTGTGAGTCTCATGTCTCATAATCATGGTTAATGTTCCAAAAGCTCAAACAAGGTTATGTTCCAATGTTCCAATAGTGATTATACTTATGTCTCTTGTTCATAGATTATTGTCCAATAGTTCCCATGGTGTTATGATTCTAATAATGTTATGTTGCCAAGTTATTCACATGTCTCTCACTCATTAGTTAATGATTCAAAGTTTCCAACAATGTTATGTTCCAAAGTTCAAAGTGATGTTATGACTATCCTAGTATCAATCTCAAAGTAATGAATAAAGTAATACAAATGTGGTCAATGATCAAGTATGGGTGGCAGGTCTAGGGGCATAAGCCTATCTCAACTCGATCCCTATGCATTGATTTATGGGTGGCAGGTCTAGGGGCATAAGCCTAGCTCGATCCGATCCCAACATGACGATATGTTATGTAAAGACCCAATGATCATTAGGGGCCCGGGTACATTGTGACACATGTATTGACAAGCAAGCATTGAATGTAAAGAAAGTAATGGAAGTAATGAAAGCAATTCACATGGTTTCCAAAATGCAAAATTGTGACTTACTCACATTGACTAGTCATTTGTATTGAGTTCATTGGTATGTTCATGTGTTACATAGTTTCATTTGAGCCTTACATACTCAGTACTTATTCTGTACTGACCCCTCTTGGGGAATTTACCTTACTTGCTGCAGGCGCAGGCACTAGTAGGCCTCCACAGTAGGTTGCCAGTCGTTGCAGATCATTGGTGAGCTCCAGTTAATTCGGGGCTTCTCCGAGTCAGAGTGTATATATGTTTTGGTGATGTACATATTGTGTAAAGCGGGGACTTGTCCCGACTTATAGTTCATTTTGGTCAATGCTTATGTTAGAGCCTTTTGTAGACGAATGTGAGTGTATCAGTGTAACAGGCATATGTTGTGTTGACTGGATGGCCTCAACGACCAAGTTACATATGTATATATATATGTCCCATGTTTTTCGTTATTCGTCTTTCATGTTCTTACGTAATGGTGGTTATGATTATGATATGCATATGATTGAACATAGGCAAAGGTTGGTTCTCTCGGGCCTTATCGGCTACGGGTGCCAATCATGTCTCGATGGGATTTGGGACGTGACAAAAGTGGTATCAGAGCAGGTCATTCTAAGGGTGTCTACAAAGCTGTATCTGAGTAGAGTCTTACTTATCAATGTGTTGTGCACCACATTGATAAGTAGGATGCTACGGGACATTTAGGATGTTGTTTCTTTTCTTTATTCTAGATCGTACAATAGAGCCAATGTTGTAAGTTGGATCGTGTCTGACCATAGTAATTGTTTCTCTTTGATATTGTAACAATGCCGAACACTAGAAGAGGAAGGGGTAAAGGGAAGCAGGTTGATGTGCCTGCTGGAGAAGGAATGAGCAAATTACCACCTGACCAAGGCAGTCAAGTGGAGCGAATGCTGAAATATCATCACGGTCTTCATCTACCTTCCCAGTTCCGGAAGAGCCAATTGGTAGAGAAGTACACGCAGAACCACCAATGAATGCCAGAGATCAATATCTTAGAAATGTTGTACATATGTTGACACAGTTAGTGGCGGCACAAAGCCAGGGATGAGCTGGTGCAATGACACATGATGATGATGCAGCTAGAATGGCAAGTCGCAGGACACAGGATTTCTTAAAACTTGACCCCCTTATATTCAGTGGGTCAGATCCAAAAGCAGATCCACAGGAATTCGTGGATCAAATTCAGAGGGCCTTGGAAGTTATGCATGTGACAGGGGTCGAAATAGTTGAACTTGCTGCGTATAGGCTGAAAGGAGAGGCGATATTATGGTACGAGGATCGGAAGAAATCCCGTGATATTGGTGCAAATCCACCTACGTGGGAAGAGTTTAAAGTGGCTTTCCTTGATCATTACTTGCCCTATAAGATCCATGAGGTACGTGCGGATCAGTTCCTAAATCTACGTCAGGGAAATTTGAGTGTTAGAGAATATAGCTTGCAATTTAATTCCTTGGCTAGATATGCGCCAAATGTGGTGGCAACGATGACAGACAGGGTCCATAGATATGTGGACAGACTAGAGTCATATTTGGTACGGGATTGCACTATTGCTTCCTTGAACAAAAATATGGATATAGCGAGAATTCAGGCCTTCGCTCAGAAAATGGAAGACCAACGACAGAGGAGAAGAGTGCATGAGTTTGACAAGGGATAGTCCAAAAGGGCTAGACCTATGGGACCACCTATGATATCCCAAGAAGGATCTAGGCCTCGTGTGTTCCCTAGACCACTTAGACCATCGTTTTCTCATTCCATGGCAGGAGCTTATTATCAGTTCCGAGGGTCTAGGGGTGGTCCATCGGGGCAGAGTAGCGGAGTTCATGGGTCACAGGCAGCAGGTTTTCCTCTTCAACAGTGTCAGCACTGCGGGCGTATGCACACAGGTACATGTCAGTCAGGGACAAATATCTGCTTTTGGTGTGGTATGCCGGGGCATATAGTGAGGGATTGTCCACAGCGGAGCATGGGTGGTATATCACGACCGGCTGGGTCGGTTGTTGCATCATCAGCATCGGTTCCTTCACTAGGCCGAGGTGTACAACCTATTGGCCGTGGTAGGGGTGCCAGAGGAGCAGCCAGTACTAGCGGGGTCCAGAATCGTACTTATGCTTTAGTGGACCGACAGAATTCAGAGGCTTCCCCTGATGTTGTTAGGTACATTATCCATATTCTCATATAATGTATATGCATTGATTGACCCAGGTTCTACATTTTCCTATGTTACCCCATTGATTGCTGCAAAATTTGCAAAGGCACCAGAATTATTAATTAAATCAATTGAAGTGTCTACACCGGTTGGCGAATATATTGTTGCAAAGAGAGTGTATCGTAACTGTGTGTGGTCATGATACATTGGCCGATCTTATTGAATTAGATATGGTGGATTTGGATGTGATCATGGGCATGGATTGGTTGGCCTCTTGTTATGCTACGGTAGATTGTCGGGCCAAGAAGGTACAATTTTGTTTTCCGCAGAAACATGTTCTAGAATGACAGGGTAATGTGGGGGCCCACGAGGAAGATTTATTTCCTATTTGAAAGCCAGAAAAATGATTGCTAAAGGTTATATATGTCATCTAGTATGGGTGAAAGATACCGAAGTGGAACCACTAACTCCGCAGTCGGTCCCAGTGGTCAATGAATTTCTAGATGTATTCCCAGAGGATCTTCCAGGTTTACCCCCAGAACGGGAAGTAGAATTTGGCATTGATGTGCTTCCGGGAACTCAGGCTATATCTATTCCCCCATATAGAATGGCTCCAGTAGAATTACGTGAATTGAAGGAGCAATTGAAAGATTTCCTAGACAAGGGCTTTATTAGGACTAGTATGTCCCCGTGGGGTGCACCGGTATTATTTTGCAAAAGAAAGATGGCACCTTAAGAATGTGCATTGACTATTGGCAATTGAATAAGGTAATGATCAAGAACAAATATCCCCTCCCTCACATTGACGATTTGTTTGATCAGTTACAGGGTGCCAAGTGTTTTTCAAAGATCGACTTGAGGTCGGGTTACCATCAAGTCAGAGTTAGAGAAGAAGATGTACCCAAGACAGCTTTCCGAACACGGTATGGCTATTATGAATTTTTAGTTATGTCATTTGGACTAACAAATGCTCCAGCTGTGTTCATGGATTTGATGAATAGGGTGTTTAAGCCATTTTTGGACGTGTTCGTCACGGTATTTATAGATGACATCCTAGTTTATTCAAGATCACCAGAGGACCATGCTAATCACTTACGATAAGTGTTACGGATTCTCCGTGAACGTAAGTTGTATGCAAAGTTCTCCAAATGTGAGTTTTGGTTGAAATCAGCCGCGTTCTTGGGTCACATTATATCAGATGAAGGCATACAGGTTGATACACAAAAGATTGAAGTAGTTAAAAATTGACCAAGACCTACGACACCCACATAAATTTGTAGTTTTCTTGGGCTGGCAGGGTATTACAGAAGGTTTGTGGAAGGTTTTTCCTCTATTGCAGCACCGTTAACAAAGGTCAGTGGAATGACACATGTGAGAAAAACTTCCAAAACTTGAAAGATAAATTAACCTCCACAGCAGTTTTAGTGCTTCCCGAAGGTACAGAAGGTTATGTAGTGTATTGTGATGCTTCCGAGGTTGGTCTCGGATGTGTATTAATGCAACACGGTAATGTCATAGCCTATGCCTCATGACAGTTGCGGCCACACGAGAAAAACTATCCCACACATGATCTTGAATTGGCAGCGGTAGTTTTTGCTTTAAAGATATGGCGTCATTATTTATATGGGGTTCATGTTGACATCTATACGGATCACAAAAGTTTGCAATATCTTTTTAAGCAGAAGGAACTCAATTTGAGGCAACGAAGGTGGTTGGAGCTTTTAAAAGATTATGACATTGATATTCTTTATCACCCAGGCAAAGTAAATGTAGTAGCTGATGCATTGAGCCGTAAGGCAGTAGAAAGCACTAGTGGTCAGTTGAATGAAAAGCGTGAGATAATCAAAGATTTGAATCAATTAGCCAGCTTGGGAGTTCGCCTTATTGAATCCTCAGATGATAGAGTTATTGTGCAGAATGCAGCAGAATCCTCCTTAATAACTGAAGTGAAAGAGAAGCAGTTTGCGGATTCTATGTTATTGCAGCTAAAGGAAAATGTACAGCAGGATTTAACAAAGGCATTTGATCTTACACAGGAAGGGGTACTTCAATGTCAAGGGAGATTATGTGTACCGGATGTAGATGAGCTGAGGACACGAATTATGACAGAGGCACATCATTCGCGCTATTCTATTCATACGGTTGCTACTAAAATGTACCATGAATTGAAAGAAGTGTATTGGTGGGGAAATATGAAGAAGAACATTGCAGAATTTGTTGCACAATGCCCGAATTGTCAACAAGTGAAAGTAGAGCATCAGAAACTAGGAGGTTAGATGCAATGTATCAATCTTCCAGTCTGGAAATGGGATATGATTAATATGGATTTCATTACGGGTTTGCCTCGTACATTGCGGAAGTTTGATTCTATATGAGTTATAGTGGACAGGCTTACCAAGTCAGCGCATTTTCTACCGGTCAAGATGACCTATACAGCTGAGGATTATGCGAAGTTGTATGTGAAATACATAGTACGATTGCATGGTATTCCACCTTCCATTATATCAGACAGAGGAGCACAGTTCACAGCACACTTTTGGAGTTCTTTCCAGCAGAGTTTGGGTACACGGCTGAATTTGAGTACGGCTTTCCATCCTCAAACTGATGGACAAGCATAATGTACTATTCAGACACTTGAAGATATGCTACGAGCTTGTACGTTAGATTTTCAAGGCAGTTGGGATGACCATTTGCCTCTTATTGAATTTGCGTATAACAATAGATATCATTCAAGTATTAAAATGGCACCTTATGAAGCTTTGTACGGAAGGAAATGTAGATCACCAATAGGATGGTTTGAAGCAGGTGAAACTACTTTACTTGGGCCAGATATCGTTCATCAGGCTATGGAAAAGGTTAAGGTGATCCAACAGCGGTTACAAATGGCTCAAAGTCTTCATAAGTCATATGCGGATGTTAGAAGAAGAGGTCTTGAATTCGTCATAGGTGATTGGGTGTTTTTAAAGGTGTCACAGATGAAAGGGGTAATGCGGTTCGGAAGGAAAGGGAAATTAAGTCCACGTTACATAAGCCCATATGAAGTTATTAGGAGATTTGGGCAAGTTGATTATGAATTAGCACTACCTCAAGAACTTTCTTCAGTCCACCCCATATTTCATGTTTCGATGCTTCGAAAATGCATAGGAGATCCATCTCGTATTGTTCCCATTGAAGATGTTCAAGTTACAGAGGATATTACTTATGAAGAGGTACCCATTGCTATCCTAGAACGACAAGTGAAAAGATTGAGGAATAAAGACATAGCTTCCGTGAAAGTCCTTTGGCGAAATCAACAAGTAGAGGAGATCATATGGGAAGCGGAAGAAACGATGAGATCCAAGTATACCTATATATTTCAAATGAATGAGGAAGTTCAAAGTGTGGAAATGGAACAATGACAAGTAAGTATTCATGAGCCTTAAGTGTTTATGTACATGTATGCTAATTTAGAGATGCAATTGTAGTAATTGAAGAGATATTGTTAACATTCGAGGACGAATGTTCCTAAGGGGGGAAGAATGTAACACCCCATATGTTCCCAACCCTACTTGACAACACTAAATAATATGTACTTAGGTATCGAGAGCTATAAGTATGCATTTGGTAATGCTATTGGTGAGATAATTGAATTTGGCTCTTGTTATGTGATTAAACTTGCATAGAAGGTGTTTTTCCATATTCATGGAACATTTTGGGGGTTCAAAACGAGTCTAAGGGGACCTCTAAACAAAGTATATTAAGGTTACAAAGTAAGTTAAAGAATAGGACTTGAAGTATCTAACCAAACCCGCGAAGAGAAGTCGAAAAATGGAATTTTCGAAAAATCTAAGTGTGGGGCGCGTTTGGGACCGTGCCACGCTGCTCTGGGCTAAATTTTTTTATCCCAGAGGCAGCAAGTTGGCGCGCCCAAGGGCGTGCCACGCTGGTTTTTTCACTTTTTTGAAAGTTGGAAATTTGTAAGTCCCAAGGGTATCCGGGGACGTACCGAGCCGATTTTTGCCATGTTTCTTATACAACCACGAGTATATACATGAAATGAATGACATATTATATTGGTGTGATAAAATTACTCGAGAACGAATTTGAGGTCAAAATGACAGTTTTGCCCTTAAGGTCAAAATAAACCAAACGTGGCTAGAATCACTTGTTTTTGGGATTGAGGCTATGGATATGAGTAGCATGAGTGGGAATATTATCGTAATACGTATAAGATGACTTAAACATGAGAAATTATTGATTTTATTGGGTTAAGTGATTTGGGCTCAATAAAAGCCCAAAATGGGACAAAAGACATGGGTCACATGACCCAATCTTCTATTGACTTAGTCAAATATGGAATTAAATGCCAAGAATGGCTAAGGATGACCCAAGTACTATATATAGACCCAAAAAAAATCAGATTTTATTCACTTGGACCTCTCATGTTTTTCTAGATATTTTCTCCATCATTTCTCTCAAACCCTAAAGAACTCAAAGTTAATTTTGGAGCAAGATCATCACTTTTCAAGCTTGGGTAAGTGATTATTGTTATGGATTAATATATTATATGCATGAAAGTGTATGTAAATCATGTTGGTTGTGCTTGGAAATGTTGTAAATGGTACTTTGCACTTTTGTATAAGATTTGTGATCCATGGGATTCAAGCTTGAATTAGGACTTGTGCCTTTGATGAAAAAGAATGGCATGGATAAAATATGAACATGTATGGTGTTATTTTGTTATTAAACTTGTTATTTTTCTATAAGTGTAAATTGGGGGATTTTGGCCGATATGTGCTATGAAGTGTATTAAGGTGAATTGATGGATTATTTGTGATGTGGTGTGGATAAGAAAGTGTAAAGGAGAAGTGTTGTGGTGAAATGTATTGATTATCATTTATTGGTCAATGTTGGGAATATTGTGGGATTTTTGGAATAATAATTTCATCAATGGTTTTGTTAAGGGGAAATGACATATTTAAAAGCAAACATGTAACCCATTGATGTTATATGCATTTGTAAAGTAGTTGATGGTTAATGTGAATCCCGTTATGTATTTGTGTTGTAGAGTGACACATAAAAAAGGAGCGGGGCTATTGTATGAACATCTAGGAATGTATATCCGTATTAAGAGTACAAGGTATGTAAGGTTACTCTGTCCGTATCTTTCTGCGGTGAATAGTATCCACATTGCTATTTCACTAGTCCTATTCCGAAATGTGCTAAGGTATCCTATATCCATTTATCAATAGTCATTGTCATATATTTCCTACTCATGGATCATTTGTGAGTCTCATGTCTCATAATCATGGTTAATGTTCCAAAAGCTCAAACAAGGTTATGTTCCAATGTTCCAATAGTGATTATACTTATGTCTCTTGTTCATAGATTATTGTCCAATAGTTCCCATGGTGTTATGATTCTAATAATGTTATGTTTCCAAGTTATTCACATGTCTCTCACTCATTGTTTAATGATTCAAAGTTTCCAACAATGTTATGTTCCAAAGTTCAAAGTGATGTTATGACTATCCTAGTATCAATCTCAAAGTAATGAATAAAGTAATACAAATGTGGTCAATGATAAAGTATGGGTGGCAGGTCTAGGGGCATAATCCTAGCTCGACTTGATCTCGATGTATTGATTTATGGGTGGCAGGTCTAGGGGCATAAGCCTAGCTCGACTTGATCCCGATGCATTGATTTATGGGTGGCAGGTCTAGGGGCATAAGCCTAGCTCGACCCGATCCCAACATGACGATATGTTAGGTAAAGACCCACTGATCAGTAGGGGCCCGGGTACATTGTGACACATGTATTGACAAGCAAGCATTGAATGTAAAGAAAGTAATGAAAGTAATGAACGCAATTCACATGGTTTCCAAAATGCAAAATGGTGACTTACTCACATTGACTAGTCATTTGTATTGAGTTCATTGGTATGTTTATGTGTTACATAGTTTCATTTGAGCCTTACATACTCAGTACTTATTCCGTACTGACCCCTCTTGGAGAATTTACCTTACATGCTGCAGGCGCAGTCACTAGTAGGCCTCCACAGTAGGTTGCCAGTCGTTGCAGATCATTGGTGAGCTCCAGTTAATTTGGGGCTTCTCCGAGTAAGAGTGTATATATGTTTTGGTGATGTACATATTGTGTAAAGCGGGTACTTGTCCCGACTTATAGTTCATTTTGGTCAATGCTCATGTTAGAGGCTTTTGTAGATGAATGTGGATGTATCAGTGTAATAGGCATATGTTGTGTTGACTGGATGGCCTCAACGGCCAAGTTCCATATGTATATATATATGTCCCATATTTTCCGTTATTCATCTTTCATGTTCTTACGTAATGGTGGTTATGATTATGATATGCATATGATTGAACATAGGCAAAGGTTGGTTCTGTCGGGCCTTATCAGCTACGGGTGACAATCATGTCTCGATGGGATTCGGGGCGTGACATTTTGATTCGTCCGGAGTTGGCCTAGGATGTGTATTGATGCAGCACGGTAATATAATATCATATGCCTCACGACAATTGTGGCCACATGAGAGAAACTATCCCACACATGATCTTGAGTTAGCAGCTGTGATATTTGCTTTAAAGATATGGTGCCATTATTTGTATGGAGTTCATGTTGATATATACACTGATCATAAAAGTTTGCAATATATCTTTAAGCAGAAGGATTTAAGTATGAGGCAGCGGAGGTGGCTTGAGCTATTGAAAGACTATGATATTGATATCCTATATCATCCAGGAAAAGAAAATATTGTAGCCGATGCATTGAACCGCAAGGCAATAGGAGGCACTAGTGGCCAGTTGATGGGAAAGCAAGACTTAGTCAAGGATCTACATCAACTAGCCAGTTTGGGAGTTTGTCTTCTTGAATCTCCAGACGAAGGGGTTATTGTGCAACATGCTGCAGAATCTTCATTGGTAGCTGAGGTGAAAGAGAAGCAGCATGCGGATCCTATGTTATTTCAGCTGAAAGAAAATGTAAAATAGGGTTTGACAAAGGCATTTGATATTAAGCAAGAAGGAGTACTTCAATGCCAAGGTATGTTATATGTACCGGATGTAGATGAGCTGAGAAGATGAATTGTGATAGAGGCGCATCATTCACGATATTCTATTCATCCGGGAGCTACCAAAATGTACCATGATTTGAAACAAATGTATTGGTGGGGAAACATGAAGAAAAACATTGCAGAACTCATAGCTCAATGTCCAAATTGTCAATAACTAAAAGTAGAGCATCAGAAACCTGGAGGTTACATGCAATGTATCAATCTTCTAGTCTGGAAATGGGACATGGTTAACATGGATTTCATCACAGGTTTGTCGCGTACACTACGGAAATTTGATTCCATATGGGTAATAGTTGATAGGCTTACCAAGTCAGCGCATTTCCTACCAGTCCAGACCACCTATACAATTGAAAATTATGCAAGGTTGTATGTTAAAGAGATAGTGCGATTACATGGAATTTCAATCTCCATTATATCAGACAGGGGCGCATAATTTACTGCACATTTCTGGAGATCTTTTTAGAAGAGCTTGGGTACACAGGTGAATTTGAGTAGTGCTTTTCATCCTCAGATAGATGGACAAGCAGAACATACTATCCAAATAGTTGAAGATATTCTATGAGCTTGCACATTGGACTTTAAAGGTAGCTGGGATGACCATCTACCTCTTATTGAATTTGCCTACAACAATAGCTATCATTCAAGCATCAAAATGGAACCTTATGAAGCTTTATACGGAAGGAAGTGTAGATCACCAATTAGACGGTTTGAAGCGGGTGAAACTACTTTACTTGGGCCAGATCTTGTTCATCAAGCTATGAAGAAAGTTAAAGTAATCAAATAGTGGCTACAAATGGCCCAAAGTCGACACAAGTCATATGATGATCTTAGAAGAAGAGGGCTCGAATTTGCCATAGGTGATTGGGTATTCTTGAAGGTGTCACCAATAAAAAGGGTAATGAGATTTGGAAAGAAAGGAAAGTTGAGCCCATGTTATATAGGGCCATATGAAATTGTCCGAAGATTTGGTCAAGTTGCGTATGAATTAGCATAACCCCAAGAACTCTCCACAGTTCATCCAGTATTTCAAGTGTCGATGCTTCAAAAGTGCATAGGAGATCCATCTCGTATTGCTCCCATGAAAGATGTACAAGTTACGGAGGATCTCACCTATGAAGAGATACCTATTGCTATTCTAGATAGACAAGTGAAGAGGTTAAGGAATAAAGAAGTACCTTCCGTAAAGGTACTTTGGAGAAATCAGCAAGTAGAAGAGATCACATGGAAAGCTGAAGAAATGATGAAGTCAAAGTACCCGTATTTATTTCACACGGAAGAAAAAGTTCAAGGTGCGGAAGTGGAAAAATGACAAGTAAAGCATTATGTGTATATGTGTATATGCTAACATAAAGGTGCATTTGTTGTAAATTGGATGATGTCACTAACATTCGAGGATGAATGTTTCTAAGGGGGGAAAGATGTAACACCCCGTACATTTTTGACCCTACTTGATTGTCTTAACATTCATGGAATTATTTAAACATGAGATAGTTGGTGGATCACGCATTAAATTTGTTGGGCTAAATGATTCTTGTGTTATTGGGCTCAATTGAGGCCCAAAATAATGCAAAAGACATGGCCCAAAGATGGCAAATGACTCATTCTTGTGTTGACCAAGTAAACATGGCATTTAATGACCAATAATTGGCTAAGTATTACTTTAGGGAACTATATAAGGCTATAAAATCAGATTTTTATTCATATCAATACACATGCCATTTCTAGAAATTTCAAAGATATTTCTCATCTCACACAAACCCTAAGCCATCACTCCCTTGGACAAGATCATCATATTACAAGATTTAGTAAGTGTTTAATCTTATGGTTTAATATATTATATGCTTAATATGGTGCATAAATCATGTTGGTTATGTTGGCAAAGTGTTGGACAGTTCACTATGCGTAATACTGTCTACTTTTGCAATCGAAAAAGTGTTTTGCCTTATAAACTTGAAAATGGACTTGTGGTCTTGAAGGAAGTGAGTTTGATGGATTAAATATCAACATGTAAGATGTGTTTATGTTCTTAACTTTCTTTCTCTATGTGTATAACTTGTGGGATTGTTGTTATGAAATTGGTCATGGAATTCGTGGTGTATTGAAAGGAAAATGTGGTTTTGGTGATGTTCATGTGTGTTGTGGAACCATGATGGTTCTTTGGAATAAAAGTGACCTAAAATATGAAAGTAAAACCTTAATTATTTCCATGGACCATTTATTACAAAAAAGGACCCAAAAGAGACCCTTTTTGGCAGAAACGGGCATCGGCCCTCGCGTTTGGAGTAGATGCCAACGCAGGTGGATCTGGACAAGGACAGAGAGGAACCTTCGAACACATTCCATCCACCTGAGGGCGTAGGTTTCTCCACAGCCCAGTCCAGATTTTTATTTTGTATGTTTTTGTCTCTCTTTGATCCCTGAAGGCCCCTATACCCTTTTTTGATGTAATTATCAACTTATGATACCTATTGAATGAATTTAATGGGTTGTTTGGAGGAATTTTGGATTATATAAATTATGGTTTGTTGTTAATATGTTGTTATGAAAGGTATTGAGGTGACTTGATGGAAGAATTGTGACGTAGTGTTAATGAGGAAGCGTAAAGGGTAAACTTTGTGTGAAATGCTATTGGTTTATGATGTCTTGGTCAATGTGTGGAATGTTATGGTATTGTTAGAATGGTTATGTAGTAAATTGTATTGTAAAGGGTGAAATGATGTTATAGGGCAGTCATGTAACTCATTGTCATCTTATGCACTTGTAAAGTAGTTAGTTGTTAACGTGAGCTCTATTATGAACTTGTGTTGTAGAGTAACACGTAAGGAAGTAGCTAGATTATTGTATTCACATATAGGACTATGTATTCATATTAGAAAGATAAGGTATGTGAGGTTACTCTTTTCAGTATCCTTTGGCAGCATCTATTGTCCTCATTGACACCGAGCTTGTTTCTCATGTCAAATATCTCAAAGTATCTCATGTCAAGTTATCACATGTTGTTGTTCATATGTCTCATAACTATGGACTGATGTTCCAAAGTTCTAATAATGTTATGACTATCAACGTATCAATCTCTCAAAAGTAAAGAAATAAAGTAATGCATAGTTGTTGGTTGTAAGAGTACGGGTGGCAGATCTAGAGGCATAAGCCTAGCTCGAGTCGATACAGAGATTATTGGATCAGGGGGCAGCTCTAGAGGCATAAGCCTAGCTCAGGCAGAACCTAATAGGGGGCAGCTCTAAAGGTAAGAACCTAGCTCGAGTCGAACCTGATATATTGGTTTATGGGTGGCAGCTCTAGAGGTAAGAACCTAGCTCGAGCTGAACCTAATATATTGATTTATGGGTGGCAGCTCTAGAGGCATAAGCCTAGATCGGGCCGATCCCAACATAACGTTATGTTCTGTTAAGACCCACTGATCAGTTGGGGCCCGGGTACGATATGGTTCAGGTAATGATGAATAAACATAGAAGCAACGAATCAAAGAAAATAATGAAAGCAATATACAAGGTTCCAAACATACAGAACGATGGGTTATCCATATTGACTATTCTATTATATTTTAATTCCATTGAAGTTCTTTTGTATGATGCAGTTTCTTATAGCCTTACATAATTAGTACATTCTTCGTACTGACGTCACTTGGGGAACTTACCTTACTTTCTATAGGTGTAGGTGCTAGTAGACCTCCACAGTAGGTTATTGGTCATTTACAAATCACTGGTGAGATCCAGTTGGTTCAGGAATTTTTGAGTCACTATGTACATTTGTTTTGGTATTGTAAATGTTGTATAACGCGGGGACTTGTCCCGACTTTAGGTTGGTTATGTCTATGTATCTGGAGAGGCTTTGTAGATGTTGTGGGATAGATGAAGGGATATAAGAAATGTATATCCATTTTGACTTGATGGACCTAACGGCCAAGTTTCATCTATAGCATATGTTTGCCATGACTTCAGCCATTGGTATCTTATAGGTACATGAGATAGAATGCTATTCATATAGATATATGCATATGAGTTTACATGAATGAAGATTTGTTCTCTTGGGCCATAATGACTTTGGGTGCCAGTCCGCCCCATGGGAATTCGAGGCGTGACAGTTTAGCTTGAGGATCTTTGGGGTAAGGGTTTTATTAGGATGAGTGTATCACCTTGGGGTGCTCCTATTTAGTTTGTAAGGATGAAGGATGGTTCCATGTGTATGCGTATGATTATAGGCAGCTGAATAAGGTGACAATGAAGAATAAGTATCCTATGACTCATATCAATTATCTATTTTACTTACTTCATGGTGCAGCTATGTTTTCTATGATTTATTTGAGGTCTGGCTACTATCAGTTGAGGACTTGGATGAGGGACATCCCTAAAACATCCTTCAGGACTCGCTACGGCCATTACGAGTTCCAGTTAGGTTGAAAAAATGCCCCAATAATGTTCATTGACCTCATGAATGACGTATTCAGGCCTTATTTTGACTCCTTCATGATTGTTTTCGTTGATGACATCCTTATTTATTTGAGGACCATAAGAAACATTTGAGGATTGCGCTTCACACTTTGAGAGATCATCAACTTTATGCCAAATTATCAAAGTTCGAGTTCTGGCTTTAGTCTGCAGCTTTCTTGAGGCATGTGGTGTCCAAGGATGGGATTATGGTAGACCCAACAAAGAATGAGGCAATTCGTGACTGGGCTAGGCTGATATCTCCTACTGCGATTTGTAGTTTTATTAAGTTAGCATGCTACTACATATAGTTCATCGAGATATTTGATACTATTGCAACACCTATTACCAAATTGACTAGGAAGTAGGTTCCATTTAAGTGTTCTAATTGTTGTGAGGTGAGTTTTCTAAAGCTCAAGGACTTGCTCAGTTTAGCTCTTATTCTGACTCTTATAGTTGAGGGCGAGGGGTTTACTGTATATTATGATGTTTCAAGTGTTGGTTTGGGGTGTGTTCCAATGTAGCAGGGCTGAGTTATTACATATGCTTTAAGATAGGTGAAGGTACATTAGCGCAACTACCTACTTATGACTTAGAATTAGCAGTAGTAATTTATGCACTTAAGATTTGGAGGCATTACTTGTATAGTGTTTGCTGCTAGATTTTCACTGAACATCGTAGTCATTAGTATATTATTAATAAGAGGGCTATTAATTTGAGACAACATAGGTGGATTGAGTTACTGAAGGATTATGATCTCTCCATTATATAGCATTCAAGCGAGGCGAATATAGTAGCGGATGCCTTGAGCCAGAAGGCAGTGAGTATGGGCAGCTTCTCCTTTATTTCCTTTTTAGAGAAATAGTTTACCTTAGACATCTAATCTTATCCAACATGATGGTTCGTCTTGATATTAGACCCTGGGAGGATTCTCGCTAGTGTTGAGGCTAGATCTACCTTATTGGAGCAGATATGGGGCAGTCATTTTGAGAATGGTAGATTAGGTGGCATTTAGGATCATTTATTGAGAGGTGAGTCTAGGAGGTCTACCTCAGATTCTCAATGCATTTTGAGATTCAACTATCATATTTTTGTTCCAAAGGTAGGAGGTTTGATTAAATTGATACTCTAGGAGGCTCATAGCTCCAGGTATTCTATTCACCTAGGAATAGCTAAGATGTATTGATATTTGAGGAGGCACTAATGGTGGAGAGGTATGAGGAGAGATGTAGTGGACTTTGTGGCTCAATTTCTATGATATAAGCAAGTGAAGGCTGAGCATTTGATACTCTGTGGCTTTTTTAGAGACTACCCATTCCTGAGTGGAAATAGTAGTGAATTACTATGGACTTTGTAGGTACTTTACCTCATACTAATCATGGTTTTGATAGAATTTGGGTCATCATTGATTGATCGATCAAGTCTGCCCATTTTATCCAAATTAAAACTTCCTATAGTTAAGGTTCAATGGAGACACTGTCTCATCAAGAAGGATACCTGGGATCTTGAGCGTGATATGGGACCCAGTACCATCACCTGTTTGAGCGTTCAGGTACTTCTGAATTCTTTACTTTCATGGACAAAAGTCCTTTTAGTAGTGGATATTGTAATGACCCTCCAGGTCATTTCCTTTGTTTTCATGCCTTTTCTGCATTTTGAGCCTTTCCATAACTGCCACATATAATTTATGATTTGTTGGGATTGACAATTTGGTTACTGGACAATTCATTTGTTTTTTAGAGTCATTTCCCTATTTTAGAGCTTTCAAAATTGAGAATATATTCTCAGGTCAAAATTTCAGTTATACAGTATCGATGCTAATTTTGATGGTTCTGTTAGCTCTAGAATGTTGATTATAGGCTAGGTAGACCCTTGGTTCGAGTCCCAAGGCTTCCAGACTTGTTTTGGGCTATAGGGTGGATTTTGGTGAAAATTAGAATCTTGGGTGTGGGACCCACATTCTATCTAAACGATATCAGATGCAAGTTTTGACTTTTTTGTTGAGTCTGGAATGCTGAATCTAGTAGGGTATCTTAGTTTGTTTGTGTGCATGGGGTTTCGAATGAATCTTGAGCACCCGATCATTCGCGATCATCGCTGGTGTTTTATATATATTTCATGCTATGAAATTCTAGCCATTGTTCTAAATATAAAACCTCAATATTCACTTGTGGAAGCTCAAATTCAGTGGGATAACCTTGGGTTGGATCTGGGATTGAGTTGAAATCAGTTGAGTGATCGTCTTCGCATCTTAATCTCGTAAATTCTCGATCAATTTCCATCTAATTAGTAGCTAAGTTCATGATTTTTCTCTCAAGCATGCCGGGATGTACGAGCTCAAGTTAGAGAGCTGGTCATGCCTATTTCACGAGTGCCAGCTCACTGTGACCCGAGAAACGTTGTGACGATTTTAATTTCATGATTCTGCAACAGGCAACAAGATGATTTTTTGCTCGATTTCTGACTCGGAGCATATTTTTATACTATTGTTATCGATATTATCCTCTTAACATAAGGAACATTATTTTGATAGCGTGGCAGTGATTGGAGGCTTCTCAGAAGGGAAAAACTCTGGTATAGAGGACTTAGCAAGCTTTTGGCAGCGTCCAGTCAGGCTAGGCGTACCCTTCTCCTAGACATTGCTAAATTACTGCATTAGTATTATATTTTGCTAATTGTTGGCGGTTTCTTATGAATCGGAATATTGTTTGGCTATTTTCTGCCTTTTTTTGTAGATTAGGGGCCTTTTCGGATTTAATTTGACCGTATTCCCTTATGTTAACCTATAATTATCCAATAAAGTTAGGCTTAGCGTTTTAGTGCCTTGGGATGGGATTTAGAAGCCTTATCCTAGATTTGGGTGGGTGCTTGCTTTAAGATGGGTTTATGGGACTTGTAGAGGGCCCTACCACCCTTTTTTAGAGTAGGATGCTCAGAATAGCGCCCTTCTGACCTAAATGAACACTTACCCTCTTGTTTAGATTATTTATTGGGTTTTGGGTTGACGTAGTCCTCTTAATAGGTTTATTTAGCTTCGCTATCCCAGGTAGGGTAGTATTTGACCTTAGACTGCATCTTTCGAAGTAATAAAATGAACCCACTTCTTCTTAAAGGATTTGGCCGCCTAAAATCGGAACTTAGATTAAATGAACTAAGGATAGGCTATAACTCTGGGATATTACTACTATTAGGCTATTTATCAGTTTCGGTTCTAGTTCGACATTTACTATCATGATAATATTCTCTAGTTTCAATTTAAGTCCGACATTTATTACCTTTACAGAAACTGATTTAGGATTGGGAATATTATAGAGACCGATAATACTGTTGGTTGTGACTGGGAAGGAGTATCAAGTATGCTTATCACACGTTTGCTTGTTTTACGTTCATTATTGTTGTTATTCCATCCTCATATAGTGTTACTCTTGCTTGCACCCATCGTGCTTATAGGGGCTCGTTTGAGTTTATTATTTCTTGTTTGTGCCTTTTGGGCTTATAGGGGTCCAGAAGTGTAGTGTACTAGGATCAACATTAGGGAAAAAGATGCAGAAGTGTAGTGTACGTACCAAAATATGGGGTAATAACTAGGCATTATAGGCTAATTAAGCTCAATTAATGTAAAAGCATGAATAAAGTGTGGGAAAATACACTAAGGGCAATAAATAAGGATCAAAAGTGCAAATGAACTATTATACTAAGCAGATGCGATAAAATGTATATAACTAACTCGAGAGTAGAAATACATGCATAATAATAACTTAACTGAACCCCTATAAGCCCAAAAGGTACACACAAGGAGAAAAAAACTCAACCGAGCCCCTATAAACATGGTTGGTCCAAGCAAAGAGTAAAACTAAAGTAAGGACAAGATATAATAGTAATGAAAGTAAAACAAGCTAAGATATACAATATGAATATAGTATACTCCTTCCCCAATCGTAACTATGTAAATTAAAACAAGATAATAAATATAATATGAATATCGTATACTCCTTCCCCAACCATAACTATGAATCTTTGATGTCCTATGATCTTACAACACTTCCGACTCTTAAAGCTAGGAAAATTTGCTAGTTCAAAGGAATTTGTATGTGGATATGATGTGTGTTAAAAGTATTTGTAGGTCAAACTAACCAAGAGAAGTGAAGTACAGGAAATATGGACTTAAAGGAATCAGAAGAGCCAACCTACGACCATTGGATCTAACAACGGTCATCCTATTGCTATCATGGTTAAGGCTAAGAATTGATATTTACGTGGCCTTCAAATGATGTATCCTATGATCATACTTAGAAGTAACGATGGATAGATTAATCATGGGAAGCGAGTCAAGAAATAATGCTTGCAGATGTTAAGTATGAATAGGATCAGACGAGAGGCTCCCACGACCATGTAATGATTTAACGGACATATACTGAAGATCATGAGAGGAGTATCCAACAAAGTGAAAGTCAGAGGTAGAAACTATGAGAGCGAATAATGTTTGTAGTAGGAAAGAACGAGCTCGTCCTGAGTATTGTTCCAACAAATATTTTCTAATGTTCAAAAATCAAGCATCCAACAATGAGCACTAAGGACGATCATACCTACCCATGATCGTACCTTCTTTTATCAAAGGCACCGACTCAACAAATCTCATTGTGTTTAGGATAGGTTTTCTCTATGTCTATAAATACTCCTACTAGGTTTAATGTTTAAATTTACATTCTATTACTACTTTCAAGGCATATTGTTGTTCTTGCAAGTACAAATATTGTTTTTATGGTTTTAATTCAAATTGAGATTTGTGGTTTTCATCTTATTCTTGTAAGTACATCATTATGTATGCTTCTTAGAATTATTATTATGTGCTTGCAATTATGAGTAACTTAATACCACAACTCGGGGTATGGGATCCATGACGGCTTAATAAAGTAGTGTTTAAAGTAAGACGTGATTCTCAAAGGGTATTATGCATGTATTGTGATTATCTTTAGTTTGATTACTTTCTGATGGTGGCCAGCATTAAAACTTACCTTATCCTTACTCACAATGAAAGAAGATATGTTGAATGGAAAAATGTAATTAACAACGAGACTTGAAGATATCAACCTTCATTTAATTAGCTTCAATAGGTTAATAGGATGGCTAATATGGGATAAATGATAAGGGTTATTAATGCAAAACTCATGAGATGTTAATTCGTGATTGGGGATAGTCGTATAATAGGGGCATAAAGTCATTTTCATGAACATACCCTATCAATTCTGCATGCGAAGCACCATGAGAGATCACTAGTACGACGAACCTATGGATTTATGAAGTTATAAGGTGCACAGTCCTAGTGCCTCTCATATCTTGATTACAAATCCAACGTAATCAACAATTGTTACTATTGGAATTCTTAATTACAAAACCCCTTTTTACTGGAGACTATTTACTGATTGCTTAGATAAATACCTGATAAATATTTTGATATATTCCTTATGGGATCGACCCCAACCTTTTATATTTGATCAATGATTATTTTATACTCTTATCGGAGGTGTAAGTTAGGCAACATTAAATTTTGTTACCATTGCTGGGGAATACGTTTACAGCGTTAATTGATTTTGTTTATCTGGGTATTGGTTTCTGTGTCCTAATTTTATTTTTTCTATTATTTCTAAGGAGTACACTGATGCATGCCCAACACTCGGATTCATCGTAATCCCCTGATTCCACTGATTGTGGAAATTTAAAGGACTCTGAGAGCTAGAAAAAAGCTAGTAAACGACAAAGTTCATAATCAAGGAGTTTATAACCAAGGAGTTTTAGATGAGGGAGTCCTAAATCAGCCAGGACATCTTCATGAACTTTAGGAGACTGTGCACTGCATTATTGGTTGTTGAGGAGAATGCTAGACAAGAAGCTACTAGGAAAGCAGTAAGAGAAGAAATAGCTAGACAATTTGAAGCAGGCCTACTGGCCGTACTTGAGGAGAAAAATAGGCAGAGGAAAATTAGGGGCAACCGCCTCCCCAGCATTATGTTCCATAGTTTGATGATGCAGATTATGATCAAGACGTTCTAAAGCCGATTGAAACAAGTGCAATTATTCCACCACCATTGCTACTAGGAACTAAGTTTGACATAACCAGTCGTAAGATACAGTTGCAAAACTTAAAGAGGGTGTTCAAAGTCCTTGCCACTACTTATGAAAACCATCATGTGATGAATTTTTAGGGATTTGCAATTCCTATAATCTACCTGGAGTGCGTTAAGATGCAATTAAACTATGGTTTTTTCCTTTCTCTCTTACGGAAAAGGCTATATTATAGTTGATAGATTTGCCACGTAGATCGATTACTAATTGGAATGAGTTGAGGACTTAATTATTGGAGAGATTTTTCCCACCTACCAAAACATGAAAGATAAGATTTTTAACTTTAAGCAGTTATATTCGGACGTTTTATATGAGAACTAGTTGAGGTTTAAGAAAAAGCTACAGAATGTCCAAATCACAGAATATCGGGTCGTAATCTATTTGAGGTCATCCCGGGGTTCGCATACTTTAGATGCAGACACACCCTCATGCTCTTATATGATAGGGGCATCCATAGAGCAAAGAGTTTTAGATGACTCAATAGCTCAAGTGGTAGCTTAGTTAAGGACTGAGTTTAACTTGTTTACTAAGCAGTTTGTAGCAGCAGGATAGAAAAGGCAAATATGGTTGGTTCACAAGATAAGTCACTAAGACATGATGATTCATATTATGAGGAGAAGGCTAATTATCTATACAATCAAGTGGTGGGTTTCTGAGCCAAGGGCCAAGCGCCTAATTAAGATAATTTGAACTCTTGGTAAGGGAATCATTGTTAGAACTACTACAAGGAAAACAACTATAATAGGTCAAGGTATAAAGATAAGAGTAGGGGAAGAGATGGTGATTGGAAGAGAAAATAAGACTATAAGGATAAAAGTGGCCTCTATGATCCACCACTGAGCTGCGATGCTGATTCGAGTAATTCACGGATGGAATACATGCTTCTAAAAGTGGTGAAAGGAGTATAGAAGACTAAAGACTGACTTAAGAAGCTTAGAGCAGATATTTTTGGGATAAGTCAAAAGGTCGAATCATATGTTATCGCCATTAAGTATCTTATGCAGCAGTTTGGTTAGATGTCAGCCGTATTGAATCAACATAAACAAGGTACAATTCCAAGAAGCACCATCTTAAATCTTAAAAATGATGGGCATTGCTTGGATATTACTACTAAGAGTGGTAAGATGAATGTTGATCCACCTATGCCTATGATTGTTGAGAATGAGGTTGAGCTGGTGATTTTTGATGATGGGAAAGTGGCAGAATCTAAAAATCTAGTTATTGACAAGAATGCATCTGAAAAGCCTCTAGCAACTATAGTGCAATCGCTTCTCGATTATTATTTGATAAGAAGGAAGATCCTTAAGCTTTCATAATTCCATGTGCCATTGGATCTTCAAATTATGTTAAAGCTTAGTGTGACTTAGGTACTAGCATTAATTTGATACCGCTAGAAGCTTATAGACAGTTGGGGTTGAGGTCGCCCAATCTGACTTTGATGAGACTCTTTATGGCAGACCGCACTTTGAAGAAACTCATGGAAATCTTATGTGATATTTTGGAAAAGATTGCATTCTTCATTTTTTCAACTTATTTTATCATCCTTGACTGAGAGGTTGATTTTGAGGTTCCCATTATCTTAGGGAGACCATTTCTTTCTTCTGGCAAAACATTGGTTGATGTGAAAACTCCATAGATAAAGTTTAGGCCGAATCATTAGAAAGTGACCTTTAATGTATACCAATCCACAAAGCATCCAAAGGATATATGCAGGATTTTTATGATTGACACAGTCGATGAGGATGAATTAGTAGCTCCTAATAAGGAGAGACTTAGAAGCAAAGCACTTGCAACAATTATTATGAATTTTGAGGGTGATGACATTGATGGCTACGATGAGATGGTGAACGCACTTGCTGGTAGGGGTTCATACACTTTTGCTCTAAAAAAGTTAGATCTTGATTTGAAGAATATAGTGACCCCAACAGCTAAGCCTTCTATTGATGAGCCTCTAATCTTGGAGCTCAAAGCTCTTCCATCCCATCTTCGTTAAGCATTTTTTGGTGCCAACAATACTTTGTCAGTTATTATCACAGCTAATTTGGTAGAATGGAAAGTTGAGGCTCTTGTCTCGATTTTGTAAAAATTTAAGAGGGCCATTAAATGGTCCATTACTGATATTAGTAGGACTTCGCCTGGAATTTACACATATAAAAGCCATCTTAAGTAGGATTGTGCTTTTAGTATCGAGCATCAACGAAGACTTAATCTTTTTATGCAAGAGGTGGTTAAGAAGGATATTATCATGTTCTTGGATGTTGGTGTAGCTTACCCTATTATTGATAGCAAATGGGTGGGCCTGGTCTAATGTGTGCCAAAAAATGGTTGAATCACTGTGGTTCCAAATGAGATGAATAATATTATTCCTATAAGGTTGGTCACCAGTTGGCATGTATGCATGGACTATAGGAGCTTGAATGTATGGACTAGAAAGGATCACTTTCTGATGTTTTTCATGGATTAGATATTAGACTATCTTGTAGGTAGAGGATGGTATTGTTTTCTTGATGGATACTCAGGTTAAATTAGATTTCAATTGCTCCCAAGGATCAAGAGAAAACCACTTTCACTTTTCCATATAGAACTTTTGGATTCAAGAGAATGCCTTTCGATCTATGCAATGCACCGGTGACCTTTAAGCATTGCATGATATCCATCTCTTTGGACATGGTGGAGGACACTATTGAGGTATTTATGGATGACTTCTCAGTTGTTGGTGTTGGTTTGATGATTGTTTGGTCCATCTTACTAGCGTCTTTAGGAGCTATGAAGATTGCAACTTGGTGCTAAATTGGGAGAAGTGCCACTTCATAGTCAAAGAAGGAATAGTGCTTGGTCACAAGATTTTAAAAAAGGGGATTAAGTTTGACAAGGCAAAGATTAAGGTGATTGAAAAATTTCCTCCACCAATTTTTATGAAAGGTATTCGGAGCTTTTAGGGGCATGCTAGATTTTATCATAGATTCATCAAGGATTTCTCTAAAATTTTACATCCCTTGTGCAAATTATTAGAGAAGGAGGTGAAGTTTGTGTTTGATGATGCTTATCGGAAGGTGTTTGAGTATCTAAAATAAATGTTTATTTCAGCCCCTATTATTATGTCACCTGATGGTCCATGCCATTTGAGGTTATGTGTGATGATACTGGTATGGCTCTAGGAGAAGTCCTAGGACAAAGGCGAGAGTAGATTTTACATTCGATATATATACTACGATTGAACAAGAGTTGCTTGCTGTGGTTTTTGCAATTGAGAAATTTTGATCTTATTTGTTTGGCACAAAAGTGAATGTGCATACTGACCTGGCAGCTCTTAAGTATCTTATGGGAAAGAAGGATGCAAAGCCAAGGTTGATTCATTAGGTACTTCTGTTGTAGGAATTTGACTTTGAGATCAAGGATTGAAAAGGGACTGAAAATCAAGTGGCTGACCACTTATCAAGCCTTGAAGAAAAGGAGATGCTAACACTGAAAGATGAGATTGCGATTGATGATACTTTTCTAGACTAGCAGGTATTGGCCACATCACAAGACTTGATTCCATGGATTGAAGACTTTGCTAATTATTTGGTAAGTGATGTAGTGACTTAGGATCTATTATTTTAGCAACCTAAGAAGTTTATGCATGATGTGAGTAAGTTGTTTTGGGTTGAGCCATACTTGTTCAAACTTTATGCAGACCGACTGATTCAGAGATGTGTTCCTAAGGTAGAGATGACAAGTATTCTAGAGGCATGTCAATCTTCATGAGTTGGGAGTCATCATAGTAGTGCGCGGACTACGCATAAGATCTTGAAATGTGGGTGCTACTGGCCCACCATTCATAGAGATGCACATGACTATGCAAGGGCTTGTGACCAATGTCAAAGACAAGGAAACATCTCACGAGGCAAAAGCTTCCAATAACCATAATACTAGAGCTTGAGCTATTTGATTTATAGGGCATTGATTTCATGGGCTCATTTGTGATATCACATGGAATAAAGTACCATCTCATTGTGGTTGACTACATTTTGACGTGGGTAGAAGCAGTTGCACTCCCAAATAATAAAGAGAAGAGTGACCATATTTTTGAGGATGAACATATTCTCCAGATTTTGGGAAACCAAGGGAAAGCATTTGTTATGGAGGTCACATTTTTGCAATAGTTTATTCAAAGCCTTGCTTGAAGAATATGGTGTGAAACATAGGGTGGCAACACCCTTCTATCCTCAGTCATGCGGGAAGGTTGAGTTCTTCAATCCTGAGATCAAGTACGTTTTGGCAAAGACTGTGAATGCTAATAGAATGAAATGAACTAGAAAGTTGGATGATGCATTATGGTATTACCGAATAACATTCAAAACCCCTATTGGTGTATCTCTGTATCAGTTTGTGTATATAAAGTCTAGCCACTTGCATGTCAAACTTAAGCATACGATATTATGGGAACTAAAGAGGTTGAATCTTGAGTGTAATGATGTGGCAAAGCTGAGATTTGAGAAACTGAATGAGATGGACGAATTCCATCTTAGAGCTAGTGATATTTCAACTCTAAACAAAGAAATTATAAAAGTATACCATGACCGAAAGATCAAAAAGAGAGAGTTAACTGCTGGTGATAAGGTTTTATTATTCAAGTCCAAGCTTCGCTTGATTCCGGGCATGTTGAAGTCAAAATGGAGAGGACCATATAGAGTGGTGACAGTGTTTTCTTGCGGTATAATGGAGCTAAAAAATAGCGAGGACTAGAAGTTTAGAGTTAATGGCCAAAGGGTGAAGCACTATCTAGGTGATGTTGAAGAAATCAAGGTGGTATATAAGGTGGATATTAATGGTGCTTGATTAATTAGGCACACCTGAGTCATGTTATGACGTTAAATCAGTCTATGCATAAAGGGTAATCCATGGGTTAGTTTGGCAAAGTCAGAGTAGACAAACTAACCACGTCATGCTGTAATGTTAAATCAAGCACTGCTTAGCAGGAAATCGAAAGATTTTGTACTTATTTTATTATAAGGTAATGTGCGCTAAGTGTGCAGGGATAATGATGAAAACAACTTAAGATCTGGAACAAAAGTAAAAACCACAAAAGGATTGGACGATCATTGGAAAATCCAATAATCATGGTTTCTATCGTCTGGAGAAGTCCAGAGATGCAATTTCAAGGAGTTGGTCCTACAATTGAGCATCAACGATCGTACCAATATAGTACGATCATGGAATCCATCATTTGTCTAAACTCATTCAAATCAACTTCCATGTGTTGTAACTAATGTTCTTAAGAAATGATCATTGTATGAGACAATGACCGTTCTTAAGATTTATTGGTTCCCAATTAAGTTTTCTTGACCCTCTTGGAATGAGGACATACTGCGATCATTGTATGGTATCATGATCATAGGTACAAGTCATCTGTTGGGTCTTAAATATTTAAAAATTACCCAATCTTCCCTGACTCAACTTAATTTTTAATCTTATTCCTTAAACCCTCCGACCCAATAGACACCCATTCCATTCAAACACAAAATCACACAAAAAGATACACAATCAAAGAGATAAAACTTGATTACATCCTAGAATCTTGTGCAATTTCTACTACTGATAGACATATACTCCCTTAAATTTGTAAACTCGTCATGTTTAGGGCACTTTCTCTCTCCAAAAAGTAAGTTCACTTCTTATGTGTTAAATATTTGTGTTTTTGATTAATATTAATTTGAAAAAGGGTCATACATACCCCATTGAGTGTGAAGTGAATGCCAAATTGAGTTTGGAGAGAGAATAATAGCTAGAGCCAATCATGAAGATTCCATAATGTGCATTGTGCAATGCTTGAATAATGGGTGTGAAAGGGGTGAAGTCTGAGTGACCCAGCGAGTCAAATTAGGGTCAAATTTCTTAAAATTTAAACTGTTAATGTCAGTTCAAACTCCATGACACAACCAACAATCATTATATGTTTGCATGATTTGGTTGAATTATTATGGGTGCCTGATTTCAAAGTTGCAAGAGTTCATCAGACGACTAGTTCCCACGATCGTCGTGTCTTGGTACGATGGTTGGTAGTAGTTGTCTGATGTGACGACCCTCAAGAAATTTTGAGAGGGACTTTATATGATTGAAAGGACAATCGTACTTTCTTAGAATGATCATTTAATTGATCATCTACATGAAATACTAAGTACTTGTTTTTCCTTCATCTGAGACTAACTATTTTGCATACAGGTATTATGGCACCCAAATTAGACAATAAGAAGTTGGATAAGGCACTCTATAATAAAATAGCTAAAAATGGACACTAAAAGATATGACTTCAACCTCAGAGGCCAAATTTTCATAGTTTAGTGGTTCGGAGGTTGAGTACTCCTAAAGCAGTTGTCATGAACAATAAGACCCTCAGAACACTAGATCAAAATTTGCTAAGGCTAAGGCTATGACATCCACAACATTGGTGTCTGTAGCCACTCCCATTGAGCCTCTCCGATCTAGCAATAGAGGGTAAGCTGTAAACATAACTTGGGATGAACCAGAGGCTAAAAGAGTTGATGAGGTTATGAGTTTGTCAGAGAAGGATGAGTATGTGGATTGTTCCAGTAGTACTATCATGGGATCTTCCAAAGATGCTATTGTTGGAAACCCTCAAAAGGTTGAAGATCTAAGGTGATGGGGTGTTCCAAAATCCTAGATTACTTTAATGATAGGATGTACCTAAAAAACAAAAGGAATAAAAAGCAGTGAAGATGAGGCTAAAGTTGCATTATATGGGGAGGAAAAGATTCAGAGAATTCTATTGGTCTATGACTTAAGTTGTGCCACAATGTTAAATCAAGCGTTGCTTGGGAGTCAACCTAATACAAGAAAGAAGAATATGCGAAAGACTTTAGAAAAAAGGAAACAAAGAAACAAGATAAACAAAAGATAAAGGGATAGAGAGGTAGACACAAAAGTGGAATCAAAGGCAGTTTTTGAACTTTTTATCTTGGCTTGGCGTACATGCATCACAACCCAAGTGTAATAGTGTATTTTTATATTTATAGTGTCACTTTTTATTAGGTGCAGATTTAGGGAAGTCTGAGTATCCAAAATTAGAAGCAAAGAGGCATGGTTGAAGCATAAGTGTGGTGTCATTCGGCCCTTTGATGGATAGATTGAGAAAGTCATGTTGCTAGCTAGACCCTAGAGGGACAGGGCCTCAGGGAGTATTTCTAACCACTGTTTGATATTATATAATGCTTTGTGGAAAAAGCATGACTTTGTGTGTGGGATACGATTCTTCTGATATTTGTTAAGGGTGTAGTATGATATAGGAGTTTGTTTTTTCTAGTTATTTGCTTTAGTTGAGAAATTGTGAAATTTTTTTTATAAAACACAAAAAAGATTTTTTTCACATTTCTAGATTAGAATAGTTTGTGTTGTTTTTAACTTTTTATTTCTTTAGTAGAGCATACTTCCCCCACCTGTTGGTTTTTTTTTCGGTTCTTTTCCAAAGGTAGGCCCTTTGAACCAACTATTATTTTTATTTTTGGAATATTTTTTATTTTATTATTAGGTAGAATGACTTTTTCTCGACAATCGATGGTTGACGACCGACTTGAGGGAAGAGTTAGTAATTAAGAGTTAGAGAGTCTTTAGGACCAATTGAATGTGAGGCGCTCTTCTTAGATGCTATACATGAACTGAATGATGCAAGTTGGTTTTAAATTCAAACATGCTATGAAGAAAAATGAATGACTTCTTTTAAGACACCTATGCTCTTTTACATGACTAATATGTTATTTTTAGCTTAAATTTTAACTCTTGTTGTTTGCTTCATTGTTAGTTAGTATGGATCCTTCTTGAGTTAAGCATGTGCCATGTGTTAGATGTTTGTTTATTTCCATGCCTTCATATTGATTTCTAGAACATGCTCGGTGTGTTATCAAAACGAAATGAAGAATGTTGAGTTTAGAAAATGATATTGGCATTTCTTTGGTTAGCCTATTTTTATGCTTTGCTCTTTGCTTTACTAGCTATAATGGATGGTACTATTTAGCCCAATTGAGCCTTTATTATATCCATTAGTATCCACATATGTAACTTAATCCTTTTCTTTTAATAGACCTTTAATTTGATCCAAACTCCTAAGCACTTTAATTAAAAAATAAGAGTTAAAAGGAGTGAGAATTGAGAAAAAACAGATAGTTGAGGTGGGGAAGCCTGTAGAAAAGGCTAATGGTGCAAGTGATTACAAAAATTCCTATGCTATCGGTAGGGAGTAGAAAAAGAAGAAAAGAAAGTGAAAAAAAAAATTCAATAATTGTGTTCTCCTTAATAGTGGTATATGAACTTGCTTGAAGAGATGGGAAAACAAAGAAATCAATGTGTAAAATTGGACAAGAAAGATTTGGTTGATTGAAGAGTGAGGAAACAATGAAAAATTTGTGGTGTATTAAAGTTCTTAGGGAAGATAGTCATTATTTTGGCCAAAATAATGCCTACTCGTCCCTTAGCCTACATTACAACCAGGAAATTCCTACTTGATCTTAAATTTTGATGTTCTTACATTAGTGGATTAGTAAAATAAGGGCAAGCCTATGGTTCATCATATATTACATGTGAAATTATTTGTGAGAGTGAGAAAAATCTTATTCTTATGCCCATTTATTTGATATAATGTATATTTAGGAGTCAATATGGGTAACTCTCTTGTTGTGAGGGTACAGAGTTGAGAAAAGATAGGTGAAGTGTTTTATCTCTTGGTTAGGTAACTTTCATGAGTTTGCTAATATCATAGAGTCAGTTCTTGAGGTTAGGAGATCTTAAAGTTGTTGTTGGTGAGTTTAAATGAATGATTGAAGCATGCTTAATAAGAACTTGCCATCTTTGGGAGTCATTGTAGCCTTAGCTTGAGTGATCTTATTCTAATAGTTGTAGTTTATAGTAGATTCTAAGTCATAAGTGTAGAGCTTTGTCAAGGAAAAACAATGGTTTTAGTGTGTGATGTTGATGTGAGGCTAAAACCCAAGTTATTTTAATGTCATTCGCCTCACATTTGTTCTCTTTTTAGTATCATTTTGAGTGTAAATGTTGTGATTTACACTTGTGTATCATGTTTTGTTTATGTAGGGGTGTCTTCAGGTATTTGGAGCTTGAAAAAGAATAAAAAGAGCACCAAGAAATAAAAAGGAACCAAGGAAGGATCAACGTTTCAATGTATAGAAAAATGAGCGAAAAAGGGTCGGGGAAGTTGTTCCTTGTGCCACTGCAGAAAAGCAAGCAGTGGCGCGGATCTGGATACCTTTCAGACCACTTGTACCACTCCCCAAATAAAAGGGTGGTGCAAGAATCATCACCATATGAATTGGATTTTTACCACAGCTCCACTTTTGGGTTGTGGTGCTAGTCGGGACTTCTCCTAACCCAATAGAAATTGGTTTTTGACATTCTAAGGGTTCCTAAACTCTATATAAATCCCCCTCCATGTTTTTAAACCTATACAACTATTTTGGGTAAGCCAAAAGCTAGGGCAAAGCTTAAGAACAAGGTTTAGTTTATTTATTTTAGTTTATTTTTTATTTCTACCTTGTAAACTCATGAAATCTTTTCTTCAAAGAGATTCATGAGTAGCTAAACCTCTTAATTTCTAGGGTTGTGGTTGAACATGATAGTTGTTGGTTGATAATCATATTATCTATTTTGATTTCTATCTATAGAATTATTAATTTCTTCTTGATTTCAATCATTTATTTGCTTGATTATCTTATCAATATTATCTAGGGCTTGTTTGTTGGACTTGAAAAAGGGAACAACAAGTGTAGAAAGGGGAAATAGGCCTAGTTCATGAACCTTATAGAGAAAGAAATTGATTAGTCACTGAAGATAGAAATACACCTGTGACCTAGCTTAGTTGATACTGACAATATCTTTATGCACTTCATTATTAACCAAAGACTATAGATATATAGGAATTAGGGATAGTCGAGTAGGTTTAGAGTTGTTGGAAAAAATGCTTAATATAGCTAAAATTTACCTGCAACTTATTACTTAGTAAATCAAATTAGGTGTATGATTGGATAGCTCATATAGATTGTATAAATACTGCAACCGTAGATCTTTTATCAAATATAAGTTACAATACAACCAATCCATGACTTGTCTACATTTGTTTTTATTTACTTTCAAATTACATGAACCACTCTTTATTATTAATCACCAACTAAATAGCTCGTATAAGAATTCAAACTAGAAATCAATTTATCAAATCCCTTTGGATATGATATCTAGACTCAACATCCTTTATTACTTGTAAGGCCACGTACACTTGCATGTGTGGAAGGACGCAACATGCAACTACCCCACTTATGACATTGAGTTGGCAATGGTTGTTTTCATGCTTAATATTTAGAGGCATTAACTTCATGGTGTTCATTGTGAAATATTCACCGATTATCATAGCCTACAGTACATTCTGAGCTACAAGGATCTTAATTTGAGGTAACGCAGGTGGGTAGAATTACTAAAAGGATATGATATCTCTATTCTATACCATCTGGTCAAGGCAAATATGGTAGTAGATGCCTTGAGATAAAACGAAGTGAGTATGGGAGTTTTGTATTTCTTTCAGCATCGAAGCAACTATTGGCCTTGGACATCCAGTCCTTAACTAATAGGTTTGTTATACTTGATATTTCTGATCCCAAGAGGATTCTTACCCATGTTGAAACTCAATCTACTTTGTTGGAGCAGATTTACGGGTAGCCGTTTGAGGATACTTTATTGTGTGAGATTCAAGATCAGGTGTTGAGGGATGACTCTAGGAAAGATGACTAAGATCCGAAGGGTATTCTGAAATTTAAGGGTCGTATTTATGGTCTAAGAGTTAGGAATTTTATCTAGTTGATATTGCAGGAGGCCCATTATTCTGGCTATTCCATTCATCCAAGGTAAGCAAAGATGTCTAGATACTTAAGGAAGTAGTCCTGGTGGTTTGGGATAAAGAGAAATATAGAAAATTTTATATCTTGATGCTTGTGTTGTCAGTAGGTGAAGTTCGAGCACTTATGATTTGGTGGGTTGATGCAGAGGGTACCCATCCTCTAGTGGAAATGGGAGTGGATTACTATCTACTTTGTGATTGGTTTGCCATAAACTTCTTGAGGTTTTGATAGAATTTAGGTCATTATTGATCGGTTGAACTAGTCTGCTCACTTTCTACCCATTCAGTCATTCTACTGTGCCAAGATATTAGCACAGCACTATGTGTGAGGGGTAGTTCATCTTCACAGGATTCTAGTGTCCATTATTTTTTATATAGGTTTCCCATTCACTTCTAACTTTTTGAGAGCTTTTTAGGAGGAGTTGGGCACTCAGGTCGACCTTAGCATAACTTTTCACACTCCAAACTTATGGTCAGTCTGAGCAAACAATTCAGGTTTTGGAGGACATGCTTCGGTCATATGTTATGAACTTCGAAGGTCATTGAATAATTTCTAGCCTTGGAGAAGTTTGCTTATAATAATATCTACCATTCGAGTTTCAAGATGGCTCCATTTGAAATATTGTATGGTAGGTGGTGTAGATCACCAATGATGTGGTTTGATTCCTTTTAGACTAGGTTGTGGGTCACCAATCTATTATGTGATTCTTTGAATAGGTTTTGGGTGATTTAGGATAAGTCGTGGGGAGCTCAAAGTAGGCAGAAAAAGTTAAGCTGACCGCAGTCTTTGAGTATTAGAGTTTGGTGTTAGTGATCGTATGTTTTTTTGGGTGTCATCCATGAAAGAAGTAATGTGGTTTATAAGGAGGGCAAGCTCTGCCCTAATTATATTGGTCCATTCGAGATTCTGTAGTGAATGGGTGTTGTGGCATATGAGTTAGCCTTGCCTCTAGTTTTTTCTGGCATTCATCTAATTTTCTATCTATCAATGCTTCGGCGGTACATTCCAGAAGAGTCTCACGTGCTTCAATAGAATTTGATTCAGTTCAATGATTGGTTAACTGTCAAGGAGGAGCCAATTATTATTTTAGCTATGGATGTTAGACGGCAGAGGTTTTGAGAGATTTTGGAGGTTAAATTTTACTAGAGACACCGTCCTATTAAGGAGGCTACCTAGGAGACGGAGCATGACACGAGCATAGTATCCTTGCTATTTTAAGTCTTCAGGTACTTCTTATCCCTTGACTTTCGAGGTTGAAAGTCCTTTTAGTAGTGGATATTGTAATAACCTTGTAGGTTATTTTCTCTATTCTTGTGTTATGTCTATGTTTTGATCTTTTCGATAGCAACTACAATTCATTTATCAGTTGTCGGGATAGTCGATTTGGCTCCCGGGCAGTTCATTAGTGTTTAAGCCAATTTTTCCTGTTTTGGAGCTTTTGAAGTTGAAAATTTTGACTTTGGTTAAAAATTCTAGCTAATGGCCTTGGATGAGAATTCTAACAGTTCCTTTAGCTCCAGAATGTGGATTTTTGGCTAGGGGAACATTTGATTCTGGCATTGAGGCTTCTAGACTCGTTTTGGGCTATTGGTTGGTTTTTAGTTAAAATGGAAGGTTGGGTATGGGACCCACTTTATGTTGAAATGACCTTTTTTCGAAATTCCATTAATTCTGTTGAGTCTAAAATGCCATTTTCAATATCTTAGCATATGTCATTTGCATTCACGGGGTTCTGAACAAAAACTGAGCACCTGGTTGGAATTTTAAGACCTGGCTAAAAGTTTGTTAGTGCACAACACCTAGTGCATCCAAAATCCTTGACCTTCACAATCACGAGGGTTAAGGATTTAAGGCATAACAATCATGAGGATAGTTGCCACAATCATGATGAGCAACCTTGTTGTCCCGTAATCACGACCAGAGATGTCACGACCCGAATGTGATTCGGGTCGGACTGACACCCATAGCCAATAAGGCCCGAGAGAACCAATTTTCGCTCATGTATTCTTATATGCATGTTTACGTATGAATGTTATTTTATCCCATGTAATTAAATATCAATGGCGGAAATCATGGCAATATATGCAATATATGAAACTTGGCCGTTAGGGCCATCACGTCAAAATAAACGTACATATCTTACGTTCAGCTTTCCACATAAGTCTACAAAGCCTCTACAGATACATAACTATGACAAACCTAGAGTCGGGACAACACCCCGCTCTATACTCATATACAATATCAAACCAATATACATGATGACTCGGAAAAGCCCCGAACCAACTGGAGCTCACAAACAATCTGCGGATATCTCACAGCCTACTGGGAAGATCTACTAGCACCTGCGCCTGCAACATTTTAAGTAAATCCACAAAGAGGGGTCAGTACGAATAATGTACTGAGTATGTAAGCCCATAAGAAATTGTATAATGCATAAGTACTCTCAAGAATTTAAGCGTAAAAGAATAATCAATATGGATAGACTTCCGTTTTGAATATGTGGAACCATGTTCATTACTTCTATTAATTTCATTACTTGATCATTCATTCTTATCATCAATCTTTTACTAACCTTCAGTTTTAAAAATTCATGCAAGGGATATACTCTAATTTCTTTTACAACTATCTTCATTATGTGGTTCTTAATATAATACCGATCATCACCTTCTAGGTGGGTTATAATATAATACCGATCATCACCTTATAGGTGGATAATAATATAATACCACTCATCACCTTATAGGTGGATAATAATATAATACCGTAATAATACCATAGCATAATATTGGGATTATACCATCTTGAACTTATACCCTTTAGATTGATCCATACTCAATAAAACATAAAGTAACCATATGTGCATTACTTCTTTACAATCTTATTTCCTTTACATAGTTATGAGAGTGATACATTAGAGATCATGACATTAATTGAAGCACACACTTATATATATATTACTTCACTCCTTTACCTCATAAGATTAATACTCTTACTTGTGAGAGATTAACACATTCACTTATGAGAGATTGATACTTTAACTTGTGTAAGATTGATACATTGAGGAATATTGGAAACACACCTCTATGCCTAACTTCACTTCCTTACTTTCAAGAGAGTGATACGCTCACTTGTGAGGAATAGATATATTAATTCTCACTTTACCTCCTTCACTACTCTTATGATATTGGTACATTGATATTCATAATAATATTGGACTTTGTAACATGACATGATTGGAGAATGCTTTTCAAGTATCTAGATTCTCTTTACATCTTACCCTCTTTGAGATATTTCTTTTAGAATTACAACATTATAACAGTCTTTGGAACTTCAGTCAATGAATAGTCAATGAATAAGAGATAAAGGAATCATAATTCATCTAAGAGTAGGACACATATGAATAACAATATATGTCAACCTGAATTGATATACGACAAAACCTCTCGGAATCGAACAAGCCTAATGTCAATGTGAACAACATGTTGTTAAAGAATACGGAAAGAGTAACCTTACATACCTTATCTTCCCAATGTAAATACACAATCCAATATGTGAGCACAATAATTCCGCTCCTTCCTTACGTTTCACTCTACATCACAAGTACATAACGGAACCAACATTAACCACCAACTACCTTACAAATACATATGACAACAATGAGTTACATGTTTATCTTTAAAATGTTATTTCCTTCTCTACAATACCATTTACGGTATTTTCATACCAACAATACCCCATTCATTCCCTACATTGACCACAAGTTACATTCCAAGTGTATAAGACGACCATGAGTTACATGAGTCCCCTATAACATTATTTCACCCTTTACAATACCATTCATGGCCTTTTAATGCCAACAATACCATAACATTCTATACATTGACCACAACATCACATACCAATAGCATTTCACAACAAAGTTTCTCCTTTACACTTTCTCATGAGCACCATATCACAATTAATCCATCAAGTCACCTTAATACACCTCATATCACATATCGTCCAAAATCCCATAATTTACACTTATAGAAAAATAACAAGTTTAATAACATAATCACACCATACATGTTGATATTTCATCCATACCATGCTCTTTCATCAAAACCACAAGTCATATTTCAAGTTACAATCCCATGGATAACACATCTTTTTAACAAAAACCAAAAGTGCCATGTCCAACACTTCCAAGCATAACCAACATGATCTACATAATTTCTCATGCTTATAATATGTTAAAGTACAATAATAATCACTTACCCAAGCTTGGAAGATGATGATCTTGTCCAAAAATGCCTTAGGGTTTGAAGAGCCAAGGGGAGCTTTCTTGAGAATTCTAGAAAAATGAGAAAATGTGATGTGTGTCTAATGAAATAAAAAACTGATTTTTCCTCCTTTATATAGACCTTAAAGTCATGCTTATCTAGTCTTACATGTGTGTTTACTAGTCAATGGAAGAATGGGTCTTTTGACCGATTGGGCCATGCATTTTGGCTCCATTTTGGGCCTCAAATTGGCCCATTAACACATATATTATCTTGGCCCACTAAAATCAATGGGTAATCCATCATATATCTCATGTTTAATTATTTTCATAATCGTCACAACAATATTCACTTACGAGATTCCCGCTCGTAGCCTCAATCCCAAAAATAAAAATTCTAGTCGCTTATGGCTTCTTTGAACATAATTTGTTAAAATATTTGTGACGAAGCATTAACCATAATTCGGATGCTAAACGCGCTTAATAATAGTCCTACTATGATGGGTTAATGATACCATGACTTATAGGTCTTATACGCATCATAATAGTCGAAGAAAAATTTTGGCGAAAACCACCCCGGCATGCCGCTTGGCGCGCCCCAGTGCTGCCTCTGGGCTGAAAATTTCAGCCCAGGGCGGCCTGGCACGCCCCTGGGCGCGCCCCACTGCTATTTTTTTATTTTTTTTCGTTTCTTTGACTTTTCTTTGCGGATACGGCTAGATACTTCAAGTTATAGTCTTCAACTTACTTCTTACCTTTAATATCCTTTGTTTGGATGTCTTTCAAGCCTCGTTTTTAACCCACAAATGTTCCAGAAAGTTCCAAACTCCTCCTACAAGAGTCTAGTCACATTGACTAGTACGATATCAATTGTTCTATACAAAACCAATGCACCACACGTACTCAGTGCTTGCGCAGCTAAGGTTTATAATTATATCCTAGGTCACCAATCAATCAAATTAGGGTCAGAAATGTACGGGGTGTTACAAGAGAATCCCTTGATCGCGATAAGATACCCCTAGATGTATATAAACTCTTCATCATGATTTTTGAACCATTTTTCCAAAATTTTTCCTCCATTGTTGAACCTTGAGCTTGGGAAATGGTTGATGGTTTATCTAGTGAAGCTTAGGGACGTTAATTCCTTGTTCCTAGACCAAATTCTCTTCATAAACTCTTAAGTTTCCAAATTTAATTCCGATTAATCCTTAGTTTAATTTCTTAATTTTCTTCCTTCTTGTAGGACTGTTTTGGGGCTCGGTTCATGGTCTGATCATGCTCAATTTTGGAGCATGTGATCCTCACCCCATGGGTTTAATTTTCGCATTTTGTAAGCAGGCTGTAGGGGTATTTTTTACCTAATTTTTGGCCTGGAGTAGTAATTCTCAATATCTGTATCATTTTTCCCGCCTTAACGTGTAGATTATTATTTTGATAGTAAGGCAGCAGTCCGAGGCTTCTTGAAAGTGAAAAGCTCGAGTGTAGGTGTTTTTGAGAGCGTTATTCAGCCTGCAGGTAGGTTACAACTTACCAATTCTTAGACATAGCTCCTTTAGGTATTTATATGATGATTTGCTAATTGTTGGGGGGACATTGTGGTTTGGATACACTTTGCTTATGTAATTATGATTTTATTAACTTACTTAGGAACTTCAGAGTAGAATTATGCCATAAATCCTTTGTTCAAGTAGTCACCTATCATGACCCGATTTCTCAGATCATGATGGCACCTATCATAACCCACCAATAGGTAAACCAACCCATAGTCCTAAACAGCTAGTAACAGACTAATATGAAATGTGAATACTATATAAAAATGAGAAAGAAGTCAAAAAGGAAGTAAACATAGCCCAAAAATCTGTTGAAGTCAGTATAAGAGCTTCTAACAAAATAGGAGTACATGATAAGCATAAAGTAAATATATATATATACAAAACTGTCTCTGAAACACAAAATAAAGATCAATACAGCAAAAAAGGGAGACCCAAAATAACTCTGGATGCCAGGAGGTCACACCGAATCTCCGATCCATGTTAGCTCCACACGATGTACACGTCACCGGCGAGAACTCGTACTATGATCTACAGGGTGCAGAAATGTAGTATGACTAGCAAACACGAGGTACTCGGTAGGCATCGTCCAACTGAGCTCTAAAGATAATGCAAGTAAAAATAACATGTAAAGTAGGAAATTAGACATAAGGATAATAATGGAAAAGTAAAGATAAACTATCATACCCTACAAGTAATCCGAGACGAAGGTACAATACCATAAGTAGCTAGTTAATATATGATAAATGAATGAATAAAGAGATATACAATGTACAATAGTAGTAGGAAAGAAGGAAATGATATACAAATAATTTGTAGAGAAGAGTGGATATCTAACCGCGCTATGCAAGTAACCAATAACGAAGGTACTATCCTTATAGAAACTAGTCTAACATCTCGAGGATCATAACCAAATAGGAGATTTAACTCTACTATAATCAAGGCCCCTAACCGAAATGTGAATAAGCATAAGTTAATCTAATAGTGATAAAACTTACCATAATAAGGAGTAAAAGAACCCGGAAGTGTTCCTCCAACCTCGGGTACCAATCCTAAACAGTCTACCACGAACTATACAATAATAACCAAATAATAATGCAATCGGCTATCCCGGAAAAACAATAACTTAACCATACCCCCATAAGCCCAGAAAGTTCAAGCAATCACTCAACAATAAACAACCAAAACCTATATCTATCAAGCCCCTTATTAGACCGATAGATATAAGAACCAAAAAATTATTCTGGTGATGGGCAATGCATTTGAACGAACAGATAAAACATAAACCAATAATACCGTATCAACTAAATTCTAAATCGTACCAAGTTTATACACCTCCTTCAGCTCACCGACCCGCAAAGCAGGACCTATCGATATTACCTCTTTCGATATCTGTTCCCCAGATAGAGGAATCCATATAGGACTCAGGATATCCGTATATACTGTCTGGTGCCGAACTAGGACTTCCAATAACCATCATAAAAAATCTACTCCATCCAGTAAAAGAGAGAAATAAGAATATAATAAGTGCTCAGAATCAAACCAAGACTAAATAAGTATAAATCTGTAAATCCCTTGCTCGATATCAACTTTGGGACTAAAATGGTATAACAATGTGGAAAGGGTCGGGATCTCCCTTGACTTAAGTGAATAAATAGTGGTAAAAATGGATCAGAATTGGACTGGAATCAGCCTCGGTCTCAGTTTCTAAGGTAGTATGTTTTGTTTAAAATATCATAATCCAATAGTAGGGGTGGTATGACTTCCATGTTGAAAGAATCAATTTTAAAGTTAAAATGTGGGAATAAATTGGTTTTTAGAAAAAAGTAGTAAAAACCAAAGTTTCAGTCAGAATCGAGCCACTAATAAGAGTAAGTATGTTTAAATGTATGAATGCCATCATTAGTATCCAAACAATAATGTCCAAGCGTCTAAGAACTAACCGTGTCCTTTCAAAGAGTAGAATACTAACCAGGTGTCCAACAGTTATCGTAACCACGGCCTCGATCCCAATAATATATAAATTAACAAAATATCAACACCATAATTTGGGAAACTATGATAATTGAGGGCATAAAGCTACTAGAAGGATTAAATCAGGGGATATCGTCTAGTTCACTTACTAGTATGGTAAGTCTTATACTAAAGGAACCTTCATGTAAATCTATGGTTAACCAAGTCTATAGTCAAGTAAACTAGAGTCCCCTAACTATAGCAGGTATTCTAGACAAAGGCTCAATTTACATTTCTAATCTAAATCCCCTAAACAGGTCAAGTCATGATACAACTAGGTATAAACCTATCCTATAATACCTACCTATCATGCGACCTATACAATATACAATCTCAAGAGAAGAGTAGACCGTAGCCTACCTCAAAGTCAAACTGCAGACTCAAATCATCCATGAGCTACTCGTCTCCACTCCATGATCTCTGAATTTCATTGCGTTATCAGAAACATAATCTACATGTTAATATGAGTAAAACAAGATCCATATTGTAATGTAAAACTTCAGCCAAAATTGGGTAAAAAATATACCCACGGAACCCGCATATGAAATTCCAAAATTAAATATATCATGAGGTCCCTCCAATGAAAAGGAATGCATGCTTAAAATTTGAGGACAAATGGAGTCTCAAGTGGGGCTCAAATCAGCCCCAAGAGCTAGAGAAAATCAAGAATTTAACGGAGAATTAGGATGAAAACTTACCAAGAAACTAACGGGAAATGATCACCTTAAAGTCCTCTACTCTCCCCCAATTCCAATTTATGATTTCCCACGAGTTTTTGAGTTCTTAGGACCAAAAATGGCCGAAAAAGGGTTCAAGAAATAAAGAAAATTGGTGAAGAGGGAGTTATATATACTTCCATGAAATTACCCATCACGATCGCGAGGGTCCCTAGTCGCGAACGTGATGACCAAAAAAATGACTATTCATGAACGCAGAGAAACAATTGCGTATGAGAATACCAGCCAGGCTGACTATTATGAACACAACTTATCCTTCGCTAGTGCAAAGAATGGAATAGGATTAAGTTGTACTGACCCTTCATCATGAACGTGAGAGAACGCTCGCTAATGCAATGGTCAAGGACCTAGCCTTCGCAAACACGGCCTACTCCTCGTGAATGTGAAAAGTAAGGGTAGTCTGCATTAGGTGCTACAGCACCAGAAAAACATAAGACCTAATGAACTCTGACAAGGTACTTAGGATTCTTTCGGAACTCCGTGCGCACAAATGAACTATGATACCATACCAAATTCAACATTCCATACTCAATAAAACCATAAAAATTTTCATTCGAGGTCGTTTTGATAAAATATGGGCCCTACACCCACTGTTTTATTTTTCATCAAAACCAACCCAATAGCTCAAATGAGTTCAGAAGTCCCAAAACCCAAACCAGGGGTTCCCCTACCCTAAATCCGTATATCGGATCTAAAAATGTTGTCAGAATTCTCATTCGAGTCTGCTTACTAGGAGCTTTAGTCCTAGAGCAATTTCTTAACATCAAAAACTCCAAAACACGAAAATAGGCTTAAAACCAAAATGAACTACCCAAAAAACCGAATTGAAGGTTCCGGTAAGTCATAAATGACATGTAACCACTATGGGAAAGCAAGAAATGCCTATAATGAGCTAGAACAAAGAAAATAACCTAGAGGGTCATTACAGTATCCACTACTAAAAGGACTTTTATCCCTGAAAGTTAATGGATAGAAAGAGCTAGAATGCTCAAAGGATGAGGGACTGGGCCCGCATACCCCATGCAAGACTCCCCAAATATTCTCTAAAGCCAACCAATGCTTGCAAGGGATTTTTCTAAAGGTTTCCCTTTTTTATTCACGCCTCCTTACTTCACCTTCCAAATAACCAAGAACTTATCCTCAACAACCAACTGGCCTATAATTGAACCGGGCAAGACTGAAGTATGCAAACCCAAACCACTACATACTGACACCACACTGAATAAGAATATCTAAGGGGAAACTCAACCGGGCGAAAGAAAATCCAAAGCATGAACCATACATCCAACTCCAAATTCCAAATCTATTATCCCCTTGTTTTTCCAAACCTGTTGTCTACTCCAAGCTACACAAAATATCTCCAACATTATCTAAGTCCCATCCTCTGAATCATATCATACCTATCTCAAAAGAATGAAGATGACCTTCCAAAAATCCATATTGACAAATATATGAACAAAGTCCCATAAGTTTCTACTGGAGTACTCAACTGGTGGTGATCAAAGTCTGTAATCTCTGCCAAGGCCACTAACTTGTCCCAATGAGCCTCAAAATGAAAAGTTATGAGTTCGAAGCATATTCCTTCAAAATAGAACAATCTGCTTTAGAAATCCCTATCAACTGTGGGTGAAACCACGCTAAGCCCAACTCGAGTACACTTCTTCTGCTGAGTAGAAATCACAATTCTAATGAAAATTGAGAACCAAGGTCAGTAGCAATAGAAACCAACACTATGTGCGATCGACCTATCCCTCAAACATCTAACTAACATAATCTACCTAAACTGAAAAAAATTGAGTCAATAGGAAATGAGTAGGCCTAGTAAGCCTGTCAACGAATGCTCAACTGAAACAAAGCCTCAAAATAAGGCTACAACCAAAGCTATGCAATCTTTAGCTATAATCTCAACACCGAAGATGAACTACTCAATCTTAACTATCCAAATCGATCCTATTGACGAGTAAGCATCCATAATCCTAATTCTATCACAACTTTCAAGCCGTCATTCAAAAGATTCAAAAATCATAACAGGGGCCAACAAGTCTACACTAAGGTCAAATACCCAAATCAATCTCAGTATCAGAAATCAAGCATATATATAATCATCCCCGCAATGGCTAAATTTGAAATGTTGCTGAAGAACATAATCATAATTTAAAGAAACCACAGGCTAAGGATACGAACAATAAAATCCACATATCTTGAGGGCATAACACATCAAGGCCTAACCAAGAACTCACCAGGGCCGCAAAAAGTACTAATGTTAGCCAAATCTTGAGCAACTCAGAAAAATACGATCTTACCCTGCATCTAGTCAAACCAATACTCAATCCATAAAACAAATACTCACTCCCAAATGACAGCCACTTTGGTTACCAACAACTGATACATAAGCATATATCACCTAGAAAAAGCATTCTATGAAGTCACATTAGGCCGAACAAATACCAAAATGAGAAATTTCTGAATTCACCCATTTAAACCAACCTCAACCCAATTGGACCACGAACCACACCAGACCATGAACCACAGAGCAAAAAAAATAGAGTACCCAACTCAACACTTACATTAAGGTCAAGACTACTACTGGGAGACAAACTAGACAAATCAGGAGAATAAATCTCGACTTACTAACAATAGAAGTGGGCTATAGAAAAAGGATTTCCAAACCTACCTTCACTTCAACAACTCACTCTACAACCGACCTTACCCCACTAACAAAAAGGAAAACCAACAAACCAAGGTTCTAAGCCAAACGACTAAGAATCACAAAATAGGAACACAAACTAGATAACGCTAGTCTAGCATTTTATCAATTAAGAATCAATTGCAACCAAAATAATAACAGTAATAATGGAAACACCAGTATAAAGTGCAGGTGACACCAAAAGTGAACGACAGCCAATACAACTCTAGTACTGCATAAATGCCAATATGCTAAAAAAAATGAGAATTAATCCAAGCGCTACACCCCAAGACAACCACAATACCAATCACCTCAGTCCACTAATAAAAGAAAATATCTATGGGGGTAGTCACATAAGCAAAAATCTATGCAAAGTCTTACAACAATTACTATAGTAACATCAAGTCATATGAACACCGATGGATATGAGAATTCCAACTCAACTCAAATAGAACTAAAAGATAGAAAATCAAAAGTGCACCTATAATGATGGAATCTAAATTCATAGACATGTCCTACCCAAAGAAGTGTGAATCTGAAAGCTTCTAAGCCCGGACTAAGCGTTTGAACGACCAACCAAAATAGTAAGTGTACTACCTCTGCCCTAAGGTGCCACAACCCTATAATACTAATCTAGCTTCACTGACTGATCAATATTCCCATACTGAGGACACTCTCTAGACCAATGACTGCTCTCTCTGTATTCATAAAGAATCCATACGCTCTAACCTAGCGAGAAACATGAGTTGAGCCCAACTGACTGACCAACTCACACCTGGGTACTCCCTAGACCAATGAAAAATCTCCCCACATTCAAAACATACCCCTAGAACTCTCTAATAATGTACCTATTGATCCAAAATAACTGTCATTACCTGAAGACCTAGACCAAGAACCACACAATGCCTGGTTGGAACTCTATCTATTGTGAACACCCTGACTTATCTAAGAGTCACCTATAACCTAAGGTGTTACCTGATCTGACCTGATAAACTACAAGTGATGTTGACCTCTACTGAGAAGATCCCTACCTCTTGATGGAATATCACTGAAACTATACTATTGGCATGGCCTCTTGCCTCCATCTCTATACATCTCAAGACATATCCTCTTTGTAGTCCTCGTATGATCAACAACCTGGAAGAAAGTAGACCTAGTTGCTATTAAATGATCTGACACCAAGCGGAGTGGTAAAGCTAATCCTCTGTTAAATCCATGCACAATAGCATGCTCTGTAGGATATAATATAGAAGTACTTCTGGCCTACTCGAGAAACCCAATCTTATACACTAAAACTAATGAAGAGCCTTGCTGAACATAAACAAACCCAACTCTGTCCTAGGAAACACTCGATGTAACAGGCAACATCTCTGGCTATGAAGTATCCATGAAAGACTCAGAATCCCTAACACGGTATCCTGAAAAGCTGAGGCGATCATAAACTCTGTTGGAGCCTGGGCTAGTCGCAAACCCTCTGGATGATGTTGAAGATTCTTGATATCAATCTCTAACTCTGTAGCCCAAAGTTGAGCTGAAACTCTTGTAACACATGCAAAAGTCTCGACTGTATCAATCGACAACCTCATGCTAACCATCTAGGAAATAGTAGAGTCAAAAAAAGTACTTAGAGGTTCATAGAAGTACGAACACACAACAAGGAATCAAAAATTGGGATTTCCTAGGAATGCCCTATAGCCTCCCGAAAAAAGAATATAGACGTCTCTGTATCGATTCGCATGACTCTACTAGACACTTAGCTCTTATACCAACAACATAAGTAAACCTAGGCTCTGATACCAATTTGTCTTGACTCAATTTCTCAAATCATGATGGCACCACCCATAACCTACCAGTAGGTAAGCCAACCCACAGTTCAAAAAAAACTAGTAACAGATTAATAAGAAAAGCGAAAGCAATACTAAATGGAAATAAGAAAAAAGTTAAGAAAAAAGTAAACATATCCCCAAAACTGATGAAGTTAGCACTAGATCTTCTAACAAAATAGGATTACAAGATAAGCATACTGTATATAAATACAGAACTATCTCCAAAACATAAAATAAAGATCAGTCTAGCAAAAGAGGGAGAGACAAAACAACTCTGGACGCCAGGAGCACACCCAGAATCTCTGATCCATGTATGATCCACACGATGCACACGTCAGTGGTGAGAACTCATAGTATGATATGTAGGGTGCAGAAGTGTAATCTGAGTACCCAATACGAGGTACTAAGTAGGCATCGGCCGACTGAGCTCCAAAGATAATGCAAGTATAAATAACATGTAAAGCAGGAAAATACATTACTGATAACCATCTAGGAAATGAGACATAATGATAATAATGGAAAAGTAAAGATAAACTATCCTACCCTACAAGTAATCCGAGACGAAGGTGTAATACCATAAGTAGCTAGTGAATATATGATAGCAGGATGAAGAAGGAGATACACAATGTACAATAGTAGTAGGAAAGAAAGAAATGATATAAAAATAATATCTAGAGAAAAGTGGATATACAACTGTGTTATGCAAGAAACCAAATATGAAGGTATTATCCTGAGGAAAACTAGTGTAACATCTCGAGGTTTATAACAAAATGGTAGAGCTAACTCTAGCATAATAAGGGGCCCTAACCAAAATGTGAATACGCATAAGGTAATCTAATTGTGATAAAACTTACCATAATAAGGATAAAAAGAACATTGAAGCATACCTCCAACCTCGGGTACTAATCCCTAACCATCCTACTACAAACTATACAATAATAACAGAACAATAATGTAACCAGCTAGCTCGAATAAACAATAACCTAACTGTACCCCCATAAGCCCGAATGGTACAAGCAATCACTTAGCAATCAATAACTAAAACCTATACCTATCCAGCCCCCAATAAGACCGATAGATATAGGTGCCAAACAATTATACTGGTGATGGGCAATGCATATGAATGAACAGATGAAACACAACCAATAATACCATATCAATTTAGTACCAAATCATACAAAGTATATACACTTCTTTCAGTTTGCCGAATCATAAAGTAGAACCTATTGATATCACCTTTTTCGATATGTGGTCCCTAGATAGAGGAATTTATATGAGACTCGGGATATTCATATATACTGTCTGGTCCTGAACCAGAACTTCCAATAACAATCATAACAAATCTACTCCATTTATTATCGAATAGAAAAAAGAATATAATAAGTGCTCAGAATTGAATCGATACTAAACAAGTATAAATCTGTAAATCCCTCTCTTGAGAATAAATTCGGGACTAAAATGGTATAATAATGTAGAAAGGGTTGGGATCTCCCTCGACTGAGTGAATAAATAGCGGCGGTCTAAGTTTTCAAAGTAGTATGTTTAGTTTAAAATATCATAATCTAGTAGTAAGGGTGGTACAACTTTCGTATCAAAAGAATCAATTTTAAAGTTAAAAAGTGGGAATAAATCCATTTTTAGAAAATAGTAGTAAAAACTAAGGCTTCAGTAGGAATCGTGCCACTAATAAGCGTAAATATGTTTAAATGTATGCATACCACCACCATTATAAAAACAATAAAAATATAAGAGTCCAAGCATTTAAGAACTAACCATGTCTTTCTAAAGAATAAAATACTAACCTAGTGTCCAACTGGTATCATAACCACAGCCTCAAGCCTCCAAACAATATATAAATTAATAAAATATCAACACCATAATGCGGGAAACTACGATAAGAGAGGGCATAAACCTACTAGAAGGATCAAATCGGGGGATATTGTCCAATTCACTAAGTAATATGGTAAGTCTTACTCAAAAGGATCCTTCATGTAAATCTATGGTTAAGCAAGTCTATAATCAAGTATACTAGAGTCCCCTAACTATAGCAGGTATTCTAGACGAAGGCTCAATTTACATTTCTAATATAAATCCCCTAATCAGGTCAAGTCATGATACAACTAGTTATAAATATATCCTATAATCCCTACCTATCATGCAACCTATACAATACACAATCTCAAGAGAAGAGTAGACAGTAGCCTACATAAAAGCAGAACCGTAATTTCTAATGGTCCATGAACTGGTCGTCTGCACTCCACGATCTCAAAATGTTGTTGTGCAATCACAAACATAATCTACATAGTAATATGAGTAAAACAAGAACCATATTGTAGTATAAAACTTTGGGACAAAATTGGGTCAAAAATAGGCCTATAGGGCCCGTATTCAAACTTCCCAAATTGAATCCATCATGAGGTCCCTCAAAGGACATCGAATGCATGCTCAAAATTTGAGAATAAATAGAGTCTCGAGTGGTGCTCAAATCAGCCCGAAGAGCTTGAGAAAATAAAGAATTTAATGAAGAATTAGGACGAAAACTTACCAATAAATTAACGAAAAATGATCATCTCAAAGTCCCCTACTCTCCCCCAACTCCATTTTATGATTTCCCACTAGTTCTTGAGCTCTTAGGTCCAAAAATGGCGAAAAAAAGGTTAGATAAATAAAGAAATTCTGGGAAGAGTGAGTTATATACTGCCAGGGAATTACCCATTGTGATCGCGAGGGTCCCTAGTCGCGAACACGATGACCAAGAAAAATGACTATTGCAAACTAGGGGAAATAGTAATGAATGTGAAGACCTGTCATGCTGACAATCACAAATGCGACTCATCCTTTGTAGATGCGAAGAAGGGAACAGATCGGGTTAGGATGACCCTTCATTGTGAACATGAGAGAACGCTCACGAACGCGATGCTAAAGGACCTAACCCTTTGCAAACATTGCCTACTCATCACAAATGCAAAGAAGAACGGTGGCCTGAACTAGGTACTACTACACCAGCAAAAACCCAAGTCCTAATGGACTCTAATCGGGTGCTCAATATTCATTCAAAACCCCATGCATGCAAACTAACTATGCTACCATACCAAATTCAACATTTCAAACTCAATGAAACCATTGAAATTTCCATCCGAGGTTATTTTGATAAAAATTGGCTCCCATACCTAGTGTTTTATTTTTCATCAAAATCTATGCAATAGCCCAAAATGATTTTGGAAGCCTCGACACCCAGATTAAGGATCCCCTTAGCCTAAAATCCACATTCCAAAGCTAACGATGCTTTCTAAATTCTCATTTGAGGCCTTTTACTATGATTTTTTGTTTAAGATCAATTTCTCAAATTCAAAAGCTCCAAGATAGAGAAATGGTCTTAAAACCCAAACCAACCGCCCAAAAATCAAACCGATGATTCCGTAAGTCATAAATAACCTATAGCCACAACAAGAAGGAACAAAACACCAAAAATAAGTAGGAACAAAGAAAATGACCTAAAGGGTCATTCCATCACCTCTCCACTTGAGATAATCTAGCATGCTTGGTAGTCTTAGGGTCTCTCATCGGATGCCTTAGTTTAAGTTTGGTTAGTTACTTTTCTTAGGATACGTTCCTCAGGGGCTTGCAGCTAGTGTATCACCTCTTTAAGTTGGTACACCCTAAAATATAATCCTTCCTATAGCTAAATTCCCATGGGCTACTTAGATTCTGTATTGGTAGATTTACTATTTATTATTTGTTTGATTTTCTCACTCATTTTGCTTGTTATTGACTACATATCCTTGGTACATTGGCAACTTGGCTTAAAATACTATTTTTTGTTTAAAAATAGGACTTGAGGAACATCTTACTGGATTCTGAGTTATAAAAGGGGAAAATGGACTACTTTTAGTTTTGGTTCAATTTTGAGCACATGAAACTATTGATTACTATTCTAAAGTTCCGGTTAGATTTTGGGTAAGGTATACAGATATTGCAATTTCCCCATGGGTCCTTCCTTTGTGAGCTATGGATGATTGAGGAGGAGTATACGGTATTGTTGGGCATCACATTCATTTCATAGTACGTCTCCTGACATCCATTCCCATTTATATACTTTTATGGATTGCTTGTAGTTTAGTATTGACTGTTGTTTGAGCCTTTTGAGCTTATGGGGGTTTGGTTAGGTTGTATTTTGCTTACTAGTTTTCTTTTTGAGGTAGCTTTGCATATTTCTCTTTTAACAATTTAGATTTGACCTGTTATTCTCCTTATGGACCTTTTTTCCTTTACCTTAGTTATATTCACATTTTGTTGTACTTATATCTTATTTGAGTTCAGTTGGCCTATCATGCCTACTTAGTACCGTGTGTTTTGATACTCATACTACACTTTTATATTTTTTTCATGATGCAGATCCTAGTATGAGTCATCACCACTTACACCTTTCTTGGTGCATTGCTTTTGGACTCGGAGACTTAGGGTGAGCTTTTGGTGATTCGATTTGACCCATCTTCTTCTACTTTTTGGACTAGTATAAATTAGCATATTGAGAGACAGTCTTGTATATATATATTGTATGTAACTTGTACTTTCTATATTTGTGGTCTCTCTTACACTGACTAATGCCATGTCTTAGGGGATCATTTTGAATATTTTGTTCCTTCCCTCCCCATATATGTATAATCAGGTGTTATTTCTTGTTTTAGCCTTTATGAATTTGCGTTGTTATCTCATGTATCTCTCTTCTTCTTCTTGACCTGTAACTTATCCTTTCAAGTTATGGGTTTGCTTACCTGCTGATGGGTTATAGTAGATGTCATCATGACCTATAATTTCAGGTCATGACAATACAATTACATGGCAGATATAATAACCATTATACATATATATACTAGATCCCATCTTGCATTTAATATTTTAATAATTCTCAAATAACAAATTCCTAAAAATTTATAGTATCTTAAAAAATCATAAACATCTTATAAGATTAAGACATATAGTAATGTTTCAAAGAGTAAGGTTATATTGAAAATGTATTTTATCAAATAATAATTTCTCCAACTCAATACCAAGAAATTGATTTTTTGTGCTGCTAATTCTCAAGATGGAATAATATTTTTTCTCCTATTACGACAAAGTAATCTTCATTCTTATGATATATCAATTCTCATCTGTAGCCTTCCTCACATCACGTATAATTTAAAGCATATCTGGAGTTTGTGTGGTCCCCATACATTTAACACATATGTCATAGGTCAATGCTTAGTTCAAAAAAAGAAGGTTTTACATTATCACCCCCTACCCCCCACCCCACCCGAGAACATTTATCCTCGAATGTTGGTGTCACGACCAAAAATCTCAGGTCATGATAGCACCTTCCAAACCCACCAGTAGGTAAGCCAATCCCCATGTCCCAGAATAGTGAGAAGCAGGCTATTGGAGAGAAGAGAACAAATCCAACAAATATTCAGGCCAAACATGAAGAAACACAAGAAATTGGGCCCATAGAATATATACATAAAGAGGGAAGGGTCAAAATAAATAAAATACATCACCAAAACCTAGTATATGTCGGTACAAAAGCTGATAGGTACATAAGTAGTACATTACATAATAAGTACAGACTATCTCTGAATAATAAAAATAAAGACAAGCCAAACACAGAGGTAGGTGGAGTAACTCCTGTCGTCAAAACTTGACCCCACATCTCTAGTCCAAGAAGCTCCACACGAGGTGATGTCAGCAGCGAGAACTCATACTAGGATCTTCATTAGGGAAAATGATTCAGAAGTGTAGTATAAGTACCAAAACACACGGTACCCAGTAGGTATCATAGGACTACTAGGCACAAAAAAGGTATAAATGTGATAAAGGGCAAATATAAAATAAGTGTAATGGTAGAAAAACTATAAGATGAATAACATGATAACGGAGGTAAATCAGTGGAAAGTAAATAAATAATCTACAACATGTACGCAATGGTAACCTAAATACAACCTAATCAGACCCCCATGAGCTCGAAAGACACAAACAGTAAACAATTCAAGCTATATCGATAAGCAAGACTAAAAGGGAGGGATAGAGAAAGGCAAAGCAAGAGGACAAATGATGCATAGTAGGACCCATGCATTGATAACAAGATCTAACGTCTGGCCACTCCTAGAATCTTACATCGTGTCCCCTGGAATCTTCATCGAGTGCTAGCCATAAGATAAATGAGTAAAAAGGGACCGAAATATGCCTCAGGCTGAGTTTAAAGGTGGAACAATCATTTTTAGAGATCTATTTAGAAAGTCACTAGAATAATGGAGCTATGGTTCATCTAAACTGAGTGAGCATTGTACTGTGGTTTAAATTCAGTAAAATACCTAACTAAAAGCATAAAGAGAAGTGAACACATGAACTCACGACAACCACATACCGGTATGTGAACACAAATATAGCCGGAGCAAGAACAGTAAGGAACAGAATAAATTAAGAGATGTTGGTACATACTACTCGAGGGTGGAAGTCAATAAAGCACTACTTTTACCCTAAGGAAAAGACCTAAGGTAAGCAACTACCTAAAATAAGGGCTAACGTATGGATCCTACATTTTCTAAGCATACTAGATTAAGGTTCAAGTGAGCAATTCCCCCACGTAAGCTAAGGTTTTATACCAAAATCCTATTTTAAGGTGCCTAAGAAGGCTAATGGTACATGAATAACACAGATTAGGCCACACAAATATGAAATCTCACCACTAACCAGTAAATTATCATGTAAATAACCTCGACATGCCAAATCAAAGAGTAGGTACGGAAAAGAGCACTCAAAATCCACTAACCCTGAGCTTTTCCTTTGTGAGAAGTCTATGATCGCTGCTACACTAGAAAAATAGTAATCTACATATCAACATTAGAATAATTATACCCATATCGCAACTTTATACTCCAGGCCAGAATTTGGGTCAAAAATCCCCATGGGGTCTTCTTATGAAATTTGAAAATTGGACCTACAGTAATGTCACTCGTGGAACATGGATCATGTACTCAAATATTGAGCCAAATCAGACCATAAAATCGTACCCAAAGTAGTCCCATAAGTTAATGAAAAAATCAAGAATCAAACAATAGGATTAGTTCGAAATTGGGGCTGGAACTTACAAAATTTTGACGGAGATATGATCAACTAGCCTTATCTCCAACTTACGATTCCACAGAGATATCCAAGCTTAAGGGTCCAGCTAAGGAGTATTTTTTGTGAAAAAATGAATGGTCCTTCTTAAAAAATGGGAGTCGCATAAGTGATTGACCCACCGCTTAAGTAGGGGTCACTATTTATCCACCCCTCCGCATAAGTGGCTTCCCAGCTACATAAGCGGAGGAGAGCCTACTTAAGCGATGTGATCTAACATCAGCTTTGGCCGCATAAGTGGCTCCTTATCCATTTAATTGTCCCCACTTAAGCGATCAATTGGACCCAAAAGTAGTTGCACTAAATGTTTGCATAAATATTTTTTAGCTAAGTCTAAAAAGTCTTTAACCGAGTGTTCGACATTAATTTTGAACCCCGTGAATGCAAACGAAATTTACTACCCTATTGGAAATGACATTCCAGACTCAAGAAAATCAACGAAATTCCCCATAGGGATTGTTTTGATGAAATATGGTCCCTACGACCACCATTTTATTTTAACTAAAAATAGACTAATAGTCTAAAATGAGTCTGGATGCCTCGGTACCTGAACCAAAGGTCCCCTAGCCCAAAAAATCCACATTCCGAAGCTAACTGAATTGTCAAAATTCTCATCCATGACTATTTACTAGAAGTTTTGTCCGAAGATGAATTTCTCAAGTTCAAAAGCACTAAAATAGTGAAACTGACGTAAAAACTAAATGAACAGCTCAGGAACCAAACTACCAATCCTATCAAGTCATAACTGACTTGTGGAATTTGTAGCAAAGCTCTAAACATAGAAAATGTGTGAAAAAATAAAATGACCTAGAGGGTCATTACAAAATCCACTACTAAAACGACTTTCATCCTAAAAAGTTAAAAGATAGAAGATACCTGAAGGCTTAAACAATTGAGGGTACTAGGTCCATATATCATGATTGGGTTCCCAGCTAGCCTCGTCTACTAGCTTGTTCTCCCACAGAAACTTTACCACTGGAATTGAACAAAGATGGTTGTTCTGAGTACAATATTCTTTCCAAATTACAACAGATGACAATGGTTGCCACTGCTTTAGGACTGTCCATAATTGCTCAGATCAACTTACTACCTATGTCCTTGTAGAAGGATTCACAGGTCATCTTAAGGGTTGGTTGGATACCCATCTTAGTGAAGAAGATAAATAAAAAAAATTCAAAGTGTCCGAGTTGACTCAATAGGAGAACCAAGTCTTAAGTATGGCCAAACCATTTAAGACTCAACAAATACTTTAATCTATACCATTATCAAAACCTTCATAGGAATTCCAGGTATTTTTAGGGAAAGGTCCTTTGAGATACTTAATAATCTTAAGTGTAAAACACTTTCTGATTTTAGGTGGTATAAGGACTTCTTTCTCACTAGGATCGATGAAAGACCCGATGGTAATCTCCCATACTGGAAAGAAAAATTCCTAGATGGATGACCTAAGTCTCTTAGGGACTTAGTCAGAGAAGAACATCAAAACCAACACTCTGGCGATACCATCCATTATGAGTTGATCACTTAAAGTCAGCTCACATGTCTTATTTAGCAAGTCGCCCTTATGATTTGTCGCCAAGATAAGATACTAAGGCAATTACCTAAAGATAGGGCACAAACCCAACGAGATTTAGGAAGTTTCTGTGAGAAATTTATCCTACCCCCTTGTAGGAAGAAAACCTAATCCTAAAAAGGAGATTTCCACATCCAAGCCTTATATTCCCCAAAAATCAAAATCCTTTCATCCTAACTACCAGTGTGTCATGAAGAAGCCAGCTTTTCCTGCTCCTAATAATGGAAAATGTTATAGGTGTGGGAAACCTGGCCATATTTCTAAGTACTGCAAATTCTCTAAAAAGGTTAGAAATCTTAACCTTGATGAATCTGTCCTTAACCAGATCCAACACCTTTTACTAGAGGATAGTGGAGACACTGATAGCGCAAACGATGAATTTGAACTAGATTTCAACCAAATTGAAAATGATGACTTAGAGTCCTCCCAGTCTGACCAAGAAGACTAGAATACCCAAACTATGGTCAATGTTCTCTCAAAAGAACAAGATCTCCTCCTAGAAATTATAAGTAGTTTACAGGATCCTGACCAGAAAAGAAATTATTTAGACCAATTTAAGAGGGTTGTAGATAAACCTTCCACATCTTTGTCTGATGTATTTTCTCATTCTCAAATAGAAAAAACATATAATATCACTGATGTTTTGAATAGGTTCCCTTCTAGTAAACCTAAGGTAGTGACTATTCAAGATCTCCAATCAGAAATTGTACTCCTTAAAGAAAAAGTTAGGGAGATAAAAGCTAGACAAGAATTAGATAAACTTGTCCTCCAACAATTCTCTGCAATGACTGAACTACCTCAGCCAAAGAAGTCTGAACCAGCAGACCAAGAGGTCAAACAAGGAGATTTTATCAATTATCTTTCAAGAATTTCTATTAGTTGATGGCACACTAGGATAACCTTAGTAGCCAACAAATCATTGATCGTAGATATTATTGCCTTGTTTGATATAGGTGATCTCAATTGCATCCAAGAAGGACTCATCCCCATAAAATTCTTGTAAAAAACTAACAAAGCCCATAGAGCTTCAAATGGTAATAGACTAGGGATTAGTTACAAGCTTTTCGATATCGAAATATTAAATTCCATCGGAAATTAACCTTTTTCATCTTCTACTTCCTTTGTCCTAGTAAAGGATATAATCAATCCAGTAATACTAGGAACTCCTTTTATTAAGACACTCATCCCATTCAGAGTTACTCATCAAGGAATAAATATTGAATATAACATTATGTTCCTTCCATTTGACAAACCTCCTATTAGAAAAGTTATGTCCTCTTTGAAGCACAAAGAAGTTCAGACCAACTTTCTCAAAGAAGAAGGAGCATTACATAGGCTACAACAACAACTTCAAGAATCCCCTCTCCAATCCAAAATCAAGGACTTAGATATAAAAATCAAAAAAGAACTCCGTGCAGATTTACTCACGACATTCTGGAATCGCAAAAAATACATGGTCAGGCTTCCTTACGAACCCGACTTTGATGAAAAAACTATTTCCACAAAAGCTCAACCTATCAAAATAAATCATGAGCTAACCCTCCATTACCAAAAAGAAATCAGTGATCTTCTCAAAAAATAGATCATCTTTCCTAGCAAGTCCCCTTGGAGTTGTGTTGCTTTTTATGTTAATATAAGTTTTGAAATTGAACGAGGAGTCCTTCATTTAGTTATCAATTATAAAACTTTAAACTCTGCCCTTTGTTGGATTAGATATCCTATTACAAATAAGAAAGATCTACTCCAGCACCTTTATGTTGTCATAATTTTCTCAAAATTTGATCTAAAATATGGGTTTTGGTAAATTCAAATCGATCAGAGAGACCATTATAAAATTGCTTTTACAGTGACATTTGGGCAATATGAGTAGAATATTATACCCTTTGGCTTGAAAAATGCTCCTTCGGAATTTCTAAAATTAATGAATGATATTTTTAATCCTTTTTCAAAATTCATCATACACTATATTGATGATATTTTAGTATTTTCTACTAGCATTGATCAACATTTCAAACATTTGAGGATTTTCCTTAATGTCATTAGAGAAAATGGCTTAGTTTTGTCTAACACTAAATATAGTCTCTTTCAAGTTAATATTCAATTTCTTGGGTATAATATCCAATAAGTTACTATTATCCCTATTCAACGGTCCATTCAATTTGCTGACAAATTTCCTGATGAAATTCTAGATAAAATGCAACTCCAAAGATATTTTTAGGCATGTCAATTACATAGCAGATTTTATTCTAGGACTTAGCAGTTTACTAAAACATCTCCATGATAGGTTGAAAAAGAATCCTCCTCCATGGACTAACATCCACACCAATATCGTCAAAGAGATCAAATTGAAAGCAAAAGATCTCCCTTGATTATCCCTCCTTGATCCTTCTGCATTCAAAATAGTTGAAACAGATGCATCACACATAGGTTATGGCGACATTTTAAAACAAAAGAAAAATAATAAAGAGCATATTGTTGCATTAGCATCTAAGCATTGGAATAAGGCTCAGCAAAATTATCCAACCATTAAAAAAGAATTTTTAACAATTATGTTGTGCATTTCTAAATTTCAAGCTGATTTGTTAAATCTAAATTTTTTATTAAGGATTGATTGTAAGGATGAAAATATTTTTTGCAAAAGGATGTACAAAATCTTGCCTCTAAGCATATATTTGCTAGATAGCAAGCTATCTTATCTATTTTTGATTTTGACATTGAATATATTAAAGGGAGATGCAACTCTATCCCAGACTTTCTTACAAGAGAATTCTTGTAGGGAAGATAAAAATGCCAAGAAAAAAGAAAGCAAAAATCACAAAATCTATTTTTGATTTTGACATTGAATATATTAAAAGGAGATGCAACTCTATCCCAGACTTTCTTACAAGAGAATTCTTGTAGGGAATATAAAAATGTCAAGAAAAAAGAAACCAAAAATCACAAAATCCCTACAAAGCCCTTCCTCCTCCAAAATAAAACAACCTAAAAGCTATCTCAAAACAGTCGTACCAAACTGTCACCACACAACAAATAATTTTTGTTGACTCCAAGCAACTACTAATAGAAACAACTGGACCAAGTCATCCTAAATACCAAACGCCGGCACACTATGCCATGAAAGGAATTCCTAAATCGTATATGCTGGAAAAAGATCCAGCATTAATTCCAATTTCAAACCCTAAAAAATAGGCGAATTTAGCAGAAGAAGAAAAAAAACTCAACTAGCCGAGACCACATCTGCCTCTTGGACAAAGGATGAATTTAGTAACTGAAAAAAGCTCATGGGGTTTAAAAATGTCGCTGCCATGACTAAACCTAATAGGAGAAATTTCATGAACCAATATCTCCTTTTTTAACAATTGGTGGCGGCCCAGGGTCATGCCTCACCTTCTTGCTTTATGGCTGCTCAAAACACCATCAAAAATTTAGTGGAAAATAAAATGGTGGAGGCACAAAGACACACCTCATCTTCTATCTTTGTGGTTGCTCAAAACACCACGAGAAAAAAAATGGAGGCTAAAAGCCACATCTCTCAAAAAGTAGTACATTCGGTGCCAAACCAGGAACTTTCCTCACCAGTTCCACAACCTATGTCTTCATATAGTTCCTCTTATGAGGAAGCAACCTATTTAAAAATGATACTGTTTACCCAATTGTCTGAATTGAACCAGAATTCTGGCATTCTAACCTAGTAGAAGTGGCTAAATAAGTACTTAGCCCCTCAACTAATTTCCTGTAGAAAACTTCTGCTTGCACCCAAAGATATTATGAGTTTATTCAAATAGCTACAAAATCTTTCTTATTCAAACCTTATATGGATAGGAAAACCCAAATATATGTTACCCATACCACAGTATGGATCAATAAAATATGGTCACCAAAAGATTGGGGAATGCGTCTTGCTAAATACAAAAGACTTTCCCAATCCTTTGATCCTCAATTTTATAACTATTAAGACTATCAAGCAGCCTGTATGAATGCTTTTACATACTAGAACAAGCTTGGTAAACAACCTTAGTTTATTTTCTGGGGAAATCAAATAGCCTCTGAATTTCCCCAATGGTTCTTACATCAATGGTGGCCTGCCTATGGGCCAAAAGTTGAAATTCTTTCCCCTCCACTAAGGGAAGGATATGATTACTTTTCTAACAAGTTTTTTTTTAATCAGCATCAAATATCTATGATGCTTTATTTTTCACACAGGTTCCATGTTCCTTGGATATTTTCCCAAAATTTTGTCTTTCATAAGCCAGTGGGACATAGAGGACTACCATGGTTAGCACTCCAAGGATATTAAAAATGGTACAAAAACTAGAATTCGACCGAAGGTTATGTACCATCAATAGAGAAATGGTTCCTAAATAACCTAGTGTGTTTGTCTCCAATAGATACGAATCAATTGGCATTTCTATAGCAAGAGTTTATTGCAGCTGCCCATCTAGTCAGTTCCAATAGCAAAATTGGTTTCATCAAACAGGTGGAGAAAATTCTCCTTCAGATCAAGTCAACTCTAGACCAATCAAGACAGATATCTGAAAATTCATCAGAAGAAGGAGCAAAACACGTTGAGTATGGAAATCTTAAAGGATGATCAAGATGGCGTCACAATGCCATTATCAAAGCATCACTAACATTGATGTCATACATGACATCAACAAACATTTGCTAAAAATTATAGTGGGTGTTACTATAGCTTCACTGTAGCAACACTGTATCCCTTTTACTGTAGAAATTTTTTTTGGCTATAAATAAGCTCCCTCTCCATTTGTAGAGGACATATTATTTTCTTGGAAGAAGGTCTCTCTCTCTATAAGTCATGGTTAAATTTTGCTCTCTCTCTAGTAATTTTAAAGTTTATTTTGATATTAATATCAAAGTTCAATTTTTCTCCTTATGTCTTTTTCACTACTTTACTAACTTAACTTTTTTATTGTATTTATTAATTTTGGTTGGCACTGCCACCTACTTTAATTAATTAATTGCATCATTTAACACATGGTCAGACCTGTCGCCTAATTTATTTATTGCATTTACATTTATATATCTACATCATGTACATTTAAGTTTAATTTATTTACTTCCTTTCCTTCTTCCCCATATCTTACCCCTTTTATTTTAGATATATATATATATATATATATATTCCTCAACTAGTCACATATTATTACTATTTATCCTTATTTCTTTATCGTCCGCCTATTAGTCCATTACTCACCGTTCTCGGTTATGGTTTACCTTACATATTGGTTGGTTGAAGTAGGTGCCATCATGACCTAAGAAATTGGATCGTAACAGTTTGGTATCAGAGACTAGCTTTACCGATATCGTTGGTGCAAGAGAAAGTGTCTAGTAGAGTCATGCGGATTCATATGATGATGTCCATATCCTACCTTCATGAGGATATAGGAAAATCTTAGGAAATTTTCACCTTTTTAATTCATTATCGTGCATTGTGTCTATATTGATTTCTAGATTCTCATTTGTTTCACTCTTGCACAGATAGTTAGGACGCAAAACAAGGTGGCAAGGAATGGGGCCGCCAAGGCTGTAGCTAGAGCCCCAGCTAGGGGCAGAGGTAGAGGTCAATCCTGAGGTCGAGGTCAGGCTAGAGCTTCATCCCTAACTTGAGGTCTAGCTAGAGAGCCTTCACCATATCCAGTTATTAATCCTAAACCAGAGATTGCACAAAGGATCTGCAACCACAATAGCCGGTGGGCACGGGGAAAGCCCAGGCTCTACCCGAATTTATATCATCATCTATCCTCTGTGATGCCTTGGTATAGTTATTGGGTATGGTTCATAGCCAGCCGACAAATGGGGACCGCCCAGACATCTGCTCAGGCGACAGCTCAGGGTGGATTGGGAATAAGGGCGCAGTTGCCATTAATCCTCCTAAGTGTGCTATATATGATTTACATAGAATCTTTGCAAGATTTCTATGGAATTCTAAGGAAGCAGGGAGAATTAAACATTGGGTGGCCTGATTAGATAATTGTACTCCTAAAAATGAAGGGGGTTTGGGTTTTAGGTCTTTGTTTGATGTTTCTAAAGCATTGTTTTCTAAGTTGTCAAAGCCCATTCTCTACCACTTTAATTAGGAAATTCCATTTCACCCTGTCATAATCCTTTGCCATATCTAGCTTTATCACCACATTTACAGGTTTTCCCCTAACTATGATGTCAGAAATAATCTCTTGTGCCAAAAATACATGTTTAGTGATACTCCTGCCTTTAACAATACCTGATTTATTCTTTGAGCTAAGAATATGTAACAAATCTTCTAGTCTATCATGCAAAATTCTTAAGATTACTTTGTTCAAGAAATTACTCAAACATATTGGCCTCATGTCAAAAAAAAAATGTATAGAATATATCTTAAGCAGTTAAACCAAATTAGTGTCAGTAATAAATTTGGGAAGAGTATCTCGCTTAAAAAAATCATTCAAATCTTTGAAAACATCATCTTCCACTATGCCCCAACAACTTAGAAAGAAATGGCCAATAATCCCATCAGGGCCACTAGTACTATCACCCTTTAATCCAAATACCACCTTTTTTACTCCCTTCGTAGTGGGGTTGGTATTAATAGCACTATTAATCACTTCAGTAATCAAAGATGGTATATGTTGAAGTAGAGAAAGCTCCATATTACCATTACAGCCTACAAATTGATCATAAAAGAAAGATATTACTTCAGCAGTGTCACGGCCGAACTAACCAGATCGTGAGGGCACCTACTTTAATCCACCTAGATTGGAGAACCCTTACCATTCATTTGAAAATACATGCAGAATTTATAAGAATTTCCATTAAGGATTTCAAAATCTAATAAATATGCAATCTTTATCAAATTATAAAGGATGACAAAGCACATTTCCCAAGGACCTAGTCTAGACAATGTACAAGAACTTCTAATATAGTAAAATACAAAATAAAAGACACATCTCCCATCATTTGAATGAAATGAGTAGAAGCTTATGTAAATCACTATCCATGTCACCTGAGGAACATCAACTGATCCTGCAACCAAACTATACCCCAAAAAGGATATAGCAAGAGCATCATCAGTACAACCACACATACTAGTATGTATCATCGCCCAACTAGGGTTAGATGACATAAACATAATATAGAATCACAAAAAAAGCATGACAACTTATACAACAATTTAATTCACATCACTTCATCCACTTATATTACCTAAGAGTATTCCATTCTTATTCTTGCAGAAATAGTTGTATCCAATTCATTACTAGTAGTCAATATGTAACATTGACATTCCCCTTATACCATTCACACTTAACTTCACTTATCATACATCACCCTTTACATCAAATGGCATCCATCATCAATCTCACTTATTTAATCCCAATAGTTATTATAAGTCAAACTAAACAAGTACAACTATGAACACCTTAACACTACCCTTACCTCAAATATATATACCATTTAGCCTTTCTCAAACAACACCAAATAATTCATTCAAGTGTAATCAATAAAGAAATTAAACCAAATTAAGACCATGACTACCAATCATTAACCAAGTCAACAACCTTGACTCAACAACAATAGCTTACACCTTATATCAAATACACAAGTAAGTAAACAATACTCGAATATATGCCATTCTTTTATATTCTTAGCACAGACCACTCAAGGTTCCAATATAATCAATAATAACAAAAATGATCATAAATCTCAATTCTCTCAAGAAACAAAATATAACAAGTCAACAAGTAAACCCAGTCCACTCAAGGAACCGTCATACTCACCAATACCATGTACACACATACTAAGGGTCTTATGGTTACCCACTAGCCATGACCTGCAGAGGATGAGCTCTTATCCATGTACCAAATCCTAGACATCTAATGCCTGTCAACCTTATAACAACCAATCCTGTGAAGATTTTCAAATACAAGTACATCACATAATAATAAGTATAAATATGGTAAAGATGTCCAAATACCGGTACATACCAGAATAATATGTACAAATTCCATTAAGAGGTCCAAATACTGGTACATCCTATAATAATAAGTAAAATCCTGTGAAGATGTCCAAATACTGGTGCATCCCACAATAAACAACATATATCACAACAATAACAACCACAATAAGAATAAACAAACACACTTGTATAATCAACAAACCTTTACTATAATCTCAATATATGTGATTGACACTTAGGATGTCATTCAATAATCTACTTTCTTGAACAGGCATTACAAAAAGGAGACAATACTCCAAGCAATTGTTCAAACTCAAGTTAATCATTTCATGTAAACAACAATTATTCTTTAACACATGAAATCACAAGTATGCCTGAAGGCCTGGCAATAACTCATCATTCAGGACTTATCAATTGCAGCATGCCTAAACACCAATCCATAGATTATTTATGTAAGCATTACCAAGCCATATTTATTAAATTCAAGTATTCACTTTAGGAGTGCACATTCAACCAAATGAAATCTAAATTCTAGTTCAACAATCATAAATTCGTTCACTAATACAATCCTCTTTTATTTCTGTAGAGACCAGTAAATTCCCCTATTATCTACTAACACTTAAATTCAAGTCATTAGTAGGTCCAAGACTCTATTCCATTAGCCAACCATTCAACTTACAATTGAACTTTAGTCACACACCTTTACACATCTTACTTCCTAACCCCTTGCCTAACTTGACTTTAGGCTTTTAAGTTATGTCACCGCCTTTTCATACCATAATTTGTTCTCATCACTAACTTTAACCAAGATTATCCCATATTCCAAACAAAATTAATATCACGTTCACACTTTTTATGGTATTGGGTCGGAATCCCTAGATTTTAAGCTCACACAATCTCCTTATCATCGTCTATATTCACATAATTCACATTACAATCCACCATGGAGTCATACAAACACACAATGTTCAACAAGGATTCATACATTGATATAATAATACATATTTAGGTCTTTATTACATTAATCTCATGTTTTATCTATCCAAACTTTGTGCCCATCAGCCTACGCAGGATTTCTCCCATCAAATCTATATTAAAAATATGATTTCTTACCATAGTCTAGTACTCATAATCCATAACTTATCTAGGCACCAAGCTGCTGCAATAAGTAAGCTATGACAGGGTTGATCTTCCTTCTTCTTCACATTTTCGTAGGCAAAATCATCTAATAAACAACAAGTATAAGAGTAATTAATCAATTACTTTCTAACTAAATACTTTGGGATTTCAAACCTACTAATTTTACACTTATTCATGGTCTACAAAATTACCCTAGGGATTTTTTAACCACTAATTAGTTCTATCAAACTCAACCAAACTCTATTAATAAATCTTTAAATCTAAAGGTCCCACCTTTATCAAACTCAAGATCCCCAACTATCAAAGTTCATGTTTTTGAACTATAATTTCATACTAGAAAGAGTTAATTTACAATCCAAATTAATTCTAGGTGAAAATACATGTACCCATAGGTTTTCCCTATAATTTCATTAACCCAGGGTTCTAAAGCATAAGAATTTCAGTATAGTTCTCCATTCTAATGATTCTAGAAGATGAACGGATTAATCAATGTTAAAAAGGAGTAAAATCTTACCACAACAAAGAATTTCTAACCTAACCTTGTACAAATCGCCTTCTAGAGCTGGGGAACAAAATATCTGAGTTTATGAACTGTAAAACATCAAAATAAGCTTATAAATTGCATCCATCCAGCCATAGTGGGGAAATTCCCTCTATAGCAGCTTGATCCTGCTATGGTGGCCTTAGCTTTTTAGCACGGGTCTTCTGTAAAATGGTCATAACTTTTTACTCATAAAGTGGATAAACAAATGATTGGTTGCATTGGAATGAAGACTCAGAGATTGTTAATTTTATGGGTATTAGGCCCCATAACTCCTTATATTCTAAGAATTCTCATTTAAAGTTGAACCTAGTTTAAACTTAGTCCGAAACTAAATTGATAAGGACACTTTCAACTAAACTTTGTGCCTGAGGTATTGTATGACCTTCATTCATAACTAGTGTACTCACATACCAAGGAATTGATCATAACAACTATGACGAATAATATTTGTATACCTTTACCCTAGATATTTTTAGTAATGATGGAATGAATCGTTACAAGCAACCATTTGTTCACTACCCTTAACCCATTGTCCATCTGCCTTAAGGATTCTGTTCATAGACAATCTCTTCCTTCTTCTATTAACTAAACTATGAAAGAATCTATTATTGTTTTCCCCTTCTGAATACCACAGAATACCTATTTTTTTCTCTATAATTCTTTTTCATATTGAATGTACTACGTTAATTCAGCATGTACCCTTTGCAGCATATTATATTCACTACTGATGGATTTTATTCAAAAAGGTCCTCCTTAAGCATGACAATTACTTCTCTAATAATAATCTGCTTGAATATGTCACTAAATCTTTCTCTGGTAATACTAGAAAAAGTAGTCTTGGTCTTCTTTATTTTTTGGGGACTGATAAAGATATCTAAATTCTCAAAAGAGACCCAATTTGTTCTCACCACCTCCTAAAAGTCTTGGCTTTTAAACCAGGATTAAAGAAATCAGAATGGTCTTCTAAACCTTACTGATTATTCTCTAGAGGAAAGAAGTAAAAGGGCATGGTTAGAACTAATCCTAGCTAGATTCTCCATTTCAAAAAGGCCATTTATGCCTAAACAACATGATAAACCATTAATCTATCTAATATTTTAAAAATACACTCATTATCAGCTCTTCTATTCCACCATGTAAAAAGATTGCCTTTAAAATTGATGTCAAAATGTTCACAAGAGTTAACACAAAATGCAAAATCCTTATATTCTTGAGGATATAAAAGAAGACCAATAATTTTTTATTCATCACTCAGAATGACATTAAAATAACCTTCCACCAGATAAGGTAGCCTCATATTCATACTGAGATTATAAATATCATCCCATAGGCTAATCCTCTTATGTTCATGACACTTTAAATACACCATATTAGTGATTAAAGACTGACTAGACTCCTAAAAATTCAACTATAATGAGAGTTGTTGATCTAAATCTGATCTGACCAACTTGTACATTTGACTATTTTCTCCAAGGTACTTGAGTTCATTCACAATAGATGTGAATTGAGTGTGCATGTCCTGAATGGATTCACCTTCACTCATTTGACTAGCTCATACTAAGCAGTAAGCATATCAATCTTTGAATGCTTCACTTGACTAGTTCCCTTATGAGCATTTTGTAAAGCTTTCTATATCTCCTTGGTAGATTCACAAGTGGAGATCTAGGTGTACTCATCAGGTCCTATCTCATAGATAAGGATTTTCTTTACTTTGTAATTCTTCTTAATTCTCTTTCAATCAGCCTTAGTGTAATCCTTTCTACTTTTAGGAATAGGTGGTAAGGTATCTCCTTCTTTATCTTCTTCCATTAGAACATAGGGACCATAACATATAACATCTCACAACTCACTATCCTCTGCCATGATTAAATCATACCTCTGAGTCTTTCACCAACTATAAAATTGCCCGTTGAACCTTGGAGGTCGAGTAGTTGACTGTCCTTTGTCAAGACTAGGTAGAACTTCCATCTTGAACAGGATCCTTCCTAGGTGTTAACCTTATAGGAAGAACTGCTCTGATACCAATTGATGGTTTATAATAGTCCACTACTGCAACACAAACTTGATTCGGTACCAGGTCCATATACCAGAATATAAAAAAAAGGTATAGACTTAAATAGAAATTTGTAGAAAAGTAAAGACACTGGATTTTTAAGTGGAAACTCCTTACTCAAGGGAGAAAATTCATGACCTATCCCAGTAGGATTTCACCAAAAATCTCTACTAAAAACTCTGAGCAACCTTCAACTATTAGAACCAAGGAATTAACCTCCTCATTCCTACAACTTTGCAATAACCTTATTGCATCACACCCTCATAATACATTTACTGTGAGCTCTCTATTAGCTACCTCTAGCCACACAAAAACACCTCAAATCTGAACATAAAAACTTAACAAGCTACTCACTGAGATCTCTAAAGTGAGATGTGAGTTTACAATTGTAAGATCAAAATAAAACATCAGACAATGAAGAAATAATAAATCATATATCACTATGAGCAAAAGAGTTTCTAAAATGTTGAGTCTTGTAATATCAGGTGAAACCCTTGCTTTTGAAAATTCCTTTTGATTTTACGTAAAAGTTTGCCTTTTCTCTTTGTGGATGATGTGTAAATATGTTGAGCATTGGGAGAGAAGCTTCCTCATTGGATGCTGAAGAAGTTGACAATTTAAATACTTGCCCACAAACTCTATAATGTATTTCTTCATCCCACACAACAAATAATGTTTCTTCAAGTCATGGTATATTTTAGCTACTATTGGATGTATAGAATACCTCGAACAATAAGCCTCATCTAGGATTAGTATAATCCAACCACTAACTATCGACACACAAACATGACCATCAATCCTCAAAACACCCTCAGAATCAAGAGATGTCATCCTCACCACACCACTCAACACATTATCATGAAGCAATCTCAACTTCTCATCATCAAACTGTCGAGCTTGAATCTACTCCATCAATGAGGATCTAACCTCAAAATATGCCAAAACACACCTAGGTGCTGAAATATCAAGTTGAACCAACTATTTAGCCAAGGACTAAACGTCTAAGGCTAAAGGTTGATTCTCTTCTAAAAAGATAAGCCAAATTCCCTATACTCTCCACCTTCCAACTCAAGACATCCGCTACCATATTAGCTTTTCTCAGATAATAAAGAATAGTGAGATCATAATGCTTAAGGAACTTTAACCATCTATGTTGTCTGATATTAAAATCTCATTGAGTGAAGAAGTACTAAAGGCTATGATGATAGGATAAAATCTAACAATGTACCCCATACAAATAGTGACACGCAACTTCAGCACAAACGCATCTGCGGCTAACTCCAAATCATTAGTAGGGTAGTTTATTTCATGTACTTTTAACTATCTAGAAGCATAAGCTATCACCTTTACCTTCTATATCAACACACAACCCAAGCTAACTTTTGAAGCATCATATAACACAGTGAAACCCACGCCCAACTCAGGTAAATTCAAGATAGGAGTCAATGTTAACAAGTTCTTGAGCTTTTAAATGCTACTCTCACAATAATTTGACCACTAGAAAACAATCTTTTTTTGAGTCAAGTTAGTCAAAGGAGCCGTAATGGAAGAGAAACCCTGCACAAACCATCAATAATGGCCTTCTAACCCAACAAAACTCTAAATCTCTATAGGAGAATTAAGATAAAAATCAAAATACAAATATTGTTTCATCTCTAAACACAATATCAAAATATGAAATTAACAACCACACTTAGATATTCATTAGAAAACAAAGAATTGAAGAAAAGAGTAAAGAATTGCTCATTAAGGTGCTTCCAATGTTCTCTTCCAAGATGTTGGTTGAAGAACCCTTTTCAATCAAGACAAGCATACAAAAGAAAGATCAAATTTATCAAAAAGAATGAAAATCTATGAGGTACTAAAGTTTCTTCCCTAAAACGGTTACTTAATCTCAATTATAAACCCTAAAATATCTATTTATACTTCAAAAATTGGGCCACAAAAATCATACAAAAATGACCCTTACACTTATTATGCAGTCGCACATCCACCACATTATCGGATGTGTGGTCCACTTATAGAAGGCACACATGACCCTCCTTCTTTAGTTGTCTATTTGATTTGTATGGGGTCATGTGCGGCTGCACATCATAATATGCAGTTTGCACATCCAATTTCTTAAATCTAATACTCAGCTTTAATTTTTCCTCTTTGTGTACTCCACATAGAGCATTGTGCAGCCATAAATTATCATATGCAGCCCGCACACTACTTCATTCCATCTGTGTCTTTTAACTCTTTGGGATTGATTCCCATCCTTATTTTCTTGGCTTCTTTTGGCTCAATATCCCTAATTCTCATATCAACTCTTGAATATTGTAATGCCTCCAAAATATGTATCTTGTTTTAGTGGTCTTTCATGTAGTTTTGAGCTTAGCAATGTAGTTGTTTGACTTTGATAAGGATTTGGAATTATTTTGGAAAAGTTCAGTGTTTTGGTGGGGGTTAATGATGTTACAAATTGATAGTGCATCACATTTTAGGGTCCCATGAGTTGGGACCTATTCCACATCTAAGAAAAAGTCTCATAGGACAACATTTTTTAGCCTAGCACGCTAGGAGGCACTCCATGAGGTAGTAGAATTGTGCCCAGCCTTGTCCCTTGAGGGTTGGCTAGTGTGTTGACTTGTACACCATGTCTGGCCTCCTAGACAAGAAATATTTCTTTTTCATCCATGTTAAATAGGATTTTTTTGGTCTTTTACCCACATATAATCCGTCATAGTACAATTTTAAACCCATATAATGTCTCAGACTTAGAAAAAAATTGTTTTCTTTCCCCTCTCTTCCTCTCAAACTCTAAGAAATCAAAAGTCATATGAAAGGTGAAGCTTAAGGGTTCTAAGCCAAATCATTCAAGTTTTTCCTTGAGGATTATCATCCTTCTTAGGTATGTAAGAACCTAGTGAGAAATAGCCTTTCATCCTTATACCATGATTTCAATATTATGCTAAATAGAAGTTCAAAGTTAGGGTTTTAACCCCAAGTTAATAAGTTTCTTATTTTAAATTCTTGGGTTGATTCTATTCATGTTTGACCTGGAAAAGCTATAGCAATGTATAAAATTTAAAATCTTTTTCTTAACCTTTGATATCTTAGTATGTGTTTGAATTAATTATGTATAAAAGAAGTTTACTTTGTACTTCTCTTCAAAATTTAAGATATAATATTTATGGATTTCCTGGTATATATGTCACAGAGCATGTTTAAAGAAAGTTTAACCATTTTAAAGTTCAAAGGTTGAGTATATACTTATAGAAGAAGTTATTTTGAGCAAAGTCTCATAGCATGCTTTAAGATAGATTTCACATGATAAGTTTTATAAGCATGTATGATAAATATAAAGATAGTTTTAAGAGGATTATTTAGCACCAAGAGGACATGGGTTCAGAGAACATGTCCCATAACTACGTTGCCATTGTAGTAACAAGGATAGCACCTCAAGTCAGGTGACTCCTCTTAGCCCATGGGGCTAATTAGTGAATCCATAGATAGATAGATAGATAGATAGATAGATAGATAGATAGATAGATAGATAAGCTATATACCCTGGCAAGGTTTAGAGCAGCCCTTCAAACTGGGTCAGACGGTGGACATCATGAGTTCACATGATGTATGTCAGTTGTAAGAAATTCCCCATTTAAACAACTTTACATTATTTTATAATTTGAATTGATTTGATTATTTATAATGATAGAGATATGATAACTTTTCAAATATGTAACTTTAGATACATTTAGCTTTGAGTTAAAGATATTATTTTATATTATTAGTTATGAAGATTTATTTTGAAGGATTTTTCCTCATGCTTCAGCTTTGCTCCCTTTTATTTTTAGTCATTATTTGTATATTAATCTTTCTCAATTTTAAAGCCTTCTAGATATGTTGTATTTATCCTTCTTAGTCATTATGTTACATACCAATACATTCCAATGTACTAACCACTTCCTTTTGCACTATATCTTTTCATGATATAGATTTTGTGGCCCAGACTCATGCTCACTGCTAGATGCACCAGTAGCTCTTACATCATGTTGTTGGTGAGTCCTATTTGCATCCATAGGACCTAGTTTCAGTTTATTTCTATTTCCTAGAGAGGTTTAGAAAGTTCTTTATGTAAAGGTATCAAGGGGCCTTTTCCCGGTAACTTTCTTTTTCAGTATTACAAGCTTCATCAGACAATAATATGTAGTAATTGATAGTCTTTCAAATGTTTTCAATTTATAATCTATCAATATTGTCTCTTTCAAGATAGTTTCCTATGTTTATTACGTATCGTAGCTTCTACTTCAGTTGTGATATTTATATTGTTCTATAGATATGCTATACTATGGGTTTGCTTGGTACCACTTATGGTTCTGAGTGCTGCTCACACCCAGGGTGTAGACTTGGGTCATCACAAACTTGGTATCGGAGTATTAGTTTCAAGTGTCCTAGGATATCTATGAAGCCGTATCCAGTAGAGTCCTTATAGGTGTAAAGCGCACCACATTTATAATAAGAAGGCTACAGGTGTTAGGAAATATTACTCTACTTTCATGCTCTAGTTCATAAGATAGAGTTTAATTCTATCTATCTCTTTTAACGCGTACTTTATATGTGTTTCAGATTATACCTCTAAAGAGAACCATCATTCAAAGAGCTACTACAGGTGTTGGGGTCAATACTACTGCCATACCCATAGCTCACACTATGTAGACTAGAAATAGGGATGTTCTTCTAGTCAGACTGCTAACACTGCGATTCCACCAGTGCTTAATAGTCCATAAAGGGTTCTAGTTCACTTGTTGTTCAGCCACCCTATGTTGATGTAACTAATGCTCAAGTTAGAAAATACTATTAAAAAGCTCATGCAGCTAGTGACAGCCTAGTCCAGCAGTTAGGGTGTAGCCCCTACTACTTCCAGTTTCCAAGGTCCTTTTAACACCTCCAGGATTTGTGAATTTCTCAAAATGAATCCTCTAGAATTTACTAGGTCCAGGACTGATGAGGACCCTTAAAATTTTACTAATGAGATTCATAAGATTCTCTGCATGATGCATGTTACTAAAATTGATAGGGTTGAGCTTGATGCCTATTAGTTGAAGTATGTGGCAACTTTATTGTATGATCAATGGGAAGAGACCCATGGTAAGCATGTTGAACCTGTTTTATGGAAGGACTTCATGGATGCAATCCTCAACCATTTCTTTCCTTTTGAGTTAAGGTAAGATAAGTCCAATGAGTTCATAAATCTAAAGCAAGGAACTATAAGTATAAAGGAGTACAACCTTAAGTTCACCCCGTTATCACACTATGCTCCAGAGATAGTATCTGACATAAGGGCTAGAATGAGGAAATTATGTCAGGAACTTCTAACCTTGTGAATAAGGAGCATAAGGAAGCTATACTAATCAATGATATGGACATCTCCAGGATGATGGTCTATTCTTAACAAATTGAGAAAACAAAGTTGAAGGAAAAGGAAGAGAATCAGAGTAAGAGGACTAGGTCAGCCAACTATGAGACCAACTAGCAGAGGATTAAGATTGGGAACTAGTCATTCTTTCATAAGAGGTCATCTAGACAAGCTCTGTCATTAGCTAGTGTACTAACACCTTGGCCTAGGTATGATCATAAATCTAAAACACTAGGCTCTAAGTCTTAAGGCAGTAATACATGAGGGTTAACAGCTTATTCTACCTTTAAAAAATATGGTAAGAATAACCCTAATGAGTGTCTTTGTGGTAGGAAAGGTTATTACAAGTATGGTTAAGTGAGTTATATCTTAAAGACTTCACTTTACAAGGTAGGGGAAGAAGGAAAATAGAGATTAGTCTACTATATCATATGCCCCAGCAGGCCATGTTGCTCAGAAAGGTACTACTTTAAGTGTAGGTGGTGGTTAGAATTGTTTTTATGCCTTGTCTAGTCATCAAGATCAATAGAGTGACCCATATATTACTGGTATGTTAAAAGTATTCTCCCTTGATGTTTATGCTTTGTTTGACAATAGAGCCACTTTGTCATTTGTCACTTCGTATATTACTGTGAAGTTTGGAACAAGTCCCAAATAGCTCTTAGGCCCCTTCTCTATTTCTACCCCAGTTGGTGAGTCTATCACAGTTAGATGAGTTTAAAGGAATTACACTGTGTTAGTCCTTCATAGAGATACCACAGTTGATTTACTTAAGTTAGATATGGTAGGTTTTGATGTCATTCTAGGCATGGACTGGTTGTATTCTTGTTATGCCTCAATTGATTGTAAAACCCAAAATTATGTAATTCGAATTTCCTAATGAGCCTGTCATAAAGTGGAAAGGGTATTCCTATTGTGCCTAAGGGTCATTTCATTTCTCATCTTAAGTATAGAAAGATGGTCACAAAGAGGTGTATTTACCATCTAGTTTGAGTCAAGGACTCTAGTGCCGAAGCCCTATCTCTTCAGACAGTCCTTATTGTTAATGAGTTTTCAAAAGTTGTTGTTGATGAACTTATCAAAGTCCCTCTTGATAGGCAGATAGACTTTGGTATAGACATTCTTCCTGATACATACCCTATCTCTATTTCACCATATATCATGGCTCCAACTAAGTTGAGCGAGTTAAAAGACCTTTTTGGTAAGGGATTTACTAAACCAAGTGTCTCTCTATGGGGTGCCCCAGTCCTCACAGTATGTAAGAAAGATAGTTCCCTTAGAATGTTCTTGATTATCTCTAGTTGAATAAGGTCACCATTAAGAACAAGTATCCCATCCCAAGAATCGATAACCTGTTCGATCAACTTCAGGGTGCGACCTATTTTTCTAAGATTGATCTAAGATCCAATTACCATTAATTAAAGGTCAGAGAATGTGACATTCCTAAGACAACTTTCCATACTTGGTATGGCCACTTTGAATTTCTTGTTATATTTTTTGGTCTAACCAATGCTTCTTAAGCCTTTATAGATCTCATGAATAGAGTGTTGAAGCAGTACCTCAATATGTTTGTAATTGTCTTTATTGATGATATTCTTATTTACTCTCATAGTGAGAAGGAGCATGCTAATCATCTTATAATTATGCGAAACACTTAAGTAGCATGAGTTGTATACAAAATTTTCTAAGTGTGAATTCTAGTTGAAATCTGTAGCACTTTTTAGCCATATTATGTCTAATGAGGGTATCCAGGTAGATTCCCAAAAGATTGAGGCTGTGAAGAATTAGCCTAGACCTACTACCCTAATAAATATCAGGAGTTTCTTGGGCTTGGAAGGTTATAATAGGAGATTTGAAGAGGGTTTTTCATCTACTGGTGCCCCATTGACCAAGTTAACTCAATAGAAAACAAAATTTTAGTAGTTTGAAGTTTGTGAGAAGAGATTTTAGGAGTTGAAAACTCGATTGATTACTTCTCCAATGTTGCCCCACCAGAGGGTATGGATAGGTTTGTTGTCTACTGTGATGCCTTGAGGATCATTGTTGGTTGTGTATTGATGCAAAATGGTAAGGTCATATCCTACGCTTCTAGATAGCTTAAGATCCATGAAAAAAACTGCCCAACTCATGATCTTGATTTGGCATTAGTTCTGTTTTCTTTGAAAATATGGTGCCATTACCTTTATGGTATTCATGTTGATGTTTTTATAGATCATAAGAGTCTTCAGTACATTTTCAGTAAGAGGGAGTAGAACCTTAGGTAGAGGAGATGGCTTGAATTACTTAAAGACTGTGATATGAGCTTGCTTTATCATCTGGAGAAAGAAAATGTAATTGTTGATGCACTTATCAGGTTGTCTATAGAAAGTATTGCTCATGTTAAGGAAAGGAAGAAGGAACTTGCATAGGATATCCATCAACTTGCATGTTTAGCAGTTCTTCTTGAAGACTCTACGGATGGTGGTGTGATAGTTCAGAATGGGTCAGAGTCATCCTTGGTTATTGAAGTTAATGAGAAGTAATATAGTGATCCTTATTTTTTCCAATTGAAAGAAAAAATCATAAAGTAGAAGGTCATGGATTTTGAACTAGGGGGATATGGATTCTTGAGATACCAAGGTAGGTTATGTGTTCCAGACAATGATGGTCTTAGAGGAAGGATTATGGTAGAAGTTCACAGTTCTATATATTCTATCCATATGGGCTCTACCATGATGTTACATGACATGAGAGAAGTCTATTGGTGGAATAGTATGAAAAGAAGCATTGCAGATTTCATGGCTAAGTGTCCCAACTATCAACAATCCAAGGTTGAGCACCAAAGGCCTTGTGGTAAGGCTTAAGATAAGAACATTCCCAAATAGAAATGGGAGATGATAAATATGAACTTCATTAGAGGTTTGTTGTGAATGTATCTTCAGCATGATTCAATTTGAATAATTGTGGATCAAATGACTAAATCAGCTCACTTTTCCCCGTCAAGACAATTGACTCAATAGAAGATTATGCTAGATTGTATATTTGAGAGTTAGTCAGACTTCATGGGGTTCCTTTTTCCATTATTTCTGATAGGATCTCAATTCACAGTTCACTTTTAAAAGTCACTTCAGAGGGGTTTAGGTACAAAGGTGAAACTTAGTATCACTTTCCATCTGCAGATCGATGGGGCTAGACTCTTAAGGATATATTGAAGGCTTGCATTATTGACTTTAAAGATAATTAGGATGACCACACCTACCTCTTATTGAGTTTACATATAATAATAATTACAACTTTAGCATACAGATGGAACTGTTTGAGGCTCTTTACAGGTAGAGATGTAGGTCTTCTATTGGTTGGTTCGAGGTGGGTGAAGCTGTGTTGATAGGGCCAGACATAGTTCATCAAGTTAAGGAAAAAATGATTGGGTCTTTTTAAAGGTTTCACCCATGAAGGGTAACATGCATTTTGTTAAGAAAGGGAAAGTTAGTCCCCAACTCATTATCCCTTACTGCATTGTGAATAGGATAGGAAAAGTAGCGTATGAGTTGGAGCTACCCATGAAGTTGGTATCTATGTATCTCGTACTTCATGTATCTATGCTAAAAAATTGTGTTAGTTATCCTTCACTCACTTTTACCTTCGAAAGTGTTGGGGTGAAAGGCAACTTATTATATGAAGAAGTTTCGATTGAGATTCTAGATTGTCAGGTCCAAAAGTTCAGAACTAAGAAGGTAGCGCCAATTAAATTCTTGTGGAGGAATCAGTCGATTGAAGGAGCTAAATGGGAAGAAGAAGAAGATATGAAGGCTAGTTACCCACACCTATTATGTCCTCCAGATGATAGTGTTTAAGGTAATAGTCCTCCCCCTAGAGTAACTCTTAGAAACTCTTACTCATGTTTGACGTGCTATAGTTTCTGCGCTTATCCTCATGCTCATGTACTCCCTAGTTGAGTCTCATGGCCTTGTTTTGATATAGTCCAATTTATATTAGTAAGTATAGTTGTGGTAGCTCGAAGGAAACATTGATGTATTCCATTCGTATGATCATTCTTGCTTTAAGCTTCATTCGAGGATGAATGATCCCAAGAGAGAGATATTGTAACACCTCCAAAAATAATATCATGTTCAAGTGGTCTTCATGCACTTTTGAGCATATAAATTAAGTTATTTGACCTTTACAAGGATTTGAAATCATTTGGGAAGAGTTTTGATGTTTAGGTAGGAGTTTACGACATTATAAATTGATTGTGTGTCACGTTTTAGGGTCCCACACATTGGGACCCACTTCATGTTTGAGAAAAGTACTGGACGACAAATTTTCATAGCCTATCATGCTGGAAGGCATACCACGAGGTGGTAAAACCGCACCCAGCATTGTGCCATGAGGGTTGGCTGGCGTGTTGATTTATGCGCCACATCTAGCCCTCCAAAACTCAAAATATTTCTTTTTCCTCCTTGTTAAATAGAGGTGTTTTGGTCTCTTACCCTCATATCACCCCCATAGAACTATTTTAATCCCTTATACATCAAAGACTTAGAAAAATTAATCATTCTTTCTCCTCTCTTTCGCTCAAACTCTAAGAAAGTAAAAGTCTTCTCCAAGGTCAAGTGGTTCCAAGCCAAATCATTCAAGTGTTTCATTGAGGATTATCATCATTCTCAGGTATGTAAGAACTCAGTGAGGAAAACTCATTCATCCTCACAACATGATTTCAAAGTTATTATAAATAGAAGTTCAAAGTTAGGGTTTTAACCCTATGTCTACAAGTTTCTTATTTTAAATTCTTTGGTTAATTTTATTTGTGTTTAATCTTGAAAAGATATAGCAAGATATGAAATTTGAAATCTTTCTTAACATTTGATATCTTAGTATGTGTTTGAATGAGCTATGCATAAAAGAAGTTTACTTTGTACTTTTCATCAAAAATCTAGATATGGTCTTTATGGAATTTGTAGGTATTTATGTCACAATGCATGTTTAAAGAAAGTTTAGTCATTATAAGGTTCAAAGGTTGAATCATTTTAGAGCAGCCCTTCCAACGGGGTTAGACATTGGACATCATTGGATCACATGAGGTACGTCGGTTGGAAGAAACTCGCCATTTAAAGAACTCTTATTATTTATAGTTTGAATTGATTTGATCATTTATACAGATAGAGATATGATGAATTTTCTGTTATTTTTTATTTTATACTTGTAGATACATTTCAGTTTTGAGTTAAAGATATCATTTTATATTATCTGTTATGAAGATTTATTTTGAAGGATTATACCTCATGCTTCAGCTTTGATTCGTTTTATTTCTATTCATTGTTTGTATATTGGTCTTGTTCAGTTTAAATCCTTCTAGATATTTTATATTTATCCTATTTAGTCCTTATCTTACTTACCAATACATTCCAATATATTGCTCACTCCTTTTTGTGCTACATCTTTTCATGATGTAGATTCTAGTGCCCAGACTCAATCTCGCTTCTAGATGCTCTGGTAGTTCCTACATCCTACTGTTAGTGAGTCTCTTTGCATTCATTGTTTTATTTCTATTCATTGATTGTATATTGGTCTTGTTCAGTTTAAATCCTTCTAGATATTTTATATTTATCCTATTTAGTCCTTATCTTACTTACCAATACATTCCAATATATTGCTCACTCCTTTTTGTGCTACATCTTTTCATGATGTAGATTCTAGTGCCCAGACTCAAGCTCGCTTCTAGATGCTCTAGTAGTTCCTACATCCTACTGTTAGTGAGTCTCTTTGCATCCAAAGGCCCTAGTTTTAGTTCATTTCTATTTCATAGAGAGATTTAGACAGTTGTTTATTTATGTCACGACCCAAATGGTCATGAGTGCCACCCACACTAACCGTCTAGTAGGAGAACCATCTAACCCAAACCTTAATCCAAACACTTAGCCATTTTAAGATAGAGATATTAACTAATTAATAACCAAATGATATAATCTCAAAAAATCAATAACAATAAGAATGTATAATAAAACAACTACCTATTATAAATTCCCAAGGACCAGAAAGTCATCGTAAAAGAACATTATACCCAAAACCAAAGCCTAAGATAAATATCCAAAAATAAAATAAACAAGTGTATCACTATCTGAAATAATGAACATGATCAAATGAGATGATCCAATGGCTTCCTGAAGGTAGATGTTCACCCTTGGATCAAAAAACTGCTAGTCAAATGCTATATCTGAAGTCTCGTCTCAATCATTGGAACACTATCTACCCTCAACAAAGAAGAGCACAGGTAGTATCAGTACAAACACTATGTACTCGTAGGTATCATCAGCTAAACAAACTCAGACCCACACTTAAACATAAATCAAACATGAGTATGTTAGCAATCAACACATAATAAGTAATTTCAATTAGTAAATACTAGTCCACATATAATCACTTAGCCAACTCATAACTCAACTAGATCATCCTTCATACACATAAATTCAACAACAAAAGGGGGGGTATATGGTTCCTCTACGTACAATAGGTGTAAATACATCAACCTATTATCACTAATCCATCTCACAAGATTAGACTTATGCTACCTCAATTTTAATGCAACATGTGATGAAATGCAAATGAACAATCGAATGACTACGAACATAAAACAATGCATCAAAACCATCATAACCTTATCTCAATCTGTACATATATACTAAGGCAACTTATCTTCCCAATGGTCATGACCTGCATGGGACCAGCTCTGTCTATGTATTATACTAGCGAGGTACCCGACCCTCTGAATATAAGTAACATGTACTAGCATGGTACCCAACCCTCCGAATATCATAATGTATGAATGTCCTTCAAATGTTAACCAGGATATAATGCAGTGCACCAAATATGTAAGTACATACTTTGTCTAGACACTTAGTCAAATTCAAGTTCATCATTTCATATATACAACCCATATCTACTAACTCATAGAATCATAAGTATGCCCGAAGGCCAATTCACAAACACAAAACTTATGAATAGTCATGGAATCCAAATCAAGTCTATAACTACAATTCAAACCATAACCTACCTCAAACACAAGTCCAAAATGCACTAATCCACTAAAGCTTTGCCATTTCTTGCAAATTTGGAAATCAACATTGGAAATCACCCAAACTAGGGGAAAATTGCCTCAGACAAAGCCTTAGGTTGAAAATTTGGGGTTTTGGGAGAAATAATGCTCAAACTCAGAAATCAGGCATTTAGACTGTCGATGATCACTGCAGCAGACACCTACCAACAATAGTGGTCCTGCTATAGTGAGAAAGTGCATGGTACAGTAGTCTCAAGTAAATCCTCACTGACCTCTATAATAGTCAGCTACCTGCTACAGCTGTCTCACTGTAGCGAGAAGCTACCTGCTGCGTCAGTCCAAAGAAATCCCCGTCACCTGCTACAGTGGTTGGCCAACTACTATAATGGATCGGCTACAGCGAAAGAGGTCCTGCTGCAGCTGCCACATGTATTTTTTGGGGGAAGGTCCCAAAACTCCTTCATTTTACAACATTCCCTTGTTTTTTCGATAATGCAGAAACACTCTATCACGAAAAATGCAATAACTGGAGTTCTACAAACTTGAATACCATTGTAAAAGTATCTATGGACCACTAAACCTCTTATCTAACATGTCACACCTATAAAACCATTCTACAAACCACTACGAGACACAACCATTCTCTACACCACACAACACTAGTTTTTGTATGAACTCACCCTAGCCTAAGATTTTCACAACTCTCATCCTAAGAAAACTCTACCCGGGCTCTTACACGCAAACAACATTATAACAATGGAATGGGTCGTTGCATCTAATACCAATTAAACAATCATTTGACCCTGAATGATATTTAGAAGAAAAGAGGAAAAATAAGAAAAATTTACCTAAATCAGTGAACAACTGCGGATACCTCTTATGTATGTCCACTTCAGTCTCACTAGTGGCATTATCAATAGGAAAGCTTCTCCACTAGACATTCATTGACAAAATTTATTTGGTTCTCAACTTCTGAACATCCCTATTAAGAATATCAATAGTATCCTCTTCATAAGAGAATTTCTCATCAAGCAACATTGAATCCCAATGGATAATATAATCACCATCCCCTAATACTTCTTGAGTATCGATACATGAAACATGGGGTGGACTCCTGAAAAACTCGAAAGTAGAGCCAACCTCTAAGCCACCAGCCTTACACCCTTCAAGATCTTAAATAGTCCAATGTAACTTGGGCTAAGCTTACCCTTCTTCCCAAATTTCATCACACCCTTCATGGGAAAAACCTTGAGCAACACTTACTCACCTTCCATCAAATGCGTAGCTCGCACCTTCCTATCCGTATTCTCCTTCTGTCGGCTTTGAGCCACCACAAGTTTCTCTTGTATAATCTAACTTTATCCATCTGCTACTTCAATAAATTAGTGCCCCAATTCTCACCTCAAAGGAATTAAACTACCCAATGATATATCTACACTTCTCCTATATAAAGCCTTAAAAGGAGTCATGTCGATACTTGAGTGATAACTGTTGCTATGTATAAACTTGGAGAAAGGTAAGAACTGGTCCTATTGACTACCAAAACCATGACACAATGGATAAACACTTCTCCTATGTATAAACATTGAATCCCAATAGATAATATAATCACCATCCCATGATACTTCTTGAGTATTGATACATGAAACATAGGGTGGACTCCGGAAAAACTCAAAGGTAGAGCCAACCTCTAAGACACCAGCCTTACACCCTTCAAGATCTTAAATGGTCCAATGTACCTTGGGCTAAGCTTACCCTTCTTCCCAAATTGCATCACACCATTCATGGGAAAAACCTTGAGCAACACTTACTCACCTTTCACGCACCGAATCCCATCGGAACGGACTGGCACCCGAAGCCGATGTGGCCCGAGAGAACCAATCTTTGCTCTTGAACCCTCGTATACATATCCTTGTATGAATCTTATTACCCCATGCAAATACATGAATATGGAAACATATGCCATATATAGATATAAATAAAACGTGACCGTTGGGGCCATCGAGTCAAAACTGACATTTATATTTTACTTCATAACCCACACATGTCTACAAAAGCCTCTAACAGATACATTTACAAGACCATCTAACAGTTGGGACAAGTCCCCGCTTTATACAACATTTACAACATCAACACAACTGACTCAAAAAGTCCCAAAGCAACTGGGGCGCACCAAAGATCCGGTATCAACTGTCAACCTACAGTGGAAGTCTACTAGTGCCTACACCTGCAACATGTAAGGTAATTCCCCGAGGGGGTCAGTACGAAGAATGTACTGAGTATGCAAGGCTCATAAGAAATTCATCTTACATAATAACCACAACAATGGAATCAATATAAGAGAAATAGAAATGTGAATAAACACACTTTCTGTATGTGGGGAACCATGCATTTTACGTACTTTACTCCTTTTATCTTCATATTTTACTCATATTTACTATTCTACCCATGTTAGGCTGTTCTGTCGCCCCTGGGATGAGGTTAACCCATGCTAGGTACTTTGACCCCTGGGATGTTATATTAACCCATGCTAGGCTTTCGTGTCGCCCCTGGGATGAGGTTAACCCATGCTAGGTACTTTGACCCCTGGGATGTTATATTAACCCATGCTAGGCTTTCGTGTCGCCCCTGGGATATTACTAACCCATGCTAGGTACTTTGACCCCTGGGATGTTATATTAACCCATGCTAGGCTTTTCTGTAGCCCCTGGGATATAATTATGATAACCCTAGCTAGGCTTTTATATCGCCCCTGGGATGTATCGGGATCGAACCATGCTAGGCATTTTAACCCCTGGGATACCACCCGTGAATACTCATCAATTATATCTCTTGTTATTCTTAATTCCGCTCTAAGAATGATACATTGAGGATCATGACATAATTGGAATCACACATATATATATATTACTTCACACTTGTACTTCATGAGATTGACATCTTCACTTATGAGAAATAGATATATTAACTTGCACATCACTTCTCTTATTACTCTTATGAGATCTTATGAGATTGGTACTTTTACTTATGAAAGATTGGTATAAAGATAATCATCACATTATAGGACTTTGGAACATGACATGATTGGAACATGCTATTCAAACTAAACTCATTACTCTCGTTGAGATAGTTCTTTTAGAAATTACAACGTCATGGCATCTTTGTAACTTCAATCAATGAATAAGAGATAAGTGAATCATAATTCATCTAAGAATAGGGCACATATGAATAACAATATACGTCACCCTGAATTGATATACTTCAAGCCCCTCGGAATTGAAACAAGTCAAATGTCAAAAAGAACAATATCTTGTAGAAGGATACGGAAAGAGTAACCTTACATACCTTATATTCTTAATACGAATACACAATCTTAGATGCGTATACAATAGTCCCGCTCCTTCTTTATGTATCACTCTACAACACAAATACATAACGAAATTCACATTAACCACCAACTACCTTACAAATGAATATAACGTCAATGAGGTACATATTTGCCTTTAAACATGCCATTTCCCCTTGACAAAACCATTGATGAAATTATTATTCCAAAAATCCCACAATATTCCCAACATTGACCAATACATGACAATCAATACATTTCACCACAACACTTCTCCTTTACACTTTCTTATCCATATTACATCACACATAATCCATCAAATCACCTTAATACACCTCATAGCATATATCGGCCAAAATTCCACAATTTACACTTTTAGAAAAATAACAAGTGTAATAACAAAATTACACCATACATGTTCATATTTTATCCATACCATGCTCTTTCATCAAAGGTACAAGTCATAATTCAAGCTTGAACCTCATGGATCACAAATCTTATATAAAAACACAAAGTACCATGTCCACCATTTCCAAGCATAACCAACATGATATACATAATCTCCCATGCATATAATATGTTAAACCATAATAATAAACACTTACCCAAGCTTGAATAGTGATGATCTTCTCCAAAAGTTGACTTAGGGTTTTGAGGGCTAAAGGGGTTCTCTTTAAATGTTTTAGAAAAACATAGAAATACATGTGTGTTTGTAATGGATAAAAATCATATTTTTACCCCTTTATATAGGCCCTCAATTTCCATCCTTAGCCACTCTTTGGCATTAAATGTTGGGTCTAGAAGGTCAAATGAAAGAATGGGTCATTTGACCCATTTGGGCCATGCATTTTATTCCATTTTTGGGCCTCAATTTGGGCCCAATAACACATTTCCACTTAGCCCACAAATATTCATGCATAATCCATCATATATCGCGTGTTTAAATAATTCCATAATGTCATGACAATATTCCCTTACGAGATTCTCATTCGTCGTCTCAATCGCAAAAATAGAAATTCTAGTCGTCCATGGCTTCCTTGAACATTTATGATACCTACTTATGTTTCATGATTTGATCATGTAGGTGTATGTACGAGTGTATTGAAGTGTTTGAAGCTTTAACAATGCTCAAAGAACTCCAAAGAACCAAAAGAAACTATCCAAGAATCGTCGTAGAATTGCGTTACAAAATGAGTGCGAAAGGGAACATTTTTGGTGCCTTGCACCACTGCTGCAAAGCAAGGCAGTAGCGCAAGAAATCACTGCCCTCTGAATCAGGGGCTTGCGACACACCCCCTGAAACAGGGTAGTGGCGCAAGGTTTCATACCTTGCTGAATTTTTTCGGCCATTTCTTCAATACTTCCATATTGTCCAATACCTTATCCCAACACTTCAAAATACTTACTTAGTGATCTTAATCATCAAGTAAACATGACTCCAAGTCACCAAATGAGGTTAGAATGTGTACGGGGTATTACACAAATGCTCCACGAAATCACAAAACCCTTCCTATGAAAGTCTAATTGCATGTACGTGGCCACATTTCAATTTTCTCGTCGTTAGCATTACCAAATACATACTTATATCTCTCGACACGTAAGCAACCATTATTCAACATCAGCAAGTAGGGTTGGGAAGGTACGGGGTGTTACATCACCTTCCATGAAATGCATATCTCACACCTTCCTATCCGTATTCTCCTTCTGCCGCCTTTGAGCCACCCAAGCTTCTCTTGTATAATCTAACTTTATCCATCTGCTACTTCAATAAATTAGTACCCCAAGTCTCGCCTCAAAGGCATCAAACTACCTAATGAGATATCTACGCTTCTCCTATATAAAGCCTTAAAAGGAGTCATGTCGATACTTGAGTGATAACTGTTGCTATGTATAAACTTGCAAAAAGGTAAGAATTTGTCCTATTGACCACCAAAACCATGACACAATGTATAAACACTTCTCCTATATATAAACATTGAATCCCAATAGAAAATAGAATCACCATCCCATGATACTTCTTGAGTATCGATACATGAAACATGGGTTAGACTCCTGAAAAACTCAAACGTAGAGCCAACCTCTAAGCCACCAGCCTTACACCCTTCAAGATCTTAAATGGTCCAATGTACCATGGGCTAAGCTTACCTTTCTTCCTAAATTGCATCACACCCTTCATGGGCAAAACCTTGAGCAATACTTACTCACCTTACATGAAATGCATATCTCACACCTTCCTATCCGTATTCTCCTTCTGCCGGCTTTGAGCCACCCAAGCTTCTCTTGTATAATCTAACCTTATCCATCTGCTACCTCAATAAATTAGTGCCCCAAGTCTCACCTCAAAAGCATCAAACTACCCAATGATATATCTACACTTCTCCTATATAAAGCCTCAAAAGGAGTCATGTCGATACTTGAGTAATAACTGTTGCTATGTATAAACTTGAGAAAAGTAAGAACTCATCCTATTGACCACCAACACCATGACACATGCTCGAAGTATGTCTTTCAACACTTGGATTATCCACTCAGACTGCCCATTGGTCTAAGGATGAAAGGTTGTACTTAGATCCAGTTTAGTGCACAACTCTTCCTGAATTTTTTCCCAAAAGTTAGAGGTAAATTGTGTACCACTATCCAAAACAATAGAAACAGACACCCCATGCAGTCGTACGATTTTATTAACATGAATCTTGGCCAACTTGGCTGCATTTTAAAACACTACACTAGAATCAATTGTACATACTTGGTCATCTGATCCATAATCACCATATCGAATCCTATTTTCCCAAGTCTTGGGAAGACCAATAATGAAATCTATGGCTATCTTTTCCCACTTCCATTCAGGAATGGTCATTCTTTGAAGAGTATCACTAAGTTTCTAATGTTCATACTATACCTGCTGGAAATTCTGACAACTAGCCACAAAATCCATGATATCCCACTTCATTCGGCGCCACCAAAAGTGTTGCCTCAAATCATGGTACTTCTTGGTCACACTGTGATGTATGGAGTACCTTAAACTATATAACTCAGTAAGTATGGTCAGAATCAAATCATCCACATGGTGCATACAAATTTGTCCGCTAATCCTCAAAATACCTTCATCATCAAGAATGGGCTCATTGGCCTCACCTTGAAACACTTTGACGCAAATCTTACTCAACTTCAAAACTTCTAACTGTTTAGCTTTAATTTGGTCAAGAAAAGTAGACCACGCCTCACATTAGCTAACAGTTCTCCTCTCTCGGTCACCTGTAATCTCATAAAACCATTAGTTATGGTCTGAACCTCCCTAGCCAACTAATAAACACTCAAAGACACTCTATAAATGAATGTACACAGTCATTAGCAATTTATTTACCCAACTTAGAGTCGGGGTCAAATTCATGAGGAATAATATGGCTAGTGATTAAGAAAGTACAAAATAAAAGCAACTCGCTAAAATCCAAACAAAAGATACAAATATTTTGGGGGGGGGTTATAATTAAAAATGTAACACGGATAGAACCAATTAAATTATGAACAAGGTGATCAATGGCTTTCAAAAATGATGAAAGACAAGGGAAATGATATCGTGGAATCAATTCTATGAACGATCTGATGTGTTTAACTAATTACTATCAATTAATTACGGATTAGCAAATTATCCTTGGAACCTTAAGTATCCACCACTTCTTTTGATCGATTAACAAATATTTCTGGGCTAAATTCTGTCAAATATTAGCCTAGCATCAACACAACTAGTCCCAATCTATGGCTACACTAGGATTTGACTATGTCTAGTAACAAAATCCATTAGATAGGTCAAATGTCCCAAATCACACTAAATTAACCTTTTCCAATCTCAATTAGCTCTTTCAAGCATTAATTGAAGGAGATGGGCAATTCCCACTCTAATCTCCTCTTTCAAGCTAAACTAGAGAAGAAATCGATAAAGTATGAGATTAACTTGAAAAAGCAAAACCCATTTATAAATCAAGAGTAATCAATCAATACAAAAGCATAAGATAAAATCAAAACCCAAATCCAAAACATAAAGATTGCATTGTGTCCAACAACAATATTCAAGTAAGAATTTATCTACACCTAAATTTTCAATACAAAGCAAGTAAATGAAGGAAGGATTAAGAAATATACACTACAAAGCTTCCAAACCTTCACTCCAAGGGTGTTGATGGTGTTTCTTAGCCTCTACTCTTGAGAAAAATGCCAAAGATGGAGTTTCAGATCTGAAAAATCCCTTTTATAGCTCAAAAATCTTGTTTCAGGTAAGTACAAAAATACCACCGCATTGGTCATCTGCTTTCTCACCTGCCACCGCAGATAGCCACCTGCCCCCACAGGTCAAGGGCACATGTGGGCTTCCAGCTCACTGTTTTGGTTATCTGCGGCCTCATCTGTGTGGGCAGGTCCCCATCTACATGGGCGGGTGACCAATTTTCTATCCATGTATCATTCTAAGCCCCTTTCCTTCATTTTTGTGCTTCTTTTCATCAAAACTTTTTGTAGACCCAAAGCACCTGAGATGATCACCATTCAAAGTATAATTAGCCTCATATTATGAATTAGCAACACAAAAAATCATAAGAAAAGAGATACAAATAAGTTGCAAAACCGTCAGTTATCAACACCCCCAACTTAAAATTTTACATGTCCTCAACCAACACAAAATCAAAACTTAATAAGGCTATCACTTTAAGCTTAAAATCCAACATCAACTCTTTTACCTCATATTTTTCAATTAGGCATCATGATTATGACTTTGGTTGGTACTAATGATTAGTCAACAAGCATGTGAGTCTTATCCAAGCAACTTTCTCAAGATTAAAAACACTTTCAAGAATACAATGGAGTTTTTAAGAATGATCAAGTAACAACATCCAATTTTCAAGAAGTGACTCACAATCAATAGTCAATCAAACATGCTCCTTTGTCTCATTTTTGGAGTTTATAAACTTCACCAATCTAACTTAGTTTACATGCCCTTACAAGAAACAAAGTCCCAAAAAACACAATATTTATAACACTTCTACAAGGGAAAAATGCACAAACACTCATAATCAACAAAGAACTTCCAATGCAAACAAGTATCATACCATAGGCTTGCCCTTATTTTCAATCGCTACTAACTCAAAAGCATCGGTTGGAAATCTCGAAGGACTTTTTTTGAGATTATAATGTAGGCTTAGGGAAGGGTAGGATAAGCATTTAGGATAAAAATGGCTACCCCATCCTTGAACTCTACAAAACACAATACGATCCAAACTTTGATTATTTGCCTCTTCATTTCCATACAACACTAGTGTCCTTCCTTTTCATTCTAGTTCAGCCCCTTATTGACAACTTTCTTCTTTTCTTTTATTTTCTCATTTTCTTTTCTTTTCTCTTTTTCCTTATTCAATCTTCTTATTCAATCATTGCTTTGTTCTTAAGGCACTCACTTACAGAACCACAATGCATGATCACCTCTTTATAGTTCTACCATACCCCCAACTTAGGATTTTAGCCTCAAGTTGGCAATTTCAAGTTCAAGAAGGAGAGGGTTCAAAAGAGGGAATATTCATAAAGGTCCAAGGCTTGTAATGTCTTTGCCAAAGAAAGGATATTAAGCTCAAATGGGGTAACTATTGATAACATTTATGCAAGGGTAGGCTTTTACGGCTAAAGAGGTTTTCAAAAAATAATCACAAAGAAGGCCTAAGATCATTTCTCTAACCAAACACAATTAAGACTAGCATTGAAAGACCAACCGGGTAAGTTTTCGATGACACAAGTAAGCACAAGAATTATAGGACAAAAACTCACCGCACATGGCATGCAAACTATTCTAGAAGGATCGATTTCATTTCCTAAACAAGAACAAAAAGGAGTTATTTTCCACATTATCACCATCTAATGAGTAAAGATTCACAAAAAGAGTCAAAGTGTTGTCAAAAACATCATTCACTTCCATGCACTTATTTTTCACAAACAATTTTGGAAGGGGTATGCTCATTCCAACCTTTTACAATGTAAGACTAAATCTATTTGTACCAAACAAGTCACAATCCCACATTTTGAGTCCAATTAGCACAATAATGCCACGACTACTCAGACTTCACCATTGTAATTGGTTACTCAGACTTTACCTTGACAACAATCACAACCCCAATTCACAATGGCTATGGGTACTCATACTTCCCCTGCACAAATGACACCAACACCCAAAAACAACAATAACGACAATTTTTTGTTAAGAATGTCATCACTCAATCCATCATTTAGTAAAAGTTTTTTCCGACAACAACTACCAAAAATAAAAACTATAAGAAGCTAACATGATAAAGAAACTAATCTAGAAGTGAAAACAAGCAAACTGACTAATCCAATAAAATCAAATTTGTGCTCAAACCCGACAAGGGCACACAATATCCATAACCACAAAAAAATCATTCAACTTGAGCTACAATCAAAACACTTTTTAGAAGATTTGACAACTTGTAATTAAGTACACATAGTAGCAAGAACACTTCCTAATAGCAATTAACACATGAACAATGGAAGAAGGTAGAGAAAAGTACACTTAGGAATTTCATCAAACACATGGTGGGCATCATAAAGTAAACATCATTAAGAGTAGTATAGGTACTCAAGAATTACCAAAATTGACATAACTTAACTTTAAACAACCAAAAACACATCCCACATCGTTAAATTAGCTCCACACAACAACAAGAACACTTCACATTAGCAATTAGAGCATGGAGTAACAAAGAACAAGGTGGATGTTTCACTTAGGACTTTTATCAAACACATGGTGGGTGTTAAAGTGGGTACTCAAGAATTCCCCAAAATTCATGTCAAATGTGACACCCAAACTAAACCATTCACAAAGACCACAATTTTTTATGCCACATAATTCATTTCAAGCCCGACAAGGGCGCAACAATCTCCAGCAACTCCCGACATGGGCATAAATGTATCAAAATCTATCAATAGTACAGACCCAAATGAAAACTAAGCTATTCTACCCCTAACTAAAAGATATTGCATTGTCCCTAATACAAGTAAAATAAAGTAGAAGAGGAGGTAATGGGCTCCCAGAAGTGCACTTGGTGCGAGGATCAACATAAGAGTGGCATATAGTAGTGTAATAGTTGAATTACTAGGAGCCTTCTCACACTGGGCTCCTGTTTCATTCCCATCAAATTTTTGCATCCAAACATGTTCAAATCACTTCCAAAAACTCCAAAATTTTATGGACTAGTCAAAAATAAATTCATAAGCTATTCTACAAATTAAAATTTCAAAAGTAAATGCAAATTTTTTGATAATGAGGGTTGCCTCCCATCAAGCGCAAGATTTAATATCGTGGCACGACACAAGAAAACTTACCATTTATTTCTCCACTTTGAGGATTTGAACCTTCATCGTAACTTCACATCAAGATTTCGATGAAGCTTGTAGGTTAAATGTAAGGAAGCAACGAGACCAACTCTATCTCACCACTTTGAAGACTTGAATCTTTTACCCAACTTCACGTTAAAATTTTATTTAGGCTCATTGGGTGTTGGTGAGAAGATCAATAGGCCACTTGTTAGACACCGTATTTTACAATTCTTGGCCTTCAAGTTAAGTACGTCATTTTTCTCTCTTGGAATGACAAACTCCAAAATGTAGGTACTTTATCCCTCATCTCCAAAATTCTCCATTTGCCCGGCTATCTCAATTTTTATCATATCCATCAAGCATAATGTCAAAAAATGGTTGGAATGAGGTTTAAGCCTCTTCATTCCTGAATTTTCATCTTTCTTGACATTCTCACCTCGAAATGAACTAAATTCCTCACAAAGGATTTGATTGGCTTTATTTTGCAACTCTAGTATCATTTCATCAATTTTGGCATCTTGAATTACTTTTGGCTTGGAGGGTTGAAAAATCACCATGAATTCTTCAACACCAATCTTGACCACATCTTCATTCGAACTAAACTTGAACTTATTATCCTTGACCATTTGAAGAGGAGCAACATATACCTCAAGTTTTGCTTTCACATTGGACTTTAACTCATAAGTGGAAAGTTCAAGTTGGATCATTTCATTACAGTGCTCAACATGCATTTGGAAGAAATCATCCTTTATTTGAAAGATTACCTCACGTAGTTTCCCATAGGCTTCAAGATGTTGAGATTGGTTCAAGAGCCACTTTTGGCTCACAATTTCCAATTTGTCATGTTTTTCTTCATTTTGAAAAGCATCTTCACAAAGGTCTTTTTCTCCTTCACTACCTACTTTCGATGCCACCATAGATTGATGCATAAGAGGTACCTCCTCACCCATTTTAGGTACCCGGTCCAAGTTAGTTTGAAGCATTACTTGAATGCCTTCATAACCGGATCTTTGTATTTCCAACTCTATGTTATTGCTCCCATCAAACTCAAAAGAACAACTAGAAAATTTATTAGAGCTTGGGGAAGGGGGAGGGCTATTTTCACAAGCATCACTCTGTCTACTTTGACCACCACATTCAGAAAAAGTAGACTCCACATAGGATTGATATGGTGCACACACCTCTCTCCCGAGAGCTTTTTCATAATTTTGCCAAAAGTGGGGCCCTCCACAATAAGGACATAGGTCATTAGCATAAGATTTGCAACCACCAAACTTGATTTCATCCAAAGATGCCATAGTAACAAGTATAACAAAACAAAAATCTACCTAACATAAGAAATAAAAGATACTCACAAGTTCGAATCAAAGCAAGTAATCTAAAATTCCAAACTAACTCAATACGCCAAATTGTTCCCCGGCAACGTCGCCATTTTTTATGAATGCTTAAATATACTCTAGAAATGAACGTGTACGGTCATTAGCAAAATATTTACCCAATTTAGAGTCGGGGTCGAATCCACGAGGATCAATGTGACTATCAATTGAGAAAGTATATAATAAAGTAACTCTCTAAAATCCAAACAAAAGATACAATATTTTGGGGGGGGTTATAATTAAAAACGTAACATGGATAGAACCAATTAAATTATGAACAATGATCAATGGCTTTCACAAACGATGGAAGGCAAGGGAAATGATATCAGGGAATCAATTCTATCAACGATCTGATTTACTTAACTAATTACTCTCAATTAATCACGGATTAGCAAATTAACCTTGGAACCTCAATTATCCGCCACGTCTTTCGATCGATTAACAAATAATTCTTGGCTAAATTCCATCGAATATTATCCAAGTGTCAACACAAATAGTCCCAATCTATGGCTACACTAGGATTTGACTATGTCTAGTAAAAAAATCCATTAGATGGGTCAAATGTCCCAAATCACGCTAAATTAACCTTTTCAAACCTCAAGTAGCTCTTTCAAACATTAATTGAATTAGATGGGCTATTCCCACTCTAATCTCCTCTTTCAAGCTAAACTAGAGAAGAAATTGATAAAGCATGAGATTAATTTAAGCAAGCAAAACCCGTTTATAAATAGAGAGTAATCAATCAATACAAAAGCATAAGATAAAATCAAAACCCAAATCCAAAACATAAACGTTGCATTGTGTCCAACAACAATATTCAAGTAAGAATTTATCTAAACCCAAATTTTCAATACAAAGCAAGTAAATGAAGAAAGGATTAAAAATATTCACTACAAAGCTTCCAAATATTCACTGCAAGGGTGTTGATGGTGTTCCTTAGCCTCCAAACTTGAGAAAAATGCCAAAGATGGAGTTGCAGATCTAAAAAATCCCTTTAATAGCTAAAAAATTGCATTTTAGGTAATTATGAAAATGCCACAGTAGATGGGCACCTGCCCCACAAGTCAGGGGCACAGGTGGGCTTCCAGCTCACTATTTTGGCCATTTGTGGCCTCATTTGCATGGGCAGAACCCCATCTGCATGGGTGGGTGACCAATTTTTGATCAATGCATCATTCTAACCCCCTTTTCTTCATTTTGATGCTTTTTTTCATCAAAACTCTTTGTAAACCCAGAGTACCTAAGATGATCACCATTCAATGGATAATTAGCCTCATATTATGAATTAAAAACATAAAAAATCATAAGAAAATAGATACAAATAAGTTGCAAAATCACTAGTTATAACCAACAGAGGTTTAGAAACATCCAAACCTGCCAAATTACCATACTCTCTGTCTTCCGACTCAACACATCTGCTACCATATTGGCCTTGCGTAGATGATAAAGAATTAAAATATCATAATCCTTGAGTAGTTCCATCCATCTTAGTTGTCTTAGATTCAGATCTCTCTGGGCAAGGACATCCTGCAAGCTATGGTGATTAGTCAATACTTCACACTTCACCCCATATAAATAATGTCTCTATATCTTGAAAGAAAATATCATCGCTGCTAACTCCAAGTCATGGGTGGAATAGTTCTTCTAATAAACTTTCAACTGACTGGAAGAATATACAATTACGTTCTTTTCCTGCATCTAAATAACACCTAAACTAGAACATAAAGCATCACAAAAAATAATAAAGTCCTTACCCCCAACTGACAAGGCAAGGATAGGAGCTGAAGTAAGCAATATCTTGAGCTTTTGGAAGCTCTCTTCATACTCATCAATCTGTACAAGAGGCACCTCTTTCTAAGTCAATCGAGTCAAATGCAAAGCAATAGAAGCAAATACCTTCACAAACCTGTGATAGTAACTAGCCAACCCCATAAAGTTGCTCGGTCATAGAGGGAGGCCTAGTCCAATTCTTAACTGCATCAATCTTTTACGGGTCTATTGTAACCCCTTCCTTTGAAACCACATGCCTCAAGAAAGAAACTAAAGACAGTAAAAAACTCATACTTAGAATATATGGCATAGAGTTTCTTCTCCCATAGCAATCCTAACACTATGTGCAAATAAGCCTAGAGTTTCTTCTCCCATAGCAATCCTAACACTATGTGCAAATAAGCCTTATCTCCTCCCTACTCTTAGAGTACACCAAAATATCATTAGTAAAAATAATAACAAAGGAATCCAAATATGGCTTGAACACTCTTTTTATTAACCCCATAAAAGCAGTTGAGGCAATAGTCAATCAAAAAGACATCATTAAAAACCCATAATGACCATAACGAGTTTAGAAAGTAGTCTTTGGTATGTCCTCTACCAGAATCTTAAGTTGGTGATAACCAGTCCTCAAGTCAATTTGAAAACACCGAAGCAACATGTAATTGATTAAACAAGTCATCTATCTTGGGTAATAGGTACTTGTTACCAATCAAAACCTTGTTCAACTGCTAGTAGTCTATGCACATACATACACTACCATCCTTCTTCTTAACAAACAAAAGAAGAGAAACCCACGTAGAAGCACTAGGGCAAATCAATCCCTTACTCATAAATTCTTGGATTACCCATTAATTTTACCCTAGTTCCCTAAAACACCAATTCAGGGGTTTTAACCCATTAATCCACCCTAATTTCCCATAATTCACATTAATGAGGAAGGATTCTGTGTTAGAAGTAAAGTCTAAACATAGAACCATTTCAAATTGATTTTAAGCCTACCCATGGGCAATTCTCTTCAGTTCATCAATTTTAGGACTTAACCCATGATTTTTTCCTAACTCTTGATTATAGTGATTCTATAGATTAAAGAAATCAATCTATGTTAGAATGGCAGAACAAACTTACCTCAATAATAAAAATCACCCAAACTAGGAGAAAATTGCCTCACACAGAGCCTTAGGTAGAAAATTTAGGTTTTTAGGAGAAATAATGCTCAAACGTATAAATCAGGCATTTAGACTGTCGATGACCACTGCAGTGGACACCTTCCAGCTACAATAGTCCTGTTATAGCAAAAAGTGGCTACTACAATGGTCCTGAGTGAATCCTCATCGACCACTATAGTAGTCAGCTACCTACTACAGTGATCCTGTTGTAGCGAGCAATTGCCCTCTGAGGCGGTCTAAAGAGATCCTCATCGATCGGTGCAATAAGAGGGTTCCTCCTATAGTGGCCACTGGTAGTGTGTTGAAGGAGGTCCTAAAACTCCCCCATTTCACAATATTCCCTTGGTTTCTTGACAATATAGAAATACTTTATTGTGACAAATGCCATAACCATAGCTCTAAAATCCAGAATACCATTTCAAAAGTTTCTATGGATCACTAAACCTCTTATCTAACACATCACACCCATAAAACCATCTTATAACTACTACAATACATAACCGATCTTTACACTACTCAAGGCCAATTTTTTATCTGAACACACCCTAGCCTGAGATTTTCATAACTTTCATCCTTGGGAAACTCTACCCGAGCTCTTACACCGTAAACATTGCTATAACAATGGAATGGGTTGTTACAATTTAAAGGTATCAAGGGTTCTTGTCCATATTAACTTTCTTGTTTTAGTATTAAAGGCTTTATCTGACAATAGTATGTAGTAATTGACACTCTTTCAAATGTTTTCAGTTTTTGATCTATCAAGATTGTATGTTTTAAGATAGTTGACCTTGTTTATTATATTTCATATCTTCCACTTCAGTTTGATATTTATATTGTTCTCTAGATATGAATTCTAAGGGTCCACTTGGGGCCACTTGTGGTTTTGAGTGTCGATCAAACCTATGGTGTAGACTCGGGTCATGAAAAATGCCTACATAGATGTAGATTATAACATCAAAAACATTTAAAAGCATGTGAATCAAAGCAATTATTCATTCTAAAGAAACCAATAAGTTGGTAAAATATCCACTGATAATAACACAAACAATAATCAAAAGAATTGGCTAACAAATAATCGCCTTGATCATATCCCAAAATTCGACAAAATGTTTCATTTTGCACACATATGGGTAAAGTTCTAGATGTAAAAATAAATGAGAAACACAAGTATTTACCACACATGGCAAAATGATTTGAAAATGGCTTCCTAAGACTACACATTTCCAACACAACTAAATTGAATGAATTAATATTATTAAGCCAATCACTATGTATTAGAGTCAAGGTAAAGAGCCTATGCATCTCTAAATTTAGTATCCAAATTTTTATGCTTCTTTTGAGTAAATTATCCATGACGTCTAGTGCATACTTAGATGGAGTACCAAACATTCAAAAGGTGATGGTTTCTGATTCCACTTTGTTCTATGACTAATATTTCTTAAGAAGGTCAAAATCCATTCACCATCCTCCTCATCATCATCATCTTCCTCCATGGAAGTCCCTATATCACCCTACTCCCTCTTCTCATAATCATTCTCTAGAGTAACAATTGGCTCATCATCGTCCACAAGCTCCTCAAAATTATGTCCTATCTTGTATAATATATATGCATTATCTTTCAAGGGGTACTTCTCATGAAAACTCTGGCACTCCTCAAGAGTGGCAGCTCTACCATCTAGCTGCAACTTCAAATCTACCATGCCACAAATATGGCCCTTAATCATTGTGACTATGGCACTCTAAAGCTATACGTGAATAGGACATGGACTATAGAAGGCTCCTTGGTCTTGGTCAATCAGTCATATGGTCCTACAGAGGATGGCAATAAATTGTCTCCTCCTCAATATTATGTGTGAAGGAACCTAGTCAACATGCTCTTAAAGTAGTACTGCACCCACTGGTTCATCCTAACCTTATTCGGATCAACCATGGAATTGTTTCAACATTGACAGGCTGCCCTATCATAAATATATAGACCAAATACATCATATGCTTTCCATAAATGAGGCAACTATATACAATCTTGAGTTATACCCTAACATCTTTGATAAAGTAAGCATATGGAAGGGTCATGTGAGTCCCATCATCATTGTGCGTTGACTATCTACTCATTGAATCTATCCCACATAGAGTGTGGTAAATGGCTCGATACAGAGGCTTGTCTCCTTTAAAGAATACATAGGCTCAATGTCTACAATAAGAGTTTGGAGGAACTCATTTAGTGTTATAGCAATGAATATGACAACCTATCTCCTTATGTTGATTTAAGTGCTCCGATTCACGATGTCCCAATTTGTATAAACCTCCTTAACTAATTTAAGGTTGCAATCACCAGAGTTAGCAAAGATATACCCCAACAGTAATCTATTACCATGGATACAATCTCTAGAAACTCCAATTTTAGCCTCCCCTTATAATTTTGTTTATATACCTGATACTTCATCTCTTTATTATTCTTGAACCACTACTTGTCATGGTCTTCAACCCATAAGACCAAACTTTCTAGCAGGCTCAGATGGTGGAAGCTGAGAGGGAAAAGCTATAATGCCTGATATTTGTCCCTTTTGGGACCACTTCTTTGACTGCCTACCAGACACAACCTTTTTTCCTTTTCTAGCCTTGGTTCCATTAGTTCCTACTAATCAAAGAATATTTATAAAGCAACCTAAATTTAGTTCATCTAGCTAATCAAGTTTTAATATATTTTAATGACCCTACCCTTAATTTGCTAAAATGTTGTCACTACTCATATATTTTAGGTACTCAGACTTCCCCTACCAATATAGACAACAAACTAGGACACCAACCTTCATCATAAATCAAGTACTACAACTATTTCCTCTGAAAATGTTCACAATTTCAACACCTATTCTAAATTTCACAAACCATATTATACACAAAATTTAAGTCGTGATGAACAAATTTTAAACAATTTCGTGAGTTCAAGACTTTAATACATTTACCGATTTCACTAAGTAAAAATATTTCAAACACATTATGCACAATTTCAACATTCCCTAATTTCACAAGTTTAAAAAATTTTCAACAAGTTCATGACTTCAAGTTCTAGCAATTTTCAAAAATTTCACGTTCTTAATATTTCCCTAAGTTCCCACAATTTCACCATTCTTAAGCAATTTCAAGTTCACATAATTCCATAATTTCACAATTTCAAACAATAACAACTTTACCATATTCAAGAATTTTATAATTTTAATTCAGAGTGAACCCTAGGTAATGGAGGAAAGAGGGGAATGGGAGAATCAAGGATATGAAGAACATTAAATAATTGGAGAAGAAGAAGAAAAACATCACTTACCTGTTGAAGATTAAAACATGAAGGAAGAAATTTGAAAAAGAAGAAGAGTTGGAAAGAAAATTTGAGAGAGAGGAGGGAGTTCCTTCGGGTTTAGGGTGAGGGAATGAGCAAAACATATTAGGGGTATCTAAATTATTCCCTTGGTTTGGGTTGACACATGCACCTTTTTAAGAAAAAATTCATGAGATTGCCCCTACTACACCGTAGTGACCAATGACTTTGTTGCCTAGGTGTTGTATTGGCCAACACGGTGGCCTGCATATGTTATCCCTCTCTGAATTTTAGGTCCTGAGGTGGAACAATGGCTAGCACCTAGACCTAAAATAAATTTCTAAAGTTCAGGTCATAGGGCAGTGTGGTGGCCAGTGCCCAAGCCTAAAAAAATTTCCCTTGGGAAATTTTGCTTGTTTTGACTTACCTGACCTCGCCTTAGCTCTTGTACACCTACAAGTCATAAAACAACTATTAGAAAAGTGGGTTGCCTCCTACCGAGCCCCTTATTTTTGGTTGTGAAATGACACATCTGTAACACCCCATACCTTCCCAACCCTATTTGACAATGTTGAACAATGTTTACTTAAGTATCGAGATGTCATGAGTATGTGTTTTATTGTGTCATTGATGAAACAATTGATATTTGGCCTAATATGTGTGATTAGACCTTAGTCGGAGGTGTTTTGTGACTTCGTGGAACATTTGTGGGGTTAAAAACGAGGCTTGGAGGACCTCCAAACAAAGGATATTAAAGGTAAGAAGTAAGTTAAAGAATAGAACTTGAAGTATCTAACCAAATCCGCGAAGAAAAGTCGAAGAAACAAAATTTTTTTTAAAAAAAAGGGTGGGGCGCGCCCAGGGGCATGCCAGGCCGCTCTGTGCTAAAATTTTTAGCCCACAGGCAGTAAGGTGGCGCGCCCAAGGGCGTGCCAGGCTAGTTGTGTCCACCTTTCAATGTTGGAAATTTTTCTTAAGTCCCAAGGGTGCCCGGGGACGTACCGGGCCAATTTTTGCCACGTTTCTTATATAACCACGAGAATATACATGGAATGACCAAAGTATTATATTGGTATGGTAAAATCACTCGTGAACGAATTTGGCTTCAAAATGACAATTTTACCCTTTTGGTCAAAATAGGTCATACGTGGCTAGAATCGCTTGTTTTTGGGATTGAGGCTACAAATATAAATACGTGAGTAGGAATATCATCGTAACGCGTATGAAATGATTTAAACACGAGAAATTATTGATTTTATTGGGTTACGTGAATTGGGCTCAATAAAAGGCCCAAAATGAGAAGAAGACATGGGCCAAAATGGGTCAAATAACCCATTCTTGCCTTGACCTTCTAGACTTAGCATTAACTACTACAAGAGTGGATAAGGATGGAATTTAGGGACTATATAAAGGGCCAAAAATCTGATTTTCTAGTCATTTGTAAATCTCATGCCTTTTAGATATTTTTCAATCATTTTGCTCTCAAACCCTAAGAACCCTAAGCCAACTTTTGGAGCAAGATCATCATTTCTCAAGCTTGGGTAAGTGATTATTATTATGGATTAATTTATTATATGCATGGGATAGTATGTAAATCATGTTGGTTATGCTTGGAAGTGTTGAACATGGTACCTTGTGTTTTTTTGTAAAAGATGTGCTATCCATGGAAATTTAACTTGAAATATGACTTATGGTTTTGATGAAAAGGCATGGTATGGATGAAATATCAACATGTATTATGTGATTATGTTTCTAAACTTGTTATTTTCCATATATGTAATTCATGGGATTTTGGCCGATTTGTTGATGTGAGGTGTATTGAAGTGAATTGGTGGAATCATTGTGATGTTGTGGTGATGGAGAAGTGTAAAGTATGAACTTGGTGTGACATGCTATTGGTTATCATGTATTGGTCAATGTATGGAATATTGTGGGATTATTGGTATAGTAATTTCATCAATGGTATTGTCAAGGGGGAAATGACATGTTAAAGCCAAACATGTAACTCATTGTCGTTATATGCCATTGTAAAGTAGTTGGTGGTTAATGTAAATTCTGTTATGTACTTGTGTTGTAGAGTGAAACATAAGGATGGAGCGGGAATATTGTATGCACACTTAAGATTGTAGAATCGTATTGAGAATACAAGGTATGTAAGGTCACTCTTTCCGTATCCTTCTGCGGCATATAGTATTCACTTCGTTATGGTACTTACTCATTTTCGAAATGTCCTAAGGCATCTCTTTTCAGGTTATCATCTATTGTTAATCATATATACGTTACTCTTGGTCTATTGTCATTCATGGATCACATAATTATGAACATGGTTCTAAGTTCCAATAAAGTTGTCACTACTAAAAGAAACTATTTCAAGGAAAGTGACGACGTAAGGGGAATCTATTCATTCTTACATCACATACTCCTCATTCTTTAGTCATTGTTGTTCATGAGTTACATAATTATGGGCATGGTCCAAAAGTCCCAAAAATGCTATGTTCATAAGCTTCCAATAATGTTGTGGCTACAAATATATACGTTAATCTCTCATAACTGATTGTATCAATCTCTCATAAGTGGATGAATCAATCTCTCGCAAGTAAAGGTATAAATCTCTCAAAAGTAAGAAATAAAGTAATTCATATTTGTTGGTTGTGAGAGTAAAGGTGGTAGCTCTAGAGGCATAAGCCTAGCTAGAGCCGATCCCAAATATGTTGGATCAGGGGTAGTCCTAGGGGCATAAGCCTAGCTCGGGCCGATCCTGACAGGTGGTAGCTCTAGGGGTAATAACCTAGCTCGAGACGAACCTGATATGTTAGTTTATGGGTGGCAGCTCTAAAGGTAATAACCTAGCTTGAGTCGAGCCCGGTATATTGAGTTATGGGTGGTAGCTCTAGAGGCAAAGTCCTAGCTCGAGCCGATCCCAACATAACGTTATGTTATGTTAAGACCCACTGATCAGTTGGGGCCCAGGTACAATATGATATGAGTGATGAGGAATAAACAATAAAGAGAAGAACTTAACTTATGTAAGGTACATGGTTCCACATATGCAGATCGATGGGTTATTCATATTGACTATCCTATTACATTTTGATTCTATTGATGTATTTATGACAGTTTCATATGACCCTACATACTCAGTACATTCTTCGTACTGACCTCCCTTGGGGGGGGCTTACCTTACTTGTTGTAGGCGCAGGTATGAGTAAACCTCCACTATAGGTTGTGGATCTTTTGCGGACTTTTGGTGAGTTCCAGTTGGTTCGGGGCTTTTGGAGTTGCTATGTACATTTATTTTGGTTTTGTATATGAGTATAGAGAAGGGTGTTGTCCCGACTCTAGGGTTGTCATAGCTATGTATCTGTAGAGGCTTTGTAGACTTATGTGGGAACAGAATGTAAGATATGTATGTTCATTTTGACTTGATGGCCCTAACGGCCAAGTCTCTTATATATATATAATGCTCCATGAGTTTCGCACTTAGAATCTTATGTCTTTACGAGGTGGTGATGATTCTTACGGTATGCATATGATTGGGCATGAGTAAAGATTGGTTCTCTCAGGCCTTATCGGCTTCGGGTGCCAGTCCACCCCATTGGGATACGGGGCATGACAGAAGTGGTATCAGAGCAGGTCGATCTAAGGGTGTCTACAAAGCCATGTCTGAGTAGAGTCTTACTTATCGATGTGTTGTGCACCACATTTATAAGTAGGAGGCTACGGACATTTAGGATGTTGTTTCTTTTCTTCATTCCTAGATCGTGCAATAGAGCCAAAAGTGTAAGTGGAAAAACCAAAAATCATATCTGACCATGGTGATTGGTTTTCTTTGATATAGAAACTATCGATGACATGAAGCGGTAAAGGCAAGGGTAAGCAGGTTTTTACGCTTGCCGGAGAAGGATCGAGTAGACCACCACCTGACCAAGCTATTAAAGGTGGAGCTGATACTGAATTTGCATCACGGGCTTCTTCCACTTTCCCAGCCCTGGGAGAGCTAAGGAGAAGAGAAGTATCTTCAGAACTGCCCGTTAACACTATTGAGCAGGATTTGATGAGTGTGGTACAAATATTGACCCGTATGGTTGCTGTACAAGCTCAAAGACAAGCTCTTGTGCAGCAGAAGGAGGGACAGAGGCAGAGGAAGAGGATCCAAGGATTGAAAGAAAGATCGTCAAAAAAGGCTAAACCCATGGGACAAATCATGGTGTCCCAAGGAGGATTTGGGCCTCGGATTTTTCACAAACCGTCTAGGCCATCATTTCCCCATTACACAACAATTACTCCCCCTCTATTCCAAGGATTTAGAAGCAACCAGTTTGGGGCAAGAAAGTGAGATTTAGGATTTCCAGCTAGGGGGATATCGAGCACGAGGAAGTATGAGTCAGTCGAGGCCTCTTCGTCAGCAGTGTCAGCGCTGCGGGAAGTACCATTTAGGTGAATGCTGGTTTTAGCAGTGTCAGCGCTATGGGAAGTACCATTTAGGTGAATGTTGATTTCAGTAGTGTCAGCGCTGCAGGAAGTATCATTTAGGTGAACGCCGATTGGGAACAAATGTTTGCTTTTGGTGTGGCGTGCTAGGGCACATGGTGAGAGAGTGCCCACAAAGAGTCGTGGGTGGTATTAAACGACCTACGATATCCTCCATTATGTTATCATCACCAGATGTACAACCTGTTGGTTATGGCAGAGGTGCTAGAGGAGCAGCTAGTTCTAGTGGCATTCAGGGCAGTACCTATGCCATGGCGGATCGACAGAAATTTAAGGCTTCTCCTGATGACGTGATAGGTATATTATCTGTCTTTTTACGTAATGTATTAACATTGATTGATTCAATTTTTACCCCATCATATGTTACTCCCTTGACTATTGGGAAAAAAAAATTGTGAAAGGACAGTAGAATTTTTAGTTAATCCACTTGAGATAACTCTACACCAAAAGGGGAATTTATTGTAGTTAGAAGAGTGCATCATGATTGTGTGGTAACTGTGTGTGTTTATGATACGTTGGTTGATCTTATTGAATTGAAAATGGTGGATGTTGATGTTATAATGGGGATGGATTTGTTGGTTTCTTGTTATGCCACGGTGAATTGCCGAGCTAAGAAGGTATATTTTCATTGTCCATAAGAACATGTTCCTGAGTGGAAGGGAATGTGGGGGTACCAAGGAAAAATTTTATTTTCTATCTTAAAGCGACAAAATTGATAGCCAAGGGATATGTATGTCAGTTAGTCTGAGAGCAAGATACTGATATGAAACCACCAAGTCTTCAATAGGTTCCGGTGGTCAAATGACTTTCTTGATATAATTCCTGACGAATTTCCAGGCTTACCACCGGAACGGGAAGTAGAGTTTACTATTGATGTGATTCCAGGCTTTCCGCTTATCTCTCTTTCTCCATATAACATGGCTCCAGTAACGCTACAGCAATTCAACAAAACAATTAAAAGATTTAGTGGACAAGGGATACACAAGATCTAATGTGCCCTTTGGGGCGTATCCGTGTGAATGTGGAAAAAAAAATGAAATGATACTCGAGAACGTGTATTGACTATTGGAAACTGCATAAAGTAACGATCAATAACAAATATTCCCTCCTAAGAATTGGCGATTTGTTTGATCAGTTACAGGGTGCCAAGTGTGTTGTTCCTTTTTATCAAAAGGATTGTATTCACTCTTTCTTGCACCAATTTCTCTGGAACAAGAGTGACTTGAGTTCGGGTTATCACCGAGTCAGAGTTAGAAACAAATATATACCCAAGACAGCCTTTCGAACACGGTATGACTATTATGAATCCTTAGTTGTGTCATTGGGACTAACAAATGTACCAGCTGTTGTTATGGATTGGATGAATATGGTGTTCAAACTATTCTTGGATGTATTTGTGACCGTGTTCATGGATGATATTCTCGTTTATTCGAGACCACAAGAGGACCACGCTAATCATGTGCAACAAGTGTCATAGAAGTTTTCTAAATGTGAATTTTGATTATATCCATAGCGTTCTTGGGTTATATTGTATAGGATAAAGGAATAAAGGTCGGTACACAAAAGATAGAAATGGTGGGAAAAAAAAGAAAGCTTACACATAAGACAATTAAGTTTCAGTAGAACGATGCATGTGAGCAAAGTTTCCAAGAGCTGAAAGATAAATTAACTTCTACACCAGGTTTACTATTTCCCGAATGCACAAAAGATTATGCAATGTATTGTGATACTTTCGGTGTTGACCTCGGATGTGGGTTAATGCAGCATGATAAGATAACAGCGTATGCCTCACGACAGTTCCAGCCATATGAGAGAAATTATCTCACACATGATTTTGGGATAACAATTGTGGTATTTATTTGAAAGATACGACATCACTACTTAGGGTTCATATTGACATATAAATATTGATCATAAGAGTTTTCATATATCTTAAAGTATGGGGACTTAAATCTGGGGTAGGGAAGATGACTCAATTTATTAAGAGATTAAGATAAGATACTGAGATCACACTCGGGAAAAGCAAATGTGGTGGTCGATGCATTAAGCCGCAAAGCACTAGCAAGTACTAATGGTCGGTTCATGGGGACACAAGGTATAGTTGAGGATCTACATATTGATTAAACAGTTTGGTAGTGCATTTACTTGAAACTCCATATCAAAGGGTTATAGCGCAAAATGCGGTAAAGTCTTCATTCGTAGAGGTGAAGGAAAAGCAACACGCGAATCCTATTTTTAGTTCGGCAAAAAGAACGTACCACAAGGTTCGATGAAATTTGACCATACGCAAGAGGGAATATTTCAATATCAAGGTAAATTAGGTATACCAAATATAGATAAACTAAGGAAATGAATTATAACCGAAACACATCATTCACGGTATTCTATTTTAATCGGGAGAAACCAAAATGTACCATGGTTCGGTAAGAAGGCATTGGTGAGGCAATATAAAGAAGAAGAACATTATAGAATTTGTAGCTCCTCGACCAAATTGTCAATAGGTAATAGCAGAGCATTAGAAACCTGGAGGTTATATGCCATGTATACATTTTCCAGTTTAAAATAAGACATGGTTAACATGTATTTTATCGCAAGTTTTCCTCATACACATAAGGGTTGTCTCATATATTTTAGGAATTTGATTCCATATGAGAGATAGCTGACAGGTGTACCTACACATCACACATGTTGCCTATCAAGACAACCTACATGGCTAAAGAATATGCGAGGTTGTATATTAAGGAGGAAGTAGAACTATACAGAGTTCCAAACTCTATTACATTAGGAAGGGGGCTCGATTTGCTACACATTTTCTTTGAAGTTTCTTAAAGGTTGGGTACATAAGTGAGTTTGAGTACATATTTTCACCCTCAGACGACCGGACAAACAGAGTATACTATTCAAACACTTGAAGGTATACTACGCGCCTGTACGAGAGACTTACAAGGTAGTTGGGATGATCATCTACCCCTTATTGAATGTTCTTATCATGATAGCTATTGGTCAAGTATCAAAATGGTATCTTACGAGGGTTTATATAGAAGAAAGTTTAAATCATCAATTGGGTGATTTAAACCGAGTGGAACTGCCTTATTTGGGGCGAGATTTGGTTCACTATGCTATAGAGAAGGTTAAGGGGGTACGATAGTAGCTACAAGCTAAAACAAGTCATATGCTGAGATCCATTATTTTTATGAAATGTACAACCTATGCGGGATGTCACTTATGAAGGGATATATATTTCCATTCTATATGGATAAGCTCAAATAAGAATTGCTTTCATAAAGATACAGTGGAGAAACCGAATCATGTAGGGAGCCAAAGAAATAGTGAGGTCAAAGTACCCGTGACTATTTCAAACAGGGGAGAAAGTTCAAGGTATGGAGTTGGGACAATAGCAAGGAAGTATCCATATGTATTATGTGTATATGCGTATATATGTTAAGATAGAGATGCATGGGATGTACATGAGACGATGTTACTAACATTCGAGGACGAATATTTCTAAGGGGGGAAGAATGTAACACTCCGTACCTTCCCAACCCTATTTGACGACGTTGAACAATGTTTACTTAAGTATCGAGATACCATGAGTATGTGTTTTATAGTGTCATTGATGAAACAATTGATATTGGGCCTAATATGTGTGATTAGCCCTTAGTCAGAGGTGTTTTGTGACTTCGTGGAACATTTGTGGGGTTAAAAACGAGGCTTGGAGGACCTCCAAACAAAGGATATTAAAGGTAAGAAGTAAGTTAAAGAATAGAACTTGAAGTATCTAACCAAATCCGCGAAGAAAATTTGAAAAAATGAAAACAATTTAAAAAAAAAAGGGTGGGGCATGGCCAGGGGAGTGACAGGCCGCTATGGGCTAAAATTTTTAGCCCACAGGCAGCAACGTGGCGCACCCAATGGCGTGCCAGGCTGGTTGTGTCCACCTTTCAATGTTGGAAATTTTTCTTAAATCCCAAGGGTGCCCGGGGACGTACCGGGCTGATTTTTGCCACGTTTCTTATACAACCACGAGCATATACATGGAATGAACGAAGAATTATATTGGTATGGTAAAATCACTTGGGAACAAATTTGTCTTTAAAATGACGATTTTACCCTTTTGGTCAAAATAGGCCATACGTGGCTAGAATCGCTTGTTTTTGGGATTGAGTCTACAAATATAAATCCCGTGAGTAGGAATATCATCGTAACACGTACGAAATGATTTAAACATGAGAAATTATTGATTTTATTGGGTTACGTGAATTGGGCTCAATAAAAGGCCCAAAATAAGAAGAAGACATGGGCTCAAATGACCCATTCTTGCCTTGACCTTCTAGACTTAGCATTAAATGCTACAAGAGTGGATAAGGATGGAATTTAGGGACTATATAAAGGGCCAAAAATCTTATTTTCTAGTCATTTGTAAATCTCATGCCTTTTAGATATTTTTCAATCATTTTGCTCTCAAACCCTAAGAACCCCAAGCCAATTTTTGGAGCAAGATCATCATTTCTCAAGCTTGGGTAAGTGATTATCCTTATGGATTAATATATTATATGCATGGGAGAGTATGTAAATCATGTTGTTTATGCTTTGAAGTGTTGAACATGGTACCTTGTGTTTTTTTGTAAAAGATGTGCTATCCATGGAACTTAAACTTGAAATATGACTTGTGGTTTTGATGAAAAGGCATGGTATGGATGAAATATCAACATGTATGGTGTGATTATGTTTCTAAACTTGTTATTTTTCCATACATGTAATTTATGGTATTTTGGCCGATTTGTTGTTGTGAGGTGTATTGAAGTGAATTAGTGGAATCATTGTGATGTTGTGGTGATGGAGAAGTGTAAAGTATGAACTTGGTGTGACATGCTATTGGTTGTCATGTATTGATAAATGTATGGAATATTGTGGGATTATTGGTATATTAATTTCGTCAATGGTATTGTCAAGGGGGAAATGACATGTTAAAGCCAAACATGTAACTCATTGTCGTTATATGCCATTGTAAGGTAGTTGGTGGTTAATGTAAATTCCGTTATGTACTTGTGTTGTAGAGTGAAACATAAGGACGGAGCGGGAATATTGTATGCACACTTAAGATTGTAGAATCGTATTAAGAATACAAGGTATGTAAGGTCACTCTTTCCGTATCCTTCTGCGGCATATAGTATTCACTTCGTTATGGTACTTACTCATTTTCGAAATGTCCTAAGGCATCTCGTTTCAGGTTATCATTAATTGTTAATCATATATACGTTACTCATGGTCTATTTTCATTCATGGATCACATAATTATGAACATGGTTCTAAGTTCCAATAATGTTGTCACTACTAAAAGAAACTGTTTCAAGGAAAGTGACGACATAAGGGGAATCTATTCATTCTTACGTCACATACTCCTCATTCTTTAGTCATTGTTGTTCATGAGTTACATAATTATGGGCATGGTCCAAATGTCCCAATAATGCTATGTTCATAAGCTTCCAATAATGTTGTGGCTACAAATATATATGTTAATCTCTCATAACTTATTGTATCAATCTCTCATAAGTGGATGAATCAATCTCTCGTAAGTAAAGGTATAAATCTCTCAAAAGTAAGAAATAAATTAATTCATATTTGTTGGTTGCGAGAGTACGGGTGGTAGCTCTAGAGGCATAAGCCTAGCTCGAGCCGATCCCGAATATGTTGGATCAGGGTGTAGTCCTGGGGGCATAAGCCTAGCTCAGGCCGATCCTGACAGGTGGTAGCTCTAGGGGTAATAACCTAGCTCGAGCCAAACCTGATATGTTGGTTTATGGGTGGTAGCTCTAGAGGTAATAACCTAGCTCGAGCCGAGCCCGATATATTGAGTTCTGGGTGGTAGCTCTAGAGGCAAAGTCCTAGCTCGAGCCGATCCCAACATAACGTTATGTTATGTTAAGAGCCACTGATCAATTGGGGCCCGGGTACGATATGATATGAGCGATGAGGAATAAACAATAAAGAGAAGAACTTAACTTATGTAAGGTACATGGTTCCACATATGCAAATCGATGGGTTATTCATATTGACTATCCTATTACATTTTGATTCTATTGATGTATTTATGACATTTTCATATGGCCTTACATACTCAGTACATTCTTCGTACTGACCTCCCTTGGGGGGGCTTACCTTACTTGCTGCAGGCGCAGGTACGAGTAGACCTCTACTGTAGGTTGTGGATCTTTTGTGGACTTTTGGGAAGCTCCAGTTGGTTCGGGGCTTCCTGAGTTGCTATATACATATATTTTGGTATTGTATATGAGTATAGAGCGGGGTGTTGTCCCAACTCTAGGGTTGTCATAGCTATGTATCTGTAGAGGCTTTGTAGACTTATGTGGGAACAGAATGTAAGATATGTATGTTCATTTTGACTTGATAGCCCTAACGGCCAAGTCTCTTATATATATATAATGCTCCATGATTTCCGCACTTAGCATCTTATGTCTTTACGAGGTGGTGATGATTCTTACGGTATACATATGATTGGGCATGAGTAAAGATTGGTTCTCTCGGGCCTTATTGGCTTGAGGTGCCAGTCCACCCCTTTGGGATACGGGGCGTGACAACATCTTTTTGTATTTTTATTTTTCTTTTTTTTCTTTTAATTTTTATCCTACGCTATTACAATACATTCACAGGTTGCCTCTAGAGTACCGCTTGATTTAACAATATGGAATGACGCATCTCAAGCCAATCATTGGATAAGTCAATCGAGGTCTATTGTCTATCCACCTTGTCGTTCACACGTTTCCCATTAACCATGAACATAATATCCTTGCCTTCTTTCAGCAGCTCTACCGTCTCATGGGGTTATATACTCGCTACCTCAAACTGACTAGAACATTTGGACCTAATCTTTTTAGTGAACAACTTCAGATATGAATTAAATAATAAAACCTTTTGGCCCAGTCCAAAGGAGCGAGGGATGATATGTTTGTCATGCCACCTCTTTGTCTTTTAATGTAAAGCCTGTCATTCTCATAAGTTTGCAACCGAAACTCAACAAGCTCTTGGATTTGCAACATCCTCTTCTTTCCCAGTAGCTCCATATTAAGGTTGAGCTTTTTAATAGCCCACTAAGTTTGTTCTCTAACTCTACCGATAAATGGAAAGCTTTGCCATGGATCAACTAATATAGTGATTCGTAATAGGGGTATTATATGCAGTGTGATACACCCTTAAAGCTTCAACAAGTTTAATTTCCCGATCTTTCCTATGTACATTCAGTCTCCTGTAGAATCTGTTTCACCTCTCCATTAGACACCTCCTCTTAGCTATTAGTTTGGAGGGTAGTAGGTAGCTGTCACCTTGTGTCTTACGCCATACTTAGAAAATAAAAATTGGAACAAATTATTAATTAAGTGAGTGCCTTCATCGCATTATATTGCCTTTAGGGTCCCAAATATTGTGAAAATAGATTTTCTCACGAATTTCACCACCACCTTCGCATAATTGGTAGGTAGAGAAATAGCCTCCACCCATTTGGACTCATAATAAACTTCAAGTAAGATGTACTTGTTACTGAAGGATGGGGTAAAAGACCCCATAAAGTCTATACCACACACATCAAAGATCTCTACCTCAAAAATATTATTTAAAGGATTCTCGTGCTTTCTTGAAATCGCTCTCATTCCATAATATGTACCACATCTCTTAGCATAAGCATGTGTGTTGGGTTCTAGCCTTGTGCTTATTTTGTTCCTTATGCTTATTTTTTGATGATTAAAAAACTCCATCTCTGGAAGTTGTTAAAGAAGGGGAAATCTCTTTATCTATTTCCAAAGCCAGGAAAGACTATAATGAAGGTGACATGAAAAAGGTTGAAAATAACTACAAGGCTAAGAAGATCCTTGTATGTGGGATAGGACCTGATGAGTACAATCTGGTATCTACTTGTGAGTCCGCTAAGAAAATATGAGAGGCCTTGCAAAATACTCATGAGTCAACAAGTCAAGGGAAGCAATCAAATATTGATATGCTTACTACTCAGTATGAGCTGTTTAAGATTAGCGAAGGAGAATCCATTCAAGATATGCATACTCGATTCATATCCATTGTGAATGAACTCAAATGTCTTAGTGAAAGCATTAATATGCATAAACTGGTCAGGAAGATCTCGAGAATAGTACCCTCTTTATAGGAAAGCAAAGTGAATGCCATCTCGAAAGTAAAGGATCTTTAAACCATGATAATGGATGATCTCATTGAAAATCTGAAGACATATGAGCCTAAACGTCAGCAGGATTCTGAAAGAAATGAACCCAAGAAGGAAAGAAGCATGGTTCTAAAGGCAAGCAAAAGTGAATTGAGTGAAGATGAACATGACATGGCCTATCTTACTCGAAGGTTTTAAAAGATAGTAAAAAGTATAGGTTTACTGAATAAAGGAAGAATAAGTAGAGGTCTCAGAGGAAATGATTTATGATACAAATATGGGAAACCTGGTCATTATATCAAAGATTTCCCTCTCCACAAGATAGACTCTAAGGATTTCACTAAGCACAACTCTAAGAAGGAACCAGGTCTTAGATAGAGTCAAAAGAAAAGAAGTAGCTGACAAGATAGTTAAGCAAGCTCTAGCAGCTTTGGGAGATTCCTCAAGTGATTCAGATGAAGAGATGGATTGTGATAACACTTCCATGTTCGTGATTGAGGATTAGTCAACAAGATCTAATTGCTTGCCAACCTTCATGGACAAATCAGATGATGAAGAAGATGAAGAGGTGGAAATGAGAGAAGGTAGTCAACAAAATAAAAAATAATTCATGGATAGTGGCTGATCAAGGCATATGACTGCTAAAATTGGGAATTTTCTCTCACTCAAAGTTTTTTAAAGAGGTAGTGTGTCATTTGGGGATAGAAAGAAAGGACATATTCTTAGTGTTGGTCAGATTGGTAAGTCTATTTCTCATGCTATTGAAGACGTGTACTATGTGAATGGTCTAAATTATAATCTCCTCAGTGTGTCTCAAATATGTGATAAAAGAAATGATGTGATGTTTTTGTCTAATTTATGCATTGTCACAAACACTAAAATGGTGAAGTGATTTTGATTTCCAAGAGATGCAAAAATATGTATGTGGTTGATCTTGATTCTATCTATGGTGTGGATTTAAAATGTTTTAGTGCTGTTGAAAATGATTAAGAGCTATGGCACAAAAGTTTGGGACATGTAAGCTTTTCACTGCTCAACAAACTATTGTCAAAGGAACTAGTGAGTGAACTGCCCAACAAGAAGTTTCTGGATTGCAAAGTGTGTAATAGTTATGTCAAAGAATAGCAGGTCCATTCCTTTTTCAAATCAAAGAAGGCGGTTAGCTTTTTAAGACCACTTGATCTCCTTCACATAGAGTTTGGGGACCTATAAGGAATCCAAGTCAAAGAGGAATGAAATATATTTTTGTAATTATGGATGAATACTCAAGTTACACCTGGACCATGTTATTAAGAATTAAGAATAAAACACTTGAAGTGTTCATTGCTTTTGCCAAACAAGTTCAATTTAGGACATCCCATAAGATAGTGAGCATCCGATCAAATCATGGTACTGAATTTGAAAATGCCAATTTTAATGAGTTCTGTGCTGAAAATGGCATTAGTCATAGTTAATCAGCACCTCGAACTCCTCATCATAGTGGAGTTGTGTAAAGGAAAAATAGGACTCTTGAAGATATTGCAAGAACAGTGTTGATTTCCGATTGAATATGCAAAAGTTCTTGGGCAGAAGCAGTAAACACTGTATGTTATGAGATGAACAGGTGTCTGATCAGGTCTCTACAAAATAAAACCCCTTATAAACTAATGTTTGGGAGAAAACCTAAGGTATATCATCTTAGGGTGTTTGTATGCAAGTGTTTTGTCCTGAATAATGGCAAGGGCAGCTTAGAGAAATTTGATCCTACAAATGATAAGGAGTTGTTTCTTAGTTACTCATCTCAAAGCAAAGCTTACATAGTCTTTAAATAAATGGACTAAATGTGTTGAAGAAAGCATTTATGTGATTTTTGATGAGATGAATGAACTAGGTAAAAAAGGAAGCCCGGATGAAAAAGATAAAGAACTCCTGCAAAACCTCATGGAATCAGTTGATTTGTCTAATTAAACAAGTGGTAACCTATCTATAAGTAAGTAGGGTAAATATGAATTGGATGGGATATCTCTTCTCCAACTCAAGATCCATATGTTCCAGAACCTGATATCTCTAAAAGGAATCACAGTGAACTCCCGCCTACTGTCGAAGGAATTAAAGAAAAACCAATAGAGGAACCTGTTACCAAACGGCAATAAGTTAAATTGTAATCATCTAACTAAAGACACTTGAAGGATCATCCCTTGGATAATATGGTCTCCCCACTTAATTCAGGAATGCACACTTGATCTAAGAGAAGAAACATGGTTTCCCTTTTAGCATTCTTGTCTCAAATTGAGCCAAAAAATATCAAGAAGGCCTTGCTACATGAAGAATGGATAATTACAATACAGGAGGAGGTTCATTAGTTTGAAAGAAATAAGGTGTGACATTTGGTTCTTAAACCCTCTTATATAACTCTTATAGGGACTAGGTGGGTGTACAGAAACAAACTGGATGAGTTTGGAACCATAGTAAGGAATAAAGCTAGGCTGGTGGTGTAAGGATACAATCAAGAAGAAGGTATAGATTATGATGAACCATTTGCCCCAGTGGCTAGGATAGAAGCAACTTGGATTTTTATTGATTTTGCATCTTACATGGAGTTCAAATTATTTCAAATGGATGTAAAAAGTGCATTCTTGAATGGATACCTAAAGTAAGAAGTATATGTGAAATAGCCTCCAGGTTTTAAAATTCATAAGTTTATAGATCATGCATTCAAACTCGACAAAGTTCTCTATGGTTTGAAACAAGCACCAAGAGTATGGTATGAAAGGGTATCTAAATTCCTGCTGGAGAATGTTTCAAGAGAAGGAAGATTGAAAACAATCTCTTTTTAAGATCAAGAGGAAAAATTCTACTCATTGTGCAGGTCTATATAGATGACATCATTTTTGGATCAACCTTAAATTTTATGTGCGGGGATTTTGCCAAGCTCATGAAAAGTGAATCTGAAATGAGCATGATGTGAGTGTAAGTTCTTTCTTGGGTTACAAGTGAATCAAACATCTAATGGAGTTTTGATCAGTCAATAAAAGTACATACTTGAGTTGTTGATGAAATATAAGATGAAGGATGCTAAATAAACACTCCAATTAGCACTTCCACCAAATTGGATAAAGATGAACCTGGTCCCTCTGTGAATGACACCATGTATCAAGGTATTATACGTTCTCTCTTACATCTAAATACCAGTAGACTGGACATAGTGTTTAGTGTTGTCGTATGTACAAGATTTCAAGCATGTCCAAAAGAGTCTCACTTGAAGGCAGCCAAATGAATTTCGAGATACTTAAAGGGAACAATGGATCTTACTCTCTTCTATCCACATGGAGATACCTTTGATCTAATTGGTTATGCCGATGCTGATTATGCTAGATTTCTTATTGATAGGAAAAGCACATCTAGGATGTCTCACTTTCTTGGTTCCTCACTAATTTCATGGGGACCAGGAAAAAAAACTCGACTGTTATTTCTACAGCTGAAGCTGAATATGTAGTTGCGGCTTCATATTATGCTCAATTTCTATAGATCAACCAACATCTTGAGGAATTTAGAGTGGTTACTAAAAGTTTTCCATTGTTCTTTGACAACACCAGTGCTCTTAATATGGTAAAGAATCCTATCTAAAACAAGAGGACAAAGCATATTGATATTCGACATCACTTCCTAAGAGATAATGTTGAGAAGGGGCTTATTAGCATGTAGTTTTGTCGAATGGAGGACCAGGTTATTGATATCTTCACCAAAGCTCTTGGAAGGGAAAACTTTGAAAGGATTCAAGCCTGGCTCGGTCTGATCAAATTCCACTAATTATCTCCCAACTTCGTGGCTATGAAAAGCGAACAACCATGTAATGCTAGAGTTCTTGCGTTATGTTATTGTCTTGCTTTTTAATGATGCCAAAAGTGGGAAGATCAGTGTGATTGTGTGTGTGTTTGGTGAAAGGTGATTGATAAAAAGGTCAAGATCAGCATGTGCATAATGACAGAGGGAATGATGGCTAAAATAGTAATGTTGGTGATAGGGGGAAGTAGTGTGTGTATGGATTTCTACTCTGAGAAGTCTAGGTTTGTCATCATAGAAAATGGGGGAAATGTTGGGTTCCATCCTTGATTTTATTTTGTTCCTTAGGCTTATGTTTTAATGATTGACAAGCTTTATCTCTGGAACCTAGCCTTTGTATGTCTGATTGTTACTCATGTTCCAATGATGGCCTAACCTGATAAAATTACCAGTTACAATAAATGGTGTCCCAGTGTGTAGTCTTGCAACTGCACATATTTGTCTTATGTGCCAGTTGTCTAGTACTTTTCTGGACAATATCAACACGTTAGTGGGACAATTTCTAAGTGGTCCTTTTTCAACATCAATGAGGAAACTTCTCTCCCAATGCTCAACATAAATATACATCTTCCACCAAGAGAGAAGTTGAGTTTTTGCAAAAATCTACAAAATAATTTCTTTTTCAAGAAAAGGCTTCACTCCAGCAGATATTGTAAGGGTCAACAGTTAAGAAATATATTCCTTATAATGATACATATATTGTTTATAGATTGATTAAGTTTTGCTTTTAATCTTACAACTGTAAACTCACATCTTATTTAGAGATTTTGGTGAGTAGTTTTGTGTTAGCTTTTCTTTGTTTTAAATCTGAGTGTCTTAGCTAGAGGTAGATAATAGAGGTCTCATAGTAGAGTTATTGAGATGATATAGTGCAATAGACGTATTGAAAAGTGATAGGAATTAGGAGGTTAATTTCAAAGGTTGTAATTAAAGGTTGCTCAGTGATAGTGAAGGCAATTGGTGAAATCCTACTCGAGGTAGGTCGTGGTTTTTCTCTCTTGAGTAGGGAGTTTCCACGTAAAATCTCTTACCTAAACTTTTGTCACGACTCGAGAATACCCCTAGTCATAACACGATGCATAGAGTCACAAGTGACCCCAAGCTAACCCACGGCCTGGCATGATACTATAAATAATGAAACAATCTGGAATAATTTATGCGGAAGTTAATAATCTGAATAATAAGTTTGGCAAAACACCCAAGTGGCAGTATCTAAACAAAACTCATAAAGCTGAAATCATAATCTAACTGACTGTTTGAAAGCCTCTAAATCATATGAGTTGTTGGGATAAACCCCCAACTAACTCCAACTGTCTGAAACTAAATAATATCGAAAGAAAGACTGATAATTGGCCCTCAAATGATGAGGACTCACCAATACTGCTGCTGATATAGTATAGAGTCGTACTAAGCATGATCCGAATACTGAGAGTCAGAACCATATTATAAGATAATATACCGCAAAGAAAAGTATGCGATCAGTACTTTGAATGTACTGAGTATATGAGATGGGAAAATACTAACATAAGCTGAACAAGATACATGTGACATGGTAAACTGATGTAAGACCAAGTAATGAACATATAATTGAACAATAGTAATATGCTGAGTAAACTGAGTAAATTATTATGCAATAGCTAAGTCTGAACTATAGGAGTACAAGGATATTCTGAATATCATAAGAGGTATATGAAATGATGTACTGACAATAGAATATCAAAATCAATTACATATCACTGAGGTATACTAAGATGCGAGGAACCATCTAGATAATCATGAGTACTGACTTTATAAATATTCTGATATAACTGAGGTACTATAAAATAGACTAGACTAAGGGCCATGCAAATACGAAAGTGTGAGACTGTGGGAGAGACTATTAACCGACATATAACCATATGAGCTAAACATGGAGTTCGATTCATGAACCTTATTGAAGAAGGCCCAATATATTTTTCTAGTGTACAAAGGATGATAAGGTATAAACAAAACTATGGTGGCACGTAGTTCTAGGAATAGGGTCTTTGCTTGATGAACCCTAGTCCAACTTTGTGCTAAGTACTTCTCCCAACTAAACATGTTTGATAGCTCGATGAGATGGCATATTTGAATACCAACCTGAGATGACATATATAGATGTTAACCTGAGATGATCATGGATGCCATACCCTACTGCCATACTACTAGTGAACTTTGCTTTTATAATAAAACTGATACACGATCATTGCTGGCATTCCAAATACCATGCTAATCTGGAACTTACTTTTAGGAATGAGTGTTCAATAGCATTGATGGCATATCTAGATGTCATGCATATCATGTATATTACTGTTATGAACTGAAGATCCTGATCATGGTATGAGAACTCATATGTATATAAATCATCTATTTCTGAATACTGAGACTTGTAAGTTTATGCGAGACATGAGATGGCTAGAGTAAAGCATAAAGGAACCCTATGAAGATTAAGATTTAAAGGATATTATAAAGCTGGACCTGAGCTCTGAATCCTGACTTATGAAATTAATAATAGTCTAATAGGGTGAATTTATCTAAAAACACTATTTCGAATATACTTTATCTAAAAACACTCTGCAGGTCAGTAACACTGAAAGTACAGATAAACTGAGACTGGGTAATAGACCTTCTATCTGAAAGTATCTTAAAACATGTAAACTTGAAGGAATGAGTGTTTAAATTAATAATGCATGGGATCCTAGGTCATCGGGTGTTCATAACCCTTCATCTCTGAAGAATGTAACTATTCATGACGACTTCTATGATATGAATGGAATATGAAATTACATAATACAAGCCCAAAAATCATGGAATATCATTATACTTAGAGTTCATGGACATGATACTATTAACGTATTGAATTTCATGGAAAAACATGTATTTATAGTTTACTAATTATGGGGAATGGAAGTACAAGATGAATCATGGTTGTAGTGAAAAACCCAAATTTTGAAATGGTGAATTAATCTGAGAAACTGAATGTATTTTTGGACACAATGGGTGAAAGGATACCCACTGATGAAATCCCACATACCTGAGAGGAAAAACCTTGGTGAAACCTTTGGATTTGGAGCTTGAAGAAGATGAACCCTAGTTATGCCTTAGAGAAGACAAATCGCCTCTTTTCTTGTATTCTCTCTAAGTGTCGACTTAATTTTGAGTAATGAGAGACTTTGGGTAAAATTACGCTTAATATTCAGCCTTAGGATAGTCAAAATGATGTAGTTTTGATGTAAAAAGAGTGAAAAAAAACTGAGGTACCCTTGTAAAAACATACTGGAAAAACTGCTGGGAGGAACCCGCGAGAACTTCCTACCATCGTGGGTTCTACTACGATCGTGGGTTGTGATAGTGGTATGGTATGGACTTTTGTATTCTCTAAACATGATCATACGAGCCATGGTACAATCATGGGACCCACTCAAGATCATGCCTTGGTCCGTAGCTTGAAAGTTCAAGCTGGATCAAGTTTTGAAGTCACGATCGTGCCTTTAATCGTGGTTTCAAAGCACAGTAGTGGTTTCCTCTCGTGGTTGGAAGGTATACATGTCAACTTTTAGGTTTTTGGGACTGTTTCAATAAGACGGGAGCATTGTACAATAGTACAATGTAACCATGATCGTGGGTTCTGTTCGTAGGTTCTCACTGCTAGACAGTGCTTCACTAAAATGGAAATAACTCTTAGCTCCGACATCGGATTAAGGAGAATATGGATGTGTTGGAAAGATAATTCAAATATCTATCATTTGGTGGGTATTGATCTCATAAATTCATCAATATATAGGATTTATACTCATTTGAAGTTGACTATAGCAAGATTCATCCCAAGAAAACCACCGATAAAGGAAAGTTTCAACTTGGCTATGAGCTAGGAGTTACTTGTGGACTTTATACATTTATAAATCACTTCTCATACTCCCAAAATATGATGTTTGATTCTACATGTACTTGATTCATGGTTCTAATCTTGGCTCGAATTTTTGGGGTGTTACAATATCTCCCCCTTGGGATCATTCATCCCCAAATGAACACTACTGAGCTAAGAGAATAGGAAAAGAGCTACAATCCCAAAACTGAGTTGGTTGGAACTAAATACTAATATGATAATTGATTCTTTACTGAAACCTGGACTAAACTGGACTCATGAATGCATGTTATGACATGGGAGTTACTAAGGGACATGAGAGTGAAGAAAGTAATAGGGAGGAAAATGCTACCTTGAACTGACTTTAGGCTAAGAATAAGACTCAACTATATTTACATACATTATGAATGCACAAAAGAGATTGTAGGAAATAAGCACATTCATGGACTTAAGAGAGTATGGCTGGAAGGAAAAAGAGGAAGTCACTAGTATTATTCGTCTGATCTCTGAACTAAACTATTGGCTAAATAGACTGGTCCATTCTGAGAATTTAGAACTCCCTGAAGTATTCATAAATGAAACATATGCATGGAACTACAAAGCAATGGATACTAATTCAAAATTTTTGGGAGTCATTAAGAAAAGAGCTTTGTTCCTTCCAATGCTCTTTGTTAGGAATTTTAGTTACTTCTATGGAAAGGAATCATGAGTATGGTCTAAGCACTACATCCGACTAGGGAAGTTTTGACATGATCCGAGCATCCCGATCTACTGATCTGAGTTCATAGGAAAAGTGAACGATATAGATTTAACCATGAGACACCTTTACCCTAAAATTTTATAGCATGAAGCAAGAGTATCCTGGGTAAAAAGGAATGATAGGAATACTACTCTTGTAGCAAAAATGACTGATAACTTCCAAATTGGTCTGTTACCAACCCCACTACCAAAAATATAATAAAAGTCACAAGGACTCTACTAGGGAGATCTAGAGTAAGAGGGGTACTGTAGAATCATAATTCAAAGGCTCCCATAACCCTTTACACTCAACATGGGTCTGAGGAGTATAATATAGTATGAATGAGCTTGTTCACTAAGTTTGGTCTGAGAATATACCTGACATATGGTGATTTCACTAATCAGCAAGAATGTATCATGAGTACGCGAGACTAAGCATGTTGGGAAATCATGGGTGTAAGAGTCATGAGCCATAAGGTGTGAGACTGATATTCATGGGCTAACGGAGCATGATTTGGACTTCAAAGCAGGACTATTACTTCTTATACTAGGAACTGAGGATAGACATGCATCCGAATGAAGTGCGTACGTAGGAATGATGCCAAATAGTAGTAAAGTGTCGTGATGACATAAGTATACTGAATAGGCTAGGATAAGAATGGGTCTCTACCTCCACCTAGCTCTGTTCTATAACCTGCTATCACTAGTACTTAAACCTCCAAAACCTGATTGGTTCTACACTCTAACATCTCCCCTTATATCAAAGTCACCACCTAAGTCTGCGAGTCTTCCTTTATCACCACCCTCTAAATTGAACTCACTCACATTATCAAGACATACCACTTTAGGATCTATTCTAATTATGCACTTTCTCATACCGGCTAAGAATATCTCTCTTTTTATTGTCTATCTTACTGTTACTCACACCATCACAACTTTGTTCTAAACTATATCTATTCACCATTTTGGGGGGATAAGGGCCTGAGGACTATAAATGCATGAAGGAGAAAAATTCAAAAACATACCCGACTCGGCCTTAGGTGAACCATTCTGATTCAGCTAGCTAGAAGATAAATGGGATTGAGTCAAGTGTTGACCACAAGCTGTGCTAGGAGAGATACCCTTCTGATTTGGGTGACCTGGAGGGGCTGTGAAAGAAGTAGGCTGAGCCTACTGACGAGCCTTTCTGCCCTTTTTTGAAGCTACCGGACAATCTCTCAACCTGTGGCCTTGCTTACCACAGCCAAAACAACCTTCATAACCTTCCATACACTATTTTATGTGGTTCTTACCACACTTGCTGAAAGTGAGGTAGGATTTTTCCCTTACCATATTTTTCTGAGGATGAGAGCTAGATGCTCTCTCCTTCTGATCATAACAAACCCTAGGGGCTAAATACAAAGTTCTAGATGATGATATTGTTTGACCTGATAACCTTAGAGGAAAAGAAGATCGGTTCCCACTGGAGATCTTCTGACGGTTAGAGTTACTATTCCCTGGTAAGACCCTCTTGCTCTCTCATCTTCTCTTCTTACTAAATGGATTTGCAGGGACTGCTACCTGCTAATTTAATTGAGTATTCATAGCTCAAGATAATAATTGGATGGCATCATCAAACTCTACATTAGAAATATCAGCACTTGTAGATTGATCGATTGGTGCGGGAGGGTTACTATTTAGATCACTTTTCTGACTGATCTCTTTTTTAGGATACATATTCTGAAACAAGTAAGGCATGAGTTAAAAAGGGTGAGTAGAGTTAAATTCCATCGCATGATATGATCATGAAAGTAGTGAAACTTTTTTCTAAAATGTTTCATAGACTCTCACTCATAAGTGTGGTGCGCTTCACACCCATGAATAAGACTCTACTTATCGCAGCTTTCAGAAACCCTAGGATACTTTAAACTTTGTGTTGTGATACCAAGTTTTCATGACCCGAGACTATCCTCTAATCGTAACACGATGCTTAGAGTCACAAGTGACCCCAAGCTAACCCATGGCCTGGCATGACACTATAAATACTAAAAGAATCTGGAAATCATTTATGTGGAAGTTAATAATCTGAATAATAAGTTTGGAAAAATGCCCAAGTGACAGTATCTGAATAAAACTTATAAAGCTGAAATCATAATCTAACAGACTGTCTGAAAGACTCTAAATCATATGAGTTATTGGGAAAAAACCCCAACTAACTCCAACTGTCTGAAACTAAAGGATACTAAAAGAAAAACTGATAATCGGCCCTCGAATGATAAGGACTCACAACACTGCTGGTGATACGGTATAAATTCGTACTAAGCGTGATCCGGATACTAAGCGTCAGAACCTATAGTATAAGACAATATAGAGAAAAGAAAAGTATACGATCAATACTTTGAATGTACTAAGTATATGAGATGGGAAAATACTAACATAAGCTGCCAAGGTATAAAGGATGATATGATATAAACAAACCTATGGTGGCACGAGTTCTAGGAATAGGGTTTTTACTTGATGAACCCTAGTCCAACTCGGTGCTATGTACTACAACCAACTGAACATGTTTGATAGCTCAATATGATGGCATATTTGAATACCAACCTGAGATGACATATATAGATGTCAGCCTGAGATGATCATGGATGCCATACCCGACTGTCATACTACTAGTAAACTTTGCTTTTATAAGAAAACTGATACAAGATCACTACTTGCATTCTAGATACCATCCTAATCAGGAACTTACTTTTAGCAAAGAGTGTTCAATAGCATTGATAGCATATATGGATGTCATACATGCCTTGTATATTATTCGTTCTGAACTAAAGATACTGATCATGGTATGAGAACTCATATGTATATAAATTATGCATTTTTAAATACTGAGACTTGTAAGTTTATGACAGACATGAGATGGCTGGAGTAAATGCATAAAGGAACCCTATGAAGATTAAGATTTAGAAGGAAATTATAAAACTGGACCTGAGCTCTAAATCCTGACTTATGAAACTAATAGTAGTCTAATAGGGTGAATTTATCTTAAAACACTCTGCAGGTCACTAACACTGAAAGTATGGATAAACTAAGACTAGATAACTGACCTCTATCTGAAAGTATCTTAAAACATGTAAACTTGAAGGAATGAGTGTTTAAATTAATAATGCATGGGTTCCTAGTTCATTGGGTGTTCATAACCCGCCATCTCTAAAGAATACAACTATTCATGATAGCTTCTGTGATATGAATGGAATATGAAATTGCATAATACAAGCCCAAAAATCATGGAATGTCATTATACTTAGAGTTCATGGACATGACACTGTTAACGCATTGTATTTCATGGAGAAACATGTATTTATAGTAGACTTATTATGGGGAATAAAGGTACAAGACAAATCATGGTTGTAGTGAAAAACCCTAATTTTGAAATTGTGAATTAGTTTGAGAAACTGAATATTTTTCTAGACTTAATGGGTGAAAGGATACCCATTGATGAAATCCCACATGCCCAAGAGTGAAAACCTTGGTGATACCTTTGGATTTGGAGCTTGAAGAAGATGAACCCTAGTTATGCCTTGGAGAAGAGAAATAGCCTCTTTTCTTGTTTTCTATCTAAGTGTCGACTTAATTTTGATTAATGAGGGACTTAGGGTTAACTTAGGCTTAATATTCAGCCTAAGGATATTTAAAATGATGTAGTTTTGATGTTAAAAGAGTGGGAAAAGAATGAGGTGCCCTTATAAAAACATACTGGAAAAACTGCCAGGAGGAACCCATGAGACCTTCCCACGATCATGCGTTGGAAACATAATTCAAATATATATAATTTGATGTGTCTTTATCTCATAAATTCATCAGAATATAGGAATTATTCTCATTTGCAAGTTGACTATAGCAAGATTCTTCACAAGAAAACCACCGGTAATGATGGTTTCAACTTGGCTATGAGCTAGGAGTTACTTGTGGCCTTAATACATGTCTAAATCACTTATAATACTCCCAAAATATGATTTTTGATTCTACATGTACTTGAAGCATAGTTTTAATCTTTGCTCTAATTTTGGGGGTGTTACAACTTTCCTGCAAATTCTCTTTTGTTGTTACTATTCTTCAATATTCTCATATATAGACCTGGTGCCAAATCAGGTCCTTGTTACAGTGGTGGACTCTTACAAACCATCAATGTTCATCCTTGAATAACATAGGCCAATAAAAACCAGATTACAATACATTTTGTGTTGTTTGTTCACCTCTATGATGTTCTCTGTATGGGGAGGAACGATTACTCTGAAGCATCTGGCTTACCTCACCTTATAGAATGCACTTTTGAATGACTTCATGTCACGACCCGAAATCCCATTCGAGCCGGACTGGCACCCGAAGCCGATATGGCCCAAGAGAACCAATCTTTGCTCATGAACCTTCATATGTGTATCCTCGTATGAATCTTATTATACCTCATGCAACTATGCGGAAAACATGAACATGGAAACATATGCTATACATATATATTTAGGAAACTTGGCCGTTGGGGCCATCAAGTCAAAACCGACGTTTATCTTTTACATATTTGTCTCTTACATCCATATACCCACATATGTCTACAAAAGCCTCTAATAGATGCATCAACAATACCAACTTAAAGTCGGGACAAGTCCCCGCTTTATACTATATTTACAACATCAAACAAATATACAACTATGACCCAGAAAGCTCCGAACCAAGTGGAGCTCCCCAAAACTCTGCAAATGATCCACAGTCTACTGAGGAGGTCTACTAATGCCTGCACCTGCAACATGTAAGGTAAGTCCCCCGAGGGGGTCAGTAAGAAGAATGTACTGAGTATGTAAGGCCATAAGAAATTCATCATACATAATAACAACAACAACGGAGTCAATATTAGAGAAATAGTAAATATGAATAAACTCTCTTTTTGGTATGTGAGGAAATAATGAATATTTCTATTGTTATTGTAATTTACCATCCTCTATATACCCCTTATTCAAGAGAGAGTTACTCCTACTCAAGAGACTTGCCTCCAAGAGATTCTTTATATGCAATAGATTCTTTCTTGCTTTTACGCTCATCATCATTATTATTCATCTGGTTAACTACATCCACTCTTTGGTGGGTTAATTACTACATCCACTCTTTGGTGGGTGAATTACTACATCCACTCTTTGGTGGGTGAATTACTACATCCACTCTTTGGTGGGTTAACTACCTCCACTCTTTGGTGGGTTAACTACATCCACTCTTCGGTGGGTTAATTATTTTTATTTTTCACACTTTTCTTCTTTTCTTACTTGGGGAAGATTGATTCATTCACTTATGAGAGATTGATATATTAAGGATCATGATAGTATATAATACCGGGCCTCCACCTTTGGTGGGTTAGAAATGACATAGCATAATATTGGGATTATTCCATATTGAACTTATACCCTTTACATAGTTATGAGAGTGACACGTTAAAGATCATGACCTTAAAGCACACACTTATATACACATCCCACTTCACTCCTTCACTTCACGAGATTGACATCTTCACTTATGAGGAATAATTATACTAACTTGCACATTACCTCTCTTATTACTCTTATGAGATTGGTACTTTTATACTTGTGAGAGATTGTTACAAAGATAATCCTCATATTATTGGACTTTGGAACATGACATGATTGGGAAAATACGTTTCAAGAGTAAATAGATTCTCTTAAATTATTACCCTCTTGAGATAGTTCTTTTTAGAATTACAACATTATGACATCTTCGGAACTTCAACCAATGAATAGGGGATAAGTGAATCATCATTCATCTAAGAGTAGGATACATATGAATAACAACATACGTCAACCTGAATTGATATACTTCAAGCCTCTCGGAATTGAAACAAGCCCAATGTTAATGTGAACAATATGTTGCAGAAGAATACGGAAAAAGGAACCTTACATACCTTGTATCCTCAATACGAATATACAATCTTAGACGTGCATATAATAGTCCCGCTCCTTCCTTATGTTTCACTCTACAACACAAGTACATAACGGAGCCAACATTAACCACCAACTACCTTACAATGGCATACAATAACAATGAGTTACATGTTTGGCTTTAACATGTCATTTCCCCCTTGACAATACCATTCATGAAATTATCACACCAATAATCCCACAATATTCCCAACATTGACCAAAATATCATAAACCATTATATGTAACACCAAGTTCATACTTTCCACTCTTCATCACCACAACATCACAATTATTCCATCAATTCACTTCAATACACCTCACAACAATAAATCGGCCAAAATCCCATAATTTACACTTATGGAAAAATAACAAGTTTAGGACCATAATCTCACCATAAATTTTGATATTTCACCCATACCATGCACTTTCATCGAGACAACAAGTCATCTTTCAAGTTTAAATTCCATAGATGACACATCTTTTACAAAAACACAAAGTGCCATATTCAACACTTCCAAGCATAACCAACATGATCTACATAATCTCTCATGCATATAATATGTTAATACATAAGCATAAACACTTACCCAAGCTTGGAAAATGATGATCTTGCTCCAAAGATGACTTAGGCTTTGAAGAGCCCAAAGGGAGTTTTCTTGAGAATTCTAGAAAAAGATAGAAAAGCATGTGTGTTGTTATGTATTAAAAATCTGTTTTTTTCCTCCTTTTATATACCTTTTAAGTCATGCTTATCCACTCTTGGCATTTAATGCTATGTGTGGCTTAGTCAATGGAAGAATGGGTCATTTGACCCATTCTTGGCCCATGTTTTCTTTCACATTTTGGGCCCTTTTTGAGCCCAATTCACTTAACCCAATAAAATAAATAATTTCTCATGTTTACTTCATCTCATACGTGTTACGACAATATTCCCACTCACAAAATTCATACTCGTAGCCTCAATCCCAAAAACAAGCAATTCTAGCCACGTATGGCTTATTTTGACTACAAGGGTAAAATCGTCATTTTGATGCCAAATTCATTATCAAATAATTTTATCATAACAATATAATACTTCACTCATTTAATGTATATTCTCGTGGTTGTATAAGAAACGTGGCAAAAAAATCGGCTCAATACGTCCCCGGGCACCCTTAGGACTTAAGAAAATTTCCAACTTTGAAAAGCGGCAGAAACCATCCTGGCACGCCCTTGGGCTTGCCAGCTTGCTTCCTCTGGGCTAAAAATTTTGGCCCATAGCGGCCTTCCACGCCCTCTGGCGCTCCCCACTCCAATTTTTTTCAAATTCTCGTTTCTTCGACTTTTCTTCGCGGATTTGGTTAGATACTTCAAGTCCTATTCTTTACCTTACTTATTACCTTTAATATACCTTGTTTGGAGGTCCTCTTAGAATCATTTTGAACCCCACAAATGCTCCACAAAAAATCACAAAATACTTCCTACGAAGGGCTAATCACATGTACGAGGCCAAATTTTAATTTTTCTCATCACTAACATTACAAATTACTTACTCATGGCATCTCGACACCTAAGTAACCATTATTCAATGTTGTCACATAGGGTTGGGAGTGTACGGGGTGTTACACTTCATCAGTCCCTTGATTGAACAAAAATGGCTCATCCCAAAAATAAATTTGGGAATCATGATAGATCTTCTTCTTTTGTTAGATATTTGCCTCAGGAGGATACACTCCACTTACCAATAAGTTCACAATATCTAAATAACCTAATAGTTTGAAACACTTAATGCAAGGAGTTTTTCATTATGGAACTCCTCATGAATCTGCCCATTTTTTAGTCATATGAGACCAATCTTCAAGTCTGGATAAATGGTCAGCTACCTGATTTTCAGTTCCCTTTCTATCCTTGATCTCGAGATCAAATTCTTGCAGCAATCGAATCCACCTAATAAGCCTCGGCTTTGCATATTTCTTATTGAATAGATAAGGGATTGTAGAATGCTTCATATGAATAATCACTTTCATGCCCATAAGATAAGACTAAAATTTATCAAAGGGATAAACCACAGCTAGCATTTCTATCACAGTATAATTCATTTGAGCAGCATCAAGAATCTTACTAGCATAGTAGATGGAATGGAACCTTATCTTTTGATTTCTTTGACATAGCATGGACCCTACCACAACATGACTTGCATGCTCTTCAAAAGCCTTCACACTATCAGCACAAAAGTCAAATTTTACTATTTTCTCCAACAGTCTACACTAAGGGTGTCAAATATGGCCTCAAAATTTTATGGCCCACCCAACTCGCCCAAGATTTATCAGGTTGGGCTCAAGATAATTTTATATTGGGCTGATTTTAGCCCAACCCAATAAAACCTAATTTCAAATTAATCTTTAATTTAGCCCAATACTAGCCCATTTTAGCCCATATTTAAGATTTGAATTTTAATTTGAATTCATTACTTGAGTTTTACTTTGATTTTTTTAAAACAAAATCGCTTAATAAACTCCAAGCTAAGTTCGAGTGTCAGGATCCTAGTTAAAATTGGATTTTAGGTCCTAAGTCAGGGTCTGGTGTCAGGAGTAAGGTCAGGAATAAGATTTAGGGTTGGGTCTTGGTACCAATTCAGGGATGAGTCTAGAGTATCGAGTTAAGGTTGGGTCCTATCTAATTTAGGGGTTGAAACTTGGGTCCTGAGTCAGGATTGAGTCTCTAGTCATATGTCGGGGTCTAGCCTTGGGTCCTGAGTTAGGGGAAGGTATCGAAACCCATGTTAGTATCGAGTGGCGGTACTTGAGGTGAGGGAAAGAACAAGGGCCAGGTCTTAGGTCCCAAGTTGTGGTTGGGTCTCTGGTCCTAAGTTGTGGCAGGGTCCTAGATCCCAAGTTGTTGTTGGATATTGGGACTCGAATCGAGGGTGAGAATCGATATTGGGTCTTGGGTCCCGAGTCATGGTCGAGTCCCAAGTTAAGGTTGGGTCCTGGGTAATATGTTTAGGTTGAGTCTCAGGACTCAAGCCTAGATTGAGTCCTGGGTCTCGATTTGGGGTCGGGTCTTAGATCTTGAGTCATAGTCTAGTGTCAGGACCCTTATAAGGATTAAGTGTCAAAACTAGGGGTGAGATAGGGAATCGAGGTCAGATCACGAGTCAGGGTCGGGTCTCGGGTCCTGAGTTGTGGTCATATATCGAGACTCGAGTCGAAGGTGAGAATTAATATTGAGTCTTGGATCCATTTCCAATCTACCCAACTATGATCTAATCCACCTATTTCTATAATTATGAATCATTTAGAAAAATTAGTCAAATTGGGTGGTCATGACCTAAACCATTTTTAGCCCATATCAGCCCAATCCATTTTAGTCAAGAAGCTTTGGGGCTTATTTTAATTCAACCCATTTATTAACTCAGCTCGTTTACTTAATTTCAACCCAACCCATCCATTTTACACCCGTAGTCTACACATTGATATGATATTTTAGAGAAGTCTTTGATAAATCATCTATAGAAACCAGCATGCCCAAGGAAACTACACATCTCTCTCACTGATACAGGTGGAGACAACTTCTCAATAATCTCTACTTTTGCATGATCTACCTCATGACCTCTTCGTGATACCTTGTGACCAAGGACTATCCCTTTCTTGACCAGAAAGTGGCACTTCTCCTAATTCAACATCAGATTCATCTCTTCACATCTCACAAATACTTTATCAAGTTTATTCAAGTAAGTCTCTAATGAAGCACCAAAGACAAAAAAATCATACATAAATACCTCGACAAAGTCTTTCATTATCTCTAAAAATATGGCCATCATGCATCTCTGAAATATGGCTAGTGCATTGCAAAGCCCAAAAGCCATTCGCTTGAAAGTGTACGTACTTTTTGGACACGTGAAAGTCATTTCTCTTGGTATTCTAGTGCAATGTTTATTTTATTGTATCTTGAATATTCATCCAAGAAACAATAATACTCTTGGCTCGTCAATCTTTCTAACATCTGATCAATGAAGAGAATAGGATAGTGATTTTTTCTAGTGAACTCATTCAGCTTCCGATAATCCATACAAATACGCCACCTTGTGACTGTTCTAGTTAGAATAAGCTCATTTGGTCTTATTTCATACCACTGTCATCCCTCTTTTTATAGGGACACACTACACAGGGCTTACCCACATGCTATTAGAGATTGGATAAATGATACCTGAATCTAGCCACTTGATTACTTCTTTTTTGACCATATCCTTCACTAGATTTAGCCTCCTCTGGTTCTTAATTCTAGGCTTGTACCAAAAGCCGGACTGATTCCTTTGATATCAAATATCTTTCACCCCAAAATTCGTTTGCATTTCCTCAAAACCGATAAGGCCTCTTTGACTTGAACCTCAGAAAAACCTGCAGCAAGAATAACGAGTAATGTGTCATCCTTACCTAATAATGCATACTTAGGTGAGATAGAAGTGCCTTCAATTCCATCTTAGGAGATTCCTCAATAGATGAATTGGTAGGAAGCCTATTAAAGGGTTTAAAATCTCCCCTCCAAATATACATACTAGACATATCTAATAATTGCACCATCTCTTGAGTAGCAAAGTCCTAAAAATAGCTTATCCCACAAGGGTTATCTCTAACTGATCACTGGATAAAATAAGAGGTAACTCAAAATCAATATCCATTACTATAATAGTGGATAACTCTTCATAGACTGCAAGTAATTTCATTGCCTTGTAACTATTAAAGACCTCTACCTATAATGTGTCATTATAGTCATCTGCCTGGTAGCTACATCAATCAGTACTCTTACCATGGACAAAAGTGGATGTCCCAAAATAAATAACACTTCTAAATCTGGATCAAAATCTAAGATGAAAAAATCCACTGGAAAGATAAACAAACCAACTTGCACCAAGACATCTTCTGTCCTAGCAGGTCTCGCTAAAGATCTTTCTGCCAACTGTAAAACAATAGTGATAGGATAAGGGCTACCCAAACTAATCTTTTTAAAGATAGAGGATGACATCAAATTAATATAATACCTAGATCACATAAAGCCCGAGCTATCACCTTCTGGCCTATCATAATCCTAATTGTGAAGTTACTTGGATCATTCAATTTAGTGGGTAACCTATTCTAAATTTTGAATGTGCACTCCTCAGTAAGCATAACTATGGAATATTTTAGTCAACTAAAATTTTTTGGCCACAATGTCCTTGATATATTTAACATAGGGCACACTTTGCAAAACATCAACGAGAGGAACATTTAGGTGCACCTACTTCAACAAATCAAGAAACTTCTTAAACTCGACTTCCTCTTTCTACTTTATCAATATCTATGAAAAAAGAGGTAATGGTTTTGTATTAGATGATACTTCTTGAACTTTTACCTCATTTTCTAGATCAACTTACTTTTTTTCACTAATGATAGACTTCTGCACTACTTTCTATGGAACAAGCTCCTCTAGTTCCTTACCATTACGAGTAGTGACTGTATGTACTTGCTTTGGGTTAGGATCTATGTCACTTGGTAAGCCCCCTTAGAGCCTTATTTTTTGATCTCCAGTTATCTGCCCCATCTGCCTCTTAAGATTTCTCACTACTAGTTTCTAATTTTTCATATTTACAACCATTTTTGATTGATCATCCATAATCTATTTCAGCATATCCTCCATAGTATTTGACTGAGCATTGGACTAATTATCTATGAATATTGTTGATAAGCTTATTGATGTTGACTGTGTGCTCTGTATTGGTTCTGATTATAGTTTTGACCTTGTTTTCAACCGAATGAGAAGTTGGGATGATTGGCCAATTCGGATTGTATGAATTGCAATAATTCTGATTACCTCCTCTTCTACCAGCATTACCTATAAAATTTACTAACTCTGGATTAGCCGCAGATACCTCTGCTGGATGATCTCCTCAGCATACTTCAAAAAATGGATGGGTCTACTGAACTACTTAAACTTGTGCCTAAGTGGGACCCATGCTCAATTTGCTTAGTTGTGTGCTAATCTAATTCTGCATAGAAGCCAATTATGCTGACAATGATGTGTAACCATCAACCTCTAACACACATGTGGCCTTCTTTTCAACTACTCTACTTCTCTCCCATTCCATTCTGGATTGCTTTATGAAAACTAATTGAAGAGGACGAATAACTTATCAGAAGTCTTTTCAAATGCCTGACCAACTATAACAGAGTTTAACAAAATCTTTGTGTATGGATCTAGACTCTCAATAAATGTACGTGTCTGCACATTTTTAGTCTTATGGTGATGTGGATAATTTTGGAGAAGGTCTTTAAATCTCTCCCAAGATTGATATAAGGTTTCCCCTTTCTTTTGTTTGAATCCTAGAATCTCTCTCCTAAGATTTGTAGTTTCCCAGATGGAAAGAAGTGAGTCAAAATTTTCTAAGTAAGATCATCCTATGTTGAGATAGAATTTGGTGGCTCTATTTACCTCTTCGCTTCCCTAAGAAGGGAAAATGGGAATAGTGTGAGTCTCATATAATCACTTGAGACATCAGCGGTGGTGTAAGTATCATTGATTTCCAGAAACTCTTAGATATGTTGTTGCGGGTCCTCATGCAATAAGCCTATGAATTGTCCGCTCTTGTTTGTGTGCAAGAGTTGCACTATGTTTTGTTATAGCTTAAAATATCCTCCCGCAGCCAATATTCGAATGTTTGAAGTTACATTCCCTGCTAGTGGTACTACCATATCATGGATTACCATGGGAGGACCATTATCAGTTGCCATTTCTATTGGTATAACCTCAAGTTTTTGTTCTTGATGTCTTAGATTGAGAAAATACTCTCAAATAGCAGCCTCTTTCCGCCTTTGATGGAGTAGTCTTTCAAGCTTAGGCTCGAAGTCAACTACCTCACCTTTAAGTGCCAACATGTCACAGTTGAGAAATTGTACCTGGAGAAGTAACAACTAAGATCAAGTTGTCAACACTTGAATGATAAAATACTAAAAGAAAACTAGACTTTATTATTTTCGAAGTCCCCAGCAATAGTACCAAAAACTTGATGTCGCACAGACACACACGCAATATACGTGTTCATGCAAGTAATATAGACTGGTTAATTAGGATATCATACCCTCAGGGACTTGTGGATTTCAAAGGTCTAGTTAATCTAATACCACGAAATTGGAACAAGTATTTAGTAACCAAGAAAGAGTTTTTGAATTTGTTTATTTCTACTATTAATTGAAAACTGGAAAGCACGTAAAGTTGTTGATCATAGTAATAAGGTGATTCCAGGGTAACAACTCTAATTCAACAATCATGTTGTGTATCCAATTTCATCGACCCGTATAGTTTATCTATTTGTTTATTTATGGGTTTTATACTCTGATTATGGTCTTTCGAGCCTCTAATCACCTATTCACATGCATATCTATGTATACATTTCTATGATCAAGATAAACACATAAGCATAATTGTGCTTCTCATTTATTAAACAAATAAGGTGATCTAGGATATGTCTATCCTAGCCACAAATCCGCTCTTTGATGTCCAAAGTTAAGATCTTACTCCTTTTATTTTTGATTCTAGTCGCGATTCCTCTTATGGGTTCACATTAACAATATAGATACATCCTACTAGTTGCGAAGTAGTAAAATAGTAAAATCAAGAATAAAAGAACTTGTTACAATCCAATTTCTCAGGTCATGATGGCACCTACTATAACCCACCCGTAGGTAAGCCAACCCATGGTCCGGAACAACTAGAAATGGACTAATAAGAAAGACGGAAGCAAAACTAAATAACAATGAGAAAGAAGGAAAAAAGAAAGTAAATATACCCCCAAAACCTGGTGAAGTCAGTACAGAGCTTCTAATACAACAGAAGTATAAAGTAAAGTACAGAATAAATGTATACAAAATTGTCTCTCAAATACAAGGTAGAGATCAGTCCAACAATAAGAGGGAGAGCAGGAACACTCCAGACGTCAGGAGCTCACCCCAAATCTCCAATCCATAGCTACTCCATGTGATACACACATCAACGATGAGAACTCATACTATGATTTGCAGGCTGCAGAAGTGTAGTATTAGTACCAAACACGTGGTACTGAGTAGGCATCGACTAACTGAGCTCCAAAGATTATGCAAGTATAAATAACATGTACAGTAGGAATATAACTACAGGTAGCTATCCAAGAACTAAACATAATAATGCTAATGGAGCAATAAGGATAAACTATCATATTCTAACAGTATTCAAGAACTAAAGTGTAATACCATATATCACTAGCCAATATACAAATGAAGTGAAAGAAGGATATGTAGTAGTAATACAAGGCCAAAGAATACATATACAATATGAATAGATAAGGAAAGAGAGGGATATACGATAATACCATATATATATATATATATACATACATACATATATAGTACTAAACTCAAAGTAATAACCTGAAGGAGCCAACCTAACATCTCACGGATTTTAGCCAAATAAGGGAGCCAATACTAGCCTAATCAAAGCAACTAACCAAAGGTGTGACTAATCATGAGATAATTAACAATAATACATCTTACTATGAGAAAGAAGAGGAATCAAAAACGTACTAAAAATCTTGGGTACCAGTCCATAACCATCCTGCCATGAACTAACCATAATAACCAACAATAAAGTAACCCGCTAGTTTGGACAAACAATAACCTAATCGGGCCCCCATAATCCCTGAAGGTTCAAGCAAGCACTCAGCAAACAACAATAATAGCTTATCTTATATAACCCCCAATAAGTCCGATAGATATAAGCACCAAATAATTATACTAGTGATAGGCAATGCATATGAATGAATGAATGCAACATAAACCGTAAATAACATGTCCAATCCAAGTGCCCTAACATAACAAGTGTATACACCTCCTCCAGCTCAGTAGCTCGCAAAGGCAGGACCTACAGCGACCATCCTTCTCTGGCACTATGGTTCACGGACAAAGAGGCCTATAGGGGACTCGTATATCCATATACACTGACTGGTCCCAAACCAGGACTTCCAGTAACTATCATAACCAATCTACTCCATCTAGTACTGGAGAGATATAAAAGTATAATAACTGTTGGGACTCGAACCGAGACTAAAAGAGTATAAATCTGTAAATACATTGCCTAAGATTGAGTTCGGGACTAAATTAGCACAATAGTGGAGAAAGGCTCGCAATCCCCCTCGACCGCAATAAATAGTAGTGGTAAAAAAGTGGATTAATAATGGACCAAAATCAACCCCAGTCTAATTTCCAAAATAGCATGTTTAGTTCCAAAAGCCCATAATTCATTAAATAAGATGGTACGATTCCCGTTGTAAAAGAATCCTTTTTAAAATTGAAAAGTGGGAATAAATCCCTTTTTAGAAAATAGTAGTAAAATCAAGGTTTTGTTTGGAATCGTACCACTAAGTGAACATAAATGCGTTTAAAAGTATGCATGCCATCACCAGTATCCAAACAATACAACCATAAGCGCCTAAGCATCTATAAACTAGAATCATGTCCCCTTTAAGGATAAAATACTCACCTGGAGTCCAACTGGTATAGTAACCACGACTTCGGGCCCAATAATATATAATAAATAAGATAAAGCATCATAACTCGGGAAACTACAGTAAACAAGGTCATAAGTTCGTTAAAAGGATCTAATCAAGGAAATACGACCCAAATGACTAAGTAATATGATAAGTCTTATACTAAAGGATCCTTAACGTCAATCTATGGTTAACATGACTATAATCAAGAATAATAGGATTCTATAACCATAACGGGTGTTATAGGCTAAGGTTTGGGTAACTTTTCTATTCCAAATGTCAAGTCATGGAATTACTAGGTATAAACCTATCATATAATACCAACCTAGCATGCAAGCTATACAATAGACAATCTCATAGAGAAAACTAGACCGACGCCTACCTCATAGCCAAACCATCTGCGAATTGTTCATCTTCACCCCACGATCCCGAAACGACGTCGCACTATCAAAATCATAATCTACATACTAATAGGAGTAAAATGATACACATATTGCTTTATAATACTCGAGGTTGAAATTTGAGTCAAGAACGGGCCCATGGGGCCCACAAATGTGATTCTAAAATTGAATCAGTCATGAGGCCCCTTGAAAGACAAGAAATGCATGCTCAAATTTTGAGCACAAACGGAGCTCGAATCGTCGCCCAAATCAGCCCATAAAGTAAAGAAACTCAAAAACTAATTTCTAGGAATTTACATGGAAAAGAGCGGAATTTGATGGGGAAAAACAATTGAAAATTATCAAGAGGTGTTGAATTAGCTTACCTTAGCCTCAATGGATAATTTTCCACAATTTCCCAAGCTCCAAGCTCTAACAATGACGGAAAAAGAGTTTTGAATCACAATTTTAGTCGGAAATTATGAAAAACCAAAACCGGTATTCTTTGAAAATGAGAAATATGAAGTTATAATCACATAGACAATTATTATAAGAGAAAAATGCAACAATAATAGTCAAAATCGGAGCTTCCTAGCTCCCAAAATATCAAAAATACGAAATTGATTCGGTTTGGGTCTTATACTCAACGATGGCCGCTAAAGCGGCACTTTGAATGCTAAAGCGGCCTGTTCAAAGGGTCAAAGTACTGGTAAAGTGGTCAAATGGTTGCTTTAGCGGTTGATCAAATGGTCAACGGCTGTTAAAGCGGCCACACCAGCACCAACAACTTCCAAAACTTGTTTTTGACCCTCAGAACTCATTCGGAACCCTATGAACATGAACCAATAGTGTAAATTGATCCTAAACTACATTCTGGATCCAATGAAATCATTGGATTTGTGAAAAATGTCATTTACAATAAATTAACCCCGGAGACCCCTTTTAGGCTATTTTAACTAATTTTCATCTAAACACCCCAAACGAAATATAAAGGCTGGGGACCCAAACTAACTATGCTACTAACCTAAAATCGACATTCCGGACTCAACAAAACCATCAAAACTTTCATCCGAGATTGTTTCAATTAAATATAGGACCCACACCTATAGTTCCATTTTAACCAATTTCCAACCAATAGCCCAAAATGAGTCCAGAAGCCTCGGGACCCAGACCAAGGGTCCCCTAGCCTAAAATCAACATTTCAGAGCTAATGGTGCTGTCGAATTTCACATCCGAGATAATTTACTAGGAGTTTTGGTTTGAGACCAATTCCTTAACAGCGAAAGCTCCAAAACAAGGAAATGAACCTAAACCCTAAATGAACTATACGATAACCGAACCGATAGTTCTGGCAAGTCATAAATGACTTGTAGCCACTGAGGGAAGGTTCAAAATGCCAAAAATGTGCTAAAATCAATAAAATGACCCAGAGGGTCATTACAATATCCACTACTAAAAGGACTTTTGTCCTTGAAAGTCAATAGATAGAAAGAGTCTGAAAGCTCAAAAAGATGAGGTATTGGGCCAGCATGCTCCGAGCAAGACTCCCCAGATAACCTCTAAGGCCAACTAATGCTTTTAACGGATTTCTCTAAAGGTATCCCTTTTTCATTAACTTCCTTACTTCACCTTCCAAATAGCCACAACTCAACCTCAACAACCAACTAGCCTTTAATTGAACCGAGAACGACTATTGCATGCAAACCCAAACCACGACATGCTGACATCACACAGATATAAGCACAACCAAGCAAAAATTCAACTAAGCTGAAGCATAACCAAGGCATGAATCACACAGCCAACTCCAACTCCAAAATCTAATATTTTCTTTCCTTTCCAAACCTGATGTCAACTCTGAACTATCCAAAATCCTCCCATATCATCAGAGTTATGTCCACGTAATCACATCATCCAAAATCTTGAAAGACTGAAGCTAATCTACCAAAAATGATAAGCACAAGAATATGCCCAAAAGGTCAACTTGAATACACAAATGGAGATGATCAAAGCCTGCGATCTCTTGCCAAAGCTACAATTGGTTCGGACGACCCTCGAAATCAATAATCAGGAATCCCAAGCATAATCTTTCAAAGCTGAATGATCTTCTCCAGAATGCCCCACCAACTATGGGTGAAACCATACTAAACAAACTTGGGTACACTTCTTCTACTGGGTTGGCATACAAAATTCTGACAAAAACTGAGAACCAAGGTCAGTAGCAGTAGAGACCTATACCATGCACCATCGGACCAACCTCCGAGCATCTATCAAGTATGACCCATCCAAACTGACGAAAACTGAATCGATAAGCAATGATTATACCTAGTCAACCTATCAACAAAGTCTCAACAGAGTCAAATTCTGAAATAGAGGTTGCAACCAAGTTACACAATCCATAGCTAGAATCTCAACACCTAAACGAACTACTCGATCTTAACTATCCAAACTGATCATGTTGACGAGTAAGTATTAATACTCCACAATCTATCACAACTTTCAAGCCGTCATTCAAAGGAGTCAAAAATGGTAACTGGAACCAACAAGTCTTCACTGAGGTCAAATACCAAAATCAATCTCCCTACCAAAATCAAGCACATATACCATGGTTCTCGCAAGAGCTGAAACTAAACGTTATTGAAGAACATAACCACAACTGAAGGAAAACCATAGGCTAAAGATACGAACAATCAAATCCATATCCTCTGAAGTCATAACACAACGAGGCATAACTAAGAACTCCCCAAAGTTGCAAAGAGTACCAATGGTAGCCAAATCTCGAGCAACTTTAAAAAATTTGATTTTATCCTGAATCTGGTCAAACCAATACTCTATCTATGGCAACAAATACTCACACCTAAAGGCACCCTCTTTGGCTATAGACAACTATTACACAAGCACATATCACCAAGCTGAAGCATTCAAAGTCACATTAGGCCGATCAATTACTGATCCACCCTAGTACCATAACAAGGCCAATATGCCAAAGAAAAGGGACTTTAACCCAAATGCTTCCCCCAAGGAAAATACCACACTGATCCACTCAATCCACTACTAAAAGAAATTATCTATGGGTGTAACCAAAAATGGATAATTCTACACAAAAGTTTACAATAATCCATATAGTAATTTCAAAGCATGTAACACCGATGGGTATGAAAACCCCAACTTAATTCAAATAGACACCAAAAGATAGTAAATCAAAATCATACTTGTACGATGGAATTTGAAGTCATGGTCCCTGACCTACCCAAAGAAGTACGAATTCGAACGTGTCTAACCTCAGGCTGAGCATCTGAATGACCAACTAAAATGCTAAATACACTGCCTCTAGCTGAAGATGCCTAAACTCTAAGATACTAATCTAACTACGCCAAATGACTAATAATCCCATGTCGGGGACACTCTTTGGACCAATGGCCCATCTCTCTACAGTCAAAACAAACCCTTAAAGCTCTAACCATGCAAGAAACACAATCTAACCCCAACTAGCTGACCAACTCACGCCAGGGGTACTCTCTAGACCAATGACCGATCTCACCACAATCAAAACATGCCCTCAAAACTCTGTGATGTACTGCACCAGCTGACCCAGAATGGTCGTCATGGCCTGAAGTCCTAGACCAAAAACCCTATAATGTCTGACCAGAACTCTATCCACTGTAGCCACCAAGACTAATCTGAGGGCCAACTATAATTTGAGGTGCTACCTATACGGACCTGATAAGCTGCAAGAGATGTTGATATCTGTTGGGAAGATCCTTACTCCTGGATGGAATGCCGCTAACACTATACTACTAACATGGCCTCCTACCACCACCTCCATATGTCTCAATATATTCCATATTTGTTGCCCTCGCATGATCAACAACCTGAAGGAGAGTAGACACAGCTGCTATCAAATGCTCTGATGCCAAGTGGAATGGTAAAGGCAATCCTCTAACAAATTCCCGCACCAACTCCTGCTCTGTAGGAAATAATAACATAGGAGTGTGTTTGTCCAACTCAAGAAATCCAATCTCATACTCTAAAACTGACAGAGAACCCTAATGTATACCAATAAACCCAACTCTGGTCTGAGAACCACTCGATGTACTGGGTACCATCTCTGACTATGAATTATCCATGAAAAGGCTCGAAATTCCCAATAATGTATCCTAAAAAGTTGAGGCAGTCACAAACCCTGTCGGACCTTGGGCTGGCCCCAAACACTTTGGCTGACGCTGAAGATCCTCAATATTAATCTTTAACTCCCTATCCCAACGCTGAGCTAGAACTATAGTAACAGGCACAGAAGTCCCGTCTGCATCTATCTATAACCACATGCTATCCATTTAGGAAAGAGTGGGGTTAAAAAAGTACATAGAGGTTCATAAGAATACGGACACACGACATGGAATCAAGGGACAGAATTTCCTAAGAATGCCCTGTAGCCTCCCCAAGATAGGATACAGACATCTCCATACCGATCTGCAAGACTCTACTATGTACTTTGCTCTAGCACCAACAACACTGGTGAACCTATGCTCTGATACCAATTTATCATGATCCAATTTCTTAGGTCAGGATGGCACCTACCATAACCCACCCATAGGTAAGCCAACCCATAGTTCAGAATAGCTAGTGATGGACTAATAAGAAAGGCGGAAGCAAAACTAAATAACAATGAGAAAGAAGGCAAAAAGAAAGTAAATATACCTCTAAAACCCGATGAAGTCAATACAAGAATTTCTAATACAATAGGAGTACAAATTTAGGTAAAGAATAAATGTATATTAAGTTGTCTATGAAATAGAAGGTGGAGATCAGTCCAACAATAAGAGGGAGAGCAAAAACACTCCCAAATCTCTGATCCATAGCTGCTCCACATAATGTACACATCAATGGAGAGAACTCGTACTATGATCTACAGGCTATAGAAGTGTAGTATGAGTACCAAACACGTGGTACTAAGTAGGCATCGGGCGACTGAGCTCCAAAGATAATGCAAGTATGAATAACATGTAAAGTAGGAATATAACTACCGATAGCTATCCAAGAACTAAACATAATAATTCTAATGGATCAATAAGGATAAACTATCTTATTCTAACAGTATTCAAGAACTAAAGTGCAATATCGTATATCACTAGCCAATATACAAATAAAAAGAAAGAAGGACATATAGTAGTAACACAAGGCCAAATGATACATATACAATATGAATAGATAAGAAAGAGAGGGATATACTATAATACCATATATATAAATACATATACACATATATAGGACTAAACTCAATGTAATAACCTGAAAGAGCCAACCTAACATCTCACGGATCATAGCCAAATAAGGGAGCTAATAGAAGCCTAATCAAAGCCTCTAACCAAGGTGTGACTAATCATGAGATAACTTAACAATAATGCATCTTACTATGAGAAATAAAAGGAATAAAAAATGTACCAAAAATCTCGGGTACCAGTCCATAACCATCCTTCCACAAACTAACCATAATAACCAATAATAAAGTAACCGGCTAGTCCAGACAAATAATAACCTAATCGGGCCCCCATAAGCCCGGAAGGTTCAAGCAAGCACTCAGCAAACAACAATTATACCCTATACATATGCAACCCCCCATAAGGCCGATAGATCTAAGAACCAAACAATTACACTGGTGATAGGCAATGCATATGAATGAATGAATGTAACATAAACCAGAAATACCATGTCCAATCCAAGTGCCATATCATAACAAGTGTATACACCTACTCCAGCTCAGTAGCTTGCAAAGGTTGGACCTACGATAACTATCCTTCTCCGGCATTGTGGCTCACAGACAAAGAGGCCCATAGGGGACTTAGAATATCTATATACACTGCCAGGTCCTTAACCAGGACTTCTAGTAACTATCATAACCAATCTACTCCGTCCAATACTAGAGAGAGATATAAGTATAATAAGTGCTCGGACTCGAACCGACACTAAAAGAGTGTAAATCTATAAATCCATTGCTCGAGATTGAGTTCGGGACTAAATCGGCTCAATAGTGGATAAAGGATTGGAATCTCCCTCGACCGCAATAAATAGTAGTGGTAAAAGAGTGGATTAATAATGGACTGCAATCAACCCCAGTCTAATTTCTAAAATAGCATATATAGTTCCAAAAGCCCATAATTCATTAAATAAGGTGATACGATTCTCGTTGTAAAAGAATCTATTTTAAAAGTGAAAAGTGGGAATAAATACCTTTATAGAAAACAGTAGTAAAATCAAGGTTTTGGTTGGAATAGTACCACTAAGTGGGTATAAATGTGCTTAAAAGTATGCATGCCATCACCAGTATTAAAACAATACAACCATAAGCGCCTAAGCATCAATAAACTAAAATCATGTCCCTTTTAAGGATAAAATACTCACCTGGAGTCCAACTGGTTTCGTAACCACAACCTCGGGCCCAATAATATGTAATAAACAGGATAAAGCATCATAACTCAAGAAACTACGGTATACAAGGGTGTAAGGTCGCTAAAATGATCTAATCAGGGAAATACGAATAAGTCTTATACTAAAGGATCCGTAACATCAATCTATGGTTAACATGACTATAATCAAGGATAATAGGATTTTATTACCATAACTGGTGTTCTAGGCTAAGGTTTGGGTCACTTTTCTATTATAAATCCCCTAAATAGGTCAAGTCATAGAATTACTAGGTATAAACCTATCCTATAATCCCTACATAACATGCAATCTATACAATACACAATCTCATAGAGAAAAGTAGACAAAAGACTACCCCGTAGCTGAATCGTAATTTCGAACCATCCATAAATTGATCGTTTTCACCCTATGATCCCAAAATTATGTCACACTATCAAAATCCTAATCTACATGTTAATAGCAGTAAAATGATACCCATATTGCTATATAATACTCCGGGTCAAAATTTGGGTCAAAAAGGGCCTTTGGGGCCACAAATGTGATTCCTAAATTGAATACATAACAAGGTCCCTTGAAGGACAAAGAATGTATGCTCAAAATTTGAGCACAAATGGAGCTCGAATCGAGGCCCAAATCAACCCATAAAGTTAAGAAATTCAAAAACTAATTTCTGGGAATTTACACAAAAAAAGAGAATTTGATGGGGGAAATAATGAAAAATGATCAAGAGGTGTTGAATTAACTTACCTTAGCCTCAATGGATGATTTCCCACAATTTCCCACGCTCCAAGCTCCAATATCCAATAATGGCGGGAAAAGGGTTTTGAATCACAATTTTAGTCAGAAATTATGAAAAACAAAATAGGTATTCTTGGAAAATGAGAAAGATGAAGTTATAATCACATAGACAATGATTATATGAGAAAAAAGCATCGAGAATCGTCAAAATTGGATCATCCTAGCTGTCAAAATGTTAAAAATACGAAATAGGTTTAGTTTGGGTCTTATACTCAGCGATGGCCACTAAAGCGGCACTTTGACCGCTAAAGCTGCCTGGTCAAAGGGTCAAAGTACCGCTAAAGCTGTCAAATGGTCACTTTAGGGGTTGGTCAAATGGTCAACGGCCACTAAAGCGGCCTCACCAGCACCAGCAATTTCCAAAACTTGTTTTTGACCCTTGGAACTCATTCGGAACCCTATGAACATGAACCAATAATGCAAATTGATCATAAAACACGTTTTGGATCCAATAGAATCATTGGATTTATGAAAACAAAAATGTCGTTTACAACATATTAACCCCCGGTACCCCTTTTAGGCTATTTTAACTAATTTTTGTCTAAACACTCAAAACAAAATATAAAGGCTCAGGACCCAAACTAATTATGCTACTAACAGAAAATCAACATTTCGGACTCAACAAAACCATCAAAACTTTCATATGGGATTGTTTCAATTAAATGTGGGTCCCACACCTATACTCCCATTTTAACCAATTTCCAACCAATAGTCCAAAATGAGTCTGGAAGCCTCGGGCCCCAGACCAAGGGTCCCCCTAGCCTAAAATCAATGTTTCGGAGCTAACGATGTTGTCGGATTTCACATCCGAGATCGTTTACTAGGAGTTTTGGTCTGAGACCAATTGCTTAACAATGAAAGCTCAAAAATAGAAAAATGAGCCTAAAACCCAAACGAACTGTCTGATAACCGAATTGACAGTTTTGACTAGTCATAAATGACTTGTAGCCATTATGGGAAGGCTCGAAACTTCAAAAATGTGCTAAAATCAAAAAAATAACCCGAAGGGTCATTACAATATCCACTACTAAAAGGATTTTCGTCCTCGAAAGTCAATGGATAGAAAGAGTCTGAAAGCTCAAAATGATGAGGCATTGGGCCGTCATGCTCCGAGCAAGACTCCCCAGATAACCTCTAAGGCCAACCAACGCTTTCAAGGGATTTTACTAAAGGTATCCCTTTTTCATTAACTTCCTTACTTCACCTTCCAAATAACCACAACTCAACCTCAACAACCAACTGGCCTTCAACTGAACCGAGAACTACTGTGGCACACAAACGTAAACCACGACACACTGACATCACACAGATACGAACACAACCAAGTAAAAAGTTCAACCAAGCTAAAGGATAACCAAGGCATGAATCATACAGCCAACTCCAAATCCAAATCCAATATTTTCTTGCCTTTCCAAACATGATGTCAAATATGAATTATCAAAAATCTTCCCACATTATTTGAGTTCTGTCCACGTAATCACCTCATCCAAAATCTCAGAAGACTGAAGTTGATCTACCAAAAATCCATGCTGGCGAGCATAAGAATAAGCCCATAAGGTCTACCTGAATACAAAAATGAAGATGATCAAAGCCTGTGATCTCTTGCCAAAGCTACAACTGGTCTAGACAACCCTCAAAACCAATAATCATAAATCTTAAGTAAAATCCTTTGAAGCTGAACGATCTGCTCCAGAATGCCCCAACGAATGTGGGTGAAACCATACTAAACAAACTTACGTACACTTGTTCTGCTATGTAGGCATAGAAAATTCTGACAAAAACTGAGAACCAAGGTCAGAAGCAGTAGAAACTAATACCATACGCCGACAGACCAACCTCCGAGCATCTATCAAGTACGACCCATCCGAACTAAAGAAAACTGAATCGGTAGGCAATGAGTAGGCCTAGTCAACCTATCGACAAAGTCTCAATAGAGTCAAATTTTGAAACAGAGGTTGCAACCAAGTTACACAATCCATTGCTATAATCTTAACACCGAAGCCGAACTACTCGATCTCAACTATCCAAACTGATCATGTTGATGAGTAAGCATTCATACTCCACAATCTGTCACAACTTTTAACCCGTCATTCATAGGAGTCAAAAATACAACTGGGGCCAACAAGTCTTCACTGATTTCAAATACCCAAATCAATCTCCCTACAAAAAATAAAGCACATATACCACAGTTCTCGCAGAAGCTGAAACTGGAACGTTGCCGAAAAACATAACAACAACTGAGGGAAAACCACAGGCTAAAGATATGAATAATCAATTCCATATCAGCTGAAGGCATAACAAAACAAGGCATAACCAAGAACTCCCCAAAGCTACAGAGAGTACCAATGGTAGCCAAATCTCGAGCAACTTTAAAAAATTTGATCTTAGCCTGAATTTGGTCAAATTAATACTCTATCTATGTCAACAAATACTCACTCCCAAAGACAACCTCTTTGGTTTTTTACAATTATTACACAAGCACATATCACCAAGCTGAAGCATTAAACAAAGTCACATTAGGCCGATTAATTACCAAAAATAGAATTTTTTGAATCCATCCATGTAAACCAACCTAACCTAATTGAACCATAAACCACATTGCAAAAGAACTGAGTACCTAACTCAACGGTGATACCAAAGTCAAGGCTACTACCAGGAGATGAACCAGATAAAATAGAAAACAAACCTTAAACTTATCAACAATAGAAGAGGGCTATGGAAAAAGATGGCCAAGGCTAGAATCACCACCATACCATGGTAGGCCAAACCTTCATTCACTATCATATTCTGCTCAATAATATACCATGCTAATAGAAAAGGAAAATCAACCAACCATATAGCCATCTAAACCAAATGGACAAGAATCACAAGGAAGGCGATACTAACTAGATAACACTAGCTTAGCCATCTATCAAGTAAGAATCAATAAGTGTTAAAACAATGACAAACAATCAATACTACCCTAGTACAATAACAAGGCCAATATACCGAAGAAAAAGGACTTTAACCCAAATGCTACCCCCAAGGAAAATACCACACTGATCCACTTAATCTACTAATAAAAGAAATTATCTATAGAGGTAGCCAAAAATGGATAAATCTACACAAAAGTTTACAATAATCCATATAGTAATATCAAGGCATGTAACACTGATGGGTATGAAAACCCCAACTCAATTCAAACAGACACCAAAAGATAGTATATCAAAATTATACCTATACGATAGAATCCAAAGTCATGGTCCCTGACCTGCCTGAAGAAGTACGAATCTGAACACGTCTAACCTCATGCTGAGTATCTGAATGACCAACTAAAATACTAAGTGCACTTCATCTAGCTAAAGATGCCAAAACTCTAAGATACTCATCTAACTACACCTACTGACTAATAATCCACGTCGAGGACATTCTCTGGACCAATGGCTGATCTCTCTACAGTTGAAATAATCCCCTGAAGCTCAAACCTGGAAAGAAACACAATCTGACCCCAACTGGCTGACCAACTCATACCTGGGGCACTCTCTAGACCAATGAATGATCTTACTATAATCAAAACATGCCCTCAGAACTCTCTGATGTACTGCATCAGCTGAACCAGAATGGCCGCCACGGCCTGGAGACCTAGACCAAAAAGCCCATAATGTCTGACCAGAACTATGTCCACTGTGACCACAATGACTGATCTGAGGGCCACCTATAATCTGAGATGCTACCTGTACGGACCTGATAGGCTGCAAGTGATGTTGATCTCTGCTGGAAGGATCCATACTCCCAGACGGAATACTGTTAATACTGTACTACTAACATGGCCTCCTACCGCCACCTCCATAGGTCTCAATATATGCCATTTTTGTAGCCCTAACATGATTAGCAACCTGAAGGAGAGTAGAGCCAGCTGCTATCAAGTGCTTTGATGCTAAGTAGAGTGGTAAAGCAATCCTCTAACTAATCCCCGCACCAACTCTTGCTCTGTAGGAACTAATATAAGAGTGTGTCTGGCGCACTCAAGAAATCCAATCTCATACTCTGAAACTGACAGAAAACCTTAATGTATAACAATAAACCAAACTTTGGCCTAAGAACCACTTGATGTACTGAGTACCACTTCTGACTGTGAATTATGCACGAAAAGGCTCGAAAACCTAAACACTATATCCTAAAAAGTTAAGGCAGTCACAAACCTTGCCGAAGTCTGGGCTGGTCTTAGACCCTTTGGCAGACTCTGAAGATCCTCAACATTAATCTTTAACTCCCTAGCCCAATGCTGAGCTAGAACTATAGTAACATGCACAGAAGTCTCATCCGCATCTATCAATAACCTCGTGCTATCCATTTAGGATAGAGTGGGGTCAAAGAAGTACTTAGAGGTTCATAGATATACAAACACACGACAATGAATCAAGGGACAAAATTTTCTAAGAATACCTTATAGCCTCCCGAAGATAGGATACAGACATCTCCGTGCTGATCCGTAGGACTTTACTAGGGACTTTGCTCTTATACCAACAACACTGGTGAACCTATACTCTATTACCAATTTGTCACGACCCAATTTCTCAGGTCATGATGGAACCTACCATAACCCACCCGTAAGTAAACCAACCCATAGTCGGGAATAGCAAGTAATAGACTAATAAGAAAGGTGGAAACAAAACTAAATAACAATGAGAAAGAAGGCAAAAGAAAGTAAATATACCCCTAAAACCTGGGAAAGTTAGTACAAGAGCTTCTAATATAATAGGAGTACAAAGTAATGTACAGAATAAACATATACAAAGTTGTCTCTGAAATACAAGGTAGAGATCAGTCCAACAGTAAGAGAGAGAGCAGGAACACTCTAGACGTTAGGAGCTCACCCCAAATATCTAATCCATAGCAGATCCGCACAATGCACACATTAATAGTGAGAACTCATACTATTATCTGCAGGCTGCAGAAGTATAGTATGAGTACCAAACATGTGGTACTGAGTAAGCATCGACCGACTGAGCTCCAAAGATAATGCAGAAATAAATAACATATAACGCAGGAATATAACTACAGGCAGTTATCCAAGAACAAAACATAATAATGCTAATGGAACAATAAGGATAAACTATCCTATTCTAACAGCATTCAGAAACTAAAGAGCAATACCGCATATCACTAGCCAATATATAAATAAAGTGAAAAAAGGATATATAGTAATAATACAAGGCCAAAGGATACATATACAACATAAATAGATAAGGAAAGAAAGGGATATATGGTAATACCATATATATATATAAGACTAAACTTAAAGTAATAACCTGAAGGAGCCAACCTAACATCTCACGGATCATAGCGAAATAAAGGAGCCAATACTAGCCTAATCAAAGCCTATAACCAAAATGTGACAATTTATGAGATAACTTAACAATAATGCATCTTACTAAGAGAAAGAAAGGGAATGAGAAACATACCAACAATCTCAGGCACCAGTCCATAACCATCCTGCCACGAACTAACCATAATAATCAATAATAATGTAACCGGCTAGTCCAAACAAGAAATAACCTAAACGGGCCCCCATAAGCCCAGATGGTTCAAGCAAGCACTCAGCAAACAATAATCATAGCTTATACCTATACAACCCCCATAAGGCCGATAGATATAAGCACCAAACAATTATACTGGTGATAGGCAATTCATATGAATGAATGAATGCAACATAAATCATAAAAACCATGTCCAATCCAAGTGCCATAACGTAACAAGGGTATACACCTCTTCCAGCTCAGTAGATTGCAAAAGCAGGTCCTACGGTAACCATCCTTCTCCAGCACTGTGGCTCATAGACGAAGGGGTCCCTAGGGAACTCGAGATATCTATATACACTACCTGGTCTCCAACCAGGACTTTCGATAATCATCATAATTAATCTACTCTATTCAGTACCAGAGAGATGTATAAGTATAATAAGTGCACAAACACGAACCGTGACTAAAAGAGTGTAAGCCTCTAAATCCATTGCTCGAGATCAAGTTCGGGACTAAATTGGCATAATAGCATAAAAAGGATTGGAATCTCTAGACCGAAGTAAGTAGTAGTGGTAAAAGCGTGGATTAATAATGGACCGAAATCAACCTCGGTCTAATTTCCAAAATAATATTTTTAGTTCCAAAGTTCATAATTCAATACATAAGGTGGTACGATTACCATTGTAAAAGAATCTATTTTAAAAGTGAAAGTGGGAATAAATCCCTTTTTAGGTCGTAAAATCAAGGTTTTTGGTTGGAATCGTACCACTAAGTGAGCATAAATATGCCTAAAGGTATGCATGCCATCACCATTGGATACAACCATAAGCGCCTAAGCGTCCATAAGCTAGAATCACACCCTTTTTAAGGGTAGAATACTCACTTGGAGTCCAACTGGTAGCGTAACCACGGCCTCGGGGCTAATAATACAAAATAATGGCATCATAATCCGAGGAGCTACGCTACAAATCACTAAGTAAACATGTGTACCTTATACTAAAGGATACTTAACATCAATCTAAGGTTAACATGCCTATAATTAAGGACAATAAGATTCTAAGGCCATAAAAAGTATTCTATGCCAGGTTCGGGTCATATTTCTATCTCAAAACCCTAAATAGGTCAAAACATGATAATACTAGGTATAGCCCAACCTATAATCCCTACCTAGCATGCAATATATACCAAACATAATCTCATAGAGAAAAGTAGACCGAAGCCTACCTCGATGCCAAACCGCAAATATTGAATTATCTGAAAATTGCTAGTCATTGTTCCACGATCCAGAAAATGACGTCAAACTATCAAAATAATAATCTATGCATTATTACAAGTAAAACAACACCCATATTGCAATATAAAACTCTAGGCCTAAAGTTGGGTCAAAAATGGGCCCGTGGGGCCCGCTAATAGAATCTCAAATTGAATCCATCATAAGGACCCTCGAAGTACAAGGAATATGTACTTGAAATTTGAGCACAAACGGAGGGAAAATCGAGGTTCAAATCAGCCCGTAGAGTTAAGGAATTCGAAACTAATTTCTAGGAATTAATTAAGGAATAAAATGGAATTTGACGGAGAAAAAAATGGAAAATGATCAAGAGGTGTTGATTTATCTTACCTTAGCCTCAATGGATGATTTCCCACAATTTCCCACTCTCTAAGCTCCAACAATGGCTGAAAAAGTTTTTTGAATCACAATTTTAGTCGGAGATCATGAAAAATGAAATGGGTATTCTTGGAAAATGAGAAATATGAAGTTATAATCACATAGACAATGATTATATGAGAAAACTGCATCGAGAATTATCAAAATTGGAGCATCCTAGCTCCCAAAATGACAAAACTACTAAATGAGTTGGTTTGGTCTTATACTTAGCGATGGTCACTTAAGCGACCTGGTCAAAGGGTCAAAATAGCACTTAAGCAGTGAAACGGTCGCTTAAGCGGCTCAGTCAAATGGTCAATGGTCGCTTAAGCGACCACACCAGCACCACCAACTTCCAAAACTTGTTTTTGACCCTTGAAACTCATCCGGAACCATATGAACATGAACCAATAGTGAAAATTGATCATAAAACACGTACCGGATCCAATAAAATTATCAAATTTATGAAAATAAGTCGCTTACAATAAATTAACCCCTGGGACCCTTATTCGGCTATTTTGACTAATTTTCATCTAAAACTCAAAACAAAATATAAAGGCTCGGGACCCAAACTAACTACGCTACTAACCCAAAATCGTCATTCCAAACTCAATGAATTTCCAATCAATAGCCCAAAATGAGTCCAGAAGCCTCGGGACAGGGACTAAGGGTCCCCCTAGCCTAAAATCAATATTCCAGAGTTGATGGCGCTATCGGATTTTTCATCCGAGACCATTTACTAGGAGTTTTGGTCAGAGACCAATTCCTTAACAATGAAAGCTCCAAAATAGAGAAATGAGCCTAAAACCTAAAAAAAATGTCAGATAACCGAACCAACAGTTTCAGTAAGTCATAAATGACTTGTAGCCAGTGTGGGAAGACTTGAAATGCCAAAAACATACAAAAATTAAGAAATAACCTGGAGGGTCATTACAATATCTACTACTAAAAGGACTTTTGTGTGTGAAAGTCAATGGATAGAAAGAGCCCAAAATCTCAAAAGAATAAGATGTTGGGCCCGTATGCCTCGAGCATGACTCCCTAGATAACCTCTAAGCAAAAATAATGTTTCTAAGGGATTTTGCTATAGGTATCCCTTTTTTACAAACTTCCAAATAGCCACAACTCAACCTAGACAACCAACTGACCTTCAACTGAACTAAGGACGATTAAAGCACGCAAACCCAAACCACAACATACTGACTTCACACCGATAGCAGCACAACCAAGCAAAAACTTAACCCATCTAAAGTCAACCCAAGGCATGAATCATGCAACCAACTCCAATATCCAATCTAACCTTCTTTTGCCTTTCCAAACTTGCTATCTACTCTGAACCACACAAAATATCATCCGAGTCCTATCCACGCAATCACATCACACTAACCTCAAAGGGCAGAAGCTGATATACTAAAAATCCAAACTGGCAATCATAAGAATAAGCCCATAAGGTGCTACCTGGACACACAAATGGAGATGATCAAAGCTTGTGATCTCTTAGCCAAAGCTGCAACTAGTCCAGATGACCCTCAAAACCAATAATCATGAGTCTGAGGTACAAGCTCTCAAAATTGAACAATTTGCTCCAGGATGTCCCACCAACCATGGATGAAACCATGCTAAGCCCAACTTAAGTATATTTTTTCTGCTGAGCAGACATTCAATATTTCTGGTGAAAACCAAGAACCAAGCCAAAAGCAGCAAAAACTAATACCATGTGCCAATGAATCATCCTCCAGGTATCTATCAAGTACAATCTAGCTGAGCTGAAGAAAATTGAACTTATAAGCAAAGAGTAGGTTTAGTCAGCCTATAACTGACTGCTTGATTGAGACAAAATCTCAAACGGGGATGCAACCAAGTTATGCAATCCAAAGCAAAAGTCCCAACACTGAAGTTGAACTACTCGATCTCAACTACCCAAACCAATCCTATTGATGAGTACGTATCTACACCCAAGTATATCACAACTCTCAAGTTGTCATTCAAAGGAGTCAAAAATCACAGCTGAAGAAAACCATCAGCTGAAGATACAAGCAATCAACTCCATATCTACTGAAGGACATAGTGCACTGAGGCATAATCAAAAACTCTCCAAGGCTGCAAATAGTACTATTGATAGCTAAAACTTGAGCAATCTTGAAGGAATACCATCTAACCTAGATTGGGACAATCCAATACTCGATCTACGACCACGAATAGCCATAGGCACATATCATCAAGCAGAAGCACCCCACGATGTCATATAAATCTGAACAACTGTTGAAATGAGAATTTTCTAAATTCACCCAATTACACCAACTTGAACTAGAATGAGCCATGAACCATATCACAAAAAGAATGGAGTACCCAACTCGATGCTAATACTAATAGCAAGACTATCACAAGGAGACAAACTCAATAAACCAGAAAGGCAAGCGTTAGACTTTTCAACATAAATAACAAGACCACTATCGGGCGGTGAACTAGCCAAGTTAGAAGAACAAACCTCAAAATCTCCAACAATAAGAGTGGGCTATAGAAAAAGGCCACCAAAGTTAGAATCACAACGAAGACATAAAAGGTCAAACTACCTCTACTTCCTCTCGAGAACTAATCTAACTTTGCTAATAGAGAAGGAAGATAACCAACCTCACCTCCCTAAAAGATAGAGGACCAACCAACTAAATTAGCCGTCTAAGCCAACAAATAAGAATCACAAAGAAGGGGAAATTCTAATTAGATAATGCTAGTCTAGCCATCTATCAAATAAGTGTCAATAAATGTCAAAATAATGACAACCATAACATTAGTATAAGGTGCTAGTGGCAAAAAAATAAAAGTAAGACCAACACCACTCTAATATTATTACAAGGGTAACATGCCAAAGAGAAATGGGACTTTAAACCAAATGATGCACCCCAAGAGAAATACTACACTGATCCACCCAATTCACTACTAAAAGAATCAATCTACAGGGGTAGTCACATTTGCATAAAATATATACCAAGGCATATAACAACCAATATAAAATGTTTTGGGAAAAAGTTTCACTTCTTTTATTATAATATCATGTGATGGAGTTTAATTCTATTCACCCTTTTTAACTCGTTCCTTACATGTTTCAGAATATATCTCTTTAAAAAGAGATCAGTCAAAAAAGTGATTAGAATAGTAACCCTCCCACACCTGTCAATCAATCTGCAAGTGTCAATATATCTAATGTAGAGTTTTGTCATGCTATACAATTATTAGCTCGAGCTATAACCGCTAAGTTGAATCAGCAGGTAGCATTCCCTATAAATCTAGTTAGTAAGAAAAGAAGAAGGGAGAGCAAGATGGTCTTATCAGGGAATGGTTACTCTAACTATCAGAAGATCTCTAGTGGGAATCGATCTTCTTTTCCACAAAGGTCATCAGGTCCAGCAATATCATCATTTAGTATTTTATCTCTAGTCCCTAGGCCTTTCTATGATTAGAGGGGGAGCATCCGTCTCTTATCCTTAAAAAAATATGGAAAGGGAAAAATCCCATCCCACTTGCAGCAAGTGTGGCAAGAACCACATAAAAGAGTGTATGGCAGGATATAAAGGTTGTTTTGGCTGTGGTAAGCAAGGCCAAAGGTTGAGAGATTGTCTGGTAGCTTCGACAAAGGGCAGAGAGGTTCATCAATAGGCTCAGCTTACTTCCTCCACAACCCATCAAGGTCACCTAAATCAGCAGGGTGCCTCTTGATGTGTCGTGGTTTCATGGCACTTTCGATGCTTAAAACAAAGAAAATATGCAATAACTTGGGTATGTTTGGTTGGTATAATGTGTTTTATGTTCTATATTATAGGAGAATAGGTTTTTGGAGGTAAAATGGACAAAAAGAAAGAATCATGCTCAAGAATAAAGTATTTGTAGATGAAAGAGCCAAGTCTAAACCAAAGGAGAGACTCACAGCAGGACCCACGCCACATGAGTTTACCTACGTGATGTAGGTCAGTACCATGAGTCACTCCTACACCAGAGGAGTGACTCACGGTAGGACCCATGTCACGCGAGTCAACCTACGTGACGTAGGTCGATACCGTGAGAACTTATGCAAGTTTGTGAAGTGGCCTGATTTCCACAGAAGGACCTACATGGCATGACTTGGTTCCACGACACCAAGTAACGGTACATTGAAAAAGTGTCAACTCTATTTTCCTATTTTGTTTAGGATAGGATTCAACTTGTATCTATAAATCCCCTATGTTGTACTATGTTTAGGGGTTGGGCATTACATTGTTTTGAGGTATATTTTCGTTATTTTGAGTTAATAAACACATTATTGATTTTGTAATCTTGGAACACTGATTCTAGGGTTTTTATTCATATTGAGATTTCAGAGTTTTCTTTTTATATTGAGTTTACAATTATGTTTTCATCATTGAATTCTTTTTGTATTCTTACAATCATGAGTAGTTAAACCCCATAACTAGGGTTGTGTGAACCATGAGGAATTAACGAAATGGGTTAAGTGCAAAGCAATTTTAAACTGGTGTGAATGCAGGTATTGTTATTTCTTTCGTTGTGATTGATCTTATAATGGTTGCAAATGTTAGAAATTCCCATGTATTCTAGACTTGCTCGAAAGAGAGGTAGAGATTGGGAAAAGGAAATAACAACAGAGATTTGAAGCTATCAACCTTTTTCGAATAACTTAAGCTGTAACAGGGATAGTTATATGAGATCCAGAACAAGGGTTAGTAGTGAGACACTTGGAGACCGAGAGTAGAAGAGTGAAATTCATCTAACCAAGGTCGAGAGACATTTAGATGAGCATATCTTGTTAGATTTTGCATGTAATATAGCGGGACAGCTTTGTCAATACAAGTAACCAGTTGAGTTAAGGAATCATTGGGGATCACAGTCCTAGTGTATTTCTTATATTAATAATAAATTTAATAATCAACAATCATTACTATTACTACTTGCTTACAAAAAAAACCCAGTTTTACTTACTTGCCAATTACTCAGACTAGCATTCGACAGACTCTCGTCCTATTCCCTGTGGGATCGATCCCAACTTAGTTGGGTTCTATATTTGATACATCGACTGCGTTATACTTTTTTGGAAGTATATTTTGGGCGACATCAAGTTTTGGTGTCGTTGCTGGGGAGTTACGACTATGGAGTTGATTAGTTTACTTGTTAGAGTTGATTGGTTTTATTTTTTCTGTACTTTTAAGGGCATACATCAGTGTATGCCCTACACTAAGAGTCAAGGCAATCCCATGATTCCACTTGATACTGAGATAGAACGAACACAGAGAGAAAACCAAAGAATGGTGAATACCGACAGAGTTCAGAATCCCGTAGCGACGGGAGATATTCATAACCAGCCAATTATGCTAGTTTGTCATGAAACTGCGAAACAAATCATTGCTCGATTGACGGCTGAGGAAAATATGAGGCAAGCAGCTCTTAGACAAGTGGATAGAGATCATCAAGGAATGCAAGAAGCAGCACAATGTCTCATTGCACTTGAAGAGAGACAAAGAAGACTGAGGGTTCAACAACCCCCTCAAAGACCATATGTGCCGGTTTATGATGATCCCAAAGAAGAGGATGTGGCTTATTCTGAGCCGATTGATACTGGTGTTATTATTCCACCAGAGTTACCTTAGGGCACTAAGTTTGACATTACAAGTTCCATGATCCACCTGCTAAACTTGAAAGGTGTGCTCACTGGTCTTTCTTCAGACAATCTGAACATGTACGTGATGCATTTTGTGGGGGTCTGCACTTCATACAATTTCCCTGGAGTTGATCAAGAGGCTATTCGTTTGAGATTGTTTCCATTTTCTCTAACAGGAGAAGCAACTTTATGGTTGGTCGAGTTACCACGAGGTTCCATTACTACTTGTCAAGAATTGATAAATTAATTTCTAGAGAGATTTTTCCCACCCTCCAAGATGCTACAGTTGAAGAATGAGATTTACAACTTCAGACAACTACATTCTGAAGCACTTTACGAGACATGGCTAAGGTTTAAGAAGAAGTTGCAGAATGTGCCAAATTATAGGAAGAGTGGTAGGAGTTTACTTGAAATATTCTACAGAGCTTTGAATGCCAATACAAAGGTTGAAGCAGATACTATCACTGGCGGACCATTTATGAGTCTGGGGTGAGAACAAGCTTCAGAGATTTTAGATCGTATCACTAAGACCAATCGAGGATGGCATACTTGGGAGGCAGAGACACCTGCTGGAACATATGCTATTGGAGCCTCGGTAGCACAACGGGCTTTGGATGAATCTGTAGCTCAAGAGGTCGTACAGTTGAGGATATAAATTGGCTACTACCCAAACAGATTATGGCTGGAGGTGCTCAAAAGGTGCATGCCGTAGGTGCATAAGGTAAAACACCTAGGCATGATAATTATGAATGTGATGAGGAAGCTAAGTACTTGGATCGAGAGGTGGCGGGTTTCCTAGCCAAGGGTCAAGGGTCTAATCAAGACTCTTAGAACACAAGGCAAGGGAATAAAGGTTGAAACTACTACGAAGATAGTTATAACAAGTCAGGATATAGAGACATAGAATGAGATTGTGACAGTGATTAGAGGCAAAAAGATGATTATAAAGAGAAAAGTGGCGCATATGTTCCACTAGGGAACCGCGATGCTAACTATAGAAATTCAAGAATGGAAGCCCTTCTCAATAAACTAGTTAAAAGGTAAGAGAGTTAGGAGAGTTGCCTGAAGGAGATTAGGTCAGACATTTCGAGAATAAATCAGAAAGTAGAATCCCATTCGACTGCCAGTAAATAGTTGGAGCAATAGTTTGGGCAGATATCGATGGCATTGAACCAGCGTCAACTAGGTACCCTTTTGAGCAACACTATCCAGAATTCGAATAATGATAGTCATTATTATACCATTACTACTAGAAGCGAGAAATGCACGACTAGCCCATTCATACCTGTGGATAGTGGTACGAAAGATGAACTGATGATAGTTGATATAGAAACTGAGATAGAACCAGAGAATTCAAAGGGTGGTGTAGTTCAAAAGCCTCAGGATGTCGACAAAAAGGCAAAGTATAATAACGGGAAGGAAAAGGAGGTCCCTCAAGTGTACAAATAAATTCCTCGACCTCCCCCTCCCTTTTCTCAAAGGTTGAAAAAGAAAGCTGAAGAGCATAAATATCAAAAATTTATCTCAATGTTAAAGGACTTATCGGTAAATATTCCTCTTGTCGAGGCTTTAGAACAGATGCCAGGTTACGCAAAATTCCTGAAAGATTTGGTGAAGAAGAAGAGAACTGTCAGTTTTGAGCCAGCAGATAATTTACACCATTGTAGTGCAATTGCTTCTCGCTCACTTGTTGAGAAAAAGGAAGATTCGGGAGCCTTCACAATTCCTTGTACCATTGGGTCCTATAATTTTGCAAAAGCTATGTATGACTTGGGTGCTAGCACTAATTGATGTCGCTAGCCATTTTCAAGTAGTTAGGATTGAGAGCACCGAAACCCACTTCTATGAGACTCCTTATGGCAGATAGAACTTTGAAAAAGCCTATGGGCATTCTGTATGATGTTTTAGTGAAAGTTGCATCTTTCATCTTTCCTGCTGACTTTCTGATTCTAGATTGTGAAGTTGATTTCGAGGTTCCCATCATTTTGGGAAGACCATTGCTTGCCACTGGCCGTACATTGGTTGACATGGAAACTGGGCTGATGAAATTTAGGTTGAATGATGAACATGTCACTTTTAATATTTGTCATTCCATGAAGCAACCGAAAGATATGCAGGTGATTTTTGTAATAGATACAGTTGATAAGAGCGATATTGTCGTACCTATTGAAGAAAGGTTGGGGTAGAAGCTCTTGCGGCCATGATTATGAATTTTGACAGCGATGGTATTGAGGAAAATGATGTTGTGGTTGGTGCACTCGTTGGTAGGAGATCATACACTTATGCTCCTAAGAAACTAGATCTTGATTTAAAGAATAGGGTGACCCCACCAGCTCGACCTTCTATTGAGGAGCCTCTAGTTTTGAAGTATAAGGCTCTCCCGTCTCACCTTAGCTATGCATACTTGGAAGCCAACAACACCTTACCCATGATTATCTCTGCTAAGTTGGTGGAGTGGCAAGTGGAAGCTCTTGTTTTGGTGTTGAAAAGGCTTAAGAGGTCTATTAATTGGTCTATCACTGACATTATCGAGATTCCACTCGATATTTACACTCACAAAATCTAGCTTGACCCTGAGTGCACATCATCTGAACCCACCTATGCAAGAGGTTGTGAAGAAAGAAATCATCAAGTAGTTAGATACGAGTGTGGTTTACCCCATTGCTGATAGCAAGTGGGTGAGCCCAGTTCAGTGTGTGCCAAAAAATGGAGGAATCACTATGGTTCCAAACAACAAGAATGAGTTAATCCCAATGAGGCCAGTTATTGGATGGAGAGTTTGCATGGACTATTAAAAACTGAATTCTTGGACCAAAAAAGATCACTTTCATATGCCCTTCATGGATCAGATGTTAGACCGTCTTATTGGTAGAGGATGGTATTATTTCTTGACGGTTATTCAGGGTATAATCAGATTTTTACTGCCCCCAAGGACCAAGACAAGACCACTTTCACTTGTCCATATGGGATGTTTGCGTTCAAAAGGATACCCTTCAGTTTATGTAATGCACCGGCCACTTTACAGCATTGCATGATATCCATTTTCTCCGACATGGTGGAAGACACTATTGAGGTATTTATGGATGATTTCTCTATTGTGAGAGACTCATTCGATGACTGCTTGGCCCACCTTGCTAATGTGTTGCAAAGATGCGAGGAGTGCAACGTAGTGCTAAATTGCGAAAAATGTCACTTTATGGTTAATGAGGGTATCGTATTGGGGCATCAAATCTCAAAGAAAGGTATTGAAGTTGACAAAGACAAGATAGAGGTGATTGAAAAGTTACCTCTACCTATTTTGGTTAAAGGAATTTGAAGTTTCTTGGGACATGCAGGTTTCTATAAAAGATTCATCAAGGATTTCTCTAAGATTGTACATCCATTATGCAAGCTTTTACAGAAGAAGGTGAAGTTTGTATTTGATGAGGCTTGTCTAAAAGCGTTTGAGTGTCTGAAAGAGAAGTTGATTTCAGCCCCTAACATTGTTTCACCAGATTGGACGATTCCATTTGAGGTTATGTGTGATGCTAGAAGTTTGGCCTTGGGTGCAATCCTTAGACAAAGACGTGAGAAGATTCTACATCCGATTTATTATACTAGCAAAGCACTTAATCAAGCTCAGAAAAATTATACTATAATCGAGCAAGAATTGTTGGCGGTGGTCTTTGCTTTTGAGAAATTTCTATCTTACTTGATTGGTACAAAAGTGATTATGCATACAGACCACACAAAACTTAGATATCTTATGTCAAAGAAGGACTCCAAGCCAAGACTGATTTGGTGGGTACTTCTATTGCAAAAATTTGATGTTGAGGTCAAGGACCGAAAGGGGACTGAGAATCAGGTTACAGACCATCTATCATGCCTTGAGGAGGAGGCCATGCTTATATTGAGGGATGATCTTGATATTGATGGTACTTTTCCAGACGAACAAGTGTTGGCAGCATCACAAGAATTAATCCCTTAGTTTGCAAATTTTGCCAACTTTTTGGCAAGTGACCTAGTCCCAAAAGATATGTCGTATCAGCAGAGGAAGAGATTCATGCATGAAGTGAGAAAATTCTTTTGGGATGAACCTTATTTATTTAGGGTGTGTGGGGATTGCATAATTAGAAGGTGTATTCCGAAAGTCGAGATGATGAGTATTTTGGAAGCATGTCATTCATCTCCAGTTGGGGGTCATCATGGAGGTGTGTGAACTGCTCATAAGATCTAACAATGCGGGTATTACTGGCCCACCATCTATAAAGATGCTCATGACTATGCTTGATCTTTTGACCAATGTCAAAGACAAGGGAACATCTCGCGTAAACACAAAATTCCTATGATAACTATTCTTGAGCTTGAATTGTTTAACGCATGGGGAGTTGATTTTATGGGCCCATTTGTGAGCTCACATGGGATGAAATACATTCTGGTAGCTGTTGACTATGTTTTTAAGTAGGTGGAGGCAATATCGCTTCCCAATAATGAAGGAAGAAGTGTCACGGCATTCTTAAAATAGAACATCTTTCACGATTCAGTACACCCCGAGTTATCATTAGTGATGGAGGATCCCATTTCTGTAATAGGTTGTTCAAATCCCTGCTTGAAAAATATGGTGTCAAACATAAGGTGGCAACCCCTTACCATCCTCAGACGAGCGGGCAAGTTGAGGTGTCAAATCGTGAGATAAAGTTTATTTAGGCAAAGACGGTGAATGCCAATCGGACTAATTGAGCAAAAAGATTGGATGATGCATTATGGGCATATCGAACTGCATTCAAGACACCAATTGGTGTATCTCCATATCAGCTGGTGTTTGGAAAATTGTGCCATTTGTTGGTCGATCTTGAACATAAGGCATTATGGGCATTAAAGAGGTTGAATCTGGAGAGTGATATGGCTAAATTAAGACTAGAGCAGATGAATGAGATGGATGAATTTCGTCTTCGGGCATATTAAACTTCAGCACTATATAAAGATAAGATGAAATTATATCATGATCGGAGATTGAACGATGAGAGTTTCACATGGGAGACTTGGTACTGCTTTATAACTCCAGGTTTCGCTTGTTTCCTAGAAAACTAAGGTCCAAATAGTCTGGACCATTCACGGTGGTTAGGGTATTCCCACATGGAGCAATCGAGCTGAAAGGTGATGGCAATGTTCTATTATAGGTTAATGGACAGCGTGTAAAGCACTATGTGGGAATCACAAAAGAAATAAGGACATGTGAGGAGTTTAGTCTTGATGAAATATGAGTAGTCAAGTAAGTTGGGTCGTGCCGCGACGTTAAATTAGGCGTTTCATGGGAGGTAACCCATGGGCTAGTTGGTAAAGTCTGAGTAACCAACCTAGCTACATTGTACCGCCACGTTAAATCAAGCACTGCTTGGGAGGCAACCTAAGGATTGTTACCAATCGTGAGTTGAAAATAAAGATGTGAACTGAAAAGTGTGCAGCTTAAACCACGATGGTGACCCACGTGACATAGGTCAACCTACGTGACGTGGGTTGGTATCGAGAAAATCAGAGGATAATTTTTGATTGTGGAATCTAACCCACGATAGGGGACCCACATGATATAGGTCAACCCACGTGACGTGGGTTGGTATCATGGGAATAAGAGGTTATTTTTTATTGTGGAATCCGACCCACTATAGGGACCCATGTGACGTGGGTCAACCCACGTAATGTGGGTCGGTACCGTGAAAATCAGAGCCACAATAAAACCATAAAATCTGACCCGACCTAACCCTAATTTCAGCCTAGTCTCAATAAAACCCGACACTACCCATTTGAAAACCCTAAACTTGATTTTCCAAGCCTTCAAATACCTTATTTGTTTCTCAAATTCATCCAAATTAACACCTTCAATCCTATAATCACTAAAATTCCCAAGTTCCAAACACTCAAATTCGTACCCCCACTATTCCAATTGCAAGAAATTTCAAGTCCCATCACCCCAAAAACCATACCCAACCTGACCTTCCACCACCGAATCCTAACCTAAAACTCATTCTCGACCCAACCAAACTCTACCTAAGATCCGACCATTTCAAATAATGTTTCCTAAAGGAAACCCCAAATATGGAGATATGGGTTCCTCTTTGTGAATCCCCACCAAGAACCCAGAAGTCATAACAAGGCTGTGAGATGAGCCTTTGGAGCAGGAGAAAAGTGGGTCCAAAAAGGTTTATGAAATCGCTCAGGATGATTCTGCTCTTGTGCCTCACGCCACAAGACAATGAACTAGGGCATAGGCTGCAGCCTGGGCCACCACTTAGCCTTTATTGGTGACTCCTATTCAGTCTTCAGATTCCTCCCCCCAGTCTGAAGAGGGGGTGGATGCTTCTCCAACCTGTGATACTGAAGATGAGGCTGATGTACCTGGGACCGATGAGATTGTCGAGGGAGTAGATAATTCTGAGTCTGCAGGTAGTGGTGAGGCTGATGAGACAGCTTCTATTTCAAGCACTGGTGTTCAGGATTCCATGACTTCCTCACAGAGACAGGTGGCTACACAGCAGGCCGCCGCTGCAGTACGAAAAGAAAATAAGAGATGGTGTGTTCAGGGTATAAAGGCCATTTATGATAGGGATGCAGAGCCGACTGAGCGGGGTGTATATAGACAGAGTATCACTAAGGAGCCCTGGTATAGGTTAGATGAGTTAAAGGCACTACCTGAGATTAAGGTAGTATTTGATCGCTATGGATTCGGGTAGATGACGGAGCCTTCTGGTAGCTATAGCCCAGAGTTGGTTCGTGAGTTTTATACTTCATATGCTGCTTCTATTGAATTAATCACACCAATTAAGCAGCAGTTTTGGGACCAACCTCCATTGACTCACACTTTGGTTCATGAAACCAGAGTAGACATTTCTGAGCAGACTATCCACATGTTCTTATTTGGTGCCGAATGTCCACTTCCAGCTAGGACTGTTGAGTTTGATCACCGCATGGAGATGGTGAAAAATAGAAACAAAATAAAGGATGTCGATCAGCGTTTAGATCTACTACGGTGGGTTGTATAGTATATCACTGAGGATGGCGTAGATGCGAAATGGGTAGCTGAGAAGTCGGATATTAAGAAGTCCTCACTTCACTTTATGGCAGGTTTTGGTGGTCAGTTGTACTGCACCATCTCAATCCTACAGGTGTAGATAATTCTCTTACTCTTGATCGAGTTGTTCTGGTAGCAAGCATCATCGTTGGATATGACATCAACGTGGCCCGCTACATTATTAGGGAGATTCATGAGCGTGCCTTTAGAGACTTTACCATCATCCCTTTCCCCTGTCTGATTCAGGGCCTATGTAATAGTGTTAGTGTGGTTACGATGCCTGCAGTAGATCATGCCATTGAGGTGACCTGCATAGCTAATGTAGGATTGATGCAGCAGAGAGGTCTTATTTCGATTTCTCAGAGGGGGTCTCAGACCTCTACTTTATCAGGCGCCGCCCTTTTTGAAGGGCAAGTGGATCATGAGAAACCAGTTAGCATTTCAGTACTAGTTAGTGACTGATGTCGCCCAAAGTATACCTCCAAAAAAGTACAATGCAGTCACTGAATCAAATATAGAACCCAACTACGTTGGGGTCGATCCCACAGGGAATAGGTCGAAGTATGAGTAGACTACTAGGTGGAATAATTGGAATGTAAATAAAACTGGGGGGTTTGCTAGTGAATAGTAACACTGACGATTGCTGGTTGACATTGAGTTTGTAAATAATAAGTGAAATTCACTAAGACTGTGATCCCCAATGATTTCTTAACTCCACCGGTGGCTTGTGCTTAACAAGATTACCCCACTGCGCTGCATGCAAAATCTAACAAGTTAGGTTCATCTAACTATCTCTCGACCTTCAGTAGACGAATTTCACTCTTCTCCTCTCGGTCTTCGAGTGTCGCACTACTAACCCTTGTCCTGGATTTCAGATAACCTTTCCTGCTAAGGCTCTGGTTATTAGATGAAGCTTGATAGCTTCAAATCTCTGCTGTTATCTCCTTTTCACAATATCTACCTCTCTCTCGAGCAAGTCTAGAATACAGGCGAGTTTCTAACGTTTGCAATCATTAGAATAGCAATCACAACGAAGGAAATAATCAATACATGCATTCACAGCAGTACAAAGTTGCTTTGCACTTAACCCATTTCGTTAATTCCTCATGGTTCACACAACCCTAGTTAATGGTTTTAGCTGCTCATAATTGTAAGAACACAAGAAGAATTCAAAGATGAAAGCATAATTATGATCACACAAGAATGAAGAAAAACCAAAATTCCAATTATCAATCAACCTCAAAACTAGGGTTTTTGAATACAAAACTGTAACACCCCGTACCTTCCCAACCCTATGTGATGACGTTGAACAATGGTTACTTAGGTGTCGAGATGCCATGAGTATGTAACTTTTAATGTCAGTGATGGGAAAATTGAAATTTGGCCTTGTACATGTGATTAAACTTGCGTAGGAGGTGTTTTGCAATTTTCATGGAGCATATGTGGGGTTCAAAACGAGGCTAAGAGGACCTCTAAACAAAGTATATTAAGGTTAAGAAGTAAGTTAAAGAATAGGACTTGAAGTATCTAACCAAACCCGCGAAGAAAAGTCGAAAAACAAAATTTTCAAAAAAAATAAGTGTGGGGCACTCTAGAGGGCATGCCAGGCCGCTCTGGGCTAAATTTTTGTGCCTAGAGGCAGCAAGTTGGCGCGCCCAGGGGCGTGCCAGGGTGGTTTTGGCCATTTTTTCGATAGTTGGAATTTTTCTAAGTCCTAGGGTGCCCGGGGACGTACCGAGTCGATTTTTGCCACGTTTCTTATACAACCATGAGAATATACATGAAATAAGTAAAGTATTATATTGGTATGATGACATTACTCGAGAACGAATTTGGCATCAAAATGATGATTTTACCCTTGTAGTCAAAATAAGCCAAACGTGGCTAGAATTGCTTGCTTTTGGGATTGAGGCAATGAATATAAATCTCGTGAGTGGGAATATCGTTGTAACGCGTATATGATGGATTACACATTGATTTTAGTGGGCCAATATAATATATGTGTTAATGGGCCAAAAGGTAGCCAAAATGCATGGCCCAATGGGTCAAAAAGACCCATTCATCCATTGACTAAATACATACACAAATAATATTGGATAAGCATAGACTCAAGGCCTATAAAAAGGGGGGAAATCAGATTTTAATTCATTATGCATACACATCACTTTTTCTCATTTTCTAGAGTTTTCAAGATAACTCCTTTTGTGGCTTTTCAAACCCTAAGGTATTTTTGGACAAGATCATCCTCTTCCAAGCTTGAGTAAGTGATTATTCTTGTACTTTAACATATTATGTACATGAGAGACTATGTATATCATGTATATCATGTTGGTTATGCTTGGAATTGTTGGACATGGCACTTTGACTTTTTGTTAAAAAAAAAAAAGATGTGTTACCCATGGGATGGTAACTTGAATTATGACTTGTGGTTTTGATGGAAAAGCATGGTATGGATAAAATATCAACATGTATGGTGTGATTATGGTCTTGAACTTGTTATTTTTTTATAAGTGTATATTATGGGATTTTGGCCGATATGTGATATGAGGTGTATTAAGGTAACTAGATGGATTAATTGTGATATGGTGCTTATGAGAAAGTGTAAAGGAGAAACCTTGTGGTGAAATGTTATTGGTATGTGATGTTGTGGTCAATGTATAAAATGTTATGGTATTGTTGGCATGAAAAGGGCCATGAATGGTATTGTAAAGGGTGAATAGGGAACTCATGTAACTTATGGTTGTCTTATACACTTGAAATGTAGCTTGTGGTCAATGTATAGAATGAATGGGGTATTGTTGGTATGACAATGTCGTAAATGGTATTGTAGAGAAGGAAATGACATTTTAAAGATAAACATGTAACTCATTGTTATCATATGCATTTGTAAGGTAGTTGGTGGTTAATATCAGTTCCATTATGTACTTGTGATGTAGAGTGAAACGTAAGGAATGAGCGGAATTGTAAGCTCACATATTGGATTGTGTACTTACATTGGGAAGATAAGGTATGTAAGGTTACTCTTTCCGTATCCTTCTACAACATATTGTTCCTATTGACATTGGATTTGTTTCAATTCTGAGAGGCTTGAAGTATAGCAATTCAGGTTGACATATATTGTTATTCATACGTGTCCTCTTCTTAGATGACTTATGATTCATTTATCTCTTATTCATTGATTGAAGTTCTAAAGATTTCATAACGTGGTAATTCCTAAAAGAACTATCTCAAGAGAGTAGTAACATAAGAGAATCTATTTATCCTTGAAAAGAATTTTCCAATCATGTCTTGTTCCAAAGTCCTATAATATGATAATTATCCGTGTACCAATCTTTCACAATAAAAGTACTCAATCTCATAAGATCTCATAAGAGTAATAAGAGAGGTGATGTTCAAGTTAATAGATCCATTTCTCATAAGCGAAGATGTCAATCTCATGAAGTAAGAGACGTGAAGTAATTTATATATGTGTATATGAGCGTGCTTCAATTATGTCATGATCCTCAATGTCTCAATCACTCTTAAGAATGGAAGTAAGAATAACAAGAGAAAGAAGTGATGTATAATTAATAAGTAATCATGGGTGGTATCCCAGGGGTTAAAATACCTAGCATGGGTGGATCCCAATAACACGGGTGGTATCCCAGGGGCGACAGAAAATCCTAGCATGGGTCGATCCCGATACATCCCAGGGGCGATAGAAAAGCCTAGCATGGGTTATGACGGTACATCCCAGGGGCGACACGAAAGCCTAGCATGGGTTACAATAACATCCCAGGGTTCATAGCACCTAACATGGGTTAATGACATCCCAGGGGCGACACGAAAGCCTAGCATGGGTTCACATAATATCCCAGGGGTCAAAGTACCTAGCATGGGTTAATCTCATCCCAGGGGCGACAGAACAGCCTAGCATGGGTAGAATACATAAGATGAAAGTATGTAAAGACAAGAGGAGTAAAGAACGTCATATACATGGTTCCACACATACAGAAAGAGAGTTTATTCACGTTCATTAATTCTTTTATATTGATTCCATTATTGTTGTTATTATGTATGATGATTTCTTATGAGCCTTACATACTCAGTACATTCTTCGTACTGACCCCCTCGGGGGACTTACCTTACATGTTGCAGGTGCAGGCATTAGTAGACCTCCTCTATAGACTGGGGATCATTTGCAGCATTTTGGTGAGCTCCACTCGATTCGGAGCTTTCTGGGTCATAGTTTTATATTTGTTTTGATATTGTAAATATAGTATAAAGCGGGGACTTGTCCCTACTTTAAGTTGATCTTGTTGATAAATCTGGTAGAGGCTTTTGTAGACATATGTGGGTACGTGGATGTAAGAGACGAATGTCCGTTTTGACTTAATGGCCCCAACGGCCAAGTTTCATAAAGATGTATCTATATAGCATATGTTCCATGTCCATGACTTCCGCATAGTCGCATGAGGTATAATAAGATTCATACGAGGTTACGCATACTAATGTTTATGAGCAAAGATTGGTTCTCTCTGGCCATATCGGCTTTGGGTGCTAGTCCGGCCCGAATGGGATTTCGGGTCGTGACAAAAACCAAATATGTGTCTGAAACAGTGTAAAATAACTCTCAAAGTAATAAATTTTCCAACTCTCGCACTTAGGACTACATAGAAGTATTTATAGATACAAAACTAGTCCTATCCAAAACCAAATAGGAGAACAGAGTCGGCAGTTTTCACGGTGTCGGGACTTGGTTTCGTGGAACCAAGTCACGGTACGTGATATTTATCGTGGAAATTAGGCCTTTTCTTGGATCTCTGAAGTGGACTCACGCCAGCAAGTCACTCCTCGTGGGTGGACTCACGTGACGTGAGTCCTATCGTGATACTCAGGCAACATGTAGACCTTCTGGAAGTCGATTCACGACAGCAACTTATGACTCGTGAGTGGTAATCACTGCTCGTGAGTGATGTCGTGGGTCACACTCAGGTGCAGATCCATTCTTTTATCTTCGTATGCTTTGTCTTCGGGCTTGATTCTTCCTTTTTTGATCATTTTGCCTTTACAACCTGTTTTCCTGCAAAGTAGGAAAGAAACCACATCATACCAACAAAACACACCCAAATTATTGCATATTTTCCTTGTTTTAGGCATCGAGAGTGCCATATAACCATGGCACATCAACACCCTCAACTTAGAATGTTTGCATGTCCTCAGGCGAACAAAATAAAAATACACAAACACACTGCTTAACCAAAAGAAACCTAAGGGACTTATGGTCGTCTACTCGTTGCTTTTGACACAAAATCTTTTCGACCCCTCCTATTTCAAGGTAAAACCAAAGTGTGTATGTAATCAAGATAGGATCATGACACATCAGGGATCAAGTGATGGCACCAATTTACGCACAAACAACTAGGCATATATGCAATTAACATTTCCCAAACAACTAGCAGCTAATTATGCAACCCATGTGCTCTCACAAACACAGAAGTCCCATGCACTCTCAGTATACTAATGGATATCAACATAGGGACGAGGTCAAAACACTTATGCTCCCAAAGAAGTTAAGACTGTGTGCATTAAATACCATAGGCTTGCCCTTATTTTCTATGCCTTCATTTTTGGATACTCAGACTAGGATCACTATAGGACTTTACTTGGCTTGTAATGTAGGCTTAGGGACGGGTATGGTGCATATGGGTATAGTGACTTAACCCTCCTTGACACTACACGCTTTTTTTGCTCCAACTTCCAACTTTTTTTTCCATTTTTTTTTTATTTTCCCTTATTCTCCATTTTATTTTCAGAATTTGGGTGTGATTTTTCTTCTCACATATATATATTTTTTTAATTTATTTATTTTATTTTTTTTAAAAATTTTCACACCCAAATCTGTTTTCTCTTTTTCTTCTATTAACCCTTCTTCATACCCAACTCAATCTACGCACCCCTATAATAGTCACCCTCAACTTAGGCGATTTGCCTGAGTTGAGGTACACAGTGTCCAAGGAGGGACCAGGGCCAAGACAGGTTCATTGTGATTAAAATGGGAAGGTGAATAGGCTAAATGAAAGAAATAGGATAATTATGGCTCAAAGTCGGGATCAAGGGATACTTCTTCCTTTGGTTTGACATTTAGGCTAAAAGTGGACTTTTTTCAAAAATGGCCTATGATCCTTTCCTAATCCCTATCCTTTAACTTAGGCAAGACTAATCGGGCAAGTTCTGGATCGCACAACGACAGCTAACTAAGTAGTGACCTCACAAACACATAGCACAGGGTTGGATTACCAACTACTACCTATCTGTTCATGCAATTCTAGCTACGGTTATTTGCCTATAATTCTAGTACCATAACAAGATCCAACAGCAGTCACACACAAGCATGTTATTCACACAATTCAAAAATTTAAAAATCATCCAAAACTGGACTGCACTATAGTTCCCTCATTTTTCTCCTAATTTAGAAACAAACATAAAAACATCAACAATAACATCCTAAACATGCCGGTTCTACTATGATAGCACACTCGGGGGAAAAAAAACATGGCAGCAAAAAACCCCAAGTGGTGGTACACCCCCACCCCCAACTAAACATGGTACAATGCCCTCAATGCATTGATATCAAATCAAGAACGATGGAGTGAAGACATACCTGAGGTGCACTAAGCGCCGAAAGTGGGCCCGCCAGCAGCGGGATCATCAGACTGTGCAGTAGTCACATCCGGTGGGGGGATAGCCTAACTGGCAGATGCACCACACGCCCTCTGCTCTGCCACAATATGGCTCGCGTGGTACTCTACTCGGGAGGCTTTAACAGCCTCATATCACTATCGAACTCATCATCACTAGCACCCCCATCCGCCGGACTGCGGGGTCTCTTGCCTCTATCCATCTGTGGCTCCTCATCAGCAAACAGATCAACCTCAAATGCTGGTCGTGCGGAGGTCGGGATAGGCATAGGTGGTATAATGGGCGTGCTAGTCGATGCCATTGCCTGAACCTCCTCTATTAATGCAGCTTCCTCCTGGGTCAAGCCAGCCATATCAGGGCTCGGTGCAGCACTCAAGCGGGAGGCCAGACGTGCCTCAAAACTGTCAATCCGCCCATGCAGGCCCTGCATAAACTGGTCCATAGCTGCCTTCATTCGGGCCTCCACGCTAGTCTCTGCAGCCTCGACTGTAGCTCGAACCCAAGTCTTAAGCTGGGATACCAACTTAGCCATCTAAGTCTCAGTGTGAGCCTGGCGCTCAAACATCTCCGTCTGCCTGTCAACCAGCTGCTGCAGAAAATCTCGTGATATCGAAACCATCCCAGCAGGGGTCGGTGGGGCACTAGTACTGGGTGCTCCCTCATCAATAGGGCTAGCACCCTCAGTCTGTCTAGGTACCTTAACTGGTGCAGGAACAGGCAACGGGGCACTACGCAGCTCATCCAGGGTTGCACCCGCCAACTCAGACGGCTGTGACTCACGTGGGAGCATGGGGTGTGAACCCCTCTGCTGCACTATCCCAATGTATGCAATGTGATTCACCTCAATATAATGGTCGAGGGCAGGTAGTCTGTCCATCCCTGCCCTATCACACAGGCCCTTGATCAGGCATGGGAAGGATATACTCGTGTGATCTCTGAAAGCTCGCTCGTGGATCTCTTGGACAATGTACCTTGAGAAATAAATCTTATAACCAGCCAAGATGTTGGCTACTACTACATCCCTGTCCAATGTGAGTGAGTTATCAGCGTTGGTTGGACCCAACCTATGATGAACCACTGACCACCAGAATTGACCAGCAAAATTAAGCGTGGACTTTTTGATGTCCAACTTCCCAGACACCCAACTAGCTGCTACACCCTCCTCGGCTATGTAACCTGCAATCCATTTAATCAACTCCAATTTCTGCTCCGTATCTCTCATCCGAACTCTATCTCTGACCGTGTCCATTTTGTGATCAAATTCAGCTGTCAAAATCGGAAGTGAACGGTCAGGCCCAAACAGGAAGCGGTGAACGGTTTCTTCCAAAATGTCTACTCGGGTACCGCGCACCATGACATGAGTCAGCACTAGCTGCAAAATATATCACTGCCCAACTGGGGTGTTCAAACCAACCGATGCAGTATAGGAAGGATAAAACTCTCGAACCAACTCTGAGCTATACCGACCAGAAGGCTGCGCCATCCAACCCAAGCCATACTGCTCAAAAATAGGCCAAATATTCGGCAATGTCCTCAACTCTTCCACCCGATATCGGGGATCCTCCATTATGCTCCTCCGACACAAACCACGCTCTGTCAGCTCAGCATCTCGATCATAAATAGCACGCATGCCCTGTACACACCACCACTGAACCTCCCTATCCTGTGTAGTAGTCGGGGCACTCTCGGTACCAGTACCGAAAAGAGAGGCTGTAACCTCTGCCACCGATTTATCCTGACCCGTAGCCTCATCTGCATACCTTGACTTAGAAGCATCCTCCCTCTCTTCAAACTAAGGGACGGACTCAGACGACTCAGCCGTAACGACTGGCTCAACAAATGGTGGGGCCGGCTGAAGTACTGCCAGGGCAGCCACTCGGGCTCGCGTCTGTAACCTCGTAGCCTGAGGAATCAAAGCAGTATCATCCATGCTAACGTCAAACTCCTCCACAGAACCACTTTGTTTCGACGCAGTGGGTTCATCTCGCAGACGGGTCGGTAACTCCAGATTTTTGGTCCAAATTCGGGATGATGCATCAAGGTGGTCACTTTTGGGATTGGATTTTGGAGGCATGGTAATGGATTTTGGATCGAATTTTAGGTAATTGGGTCGGATTTGGGTCGGGTTTAGTGTGTTGGATTCGAATTTTTGGACTTAGGGTTTGGATTTTCGAATGGGTTTGGTAATGGGGGTCGGATTTTGTGAGTTTGTTGGGGAAGGGTTCAAATTTTGTGAGTTTGAGAAGGAGGGGATTCGGATTTAGTAGGGTGAAGAAGAAAAACTTGGAATTTTAGGGTTTTAGTTTAAGGATTTGAAAGTGGGGAAAGAAGGGATTGATCGATTTTAAATCGGGTATAGAAGAAGAGGTTCGGTTTTATTTTTAGAAAATTTGGATCGGGTCGGGTCGAATTTGGGTTGCTGATATTTTTACGTTTCACGACACGACCCACGCCACGTGAGTGTGACCTACGTGACGTGAGGTCTGTCGTGACTGATGATCTAAAACTGGCCTGAAGGTTTGCTTTCCATGACACGATTCACGTGGCGTGGATACCATCCACGCCACGTGGATGACTTCCGTGGAATTGATTCAGAACTTGGAAATTTCCTCTGATTTTGACGATACCTACCATGTGGCGTAGAACTCCCTCACGTGTTGTGATTCATGTTGTGGATGAACTTTCACTACTTCAAGTGAATTCTGTGATTTTCAACTAACTGTTACCCAATAATCCGATCTCCTCATAACAAAATCTTGGGTTGCCTCCCAATCAGCGCCTGATTTAATGTCGCGGCACGACATGGCTAACTTGGATACTCAGACTTCCCCAACTAGCACATGGGTTGCCTCCCACGAAGGGCCTGATTTAACGTTGCGGCACGACATGACTGTCTTGACTACTCAGACTTCATCAAGTTCAAGTTCTTCCAGCATCCTTACCTCTTCCGGAACTCCTACATAATGCTTAACACGTTGTCCATTGACTTTGAATAGGACATCATCTGCTCCTTTTAGCTCAATAGCACCATGTGAGAATACCCGAACGACAGTGAATGGGCCAGACCATTTGGATTTTAGTTTTCCAGCAAACAGGCGAAGCTTAGATTTTAGTCGCCCGAGTGAAATTCGCGGTTCTCAATCCGACGATCATGGTACAATTTCATCTTCTCTTTATACAATGCTGAACTGTCATAAGCCCGGATAAGAAATTCATCCATCTCATTCATCTGCTCAAGTCGCAAGTGGGTCGCTTCATTCCAGTCTAAATTCACCCTTTTCAACGCCCCCTAGGCTTTATGTTCTAGTTCAATAGGCAAATGGCAAGACTTCCCAAATACCAACTGATATGGTGATGCACCAATTGGTGTTTTGAAAGCCGTTCGATATGCCCATAACGCATCATCCAGTCGTCGAGCCTAATCAGTCCTATTTGCATTGACTGTTTTTGCCAGAATGAACTTAATCTCACAATTTGAAACCTCAACCTGCCCGCTTGTCTGAGGATGGTAAGGTGTTGCCACCTTATGTTTGACACCATATTTTTCACGCAGGGCTTTGAACAGACGGTTGCAAAAGTGGGATCCCCCATCACTAATAATAACTCGGGGTGTCCCAAAACGTGAGAATATGTTCTTTTTCAAGAATGTTGTGACACTTCTCCCTTCGTTATTAGGAAGCGCTATCGCCTCCACCCACTTAGACACATAGTCTACAGCCACCAAGATGTACTTCATTCCTTGCGAACTCACAAACGGACCCATAAAGTCAACTCCCCACACATCGAACAATTCAAGCTCAAGTATGGTTGTCATGGGAAGTCTGCGTGAAATATTACCTTGCCTTTGACATCGGTCACAAGCGCGGGCATAGTTATGAGCATTTTTGTAAATACTGGGCCAGTAGTACCCACATTGCAAGATTTTATGGGCGGTCCATGCACCTCCATGATGACCCCCAACTGGAGATGAGTGACACGCCTCCAGAATACTTATCATTTCAGACTCTGGGACACATCTTAGAATTATGCCATCAGCACACACCCTAAACAAATATGGCTCATCCCAAAAGAATTTTCTTACCTCATGCATGAATCTCTTTCTCTGCTGATATGTCATATCTTTCGGGACTAGATCACTTGCCAAAAAGTTGGCAAAATCAGCAAACCATGGGATCAAGTCTTGAGATGCTGCCAGTACTTGTTCATCCAAAAAAGTGTCATCAATCTCAAGATCGTCCTTCAATTTCAGCATTGCTTCCTCCTCAAGGCGTGAAAGATGGTCAGCTACTTGATTTTCTATCCCCTTACGATCCTTGACTTCAAAGTCAAATTCTTGCAACAGAAGTACCCACCTAATCAGTCTTGGCTTAGCATCCTTCTTCAACATAAGATACCGTAGAGCTGCATGGTCTGTATGCACAATCACCTTCGTACCAATCAAATAAGATCTGAACTTCTCAAAAGCGAATACTACGACCAACAACTCCTGCTCAGTCACAGTGTAATTCTTTTGAGCTGGGTTAAGAACTTTGCTAGCGTAGTAGATCGGGTGTAATATCTTCTCATATCTTTGGCCAAGGACTGCACCCAAAGCTACTCCGCTAGCATGGCACATAACCTCAAAAGGCTTAGTCCAATCTGGTGACACAATAATAGGGGTTGACACCAACTTCTCCTTAAGACACTCAAACGCTGTAAGACATGCTTCATCAAACACAAATTTCACCTCTTTCTCTAAAAGTTTGCACAAGGGATGAGCAATCTTGGAGAAGTCCTTGATGAATCTTCTATAAAAACCAGCATGACCTAAGAAACTTTGAATACCTTTCACAGAGATCGGTGGGGACAGTTTCTCAATTACTTCAATTTTCTCCTTATCCACCTCAATGACGTTCTTCAAAATCTGATGCCCCAATACAATACCTTTATTGACCATAAAGTGACATTTTTCTCAATTCAGTACTAGGTTGCACTCCTCGCATCTTTGCAGCACATTATCAAGGTGTACCAAACAGGCCTTAAATGAGTCACCCACTACAGAAAAATCATCCATAAATACCTAGATAGTGTCTTCCACCATGTCAGAGAAAATAGACATCATACAGCGTCAGAAAGTGGCCGGTGCATTACACAAACCGAAGGGCATCCTCTTGAATGCGAACGTCCCATATGGACAAGTGAAATTGGTCTTCTCTTGGTCTTCGTGGGCAATAAAGATCTGATTATACCCCGAATAGCCATCAAGAAAACAATACCATCCTCTACCAGCAAGACGGTCTAAGATCTGGTCCATGAAGGGCATAGGAAAATGATCCTTTTCAGTCCACGAATTCAGCTTTCGATAGTCCATGCAAACTCTCCATCCAATCACCGGCCTTATTGGAATCAACTCATTTTTGTCATTCGAAACCACAGTGATTCCTCCCTTTTTTGGCACACACTGAACCGGGCTCACCCATTTACTATCCGCAATGGGGTAAACCACTCCTGCATCTAACCATTTGATAATTTATTTCTTTACAACCTCCTGCATAGGTGGGTTCAGACGACGCTGGTGCTCAATGCTAGGTATGCACTCAGGAACAAGCTGGATCTTATGAGTGCAAATACCGGGTGGAATACCTATGATATCTGCAATGGACCACCCAATGGCCCTCTTAAATCTTTTCAAAACTGAAACCAAAGCCTCTACCTGCCAATTCACCAATTTAGCAGAAATAATTACTGGCAAGGTATTATTGGCTCCCAAGAATGTGTAGCGAAGGTAGGACGGAAGAGCCTTAAGCTCTACAACTGGAGGCTCCTCAATAGATGGACGAGCTGGTGGCGTCACCCTGTTCTTCAAATCAAGATCCAGTTTCTTGGGAGCATAAGCGTATGCTCCTGTACCTGCGAGTGCACCTACCATCTCATCATAGTCTTCTATACTATCATCTTTAAAATTCATGATCACGGCAGCCAGCGGCTCTACTCCCAACATTTTTTCGATGGAGACAGCAACCTCACTATCATTAACAGCCTCTATCACTGAAATCACTTGCTTATCTCTTGGCTGCTTCATTGACCGACAGACATTGAAGGTAACCTGTTCATCATTCAATCTAAATTTCAACTGCCCAGTTTTCATATCAACTAATGCACGACCCGTGGCAAGGAATGGTCTCCCCAGTATGATGGAAACCTCAAAGGCAACTTCACAATTGAGAATCACAAAATTAGCAAAAAATATGAAAGAGGCAACCTTCACCAAAACATCATACAGAATGCCGCCTGGCTTTTTCACAGTTCTATCGGCCATGAGAAGTCTCATGGAGGTTGGTTTTGGTGCACCCAACCCCAATTTCTTGAACACGGCAAATGGCATTAGGTTGATGCTAGCACCCAAATCGCACAGTGCTTTGGCAAAGTCATAGGACCCAATAGTGCAAGGAATTGTGAAAGCTCTTGGATCCTCTTTCTTTTCAACTAAGGACCGGAAAGCAATTGCACTACAATGATGAATGTTATCTGCGGGCTCAAAACTGACCGTTCTCTTATTTGTCACCAAGTCTTTCATGAACTTGGCATAACCTGGCATCTGCTCCAGTGCCTCTATAAGAGGGATGTTAACTGACAGCTCCTTCAACATGGTGATGAACTTCTGATACTTTCCTTCTTCCGCCTTCTTTTTCAACCTTTGAGGGTAGGGAGGAGGAGGTCGCAGGATAGTTTTGAGCACTTTTGGTGTCTCTTTTTCCTTCCTCTTCTCAGATTTGGCATTATCACTATCGTACTGATTTGGAACTATATCACTCTTTGCATTATCCGGCTCTAACTCAATTTCTACATCAACAATCACTGGATCACTAGGCACACTACTGTCAGCAGGCATAGGTGGATCTGTCGTGCACTTCCCACTTCTAGTAGTGATGGCGAGGCAATGACTATCATTTTTAGGATTCTGGACGGTGTTACTTGGAAGGGTGCCTGGCTGACGTTGGTTCAGTGCCAAAGAAATCTGCCCAAACTGTTGCTCCAACTGTTTAATGGCAGTTGAATGGGACTCCACTTTCTGACTTATGCCCGAAATGTCAGTCCTAATTTCTTTCAAGCAATTCTCCTGACTTTCGGCTCCTTTGACTAATTTATTTAAGAGTGCCTCCATTCTTGAATTTCCAGACTCCTCATCACGCCTTTCAGGTGGTACATATATGTCATTCTTTTTTTGATTATTATTCTTTCGCCTCCAATCACCATCACGGTCCCGTTCTCGATCTCTGTATCCCAATTTGTTGTAGTTGTCTCCATAATAGTTCCGACCTTGATTCCCTTGCCTTGAGTTCCAAGAGTCTTGATTAGACTCTTGGCCCTTGGCTCAGAAACCCACCACTTCACGATCAAGATACTTCGCCTCTTCATCTGACTCACTATCATCATGTCTAACTGATTTGCTTTGTGCACCAACAGCATTCACCTTTTTCGCATCTCTAGCAGTTATCTATTTGGCCAGAAGACCAATCTTTGTCCTCAACTGAGCAACCTCTTGCGCCACAGATTCATCCAAAGCCCTTTAAGCTACTGAAGCTCCAATAGCATATGTTCCAGCCGGCGTATCTGCCTCCAGAGTATGCCATCCTCGGTTGGTCTTAGTGACACGATCTAATATCTCAGAAGCTTGGTCCCATCTCAAACTCATGAATGCTCCACCAGTGATAGTTTCTGCTACTGCTTTTGTGTTAACATTCAAAGCTCTGTAGAAGATTTCAAGTAAGTTCCTGCCGCTCATCCTATGATTTGGCACCATCTGCAGCTTCTTTTTAAATCTCAGCCAAGTCTCATAGAGTGCTTCCGAGTGAAGCTGTCTGAAGTTGTAGATCTCGTCTTTCAACTATAGTATCTTGGACGGTGGGAAAAATCTTTCCAAGAATTGATTTCTCAATTCCTGCCAAGTAGTGATAGAACCTCGAGGTAGCTCAGCCAACCACAACGTGGCTTCTCCTGTAAGAGAAAATGGGAACAACCTCAACCGTATTTCCTCTTGATCAATCCCAGGCAGATTGTATGACGTGCATATCCCCACAAAATTCATTACATGCATGTTTGGATCATTAGAAGGAAGACCCGCAAACACTCCCTTCAAGTTTAGTAGATGGATCATGGCACTAGTGATGTCAAACTTAGTGCCCGGAGGTAACTCAGGTGGAACAATGGCACCGTTCTCGATTGGCTCAAAATAGGCCACATATTCATCTTCAGGATCATCATAAACAGGCACATGTTGTCTCGGTTGTTCTCTTAATCGTCTTTGTCGCTCTTCAGCATCAGCCAGATACTATGCTGCTTTCTGCATAGCTCGATTATCTCTTTTTGCTTGTCTAAGAGCAGCTTGCCTAGCATGCTCTTCTCGTGTCAATCGAGCAGTAGTTTGTTCCGCTGTTTCCTGACCAGCCGGATGAATTGGCTGATTGTGAATATCTCCCGCAGCTGCAGGATTCTGGACTCCTTCAGTATTCACCATTCTCCGATTAGCTCTTAAAGTCCTTTCAATTTCAAGATCAAGTGGAATCAGGGGATTGCCTTGACTCCTTGTATTTGGCATACACCGGTGTATGCCCTTAACAGTATGTAAAAAAAAAAAAAAAACCAATCAACTCCAACCAGTAATGTTCAATGTTGTAACCGTATTCCCCGGCAACAGCGCCAAAATTTGATGTCGCCCAAAGTATACCTCCAAAAAAGTACAATACGGTCGCTGAATCAAATATAAAACCCAACTAGGTTGGGGTCGATCCTACAGGGAATAGGTCGAAGTATGAGTAGACTACTAGGTGGAATAATTGGAATGTAAATAAAACTGGGGGGTTTGCTAGTGAATAGTAACAATGACGATTGCTGGCTGATATTGAGTTTGTAAACAATAAGAGAAATTCACTAAGACTGTGATCCCCAATGATTTCTTAACTCCACCGGTGGCTTGTGCTTAACAAGATTGCCCCAATGTGCTGCATGCAAAATCTAACAAGTTAGGTTCATCTAACTGTCTCTCGACCTTCAGTAGATGAATTTCACTCTTCTCCTCTCGGTCTCCGAGTGTCGCACTACTAACCCTTGTCCTGGATTTCAGATAACCTTTCCAGCTAAGGCTCTGGTTATTAGATAAAGGTTGATAGCTTCAAATCTCTGTTGTTATCTCCTTTTCCCAATATCTACCTCTCTCTCAAGCAAGTCTAGAATACAGGTGAGTTTCTAACATTTAAAACTGTTAGAAAAGCAATCACAACAAAGGAAATAATCAATACATGCATTCACAACAGTACAAAGTTGCTTTGCACTTAACCGGTTTCGTTAATTCCTTATGGTTCACACAACCCTAGTTAATGGGTTTAGCTGCTCATAATTGTAAGAACACAAGAAGAATTCAAAGATGAAAGCATAATTATGATCACACAAGAATGAAGAAAAACCAAAATTCCAATTATCAATCAACCTCAAAACTAGGGTTTTTGAATACAAAACCAAATATGTGTCTGAAACAGTGTAAAATAACTCTCAAAGTAGTAAATTATCCAACTCTCGCACTTAGGACTCCATAGGAGTATTTATAGATACAAAACTAGTCCTATCCAAAACCAAATAGGAGAACAGAGTCGGCAGTTTTCACGGGGTCGTGACTTGGTGTCGTGGAACCAAGTCACGGCACGTGACATTTATCATGGAAATCAGGCCTTTTCTTGGATCTCTGAAGTGGACTCACACCATCAAGTCACGCCTCATGGGTGTACTCAGGTGATGTGAGTCCTATCGTGATACTCATGCAACATGTAGACCTTCTGGAAGTCAATTCACGATAGCAACTCACGACTCGTGAGTGGTAATCACGGCTCGTGAGTGATGTCGTGGGTCACACTCAGGTGCAGATCCATTCTTTCATCTTCGGGCTTGATTCTTTCTCTTTTGATCATTTTGCCTTTAAAACCTGTTTTCCTGCAAAATAGGACAGAAACCACATCATACCAACAAAACACACCCAAGTTATTTCATATTTTCCTTGTTTTAGGCATCGAGAGTGCCATATAACCATGGCACATCAGTGACCCTGAGGCTGGGAGGTTGCCTACCGAAGGCACAGGCCCTGTGACTAATGAGGGGGAAGCTGGCCCCATCGCATGATTACCCTCATCTGGCATGATTGTAGTTTCATGATACTTTTTACAGCAGTTAGTGGATATACAGACGCAGGTTATTGAACGATAGGCTCACATAGAGGCCCAGATGGCTAAGCTGGTATCTCAACTCAAGCCATGGGTTAGGACATCGATAGAGGCTGCTGAGGCAAGAGTTAAGGGTTGCATGACTGCTGCTATAGAGAAGTTTATGCATGAGTTGCATGGGCGTATTGACAATTTTGAGCACAGGATGGGTAATCGATTGAGAGAGGCCCATATCCTGGATTTAACGGGGTTGAATAAGGAGATAGATGCATTGAGGGCAGAGGTTTGAGATTTAGTAGTTAGCCATACTTCTATCATTCCATCCATACCTACATCGGTGCCCTTAGCACCAGTTTTTGAGGTGGATTTGTTTGCTGACGAGGATCCTCCTAGTGCTAGAGAAAAGTAGCCACGGAGTCCTGAGGGTCAGACTGATAGTGGTGATGAGTTTAAGAGTGATATACGGAGGTCGACTAAGGCCTCTCGGGTAGAGTACCATATCAGTCAAATTTCCCATGAGTAGAGAGCATGGGCGCATCCTCTAGTCAGCCATCCCCTCTACCAGATGCACCTAGCATAGAGCCCAGAGACCATAAAGATAATATAGTTGTGGATGGACCCACATTCGGTGCCTAGCATGCCGCAGGTATGTCTTCACTCCCTTACACTTATCATATTGATAGATGTGCACTGAGGGCAGTGCACCAATATTTTATTGGGGTGGAGGTACACCACCACTTGGAGGGTTTTGTTGTCGTGCATTAATTTACACCAGGTGTGCTATCATAGTAGAACCGGCATGTTTAGGCTGTTATTTATATTAATTATGTATTTTCGTGTTTAATTAGGTGAAAAATAGGGGAACCTTAGTGCAGTCTAGTTTTGAACAGGTTTTTGATAACGATGCTTTCTGATTGTTTAAAGGATACCCCTCTCCTGAAAATTTGGTTTTGAACTGTGTATGTAGTATGTTAGTTGGTGACAGCTGTTTGATTTTGTTATGGCATTAGTATTATAAGCAACATGACTGTAGCTAGCAATACATGAACTGGATAGGTAGTAGTCGACAGTGTAACCCTGTGCTATGTGTGTGTGACATCATTACCTAGTTCACTTTGTGTGTACGATCCAGAACTTGCCCGGTTAGTCTTGCCTAGGTTATAGTATAGTGGTTAGGAAAGGATCATAGGTCATTTTTAAATAAGTCCACTTTTAGCCTAAATGTCTGACCAAATGAAGTAAATATCCCTTGATCCCAATTTTGAGCCTTAATTGACCTATTTCTTTCATTAGCCTATTCACCTTCCCATTTTGACGTACAATGAACCTGTCTTGGCCATGGTCCCTTCTTGGACATTATGTACCTCAACGCAGGCAAATCACCCAAGTTGAGGGTGGCTATTATAGGGGTGCATAGTTTAATTTGGGTATGAAGAAGGGGTTAGTAAAAGAAAAAAGAGAACATATTTGGGTGTGAAGAAAAAAAATAAAAAATAAGCAAAATAAATAGAAATTACAAAAAGAAAAAAAATTGTGTTTTGAAAGTATGAAGAAAATCACACCCAAAAATCTGAAAATAAATGAAGGAGAATAAGGGAAAATAAAATAAGAATGGCTGGAAAGTGGAGCCAAGAAATAGTGTAGTGTCAAGGAGGGTTAAGTCAGCATATCCATATGTACCAAACCCGTCCTCAAGCCTACATTACTAGCCGGTGAAAGTCCTATAGTGATTCTAGTCCAATTGTCTGAAAAACTAAGGTATAGAAAATAAGGGCAAGCCTATGGTATTTCACGCACGTTATTTGAACTTTTTTTACGAGAGAGAGTGTTTTAACTCAGTCCCTACTTTGATATTCATTGGTATACTGTGAGTATATGGGACTTCTTTGTTGTGAAAGTACATGGGTTGCATTGTTACCTGTTATTTGTTAGAATAATGTCATTTGCATATATGCTTAGTTGTTTGTTCATAATTTGATGTCATCACTTGATCCCTTCTGTGTCATGATAATATGTTGCATGTATACAAACTGTAGTTTTTATTTACAAATAGGAGAGGTTGGAGAAGTTTTGGTGCCAAAAGCAATAAGTCGACTACCGTAGGTCTCTTAGGTTTCTCTTAGTTAGGAATCGTATGTGTTTGTGTTGTTTTATTTGCCTGAGGACATGCAAATGTTCTAATTTGAGGGTGTTAATGTGTCGTGGTTTCATGGAACTTTCGATGCTTAAAAAAAAAATATGCAATAAATTGGGTATGTTTGGTTGGTATGATGTGTTTTCTATTCTATATTGCAGGAGAATAGGTTTTTGGAGGCAAAATGGACAAAAAGGAAGAATCATGCTCGAGAATGAAGTATCTGAAGATGAAAGAGCCAAGTCCAAACCAGAGGAGTGACTCACGGCAGGACCCACATCACGTGAGTTGACCTACGTGACATAGGTCGGTACCGTGAGTCGACTCCTGCAAGTTTGTGAAGTGGCCTGATTTCCACATAAGGACCCACGTGGCTTGACTTTGTTCCACGACACCAAGTCACGGTACTGTGGAAAAGTGCCGACTCTGTTTTCCTATTTTTTTTAGGATAGGATTCACCTTGTATATATAAATACCCCTATGTTGTCCTATGTTTAGGGGTTGGTCATTACATTGTTTTGAGGTATATTTTCATTATTTTGAGTTCATAAACACATTATTGATTTTGTAATCTTGGAACACCGAATCTAGGGTTTTTATTCATATTGAGATTTCAGAGTTTTCTTCTTATTGTGAGTTTATAATTATGTTTTCATCATTGAATTCTTCGTGTTTTCTTGCAATCATGAGTAGCTAAACCCCATAACTAGGGTTGTGTGAACCATGAGGAATTAACAAAATGGGTTAAGTGTAAAGCAATTCTAAACCGGTGTGAATGCATGTATTGTTATTTCTTTCGTTGTGATTGATATTCTAACGGTTGCAAATGTTAGAAACTCTCTTGTATTCTAGACTTGCTCGAGAGAGAGGTAAATATTGGGAAAAAGAAATAACAATAGAGATTTGAAGCTAACAACCTTCATCTAATAACTTAAATCGTAATAGGGATAGTTATCTGAGATACAGAACAAGGGTTAGTAGTGAGACACGTGGAGACCGAGAGGAGAAGAGTGAAATTTGTCTAGCCAAGGTCGAAAGACGTTTAGATGAACATATCTTGTTAGATTTTGCATGCAACGCAGCGGGACAGTTTTGCCAGCACAAGTAACCGATGGAGTTAAGGAATCGTTGGGGATCACAGTCCTAGTGTATTTCTAATATTGATAACAAATTCAATAATTAACAATCGTTACTGTTACTACTTGCTTACAAAAAACCCCAGTTTTACTTACTTGCCAATTACTCGGACTAGCATTCGACAGACTCTCATCCTATTCCCTGTGGGATCAACCCCAAGCTAGTTGGGTTCTATATTTGATACATCGACCACATTATACTTTTTTGGAGGTATATTTTGGGCGACATCACCTCTCCTTACGCAGGCAGTGGTCAGTACTTAACTCAATCTCATTCATTTTCCATCCATCCAAATCCGAATGGTTCACCTAAGGCTGAGTCGGGTATATTTCTAGATTTTTCTCCTTCATGTATTTATAGTCCTCATGCCCTTATCATCCCAAAGTGGTAGATAGTTATAGGTTATATCAAAGTTGTGATGGTGCATAGTAGCAGTAAAGCAGATAATAAAAAGAGAGATATTCTTAGCCGATATGAGAAAATGCATAACCATAATAGATCCTAAAGTGGTACATCTTAATCATTTGAGTAATTTTAGTTCGAGAGTAGTGAGAAAAAAAAAACTTACAAACTTAATATGGTGACTTTGATATAAGGGGGAGATACTAAATAGTAGAACCAATCAAGTTTTGGAGATTTAAGTAGTAGTGTTAGCAAGTTCTAGATCAGAGTTAGTTGGAGGTAGAGACCTATTCTTATCCTAGCCTATTTAGTATACTTATGTCACCATGACACTTTACTCCTTCCTGGCATCATTTCGACGTATGATTTTATTTGGATATATGTTTATTCTCAGTTCCTAGGATAAGGAGTAATAGTCTCACTCAGAAATCCAAATCATGCTCCGTGAACCCATGAATATCAGTCTCACATCATAAAGGTCATGATGCATGCACCCATGATTTCCCAACATGTTCAGTCCAATGTACTCATGATCCATTCTCGCTAATTAGTGAAATCACCATATGTCAGGTATATTCTCAGACCAAACTTCTTGAAGAAACTCATTCATACTATATTGTACTCCTCATACCCTTGTTGAGTGTAAAGGGTTATGGGAGTCTTTGAATTATGATTCTGCAGTACCCCTCTTACTCTAGATCTTTCTAGTAGAGTCTCTCTGACTTTTAGTATACTTTAGTAGTGGGGTTGGTGACGGGCCAATTTGGAAGTTATCAGTCATTTTTGCTACAAAAATAGTATTCCTATCATTTATTTTGGCCCAGGATACTCTTTTTTGATGCTATAAAATTTTAGGATAAATGTAACACCCACACATTTCCGAACCTATGAGACTACTTTAACATTTATGGAATTATTTAAACATGACAGGGTTGGTGAATTATGCATTAATTTGTTGGGCTTAAATGAATCGTGTGCTATTGGGCTCAATTGAGGCCCAAAATTAGACAAAAAGAGATGGCCCAAGTGGAAATGACCTATTCTTGGCATTGACCAAGTAAGCATAGCATTTATGATTAATGTGTGGCTAAGGATGAGACTAAAAGGGACTATAAAAGGGCACAAAAATCAGATTTTTATTCACCAAGACACACATGCCATTTATAGACTTTTCCAAAATATTTCTCATCTCACACAAACCCTAAGTTATCACTCTTTTGGACAAGATCACTCTCTTGCAAACTTTGGTAAGTATTTATTCTCATGTTTTAGTATATGATATGCTTAATATGGTGTATAAATACTGTTGTTTATGTTGGCAAAGTGTTGGACAGTTCACTATGTGTAAAACTATCTATTTTTGCAATCGGAAAAGGGTTTTGCCTTGTAAACTTGAAAATGGACTTGTGGTCTTGAAGGAAGTGAACTTTATGGATTAAATATCAATATGTAATATGTGATTATATCCTTAACTTGTTTTATCCTTGTATATAGTGTTAGGAATTGTTTTTGCAAAATTGTGTATGGACTTGGTGGTGTATTGAAAGAAAAATGTGGTTTTGGTGATGTTCATGGGTGTGGTGAAACCATGGTTGTTCATTGGCATACGAGTTGACCTAAAACATGTAAATATAAGATTATTTGTGGCCATGGACCATTTATTACAAAAAAGGACCCTAAAATGACCCCTGGAGGTTGAAATGGGCATCCGCCCTCGCGTCTGGAGCACCTGCCGGTGCAGATGCCAATGAAGGTGTATCTGGACAAGGCTAGAGGGGCACCTGCGGCCGTATGTCATCCACCTGCGGGTGCAAGTGGCTCCACAGCCCAGTCCAAAATTTTGTTTTTTGTGTTTTTGTCTCTCTTTGATCCCCGAAGCCTCCTATACCCTTCTTGGATGTAATTATCAACTTATGATACCTATTGAATGACTTTAAAGGGTTGTTTAGAGGAATGTTGGGTTATATCACTTATGTATTATTGTTAATATGTTTTCATGAAGGGTATTGAGGTGACTTGATGGAATATTTGTGACGTAGTGTTAATAAGGAAGCGTAAAGGGTAAACTTGGTGTGACATGCTATTGGTTTATGATGCCTTGGTCAATGTGTGGAATGTTATGGTTTTGTTGGCATGGTAATGCAGTGGATTGTATTGTAAAGGGTGAAATGACGTTATATGGCAGTCATGTAGCTCATTGTCGTCTTGTGCACTTGTAAGGTAATTAGTTGTTAACGTGAGCTCCGTTATGAACTTGTGTTGTAGAGTAACACGTAACAAAGGAGATGGATTATTGTATTCATACATAGGACTGTGTATTCATATTAGGAATAGAAGGTATGTAAGGTTACTCTTTCCGTATCCTTCTGCAGCACATAGTGTTTACATTGTCATTGTACTTGTTCCATTTCGAAATGTCCTAAGGTATCCCATTTTCGGTTATTAATTATTCTTAATCGTATGTTCCTTACTCATTGACCAATTGTGATTCACATGTCTCATGTCCATTGACTAATGTTCCAAAGTTCCCATTGTTCCAATAAGATTATGTTCCAAAGTTCCAAGAATGTACAATCACCAATGTATCAATCTCATAAGAGTAAAGATATGAAGTAATGTATAATTGTTTGGTTGAGTAACATCCCAGGGGCGATATAAAAGCCTAGAATGGGTTATCACAGTAACATCCCAGGGGAGACATAAAATCCTAGCATGGGTTATCACAGTAACATCCCAGGGGCGACAGAAAAGCCTAGCATGGGTTAATCACATCCCAGAGGTTAAATTACCTAGCATGGGTTAATCTCATCCCAGGGGCGACAGAAAAGCCTAGCATGGGTAGAACGATAAAGATGAATAAATGTGAAGGTAAAAGAAGCAAAGGATGTAATGTACATGGTTCCACATATACAAACCGGTGGTTTATCTGTACTGACTATTCTCTTATATTTGATTCCATGGAAGTACTTATATATGATGCAGTTTCTTATAACCTTACATACTCAGTACATTCTTCGTACTGACGTCCCTTGGGGGACTTACCTTACTTACTGCAGGCGCAGGTGCTAGTAGACCTCCACAGTAGGTTGCAGATCTTTGGTGAGCTCCCGTTGGTTCGAGGCTTTCCGAGTCACAGTTGTACATTTGTTTTGGTATTGTAAATGTTGTATAAAGTGGGGACTTGTCCCGACTTTAAGTTGGTTATGTGTATTCATCTGTTAGAGGCTTTGTAGACGTATGTGGGAATATGACTGTAAGGTATGTATGTTCATTTTGACTTGATGGCCCTAACGGCCAAGTCTCGTATATAGCATATGTTTTCATGACTTCCGCTATTAGCATCTTGAATCTATACGTGATGGTGATGTTTATTGAATGACATACATATGAATGGACATGGATGAAGATTGGTTCTCTTGGTCCTTATCGGCTTTGAGTGCCAGTCCGCCCTGTTGGAATTCGAGGCGTGACAATAAAGGTGTCTCATGGTTAAATCTATGTCATTCTTTTTTCCTATGAACTCAGATCAGTAGACCAAGATGCTTAGATCATGTCAAAGCTTCCCCAGTCGGATGTAACACTCATACCATACTCATGATTCCTTTCCTAGAAGTAATAAAATTCCTAACAAAGAGCGTTAGAAGGAACAAAGCTCTTTTCTTAAAGACTCCCAAAAATTTTGAATTAGTATCCATTGCCTCGTAGTTCCATGCATATGTTTCAGTCATGAATACTTTAGTGATTTCTAAATTCTCAATATGGATCAGTCCGTTTAGCCAATGGTTCAGTTCAGAGATTAGGTGAATAATACTAGTCACTTCCTATTTTTCCTTCCAGTCATACTCTCCTAAGTCCATGTTTGTGCTTATTCCTTGCGAGTTACTTTATACATTAGTAATGTTTGTGAATACAGTTGAGTCTTATTCTCAGCCTAAAGTCAGTTCAAGGTAGCATTTTCCTCCTTATTACTTTCTTTACTCTTATGTCCCTTAGTAACTCCAATGTCATAGTATGCATTCATGAGTCCAGTTCAGTTTATATTTTAGTAAAGAATCAATTATCATATTACTATTCAGCTCCAACTGACTCAGTGTTGGGAATGTAGGTCTTTCCCTATTCTCTCAGCATAGTAGTGTTCATTCGGGGACGAATGATCCCAATGGGGAGATATTGTAACACCCTGAAAATCCAAGCTAAGATTAAAACCATGCTTAAAGTACATGTAGAATCAAACATCATATTTTGGGAGTATGAGAAGTGATTTATACATGTATTAAGGCCACAATTAACTCCTAACTCATAGCCAAGTTGAAACCATTTTTACTGGTGGTTTTCTTGTGAAGAATCTTGTTATAGTCAACTTCAAACAAGCATAAATCCTATATTCTGATGAAATTTTTGAGCTCAAGACCCACCAAATGATAGATATTTGAATTATCTTTCCAATGCATCCAGTTTCACCTTAATTCGATGTCAGAGATAAGAGTTATGTCCATTTTAGTGAAGCATTGTCCAGCAGTGAGAACATAGGATCGTGGTAATGATCATGGTTAGAAACCACGACTGTACAATGGTCTCGTCTGCATGAAACAGCCTCCAAAACTTGAAAGTTGACATGCATACCTTCTAACCATGAAAGGGTAGCACAATTTTGGTTAGAAACCACGATCTTAGGCACGATCTTGACTCCTAAAGATGATCCGACCTGCACTTACAACCTACAAACCAAGGTATGATCGTAGGTGGGTCCTATGATCTTACAAAGGCTCATCTGATGAAGTCTAGAGAAGCCTCAACCCAGCCTCCCAACCACGAATACCATCCACGATCGTAGGTAGGTCTCACGATTGTGGGATAGTCCATACGTCATGTTCTGCAGCTTTTTCAGTTACGTTTTATAAGAGGCATTCCAATCTTTTCCCACTTTTTAAACCCCTAAACTACATCGTTTTAACTATCCTAAGGCTGAATATTAAGCCTAATCTACCCTAAGTCCCTCATTACTCAAAAATTAAGTAGACACTTAGAGTGAAAACAAGAAAAGAGGCGATTTCTCTACTCCAAGGCATAACTAGGGTTCATCTTCTTCAAGCTCTAAATTCAAGGGTTTCACCAAGGTTTTCATCTCTAGGTATGTGGGATTTCATCAGTGGGTATACTTTTACCCATTGAGTCCCGAAATACATTCAGTTCCTCAGATTAATTCACAATCTCGAAACTAGGGTTTTCACTACAACCATTATTCGTCTTGTACTTTCATTCCCCATAACTAGTAAACTATAAATACATGTTTCTCCATGAAATTCAGTACGTTAATAGTATCAAGTCCATGAACTCTAAGTATAATGATATTCTATGATTTTTGGGCTTGTATTATGTAATTTCATATTCCATTCATATCATAGAAGCTGTCATGAATAGTTGCATTCTTTAGAGATGGCGAACTATGAACACCCGATGACCTAGGAGCTCATGCATTATTAATTTAAACACTCGTTCCTTCAAGTTTACATATTTTAGGATACTTTCAGATAGAGGGTTTGTTACTTAGTCTCAATTTATCCGTACTTTCAGTGTTACTGACCTGCATAGTATTTTCAGATAAAGTATATTCTAAATAGTGTTTTTAGATAAAGTCACCCTATTAGACTATTATTAGTTTGATAAGCCAGGATTCAGTGATCAGGTCCAGCTTTATAATTTCCTTCCAAATCTTAATCCTCATAGGATTCCTTTATGCATTTACTCCAGCCATCTCATGTCTTTCATAGACTTACAAATTATAATATATACATATAAGTTCTCATATCATATTCAGGAGCTTCGGCTCATATCAGTAAGATGCATGACATACATGACATCCAGATATGCCTCAATGCTTTGAACAATTTTCCCAAAAATAAGGTTCCCGATTAGTATGGTATTCGGAATGCCATCAATGATCGTGGATCAGTTTTCTTATAAAAGCAAGGTTCACTAGTAGTATGGCAGTCAGGTATGGCATCCATGACCATCTCAGGTTGACATCTATATATGTCATCTCAGGTTGACATTCAAGTATGTCATCTCATCGAGTTATCAATTATGTTCAGTTAGGAGTAGTACTTAGCACCTAGTTTGACTAGGTTTCAGCAAGTAAAAACCATAGTCCCAGAACTATGTACCATCATAGGTTTATCTATACCACATCATATCAGCTCAGCCTTTATACCTTGGAAAAGTATATTGGGCCCTCTTCGATGGGGATTATACATTGAACTCCATGTTTAGCTCAAATGGTTATATGTCGGTTAATAGTATCTCCCATAGTCTCACACTTTGGTATTTGTATGACCCTCAGTCCAGTCTATTTTACAGTATCTCAGGTATATTAGAATATTTATGAAGTTAGTACTCATGATTATCCAGATGGGTTCTTGCATCTTAGTATACCTAAGAAATATGTAATTGATTTATATATTCTATCGTCAGTACGTCAGTTTGCATACCTCTTATGATATTCAGAATGTCCTTGTACTCCTATAGTTCAGACTTAGATATTGCATAATCATGTACTCAGTTTATTCAGCATATTACAACTGTTCAGTTACATGTTTAGTCACTTGGACATTGCATCAGTTTACATTCCTCACTCCATGTTTAGTTCATTTTCTCATAATCAGCTTATATAGTGCAGTGCATATCTCACATGCTCAGTACATTCAAAGCACTGACCGCATACTTTTCTTTGTGCTATATTGTCTTATAATATAGGTTTTGACACTCAGCATCCAGATCGCACTTAGTACAATTCCGCACATTATCAGTAGTAGTGTTTGCTGAGTCCTTATCATTCGAGGACTAGTTATCGGTATTTCATTTTATCTTATTTTAGTTTCAGACAGCTAGAGTTAGCTGGGAGTTTGTCCCAGCAACACGTCTTAGTAGAGGCTTTCAGATATATAGTTAGATGTTCAACTTGGCGGTTTTAGACTCAGATATTGTTATTGGTTTTAATTATTATTTCATCATTCAGTTCAGCTTTCGCACAATGTTTTTATCAGTTATTTCAGTATTTATAGTGTTATGCAAGGCCATGGATTAGCTTGGGATCACTTGTGACTCTAAGCACCGTGTTATGACTAGGGGGTAGTCTCGGGTCGTGACAATACTCCTAGGACTCTCTGATGTACTATGACTGTTGACCCCAAACGGCCGCCACGACCTGATAACCTAGACCGAATAGCCCATACTGTCCGACCAAAATTCTGTCCACTAAGACCACCACGTTCTACCTGAGAGTTACCCATACTCTGAGGTGCTACCCGTACGGGCCTAATAGGCTGCAAATGATGCTGATCTCAGCTTGGAAGATCCCGACCTCCAGAGGGAATGCCATTAACACTGTACTACTAGCATGGCCTCTTATCGCCACCTCCATAGGTCTCAATACATGCCATCTCTGTGGCCCTCGCATGCTCAACAACCTGAAGGAAAGTGGACCCACCTACTACCCAATGCTCCATCACCAAGAGGAGTGGTAAAGTCAATCCTCTGATAAATCTCCGCACCATCTCATGCTCTGTAGCATATAACATAGATGTTTGACTGGCCCACTCGAGAAACCAATTCTCATACTCTGAAACTAATAAGGATCTCTACTGAACACCAATAAATCGAACTCTGGCCTGAGAATTACTCGATGTACTGGGTACCGATGCTGGCTGTGAAATATCTAGGAATAGACCCAAAATCCCCTACACTATATCCTGAACAGCTGAGGTTGTCACAAATACTGAGCTGACCCCAGACCCTCTAACTGACGCTGAAGATCCTCAATATCAATCCCTAACTCCCTAGCCCGTCATTGGACTAAAATTCTAGTAACACGCACAGAAGTACCGCACGCATCTATCGATAACCTCGTGCCATCCATCTGGGAAGGAATGGAGTCAAAGAAAGTACTAGAGGTTCATAGAAACATGGACACATGACAGAGAGTCAAGAATAGAATTTCCTAAATCTCCGATCCATAGCTACTCCGCACGATGCACACGTCAACGGCGAGAACTAGTACTATGATTTGCATGCTGCAGAAGTGTAGTAAGAGTACTAAACAAGTGGTACTCAGTAGGCATCAGCCAACTAAGCTCCAGAAATAATACAAGTATAAATAACATGTAAAACAGGAATGTAAACTATAGGCAACTATACATAATAATTCTGACAGGGCAATAAGGATAAGCTATCCTATTACAGCAGTATCCCAGAACTAAAGTGCAATACCGTATATCACCATACAATATACAAATGAAGAGTGAAAGAAGGATATATAGTAATAATACTAGAGTGAAAGAAGGATATATAGTAATACTACTAGGTCAAAGGATACATATACAATACAAAGAGATAAGGAAAGAGGGGGATATATGGTAATACCATATATATATATACATATATGCATCTAGGCCTAAATCATAGGCAATATCCTGAGGGAGTCCCCCTAACATCTCAAGGATCATAACCAAGTAAGGGAGCTAATACCAGCATAATCAAGCCTCTAACCAAAGGGTGACTAATCATGGGATAATATATCAATAATGTAACTCATCAAAATAAAGAAAGAAAATCAGAGACGTACCAATAATCTCGGGTACCAGTCTATATCTAACCTGCCACGAACTAACCATAATAACCAATAATAAAGTAACCAGCAAGCCCGGACAAATAATAACCTAATCGAGACCCCATAAGCCCGGAAGGTTCATGGAAGCACTCAGGACCAAACAATCATAACCTATACCTATAAGGCTCCCCATAAGACCGATAGATACAGGAGCCAAACAATTATACTGGTGATAAGCAATGTATATGAATAAATGCAACATAAATCAGTAGTACCATACCTAAACCGAGTGCCATAATGCTTCAAGTGCCATAACTTAACAAGTGTATATACCTCCTCCAGTTCAGTAGCTCGCAAAGGCAGAACCTACGGTGACCATCCTTCTTTGGCACTGCGGCTCACAGACGAAGGGGCCCCTAGGGGACTCAAGATATCTATATACACTGCCTATTCCCGAACTAGGACTTCCAATAATCATTATAATTAATCTACCCCATCCAATACCAGAGAGATGTATAAGTATAATAAGTGCACGGACTTGAACCCTGACTAAAAGAGTGTAAACGTGTAAATTCATTTCCTGAGATCAAGTTCGGGACTAAATCGGCATAATAGCATAGAAAGGGTCGGAATCCCTCTCGACCGCAGTAAGTAGTAGTGGTAAAATAGTGGATTAATAATAAACCGAAATCAACCTCGGTCTAATTTCCAAAACAACATTTTTAGTTCCAAAGCTCATAATTCATTAAATAAGGTGGTACGATTCCCTTTGTAAAAGAATCCATTTTAAAAGTAAAAGTGGGAATAATCCCCTTTTAGAAAACAGTAGTAAAATCAAGGTTTTGGTTAGAATCGAACCACTAAGAGAGTATAAATGTGCCTAAAAGTATGCATGCCACCACCAGTATCCAAATAATACAACCATAAGTGACTAAGCATCCATAAGCTAGAATCACACCCTTTCTAAGGGTAGAATACTCACATGGAGTCCAACTGATATCGTAACCACGACTTGGACCCAACAATACATAATAATGGCATCATAATCTGAGGAGCTATGCTCCAAATCACTAAGTCAACATGTATACCTTATACTAAAGGATCCTTAACATCAATCTAAGGTTAACATGCCTATAATTAAGGAGAATAGGATTCTAAGGCCATGACAAGTATTCTATGCTAAGTTTCGGGTCAAATTTTTAACCCAAAATCCTAAATAGGTCAAAACATGATAATACTAGTTATAACCTAACCTATAATCCCTACCTAGCATGCAATATATACCATACACAATCTCGTAGAGAAAAGTAGACCGAAGCCTACTTCGATGTCGAACCGCAAATCTTGAATCGTCCACAAATCGCTCGTATTTGCTCCACGATCCTAAAAATGATGTCAAACTATCAAAATAATAATCTACGCGTTATTACGAGTAAAACAACACCCATATTGTAAAATAAAACCCTAGACCAAAAATCGGATAAAAAATGGGCCTGTGGGGCCCACTAACAAAATCCCAAAATTGAATCCATCACGAGGTCCCTCTAAGGACAATAAATGTGTACTTGAACTTTGAGCACAAACGGAGCATAACTCGGGGCTCAAATCAGCCCATAAATTTAAGGGATTCAAAACTAATTTCTAGGAATTAATCAAGGAAAAGAATGCAATTTGATGAAGAAAAAGAATGGGAAGTGATCAAGAGGTGTTTAATTATCTTACCTTAGCCTCAATGGACTATCTCCCATAATTTCCCACGCTCCAAGCTCCAACAATGGCAAAAAAAGTGTTTTGAATCACAATTTTAGTCGGAGATCATGAAAAATAAAATGGGTATTCTTGTAAAATGAGAAAAATGAAGTTATAATCACATAAAAAAATTATTATACGAGAAAAATGCATCAAGAATCATCAAAATCGGAGCTTCGTAGCTCCCAAAATAACAAAAATACGAAATGGGTTTGGTTTGGTCTTATACACAGCGATAGGCACTTAAACGACACTTTGTTCGATTAAGAGATCTGGTCAAAGGGTCAAAATACTGCTTAAGCATTCAAATGGTCGCTTAAGCGACCACACCAGCACCAGCAACTTCCAAAACTTATTTTTGACCCTCGAAACTCATCCGAAACCCTATGAACATGAATCAATAGTGAAAATTGATCATAAAACACGTTCAGGATCCAATGGAATTATCAAATTTATTAAAAAAAAAATTCATTTACAATAAATTAACCCTCGGGACCCCTATTAGGCTATTTTAACTAATTTTTGTCTAAACACTCAAAACAAAATATAAAGGCTCGGGACCCAAACTAACTATTCTACTAACCAAAAATCGACATTCTAGACTCAAGGACATCATCAAAATTTTGATCCGAGATTGTTTCGATAAAAAGTGGGCCCCACACCCAATGAGCCATTTTTACCAATTTCGACCAATATGCCAAAATGAGTCAGGAAGCCTCAGGACTAGGACCAAGGGTCCCTCTAGCCTAAAATCAATATTTTGGAGCTGATGGAGCTGTCAAATTTTTCATCCGAGACTATTTACTAGTAGTTTTGATCCTAGACCAATTCCTTAACTAAGCTCCAAAATAAAGAAATGAGCCTAAAACCAAAACGGACTGTCCGATAATCGAACCGACAGTTCCGGCAAGTCATAAATGACTTGTAGACACTGTGGGAAGGGTTGAAATGCCAAAAACATGTGGAAATCGAGAAATTAACCTGGAGAGTCATTACAGTGGGGTACTAAACGCCTTACATCAATTCCTTTTGATGCAATGCATGTTGGCTCCGACATAATAAATTAGTTACCTTGCAAATAAATGCATCTAAAATATCAAACATATAGGGATATCGAACACTAACCTTTTTTTCTCAAAAAAAAAAAAACATATTCCTTCAGTGGCTTAATATCAAAAATGATGATACGAGACTCTTGGGCAGCCATCAATGAAACTCTAACTATCAAGCACATAATAAAGTAACAGTAAAGAAAAATGAAAAAACAATCAATGAAGAATATGAAAGAGTGATTGAATTCAAAAGAAGATAATCCTCATGACTAACAAATATGTTTTGCATAATGTATCCCTGATGTCATTGTTCAAGCGCAAAGGAACTTTGATTTCGTCGCAGAGATTTCAGTATTCTATGGCATTACAATAACAATAAGTAAATAGAAGAGAAACTCCATAACTATGAAGATGGTGAGTCACGTGAAGATGATGACATTCGGAACAATTGTGACAGTTGAAGCATTAGAACTGGTTGTTCTTGATTGTGACTCGTGACTGTTGATGTAGCCGTGTATAATACGTCGACTTATAATTAAAAAATTTTACTTAACTTATAAAGGAGTCTATATGATCCGTAGTCAATATGATAAAAGAAGTCCCATATATTTTAGGATTCAATATTATAGTCAATATTATATATATAATTAAATAATAATTGAAGGAAAAAAGTGAAAAGACGATTTTGTCTATTGCGAAGACTTTTAATGAAGGACAAAAAGTTCAAAAAACATTTTTAAGGCCCTATATATATATATATATATATATATATATATATATATATATATATATATATATTATTTTATTTTTTTTCTTAATCTTATTCATCACATCCTGTGTTCTATCCTGTTCATCGCTTTCTCTTAATCTCCTTTTCTAAAGAACTGCTTCTTTAACCTCACCCTGGACAAACATGTGTCCTTTAGCTCTCTGGCCATGGCGGACTTAAATCCTAGGAATTTACAAGTTAATCCATCAGAGTTCTTTAAGCAATTAAGAGACTAACCAGATACTAGGGTAGACATGGACTGCTAAACATAAATATGGAATTTAAACATACTTGATATTATACATATATATATATATATATATATATATATATATATTATTTTATTTTTTTTAATCTTATTCAGCATATCCTGTGTTCTACCCTGTTCATCGCTTTCTCTTAATCTCCTTTTCTAAAGAACTGCTTCTTTAACCTCACCCTGGACAAATATGTGTCCTTTAGCTCTCTGGCCGTGGCGGACTTAAATCGTAGGAATTTACAGGTTAATCCATCGGAGTTCTTTAAGCAATTAAGAGACTAACCAGATACTAGGGGTAGACATGGACTGCTAAAAATAAATATGGAATTTAAACATACTTGGTATTCTCAAGAATATTCATAAGATTTCATACAAACATAATTTACAAAATGGGAGTGTATACCTAGATCTAATAGTAGTCATAACCTACTTACATGTTGTAGATCGGATAGAGGTTTCCTTTTCAAGAATCCCCGAAATGCTCCAAAATAACCTGAAAATATAAAACACACTTAGATAAAAGGATGCCTATAGAAGAACCTATACGACTCTAAGAAGGAGGAAGCAAAGGAAAAATACTTAACATAGTTGCTCATCATCGTGGATCATGAGCAACTATGTTAAGTATTTTTCCTTTACTTCCTCCTTCGTGGTGTCGTATAGGTTCTTCTATAGGCATTCTTTTTCCTATGGGTTTTATACTTTCTGTTTCGATTTCTGGGTTTATTCTATATACTTTATGTCTTGGCACATTTCCTGTATTTGTTTCTACAATGTGTCCATGGGTTGTTCTTTGAAAAGGACTTGAACTTGTTGAGGTTGATTCCATAAATTCTTTAACACTTTTTGCTATATCATCTGTTGGGTTTAAAATCGGTAGGGCGCCATGCGGAAGCTTATAGTTGCAAACCATAAATGCGATAAATCAGATGACAAAGAAAATTAGACTAAAACATATTATTGAATATGGTTTGGCCAATTGGCCTACATATGAAAACCTAATATTGAAAAAACATAAAAATCTATTGGGAGAAAATCTCCCCCTAAACAAGACTCTTTAGAGACTACATTGTGGATGCTATTGTGTTATGGTATGAGAAGAGGGGTCTTTTATTTATAAAGTTTCAAAAACCTTTCCTACAATAAAGAGGTTAGCCAAATATGGAAGAGTTTTATATTTTTCTTTTAGGAAAAGTAAAAGTAATTATGGTATTACTTTTATTTTCCTTCCAAGAAAAGTAAAACTTAAATTTGGTAAGAAAATCAGGGCAAAAACCCTAACATCATCTTCTTCAGGGTCACTATGATTATCTTCTCTTCTATAACCTAAGTTATTTGTTCTTAACTCACAATTTTTAAAATGTTCCCCTACTTGGGAAATGTCTAGTTGTCCTTTTTTGCATCCTTTGCATTTAAAGACCTTATTTTTATTATTATTATACAATTCTATAGCTTGTTGAATGGCTATGTTTACTTCAAATTCTTCAGATATGACTTCTGTATTCATCATTTATGTTCTTTCTATTTCCTCTATTTCTTCATCTTTCTGTGTTTTAGTGTTATAGTCAATAAATTTGATTGATGTTTGTCCTTTCCTATTTGTGTACATTAAGTGTTGTGTTGGTTTAAAGATTTTTTGCTTTTTAGAGTTTTCTAGATTCCATTCTAATTCTGCCTAAGTTTCTGGATCTATTTTTAAGGGTTTCATTAATTTTATGCCCTTATTTCCCATTAAGCCTACCACATCTTCTACCTTTAGTTTGAATTTAGTGCTACTACTATTTGCTAATTTTCCTATAAATCCTAAACAACTAGAAGATTATTACCACTACTCATGTCTTCATATCCCTTGGTCTGGATTCCAATTTTAATATATTTCCCAAATTCTGATGACTTTATCATAAAGTCTGGACTACAATAGAAAATTCCACCGTTATTAGTCATATTACTTCTGTTAAACCTATTATTGATCTTTTAGGGTCTGACCATCTATCGTCATAAATAGTTATTAATACTTTTGTTCCTAGATTTTTTCTAGTTAATCCTTTTAAACCTATAACTATTAGCCCCATATGCATCAAGTGCATATTTGTTCTTTTTATCTCTTTTAAAGATTCTGAACTTATTAAATTTAGTTTTTCTCTATTTTCTCCTGTAACACACATTTGTTCTTCTCAATAATGTCTGTACAATTGGGCCTTTTGTGAAAACATTCCGGCGTTATATAGTACTTTTGGATTTAAAAATTTTAATTTATTTTGTTGGAAAATCTGTATATCTTTGTCTATATCTATTATTTCGTCTAGCTATTGGCTCATGTTTTGTCTTGAAGTATCATTCATTAATCTAGATATCGTGTTGTTTCCTAGTCTATTTTGGATGAAGCTACTTCTGGGTCGGCCTTCTTCTGTTCTCCTACTTGATAAAAAGTTCATGGTTTCTTTTTTAGTACTAGGTGCGTCGTCCTTTCTTTATTTGGGATTACTTCTACTCTTTTTAATTGTTCTACTAGTTCGTTAATAGTATCTTCTGGTACCTTAGGAGTTTTTACTTGTATTGGCTTCTCTTTATTCTTAGTTATTTCTTCTACACTTTTATCCTGAATTATTTGAGAGTTCTTTTCTTTAATTAATTGTCCTAAATTTTTGTTAATTTCTAATAATAAGAGTATTATAGTATTATTTTGCTTTATTATTATATGATCTGCCTTACTTGCAGGTTGATAGTCAGTTATTCCTTCTGGATTTGGTTGTATTAGTTCTCCTTGTTTTATTATTTCTTTATATAAAGGGTCATTCATGAGAGGTTTATAGTCTTGATTTGTTCTATACTAATCTTTAAGTCTCTAAGTTCTTTATGGATGTTCTTCAATTCTTCTACTGATTCTTTATTACCTAGTTGCCTCTTTTCTATGTCTGATTGGTGTGCCTTTAGAAAGTCTAAATTATTTTCTATTTGGTTAAAGGTCTTTGTTTGTCTTTCTTGTAGTTTTTCTAGGATTTCTATTATTATTAAGTTATACTTATGGACACTTGCTCCGAAATTTAACAACAAATCTACTATGCTATTTAGGTGCGCATCTTCACTATTTAGCGTATGTTCTCCGTTAGCAAAATTACACTTGATTAATGAACTGTCTTTCAACCGTCTATATTTTTTCTCTGGTGGTAATTGTAAATCTAAATATTCTAACTTTTTTAGAGTAGCTTTTTTTCTTATCCTAAAGATACCCAAATTGGTCTTTCTTTATACCAGTTTATCCACTTAATAAACTTTTATATATCACTATCTGGACTTGCTAATTCCCAATTTATACTATTTATTATTTCTCTACTAGTCAATAAGTATCTATTATTTACTAGTCGCTCGTCTAGTACTAAGTTTCTTAGAGGTATGCTTATACGTCCTGGTACTAACACTAATCTTCTATACTCTCTTGAAGCTCTCTTTACTAAAATTTTATTTAGATCTTCTAAAACAACTACTAACTTTCTATATTCTACTATGGATTCCAATAGTTTTTCTAACTTACCGTATTTCTTTTTTGTGTATTTTAATCTATGTATCGGTTGCCGATATATAAACAAGTTGGCTTTTACTTCATTAGTGAAAGGGTGTTGTTTCATAGAGTTTATCCTAAAGGAAAATAACTAATTCTCATTTTGATTTTCTTTATTTTTCATCTTTGAACCTTTATATTATTGATTACTTCTAATATACGTTCTATAACGAATTCTATTGATCGTACTACTGGTGTATGCTTTTGTTCTAATTGGTTTTCGAAAATTTATTCGTAATACTTAAACCTTTTTAATAATTCTGCCTTTTGTGTTTCTAAGGTTTTTACAAGCCTTTGTCTAAGGATCAATAGACTTTTTAAGTATTTTATATATCTAGCTAATCTAGTTCGTCTCATATATTATAGGCTAATTTTAGTTATCCTAAAGGTAGGTACTTTATTTGGTCTCTAATGTAATGTCTGAAGCTTATTGCATCTCTAATATCTCTAGTATTAGTTAGTATATCTGATAATAGTCTATTTCTGATTTCTAATACTCTGCGGTGTTTTTTTGCTGAACAATTTCTAAATTTCTTATTGGTTAATCTATCAAATAGTATTAAATTATTTTCTAATTTAACTCTTATTGTCTTCAGCCACCTAATTTCTGCTAAAATTGCACCGGCTATAATATTATGCGATCTTATATAGTTATTATAGTTATCTTTTCTCATATACTATTATCCTAAAGGAATATTACTAAGTTTTTCTAATAATTTACTTTAATATATTTTTGAGCGTATATTTCATTTTCAATTCTATGAATTTCTAAAAGTATATATTCATTTAATTCAAATATTTGAGGAGCTAGAATTAGTTTTATGTCTAACTTATATTCTTCTTTGAAATTATTTATCTTTTGACTTAAGTACTTCTTATAGGTTATACTCTTGTTTATGAATTCTTGTCTTAGTCTAATTATATTGTAAACCTTTTGATAAGTTCTAGCTATCCTATGTTGTCTCATAAATTAAATAAGTAGTCCTAAAAACTCCTCGCTCTGATACCAAATTAAAACACACTTAGATAAAAGGATGATTTAGATAAAGATTCTTTAGACTTATAGTAAAGATGCTTAGAAATGTGTGGATGTTTCTTATGGTTGTAAAGTCCTACTCGGTACTTCCTCTTTCAGTTTCTACTTATGTGATAGGTTTTAATTACTACTATATTTCTAAGTATATCTCCCTAAAAGGATGATTTAGATAAAGATGCTTTAGACTTATAGTAAAGATGCTTAGAAAGATGCTTAGAAATGTGTGGATGTTTCTTGTGGTTGTAAAGTCCTACTCGGTACTTCCTCTTCCAATTTCTAATTAGGTAATAGATTTTAATTACTACTAGATTTCTAAGTATATCTCCCAGAATATTAATATTTTTTTTATTTTTTATTTTTTATCTCATTCAGCACATCCTTTGTTCTACCGTGTTCATCTCTTTCTCTTAATCTTATTTTCTTAAGAACTGCTTCTTTAACCTCACCGTGGACAAACATGCGTCCTTTAGCTCTCTGGCCATGGCAGACTTAAATCCTAGGAATTTACAGGGTAATCCATCGGAGTTATTTAAGCAATTAAGAGATAACCATATACTAGGGGTAGACATGGACTGCTAAACATAGATATGGAATTTAAACATACTTGACATTCACAAGAATATTCATAAGATTTCATACAAACATAATTTACAAATATGGGAGTTTATACCTAGATCTAGTAATAGCCATAACCTACTTACATGGTGTAATCAAATAGAGGTTTCTCTTTCGGGAGTCCCCGAATTGCTTCGAAATAACCTGAAAATATAAACAAACTCACGGCTTTTTACAAGCTCTCGCACACTCTCACTCTTTTTTTTTTATCATGCATACTTATTAGTTGAATATTCTATATTCAAGCTCTAGGGTCGATTTCTCGATGATCTTGTCTTTCAAGAATGAAGCCTATTTATAGTTGGCTTCGGATTTGAAATTTGGATATCAAACTTCAAAAGAATCTTCCTGTGCCAGTCGGGTACACTTGTGGGCCCCATCGTCACATGGCCTTGTGGAATTTTCTCCTTCAATTATCACTCCGTTGTCTGTTATTTTCTTTATGTCCTTTTCATGTGATCGTCATTGCATACGTCTCTACTGTCTTACATCACTACTTACGTCTGATTCTTTGTCTTGTTCAGGTATCAAGATTATGTAGAGCTTCCAAATAAATACTCATTCCCGAATTATCGTCTGCATTTGGATCTTGCGCAAATTGTTCTAGAGTTGGATCATAGTCTGAATCTGGATTTGGTACCTCTGAGTCATCTTCTGGCTTGGGTTTATCATGCCTTTAGTTTCTTCTTTATATATATTTGTTCTTGATTCTATTAAGAGTCTTCTCAAAGTGTTTCCGATAATGTTTTCTATTTTCTTGGTGTTTATTCTTTGTTTGGTTTGTCTATGTACTTTTGTTTTTAATTTTGAAGTCCCTTCCAAGTTAAAACTGGCCGGGAGTCTTCATACACTTTTTGACAAAGTGCCAGCCATCAATGGATTTATCTCATCTTTACCGGCCACCGTTTGAGCCGGACTAGCTACACCTTTACCTGATGTAGTAGGTTTATTTGCATTCATTGGGGAATGCACACATATCTAATCCATTTTTTATAGAGATAGAGAACTCTTTTGTGGAGTCTGGGGAATTTGTATTTGGGTCTGTACTGGATGATTGTCTTTAGGGTGTTGTATCGGGTTTTGTATTTGGCTTATTTCAAAATGAAGAACTTTTATTCTTTCTTGCAGTATCATGTTTTGTTCTAGTAGTCTTTTCTTTTCTTCTTCGAGTTATTCGTTTTTCTGGTTTAGTCTTTTGTAACCTTCGGTCATAGCATTGCAATGATCACAAAATATAATTTTATTTGTGTCTTTCTGAATATTATATTGAGGAAATATTACTGAGGTTTTTAATTTTGGAGTTATATAAAAATTAGGTTCAAGTTTACCTCTTGCATAATCTAGTGCCTCTGTGAGGTTATTGAATCCTTTGTATAGGGGTTCTCTGAAATCTCTGATAGAATCTACTACCTGTATCCAAGTTTGAAAAACTCTTGGAGTTCGTCCCTATATCACTACATAGAACTTGAATTTGTTATTTAGATTTTTGTCTGTAAAATATTGGCTCAGGGCATTCATCACAGCTAAGAAATAACTGACATTCCTAGGAATCTTATTATAAGCAATCCATAAATTGTCTACTAAACATTTCTGGTTCTTGTCTGCTCTTGCTTCGGATTTTATTTTGAAGCTAAAATTTGATTCTGGATAACAAATTAAATTTTGTTTTCCAAAATATATTCTTTCAATTGTCTGGTCTGTCATAGTCTGTGGTAAGTTCAGCATTGTCTGAGGTCTGAAATGAGTATTTTCCAGTTGAGTCTGAAGATATCTTTCTGCATTTGAGTCTGAATAGGAAGCCTTAGCCTTTCCTTTGTCTGTACTCATGCTGCAAAGAAACTTAGTTAGTAGTCTTTGAAATAAGTCTACTAAGCTTATCAACAAGATTATTATCTTTTCCTTTAATATGTTCTAACTTGATATTGTATATGGAAGTGGCATCAATGAAATTTAACCACCTTCTTTTGCTACTATTCTTTTCACTTATTCTTTCGTGGAATTTAACTATAGCTTCACAGTCTGTTCGTACTAAAATTTTTGGTTTATTTAGAATATATATTTTAAAGCTATTTAGGCCGTATATTACAGCTAAAATTCCCATGTCTATACTACTCATATTACCCTTTTCTTTGTATTTTCCGCTTTGGTAGGCACATATCCTTTCGTCTTTTTTATCCTTATATTTATTTCCTTTTGCTTTGAGGATGACTCCCCATCCTTCGAAGCTACCGTCGGTTTCTATTATTAAATAATCTGTTTCTAGGGGTAAACCTAAATCTGGTATATTTTTAATCATTTCTTTGAGTTTTTATACTATTTTAATATCTTCTATATTAAAGGACTTTTGTCCTTTTGATCCTGTCTTTGCATAAAGTGATCCTGCTACTTTACCTAAATCTTTTATGAATTGTCTTGCATAATTTAATATTCCTAAAAACTGTTGTAGATCATTGGTTTTTTCTAGTTTGTCTGGCATTTCTAGAGCCTTTTTGGCTATATGTGGCTGTAGTTTAATTCTTCCTTCTCCTATAGTTACTCCTAAGAATTTGATATATTGTTTACATAATTCCATTTTCTTTTTACTGATTATTATATCATTGTCTAAAAATAATCAGAATACTGTCTGTAAATGTCCTAGGTGTTCATTCATGTTATCACTAAAACCTAAAATACCATCTATGTATACTAATACAAAATTCTTATAATTTTCAAATATATTGTCCATTTTCCCCTAAAAAATCCAAATGGCATGACTAGCCACTTGAAATACCCTTCTGGATAAGTAAAGGCGGTCCAGTCTATACTGTCTCTATGCATTTTAACCTTCCAATAACCTGGCTTACAGTCGAATTTACTGAAGATTTTTCTTTCTTGAATTCTGTTTATCAATCCACTCTTATCTGGAAGCTTGTAGGCATCCATTACTGTATTGCCGTTCAATTTTTTGTAGTTTATTACCATCCTAGCCTTTCCTCTAACTATCTCACTATGATTTTTTACCATGAAAGTTGTCGATCTATGTCTTGATTTTGATCTCCTAATAACTCCTAGATCTAATAATTCTTTGATCTGTATTTCAAAATCTTTCAAGTCTTCATTTGTAGCCTCTATTGCTGTTGTCTTAATCATATATTCTGGATTTATAATTTCTAATTTACATTCTAATTAATTTGCTCCCCAATGTTCTAGGGGCTTTTCTCCTATTATATCCATTTCATCTAACTTCTATATAATCTTTTGCAGATCTTCTTGATTTTTTATCATCCCTATTTGTTGGATACCTTTCTTAAAATTATAATTTTCTATGTTTGTTTCAATTAAATTATAATTGTTCTCTATTGCTTCATCTAATAATTCCTGCTCGTCTATTTCTGCTTCTTCTGATATTAATGTTTCTTTTATTTTGCAGGTACAATTTGTTCCTTTACCGCAGTCTGTGCTTTTTTCTTTTGTATTTTTGATTAAGTATCTGTTCTTAGAATCTTGAACTATTGTTGTATTTCTAGTTACCTTCCCTCCAAAGTATGATGGAGTTATTGTAATATTTTTAGAAATAATGACTCTGTCTCTTGATATGAGACAGCTTCCGTTGTTTCTTAATAAAAAGTCTAGTCCTAACACAAAATCTACTTTTATTTTTAAATCTCTGCCCATATGTAGTCTAACTTATACATTGGTCTATAGTTAGAACATGTATTTGTAAAACTTATTGTTGCTTTACTTACATAATTTTTGTAAGTATTGTATGTTCCATTCATTTGCATGGATATTTGTGGGATTGAGAATTCTTTTGTAAGGTGTTTTGGCAGAATGCTTTGATTTATTATGCTTTGGGTACATCCTGAATCTACTACTGCTAAAGTTTCTATTTCGTAGTCTTGTATCCTTGTTTTAGCCATAACCTTTATTGTGCTTAGTGTTTTGTCTTCGTTACATATTATTCCCTCGATGGCTTCGTTCATTAGTTCAGTCTCTTCTTCTATAATATGTTTGCCTTTTTCTAATTTTATTACTCTTTCTTCTAACTTTTTGATTCTTTTTTCTAGCATATTTATCTTACTATCTAAGACGATTTCTATCGTATTGTCTCTTAATGGTTCAATATTATTACTAGCTACTAATTGTATTGCTTGTTTTCCTATAGTTTCTTCTATGCATGGAATACATCCTTCTATGTAACAAATCTTACATTTTGCTCTTCGTTCTCTACTTGGATACCATTTACATATATAACATTGGTTATTGTCTAGTCCTTTATTGTTCTCAAACTCATGTTGACACTCTTCTGCTATATTCACTAAAGCAAAGTGTGTACGGTCTAAGTTCAGATCTTTTAGACCAATTTCATTTAGCAGATTTTCTTCTTCTTCTGAATCTGATGAATCCTTCTATTCATTATTATCTATGCTCACTACAGAGTATATACTTTCAGTATCAAACATATATTCATCTACGTTAATTAAAGTTTCTTGAAAGTCTTCTATTAACTAAGAATTTCTTGTCCTAGTATTATTCCCTTTGGGACATGTGTTAGCCAAATGTTCTATACTTCCACATGTGAAGCATTCTAACGTATTCTTATAGCTTTTGTCATTCTTATACTTTCTAACATGTTTATTCTTATTTAAATATGATTTTTTAGCTGAGGATTTTCGTAAGTAATAATTATTCTTCTTATAGTTATTTCTTTTATTCTGGTATGGTTTTCTATATTTCTTGTTATGATTTCTTTTCTTTTGGTAATTTTCATCATAACTTTGTGTGGTATATATACTCTTGCAGAAATTTGTTTCTCCTTTCTTTAATTGCTTTTGTATTTGTATGTTAGTACATTTTTCTTGTAATATTTCTATTATATGTTGTATTTAATGTCCTATTGTCCATCGTGCATTGGGATTTTGCATTACCCCATCTCTTTTATTCCATCTTTCTTCTACTTCTCTTCCTAATGCTCCTGGTAATTTATTAAAGAGTTTGGCTCCTAGAGTCTGATCAAACGCGTTTCCGCTTATAGAATAATAATAAAAATAATCATTTAAAAAATATTTAATATGCTTCCAACTAGTAATACTTAACTGTTCTAATTTGATTAAGGAATTTCTTTGTAAAACTAATAAAACACTATTTGGGTCTTCTTCTGTATTACGCTGTGTATTTTATTTGTGAAATTATATGGGTTTGCCCTCATGTTTAGTAGAGTTTGAAATTCATGAGGATATTCTGCCTTATAGGCTTCCCATAAACCTTCTGCAGATTCTCCTAAGAAGGTTTCCATTTATCTATACATGGTTTCTGCATCTGTTTCTTGATAAGTCTTGATATAATCTGCTACCACTATTCCTTTCCATACATCTATTATTGTATTCCATGATTGTGGATCATGCGCAACTATGTTAAGTATTTTTCCTTTACTTCCTTCTTCTTGGAGTCGTATAGGTTCTTCTATAGGCATTCTTTTTCCTATGGGTTTTATACTTTCTGTTTCGATTTCTGGGTTTATTCTGTATACTCTATGTCTTGGTACGTTTCCTGTATTTGTTTCTACAGTGCGTCCTTGAGTTATTCTTTGAAAAGGACCAGATTTAGAAATAAATGCAGGAGATATAGATAATAAACCAGGAACCTCAGGAACAAAAAATCTGAAGCAGTCAACCCCAAGCTATAACTACTACACTTATGAATCATACGATAGAAACAAAACCTTATGGGAAAAAAGATTAAATAAAAAATGGACACCAAAGCAAATAACTGAACAATAGAATTTCCTAGATCTAGATTGTGTAACAGACCCAAATAAAACAATTCAAATATGGATAGGATATATCGCAAAACAGTTAGTAGATAATAAAATATCAATGGCTGAAACACCAGGATATATAGAAAGAACACTAATAGGAACAGTTAAATTATGGTTACACAACCTAACTACTGAAAGTTTAGCAATATTAAGGAGTAATAAAACAAGTGAAGGAAATACAGCAACAACAAATACAGAAATCTTAACTAAATATGAAATAGCCATAAGAAATGAATTTAGTAGCATGACAACAGAAATAGAAGAACAAAATAAAGATAAAAACATAAACAGAAATTTAATGATGAAATTAGCAATATGTAATATGTGTTATATGGATGAATATACTTGTGCATTTAAAGAAAATTATTATAAAGGAGTATATAATACAGAAGAAGGAACCGAAATAAGAAAATTATATTTTACTAAATTACCCGAACCTTTTAGTTCGAAAATAACGAAAGATTGGAACGATGCAGGATTAACAAATACTTTAGGAGCCAGAATAAAATACTTACAAAATTGGTTTATTGATTTATGTGAAAAATACAAAGAAAGCATAAATCTAGATAAAATATTAATAAAAAACCTAGCATGTTGTAAAAACAAAACAGCACCACAATTTGGATGTACAGATAAATATTACAAAAATAAAAGAAAATATAGAAAATATAAACCATATAAATCTAAATATAAATATAAGAAACCTAGAAGAGGATATTATGTAAAAAATCCTAATAATAAAAAACCATATAAACAAAAGAAAAAACTAGCAGAATGTACGTGTTACAACTGTGGAAAGTTAGGACATTTAGCTAAAAATTGTAAAATACTAAAAGATCTAAAGAAAAAACAAATAACAGAAATACTGATAGAAAATGATGAATATACACAAATAGAATATATAGATTATGAATTAGAAAGTGAAGATAGTATATATGAATTTTCAGATACTGATAATGAATCCGAACTAGAAGATGACTGAAAAAGATATACAGATACTTAAAAAAGAAGACTACCAAGATGAAGAATCTTCAGACCAAAAAATAGTATTTGATAATAATATATTTGAACAAGTAAAAGGAAAAGAATTAGATTTAAGTATAGACAAAGTCTTAGACGTACCTATAGTAAAACATTGGTTTAAAAAACAAAAAGAAGAATACTACGTAATTAGTCAAAAGGAACATATAATAGACTGTAGATACACCAAAGGAAAAGCTAAAATACCAATAATAAATAAAAAACTAGTAAATAAAGAAATACAAGATATAAGACCAAAAATCCCAATAAAATATGTACACTTAGGAGGAACAGAAATATTAATAAAAGCATGTTTTAGAGAAGGAATAGATACCCCAATAGAAATATATTTAGCAGATGATAGAATTATACACCCAATAGAAAAAAGCGTAATAAGTGCAGTTAAAGGAAATTTAATATACTAGAAATTTAAATTTATAATAAGCGCAAATTATTCAGTAGCAGTAACTGATAAAAATATAGATAAATCACTAGTACTATACTGGAAAATGTCAGGAATAGAACTAGCACCAGGAAGTAAAATATTTACAGCAAGATGTAAAAATTTATATATATATATATATATATACTACAAAACATAAAATAACAGCAAAAAATAAGATAGATAAAGTAAAGATTGAAAACCCTTTTGAAAAGATAGTAACAATTATAGACAACAATGATTATAGTTATCAGGAACTAGACATGGAACAGGATCTAGACATAGTAAAAGAAAGAATTAGTACATCAAAAAGAATAAGCTATGATACACCGACCTCATCAAGAATGAGCACATCTAGAAAAATAGATTATATAACTCCACCAAACGCAATAACAATAGAAGCAATACAATCATATCATTATTACATAGCAGGAATAATGGACCAAAGAAAATATTTAATATTAATAAATACAGGACAAGAAGAAAATTACATTATAAGAGAATTAGTACCAGAAAAAGAAATAACCACAAATAAACAATTAAACTCCGAATTACCAAAAACACTAACTACTAGTGAAGAAACAATAGAAAAAGAATTAATTATTGGAGGAATACCAATATTAATAAAATTTAAAATTTACCAAGGAGATAAAAATATAACACTAGGATTAAAATGGTTAGAAACAGTAAAACCATACAATTTAGACGACAAACAACTAACCATAACTTCTGAAAATAAGAAGATCATAATTAAAAGAACAATAATATGACAAAATAAACAAAAAGCTATAACATGACAAAAATATATATACTTGCCAAAATAATAATAGAAGGATATTATAATAGATATTACACACCTATGATAGACACAGGAGCAGAAGCTAACCTATGTAAACATAACTGTCTACCCGAAGTCGGATAAATGGGAAAAATTAACTACACCCACGATAGTAACAAGATTTAATGATGAAGGAAGTATGATAACATATAGAGCAAAGAACATCAAAATCCAAATATGGGATAAGATATTAACTATAAAAGAAATGTATAGTTATGAATTTACAAATAAAAATATATTACTAGGAATGCCATTCTTAGATAATTTATACCCACATATACTAACAAAAACACATTGGTGGTTTACTACCCCATGTAAACAAAAAATAGGAGCTAAGAGAGTAAACAATAAAGTAAGAAAAACAACACCATGGATCAAAGGAAGTGAAAAAATTACCCAAAAACTAGAAAATATAAAAACAAATGACCATAAAATAGAAATGATCATATTTACAATAGACAAAATAAAACTACTTCAAGATAAATTAGAACTACTATATAATGATAACCCCTTACAAGGATGGGAAAAACATAAAACAAAAATAAAAATTGAACTTATAGATGAAAATAGTATAATAACACAAAAAACCTTAAAATACAACTTTGATGACTTAACAGAATTTAAAATACATATAAAAGAATTACTAGACAGTAATACATACAAGAAAGCAATAGTAAACATACTAGCCCAGCATTTATAGTAAATAAACATAGTGAACAAAAAAGAGGAAAAAGTAGGATGGTTATAGATTATAGAAATTTAAATGCAAAAACGAGAACATATAATTACCCAATACCAAATAAGATATTAAAAATACGACAAATACAAGGATATAATTATTTTAGTAAATTTGATTGTAAATCAGGCTTTTACCACTTAAAGTTAGAAGATGAATCTAAAAAATTAACAGCATTCACAGTCCCACAAGGATTTTATGAATGGAATGTATTACCATTTGGATATAAAAATGCACCAGGTAGATATCAACACTTTATGAATAACTATTTTAATCAATTAGAAAATTGCATAGTATACATAGATGATATACTACTATACTCCAAAACACAAGACGAACATGTAAAACTATTAGAAAAATTTATACATACAATAGAAATATCAGGAATCAGTTTAAGTAAAAAGAAAGCAGGAATAATGAAAAACCAAATAGAACTTTTAGGCATACAGATAGATAAAAATGGAATAAAAATGCAAACCCATATAATACAAAAAATTATTAAGTCAGACGAAACATTAGATACAAAAAAGAAATTACAATCCTTTTTAGGACTAGTTAACCAAGTACGAGACTATGTACCTAAGTTAGCAGAAAATTTAAAACCTCTGCAGAAAAAATTAAAGAAAGATACTGAATATTATTTTGATGAAAAAGATAAGACACATATAAAAAAGATTAAGACCATGTGTAAAGAATTACCAAAATTATACTTTCCAGATGAGAATAAACAATTCATATACATAGTAGAAACAGATTCTAGTAATCACAGCTATGGAGGAGTTCTTAAATATAAATATGGCAATGAAAAAATTGAACATCATTACCGATATTATTCAGGATCATATACAAAACCACAAATAAAATGGAAAATAAATAGAAAAGAACTATTTGCCTTATATAGATGTTTATTAGCATTTGAGCCATATATTGTGTAAAACAAATTTATTGTAAGAACAGATAATACACAAGTAAAATGGTGGCTAACACGAAAAATACAGGATTCAGTTACAACAAAAGAAATCAGAAGACTTGTATTAAATATACAAAACTTTACATTCACAATTGAAGTAATTAAATCTGACAAGAATGTCATTGCAGATTACTTATCAAGACAAAGCTACTCAAACTGACCCAGATAATACAATGGAAGATATTCTCAAAGCTCTAACTATACTTTGTGTAAAAGTGGACAGTATAGACTTTGAAGTACAAAAGCTAAAGATTGATGAAGCTAAACTGAAATCTAAAGCTAGTACAAGTCAGCCGCATGACTATAAATATGCTGAGATAAGTCGATCGGAAGACTCTAAAAATCCAGAGGTAGAAGGAGACGTTGGGAAACTCCGAAAAACCCATGACAACTTTGTTAATGTTGCAGGTACAAGTGGACCAGCTACCAAAAAACCATATACAAATACCAACTTAAATAGCATATTTACAAAGCCATTCACACCAAAGATACAAAAACCACAAACTACCACACAACCTCAGACTTCAACATACGCAGAAAGTCTACACCAAGACAAAAAGATATACAACCACATCTCCCAAAACTATATAAAAAATATCCACAAAATCCAGACATATTTAAATCTTCAACCAAGATCTACTACCACCACAGACAAAACCCAAGACTATATAACCCAAAAGTTACAAGGATATAACAATCTAATTGCACAGCCAAAAATGAGCGCTAATCTAGTTAAAACATGTTATTATTATGGACTACTTAATACCGTATATACATATGATGGTGAAGAATTATCCGGAATACCCGAGCTACATAGAGCACTATTGACCTATAAAAGAGTTACAAAAGGAAACCTATTTTATGTAAAATTCTATACCGCACCAGCCGAGATACTATACAACGAAATAAAACCAATCATACAAGTAGTGAAGATAGGATTGACAAAAGATATGATAATCCCGGAAGAGATAATATCACAACCCGAAATACCGAAAAATGAGATACCCAGTTTTTATGCCAAAAAGAGAATTATTGGTATATCAACTATTATTCAGGAATTAGCAAATAATTATTTAAATGGCAACGCCATATGGAGCTACTACGCAAGAGACCAGTTAATAATCTACTCAAATTCAAGAGAACTACGGGAAGCAGATATGGAAGAAGTTAGAAAATGGATATTATCCCTACTCAAGCCAGAAGAACAACCTACGACCAGAGCATTGAAAAATAAATTTATATCACAAGAACTATTAACCAGATATTGCAAGTTAGTAAGCAAATATCCAGACCACAAATGTTCAAAATGTAATGGAGAAGATACTGTTGAAATCCCAGACGTCCAGCTGGAATAAGCCACACAAAAAATGAAGAGATAAGAAGATAAGGAAGATTCCCCGACAGACCGACACGGACACCGACCAAAAAGAAAAAGATATGTAAATTATTTTTCTTTTATTAAAGTTTTTTGTTTTTTATGTAAAGTAAAGTAGATGTGACCTGTGAATAGTAAAGGTCAAGTTACTATGCAACTAGTAAAGGTCGCATAGTAAGAGTCAATTATTTTTTCAGTTTTTGAAGGGCCATTTGTGAATAGTAAGGCCACTTCAGTTTTCTATAAATACGTTAGAATGTAAGAAGAGAAGGGCAAGCCTCATGTGTTGAGCACCAAACCCTATCGAAAAACCTCTCCTCTTCCAAAGATATAGAAATAAAATATTTATCTTTTCATAGATATGGAGCAATCCGATAAGCTACCAACTCAGGTATACACATTCATAGATATGTATAGCTAAACTTGTATATTCCTTATAATCTCTTGAATATCATTGTTATTTATCATGTTATAGTATAGTTATATTGAACATCTTGAGAAAGTTTGCCATGGAAATAAGCTGAGAGTAGTTAAGCCCAAACTATGCCATCCTAAGGTCGAAACCGAGTAGGCAAGGAAGCCGTTAAAGGGGAGTAGACAGAGTTGAGGCGCTGTTAGGGTAAACGATTGAAGCTGAAAAACATGATAGTGACCAGAAAAGATTGTTCAGAATAACGTATTATAAAATGATGAGCATAATGATAAACAAAGAGGTTAGAGGGAATATGTTTAGAAAAATACATGAAATGAATACACATACTGAAACAAGTACATCTAATACTGAAACAGATACTTACCGCCTAAGTACTTATACATATTTACTAGATAATGATAATAATTATAAAACACTCTTGTTACATATATTAAGGCCACTTAATAATGATATAAGAAGAAGAATCTATGATATACTAGTAACATACGAAATAATAGAATTAACTACACAAAATTGGTCAGAATTTAACATATATGACTACGATGATAGATATGGATTAGATATGTATTACTCATATTAATGAATAATATATCAAAGAACCAAAGATATAAACAACCGAATTAAAATGAATGATCCCACGCAACCCCCAATTTGGTATCAGAGCTATGTACAAAATGATAACTATGAACAAAACATGAACTCAGATAATATAACAAAGATGAAGAGCTATGTAGAAAATGAATATATAAACAAACAGAGCCATCAAAATAATGAACAAGATAAAAATCATATGAAACTTTTAAGCTATGAAAAACTTGGCATGACTTTAGAACAACATATTGAAAACCAACATAAATACATCAATGATATCTTATATAATAGTGAACCAACTAACGAAACAACAGAACAATCAACTAGTAAAACTAGTAATACTAAAAAAGCAAGGAAAGATAAAAACTTACGTAGAATACGAAAGAAATTAAAAAAGTTATACCCAGAATATAACTATCTAACCACTAGTAAAGCAGATAATAATAAATTATCCCAATTAATAGATAAAATAGAATATAAATATAGCCAATACCTTAAAAATAAATTATGAATACTGAATACAGACAACAACTACTTAAAAAACTTACAGAATTACGACAAGAGTTAAAACATAGACAAAGGAGATTAAACGACAATATATTTGCAGGAGTTAACCATAAATCTATAACAACACAAAAAAATATCATATTTGACTTAGAATTACAAATATACCATTTAGAATATAAATACCAACACGGATTATAAATGAATAAAGAAGAATATGCAGTAGAAGAAAAAATATATACAAACCCAGAGGGTCTAAACATAACCATAATATATTCAAATTTAGGACGAAGATATAAAAAAATAAGAAATACTTTAAACTTAATGTTAGAAAAAGAAACAGTTAAATTAGAAGATAGTCTAACTGCTATGGTAAGAATATCAAAAGAAAATGAAGAAATAGACAGGAAATACGAAATAGAAAAAATAAAAAAGCAAGCTAAGGAAGAAATACAACAATTAGAAGAAACAAAAAATACTAAAATATTGGAACTTGAAAAAGAATTAGAAATGCTTAAACAGTTATATGCAGAGAAACAAAAAGAAAAAGAAAAAAGGAAAGAACAAGAACAAGAACTAAGATTAGCAAAAGAAATAGAACAATTTAAAGCTAAACTACAAATAGAAGAAGAACAGAGTGATAAAGATGAATCATCAAATGTAAGAATAGACGAAATAAATGAGGACAATAATACTGAAATACCACAAGAAAATTATTCCGAAACAAGTGAAACATATACAGAGCTTTTAGAACAAATAAATAATACAACAATAAAACCAGATTTAGAAATAAATGTAGGAGATATAGATAATAAACCAGGAACCTCAGGAACAAAAAATCTGAAGCAGTCAACCCCAAGCTATAACTACTACACTTATGAATCATACGATAGAAACAAAACCTTATGGGAAAAAAGATTAAATAAAAAATGGACACCAAAGCAAATAACTGAACAATAGAATTTCCTAGATCTAGATTGTGTAACAGACCCAAATAAAACAATTCAAATATGGATAGGATATATCGCAAAACAGTTAGTAGATAATAAAATATCAATGGCTGAAACACCAGGATATATAGAAAGAACACTAATAGGAACAGTTAAATTATGGTTACACAACCTAACTACTGAAAGTTTAGCAATATTAAGGAGTAATAAAACAAGTGAAGGAAATACAGCAACAACAAATACAGAAATCTTAACTAAATATGAAATAGCCATAAGAAATGAATTTAGTAGCATGACAACAGAAATAGAAGAACAAAATAAAGATAAAAACATAAACAGAAATTTAATGATGAAATTAGCAATATGTAATATGTGTTATATGGATGAATATACTTGTGCATTTAAAGAAAATTATTATAAAGGAGTATATAATACAGAAGAAAGAACCGAAATAAGAAAATTATATTTTACTAAATTACCCGAACCTTTTAGTTCGAAAATAACGAAAGATTGGAACGATGCAGGATTAACAGATACTTTAGGAGCCAGAATAAAATACTTACAAAATTGGTTTATTGATTTATGTGAAAAATACAAAGAAAGCATAAATCTAGATAAAATATTAATAAAAAACCTAACATGTTGTAAAAACAAAACAGCACCACAATTTGGATGTACAGATAAATATTACAAAAATAAAAGAAAATATAGAAAATATAAACCATATAAATCTAAATATAAATATAAGAAACCTAGAAGAGGATATTATGTAAAAAATCCTAATAATAAAAAACCATATAAACAAAAGAAAAAACTAGCAGAATGTACGTGTTACAACTGTGGAAAGTTAGAACATTTAGCTAAAAATTGTAAAATACCAAAAGATCTAAACAAAAAACAAATAACAGAAATACTGATAGAAAATGATGAATATACACAAATAGAATATATATAGATTATGAATTAGAAAGTGAAGATAGTATATATGAATTTTCAGATACTGATAATGAATCCGAACTAGAAGATATGTAAATTATTTTTCTTTTATTAAAGTTTTTTGTTTTTTTATGTAAAGTAAAGTAGATGTGACCTGTGAATAGTAAAGGTCAAGTTACTATGCAAATAGTAAAGGTCGCATAGTAAGAGTCAATTAGTTTTTCAGTTTTTGAAGGGTCATTTGTGAATAGTAAGGCCACTTCAGTTTTCTATAAATACGTTATAATGTAAGAAGAGAAGGGCAAGCCTCATGTGTTCAGCACTAAACCCTATCGAAAAACCTCTCCTCTTCCAAAGATATAGAAATAAAATATTTATCTTTTCATAGATATGGAGCAATCCGATAAGCTACCAACTCAGGTATACACATTCATAGATATGTATAGCTAAACTTGTATATTCCTTATAATCTCTTGAATATCATTGTTATTTATCATGTTATAGTATAGTTATATTGGACATCTTGAGAAAGTTTGCCATGGAAATAAGTTTAGAGTAGTTATGCCCAGACTATGCCATCCTAAGGTCGAAACCGAGTAGGCAAGGAAGCCATTAAAGGGGAGTAGACAGAGTTGAGGCGCTGTTAGGGTAAACGATTGAAGCTGAAAAACATGGTAGTGACCAGAAAAGATTGTTCAGAATAACGTATTATAAAATGATAAGCATAATGATAAACAAAGAGGTTAGAGGGAATATGTTTAGAAAAATACATGAAATGAATACACATACTGAAACAAGTACATCACATACTGAAACAGATACTTACCGCCTAAGTACTTATACATATTTACTAGATAATGATAATAATTATAAAACACTCTTGTTACATATATTAAGGCCACTTAATAATGATATAAGAAGAAGAATCTATGATATACTAGTAACATACGAAATAATAGAATTAACTACACAAAATTGGTCAGAATTTAACATATATGACTATGATGATAGATATGAATTAGATATGTATTACTCAGATTAATGAATAATATATCAAAGAACCAAAGATATAAACAACCGAAAGATAATTCCGCTAAAACACTCAATTAAAATGAATGATCCCACGCAACCCCCAATTTGGTATCAGAGCCGAGGTATGCGATTGCGGTCCTTACCGGAGTTCTGGCTCAGCCACCTTTTGGCCCTCTTAATTGGTTAAAGGCCTTAACACGTGCGTTTCGTGCGGGAGTAAAACAGATTGGTAGCTCTGTTACCAATTTGGTATAGCCGTCATTTTTTTACATCCTACTTTTTTCTCTTTTTTGTTCACTATGTTTATTTACTATAAATGCTGGGCTAGTATGTTTACTGTTGCTTTCTTGTATGTAATTACTGTCTAGTAATTCTTTTATATGTATTTTAAATTCTGTTAAGTCATCAAAGTTGTATTTTAAGGGTTTTTGTGTTATTATACTATTTTCATCTATAAGTTCAATTTTTATTTTTGTTTTATGTTTTTCCCATCCTTGTAAGGGGTTATCATTATATAGTAGTTCTAATTTATCTTGAAGTAATTTTATTTTGTTTATTGTAAATATGATCATTTCTATTTTATGGTCATTTGTTTTTATATTTTCTAGTTTTTGGGTAATTTTTTCACTTCCTTTGACCCATGGTGTTGTTTTTCTTACTTTATTGTTTACTCTCTTAGCTCCTTTTTTTTGTTTACATGGGGTAGTAAACCACCAATGTGTTTTTGTTAGTATATGTGGGTATAAATTATCTAAGAATGACATTCCTAGTAATATATTTTTATTTGTAAATTCATAACTATACATTTCTTTTATAGTTAATATCTTATCCCATATTTGGATTTTGATGTTCTTTGCTCTATATGTTATCATACTTCCTTCATCATTAAATCTTGTTACTATCGTGGGTGTAGTTAATTTTTCCCATTTATCCGACTTCGGGTAGACAGTTATGTTTACATAGGTTAGCTTCTGCTCCTGTGTCTATCATAGGTGTGTAATATCTATTATAATATCCTTCTATTATTATTTTAGCAAGTATATATATTTTTGTCATGTTATAGCTTTTTGTTTATTTTGTCATATTATTGTTCTTTTAATTATGATCTTCTTATTTTCAGAAGTTATGGTTAGTTGTTTGTCGTCTAAATTGTATGGTTTTACTGTTTCTAACCATTTTAATCCTAGTGTGATATTTTTATCTCCTTGGTAAATTTTAAATTTTATTAATATTGGTATTCCTCCAATAATTAATTCTTTTTCTATTGTTTCTTCACTAGTAGTTAGTGCTTTTGGTAATTCGTAGTTTAATTGTTTATTTGTGGTTATTTCTTTTTCTGGTACTAATTCTCTTATAATGTAATTTTCTTCTTGTCCTGTATTTATTAATATTAAATATTTTCTTTGGTCCATTATTCCTGCTATGTAATAATGATATGATTGTATTGCTTCTATTGTTATTGTGTTTGGTGGAGTTATATAATCTATTTTTCTAGATGTGCTCATTCTTGATGAGGTCGGTGTATCATAGCTTATTCTTTTTGATGTACTAATTCTTTCTTTTACTATGTCTAGATCCTGTTCCATGTCTAGTTCCTGATAACTATAATCATTGTTGTCTATAATTGTTACTATCTTTTCAAAAGGGTTTTCAATCTTTACTTTATCTATCTTATTTTTTGCTGTTATTTTATGTTTTGTAGTATATATATATATATAAATTTTTACATCTTGCTGTAAATATTTTACTTCCTGGTGCTAGTTCTATTCCTGACATTTTCCAGTATAGTACTAGTGATTTATCTATATTTTTATCAGTTACTGCTACTGAATAATTTGCGCTTATTATAAATTTAAATTTCTGGTATATTAAATTTCCTTTAACTGCACTTATTACGCTTTTTTCTATTGGGTGTATAATTCTATCATCTGCTAAATATATTTCTATTGGGGTATCTATTCCTTCTCTAAAACATGCTTTTATTAATATTTCTGTTCCTCCTAAGTGTACATATTTTATTGGGATTTTTGGTCTTATATCTTGTATTTCTTTATTTACTAGTTTTTTATTTATTATTGGTATTTTAGCTTTTCCTTTGGTGTATCTACAGTCTATTATATGTTCCTTTTGACTAATTATGTAGTATTCTTCTTTTTGTTTTTTAAACCAATGTTTTACTATAGGTACGTCTAAGACTTTGTCTATACTTAAATCTAATTCTTTTCCTTTTATCTGTTCAAATATATTATTATCAAATATTATTTTTTGGTCTGAAGATTCTTCATCTTGGTAGTCTTCCTTTTTAAGTATCTGTATATCTTTTTCAGTCATCTTCTAGTTCGGATTCATTATCAGTATCTGAAAATTCATATATATTATCTTCACTTTCTAATTCATAATCTATATATTCTATTTGTGTATATTCATCATTTTCTATCAGTATTTCTGTTATTTGTTTTTTCTTTAGATCTTTTAGTATTTTACAATTTTTAGCTAAATGTCCTAACTTTCCACAGTTGTAACACGTACATTCTGCTAGTTTTTTCTTTTGTTTATATGGTTTTTTATTATTAGGATTTTTTACATAATATCTTCTTCTAGGTTTCTTATATTTATATTTAGATTTATATGGTTTATATTTTCTATATTTTCTTTTATTTTTGTAATATTTATCTGTACATCCAAATTGTGGTGTTGTTTTGTTTTACAACATGCTAGGTTTTTTATTAATATTTTATCTAGATTTATGCTTTCTTTGTATTTTTCACATAAATCAATAAACCAATTTTGTAAGTATTTTATTCTGGCTCCTAAAGTATCTGTTAATCCTGCATCGTTCCAATCTTTCGTTATTTTCGAACTAAAAGGTTCGGGTAATTTAGTAAAATATAATTTTCTTATTTCGGTTCTTTCTTCTGTATTATATACTCCTTTATAATAATATTCTTTAAATGCACAAGTATATTCATCCATATAGCACATATTACATATTGCTAATTTCATCATTAAATTTCTGTTTATGTTTTTATCTTTATTTTGTTCTTCTATTTCTGTTGTCATGCTACTAAATTCATTTCTTATGGCTATTTCATATTTAGTTAAGATTTCTGTATTTGTTGTTGCTGTATTTCCTTCACTTGTTTTATTACTCCTTAATATTGCTAAACTTTCAGTAGTTAGGTTGTGTAACCATAATTTAACTGTTCCTATTAGTGTTCTTTCTATATATCCTGGTGTTTCAGCCATTGATATTTTATTATCTACTAACTGTTTTGCGATATATCCTATCCATATTTGAATTGTTTTATTTGGGTCTGTTACACAATCTAGATCTAGGAAATTCTATTGTTCAGTTATTTGTTTTGGTGTCTATTTTTTATTTAATCTTTTTTCCCATAAGGTTTTGTTTCTATCGTATGATTCATAAGTGTAGTAGTTATAGCTTGGGGTTGATTGCTTCGGATTTTTTGTTCCCGAGGTTCCTGGTTTATTATCTATATCTCCTGTATTTATTTCTAAATCTGGTTTTATTGTTGTATTATTTATTTGTTCTAAAAGCTCTGTATATGTTTCACTTGTTTCGGAATAATTTTCTTGTGGTATTTCAGTATTATTATCCTCATTTATTTCGTCTATTCTTACATTTGATGATTCATCTTTATCACTCTGTTCTTCTTCTATTTGTAGTTTAGCTTTAAATTGTTCTATTTCTTTTGCTAATCTTAGTTCTTGTTCTTGTTCTTTCCTTTTTTCTTTTTCTTTTTGTTTCTCTGCATATAACTGTTCAAGCATTTCTAATTCTTTTTCAAGTTCCAATATTTTAGTATTTTTTGTTTCTTCTAATTTTTGTATTTCTTCCTTAGCTTGCTTTTTTATTTTTTCTATTTCGTATTTCCTGTCTATTTCTTCATTTTCTTTTGATATTCTTACCATAGCAGTTAGACTATCTTCTAATTTAACTGTTTCTTTTTCTAACATTAAGTTTAAAGTATTTCTTATTTTTTTATATCTTCGTCCTAAATTTGAATATATTATGGTTATGTTTAGACCCTCTGGGTTTGTATATATTTTTTCTTCTACTGCATATTCTTCTTTATTCATTTATAATCCGTGTTGGTATTTATATTCTAAATGGTATATTTGTAATTCTAAGTCAAATATGATATTTTTTTGTGTTGTTATAGATTTATGGTTAACTCCTGCAAATATATTGTCGTTTAATCTCCTTTGTCTATGTTTTAACTCTTGTCGTAATTCTGTAAGTTTTTCAAGTAGTTGTTGTCTGTATTCAGTATTCATAATTTATTTTTAAGGTATTGGATATATTTATATTCTGTTTTATCTATTAATTGGGATAATTTATTATTATCTGCTTTACTAGTGGTTAGATATTTATATTCTGGGTATAACTTTTTTAATTTCTTTCGTATTCTACGTAAGTTTTTATCTTTCCTTGCTTTTTTAGTATTACTAGTTTTACTAGTTGATTGTTCTGTTGTTTCGTTAGTTGGTTCACTATTATATAAGATATCATTGATGTATTTATGTTGGTTTTCAATATGTTGTTCTAATGTCATGCCAAGTTCTTCATAGCTTAAAAGTTTCATATGCTTTTTATCTTGTTCATTATTTTGATGGCTCTGTTTGTTTATATATTCATTTTCTACATAGCTCTTCATCTTTGTTATATTATCTGAGTTCATGTTTTGTTCATAGTTATTATTTTGTACATAGCTCTAATACCAAAGCTGATTCCATAAATTATTTAACACTTTTTGTTGTATCATCTTCTTCATCTTTCTGTGTTTCAGTGTTATAGTCAATAAATCTGATTGATGTTTGTCCTTTCCTATTTGTGTACATTAAGTGGTCTGTTGGTTTAAAGATTTCTTGCTTTTTAGAAGTTTCTAGATTCCATTCTAATCCTGCATAAGTTTCTTTTATTATAGTTCCTATTATAGTATCGCCAACCGTTTTCTTTACCTAGTAAAACATATGTAACTGTTTGCTTTTCCTAATTAATAGAGAAGGAGAATTCTTGTGTTATATAAGTTGGAGCAAAGAAGATTGCAACAGTCATCCACTTTCATTTTCGTCATCCAATTTAATTTTTGCATATGATAGAGTAAATTTATGTCCTTTTGTTCTTCTAGCAATAATGGTGATTTTGAGACAGGGTTTACATTTTTTAAATTGTTTCTCATCCATTGTTCGATAGCTGCATTGGAGCCCTACTAATTCGAATTCGTGCCACATAGAACTCATTCAGCGGAGCAACCAAGAATTTTTCCATACACAGGGGGCGGGCTTGTACCTGAGACCTCTGTTTAAGGGAGGAACAACTCCATCCACTGCATCACATCTTTTGGTGAATTACAGACTGTGGAAAGCATGTTCAATTAAATATGCTTCAATTTCTTCTATCATTTATCGGAATTAGTATGTACCAATTTTTTCTTTGTTTTATCCCCTTTTTAAGTTGTTGCTACAATATTGATATACTTGAATTTTTAGAGTTATAATTTTGGAGTTTTATATTACATGTATAATTTGCTGTTTTTGTATATTAGTAAATTATGAGCTACAAATGATGATTGACTATTTTGATTTGATTCTTTTTTTAATTCATTTATATTTGACAATGAGTTTAATATGAGATTTGTCGAGAAATAAATTGTCCTTTCTTCTTCTTATTTTTTATTTGGTTTAACACACTAGTATATGTTATGCCTCTTTTATTGTCATTATATCATCGATTATATATAAAACAAATCATTGTTTGTAATGCAAAACAGAAAAAAACAAACTGGGATGTTGATTTAAAACATTAATAATAGTTTCCTCCTCTCTCTCTCGTTTTTCTTTTTTGGAATTTAGTATGGAGAGTTAAAAAATATCAGAGTAATTTTTTTTTTTGTTTATTAAGATTTATTGATGGTGCTTCAACAAAGAAGTATAATGACACAAGGTGAATAATATTGTTATTAAAGTATAAATGTCATCAAGACATTATAATAAGTATTTCAATACCTCAGGAATTACAACTATCCAAATTAGAACTCATTCCATTATCGAATGATCACATTCTCCACCAAAAAATAGTTATATAAGTAGTTTATTTCATTTACATAATTAAAATTTATATGTGTATTTACGAAAAGTTTATATATTTTATCTAAATTTATAAAAATCTAATTTATTAAAATAATTTTACAACCGCATGAAGTGCGGACAAATTTACTACTCTCTCCATTCTAAAATAGTTGATTCTTTTTCTAAAAGTATTTGTTTCAATTTATTTATCCTTTTTATGAATCAATAGAATATTATTGTGTTATTTCAATATTATCCTTATCATTAATTGATTAAACCAAGTGTATATACTTGAATTTATATTTTTTAAAATATAATTAATGAAACTAATTTAATAAAATAAATCTTAATAAGTTTTTTCTTGAAAAAAATATCAAGTTAATAAGAATCAATTATTTTAAAACGAAGGGAGTAGTTTAAAATTAAAACTTAAAATCAGCGCTTAAATTCTGGACCAAAAGCCGTAGTAATATTTTTCCTGGAACACCAGGGTCTTTATTTCTCTTGTTATGTTATATATACTTGGTGTATTTGCCTTAACATTGCATTTGATCCCTACAATTTCAAACTCTTGGCGTTTCAACTTTCAACCTACGCAGACAAATAATCTAGAGAGAGACTAAGCAAACCGGCCATCATCTCCGGTTTGCTTTACTTGTCTGGTCGTCACTTTAAGTCCATCTCCATCTCTCTTTCTCAGGTAAGCTAAGATACTGCTCTGTCAGATTTCGTCATTTTACGGCCTTATTATTATCTTTTTTCTTTTGTAGAATTTAATTGTTTAAGCTATTTGACATGAGATCTGTAGAAAGTTGTAGAATATCCAATCCAGAATGAGTGTTTCATGATATGTGTACTGGTTGACGAATCGAATCTTGGTGTTTTATAGTTTGATTCTGATTTTAGGTTTGGTAGTTGTTATCTTGTGGCTAAGGTTAGCAGGATCTGCATAATTATTAAGTTGATCTGCTCTAGATCTATCTAGATCTACTATTTGTTCCATTACAAGATGGTACTATATGCCTTAAATGATTCTTTTTATTTGAAATCGGGATTCAATTTATGCATGTTTTTTTCTCCTTGGATCTCTACTTATTTTGTTATTACAAAACATAGCATAACTGGAAATGTGCAATTGATATTTATAAATCATGATTGGATTGAATTGGTTGGGAGGCATCTTTCTTTCCCCTGCTAAAATAAACAAATACAAGGATAGTTCTTTTTGAGAACTCTTAATATCTCTTAAAAAAGACGACTTGTTGAGCACTTGAATGAAATGGATCAAAATAAATATGAGGACTCATACATCTGACTGCAATTAGTTTTGATTTGAGGTGTAGTTGTAATGAGCAAATACAAGTTGTTCTATTTGTATCTGGATATTATCTTATTGATGCATACATTAGTTTATCTATTTTGCTAACTGAACTATAAGCTATCTGATATTACAGTGGTACAGCTAGTACGGTTGTTCTATCTTTATTCATTTTTGTTTTGCAGTTAAATATCAAAAATGGCTGACGGTGAGGATATCCAACCACTTGTTTGTGACAATGGAACTGGAATGGTGAAGGTTAGTCGATTCATCTACTTGGTTGTTCTTGAAGTACTGTGTTAACTTGGTGAACAATTTGTGCTTGAAATATAGGCCGGATTTGCTGGTGATGATGCTCCTAGAGCAGTTTTCCCCAGTATTGTGGGTCGTCCCCGCCACACTGGTGTCATGGTTGGGATGGGACAGAAGGATGCTTATGTGGGTGATGAAGCTCAGTCGAAGAGAGGTATTTTGACCTTAAAATACCCAATTGAGCATGGTATAGTCAGCAACTGGGATGATATGGAGAAGATATGGCATCATACATTTTATAATGAGCTTCGTGTTGCTCCTGAGGAGCATCCTGTTCTTCTAACTGAGGCACCCCTCAACCCCAAGGCCAACAGGGAGAAGATGACCCAGATTATGTTTGAAACATTCAATGTTCCAGCTATGTATGTTGCTATTCAGGCCGTGCTTTCCTTGTATGCCAGCGGTCGTACCACAGGTTCATATTTGTACTTGTGCTTGACAAATTTCTGCTCTTTATTGCAATAACAATGTTGTTTAACTGCTTAACAAATACCTTTGACAGGTATTGTGTTGGACTCTGGTGATGGTGTGAGTCACACTGTGCCTATCTATGAAGGTTATGCTTTGCCCCATGCCATTCTTCGTTTGGATCTTGCTGGCCGTGACCTAACTGATAGCCTCATGAAGATCCTCACTGAGAGAGGTTACATGTTCACCACCACTGCTGAACGGGAAATTGTCCGTGACATGAAGGAAAAGCTTGCTTATGTCGCTCTTGACTATGAGCAGGAGCTTGAAACTGCTAAGAGCAGCTCCTCCGTTGAAAAGAACTATGAGTTGCCAGATGGACAGGTTATTACCATTGGTGCTGAGAGGTTCCGTTGCCCAGAAGTCCTCTTCCAGCCATCCATGATTGGGATGGAAGCTGCGGGTATCCATGAGACTACCTATAATTCCATCATGAAGTGTGATGTCGATATCAGGAAGGATCTGTATGGAAACATTGTGCTCAGTGGTGGCTCCACCATGTTCCCTGGCATTGCTGATCGAATGAGCAAGGAAATTACTGCTTTGGCTCCTAGTAGCATGAAGATTAAGGTTGTTGCTCCGCCAGAGAGAAAATACAGTGTCTGGATTGGAGGATCCATCCTTGCATCCCTCAGCACATTCCAGCAGGTACCTCCTTTATTTGTGCTTGTTCTTGTGAGTTCCAAGTTTACTAGTTTTAAATTATGCTGGCTTAAGATGTGGAAATTCACTTGCTTGTTATGCCTTGACCAGATGTGGATTTCGAAGGGAGAGTATGATGAGTCGGGTCCATCCATTGTTCATAGGAAGTGTTTCTAAGCTGCTGCTGTTCTACTTCGATGCGACTTTCCTCTTTTGTTTCGCTTTTGCTGTTGCATTCCCAGTGAATTAAAATTTATTGGCATGGAGAATTTTGGAGGTGGGACAATGGTAAATGGGCCAAATAAGTGCGATATGCTTATTTTCTCAACATATTTGGAGGTGCTGAGTCACCGCATCCCTGCTTGAACAATGTCTTGTTTTTTTAGGTTGTTTTTAGTTTGGAGAGTGATTCTGGTTTTTTTTTTTAAAAAAATCTTCTGCTTTCTCTTTCCTCTATTTCACTATTTTATGGCACCTCTTTTCTTGGGAACGGTTATGTTAATATTTATTGATTGAGAGATATTCTATATTAGTGTCTGTTTGCGGATATCCTCTTATTGTTCTCGTTGATAGAGGAGTTCGGGGGTCATTCAGTTACAAAGATAAAAGGTTAATCTCGAGATAAAATATGGAATTAACTGATCTTATATTTGATTTTGATATAAGCAATTTCCGAATTGATTATGCTGCATTTATTTTTGGAAAAACCACATAAATTGTCATACATTTTTACCATCTCTATTTATTCTCAGTATTTTAAATTAATTACATGAATATCCCACTTCTTAACAATTCAGCCCTGATACAATCCCTGGTTGGACATTTAGAATCAAATCGATGCGAAAACTAAATAATACGATTTCAATCAAGCAAATCCAATTGAAATTGACTTAAACACAAAATTAAAGGATAGGGGAGAAATAGGGGAGAAATAAGGGAGATGGGAAGAGAAGAAAAAGGGTTAATTGGATCAATTAACCAAGAAGAAGAGAACTTGATTATCTAGAAATTGATAAATAAATTTGAATCCACAAATGAGTGACTCAATATGAACAATCAAGCAAAAGAGTTCTAAATCAATAATGGGAATCCACCCACTACACTAAGCTAGACTAAAAGGATTTCACCCTTAAACACACTTCAAATAACAATATCCTCAAATCATCAAAATCTTCAAAATCTAGGGGAGAAAATAGCTAAAACACCTATTTATAGTTATTTTCTTTACAAAAATAGCCTATTGCAAAAATAGCCCAAAGTGACAATTAAGGAGATAACCCACATGGGTTCTTCTTGATCGCCCAAGGCTTTTGGGTGATCATCAAGAGCTTGGATGCTTAAAGTGTGGCCAAAATTACATATATTTAGTACTACTTACCTCATATTTAGTATTTTTATTTGTCCTTTTTGAGCATTGATTTTATGAATTATGCTTAATATTATATTTTATTATGTAGGATTAAATTGGTGTGAAGATGAAGAAATTTAGAGCAAAAACAAATTAACAATAGAAGATTGCATAAGGAAATCAAGCAGACAGCTTAATGGATTAAATTGAATATAATATTATACAATTATATATGCTGCGAAACAATTGAAAGTGAATTGAAGTTGAGGTGGCTGCTGCCACATGGAAGCTATGAGTGCAATTATGAAGAGGTGAGGCGGCATGGCCAGGGACGCACCAGTTCCAAACGGACTGGGTTTTTGTTTTCTCAATCCCTTTTGGACTCAGTTATTTTATTTTGGGGTTTTTCTTACACCTATAAATATTTCAACTTTCATAACTTTCAGAACATTGAAACTTTGGAGAGGTAACTTGTAAACTTTTTATTTAGAGAAAGCTTGGAGCCGCCTTGGAGACCGGAGAAAATTGATTTATTCTTTTCTTCTCCATCTTTATTAATTTTTCTTTGATAATTCAAAATTTTGGATTTATTCTACTCAATTTGTAAGTTCATAATTATGATTTTGTCTATGATTTCTAATTGTGATTTTCAAGCCATGAGTAGCTAAATACCATTGTGGGAACCATGATAAATTAACGAAGTAGGTTAAAATACAGAGTAATTTTTTAACGGTATTTATGCATGTATTGTTATTTTCTTCTCTTTGATTGCTTTCTAATGGTTGCAAACTTTAGGAACTCGCCTGTATTCAAAACTTGCTCGAGAGAGAAAGGTAGAGATTAGGAAAAGGAAATAACAATATAGATTTGAAGCTATCAACCTTCATCTAATAACCTGAGCCGTAACAGGGATAGTTAATCTGAGATCAAGAACAAGGGTTAGTAGTGCGACACTCGGAGACCGAGAGGAGAAGAGTGAAATTTGTCTAACCAAGGTCGAGAGACATTTAGATGAACCTAACTTGTTAGATTTTGCATGCAACGCATCAGAATAGATCACTAGTACGTAGAACCTATGGAGTTATGAAGTCATGGGGAACACAATCCTAGTTCATCATTCTCATTGACTTTCTCAGCATAAATTGATATTTGTTTACTTGTTACTTCAAACTAAAAATTGTTAATTGTTCTTTAAAATCCCCCCATTGAAAATAAACGACTAAAAGTTTAAATAACCACATTGACCTAAATTCTAACCATATTCGGGATCAACCCCAACCTAGTTGGGTTCTATATTTGATACAACGACTGCATTATACTTTTCTGGAGGTATATTTTGGGCGACATCAAATTTTGACGCCGTTGCCAAAAAATACGGTATAGGGTGAGATTAATTGTGTTTATTTGACTATTAGTTCTTATTTCTTATATATATTTTATTTGTCTTGTAACTTTTTGTTATTTTATTTTTATTTTTTATTTTTTTTATTACTTTTGAATATTTTACTACTCTTCTTGATATGACATCTTTACAAGATGAAGTATGGAATAATGAGGACTCCTATTTTATTGATCCTTATCCCTTTGATATAGTGCATTATTGCAGGAGTGTGGTAGATATATTGTGGGATCATAATGAGAGCATGATAGAAATTTTAACACTCCTTGCAGTAGAAAAACGTGATTTCATGAAAGAGGTTGATAGATTTGGTTTGGATATTCACAACTTAAACGAAGATTTGAATGCAAAGGTTGATGCGTGTAACGTCAAACAATTTAGTTATGAGTTGTGTGAGACTGAAAAAATTCTTATAAGCCAAATTGAGGAGCTAAAATTGGAGGGTCAAATACTTGATCATACTTTTATTAATGTTGTCACTGTTGAGAAGAGTACACAAGAGTTATGTGAGGAAGTAGATAATATTATTTTTAAAAACTCTAGTGTGTTTAAATATGAGGATATAAATAGTAATACAATTCATGAGTTAGGGTGTATTGGACCTCATTCTAATCATTTTTCCACATTATGTTTGGATAGTAAGATATTAATCGAGCCATCCGAGCCTATGAAACAATTTAAAGAGGAGGAAAAATATGTCTACATTCTTGAATTTGTTATGCCAAAGTCGAAAAATTACATTCCCCACTTAAGGGCCAAGAATTGCTATATGCCACATCTATTGCTTGGTTCCTTCACTTTTATACCACCGCCCCTTGAGCGTAGTAGAAAATTAGAAAAGAAATTAGGGGTGCAATTTATAAGTTCAAAGTGGAAGGAAAAGTGGGAGGCAACCCAACTAGTAGTTTAACTTCTTATTTTTTATTTTATTTTTATAATATCACTTTTTTTTTCTTGTTTTTTTTGTGTTTTGTTTTGTTATTTTTTTTTGCAGATTTAGGGGAAGTCTGAGTACCCAAATTTAAAGCTAAGGAGCATGTTTGAACTTAAGTGTGGGGTGCGCGCGATCCTTGATGAAAATTGAAGAAACATGTTGTTAGCTAGGCCTTAGAGGGTCTCAGAGAGTGTCTTTAACCCTCGTTTTACTTTATTTATTGCTTTGGGGACAATGCATGATTTTAAGTGTGGGGTGGGATATCTTTCAATAGTTGTTAAGGGTAAAGTATGCTATAAGTTTTTATATTTATTTATTTTTAGTTTAAAAAAAAAAAGAGAGAATTTTTTTTTTTTTTTTTTTTGAAAAATTCATAAAAAATACAAAAAGATTTTACTTTTATTCTTTAGATTAAAATAGTTTTAGTTTTTAATTTTTTTTTTAATCTTTAGTTGAGCATACTTTGCCCACCCTTGGTTTTTCTTTTTGGTTCTTTTCCTAGGGGGGCCCTTTGAACCGTATTATTATTGTTTTTTTTTTTTAGGAATAATTTTTTTTAATTTTTTTTGAGTGAAAAGAAAAGTTTTTTTTTATTTGGTTGATATTAGCAATTTAGGTCTAATTTTGAGTAGTACTTTTCTGTGAGTGTTTGAGTATAAATAAAATAATAGACTTTTTGACACCTAGACTTATGGTTGTGACTTTGTATATAACTTATTCTTATTTTTGTAGTTTGCTATGACCCTATTTGTCTTAGAAGTGGAATTGATCCATCTTGATTGATACTTGTGCCATGTGTGGTGAGGATATTTTTGCATATATTCCATGTTTTGCATCTTAGTCTAGAACTTGCCCTGCATGTTATTGAAGCGAAATAAAAAGTATTGCTTTTTTTAGAATATGATACCAGACTTTCTTTGATATGTCTTGTAAATTTTAGCCTTTTCAGATATTATATCACTAGTTAGCCCCTTTGAGCCTGTAGCATATTTTTTGGTAGCCATATTTTTACCTTGATCCATTTTTTTTGAATCCCTAAATTTTGCACCATGCTTCCTTGAGCACTGTAGCATAGATTGTGTTTGAAATTGTTAAATTTGAAGAAAGGAGATGGTTGAGTGTTAAAGGTGATCAATTCTAGCTACAAAGTGATGAAAAGACCCTCTTTGAAAGAATGTGACATGAAAAAAAAAAAGAGAAAAAAATATGTAAAAAAAAAATTGAAATATTCTTGATATGATGAGAAATACTAGTGAAAATAATTGATAAAGAGAGGACTAAAAAACAATAAAAAAAATAAAATAAAGTGATGAAAATAATGGGTGATGAAGTTTAAAAAGTGCAAAGTGCTTAGGGAAGTGTAAGTCACTATTATATAGTTTTTCTACCTGTCCCCTAGCCAATATTACAACCCGTTAAAGTCCTATTTGATTCTATTAGAGCATGCTTAATTAGTGGAGATGTACATAATGGGCAAGCATATGATTCTTTGTGCATACATGTGAATTCTTTGTGAGTGTGAGAGTTGTTCTGTGATGTTAAGTCCTTAAATTATATTCGATCTTTTGAATTGAGTGTGTGGACTATTTCTTCTTGTGAGGGCACTTGTTTCATGATAGATAGGTGATGTTATTAGCTTTCTTTGACAAAAATAGGTCAGCATTCTTAAATTTGATTTAGTTAGAGTCCATCTTTGAGGTTAGGATGTTAGAGGTTTGTTGTTTGTTTGTATTTCTTGCGCAATGATCGAAAAGTGTACTTGATGTTGTGAATTGTTATATGGTCTAATTGTTTGTATCAACCAAAGTCATGGCGTTCCTTGATTGCGATGAGCTTTAAGGGTTGCTCGAGGACGAACAAGAGTCTAAGTGTGGGGTGTTGACGTGTGGCCAAAATTATATATATTTAGTACTACTTACCTCGTATTTAATATTTTTATTTGTCCTTTTTGAGCATTGATTTTATGAATTATGCTTAATATTATATTTTATTATGTAGGATTAAATTGGTGTGAAGATGAAGAAATTTAGAGCAAAAACGAATTAAAAATGGAAGATTGCATAAGGAAATCAAGCAGACAGCTTAATGGATTAAATTGAATATAATATTATACAATTATATATGCTGCAAAACAATTGAAAGTGAATTGAAGTTGTGGTGGCTGCTGCCACGTGGCAGCTATGAGTGCAATTATGAAGAGGTGAGGCGGCATGGCCAGGGACGCACCAGTTCCAAACGGACTGGGTTTTTGTTTTTTCAGTCCCTTTTGGACTCAGTTATTTTATTTTGGGGTTTTTCTTACACCTATAAATATTTCAACTTTCATAACTTTCAGAACATTAAAACTTTGGAGAGGTAACTTGTAAACTTTTTATTTAGAGAAAGCTTGGAGCCGTCGTGGAGGTCGGAGAAAATTGATTTATTCTTTTCTTCTCCATCTTTATTAATTTTCTTTGATAATTCAAAATTCCGGATTTATTCTACTCAATTTATAAGTTCATAATTACGATTTTGTCTATGATTTCTAATTGTGATTTTCAAGCCATGAGTAGCTAAATACCACAACTAGGATTGTGGGAACCATGATGAATTAACGAAGTAGGTTAAAATACATAGTAATTTTTTAACGATATTTATGCATGTATTGTTATTTTCTTCGCTTTGATTGCTTTCTAATGGTTGCAAACGTTAGGAACTCGCATGTATTCAAAACTTGCTCAAGAGAGAGAGGTAGAGATTAGGAAAAGGAAATAACAACAGAGATTTGAAGCTAGCAACCTTCATCTAATAACTTGAGTCGTAACAGGGATAGTTAATCTGAGATCAAGAACAAGGGTTAGTAGTGCGACACTCGGAGACCGAGAGGAGAAGAGTGAAATTTGTCTAACCAAGGTTGAGAGACGTTTAAATGAACCTAACTTGTTAGATTTTGCATGCAACACATCAGAATAGATCACTAGTACGTAGAACTTACGGAGTTATGAAGTCATGGGGAACACAGTCCTAGTTCATCATTCTCATTGACTTTCTCAGCATAAATTGATATTTGTTTACTTGTTACTTCAAACTAAAAATTGTTACTTGTTCTTTAAAATCCCCCCATTAAAAATAAACGACTAAAAGTCTAAATAACCACATTGACCTAGATTCTAACCATATTCCTCATGGGATCGACCCCACCCTAGTTGGGTTCTCTATTTGATACAACGATCTCATTATACTTTTCTGGAGGTATATTTTTGGCCACATCAATGCTCGCCCAAGTTGCTTGAGCTCGCCTTGCAATAGCCAAAGTAGGTCTTGAGCTTGCTTTAGCTCACCAACTTGTGCTGCCTATCGTCGAACTTGTAACTAGTTCTCTGATATTGATGTGCTATCGCCAAAGTGGGCTTGAGCATGATCAATAATTTGGTGTGGTCTCTTGATCGACTCGCCAAACACGACATGAGCTGGCCAAGCTTGGCATAGGCTACCCTCTCCTACGCTCCATTGTGCTCTACACTATCATCCATAGGAGGGAGCCTTTACATTGGTGCCCAATAAGATTCTTTCGAGCTTCACTTTGTATCATCATGGTTTGCGTAGCTCGGGGTGTAGGGTTAGCATTAATTGGGCTAACCGTGCTTGTATCATCCTCCCTTTGTTCAAAAGGATTCGTCCTCGAATCCAAATCAGGCAAAACATAGAAGAGAATGAGTACAAGACACCCTTCAACCAAAATAAGGAGAATATCATATGGAGAATGATAACACCCATAGTAAGCACAACAAGAATTAGAAATTCCAAAATGCTCACTTTTGTGATATAACCAAGCATCAACATGATCAAAAGGAAACACATATCCAAGAAAATCAAGAGATACTCGGCTACTTAAGACATCTTGAAAAAATGGTACATTAAAGGAACCAAAGCATTTAAGGGACATCTTAATGATTCTAAAGTTCAAGAAGCACATCCATCCCCTTAAGCCAAGAATGAAGTTAGGACTCACATGGCTATGTGCAATGTCATAAACAAGGTCAATCCAAGTTAAGGCTCTATCCAAAGCACTAGCCCATTTCAAGCATGAGATTACTCCCATGTCATCACCGGGGTTAAACACAAAGGTGTTCCCCACACAAATAGGCCAACAATTCTAATGTAAGCCCCTAATTAGCTCTAGTAGTAACACTAAGAAAGAATCACATGAACGTTTAAAAGTGATACTACTATACTCATCACAAGAATATATTACCTCTATAGCTTTAGAAAGTCCAAAAATATGTATGATCCACGAGTACATACCATTCTTAGGCAAATGAAGAAGTACAACACCAAACCAGATTGGTTGCCAAGGTGGTTTGCTCCATTGATTGTCCTCTTTAAGTCCCCTTCCTTGATAAGACTTCACAAGTACGCTAACCACACAAACAAGTCTATCAAGAGTGAGAGTTTTACCTTTAAGACCATTGCTCCCAAGCCAAGATCCAAGAGGCTTCCCTTCACCTCTTAGGTTAGAAGCTTTGGTGAAGTTCACATCAAAGGAATGCTCATTGCTCCCCTTCTTTGAAGAGCATTCCTTGTTGTTGGAGATTTTACCCATACACAATGTAGGCCCATCAAGCAGATTGTAAACCCTCAAGAAGGACTTTCCATCATAGGGAAAGGTGCCAACATCCTCACCCAAATTGTGCTTGTCATCTTGACCAAGCACCATTACACAAGTGCCACCAACCAATTCATTATTGGGTCAAATGGAAAAGAACCCCACACTTGGGTTAAGCAAACACACATTTTCCCAGTAGGCACTTTTGTCCTCAAACGACATACTCCACTCACTATTATGAGTATCATCATATGCAAAAAAAAAGTATAGAAAGATGTCACGTAAATCAACTTCATCTAATGTGTTCTCACGAGAAGGTTTACCCATTGATTCAAGCACATTAAGGCTTTGACCAAGAATGGGAACGCACAAAGATGAAGGGATAATTGTAGCACATACATCACCTTCCTTTCGAACACCATCCTTTCCAATAAACGTACTCTTATCTTCCAAGAAGATATTTCTGTCATTGAAAAAGTGTGTCATCACACCATTGTGGATTACTTAACACCTTGTAGCCTTTAAGAATGGCTACATCCTTATCCATATAAGAAACTACGTTATTGTCACGCCTCAAATCTCATTGGGGCGGACTGGCACCCGAAGTCATTAAGGCCCGAGAGAACCAACCTATACATTCGCGTACCTTCATATGCATGTCACCAAATGAATACCTTTCTTCTTAATATAGACACAAGATGTCAAATACGAAAGTCAGGGAAAGACATTTAAATATATAGATCTGAAACTTGGCCATTAGGGCCACCACATCAAAAGGGTCATACATTCCTTTGTTCGTCTTACAACGTATACAAAACCTCTAACATATACAAAACTAAGCCTAAAGTCGGGACAAGTCCCCGCTTTATACAATATTTACATAGTACCAAAACAAATGTACACACGTGACTCAGAAATCCCCGAATCAACCTAGAGCTCACCAACAGTCTGCAGATGACCCGTATCCTACTGTGGAGGTCTACTAGCACCTGTGCCTGCAGCAAGTAAGGTAAGTTCCCCAAGGGACGTTAGTACGAAAGAATGTACTGAGTATGTAAGGCTAAAAGCAACTGCATGAGATATAGGAACTCAAATGGAATCAAATACAAGTGAATAAAAATTATGGATAAACCACCATTCTGTATGTGTGGAACCATGTACATCACATTCATTACTTTCTTTGCTTTTACGTTCATCATCATTATCATTCATCATATCGTACCCGAGCCCCAACTGATCAGTGGGTCATAACATAACATAATATAACATAACATAACATAACATAACATAACATAACATTGGGATCTGTTCGAGCTAGGCTTATGCCCCTTTGAGCTGCTACCCATAAATCAATAAAGCAGGTTCGGCTCGAGCTAGGATTATGCCCCATTGTCCCCTATCAGGTTTGGCTCTAGCTAGGCTTTTGCCCCATTGAGCTACCCCCTGATCCAATAATCTCGAGATCGTCTCTAGCTAGGCTTTCGCCCCTTTGAGGTATCACCCGGACTCAAGTAACCATATATGCATTACTTCTTTTCTTTACTTTTGTGAGATTGATACATTGGTGGTCATAACATTATTGGAGCTTTGGAACAATAGTCAATGAATAAGAGACATGTGAATAACGATTTATAACAAACCTGAAATGAGATACTTTAGAACATTTTGGAATGGAAACCAGTTCGGTAACAATAAGAACAATAAGAGATGCCAAGAAATACGAAAAAGAAAAACCTTGCATATCTTATCTTCCCAATATGAATACACAATACAATATGTGAATACAATAATTCAGCTCCTTCCTTACGTGTTACTCTACAACACAAGTATATAACGGAGCTCACGTTAATAACTAACTACATTACAAATGCATAAGACGACAATGAGCTACGTGACTGCCATATAACGTCATTTCACCCTCTTACAATACCATTTACTACATAACCATACCAACAACACCAAAACATGCCACACATCAACCAAGACATCATAAACCGATAGCATTTCACACCAAGTTTATACTTTACACTTCCCCTTCAACACAATATCACATTTACTCCATCAAGTCACTTAAATACCTTTCATAATAACACATTAAAATCAATCCACAAGTTATACAATTAAAAATTGTCACACCCCGAGTTCCACGAGGCGTGATTGGCACCCGAAGCCGATATAGCCCGAGAGAACCAATCTTTGCTCATGCCCACTCATATGCATGTCACTCAATAAGCAGAACCATCACGTAGAGATATAAGATGTCAATTGTGGAAATTATGGAAACATGCAATTTATACATATAAGGAACTTGGCAGTTAGGGCCACCAAGTCAAAATGGATATACATCTCTTCCATTCATTTTCCCACATATGTCTACAAAGCCTCTAATAGAAACATAACCATGATTATGCAATATTTACATAACAACATAAAAACCCATGTACACATGTGACTTGGAGAAGCCCCGAAGCAATTGGAGCTCACCAATACTTAACAGAAGATCAACACCCTATTGTGGAGGTCTACTAGTACCTGCGCCTCAGCAAGTAAGGTAAATTTCCCAAAAGGGGTCAGTACGAAGAATGTACTGAGTATGTAAGGCAAATAGTAACTGTGCAAGATATAAGAACTTTCAGGAGTTCAAGTACAAGTGAATGATTAATGTAAAATAAACCATGATTCTATGTACATTTGGAAACATGTATCTTGCTTTCTTTGCATTTGCATTCATTTGTCATTAACCATTATCACATGATACCCGGGCCCCAACTAATCAGTGGGTTATAACATATCATTGGGATCGTTCCAGCCAGGCTTACGCCCCTTAGAGTGCCACCCATAAATGATATATCAATAGGATCGTTCCAACCAGGCTTATGCCCCTTAGAGTGCGATCCATGAATAATAATAGTGGGAGCGTTCTAGCCAGACTTATGTCCCTTAGATTGCGCTCCCCAATTGAACAATTATGCATTACTTCTTTACTTTTGAGAAATAGATACATTGGTTACTATTGCATTATTGGAACATTTGGAACAATATTGGAATATTTGGAATAATATTGGAACATCTATGTAACACATGAATAATAAGTGATCAACATATTAGGAACATGTGAGTAACAAGATAACTACTTGAGTTGGACTACTTTTGGACATTTCGGAATAATACAAGGACATTGCCAATGTAATCAATATCAGCTGTAGAAGGATACAGACAGAGTAACCTTACATACCTTGTATTCTCAATACGAATATACAATCCTAGATGTGCATACAATAGTCCCGCTCCTTCTTTATGTGTCACTCTACAACACAAATATATAACGGAATTCACATTAACCACCAACTACCTTACAAATGCATATAACGTCAATGAGTTACATGTTTGCCTTTAAACATGCCACTTCCCCTTGACAAAACCATTGATGAAATTATTATTCCAAAAATCCCCCAATATTCCATACATTGACCAATACATGATAATCACTACATTTCACCACAACACTTCTCCTTTACACTTTCTCATCCACACCATATCACAAATAATCCATCAATTCACTTTAATACACTTCATAGGACATATCGGCCAAAATCCCATAATTTACATTTATAGAAAAATAACAAGTTTAATAACAAAATCACACCATACATGTTCATATTTTACCATACCGTGCTCTTTCATCAAAGTCACAAGTCATATTTCAAGTTACAATTCCATGGATTTCACATCTTTCACAAAAACACAAAGTGCCATATCCAACACTTCCAAGCATAACCAACATGATTTAAATACTCTCCCATGCATATAATATATTATTCCATAAGAATAATTACTTACCTAAGCTTGAAAATTGATGATTTTGCTCCAAGAAGTTGGCTTAGGGTTCTTGAGAGTTGAGAGAAATTTTGGGAAATTTCTAGAAATGTGAAGTGTACTCCTTTGAATAAAATCTGATTTTTCCACTTATTTATAGTCCCTCAAGTCTCCTTGGCATTAAATGCCATGTACAAGTGGTCAATATTGGAAGAATGGGTTATTTCCCTTTTGGGCCTTTTATTTTTGGTTCATTTTGGGCCTTAATTTGGGCCCAATTGCACATGTTAGCTTAGCCCAAAAATTTAACATGTAATTCATCATATATCTCATGTTTATATAATTCCATAATGTCACAACAATATTCACTTACAAGAGTCATGTTCGTCGCCTCAATCGCAAAAATAGGAATTCTAGCCACCCATGGCTTACTTGAACTTAATTCAATCATTACTTATGTTTCATGACTTGATCATGTAGGAGTATGTAGGAGTGTATTGAAGTATTTGAAGCTTTAAAAATTCTCAAAGAACCAAAAGGAACCATAGAAGAATCGACGTAGCATTGCATCGCAAAACAAGCACGGAAAGGCCAATTTGTTGTGCCTTACGCCACTGATGCAAAATAAGGCAGTGGCGCGAGATTTCCTTGCCCTATGAACCTGAAGGCTTGCGCCACACACCCTGAAATAGGGAGTGGCGCAAGTCTGGCCACCTTGCTGAAATTTTTCCTACTCCGTCTAATACTAGTATATCGTCCAATGCCCCATCAAAACACTACAAAATACATACTTAGTGACCTTAATCATCAAGTAAAAATGAACCCAAATTACCAAAGAAGGTTAGAAATGTATGGGGCGTTACAAAAATGACTCCATACTACCCCTTAGGGCCATCCAAATGGTACCATAAGTTTATGATTGCATCCAAGAAGGGTATAGGGCCTTGGGGGGTCAAAGAGAAGCAAACATAATCCAAATGGAATTTTGGTTGGACCTGCGAAGCCACCTGTACCCACAGGTTCCCATCTGTCCTTGTCCAGGGCCACCTGCGTTGGCATCTTCGCTCGCAGGTGCACCATCCGCGAAGGCGGATGCCCGATTCGGCCAAAATGGGTCTCTTTTGGGTCTATCTGTGTAATAAACTGTCCATGGCCATAAGTAATCTTATCTTTTCATATTTTAGGTTAACTTGGATGCCAAAGAATAATCATGGTTTCACAATGCACATGAACATCACAAAACTACATTTTCCTTTTAATACACCACCAATTCCATGCACAATTTCACAACAACATTTCCAAATGTTATACACAAAGAGGAAGAAATTTAGGGACATAAACACAACATAAATGTTGACATTTAATCCATAAAATTCACTTCTTTCAATACCACAAGTCTCCTTTCAAGTTTATACCGATTAAGCAAAAGTAGACTGATTCACACTTAGTGAACTGCTCAACACTTTGTCAACATAACCAACATGATTTACACACCATATTATACATATAGTATAATAAACCATGAGAGTAAACACTTACCAAAGCTTGCAAAGAGATGATCTTGTCCAAAGGGATTAGTAGCTTAGGGTTTGAGAGAAGAGAGAATGTTGTGGAAAAGTCTAGAATGAGACATGTGTGTTTTGTTGAATAAAAATCTGATTTTTGCCTTATATAGTCCCTTTAAATCAGATATTTTTATGGTCATCCTTAGCCAAGCCACCACATTAAATGAGGTTTTTACTTGGTCAACTTGAAGAATGGGTCATTTTCCATTTTGGGCCATGTCTTTTGCTTAATTTTGGGCCTCATTTGAGCCGGTAATCACAAGACTAATTCAACCCACTAAAATTAATGTGTAATACACCAACCATATCATGTTTAACTAATTCCATAAATGTTACGGTAATCAATTAGGTTCAAAAATGTACAGGGTGTTACATCCTTCCCCCCTTAGGAACATTCATCCTCGAATGTTAGGAACATTATCCAATTGACACATATTCAAGTCTAAGTTTATCCTTCATATTATCATATACACATAAGGCTTATAGATACTTACTTGTTATTGCTCCAATCCTGCACCTTGAACTTTCTCTTCCGTTTGCAATAAATGTGGGTACTTAGACTTCATCATTCCCTCGGCTTCCCATGTGACTTCTTCTACTTGTTGATTTCTCCAAAGTACTTTTACGGAAGCTACTTATTTATTTCTTAACCTCTTCACTTGTTGATCCAGAATAGCAATAGGTACTTTCTCATATGTGAGATATTCCATAATTTGCACATCTTCAATGGGAGCAATACGAGATGGATCTCCTATGCATTTCCGAAGCATTGAAACATGAAACATTGGATGAACTGTGGAGAGTTCTTGGGGTAGTGCTAATTCATATGCAACTTGACCAAATCTTCGAGTAATATTATATGGCCCTATATAATGTGGACACAACTTTCCTTTCTTTCCAAATCTCATTACCCCTTTCATTGATGACACTTTCAAGAATACCCAATCACCTATGGAAAATTCTTTCCCCCTTCTTCTAACATCGGTATATGACTTGTGTCAACTTTGGGCTGTTTGTAGCCGCTGTTGTATCACCTTAACTTTCTCCATAGACTGATGAACAAGATCTGGCCCAAATAAGGCAGTTTCACCCACTTCAAACCATCCAATTGGTGATCTACACTATCTTCCATATAAAGCTTCATAAGGTTCCATTTTGATACTTGAATGATAGCTATTATTGTAGGCAAATTCAATAACTGATAGATGATCATCCCAACTACCCTTAAACTCCAATGTGCAAGCTCGTAGCATATCTTCAAGTGTTTGGATAGTACGTTCTGCTTGTCCATTTGTCTAAAGATGAAAAGCTATCCTTAAATTCACTTGGGTTCCCAAACTCTTCTGAAAAGACTTCCAAAAGTGTGCAGTAAATTGAGCTCCCCTGTCTGATATAATAGAGATTGGAACTCCGTGTAGTCGTACTATCTCTTTAATATACAACCTCGTGTAATCTTCCGCTGTGTAGGTGGTCTTGACCGGTAGGAAATGTGCTGATTTGGTAAGCCTGTCAACTATTACCCATATGGAATCAAATTTCTGAAGTGTACGAGGCAAACCTGTGATGAAATCCAGGTTAATCATGTCCCACTTCCAGACTGAAAGATTTATGCATTGCATATAACCCCCAGGCTTCTGATGCTCTACTTTCACTTGTTGACAATTTGGACACTGGGCTACGAATTCTGCACTGTTCTTCTTCATATTACCCTACCAATACAGTTCTTTCAAATCATGATACATTTTGGTGGCTCCCAGATGAATAGAATATCGTAAATGATGTGCCTCTATCATAATCCGTCTCCTTAACTCATCTACATCAGGAACACACAATCTACCTTGGCACTGAAGTACTTCTTCTTGCGTAAGATCAAATGCCTTTGTCGAACCTTGTTGTACATTCTCTTTCAGCTGCAATAAAATAGGGTCCGCATACTGTTTTTCCTTCACTTTGGCTATTAATGAAGATTCTGCCGCATTTTACACAATAACTCCTTCGTTTGGAGATTCAAGAAGGCAAACTCCCAAGATGGCTAGTTGATGTAGATCCTTGACGATACCTTGCTTCTCCGTATGTTGGCCATCAGTGCTTCCTATTGCTTTTCAGCTTAACGTATCGGCTACTACATTTGCTTTCCCTGGATGATATAAGATATCAATATCATAATGTTTCAATAGTTCAAGTCACCTCCGCTTCCTCAAATTGAGATCCTTCTGTTTAAAGATATATTGCAAACTCTTATGATCAGTGTATATATCAACATGAACCCCATACAAGTAGTGGCCCCATATCTTTAAAGCAAATATCACAGCTGCTAGCTCAAGATCATGTATTGCATAATTTCTCTCATGTGGCCGCAACTGTCGTGAGGCATAAGCTATTACATTACCATGCCTCATCAATACACATCCTAAGCCGACTCCTGAGGCATCACAATATACCGCATACCCTTCTGTGCCTTCTGGAAGTACCAATATCGGTGTAGAGGTTAATTTATCCTTCAACTCTTGGAAACTCTTTTCACATGCATCGTTCCATTGAAACTTAGTTGCCTTGTATGTTAGCTTTGTCAAAGGTGCTGAAATGGAAGAAAATCCTTCAACAAATCTTCTGTAATAACCTGCCAACCCGAGAAAGCTACGAATTCCTGTGGGCGTCGTAGGTCTTGGCCAATTCTTCACAGCTTCTATCTTTTGATTATCAACCCTTATTCTTTCATCCGACACAATATGACCCAAGAATGCCACAGATTTTAACCAAAATTCACATTTAGAGAACTTTGCATATAACTTACGATCATGAATAATTTGTAACACCTGCCGTAAGTGATTAGCATGGTCCTCTTGTGATCTTGAATAAACCAAAATATCATCTATAAACATGGTCACAAACACATCCAAAAATGGATTGAACACCATATTCATCAAATCCATAAAAACTGCTGGTGCATTTGTTAACCCAAATTGCATAACCAAAAATTCATAATGACCATACCGTGTTCGGAAAGCTGTCTGGGGTATATCTTTTTCTCTAACCCTCACTTGATGATATCCCAATCTCAGGTCAATCTTTGAGAAACATTTGGCACCCTGTAACTGGTCAAACAAATGATCAATTCTGGGGAGGGGATATTTATTCTTGACTGTTACCTTATTCAGTTGTCGCTAATCAATACACATTCTCAATGTGCCATTTTTCATTCATAAAAAAAACACTGGTGCTCCCCAAAGGGACATACTAGGCCTTATGAATCCCTTTTCCAGTAAGTCTTTTAATTGCTCCTTCAACTCCCGTAACTCCGCTGGGGCCATTCTATACGGAGGAATAGAGATAGGCTGAGTGCCTGGAATCACATCAATACCAAACTCTATTTCCCTTTCTGGAGGCAACCCTGGAAGATCTTCAGGAAATACATCAAGGAATTTATTTACCACTGGAATTGGTTGAAGAGTCGGTGGCTTCACATCGGTATCATGCACTCTTACTAAGTGACATATGTACCCTTTGAATATCATTTTCCTTGCCTTAAGATAAGAAATGAATTTACCTCTCGGTGCTCCAACATTACCCCTCCATTCAAGGACGGTCTTTTGTGTGAAATGGAAATATACCTTGTTAGCTCAACAATCTACCGTGGCATAACAAGAAGCCAACCAGTCCATACCCATTATAACATCAAAATCTACCATTTCCAGCTCAATAAGATCAGCCACTGTATCATGATCACAAACAGTGACCATACAATTACGATAGACCCTTTTAGCTATAATCGACTCACCAACAAGTGTAGATACTTCAAATGGCTTAGCTAATAATTCTGGTATTCTATTAAATTTTTCAATAACCAGTGGAGTGACATATGATAGGGTAGAGCCCGGATCAATCAATGCATATACATTATGTGAAAAGACGAATAATGTACCTGTAACCAAATCAGGAGAAGCCTCCAAATTCTGCCAATCCGCTTTTACTAAATCAGGAGAAGCCTCCAAATTCTGCCGATCCGCTAAAGCGTAGGTATGGTTCTGTAATCCACTAGAACTGGCTGCTCCTCTAGCACCTCTACCACGACCAGTAGGTTGTACACCCGACGATGATGACGCAACAACTGACCCAGTAGGTCGTGCCATACTACCCGTGCCCCTTCGTGGGCAGTCTCTCATCATGTTCCCCGATATACCACACCAAAAACAACCAGATGTCCCAAACCATCATGTACCTAAATAAAACTTTCCACAGTGCTGACATGGCTGACGAGAAAATCCTGCTGTTTGTGAACCCTGAATTCCACTACTTTGTCCAACTTGACTGCCTCTAAACCCTTGAAATTAGGATGGAGTACCTGTTGGAGGATAAGAAAATGATGGTCTCGGCGGTCTATTAAAAACCCGAGGCCTAAATTCTCCTTGGAACACCATGAACTGTCCCATAGATCTAGCCCTCTTTGACGACCCTTTTCCGAATTCTTGTGCCCTTCTCCTTTGCCTCTGATCCTCCATTTTCTGTGTAAAAGCTTGTATCCTGGCTATGTCCATATCTCTGTTCAAAGCAACAATAGTACAATCCCTCACCAAATATGGCTCCAATCTGTCCACATACCGATGGACTCTGTCGTCCATAGTGGCTACTACATTAGGAGCATACCGAGCCAAAAAGTTAAATCGAAGACTGTACTCTCTGACACTTATATTCCCTTAATGCAGATTTAAGAACTAATCCGCACGAGCCTCCCAGATCTCATATGGAAGATAGTGCTCAAGGAATGCCACTTTGAATTCTTCCCAACTAGCTGGAAGTGTACCGATACCCCTTGATCGTTTCCAATCTTCGTACCATAATATAGACTCTCCTTTCAATCTATATGCCGCAAGCTTAACTGTTTCTATACCAGATACATGCATAACATCTAAAACCCTTTGAATTTGGTCCACGAAGACCTGTGGGTCTTCATTCAGATCTGACCCAGTGAAGGTGGAAAGGTCTAATTTCAGAAAATCCTGTGTCCTCCGACTAGCTTCCCTAACCGCACCGTCATTACTTATAGTTGGACCTACTTGTCCTTGACTTTGTCCAACAACTATACGATTCAACATTTGCACCGCATTCCTTAAATCCTGCTCAGTAGCATTAACAGGAGGTTCTGCAGGTACTTCTCTCCTTCTCGGCTCTTCTGGAAATGGAAGAGTAGAAGAAGCCCGCGATGCAAACTCAGTTTCAACCCCACCTTGACTAGCATGGTCAGGTGGTGATCTACTAGTTCCTGCTTCAGCAGCCATATCTCCCTTCTTACCTCTACCTCTACCTCTTCTTATAACCGGCATTTCGCTATAACAAAAGAAAACAATTTCAATGGTCAGATATGATTCTACTTACAACTTTAGCTCTAGTGCACGATCTAGGAAATGAAGAATAGAAATGACTCCTAAATGCCCCATAGCCTCCTGCTTATAAATGTGGTGCACAACACATCCATAAGCAAGACTCTACTCAGACACGGCTTTGTAGACACCCTAGGACGACCCACTCTGATATAACTTTTTGTCATGCCTCAAATCCTATTGGGGTGGACTAGCACCCGAAGCCGTTAAGGCCCAAGAGAACCAACCTGTACATTCACGTACCTTCATATGCATGTCACTAAATGAATACCTTTCTGCTTAATATAGATGCAAGATGGCAAAGACGGAAGTCAGGGAAAGACATTTAAATAGATAGATATGAAACTTGGCCGTTAGGGCCACCACATCAAAAGGGTCATACATTTCTTCGTTCGTCTTACAACGTCTACAAAACCATATACAGAACCAAACCTAAAGTCGATACAAGTTCCCGCTTTATACAACATTTACATAGTACTAAAACAAATGTACACATGTGACTCAGAAAGCCCCGAATCAACCTGGAGCTCACCAACAGTCTGCAGATGACCCGTATCCTACTGTGGAGGTCTACTAGCACCTGTGCCTGCAGCAAGTAAGGTAAGTCCCCCAAGGGACATCAGTACGAAAGAATGTACTGAGTATGTAAGGCTAAAAGCAACTGCATGAGATATAGGAACTCAAATGGAATCAAATACAAGTGAATAAAAATTATGGATAAACCACCGTTCTATATGTGTGGAACCATGTACATTACATTTATTACTTTCTTTCCTTTTACGTTCATTATCATTATCATTCATCATATCATGCCCGAGCCCCAACTGATCAGTGGGTCATAACATAACATAACATAACTTAACATTGAGATCGGCTTGAGCTAGGGTTATGCCCCTTTGAGCTGCCACCCATAAATCAATAAAGTAGGTTCGGCTCGAGCTAGGCTTATGCCCCATTAAGGTACCCCCAGTCAGGTTTGGCTCGAGCTAGGATTTTGCCCCATTGAGCTGCCCTCTGATCCAATAATCTCGGGATCGTCTCTAGCTAGGATTTCGCCCCTTTGAGTTACCACTCAGACTCAAGTAACCATAAAGTAACCATAGATGCATTACTTCTTTCCTTTACTTTTGTGAGATTGATACATTGGTGGTCATAACATTATTGGAGCTTTGGAACAATAGTCAATGAATAAGAGACATGTGAATAACGATTTATAACAAACCTGAAATGAGATACTTTAGAACATTTTGGAATGGAAACCAGTTCGGTAATAATGAGAACAATAGGAGCTGCCAAGAAATACGGAAAAGAAAAACCTTACATACCTTATCTTCCCAATATGAATACACAATCCAATATGTGAATACAACAATTCAGCTCCTTCTTTACGTGTTACTCTACAACACAAGTACATAACGGAGCTTACGTTAGCAACTAATTACATTACAAATGCATAAGACGACAATGAGCTACGTGACTGCCATATAACGTCGTTTCACCCTCTTACAATACCATTTACTGAATCACCATGCCAACAACACCAAAACACGCCACACATCAACCAAGACATCATAAACCGATAGCATTTCACACCAAGTTTATACTTTACACTTCCCCTTCGACACAAAATCACATTTACTCCATCAAGTCACTTAAATACCTTTCACAATAACACATTAAAATCAATCCACAAGTGGTACAATTCAAAATGACTCCGTACTACCCCTTAGGGCCATCCAAATGGTACCATAAGTTGATGATTGCATCCAAGAAGGGTATAGGGCCTTGGGGGATCAAAGAGAAGCAAAAACAATCCAAACGGAATTTTGGTTGGACCTTCAAAGACACCTGTTCCCGCAGGTGCCCATCTGGCTTTGTCCAGGGCCACCTGCATTCCCCATCCGCGAAAGCGGATGCCCGGTTCGACCAAAATGGGTCTCTTTTGGGTCTATCTGTGTAATAAATGGTACATGACCATAAGTAAGCTTATATTTTCATATTTTAGGTTAACTTGGATGCCAACGAACAATCATGGTTTCACAACGCACATGAACATCACAAAACTACATTTTCCTTTCAATACACCACCAATTCCATGCACAATTTCACAACAACAATTCCAAATGTTATACACAAAGAGGAAGAAATTTAGGGACATAAACACATCATACATGTTGACATTTAATCCATAAAATTCACTTCCTTCAAGACCACAAATCTCCTTTCAAGTTTATAAGGCAAAACCCTTTACCGATTAAGCAAAAGTAGACTATTTCACACATAGTGGACTGCTCAACACTTTGTCAACATAACCAACATTATTTACACACCATCTTATACATATAATACACTAAAATATGAGAGTAAACACTTACAAAATCTGATTTTTGCCTTATATAGTCCCTTTAAATCACCTCTTTTAATGGTCATCCTTATACAATCCACCACATTAAATGAGGTGTTTACTTGGTCAACTTGAAGAATGAGTCATTTTTCATTTTGGGCCATGTCTTTTGCTTAATTTTGGGCCTCATTTGAGCCCATAATCACAAGACTAATTCAGACCACTAAAATTAATGTGTAATACACCAACCATATCATGTTTAACTAATTCCATAAATGTTACGATAATCAATTAGATTCAAAAATGTACGGGGTGTTACAGTTATGCACATTATCAAGATCAAGACTTTCTCTTAGACACATGTCAATACAAAAATAAAATGGATTATAACTCAAGTTATTACATGAATCGAGTAATTTATCCTCATATTTATCAAAAAAAGGTGGGGTATCATAGAAAGAGTCACAATTAAGACCAATATCATAAGGGCAATCCTTTCTTGGGTTCCTCAAATAAGCAAGAAAGTCTATGCTATCTTCACCTAGAGGATCATCCCCTTCACATGATAATGTAGTTCCATTTAAAGTACAATTGTCAACACTAGGTGGACACAAATTTCTCTCACTAGGAGAAATAATATGGTCATCAAAGGGATCAACTAGTGTAGGATCACTTTCACATTTGATATCATCATCATGACACAAGGAGTTATCAAGAACTCCACAAGGTAAAGGCTCATTAAGCTCACATATGGGCAAGCTATCACTCACACTTAAGTTATTATCACAAATATTCATAATATTTAGAGTGTTGATATTATCTATTATACCTTTAAGCTCATAGGAAGTATCTCCCTCACCTTGGCTATCAACATTGGAGCATAATTGCTCCTTTGGGAAGCTTTCGGGCACCTCATGGTTCTCCACACTTTGAGATCTTCCACTAGGCTGGCTTCCAATAATACCTACATAATCATTAAGCCAACTAGAAATATAAAAGTTATATGAGTTAGGATAAGGTCGTGACAACCCTCTCACATCACTCCACACAACCTCTCATTTTTCCACTCTAGAGTAGTCACTTTTCACACCCTTACTCATTTCAATCTTTTGTCTCTCAAGTTTGTTGGAGTTAGGACAAATGCCAAGTATCCCTTGTGAAGGGTTTGAAGGCCCCTTCAACTTTAGCTTCCACTTTAGTGCGCAATGAATGGATGAGTTGACTTCCATGTTCAACTCCTTAGCACCAACCTCACAAGGAGTAGCTTGAGTTGCATTGAAGGGAAACCCTTTAGGCTCTTCTTCACGAGGAGTAGTACCCTTCAATAGTCTTTCCAACTTCTCAGGTTATCATTTTGGTGATCAATTGGAGATATTTTCAATCTCTCTTTGTATGGAAGCATACAATTATTTTGTGCTCAAATTTGTACATTCATTATCCTCAGGACGACTCTGGCTCATTTCTACACATACACCTATGTGCCCTTGCTCATGATAGGAAGTAGAACAAGATGAGGCTTGGAATCCTACCTCACCACTTCCATTTTTCTAGCATATCTTACACTATTTAATTCATAAGGCATGTGTATGAAGGTGTTATATCTCGAGTCGCCTTCATATCCATTGTGTGTAAAACTAGAACCCCCATATCTTCCATAAGGTACTCCTACTCCTGCATGTTCACCATATGGTCCGCAAATATTTTCTTCATATTCACCCTTTGAGAAGCGGTCTTTATCACCATAACGCTCATAATTACACCCATAGCACTCATAAATTTCATCTCCAAAAGAGTTCAAGGCTATTTATGACATTTTCCATTATATCACCTTGTAAGTACTTACGAAACTCAACAAACAAGGTTAGTAAATAAAGCCTCACGTCTCTCATATTTGGAAACTCTGAACTCACCTTCCTAGAGTGTATTCCCGAAGTTGATAGAGAACTAACTTTGCCTAATCAATTCACAAGGTTACTTATTCTTTGTGGAAGAATAGATTTTTGTAGACCGAACAACAGATAAGGCAAAATCAAAATGAATTGAGCGAAGAAGGTTCAACGAATGTGTAAGTGAGAAACTGATTAGAAAGAATTAGCACGAAGAATTACGGACATAAGAACTAATCAAAAACTAAGTAAATCAATTACTAGTTGCAAATTAGTTTAGGAATCAAGAAAAGTGATTAGGAATCAAAGGAATGAAACTAAGAGGTTAACACTTGAGATTCATTGCACAAAAAGCTTGGGATCTCCAAAATTCAACTTTTGTTTGCCAAATTAGCTCATTAGATCGCCAAGTTTAACTCTTCTAGCTCATAATCGTACAATTTGCCTTCATTTGTGCGTATAGCACTAGACTTATGCGATGCTACAGTGTAGACGCACGAAGTTCCAAAATCTTCCTCAACACTTGTGCGATCATCCTTCCTTTTGTGCGTGCAACACTGACCTTGTGCGAGCCCGATTATGAGTGCAAAATGGTCCAACGGGCACACCTGCACTTATCGTGGTGCCTTTGTACACCCTTGACCTTGTATTAGTAATTTCTCTTTGGAAAACAAGTACACCTTTTTTTCTTTTCCCTTTCTTTGGATCAAACAACACCTTTTTGAATGTTCTTCTTCAACAAGTTATGAAGATCATGAAGAATACCATTAACATTCAAAATATCAACCTCAATCAAACGAGCTTCGATTTCAATGAAATTGTAAATACAAGCTCCTTTCAACTCAACGAGGAAAGCCCAATAGCTTTTAGACTTTAATTCTAAACCAATTGCTCTCAAAAATTATACCCACTTACAATTTCTTCAAACCATGAAGAATACCATGAACCTGATGAACTCCAAATTGAACCCAATGATTTTCAACTCGAATTTCCTCTAAATTTGAGATATGAACTCCTTGTGATAGGGAGAACAATTCCCAATACAATTGAACCTTCAATTTCACCCGGATTGAAGAACCCACGTCTTCTTCCCTAAGCTTTCTTAAGTTCAACTATGGTGAAAATTTGAAACCTCTTCCAATTTAGCTAAAATCATAGATCTGGACATAATAACACTAGAAGAACACGATTCTAGTGTCAAAAACTCAAATAAAACTCAAATCGAACACATTTTTTTTTTGAAAAGTTTTCAAAAATATTTTTACCCCAATTGTTTTTTTAAAATTTTCAGATTTATGAACCTAGGATTGAAATTCGTAGGTACAAATCTCTAGCCTAAGCTCTGATACTAAATGATACAATCCTAGTTGGACGAGTAGAATCAAATTGACACAGAAACTAAATAACACAATTTCAATCAAGCAAACTCAATCAAAATTGACTCAAACACAAAATTAAAGGATAAAGGAGCAATAAGAAGATGAGAAGAGATGAAAGAAGAGCTAATTGAATCAAGTAACCAAGGGGAAGAGAACTTGATTATCTAGAAATTGAGAAACAAATTTGAATCCACAAATGAGTGACTCACTATGAACAATCAAGCAAAAGAGTTCTAAATCAACAATGGAAATCCACCCATCACTAACCCAGATTTAGCTACACTAAACTGGATTAAAGGAATTCCACCCTTGAACATTCTTCAAAGATTAATATTCTTAAATCATCAAATTCTTGAGAAGAAAATATCTAAGACACCTAGTTATAGTTATTGCCTTTATGAAAATAGCCTATTACAAAAATAGCCTAAAAGTGGCTATTAAGGAAATAAACCCACATGGGTTCATCTTGATTATCTTAGCTCACCAACGTGTGCTGCCCATTGCCCAACTTATAGCTAGTTTGCCGATCTTGATATGCTATCGCCAAAGTGGGCTTGAGCATGATCAACACTTTAGCGTGCTCTCTTGATCGGCAAACTTGGTTTGGGCTCGCCAAACACAGCTTAAGCTCGTTAAACTTGGTAGTAGGCTGCCTTCTCCTTTGCTATATTGTTCTCTCAGCTATCATCCATAGGAAGGAGTCTTTATATTGGTGCCTACTAAGATCCTTTCGAGCTCCACTTCAAATTATTATGGTTTGAATAGCTTGAGGTATAGGGCTAGCATGAATTATGCTAATCGTGCTCATATCATCAGCTAATTGGATGATAAATTTTAACTTGTGCAGGTCTTGAATGCACTACTGGGTGTGTGTAGCACAATGGTTGTGCATCTACCAAGGATAGTCGCACAATGTTCCAGAAACTTTCTCAAATTTTGTGTGTCTAAGATGCCCTTTGAGATGAGCTAATACCAAATGATATGATCCTAGTTGGACGATTAGAATCAAATCAATATAGAAACTAAATAACACGATTTCAATCGAGCAAACCCAATTAAAATCCACTCAAACACAAAATTAAAGGATAGGGGAGAAATAAGAAGATGTGCAAAGAAGAAAGAAGGGTTAATTGAACCAATTAACCAAGAGGGAAGAGAATTTCATTATCTAAAAATTGAGAAACAAATTTGAATCCATAAATGAGTGACTTAATATGAACAATCAAGCAAAAGAGTTCTAAATCAACAATGAGAATTCACCCATCACTAATCTAGATTTAGCTACACTAAACTAGACTAAAGGGATTCCACCCTTGAACACTCTTGAAAAAGCAATATTCTTAAATTATCAAAACCTTCAAAATCTAGGGAAGAAAATAGCCAAGGCACCTATTTATAGTTATTTCCCTTTTGAAAATAACCTATTATGAAAATAGCCCAAAAGTAGATATTAAGGAAATAACCCACATGGTTTCTTCTTGATCGCCCAAGCCTCTTGGCTGATTGCCAAGAAGCTAGATGCTCGCCTAAGTGGCTTACCTTCCCATCGACAAAGTAGGTCTTGAGCTTACCTTAGTCACCAAAGTGTGTTTCCCATCACCGAACTTGTTGTAACACCCCGTATTTTGCGTGTAATTATTCTATTGATATGGGACTTGAGGTAACCTTGTTGTATAGGTAAGGGACCAAGTTTCTTAAGTGATTAGTGGTGGTTTAAAGAGGATTTAAAGGATATTATAACGGCCAAAAGATTTCAGCATGTATACGCCAAGTTAACCCCTACAGAAGTATTTAAACGCGAGATAGTAAGGTGGTATACCTCAAGGATTAAAGTATCCAAGTGTATATAAGTATTAAGTTAATATAAGGTGTTAAAACTTAGAATATGAAATAAAATAAGTGAGCTGCTTGCTTGACTTAAATTAAGCTAGTAGGTGACTAGTAGGTGCATCACCTACTTTGACTTATTGACCAATCTAAGAACCAAGTAGGTGTATCACCTACTAAGACTACTTTGAATAGATTATTGGGCCAAGTACACCACCACCTACTTGAATTAATTCTGGCCCAAAATGATTGGAAGAAAATATAGAGAATGGGCAGCCAAGGCCCAACAATTTTAAGTCAACAAAGGTCTAAGTACAATGGCCAAGTAGGTGAACCTAATTGACAATATATGGCCCAAAATTATCCAAGAAAGTCGGCCAAAGAAGGTCCCCTTTAAAGGGGTTAAGATCAGATCATTTTGTCCATTTTAACATAGGCAAAAAATCTGACTTCTAGAGGTTTCCTTTCTTATCCTCTCTTAGCTTCATGTAGCAGCGATCAATAACTTTAGGTTTCATAAATACCATCCTTCCATATTGATTATTTTTCTTAAGCTTGAATTAGTAGGAATATGTTCTGGTGGTCAATGGATGTTGGGACAACCATGGAGGGGAGTCCCCTTTAACTTCAATTATGATATCATTTGAGCACTTTAAATATTACATTAATTGGGAACTATGAGACAATAATAGAAAGCTATGAGTTCATAATTCCCCTGCCACATTGTGATATTTAGGGACTGCTTCATGCATATAATAATAAAGGGTGTAACTGGATATGTGGAAAATTTATGAAAATGTTAAAAGTCATAAACAGTGTGGGGTATGGTGATACACCTTCGAGCTGGATATTGTGTAAGCTTACTGCCCACTCCACTTTGTATACTGTTTTGAGGGTGTAATAAAGTAAAAGTTGTTTCGAGGGACCTTATAAGAATTTGTATGGTATGTGAATGTAAGTGGAGGAGTAAGGATTGAAAGAACACCCTTGAATAAATTAATTACGAGCTTATCGCCCGACTACTATTTGGCTGAGGTTAACTAGCCTAAATGTGTTGATTAGCTACTAATACTAGTTTTACTACTTACTTTAGTGTAGACCAGTAATCCGAATAGCAGAAGGTTAATTTGGGGTAATATCAGATTTGTACAGCAAGGTATATAAGGTTATTTGATTCTATTTTCTTTGGGCAGGAAATCTAATACATGTGTTACATGTGAGCTTTATAAGTGCTCTTCCTACTAAAAGATAGATAGTGGCAGCATACCATCTTCAATTTAGACAATGGTCTTGTTCCCACTCCTTAGTATGTTAGGATACTTTAATGTGTGTTTAATATTAGATTTACTTGTTTATTCTTCCAAGAACTAGTATGGGAATGGTACTTTTTACAGCAATCTCAGTAAACTCTCCGTTTAGTCAGTGAAGTTCCTTGTGTTATTTAAGCTCCTAAGTAATACATTGATGTTACATTTGATCCCTATGTCATTAGTACTGCCTTAAATATGTATTCACATGTCTCTTGCTACTGGTCCATAGTATAAAAATTAATAATTTTATGACCACCAAAAGAATAATCTCAAAGATTAAAGAAATAATGTAAAGTGAATCTGTATATTCTTAGGTGGTATCTCATGGGTGGAAGGAACACCTAGCATGGGTCGATCTCATTATTACGAGTGGTATCCCAGGGGTGAAAGGAAAGCCTAGAATGGGTCGATCCCAATTTGTGTATTTATAAGGACCGTATCCCAAGGGTTAAAATGCCTAGTATGGGTCATCCTCTTGTACCACTGATCAGTTGGTCATTTGTATCATGCGCCTTACAAGTTTATAAAGAGAAGAAGAATAAAGTAAAGTAAAGCATGTAAAGTACATTATTCCACAAATACAGGCAAAGGTGGTCTTTTATCCTTATTCTTATTGTTATATATTGATATCTGCTTTCATTGAACTCGTCTTACCTTTGGTCACTTTATGCCTTACATACTCAGTACGTTCTTTCATACCGACGTCCCTCATGGGGGACACTATGTTTCATGATACAGGTACAGGTATTCCAGCTAGTAGACCTCCTGAGTAGGAGTACAGAACACTCACCTGTGGTTGGTAAGCTGTAAGTTAATTCGGATCTTTACCGAGTCTTTGGTATATATTTTGGTATTATATAGTAGTTAAGGGGAAGGCGAGGCCTGTCCAGATATAGTTCAAGTTTGTTGATCTTATAGAGGCTTTGTAGACTAGTGTATAGAGTGTAGTAATGTTTGGTTCCTTAACAGTTGTTGCTCAACGGCCAAGTCACGTATATATGTTTTGGGCCTATCTTTACGTTAGTCTTTTATCACCACTACAACTTATATATATATATATATATTTATATATCAAAGCTTCATTACTATCATAGTTAATTGTATGGACAGTAAGGTTATAAGTTGGTTCTCTCAAGTTTTTAGGGCGTCGTGTGCCTGTCCATCTCGATGGGAGTTGAGGTGTGACAAAAGTGGTATTAGAAAAGGTAGTCCTAGTGTGTCTACAAAGCCGTGTCTATGTAGAGTCTTACTTATGGGTGTATTGTGCACCACATCTATAAGTAGGAGGCTACGAGACATTTAGGAGTTGTTTCTTTTTCTTCATTTCTTAGATCGTGCGATAGAACCAATTATGTAGGTTGATTTGTATTTAACCTTGAATATTTTTTTCTCTATTTAGTAAAGATGCCGATTACAAGAAGGAGTAAGAATAAAAGTAAGCAAGTTGATGTGGCTGCCGGAGAAGGGACCAGCAAGTCACCACCTAGACAAGCTAATCAAAATAAGGCTCAAGATGAGTTTACATCATAGACTTCTTCTACTCCTCCATCTCTAGAAGAGCTAAGAAGGAGAGGAGTACCTCTAGAATCGCCCATTAATGCTACTGAGTAAGATTTAAGGAATCCGGTGCAATTGTTGACTCGTATAGTTGCTGGACATACTAGTGGTGCAGAGAGGGCAGCTAGTCTACGGACATAGGATTTTCTTAAGTTGGACCCTCCCATATTCATCGGGTCAGATATTAACAAAGACCCACAAGACTTTATTAATCAAATCCAAAGGGCTTTAGATGTCTTTACCAAAGGGACAGTTGAGCTTGCAACATATAGATTAAAAGAAGAGGCCATATTGTGGTATGAAGGTTGAAAAAAATCTAGGGGTATAGGTGCACCTTCAGTTAGTTGGGAAGAGTTCAAAGTTTCATTTCTTGATCATTACCTTCCATTTTGAGATTCGAGAGGCTCGTGTAGATCAATTTTTAAATCTTTACCAACGTAATATGAGCGTGAGGGAGTAATCTTTAGTTTAACTCTTTGGCCGGGTATGCTCCTAATATAGTAGCTAATATGAAAGATAGGGTTCATCGATATATGGATAGATTGGATCCATATCTGGTTAGAGATTGTAATATTGCCACCTTGAATAAATACATGGATATAGCAAGGATACAAACTTTTGCATAAAAAATGGAAGATCAAAGGCAAAGAAGAAGAACACAAGAGTCGGAAAGACGACACTCCAAGAGGGCTAGATCTGTGGGGTAGTTTATGCCATCCCAAAGTGAGTTTAGGACTCGATTTTCTAACAGAACGTCTAGGCCATCATTTTCCTACTCTACGACAAGTGCTCCACCCCGATTTCAAGGGTTTAGGGATAATCAATTTAGGCAAAGAAGTGAGAGCCAAGGTTCAGTAGCGAGGAATGAAGAGCATGGAAGCATAAGACAATCAAGACCTCTTAGACAACCTTGTAAATAATGTGGGAGACATTATCTAGGTGCATACTGGTTTGGGACAGGTGATTGTTATTGGTGTGGTACATCGGGCCATATGATGAAAAATTACCCTTGAAGGGAAATGGGTGGTATGGGACAAACTACTAGATCATCTATCACATCATCATCATCGGTGCCTCCTTTAGGTAGGGGTCAACAGATGCTTACTGGTTGTGGTAGAGGTGGCAGAAGAACTACTAATTCTAGCAGAGTCCAGAATTGTCACGACCTGAATTCCAACGGGGCGGACTGGCACCCAAAGTCGCTGAGGCCCGAGAGAACCAATCTTTGCTCATGTCCATTTAGATGCATGCCATAAGAAACATCACCATCACGTAAGGACATAAAATGCTAATAGCGGAAATCATGGAACATTTGATACATACATACATGAAACTTGGCCGTCAGGGCCATTAAGTCAAAATGGACATACATCTTTTACATTCATATACCCACATATGTCTAAAAAAGCCTCTAACAGATGCACATACATAACCATCCTAAAGTCGGGACAAGTCCCCGCTTTATACAACATTTACAATACCAAAACCAATGTACAACTGTGACTTGGAAACCCCCGAACCAACTGGAGCTCACCAAAGATTAGTAGATGACCCGCAGCTTACTGTGGAGGTCTACTAGTACCTGTGCCTGCAGCAAGTAAGGTAAGTCCCACAAGGGACGTCAGTACAAAGAATGTACTGAGTATGTAAGGCCATAAGAAAAAGTATGATACATAAATACTTCAATGGAATCAAATATAAGTGAATATCCAATATGGATAAGTCACCATTCCGTATGTATGGAAATATGTACATTACGTGGATTACTTTCCTTACTTTTACGCTCATTCATTCGTTCATCACTCACTTCTTTATTCACTACTCATCCTTCCATTCTTACAATGCCTAGGCCCCAAGCTGATCAGTGGGTAATCAACAATTTTTGGGATCGACCCATGCTAGGCTCTTCTTTTGCCCCTGGCATACCACCCGTGGTAGCGGAATTGACCCATGCTAGGTGTTCTTTTCACCCCTGGGATACCACCCGATATATTGGGATCGACCCATGCTAGGTATTTTAACCCCTGGGATACCGCCCAAGAATAGAGACTTCATTACCTCACTTCTTAGTCTTTGAAATAGTTCATTTGATGATCAAGTCATTATTGGAACTTTTGAATATAACATTATTGGAACTTTGGAACCATGTCCACAATTAGGTGACACATTAATAACAATAGATCAAAAATAAGGTATATATGATTAACAATAGATGATAACCTGAAATAAGATACCTTAGAACATTTTAGAAATGAGTAAGTATAATAACAAGGTGAATACTACATGCTACAGAAGGATACGGAAAGAGTAACCTTACATACCTTATATTCTCAATATGAACACACAATCCTATACGTGAATACAATAGTCCATCTCCTTCCTTACGTCTTACTCTACAACACAAATACACAATGGAGTTCCCGTTAACAACTACTTGCCTTACACGTGTACAAGATAACAACGAGCTATATGACTGCCATATAACGTCATTTCACCCCTTACAATACAATCCATAATTAATATAATCCAACATGCTTCCATACAACCCCTTAAATTCATTAAAAAGGTATCATAAGTTGATAATTACATCCAAAAAGGGTATAGGGGCCTTCGGGGATCAAAGAGTGACAAAGCCATACAAAATGACTTTCTGGGGTGACCTACGAAGCCACATGCACCTGAATGTGGCTGACATGCATCCGCAGGTGACCCTTGGCAGTGTCTAGGGGCACCTGGGTTGGAATCTGCGCCCGCAGGTGCCTTCATCTGCGGGGGCGGATGCCCAAATCGACCAAAAAGGGTGTCTTTTGGGTCCTCTTGTGTAATAAATGGTCCAAGGACATAAGTAAGCTTTATTTACATATTTTTGGTCACTTGGATTCCAAAGAACCATCATGGTTTCACAACACACATGAACATCACCAAAACCACATTTTCCTTCAATACACCACCAAATCCATGCACAATTTTACAATAACAATTCCAAACATTATACAAAAGGATAAAACAATTTAAGGAAGTAATCACATCTCACATGTCAATATTGAATCCATCAAGTTCACTTCCTTCAACAACACAAGTCCATTTTCAAGTTTATAAGGCAAAACCCTTTTCCGATTGCATAAATAGACAGTTTGTCACATAGTAAACTGTCCAACACTTTTCCAACATAACCAACATAATGTATACACTACTTTAAACATATCACATATTAAACCATGAAAATAAATACTTACCAAAGCTTGCAAGATGATGATCTTGGCCAAAGAGAATAGTTACTTAGGGTTTGTGTGTAGAGAGCAATATTTTTGAAAAGTCTAGAATGGCATGTGTATTGTGTTGAATAAAATCTGATTTTTCCTTGATTTATATAGCACTTAATGGTAATCCTTATCCTTATTAAATGCATGTGTGCTTGGTCAACACAAGAATGGGTCACTTGCCCCATTTGGGCCATGGCTTTTACTTCATTTTGGGCCTCCATTTAGCCCAATAGCACAAGATTTATTTAAGCCCAACAAATTAATGCATAATTCACCAATTCTCTCATGTTTAAATGATTCCATAAATGTTAAGGTAGTCTCATAGGATCGGAAAAGAACTAGGTGTTACATCCTCCCCCCCTTAAAACATTCGTCCTCGAATATTAGTGACATCATTCAATTTAAACAAATGCAAGTCTAGGATCATTCTTCATGTTATCATACATATATACTTAATGCTTGTAAATACTTACTTGTCATTGTTCTGATCTTGTATCTTGAACTTTTTCTTCCCTTTGAAATAAATGAGGGTACTTGGACTTCATCATTTGTTCAGCTTCCCATGTGACCTCTTCTATTTGCTGATTTCTCCAAAGTACCTTTACGAAAGCTACGTCTTTAATCCTCAACCTCTTCACTTGTCTATCCAGAATGGCAATAGGTATCTCCTCATAGGTAAGATCCTCCGTAACTTGCACATCCTCAATGGAAGTAAAACGAGATGGATCTCTTATGCACTTTTGAAGCATTGAAACATGAAATACTGGATGAACTGTGGAGAGTTCTTGGGGTAGTTCCAACTCATACGCAACTTACCCAAATCTTCTAATAATTTCATATGGTCCTATATAACGTGGACTCAATTTTCCTTTCTTTTTGAATCGCATTACCCCGTTCATCGGTGACACCTTCAAAAATACCCAATCACCTATGGCGAATTCGATCCCTCTTCTTCTAACATCAGAATATGACTTGTGTCGACTTTGGGCCATTTGTAGCCACTGCTGGATCACTTTAACTTTCTCCATAGCCTGATGAACAAGATCTGGCCCAAGTAAAGCAGTTTCGCCTGCTTCAAACTGTCACGCCCCAAATCCCATTGAGGTGGACTGGCACCCGAAGTCATTGAGGCTCAAGAGAACCAACCTTTACTCATGTACATTCATATGCATGTCTCATATTATATCATGCCACTATGCGGAAGTCATGGAAAAACTTGTACAATATATGAAACTTGTCCGTTAGGGCCATCATGTCAATATGAACATTCACCTCTTACAATCATTCTCCCACATAAGTCTACAAAGCCTCTACAGATACATAACCAAAACCAACCTAGAGTCGGGACAACACCCTGCTCTATATACATATGCAATACCAAAGCAAATATCTATAATGACTCGAAAAGCCCCGAATTCAACTGGAGCTCCCCAACAATCCGCAATTGATCTACAACTTACTGTGGAGGTCTACTAGTGCCTGTGCCTGCAGCAACAATGTAAGTCCCCCAAGAGGGGTCAGTACGAAGAATGTACTAAGTATGTAAGGCCATATAAAACTGTAAGAGATATAAACACTTCAATAAACTCAAATACAAATAAATAACCAATATGGATAAGTGACCATTCTGTATGTTGGGAACCATGTATATTGCTTTCATTACTTTCTTTGCTTCTTTACTTTTGTGCTTATTCATCTTTGCCTGTGTACCTTTTTCATCCCAACTACCTTTAAGGTCCAATGTACAAACTCGTGGCATATCTCCAACCGTTCGTATAATGTGTTCTATTTGTTTATCCATCTGAGGATGACAAGCCATATTTACATCCATCTGTGTACCCATGCTTTACTGAAAAGGCTTCCAACACTGTGCAATAAAGTGAGTTCTCCTGTTTGATATAATAGTGAATGGAATCCCATATAATCGTACTATCTTTGTAACATACAACTTTGTATAATGTACAGCGGTATCGGTGGTCCTAACTGGTAGGAAATACGCTGACTCGGTAAGCCTGTCAACTATCAACTTTTGCAGTGTAGGAGGTAATCCTGTGATTAAATCCATATTATTCATGTTTCACTTCCAAATTGGAAGGGTAATACATTGTATAAAACATACAAATTTCTGATGCCATACTCTTAATCAGTGACCGCTTGGACATTGAGATACAAATTCTACAATGTGCTTCTCGTGTAACCTTACCAAGACATCCCTGCTACACCATGGTACGTTTTGGTTGTTGCCGAATGAATAAAATATCGTGAACGATGTTCTTTTGTCATAATTCATTTTCTTAACTCATTTATACCCAGTACACACTTGCTCAAATACCTTCGTCGAACTTTGTTGTACATATTTTTTTTCAATTGAACTAAAAATAGAATTTACATATTGTTTTTCCTTCTCGAATACCAAAGAAATTTTGACACATTTGACATTATAGTTCTTTCACCTAAAGTTTTATAAAAGTAGTGGTGCTATCTGTTACAAGCAATTGTCTCAACTGTTAACTTAAAATCATATGTGGGATAATTTCTCTTATGTGGATGCAATCGTTTTAAGGCATACGTTATCACATTGTCGTACTACCTGTACACACATCCCACACCAATTTTGAAAACATCACAATACCCTGCATACTCTTATGTGCCTTTGGGAGTACTAGTACAGGCGTAGGAGTCAATTTATGTTTCATCTCTTGCAAACTTTTCTCACATACATCATTCCGCTGAAACTTAGTTACTTTGTGTGCTAGCTTCGTTAAGGGTAATGGCAAAAAGCCTTTTTTTAACAATTCATTTGTAATAACTGGCCAACTCAAGGAAGCTATGAATTTTCGTAGGCGTCGCAAGCCTTGGCCACTTTTTTGTCTATATGAATCCTTATTCCTTCGTTCAATACAATGTGTCCTAAGGACACTATGGATTGTGACCAAACTTGCATTTAAAGAACTTGCATATATCTTACGGTCACAAAGAATCCGTAACACCTGTCACAAGTAATTAGCATGGTCCTTTTGTGTTCTTGAGTAATCTAGTATGACATCTAAAACATTATCATGAATACGCTTAGCGATGGCTTAAACACCCTAATTATCAAATCCATCAACGCAGCTGGTGCATTTGTTATTCCAAATGGCATAACTACAAATTCATGACAACCATACCTCTAGTTTGGGTACCTTTATTTTCTCTGACCCTTACTTGATGAGCTCCTGACCTTAAGTCAATCTTTAGGAAGAATTTGGCACCCTATAACTGATCAAATAAGTCATCAACTCCAGGGAGAAGACATGTATTCTTCATTGTCCTCTTATTTTGTTGCTGATAGTAAACACACATTCTCAATATGCCATCTTTTCTCTTTTTTTTGTCCTATGAACACTGATGCACCCTAAGGGGTCGCTCTAAGCCTTATGAATCTCGTACTCAACACGTCTTTTACTTTCTCATTTCATTCCCGTAACTCTACCGAGACATGTTATATGAAGAAATAAAAATAGGCTGAGTATCTGACATCACATTAATATCAGCTCATACATCGAGGAATTTATTCACCACCAGAACTGATTGGAGAGTTGGTGGTTTCACATCAGTATCTTTCACTCTTACTAAGTGACATATGTATCCCTTAGAGTATCCTTTTCTTTGCTTTAAGATGGGGTATAAATTTTCCTCTTGGTGCCCCCACATTTGCTTGGCCATTCAAAACATTCTTTTAGGGAAAATGACAATATAACTTCTTAGTTTGGCAATCTACTATGACACAATCCCTGTATAACATCAAAATCCACTATTTCCTGCTCAATACGATCACCCAGTGTCCCATGACCACAAACAATTACTATGCACTTATGATATACTCTTTTAACTACAATAGGTTCACCAACTTATGTATAGACTTCCTGTGACATAACTAGTCATTTTGGTGTTCTTTTGGATTTTCAGCAATTTAATGAAATAACATATGCTAGTGTCGAATATGGGTCAATCAATACGTGTACGGTACCTATAGCTTTATTAGGATAAGACTCATTTTGTGGCCCGACATATCACACCAATAACAACATTTGGCCCCAACCGACATTTCACCTAGATGATGGATGACGAGGAGACTTCGGTTGGTTCCTACTTTCTACATTCCTGTGCTTGATACCTCATTGCCCATGAATCCTAAATCTCGCTTCTTTACCAAACCGATTATCTCTAAACCCTTGGGATCGAGGTAGAACATTTACTATAGATTAAGGAAATAATGGTCTAGGCGGTCTGTTAAACACCCAAGACCTAAATTCTCCTTGGGACGCCATGAACTTTCCCATAGGTCTAGCCCTTTTTGACGACCCTTCTTCAAATATTTGTGTCCTTTTCTGTTGCCTCGGATCCTCCATTATCTGTGCAAAAGCCTATATTCTGGCTATATCCATATCTCTTTTCAAGACCACAATAGTACAATTCATCTGTCCACATACTGATGCACTCTATCGATCATAATAGCTACCACATTTGGAGCATACCTAGCCAAAGAATTAAACCGAAGACTGTACTTTTTGACACTCATAGTCCTTTGGAAAAAATTTAAAAATTGGTCCGCATGAGCTTGTCGGACCTCACATGTGAGATACTGGTCAAGGAATGTCGTTTTAAATTCCTCCCAACTAGTTGGAAGTACCTCAATACACCAGTCACATGCATAACATCCAGATCCCATTTGATTTGGTCTATAAAGTCCTGTGGGTCTTCATTCAGATTCGACCCGGTGAACGTAGGAGGTTTACTTTAAGAAAATCCTATGTTCTCCGACTAGCTGCCCTAGCCGCACCATCATTACTCATCATTGGGCCAACTCGCCCGTGACATTGTACAACAACTATCTTAGTCAACATATACACTACATTTCTTAAATCATGTCCAGTGGCACTTATAGGTGGTTCTGCGTGTACTTCTCTACCTTTTGGCTAAGAGAAACTCGTATTGTAAATGTCATGTCAGCTCCACCTTGACTAGCTTAGTCAGGTGGTGATTTACTAATTTCTACTTTGGCAGGCAAATCAACCTGCTCACCTTTTCCTTTATCTTTTCTGATATTCAGCATTTTACTATACAAAAGAAAACCAATATTAATACGTACATATGTGTCCACCTACAACTTTGGCTCTATTGCACAATCTAGAAGTGACGAAAAGAAACAACTCCTAAATGTCCTGTAGCCTCCTGCTTATCAATGTGGCGCGCAACACATCCATAAGCAAGACTCTACTCAAACACGGCTTTGTAGACACCCTTAGGACGACCTGCTCTGATACCACTTTTGTCACGCCCCAAATCCCATTGAGGCAGACTGGCACCCTAAGCCATTGAGGCACGAGAGAACCAATCTTTGCTCATGTACATTCATATGCATATCTCATATTATATCATGCCACTATGCGTAAGTCATGGAAAAACTTGTACAATAAATGAAACTTGGCCGTTAGGGCCATCATGTCAATATGAACGTTTACCTCTTACAATCATTCTCCCACATAAGTCTACAAAGCCTCTACAGATACATAACCATAACCAACCTAGAGTCGGGGTAACACCCCGCTCTATATACATATGCAATACCAAAGAAAATATCTATAATGACTCGAAAAGCCCCGAATTCAACTGGAGCTCCCCAACAATCCGCAAATAATCTGCAACTTACTGTGGAGGTCTACTAGTGCCTGTGCCTGCAGCAATAATGTAAGTCCCCCAAGAGGGGTCAGTACGAAGAATGTACTGAGTATGTAAGGCCATATGAAACTGTAAGAGATATAAACATTTCAATAAACTCAAATACAAATAAATAACCAATATGGATAAGTCACCATTCTGTATGTTGGGAACCATGTATATTGCTTTCATTACTTTCTTTGCTTCTTTACTTTTGTGCTTATTCATCTTTGCCTGTGACCTGTGATACCCGAGCCCCGACTGAACAGTGGATTTTAACATAACATAACGTTATGTTGGGATCGGCTCGAGCTAGGCTTATGACCCTAGAGCTGCCACCCTATGAATCAATATATATCGGTATCGGCTTGAGCTAGGTTATTACCTATAGAGCTACCACCCATACCAACACATCAGGTTCGGCTCGAGCTAGGTTATTACCTCTAGAGCTGCCCCCTGTCAGGATCGGTCCGAGCTAGGCTTATGCCTCTAGGACTGTACCCTGATCCAACAATCTCAGGATCGGCTTGAGCTAGGCATTTTCCCTCAAAGCTACCACCCATACTTGATCATTGACCACATATTTGCATTACTTTATTCATTACTTTGAGATTGATACAATGATAGTCATAACTGTATATGAAGCTTTGGATCATTAACCAATGAGTGAGAGATATGTAAATAAACATTGTGAGAAACATAATATTATTAGAACCATGATACCATTGGAACTATTGGACAATAGTCCTTGAACAAGAGACATGAGTATAATCACTATTGGAACATTGGAACATAACCTTATTGAGCTTTTGGAACATTAACCATGAATATGAGACATGTGGTTCACAATTGATCAATGAATAGGAACTATTTTATAATGACCATTGATAATCGGATATTGGATACCTTAGCACATTTCGAAATAGGACAAGCGTAATGTCAATGTGAATACTATTTGCCGCAGAAAGATACGGACAGAGTAACCTTACATACCTTGTATTCTCAATACGAATATACAATCTTATATGCGTATACAATAGTCCCGCTCCTTCTTTATGTTTCACTCTACAACACAAATACATAACGGAATTGACATTAACCACCAACTACCTTACAAATGCATAAAACGTCAATGAGTTACATTTTTGCCTTTAAAATGTCATTTACCCCTTGAAAATACCATTGATGAAATTATCATACCAATAATCCCACAATATTCCATATTTACCAATACATGATAATCAATAACATTTCACCACAACACTTCTCCTTTATACTTTCTCATCCACACCATATAACAAATAATCCATCAATTCACCTTAATACACTTCATAACACATATCGTCTAAAATCCCATAATTTACACTTATAGAAAAATAACAAGTTTAATAACAAAATCACACCATACATGTTCATATTTTATCCATACCATGCTCTTTCATCAAAGTCACAAGTCATATTTCAAGCTTAAATCCCATGGATGACAAATCTTTTACCAAAAAACACAAGACACCATGTTCAACACTTCCAAGCATAACCAACATGATTTACATACTCTCTCATGCATATAATATATTAATACACAACAATAATCACTTACCCAAGCTTGAAAAATGATGATCTTACTCCAAAAGTTGGGTTTGAGTTCTTAGGATTTTGAGAGAAAAATGGTTGAGAAATGTCTAGAAAGCATGAGAATGTCCAATGAATAAAATAAGATTTTTTGGTCCCTTTTATAAGCCTTTAAGTCCATCCTTATCCATTAGATGTGGTGTTCTAGAAGGTGAAGGCAAGAATGGGTATTTTGACCCATTTTGGCCCATGTCTTCTTCTCATTTTTTGGGCCTTTTGTTGGGCCCAATTCACTTAACCCAATAAAATCAATAATTCCTAACGTTTAAATCATCTCATACATTTTACAACAATATTTTCACTCACGCGATTCATATTCGTAGCCTCAATCCGAAAAACAAGCGATTCTAGCCACGTATGACCCATTTTGACCATAAGGGCAAAACTGTCATTTTGATGCCAAATTCGTTCTCGAGTAATTTTATAATACCAATATAATATTTCATTCATTTCATGTATATACTCGTGGTTATAAAATAAACGTTGCAAAAATCGGCTCGGTACGTCCCTGGGCACCCTTGGGACTTAAGAAATTTCCAACTTTTGAAAAATGGAAAAACCCATCCTAGCACGCCCTTGGGCGTGCCAGTTTTCTGCCTCTGGGCTAAAACTTTTGTCCCAGAGAGGCCTGGCACACCCTCGGGCGCGCCCCAACCTTATTTTTTTTAAAAATTTCATTTTTCGACTTTTCTTCGCGGGTTTGGTTAGATACTTCAAGTCCTATTCTTTAACTTACTTCTTACCCTTAATATACTTTATTTGGAGGACCTCCAAGCCTCATTTTTAACCCCACAAATGCTCCACGAAGTCGCAAAACACCTTCTATGAAGGTCTAATCACACGTACGAGGCCCAATCTCAATTATCTCATCGATAACATTACCGAATACATACTTATGGTTTTCGACACCTAAGTAAACATTATTCAATGTCATCAAGTAGGGTTGGGAAAGGACGGGGTGTTACATTCTTCCCTCCTTAGAAACATTCATCCTCGAATGTTAGTAACATTGTCTCATTGTAACACTGAAGTCGAAGTGAATCCTTCACATCATCATATACACACGTAACACTTGTAAAGACTTACTTATTATGAATCCACTTTCATATCTTGAACTTTTTTCTTCCTTGTAGAACAATTATGAGTACTTTAGATTCCATTATTTCTTTGGCTTCCCTTGTGATTTCTTCTACATGCTAATTTCTCTAATAGTGCCTTTACGGAAGCTACTCCTTTATTTCTCATTGTTTTCACTTATCGATCTAGAATAGTAAGCAGTACCTCTTCACATGTGAGATCTTCCATAACATGTATATATCCACTAGGATCAATACGCGGTAATCTCCTATACACTTTCAAAGCATCGATTATGAAATATTGCATGAACTGTGAAGAGTTCTGGGACTAGTGCTAATAGCTACGCAATTTGCTCAAATCTTTGGACAATTTTCTTTTCTTTACAAATCTCATTAATTTTTTTTTCATTGGTGACACTGTCAAAAATACCTAATCACCTATTGCACATTGTAATTCCCTTCTTCTAGTATCGATATAAGATTTATATAGACTTTGGGCCATTTGTAGCTGCTGTTATATCACCTTCACCCTTTCTATGGCTTGATGAACAAAACCTGACCCGAGCAAGGCAAATTTCATCAGCTGAAACCCATCTAATTGATGATCTATATTTTCTTTCATATAAAAACTTTGTAAGGTGTCTTTTGATACTTTTATTGTAAATAATTTCAAGAAACGATAGATGTTCATCCCAACTACCTTTAAGGTCCAATGTACAAACTCGTGGCATATCTCCAACCGTTCGTATAATGTGTTCTATTTGTTTATCCATCTGAGGATGACAAGCCATATTTACATCCACCTGTGTACCCATGCTTTACTGAAAAGGCTTCCAACACTGTGCAATAAAGTGAGTTCTCCTGTTTGATATAATAGTGAATGGAATCCCATATAATCGTACTATCTTTGTAACATACAACTTTGTATAATGTACAGCGGTATCGGTGGTCTTAACTGGTAGGAAATACGCTGACTCGGTAAGCCTGTCAACTATCAACTTTTGCAGTGTAGGAGGTAATCCTGTGATTAAATCCATATTATTCATGTTTCACTTCCAAATTGGAAGGGTAATACATTGCATAAAACATACAAATTTCTGATGCCATACTCTTAATCAGTGACCGCTTGGACATTGAGATACAAATTCTACAATATGCTTCTCGTGTAACCTTACCAAGACATCCCTGCTACACCATGGTACGTTTTGGTTGTTGCCGAATGAATAAAATATCGTGAACGATGTTCTTTTGTCATAATTCATTTTCTTAACTCATCTATACCCAGTACACACTTGCTCAAATACCTTCGTCGAACTTTGTTGTACACATTTTTTTTCAATTGAACTAAAAATAGAATTTACATATTGTTTTTTCTTCTCGAATACCAAAGAAATTTTGACACATTTGACATTATAGTTCTTTCACCTAAAGTTTTATAAAAGTAGTGGTGCTATCTGTTACAAGCAATTGTCACAACTGTTAACTTAAAATCATATGTGGGATAATTTCTCTTATGTGGATGCAATCGTTTTAAGGCATACGTTATCACATTGTCGTACTACCTGTACACACATCCCACACCAATTTTGAAAACATCACAATACCCTGCATACTCTTATGTGCCTTTGGGAGTACTAGTACAGGCGTAGGAGTCAATTTATGTTTCATCTCTTGCAAACTTTTCTCACATACATCATTCCGCTGAAACTTAGTTACTTTGTGTGCTGGCTTCGTTAAGGGTAATGGCAAAAAGCCTTTTTTAAACAATTCTTTTGTAATAACTGGCCAACTCAAGGAAGCTATGAATTTTCGTAGGCGTCGCAAGCCTTGGCCACTTTTTTGTCTATATGAATCCTTATTCCTTCGTTCAATACAATGTGTCCTAAGGACAATATGGATTGTGACCAAACTTGCATTTAAAGAACTTGCTTATATCTTACGGTCACAAAGAATCCGTAACACCTGTCACAAGTAATTAGCATGGTCCTTTTGTGTTCTTGAGTAATCTAGTATGACATCTAAAACATTATCATGAATACGCTTAGCGATGGCTTAAACACCCTAATTATCAAATCCATCAACGCAGCTGGTTCATTTGTTATTCCAAATGGCATAACCACAAATTCATGACAGCCATACCTCTAGTTTGGGTACCTTTATTTTCTCTGACCCTTACTTGATGAGCTCCTGACCTTAAGTCAATCTTTAGGAAGAATTTGGCACCCTATAACTGATAAAATAAGTCATCAACTCCGAGGAGAAGACATGTATTCTTCATTGTCCTCTTATTTGGTTGCTGATAGTAAACACACATTCTCAATATGCCATCTTTTTTTTTTTTTTTGTCCTATGAACACTGATGCACCCTAAGGGGTCACTCTAAGCCTTATGAATCCCTTACTCAACACGTCTTTTACTTTCTCATTTCATTCCCGTAACTCTACCGAGACATGTTATATGAAGAAATAAAAATAGGCTGAGTATCTGACATCACATTAATATCAGCTCATACATCAAGGAATTTATTCACCACCAGAACTGATTGGAGAGTTGGTGGTTTCACATCAGTATCTTTCACTCTTACTAAGTGACATATGTATCCCTTAGAGTATCCTTTTCTTTGCTTTAAGATGGGGTATAAATTTTCCTCTTGGTGCCCCCGCATTTGCTTGGCCATTCAAAACATTCTTTTAGGGAAAATGACAATATAACTTCTTAGTTTGGCAATCTACTATGACACAATCCCTGTATAACATCAAAATCCACTATTTCCTGCTCAATACGATCACCCAGTGTCCCATGACCACAAACAATTACTATGCACTTATGATATACTCTTTTAACTACAATAGGTTCACCAACTTATGTATAGACTTCCTGTGACATAACTAGTCATTTTGGTGTTCTTTTGGATTTTCAGCAATTTAATGAAATAACATATGCTAGTGTCGAATATGGGTCAATCAATACGTGTACGGTACCTATAGCTTCATTAGGATAAGACTCATTTTGTGGCCCGACATATCACACCAATAACAATATTTGGCCCCAACCGACATTTCACCTAGATGATAACTTCCGTAGCACTAACACGGCTGACGAGGAGACTTCGGTTGGTTCCTACTTTCTACATTCCTGTGCTTGATACCTCATTGCCCATGAATCCTAAATCTCGCTTCTTTGCCAAACCGATTGTCTCTAAACCCTTGGGATCGAGGTAGAACATTTACTATAGATTAAGGAAATAATGGTCTAGGCGGTCTGTTAAACACCCAAGACCTAAATTCTCCTTGGGACGCCATGAACTTTCCCATAGGTCTAGCCCTCTTTGACGACCCTTCTTCAAATATTTGTGTCCTTTTCTGTTGCCTCGGATCCTCCATTATCTGTGCAAAAGCCTATATTCTGGCTATATCCATATCTCTTTTCAAGACCACAATAGTACAATTCATCTGTCCACATACTGATGCACTCTATCGATCATAATAGCTACCACATTTGGAGCATACCTAGCCAAAGAATTAAACCGAAGACTGTACTTTTTGACACTCATAGTCCTTTGGAAAAAATTTAACAATTGGTCCGCATGAGCTTGTCGGACCTCACATGTGAGACACTGGTCAAGGAATGTCGTTTTAAATTCCTCCCAACTAGTTGGAAGTACCTCAATACACCAGTCACATGCATAACATCCAGATCCCATTTGATTTGGTCTATAAAGTCCTGTGGGTCTTCATTCAGATCCGACCCGGTGAACGTGGGAGGGTTTACTTTAAGAAAATCCTATGTTCTCCGACTAGCTTCCCTAGCCGCACTATCATTACTCATCATTGGGCCAACTCGCCCGTGACATTGTACAACAACTATCTTAGTCAACATATACACTACATTTCTTAAATCATGTCCAGTGGCACTTATAGGTGGTTCTGCGTGTACTTCTCTACCTTTTGGCTAAGAGAAACTCGTATTGTAAATGTCATGTCAGCTCTACCTTGACTAGCTTAGTCAGGTGGTGATTTACTCATTTCTACTTTGGCAGGCAAATCAACCTGCTCACCTTTTCCCTTATCTTGTCTGATATTCAGCATTTTACTATACAAAAGAAAACCAATATTAACACGTACATATGTGTCCACCTACAACTTTGGCTCTATTGCACAATCTAGAAGTGACGAAAAGAAACAACTCCTAAATGTCCTGTAGCCTCCTGCTTATCAATGTGGCACGCAACACATCCATAAGCAAGACTCTACTCAAACACGGCTTTGTAGACACCCTTAGGACGACCTGCTCTGATACCACTTTTGTCACGCCCCAAATCCCATTGAGGCAGACTGGCACCCTAAGCCGTTGAGGCTCGAGAGAACCAATCTTTGCTCATGTACATTCATATGCATGTCTCATATTATATCATGCCACTATGCGTAAGTCATGGAAAAACTTGTACAATAAATGAAACTTGGCCGTTAGGGCCATCATGTCAATATGAACATTTACCTCTTACAATCATTCTCCCACATAAGTCTACAAAGCCTCTACAGATACATAACCATAACCAACCTAGAGTCGGGATAACACCCCGCTCTATATACATATGCAATACCAAAGAAAATATCTATAATGACTCGGAAAGCCCCGAATTCAACTGGAGCTCCCCAACAATCCGCAAATGATCTGCAACTTACTGTGGAGGTCTACTAGTGCCTGTGCCTGCAGCAACAATGTAAGTCCCCCAAGAGGGGTCAGTACGAAGAATGTACTGAGTATGTAAGGCCATATGAAACTGTAAGAGATATAAACACTTCAATAAACTCAAATACAAATAAATAACCAATATGGATAAGTCACCATTCTGTATGTTGGGAACCATGTATATTGCTTTCATTACTTTCTTTGCTTCTTTACTTTTGTGCTTATTCATCTTTGCCTGTGACCTGTGATACCCGGGCCCCAACTGAACAGTGGGTTTTAACATAACATAACGTTATGTTGGGATCGGCTCGAGCTAGGCTTATGACCCTAGAGCTGCCACCCTATGAATCAATATATATCGGTATCGGCTTGAGCTAGGTTATTACCTATAGAGCTACCACCCATACCAACACATCAGGTTCGGCTCGAGCTAGGTTATTACCTCTAGAGCTGCCCCCTGTCAGGATCGGTCCGAGCTAGGCTTATGCCTCTAGGACTGTACCCTGATCCAACAATCTCAGGATCGGCTTGAGCTAGGCATTTTCCCTCAAAGCTACCACCCATACTTGATCATTGACCACATATTTGCATTACTTTATTCATTACTTTGAGATTGATACAATGATAGTCATAACTGTATATGAAGCTTTGGATCATTAACCAATGAGTGAGAGATATGTAAATAAACATTGTGAGAAACATAATATTATTAGAACCATGATACCATTGGAACTATTGGACAATAGTCCTTGAACAAGAGACATGAGTATAATCACTATTGGAACATTGGAACATAACCTTATTGAGCTTTTGGAACATTAACCATGAATATGAGACATGTGGTTCACAATTGATCAATGAATAGGAACTATGTTATAATGACCATTGATAATCGGATATTGGATACCTTAGCACATTTCGGAATAGGACAAGCGTAATGTCAATGTGAATACTATTTGCCGCAGAAAGATACGGACAGAGTAACCTTACATACCTTGTATTCTCAATACGAATATACAATCTTATATGCGTATACAATAGTCCCGCTCCTTCTTTATGTTTCACTTTACAACACAAATACATAACGGAATTGACATTAACCACCAACTACCTTACAAATGCATAAAACGTCAATGAGTTACATTTTTGCCTTTAAAATGTCATTTACCCCTTGACAATACCATTGATGAAACTATCATACCAATAATCCCATAATATTCCATACATTTACCAATACATGATAATCAATAACATTTCACCACAGCACTTCTCCTTTATACTTTCTCATCCACACCATATCACAAATAATCCATCAATTCACCTTAATACACTTCATAGCACATATCGTCTAAAATCCCATAATTTACACTTATAGAAAAATAACAAGTTTAATAAAAAAATCACACCATACATGTTCATATTTTATCCATACCATGCTCTTTCATCAAAGTCACAAGTCATATTTCAAGCTTAAATCCCATGGATGACAAATCTTTTACCAAAAAACATAAGACACCATGTTCAACACTTCCAAGCATAACCAACATGATTTACATACTCTCCCATGCATATAATATATTAATCCACAACAATAATCACTTACCCAAGCTTGAAAAATGATGATCTTGCTCCAAAAGTTGGGTTTGAGTTCTTAGGATTTTGAGAGAAAAATGGTTGAGAAATGTCTAGAAAGCATGAGAATGTCCAATGAATAAAATAAGATTTTTTGGTCCCTTTTATAAGCCTTTAAGTCCATCCTTATCCATTAAATGTGGTGTTCTAGAAGGTGAAGGCAAGAATGGGTCTTTTGACCCATTTTGGCCCATGTCTTCTTCTCATTTTTTGGGCCTTTTGTTGGGCCCAATTCACTTAACCCAATAAAATCAATAATTCCTAACGTTTAAATCATCTCATACATTTTACAACAATATTTTCACTCACGCGATTCATATTCGTAGCCTCAATCCCAAAAACAAGCGATTCTAGCCACGTATGACCCATTTTGACCATAAGGGCAAAACTGTCATTTTGATGCCAAATTCGTTCTCGAGTAATTTTATAATACCAATATAATATTTCATTCATTTCATGTATATACTCATGGTTATAAAATAAACGTTGCAAAAATCGGCTCGGTACGTCCCTGGGCACCCTTGGGACTTAAGAAATTTCCAACTTTTGAAAAATGGAAAAACCCATCCTAGCACGCCCTTGGGCGTGCCAGTTTTCTGCCTCTGGGCTAAAACTTTTGTCCCAGAGAGGCCTGGCACACCCTCGGGCGCGCCCCAACCTTATTTTTTTTAAAAATTTCATTTTTCGACTTTTCTTCGCGGGTTTGGTTAGATACTTCAAGTCCTATTCTTTAACTTACTTCTTACCCTTAATATACTTTATTTGGAGGACCTCCAAGCCTCATTTTTAACCCCACAAATGCTCCACGAAGTCGCAAAACACCTTCTATGAAGGTCTAATCACACGTACGAGGCCCAATCTCAATTATCTCATCGATAACATTACCGAATACATACTTATGGTTTTCGACACCTAAGTAAATATTATTCAATGTCATCAAGTAGGGTTGGGAAGGGACGGGGTGTTACATTCTTCCCTCCTTAGAAACATTCATCCTCGAATGTTAGTAACATTGTCTCATTGTAACACTGAAGTCGAAGTGAATCCTTCACATCATCATATACACACGTAACACTTGTAAAGACTTACTTATTATGACTCCACTTTCATATCTTGAACTTTTCTTCCTTGTAGAACAATTATGAGTACTTTAGATTCCATTATTTCTTTGGCTTCCCTGGTGATTTCTTCTACATGCTAATTTCTCTAATAGTGCCTTTACGGAAGCTACTCCTTTATTTCTCATTGTTTTCACTTATCGATCTAGAATAGTAAGCAGTACCTCTTCACATGTGAGATCTTCCATAACATGTATATATCCACTAGGATCAATACGCGGTAATCTCCTATACACTTTCAAAGCATCGATTATGAAATATTGCATGAACTGTGAAGAGTTCTGGGACTAGTGCTAATAGCTACGCAATTTGCTCAAATCTTTGGACAATTTTCTTTTCTTTACAAATCTCATTAATTTTTTTTTCATTGGTGACACTGTCAAAAATACCTAATCACCTATTGCACATTGTAATTCCCTTCTTCTAGTATCGATATAAGATTTATATAGACTTTGGGCCATTTGTAGCTGCTGTTATATCACCTTCACCCTTTCTATGGCTTGATGAACAAAACCTGACCCGAGCAAGGCAAATTTCATCAGCTGAAACCCATCTAATTGATGATCTATATTTTCTTTCATATAAAAACTTCGTAAGGTGCCTTTTGATACTTTTATTGTAAATAATTTCAAGAAACGATAGATGTTCATCCCAACTACCTTTAAGGTCCAATGTACAAACTCGTGGCATATCTCCAACCGTTCGTATAATGTGTTCTATTTGTTTATCCATCTGAGGATGACAAGCCATATTTACATCCACCTGTGTACCCATGCTTTACTGAATAGGCTTCCAACACTGTGCAATAAAGTGAGTTCTCCTGTTTGATATAATAGTGAATGGAATCCCATATAATCGTACTATCTTTGTAACATACAACTTTGTATAATGTACAACGGTATCGGTGGTCTTAACTAGTAGGAAATACGCTGACTCGGTAAGCCTGTCAACTATCAACTTTTGCAGTGTAGGAGGTAATCCTGTGATTAAATCCATATTATTCATGTTTCACTTCCAAATTGGAAGGGTAATACATTGCATAAAACATACAAATTTCTGATGCCATACTCTTAATCAGTGACCGCTTGGACATTGAGATACAGATTCTACAATGTGCTTCTCGTGTAACCTTACCAAGACATCCCTGCTACACCATGGTACGTTTTGGTTGTTGCCGAATGAATAAAATATCGTGAACGATGTTCTTTTGTCATAATTCATTTTCTTAACTCATCTATACCCAGTACACACTTGCTCAAATACCTTCGTCGAACTTTGTTGTACACATTTTTTTTCAATTGAACTAAAAATAGAATTTACATATTGTTTTTCCTTCTCGAATACCAAAGAAATTTTGACACATTTGACATTATAGTTCTTTCACCTAAAGTTTTATAAAAGTAGTGGTGCTATCTGTTACAAGCAATTGTCACAACTGTTAACTTAAAATCATATGTGGGATAATTTCTCTTATGTGGATGCAATCGTTTTAAGGCATACGTTATAACATTGTCGTACTACCTATACACACATCCCACACCAATTTTGAAAACATCACAATACCCTGCATACTCTTATGTGCCTTTGGGAGTACTAGTACAGGCGTAGGAGTCAATTTATGTTTCATCTCTTGCAAACTTTTCTCACATACATCATTCCGCTGAAACTTAGTTACTTTGTGTGCTAGCTTCGTTAAGGGTAATGGCAAAAAGCCTTTTTTAAACAATTCTTTTGTAATAACTGGCCAACTCAAGGAAGCTATGAATTTTCGTAGGCGTCGCAAGCCTTGGCCACTTTTTTGTCTATATGAATCCTTATTCCTTCGTTCAATACAATGTGTCCTAAGGACAATATGGATTGTGACCAAACTTGCATTTAAAGAACTTGCTTATATCTTACGGTCACAAAGAATCCGTAACACCTGTCACAAGTAATTAGCATGGTCCTTTTGTGTTCTTGAGTAATCTAGTATGACATCTAAAACATTATCATGAATACGCTTAGCGATGGCTTAAACACCCTAATTATCAAATCCATCAACGCAGCTGGTTCATTTGTTATTCCAAATGGCATAACTACAAATTCATGACAGCCATACCTCTAGTTTGGGTACCTTTATTTTCTCTGACCCTTACTTGATGAGCTCCTGACCTTAAGTCAATCTTTAGGAAGAATTTGTCACCCTATAACTGATAAAATAAGTCATCAACTCCGAGGAGAAGACATGTATTCTTCATTGTCCTCTTATTTGGTTGCTGATAGTAAACACACATTCTCAATATGCCATCTTTTTTTTTTTTTTTGTCCTATGAACACTGATGCACCCTAAGGGGTCACTCTAAGCCTTATGAATCCCTTACTCAACACGTCTTTTACTTTCTCATTTCATTCCCGTAACTCTACCGAGACATGTTATATGAAGAAATAAAAATAGGCTGAGTATCTGACATCACATTAATATCAGCTCATACATCAAGGAATTTATTCACCACCAGAACTGATTGGAGAGTTGGTGGTTTCACATCAGTATCTTTCACTCTTACTAAGTGACATATGTATCCCTTAGAGTATCCTTTTCTTTGCTTTAAGATGGGGTATAAATTTTCCTCTTGGTGCCCCCACATTTGCTTGGCCATTCAAAACATTCTTTTAGGGAAAATGACAATATAACTTCTTAGTTTGGCAATCTACTATGACACAATCCCTGTATAACATCAAAATCCACTATTTCCTGCTCAATACGATCACCCAGTGTCCCATGACCACAAACAATTACTATGCACTTATGATATACTCTTTTAACTACAATAGGTTCACCAACTTATGTATAGACTTCCTGTGACATAACTAGTCATTTTGGTGTTCTTTTGGATTTTCAGCAATTTAATGAAATAACATATGCTAGTGTCGAATATGGGTCAATCAATACGTGTACGGTACCTATAGCTTCATTAGGATAAGACTCATTTTGTGGCCCGACATATCACACCAATAACAATATTTGGCCCCAACCGACATTTCACCTAGATGATAACTTCCGTAGCACTAACACGGCTGACGAGGAGACTTCGGTTGGTTCCTACTTTCTACATTCCTGTGCTTGATACCTCATTGCCTATGAATCCTAAATCTCGCTTCTTTGCCAAACCGATTGTCTCTAAACCCTTGGGATCGAGGTAGAACATTTACTATAGATTAAGGAAATAATGGTCTAGGCGGTCTGTTAAACACCCAAGACCTAAATTCTCCTTGGGACGCCATGAACTTTCCCATAGGTCTAGCCCTCTTTGACGACCCTTCTTCAAATATTTGTGTCCTTTTCTGTTGCCTCGGATCCTCCATTATCTGTGCAAAAGCCTATATTCTGGCTATATCCATATCTCTTTTCAAGACCACAATAGTACAATTCATCTGTCCATATACTGATGCACTCTATCGATCATAATAGCTACCACATTTGGAGCATACCTAGCCAAAGAATTAAACCGAAGACTGTACTTTTTGACACTCATAGTCCTTTGGAAAAAATTTAACAATTGGTCCGCATGAGCTTGTCGGACCTCACATGTGAGACACTGGTCAAGGAATGTCGTTTTAAATTCCTCCCAACTAGTTGGAAGTACCTCAATACACCAGTCACATGCATAACATCCAGATCCCATTTGATTTGGTCTATAAAGTCCTGTGGGTCTTCATTCAGATCCGACCCGGTGAACGTGGGAGGGTTTACTTTAAGAAAATCCTATGTTCTCCGACTAGCTTCCCTAGCCGCACTATCATTACTCATCATTGGGCCAACTCGCCCGTGACATTGTACAACAACTATCTTAGTCAACATATACACTATATTTCTTAAATCATGTCCAGTGGCACTTATAGGTGGTTCTGCGTGTACTTCTCTACCTTTTGGCTAAGAGAAACTCGTATTGTAAATGTCATGTCAGCTCTACCTTGACTAGCTTAGTCAGGTGGTGATTTACTCATTTCTACTTTGGCAGGCAAATCAACCTGCTCACCTTTTCCCTTATCTTGTCTGATATTCAGCATTTTACTATACAAAAGAAAACCAATATTAATACGTACATATGTGTCCACCTACAACTTTGGCTCTATTGCACAATCTAGAAGTGACGAAAAGAAACAACTCCTAAATGTCCTGTAGCCTCCTGCTTATCAATGTGGCACGCAACACATCCATAAGCAAGACTCTACTCAAACACGGCTTTGTAGACACCCTTAGGACGACCTGCTCTGATACCACTTTTGTCACGCCCCAAATCCCATTGAGGCAGACTGGCACCCTAAGCCGTTGAGGCTCGAGAGAACCAATCTTTGCTCATGTACATTCATATGCATGTCTCATATTATATCATGCCACTATGCGTAAGTCATGGAAAAACTTGTACAATAAATGAAACTTGGCCGTTAGGGCCATCATGTCAATATGAACATTTACCTCTTACAATCATTCTCCCACATAAGTCTACAAAGCCTCTACAGATACATAACCATAACCAACCTAGAGTCGGGATAACACCCCGCTCTATATACATATGCAATACCAAAGAAAATATCTATAATGACTCGGAAAGCCCCGAATTCAACTGGAGCTCCCCAACAATCCGCAAATGATCTGCAACTTACTGTGGAGGTCTACTAGTGCCTGTGCCTGCAGCAACAATGTAAGTCCCCCAAGAGGGGTCAGTACGAAGAATGTACTGAGTATGTAAGGCCATATGAAACTGTAAGAGATATAAACACTTCAATAAACTCAAATACAAATAAATAACCAATATGGATAAGTCACCATTCTGTATGTTGGGAACCATGTATATTGCTTTCATTACTTTCTTTGCTTCTTTACTTTTGTGCTTATTCATCTTTGCCTGTGACCTGTGATACCTGGGCCCCAACTGAACAGTGGGTTTTAACATAACATAACGTTATGTTGGGATCGGCTCAAGCTAGGCTTATGACCCTAGAGCTGCCACCCTATGAATCAATATATATCGGTATCGGCTTGAGCTAGGTTATTACCTATAGAGCTACCACCCATACCAACACATCAGGTTCGGCTCGAGCTAGGTTATTACCTCTAGAGCTGCCCCCTGTCAGGATCGGTCTGAGCTAGGCTTATGCCTCTAGTACTGTACCCTGATCCAACAATCTCAGGATCGGCTTGAGCTAGGCATTTTCCCTCAAAGCTACCACCCATACTTGATCATTGACCACATATTTGCATTACTTTATTCATTACTTTGAGATTGATACAATGATAGTCATAACTGTATATGAAGCTTTGGATCATTAACCAATGAGTGAGAGATATGTAAATAAACATTGTGAGAAACATAATATTATTAGAACCATGATACCATTGGAACTATTGGACAATAGTCCTTGAACAAGAGACATGAGTATAATCACTATTGGAACATTGGAACATAACCTTATTGAGCTTTTGGAACATTAACCATGAATATGAGACATGTGGTTCACAATTGATCAATGAATAGGAACTATGTTATAATGACCATTGATAATCGGATATTGGATACCTTAGCACATTTCGGAATAGGACAAGCGTAATGTCAATGTGAATACTATTTGCCGCAGAAAGATACGGACAGAGTAACCTTACATACCTTGTATTCTCAATACGAATATACAATCTTATATGCGTATACAATAGTCCCTCTCCTTCTTTATGTTTCACTCTACAACACAAATACATAACGGAATTGACATTAACCACCAACTACCTTACAAATGCATAAAACGTCAATGAGTTACATTTTTGCCTTTAAAATGTCATTTACCCCTTGACAATACCATTGATGAAATTATCATACCAATAATCTCACAATATTCCATACATTTACCAATACATGATAATCAATAACATTTCACCACAACACTTCTCCTTTATACTTTCTCATCCACACCATATCACAATCCATCAATTCACCTTAATACACTTCATAGCACATATCGTCTAAAATCCCATAATTTACACTTATAGAAAAATAACAAGTTTAATAACAAAATCACACCATACATGTTCATATTTTATCCATACCATGCTCTTTCATCAAAGTCATAAGTCATATTTCAAGCTTAAATCCCATGGATGACAAATCTTTTACCAAAAAACACAAGACACCATGTTCAACACTTCCAAGCATAACCAACATGATTTACATACTCTCCCATGCATATAATATATTAATCCACAACAATAATCACTTACCCAAGCTTGAAAAATGATGATCTTGCTCCAAAAGTTGGGTTTGAGTTCTTAGGATTTTGAGAGAAAAATGGTTGAGAAATGTCTAGAAAGCATGAGAATGTCCAATGAATAAAATAAGATTTTTTGGTCCCTTTTATAAGACTTTAAGTCCATCCTTATCCATTAAATGTGGTGTTCTAGAAGGTGAAGGCAAGAATGGGTCTTTTGACCCATTTTGGCCCATGTCTTCTTCTCATTTTTTGGGCCTTTTGTTGGGCCCAATTCACTTAACCCAATAAAATCAATAATTCCTAACGTTTAAATCATCTCATACATTTTACAACAATATTTCCACTCACGCGATTCATATTCGTAGCCTCAATCCCAAAAACAAGCGATTCTAGCCACGTATGACCCATTTTGACCATAAGGGCAAAACTGTCATTTTGATGCCAAATTCGTTCTCGAGTAATTTTATAATACCAATATAATATTTCATTCATTTCATGTATATACCAAATACATACTTATGGCTCTCGACACCTAAGCAAACATTATTCAATGTCGTCAAGTAGGGTTGGGAAGGTACGGGGTGTTACAAAAACCATCCGATTGGTGATCTACATTTCCTTCCATACAAAGCTTCATAAGGTGCCATTTTAATACTTGAATAATAGCTATTTTTGTACGTAAATTCAATAAGAGGCAAATGGTCATACCAATTGCCTTGGAAATCTAACGTGCAAGCTCGTAGCATATCTTCAAGCATTTGGATAGTACGTTCTGCTTGTCCATATGCCTGAGGATGGAAAGCCGTACTCAGATTCACCTGTGTACCCAAACTTTGCTGAAAAGATCTCCAAAAATGCACAGTAAACTGAGCTCCCCTGTCTGATATAATGGAGATCGGAATCCCATGTAACCACATTATTTCTTTAACATACAACCTTGCATAATCTTCTGCTGTATAGGTGGTCTTGACTGGTAAGAAATGCGCTGACTTGGTAAGCCTGTCAACTATAACCCATATAGAATCAAATTTCCGCAGTGTTCGAGGCAAACCTGTGATGAAATCCATATTAATCATATCCCATTTCCATACTGGAAGATTGATACATTGCATGTAATCTCCTGGTTTCTGGTGCTCTACCTTTACTTGTTGACAATTCGGGCATTGAGCGACAAATTTTGCAATGTTCTTCTTCATATTTCCCTACCAATACACTTCTTTCAAATCATGGTGCATTTTGGTAGCTCCCGGATGAATAGAATATCGTGAATGATGCGCCTCTATCATAATTCGTCTCCTTAGCTCATCTACATCCGTTACACATAATATACCATGGCATTGAAGCACCCCTTCTTGTGTAAGATCAAATACCTTAGTCAGACCCTATTGTACATTTTCCTTTAGCTGCAATAACATAGGATCCGCAAATTGCTTCTCTTTCACCTCAACTATCAATAAAGATTCAGCTGCATTTTGTACAATAACCCCTTCATCTGAGGATTCGAGAAGACGAACCCCCAAGATGGCTAATTGATGTAGATCTTTGACTAAATCTTGCTTTTCTGTCAAGTGACCACTAGTGCCTCCTATTGCCTTGCGGCTCAATGCATCAGCTACAACATTTGCTTTTCCTGGATGATATACAATATCAATATCATAATCTTTCAATAGCTCAAGCCACCTTCGTTGCCTCAAACTGAGTTCCTTCTGCTTAAAGATATACTGTAAACTTTTGTGATCAGTATAGATGTCAACATAAACTCTGTATAAATAATGACGCCATATCTTTAAAGCAAATACCACCGCTGCTAATTCAAGATCATACGTTGGATAGTTTCTCTCGTGTGGCCGCAACTGTCGTGAGGCATATGCTATTACATTATTGTGCTGCATCAATACACACCCTAGGCCTATTCCAGAAGCATCACAATATACTGCGTAACCTTTGGTGCCTTTCAAAAGTACTAACACCGGTATAGAAGTCAATTTATCTTTCAGCTCTTGAAAACTTTTCTCACATGCATCATTCCACTGAAATTTAACTGCCTTGTGGGTAAGCTTTGTTAAAGGTGCAACAATGGAAGAAAACCCCTCAACAAATCTTCGATAATAACCTGCTAACCCCAGGAAGCTACGAATTTTCGTGGGCGGCGTAGGCTTTGGCCAATTTTTCACCGTCTCAAACTTTTGTGTATCAACTCGAATTCCTTCATCTGACACAATGTGACCCAAGAATGATACGGATTTCAACCAAAATTCACATTTAGAGAACTTCACATACAAATTACGCTCACGGAGAATTTGTAACACCTGTCGTAAGTGCTTAGCATGGTCCTCTTGTGACTTTGAATAAACCAGGATGTCATCAATAAATACCATCACGAACACGTCTAGAAATGGCTTAAACACCCTATTCATCAAATCCATGAACACATCTGGTGCATTTGTTAGTCCAAATGACATAACTAAAAAATCATAATGGCCATACCGTGTTCGAACGACTGTTTTGGGTACATCTTTTTCTCTAACTATGACTTGATGGTAGCCCGATCTCAAGTCATTCTTTGGAAAACATGTAGCACCCTGTAACTAATCAAACAAATCATCAATTCGAGGGAGGGGATATTTGTTCCTGGTCGTTACCTTATTCAATTGACGATAGTCAATGCACATTCTCAATGTGCCATCTTTCTTTTGTACAAATAATACCGATGCACCCCACGGGGACATATTAGGCCTGATGAAGCCCTTATCAAGCAAATCTTTCAATTTCTCCTTCAATTCACGCAATTCTGCTAGAGCCATTCTATATGGGGGAATAGAGATAGGCTGAGTGCCTGGAATCACATCAATACCAAATTCTATTTTCCGTTCTAGGGGCGAACCCGTAAGATCTTCTGGAAATACATCAAGATATTCATTGACCACTGGAATCGACTGAGGAGTTAGTGGTTCCACCTCAGTATCTTTCACTCGTACTAAGTGACATATGTAACCCTTAGCAATCATTTTACTGTATTTTAGATAGGAAATAAATTTTCCTCTTGGTGCCCGTACATCACCCTTCCATTCAAGAACATTCGTTTGTGGAAAATGAAAATGTACCTTCTTAGCTAGGCAATCTATCGTGGCATAACGAGAAGCCAACCAATCCATGCCTATTATGACATCAAAATCCACCATGTCCAGTTCAATAAGATCGGCCAGTGTATCCTAACCACACACAGTTACCACACAATTATGATATACTCTTTTTACAACAATATAGTCACCAACTAGTGTAGATACTTCAATTGACTTAGTTAATAGTTCCGGTGTTCTTTCAAATTTTGCAGCAATCAATGGAGTAACATATGACAATGTAGAACCTGGATCAATCAATGCATATACATTATATGAAAATATTGATAATATACCTGTGACGACATTAGGAGAAGCCTCCAAATTCTGCCGGTCCACTAGAGCATAAGTACGATTCTGAGTTCCACTGGAACTGGCTGCTCCTCTGGCACCTTTACCACGACCCACAGGCTGTACACCTCTGCCTAGGGGAGGAACTGATGATGATGATGCAACGGTTGATCCCGCAGGTCGCGCCACATTACCCAAGCCTCTTCGTGGGTAGTCTCTCATCATATGCCCCGTCATACCGCACCAAAAGCAAACATTTGTCCCAAGATGGCATTCACATAAATGAAATGGTCCACAGTGCTGACATGGCTGACGAGAAAATCCAGCGATCTGTGAACCTCGAATCCTACTACTCTGCCCAATATTACTACCTCTAAACCCTCGGAATTGAGCTTGAGTGCCTACTGTGGAATAAGAGAATGACGGTCTAGGCGGTCTAGGAAACATCCAAGGTCTAGATTCTCCTTGGGACACCATAGACTGTCCCATAGGTCTAGCTCTTTTGGACTATCCTCGTTTAGATTCATGTACCCTTCTCCTTTGCCTTTGGTCCTCCATCTTTTGTGCGAAGGCCTGAATTCTAGATATATATATATCTCAATTTAAAGCGGCAATAGTGCAGTCTCTTACCAAATATGGCTCCAATCTTACCACATATTGATGTACTCTGTCTGTCATTGTGGCCACTACATTCAGAGCATATTGAGCCAAGGAATTAAATTGCAGACTGTATTCTCTGACACTCAGATTCCCTTAACGGAGATTTAAGAATTGATCCGCACGAGCCTCTCAGATCTCATAAGGAAGGTAGTGATCAAGGAATGCCACTTTGAATTCTTCCCAATTAGGTGGATTTGCAACGATACCACGAGATTTCTTCCAATCTTCATACCACAATATTGCTTCTCCTTTCAATGTATATGCAGCAAGTTCAACTGTTTCTACCCCAGTCACATGCATAACATCTAAAGCCCTTTGAATTTGATCTATAAAGTCTTGCGAATCTTCATTCAGATCTGACCCAGTGAATGTGGGAGGGTCTAATTTCAGAAAATCCTGTGTCCACCGACTAGCTTCCCTAGCCGTACCATCATCACTTGTTGTTGGACCAGTTCGTCCTTGACTTTGTGCAGTGACTATCTGAGTCAACATTTGCACTGCATTTCTGAGATCTTGCTCAGTAGCATTAACAGGTGCTTCTGCAGGTTCTTCTCTCCTTCTCGGCTCTTCTGTAGCTGGAAAAGTAGAAGAAGCTCGCGATGCAAACTCAGCGCCAGCCCCACCTTGACTATCTTGGTCAGGTGGTGATCTACTGGTTCCTTCTCTGGTAAGTATATCTACTTTCTTACCTTTACCTCTACCTCGTCTTGAAATCGGCATTTTACTATACAAAAGAAAACCAAGTCCAATGGTTAGATATGATTCCACTACAATATTGGCTCTAATGTACGATCTAAGAATTGAAGAACAGAAACAACTCCTAAATGTCCCGTAGCCTCCTACTTATAAATGTGGTGCAAAACACATCGATAAGTAAGACTCTACTCAGACACGGCTTTGTAGACACCCTTAGAACAACCTGCTCTGATACCACTTTTGTCACGACCCGAATTCCAACGGGGCGGACTGGCACTTGAAGCCGATAAGGCCCGAGAGAACCAATCTTTGCTCATGTCCATTCATATGCATTCCATAAGAAACATCACCATCACGTAAGGACATAAAATGCTAATAGCGAAAATTATGGAACATGTGATACATACATACGTGAAACTTGGCCGTCAGGGCCATTAAGTCAAAATGGACATACATCTCTTACATTCATATACCGACATATGTCTACAAAAGCCTCTAACAGATGCACATACATAACCATCCTAAAGTCAGGACAAGTCCCCGCTTTATACAATATTTACAATACCAAAACCAATGTACAACTGTGACTTAGAAATACCCCGAACCAGCTAGAGCTCACCAAAGATCAGTAGATGACCCGTAGCTTACTGTGGAGGTCTACTAGTACTTGTGCCTACAGCAAGTAAGGTAAGTCCCACAAGGCACGTCAGTACAAAGAATGTACTGAGTATGTAAGGCCATAAGAAACAGTATGATACATAAATACTTCAATGGAATCAAATATAAGTGAATATCCTATAGATAAGTCACCATTCTGTATGTATGGAAATATGTACATTACGTGGATTACTTTATTTACTTTTGGCGCTCATTCATTCGTTCATCACCCACTTCTTCATTCACTACTCATCCTTCCATTCTTACAATGCCTGGGCCCCAAGCTGATCAGTGGGTAATCAATAATTTTCAGGATCGACCCATGCTAGGCTCTTATTTTTCCCCTAGGATACCACCCGTGGTAGTGGGATTGATCCATGCTAGGTGTTCTTTTCACCCCTGGGATACCACCCGATATATTTGAATTGACCCATGCTAGGTATTTTAACCCCTGGGATACCACCAAAGAATAGAGACTTCATTACCTCACTTCTTAGTCTTTGAAATACTTCACTCGATGATCAAGTCATTATTGGAACTTTTGAATATAACATTATTGGAACTTTGGAACCATGTACACAATTAGGTGACACATGAATAACAATAGATCAAGAATAAGGTATATATGATTAACAATAGATGATAACCAGAAATGAGATACCTTAGAACATTTCGGAAATGAGTAAGTACAATAACAAGGTGAATACTACATGTTGTAGAAGGATACGGAAAAAGTAACCTTACATACCTTATCTTCTCAATATGAACACACAATCCTATACGTGAATACAATAGTCCAGCTCCTTCTTTACGTCTTACTCTACAACACAAATACACAATGGAGTTCCCGTTAACAACTACTTGCCTTACACGTTTACAAGATGACAACGAGATATATGACTGCCATATAACGTCATTTCACCCCTTAAATTACAATCCATAATTAATATAATCCAACATGCTTCCATACGACCCCTTAAATTCATTAAAAAGGTATCATAAGTTGATAATTACATCCAAAAAGGGTATAGGGGCCTTCGGGGATCAAAGAGTGACAAAGCCATACAAAATGACTTTCTGGGGTGACCTGCGAAGTCACCTGTAGGTGGCTGACATGCATCTGCAGGTGACCTTTGGCAGTGTCCAGGGGCACATGCGTTGGCATCTGCGCCCGCAGGTGCCTTCATCTGCGGGGGTGGATGCCCAAATCGACCAAAAAGGGTCTCTTTTGGGTGTCATTTTGTGTAATAAATGGTCCAAGGCCATAAGTAAGCTTTTATTTACTTATTTTTGGTCACTTGGATGCCAAATAACCATCATGGTTTCACAACACACATGAACATCACCAAAACCACATTTTCCTTCAATACACCACCAAATCCATGCACAATTTTGCAATAACAATTCCAAACATTATACACAAGGATAAAACAATTTAAGGATAAAATAACATCTCACATTTCAATATTTAATACATCAAGTTCACTTCCTTCAAGACCACAAGTCCATTTTCAAGTTTATAAGGCAAACCCCTTTTTCTGATTGCATAAATAGACAGTTTGTCACATAGTAAACTGTCCAACACTTTACCAACATAACCAAAATGATGTATACACCATTTTAAACATAACCATGAAAATAAATACTTACCAAAGCTTGGAAGATGATGATCTTGGCCAAAGAGAATAGTAACTTAGGGTTTGTGTGTAGAGAGCAATATTTTTGAAAAGTCTAGAATGGCATGTGTATTGTGTTTAATAAAATCTGATTTTTCCTTTATTTATCTAGCACTTAATTGTCTTCCTTATCCTTATTAAATTCATGTGTGCTTGGTCAACACAAGAATGGGTCACTTGCCCCATTTGGGCCATGTCTTTTACTTCATTTTGGGCCTTCATTTAGACCAATAGCACAAGATTTATTTAAGCCCAACAAATTAATGCATAATTAACCAATTCTCTCATGTTTAAATGATTCCATAAATGTTAAGGTAGTCTCATGGGTTCGTAAAAGTACCGGGTGTTACAAGAATAGTACATATGCTCTAATAGGTCGACAAAATTTTGAGGCTTCTCATGATGTGGTTACAGGTACATTTTCCATATTTTCACATAGTGTATATGCATTAATTGAACTGGGCTATACACTATCATATGTCACTCTATTGATTTCTGGAAAGTTCAAAAGAACACCGGAATCACTGATTAAGCCATTTGAAGTATCTACATCGGTTGGTGAATCTATTATAGCTAGAAGAGTTTATCATAATTGCATAGTAACTATTTGTGATTATGAAATATTGGCTGATCTTGTTGAGCTAGAAATGGTAGATTTTGATGTTATAATAGGTATGGATTGGTTGGATTCTTGTTATGCACAGTGGATTACCGAGCTAAGAGGGTACATTTCTATTTTCCAAAAGATGTAGTCCTTAAATGGAGGGGTAATATTAGGTCACCAATGGATAAGTTTATTTATTATGTTAAGAAAAATAAGATGATGTCCAAAGGGTACATATGTCATCTAGTGAGGATGAAAGATATAGATGCGGAGCCACCGACTTTTTAATTCATTCCAATGGTAAATGAAATTTTTGATGTGTTTTCTGAAGAACTTCCTGGTTTACCTCCATAACGGGAAGTAGAGTTTGGTATTGATGTGATCCCAGGTACTCAACCTAATTCTATTCCTCCATATAGAATGGCCCCTGCAGAATTACGTGAATTGAAGGAGCAATTAAAAGACTTGTTAAAAAAGGGATTCATAAGGCCTAGTATGTCTCCTTGGGGCGCACCCGTGTTATTTGTATGTCAGAAAGATGGCATGTTGAGAATGTGTATTGACTATTGAAAACTAAATAAGGTGAAAATTAAGAACAAATATCCCCTCCCTAGAATTGATGATTTGTTTGATCAGTTACAAGGTGCTAAGTATTTCTCAAAGATCGACTTGAGGTCAGGTTATCACCAAGTGAGAGTGAAGGAGAAAGATATACCCAAAATAGCTTTTCGAACACGGTATGGTCATTTTGAGTTTTTAGTTATGTCATTCGGTCTAACTAATGAACTAGCAGCTTTCATGGATATGATGAATAGAGTGTTCAAGCCATCCTTAGATGTGTTTGTGATAGTATTTATAGATGATATTCTGGTGTATTCAAGAGCAAAAGAGGATGATGCTAATCATTTATGACAGGTGTTACAGATTCTTCGTGATGTAAGTTATATACAAAGTTCTCTAAATGTGAGTTTTGGTTAAAATTAGTGGCATTGTTAGGGCATATTGTATCTGATGAAGGAATAAGGGTTGATTCTCAAAAGATAGAAGCCATGAAGAATTGGCCTAGACCTACAATGCCTAGGGAGGTACATAGCTTCCTAGGCTTGGAAGGTTATTATAGAAGGTTCGTTGAGGGGTTTTCTTCCATTTCTACACCAATAACTAAGCTAACACACAAAGTAGCCAAGTTTCAGTGGAATGATACCTGTGAAAGAAGCTTACAAGAGTTGAAAAATAAGTTAACTTCCATACCTATATTGGTACCTCCAAAAGGTACAGAGGGGTATGTAGTGTATTGTGATGCTTCGGGAGTGGGTATAAGATGTGTATTGATCCAACATGGTAAGGTAATAGCCTACGCCTCAAGAAAATTTTGTCTACATGAGAAGAATTACCCAACACATGATCTTAAGCTAGCAGCGGTTATATTTGCTTTAAAGATATGACGCCATTAATTGTATAGGGTTCATGTTGATATATATACCATCCATAAGAGTTTATAATATATCTTTAAGCAAAAGGACTTAAATCTAAGGCAGCAAAGATGTCTTGAGCTATTAAAGGACTATTATGTTGATATCTTATATCATCCAGGGAAAGAAAATGTAGTAGCTGATGCGTTAAGTCGTAAGGCAATGATGAGTACTTATATATACTCCACGAAAAGACAAGGGATAACTGAAGATCTACACCAACAAGCTAGCTTAGGGGTTCGCCTTCTCGAATTTCTGAATGAAGGAGTTATTATGCAAAATGCAGCAGAATCCTCATTAATAACTGAAGTGAAAGAAAAGCAGTATGCAGATCCTATTCTATTACAACTTAAGGAGAATGTGCAACAAGGTATGACAAAGGCATTTGATCTTACGCAAAAGGGATACTCTAATGTCAAAACAGATTATGCGTACCTAATATTGATAAACTAAGGAAGAGGATTATGGTGGAAGCACACCATTCAAGATATTCTGTCCATCCAGGGTCAACCACAATGTATCATGACTTGAAAAAAAGTTTATTAGTGGGGAGACATGAAGAAGAACATTGTAGAATTTGTAGCCCAATGTACAAATTATCAACAAGTTAAAGTAGAGCATCAAAAGCCAAGAGGTTATATGCAATTTATGCAGCTTTCAATTTGGAAGTGGGACATGATCAACATGGATTTCGTCACTGGTTTGCCTCGCTCCTCTCAGAAATTTGATTCCATATGGGTAATAGTTTATTGACTCACCAAATCAGCACACTTCCTGCCGATTAAGACCACTTACACAGCTGAAGAGTACGTAAGGTTGTATATTAAAGAGATAGTTTGGATACATGGAGTCCTAATCTCTATTATATCCAATAGGGGAGCTCAATTTACCGCAAACTTTTGGAAGTCATTTTAGAAGATTTTAGGAATGTAAGTGAGTTTAAGTACATCTTTTCACCCTCAAACATATGGTCAGGCCGAACGTTTAATGCAAACACTTGAGGATATGCTGCGACCTTGTGTATTGCACTTCAAAGGTAGTTGGGATGATCATTTTTCACTTATTGAGTTTGCATATAATAATAGCTATCACTCAAGTATCAAAATAGTACTTTATGAAGCTTTATATGGGAGAAAGTGTAGATCACCAATTGGGTGGTTTGAAGAGGGTGAAACTGCCTTATTTGGGCCAGATCTTGTTCATCAAGCTATGAAAAAAGTTAAGGTGATATAACAACGGCTAGAAACAGCTCAAAGTTGACATAAATCATATGCAAATGTTAGAAGAAGAGGGCTAGAGTTTGCTATAGGAGATTGGGTATTCTTGAAGGTGTCATCAATGAAAAGGGTAATGAAGTTTGGTAAAAAAGGAAAACTAAGTCCACGCTATATAGGGCCATATGTGATTATTTAAAATTTGGCCAAGTTGCATATGAGTTAGAGCTACCCCAAGAACTTTCAATAGTACATCCAGTATTCCACGTCTCAATGCTTCAAAAGTTCATAGGAGATCCATCTCATATTACTCCTACTAAAGATGTACAAGTTATGGAAGATCTCACTTATGAAGAAGTACCTATTGCTATTATAGATCGCCAAGTTAAGAAGTTAAGAAATAAAGAAATAGTTTTTGTAAAAGTACTTTGGAGGATCCAACAAGTAGAAGAGATCACATGGGAACCTAAGGAAGCGATTAAATCCAAGTACCCTTATTTATTCAAATTCGAAGTGAAAGTACAAGATACTGGATTGGAGTATTAACAAGTAATCATAAATGTGTAAGTGTTATGTGGTAACATGAAGATTAAACTTGGACTTGAACTTGTTTAGGCAGGCTAATTATGCTAGCATTCGAGGACGAATGTTCCTAAGGGGGGAAGATGTAACACCCCGTATTTTGCGTGTACTTGTTCTATTGAAATGAGACTTGAGGTAACCTTGTTGAACAGGTAAGGAACCAAGTTTATTAAGTGATTAGTGGTGGTTTAAAGAGGATTTAAAGGATATTATAATGGCCCAAACATTTCAGCATGTATACTCCAAGTTAACCCCAACGAAAGTATTTAAACGCGAGATAGTAAGGTGGTATTCTACCTAAAGGATTAAAATGTCCAAGTGTATAAAAGTATTAAGTTAACATAAGGGGTTAAAACTTAGAATATGGAATAAAATAAGTGAGCTGCTTGCTTGACTTAAATTAAGCTAGTAGGTGACAAGTAGGTGCATCACCTACTTTGACTTATTGACCAATCTAAGAAACAAGTAGGTGCATCACCTACTAAGAATACTTTGACTATATTATTTGGCCAAGTACACCACCACCTACTTGAATTAATTTTGGCCCAAAATAATTGGAAGAAAATGTGGAGCATGGGCAGCCAAGGCCCAATAATTTTAAGTCCACAAAGGCCCAAGTCCAATGGCCAATTAGGTGCACCTAATTGACAATATATGTCCCAAAATTAGCCAAGAAATTCGGCCAAAGTAGGTCCCCTTTAAAAGGGTTAAGAACAGATCATTTGGTCCATTTTAACATAGGCAAAAATGAGATTTCTAGAGGTTTCCTCTCTTATCCTCTCTTAGCTTCATATAGAAGCCATAAATACTTTTAGGTTTATTAAATACCATCCTTATATATAAGTTTAGTTAAAGTGGATTCTAAGATTTTGAAGAAGTGCAAGTTAGGGAAATAAAGATCTCCACCAAGTAAGGTAAAACTACTGCCATATTGATTTTATTTTTCTTAAGCTTGAATTAGTAGGAATATGTTCTGGTGGTCAATTGATGTTGGGACAGCCATGGAAGGGAGTACCCTTTAACTTCAATTGTGATATCATTTAAGCACTTTAAATGTTACATTAATTGGTATTTATGAGACAGTAATATAAAGCTATGAGTTCATAATTCCTCTGCCACATTGTGATGTTTAGGGACTGTTTTATGCATATTGTAATAAGGGGTGTAACTGGATATGTGGAAAATTTATGGAAATGTTAAAAGTCATAAACATTGTCGGGTGTGGTGATACACCCCCAACTGAATATTGTGTAAGCTTACTACCCACTCTGCTTTGTATATTTTTTTGAGGGTGCAATCAAGCTAAAGTTGTTTCGGGAGAGCTTATAAGTATTTGTATGGTATGTGAATGTAATTAGATAAGTAAGGGTTGAAACAACACCCTTGAATAAATTAATTATGGGATTACCGCCCGGCTACTGTTTAGGTGAGGTTAAGTAGCCTAAATGTGTTGATTAGCTATTAATACTAGTTTTACTACTTACTTTAGTGTAGACAAGTAATCCGAAGGGCAGAAGGTTAATTTGGGGTAATATTAGAGTCTTACAACAAGGTGTGTAAGGCTATTCGATTCTATGTTCTTTTGGCATGAAATCTAATACATGTGTTATAAGTGAGCTTTCTAAGTGATCTTCCTAGTAAAAGATAGATAGTGGCAGCGTACCATCTTCAATTTAGACACTGGTCTTGTTCCCACTCTTTAGTATGTTAGGATACTTTAATGTGTGTTTATTATTAGATCTACTTGTTTATTCTTCCAAGAACTAGTATGGAAATGATACTTTTTACAGCAATCTTACTAAACTCTCCGTTTAGTCAAGTGAAGTTCGTTGTGTTATTTAAGCTCCTAAATAATACATTGATGTTACATTTGATCCCTATGTCATTGTTACTGCCTTAAATAAGTATTTACATGTCTCTTGCTACTGGTCCATAGTCCAAAACTTAATAATGTTATGACTACCAAAAGAATAATCTCAAAGATTAAAGAAATGATGTAAAATGAATCTGTATATTCTTGGGTGGTATCCTAGGGGTGGAAGGAATACCTAGCATGGGTCTATCCTAATATTACGGATGGTATCCCAGAGGTGAAAAGAAAGCCTAGCATGGGTCTATCCCGATTTGTGTATTTATGAGGACCGTATCCCAAGAGTTAAAATTCCTAGCATGGGTGATCCTCTTGTACCACTGATCAGTTGGTCATTTGTATCATATTCCTTACAAGTTTATTAAGCAAAGAAGAATAAAGTAAAGTAAAGCATGTAAAGTACATGATTCCATAAATACAGGCAAATGTGGTCTTTTATCCTTATTCTTATAGTTATATATTGATATATAATTTCATTGAACTCTTGTCTTACTTATGGTCACTTTATGCCTTACATACTCAGTACATTCTTTCATGCCGACGTCCCTCATGGGGGACACTATGGTTCATGTTACAGGTACAGGTACTCCAGCTAGTTGACCTCCTCAGTAGGAGCACAGGACACTCAGGTGTGGTTGGTAAGCTATAAGCTAATTCGGAGCTTTACCGAGTCTTTGGTATATATTTTGGTATTATATAGTAGTTAAGGGGATGGCGGGGCTTGTCCAGATATAGACCAAGTTTGTCGATCTTATAAAGGATTTGTAGACTAGTGTATAAAGTGCAGTTATGTTTGGTTCCTTAACAGTTGTTGCCTCAACGGCCAAGTCAGGTATATATGTTTTGGGCCTATCTTTATGTTAGTCTTTTATCATCACTACAACTTATTTATATATATTTATCAAAGACTCATTACTATCATAGTTAATTGTATGGACAGTAAGATTATAAGTTGGTTCTCTCGAGTCTTTAGGGCGTCGGGTGCCTGTCCATCTCAATTGGAGTTGAGATGTGGCACTTGTAGCTAGTTCACTGATCTTGATGTGCTATCGCCAAAGTGGGCTTGAGCATGATCAACACTTTGGCATAGTCTCTTGATCGACAAACTTGGTTTTGCCTTGCCAAACATAACTTGAGCTTGCCAAACATGGCAGTAGGATGCCCTCTCCTTTGCTCCATTGTGTTCCAAGCAATCATCCATAGGAAGGAGCCTTTATATTTTCCCAATAAGATCTTTCTGAGCTACGCTTTGTATCATCCTGGTTTACATAGCTCGGGGTATAGGGTTAGCATAAATTGGGCTAACCGTTCTCATATCATCAACTTTTTAGATCACAAATTTTAACTTGTACATGTATTGAGAGCACAACTTGGTGCATGCAGAACAATGGTTGTGCGTCTACCAAAGATAAACACTCAATGTTCTAGAAATTGTCCTGCCTTTTGTGCCTCCAGGCTGCCTTTTGATACGGGATGATCCTAAATGATATGATTCTAGTTGGACGACTAGAATCAAATCAACGCAGAAACTAAATAAAATGATTTCAATCAAGCAAACCCAATTGAAATCAAATAAAAATGAATTAAAGTATAGGTAAGAAATAAGGATATAAGAAAAAAAGAAAGAAAGGCTAATTGAATCAATTAACCAAGGGGGAAGAGAACTTGATTATCTAGAAACTGAGAAACAAATTTGAATCAATAAATGAGTGACTCGATATGAACAATCAAGCAAAAGAGTTCTAAATCAACAATGAGAATCCACCCATCACTAACCTAGATTTAGCTACACTAAACTAGACTGAAGAGATTCCATCCTTGATTAGTCTTCAAAGAGCAATATTCCTAAATTATCAAAATCTTTAATATCTAGGAAAGAAAATAGATAAGGCACCTATTTATAGTTATTGATTTTACGAAAATAGCCTATTATAAAAATAGCCCAAAAGTGACTATAATTAACCACATGGGTTCTTCTTGATTGCCCAAGGCTCTTGGGTGATCGCCTAGAGACTGGATTCTCATGGAAGTGGCTTGAGCTCTCCTTTCTATTGCAAAAAGCCTGCCATAGCTCACGAACATGTGCTGCCCATCATCGAACTTATAGCTAGTTTGTCGATATTGTTATGCTATAGCCAACATGGGCTTAACCATGATCAACACTTTGGCGTGGTCTCTTGATCGCCAAACTTGGTTTGGACTCGCCAAATATGGCTTAAGTTTGCCAAACTTGGCAGTTGGCTACCCTTTCCTTCGCTTTATTATTCTCGAAGATATCATCCATAAGAAGGAACCTTTACATAAGATCCTTTTGAGCTCCACTTGTATCATCATGGTTTGAGTAGCTCGGCGTATAAGGCTAGCATTAATTGGGCTAACCATTCTCATATCAACCCTCTAATATATATACAAATACATGTGTCTTAGATGTAACCTTCCTGATACATGCATATGCCTGAGATATATAAATCTAATGTGGCTGAATCATGTATTCAAATGCTTAATTATTAGTCAAAAGAATAAAATGTGCCATCAATTGCCAGTGTATCAACACTCCCATCTTAGAATTCTTGCTTATCCTCAAGCAATTAAAATAAGACTCAATCTAAACCCCTAGGCATCAGACAATTAGGAAATCTATAGTAGTTCCATCTAGCATTAACCACCAAGCATGCAAAATTAGGTACCTCTCCATATTTTCAAACCAATGTGCAAACATTCAAGGCTAAACAAGATAATGCATGATCAAAGACTGACATTATATTATTAGTAGACAACTCAGTACTAAACTAGTATCACATGAGATGCCAATCGATAATTTTGAAATATCACCCCTTGATCTCACAAAAAAATGGTCCCTCACACAAGATAATGATTAGAATGGGACTACAACACAAACTTACACTCATAAAGAACTTCAAATGCTGCCAAAATGATACCATAAGCTTGCCCTTATTTTATATACTTACTGTTGTTGGAGATCTAGGCTAGGATCACTATAGGACTTTTCTAGGCTTGTAATATAGGCTTTAGGATGGGTAAGGTACATATGGAATAGTAACTAAACCCTCTTTGAAGACTACACTTCTAAAATTTCATTCAACCCTACCTTTTCTTATCCCACTTTGTCCTTTCTACCTTTATTTTGGGTTACTGATTCTTTTTGTTGCCGATTTTTCATTTCTTTTTTAAATTTCTTTTTATACGCCACACCCACTTTTTCAAAAACTAGTTACAAACAATTTTACTCCTACCCTCGACTTGTTCTCCCAGTTCTTACCACCCCCAACTTAGGTATTTTTCCTAAGCTTTAAATCCTAGTAATCAAGGAGGGAAATGGTATCAAATATGTGTTCACTTGTAGAATGAAGGGTATCAGGTCTTTTGGTTAGTCAACAAAAAGTCTCATGGCTCAAATTTAGGTAAGTAGGGATAACACATGCATTAGGTAGGCCTATTTACATCCAAATAAGGTTTTACAATGAAGGGCTGTGATCTTTTCCTGACCTAGCTTTTCCTCTAATAGTTTTAACAAGACTAACCAGGAAAGTTCTTGATCAAACCAACAACACCAAAGTCAATGAGAATCTCACACATACATGGAATGTCAAAAATTGATCCACACAGGTTAACAAGGAAGGAAATAATACACTAAGAACAGTTGTGGAGAGTTATCATTTCACAACTTCATATACAACTAATTGCCACAATGTGACTACCAAAGTCTCCCTAACTGTCCTCTACCTATTTACAGACTCAACAAAAACATGAAACATACTTAAAACCAAAACTCAAAACAACCTAAGCTAGACATGCCGATTTAACATAAATGAAACACCCTCGGGAAAAGATGGACAACAAGAAAAACCCTTGGGTGACACATACAACAGCCCCCACCCCATCAAAAAGAACATGTATTATCCCTAATACATAAAAATACAAAACTATAGATGTGGGAACTTACCTATGGCACTCTAGGCGCTGTCTATTAGTGTGTGTGCTACAGATGCAACCCAATCTCATCAGTAATCAGAGTGGTGTCCTCCTTAATAGCAGTAAACTGTGTAGCAAGTTGTGGAGGAGGAATCAATACAACATCCTTTCCAGTAGTGATCGGAGTAGTGTCCTCCTAAGTAGTTCCTATTAGTAGAGTGATTAGAGTCAAAGACTCTGCTCCTCTGATCTGTCCAGCATCCTCATGTGCCACACTAAGTTATACTGGTCCTCTTTTAACTTTTAGGTTACTTTCATTAATTTTTTGTCTCTATTTTGTGCTCTTTTTGTAGACCCCATATCAATATCATCATTTTTACAATCTCTCTTACTAGCAGCTTTGGCAGTGCTACCCAACAAATCAAGAAATGGCTCTTCCTCTTCCATTTCCTCTGGTACCTGTGTAAGAATAAATTGGTATACCTGGGCGGGTCATGAGTGCAACTCAGCAATATCAACTTAAACCTGTGCCAACTCCTTAACAAACTTACTCATCAAGAATGACAATGGATTTTAATCTCTTATTCACCCGTGCCTCCATGCCATCAATCTGACAATGTAGGGTGGAGTAAGGAGAAAGTGCAGCAATAATGACCTGCTCTACAAATAGGCCCAACTACTATACAAATAATGCCATCTGATGTTTTGACCTCTCAGACCTCTTAACCTACTTTATGAAGTATTGGGGAATGAATGCATAGGCTAAGGCCCAGGCTATAATAGAAGTAGTGTCAACAGAATCAATGATCAGGGTGACAACAGTACTGGATATTGAAGGTGTGGAGGTAGTAGCTGGAGATGTTATAGGAGCTAAATTAGAACTGGTGGTTGCTCTTGATATCTCTGTAGTAATAGCAGGCTCATTAGCGGTCTGACTACCAGACCCTAACACCTGAGGCACTGTCTTGTAAGCCTGAAACTCATATTTTATCTCTTCTTTTGACTTCTTAATATCCCGAGTCTTAGAATCTATCATCAAGTCACCTATCCCTACTAGTATAGAACTTTGGCCTCTTCACATAAACAGATCACAAGGCCTGGAAATAGTAATAAAATGGTAGGCCTTTGTGCTTGAACCCGTATCTCATCCGCTATAATTATGCCAAAATCTAACTTGTAACTGGAAATAAGGCTGGCCATAAGAATTGCTCCTAGAATTGCTTCTAGATTGTTAACTAATGATCGCTAGCATGAATTAGTGATTCTAAAACATGAAATTGATGGTTGGGGACCTTGAATTCAATAAAAGTGGAATCTTTAGCTTTGAAACTCCATTAATGGAGATGGGTTGAGTATGATAGAACTAGTTAATGGTTAATTGACCCTTGGGGTAGTGTTTTAGACCATGAATAAGGATAGAATTAGTGGGTTGAATTCCCAAGGTAGTTATTGATGTGCTGGCTTATGACGGCATATTTAGAATCTTTAACTAAGGATAATTGTGAGTTTTCAAGCAACATGTGGTGTCTTTAATTTAGTTTATGTTCAATTTTAGATAATAAGTCCAGTCTCTTGAAAGATAGAAGAATCAGCTAAAAAAGAGGATCTGACGGTGTTACTGACAAATTTTCAAGAGTTTGGCGGACCGCCGCTCTATCTGTCAGTCCTTAACCAGAATGTGCTCTTCAATGAAGATTGGTGATGGATTCCTTGACGGGCCATCAAAGCCTCGATGAAATGTCATCACAACCGCCGTAGGCTAACTAGAATAGAGGATAAAAAAGGAATTTAGTGACGGCTCAAATGAAAAACCGTCGGGCCTGCGAGGAGCCGTTACTCGATCCATCAAGCCTTAAGCAGACTACACTATTTTGGATATTGTGATGACGGCCCCAGTGACGGACTATCACCCTTTTGACGGGCTATCGTACTTACCGTCCGTGTTGACGCGGCATATCATATTTTAAATTTTAAACTTTGTTTTATTTAGAGCCTATAAATACCTAGTTTAGGGTTTGGAAAGGGAGAGCCGACACTTGGGGTTATTGTGTATGCTTTTTCTCTGGAGAAATGATTTCTTTTATTCTTCTTGTTCTTAAACATCAAAGATTGGGATTGGTGATTTATTTATTGTAAGGATTTTTCTTTGCTTTTTGAAAATTATCTATTTAATCTTATTCTTCATTATGAGTGGATAAAAATCCCATATCTAGGGTTGTGGAATCCAAGGTGAAAAATCACTTTTGGGGTGTTGAAAGTGTGTTGTTTGGGTGATTATATTATGAATCCCTTCGCTATAATAAATTCTTGATGGTTCCAAACATTGGGAAAACGTCTTTTGTTAAATTGCTTGAGTAAAGTTTTTTTAACAGTAAAGATAAGGGATTCATAAAAAGAGTTTGGAATTGCTAACCTCCAAACTAACGATTAACTCTTTAACAAGATTAATCAATTGAGGCTGAACTTGAATCATATGCTTGGCATTTTAAGTTTGAGAGAATTAAGGTGTAATCTCATATAGTGTGGTTGAAAAACAGTTAGATGAATTATAGAATCGATTTCTTTATAATCACGTATCTCAACACAAATTTATATTTACTCATGACCCGATGGTGATTGGAAACCTTGGTGAACACAGTCCTAGTTTGTCTTTCTCTATTGAAGTAAGTGTTGTAAAACTATAGTTGGTTACTGAAACTAAAATTTGTTCACTACTATTAAACCAAAACCCCCCCGTTTCATGGAAATTGCTGGCTAATTTTCATTGAAGGTACATAATATTTGTTTAACATCTTATTCCCTATGTGATTCGACCCCAACCTTAGTTGGGTTTTATATTTGACAACAACTGCTTAGACACTTTTAAAAGGGAGTGGTAGTTTGGGCATATCAAATTTTGGCACCGTTGCTGGGGAATACATTTGTCAAATAAGTTTTATGTGTGTGATTTGACTGTTAGTCTGATTTCCTAATTTTACTTTTATTTGTTGTTTCTGTACTTACAGGCCAATAGTGGTGCATGCCTAGTGCCCGACATTCAGGTTAACCATTGTTGCCTTACGATCCTGAATTGAATATAACATTAAGGAGAAACATAGATGGTCAACAACATAATTTCGGGCGTGCCCCTCTACCCGGTTATGTACCACATACAGATGATGAAGATCTGGGTGATGTGAAATTGAACAATACTATTGATGGGAAACATGTAGATAATGCTTCCCCAATTAATCAAAACTAGTGACAAAAGGGTAGAGGACGCCAAGAGAAGGATGTGAACTTTGCTTTGGATGATGATGAGGACGATGCTGATTTAGATGGAGTTGGGGCCACTAGATCCATTTTCCCACCTCCACTTGCTCCTAGGACTAAGTTCAACATCACCAACACCATGATCCAACTGCTGAACCTGAAGGGTATATTTGGGGGTCTACCTGGTGACGATCCGAATTTGCACTTAATGAACTTCATTAACATTTGCAGATCATTTGATAATCCATAGGTGTCACAGAATGCAATTTGGCTGAGATTTTTTGCATTGTCTCTGACTAGGGAGGCAACCTTGTGGTTGAATGAACTACCTCCTGCTTCAATAACACACTGGAGGCAATTGAAAGGAGGTTTCCTAGAAAGTTTCTTTTGGCCTACCAGAATGTTACAGTTGCAGGATGAGATCAGCAATTTCAGACAACTGCCACATGAGCCATTGCATGAGACATGGCTTAGGTTCAATGAAAAGTTAAGTCAATGCCTAAATCACCATCTCACTGATGAACATATGATGCAAACATTCTATAGATCACTAAACTTTGTCATAAAATTGGTGGTAGATAATGCACCTTGGGGGTAGTTTCTATGGTGCATACTTTTGCGGAGGTCACCGAGATACTTGATCGATTGACAAAAACTAGTAAAGCTTGGCATTCCAGGGAGTCCGAGGTAGTAAGCAATACTTATGTAGTTGGAATGTCTATAGAGCAACACCAAAGAGAAGAAGAGTGAACATCTGTTGGACTTGTTGACTAGACATGGTGCATATGAAGACTCAAATGAACTTGTTGGCTAAACATCTGTTGTTTGGTGGTGTTAAGAAGGTGAAAGCTCTGGGATCTCACAGTAAAGCAGTTGACTCATACTTTGAAGAGAAGATGAATTACTTCAATAATCAGGGGCTTTCTGAACCAATGGCCAAGGAAATCAAGGTCGGAACTATCAATGGGATAATTATTATGATAAATCTGGGTATAAAGACAGTGATCAGAGTAATTGAAAAAGTAAAGGTGATCAAAGTAGGCTGTATGTGCTACTAGGGAGTCGTGATAATGTTTCTAATGATTCAAGTAAGTCTTCTATAGAGGCTATGATGGCCAAATTATTGAAGGGGATGGATCAACTAATGTGGGTATCAAAGAGATAAAATCTAACTTGTCTTTAATGAGTCAATTGGTGGACTCTCACTCAACTTCAATTAAGCAGCTGGAGTTTCAAATGAGCCAATTATCCACAACCTTGAATTAACGAAAGAGTGGTAAGCTTCCAAGTGACATAATGTAGAATTCGAGGAATGACAAAACTTGTTTACATTACCACTAGAAGTGGTAAAGTATTACCTAAACCGCATACAGTAGTTCAGACACATATGAAAGATGTTGTTTCTGATGATGAGATACAACTAGTTGATGATGACGTGAATGATATTCCTGTTGAGTTTGATAAGAAGGAAACTATTATTAAGAGGGATCCGACGACCGAACAATCCATAAAGAAAAATTATGATGAGGTGGTAAGCAAGGACAAGGGTAAAGAGGTCACAAAACCTCTACCCCAAATTCCTCGGTCGGCCCCTCTATTTCCTCATCGAGCGAAAAAGAAGGTGGAGGATGGAAAGTTTACAAAGTTCTTATCTATGTTGAAGCAGTTATAGGTGAACATTCCATTAGTGGAAGCCCTTGAGAAGATGCTGAGATACGCCAAGTTCATGAAATACTTGGTTACCAAGAAGAGAACAGTAAGTTTTGAGCTAACAGACAACATTCATCACTACAGTGCAATCACTTCAAGGTCTTTGGTTCCGAAGAAAGTAGATCCAGGAGCATTTACCATACCTTACACAATTGGTGCAATCAGTTTTGCTAATGCTCTATGTGATCTTAGCGTAAGTATAAATTTAATGCCCTTAGCGATTTATCGATAGTTGGGCTTAGGAGCCCCCAAACCGATATCCATGCGACTACTGATGGCTGACCGTTCAATCAAGAGACCTGAAGGGATCTTGTACTTTGTTCTGGTGAAGGTAGTGGATTTTATATTTCCAGATGATTATGTTATTCTGGATTGTGAGGTAGACTTCAAAGTGCCCATAATCTTGGGTAGGCAGTTCTTAGCTACTAGGTGAGTTTTGGTTGATATGGAATGCAATGAACTAAAATTTAGGTTGAGCGATGAGGAAGTTAAGCTTAATATATGTCAATCAATGAAGAATCCAAGGGAGATGAATGTTGTCTTAATAATAGACGTGATTTATGAGTCTGAGGTGGAGGTTCCTATTGAGGAACGATTTGCGGTTGAAACTCTAGTTGTTGTGTTGATGAATTTTGAAGGAGATGGAATTGAAGAATATGATGACACCATTTCCGCACTTATAATAATGGGTTCATACTCTTATACACCTAAGAAGTTGGACCTGGACTTGAAAAATAGACCAACTCCTCTGGCAAAACCATCTATCGAAGAGCCATCTCTATTAGAAATTAAGGAATTACCCGAACACTTGAGATGCATATTTTTGGGTAAGAATAACACATTTCCAGTAATCATTGCTGAAGATTTAGTTGAATGATAGGTTGTGGATCTTGTATCAGTATTGTGGAGGTACAAAAGAGCTATAGGGTGGACTATAACGAATATTATTGGCATTCTGCCGGGTATCTGTACATATAAGATACAGTTGAAAGAGGAGTGTATTCCAACTATTAAGCACCAGTGCATAATTAACCTACTAATGCAAGAGGTGGTCAAGAAAAAAATTATCAAATGTCTTGATGTAGGTATTGTATATCCCATTTCTGATAGCAAGTGGCTGAGCCCGATGCAATGTGTACCGAAAAAGGGAGGAATAACTGTGGTAGTGATGCACAGAATGAATTGATTCCTCTTTGACCTATCATAGGTTGGAGGGTATGTATGGATTACAGGAAGTTAAATTTGTGGACTTTGCGAGACCATTTTTTGATGCCCTTCATTGATCAAATGCTTGATCGGTTGGAAGGAAGGGGTTGATATTTCTTTTTAGATGGGTATTCTGGCTACACCCAAATATCTATTGCTCCTGAGGACCAAGAGAAGATGACCGCATTAAAATGGATGCCGTTTGGGTTGTACAATGCACTGACTACATTCCAAAGATGTATGATATCTATGTTCTCGGATATGGTGGAAGATACATTGGACGTTTCCATGGATGATTTCTCCATAGTTGGAGATTCTTTTAATGAGTGTTTGATGAACCTTAGCAATTGTTTGCAAAGGTGTGAAGAGGCAAATCTTTTGCTTAACTAGGAGAAATGCCATTTTATGGTTAAGAAAGGAATTGTGTTGGGGCATAAAATCTCTGTGAAAGGAATAGAAGTAGATCGAGCTAAGATTGAAGTGATTGAGAAATTAACTCCACCAATCTCGGTGAAGGAAATTCAGAGTTTTCTTGGTCATTCTGGGTTTTATAGAAGATTTATCAAAGACTTCTCTAAAATATCTAACCCCTTGAGCAAGTTTTTGGCAAAAGAAGTGAAGTTTGAGTTTGGTGAAGAATTTTTGAAGGCATTTTTGTGCCTTAAAGAAAAATTGGTGGCTGCCCCTATTATCATTGCCCCGGATTGGTCCAAACCATTTGAGGTAATGTGCGATGTGAGTGGAGTGGCACTTGGAGAAGTTCTTGGTCAAAAGAGGGAGAAAATTTTTCACCATATTTATTATGCCAGTAAAGCTTTAAATATAGCGCAGAAAAACTACACGGTGACTGAGCAAGAGCTTCTTACTGTGGTTTACGCCTTTGGAAAATTTAGGGCGTACTTGATTAGTACCAAAGTAGTGGTACATGCGGATCACTCGGTATTACGGTATTTGATAGCTAAGAAGGATGCTAAACCCCAACTGATTAGGTGGTACTATTGGTCAAAGATTTTGACATTAAAGTCAAAGACAAAAAAGGGTGTGACAATCAGGTGGAGAACCACCTATCCCGGTTAGGGAATGATGGAAAACAAACAAATGACATAGATATTGATGATTCCATTCTGATTGAGCAGGTACTAGCAGCATTTCATGATCTTGTTCCTTGGTTCACAGATCTTGCAAATTATGTGGTGAGTGAGAAGATCCTGGAAGACTTGAGTTACCACTAAAGAAAGAAATTTTTTCATGATGTAGCCAAGTACTTCTAGGATGAGCCTTATCTATTCAGGTCGTGTGCTGATAACATCATCCAGCGATGTGTTTCAGAAGTAAAGATGTTGAGCATCCTTCAGGCTTGTCATTCGTCCCTTGTTGGAGGACATCACGCGGGTGACCGCACTGGTAGAAAGGTCTTGCAGAGTGATGACTATTGGCTTACTATCTTTAAGTATGCGTATGAGTTTGTAAAAACTTGTGACCAATGCCAGCATCAAGGGTCAATCTCAAAACATCATGAGATGCCCATGACCAAATTTCTAGAAATGGAGCTATTTGATTTTTGGGGCATCGATTTCATGGGCCCATTCGTAAGTTTTTATGGTCACAAGTAGATATTGGTTGCAGTGGACTATGTGTCTAAGTGGGTAGAAGCGGTGGCCTTGGCTGATAATGAAAGAAAAAGTCTGGTGACGTTCTTAAAAACGAACATCTTCTCTCGGTTTGGAACCCCTCAAACAATCATAAGTAATCTCATTTCTGCAACTAGGTGTTTAGAGCTGTATTAGAAAAATATGGGGTGAAACAACATAAGGTGACAACCCTATATCATCCTCAAACAAATGGGCAGGTAGAGGCGTCAAACCGGGAGATCAAGATGATTTTAGCAAAGTCAGTGAATGTGAATAGAAGTGATTGGTCAAGCAAACTGGATATTGCTTTGTGGGCTTACCGCACTGCTTTTAAGACCCCAATCAGTATGTCTCCTTGTCAATTAGTCTTTGGAAAATCTTGTCACTTACCAGTAGAGCTTGATCACAAAGACTTATGGGCACTCAAGAAGCTTAATTTGAGTTGGAAGGAGGCTTCTAAGTTAAGGCTTGATTAATTAAATAAGATCGATGAGTTTAGGCTTCGTACCTATGAGAGAGCTGACTTGTACAAGGATAAAATGAAGAGGTACCATGATCGAAAGATCGAAAAAAGAGATTTCTATGTGGGGAATTCGGTGCTGCTCTTCAACTCAAGGTTCAAACTATTTCCTGGTAAGCTAGAACCAAATAGTCAGGGCCTTTCAAAGTCACTTAAGTTTTTCCATTCGGAGTGGTGGAATTGGACAACAAAAAAAAAAGTTGTTCAAAGTTAATGGAAAAAGAGTCAAGCAGTATATAGGTCCAAAGGAAGAGGTAAAAGTATTATCTTTGGTATATCTTGATGAAGTCTGAGTAGTCAAGATAATCGAGTTGTGCCGCGACATTAAATTAGGCACTAGTGGGAGGTAACCCACAATCTGTTGTACCATAACGTAATTTAATGTCTTGTAGTTAAGCATGGTTAATGTGGGTGTTATGTGTGCAGAAATCTACATGAAAAACAAGGCAAAAAACTGAAAGTGGTTGAGCTCGACGGTCCTAGTGGCGGACCCCCATAAGCCTGGCGAACCATCATAGTGGGTCGTCAAGAAGAGACTAAAATGAGTGAATTCTGGATAAGCACTAATGGACAAGCTAACGTACCGTCAGTATTTCGACGGAGCATCGAGGTTATCGTTAAAGAAGTGATGAAAACATACTATTCTAGATAAGAGTGACGGGCACACTGACGGACTATCGTTTAGTTGATGGACCGTCACGCACTCTGTCACAAGATCTACATGTGAAGCATGTTCTAGTTTGGCTTGACGAATAGGCTGATGGACCGTTGCCCTTGTGATAGACCATCACCTATGCTATCCCAGGTGAGTTTTTAATTATTTTTTTATTCTTAATTGACCCGATCCAACCTAAATCCATGCCTAAAATCGACCCGACATTAATAATATTTAAACCCTTCATTTAAAACCCACATCTTTCCCTTTTCATATTCCTAAATATACAACACCCCATATTCACATCCCATTAAATCACATTCATCACCCATAATCACCCACTAACAAAAAATTCATCACCCCTTCTCACCTATTCCTCCTATTTAAACTAACACCTTCCTTCACAAATCATCACAACAAAAAAATAAGCCCTAAGTTTTATATTTCAGTTCTTAAAAGTCAGTGCTAGTAGTTGTCTTCTATGTGCCTTGCAAAGTTAGCATTCATATTCGTCACTCAGGTATTTCCTTTCTCAAGTGTGTGTCGGCTTATGATGGCATATTTAACGTCTTTAACTAAGGATAATTGCGAGTTTTCAAGCAACATATGGTGTCTTTAATATGGTTTATGTTCAGTTTTAGGTAATAAGTCCAATCCCTTGAAAGATAGAAGGATCAGCTGAAAAAGAGGATCTGACGTTGTTACTGACGGACCGTCAAGAGCTTGACAGACCACCACTCTGTCCGTCAGTCCTTAAACAAAATGTGTTCTTCAATGAAGATTGGTGACATATTCCCCGATGGGCCATCAAGGACTCGGCGGACCATCATCACTACCGCCATAGGCTAACCAGAATATAGGCCAAAAAGGAAATTCAGCAACGACCCATCAAGCTTGTGGTGGGCCATCACTCGATCTTCCAAGCCTTAAGAAGACTACACTATTTTGGATACTGTGGAAACGACCCCGGCGATGGACCGTCACCCCTCTGATGGGCCATCGAACTTACCGTCCGCGTTGACACAACAGATCAGATTTTAAATTTTAAACTTTATTTTATTTAGAGCCTATAAATACCCAGTTTAGGGTTTAGAAAGGGGGATATGACACTTGGGGCTATTGTGTACGTTTTTTCTCTGGAGAAATAGTTTCTTTTATTCTTCTTGTTCTTGAACATCAAAGATTGGGCTTGGTGATTTATTTATTGTAAGGATTCTTCTTTTCTTTATGAAAATTATCTATTTCATCTTATTCTTCATTATAAGTGGCTAAAAATCCCATACCTTGGGTTGTGGAATCCAAGGTGAAAAATCACTTTTAGGGTTCATAGGTGTTGAAAGTGTGTTGTTTGGGTGATTATATTATGAATCCCTTTGCTTTGATAAATTCCTTATGGTTGTAAATATTGGAAAAATGTCTTTTGTTAAAATGCTTGAGTAAAGTGTTTAACTGTAAAGATAAGGGATTCATAAAAAGAGTTTAGAATTGCTAACCTCCAAACTAACGATTAACGCTTTAACAAGGTTAATTAATTAAGGCTGAACTTGAATCATATGCTTAGCATTTTAAGTTAGAGAGAATTAGGGTGTAAAATCATCTAATGTGGTGTGAAAACAGTTAAATGAATTATAGAATCTATTGCCTTATAATCACGTATATCAACACAAATTAATATTCACTCATGACCCAATGGTGATTGGAAACCTTGGTGAACACAGTCCTAGTTTGTCTTTCTCTATTGAATTAAGTGTTGCAAACCTACCGTTGGTTACTGAAACTGAAATTTGTTCACTACTATTAAACCAAAACCCCCGCGTTTCATGATAATTGCTGGCTAATTGTCGTTGATGCTACATAACATTTGTTTAACACCTTATTCCCTGTGGGATTCTACCCCAACCTTAGTTGGGTTCTATATGGTACAATGACAACTTACACTCTTTTTAAAGGGAGTCGTAGTTTGGGCGTATCAAATTTTGGTGCCCTTCTTAAATTCGGTAAAGCTTGTAACTTACCGGTAGAGCTTGAGCACAAAGCTTTATGGGCTCTCAAGAAGCTTAATTTGAGTTGGAAGGAGGCTGCTGAGTTGAGTCTGGATCAATTAAATAAGTTCGATGAGTTTAGGCTTTGTGCCTATGATAGAGTTGACACATGGGTTTATTGTGTACTCTTTTTCTCTGGAGAAATGATTTCTTTTATTCTTCTTGTTCTTGAACATCAATGATAGGGATTGGTGATTTATTTATTGTAAGGATTCTTCTTTTCTTTATGAAAATTATCTATTTTAACGTATTCTTCATTATGAGTGGCTAAAATTTCCATAACTAAGGTTGTGGAATCCAAGGTGGAAAATCACTTTTAGGGTTCATGGGTGTTGAAAGTGTGTTGTTTGAGTGATTATATTCCCTTTGCATTAATAAATTCTTGATGGTTGCAAACAATTGAAAAACGTCTTTTGTTAAATTGCTTGAGTAAAGTTTTTAACTGTAAAGATAAGGGATTCATAACAAGAGTTTGGAATTGCTAACCTCCAAACTAACGATTAATGCTTTAACAAGGTTAATCAATTGAGGCTGAACTTGAATCATATGCTTGGCATTTTAAGTTTGAGAGAATTAGGGTGTAAACTCATCTAGTGTGGTTGGAAAATAGTAAGATGAATTATGGAATCGATTGCCTTATAATCACGTATCTCAACATAAATTTATATTCACTCACAACCCGATGGTGATTGGAAACCTTGGTGAACACAGTCCTAATTTGTCTTTCTCTGTTGAATTAATTATTGCAAAACACCCGTTGGTTACTAAAACTAAAATTTGTTCACTACTATTAAACCAAAAACCCCTCCCCCTATTTCATGGAAATTGCTGGCTAATTGTCATTGAAGCTACATAATATTTGTTTTACACCTTATTCCCTATGGGATTCGACCCCAACCTTAGTTGGATTCTATATTTGGCAACAATAACTTACACTCTTTTAAAAGATCCAATTGGTCAGGACCTTTCAAAGTCACTCAATTGTTTCTATCCGGAGTGGTGGAATTGGAGAACAAAGAGGGAAAGTTGTTCAAAGTTAATGGACAAAGAGTCAAGCAGTATGTGGGTCCACAAGAAGAGGTAAAAGTGTTGTCTTTTGTATATCTTGATAAAGTGTAAGTAGTCATGATAATCGGGTCGTGCCGCGACATTAAATCAGGCGCTAGTGGGAGGCAACCCACAATCTATTATACCATAGCATAATTTAATGTCTTGTAATTAAGCATGGTTAATGTAGGTGTTAAGTGTACAGGAATCTAGGTGACAAATAAGGACTAAAACTGAAACTGGTTGAGCTTGACTGTCCAAGTGGCAGACCACCACAAGCCTGGAAAATTGTCATAGTTGTTCGTCAACAAGAGATCAAAATAAGTGCATTTTGGATAAGCACTGAAGGCCAGGCTGACAGACCGTCAGTGTCACGCCCTGAGTTCCAAAGACGCGGACTGGCACCCGGAGCCGATAAGGCCCGAGAGTACCAATATTTACTCATGTCCATTCATATGCATGCCATAAGAAACATCACCACCACGTAAGGACTTAAAATGCTAATAACGGAAATCATGGAACATGTGATACATACATACGTGAAACTTGGCCGTTAGGGCCATCAAGTCAAAATGGACATACATCTCTTACATTCATATACCCAAATATGTCTACAGAAGCCTCTAACAGAAGCACATACATAACCATCCTAAATTAGGGACAAGTCCCTGCTTTACACAACATTTACAATACCAAAACCAATGTACAACTGTGACTCGAAAAGCCCCGAACCAACTGGAGCTCACCAAAGATCTGCAAATGGTCCGCAACCTACTGAGGAGGTCTACTAGCACCTGCGCCTGCAACAAATAAAGTAAGTCCCCCAAGGGGGTCAGTACAAAGAATGTACTGAGTATGTAAGGCCATAAGAACTGCATCATACATAATAACAACAATGGAGTCAATATAAGAGAAATAGCTAATGTGAATAAACCATCTTTCTGTATGTGAGGAACCATGTATGTTATATTTATTACATGCTTTGCCTTTACGTTCGTTCATCTACCCATGCTAGGCTTTTTCTGCCCCTGGGATGAGATTTATCTACCCATGCTAGGCTTTTCTGTTGCCCCTGGGATGAGATTAACCCATGCTAGGTATTTTAACCCCTGGGATGTAAGTAACCCATGCTAGGCTTTTCTGTCGCCCCTGGGATGTACTGTGATAACCCATGCTAGACTTTTGTATCGCCCTTGGTATGTATCGGGATCGACCCATGCTAGGTATTTTAACCCCTGGGATACCACCCATGATATTGGGATTGACCCATGCTAGGTGTTGCTTCCACCCCTGGGATACCATATAAGAATACTCATCAATTATACATTACTTCTTTTTTTCATTATTCTTTCTTTCATTCTAAGAGTAATACATTAGTGATTGTACATTATTGGAACTTTGGAACATAACGTTATTGGAAGTGCTACTCAAGAATTAATAGACTCTCTTTAAATCATTACTTTCTTTGAGATAGGTCTTTTAGAAATTACCACATTATGACAACTTTGGAACTTCAGTCAATGAATAAGAGATAAGTGAATCACAATTCGTCTAAGAATAGGACACATGTGAATAACAATAATTGATAACTGGATATGGGATACCTTAGAACATTTCGGAATAGAACAAGTACAATGTCAATGTGAACACTATGCTGCAGAAGGATACGGAAAGAGTAACCTTACATACCTTATCTTCCCAATATGAATATACAATCCTAAATATGAATACAATAGTCCAGCTCCTTCCTTACGTTTCACTCTACAACACAAGTACATAACGGAGTTTACATTAACCACCAACTACCTTACAAATGCATATGACAACAATGAGTTACATGATTGCCTTAACATGTCATTTCCCCCTTGACAATACCATTTATGAAATTAGCATACCAATAATACCAAAACATTCCATACATTGAACAATACATCATAAACCAATAGCATGTCACACCAAGTTCATACCTTACACTTCTCCATCAACACAACATCACAATTACTCCATCAAGTCACCTCAATACACTTCATAACAACATATCAACAACAATCCCACAATTTATACTCATAGAAAAATAACAAGTCAAGGAACATAACCACACCATACATGTTGATATTTCATCCATACCATGCACTTTCATCAAAACCTCAAGTCTCCTTTCAAGTTTAAATCCCATAGATGACACATCTTTTAGCAAAAGCAAAAATGCATTATTTAAACTTTTAGACATAACCATCATGATATAAATACTCTCCCATGCATATAATATATTAATCCATAATAATAACCACTAACCCAAACTTGCAAATGAGTGATCTTGTCCAAAGAAATGGCTTAGGGTTTGAGAGCTTGAGAAATATCTTGTAGAATTGTCTAGAATGGCATGTGTGTTTTGTGGAAATAAAATCTGATTTTTACCACCTTATATAGCCCCTCAAGTCATACTTAGCCACTTCTTGGCATTAAATGCCATGTTCCTTTGGTCAAAGTGGAAGAATGGGTCATTTGCCCCTTTTGGGCCATGTCTTTTATTCCATTTTGGGCCTTAAATTGAGCCCAATTTCACATGTTAGCTTAGTCCACCAAATTCAATGTGTAATACTCCCATCATCTCATGTTTAAATAATTCCACAGTGTCAAAATAATATTCAACTCGTGAGATTCACATTCGTAGCCTCAATCCTCAAGAATACGCGATTTTTGTCACTCATGGCTTAATTGAACATAATTTGATAAAATACTTGTGACAAAAAATTAATCCCAAATCGGATGCCAAACTTGCTCGAGAGTAGTCCTACTATGATGGAATAATAATACCATAACCCAAGAGTCCTTTTTATAGACTTATAATCGTAGAAGAAATAGGGCCAAAAGCACCCCGACACGCTCCCGGGCGCCCTTGGGACTTAGCAAAATTTCAGCACCTGAACAGGTGCACATTAGCGGACTGGAACGCCCCCAGGCGCTCCCCTATGCTTCCTGTGTCACAAAAATTTTGGCCAAAAGCAGCCTGGCACGCCACCTGCATCGCCTTACACTTAATTTTTGATTTCCACTTTTCTTTGCGGATTTGGTTAGATCTTTCAAGTTCCAACCTTTTGCTTGCCTCTTATTTTTAATATCCTTTTCTTGAATTTCCTTTAAACCTCACTTTTCATCCCACAAATACTCCACAAAGTCACAAACACCACCTACTACAAAGGTCTAATCATATTTACTAGCACATTATCAAATGTTCCATCAATAACAATGCAAAATACGTACTTATTGCTCTCGAACCTAGGGTAAACATAGTTCAAGATTGTCAAGTAGGGTCGGGAAGGTACGGCGTGTTATAGTCAGTCTTTTGATGGACCGTCTAGACTATCATCAAAGAAGTGATAAAAATATACTATTCTGGATAAGAGTGACGGACACACTGATGGACCATTGTTCAGCTGATGGACCGTCGCACATTATGTCACAAGATTTACATGTGAAGCATATTCTGGTTTGGCTTGACAGACAGGTTGATGGACTATCTCCCCAGTGACGGACCATCACCTATGCCGTCCCAGGTAAGTTTTTAAATTCTTCTTTTTATTCTTAACTGACCCGACCCAACCTAAACCTATAATTAAAACTGACCGGATGTTAATAATATTTACACCCTCTATTTATAACCCATATCTTTCCCTTTTCATATTCCCAAACATTCAACACCCCATATTCAGACCCCATTAAATCACATTCATCACCCATAATCACCTACTAACCAAAAATTCATCAACCCTTCTCACCCAATCCTCCTATTTAAACCAACACCTTCCATCACAAATTATCACAACAAAAAAATAAGCCCTAAGTGTTCTATTTCATTTCTTAAAATTCCGTGCTCGTAGTTGTCTTCTGTGTGCCTGGAAAGTTAGCATTCAAATTCACTTCTCAGGTATTTCCTTTCCCAAATGTAGTTTTTATTTTTGTTTTTGGTGAACTCTTTGTTTTCCTTCTCTGTTGTATAGTTTAGTTATGCTTTATACTCTGCACTTTCATAATGGCTATATGGTGTGGCATCCCATGAGGTGAAGTCTGAGTAATATAATGATATCATGGTTAAATTTCAAGGAGAAAATAATATGATTACACATCAAAAGCTGGGTTACTAACTAAGTGTTTGACAAAATATTAACAAGAGAAATTTGAAAACTGGAAAGCCTGATGCTCCAACTTACTGACCGTTACGACCATGGTGGACAGTCATATTGGCCATCATAAATATTTTCCCAATAACCTTTACTGGTTAGCTATTGATGGCCCCACTAGCAGACCGTCGCCCTTGTTACGGACCGTCAACTTAACCGTCGCTGAATAAAATTTTCTTGAGGTTTTTGCTTAAGGTCCGACGGCCAAGCTGATGGACCGTTACCTTCATGGAGGACCGTCACTTATGTCTTTAATACCAAACAATTAGCATTGTTTCATTCAGATTTTGCTCTACTCTTGTGTGCTACATCTAACACTTTAACCCTTAGGTACCATGCCTCCCAAGCTGCCATCTAGACATGGAGGAGCCTCGGTAAGACAAACAAGGGACACAATAGTGTCAAAGCTGAGGGATGAACCCGAGCCAGAGGGTGATGAAAATCAGGCCCCATACCAAAAGAAGAGGCAAAGTAAAAGGAGATGATACATACCCTTCCAGTCTAAAGAGGAGGGTAGTTCGTCTGGTAGTGAACCCATTAACATGAAGGAAAGTGATGACAATTCTAACTCGACCCCAATTGTCAAGGGTGCAAAAGAAAACTCTTACAGCTCAAACCCAGACCCAAAAAAAGGTTGGAAGCAGAACCAGTTGAGGTGATTCAAAGTAAGCTCCTCAAGTTTTGAGAGAATATTAGGTAGGCAATTGAAGGATCTGAGATAATCTATCATGAAGGGTTGGAACCAACTAAGTCTCGAGATTTGGAGAGACCTATTGCTGAAGAATACCGAATTGTTACCACGAAATTATTTGAGTATCCAAAACTTGAGAGGAGGTTCAACAACTATGGATTACACTCTTTTGGTATGACCCAAGGAGCATATTATTTGATGATGGTTCGTGAATTCTTTGCCAAATACTTGGAAACTATCAAGAATGATTTGTCCAAAGGGAAAAATCCTTCGAATATACAGAACAAGATGATGATTCAGGTTCGCGAGGTGATAGTTGACATTTTAGAGCGCACTATGAACCAAATTTTATTTGGTCAGACCTACACTCCTCCAGATATGACTCCAAAAGTCGACCATAGGATGAGCACATTGCCTTGCCAATGCGCGTGGTTGGTACGCACACTGACAGACTCTAGAGAGCCTTCTTGGTTGAATAACAAGGAGAGGATAGCCAAGTCATCCTTGAGTTTTAAATCCAAGTTCTGGTGGGCTGTGGTTAGGCTTTGATTGATGCCTACTGGTGGAGATACAAACCTGGACCCACATAGGGTGGTATTGGTAGCAAGTTTGATAGAGGGGCTAACTATTAATTTTAGGGAGATAATAGCTAATGAGTTGTTTGTACGGGCACACAAGACTGCAAGTGGTTTACCTTTCTCGTGTCTCATCACAGAGCTGTGAAAGCAAGCTAAGGTACCTATCCTAAGTGGGATTTATGATGAAGTTTCGGCTTCTCATAAGTAAGACATTGAGAAGATGAAAGATGAATCGAAGTTTGAGTTGAAGGTTCAAAGACAATCATAGCAAGAGACTTAGTCTCAACCAATCCCAGAGTTATCACAGGTTCGCACAGGTACTGACTTACCCTTTTCTATTATTTATCCACAGGTTGGCTTGGGCACATTAGGGGCTGTTTCTCTGCACACTTTTACTGAGACTGTAGATACGAAAACTATGCCCCCATCCTTTTTAGAGTACCGGTTCACTCTGAAAAACTTTGCCAAAATGGTTAACAAGAAGAATAGGTTTGAAAAGTAGTTAAAGGCTTGGTCAGGACAGTTTAAGCCTTTCATGGATGAAATTATGAAAGAGGCTTTGAAATCATATAAAAATTTGCATATTCGGATGGACCACATGGAGGAAAGTGTGAACAAAAGGTTGAATGAGTTGTCCATTCCTAACTTGGCCAAGTTTTATACTGAATTGAAATAGGTCCAAAAAGACATAGCTAATTTGAAAAAGAATCCTCCCATCGGCAGTTGGGAACCTAGGATTGTGGAGGTCAAAGAGGAAGAGAAAGATATTATGGATCTCATAGGCCAAAAGATGACCGATAAAGAAAAAACTGTTAGTACTGAAACTGAAAAGAAGGTGAGTCTAAGAAAAGGAAGCATGCAAATAAGACAGAAGAAGAGAGGGAAATTAGAAAAGCCCTCAAAAGATCTTTAAGAGATTAAAATAAGAGAAGGAATAAAGTTACTGATGAAGAGGCGGGAGTCTCCACTAGTGGACCTTCTCCCATAGGTGAATTTGTTATTGTTGATTTGAGTCCCCCGACTAACACTGGGGCTACTATGGCTAACTTGAGTGCCTCGGATACCAAGAAGGCCACTGTTACTGGGAAAATTATTGTTGGTATTAGAGAATAAGGATAAAATTAATGCCTGTGATTACAGGAATAAGTGGCGTTGTGAACTAGTGCACGTCAAGGAAGGCTAAGTCACTAATCCTAAATATACTATAACAGCACTCAAGCCTACGTTACAATCCGAATAAAGTCCTTTAGTGATCCTTGTCAACCAACCAATGAACCTTGTTAAATGGTAAGGGCAAGCCTATGGTATTGCATGTGCATTGTTTAAATTTTTTGTGAAAGTGAGAGTTCGTTTATTAGTCCCTAACTGCTATATTAGTTTACTTGTGTTTGAGGGAATTCTTTCTGGTGAGAGAATGAGATTGACATGTGAACTTGCTGACTATTAGATTTTACATCTTGAGTGCTTATAGATCAATGAGTTGTAGTGTAATGACAAGTATGGATCCCTGCTAGTTGTGATTAAACTAAGTTGTTGCATCTGTTGCAAGTATTAGAGTAAAGTCCATGTGAATGATACACTAGTTGCTTGTTCTTTTGAGGTCTTAATTATTGGTATGATACTTTGTTGTTTAAGTTGCTTAAGGACAAACAATTGTTCTAAGTTGAGGGTGTTGATGTGCCGGCTTATGACGACACATTTAGCGTCTTTAACTAAGGATAATTATGAGTTTTCAAGCAACATGTGGTGTCTTTAACATGGTTTATGTTCAGTTTCAGGTAATAAGTCCAATCCCTTGAAAGATAGAAAAACCAGCTGAAAAAGAGGATCTAATGGTGTTACTGACGGACAGTTAAGAGATTAGCGGACCGCCGCTCTATCCATCAGTCCTTAACCAAAATGTGCTCTTTAATGAAGATTGGTGATGGATTCTCTGACGGGCTGTCAAGGTCTCAACGGACCATTATCACTACCACCATAAGCTAACCAAAATAGAGGCCAAAAAGGGAATTCAGCGATGGCTCAAGCGACAAACCATCAGGCCTGCAATAGGCCATCACTCGGTCTGCCAAGCCTTAAGCAGACTACACTATTTTGGATATTGTGGCAAAGACCCTGGTGACGGACCATTACCGCTCTGACGGGATATTGCACTTACCGTCCGCGTTGATGCGCCAGATTAGATTTTGAATTTTAAACTTTGTTTTATTTTGACCTATAAATACCTAGTTTAGGGTTTAGAAAGGGGGACACTTGGGGTTATTGTGTATGCTTTTTCTCTGGAGAAATGATTTCTTTTATTCTTCTTGTTCTTGAACATCAAAGATTAGGATTGGTGATTTACTTATTGTAAGGATTCTTCTTTGCTTTATGAAAATTATCTATTTTATCTTATTCTTCATTATGAGTGGCTAAAAATCCCATAACTAGGGTTGTGGAATCCAAGGTGGAAAGTCACTTTTAATGTTCATGGGTGTTAAAAGTGTGTTGTTTGGGTGATTATATTATGAATCCCTTTGCTTTAATAAATTCTTGATGGTTACAAACATTGGGAAAATGTCTTTATTAAATTGCTTGAGTAAAGTTTTTAACTGTAAAGATAAGGGATTCATAATAAGAGTTTGGATTTGCTAACCTCCAAACTAATGATTAACGCTTTAACAAGGTTAATCAATTGAGGCTGAACTTGAATCCTATGCTTGGCATTTTAAGTTTGAGAGAATTAGGGTGTAAACTCATCTAGTGTGGTTGGAAAATAGTTAGATGAATTATAGAATCGATTGCCTTATAATCACGTATCTCAACACAAATTTATATTAACCCATGACCAGATGGTGATTGGAAACCTTGGTGAACACAGCCCTAGTTTGTCTTTCTCTATTGAAGTAAGTGTTGCAAAACTACCATTGGTTACTGAAACTGAAATTTATTCACTAATATTAAACCAAACCCCCCCTCCCCGTTTCTCAAAAATTGCTGGATAATTGTCATTGAAGCTATATAATTTTTTTTAACTCCATATTCCTTGTAGGATTCAACCCCAACCTTAGTTGGGTTCTATATTTGACAACAACTGCTTACACTCTTTTAAAAGGGAGTTGTAGTTTGGGCGTATCAGTTATTGAAAGAGTAATTGATGAATTACTCCTATAATTGTTTGATTTCTAGATGATTGGACTAATTGAGTCCTTAAGGAAAGGAAAGAGCAACCTTGGTGTGGCTTGCTTGTTCCAAGATCTTCGTTGATGGTAGGCTATGGTTTAATGTGTAGTAGACTTGGGTTAGATACATTTAATTACTATAGTTTAATGGAAGACTTCATATCTAGGCCTACGTGTATGGAGTTGGGATGGATATAACATGGAATTAATGTAATAAAGATATAATTGCGTGTTGTTGTATTTTGTATGGATCCCTTGATGAGTGTTTGTACTTGTATGACTTACTTGATAGTTTATAAGTTTAATATGTGAATGTGGATAAAAATAGAGGAATTAGGTGAACTTGTAATCTATACAACTAGTCTTTAATACCTTAAATAGGGTGAATTTGATGTTGTGTGTGTGTGGAGTATGAAATATCCTTCCTGAAAGATAGTTAGGAGAATTGATCATGAAAAGAGGATGTGGTGTCATAACTTAAGAACCTAAAGTCAAGTTTGTCTAAGTGCTAGGAAGTAGGAGGTGTGAAGGTGTGTGACTTAAACTAGAATTGTAAGTTGATAGAACCGAGTGGTTGAATAATTATCTAATGGAATAGAGTCTTGAACTTAGTGAGATTTTAGGTTTAAGGGTTACTAGTTAGGAATAAAAAAGGGTTAGATTGTGAATGAAATAGGATGTTGAATTAGAGTATATATATATTTTAGTGGAATATGCAATCCTAAAATGGATACTTGATTGATTGGTCGTCGGACATGTATGTGCTTGACAATTAGGTTTCATAATTCTCATTTGAATAAGTGGTAAATTGGCCTTCAGGCATACTTGTGATTTCATGTGTTAATGGATATTCATTGTTTACCTAGAATAATGAACTTGTTAATTATTGAATGCAAGTTCAGAAATTGATAACCTATAATATGGTAGGTAAAAAGGACCTTTTTTGTTATACAAGTTTGGTTGATTTATCTCATTATGTGATTGTACTATTTGTGGTACTGTTTATTGTTGTGAGATAAACCGGTAAAGGTTGATCCTTATGGAATTGGTGGATTTCAGGGAGGATAAGTGTGGGGATATTAGAATAAGGGTGGTATAACACTTGTTTTGGGATAAGGGTAGCACGCGCTAGTTGTCTGGGATTGGGTATTACACTGACACTGGTAATTAGATCAGGTACTATGTCGATACTGGTTCATGGACTGAGCTTGTTCCTTGCAGGTCATAACGGAAGGTCCCTGCTAACCCTAGTATGTGTGTACACCATAATTTGGAAAGTTTAATGGTTCCTTGAGTGAACCAAGTTATGTTGATGATATATTATGGTTTCTTATATAGACGGATTATATTGATGGCTGTGATTGTGCATTATAGCAAAGTGTGAATATTAGGTATGTTTTGGATTATGTATAAATATTATTCTCCTATGTGTATAGATATACGTGATATGTATTATAGCGTCCCATTCTACAAAGTTGTTGATAATTTATTATTTGTCTTGGTTGTTGTAATCTCGATGATTAATAGTAGTAGAATATAGAGCGAGGCTTGTAACAAAAGAGGATTAATCAGAGAGAGGGTCCGAGTTGTTATAATAAGGTGAGTGCGTAAGAGATGTGTGTTAGGTTGATTTATGAAATTATGTCACACTCTGAGGTTAAATTAATAATTCTATAATAAAGGAAAGGTGGTAAGGTTGGAAATTGAAGTAAGTTAAGTATTTTCAGTTATTAAGCCTGTATGCTTGTCATGATCTCTTCTTATTTGCTGTATGCTGTTATATGTTTTTAACCCTGGTTGGCTGATGATACCTACTAAGATGTGTGGTTGTACTGATACTACACTTACTATATCTCCTTTTGGGGATATAACCATGTTGCAGGTCAGTTGGAGTTTCTATGGGTGCATCGGTGATCATTCTTCAGCAAATCCTATTGTTCCACTCTTACATGTATGCTATGTCTTTTGTCATCATTCATTTGTTTAGCACTCCTGTACCTGTTTAGACTAGGTTTTGGGGAGTTATGTAATTAAATTCCATAATGTACTTTGTAATGAGTTTTGTTTTAAAAGAAAGGTTTATTATATACTAATGCTAAAGGTTTTAACAATGTTTTCCATAATGATTAAAGTTTGGGTGGTAAGGGTTCTCCTATCTAGGGTAGAGTTGGGTAGGTTCCCACACAATCTGTGAGTTGGGCCATGACAATTAGCTTGATCCAGAAGTGGCGATTTATACCAATCAAAAAAATTGCAATAAGATCGAGCGTTGACCTATAGAAATTGAATGGCGAAACATTAGTGACAAAGTTTAATACTTAAAACAAACCCAACAAAATAAACTAATTCATTCCTTATAGTTTTTACAACCCCAAACCCTCCTTCTAGGATTATCATTCCACCATGAAATTCTCAACGTTGTCGAAAATCCACATCTACAAGAAATGGTCATCAACATGACACAAGGAGAAAGATGTTATAGCCTAAGAAATTTTTCACTTATAGAAGAGAATAAAATTGCATCTTGTTTTGAGCTGAGTTTTAATGGAGGTGGATTATAAATAGAGGAAGAGAGGCTTTATAGCCAGTGGAATGGTACAAAATTTAAGGAAAAAGTAAAAAAATGGGATTTTCCACATTGTGGCCTTATGTAGCATGTTTTTAGTCACTTATGCACACAAAAGGAACTAAGTTCACTTGCTTTTCCATATGGCATAAGAGGGGTGTTTTTAAATCCAGTTAGCCAAGTAGAGGGGTGTATTTAAGGTTATCAATAGTTTAGGAACAAAAATAATAATCCACACTAAGTTTAGGGGTGTTTTCAATACGTTTCTCTTAATGAGTATCTAGAAGTGTTTCCTAAGGATCTGCCTAGAGTACCTCCCGAGTGGGAGATCAACTTTGAGATAGACCTTCTTCCAGATACAAAATCTATCTCAATTCCTCCTTATAGAATGGCTACAACCGTGCTTGAAGAATTGAAAGATCAGTTGTAAGACCTCTTAGACAAAGGTTTCATCAGACCAACATCTCTCCATGAGGTGCTTCAGTTCTCTTCATACGTAAGAAAGATGGTTCCCTCAGAATATCCATCAATTACCGTCAGATAGATAAGGTAGTCACAGTCAAGAATAAGTTTCTATTCCTAAAATTGATGACTTGTTTGACCAGCTCCATGGTGCTAGTTACTTCTCAAAGATAGACCTCAGATCCGACTATCATCAGCTTAGAGTAAGAGAATGTGACATTCTAGAAATAGCCTTCAGAACTTGGTATGGTCACTACAAATTTATTGTTATGTATTTTGGACTAACGAATGATCTTACAACTTTTATGGACTTAATAAATAGTTTGTTCAAATAGTATTTAGACATGTCCATCACTTTCTTTATAGATGACATCCTCATTTATTCTCGGAGTGAGGATGAACATGCTTTCCATTTGAGGATTATTTTGCAGACTCTTAAAGATTTCCAGTTATTTGCTAAGTTTAGGAAGTGCAACTTCTGGTTGAAATCAATGGCATTCCTCAGTCATGTCATTTCTAGTGAGGGCATTTGAGTTGATTCTCAAAAGGCTGAAGCAGTTAGGAGTTGACCTAGACCTAACTCTCCATCAGACATTAGGAGATTCTTGGGCTTAGCCGGTTACTATAGGCGGTTCGTTAAAGGTTTTCATCCCTTGCTTCTCCTATGTGTAAATTGACTCAAAAGAATGTCAAGTTTCAGTGGTCCGCTGCTTGCCAGTAGAGTTTTCAGGAGTTGAAGACCCGACTCATTTCTGCTCAAATTTTTGACTCGTTGTATATTGTGATAATTTCAGAGTTGTCCTTGGGTGTGTGTTGATGCAGTATAGTAAGTTCATAACTTATTTTTCTAGGCAGCTTAATGTTCATGAGAAGAATTGCCCAACTCATGATCTTGAGTTGGCAGCATTAGTTCTTACCTTTAAGATTTGGAGGAACTATCTGTATAGAGTTCATGTGGATGTGTTTAATGATCATAAAAGCCATCAGTATGTGTTCAATCATAAGGATCTAAATCATTGACAGAAGAGATGGCTAGAGTTTTTGAAGTATTACTACCTGAGTGTTTTGTACCACTCGGGTAAAGCCAATGTAGTGGTTGATTCTCTTAACATACCTTCTATGTGTAGTGTTGCTTATGTGGAGGATGAAAAAAAGGAGTTGGTTCATGATGTTCATAGACTTGCTCATTTAGGAGTTCGTCTTATGGATTCAGCCAATAATGGAGTTATAGTTCAGAATGATTCAGAATCTTCATTAGTGATAGAGGTGAAGGCAAAGTAGGATAGTGATCCTATTTTTCTTAAGCTGAAGGAAGTCGTCTGCAATTAGAAAGTACAGGTTTCTCCCAAGGGAGAGATGGTGTGCTTCATTATTAGGGTTATTTGTGTGTTCTAGATGTTGATGATTTGAGAAAGCGGATGCAAACAAAATCTTATAGATCTCGATATTCTATTCACCCAGTGCCACCAAGATGTACCATGATCTACGAGAAGTCTATTAGTGGAATAACATGAAGATGGATATCATGGAATTTGTAACTAAGTGTTCAAATTGCTATCAGGTAAAGGTTAAGCCCTAAAGACTTGGAGGTTTGACTTAGGATATTAGCATTCCTACTTGGAAGTAGCAATAGATAAATATGGACTTTATAACAGGGTTATGTCTTACGCTTCACCAACATGATTCAATATGGGTTACTGTAAATCGAATGTCTAAGTTAGCCTATTTCCTGCTAGTTAATACTATAGATTCAGCTGATAATTATGCTTAACTTTATTCAAGAGTTGGTTAGGTTGCATAGAGTTCCCTTGTCTATCATCTCAGATATGGGTACTCAGTTAACATTGCAGTTCTAGAAATCTTTCCAGAAGGGTCTCGATACCCAAGTTCATATTAGCACATCTTTCCACCTATAGATAGATAGTTAGGCAGAGCAGACCATTCATACATTAAATGATATGTTGAGGGCTTGCGTGATTGTCTTTAAAGGTAATTGGGATGATCACTTACCTCTCATTGAGTTTGCTTAAAATAACAGTTTTCACACCTGTATTCATATAGCTCCATTTGAGGTGTTTATGGTAGGAGATGTATATCTCCTATTAGATGGTTTGAGGTTGGTAAATATACTTTTATAGGGCTTGATTCAGTTCATGAGGCAACAGAGAAAGCTCAGCTAATTAGAGAAAGGCTGAAAATAGCTCAGAGTTATCAAAAATCTTATGCAAATGAGAAGAAGAGAAATTGAGTTTGTAGTTGATGATTGGGTTTATATGAAAATTTCACCTGTGAATGGGGTCATGAGATTTGGCAAGAAGGGGAAGCTTAGTCCCAGATATGTTTGTCCTTACAGGGTTCTTAGGCATATTTGAAATATGGCCCATGAGTTAGAGTTGCCCATAGAGTTAGCATCGTTGCATCCAGTGTCTTTCATGTATCCTTGTTGAAGAAGTACATTAGTGACCCAACATTTGTATTTTCTGTGGATAGTGTGGGTGTGATAGGTAGTCTTTTATGAAGAGGTCCTAATTGAATTCATGACCATCAGGATTGTAAGTTCAGAAATAAGGAAGTCACTTTGGTGAAAGCCCTCTGAAGGAATCAACTAGTTGAGGGAGCTACTTGGGAAGCAGAAGCAAATATGATGGCCAAGTACCCTCACCATTTTCCTTCCAGTTCAGTAATAGATTGAGGTAACAATTTCCCCTTTAGTATTCTAATCAGCTTCATGTCCCATCAGTTTTCCTATGATATTAGCTTGCATACATGTTTTCATTAAATTTAGTCCAACCTCATTGTCAGTTAAATTAGATATAGTATCCGAAATTCAGCTTTTGCACCTCAATTTTTGGAATTACAGCCCTTTCCCTATCATTTCAACTTTGTTAGTCTTCATTTAAGGATGAATGTTTCCAAGGGAGATGTATTGTAACACCCCAAAAGTTCCTAAGATCATATCCCGGACATAACACAGAAAACTAGTCTAAAACCAACAAATTTCCCTCAGAATGACTTACTGTACAAGCCGTACAGTAAGGCCACAAGTCACAGGCTAACTCATGGTAGGTTACCCAGATCTAAGGCTCCAGTCACCATGGCTAAACCAAAAAGTTGTGTAATGAATGTACGAGTCATAAGTTGACTTGTACTGATGGGTTTGGAAAAAATTCTGAAGAGCTAAATCCATCTCAGGTACCACGACTCAGTGAAATGAGTCATGGAGTATTTGTACGAGTTGTGGTCAGACTTGTTCTGAGCAAAAAAATCAAAAATCCAGAAAAAGTGAAAAGTTTCCTAATTGCTATGAGTTCACTTTACGATTCATAGGTTGGGAACATGAGTCATGGGTGGTACTCTTTGACAAGCCACCCTGAGACCTTCCAGGACACCACGACTCATCCTGCGAGTTGTGGTAAGACCTGTAGGGTCTGACTATCTAGAATTTAGATGGTTTTCATAGGGGTATTTTTGTACTTTCCTACCTTTATAAGTCCTATAATATGTCATTTAGGATTGTTTAAGTGGTATTAAAGGAGATTAGTCGACCCTTTTCCCTCATTCCATCAGAAACACTTAGAAATTATTCAGAAGAAACTATTAGCCCTCTCAAGGTAGGCTTAGGATTCCTCCTCAAAACTTCAGAGGTTCAAGTTCTTAGCACGAAATCTCAGACTCCAGGTATGTGGAATTTCAATAATGGGTATTCTTTCACCCATTGTGTCCCAAAAAAACTCAGTAAATTCCCATTTCTATGAATTATAATTTAGGGTTCGTACTTAATTTATGATTCCCCTTCAATTTTAGCCTTCTTATGATTTCTATACCATTATAACGTGTATCCCATGATTTTTACACTCAGCATGATATAATATTTCATGATTTGATATTTAGCATGATTTTATAGAATTTCCATATGATTTAGTTTTTTTCAGAAAAACATGGCATGTTATGTACACACAATCCGATAACCTTGTAAATTTAGCATGAACAAGTATGATAAGTTTTTTGTTTATATAGTCTTTTATACTAATTTTAGATTAGGTAGGTTCTGACCCAGTTTCAAAACATCATATTTATATTAGCTATCAGTATAATTAGTTTGGGAGTAGTACTAAGAATCGACTTGGACTAGGGTCCCAATTTCACCCAAAGTCCCAGAACTACACGCCACCGTAGGTTAATTTAGCCCACTAGTTGGGCATTAATTTAGTGATCACTCTAGTCATGCATTTATTTCCTTGTAAGATATATTGGCTCCTCGTCCTCTCGATGGGGCGTAGACATTGGACTGCACGTTAGCTCATGTGGTTTATGTCGGTTAATAAACTCTTCCATAGACTCAGTTCAGTATTTGTGCATGACCCATACTTTTAGCTATTTCATGCATTGTTATTGATATCTGTTGTTACCTTAGTATTTGAGTATATATGTTTTGGGCATTGCACTACAACTCAGTATGTTATTCAGTTTTGCACTTAGTTTGCATTCAGTACAGTATATTAGTATTTTCAACATGCTTAGTTTATTTTATAGCTTGCATAACTCACATGCTCAGTACATTCAAAGTACTGATTGCATACTTCTCTTGCAATGTATCATTTTATGATATTGGTTTGGGTACCCAATCCCATCATCATAGTTAGATTCATTCCAATACCACTTCACCAGCTACTAGTGGTGATTCCTCATTATTCGAGGATGAGTTCATTATTGCTTTCTTTTAATATTTTCAGTTTCAGTGTTTTAGAGTTAGCTGGGGACTTGTCCCAACAATTCATCAGTTTTTACAGGCTTTCAAACATAGAGTCAGACACTTCAACTCAGTATTCAGTTTTAGTATGATATTTTTCAGACTTAGTCTAATTGCTTTTCAGAGATAGTTTATATTCATTTAGATTATTATATTTAAATAAGTTAGCTTCTGCACAGTTATTCAGTTGATTCAATTTATCTAGTATTATGCCATGATATGGGTTAGCTTGGGATCACTTATATCTCTAAGAACCGTGTTACATCCAGGGTGTAGTCTTAGGTCGTGACATGTCCACTACCTTAACCTCAACTGATGGTAGCCAGCTCTTAAGTCAATCTTAGAAAACACGGCTTCACCCTGAAGCTGGTCGAATAGGTCATCAATACACGACATCAGATACTTATTTTTATAGTCACCTTGTTCAGTTGTTGATAATCGATACACATATGCATGGTGCCGTTCTTTTTCTTCACAAAAAAGATAGGAGCACCTTAAGAAGAAACACACGGCCTGATAAAACCCTTACCCAAAAGATCGTAAAATTGAATATTAAGTTCACTCAATTCAACAGGAGCCATACGGTAAGGTGAAATAGAAATGGATCACATTCCCATCTTAACATTAATAGAAAAATCAATATCACGCTCAGACAAGAGGCCACGCAAGTCATTAGGGAAGATATTAGCAATCTCACAAACCACAAGTACAAAATCAATTGAAGGAATGTTGGAAGGAGTATCACAGACATAAGCAAGGTAGGGTAAACATTAGACATTAACCTCCTAGTCTAAATGTAAGAAATAATCCCTGTCGATGCATGAATATCAGAACCCTGCCATACAATAATGAAATGCCAGGCATGTCTAAGGTGACTGTCTTGGCAAAGCAATCCAACACTGCATGATAAGGGGATAACCAGTCCATGCCCACAATAGCATCAAAATCTACCATGCTCACAAAATAAGGAATGACCAAGTGTTATACTCCTGAATAATCACCACACAAAATCTATAGACACGATACACTACTAAATAATCACCTACGAGAGTAGCTACATAGATAGGAACATACAAAGGCTCACTAGGAAACCTTAGATAAGAAGAAAAATATGTAGACACATACAAATATGTAGAACTTGGATCAAATAAGACAGAGGCTGGATGGTGACAAATTAGAATCATACGTGTGATCACAGAATCGGACGCCTTTACTTCTGGCCTACCAAAAACAGCATACAATTGTCCGCATCCACCCTTAGACTGAGAACCCAAATGACCACCTATCTTACCCGGATGAGCAACTCCATGAGCACCCCTACTACTCTAAGCACCACTTCTAGCTGGTGATGCCATTGCCTTGAGAGGATGAATTATTTATGTTGACGGGTCGATCATCTGGCTGGTGTCAAATTGGAATTATACCTATGGTCAAATAATCGGATGCCTCTACCTCTGGCCTACAAGAAAAGGCATACAATTTTTTGTGTCCACCCCCAAACTAAGAAATATAATGATCACTTATCCTACCTGAATCAGAGCCTTCACGAGCTCCCCTACTACTTTGAGCACCACCTCTAGGCAATAAAGCCATTGCCTTGAGAGGCTGAACTATTTGTACTGACGTCTCAATCATCCCACATCGAGGGCACTTTCTATCAAAGTCACCAACCACCCTACAATTATAACAAGCCCCAAGTGCCCCGCTCTGTTGCGATGAACTTGCTTACTCAAAATAGCCATGCTGACCTGAAGTCCCAAAATAAGAACCCCGTGATGACTGACCAGAGCCCTAACCACTGAAATCACTGTAAACTATCTAACCCCCATCAATTATCTGAAGTGATGCCTGAACAAGCTAACTAGACTGACCATGCTGCTGATACTGCTACTGACCCCTACCAGAACACCCTCTACCACTAGATGAGAACTACTGAAACTGCCCTGGTGGTGGGGCCTCATATTGATTCGTACATAGGCCTCATGATATATATCCTTAATAGTCCGCACATGATCAAGAACCTCAAAGAACGAATGCCAAAATAAAACCATATGCTCAACAAACAAGTGAAGCTGAAACCTTAAGCCTCTGACAAATCAGAGCATCCTCTTGTGCTCCATAGGCATATTCATCATGGCATATCTGGATAACTCATAAAATATAGCCTCGTACTTAGATATGGTCATGTAACCCTACTCTAAACTAATGAACTCATCTCTCAGCCGCTTACTGATAACACTCAATTACACCTAAGAAAGATGTACGTGGTTGTTGTTAATATTTTAACCCGACTTTGTGGTCGGGGTCAATCCCACAAGGAATGAATATGAAAGGTTCACTTTAGAGTGTGATTAACTCACTAAATTCTTGCACGTATTATTTAAAACAATAAACATAAATGGGTTTTTTTTGTAAAATACTTTCAAATACTTTTGATTGTAGTATAAAGTAAGAGAGTTGGATTGCAAAAGGTGAGACTTGGAAGTTGTAATCAATAACAAAAGTAATTTAGGGGTGTGTTATATTAAGTATAAAATCATGCATAGTTAAATAGCATTTGCCTTAATTAAATTTGAGCGGTGGGTAGGCTAGATTATAGGTATTAATGCTAGTTTCTCAATTAAACAGTAAATATCACAAGTGTACTATCTCAAACACCAATGTGTATCATCATTACCAACCTATGGCCTCAATTTAGAAGCCTTATCTCTAAGAGACACTATCAAATAATGTAAATCAAGTGATTGTTAACTAAAATCCCTCACCCTTATCCACTCTCTCAAGAAATATAAGAGATCTAAGCATAACTAGAGTTTGCAACCTTCAATTATAGGTTAAAACATGGAATAACAGTTAAACGCATAACAAATAATCAATTAGGAAGGGATATAAATACTACCCATTCATTTATCAATACCCAATCACCACACACCCCTAAGTTGGGGAATTTAGCCAAGCATAATAGAAGATAAAGAAATTATACCATCATGGTTATTCAAATCCTCTATTAGATTGAACTATCCATAATCCTTCATTCCAATGTAGAAAATCAATATAAAAGCTAATTCCAAACTTTAGGGTTTGATTACAACTTTTTAGATCTTAAAATTATGCAAAAATAGGGTTTAAAGTCAAAAATATTATTTACAGCTTAAGCAAAATAACGACAACATAATTAAAAAATGCCACCATGTCAGTTTTGTAAACTCGATCGTGTCGCCAAACTAACAGGTGATTCGCCTAATGCACCCAACATCACCAAACTTCATTCCATTTTTGGATTTCGATGCTTCAATTTATCGATTTGGTTATCGAACCTTATCATCACAGAACTCTTCGGCGATCCACCAAACTTTTACCCTTGCTCGCCCAAATTTGTTCCACCAATGCTCATTTATCTGTTAACTTGGGTGATGGCCTTGTCACTTTGGCAATACGCAAAGTTGTTTGATGATGCACTAAACAAGCTTGGTGATGCCACTTCTCTCTTTAGCTCTTTTTTATACATCTTTTTGGTTCTTTTACTTTCTTCAGGCTCCTTTGGTGCTCTTTTGGATTCAACCCTGAAAATCAATCAAACTAACATTAAAACTGGCATTGAGGACTTTGATTTCTTACCTATTTTAGGCTAAACGAGTCACAAAAAATTGGCTCATCAACACCCCCAACTTAAGCTTTTGCTTGTCCTCGAGCAAATCAATGCACATACAATAAAAGAACAATGCCTACAAATGGTACTACTTAAGAGTTCAAACACATGCCTCTTTGTGAAAACTACTTTTCCCTTATGACTTTGAAAAGCATTGGCACAAGTATCCATGATCAAATAATCAATCCATGATCTACAAGCTTCAAGTGTTACTAGTTGCTACCAAACCAGTCCCATGCTTATAGCTATCAACCAAGGTGAATCAATGTGCTCAATGAATGCAATTGAGTTCCCTCACAACAAGAATATCCCTTTTCTCATGATGAAATTAAATTGACAAACAAGGGATCAATAAAAATCACTCTCGCTCCCAAAGAAAATCATTCAAATGAATACCATGCCATAGGCTTGCCCATATTTTCCATCTCACCACAATTAAGCATGCTAAGTTAGAGATCACAAAGGTCTTCTGTTGGCTTGTAATGTATGCAATGGGTAAGGTAGGATATCATATGGTTTTAGTGACTCTACCTCCTTGAAGAACTACATGAGGCCTAACCTCAATTCTCACTGAATTTGACATACTATGAACTATTTATGCCAATCTTTTGGTTGCACTTTTAAACTTCCTTCTCTTATCTTTTAAGAAAAAACAACTCAACTATTTACATTCTAAATCTACAAATTCAATATCTCTTTTTTTATATGTATTCACACAAGATACTAGGATGAAATAGAGAATGAAGTAAATGGTCCCCAATTCTAAAACTCCTAATCATAATCCTACCCACCAATTCCTCCACCCCCAGCTTAGGATTTTGTCTAAGTTGGTCTAAGGTCTCACCTACATGTTTCAAGGAAACTTTGGTTTAAAATGGTTATTTTAGGCGAACGGGTTATGGCTTGTAACGTGGTTGTCTAAGAAAGAGGCTACAAGGCACAAATTGGGCAAAGCTTGGTCACTCAACTCACAATGGGGAAGGCTATATGCTCAATTTCAAAGGCTCACTCTCGATTGATGTCCTAAAGTCATTTCTCTAACGTTACAATGCTTTATGCTTAATGATAGACCAATAAGGGAAGTTCTAGATGAACTCATGACACAAGATCAAATCGAAGCATCACTACTCATGGCACTCCACTACACACTCAAAGCAACACTTTTAATTTGACAACAACACTTTCAATTCCCTAATTGACATACCACATTCATTGCACATGTCGAGGAAGGTATTCAAGTATTCACAAAAATGAGTTCCTAACCACTTCAACTCAACCAAACGAAATTTAAAATATGGGCACATTTTTAAGAGTGGGTCAATTCACAATTGATTTGTCACTTTCAAGTTTCATGCATGTGAAAATCTCCACAAGAGTACTCTTTGAGTCAAAGTGTTCTATTGCTAGCACACTTCTACTTGAGAACCAAACCAAAAGGAGCTTTATTGATACCAAACACTTAACAAGAAACAAAGACACAATGAAATAAGAAACAAAAACAAAATATGAATAACAACACACACTCAATCAAAGATCCAAATGGCATGCACCCAATAAAATTAGAATCATAAAAAAATTACACTCTAAATGAAAATAGTATCAGGATAAAAAATCAATCAAAATATTAAAGATCCAATAATATCCTCCAAACTCAAAATAACAAAGTCTCCTCAATGCAATAGGACTATGATATAAGAGAAGAATTAGTGGAAGGGTCCTCCTAAAATGAGCTTAGCCTGAGATCGTGTGGGGATCTCTAAAGCAGCCTCAATCTGGAAATCAGTGCCCAACTCAGCTCCAGACATGGTTTATGGGGACGAATCTGGAATGACAGCAGGCACCTCAAGTGAAGTCTCTAGGTTGGTCATAGGATCAAACGTCTCCTCAGTGGGTTTAGACTAGCTACCACTAATCTGTGAAGTATCTTGTATCGACTTCACCAAAGTATCAGCCAATATGACCTCCTCGGTAGCCTGACCACAAAAGCAAGATCAGTAGCAATGCCTGCACTCTGGTCATCTATCTCTACCTTCTTCTCAATCTCAGTCTCAAGGCATCCTTATCCTCAATAGCAGCCTATCTAGATGGGTCTAGCTGAGGTACACTCTTCCCTTCTGTAGTACTCTGTGATGGTGTAGCCCATAAATCAGACCAATTTGGGAACTAAAGCTAATATACATGAGTCTATAAGGAAGCAACCTCTTTCTACATAACTGTCCACTCTGTATCCCGTGTACCTATTTTCTATTGTGAGCTGATTTTATCAATCTTCTCAGCATTCACTTATAATGTCTCTCCAAATCTATACATTTGCTTATGAATAGGCTGTAAGGATGCCCTCATAGCAGGCTGAATCATTTGAGGTACCTAAATCTCTATCCTCACCTATCTCACATCAGCAAAATAAGAATGACCCATCTAAATCACCACAGCCTAATTCAATAGAGTACCCAAAGTACCTAGAGCAATAGATGTCCTTAGGCCAGTGGCATTGGGTTAAGGTGGCTATGAAGAAGGCTTGGTGGAATGGGCCGTGGGAGGTGGAGCTTTAGAAATAGAAGTAGACTGTGCAACACCACTCTCTAGACCCTCAACATCAACTACTAGGGAAGTGTTATCTTTCTCTTTCTTTTTCTTCTCTTCCTCTTTATGGTTGAAGTCAAATTTAATTCGAAGAATATCACATGAGGACTTTAGGGTAATCTCAAAATTATTTTTAGGACTAAAAGGGAGATTTGCTCGCCTGCAAATCTCCGTGATTAACCACGATAAAGTAAGTAAAGTAGTAGCATTTTGAGCCCTCATCCCAATAGATGGTGCAATGATCCTACCAAGATTCAATTTTTCCCAATCCATGATAAACTCTAAAAAGACTGCCTTAATATACCAGAGGATGGATTCATTTTAATACAGAGTAAGTTATATACACACAAAGCTCATCCAAAACTGGGCAGGTACGTTTATATGTATATTCTTGATATCAACCCCCAGCTTAATCCATAGAGGCAACTATCACTCTACAAAGATGACAACTAACCCCTCTGGTCATTTAATGAAGTTACAAGCCTATCAGCCAAATGGTGTCTGTCAATGGTTTTACATCCTAAGATTTCATTTATCATTGATCGATCATATGGCACATCAATATCACACACTTGTACGCTATCCTTCATCTCTTGTGGCTTGCCTTTCTTTCTTTTTGAGGGTAACAATTTACCATAAGTGGTATAGAAATCTCAGACTCAACTCAAGATATAAGTTGGCCAGGGTTATATGAAAATCTTAAAACCATGGTACTAAATAATATACCAAACAGAAGGATATTTATCAAGTAATCCATTTTTGATAGCCTTTTCACCTCAAGAATATTCTGCTGACCTTCGCTTTTTAACTTATTTAACAATTTGGGAATCACCAAGAGGTGAGGGTCAGCAACTGCTTTGGAGCGTTGCTTATCCCTCTTTATCTTTGCTGAGATTACCACTGGAGTGGGTAAGGGTTAATGGATTTGAGTGCTATCCCCGACCTCACCTTTCTCTAAATCGAAAGTGCTTAAATAATACCTTAAAGAGTTAGAACTGTGATCTAAATCAGACCCCTTATTACTGGATTTATGAGACTATATTTTTTCATTCTCTCTAGCCTTTTTGGCAGCCAACTTGACTTTCTTTTGTTCTTTCCTTCTTGGGTTGGTGCGACCTTAAATTATAACCCCCTTTTCATTTCTACCCCTTGACTGAGGAGGTTTCTTTTTTCTGCAATGAACTTTTGTTTTCCCATACCTGTATATAAAATGAAACCATATACCATAACAGGGTTAGAAAAGATAGAGTGTATGGTTTGGTTTCACCAAACTACTTTGGCGAATCGCCAAAGAGTTTGGAAAACACAAGGAAACATCACCAAAGTGAATATTAAAGTGTCTGTTCAAGGGCTAAGTTTGGTAAGCTGGAGTGAGAGTTTGGCAAATTGTTGAATAATTTGGTGATTCTCCATGGAGTTCACCAAACATATTAGGCTTCACCAAATATGAAATATAGCTCCTTCCCTTCTCAAAATGTCTACTTTGGCAAGCTAGGAAGCACTTTGGTGATTTGCTGATGAGTTTGGCGCCTCGCCAGAGTTCTCTACCTATCGCTGCAGTAGTTCATCTTCCCAAATTCAAACCCATGATTAACAATAGAATTTTTCAAACATTTTTGCACAATAGGTACTCAGACTTCCCTGAGTTTAGACACTAATTTCCAACAAATAGACACTTTTCCCTTAATAATGATGTCATCCAATCTATTATCTGGAAAAATCAGTCGAAATTGAAATTCAATAAGACCAAGAACACCCACAAAATCAAACATCAAACAAAACTCCAAATCAGATTAAACCAAAACCCTTGATATCATTCAACTTTATAATAATGGTACTTTAGCATGGATAAGATGAATTCAACTATTAAAACAACCCTATGCTGCTCAATTAAAAGAACTCCGATCGACATTATCTATTTCAACTAACAAGTTAGCCATTTCAACCATATCTCATCGATTTTGCACAATAAAAAAAGAGTTATTAAGCACATCAGATCTATAGCCACTAGTTAAAAATTAACCACGAATCTCTAACTCTTTAAGAGAACAAATAATACAAATGGAGAATTGACCTGGAGAGAAATCATCACAAGAGAATTCCCACACAGTGTTGCAACAGTGAATGGTGGTGCAGTGGTGAGATTTGAATGAGTGTGTGTGTGAGAGAGTTGTTGTAGTGGTGGTTATGAGTAAAATAATAGTATGTAGGTAAGAGAAAATGTTTAAGTAGAAGAGGAAGGGTTTAGAAGTCAACCCGTTTGATCCCTTTAATTCGAGAGTTAGATGAAAATTGGATGATGCTTCCAAACTTATTGGTGCATCACTGAACTCTCTTTTAATCCCCAAAATTACCAGTTGTAAGGGTATAGGAGGCCCTATTTTTTGGAGGACTTTGGAAATACAACAAACTGATCGGCGATTCACTAAAGTGTCTCCCCTGGAGCTAGTTTCAGGCCTCCGTTATTATAATTTTGGTGATCACCCGACAATACGCCAAAGTTGGTGGCGATTCGCCAAAATGACTTGCCTATCATTTATCCCTCCAAATTCTATAGGTACATGCTTTCACACTCCATACCTCTCATACACTTGTACCATGCAATGAATATTATTCAAATATACATAAAATAACACTTGGATTGACTCCCCAAAAGTGCCTTAGTTAACGTTGTGGCAAGATGGTATCTTCATTCATGTCAAGCATCCTTAAAGAGAAACACCTTAATTTTTGCAACCTTTGGACCACCAACAAAGAAGTTCTTGAAGCGTTGGCCATTCACCGTAAAGATTGACCCATCATGGCCTTCAAACTCAACCACTCTACTAAGGTAAGCTTGTTCAACTTTGAATGGCCCTGACCATTGTGATTTGAGCTTACCCACGATGAGCTTGAGGCTTGAGTTAAATATAAACACATCATCTCCCATTGGAAATTCTCTATTCAAGATCTTGACATCATGCCACATTTTCATTCACACCTTATAGAGAGTGGATTTTTTGTATGCTCGAAGGCAGAATATCTCAATCTTTTGTAATTGCTCCACTATTGACTTAGAGGCCATATCCCAATTCATGTTTAGTTTCTTCACTGACCAAAGAACATGATACTCAAACTTAACTGGTAGATGGCAAGATTTGACAAACACTAGTTGGTAGGGAGACAACCCGATGGGTGTCTTAAAAATCTTTTGGTATTCCCAAAGGACATCATCTAATTACCTTGTACAACTGGTTCAACTCACATTAACTGTTTTTGCAAAGATTCCCTTTATCTCCCTATTCGACACTTCTACTTGCCCACTGGTTTGGCAATGATATGGAAAAGCAACCTTATGCTTGACTTTGTACTTCTCTAGCAACACAACAAACACTCAATTGCAAAAATAAGAGCCACCATCACTAATGTCAGCTCGGGGAGTTCCAAACCTTATGAATATAAGCTTTTTTATGAAGTGGGTGACACTTTTGCTCTCATTGTTAGGTAATGAAACTTCCTCAACCTAATTTGACGCATAGACGACGACCACCAATATGTATTTATGGCCAAATAAACTCATAAAAGGTACCATAAAATCAATTCCCCAAACATCAAATAATTCAACTTCAAGAATAGGCTTCAAAGGCATTTCATGCCTCCTAGAGATCCCTCCTTACATTTGATATTGGTACACAATCGGACCAAGTCATTGATGTTTTGATAGAGAGTGGGACAATAAAAGCCACTTTGAAGGACTTTGGAAGCTGTCCTTAATCCACCATGATGCCCTCGAAACTGTGAGGCGTGACAAACCTCAAGTATGGGTTGCATTTCTGGGTTGGTAGCACATCTACGAATCACACTATCCATACATTCACTAAACAAGTTGGGATAATCCCAATAGTATATTTTAGCATCATGAATAAACAACTTTCTCTGATAGGAGTTTATCTCTTTGAGAAGAATGCTACATGCAAGATAATTGAAAAAATCGGCATAGTAAGGCACCACATCTCCCAACACAGCCATAACAAGTTCATCAAGGAAAGACTCATCAATGTCTATCTCCCCCAACTTTTCACCATTTGATTCAAAGAGGGAAAAATGATCCTCTACTTGATTCTCACAAACTATCCTATCTTAAACCTTGAAGTCAAACTCTTTGAGCAACAATATCCACTGAATTAGCCTTGGTTTCACTTTTTTCTTTGCCATCAAATACCGGATGACAACATGATCGGTGTGGACAATCACCTAGGTACCCAATAAATTGGCATAAAACTTCTCAAAAGCATAAAGCGTGGCCAATAACTCTTGCTCTGTGATCATGTACTTCTTTTGTGCCTCATTCAAAGATTTACCAGCATAGTAAACCAGGTGGAATGGCTTGTCTTTTCTTTGCCTAAGAATCACTCCTAATGCTATCCCACTAGTATCACCCATAAGTTTGAAAGGAATGGATATCGTTCCTAATGCTATCCCACTACCATCACACATAAATTCAAAAGGAATGGACCAATTTAGAACCACAATGATAGGTGTTGACACAAGATTTTCATTTAGGCAATTAAATGCCCTTACACAACTTCCATCAAATTCAAATTTCACTTCTTTTTTAAGAAACTTGCACAATGGATGGGCGATCTTATAAAAGTCTTTAATGAATCACCGGTAGGAACCCGTATGCCCCAAGAAACTTCTCACACCCTTCCCAAATATAGGTGGGGGTAATTTGTCTATCACTTCAGCCTTTTATTTATCCACTTGAATGCCATGGAGATGAAATTTTGTGATGAAGCACAATTTCCTCTTTTACCATAAAATGGCATTTCTCCCAATTGAGCACAAGGTTCATTTTTACACAATGTTGGAGTACTTTGCTTAAATGATCAAGACACGCTTCAAAAGAATCTCCCACTATCGAGAAGTCATCCATGAACATCTCCATTGTATCTTCCACAATGACTGAGAAAATCAACAACATACATCTTTGAAAAGTAGATGGACAAGGGAAAGTTGTCTTTTCTTGGTCTTTGGGAGAAATGCATATTTGATTTTACCCAAAGTATCCATGAAGAAAGAAATACCATCCTCTTCCCACCAATTAATCCAACATTTGATCCATGAAGAGCATAGGAAAATGGTCTTTCTTGGTCTATGAGTTTATCTTTCTATAATCTATGCAAACACGCCACCCCATGACTGGCTTTAAGGGAATAAGTTCATTGTTCTCACTGAGAACAATAATGATTCCCCTCTTTTTAGGCACACATTACACTGGGATCATCCACTTGCTATCGAAGATTGGGTAAACAACTCGCATCAAGCCACTTTATAATATCTTTCTTTACCACTTCTTGTATTAGAGGATTCAACCTTCTTTGATGCTCAATGCTAGGCAAACAATCAGGTTCTGATGGGATTTTATGGGTGGAAATATCGGGAGGGATTCTGATAATGTAGACAATTTTCCATCTGATGGCCCTTATGAACTTTCTCAACACATATACCAAAGCTTCAACTTGCCAAATTCGCAAATCAGTTGCTATGATGATGGGCAAAGTCCCAAGAAAACATACCGAATGTGTGGATAAAGAGGCTTAAGTTTTAGCTTTGATGGCTCCTCAAGGGACGATTTGGTGGGTGGACTTTCCTGGCTCTTCAAATAAAGATAAAGTTTTATTTGGTTCTTGGGATACGTACTAAACCTGATTAATGATGCCACCACTTTATCATAATTTGCTATATCTTTAATACAGTAATTCCACAACAACGCTGCTAATAATTGACCTACAAAACCAACCTCTGATGTGCAAGAAACTACATCAATCGTATCAATAATCGAAATGACTTGCAAATCCCTTGGTTGTTTCATTGACTAGCACACATTAAAGGTGACTTCTTTATTGTTCACTCTAAATTTCAAATCACCACATTCAACATCCACCAAAGATCTCCGGTAGCAAAGAAAGGCCTACCAAGGATGATGGGAACCTCTTAATTGATTTCACAATCAATAATGACAAAGTCCATAGGGAATATAAACCTATCAACTCAGACCAACACATTATAAGGAATTCCCATCGATATTTTGATTGAATGGTCTACCACTAACAATTTCATCATGGTAGTTATAGGAGTTCCTAAGCCCAACTTCTTGAATATGGCAAAAAGCATCAAGTTGATATTTGCCCCCAAATCACACAAAGCTTTCACAAATTGGTACATACCAATTGTGCACGTGATAGGAAAGGCTCTGGGATCTTTATTCTTTACGACCAAGTTGCTTGACATAATCTCACTATAATGGTGCGAGACTTCGATGGTTTCAAAAGCTATAATCCTCTTCTTAGTCACTAAGTTTTTCATAAATTTTTCATATTCAGGAATTTTAAGCAACACATCCACCAAGGGGATGTTGACTGAGATATTTTTGAACATAGTTAGAAACTTCTTGAACTTGACATACTTCTCTCTCTTCTACAACCTTTATAGGAATGGAGGAAATTTCATCATTGGCTCTGAAACTGATGGAATATCATCTGACTTTGAACTTTTTTCTTCAACCACTTTCTGCTTCTTATCATTGGTGCTTTCATTTTCAACCTCAATCGGCTCCTCAACATTTAATTCTTCGGGATTTAACTTCTCAAGATTAGGCTCAAGTGGATTTTCAACACATTTTTTTTTCACATTTATGGGCTCTACATTCACCTCTTCATTTGGAGTTTCACCAATCTGACCCATATCATCACCAAGTACCTTTCTACTTCTATTGATGATAGCCATACAATGTGTATTATCATTTTTTGGATTCACCAACATGTCACTAGGAAGTCTACCTTTATGTCTTGGATTTAGGTGGGATGAGATTTGAATCAATTGTGAATTAAGTTGCTTGATGGACAATGCATGAGATGTGACCATTTGATTCAACAAAGAGAAGTCACTCTTTGTTTTATTAAGGACCTTGTCACTACCTTCGATCCGATTGAGAATTGTTACAAGCATGTCTTCCGTTATATAGTTTTCCGGGTCTGAAGTGGATTCTTTGGATTTTGGGAGATCATGAGGTGGAACATGTCTATCTCTTTCATGATATTTGTCCCTATAATCATGATCCCTATCACAATCTTGCCAATCCCTATCTTGGTTACACTAATTCCTTTCCCTATCTTTGTCTCTCTAATCACGGTCCCTATCCTTGTTCCAACCTTTGTTCCCTTCTTGCCTTTGATAGGTAGGTTGAGAACCCCCTACTTGATTTTCCAATAATTGGATTTATTTATCAAATGAGTCATCTAAAACATCATCATAGAGTCGACTTCCTCTTATAGCCACGACATTCACACTTTTATGGCCCAAACCCATGAAATGCTTTGTCAAAAGGTTTATTTGAGTTATCATTTTTGCCATGTTTTCATCACGCTCTTTATCTCATTTCCTTTGCTCTTGGGAACCAAATATGAGTAGGGATCACTCACTGCCTCTTCGTCATCTCGTGTGTGCCAAGAATGAATAGTTTTTGTCATTTGGTCAAGCAAACTCGAAGAAACCCCAAATCTTTGATTCATCAAGGAACTATCGGCTAAATTATCCACCCTAGTTTTGTTTAAAGAATCCAACAAACGGTAAAATATTTGTAGCAACAATTTTTCTAGTAGATCATGGGTAGGACATTGGAGCAACTTTTTCTTGAATTGAAGTCATGAGTCACGAAGAGGCTCACTACTCAATTGTGGAAAAATTATGATCTCATCCTGGAGTTGGAGCATCCGGGATGAAGGGAAGAACCGATCAAGGAATGCTTTGGTAAGATCGGTCCAAGAAGTAATAGATCCCTCAGGAAACTCTCTAAGCTAAATGACAACTTCTTTCATAAGGAGAAAGGAAACAACTGCAACCAGATAGGCTCTTGAGTAATAGTTACTATGTCAAAGAGGTTGTAAACATCGATAAAGTTCTTGAGATGATTGTTTGCATCTTCATGCAGTTGGCCACCATATAACCCCTTCATTTGTAGCAAGTGGAGCATAGTACTTGTAACATAAAAGACCACATTCCCTACCATAGGTTGTAGACGAATGGCACTTGCTCTCTCGATATCACCCAAGTGGTCATCCTCATCAAATTTCCCTTTGTAGCTCATGGTATCACTACTATGTTGACTCATGTTTTCTCCTACAGAAAAATCAAAAACAACAAACTCATATGTTTTAAAACACTTCAATAAAGACATGCTATACTTTCATTCCCCGACAACAATGTCATTTTTTTATAATACTCAATTACACCCAAGAAAGATGTATAAGGTCATTATCAATATTTTAACTTGACTTTATGGTTGGGGTCGATCCCACAAGAAATGAATATGAAGGTTTCACTTTAGAGTGTGATTAATTCATTAAATGCTTGCACACATTAATTAGGACAATAAAAGTAAATGGGAATTTTTGTAAAACACTTTCAAATGCTTTTGATCGTAGTTATCAAGTAAGAGAGTTGGATTAGAATAGATGAGACTTAGAAATTGTAATCAATAACAAAAGTAACTTAGGAGTGTGTTATCATGAGTGTAGAATCATGCATGGGTAGATAGCATTTGCCTTGATTCAATATGAGCTATGCGTAGGCTAGATTATAGGTATTAATCCTAATTTCTCAATTACGCACTAAATATCACAAGTGGGTTCTCAATGTATCATCATGAACAACCTACAACCTCAATTTAGAAGCCTTATCTCTAAGAGCCACTATCAAATGATGCAAATCAAGTCATTGTTAACTAAAATCCCTCACCCTTATCTACTCTCACAAACAAGAGAGATCTAAACATAACTAGAGTTCGCAACCTCCAATTATAGGTTAAAACATAGAATGATAGTTAAATCCATAACAAATAATCAATTAGGAAGGCAAATAATTACTACCCATGCATTTTTCAATACCCAATCATCACACATCCCTAGGTTGGGGAATTTAGCCAAGCATAATAGAAGATAAAGAAATCATATCATCCTGCTCATTCAAATCCGCCATTAGATTGAATTATCCACAATGATTAGTAATCCTTTAATTCCAATATAGAAAATCAATATAAAAGCTAATCCCAAACGTTAGGGTTTGATTACAACTTTTTAGATCTTAAAATTATCCTCAAGACTCAATATAGGGTTTGAAGTCACAAAATACTATTTATAGCTTAAGCAAAACATGCGCAATGTAATTACAAAAATGCCACCGTCCTCTATGTCAGTTTGGTAAGCTCAATCATGTAGCCAAAATAATCAGCGATGTGCTTATTGCACCCAGAATCACTGAACTGAATTCCATTTTTGTACTTCATTCCTTCAATATATCGAGTTCTGCAATAGAACCTCATCATCACCAAACTCTTCGACGATCAACCAAACTTCTACCCTTGCTCACCAAACTTCATTCCTTCTATGCTTGTTTATTTATTAACTTGGAAGATGACCTTGTCACTTTGGCAATACGCCAAGCTATTTGGTGATGCGCCAAAAAATCTTAGCCGTACCACTTCTCTCTTTAGCTCATTTTTCTCCATCTTTTTGCTTTCTTTACTTTTTTCTGGCTCCTTTGGTGCTCTTTTAGCTTCAACCCTAAAAATCAATGAAACTAACATTAAAAATAGCTCAAAATGGCATTGAGGACTTTATTTCTTACCCATTTTAGGCTAAATGAGTCACAAAATGCCGGCTCATCACTCGCACAAATGACATGGCATATACTTTCTCAAGAAGGCCTTGAGATCTGTACCCAAATCAAAAGAGGGGATCCCACTGGTCTGCACTCCAAATATACTCTCCACTACTATCTCACAGAGCCATCAAGTTAAAATATTGTTTAATCCACACCATGAGAATCCACTAGACTGAGGTTATGCAACCTCTCCTAACAATTGATGGGAAAGTCATGAGCATCCTCCCCTAGAGAACTTGAAAACCTCAGAGGAGCCAATCTAAGGAACTGACCTAGCATCTTTTGCTCCTCTAAAGTCATGGCTGGTCAGGCTGCCATTGGCTTGGAGATCATCAGCACTAGAAAAACCTTTACTCCAGGAGCTATAGTAGTATGTTGTGCTCCTATACCAAGTCCACCCTATGTTGCCCCCTGAGCGGATGTCTTAGCCCAATCCATCGACTAACCTCCAATAATACCCAATAAATGGACTAGAACATCCTGTAGAACTAACATGGCTATAAATCTGGGTGGAACCTAGGCTGGACCCTAGCCCACTGGCTGTGGAGGTGGTGAATCTGTTGGTGTTGGCTGTAGATCTCTAACTAGCTCTGGAAAGAGCTCTTGGTCTTGGTCCCAAGTTGGTGCTATGGCTAGAGTTGGACCTTAAATCGACCTTAACCTTGGGGTTGACCACAACTATAGCCCTTAAATGGAGCCCTAGGTACCGATGTAGGGGCCTTACCCTTGCCTGCTGAAGCCCTCATCCTAACCATCCTACAACAGAGTGAAACAAGTGAGATTCCAGGAATCGATAGGAATAAAGGCACACAACAAGGAATAAAAAGGGTGATATTTTCCTATGAATGTCACATAGCCTCATTATGATAGGATATAGATGTCATCATACCAATCCACGGGACTCTACTAGACATTTTTCTCTATACCAATGACACTAGTGAACCTAGGCTCTGATAGCAAACTATCACGACCTAAAATCTCATGTCATAATAGCACCTACTATAATCGATAGGTAGGTAAGCCAAACCCATAGTCTAGAACAAAAAGTAATGACCAAGAAGAATAAGATAGATCCACAAGTTAACAAGGCAAATACACGAAGTCTAAAATAATAAATAAGACTCATACATACATATATAGGTAGGGAAGGAACAAAATATACAAAATGCTCCCCTAATACCTGGTATCAGTCGGTGCAAGAGCTACTTCAAATACAGGGAGTACAAGATAGATACAATATATATATATATATATATATATATAGAACTGTCTCTGAATATACAAAATAAGACTAGTCCAAAAGGTAGAAGGAGATGGATCAAATTTGGTTGCCAAAAGCTTACCCTAAGTCTTCGAGTCCAAAATCTCTACACGAGGAATGACATCAGAGAGAATGACTCGTACTAGGATCTGCAACAAAGAAAAAAATGCAGAAGTATTGTATGAATGACTCGTACTAGGATCTGCATCAAAGAAAAAGATGCAGAAGTATTGTATAAGTACCAAAACACATGGTACTCAGTAGGTATCATAGGCCAATTGAGCTCAAATAATACAAGAACAATCAAATGCAAATATGACTAAGGTAAAATAAAAAAAGGCCAAAAGGAGAATAACAGGTTAAATCTAAATAGATAAGGGAAAAATATGCAAAACTACCTTGACAAGAATAATAGTGAGCTAACTACAACTTAACTGGACCCCCATAAGCTTGGAAGGCACAAACAACAGTCAATAAAACCCAACCTGCCCCCATAAGCACTGTGGATTCAAAAAATAGATAGTACTAAATTACAAGCAATACATAAGAGTAGATAAATGTGAATGGATGCCACGAGATGCACTATGAAATGAATTCATACCCAATAATATCGTATACTTCTCCTTTTGTATCTATAGCTCACAAAGGTAGAACTCATGGAGGACTCATGAAATCTGTATACCTTGCTCAGAATTAAACAAAGAATTCCAAATAGCAATCAATATGTCATGTGCCTAGACTCGAACCGAGACTAAAAGTAATAAATTTTCCCTTTTTAAAATTTAGAATCCAATAAGATGTTCCTCAAGTCCCATTTTTATATAAAAACTCGTATTTTAGGCCAAGTTGCCAATGTATCAAGGATATGCAATCAATAAAAAGCACCGTAAGTGAGAAAATCTATCAAATAACCAATATTTAATCTACTAATATACAATCAAAGTAGCCCACGGTCATCTAGCTATAAAAGGAACACTATTTTAGGGTGAACCACCTTAAGAAAGTGATACACTAGCTACAAATTCCTGAGGACCCCGACCTAAGGCAAGAAACTACCCAAACATAAACTAAGGCATCAAATGATAGACCCTAAGGCTACCAAGGATGCTATACATGCCCAAGTATAGAAGCGACTACCTAAGCTAAGGATTTACAACATAATTCTACTCTAAAGCTTCTAAGTAAGTGAATAAAGTCATAAATACCTAAGTAAAGTGTATTCAAACCATAATGTCCATATGAAAATTAGAAAATCATCATAAAAATCCATTAAACTAACTAAGTCTAAGAGTAGGTAAGCCATAACCTACCTAGAAGACAAATAACGCGATTACGAACACCTAAACAAGAGCTTTTTCCTTTTAAGAAGCCTTCTACTGTTGCCACACTATCAAAATAATAATTTACATATTAATATAGGAAGAATTATACCCATATCACGAATTACTACTCCAGGCCAAAAACTGGGTTAGAAATTACCCATGGGCCCCATGTACAAAATCCAAATTTAAACTTATAATGTGTCCTTCGTGGAATGGGGATGACATGCTCAAAAGTTCAGCATGATCAGAACATGAATTGAGCCAAAAAATAGTCCCACGAGATGAAAAAAGATTATGAAATTAAACTAATGATTAATAAGAAATAAAGATGGAAACTTACGAGATTATGAAGGGAATTTGGTCAAAGAATAAGGAATTAACGTCCCCAAGCTTCAATAGATAGATCTCAACAATATCCCAAGCCCAAGATTCAATAATCAAGGAAAACACTTTGAAAAATAGTTCATGAAGAAGAGTTTATATGTTACCAGAGGGTTACTCATCGCGATCACAGGATCCCCTAGTCGCGATCACGGGACCCCACCAAGTTGTCCCTCATGATTGCAATTCCCAAAATCCTTAACCCTCATGATCATGAAAATCAGGTTAGAAATCACTCATGGGGCCCATTTTTAGAATTTGAAAATTAAACCTGTAATTGTATCCCTCGTAGGACAAGGATCTCTTGCTCAAATTAAGCATGATCAGAGCATGAATCAAGACCCAAAATATCCCCACAATATGAATGAAAATCAAGAATTTAAACTAAAGAATTAATCGGTATTTAGGACAGAAACTTATGAAATTTAGATAGAAATATGATCAAGAATCAAGAAACTAACTAGCCTTAGCTCCAATTTATGATTCCATAAAGATTTCCAAGCTCAAGGGTCTAGATGGAAAAATTTGTGTGAATAATGGAGAAAGAAATAAAGTGGAGGATATATATACAGCTACCTCCTCTTAAGTGGAGGCTTGGCCACATAGACGGTGTCTCTTAAGCAACAAACCATCTGCATAAGTGAAGGGCACTATGCATGTGTGACTTTGCTTAAGTGAAGGCTTGTCCACTTAAGTGGCTCCACAAAAGTGAGAGGGGCTCCGTCAAAGTAGAAGGATCTAACATCATCCACCTCTGTATAAGCGGCTCTGCTTAAGCAACTCGAAGGTCACAAAAGTAACGGTACCAGCACCAGTACACCAGAAAATTTATCTAAGTTAGGAATTCTCTAAATGGGTCCTGGAGATTCATCCAAGATCCCGAACACACAAACAAAATATGCTACCTAACTAAAAATGGCATTTTGGACTCAACAATATCGATAAAATTCCCAACAGATGTCGTTTTGATGAAAAGTGGGCCGCACACCCAAATTTTCTAGTTTAACTAAAAATTAATTAATAGCACAAAATGAGTCTGAGAGACTCAAAACCTAAACCAAAGATCCCAATAGCCCAAAATCCACATCCATAGCTAACAGAACTATCAAAATTCTCATTTGTGGCCATTTACTATAAGTTTTGACCGAATTCAAATTTATTAACTTCAAAAGTTTCAAAATAGGAAAATTGACTTAAAACTCAAATGAACTTCCCAAGAACTAAATTGACTGTCCTGACATAGCTACTATAGGAAATCTCAAAACATTGAAAAAACACAAAAATAGAGAAAATGACCTAGAGGGTCATTACAAGTAATTACAAATTAGACTATTCTCATAACTATACAACCACGTCTTGACTCTATCGTCATGCAACTAGCCTAATTCACATAGAAATTCTTTAAGTTTATTATACAATTACATGAAATTTTCAATAAAACTAGCATATAACACATCAAAATAGTAAGGATCTTTTTCTATGTAATTTTTATGTTATTATCCATCTAAACTTCATGCCCGCAGATAAAAGCATGCTTTTTGGGTGGAGGAAACTTAGTTAGAATAAAAACATGAAAAAAGGTTTTAAAATCTACCTAGGATAATACCTAGGCATTCCTACAGTGGCACAGGGCCTACTACAGTGGTCCTGCTATAGCAGCCAAGGTATCGCTATAGTGGCCCTTAGGCAAAAAACTTAGCCCTTTTTTATTCTGTTTCTAAAATTTTTACAATGCGTACAATGAATTATCCCAACTCAACCTCGACATGATATAACATTTGGATTTAAGTATTTTTAATCATGAAATTATCAATAACAATGGAATGAATCATTACATAAAGTGGCACCTGCAATGAAAAATAGTCTATGGGTGTCGTGGTCTTGCATTGCATATGAAGAACTTCATCCACTTTAGACGAGTTCAAATCCCTATCGAAGTTCTATAATTTTTCCTTTTTATCTTCTGGCTTTTTTACTTTTCCTTTTTTTTTACTCTTTAGCATTTCCTCTATTTCGTTTCTTTTTTAGTCCCTAACCTCTTTTCCTCCGTTTTATTTTCCTCCTCTTTCTCTCTTTTATTTATTAAAAATTATCTCTTTTCCTTTTCTATTTTAAACTTATTTATATCAATATTTCATTTGTATTTAATTATGCCTTAATAACAATTTGTTCAATAACATTTTGAATATATTTTTCTTAATATGCACTTTCTCTTTTTTGGTAATGACCCTCTAGATCATTTCTTATGTTTTTATGCTTTTTATGTATTTAGAGAATTCTTACAGCTGGCCCAAGTTAGTTATAGCTTTCTAGGACTGAAAGTTTGGTTACCGGGCAGTTCGTTTAGTTTTTAGAGCCATTTCTCTATTTTGGAGCTTCTAAAGTTGAGAAATGGGTCTCGGTCCAAAACTTCATGGAAACGTCCTTGGATGCCAATTTGGAGAGTTCTATTAGCTCCAAAATGTCAATTTTAGGCTAGGGGACCCTTGGTCTGGGTCTCGAGGCTTCCAGACTAGTTTTGGGCTAATGGGTGGATTTTGGTTAAAATTTGAACCTTGAGTGTAGGACCCACATTTTAGTTGAGGAAACCTCAGATGGAATTTTCAATAGTTTTGTTGAGTTTGAAATGCCAAATTTGATAGGGTAGCATAGTCAGTTTGCATGCACGGGGTTCTGAACCAATCCCGAGCACCCGACTAGAGTCTTTTTGGACTTTGCTTGAAGTTGCTGGTGCATCAGCTGGTGCAATCACTTAAGCAACCAATAGGTCTCTTAGGCGGAGCATCTTTAGCAGCTAGAGGGTTACTAAAGAGAACAATGGTGATGTCACCTCTGGTAGTTAAGGCGGGCTCTTTTTAGCGAGAGTCGCTTAAGCGACCAAAGAGCCGCCTAGGCGAAGGGGCACGTTAATAGTGACCCTCACTAAAGTGAAGGGTTAGTTGCTTCGGTGATGCTGCTTAAGCAACCAAACCTCCGCTTAAGTTGACAAACCTTCGCTTAAGCAGAGGTTGCTGTATATAAACTCCTTTTTCATTTTCCAGCCTTATTTTTCGAAGTGCAAACACCATTAGAGACCTCTTGAGCTCAGAATTTATAGGAAAATCATATAGGGGAGCTAGTATTAGATTGGGGTCATGTTCATGAGCAATGTTTCATCGTTATCCCATAAATTTTTAGTTAAATTCCCGTGTAATTCTCCCCATTAATTCTTATTTCTTCAAATTATGTTAGTACTAATTAGAGGCTAAATTGGACTCGGATTTCACCTAAATTTTGACAAAAATGATCCTTGAGTTGAGAGGACATTATGATAATTTCAATTTTGTGATTTCCTAAGTGGGCCCTATGTGGGACTTTTAGTCTAATTTTGACCAGAAGAGTTATACACAATATGGGTATTAATATTCTCATATTGACATGTAGAACATTATTTTGATAGTGTGGCAGTGATCGGAGGCTTCTCGAAAGGGAAAAACTCTGGAGTAAAGGATTATATGAGCTTTTGGGGTCTAGGCTTACGTTTCGTCTATACTGTGCTTCATTATAAGTATTAGTATAGTATTGCGCTAGCTATGGGTGGGTAATTGTGGTTTGGTTGTTATTTTAGCATTTATTGATTAATTTAGCCGGTTAAGGGCCCTTTTTGGTAGGATTCGACATCATCTTCTCTTATATTAGTTTGTGATTATCCCTTAGAGATAGACTTAGTATTCTTAGTAACTTGGGATGGTATATAGAATACTTAGACTAGGTTTGGGTAGGTGCTAGTCTTAGGTTGGGTTTTTGGGACTGGTAGTGGGCCTCATCGCCCCTTCTTTTAGGTGAAATGCCTACAATAGCCCCTTGTTAACCTAAATGACCTGTATTAGTTACCTTAGACTAATTATTAAGTTTTAGGATGACTTATTTATGTTAATTAGCCCTATTTAGCTTTGTTACCTCGGGTGGGGTAGTATTTTGCCTTATACCACATCCTACTACTTAGGGACTAGACCCCGAATCGCTTAGAGACTTGACCGCCTGAGTTTGAAGTTTATTGACTAATTAGAATTAAGTAAAGCCATATTTTTGGATTATTACTAGCTTCATTATTATCTATCAGTTTTGTTCAATTTCGGTACCTAACAACTTTATTGTTATTTATCATTCCCGGTTCAATTTTGACATTACTACTATGATCTGATTTCTTAAGCTCCTATTCAATTCTAGCATCACTTTTATGATATTATTCCTTAAGTTTTGATTCATGTCCTACATATGCTACTGTTACAGATACTTATTTCAGATAGGAAATCTGGTAAAGAATCGATAAGGTTTGAGTTATGACTGGGAAGAAGTATTAGGTACGCTTATTACACACTGACTTGTTTTATGCTTATTATTGTTATTTAGTGTTACTCTTTGCTTGTACACACCATGCTTATAGGGGTTCAATTGGGTTATTTTCGTCTTATTTGTAGGCTTTTGGGCTTATAGGGCCTCAGTTAGGTTATAGTTAGACTTTATTTTCACTTTTGAGTTACTTATCCTGTATATATATTTCATTCATATATGGTTTTTTATCCCGTATATTCCCCTTACTTCGGCTTTAGTTTACATTCTTGTACTTTATTATGCTTTTACAGTAATTTAGCTCGGTTGGCCTACGATGCCTACTGAGTACCCGTTGTTTTGGTACTCATACTACACTTTTACATTTTTTCCCCTAATACAGATCCAAGTACGAGTCACCACCATTGATGTTATCCTTGTACTTGTTGCTGATTCGTAGATAGGGTGAGCTTTTAAGGTCCAGAGCTGATCCTCGTCCTTCTGCTATTTTTGGGTAGTATTTTTGTAGATTCTAAGACTGTGTTATATATTTGGCATTGTCTAGTACTCTACTTTGGTTTAGTGGCTCTTGTACCGACCTTACCAGGTCATAGGGGAACTCATTTTGTATATTTTGTCCTCCTTCCTCTGTTGTATAGTATGTTTATATCTATTTATCACTAATGTTAGTTGTTTTGTATTACCATTACTTGTCTACTTTCCTTATTTTCCTTGTTTTCCATTGGTTAGCTCGTTACTTACAGTTCTGAGCAATGGTTTAGCTTACCTACTAGTGGGTAAAAGTAGGTGCCATCATAACTCATGTAATTGTGTCATGAAAGTTTGGTCTTAGAGTCTAGGTTCAGCGGTATTGTTGGTACAAAAACAAGTGTTTAGTAGAGTCCTACATATCAATAAGATGACATCCGTGTCCTATCTTTGGTAGGCTACAAGATATTCTTAGGTATTTCAGTTATTTGGTTTATTTTTAAGCGTTGCATCTATATTGGATTCAATATTCTTATTTGTTTCACTCTTTCACAGATGGCTAGGACACGAGCCATGGCAGTAGAGGATCAAGACCCTGAGCCTACAGCCAGGGTACTGGTTAGGGGCTGAGGTTGAGGTCAGGCTAGATTTGTAGCACTAGCTTGAGACCAGGCCAGAGAGCCTTCACCAGATCCTATTATTTCTCCTAAGCCAGGGATAGCCCCAGAGGTTCAGCCACCACAATAGTAGGTGGGCTAGGGGGTAGCCCAAGCTCTACCAGGGTTTATATCTTCCTCAGTTCTATGTGATGCTTTAGTACAGCTATTGGGGCTAGTAGGTGGTCCGTCGACAGATGGGGCCCAAACAACAACTAAGGGTGGTATTAGTTTAAGAGTGGAGACTACAGCTGGGACTCCCAGAGTAGAGGTCCTACTAACACTAGTAGTTCCACAACCAGTAGTAGCCTAGCTAATTATGACCGTGGAGGAGTAGAAGATATTGAGCCAATTTTTAAGATTGGCTCCACCTAGGTTTGCAGAGGCACCAAGCGAGGATGCTTTTGAGTTTCTAACTAGCTGTGAGGAGAGGCTACATAATTTGGGATTGGTAGAGGCTCGTGGTATGGACTATACCATATTTGAGTTTGATCGGGCAGCCATACAGTGGTGGAGAGGCTATATTGATTATAGGCTAGCTAGATCTCCACCTATGACATGGACTCAGTTCTCCAAGGCCTTCTTGAGGGATCAATTTGTTGGAGCAGGGTTCTATCTCGATTTGTGAGTATGAGGCGAGGTTCCATGAGTTGGATAGGCATGCCACTATGATTCTACCAACTGAGTATGAGCAGATCCATATTTTTTCAGAGGGCTGAGACTTCCTCTTTACATGGCTTCATAGGGTCGAGATACTATGAGCATATCTTTCATAGATATTGCTGACTATGCCCAGACTATAGAGAATATGCATTACAAATCCCAAGGGGGAAGCGATAAGAGGCCACATCAGTAGGACAGTTATAGTGGGAGCCACAACATCTCGCAGTTCAGGGGTAGAGGTTTTTAGGATAGGTACCCTCAGTGTCAACCTTATCAACATCAGGGTTAGTCTAGTAGGCCCGTTCAGGTAGTACTTCAGCTTTTAGATTGGGGTCTACCTGGTTATAATAATGGTCAGTCTTTGAGTGGTGCACAGTCAGGGTCTTCAGGCTGAGGTGGCTATTTTAGATCAGCTGTACCTTTTTGACGGAGTAGAGTGCCCGAGGCATGTTATAATTATGGTATTGTGGACCATTTTGCTAGAAAGTGTGGCTATTTTAGATCAGCTGTACCTTTTTGACGGAGTAGAGTGCCCGAGGCATGTTATAATTATGGTATTGTGGACCATTTTGCTAGAAAGTGGCCCCGGTGTAGGATGATTAAACCTTCAGCGCAGAGTGCCCAGCCGATCAGATCAGTATCACCTCCATCTAGGGGTGGTGCACAGATTTATAGGGGTAGTCCCCAAGGTTCTAGAGGTTGTCCTCAGGCATGTTAGACAGGTGGTCGGGCAGGTACCCAGTTCGAAAGCAGATGGAGTCACTTATATGCTGTTCCTGGTAGGCCGGAGGCTGAGGCTTCATATGTTGTGATCATAGGTATGATTTTACTATGCCATCAACTATCTTCTACTTTATTTGATCTAGGATCCACATTTTCATATGTTTGTGCTTAGTATGCATTACAGTTGGGGTTGTCTTGGGAGCCATTATCTGTACCTTTGCGTGTAGCTACTCCCATGGGTGATTCTTTAGTAGTGGACCGTATATATAGATCATGTATTGTGCTTGTTTGAGAGTATGACACTCAGGCTGACCTTATTGTGCTAAACATGGTGGATTTTGATGTTATTCTAGGCATGAACTGGTTATCCCCCTATCATGTGGTCTTGGGTTACTTTGCCAAGATCGTTACCTTAACCATGTCTGGCATACCCCCAGTTGTATGGTAGGGTTCTTTTAAACGCGCGTCAATGGGGATTATTTCATTGTTTAGACTATGAAACTGGTATCGAGGGATTATGAGCCATTTTTTGCTTATGTTTGTGATATTAATGCAGTGAGTCCGTTGCATGATTTTTTTACTATAGTCGGTGACTTCCCTGATGTCTTTCCTACCTACCTACCTGGCCTTCCTCCTGAAAGTGATAATGAGTTTGCTATTGACCTTGAGCTGGGCACCCTACCTATCTCTATGGTACCTTACTATATGGCTCCTGTCAAACTAAATGAGCTAAATACTCAACTTCAGGATCTTCTGGGTAAGAGGTTATTAGACCAAGTGTATCACCTTGGGGTGCTTCTGTTATGTTCGTGAAGAAATATGATGGCTCTATGGGTATGTGTATCGACTATAGGCAGCTGAATAAGGTGACAGTGAAGAATAAGTATCTTATGCCTCGTATCGATGATCTATTTGACCAGCTTCAAGCTGTGGCAGTATTTTTCAAGATTGACTTGAGGTCTAGCTACCATCAATTGAGGATTCGGGTGAATGACATCCCTAAAACAACCTTTAGGACTCACTACGGTCATTGAGAGCTTCTGGTGATGCCTTTTGGGTTGACCAATGCCCCAATAACATTTATGGACTTGATGAACTGTATTTTCAAGACTTATTTGGAATCCTTTGTGATTGTTTTCATTGATGATATTTGATGGTTCGTAAGAGTCCATCAGTGTAACAAGGACCTGATTCGGTACTAGGTCCGTCTATGAGAAAATTGTAAAACAATCAAGAACACAATAAAACTCTAGGAAAGTAAGTGACACAGAATATTTACGTGCAAACTCCTTTCTCAAGGGAGAAAAACCACGACCTACCCCAGTAGGATTTCACAAACAACCTCCACTAAAACTTCAAGCAACATTCTATGATTACAATCTAGGAATTAACCTTCTAATTCCTATAGCTTTGCAATAACTCTTTTGCAACACACCCTCATAATATATCTACTGTGAGCTCTCCATCATCTACCTCTAGCTATAAAACCATCTCAAATCTGAACACAAGAAGCTTAACAAACTACTCATTGAGATCTCTAGAATGAGACATGAGTTTACAATTGTAAGATCAGAACAAAACCTAAACAATCTAGAAACAGGAAAACATATATCACTATGAGCAGAAGAGTTTCTAAAAAGTTGAGCCTTGCAATATCGGGTGAGGCATTTACTTGAGAAAAATTCTTTTTGAATTTGTGCAAAAGCTTGCCTTCTCTCTTGGTGGATGATATGTATATATATTAAATATTGAGAGAGAAGCTACCTTACTGGATGCTGAAAAAGGACCACTAAGAATTTAACCCACTAACATACTAACATTGTCCAGAAAAGTACTAGACAACTGGCATATAAGACAAATGTGTGTGGTTACAATATTGCTCACTGGGATATCAGTTGTCGTAACTGGTCCTTCTATTAGGTCAAGACAACATTGAAACATGAATAACAATCAGATATACAAGGACAAGGTTTCAGATATAGAGTTTGTCAATCATCAAAACATAAGCATAAGGAACAAAATAAGAGCAAGGATGGAACTCAACATTTTCCCTTTTTTTGATGATGACAAACATAGAGCCTTTTGCAGCACATGCACCTTACAACTGTTTTAAGTTCCCCATGTTACTATGCAAGCCAACACCCAGCACTAACACTAGTTCCTATTCAAGTTTCCCCTAGCACTAGCTCCCTTCTTCATTAACCAGTTCCCTCCTTTCACCTAATCCTTCTTTCACCTGTTCCCCCAGTACCAGCTCCCTTCTTTACTAATCGGTTCCCCCCTTTCACCTATTCCTCTTTGTACTAATTCCCTCTTTTACCAATTCCCTTTTTTTCAATCTAAATCTTTCCTCTTTTGGTATCATTAACAAGGGATCACAAAGACAGTTAGACTATGCGTCATAAGAAATCACAATAAGGATAAGGATAAGAACACATTCATAAGCAAGCACATAGAATCATTAGACAAGTTAGTGTTCAAGTTCTACAAAAAGAAATTAATCATGCACTAGTGTCAAAACAAGAGAAGGATAAGAGTATGGAGTTAAGGGACAGACAGAGGGAGTCAACTAGGATGGGAAGTAGATAGACAACTATAGAAGAGGTGATCAAATTATTTCATAGCAGCACGATTATCATTAATCAAAGCCTCATTCTTGATTTTCAACAGAGCATCCTTATCCTTAAGTTATTCATTCTCATTTTTTAGCTGAGTAATCTCCATCGTAGTTTGATTTGAGACACCTAATATAAGACCAATTCCTTCTGTGACATCATTCAGTTGAGCTTTCAGTGCTTCAATTTCATCTCCTTTTTTGCAACTATGGTTGATAACTCTTTTATCTTCAGAGTACTCACCTCTTGAGTAGCAATGAGATTTGATACTGCAGACTTAGGACCAACCCATCTTTTCTTCTTATCACACTCACACTCTGTAAGGGTAGTGAGTGTGAACTTTTTCCTCTTTCCTCCAACCGTATGGGAACCAGATCTTGGTTTTTTCACAAAGTGATCAAAAAATTTAGTAAGGAAATCCATAGACCAGACCATGATTAACCTTATTTAGTTTACAAATATTAATAATATGCTTAATCATGATTTTAGGCAGACTGATTGAAGTGCATGATTTGAAAACTTCCATTAGATAGAGATATGGTATAGAACCACATGATCGACCTTCAGCTCATGGAAGTAGCACCTTTCTAACTAGTTCAAAAAGGAGTTGAAATTCAAACTTCATTTCCTTTTTGAGTAATATAAAGCTCCCTAATATTCACTTTGATTTAGCAATGTTATCAAGGAAGATCTCTGAGGCATACTTTTCCTTCATAATTTCCAGTTTGAAAGTAGGCACACCAAGAATCTCTCCAAGTAGTGAGGTTGTTAGAAAAAACTTGATTCCATTTATAGTGGCATCTAGTAATAATTCCTTTTCTGTAAATATCATATTATTATAGAATTCTCTAAACTCACTAACATATGCAATACCTATAGAGTCAAACAAATGCATCCATGCTTGAGCATTAACAAGATCAATAATGGAACTAATCCAAAACCTGGTTGCAATACTAGGATCGAATACTCTTCCAAAGAGCACTAACTGATTACGAATGTCATAATCTCTTTTCTAGGATCATTGCTCCTTTACTTTTCTTTTGTTTTAACATAGCCACTCCTTGATTCATCTTGGAAGACTGGGATAACTTTCTCTTTAGGGAAATGATCTTTTCTTCCATTGAATCCTACTCCAATCCTCCCCTGTTGACTTAAAGTCCCTTGTTTGTCTTTTCTGCACACTTAATGGGATCTATCTTAGAGTGAATAGGCAACACAGAAGGTCCGTCCCTTCTTTTGTTAGAGATAGCTTCAAAGAATTCTGTTAATAATAATACACCACTGTCTGGGATTGCATAGTACTCATGAGCTCATGTATGGACCTCCCCCTTTCTTTCTAGGTTAGAGGCTATTCCTGTTGGACAATAAAGACACTTGGTCCCTTACTGAGTTCCCTACCCTTACTGAGTTCCCTAAAATTACTTACTTCAGATAGGGAAGTGTTACCTTTATTATATTTTGTAGAGATCTTAGAGATGTCCCTGATGAACTAACTTCTAACGAAACTATCATCTTCTACTTTGCAATGACAACATATTTCAGAGTCATTTTCAAACTTTACCACTTTGATACCTCCACTTAATGAGTCAAGTTTCATTTTAGCTACTGAAGCAAGGTTGAAGTTATGAGAATGTACTGATGGAGAGGAGGATGTTTTAGATATAGCTAAGAAGAGTGTAAGATAGGATCCTTTTATAAAAGTCTTAAGAAAAAGGTTGTAGGAGCAGGGTTTAAGTCATCAGGTTTGTTTTAAGGGAAGATACAAAAGGATTAAGGAGAGATCATAGGTAAAGAAAGGAACAAAAAGATGGATGGATGATGAAGACTTGTCTATCAGAAAAGAAAAGGTTTGCCACGTGTCCTCTACTTTTGAAAAGAAGTGAGGATGGGCCTAAAGAGGGTTAAAAATGACAGGGTATTGAAAATATTCTGACACAAGTGCACAATTAATAGTCATTATATAGACACAAGAACACTAACCTATACATAAGATCAGGTCTCTGCATTTGAAGGATCCAATGTATTCATGTTCCATCCTTATTCAAGTGTTACTCCTTCATCAGTCCATAGCTCAGCTATTGAATTCTTCTCATAGACAAAGCATGTGCTTCTAAGGACCTGGAGTCCTCCTCGGGTGTCACGCGCATGTGATTTTTTCATTCATAAATTTTTTATTGAACAATTCATACATGCACAAGGTCCTTGATACCAATGAAAAAATGATACTCAGTCCTTTGTTCTACATTCCTTATTCAATAATCAACTATTTAATCCTTTTTAATTTCAGAAGACACGTTGTCTTCATGTCTATTATAAGTGAGAGAAGATTTATAGTTTTTCTAATATCATGTTTAGAGCAACCACTAACCATGTACCTTCATCGTCACATCTGGCTGATATCTCTCACTCTGACCTACAAATATAATTATTGGTTGGATTTGGAAACCCAAGCAAGCTTAGGTTCCTTGGCATAGAGAAAGGGATGAATGAGATTTCTTCTTATCCAGGCTGGTAGAGTGGACTTCTTCATCAAGGAATCTAGTCCCTTGAAATTTTTGATGCATTTAACATATTTCAAATTTCTCTTCCAAGTATTGATGAAAGAGAAACAACTGCTCTTGCAGTGACCATTTTTTCTAGAGTAATTGCATAACCAATAATCAGGACAGAAATATGCTTGCTATGAGGGTTATGAGAGATCTTGTTCCTTTGGAACTCAAGACCATCACTAAAGTTAGACTTCAGATCATCTATTTCATCAAGAGTCTCTGAAGAAGCAGTCAACTGAAGAGATCTCTCAAGCTTCTTCTTTGTTTCCATCAACTCCTTTTTAAGATATTTGTTACAATCTAGTTAGGATTCAAAATCAAGAATGATTTTACTAAGCTTAATCTCAAGATCACCCTGAACCTTGCTTGCTTCTTTTTTTTTTTTTTGCAAACAATCTTTAGAAAAACATGATAGCCTAGCATTCAATTTATCATTTTCACACTTGATATTTCTTAAAAATTCTTATAGATTATGCATCCTTAAGAGTACAGATGTTTCTTTAATCTTAGAATTAGTTAAGGCATTAAATAAGGACTCATTTTCATTTACCGTATCATGGTATGCCTTTATTAATATTTTAGTCAAGGACCTTAGTTCTTTATTAGAATAAGTTTTCAAATTTTGCTGAACATCAAGAAAACTTACTTCATCCTCTTCTTCTTTGTCAGAATTGGCCATAAGAGCAAATAAGGAATCAAATTTTGTAGGTTCATGTTCAATAGTAACCATGGACGTATCTTTTTCATCATTCTCAGCTTCAAGTCCACTTGAAGTGTCTCCCCATGTATCCAAGGCTTGATTGACCATTTTATCTGCAGCTACTCTTCTTCTGAGCCTCTTAGGAACCTGGTCCCTTCTTTGAGTTCTCTCTGGATTACTTTGGACGTAATCCTTGTAACCCCCCTTTAGAAGAAGACAATCCTTAATGAAGTGACATGGTTTCCCACAATTGAAACAACCATTATTTCCTCTAAATCTCCTGCTTGAGGTTCCTCTGTTTTGAAAACCTCCACTTCTCACCATTTTCTAAAATCTTAAAGTGAGATATGCCATGTTTTATTCCTCTTCACTTGAATCATCCTTGCTCATTTTTAGGATCACACTTCTTTCCTTCTTGGGATCTTTTCTCTCAAAATCTTATGACCTTTTTAGCTCATAGGTTTTTAAATTACCACTAAGTTCATCCATGCTCTTTTTTTGCAAATCTTTGGCCTATGAAATGGCATTCACTTTGCTTTCCCATAAATAAGGCAAGACACTCAAAATCTTGTTAAACAGCTTGTACATCTTGATATTCTTTCCTAGACACTTTAGTTCATTCATGATAGATGTGAATTAAGTATGCATATCTTGAATAGATTCTCCTTCACTCATCTTGAACTGCTCATACTGAGTTGTGAGCATATCAATATTTGATTGCTTCACTTAGTTGTTCCCTCATGAGCATTTTTCAAGGCTTCCCAGATTTCTTTAGCAGACACACATTCAGAGACTGGGTTGTACTCATCAGGTCCTATCCCACAAATGAGGATTTTCTTTATTTTGTAATTCTTCTCAATTCTCTTTTGATCAGCCTCAGTGTAATCCTTTCTACTTTTAGGAACAGGTGTTAAGATATCTCTTTCTTTAGTTGCTTCTATTAGAACATAGGGACCATCACAGATAACATCCCATAACTTACTATCCTCTGCCATAATAATATCATGCGTCCAAGTCTTCCATCAACTATAGAATTGCCTATTGAACCTTGGGTATCGAGTAGTTAACTGTTCTACCTCAAGACTAAGTGGAGCTGCCATCTTTAATAAGATCTTTCCTAGGTGTTAACCTTATAGGAAGAACCACTCTAATACCAATTGATGGTTTGTAAGAGTCCATCATTGGAACAAGGACCTGATTCGATACTAGGTCTGTCTATGAGAAAATTGAAGAAAAATCAAGAACACAATAAAACTGTAGGAAATTAAGTGATATAGAATGTTTACATGGAAACTCCTTGCTCAATGGAGAAAAACCACTACTTACCCCAGTAGGATTTTCACCAATAACCCCATTAAAACTTTAAGCAACCTTCAATGATTACATCTAGGAATTAACTTTCTAATTCTTACAACTTTGCAATAACTCTATTGCAACACACCTTACAATATATCTACTGTGAGCTCTCCATCATTGATCTCTAGCTACAAAACCATCTCAAATCTAAACACAAAAAGCTTAACAAACTACTCACTAAAATCTCTAAAATGAGATATGAGTTTACAATTGTAAGATAAAAAAAAACCTCAAACAATTTAGAAATAGGAAAACATATGTCACTATAAGCAGAAGAGTCTAAAAAGTTGAGCCTTTTAGTATCGAGTGAGGCCTTTACTTGAGAAAAATTCTTTTTGGATTTGTGCAAAAGTTTGCCTTCTCTCTTGGTGGATGATGTACATATATGTTAAGCATTGAGAGAGAAGCTTCCTCATTTGATGCTGAAAAAGGACCACTACGAATTTATTCCACTAACGTGCTGACATTATCCAGAAAAGTACTAGATAGCTGGCACATAAGACAAATGTGTACAGTTGTGAGACTACACTCTGGGACACATGTTGTCATAACTAGTCCTTCTATCAGGTCAGACCATCATTGGAACATGAATAACAATCAGATATACAAGGACCAGGTTCCAGAGATAGAGCTTTTCATTCATCAAAACATAAGCATAAGGAACAAAATAAGAGTAAGGCTGGAACCCTATAATATCCTTATCTATTCAAAGAGTAGGGAGGAACACTAGCATCATTTGAGGACTATGCTCTACACTTTGAGAGATTATAGGCTTTTTGCCAAATTCTCATAGTGAGAGTTCTGGCTCGAGTCTGTGGCATTCCTAGGAAATATAGTGTCGAAGGATGGGATTATGGTGGACCCAAAAAAGATTGAGGCTATTTGTGATTGGTCCAAGCCGACATCTTTGACTGAGGTTTGCAGTTTTATTGGGTTGGCAGGCTACTACAGGCAGTTCGTTGAGAGATTTTCTACTATTGCAGCCTCTATGACTAGACTAACTAGGAAGGAGGTTCCATTTCAGTGGTCCAATGGTTGTGAGGTGAGCTTTATTAAACTCTAGGGCTTGATCACTCCAGCTCCTATTCTGACTCCTCTAATAGAGGGCAAAGGGTTTACTATTTATTGTGAAGCTTCTTGTGTTGGTTTGGGGTGTGTTCTGATGCAGTGAAACTGAGTTATTACTTATGATTTGAGGTAGTTGAATGTGCACAAGTGCAACTGCCCCACTCACAATTTAGAGTTGGCGGCAGTAGTTTTCGCACTTAAGATTTAGAGGCATTACTTGTGTGGTGTTCGCTTCTAGATTTTCACTGACTACTATAGTCTTCAGTATATTATGACCCGCATGGAGCTTAATTCAAGACAACACATATTGATTAAGTTGATGAAGGGCTATAACCTATCTATTCTTTACCATCCGGGCAAGACAAATATGGTAGCAGATGCCTCATGCCAGAAGGCGGTGAGTATGGGTAGCTTAGCCTTTATTTTAGTTTTTAAGTGACTGACATTTAGTCTATAGCCAACATGATCGTTCGACTTGATATTTTAGACCCGAAGAGGATTTTTTCTAGTGTTGAGGCTACGTCTACCTTGTTAGATCTATTCAGAGCCACCAATTTGAGGATAACAGACTTTGTAGCACCTGAGATCAGGTGCTGAGAGGTAAATCCAGGAGGGCTAACTTAGATTTAGAGTGTATTTTGAGATTCGATGGTCGCATTTGTGTTTTGAGGGTAGGAAAATTGATCCAGTTAATACTTTGGGAAGCTCATAGCTCTAGATATTCTATTCACCTCGGGACAACTCAAATGTATGGATATTTAAAACAATATTATTGGTGGAGCGGAGAAGAGATGTAGCAGGCTTTGTGGCTTGGTGTTTGTTTTGTCAGCAGGCCAAGCATTTGAGACCTGGTGGATTATTTTAGAGACTACCAATTCCAGAGTTGAAATGGTAGCAGATTACTATGGATTTCATTGGTGGTTTGCCTCACAACTCTCTTGGTTCTGATAGCATTTGGTTCATCTAAGATCAATTGACAAAGTTTTTCCATTTCATCCCTATTCAGACTTTCTTCAGTGTCGAGAGGCTGGCCCATATCTATGTTCGAGAGAAGGTTCGTCTTCATGGAGTGCCTGTGTCTGCTATCTCAGTTCACTCTTAGATTTTGGATGGACTTTCAGTAAGATTTAGGTACTCAGGTTGACTTTAGCACCACTTTTCATCCCTAGAATGACGGACAGTTAGAGCGGACTATTCAGGTTTTGGAGGATATGCTCTGCGCTTATGTTATGGACTTTGGGGGGTCAGTTGGAGTAGTCTCTAGCCTTAGAAGAGTTTTCCTATAATAACGTATACTATTCGAGTATCCAAATGGCACCATTCGAGGTGTTGTATGGTATGCATTATCGATCTCCAGTGGGTTGGTTTGAGACTTTAGAGGTTAGGCCCAATGGTACTGATTTGCTTTGAGAGTCCTTGGACAGGAGCAGACAGAAGAGTTATGATGATCCTAGACTTCGTCCCTTGAAATTCTGAGTTGGTAATCGGTTCTTTCTTTGAATATCACCCATGAAAGTTGTGATGAGGTTTGGGAAGAGGGTCAAGCTCAGTCCCTGGTATATCGGACCATTTAATATACTATGGATAGTTAGGGAGGTAGCTTATGAGTTAGCTTTGCCTCCATCCTTTTCAATTATTGACCCAGTTTTTCATGTATCTATGTTGTGGCATTACATTTTGGATGAGTCTCACGTGCTTCATTAGGACTCGATTCAGTTGGATGAGAGGTTGACCTTTGGTGAGGAGCCAATTTCTATCTTAGCCAGAGCTATTAGACAGTTGTGATCGAGAGACATTCCTATGTTTAAGGTTTAGTAGAGACACCATCCAGTTGAGGAGGCTACCTGGGAGACCGAGCGTGATATGCAGACTCATTATCCCTACCTGTTCGAGCCTTCAAGTACTTCTTAACCCTTTATTTTTATGGATAGAAGTCCATTTAGTAGTGGATGTTGTAATGACCCTCCAGGTCATTTATCATATTTTCATGCTTTATTTGTGTTTAGAGTGTTCCTATAGCCGCCCTAAGTCATTTATGACTTATTGGGACTGGCAGTTTGATTACTGGGCAATTCATTTGGTTTTTAGAGCTATTTCCCTATTTTGGAGCTTTCAAAATTGAGAAATGAGTCTTTAGCTAAAACTTTAGGTAAATGACCTTAGATGCCAATTCTAATAGTTCCATCAGTTCCGGAATGTTGATTATAGGCTAGGGGTACCCTTGGTCTAGGTCCTGAGGCTTCCGAACTCATTTTGGGTGATTGGGTGGATTTTTGTGAAAATTTAAACCTTGGGTGTGGGACCCATAATTTTTTCTAGACAACATCGGATGGAAGTTTTTATGGTTTTGTTGAGTCCGAAATGCTGAATTTTATAGGGTAGCATAGTCTATTTTCATACATGGGGTTTTGAACTAATCTCGAGCACCCGGTCCGAGTCTTTTTGGACATAGCTTGAAATTTCTGGTGCATCCGCTTAAGTGGCCAATGGGTCACTTAGGCAAAGCCGCTTTAGTGGAGCTAGACTGATGTCACCCCCTAGTCGCTAAGCCAGGCTTTTTACCGTGACCCTCGCTAAAGCTAAGGGTCAACCGGTTATGCGATGCTGTTTAAGAGGTTAGAGGCCAAACCTCTGCTTAAGCTGAGGTTGTTGTATATAAACATACCTTTCATTTTTCAGCCCTATTTTCCTAAGTGAAAACACCATTCGAGACCTCTTAAGCTTAGACTTTGTGGGAAAATCATATAGGGGAGATGGCATTATCTTGGGGTCGTGTTCGTGAGCAGTGTATCATCGTTATCCCGTAAGTTTCCAGTTAAATTCCTGTGTAATTCTCTGATTTATTTTTGTTTCTTTATATTATGTTGGGGCTGATTAGAGGCTAAATTAGACTCGAATTTCACCCATATTTTGGGGAAAATATTCCTTGAGCTGAGAGGGACGTTGTGATGGTTTCAATTTTGTGATTCCATAAATGGGTCCTTCCTGGAACTTTTTGTTCAATTTCTGACCCAGAGCATTATATGCAATATAAATATAGATATTCCTATCTTGACGTATAGAACATTGTTTTGATAGTGTGGCAGCAATCGAAGGCTCTCCGAAAGGGAAAGGACATAGAGTAGAGAATTATACGATCTTTCGACGGCATCCAGGTACCTAGGATTACTTTTATTTTAAACTATGCTTCATTATAAGTATTACTATAGTATTTTGCTAGCTATGGGTGGGTACTTATGGCTTGGTTGTTATTTTAGTATTTATTGATTAATTTAGTCGGTTAGGGGCCATTTTTGGTAGGATTCGACCCCATCTTCTCTTATATTAGTTTGTGATTATCCCTTAGAGCTATACTTAGTATTCTTAATACCTTGGAATGGGATTGAGAATCCTTAGACTAGGTTTGGGTATGTTCTTGCCTTTGGTTTGGTTTTCGGGATTGGTAGTGGGCCACAATGACCCATTTTTTAGGTGAAATGCCTAGAATATCCCCTTGTTGACCTAAATGACCTCTATTCATTACCTTAGACTAATTCTTGAGTTTTAGGATGACTTAGCCATGTTAATGAGCCCTATTTAGCTTTGTTACTCCAGGCGGGGTAGTATTTAGCCTTAGACCACATCCTACGGCTTAGGGACTAGACCCCATATCGCTTAGAGACTTGACCGCCTGATTTTGGAGTTTATTGACTAATTGGACTTAAGTGAAGTCACAATCCTGGATCGTTACTAGCTTTATTATAATCTATCAATTTTGATTCGAGTACAACACCTAGAAGCTTTATTATTATTGATCAATTTGGTTCGATTTCGACATTATTACTATGATCTGATTCCTTAAGTTTCGATTTGTTTCCGACATCACTCTTATGATATTATTCCTCAAGTCTTTGTTTGAGTCTGGCATATATTACTGTTATGGATACTGATTTGGGATTGAAAATTTGGTAAAGGGCCGATAAGGCTTGGGTTATAATCGGAAAGGAGTATCAGGTACACTTATTACACACTGGCTCATTTTATGCTTATTATTACTATGATTCCATCTTAATATTAGTGTTACTCTTTTCTTGTACCCAATGTGCTTATGGGGGCTCGGTTGAGTTATTTTCATATTGTTTGTGGCTTCTAGGTTTATGGGGGCCCATTTAGGTTACAGTTAAGACTTTATTTTTGCTTTCGAGTTACTTATCCTGTATATATTGCATTTGCCTGGAATGGTTTGTTAATCCATTTTTTCCCTTACTTCTGACTTTAGTTTACATTCTCATACTTTATTATGATTTTATTGCAATTTAGCTAGGTCGGTCTATGATGCCTACTGAGTACCCGTTGTTTTGGTACTCATACTATACTACTGCATATTTTTCCCTGATTAAGATCCAAGTACGAGTCACCGTCAGTGATATTATCTTTAGGCTTGCTGCTAATTCAGAGATACATTGAGCTTTTAGGGTCCGGAGCTAATCCTCCTCCTTCTGTTGTTTTTGGATAGTTTTTTTGTATATTTTGAGACTATGTTGTATATTTGGCACTGTCTAGTTCTCTACTTTTGTTTAGTGGCTCTTGTACCGACCTTACCAGGTCACGGAGGAATTCATTTAATATATTTTTTCTCCTCCCTCTGTTGTATAGTATGTTCATATCTATTTATCGTTGTTGTTAGTTGTTTAGTATTTCCATTACTTGTCTATTTCCCTTATTTTTCTTGTTTTCCACCGGTTAGCCCGTTACTTGCTGTTCCAAGCTATGGTTTGGCTTACCTACTGGTGGGTAAAAGTAGATGCCACCATGACTCAAGTAATTGGAACGTGACATTTTTTTCAATAAAATGTTATGAATTTATTTAAAAAGTATATGGTTTAAGTAGTATCTTCTATTGACTTTTGAGTTTTTTGTTTAATAGTTTGATGTTCATTTATGTTTTTAAATAAGGTTACAAAGGTCATGACTGAGTCTTGATTCTTATTTATTGAAAATTGGAACCTTTTGGCAGGAAATTATTGTCATATAATTTGACAAACTATGAAAAAAATTAATCTAGCAACAATAAAAGTAAACTAATACCATCCAACAAAATATATGTAGTAATAAAGCCATTTTAAAAGCAATTTCCAGTTGGGGGCATTCTTTCATTACTTATTTTTTGTAATTTTATTCAAGATTATAATTTAAATCAGGGTATAAAATAGAATTAAAATCGAATAGATAATAAAAGTTCTAATTGAGTTGATCAAAATTAATTGATCGAACATCGTTCTTTTTCTGTCTTTATCGCTAGTGGTAGATATATTTTATACATAAAAATATGTGGCACCTGCAACATTAAAATCCTAGATCCGCCTTTGGAAATAATAGAGATAAAAGGCAAAAAAAAAATAAAGTAAAACAGGAAAGTAGTAGAGAGTAACTTTGAAGTTTCATGAATTGGAGTTGAGAGGTCCATTCGAAATATCCGATCGATGGCTCTACCAAGTTTTTCTCTTCTAAACTAACCAGGACAGCTCAACAAGATTAGGGTTTTTTTTCTTAAATAAACTTTGGGCTTTTATTAATTTATCACAAAGAAAGGAAAAATACAATGGGGGCTAGCAACCCTTATTAGTTAATGAAAAACAAAATAACAAAAAACAAACTACCCAGCCCAATTTGGATATTCGAACCCAACCCACCCTTTTTACACATATGAATATTATAGAGTTTCTTAATCTCATTCTTAAAATCTCCTTTCCAAAACCCTCCAATAGCTAAGAAATGTTGCCGCCGTGGTTTAACCCAATGCTCCGCTTCCTTTTGCTCTGGATCATCAACACCATGTATTGGGATCTACTTGTTGCTGCATCAGCTTTCAAGAGTAAGAGATCTTCATCTTCTTTTAAGTTTGTCCATCTATTCCTTATTTTATTGTTCATATCCTATTTTTCTTTTTCCAGTTGTGTTCACTGGTAGATGGTATAAGTTCACAGCATCTTCCTAAGGGATCTTGTCTACTGGTGTCTTGCCTTTTCACTTGGTAAGTATTCACAATTCTTTTTAAAACCTTCTTGCCAAATCTAATCACCTTATTCATGTAGGTGGAGCTGGAATGGAGTGCAGGGGTGGCTCTAATCCACCACTACCACATATTGAGAAGCAATACATCCAGGTTCCAAACTTTGATCTAACCAAAGACCCTCCCATTTTGCCGAGTCCTTTTTGTTGGCTGAAGTAAAAAAGACTAGTTAGCAATTCACTTATTTTGATACCCTTGAGGCAGTTTGTAAATATTCTAGTGAAAAACATTGTGCTTAGACTTCCTAGCCCCATAACTTTGATAGGTGATACTCTTAAATATGGGCATTGTAGTTTATCACTGTTGATTAGCCTTCTTTCTTTAGACTCCATACTGGTAAATCCTTTAAAGCTACAGTTTCCATTGTAAATTGCTATGTTAGCTAAGTAATCTGCTAATTCATTCCCCGCCCTCATTATGTGCTGGAATTTGTGTTGCTTGGTAGCTAATAATTAATGAATATTTGTTACTGAATCTGCAATACTCCATAGTCATGCCTACTCTCCTTCTAAGACCTTTTTTAGTAGCATTGTCTCTATTTGGAAAATGGTTTGTTATATTGTGAACTATTACAATGCCTGCTAGCCTCTAACATTGCCTTTGTTTCTACTTGTGTGTTGGTTGTGTCTTTCATCAGCTTTTCTTCTACATATAAGAGATCGCCAATAGAATCTCTCATGCAAAAGGCATAGGAACTAGACCCAGGATTACCTCTTGATGCCCCATCAGTGTTGTACTTGACCCAACCTTCAGAAGGAAATTCCCATAATACTTTAGTCACTTTTAAAGTAGGGCTAAATCCTTCCAACTCCTTTAGTAACCCTCTTTGCTTGGAATGTTCCTCTGTGGTTTTCTCACCTTAAGAAGCATGTGCATGTTTCTAGTCACATGATGAACAACCCTTAGAGTTGTTAGCCTTTTCCCCTCATGCTTGCTTTGGTTTCTTCTCTTCCATAATTCCCATACTACAATACTTGGTAAAGCTTTATAGTATGGTTCATTCCCTTCTTGACTTCATCTACCCACCATAGCATTATCACTTCTCGCAATGGTAATCCTTCAATATTCAAACATACATAAGAAGAAAAAAAAAGACTAGCTCATGCTAGTAGTAAAGGATCTCAATAATATATGTGTCATGGTTTCTTGATCAGGTCTTTCACAGAACCATTACCTCGATGGTTCCTCATATCCCTATCTTCACACTCTATCATCCACTGAGATTTTAAATTTCCATAGTCTCCACATGAAGAAAGCTAATTTGAAGGGCATCCCTTTCTCCCATATCTTCTTATAAATTGTATTAGGTTGGCCTTTATATCTAATGTACTCCCATGCAGTCTTAACTAAAAAAATCCCCCTTAACATCGAACATTCATCTTGGTCTGTCCATCTCCTCATTGTCCTTTGGAGGTTTGAGGTTCCTCAGGATATGATCCACTAATTCCTCAGGAAGCAATCCTCTCAATAACATTTTATCCTATTCTCCATCCAAGCCAGATCTCTAACATTTTGGTAGTTCTCATCCCATTCAACATCTTATCCTGTGATTGTGTATAAATCTCCTAACCCAATCCAGTTATAATACCAAAAAAGGGTAGATCCCATTTTAGTTTGCCATCATATTTGGTGCTCAACTAGATCCCTAGCCTGTAGCATCTTTTTCCACACCTGGTATCCATTAAAACCAGTCCTCCATGACACCATATTTTGATTTGTCTTTCTATAGTACTTGTTATTCATGTATACACTTTATTCTAAGGGTTTAGTTCTAAAGTTCCACCACAACTTGAAGAACAAGGCCATTGACACATCATGTAAAGACCTAAAACCAATGACCCCTTCCACTTCAGGTAGGCATAAATTTCTCCAGCTGGTCCAATGTCTTCCTCTACCACCTATGCAACTGCTTTAAAACAATTGTGCCATTATTTTGTGAATGTGATTAGAACATTTAGAGGTGGGTTCATGACTGATAGGCAATGAATTGGAATACTCTATAATACATGCTTAATTAGTATAACCCTTCAACCATAAGATAGTAGTTTTCCTTTCCAAGCTTGTAGTTTATAACCAATCCTCTGAATCATCTGCTGGTAGTATTTTTTTGCTTTCTTTTGTAGAAAATTGGACATCCTAAATAAGTGAAAGGAAATTCCTTTCTTAAGATTCTAGTTGTTACCTTAACCATCACTACATTCCGTCCAGGTTCACTATGATAGAGGTAAATAACACTTTTCTTCTTATTTACCTTCTGACCAGATACTTTCTCATATTTCTCCAAGGTTAAAGATATCAATTGCATGGTATTCACTCTACCTTACACAGTATGATCATATCATCAGTAAATGCAAGATGATTGATCTTAGGGCTTCCTCTTGGCGTTCCAAATATCTTGAAGTCTTTGTTCAGCATCAAAATATTTAAAGCTCTTGACATAACCTCAGTTGCAAGTATAAATAAAGTAGGAGAGAGAGCGTCTCCTTGCTTTACTCCTCTAGATGATGTAAAGATGCCTTTAGGTTGACCATTTAGTAGTACAGAATACTAATTAATGCCTATTAACCTGTAAACCATATCTATAATTCTTTCTCCAAAACCTAATTTCCTCAGTACTTTTGTCAGGAACAACCATTCCACCCTATCATATTCCTTCATCATATCCAACTTAATAACAAAATTGAGTGGTTTACCTCTTTTCCTGATTTCAATTATAATATCCTGTACCAGTAAGACAGTCTTTGCTATGCTTCTTCCCTACACAAAGCTTGCTTGTTTTGGTCAAATAATGTCTGGCAATAAAGTCTTGATTCTCTTATGAATAATTCTTGAGAATATTTTGTTGACAAAATTACTAAGTGATATAGTCCTTAAATCTGAAAAGGTGTTAACAGTGGTTTTCTTGGGGAGAAGGACCAGATTTGTGTGAGTCACAAATTTAGGTAGTTCTGCCTTATAGAAAAAAAACCTAACCATCTTGTATAAGTCTTCCCGTACTATGTCCCATGATTCTTGGTAGAAAGCATTAGTCATACCATCAGGTCCTGCTGCACTATTCCTGTTTAATCCCATAACTGCAACTTTCACTTCTTTAATTTTTGGAACTCTATGTAATTCCTCATTATGTTCATTGGTGATCACAACTGGCAATTCTTCTAGTATCTCAAAATCAATACTCTCTTCCTTCTTGGTTAATTGTCTCCTATAAAAATTCACTGTTGCTTCTGCTATCTCTTCATGATCTTCTAGCCACTCCCCTTAATCATTTTGAATCCTTCTCACTCTTTCTATTTCTCCTTCCATTAACAATAGTGTGAAATAATTTGGTATTTCTTTCACCTTCCTTAAACCATTCCATTCCTTATTTTTGCTTTCTGTATTCCTCCTCCATATGCAAATATCTATTTAATTTTTCTTGGGCATTGTGGATTTTTTCTCTATTATCCCCTGTAGGATCAACTTTAAACTATATTTCCATAACCTTTATTATTTATTCAAGGGTTGCAATCTCCTAAAATATATTACCAAAGGCTTCCTTACTCCACCTTGAGAGTGCTTTCTTCACTTTCTTCATCTTATAGTGAAATAAGCTAAAAGGGTTTCCCCCAAAATCTGCATTCCAGTGCTGCTTTATCACCTCCTTTAAGGATTCTTCCTTACGCCAGAAATTTAAAAACCTGAAAGGTTTTACATACTTTCATTGCTGATTTTAAAAGTGAGTGGTATTGGTGCATGGTCTTAGACACTTCTGATTAAGTTCTCTACCTCCATTACTAGGAATGTACATTATATCAAGTCAATGTAAAAAACCCTATATAGCCTCTTGAATATACATTCCTCTTCAGCTCTCCCATTCCACCAAGTATACTTACTTTCCTTGAATCCCATATCTTTGAGATTATAGACATTTATGCAATGATTAAAGTCTCTAACCTCTGTAACTGCGACTAGTAGTCCTCCTAGTTTCTCTTAACTGTCGGTAATAACATTGAAATCTCCACCAACCATCCATGGTGTCTATATGCTATTTGCTAGATCAGCCATTGGGTCCCACAATTAAGCCTTTCTTCTTATGTACATTTTGCATAAACCAAATTAACTGCAATTTCAATCCCCTGTTCTTGGCTTATCAATTTCAAAGTTAACTGCTAAGCTTTATCCATCACTATTTCAACTTCTAGATCTCCATCTATAAAGGCCCAAATTTTCCCATTCATATTGGCAATTGGATGCTGCATTCCTACCTTTCTTCTGTACACTTCTAATTCCTTACTGTCTTTAAAAGGTTCCATCAGTCCTACAAAATAGAAGTGGTGTCTATTTTGGATGTTAATTAGTCTAGTGAATGCCTTTTGATTATTAACTGATCTAATATTCCAAATCAAAGTATTCATTAAGAATTGATTTTGGCAGTTGATCTCCTTGTAAACCTTACTGTTGCTTGAGAGGAAGTCTTGTCTCCACTTGTTTTCTTCTTTAATTTTGTCAATTTGTTTTAGAGAAAATCTCCATCTGTGGCTATGTTGGTTATGTTCTTATCCAATCCTTCTGTGTCCATGTCTTTCTTTGATTGATTAACAATCTCCTGCTGTGAATTATCAAAATTCACTAGTAAGGGAATAGCCCCTTCATTATCAACATCAGATATCACCAATGCACCTGTTTCCTGATTTAAGTTGTTCTCCCTTTGTTCCTCAATCTGTTTGTCATGTATATTCATATCATATGTTTGCTCATGTGTTTCTGCTCCCTTCTTCTTTGAGTTACTACTTGGCTCCTTAGTTGCTGAGTCCTTTTTATGAAAACTTTCTTGTTGCCCATTAGTTTCTACTCCCTTCTCATCTGAATTACTACATGTCTCCTTGACTGTTTATTACTTTTATGGAAACTTTAATTGACCCAGTCCTTGGTGTTTTCTTTGATGGTTTCTTTGCTTGTTTCCATCTTACTCTGCTTACCATCACCTTTGCTAATCTCTTCTTCATCCCTTAATGCCTCAAAAGGATGTTCATCATGAATATCTGTCTCTCCTTCAATGTGACCATATCTGTCTTTTTTGTATTTATTCTTCCTCCTCTTTATTCATTCTTGCTTGTTGTAATTGTTACCCACTACTTTACCACTTGTTAGGAATGTCCTTTGATTGTCGTTGTTCATGTTACTGCCTTTGTTGCCTATGGTTATTGTTTTGCATATCCTGTTGTTTCCTCTCAAACAATTCGGGATGAATTGTCCAACAACCATCTTCATCATGTCCTTGTAAGCAAAACTCCTTGCAATACTTTGGCATGTGATCATATTGGATTTTAATCCACTTTGATTTAATTTCTCCTATGACATCCTCCTCCTCAATGATCCTCACCCTTTGTGGTAGTTTAGCAACTAGATCTACCTCAATTTTCACTTTTGTACAGCTTGGCCTCTTCCACTGTTAGAGGCTTCCCCACCGCTGAAGCTATTGAAAAGATTACCTCTTTGGCAAAAACAATTGGTGGTAAATCTGGTAATGAGACCCATGCCACTCCAATGGTCGTTTCCACATCTGGTTCAAACCAAGGATCCCATTTAAGGGTTCGCATCTGCCAATAAATCTCCTTTGGTTTCATATAGAATGCCGATGTAGATAACAACTGCACATAATTCTTAAGACTTGTAAGTCTAATAGTATATGTCTAGTGTCTAATGCACCAATAGTACACTCGTTTTTAATTCCACATTGCCCTGGGATATTCTTCCTCAACTCCTTAATATCTAGCTTCCCGTAAGAGAACTTTCCAACAATTGCATACTGCAAATTCTCTTGTATTATTAGGGATCTAACTTTTGAAGTCTTCCACGTGATCATTGGTTTTGGTAGTACTTTTGGGATTGGTGGGATAATTGGTTTAGGTATAATTAAATCGGAATAAGACGGAGTGTTTTGGTCTATGGGGGTTAGTGTTACTGGTTTAGAATTATTCATAGTTGGAATGGGTGAAAACTCCTCCGGTGGGATGGTCCCACCAGCGGTGGTGACGGTCATAATGGCTGAGGACAGACTTAGTGTTTTGGCGATTAGGGTTTTTCTATAAAGAGCATTTTTTATGTGCAGCTATCATATGTGCTCAACCTGATTAGGGGCCTAAAGCTAAACTTCATAAAAAGGCCCTAAAAATATTTATTTTAAATTGAAATTTTCTAGCTTTTTTAGATGCGAAGTCATATTTTCTAGCTGACATATTTAAATTGAATAAATTCTAGTAATAATTAAAACAATAATATATACGTATGAAATAAAAGTATCAACAATGAGAAAATTTTAATGAAAAATATAATAAAAATTATAATAGTAAAGTTTGGCTCAATAATTTGAAAAGTTGATATAATGATATCGAAATAGTGTTGCGCTGCTTCAATATAATGATTGATTGTTGCAATGCTTGAAATTTTAAAGAAATGCCACAAAATAAATTTTTATGTTTTTGTAAGCAAACAACAAACAACAGACAACGCAACAGTAGTTTTGCAAAATGCAGAAGGCTTGATTAGACTCATAATATTTAATAAATGAGAACGAAAAATGGCCTAAATTACCTTTCAAGTATCGATAATGGTACAAATATACTCTTCTTCCACCTTTGAACTCTAAAATGTCCTTCCATCCACCTTTGGGCCCTATTTTGCTTTTTCCCTTAATAGACCCTTTAGAAGAAATAATTAGGATCTTTATTTAATATGTGGAAGCATTTCATTGATTGGAATTTTAATTAATCAAAAATCTATTGTGACAAAGAAGTACTCGCAACATAAAAACCAAAGCTTTCATGAATTTCCCATGGTTCAAGAATCATCTTCCCTCTACTGTGAATCTTTATAATCCTTCACATTAAAAACTATGCCACTTGAGGTTGTGTCTTTAGCTATTCAAACATTAACTAAAATTTCAAAAAGATTTTTGACTCTGATTTGGACTTATCAAACCAGAAAAAAGCTTACTTTGACCGATTTAATGTATAAGCTAAGACCCACAAAATAATATAAGGTAATAAAGAGATTCTTGAAACTAATGAGAAGAGATAAACAAATATTCTTTACACTGAGAGCAGAAAGATCTAATCTTTATAGGGTTTTTGAGTTTAAATAACTGATTCTTTAATTAAGTTTGATTCTATAGTGAGAGAGGTCAATCAATTTCAATTTATAAAACATACAAGGAAAATCCCTTTTTATACATGAACAAAACTCAAATCCAATAGTTATAATCATAACTAAAATCAGTAATACCAACCATACACGTGTTGTGAGTAGTTCTTAGTCACAATAGATTTTGTATTAATTAAAATTTCAACCAATGAAAAGATGTCATATATTAAATGTCACAACCCGAAATCTCAGGTCATGATGGCACCTGCTAAACTCACCAGTAGCTAAGCCAGACACATAGCCTGAAATGGTGAGTAACAGACTAACAAGAGAAAAAGAAACTATTATAAGAATAAAGCTCGAACATACACAAATAAAGGGAGAGAGAAGAACCAAAATATGCAAAAAAAAACCTAACACCTGGTATCAGTCAGTGCAAGAGCTACTAAACATGAAATGAATACTAGGTAAATACAATATACACAGAACCATCTCTGAAATACAAGGTAAAGACCAGTCCAACAAGATAGAGGGGGAAGGAACAACTTCAAACACCAGGAGTTTACTCCAAGTCTTTGATCAAAGGCAGCTCCGCACGAGGCACACATCGGCGGTGACAACTTGTACTAGGATCTATAAGGAGCAGAGATATAGTATGAGTACCAAATATGTGGTACACAATAGGCATAGGCCGTTTGAGCTCTAAAAATAAATGCAAGTACAAATAAAATGTAAGGAAGGGATACACCATATAAGTATCAAGTAAGAAGGCACTTACCTATAGAAGTTGGCCTAATAGTCTATCACAGAAAGGATCATATGAAAGAAGAATATCACTAGTAGAATACTCAGAGTGTCGACCCACAATAAGAGAACCAACAAAATAATCTAACACTAAAGCTAGAAATGTTATACAGGGAGTCCACAAGACGTACCTGATCCACGAGAGAACGTGTACAACTAAATCGCCACAAGCTATGCAGAAATAATAAAAAATAACATAACCAGGCCCCATAATCCCAGAAGTACAAATAATAGACATAAGTACAAACAACAATCAATAACCTAAACAGGCCACCATAAGCCTGGAAGGTACAAACATTTAATATACTAGTGATAGGAAATGCATAAGAACAAATGAGTTCAATCAAAATCCAGCGATGCAATCTGAGATGAGTTCTATGTCTAACCATAGTGTATTCACCTCCTTTAATCTTGTGCCTCGCAAGGTAGTAACCCATGGGGAATACCTCTCCTCTGGCATTGTGGCTCACATACCGAGGGACCCATAAGGACTCAAGATATCCATATACACTGCTCTATCCCAAACCATGACTTCTAACAACATAATTATTTATAATCATGAATATGATAGATGCTCGAAATAGAACAAAGGCTAAATATGTAATAAGCTATAAAATGAGGTGCCCAGACCTAACCCAGTATAAATAGTTCAATTCCCTTTTTAAAATTGGTAAGTATGAAAAACCTCTACAAATCATGTTCCACAGTCAAAATCAGTAAGTGGAAATCAGGGCAGATGGCCCCAAAAAATAATATAGAAAATCAGCAGTAAGGTGTAAACACCACAAGTGCCCAAACTCGAATCGGAGCATAAATAACGCAATTTAATCACAAAATACATTGAGTGACAATAAAGGTAGTACGACTTCTATTTTAAAAAAAGTTTATGCGAGGAAAATGAGAATAAATCCCTTTCTGCAAAATGATAATGAAAATTAATGTTTCTCCCTAGAATCGTACTACAATGCATGAACATGTTTGGGGAATGTATGCATGTCATCACAAGTATACAAACAAAAAAAGCAAAATCATATGAAAACACCTTGGCAAGTATCACCAACTTTTAGAGATAGGTACATTAACCTGGAAACCCAACTAACTCGCATCCAAGGGCCTCGAACCCACCAACATACCAAACAAAACATAAATAATTAATAATATGGAGAAATAAGAGTAAATGAGGTACAACATGATACAAAAAGAGTCGAACAGGAAAATAACCCAATCACAAGATACTACCACCAAACCTATACTAAGGACCGCTAATCTCATCCTTATGTCATAGCATGTAAACAAGGATGTTAGACCTAGTCTTAACTGTAGATGAAATATGGTAAATAAACAAGCCAATGGTCAATATTAAGTGGACCACTCGATACTGAAGAAGCCTAGAGTCCACGTGCTACGAAAAGTGTACTTTTCTGGAGTAGTTACTTTGTGGAATGGCTATGCTAACTATAATACCTCGAGGAACCCACTCTAAGGCAAGCTACTACCCGAAACTAAGCTAAAGCATCTAATTCTAATTCCAACGATTCTAAACATACTAAGTCATGCCAAGAAGGGAGAAAAGACTACTAAAACTAAGGATTCCAGAGCATAATTCTAGTCTAAGGTTCCTAATGAAGGCCAGGAATAGCAAAATGGAAGATAACCTTAAATATATCCTAAAAAACCCCTATCCTCCCATGTAATTTATACAATACACAATTTTGTAGAGCAAAGTCTAGAAGACAGTAGACTATAACTTACCTCAGAGCTGAACAACAGCCTCAAACCATCCACTAGTTGCTCTTCCCCTCTACACGAATTTGAAAAGCTGGCTCACTATCATAATTATAATCTACACATTAAGACGAGAAAAACAAGACTCATAATACAAATTTATACTTTGGGCCAAAAATCGGTTAAAAATCAACCCGTAGGGCCTTCTTAGGAAATCTAAAAATTAAACCAACAATTTTATTCCCCATAAGACAAAGAACACACGCTCAAAAATTAAGCAAGATTGGAGCTCAAATAAGACCCTAAAGTAACAAAAATCAAAGGCATAAACTAGAGATTTAACAAATTTAAGGACAGAATTTCACGTAATTATGACGGGAATTCAACCAAGGAACATGACACCAACTCCCCTTAGCACAAATAGATGATTTCCTCAAAATGTCCAAGCTCCACAGCTCATCAATGGTGAAAGAAAGGAGAGAAAATACTTCAAAAATAGAGGAGAGAACTATTTAAACTCCTAGGGTGTCCTTATTTGCAAATGTGGAACCCCTCCAGCCTGGCCGTTCGCAAAAGCAAGGGGTTTTTCCCCAATGTGAAGAAGAAAGTTGGATTGGGTTAGACCGACCCTTCTTTGCAAATGCGAGGGAAGGCTTGAAAACATGATTGTCAATAATTTTACCCTTTGTGAATGCGACTAACTCTTCGCAAATGTGGAGAGCAACTTGGCTTGCACCAGATGTTATTGCACCAACAATTTCGAAGGATAGAAAATTCTCCAAATAGGTCATCGATATTCGTTCAAAATCCAGTGAACACAAATGAGATATACTTTCCTACTAGAAATGGTATTCCTGACTCAACGAAAGCGATGAAATTCTCAATCGAGGTCATTTTGATTAAAAGTGGGTCCCACACTCAACCTTTTGTTTTTAACTAAAAGCTGACAAATCACCCAAAATGATTCTGGAAGCCGCGGGACCCAAACAAAGGTGCCCCTAGCCTAAAATCCATATTCCAAAGCTAATGGAACTATCAAAATTTCCATCCAAAGCTATTTACTAGAAGTTTTTTCCAAAGACCAATTTCTTAACTTCAAAAGCTCCAAAATAAGGAAATTGGCTTAAAAGCCTAAGGAACTACCCGATAAACGAACCACCAGTCCCATCAAGCGATAAATGACTTGGAGCAGCTATAGAAAAACTCGAAACATGAAAAACATACGAAAATGAAGAAAATGATCTAGAGGGTCATTAAAACATCCACTACTAAATTGACTTTCATCCTTAGAAGTCAAAGAATAGAACGAGCCCAAAAGTTTGAAAACATGAGAATATTGGGTCCGCATAACCCCCAAGGCTCCCCCAAACATTCTCTTGGATAGAAAAATGACTCCACAAAGCTTAACAACCAGAATCCCCTCGATTTTAACTTCCTTACTTCACTGCTCCAAGTTAACAATCACTCATTCTCGAATGCCAATTCCCTTCCAACTACACCAAACTCAACTAAAACACGTAAGACTCTTCCAAAATATACCAACACATGGATATGAACAAAATTAAACAAATATATAACAAGGCTAGATACAAGCTAACTCATATCAAATCATCAACGTTAAGTTTTAATTCCAGTATTCTTCGATCATCATAAATCTCCTACCCATTCTAAACTACATAGAATATATCTGGCATCATCTGAATTATGTATGCATCATCATGCAACCTCTAACCTCGAAAGGATAAAACTAACCCACTAGATATATGCATGACCTAGCATTTGAATAGTTTCTCGAAAGGATCCACCCAAAACAATCGAAATCGTAATAGCTATTAGATGCAAATTCTGCCAAAGACAAGAATCGATCTCAATGACCCTAAAAACAATAACATAAGTCTGAGGCACAACCTCCAAAACTTAAAGAGTCCGCTCTAAATGATCATTGATCTATGGGTAAAAACCTACTAAGCACAACTCGAATACCTAACTCCAATAAATAGACTTTTAGAAACTAGATGCAAATTGAGAACCCAAGTAAAAAGGTGGCAAAAACTAGCACCCTGTGCAAATGAATCATCCCTCGAATACAAATTTGAAGGTTGAACTGGTATGTAGTAAGCCTAGTCAACTAATCACAATAATCCAAATAGAGTCCAACCCCAAAATACACACTGTGAGCAAGTCACAAAATTCATAGTTATCACTTAGCATCCAAGCTAAATCACCAGGACCCCAATGTTCAAACTACACCTACTTACAAACCAACATATGAATAAAAGGTCTAACACACACCTTAGAAACATAACACCATCTGTTGATTCCACAAAGGATGGACCTAAAGTGTTGTTAGCGAACACTATCTTAAATAAATCCAATAAAGGAATAATTATGTGGTTCATCCAATCCATACCTGCTACAGGGCTATGGCAAAACCAAGAACATAGTCAAGAACTTGCAGTGATTAAAAATAGTACTAATGGTAGTCACACCTAAACCAAACCCAAAAAATAAGGTTGTATCCTGAAAATGGTCAAATTAACCCCAATACACGATATCAGATACTCTTTTCTGATAGTTGATAGGCAAAACATAAGTATACAAACCATCTCTCTGTTGAACCCAATGAAAATATCCCAACTCAACTAAAACCATCTGGTACGATATAGCAGAATAACCTGAGTACTAAACTCAACATCAACACCAAATTAAGATTATAATCAGGTGACAAACCAGGCAAATCGAGATAACAAACATCGATAACTTGCCATCCTTGGGAAAGGAATGGATTAAAGGAAAATCAGCACGAGCACCAAAATGTAATAAAAAAAAATTAATGCTTCCTCCCTATCAACCCCTCTTTTCCTGAGTAAACAACAACCAACCATCGAGCTCTCACCTTAAAATCCAAGGGGTTCCAATCATACTCTAATAATTTAAACCGGGTAAGGATACCCATGGCCATAAAATAAGGAGATACTAATCAGACAATGCTAGACTAGCTGTCTACAAATAAGTATCAATTAAGTAAGGTAATAACAAAATACAATTCCAATGCCAAGATAAGAAAACAACTGGTCAAATTCTAAAATTGCACTAAAAACCACCAAATCTAAGATAATGACTCAAGCACTACACCCTAAGGTAGTCACAACACCATATTGACTCTCTAAATCCACTACTACAAGAAAATACCTATGGGAGTAGTTATACACGCATACCCATAACATAAGCAAATAGCAAAGTAAGTAAGCATGTATGGGTATGAAAACCCTGGATCAAATAATACAAAGAACTAAAGGATAATGAATCAAAAATTCTCCTATAATAGCCACATCAAAAATCTCGGCCCCTGGCCTACCAGAAGAAAAATGTAACTAATTGCCTCCATCCCCAAACTGGTTATCTGCACAACAACCTGTACCACTATCGGTGAATCATATCTAGAACTCTCTCTTGATTTGATAGAACAAACCTTAGAAGCTCTATACTCGCAAGAAACATGTGCTTACCCTGACTGGATGACAACCTTATGCCTGAGGAATACCATAGAATAATGCCCAAACTCACCACAATCCAGGCATCCTCCATCGGGAAAAGTCCATTATAAAGAACCTGATGATCTAGACTGGCCACCACGGCCTAAAGACCCAAATTTGAAACCCCATGATTTTTTGTTAGAACTCTGAATTCCATAACCACTGTGACCTATCTAAACCCCACCTATGATCTAAGATACTACATGTAAAAGCCTATTGGGCTGAGAGTGAGTGTGACCTCTGCTGAGAAGAATCCTTGCCTCAGGACAAAATACCACTGAAACTGAGTTGATGTCATGGGTGTCTTACCTCTACCCCTATAGGTCTCAAGGCATGCCCACTCTATAGTCAATGTGTGATCAACAACTTAAAAGAAAGGTAGAACAAGATGCTACTAAATGCTTCAATGTTAATCAGAGTGGTAAGATAAACCTTTTAACAAACCTCTGCACTCTCTCATGCTCTGTAGAAAGGTTCATAGATGTATGTCTAGCCCACTCAAGAAACTGGATCTCATACTCTGAAACTTACGTAGAACCCTAATGAATGTCTATGGACTCATCTCTAGGTTGAAAACCACTTGGTGTACCAAGCACTGCCTCTGCCTATGATGTATACCTATGAAGACTTGGAATCCTAAAGAACTGGCATGGTCACTAGTCTGGCCGGAGCCTAGGTTGTCCCCAGACTCTTTGGCTGAGGCTATAATTCCTCAAAGTCAAACTTTGCGCCCACTAACTGCTCCCTGAACTTTCCCTGCACTGAGACTCTAGTAACAAGTGCAGGAGTCCCATTATCGCCATCTAATGATCTTGCGTGACCCATCAGGGAAAGAGTGAAACAAAAAGAAGAATGTAGAAGTTTCTAGTGATAGGGATGCATGATACAGAATCAAGAAATGGAATTTCCTAAGAATGCCCTATAGCCCCCTGAAGATAGGATATAGGCATCATTGTACCAATTTGCAGAACTCTACTTAGCACTTTCTCTCATACCAACAATACTGGTAAACCTAGGGCTCTAATATCAAACTATCACAACCCAAAATCTGAAGTCATGACGACATATACTAAACCCACTAGTAGGTAAGCAAACTCAAGATATCTGTATACACTGCCTAGTCCCAAACTTAAGATATTTGTATACACTTTTTGGTTCCAAACTGGGACTTCTAAGAACATAATTATTAATAATTATGAATATGAAATATTTCCAGAATTAAACCGAGGCTAAATATGTAATAAGTAGTAAAATTAAGTGCCCGGACTTGAATTGGGTCTAAATAGTTCATTTCACTTATTAAAATTTGTAAGTAGGAAAAATCCATAGAAATCATGTTCAACAGCCAAAATTAATAAGTGGAAATGAGGGCAGATTGCCCCCAGAAAATAGTAGAGAAAATCAGCAGTGAGATGTAAACAACACAAGTGACTGGACTCGAATTAGAATGTAAATACTATAATTTAATCATAAAAGACATTAAGCAACAGTAAGGGTGGTACGAATTCTATTTTAAGAAAAATAGTTTATGAAAGGACAATGAGAATAAATCTCTTTCTGGAAAATAATAGTGAAAAATAATCTTTCTCCCTAGAATCGTACCACAATGCATGAATGTACTCTCACCAGTATATAAATAATAAGATCATAGTCATACAAAAACACCTTGGCAGGTATCACCAACTTTCAGATATAGGTACACTAACCTGGAAACCAAACTGGATCACATCTAAGGCCTCAGGCCCACCAATGTACCAAATAGAATATTAATAATTAACAATATAGAGGAACAAGAGTAAATGAGGTACAACATGATACAAAAAGAGTCATAACTGTACTAAGGACCGCTAATCTCATCCTAAAGTCATAACATATAAACAAGGATGTTTGACCTAATCTTAACTGTAGATAAAATACGGTGAATAAATAAGCCAATGGTCAATACTAAGTGGATCACTCAATACCGAAGAAGTTTAGGGTCCACATACTATGAAAGGGTATTGTTCTAGCTTAGTTACTTTATGGAATGGCTATGCTAACTATAATACACTGAACAATCCAATCTAAGGCAAGCGACTACCCAAAACTAAGCTAAGGCTTCTAATTCTAATTCCAAGGATACTATGCATACTAAGCTATGCCAAGAAAGGAGAAAAGACAACTAAAACTAAGCATTCTCTAGCATAATTGTAGTCTAAGGATCCAAAAAAAGGACAGGAATGGTAAAATGGAAGATAATCTTAAATTTATCCTAAAAAATGCTATCCCTGCATGTAATTTATACAATACACAATCTCGTAGAGCAAAACCTAGAAGAAAGTAGACTGTAGCCTACCAAAGAGCCAAACAACAGCCTAAAACCATCCACGAGCTGCTCATCCCCCCAACACAACCTCAAAAAGTTGTCACACTATCATAATCATAATCTACTTGTCAATACGTGTAAAATAAGATTCATAATGCAAATTTATAATCTGAGCTGACAATGGGGTCAAAAACCAACCTATGGGGCCTACTTATGAAATCTAGAAATTGAACCCGCAATTATGATCCTCGTAAGAAAAGGAAAATATTCTCAAAAATTGAGCGAGCTTGGAGCTCAAATCAGCTCCCAAAGTAACAAGAATCAAAGGCCTAAACTAGAGATTTAATAGATTTAAGGATGGAATTTCACGTAATTATGATAGGAATTCGACCAAAGAACATGACACCAACTCACCTTAGCAAAAATAGATGATTCTCCAAAACCTCCAAGCTCCACAACTCATAAATGGTGAAAGAAATGAGAGAAATTGATTTAAAAATAGAGGAGCAAACTATTTAAACTACCAGGGGGTCCTTCTTTGCAAATGTGGAACCCCCTATGACAAATGTAGGACCACACCAGCCTGACCCTTCATGAATATGAGGTGTCTTATCCGAACGTAAAGAAAATGGCTGGACTGGGTTAGATCGACCTTTCTTTTTTAATACGAGGGAAGGCTTGTGAACGTGATGGTCAAGAATTCAAACCTTCATGAATGCATCCAACTCTTCACAAACGTGAAGAGAAACCTTGTCTTGCACCAGGTGCTATTGCACCAACAATTTGTAAGGATAGAAAATTCTCCGAATGGGTCCCTGGGATTCATTGGGAATCCTGTGAATGCAAACGAGATATGCTTCTCTACTGTAGATGGTATTCTAGACTCAACAAAAATAAAACAATTCCCAATCGAGGATGTTTCAATGTAAAGTGTATCCCACACCCAACCTTTCATTTTTAACTAAAGGCAAACTAATAGCCCAAAATGAGACAGAAAGCCTTGGGACCCAAACAAAAGGTTCCCTAGACTAAAATCCATATTTTAGAGCTAACGGGACTGTCAGAATTTCCATCCAAGGTCGTTTCCTAGATATTTTGACCAAAGATCAATTTCTCAATTTCAAAAGCTCCAAAACAGGGAAATTGTCTTAATAGCCAAACGAACTGCTTAGAAAACAAACAACCAGTCCAAAAAGTCATAATTGATTTGGGAAAGCAATAGAAAAGCTTAAAACATAGAAAATGCATGAAAATGAAGAAAATGACTTAGAGTGTCATTTCTTTAAATGAAAATCCTAATTATTTCTTCTATGATGTTTGTTAAAGAAAAAGTCAAAATAGGGCCCAAAGGTGGATAGAAAGAGCAATTTAGAGCCCAAAAGTAGAAGAATGGTATATTTGTACCATTTTTGATACTTCAAGGATAATTTAGGCCCTTTCTCGTATAAAGAATAATAATGGTGAAAGGGAGAATAAAAAAAGTAATTACAAGAAAATATGGATCCATGTTAGTTGTTATTAGGATACTAGTTTCTAGACACATGCATTTCATATGTATTCCTAATTCTTTTTTCTTCAATAGACTTTACATAATCACATAAAATTATTGCAACACTTTTTGAATAATAAAGTACAAATTAATTAAAAAAAAGTATCATGAATGTGATATATATGAGATAAAATAGGTTAGCAAATATGAGCCATCTTGGGTCTGGTAACATGGGAAACTATCTATGATTGGGTTGCCTTGAGAATGATACCAAGATGGAAAAATGCCCTCTTAGTCTAAGTAAAGATAAGGAAATACCACCAATAATAGAGACTGTGTAATACGATTGATGTGTCAGGGCTCTCAGGTGCACAGATGATCCTTAATAGATTTGTGCCAGACGTAAAATATTTGGTTGGCATCTCCTAATGGATCTTTGACAAATGGTGTTTGATAACTAGCCATGGTATTATATGGTTCGGATCACACTCTCTTATTGGTCATAGACAAACCTTATACACTCTAAATAGATGCCCCCTCCCTATCGTAAAGCATCATCAAATTTATCCCCTCTGACTCTAAGCAATAAAATTCTTAAGCTTTGTCTCCAAGTTTTCTCGATTTTAGCTTTTCTCTTCCAATTGTAGTCTAATCATATTTTTGGCTGAAGCCAGCTTGTGGATAGTGAACCTCAATTATAAGCTTTGTGTCATGCCTCAGATTTGTTCTCTAAATTCGGCTTGTTTATTACTTATCATATCTTTTATCTTTACTTGTTGTTTTGCAAGTTTTTTTCTACGAAATTGAAGCTAATCCATAACGTGTGCTTTTGACCTACCTACAAATTCAACTATTCCAAAATAATGGTAAATAGTTTGGCAACCACCGTGGGGCCAGAGTAACTGTGTGGGTTGATCTTTCTTTTTCTTACTAATTCTTCTTTGTGCTTTGCTTTACAGGATAACTACATACGGCTAACAATGAGGAGCACACACAGAATCCCTTTCTTGAGGAGAAACTAAGGACATAGTCAACAAATCATGTGACTTTGGGTGGGCATACAATATCTGAAGGTGAAGGCTCGCCTCTTATTAGAAACCTGACGGATGAGAACATTCTAAGGGGGTAGAAGAGACCTATTAATCAAGAGGATGATGAGTCAGGTGATAACGCTTAATTACACCTGTAAAAGATGTATGCGGTCATTAGAAATATATTTACCTAACTATAGAGTCGGGGTCGATTTCATAAGGAAAAATATGACTAGAAATTGAGAAAATAAGGAATAAAAGTAACCCACTCTAATCCAAACAAAGGATACAAGTGTTTTTAGGGAATTTGCAATATAAAAATTAAACAAGGATAGAACCAATTTTAATATGAACAAGTTGATCAATGAATTTCACAAATGATGGGAAACAAGGGAAATGATAACAGGGAATAAATTATATCAATGATCCATTGTATTTTAATCAAGCACTCACAATTAATCACAGATTAACAAATTATCCTGGTAACCTCAAGGATCCACCATGTCTTTCGATCAATTGGAAAATATGTCTTGGCTAAATTCCTTCAAATATTTGCCAAGTCTCAACACAAATAGTTCCAATTTATGGCTACACTAAGATTTTATCATTTCTAGTATCAAATCCATTAGATGGGTCATACATCCCAAATTACAATAAATTAACCTTTTCCAACCTCAATTAGCTCTGTCAAGCATTAATTAAAGTAGATAGGCAATTCCCACTTTAATCTCCTTTTTCAAGCTCAATTAAAGCAGAAATCAATAAAGCATGAGATTAATTTAAACAAGCAAAACCCATTCATAACTAAAGAGTATTCAATGAATACGAAAACATAAGATAAAATCAAAACCCAAATTCATTATATAAACATTGCATTATCTCTAACTACAATATCTAAGTATGAGTTTAACTACACCCAAATATTCAATATAAAGCAAGGAAATGAAGAAAAGATTAAGAATTTATCACTACAAAGCTTCCAAATCTTCACTCCAACGGTGTTAGTTGAAGAACCCTAGCCTCCAAGGTTGAGAAATATGCCAAAGATGTGTTCCAAGGAAGCTTGGTTTGCTGATTTAGATTATTTTGGTTGGCTCACAGTAGTGTGAGAATAGGGCGGATCATGTGCTTTGATGTTGGCTGATTTAAGATCTTTAAGACCATGATTTTGTTTCTTGTTAAAGCTTAAGTATGTTATTTTGGTATGTTGTTCTTAAGAGGATGTTTACCCTATCGTCTATGTTCATTTTCCTTGTTCTATCTTAGTTGTAGGTATGTCCTTTTAGTATTATCCCTATTTCTTCTTAATCTTTGTTATTCTTATTTAACCATGAATGATTTGTTTTAGCATGATATTGACAATATTAATATTGTTTTTCCTATTACTTGATTGTTAAGGATGTTTTAAGTCTTGTATTTGCTTTGCTCATTAGCTTACTACTTCATTCCTAACTATGTGATAAAAAAATAGACAACTCGCAAGTTTTTTTGACTCATAATGTTAAATAAAAATAGAGGAATATGTCCATAATGGGAAGGTATCAGTACTATGAATCTTCTATGACCTCTTGACCTATGAGTCCTTTGTGACTTGTCAAGGAGATGATGGGGATGGACAAAGTGTTGGCTGCTTAAGAAGAGGCATATCTGTATTCAAGTTCTTTTCCTAATCTCGATATTAATGTTTCAAAGGGATTTGAATGAGAGTAGATATGGGGAATTAAAATAAGCAAATCTTGTTTATGACTTGGCTTCATTTCAGGTTCCCAGTTCTCCTTTAGGTTAAAATAAGAAGAGAGTAGATTCAAAGTCAAAATATTTCCTTCAAAGACCCATTTCTGAGTTATTTGAGATTATTCCTTTAACAGACCTAAATATTTTAGTTTAAGTTTAGAATCAATGAATTACTCTATTCTAGTTTTTTTTCTCCCTTTTCTCCTCTTTATAGTATGTCCAGTCTCCCTACTTTTTTCTCCTTCTTCTTAGTTCTGGGAATACTTTTTTTTAGCTATAAATGTTATAAACAGAAGTTCCAAAATCAGTAAAAGGACCAGCTCTTATTCTTTATCCTTTGAACCTGAAAAGTAACATAACTTATGGTGTAAGCTCAAGAGTATTGGTGTGGAAGAGTAATGGTTGTTTCATTTGGTCTATATGTTGTTTATGTGTGATTAGCTTTTTGCATTTTAGTTGCTCAAGTTTTATTGTGTTTTACTTAAGTAGTAGGATTGAAGGGAGGAAGTGATAGATTTATTTCTCCCTTTGTGTTTGTTACTATCTGTCTCTTTTTGTTTAAAAATTAGAATGATTTGATATTTATATCACTCCTTGCTTCTTATATGTCTACCTCAAAGTTGATTTTTATTCATGTCTATGTGCAAGTTACTTGAAACATGTCTCTTTTAGAATTGATGATTTAAAATGTTTGAATATTGTCTCTAATTGTTACAGCATATGCCTTTAAAAATGATGTTGGTGGTTGCTTAATTTTAGCTCTATATTCCATTTTTAGATACTAATTCTTTTTATCTTTTTTTGTGGCATATGAATCTATCGTCCAAATGGACTCTTGTCCCTTTACATTCCCTTAATGGCCAATGAGGCCCATTTTTCTATCGAGTCACAACCTCCAATCGAAGCCCCAAGGGGCTAACATATGGTGGGTATACAATAGTATACGGATGATATATTATGTACAGATGCAAAAGAGGAGTTAAAGAGTAAGTGCTGAAGATATAAATGGGCTCAAGTCCATTTATGGAAGCTGACAGTATTTTTGGGACTTAAAAGTCCTGAGAAATAGATTTCATGGGCTAGAAGCCTAAATTTATTTATAGTTCTAGGACATGTACTGGTGGGCCGAAGTCCAATTGATAGATTAGGATAGGAAAATGGTATATGAAGATGTAGCAGTTACTATAGACTTTGATTGAAGTCCATTAATTTAGTTTAGGATACGGGGCCGCAAAGGCTCAATATAGTTTTTTTAGGATAGGTCCATTTGGAGCGGGTTTGGGCCTATGGCCCAAATCCAAAGTTAGTTTGATTATATATGGCATTTGTTTGTTATTTTTCTAACTCCCTTTTAACTTAGTTGAATTTCCCTCTAGAGTTGCTATGTTTTTCTTTGTGAGATAAATCTTTTCATAAAACTTTGGCAAATCAAAAAAACTCCTTTTTCAAGTAATAATAACCCATTTTTATCAAAGTTAGTCAAAAAATTATTTTCAAATAGCTCGGACAACCGCAAGTTAGCAGATACTCTTGGTACCTTAACACCCTTCCAAGAGTATTAATAGGAACCACTTACCCAGAATTTTTTAAAAAATCTCAAAGTCTTTCTCTGTTTCAAGACTTGGAATTTTTCTTAAGGTTTTCTTAATTTTCCCTTAATCAAATTAAGTAGCAACTCTTTTTTTAATCGAATATGGAAATTTCTTTAAGTTTTCAAGTTGAATCAAGTCAAAACCATTTTCCCATAAAATAATGAGTCGTTTGGTCCATTCGTTGCCATGGGACTTAAATGTCACCTTTCAAGATTTTCTTAGGACAGATCAAGGCAATGACTTGTTGGGACTGGCTATGACTCATCGCCAAGAGTCGTGGCCACGGGGATGATTTTCTTTCAATCCTCTAGACTTAGAATGATTGGTCACGTTGACTCATCGTGATTGGCGATGGCTCATTCCCTGGAGTCATTGCCACTGGGAGAAATTTCACTTTTCAGGACTTTTGGCCAAGTATTCAGAATGACTCAATGAGTCATTGGCAGTAAAGATAACTCATTGCTTGAGTCGTACTGTGGGAAATAGTTTCCAACTAGTTTTCTATACTAAGTCTAAAATAAAGTCTTAGGAACTTATAGGTGTTACAGCTATGCACCAGGATAGAACACTAGTGTGACACGTCTACTAAGTTATGAAATCAAAGGGAACACAATCCTAGTTCACCATTCTCATTGATAACAAACCAACTAAATTGATACGTTGTGACTTATTACATAATTTACACATTGTTACTTATCCTCTTGAAATCCCCACTTTTCAAAAATAACTGATTGATAGCTTAAATAACTGTATCAACCAAGCTCCTAGCCATATTCCCTATGGGATCAACCCCAACCTTGATTGGTTTCTATATTTGATTCAACGACCACTTTATACTTCAATTACAAGGTATAATTTGGTCGACATCAAATTTTGGCATCATTGTTGGGGAATACGGTTTATGGTTAGATCAATTATGTTTATATAATTGTTAGTCCTTATTTACTAATTTTACTTTTTCTATTATTTTTGTTTTGATTTAGGTTGCACACCGGTGCTGCCCAATACATGGAGTCAGGGCAATCCCCTAATTCCACTTGATCTTGAAATCAAAAAGACTCTAAGAAATTAGAGAAAAATGGTGAATGACAGAGAACATGAGACCTCGGTGTAAGCCACAGCTGGATGTTATGTGAGAAAGAGGCTAGATAGGAAGAGCTTAGATAGAAAGCATCTAGTAAGATATGGAAGCTCGTGAGCTGCATTGGATGAACATCAAAGGCAAAGAAGGAATAGAGGTCATGAAGAACCCATCGTTAGGTTCCATAGTTTGATAATAAAGATGATGACACTGACTTAGACGATGTAGGCGAAACATATGTTATTGTTCCACCCGCACTGCCATCTAGAATGGGTGGGAGTGGCTTCGGTGGAAGTTAGGATGTGGGAAATAAGGTTGAGATAGTTCAGGAATGTGATAAGGAAGTGAACGTATGCCTCAGTGTGGAGGTGTTAGAGGTTGGCTAGGAATAGTTTCATGCAAAGTAGAGGTAGACTTAAGAGATATTAAAAGGAGGTAATTAGACATGACATAGAGCAGCTTTAGATTACTAAGGACATGTCCCTAGATAGGAAAGGGTGGAGGATATGAATTAGTATAGAAAGATAGTAGGAAAGAGTGCATCCTTGCTAGTAGGTAGGAGGCCTTTGTTTTATTATATGTGCTAGTGGACATAGTGCTAGTTTTGTTTCAAAGTGTGTGATTTCTTGTTTATGTTATTATTTGGTGTGTCAATACCTATTGTTTCTTGTTCCCTTTACTATTTTATATAAACTGTTTTTGTTTTGAGTCAGGGGTCTATTAGAAACAACTTCTCTATCTCACCACTGAGGTAGTGGTACTGATTGTGTACACTTACCCTTCCCAGACCCTACTTTATGGGAATATACTGGATATGTTGTTTTTGTTGTCATTGTTGAAAGGAGTATTCACTTGCCTTGCTACTGTTGATGCAAACTTACATATAACAAACTTTGTAGGAATTTACATTACAAGATATCTGGGTGAACCAAGATGCTATTAGACTTTGGTTGTTTCTTTTCTTATTGGCTGGTAAAGCTACTCTATGGTTGATAGAGTTGCCAAGCGGATCAATAACTACCAGGTGGGAGTTGAAGAAACAAATCTTAGAAAGATTTTTACCACCATCCAAAATGTTGTAGTTGAAAGATGAGATTTAAAACTTTAGGCAACTACATTCTAAGTCATTGTATGAGACATGGTTGAGGTTTAACAAAAAGCTACAACAAATCTCAAATCACAGAATACCTAATGACAGTTTTTGCTAGAAATCTTCTACAGATCTTTGAGTGCTAACAACAAGGTTGTAGCTACCACTATTATAGGAGACACATTTATGAGTCTAACTTAGTATCAGGCTTCAATGATACTATATAGAATCATTAAAACCAATAGGGGTTGGCATACACAAGATTCTAACGTTCACGCAGGCACTTATGCGATAGGAGTATCCGCAGATTAGCTAAGGGTAGATAATGGTCTTGCTCAAGAAGTATCCCAGATGAGAATCGACTTGAGCATAATTGCATAGCAGCTCACAAGAGTTAGGGTATAAAAGGCAAATGTAGTCGGCTCGTAAGGTAAAGCACACAAATATGATGACTCTAATTTTGAGAAAAGGCAAAATATTTAGATGATCAGGTGGTGGGTTTTTGAGCCAAAGTCCAAGGGTCTTATAAAGACACTTGCTGCTCTGTTCAGTGACATCAAAGCCAGAACTATTACAAGGATAACAACTACAACTGATCGGGGTATAGAGAAAGGAGTAGAGGCAGAGATACTGACTGGAAGAAGACAGAAAATTAAATAATGATAGAAGTGGCTTATACATTCTGCCTAGTAGCTGTGATACTAAAATGAGTATTTGTAGGGTGGAAGAGATGCTTTCCAAAGTGTTGAATGGGGTAGAGAAAACTGATGACAGCATTAAGAAGATTCTAGTAGATATTTCGGGGATAAGTCAAAAAGTGGAGTCACATTCTACCACTATTAAGCAACTTAAGTAGTAGTTTGGATAAATTTTTGTAGCTCTGAACAACCATCAGAAAGGGACACTTCCAAGCAACACTATACAGAATCTGAAGAATGACAATCACTACATGGTTATGACCACTAGAAGTAGTAAGATGACAATCGACCCTCCTATGTCCATAGTTGGTGATGATGAGGCCAAGCCTGAGATGATTGATTTTGAAAAAGTTACAGAATTTGAAGATTAGGTTGTTGATGAAAATTCATCTGAAAAGATATCTCAAGTTGCTGAAAAGGAGACTGAAAGGGAAAGAAAAAAACGGTCCTATAGATTTTAACTCACATTTCATGACTTTCTCCACCTTTTTCATAGATATTAAAGAATAGAGCCAAAAAATGAAAGTATCACAAGTTTATTTCAATATTGAAGTAATTATCGATGAATATCCCTTTGGTTGAGGCACTTGAACAAATATTTAGTTATGCAAAGTTTATGAAGGATCTTGTAATAAAAAGAAAGACCATGAGTTTTGAGCTTGTTGACAATTTACACCATTGTAGTGCAATAGCTACTCGGTCTCTTGTGCAGAAAAAGAAAGATCCTAGAGCATTCACGATTCCATTTACCATTGGGGATTTTAATTTTGCAAAGGCTATGTATGAGGGTGCTAGCATTAATCTAATGTCGCTTTCAGTATTTAGACAGTTGGGTTTGGAAACAAACCAACTTCGAAGAGACTTCTTATGGTGGATCGCATTGTAAATAAGCCTATGGGAGTTTTTTATGATGTCTTGGTTAAAGTTGAGTTATTCATCTTTCTAGCTGATTTTGTCATCCTCGACTGTGAAGTGGATTTTAAGGTTCCCATTATCTAGGAGAGACCATTCCTCATGACTGAACGAGTATTAGTTGATATAGAAACTGGTCAGTTAAAGTTTGGTTGAATAATAAAGAAGTGGCTTTCAATGTTTTCCAATCTATGAAGCAACCAAACAACATGCGTGTTGTCTAAATTATTGATACAGTTAATGAGGAGTCCTTAATAGTCCCTATTGAAGAGAGGCTTGGCATTAAATTGAGGGTGATGATATTGATGAGTATGATGAGATGTTGAGCACACTTGCTGGTAGGGGTTCCTACTCTTATACCCCCAAAAAAGTTAGATTTGGATTTGAAGAATAAGGAAACTCCACCGGCCAAGTTTTCTATTGAGGAACCTTCTATCTTAGAGATCAAAGCTCTCCCATCCCACCTTTACTATGCTTTCTTGGGAGCCAACAACACTATTCTAGTCATTATAGCAATAGATTTGGTCAAATGGCAAGTTGAATCTCTAGTATTGATTTTGCAAAAGTTCAAGAGGGACATTGGATGGTCCATTGCTGACATTATTGGTATTCTGCCTAAAATTTGCACTCATAAGATCCAACTCAAGACAAATTGTATTCCTAGTATTGAGCATCAACGTAGGCTTAATCTGTCTATGCAAAAGGTAGTCATGAAAGAGATCATCAAGTGGTTAGATGCAGTGTGGTTTACCCTATTACAAAAAGCAAATGGATGAGCCCAGTTTAATATGTGCCAAAAATGGGTGGAATCACTGTGGCTCTACATGCAAAGAATGAGATTATTCTTATGAGACCAGTCACAGGTTGATGAGTGTGCATGGATTATAGGAAGCAGAATGAATGGACTAAGAAAGATCATTTTTTGATGCCTTTTATGGATCAGATGTTAGACCATCTTGTTGGTAGAGGATGGTATTGATTTCTTGATGGTTACTCGATATACAATCAGATTTTGATTTCTCCTGAAGACCAAGAGATTGCTCTCAAAGACCAAGAGAAAACCACTTTCACTTGTCCATATAGGACATTTGCTTTTAAGAGGATGCCTTTCAGATTATGTAATACGCCAGCAATCTTTTAGTGATGCATGATGTCTATCTTCTCAGACATGGTGGAGGATACTATCAAGGTATTCATGGATGATTTTGCAGTGGTTGTTGACTCTTTTGAAGATTGTTTGGCTCATCTGGCTAGTGTTTTGAGAAAGTGTGAAGATTTCCATTTAGTGCTTGATTGGGAAAAGTGTCATTTCATGGTAAATGAAGGAATAGTGCTCGGTCATAAGATTTCAAAGAGGGGGATCGAGGTTGATAAGGCAAAAATTGAGTTGATTGAAAATTATCTCCACTAGTTTCTGTGAAGGGCATTTGAAGCTTTTTGGGGCATGCTGGATTTTATCGTAGGTTCATCGAGGATTCATGTAAAATTGCACATCCTTTGTGTAAATTGTTGGAAAAAGAGGTGAAGTTCATTTTTTATGATGCTTGTCTAAAGGCATTTGAGTGCCTTAAGGAGAAATTGACATCGTCCTCTATTATTATTTCACCTGATTGGTCCATGCCTTTTGAGGTTATGTGCGACACTAGTGGAGCAGCACAAGGAGTAGTCCCAACCTGGCTTGAGAAGATACTTTATCCAATCTATTATGCTAGCAAGGCACTGAACCCAACTCAGAAAAATTATACTGTGATAGAACAAAAGTTACTTGTTGTGGTCTTTGCATTCGAGAAATTTTGATCTTATTTGCTTGGAATGAAATTGATTATGTATACTGACCACTCGACTCTTAGGTATCTTATGGCAAAAAAGGATGCAAACCCTAGATTGATTTGAAGGGTACTTCTGTTGCAAGAATTTAAGTTCGAGGTTAAATACCGAAAGGAGACTAAAAACCAAGCGGTTGATCACTTGTTACGGCTTTAAGAAGAGGCAATGCTAAAGTTGAAAGATGGGATTGACAATGATGACATATTTTTGGATGAAAAAGTATTAGCTGCATTACAAGAATTGATTCCATGGTTTTTGGATTTTGCTAATTACTTGGTGAATGATGTGGTGCCTTCAAACTTGTCTTTTCAGCACTAAGAAGTTTATATTTGATGTGAAGAAATTTTTCTGGGATGAGCCATACTTGTTCCATATTTGTGTGGATGGGATAATTTGTAAATGTGTGCCTAAGGTAGAAGTGGTGAGCAATTGGAGGTGTGTCACTCGTCTCCTATTGGGGGTCACCATAGTGGTATTTGGACCGCTAACAAAATTCTGCAATGTGGGTACTATTGGCCAACTACTCATCAAGATACTCATGATTATGCGAGGTCATGTGATCAATGCCAAAGGCAAGGGGATGTATTAAGAAAGAATGAACTTTTTCTCCCCTTAATACTTATGATTGAGCTTTTTGATGTTTGAGGTATTGAATTCATGGGTCCTTTTGTGAGCTCGAATGGGATGAAATATATACTTGTGGCTATTGACTTTGTGTCCAAATTGGTGGAGGTGGTTTTGATTTCTAATAATGATCACAGCGTTCTTGAAGCAGAACATCTTCTCGAGGTTTAGTATGCCAAGGGCAATGATCAGTGATGGAGACTCTCAATTTTGTAACAGGTTAATTCATGCCCTTCTTTAGAAATATGGTGTGAAGCATAGTTTGGCAACACCTTATCATCCATAGACAAGTAGGCAAGTGGAGGTCTCTAATCGGGAGATGATAACAATCCTTGTAAAGACTGTGAATGCAAATAGAACGGATTGGTGTAAGAAGTTGGATGATGATTTATGGGCGTACCAAAATGATTTCAAGACACCTATAGGTATGTATCCCTGTCAGCATCTTTATGGAAAGTCATGTCATCGAACAGTTGAGCTTTAACACAAAGTAATGTAGGCACTCAAGAAGCTGAATTTGAATTGGGGTGATGCTTCAAACTTGAGGCTAGAACAATTAAATAAGTTTGATGAATTTTGACTAAAATCCTATGAGGGTTAAGATCTTTACAAAGAGAAGATGAAGATGTATCACGACCGAAAGATAGAAAAGAGAGAATTTAATCTAGGTGATTTCGTCATGCTATTCAATTTGAAACTTCACTTGTTTCCTAGCAGGATGAGGTCTAAATGGATGGGTCCATTTCGTGTGGTACATGTATTCCCTTATGGTTTAATTAAGCTTGAAAATCATGAAGGAAAATGGTTTAAGGTAAATGGTCAGAGAGTGAAAACATACTTGGGAACTGAGGGAGATATAAAGATAGTTGATGAATGTACCCTTGGTGAAGTCTAAGTAACCAAGGGACTCGAGTCATGTTGCGATGTTAAATTAGGCGTTGTATGGAAGGCAACCCATGGGTTAGTTTAGTGAAGTCTGAGTAGCCAAATTAGCCACTTCATGCCACAACGTTAAATCAAACTCTATTGGGAGGTAACCCAAGGATTTTGTTTTTGTTTTTCATTAATTTTAGTTTTTAATATAGGACTAATGGGTGTTGAAGTATGTAGGTGGTGGTTGGACTGAAGCTGAAAACTAGACAAAAAATTTGGAGCACAGACCCTATAGGCTTTACAACGAGTCGTAGCTATTGGCAACGACTCATGAGGTAACTCGTGCCACTGGGAGTGAAAATGAAAATTGTAAAATTATAGAAACTCCACCCCACGACTCTCAAAATTAGTCAAAGTGACACGTAGGGTCTCACAACGACATGTCGCATTGAGTCGTGGGGACTGGAGAAGGTAAGTATATGGAGAAATCAGGGAAGTATTCTAACTTGTATGCGATGGATGCAGGCAATAACTCATACCCTATGGCAATGAGTCATCACGTGAAGTCATGATTGTTGGATCAAATAAGTTAATAAGTTTGTGTGACCCAACCCCACCAACCCAATTTGTGTGGAATAAAACCCTCAATTGACACCCGAATATGCCCCACAACAAAATTTCAAAACTATAACTCCTTTCATTGCACTAAACCGATTCCCATCCTTAATTTTCTCCCTAAATTTATGCATAATCGTCATCAAATCCCCAAAATTCATCATTCATCATATTCCTCTACACATCTACTCCAAAATTCTGAACTAATTGGTTGAAATTTAAGATTTTCCTTCAAGCATCAAGTTCAAAGATCAAAGTAACTGAATTTGCTTTTGATTATTTTGATTTTCAAATTTGACTCTTCTATGGGTACCCCATCTTTATTTTGAATCTAGAAAACCCTAGATAAAGTTGTTTGAGTATGGAAAGGGGATTTGCTTGAATTGATTTTTACATTCACTTCTATAAATTGTTAAAAATTGGCCTGATGTGTTCATCCTCTATATTCATGCTTGATATGTGCTAAAACCTATGAAAATGTTGTGTTTAGGGTGAAGTCTGAGTAGCCTCGGCAAGTGATGTAATGTGTACACGTGAGGAATTGGTATTCTCTATCATTCCAATAAAAGTAAATATGGTCGTGTTGTTAAATTGATTATGAAATTGAGATGAAAGTACCATATGTTTAGAAACTACCTCAGTACAGTCCTCACAACTCACGTAATAACTCATACCCAAAGCCAATGAGTTATCGTGTGGGTCGTGATCATTGTCACTGTGGCTCAAAATTGCAAAGTTTCAAATGTCTGGAAATCTACTCAGTACGAGTCTCACAATGAGGCGTAGGGAAACCCAATGACACATACTAAGAACCTGAAGTTGATTAGTTTCAGGAGATGGACCCAACGAGTCGTACCCTCTAGTAACTACTCATTGCCTGACCCGTAGGGACTGATAGTGCACTAATACTTGTATTTTATTTTCTTGATATTTTGAGTACTGATGTTTACCCTCTACATGTACCATGGCACCGAAGAATGCAATGAAGAAAGAAGTAAAGAAATGGGGGAAGCCTACCAACACCAAGGACCAAACTGAGGAAACATCCACTCGATAATTAGTGAGTAAGAGTATTAAAATAGAATCTAGTGTCTTAGGAGAGGAGTATCCACTCACAACTCTAGTTGAGCCATGTGAAATTTTACCTCATACATGGAGATTGAGGCTCTGAACAAAGAATCTAAGGGTGACCCCACCACATACACCAATACCTCACCAATCTAAAAAGGGAGGAAAATTAGAGTATGAGGAAGATTAGGATGAAAGTGACTCCGAAAATGAAGAAGGGACTGCATCTGGCAGTCCAAAAAAAGATAAAGCAGGCACGAGGTCTAATACTCAGGTCTCTAGTGCTGATGATGATGATACCTCCACAAAGAATCCTTCACCATAGGTTTAGCCCGCACTCCAGATTCAGGTATCTTCATAAGTTGAGAAATAGGGTATTTGGGGTATGCAAACTATCTATAATCAGGACATTGCAATCAATAACAACATGAATCGACCAAAGTGGGGGTTTTATAAGAAGTTAAGATTGATTACTATGGGTATATCTGGGATGCCCGAGTTTGAGAGGTTGTTCGATAAATATAAGTTTGGGTGGATGACTGAACAAATGTGTAGATATAGTCCTACACTAGTTTTAGAGTTCCATTCTGCTTATCAGGCCACCCTAAAGGTGCTATCTCTATAGGGTTTGCTACAGAAGGTTCATACTCCACTCCCCATTATCTTAATTCATGGTGTTTAGGTTGATATTTTGGAGTGGACTAATTCATGCTTTCTTTATAGTCAGGATTTTGATTCTCCTACTAACACTGTAGAGATAGATCATCTAATAGAAAAGATAAGGAAGGTAAAGCCAATGTAGATTAGCACCAAGGAATAAATGGTGACTATCGATGGATGGCAGATACTATTGCTTCTATGAAAGAGAAGGTTGAATGGGTAGCCCGTGGAGAGTAGCAGATAAATAAAGCCACATTAAAATTCACTGCTAAGTCTTGGTAGACTTTAGGTCATCACTAATTTGGGCCCATAGATAGAGATAATGTTTTGAGCGCAGATCAAGCTACTTTGATAGCAGGTATTATGGAGAGGTACGAGATTGATATTGCCAGGTTGATTTCCCAAGAAATTTAGGATAGAGTTATTGAGGATGTGAAAAGTATCCTATTCCTATGTTTGGTTACTCAGATGTCTTTGGAGGCTAGTGTTCCTGAGCTGCCCTAGATTAATCATTTATAAAGGTTCACTGTATTACTGATCTTGGGCTAATTCGGGACCCAATGAATTATGTGTCCAAGGGAAAGGTTGTAGCGCGTGCTACTTTATTAGCTGGGGCATTTCAGTTGGGCATGTACATGGATATTGATATGCCTAAAATTTTTGACCTTGGTGCCATACCTACCAAGTCCCAGACTGAGGCCTTGAGACTCGAAACCCATGCTACTGCTAATGCTACCACTTCCTTCACCCATCACAACCTACTTCAGATCCTATTTCACCGACCCTTACTCAAGGATCAACTATTTGTCGCCACCTATCGGAGGGTATGTTATAGTCCCAAATTATTTCTTACAGAAAGTGTGAAATGATTGACCACTATTGAGCTGAGGATTGACAAGATCAAAAATGGGGTCAAGCCATGGGTAAAGAATGAGATTCAGACAGAGGTGCATGGTATACAGACCCATTTTGATAGTTTTGAGTGGAGGTTAAATACTAAGATTGAAGGTGTTAAGTCCCCAGACTTGATTGGGATTAGAGAGAAGCTTGCTTCACTTCGTGCTACAGTCCAGGATCTATCCTCTAGACATTTTCTAGTATTTTAGCCTCCCAGCTTACTCGTGATAGAGGAGTTTAAGGATATCGAGGTGCCCAACATATGGGGTAATAAGGTCAAAGAAAAGAGTGCCGGATATGGTAAGGAGTTAGTCTGGCAAAAGAAGAAAAGAAAAAAGGATAAAGAAAATATGAAGAAAATTGTGGGTAAGAGCAAACAGTCCTTCGAGGACTACTTATCTGAAATTAATGAAAGGGGGCGAGGAGCCAGGATATCCGTAGTTCGTAAGGCCCCAAGAGATGGTAGTGTTGCTATTTTTAAGAGTGGTAGGGGTACGACAGTTGCCCCGGCTAGTTCTACAACTTTGAGTGCATCGGTCACCACTAGTGCCAACATTGCTTTGAGTGCACCAGCCATAGTCGGTGCTATGAGATTGGAGACTGGGTGATTTCTGAAACCCTAAAAGCTAATGAGTCCATATCCGGAGCCTAGGACACCACATGTATGTCCTTACCCCTCGTTCTTTCATTTTCTAACTATAGTCATGTATGAGGACACTGCACGTTCTCAAAGTTAGGGGTGGGGGTGTACCACCGCTTGAGAGTTTTTGTTCTCAAGTTTCTTTTAGCCTAGTGTGCTATCATATTAGAATAGGCATGTATAGGATTTTATTTTTGTTTTTGTTATGCTTATGTTTTTTTTGTTGTGTTTGATAAGGAGGAAAATAGGGGAACCTTAGTACAGTCAAGTTTTGAATGTTTTAATTTTGTTTGTTTTAAGGATAGCCCTCTTGAAAAATATTTTAGCTTAGTGATGCATGAACAATATAGGTAGTTGATAATGTAGCCCTATGCCACGTGAGTGTGAAGTACTTAGTTTAGTTATGTGTGTGTGAGATCTAGAACTTACCTAGTTAGTCTTGCCTAGGTTGTAGGATAGTTTGGTTAGGAAAGGATCATAGGCCATTTTTTAATAGTCCAATCTTAGCCTAAAATCCCTACTAAAAGGAATAAATATCCCTTGATCCCGAGTTTGAGCCTTAATAGACCTATTTCTTTCACTAACTTATTCACCTTCTTATATTTTATTACAATGAACTTGTTTTGGCCCTGGTCCCTCCTTGGACATTATATACCTTAACTCAGGTGAATTGCTTAAGTTGAGGGTGGATATCATAGGGGTGTGTAGTGTGAAGTGGGTATAAAGAACAAGTTAGTAAAAGAAAAGAAAAAAGGATACAGGTGGGGTAAGAAAAAAAAAGAAAAAAATGAATCAAGTTTGAAAAAAAAAAAAAAGGGCAAAAAGAAAACCACACCCAAAATCTAAAGAACAACAAAGGAGAATAAGGAGAAAAAATAAGTGAGGTTGAAAAGTGGTGCCAATATTAGTTTAGTGCTAATGACGATTGATTCACTTTATCCAAATCTAACACACTCATCCCCAAGTCTACATTATAAGCCAACAAAAGTCCTATAAAGATCCTAATCCGACTGTTCAAAAGACTCAAGCATAGAAAACAAAATCAAGCCTATGGTATTTCATGCACACTATTAGAACTTCTTTGTGAGAGTGAGGTTTTGATTCAGTCCTTGTTTATATTTGCATCTTTAGGTTGTAAGCATGCAGGACTTGTTTGTTGTGAGGGAACACGGGGTGGTGCATTGTTAGTTGTTATTTGTTCGGGTAATGTCATTTCCATATGTGCTTGGGTGTTTGCTTATAAATTGATTATGTTATGGTAATTGACTGTATATATACACACAGAGGTTTTTGATTCTTGTATAGGAGGGGGTTGAATATTTTGTACTAAAAGTAATGAATTGACTGTCATAAGTCTCCTAGGTTTCTCTTAGTTAAGCATCATAGGTATTTGTTTTATTTTGTTTGCTTGAGGACATGTAAACATTCTAAGTTAAGGGTGTCGATGTGTCATGGTTTCACGGAACTTTCGACGCTTAAAACAAAGAAAATATGCAAGAATTTAGGTGCATTTGTGGATATGATGTGTTTGTTTTACAGGAAAATAGGCCTTGGTAGTAAACGTAAGAAAAATAACTGAAATTGGATAAGTCTTGACATCTGGTGCCTGTCCATGAATCGTTAGGTCACGCTATGAGTCATGGCATAAGTCTTTCTGAAGACGGTTTCCTAAGCCCTGACAAGATACAACTCAAGGTGTTGACTACAGTTCACGCTATGAATCATTAGGAAAGGCGATGAGCCATCACCTGACTCATCCTAAAGAAATAGTCTAAAAGTCCTACAGATGTGTAACTCATTACCAGTGGTAATGACTCTTCCCTAAGAGTCATCAAGAGAAGGGACGAGTCATTGCTTGACTCGTCCTCAGCAGATATAACCAAAGTCCTAAAAATCCACAAAAGTTGCTCCAGTGGTACGATTGACTCAACAATCCATTGGGAGTCTCTATGAGCCATCGCAAGAAGGTGTCACCAGCTAGCACTAAAATAGCCAATAGGCTACGAATACATGCAATGAGTTGTGGCCTAACCGAATGACTCATTGCCACTACCGACTTTGTTTTCCAATTTTGTTTAGGATAGGATTTCTTTTGTGTCTATAAATACTCCTATTAGGTTTCATGTTTAAGTTTACGTACTATTACATCTTTTGAGTCCATATACTTGTTCTTGAAAGTTGTAAACACATACTTTGAGAGATTAATTCATAGTTGAGATTCGTGGTTTTATTCTTTTTCTTATAAGTGCATAATTATGTTTTGTTCTCAGAAAATTATTGTTGTGTTTTTGTAATTATGAGTAACTAAACCCCATACCTAGGGTTGTGGAAACTATGGTGAATTAACAAAGTAGGCAATGTACTTAGTGAATCTTAACTGGTGTTTATGCATGTATTGTTCTTTCTTTCGTATTAATTGCTTTTGACGAGTGCACGCATTAGAACGAACCTTAAGTCTTTACTTGCTTAACTATAGAGGCGTAGAATGTCAAAAGGAAAGTAACAATGGAGATTTAAGGCTATCAACCCTCATCTAATAGCTTGACCTTGTTCGGGAATAGCTAATCTGGGATCAAAGTTAAAGGTTAATATGAAAAGCTCATGAGACCTAACTGGTAATTAAGAATAGTCATTTTTATAGGAAACCATCCGTTTAGATGAACCTAACTTACTGATCTTGTATCCTAAGCACCCAGATAGAACACTAGTATGACACATCTACTAAGTTATGAAATCATGGAGAACACAATCCTAGTTCACCGCTCTCATTGATAACACACCAACTAAATTGATACTTTATGACTTATTACACAATTTACACACTGTTACTTGTCCTCTTGAAATCCCTCCTTTTCATAAATAACTGACTGATAGCTTAAATAATCGCACTGACTAAGCTCCTAGCCATATTCCCTGTGGGATCGACCCCAACCTTGGTTGGGTTCTATATTTGATTCAATGACTTCTATATACTTCAATTGCGAGGTGTAATTTGGGTGACATCAAACAGTTTACTTTGAGTTCAGTCAGTAGAGAACCAATGGTGGGAGCCAATCTTCTTTCCAGTAGAGGTCATCAAAACCAATGCCATCATTAGCCAATACTCCATCTCCAGCACCTACACCCAGAAAGGATCAAAAGGTTAGAACGACTGGCTTTTATTTGTAGGGAAGTGTTATAAGAGGGAATTCTAACCTTACCAACAACAAGTGTGGTAAGAATTACCCAAGGAAGTGCCTTTATGGTAAAGAGGGATTTTTTGGATGTGGTTAGGATGGTCACGGGTTGAGTGATTACTCTTCGGCCAAGCAGGGCAATGGGGTGGTTGGACTTAGTCTACCTCTTTAGCAGACCCAGTAGGTCATGTAATTTAGCAGGGTGCTATTTTTAGTGTAGGCGATGGTCGGTACTAGAACCATTTTTATGCACTATCATCTCATTAGGATCAAGAGAGTTCACTGAATGTGATAATCGGTACATTACATGTCTTCTCTCATGATTTTTATGCACTGTTAGATCTTAAGGCTACTTTTTCCTTTGTAACCCTTTAGGTTGCAGTAAAATTTGGTGTCAGTCCTGAATAACTCCTATAACCCTTTTCTATTTCCACTCTAGTTAAAGAGTCGGTCATAGCTAGAAGAGTGTACAGAAATTACTTTATCTCATTCCTTCATAAAGATACCACAGCTAATCTAGTTGAAGTAGAAATCATAGATTTTAATATTATTCTAGGCATGGATTGGTTATATTTGTGTTATGCCTTATTTGATTGTAGAACCAGAGTCGTAAAATTTTAGTTTCCAAATGAGCCTATCTTAGAATTGAAAGGTAGACTCGTAGTACCCAAAGGTCATTTCATTACTTACCTTGAGGCTAGAAGATGGTTTCTAAGGGTTTCATATATCATTTAGTTTAGGTTAAGGATTTTAAATTTGAGACCCCATCTATTCAATCAGTTCCAGTGGTCAGTGAGTTTCCTAAAGTGATTCTTGTGGATATGTCTGGAGTCCCTCTTGACTGGGAGATTGACTTTGGATAGACCTTCTTCTAGATACACATCCCATTTCTATTTCTCCTTATAAAATGGCTCCAGTTGAGAGAATTGAAAAAATAGGTGAAGCATTTTCTAGATAAGGGTTTCATGTAACACCCCGTGCATTTTCGACCCTACTTGATTGGTGATCTAGGGCGTATTTATATGACTTATTGCCAAATTTGAATCATGTTTACCTTAGTTTTGAGAGCAATAAGTATGTATTTTGTATTGTTTTGATGGAGTATTTGATATTGTGCTAGTATCCGCAAAGAAAAGTCGAAGAAAGGAAGAAAATTGGAATTTTAGTGTCAGGCGCGCCGGCGGCATGCCAGGGCGCTTTTGACCAAAATTTTTATGGCATGGACAGTAGAGGGGCGTGCCAGGCCACTCATGCATGCCCTTTCAGGGCAGAAATTTTAGCTAAGTCCCAGGCGCCCAGGGGCGTGCCGGGGTGCTTTTTGCCAAATTTCTTCTCCGACCATTAGTCTATAAATAGGGCTCTTGGGTTATTGGATCATTATTCCGTCTTGGTGGGACTACTCTTGGGCGATTTTGGCATCCAAAGAAGGGTTAATTTCCTTTTTATAATATTTTATCAAATTATGTTAAAGTAAGCCATGAGTGGCAAAAAAATCGCTTATTCTTGGGGTTGAGGCTACGAACATGAATCTCGTGAGTTGAATATTGTATTACCATTTATGGAATTCTTTAAACATGAGATAGTTGGTGGATCATGCATCGAATTTGGTGGGCGAAGTTAACATGTGTTAATGGGCTCAATTTATGGCCCAAAATGATGCAAAATGCATGGCCCAAAGATGGCAATGACCCGTTCTTGTGTTGACCAAGCAAACATGGCATTTAATGACCAATATCTGGCTAAGGATGACTTTAGGGCCTATATAAAGGCACAAAAATTAGATTTTTATTCCTTATAACACACATTCCATTCTAGACATTTCCAAGATATTTCTTTTATCTTCCAAACCCTAAGTCATCTCTTTGGACAAGATCATCATTTTGCAAGCTTGGGTAAGTGTTTAATCTTATGGTTTAATATATTATATGCATTAGAGATTGTGTAGATCATGATGGTAATGTCTAAAAGTTTTGAGTAGTGCACTTTTGCTTTTTGCTAAAAGATGTGTCATCTATGTGACTTGAACTTGAAAGGAGACTTGAGGTTTTGATGGAAGTGAATGGAGTGGTTATGTCCTTAACTTGTTTTTTTCTATGTGTATAACTTGTGTGATTGTTTTTATGAAATGTATTTAGGTGACTTGATGGAGTAATTGTAACGTAGTGTTAATGAGGGAGCGTAAAGGATAAACTTAGTGTGAAATGCTATTGGTTTATGATGTCTTGGTCAATGTATGGAATATTGTGGTATTGTTGGTATGACAATGCCGTGAATTGTATTGTAAAGGGTGAAATGACGTTATAGGAAAATCATGTAACTCATTGTCATCTTATGCACTTGTAGGGTAGTTAGTTGTTAACGTGACCTCCGTTATGTACTTGTGTTGTAGAGTAAAACATAAGGAAGGAGCTGGATTATTGTATTTACATATAGGACTATGTATTAATATTGGGAAGATAAGGTATGTAAGGTTACTCTTTCCGTATCCTTCTGCAACACATATTGTTCACATTGACATAGTACTTGTTCCAATCTGAAATGTCCAAAGGTATTGCCACATAGTATTACTCACAGAACTAATTGTGATTCACATGACTCTTGGTTCATTGACTAATGTATAATAACCAATGTATCACTCTTCTAATGAATGAATGAAGTAATGTATAATTGTTTGTATATTCTTGAGTGGCATCCCAGGGGAGGAATTAACACCTAGCTTGGGTCAATCCCAATATCACAGTAACATCCCAGGGGTGACAGAAAAGCCTAGCATGGGTTATCATAGTAACATCCCAGGGGCGACAGAAAAGCCTAGCATGGGTTATCAAAGTAACATCCCAGGGGCGACAGAAAAGCCTTGCATGGGATAATTACATCCCAGGGGTTAAAATACCTAGCATGGGTTATCCTCTTTTACCACTGATCAGTTGGTCATAGAATGATGAATGAATGTAAAGGAAAAGAAAGTAATGAATATAACGTACATGATTCCTCACATATAGAACGATGGTTTATCCATATTGACTATTCTCTTATATTTGATTCCATTGATATTCTTGTTTATGATGCAGTTTCTTATAGCCTTACATACTCAGTGCATTCTTCGTACTGACGTCCCTTGGGGGACTTACCTTACTTTTTGTAGGCACAGGTGCTAGTAGACCTCCACAGTAGGTTGCGGGTCATTTGCAGATCATTGGTGAGCTCCAGTTGGTTCAGGGCTTTCTGAGTTACATGTGTACATTCCTTTTGGTACTATATAAATGTTGTATAAAGCGGGGACTTGTCCTGACTTTAGGTTGGTTATGTCCATGTATCTGTAGAGGCTTTGTAGATTTTATGGGACAGATAAAGGAAATGTAAGAAACGTATGCTTTTGACTTGATGGCCCTAATGGCCAAGTTTCGTATATATATCATATATTTTCCATGACTTTCGCCATTGGCATCTTATATCTCTATGTGATGGTGATGCTTATTGAGTGACATGCGTATGAGTGTATATGAATGAAGACTGGTTCTCTCGGGCCTTAACAGCTTCGGGTGCCAGTCCTCCCCATTGGAAGTCGAGGCGTGACATTTCATTAGACCCAACATCTCTTGGGGTGAGCTAGTCCTCTTTGTGCAAAATAAAGATAGTTCTCTCAAGATATGTATTGATTGTCTTCAGTTGAACAAGGTCACAATCAAGAATAAGTATCACATCCCTAGGATTGATAACTTATTTGACTAGCTTTAGGGTGCTAGTTCCTTGTCTAAGATTAATCTTAGATCCGGGTATCATCAGCTCAAAGTTAGGGAGTGTGACATTCTGAAGGCAGCCTTCAGAACTCAGTATGGTCACTATGAATTTATGACTGTCTTTTGGACTAACTAATGCTCCTGCAGCTTTTATAGACTTGATGAACAGGGTATAATATAGCCTTTATAAATGATAGTCTTGTCTACTTCTGAAGTGGGGAAGAGCATGTAGATCATTCGAGGGTTGTGTTATAGACTCTCAAGGACCGCCAGTTATTTGCTAAGTTCAGAAAGTGTGAGTTTTAATTGAGGTTAGTTTCTTTTCTTGGTCATGTTGTTTCCAATGAGGGTATTCAGGTAGACTCTCAAAAGATTGAGGCAGTAAAGAACTTGCCTAGGCCCACTTCTCCAACAGATATTAGGAGTTTCTTGGGCTTAGCTGGTTACTATAAGAGATTTATTGATGGGTTCTCGTCAATTGTTTCCCCATTGACTAAGTTGATATAGAAAAAGGTTAAATTTTAGTTGTTTGAGGATTATGAGAAGAACATCCAGGAGTTGAAGGCTCGGTTAAGTTCAACTCCCGTGTTAGCTTTGCCAAAAAGGTTAGCTGGTTTTTTTATTTTATGTTATGCTTCCAGAGTTGGCCATGGTTGTGTTTTGATTCAGCATGATAAGGTCATTGATTATGCTTCCAGATAGCTTAAGGTCCATGAGAAGAACTACCCCACTCATGCCCTTGAATTTATCCTCCTCGACCTGTTGAACGTGAATCATAAGTCGAGCTATTTCCTTGTCTCCAATCAACATCTCTGCCTTACTTTTTTTATTGGAAAGTTTAGACAGCCCTGAAACAAACAAACTCAACTGATTCCTCATATTGGAGATCATACCTGGAGCATAGCGAGATAGCAGGGTGAACTTGAGTCCATACTCTTTCGCACTCATGGAACCTTCTTCCAAATTCAATAACTCTCTAACTTTAGCCTCCTCAACTCTGGAAAAAACTTCCCAAGAAAGCATTCTCAAACTCAAACCACTCTGCCAGTACCGTATCCTTACCTCTGACTTCTTCCCATTGCTTATATTATAGGCTCGTAACATCATTCAACTGATAAGAAATAAGCTGATCAACCTTTTCTGTGTCTAAAATATTCATAACCTAAAGAATCTCTTAAACCTCATCAATGACATTCTATGGATCCTCTCTAAGATTTGAACCAGAGAACTCTAGCGGATTCATTATGAGAAAGTCATGGACTTTAACAGCAACCTAAGGATTGCTATTGGATGGGACTGGATGATTAGCCTGGTTGGTCATTATCTGAGTCAACATTTGGATAGCGTTCCTTAAATAAACATTAGGAACAACATTTGGGGCTGAACGGTGGAAGAACCAAAACCTCTTTGTGTAACTGATGGCAAAAGTGGAGTCTCGATAGTAGTATTTTGGCCGGAGGAACAGGCTCCATTTCAAGTTTAAATAGTATACTGAAGAGGTGTAGGAATGCACTCAACTCCAGCATTAGCAGTAGCTTTCTGACTTGCGGTTCTCTTTGTAGGCATAATCCGCAACACGCATAAAGCTCGAGTTAGAAGGGAAATATAGAGTTAAACTCTATAGTACAAAATAGATCTTGAAAGAAGGAAAATATTCTAGATTCCCTATAGCTTCCTCATTATATATGTGATGCACTTTACACCCATAAGTAGGACTCTACTAGGCACGACTTCATAGATACCCCAGGACACTTGAACCTATTACTCTGATACTAATTTTGTCATGATTTCAGTCTATACCCTAGCTGTGAGCCATATCTAGTTGTTCACTAGTGGTCCGATGGGACCCATGGCATAACATATCTATAATGAATATGATAAATAAAACTAATCTGGAAACACAGATAATCATAGAGAGCTAGAAGAGAAAGAATAATCCTTTTATTGAGACATAACCAAAATGAATAAAAAAAAACAATTGTTAAAATATTATTTGTCTAGTGAAGTCTCTACTACTAAAATAAAAGCTAACTAGGAGAAGGCCCGTAACCTTTATTAAAGCAAAGTCTAACTGAAATAAATGAAGGAAAGCTAAAGACTCTCTAAGCCTCCCAAATGATAGGAGAGCTCACCAACCCATTAGATGTCAGGTGCTACCAAACGCCTAGTAGCAAACCCTAATCTCGAGTACCTGAACTACATCACATAAAAATGTAGTGCAAGATGCAGTCAATACATGGGATTGTACTGGTACACAAGTATGTACATACATACATACATACATATATATATATATATATATATATATATATATATATATATATATATAAATATATATAAGGTAAATAAAAGAACTGATCATGGAAGCATATGGAGAATATCTTAAAACAGCCTAAAACCTAAAGAGTGAAATCATAAGAGATCAAGCATGTATAAGAATAGTTCATAGGTATATACAAATAGTAATTTCATAAATCATGCAATTTTGGGAGTATCTCATAACCAACAAACATCATGCAAGCTCATGATGCCCACTGTCAATCATACACACTGAAAAAGGTTGCTCTAATCAACCAAAGTTAAAACCATATACATGAGAATCCTACAATCATGCCTCTTGGGTGAAATATACAGGGCAATATAGATATGGAACTTGGATTATCTGAATCATGTTCTTTCAGTACTAAATAATCCTCCCAAAATATAGTAGTGCTCTCTATTATATCATGTGCATATCTGAATGTCAAAACTGTTCATAAATCATAATAAACATATCTGGATGTCATACTATTCATAAATCATACTATTGTGAGGTTAAGCTCCATGTCATATCATAAATCATACTCTAAAATCATGTATTAAAAGTGTATCTCTTTAATATAGATTTCATAGTTCATTAATAAACCCTAAAACATGAATCTTAATGCATAAATCATATTTTAGATAGAAATCATAGGTTCATGAGAAAATATTATTTATAGAAATCAAGTAAAGCATGTAAAGAATCAAACTTTAGTAAATTGGGCATAAAATATAGTTTTGAATCATAATAGAATATATCATTAAAGTACTTGTGTGTGAGGATGAAATAAATCCATCACTGACCTTAATAAAGATGAATACTTGATGAATGAAACTTGAAGAATTTGCTTGATTTAGAACCCTAGCTAACTTAATCTTGTTTAAACTTGTTATGGACTTGTTCTAGACTTGATCTTGAGAGTTTAAAGTGAGAATAGGCTTTAGGATCTTATATATATATATAGGTTTTGGTGACCAAAACATCACGGGAAAGGGTTAAAAGACAAGAAAAAATGAATTTACTTTTTTCCTTTTGTTAAATTTTTGTGGCCTTTTCAGATTTTTTTATTAATAATAAAAAAATATAAAACAAAAGTCTAGGTCAAGTCCCAAATTATTCCTAACTACAAGTAAAATCTGAAAAAAGTCGGGCAAAGCCCATTTTCTGTTTGTTTGCCTCAGCTTAAAAGTTGGCTTCCCCTCTACAGTTTGCTTCACTTTCCAAAAAAACCTTCTGATTTCCCAAGAAATGCTCCCTTCAGGTTCTCGCCTGAACCTTTTGTTTTGCCTCCTTCTTCTTTGGGTCATCAGAGTACTGGTTCCTAATGTTTGTGTGTTATCTTTGCTCACACAAGAGCCTTTATCATTCCAAGGTGAGTTTTTAACCTCTTCTTCAATTGAAAACTTTAATCACTTCTCCTTTCTTGTGCTGACCATGCCTTTATAGGTGTTTGGGGTTGCTTCACTTTCAAGTGGACTCGAAGGAGGTGCTTATTTGGAGTTTGCAGTTGTTCCCTCTGTAAGTCTCTTTTGCACCTCCTCCTTTCTCCTTCTTGTTTATCATTTTCTGACTATCTCCTTTTCATCAGATCTACTTGTCTTGTCAGATGTCAGACTATAGCTGACCTCTGCTCTTCACTGATGCATTTGACTCTGGACCCCTTTGTTTTTTGTGAAAGTTTTATGTGCTAACGTAGTTTAGCCAAACTAGATTAGCAATTTTTAAGACCCTGTGCTGTGGGAAAATGTTTCTATAAATATTGTTTTTGCTATTGATTTGTGATCCTTTGTATGACTTCTATAAATGCATGCTTTCAATTTTTGCTTATTCTTCTTGTTCTTATTTGTATCACTGTAATTTGTGCTTTTTTTGTGTGTTTAGTATCTTCCTTCCCAAAGATGGAAGAGCTCTGAAATTAGTGTACTCCACTAGTTCTTAATGACTGATTGCTTGGTTTTCCATATAATCCGCCAATTGATTTCCTTCTCTGTAAATGTGTTGGATGCATGCACCTTATCTTGAAAGCTGATCTTTAATGTTATCCACTATGTCAGCTATCTCCCAACAAATTTTCCAAATTCCTCTAACTATATTCACCATTGCTAGTGAATCTGTTTCGAGGCTTAGGTTTTGTATTCCTTTATATGACCTATAGTTTAGGGCACACTGAATAGCTCTATCTTCTACCTCCATGTTAGTTGTTATGCCTATGTGTCCTGCCTGGGCATGTATCAGGTCTCCATTGTGATTTCTTATGACAAAGCCATAAGAACTGTCTCTTGGATTCCCTTTACTTGCCCTATATCTATTGTACTTAAGTTTGCCTTCTTCCGGTGGCTTCCATGTTACTAAATGATGATATAGTTTAGTCCTGAAGCCACTAACATCTTTAATTACATCCTTCTATTCCTTTCTTGTTCTATTAGCTCTAGGAAAACATATATGCACCAAGTGATTGACTGTTGTATGTATATGTTGTACCATCTGATTAAAGTCAATCTTCTTGTCATGCCTTATGTTATTCCTTCTCTTCCATAATTCCCATATGATTAAGGCTGGCATTACCTTGCAAATCTTCTTCAGCTTACTGTGTGCTTCTGCATACCACCAATCCCTTATTGCTTGATGTAGTTATACTCTATTCATGTTGATACCTGCACAAGAAGCAATTAGTGTAACACCCCATATCTACTAAACCCTACTTGACGACGTTGAACAATGGTTACTCAAGTGTCGAGATTCAAAAGTTTGTATTTTGTAATGTTATTGATGAGATAATTGATATTGGGCCTAGTACATGGGATTAGACCTTTGTAGGATGTGTAACACCCCGTACGTTATCGAACCTATACGACTACGTGTACACTTATGGAATTAGTTAAACATGAGAGATTTGATGAATTAGACATTAATTTGTTAGGTATTAATGAGTCATGATCCATTGGGCCAAATGAGGCCCAAAACAAGAACAAAAGACTTGGCCCAATGGGGCAAAACATGATCCAATCTTCCATTTGACTAATCAACCATGCATTTAATGTCAAGAGATGGATAAGAGTGACTTGAGAGACCTATATATATATGAGGAATTATACATTAAAGTTGATGGTCCAAATTAATCTTGAACTATTAGGCTCAATGGAGGCCTAAAAAGACATCCAAGACATGGCCCAAAAGAGGTATTTGACCCATTCTTGACCCATTCTTGCAAGAACAAGTTTCTATATCATGATTGGACCAAGTGTTTGGTAAATCAAGGACCTAAAAGGGGCCTATATATATGAGAAAATCAGATTTTTATTTCATTTCAACACCCATGCCTTTTCTAGAATTCTCTCAACATTTCCTTATTCAACACAAACCCTAGACCTTCATCTTTTGGACCAAGATCATCATCTTGAAAGACTTGGTAAGTGTATATTACAATGGTTTAATATATTTTATTCATGGAAGATGGTTTATATCATGTTGGTTATGTTGGTGAAGTGTGAGAAGTTCACTATGTGTAAAACAATTTGTGTTTGCTAAATCGGAGGATGGTTTTGCCTTGTAAACTTGAACATAGACTTGTGAGCTTGATGGATTCAATATTGACATGTGAGATGTGATTATAGTCTTGCCTTGTTTTATTCTTGTGTATAATGTTTGGAATTTTTGTTGTAAATTTGGTTATGGATTTGGTGGCGGATTGAAAAGAAAGTGAGGTTTTGGTGATGTTTATGTGTGTTGTGATACCATGGCTGATGGTTGGAATATGAGATGATAAAAAAATATGTTAAAAGAAGTTTAGTTATGATCATGGACCATTCATTGCATAAAAAGACCCAAAAGAGACCATTTTTGGCCGAAACGGGCACCCGCCCTCACAGACGAAGCACCTGCGGGCGCAGGTGCCAACACAGATGACCCTGGATACTACCAAAGGGAACCTTCGGATGCAGTTCAGCCACCTGCGGGCGCAGGTGGCTTCGCAGGTCACTTCCAGAACCCCGTTTTGCATGTTTTTTTCCCCCTTTGACCCCCGAAGGCCCCTATACCCTTTATGGATATAATTAGCAACTTGTGATGTCGCTTTAATGACTTTAAATTGTCGTATGGAGGCATGTTGGACTGTATTAAGTATGGATTGTTGTTCATATGTTGTTATGAGGCAAGTTGAGAGGAGAAATTGTGACGGCATGCTAATAAGAAAGCATAAGGGTAAGTGTGATGTGAAATGCTATTGATGTGCAATATTTTGGTCAATGTGTGGAATGTTATGGTGTTTTTGGTATGATAATGCAATTGAATGTACTGTGGAGGACTAAATGATGCTATGTAGCAGTCACGTAGCTCATTGTGACATTTATACATTTGTAAGGGAGTTGGTTGTTAACATGAACTTTGTTATGTACTTGTATTGTAGAGTAAGCCGTAAGGAAGAAGCTGGACTGTTGTGTTCATATATAGACTCGTGTAATCATACTTGGAAGTGAAGGTATGTAAGGTTACTTTGTCCGTATCTTTCTGCAGCATATGGTGTTCACATTGTCATAGTACTCATTCGATTTCGAAATGCTCTAAGGTATTACGTATCCGGTAGTTGACTAGTGTTACTCATATGCTCATTACTCATTGGTCAATGGTGAATCATATGACTCATGTCCATTGGTTGACTCATGTTCATTAGCTGATATGGATCATTATCCTAAGGTTCCAAAAGTGTTACATTCCATGAGGGTTCTATAGAATTCCAACTACGATTGACATATCTTATTATTCACATGTGTCCTGCTCTTAGATGAATGATGATTCACTTATCTCTTATTTGTTGACTGAAGTTCCTAAGATATCATTATGTTGTAAATCCTAAGAGAACTATCTCAACGAGAGTAATGAGGTAAGGAGAGCTTGTTTAGTTTGAATAGCATTGTTCCAATCATATCATGTTCCAAAAGTCTAATAACATTATGATTATCTTTGTACCAATCTCCCACAAGTAAAAGTACCAATATCATCAAAGTAATATGGGAATTAATGTGCAAGCTAATATATCTATCCCTCACAAGTAAAGGTATCAATCTTACAAGAGTAAAGACGTGAAGTAATGTATGTATGTGTTCCAAGTCATCAAGGTATCGCTAAGCAATGAAAGTAAGAATAACAAGAGAAAGAAGTAAGGTATAAGTAATAAGTAATCATGGGTGGTATCCCATGGGATTAAAACACCTCGCATGGGTCGATCCCAATAACACGGGTGGTATCCCAGGGGCGATATAAAAGCCTAGCATGGGTCGATCCTGATACATCCCAAGGGAGATATAAAAGCCTAGCATGGGTTATGACGGTACATCCCAGGGGCGACACGAAAGCCTAGCATGGGTTACGATAACATCCCAGGGGTCACAGTACCTAGCATGGGTTAATGATATCCCAGGGGCGACACGAAAGCCTAGCATGGGTTCACATAACATCCCAGGGGTCAAAGTACCTAGCATGGGTTAATCTTATCCCAGGGGCGACAGAACAGCCTAGCATGGGTAGAACAATAAAGATGAATAAGTATAAACACAAGAGAAGTAAAGAACGTAATGTACATGGGTTTCCACATAAAGAAGAGAGTTCATTCACTTTTACCATTTCCCTTATATTGATTCCATTATTGTTGTTATTATGTATGATGTAATTCTTATGGCCTTACATACTCAGTACATTATTCGTACTGACCCCTTTTGGGGAATTTATTTTACTTGCTGCAGGCGCAGGTGCTAGTAGACCTCCGCAGTAGATTATCGGGTATTTGTAACTCTTTGGTGAGCTCTAGTTGCTTCGAGGCTTCCCACGTCACATGTGTACCCTAGCTTTTGGTATTATGTAAATATTGTATAGACATGGTCATATATCTGTAGAGGCTTTGTAGACGGCTGTGGGATGACAAATGTAAGAGGTGTATGTCCATAATGACTTGATGGACTTGTCGGCCAAGTTTCACCTATGTATATATTTATCACATGTTTCATGAATTCTGTTATTAGTATGATAAGTTCTTATGTGGTAATGGCATTTCTTATGACATGCATATAAACGAACATAAGCAAAGATTGGTTCTCTCGGGCCTTATCGGCTTCGGGTGCCAATCATGCCACGTTGGAAGTCGGGGCGTGACAATTAGCTTCCATAACCTAATGGCTATGGGAGCTGTTAGAAATAAATGTGTCATTGTCTCCTCAGTCCACTCCTCATAGCGCCAACATCTTGATAAAATTGGAATTCTCATCCTCTTGAGGTTGTCATCTGTAGAAATCCTGCCTTTTCATACTCTCCATAAGGAAAAAGTCATCTTAGAAGGCTCCCCTTTAACCCACATTATCTGATAACTCTCCTATTCTATTTTTCTGTTTCTTAGCAATTCCCATGTTGATTTCACTATAAACTTGCCACTTGTTATCCCCATCCACCATGGTCTATCTGAACTTCTTTCAATCAGTTTTGGGTTGATATTTTCTTTTATATGATTGACCATATCTTCTGAAATAAAACTCAAAAGCTTTTATATGTCTCATTCACCTTCAATAATAAAATCTTTGACCTCCATTTCTTCCTCTCCTTGTCTCTCTTCCTCCACATAGTAAAGAGCACCTTGTCTTGTCCAACTGTCAAACCAAAAGCTAGAATTTCCAGCTTTTATTTGCCACTATATGTTATGTTCTACCTTTTCACTAACTTTGATCAACTTCCTCCATACATGTGATGTTCCTGTTCCATGTGCCAAGATAGGATGCCACATCTTACAATACTTGTTCCACATAAAGTTACTCCACAAAGAATTAGTGGAAGCTCTAAAATTCCACCATAGTTTGGCAAACAAGGCATCATTAACATGATGTAAGGATCTATATCCTATTCCCCCTTCATTCTTAGGAAAACAAAGAATGTTCCAGGCTGTCCAGTGTTTCCTTTTAAGTGCACCAGTATTTCCCTAAAAAACCTTTGCCATTATCTTATGTATTTGGTCTATTACTCCCTTCAGGGGGTTCATAGCAGAAATCAAATAGATAGGAAGTGATTGCAAAGCATGATTTATAAAGGTGTACCTTCCTCCAAATGTGAGCAGCTTGCTTTGCCATGACGTAATTTTGTTAAGAAATTTCTTTACCAGTCCTTCAGAGTGTGCTTTCTTCTTTCTTTCATAAAAATTGGACATCCCAAATATGTAAAAGGGAAACTTCCGTGGTCAAGACCAGTTAGTCTCCTTGTTCTTTGACATATTGGAATAGGTGCTTTCTTATGCAAATACAAAAAGCTCTTGTCAAGGTTAATTAAGTGACCTAATATTCCTTCATACTCCCTGGGCACCTTCATCATCTTCCTGATAGATCCTCTATGTCTTGTACAAAAGAGTATTATGTCATCTATATATGATAGGTAGTTTATCTTCTCACTCCACTTATGCATACCATAACCAATAAACTCTCTATCTTTATTCAAGTTGTTTAACCCTCTTGCCAATACTTTACTGCGATGATGAAAAGTGTAGGTGACAACGGGTCACCTTGTTTTATTCCTCCTATTGATGCAAAGAAGCCAAAATTCCTTCTAATAATCAGGACTGAGTACTAATTCCGTGATATCAGTCTCCAAATCATGTCAATCATTCTTTCACAGAAACTAAATTTCCTCATGACTTTAGTTACATACACCCATGACACCCTATTATATGCTTTGGTCATGTCCAGGTTCACCACCATATTCTGAAACTTATTTCTTTTATTGATATCTCTGACTATCTCTTGAGCTAGCAACATATTTTCTGCAATACTTCTACCCTTCATAAATCCAATTTGATTCTTAGATATTATATAGAATAAAATTTCCACCAACCTACCATCTATGATCCTTGGGATAATCTTATTGATATAAGTGCTCAAGTTTATGGGTCTCAAGTCATTGAATTTGCTCACCTTTTCTTTCTTTGGAATCAGAACTAAGTTTGTGAGAGTCACATACCTAGGTAGCTCGCTGTCACAAAAGAATACCATCACTACCAATAGCACATCATCTCCAATAATCCAAGGGCATGTCATATTGTCTCTAGCTTCACCCAAATCTTCTCATAGTTCAAGTCTCTCCAATGCACTACATCTTGCATAAACTGCAGTAATATGAATTACCTTGTGACAATTGATGTGGGTTAACCTTATTGAAATTTGCTGATGTGTATCTGACTGTATATCTCCTCTTCATTCCCCATTCCAAAACACCTAGATTTTAGCTAAACAATTCATCATTGCATTTTCCATTCCCAGACTTCTTTTGTATCCTTCTAATTCTTGTGCCCTTGAAAAGGTTCCAAGAGGTCTATGAATGAATAATGATTTCTTTTCTTAAGATCAATTAACCTTTTAAAAGATTCTTGAGTGTTTATTGATTTTATATTCCCAAATAGTAATTTGCCAATCATCATTTACTACCAACAAGTTTAATTGAACTACTCCTTGTGTATCTTTGTTTGGTTTTTGTATATGTGAGTTTTCTTCCTTTCAAGCCCTTTTGTAGATCCTTTGTTTGCCTAGGTGAAAGGTCCCTTTTAGTGCTTATATCCTGAATAATGTATTGGATGTCATCCTCTTGGTCTGTTTCTCCTTCCCCTTCATCTTGATATTTTTCCTCTGTTTCCCCAACCTCTGATTCCTTTGTCTTGTTTTTACTCTTATCTCCAACTCTTGTTGCCAATGGGTCTGGGGGGTTTTCAGCCTGATTGTCAGCCTTGCCCTGTAAATCTTTTTCCTCTCCTTATTTGCCTTTAGCTGACTCCACTTCCTCACTTCTATTTTTTTTTTCTCTAGTCAAGTCTTTGTTGCTTTCATTGTCATTTCCTATTTTGTTGAATTAATCTTCTGAATCTTTTGGTTCATTGATGATACTCTTGTTGTTGTTCATCTTCTCATTCCCACTGTTACTTATATCTTGTTTTTTGTCTTTTTCCTTTTCCTCTTTGTCTGATTCCACATCCACTGTATTTTTGCCAAACTTATCTTCAACCCACTTTCTTGTTTACTCCTTTTACTTTTGTGGAGGGTCTTTCTTGACCTTAGGGGCATCATGGTTACATGTGTCTTATTCATCATCTTCAATTTCCAAAGAATTAAATTGATTATCTGTTGCCACTTCTTCCTTAGCCCCCATAGGGTCCTTTTGATTCCATCGTTGTGAAAATCCTTCCCTATATAAGTATCTTCCTCTCTTTGCTCCATTTTTATGGCTTTGTTCATGAAATTGTGTTACTTTTCCTTTGTCTTGTAATTCCTTCTGCTTCTCCTTGTTATCCCTCTGTTCCTTTTCTTTGTCTTCATTGCTTGTCTGAGCCTCTTCAGGGTTTTTCTCTTTCTTCTCCTCCTTAGGATATAATTCTGGATGTAGGACAAAACACTCATTTTCATTATGTCCTTGTAACTTGCAATTTTTATAGTATTTGGGGAGGTAATCATACTTTATTGTAATCCACTTTGTTGTTATCTCCCATGTCTTCTTCCTTACCCCAATGTTGAGTCTTTTAGGAAAATATCCCAATAAATCAACCTCCACCTTGACTCTTGCACAACTAAGTCTAGTCTTGTTACTTGTTGCCAAGTCCACTTGCAATGGTTTCCCTACTGTTGCCGCAATAGAAAAAATAGTCACTTTTCCAAAAGAGTTTGGAGGTAGTAAAGGCAGCGATATCCATGCTATTGCAATTGATGTTTCCTCTGTTGAACCAAACAAAGGATACCTTTAGTGTCCTCATGGGGTAATTCCAGTTTCTGTGAGCAATGTAAAAAATAGGTTTTGATAATAGATTCACATAGTCCTCAATCCTAGGGGCCCTTATAAGAACATATTTGTTACTGAGCAGTCCTATATTCATGTCACGCCTCAAATTCCAACGGGGCGGACTGGCACCCGAAGCAGTTAAGGCCTGAGAGAACCAACCTTCATTCATGTACACTCATATGCATGTCACTAACTGAACAACACTCTATCACATATAGATGCAAGATACCAATGGCGGAAGTCATGGAAAATCATTCAATAGATATGAAACTTGGCCGTTAGGGCCACCACGTCAAAATGGACACATTTCTTACATTCCTTCATTTGTCCCACAACGTCTACAAAGCCTCTGATAGATACATAACCAACCTAAAGTCGGGACAAGTCCCCGCTTTATACAACATTTACATAGTACCAAAACAAATATACACATGTGACTCAGAAAGCCCCGAATCAACCTGGAGCTCACCAACAGTCTGCAGATGACCCGTATCCTACTGTGGAGGTCTACTAGCACCTGTTCCTGCAACAAGTAAGGTAGGTCCCCCAAAGGACGTCAGTACAAAGAATGTACTGAGTATGTAAGGCTATAAAAAACTGCATGAAACATACGATCTCAGATGGAATCAAATACAAGTGAATAAACATTATGGATAAACCACCATTCTGTATGTGTGGAACCATGTACATTACATTCATTACTTTCTTTGCTTTTACATTCATCATCATTCTCATTTACATCATATCGTGCCCGGGCCCCAACTGATCAGTGGGTCATAATCATAACATAGCATAACATTGGGATCGTTCCACCCAGGCTTATGCCCCTTAGATTGCGATTCATAAATCTATCACAACATAACATAACATAACATTGGGATCATTCCAGCCAGGCTTACGCCCCTTAGCTTGTGACCCATAAATCTATCATAACATAACTTAACATTGGGATAGTTCCAGCCAGGCTTATGCCCCTTAGATTGCGACCCATAAATCTATCAAACAGTAAACAACTATGCATTACTTCATTCCTTTACTTTTGTAAGATTGATGCATTGGTGGTTATAACATTATTGGAGCTTTGGAACACTAGTCAATGAATAAGAGACATGTGAATAACAATATATGTCAAACCTGAAATGAGATACTTTGGAACATTTCGAAATGGAAACAAGTAGGTAACAATGAGAACAATAGGTGTTGCCAAGGATACGGAAAGAGTAACCTTACATACCTTATCTTCCCAATATAAATACACAATCCTATATGTGAATACAACAGTGCATATCCTTCCTTATGTGTTATTCTACAACACAAGTACATAACGGAGCTCACGTTAACAACTAACTACTTTACAAGTGCATAAAACGACAATGAGTTATATGACTGCCCTATAACGTCATTTCACCCTTTACAATACAATTCACTGCTTTACCATACCAACAATATCATAACATTCCACACATTGACCAAGACATCATAAACTAATAGCATTTCACACCAAGTTTACCCTTTAAGCTTCCTCATTAACACTACGTCATAATTATTCCATCAAGTCACCTCAATACCTTTCATAACAACATATTAACAACAATCCATAATTGATATAATCCAACAAGCCTCCAAACGACCCCTTAAAGTCATTCAATAGGTCGGGGATCAAAGAGAGACAAAAACATACAAAACAAAATTCTGGAATGGCCTGTGGAGCCACCTGCGCCCACAGGTGGGTGAGATGCGGCCACAGGTGCCCATCTGGCCCTGTCCAGGGCCACCTGCGTTGGCATCTGCGCCCGCAGGTGCCCCATCCGCGAAGGCGGATGCCCGGTTCGGCCAAAATGGGTCTCTTTTGGGTCCTTTTTTGTAATAAATGGTCCATGACCATAAATAAGCTTCTCTTTTCATATTTTAGGTTAAATTGGATGCCAACAAACAACCATGGTCTCAAAACGCACATGAACATCACAAAACTACATTTTTCCCTTCAATACGCCACCGGTTCCATGTACAATCTCACAACAACAATTCCAAATGTTATACACAAAGAGAAAGAAAGTTAGGGACATAAACATATCTTATATATTGACATTTAATCCATCAAGTTCACTTCCTTCAAAACCACAAGTCCACTTTCAAGTTTAGAAGGCAAAACCCTTTACCGATTAAGCAAACATAGACTGTTTCACACATAGTGGACTGCTCAACACTTTGCCAACATAACCAACATGATTTATACAACCTCTCATGCATATAATATCTTAAACCATAAGAGTAAATACTTACCGAAGCTTGCAAAGAGATGATCTTGTCCAAAGGGATTAGTCGCTTAGGGTTTGAGAGGAGAAAAATATCTTGAAAAACTCTAGAATTGGCAAGTGTGTTTTTGTGATTAAAAATCTGATTTTTGTTGCCTTATATAGTCCCTTGATGGTCATCCTTAGCCACTTTTAATCAATAAATATCATGTTTACTTGGTCAAAGGATGAATGGATCATTTTTCCATTTGGGCCATGTCTTTTGCTTAATATTTGGGCCTCTTTTGAGCCCATTAGCACAAGACTAATTCAGCCCACTAAAATTCATGTGTAATACACCAACTATCTCATGTTTGAATAATTCCATAAATGTTACGGTAATCAATTAGATTTGGAAATGTAAGGGGTGTTACAATTCACATCACCCTTCAATTCACATTGTTTTGGAATAAGTTTTCATAATTCTTGAATCCTCATTAACGATCCTCGTTAACGATCATCTGCGATATCTCTTCCTCCTCCCAAACAACTATGGGTTCTCCATGCAAATACGTGAGAGGTTTAATTGGTAGCGGGACTGATTTGGACATCGTTGGTTGCAAAGAGGCTGCAAAATTCATCCCTATCCCTGGTAGTGGCACTGTTGTTACGTTACGAGGTTGAGCAGTCTCCGGCAGAGGCTACCCAATGGGCACGCCGGCCATAATTGACCTGAAAGAATCAGGTTAAATTAGGGTTTCGGCATATAATTTTCTAGAGAGTGTTCTACTTTTTATATAAGAAAAAATAAATTTACCCTTAATGAGATGTGCAACAATTTTCCTGGTGCAAGGTACCATGACTCAACCTACGAGTGGCGGTCCAAGGTACGATTCGTATCTCCACTCATAACTACTGGATGATTTTTCCAAGTCTCTGGTTCGATCAGTATGGGTCATAGTAAGACTCGTACTTTGAAAGTACGATCTGTACACACAATTGTGGTTTCGAGTGACTTGTTAAGCTTCTAGACTTACTTAGTACGAGTTCATGTACGACTCGTACATCAACTCACAACTCGTACCTCGAGTCTTGGTGACTCAAAACTTTGGGCTGCATACTACGAGTCATGGTACGACTCGTGGTCCCATTGTATGACTCATATAATGAGTCGTAATAGTCTGGGACTTCAAGTCTCAGACCTTGGGTCTTCGTATTGAACGCTGAGTATTTGGTGGGTCTAGAATCCGAGGTGTTACATTGATACTCTTATATGGAACAAGGTATCTATTCTTAAACTATTGTGTGCAGTAGAATAGAAAAAGGATAAATTATGGGTGCTTTGGGTGCATACTTTCTACATAAAGTCTAATGATTTCTCAACTATGAACACACCAAAGCAGGCATGTTGGCTCATCAAGAAGATCTTGCTGCAATTGACTGTTCACATGGGAACAGTGGAATGAACACTTTGAGACAAGCAATGAGTACAATATCAAGAAAAGATATTGTCTCAATGCTACCACAACACCCTCAAGTCAATTGAAAAAATGTAATATAGGTGAAGGAAATGATATATACCAACACATCAATTCATCTTGTGGATGGCATTGCACAAGAAACTATCCACTGTTAACAGGGTGCTGAAAGTATAACAGTACAGACAGACTGTGTTCTATGTGACACTGCACAAGTGGAAAAATTGGACCACTTATTCTTCAATTGTCCATACTCATAATTATATCTGATCTACACTATTGAAAAGGTTGGGCTATCAAAGGCAGCTGGAAAACTGGGAGCAGGAAGCAATGTGGATGATCCGCAATACCAGTAACAGAAAGCCAAGAGCAAATATTGTGGGTTTCTGCTTTGCGCCACTGTCTATCATTCTTGGGCTGAAAGGAACAGTAGAAGATTCAATAATCAAAGCAGGAGCACTATGCAGAGACTGAAAAAAATTGCTATCCAGCTGCACATCGAAGGCCAGAGACACCATGAGTGGAGGACTCAACTAAACAAACTGTTATGTTATCCTTAACATGTAATTGATTTAGTTGATGTTATTAGTTGTTTCTTCTTATAGAATGTACAACAAGTGATAGTTGAGAGCTAACTTTGAGTCCAAAAGAGTTGGTCCATTTTTGTACAGTTACACTTTTGGTTGAATGAAAAAGTTACTTTTTAATCCAAAAAAACTGTTATGTTATCCTTAACATGTAATTGATTTAGTTGATGTTATTAGTTGTTTCTTCTTATAGAATGTACAACAAGTGATGGTTGAGAGCTAACTTTGAGTCCAAAAGAGTTGGTCCATTTTTGTACAGTTACACGTTTGGTTGAATGAAAAAGTTAATTTTTAATCCAAAAAACAAAAAACTACTCCTTTTCCTTTTCTATTTTATGTGGAAAAGAAGGAAATCACTAACTTTAAATTTGTTATTTTATCTTTTGTAGTATGCTTTCTTCACCACATAATGCGTTATGACATATTCTGACATATTCATAGGGATGGTAATGGGACGTTATCAATGCAAATTTAAGTCATATGTTGGGTGATGCAGGTTTAGCTTCGTGTTTTAGACCCTTACATGCATAAGCCCAAATGATCATTCATTCCCCATGGATTCCTGGCTCAAATATCCTCGTATCTCACCACACATGAACATAATCAAAAGAAAGTTGTGGATCCATGACTAATTCGTATGCAATGCACTTGACTGTGTGTTAACAATGAGACTAGCGTGTCCTATTGTTCTATGCTCAGAATCAAGAGGGGCAAACACACAGATCGGATGATGTGGACAGTTCAAAAACAAGTTAAACAAATTAAAAATGAATAAAATGTTCTATTTGCTCATATTTAATACGGATAAAAAAATTAGTTAACCGCCGGATAATATGAATATTCATATTGTCCATGACTCGACTTCAAGAATACTCAAGTGAGAACACAAACTAAAAGCTAAAATAAGTTGACTGTGAAAAAAAGAATAAAAAAAGGTGAACAAGCACACAAATGAGTATAATATTATCCATTTAGATATTACAATTTTTTACTAATACATAATATAAATAATCTATAGTTGATTATGTTTAGAAGTCTGTTATCCAATCCATATTTATGGGTTCAATGGGATAAGAATCAACAGATTTCGAGTTGCACTAAACGCCACTTAAAAAATTCAGAGCTTTAAGCAGCAGCGCTTCCTCACCCGTTGAATCTTGATCTCTACCATATTCAGTCCAATAACATTATTCTTAGCCCAATATTTATTAGTTTTGAACTTATCTTCACCAATGTTGTTCGATACATTATTTTAGGAATTCCGACGAACAGAATCCCTCTCGAGCAATTAAAAGCACAAATTGACAACTGTGAACATCTCCACATTTATTTTATAAAACTAAAAGTTTACGGCATCAAAATGTACAAGTACATGCCGTATGTCTAGGTTACAAACTCAAATAGCAGCTGACATGGGGATGGATCTGCAACACACCCTCTTGGCTGCTCGAACAATGTCTTCAATCTGCACGATTCCATCATCACCAGAAGAAAATAAGTTAATCCGAACTAATACCTGATTAGAGTATTGTAATGGCTTCTGGTTGGCAGCCTAGTAAAATTCTCTAGACAGATGAATTATGTGGATGAATATGGTCGTCCAAACTTGTCTTATTGAGATTTTGACTAAAACATAAGAACTCAAGAGCGGATGAAGGGATACCATGGGATTGGTTGGATTTGTGAGAGTATCCCAAGAATTGAATGTGTTTCATATTTAAAGGCCCAGAGACTATAGTAATGTAAGCTGGAAAATAAATATGCAAAGGAGACCTGTGGAAGAGCCATTCTTTCAAGATTGGTGGCATAAGGCATTGGAACATCTGCACCAGTAATCCTTTCAATTGGGGCATCAAGGTACTCGAATATTTCCTCGACAACTGATGCACTACATATGACCACCAGAAACACAAGTTTCACTTGAGATTTATCCTCTAGATGTTCCAAGCAGCTACATCAACTATAGTAATGTAGAACTAGTAATGCATTATTCTATGATTTTCAAGACAGTTTGAAGGACAAACCAGATTTCAGCACCGACACCATGTTGAGGAAATCCTTCTTCAACAGTGACCAGCCTGTTAGTTTTTCTCACCGAAGCATTGATGGCAGATCTGTCTAATGGCCTAATTGACCTAATATTAATGACCTGGAAGATTGAAATACAGATGTAACTCCACTACTTTAAACTTCTATTTGCAACTATAATCTGAAAACTAGCTCATAAAAAGTTGGAAAATGTCGTCTCATTTTTTTCCTTCAAAAGATTAGTAGAGAACAAGGAGGATTAAAAGAAGCATGCAGAAATCCTTGGTTATCAGCAGAGTCTCGGCACATCAGAACTATTATGGCAGAGAGTCACAAGCAAGCCAACAGCTGGATTTCAACAAGGAGTTCAGGTAAAACACCATGTTGCAAAAAGTAAAGAGAGCTCTATTGGAACTAATTTACCTCAGCATTTATATCCTCCTTCGCAAGCGTCTCTGCAGCCTGAGCAACAAATGGAGACAAGTTAAAGAGAATGAAATTGTGATGTGATTAACCAATCTTTTCATCGCATGTATACTCATTATCGGAATGTAGGGAAATATGCATTCATAAACCTTGAGAGCATAGCCAACCATCCTTGAGAATGCTGTAATTGTCACATCTCTACCCTCTTTCTCTATCTGTTACACACAAAAGAAAGCATCACAAACTGTAAGAAGGGATGCAAACAATCTCAAAAAAGTAAAGCTTGTCTGGGAGCATACCTTTGCTTTACCTATGGGAAGGGTAAAGCTAGGATCAAGAACTTCATCCGACACAGGAAAAGACTGGCCATACCTGAAAATGATTTACCAAAATTTAAACTGGATACCAAAATTTACTCCCCTACTATCTTATTCTTCGATTTTAGCATTACATGTTGTCTTCTTGGCTTCGATTATCGTATTATTTGTTGTTTCTACAGTTCTCTTTGCCGTTGCTTTTCAGTATAGCTTCTTCATTACTATATTTTCTTTACCTACTTGATTTTTTTTTTATATTCTACTTGAGCTTAGGGTCTATTAGAAACGACCTCTACCTTTTCTCAAGGTAGGGCTAAGGTTGCAGACACACTACCCTCCCTAGACACCACTTGTGGGATTACACTGGGTATGTCGTTGTTATACCAACGTGTTTAGAGATTTTTTACCACAATTCTCAAACTCGTATCGTACTTACAATAACTCATTCTCAAGAAAAACAACTGGATCGGGATCTCTGATTGCTGCTTTTAAAAGTCCTCTCGCATCTTCAGATGAATATGGCGCCACAACTTTCAAGCCAGGGACAGACCCATACCATGGCGCATAACACTGCATATTGATCATCATATGAGAAGTTGAGTTCCAATATTTTCTGAGATATTGATTTTTCAAAATGAATTTCGTCCTAATAAACTGAATCATCTTCCTGTGACAAGCAAAGGACAATGCATATCATATTTGAGAGAGATTTATTTGTTGAATATCGGTTATTTCTCAATCTACAGCCTGATAAAACACACCAGTGAACATGAAATCTGTGAGTAGTTAAAGCATGCAACTTTCAAGCTTTCTGTAAGTTGGGCAATTACCAGCTAATAAATGGTACAGACAACAACGCCTCCTCCTCCTGTTGTTTTCAATCACGTTTCAAAGAGCAAGGTACAACTCCAATAATCCAAAGATCCTCAACCATGGCTACCTATAAACTTATTCTAGACGCATAATCCAGGCAAATTCATACTCCCAGCAATAGCTACTGATAAACATTTTACTGGAAGCATCATCCAGTTCAGAAAGGTTTTTTCATATTATAGATAACATACGCACATGTGATCTATTGGCTAAAAGTAATTCAACTTAGAAAAGCATAAGAACTTCCTGATATCCACACCCTGCATTGTCTTCTTCCAAGCTCGGACCATGGTATATGCTGGTGCTTTCACATGAATCTTTGCTCATGACAGCGTTTCATTAAAATGAAATACCACCAGAAAACTGATACAAGGTACCTGAGAGTGCTGAGCACCAACACCTAGAGCGGCACCATTCGGTCCTCGGAAAACAATAGGAACACTAATATTCCCACCAGACATGTAGTGTGTTTTGGCGGCAGAGTTAACCAGATGGTCTATTGCCTGCGAGAATGCATCAGAACTCATATCATCTCCACAGAATTCAACTTCTAATTTTCCAATGAAAGACGCAGATTAAGAAGGGAAAGTGGTTATCCATGCTGTAACAAACATAAATGTCTCGAAAAGATTTCAGACAACAGTTCCATTACAAAGATGATAGTTGTAGGGTCTTCTTCTGACGAAGTCATCAAATTGAAATACTATCTCGCTTTAATTGTCTTTATCCCACTCTTCTTCTAATAATGAAGTCATCAAATTGAATACTATCTCCTTTAGTTGTCTTTTCCCAACTGATCACATGTCTATATAAAAGTTCTAAGCAGCAGAAAATACTATGATACACTAGTGAACAAGGCCATCTCAATGGAATTACTGTGAAACCTTATACAAGAGATCTTATTGTTTTTTTTTTGCCTATATTCCAAAGAACTACAGGATGGACTAATATGCAGGACTCCTGTGCTGATCCCAGAATGACTGGATAGTAATGGGGCACCTCAATTAGCTCCTCTGTAATGTCACTCGAGACAGGTCTAAGTTATCCTGTCTTATTACAAATATAGTTTCAGAAAACAACGGAGTCCTGAATTTCTTCTCATCTTCTTGTTCCAAGGTACGTAAAATCCTATTGCCTGAAGCTGAATATCACACATATGCTGCAGTGTTGACTATAAGTATATTGCTATACTGCTGATGATTTCAGAACATTTCCAGGGAAGTCCATGTACAAAAAGAAGTCTGCTCCATTAAAGTATGGTGGTGAACTACTAGAACACCTATTCAAGAGACCATTAAACAGGCTTGAATTTTTATGATTGTTACGAAGTAGGCAAAAACAAAAAAAATAGCTAAACATTACCACATTTGATGAAAACATAATGATGATGCTCCTGGAGATCATTATACGTTAAAGATGATAAAACAAAACGAACTTTTTACATTAATAATTGAGGGTGGCCGACCTCAAAATTAGTTAGTTGTGGACAGATTTCATGATCTCGAATAATATCCTTTCTTTTTATCTGCAACGACTCCCGACTGTTCACCCTTGTTATGCTATATGTGAGAACAGAACTTACTGGAAGAAGTCTAATTTTGATAATTACATGAATAGAAAACTTAGGATGCAATTTCTCCAAGAGGAACTAAAATCTTTACGCATTACCTAAGCTACATAAAACCGGTCTCTATGCATGGTTAATGTAATAAGTATCATTATGAGCATCACAGCAACCATTCCAACATGTGAGAAAAGCTAATATGGAGAAATTTGAGAAAGTGAAGTAATATCTTACCTGCATGGAAAAGTTAAAGGTCATGAACTCTAATACAGGCCTAAGTCCATAATATGCTGCTCCGGTTGCGAGTCCAGTAAATCCATCCTGCTCAATGAGAAATAATCAACTATATGAATAACACTTTTAATGACGAAACTTAAGGGGTAAAATAAAGAATGCAATTTTATTATTCCGTGGCTAAAAATGGAAAGGAATTAAGGAAGAATATAGCACATTGATGATGAATGAAAACAACCTCAGTAATTGGGGTATCAACAACCCTGTCAAGGCCATACTTGTGCAAGAGTCCTTTAGAGACCTGCCAAAAGAGAGGAGATCAAACGATTTCACTACCGCACAGTGCACGAGCAACTTTCATGAGTGCAAAAGTAGAAATTCTAACCTTGTAAGCACCTTGATATTCCCCAACCTGAATCATTCAAAAAGGTAATTAAGCGCACAAGGAAACACCCTGCCAAATCATAGACAAATTCTTTCTTACCTCTTCTCCCATTAAAAAGACTCTAGGATCAGCTGCCATTTCCTCATCAAGGGCAGAATTTAGTGCTTCTCTCACCATCATCTGGAATTAGGTTAAAGTTGAACAATGTAATCAGATATGCATAATTAGAAGAGACCAAGCTTCCTATTCTAAACTTCCTCCCCTTTTTTTATCTCTAAAGTAAGTAACCCCGCTCCCTGCTTAAGGAAAATGCAAGCGTACCTGCTTAACCCCAGATGAATAACTTCTCTGAGTTAAAATACCTGCCCCCAAAATCTGCACAAGTTGGAGGAAAAATACAAAACAGGAAACAGGTGGAAAAAAAGAAAAAGTAAAGGGGCTAATTCTTTTAACTTTCGTTTCATAATCTTGGGAAGTCAAATGGAAATATCATGTCAATGAGATTGTTAATTAAACATACTGGAGCTGTTAAGTTTCTGAGACAGACTTTAGGCTTTGCAATCCTCAACATCATCTCCTCTTCCTATTACTGACTAATCACCCTGTACGAGTATATGTAATTATCAGTTTCGCTCGACCATAACGACGGAAAACTTAGCCATCAAAATGATCAAGCAGGGATTTGCTCCAAATTCAGACCTAAGATATGAACTTTGTATCTCAACAGACATAGAAGAGAAGAAAGAAACACACAGTTCCCGCCGAATAAATCAAGATGACACGAAGCAAAACAGGACACGATCATCAGCTTGCATAAGTTGTGCCTACGTACTTGGGCTGATTGTGTGTCAAACTCTGTGTTATGGCAGAAAGATGTGGCACTAACCAGTAACCAACTTCACCAGACAGTTCTAAAGTTCAATTTAATGTACGGGCAAGAAGGCTTCGCTCTTGTTTAGTCCTTTTCACAAAAGTCCATATACGTGTAGTGTCATGGTGCTAGCTGCCAAATGTTGCTTTTTCTTTCGTCTCGAGGAAACATTAATTTAGTCAGAATACTAAAGATTATCTAAATTAGGCATCAATTTAGTTATTATATTAAAATGAGTTAAAATTTTGTGCACTATCAATATACTAAATTTCGTACACCATCAGGTCATTTCAAAGGTAATTAATCACAATAACTTTGTTAAGTATTAGTTACTGTATTCTTTTTAAATATAATAATAGTTCAACAAAAAAAAAAAGATACTAAGAGTGTGTTTGCTATGAAGGAAAACATTTTCTGGAAAATGTTTCCTAATTTCCAAATGAACTTATTTTCCTCAAATTCAAGGAAAATGACTTCCCTTCAAAGATAAGGAAAACATTTTCCAAAACTCTCTTTCAACCTCACACCTCAATTTTCCACCTTAATCCAAGTCTCGGGTACCGATTCCCGACATTAACTCGGGATCCGACTCTGAACCTGTCACGACCCAACTTCCAACGAGGCGTGATTGGCACCCGAAGCCGACATGGCCCGAGAGAACCAATCTTTGCTCATGTATGTTCGTATGCATATTCTCGTATGAATGTTGTTAAGCCTTAAGCAACTATGTGTAAAACATGAACATGGAACATATGCTATATATATAGATTTATGAAACTTGGCCGTTGGAGCCATCAAGTCAAATGGACTTTTATCTCGTACATTCATAACCCAAACATGTCTACAAAAGCCTCTAACAGATGCATTTACAAGACCAACTAATAGTCGGGACAAATCCCCGCTTTAGACAATATTTACAATATCAAAACAATTATACAACTAGGACTCAGGAGGCTCCGAACCAACTGGAGCTCACCAAAACTCTGCAAATGATCCACAGTCTACTGAGGAGGTCTACTAATGCCTGCACCTGCAACATGTAAGGTAAGTCCCCCGAGGGGGTCAGTACGAAGAATGTACTGAGTATGTATGGCCATAAGAAAACTACATCAGTACGTAAGAACTTCCATGGAAATAATTATAAGAAGAAACTCAACGTGCGGAAGTATGAACAATTCTTCTGTTATTGCCATTTACGATGATCACAACAACCATAGAACCAGTATAAGAGAAATAGCAAATGTGAATAAACTCTCTTTCTATATGTGGGGAACCATGTATATTACGTTCTTTCTTTCTCTTGCCTTTACTTTACTTTTACATTACTCATATACTGTTAGGGCCCTCATCATGCAGGTGTTCTTTTCACCCCATGGATACATCATGCAGGTGTGTTCTTTCACCCCATGGATAAAATATCATCGTCATGCAGGTATTCTTTTTACCCCATGGATAAGATCATGTCATCATGCAGGTGTTCTTGCACCCCATGGATAAATGAACTTCATCATGCAGGTGTTTGCACCCCATGGATAGAATATCATCATGTGGGTATTTGTACCCCATGGATAACACCCATGAACACAATCGATATGCATTACTTTATTCTTACTTCAATTCTTTACTTTTGAGAGATTGGTACCTTTACTTGAGAGATTGATACATTGAGGATCGTGACATGATTTGAAAGCTTTAGAACATAACATTATTTGGACCTTGGAATATGTAACACATAAACAGCAATAGATCAAGAATAAGGTATATATTATTAACACTAGATGATAATGTGAAATGAGATGCCTTAGGACATTATTTGAAACACACAACTATATCACTCCTTGACTTCATGAGATTAGCACCTTAACTAGTGAGGGATAGATATAGTAGCTCGCACTTCACCTCCTTCACTATTCCTATGAGTTCTTATATAAGTAAGTATGATACCGGGCCTCCACCTTTGGTGGGCTATAATAAATAACATAGCATAATCTTGGGACTATTCCCTCTTGAACTTATACCCTTTAGAATGTGATCCATACTCAATGAAACATATAGCAACCATGCGTATTACTCCTTTCCAATATAACACCCTTTACATACTTATGAGAATGACACGTTAAAGATCATGACATTAAAGCACACACTTATATACACATCTCACTTCACTCTTTTACCTCATGAGATTGACATCTTCACTTATGAGGAATAATTATACTAACTTGCACATCACCACTCTTATTACTCTTATGAGATTGGTACTCTTACTTATAAACAATAGGCACAAGGATAATCATCATACTATAGGACTTTGGAACAAGACATGATTGGAATAATACTATTCAAACTAAACAAGCTCTCTTTACCTCATTACTCTCGTTAAGATAGTTCTCTTAGAATCTACAACGTTATGACCTCTTTGGAACTTCAGTCAATGAATAAAAGATAAGGGAATCATCATTCATCTAAGAGTAAGGAACATATGAATAACAATATACGTCACCCTGAATTGAGATACTTCAAACCTCTCGGAATTGGAAACAAGCCCCATGTCAATAGGAACAATATGTTGTAGAAGAATACGGGAAGAGTAACCTTACATACCTTGTATTCTGATATAATTCTATAATCTTAAGTGTGCATACAATAATCCCGCTCCGTCCTTGTGTTTTGCTCTACAACATAAGTGCATAACGAAACCAACATTAACCACCAATTACCTTATAATGGCATACAATAACAATAAGTCACATGTTTAGCTTTAACATGTCATTCCCCCTTAACAATACCATTTATGAAATTATCATACCAATAATCCCACAATATTCCATACATTGGCCAACACATGATAACCAATAGCATGTCACGCCAAGCTCATATTTACACTTCTCCATCACCACCACATCACAATTATTCCATCCAATGACTTTAATACACCTCACAACAACAAATCGGCCAAAATCCCATAATTTAGACTTATAGAAAAAAATAACATGTTTAACAACAAAATAACACCATACACGCTCATATTTTATCCATACCATGATTTTTCATCAAAGGCACAAGTCATAATTCAAGCTACAATCTCATGGATAACACATCTCTTTCACAAAACAAAAGTGCCATGTCCAACCTTTCCAACCATAACCAACATGATATACATATTCTCTCATGCTTATAATATGTTAAAGTACAATAATAATTACTTACTCAAGCTTGGAAAATGGTGATCTTGCTCCAAGAAGTGCCTTAGGGTTTTGGGAGCCAAAGAGGCTTTCTTGAGAATTTTCTAGAAAATGATAGAAAAAGCATGTGTATTCTCTTGAATAAAATCAGCACCTTGCTCCTTTATATAGGACCTTACTTTCATCCTTATCCACTCTTGGCATTTAATGCAATGTGTTGCATTAGTCAATGGAAGAATGGGTCATTTGACCCATTATTGGCCCATGCTTTCTTGCACAATTTGGGCCCATTTTGAGCCCAATGCACTTAACCCAATAAAATCAATAATTTCTCATGTTTAAATCATATCATATGTGTTACGATAATATTCCCACTCACGCAATGCATACTTGTAGCCTCAACTCCAAAAACAAGCAATTCTAGCCACGTATGGCTTATTTTGACCATAAGGGTAAAATCGTCATTTTGACGTCAAATTCGTTCTCGAGTAATTTTATCATGCCAATATAATATTTCATTCATTTCATGTATATTCTCATGGTTGTAGAAGAAACGGGGTAAAAATCAGCTCAATACGTCCCCGGGCACCCTTGGGACTTAAGAAAATTTCCAACTTTTGAAAGGTGCGCACAAGCAGCCCGGTACGCCCTTGGGCGCGCTACCTTACTTCCTGTGGAATAAAAATTTTAGCCCAGAGCGTCCCGGCACAGTCCCAAATGCGCCCCACCTTAAAATTTTCCAAAAATTTTATTTTTCGACTTTTCTTCGCGGGTTCGGTTAGATACTTCAAGTCCTATTCGTTAACTTACTTCTTAACCTTAATATACTTTGTTTAGAGGTCCTCTTAGCCTCATTTTGAACCCCACAAATGCGCCAGTTTTGTGAAGGGCTAATCACACGTATGAAGCCAAATTTCAAGTTTCTTATTATTAACATTACCAACTACATACTTATGGCTTCTTGACACCTAAGTAACCATTGTTCATCGTCGTCACATTGGGTTGGGAAGGTACGGGGTGTTACAGAACCCTAACTCCTAATTCTCGACTTGGGACTCGACTCCCAACCTCGATTTAGAACCCAACTCCCAACCCTGACACCCGGCTCCCGACCTTGACTCGAGACCCGACTTCTAAACCTGACTTAGGTTCGGATGCCTGAGCTAAACTCGAGACCCAGGACTCTACCCGACACTGAACTCAATTTGAGAACAATAACGACACAAGCTTGGGATCCAACATCGAGATGGGAATCAGGGTCTTATCTCGATCCGACTCCCAACCTCCGACTCCGACTCTGACTTCGACCCTGACTCGAGACCCGACTTCCTACTCCCAACCTTGACTCAAGTACGGGTTCAAAAGTTGAGGTTAGCTCTCAAGTTCGGAGTCAAGAGTCAGGGTACGATCCCAGATAGGGTATCGGGGTTGGTCCCAGATTGAGTCTTGTTTTGGGTGATGGGGTCTCGATTCGAGTGTCAGGGTTGGGTCAGGTCTCGCGGTCGAGTTTTGAGTTGGGTCCCGAATCGAAAGTCATGGTCGGGTCCCGGATCGGGTATCGGGTCTAGGACCAGGTGTCGGGGTCAGGTTTCATTTTGCGTGTTGGGGTTGGGTCCCGATACGAGTATCGGGTCTCGGGTCGGGATTCGGGGTCAGGTTTTAAATCGAGTATCGAGTTGGGTGTCGAGGTAGGGTTTCAAATAGGGTGACAGGATTAGGTTTCGGGTTGGGAGACGGGGTCGGCTCCCCGATTGAGTGTCGGGTCTCTGGTCAGGTGTCGGGGTCGGGTGTCGTGTAGGGATGTGGGGTTGGGTCCAAGGTCGAGTGTTGGGATCGGGTCTCGGGGTTAAGTGTCGAGGTTTTGTCCCGAGTTGAGAGTTAGGGTCCCGAATCGAGTGTCGGGACTCGGGTCGGGTCCCAGGTCGGGAGTCAGTGTCGGGTTCCTATTTGGGTCTCAGGTCTACAGTCGGGACAGAATTTTGGGTCGATATTGAGGTCGTGTCCTAGATCGGGAGTCGAGGTCTGGTGTCGGGTCTCGGGTCTCGGGTCAAGTTTCAGGTCAGGTCTCGGTTCGAGTGTCAGGGTCGTATCCCAGGTCAGGAGTCGTGGTCTTATCTCGAATCTGGTGTCGGGTCTCGAGTCGAGAGTCAGGGTTGGGTCTCGGGTCTGGAGTCAGAGTTGGGTGTCAAGTGTCGGGGGCGAGTTTTGGGTCTGGTCTTGGTTAGAGTGTCAAGGTCGTGTCCTAGGTCGGGAGTCGGGGTCTGGTCCTGGATCGGGTGTCAAGGTCGGGTCTAGGATTGGGTATCGGGTATCGGGGTCATATCCCGATTCGTGTGTCAGGATTGGGTCCCGAATTGGGTATCAGGGGCGGGTCATGGATCGGTCGTCAGGGTTGGTTCTCGAGTCAGAAACTATTTTCCTAAATAATATTTTTCTACTCTCTAGCCGAACACTAAAAGATATTTTCTAGAACATATTTTTCATTCACCAACCAAATACTAGAAAATATTTTCCACTCACCAATCAAACATGAGAAAATAAGTAAGAAACCAACTTGTTTTCCATGAAAACATTTTCCTTCATACCAAACACACCCTAAAGGCAACTAGAGTCCTATTTATATGCTAACTATAATTATTCCGAATCACAGATTTACTTACTATGTTTTGATAACTTAATCAGGTCAAATTCTCAACATTATCGTCTAAATCACAGTTTTGGCTCCTTTGATTATCATGTAAATATAATTAGGTTCTAGAAACTTCTTGGTTTGAATTAATTAGGTTGTTTCTATTTCTTAATTAACTTCAGTTTAATCTAATTCAAAAAGTTTTACGGATACAGTTGTGCTAAATTGCAGATTGAATATATGGTGAATTTGGAGAGAAAGGACCAATTTAAAATCACATTATCAGGCCATGTAATTTTATTGGATCTTTACTTATGAATGATCATATAACAATCAGAATACATCAAAATTTAAGGTGAATGGTATACACGTGAGGCACATGACTGAGAAAATAGATGGATGATTAAATTATTATAATTAGAGAGAACGAGGAAGATGGAGGTTTCGTAGGGGTGACAGATCGGGGAGGGGTGTGTGTGGAGAGAAGCAAGAAAGACAGTTTGTATTTTTTAGAAGAAAAAAAATAGTACTATATGATGGTGTAAAAAATTTATACATTGACGGTGCATATAATTTAAATTCTATTAAAATTACTACTTCCGTGTGGCCCGACATAAACTCGAGATATAAAAATAGTGCATAATTTTATCAAATAAATATAATTTGTTCACATTTTTTAATTACATAATTAATTTAATGTTATTCAAGTTAATCATATCTTATCGATAAGCTTTTATACTTATTAAAATTTTGCATTTGACCCGTGCTAAGTCTGAATTCAAAACTAACATAAGAGTTAAATTTGTAATTATTTTTTTTAATTTATCCACTTTTTGCGACATTAAATTATTGAAGGAGTAGTTCGACATTTCTTGCAAACTCCTAAAAATTAAATTATTGTATAAAAGTATTTGAAAGTTAAAAAGAAAAATTTCTTTATATTTTCAAACAAATGGGTGATATAAAAGATATTTTTTTATTTCATCAAATGTTTTTTAAAATACGGAAAAGGGCCTAAAATGTCCTTCACCTATTGAAAATGGTACAAAAATATCCTTCATCCACCTTTAGGCTCTATAATGCCCTTTACATCCATCTTTGGGCTCCAAAATACCCTTCACATCCACTTTTGGGTTCTAAATTGCCCTTTATTTAACATCCTCAATATTAAATTGAAAATAAAGTTTCATTAATGACGTGTCAACTTTCCATTGTTAAATTATAAATACATACGTATTACATTTAACAGAATAGAACAAAATAACTTTTTTCAAGAAAAAAATAATGTTCTAAAAAATAATTGTCAAGTATTACATAATTTAATATACAAAAAGAAATTATAAAAAATAAGTAAAATATATGCAACAATGATTAAGTTTGCTCATTTAGCAATGCATTATAATTATATAATTATTTAAATTAATCAATATTAAAACTCACATGCAATATTTTTTATTAGTGGTGTTCATAATTTGGTTTAGGTCCTTTCTTGGTTAAAACTAAAATCAAATCAATTTAGTTAATTTTTTAATTATTAAAATTAAATATCATTCATATCCATCAATTTGGCTAGTATCAGTTTGGTTCAAAAAAAATTTATTTTAAAGAAAATAATAATATTTTCCTCTCTTATTTTTTCCCTACAAGTAGAAAAAAAGTATTTCATCATTTTTCAACTTATAATCTATTATTAACCTATTACTATGGTGGCTATAATTTTCTTAGATTGTGAAGGAAATGTCTTAAAAAAATTTATAAGCTTAATTTAATTAAGTGAATAAAGTTAATAAAAAAATAAAATAAATATATACGTAAATCTCATGGTTTTTTGTTTTTTGAATAATAAGTTTGGATTCATGACTTTCTTTTAAAAAATGAGCGGGTAACAATGTGGATCGGGTCAATTAGTTTTTGGGTGGAGTTTTTAAATTTTTTTTAAATAGTTAAATGGGGATCAATGGAAAATTGACACGTCATTAATGATTTTTTTTTCAATTTAATATTATGTATATTAAATAAAGGGCATTATGGAGCCCAAAGGTGGATGTGAAGGGCATTATGGAGCCTAAAGGTAGATGAAGGGCTTTTTTGTACCATTTTCAATAGATGAAAGGCGTTTTAGGCCCTTTTCCATTTAAAATATAGCATCCAATAATTCAAATTGAACTTAATCATATGCTAGATTAATCTCTTGAATAGTTGTACTTCTACTTGAATTGATATATGTTTCGAGATTGCTTTTTGCCTACAAAGTTTATAAAAAATATATTGCGACACATATTTAGTCATCACGCAAAGAGGAGGGGGTGGGGATTTAGAAATTGAATTTTAGTCTTGCAAAACATATTAAAAGTTTTTTATTTACCAAATTGTGTAATGACAATTGAATTAATATTCAACTAAACAAGGGGAAAAAAAGTGTAATAAAACAAAATTTTAAAGTTGGATAGTAACACATCTTACTTATTAAAGAATACTAACTTTATAAAATTGACAAAAATGACCTTGTAAGAACTACTCAACCAATCATAAAGACCCATAAACCTAAAAGAAAAAAATAGAGTGCCAAGAAAAACAAGAAAAAGACAAAAAAGGAAATGAATGCAAAAGAAAGGAAAAAAGAAAAAATGGAAAGACAAACTATAAAGTCATAAGGAGTAATACTAAAGGATCAAAAATTTTGTGAGGACTACCAAAACTTTGTATCCTCTCTTATATATGAGTATTACTAGTTACATGCGGCCCGTGCTTTTGTTTTAAAGTTGGATAGTAACACATCTCACTTATTAAAGAATACTAACTTTATAAAATTGACAAAAATGACCTTGTGAGACTACAAAAGCTCCTCATTCTCCCTTATATATAGTATTAGCTACATGCAGCTCGTGCTAAGCCCGAGTCCAAACTTTAGATATAAAAATAATATTCTCTCGTTTCAAAAAACATGACCTACTTTCATTTTTAGTTCGTTTTAAAAGGAATGGCCCCTTCCTTTTTTATCAACTCTTTAATTTCAACTTTCTTCATGGCATGGTTAAGACCACAAGATTAAAAAATATTTTAGTACATTTGACATATCTTTAATTTAAGACCACAAGATTCAAAAGTGTTTTTTATTTACTTAGATTCCATGCCAAGTCAAAATAAGTCATTCTTTTTTAAACGAAGGGAGTAATATTTTAATTAAAGAAGTTTAATTTGTATCATATTCTTTTACTGCATAATTAATAAATCTAATGGCACGTTAAATATAAATTACTGATAAATTTTCATTATTATTAAGTTTTTCCAAAAAATTATGATGACAAAAAATATAAAGAGTAATCTAATCGACTCTCTTATTCACAGTTATAGTATTTTTAGTTTTGACACATTTCTTAAGAAATTATTTTCCTCTATAAAATAAAAAGTGTTCTTCACTACGTTACCTTAATTAAATAATACCAATAAAATATGATCTTTGGTTATGTAAGAATTCTCTTATCTTAAATTTAATTTAAAATAAAAATTATTAATACCATCATGATTATATAAAATATATTTATGCAAATTAAGTATAAAATTTAATAATAAAATATAAGATAAATCGGAGGAAGTAAATAGCTAAAAAGTCATAAAAAATTATTACTCCTTCATCCCAATTTAAGTGTCTTATTTTCTTTGTTGTATATCTTAAAAAGAGAGTCTTATTCTATATTTAGTAAGTTTTTAAATTTTAACAGTCTACATGACAAGTTTAGGTCCACAGATTTTAAAACTCCATTTTAACCTTATAATTGAAATTCTTCTTGAAAATGTGCACTAGTTTATAAATTTTTCAAAAAAGTCTCTTAAGGGTTAAATTAATAACACCACCCTTTTTATTTATGATTTTCTAAGGACATGAGAGGGAAAAAGTGGATAACTAATATGGAACGGGGAAAGTATATCTTTAATTTAAAACTGCAAGATTCAAAAGTCTTTTTTTATTTTTTAACAAACTAAAATACTTAAATTTGGATGGAAGGAGTATAATGTCAAGGACTCAATCAATCATAAAGATCGATATAGAAATAGACTTAAAAGAAAAAAAAAATTGAGTGCCAAGAAAAACAAGAAAAAGACAAAAAAGGAAATGAATGCAAAAGAAAAAATGGAAAGACAAAATATAAAGCCATGTGGAGTGGGAAAATGAGCTAAAAGGGACACTTGAGAGTTGAATGAATTAAAAGGGACACATATCTAGTCAAAGTTAATTAAGTGAATTTGGGACCTAATTATAATTTATAAAACATTGGGAACAAGTATTACAATATTAAAAATCATTTTCTCTCTTTCATGTTTCAAGTTTCAAACTTTCAATTCCCTCCATCTTCCTTTCTCTTTTTCTTCATCTGCTTCTTTTTTTTTCTTTTTTCCTTCTCCCTTTCTTCATCTTCTTCCTCCTTTTCATATTTGTCATTTTTCTTCTGCGTTTTTTTTTCTCTGCCTTATCTTCTTGTCATTTTTTCTTTTTTTTTTCTTCCAAGTTTTATGCTCTTTTGAGTTTTTTTCTCTCTTTCTTCATCAAGAATTTTCATCTTTTTATTTGTTTGTTTTCATCTTCTTCTACTTCTTCATTCAGATCTGATTGTAAATTTTTTTAGAGAATATTGGGTGAAAAAAGTTGCAGTCGTCGAAAAACAACCGAGAGTTGTTTAAACAATCGAAAGATGTTGTTTAAACAATCCAGAGTTATTTAAGCAAACGAAAGATATTATTTAAATAATCAAGGGTTGTTTATACATCTGCTAGTTGTTTGGAAGTGGTGATGATGTGGAGGAGAAGAGGTGGTTTAGGGGAGGGGGAGATATTGTTTAAACAATCGGGAGTTCTTTTAGCAAAAAAAAGATGTTGTTTAAACAACCAGAAATTATTTAAACATCTGCTAGTTGTTTAGAAGGGGGTTAGGGGGAGGGGGAGTGTAACGCCCCGTACATTTTCGACCCTACTTGATTGTCTTAACATTTATAGAATTATTAAAACATGAGAAAGTTGGTGGATCATGCATTAATTTTGTTGGGCTAAATTAATCTTGTGTCATTGGGCTCAATTGAGACCCAAAATGATGCAAAAGACATGGCCTAAAGATGGAAAATGACCCATTCTTGTGTTGACCAAGTAAACATGTCAATTAATGACCAAGAATTGGCTAAGGATGACTTGAGGGACTATATAAGGCAAGGAAAATCAGATTTTTATTCATATCAATACACATGCCATTTCTAGAATTATCCAAGATATTTCTTTTATCTTCCAAACCCTAAGCCATCACTCCCTTGGAGTAGATCATCATCTTACAAACTTTGGTAAGTGCTTACTCTCATGGTTTAATATATTATATGCTTAAGATGGTGCATAAATCATGTTGGTTATGTTGGCAAAGTGTTGGACAGTTCACTATGTGTAAAACTGTCTACTTTTGCAATCGGAAAAGGGTTTTGCCTTATAAAATTGAAAGTGGACTTGTGGTCTTGAAGGAAGTGAACTTGATGGATTAAATGTAAACATGTAAGATGTGGTCATGTTCTTAACTTGCTTTTTCTATGTGTATAACTTGTGGGATTGTTGTTGTGAAATTGGTCATGGAATTAGTGGTGTATTGAAAGGAAAATGTGATTTTGGTGATGTTCATGTGTGTTGTGAAACCATGATGGTTCGTTGGCATCCAAGTGACCTAAAATATGAAAGTAAAATCTTAGTTATGGCCATGGACCATTTATTACAAAAAGGGACCCTAAAATGACCCCTGGAGGCTAAAACGGACATCCGTCCTCGCGTCTGGAGCACCTGCGGGCGCAGATGCCAACGCAGGTGGATCTGGACAAGGCCAGAGGGGAAACTTCGGCCGCATGTCATCCACCTGCGGGCGCAGGTGGCTCCACAGCCCAGTCCAAAATTTCATTTTGTATGTTTTTGTCTCTCTTTGATCCCCGAAGGCCCCTATACCCTTTTTGGATGTAATTATCAACTTATGATACCTATTGAATGACTTTAAGGGGTCGTTTGGAGGCATGTTGGATTTTATCAATTATGGATTGTTGTTAATATGTTGTTATGAAAGGTATTGAGGTGACTTGATGGAATAATTGTGACGTAGTGTTAATGAGGAAGCGTAAAGGGTAAACTTGGTGTGAAATGCTATTGGTTTATGATGTCTTGGTCAATGTGTGGAATGTTATGGTATTGTTGGTATGGTAAAGCAGTGAATTGTATTGTAAAGGGTGAAATGACGTTATAAGGCAGTCATATAACTCATTGTCGTCTTATGCACTTGTAAAGTAGTTATTTGTTAACGTGAGCTCCGTTATGAACTTGTGTTATAGAGTAACACGTAAGGAAGGAGCCGGATTATTGTATTCACATATAAGAATGTGTATTCATATTGGGAAGATAAGGTATGTAAGGTTACTCTTTTCAGTATACTTTGGCAGCATCTATTGTCCTCATTGTCACCGAGCTTGTTTCTCATGTCAAAATGTCTCAAAGTATCTCATGTCAAGTTATCATATATTGTTATTCATATGTCTCTTAATCATGGACTGATGTTCCAAGACTCCAATAATGTTATGACTATCAAAGTATCAATCTCTCAAAAGTAAAGAAATGAAGTAATGCATAGTTGTTGGTTGTAAGAGTACGGGTGGTAGCTGTAGAGGCATAAGCCTAGCTCGAGCCGAACCCGAGATTATTGGATCAGGGGGCAGGTCTAGAGGCATAAGCCTATCTCGGGCCAAACCTTACAGGGGGAAGCTCTAGAGGTAAGAACCTAGCTCGAGCCGAACCTGATATATTGGTTTATGGGTGGCAGCTCTAGAGGCATAAGCCTAGCTCGGGCCTATCCCAACATAACGTTATGTTATATTAAGACCCACTGATCAGTTGGGGACCGGGTACGATATAGTTCAGGTAATGATGAATAAACATAGAAGCAAAGAAAGTAATGAAAGCAATATACATGGTTCCAAACATACAGAATGATGGGTTATCCATATTGACTATTCTATTATATTTTGATTCCATTGAAGTTCTTTTGTATGATGCAATTTCTTATAGCCTTACATACTCAGTACATTCTTCGTACTGACGTCCCTTGGGGGACTTACCTTACTTGCTGCAGGCGCAGGTGCTAGTAGACCTCCACAGTATGTTGCGGGTCATCTGCAGATCATTGGTGAGCTCCAGTTGGTTCGGGGCTTTCCGAGTCACTATGTACATTTGTTTTGGTATTGTAAATGTTGTATAAAGCGGGGTCTTGTCCCGACTTATTGGTTACGTCTATGTATCTGTAAAGGCTTTGTAGATGTTGTGGGACAGATGAAGGGATGTAAGAAATGAATGTCCATTTTGACTTGATGGCCCTAACGGCCAAGTTTCATATACAGCATATGTTTTCCATGACTTCCGCCATTGGTATCTTATAGTTACATGAGATAGAATGATATTCATACAGAGACATGCATATGAATGTACATGAGTGAAGATTGGTTCTCTCGGGCCATAACGGCTTTGGGTGCCAGTCTACCCCGTGGAAATTCGAGGCGTGACGGGTGTGTGTGTGTGTGTGTGTGAAGGGGGTGAAGGAGAGAGAAGGTAAAAAGTAGTAGGAGGATTGTGTAAATAAAAAAAACTTGTGGGTTTTTGAAAATATATGTCATTATCACTAATTAAAAAAATGTCCCTTCTACTACATTCTTAAGAGTTGTGAGTTGTGTCCTATTTTCTTTATTTTCACTCTCAAAAATTCTTTTTAATTCACCCTTCCATGTGGAGCAACATTAAAGGATGAAAAGTTTTGTGAGGACTACCAAAAATTTGAATCCTCCCTTATATATAAGTATAAATATAATACAATAACTTCATAAGGCTCGTACTAAACCCAGGCCCAAACTCAAGAAACATAATTTAAAATATGTAATATAATTACAATAAGATAAAGAACATAATTGAAAAAACATTAGCAATTTTATGAGTTTGTGAGCATATAATTTCATTAGCAATTGATAAAAATAAACTTCTTTTGATATCTATTAAGCCTTAATTCTACTTATATTTCACGTGACAATAGTTTATGTTAAATAAATGTGATGATTTAAATTTTACATGAAATTATATATATAAAAAAAAATCTTTAAAATGAACCTCAAGAATAAATTAGTTCTTCGTATTTAATTTATGCATAAGAATATTAATTTTCAATTAATAAAAAAAGAGATTTTAAAAATAGTTTGATCTTGACTGATTCCATTACCTTCATTTTTATCACTATCAATAATTTTAAATTTTATTATTTGAAATATGTCATTAATATTTCTTAAGAAATGAATAAAATTGTCCACAAAGATAATTATATTCAATTCACAAAAAAATAATTAGGAAAAAAAATAATTATATGAAAACCACAGTTCGTTCATCAGAAATAAAATATAACCTTGTATAATCATTAAATTCAGAAAAATTTTAACACTTCCCCCCCCCCCCCCTTCTTCATCTCCAAAGAATTTGTACAATCATCTTTCATAGAAAAAAATAAAACTGTTTAATATAAATAGTAAGAAAAAAAATCATGAATTGTTCATGCAACGAAAGAAAGTTCTCCACAATCATAATATGTTTTTTTTGTAAGAATGATTATTATATAAAATATCTTACCTAATTGTAAATATTTATATTTTACCAATAATTATTTAATTAAATCTATAAAAGAGTAGATTTAAATAATATATAAAAAGAACATGAAGTAATGTGCATCGAAATATTGTAATAAATAAAATAAAAAATTTAAAACACGTAAAATAGAAACTCATATATAATATTAATTTTGTTAAGACTTTCTAAATTATTTGAAGATAAATCAAATAATCAATCATGCTTTTTCTAATTTTGTCATCGGATAAGTATTGCCAAACTTCTGTATAAATAAATGTTATTGAAAAATGCATTAATAAAGTCATGAAACAAAAGTAATTTAACATATAAAATTAATTATTAGATATTTAATTTTTATATTTTTTGATTGACATGATTAAAAAATATGTAATGTATCAGAAATAGAATATTATAATGAGAACTACTAAAAGGATTTATCGATTAGTTAAAGAATTAAAAACACAAAGATAAAAAAACGCTCACTTCTCTCTCTTCCTATGACCTACAAACCCTAGCTAAACCCTCCTTTCATGGCCTCGACTAGTGGCCAGTCATCGTCGGTGACTGGCCAGCTCCCCTCTATTGATTCCACAATCCAATACCCTACTTTAAACTCACCCACTAAAGCACTTCTTAAACCTCCAATAACATTAATTGGAAATTATGCCACGATTACTAACCCTAATACCAAAATTAAAACTAACTGAATAAGCCTGATGTAGTGCCAATTCCCATCAAGAAAGTTGATTTCAAGGATGGTGTACCAGTAGTGAAATGGACAGAACAAGAAGTGAACCGAATGAACATCATTGAGAATTTACAATATGCTGTGGTGCGTAAATTTTCATATGGATGGCCTGAGTTATCAGAACTAAGAGAATAGATACCATTACAATGTGTATAAAAGGTAATTGCAAGGTTGGATTCCTTCGTAATAGGCATGTTTTAATTAGAATGGAATTAATGAAGGATTTTGTTAACATCATGTCTAAGAATGCTTATTACATTAATGCTAAAGATGGTGACTCTTATCAAATGTGCCCCTTAATATATGATGCTAATTTCAAGACTAATGAAGAGCCCACACAAGTGATAGCTTGAATATCATTTTCAGATCTCCTACCCACTTTTTTTGTAAAAGAATCTCTCTTCACACTGGCTTCTGCTGTTGGAAACCCCCTGTATTTAGATGTGGCAAATATCAATAAAATAAAACCAAGTTGTCCTAGAGTGAAAGTTCAATTAGATCTGTTGGCTGAAAGGCATCAACATGTGATGATGGAGATAGAAAATGAAGTTACAAAAGAAGTTAGATGCATGAAAGTGAAGATCAAGAATGACATGGTGCCTACTTATTGCAAGAAGTGCAAACTATAAGGTCATGAAGAGCAGGAATGCAGAATTCTCTATCCAGAGATAAGGCAAGTGTCAGTAATAGCTGAAGGGGGGAGGTATAGGAAAATCAAGAGAAAAACAGGGTATTCAAAATGATCAACCACAGGTGCAGTATCAAAAGTTGGAGATTTTGAAGAGGACAAAGAGGTGGAACCCAACCAGTAAGCATTGGGCGACATGGAAAAAGATGTGTTTTCCAAAAGAAGAGGGAGGTGTGGATTTTAGAGACCTTTTTGATATATCAAAGGCCATGTTTGTAAAATTGTCGTGGATATTTAGAACCTCCAAATCTTTGTAGACTGACAACATATGGAATAAGTATTGCAAGAAACTTATTCCAACAGTAGTGCAATGGAAAGGTGGTTCTCAAGTTTGGAAGAAGATGCTAGAGGCAAGAGATGCTATTGAGCAAGAAATCCAGTGGGAACCCACTGTGGGTTCATCAAACATCTGCTTTGATAACTGGACAAGGTTGGGAGCACTATACTATATTGTAGAATTTGATTTTAATATCAATGAAGATGCAGGTGACATTGAGATTCTTATATATGATAGGAGAAAGTTGGGATATACAGAAAATAAAGGGAGTGATACCAAATGATATCAATCAGTACATTGTAGAAAACATATCCATTAGTCAGAAAGCATCACCATGGGACATTCCCTGGTGGATGCCAACCACAAATGGGAGGTTCACAATGTCCAATGATTATCACTTGGTCAGACGTAGGAAGAAAGTTGAAGATCAATGGAGGTATATATGGAGTAAAGGGTTGCCCTACAAGATAAACTTCTTTCTATGCAGGCTATGGAAATTTAAAATTTCAGTAGATGACATTCTGTAAAGATGTGGAATCAACTTGGTTTCTAGATGTAGGTGTTGTGTTGAACCTCATCTAGAAACAATACACCACATTTTTATCTCCAACAATTTTGCTTCTAGGGTGTGGAATTATTATGCAGTGAGTGCAGGTGTGGAAGATCCTTCTATTCAGTGTCACCAAGCTCTTTCAAAATGGTGGATTACAAATTTTGGTTAAAGACTAAAGCCTATAGTATAGGCTGTTCCTGCATTGATATGCTGGTAGTTATGGAAAAGAAGAAACAGATTAAATCATGGAGGGTCTGTGTCAATGCATAAGGTTATTCATGAGATCAATGAGAATCTGCATCATTTGACTATGATTAAATACCCATGGGTAAATGAAGTACCATATAGTTGGCCTCTACTTGTAGAGTTTTTGCAAAACTGCAGGTTTCAATTGAAAACTATTGTGATTAAGTAGAGAAAGCCTGTACAAGGATAGTATAAGTGCAATTCGGATGGTACTTCAAGAGGGAATCCAGGTACAAGCTCTGTTGCTTTTTATATTAGAAATGAGGAGGGTGATTTTATATATGCTTCATGTAAACAGTTGCAGGACAGTACAAGCATTTATGTTGAAGCTTTAGCTATGAAAGAAGGTTGTGAGTACTGTGTGAAACATCATTTACTTCCCCTAGTCATAGAAAGTAACTCCTTAGCTTTGGCTAAAATAGTGAAAGGGGAATAGGAGTGTCCATGGAGATAGGGGGAATTATCAGGAGAATAAAGGAATTAATGAAGATGAACCTGATTCTCGTGGAGCACACTTTCAGAGAAGGAAATTCTCTAACTGATTTTTTAGCTAACTGGTGTTTTAGTTTTGCAGGTACAACAAGTTTTAACTCTTTCATGGAACTACCAAGGAGGGAAAAAACCATCACAACTCAAGACAAACAACAACTACCACAGCTTAGAATAAGGAAAATAATGCAGCAAGCACTAGATTAAATCAGTAATTTGGAGACACAGAAAATACTCCCAAGGATAGTACTGAAGACTTACAAGGGAGGCTCAAACATATCACAAAGTATCAGAAACAATCAGGATTAGCAGATGTACATGACACAGATTTCAACATTCACAGCACAGTAATTGTATATTTACTAGTAAGATAGTATTGTTTAAACCGATATAAAGGTGGTATTAACCTCTTTGAGGTTAATCCCTTTGTAAAGGAATAAACAAGGCTATAAGCTAGTAATTTGTAATTTTATAAATAATCAGATTTGAATCAAGCATGAGCTAACATAATAGTAAGAGCTTGGAATTCGACTCCGCTGACATCGATTACACAACTCCTGGTGAGAGATTTAGGTGACTTGAAGTGTAATCGAGCCAAAGATCCTTGAATTTTATGTTAGCTCATCAAGATTAGTCTGATTCCCCATGCACTTAGCTGAGACAATAACACAAGTTACGGATCTTTACTTGAGATGAACAGATCCAGCTGGTTGAAGGGTCACCGTCATTGAGATCAGTAGTGACATGCCTATTGCTTATCGGACTTTCCCACTTCTTAATTTCCTAATTTGTTTCTTTCTATCTTGGGTCTGATTTCTTGGTTTGCTTTTTGTTTTCTTATTTTTGGGTTGGCCCTCTTGTGGATCGGCCCACTTCCTTTGTGTATATATCTTCATCAATAAATGGGCTTGGACCCGACTTTTAATTAAAAAAAAAAACAAAAAAAACACAAAGACAAACTCAATAAATATAGTAGTTAATTATATAATTATATACCAAGTGCAATGGCCTAAGTAGAAAGAAAGGAAATGTGTAGGGGAAAAGTAATTTTATCAATTACATGTCACAATTTTAGAGGGGAAAAAGTAATTTTATCAAACACATATCACAATTTTAAGGGGGGGGGGGGGAGTAATTTAACCAAATACATGTCACAATTTTAAAGAATTTTAAAAAATTATAATTACCATAATGCCATTGTGAGGACTACCAAATTTTGATACTCTCTCTTATATAGTAGTAACTAGTTTCATAAGGTCCTTGCTAAGACCAAGCCCAAACTCAAACTCAAGAGATTTAATATTTTATAATAACATGATTTAAAATATGTAAAATAGTTACAATTTGATAAAAAAATATAAGTTGAAAAACATTAGCAATTTGATGAGTTTGCGAGCACATAATTACATTAGCTATAAATAAAAGTATATTATTTTGACATCTATTAAGTCTTAATTCCATTTATATTTCACGTGGCAAGAGTTTATGCTAAATAAAAGTAAAAATTTAAGCTTTTTTTGTTTTATACATAATTAAGAAAAAAAAAATGAATTCATTAAAATGAACCCCCAAAAAAGTTACTCATTGGTTCTTCTCTCCATCAAAACAATAAGGTGTTATGCTCATTACTAAACTTGTTGAAGTGATGACATATAACCAAGTTGGTATAGGTATTTTGGATGTTGCTAGTGAAATAACTGTTCTGGCTATATTTCTATTACTCCACCCATTTCAATTAGTTCTTCTTATATAATTTATGCTTAAGAATATTAATTTTTAATTAACAAAAAAAAAGATATTTTAAAAATAATTTAATCTTGACTGGTACCACTATCTTTATTTTTAACATTATCAATAATTTCAAATTATAATATTTGAAATATATCATTAATATTTCATAAGCAATGAATAAAATTGTCCACAAAAAATGATATTCAGTTCATAAAAAGAAATTAGAAAAAAATAATTACATGAAATCATAGCTAGTTCATCTGAAATAAAGCATAACCTTGTACAATCACTCAAGTTTTGAACAATTTTAACCCTTTCTCTTTTTCCTCGACTTCATTCCTAAAGTATTTGTACAAACCTTTTTCATAGAAAAAATAAAATTATTTAATACAACTAGTAAGAGAAAAAGAAAAGAAAAAGTTATGAATTGTTGATGCAACGGAAGAAAGTCCACAATCATAATATACATTTTTTTTATAAAGAACAGTTATTATATAAAAGATCTTACTTAATTTTAAATATTTTATCAATAATTCTTTTACTAAACCTGTAAAAGAATAGACTTTAATAATATATAAAAGGGACATGAAGTAAGCTGCATAAAAAATAGTAATAAATAAGATAAATTCTTTAAAACATGTAAAATAGAAACACATGTATAATATTAATTTTCTTCAGACTATTTTCAAGAATCAGTTTGGTTTCATGCCAGGTCGCCGACTACTGAGGCCATTCACCCCGTGAGGAGATTGATGGAGCAGTTTAGGGAGAGGAAGAAGGACGTGCACATGGTGTCCATCGATCTTGAGAAGGTGTACGGTAAAGTCCCCAGAGAGATTTTGTGGAGGTGCTTGGAGGCTAAAGGTATGCCCGTGGCGTACACTAGGTCGATTCAAGACATGTACGATGGTGCAAAGACGCGTGTGAGGATGGTAGGAGGGGATTCAGAGCACTTTCTTGTTTTCACAGGGTTGCACAAAGGATCGACTCTTAGTCCATTTTTATTTGCCTTGGTGATGGATGTTTTGACGCTGTGTATTCAAGGGGAAATGCCTTGGTGTATGTTATTTACTGATGATGTGGTACTGATTGAAGAGACCCGAAGAGGATTTAATGATAAGTTGGAGGTTTGGAGACAGACCTTTGAGTATAAAGGGTTTAGGTTGAGAAGGACTAAGATGGAGTACTTGGAATGTAAGTTCAGTGATTTGACGCATGAGGCTGATGTGGTAGTGAAGCTGGATTCTCAGGCCATCCAGAAGAGGGGTAGTTTCAAGTATCTGGGGTCTATGATTCAGGAGAATGGCGAGATTAACGAGGATGTCACATACTGTATTGGTGCAGGGTGTTTGAAATAGAGGCTCACTTCGGGAGTTTTGTGTGATAAGAAGGTGCCTCCGAAGCTTAAAGGTAAGTTCTACAGAGTGGCCGTCCAGTCGGCTATGTTATATGGAGCGGAGTGTCGGCCAGTTAAAAGCTCCTACATCCAAAAGTTGAAGGTAGCGGATATGAGGATGTTGCGATGGATGTGTGGACTTACCAGGAGTGATAAGGTTAGAAATGAGATTATTCGAGAGAAGTTGAGAGTGGCTTCTGTGGAAGACAAGATGCGGGAAGTGAGGTTGCAATGGTTCGGGCATATGATGATGAGGCGCACGGATGCTCCAGTACGGAGGTGTGAAAGGATGGATTTAGATGGTTTTAGGCGGGGTAGAGGTAGGCCGATGAAATATTGGAGAGAGGTGATTAGGTATGACATGGAGCAGTTACAACTTATGGAGGACATGACCCTTGGTAGGAAGGTGTGGAGGAAGCGGATTAGGGTAGAGGGTTAGTGGGTAGAAGGCATCCGTATTAGTAGGAAGGAGTGTTTGTTTGTATCTGTGCCTGTTGTTCTTTGGCAGATTCTTGTTCGTGATGTTTTGGTAATGTTTGTGATTTTGAATAAATAGTCTATAGTATTACTCTGTGGGTGTCTTGCTTCTTTTATTATCTAGCGATGTTTTATCTGTTTTTGTTGTTTGTTTTTATGATTTTTGTTTGTTATTGTTATCTGTTCTGAGCAGGGGGTCTATCGGAAACAACCTCTCTACTTCATCTGAGGTAGTGGTAGCGTACAATTTACCCTCCCCAGACCCCACTTGGTGGGAATACACTGGGTATGTTGTTGTTGTAGACTATTTTAATTATTTAAAAATAAATCAAATAATCAATCATGCTAGAGATAGTTAAAATAAAGCTTTTTAAATCGAATAAGTATTGCCAAAATTCTGTACAAATAGTGTTAAGAGAAGATGCATTAATAAAGTCATGAAACACAAGTAATTTAACAAATAAAATTAATTATTAGATTCTTAATTTTTTATTTTTCAATTGACTTGATTAAACAATATGTAACACATTAGAAACAAAATATTATAATGAAAACTTCTACAAGAATTTACCGATTAGTTAAACAATTAAAAACACAAAAACAAATTCCATAAATAGAGTAATTTATCATATTATACTGCATGTATGTTACTTGCTTTTACTGCGTGTATGTTACTTGCTTAAGTATTTACTCGTTTATTTAATTATGTATTGTTAGCTCTATTTCTAGTCTTTCCATGCACAGTAGTAGATTTTATTCGCACTTTATTTTATATAGAGTTCTTCTGAGCTCAGTCAACTATGATGCCTACTAAGTACCATGTGTGTACCCATACTACACTTCTTTATCTTTTTCCCTGATGCTGATCCTAGTACGAGTCATTGGTGCTGACTTTCTACTCGTTCTTGACTCTTTTGATTGGAAATTTGCAATGAGATTTTGGCGTCCAGAGTTGTGCCATCTCCTTCTTTTAGAAATGTCTTTATTTTCTATATTTTGAGATAGTTCTGTATATTTATACGTATTAGTACTACTCTTGTATTAGTAGCTCTTGTACTCACTGATACCAGGTCTTGGGGGTTGCTTTTTGTTTATTTTGTTCTTTCACTCATTATATATATATGTATGTATGGGTCCTTGTTATCTGTGCACTCTATGGATTTGTTACTTATTTTACTAGACCAATACTTGTCATTTCGAGTGACGAGTTTGCCTTACCTACTAGTGGGTCATATTAGGTGTCATCATGGCCAGAATTTGTGTTGTGCCAGTTTTGTATTATGGCCTAGGTTTACCAGTATTGTTGGTACAAAAGCAAACTATCTAGTACAAGCTTACGGATCGGTACTATGACGTCTGTATCCTATCTTCGGGAGGCTATAGGACATTTTAAGGAAAATTTCTTCTTTTGATTCCTCATCTTGCACTTTTATTCCTATTAGTTTTAGAAATCTTATTCATTTTACTCTTTTGCATATGGCTAGAATGAGATCTTCAATGGGCGAGGGCGAAACCTCTACTCCTGGAGCTAGGGCTCCACCCAGGGGATGAGGTAGAGGTTGACCCCGAGGTTGAGGCTGAGCTCAAGCTGTTGCACCAGCTAGAGGCCAGGCTAGGGTGTCGTCACCAGAACCTAAGATTGATCCAGAGACAGTGGCAAAGGATCTGCCATCACAACAGTCGGTGGGACAAGGAACATCCCAAACTCCACTCGAATTTGTGTCCACATCGATACTACATGATACTCTAGTCCATTTGTTGAGCATTCTAGAGGGTACACCATAAGCTAGAGATAGGGCATAGACATCAACTCAGGAAGTAACTTAGGGTGGTCAGAGTTCAGGAGCGCAACCTGCTGTTGTTGCTCCCCGCTTAGAGGTACTACCTGCACCAATTATTGCTCAGTCGATGGCAACTCAACCAGAAATGACTATAGAGGATCATAAAATGTTGGGTCAGTTTATTAGATTGGGTCCTCTAAGATTTTTGGGTGCCTAGGAGAGGATGCCTATGAAATTTTAGTGAGTTGTTAGGAGAGGTTGCATAAAATCTGGATAGTGGACTCTCACGAGGTTGATTATACTACTTTTGAGGTTGATGGATAGGTAAAATAGTGGAGGAGAGATTATCTTGAGTGTAGACTAGCTGGATTGCCTCTTATGACCTGGGCACAGTTTTTCGAGGCCTTCATGTGGAAGTTTGTGTCCTGTAGAATAAGGAATAGGTCGAGGGATGAGTTTACAGACTTACATCAGGATTTGATGAGAGTGTCAAAGTATGAGTCGAGATTTCATAAGTTGACCAAGAATACTACTATGCTTATGCCTACAGAGTACGAGAGGGTGCACTGGTTTGTGAGGTGATTGAGAATACAACTTTACCTTGCTACTGAGCATATGTCATCTTCTAGGCATACATTTTTTGAGGTAGTTGACCATGAACAAACTATAGAGGGCGTACATATTGAGGCCTACGAATGCGTTAATAAGAGGCCCCACCATCAGGGCAGTTTTAGTGGTCCCTAGTTTAGAGGAATGGTTTTTCTAGTAGATATCTCAGCAATAGTATATTCAGACTTGATTTCACCATGGTTTTAGTGGTCCCTAGTTTAGTGGTCCCTAGTTTAGAGGAATGCGTTAATAAGTATATGATGTTGTGTATTAATTATCTATTTCACCATCTTCAAGAAGCAACTGTATTTTCTAAGATCGATTTGAGATCTAGCTACTATCAGTTGAGGATTAGTACAGCGGACATACCTAAAATCGCGTTTAGGATTCGCTACAAGCACTATGAATTCTTGGTTATTCCTTTTGGTTTGAACAATTCCCCTACAACATTCATGGACTTGATTAACTGCGTGTTCAGGCTGTATTTGGACTCCTTTGTGATAGTGTTCATTGATGGTATCCTAGTCTATTCAAGGAGTAGGGAGGAGCATAAGAAGCATTTGTGGATTGTGCTTAATACTTTGAGAGATCAGGGCCTTTATGCCAAATTCTCAAAGTGTGAGTTTTTGCTTGAGTCTGTAGCTTTCTTGGGACACGTGGTGTCCAAGGATGGGATTATGGTGGACTCGATAAAGGTTGAGGTAGTTTGTGATTGTGCTAGGCCTACTTCTCCTACTAATGTTCATAGTTTTGTTGGGTTTGCAGGTTATTACAAATAGCTTGTGGAGGGGTTTTATTCTATTGCAACACCAGTTATGAGATTGACATGAAGGATGTTCCTTTTCAATGGTCTAATAAGTGTGAGGCCAGATTTCTGCAGCTCAAGGCCTTATTGACTTTAGCTCTGATCTTGACTTCCTGTTAAGGGCCAGGGATTTATAGTATTTGTGATGCTTTCAGTGTTGGTTTAGGTTGTCTATTTATGTAACAGGACAAAGTTATAGCATGTGCTTATAGGCATCTAAAGGTGCACGAGCGCAACTACCCCACCCATGATTTGGGGCTGGCAGCGGTACTCTTCGTGCTTAAGATTTGGAGGCACTATCTTTATGGTGTGCATTGTGAGATATTCACCGACCATTGTAGCCTATAGTACATTCTCAGCCAGAAGAATCTTAATCTAAGACATTACATGTGACAGGGGTTGCTTAAAGACTATCATGTTTCCATTCTGTACAATCTGGGCAAGGCAAATGTGGTAGCGAATGCCTTGAGCCGGAAGACAGTGAGTATAGGGAGTTTGGCTTTCCTTTTGGCTTCAAAGTTGTGACTGTGAGCCTTGGACTTCCAATCCTTAGCCAACATATTGGTTCAGCTTGATATTTTTGGCCCCAAGAGAATTCTTGCTCATGTTGAGTGAAGGTCTTTGTTGTTGGAGCAGATTCGAGAGTAGCAGTTTGAGGATGGTAGACTGAAATTCAAGCCAATAAAGTACCTGAAGATCTTGACTAAGTGAGGATATTGAGCCCACATGTCCTACTAGGTCTACCAGGTAGCCTTCTCTACTGGATGGTGCCTTCATTGCCTTAACCATAAGAATTTCTCTCGATCTCAATCTCATGACACCTATCCAAAATAGCCTAGTTCCTCCACGGAAGTTATACTATCATCCAACTGAACCAAATCCTACTGGAGCACATGAGACTCATCTAGTATATATCATCGTAGCATAGACACATGAAAAACAAGATGAACACCAGAGAAAGCTGGAGGAAAGACTAACTCATATGCTACATTACCAACCCACTGAAAGGTCTCTAATGGATTGATATACTTGGGGCTGAGCTTGCCCCTCACCCCAAGCCACATTACGCCCTTTAGGAGCGACGTTCGCAGAATTACCTGAGCACCAACTCCAAACTCCAATGTTCAAAGTCTTCACTCAATATAACTTTTTTGACTGCTCTGGGCTGCCCACAACTTATCTTGAATAACTTAGACCCTATAAAAGGATCACATAGTAGGTCTGTGCCCCATAGCCTAACCTCGAAAGCATCAAACCACCTGACCGGAGATCTATAATGCCTACCATATAACACCTCAAATAGAACCATCGGAATACTCGAATGATAGATGTTATTATACGTAAACTCTACCAAGGCTAGAAACTGGTCCCATTGACCCCTAAAATTAATAACATAGGCATGCAACATATCCTTCAAACTTGAATAGTCCACTCCAACTGGCCATCGGTCTGTAGGTGAAGAGTAGAGCTAAGCCCAACTCGGGTGCCTATATCCTTCTGAAATGACCTCCAAAATGATGATGTGAATTGAGTACCATGGTAAAAAATGATAGAAATTAGCAGCCCATGCAAACAGACTATCTCTAGAACATAAATCCTGGCTAACCTGTCCAAACTATCGAAAGACTGAACTGGTAGGTAGTGTGCAGACTTGGTCAACCAATTAACGATGACCAAAATAGAATCCAAACCCCAAAATGCATATGGCAAACCAAGAACAAAGTCCATGTCTATCTATTCCAATTTCCACTCGGGAAGGGTAGCCTCTGAGTCAAACCACCAAGTCTCAAGTGCTCAAACTTAACCTACTAATAGTTTAATCACCGATCTACAAAGTCCGCTTATCCCTCTTCATTATGCACCACCAATAATGTATCCTTAAGTCTCTGTAAATCATAGTTGCCTCCTGATAAATGGAATGTCAAGAATATTAGACCTTCTCTAATAACAACCTAATCAAATCTCCCACTCTCAAAACGGATGTATAACCCTCGATCCTTACAATTCCCTCTGGATCTAAGGTCTCCTTCATGTCCTTGCCTCACAACACTCTATCTCAAATCACCCTCCGCCTACCATCCTTGAACTACCATTCTTAAATTTTCTCCAACAATATAGACTTGTCCTCAACACGATAAAAAATCCTCCCAGGGTCAGAAATATCAAGCTGAACTAACCTATTAACTAAGTACTGGATTTCCAAGGTCAACGGTCGCTCTAAATCCAGAAGGAAGATAAACTCCCCATACTCACTGTCTTTCAGCTCAAGACATTTGCTACCATATTTCCCTTACCCAGATGGTAAAAATAGAAATATGATAGTCTTTAAGAAACTCTAGCCACCTGTGTTATCTCAAATTAAGGTCCTTCTAGTAGAGAATATATTTTAGGCTATGATGGTTGGGGAATATCTCAAAATGCTCACCATCAAGGTAGTGCCTCCAAATCTAAATCACGAAGACTACCATCGCTAACTCCAATTCATGGTTAGGGTAGGCGCGCTCGTACATCTTCAGCTGCCTAGAAGCATATTCTATAACTCTATTCTGCTACATCAATGCACAACCCAAACCAATGTTAGAAGCATCACAATATACTGTATATATCCCTGGCTCTCAATAGGAAGAGTCAAGATCAGAGCTAAAGTCAATAACGCCTTGAACTTCTTAAAGCTTGCCTCGAACTTGTTAGACCACATGAAAGGAACATCCGTCCATGTCAATATAGTCGATAGCAATGCAATGGAAGAAAACCCTTCCACAAACCTTCAGTAAGAAACTGCCAACATGATAAAACTACAAAGCTCGATATTTTCTGGCATATAATTCTGTTTTAAACCTCTTTACAAAATGAGTGCTAAAGTTTGTATTGATTTAACGTATAGTATACATATCGTTACAAATTAACAAGTGCAATGTAGTATGGAATGAATGCTATGTCCAATGCCTACCGTATACTACCCCTTCAACATATATGTCTCACAAAGGTAGGACCCATAGGGGACTCATAATATTTATATACATTTCCCAGACTTGAACCAAGACTTTTATATCTGTAAGGACACGTTCCATTATTATTGAAATACCTATGGTGGGAATGCAAATAGGGGGTAACTATTTATTTCATTTAACGATCATTGTAGGTATAAGATTAAAGAGTGGGGCCCAAAATTTTTTAGGGCCACTGCAGCTGTCCCTAGTCCAGTACTACAAGCTCGTTGTAGCAATGGGATAACTACTGTAGCAGTACCAAACTCATGAGCATGCAAATTAAAACCTATTTTTTTCAGCACTTGTCCTAAAATAAAGTGTTCTCTCTAAAAAATATGCCCCTAGGGCTATTACCAAGCTAGAACAACCATAATGAGGAGGCAAGTATTTCAAAGAGCACAACCCCATCATTATCCTAGTGGATTCTCCATCAAAACTGCTAGACCGGGAATAAGGAACATGGTTACATGCATTCTGTGGTAGAAACTTGCATCGAGGTAGGCTATGATTTTATGAGTAGTAGCCTGTGATTAGTAAATGTATGCATACTATAGAATTGATGGGGAATACATGATTAGGCCTGTGGGCACGACGTTTGGATGGATAAAATATTGAATTAACATAAAAAGATCTAAATTTATGGTAATATGTTGATGAATGAGTCCCTTAATGTGTGATATGTGTTTGTATGACTTCCATGATGAAATGCAATGGTAATAAAGTGAAAGTGGTAACAATGGAGAAATTGTGTATACATGTAATCTATAATAACCCAATTCTTAATATCTAAAAGGGGTGAAATCAATGTAACTGTGTCATTATTCTGTGATTTCCCCATTGTGATATTATTTTGGGAATTAATCAGGAAGGGGAAAACGGTGTCATAATATAAGGGTTTTAAAGGAAGGTTTAGATAATATGTTAGGGTGAAATCGGTGTAAGAATGTAAAAATATGTTAGAATTTTGAAGAGTGTGGTTAGACAGTCCAATGAACGGATAATGAAGTGGTGCTAATTAATCTAATAATGAATTTGATGGTTTATGTGAGTCCACCATAGAAACAAGGACCTGATTCAATACCTGGTCCTTGTATGAGGCAAATGAAGAACAACAAGAGCACAAAGTAAATAACAATAAGGTAAATGACAAAGGACATTTACGTGGAAACCTCCTTGCTGAAGAGAGTAAAACCACAACCTACCCCAGTAGGATTTCACCAGCAACTTCACTAATCACCAAGCAATAATTTTGATTACAACCTTATGCAATCTAGGAATTGAACTCTTAATCCCTAACCCTTTTGGAGTAACTGTACTACAACACCTCTGCACAATAACTCTACTATGAAAACCCCATCAGCTAACTCTATCTAAATGTAGTCTAGGAATTAACCTTTTAATCCCTAGCCCCTTTGCAACAACTCTACTCCAACACCTCTTCACCAATAACTCTACTGTGAAGACCTCAATAACTAACTCTAGCTAATCACCAGATCAAACCAGAAATAGAAAAATAACTACCTATACAAAACCTCAGGATGAGAAGTAGGTTCATAATTTTAAGCACAAAATACAAGGACTTAATAAACCTAGAAACTAATGTATTTTTCACTATGATCAAGCTGATTTCTAGGTTGTTGAAGCTTTGTCTTCAATGGTAAGAACCAACAACTTTTGCAAGAATAAGGCCCCTTTTGAGAATGTCCAAAACCTAGGTTTCTCTCCACATAATGATGTATATATATGAGGATGAGAATCGGAGAGAAACGATTTCATTGGATGACAAAAGAGACCACTGTAGTGCACCACTATGTTGCTGCATTATGCCTGCTGGCATGTCAGTACAAGCCAGCTAGTACAAACAAACAAGAAATAGTTATCTATACGATTACGGCTATATAGATTAGATACCTGGTCCTTTATCAGGTTTGTCAATCATCAAAACAATACAAAATAAGAAGCACCTGAATCTAATATTTCCCCCTTTTCTGATGATGACAAACTTGAGGAACAGATTCATACTTCCCCCTATCAGTAAGGATACTTCTAGACCAATTCCCCCTCACACTACGCCTTTTTATTATTAGTTCCCCCTCACACCAAGCCAAGGACATATTAGTTTTTTCTCCCCTCTTACCTCACTAAACCAAATCACACTTTGTCTTCTCCTTTTTGGCATCATTAAAAGGATATGCCGTAAAACAAGGTAAACTAAGAAATAATGAATAACCCATGACCAACAAGGGTAATACACATAAAGAAACATAAATCCAGATAAGAGTAGGGAAATATGATTAATTACTATCAAGAGAAAAAAAAGTAGATTACATAGTTAATATCCAAGTCTTACTAAAAGAAAAGTAAATAGTGCACATGTCAAGGACTTAACAAGAGTCAACAAAAAGAGACTGAAACATATGAGATTTTTTTAGAGAACTTAGGAGGAGAAGAAAGATTTGAACATGACAACATTAAGACATCTCACAGCAGCACGATTATCATCAATGATCTATTGAGTTAGCTCATCAACCTTCTTCTTGAGCTCTGTATTCTTAGCTATAAGTTGATTATTCTAGGCTTCAAGGTCTGCTGAGGCACCTAACCTAGCACCAGGTTATTGAGTGATCTAAAGAAGTTGATCCTTCAAGACAATAATTTATGCTTTCTTCTCAGCCATGAGAGCAAACATCTTCTCCAACTCCATGGTACTCTTCTCTAAAACAGTAATCAAGCTAGAAATAGTAGAAGTCAACCCCATCCCACCTTTCTTAGGCACATACTCACATTCCTTCAGAGTGGTAAGAGTGAAAATCTATTTCTTTGTAGAGTAGATCCTTAAGTTAGGTTTTACCCCAAAATGATCAAACACCTTTGAAAGAAGGAAACCATATGCAAGACCATGATTAATTTCCTTTGAGTCACAGATTTTCAAAATGTGCTTAATCATTATCTTTAGAAGGTTGATTGGAGCGTAGAAGTTGAGAGCTTCCATAAGGAACAGGTCTGCAATTGAGGCAATATATCTTTCTTCTATTTTAGGAAGCAAAACCTTGTTCACTAACACAACCAAGGTACTCAGGTTTTATTTCTTTCTTCATCATCCTTTCACCACCCAATGTTTTCTTAGACCTATCAATCTTAGTAAGAAATTCTATGGATGAAAATTAATCCACCACTGTGTCAATACCAACCATAGGTACTTCTAGAATCTCTCCAAGGGTTGATTTGGTTAGGACAAACCTAACACCATTCACAGTTGTAGTAAGGGAATCTTTCTTTTCTGAGATCAAGAAGTCAGCATAGAAATCCTGGACTTCCTCCTCGTATAGTACACCTGGTGTCTCAAATTGGTGCTTTCACTCTTGTACCTCTACTATGGCAATCAGGGACTCTATTCCAAACTTGTCAGATATGTATGGATCAAAAATGTAACCATTCAGAACCTTTTAACTACACAATCTCTCACTCTTTTTTTCAAACTTAGTATCTTTGAGGGGATGTTGTACACCTTTATTCTTCTTGGACTTGGATGTAGTTGCTTCTTTTGCCTCTTCTAAAGCCTCAATTCTTTTTGTTTTTATTGTCTTCTAGATTGGGGTTTTAGTGAGGGATCAAGTTTTCGCATGGGATCTTCTAGAAAAAAGTTCCTTCTTAGTTCCCTTCTTTTGAACAAATTTCTCACTTTTTGATTCCATTCCAGGAACCAACATCCCATAATCAGTTTAAGAGTCATTTCCTTCTTCCACTTCGGCATTAATACTTTGAGGTACAAAATTCGAAGGCAACATATGAAGGAGACCCAAGCCATGATCACCTTAAGGATGCAAAGATATGCTTGGAGGACCTTCTTTAAGCTCTTGAACAAACAATATCATGTTTTGGAGATAGCTTGGAGTATGGAATTGTATAATCCAAATTTTCACACGACCATTCACAAGGAGCCAAGCCCAAGAACTTCAAAGAACACAAGCTTTATTCGTAAAGAGTGAAGTGTTGGAGCATTCTTTGACTTTATCAAGAGGGTTCTATGAGTTGAAGTTTAAACTAGGCACTTAAATAAAGGAAAACACATACTGAGCCAAAAGAGCCACCACATGATACCCCAATTTAGAGTGTACTGCCTCATGGAGATGGGAACCCAAAAGAACTGCCTATCTAGTGACGGCCAGTCACTTAGGCCGTCAAGGCCAAGTAGTCCCACTTTGTGGGCTTATCTTCTTTATGTTAAGGTCACTTTTGGGCCTTTGTAATAGCACTATAAATAGTTAAGTTAGGGTTTCATTTTCGAAGTTAGTTTTTGATGAATATTGATTATGAGACTCTTGAGAGAGCATGAGAGCTTGGAAAAGCTTGTGTTGATTATTTCTTAGAAACATTGCTTACGAGGGCGTTACGATTTCCTCAAGGTCCACATAAGCGTTAGGTTCTTTCTTGGATTATTCATTCAAGGTTATTGGATCTAATATATCCATTAGTTTTGATTAATTTCCTTGTTTGTGTCTATCTTTCTATCCTTTAATTTCCGCATTTTGATTCTATCATTTCTTTTAGTTTTTGTGTTTATTTCGTCTTTCATATTTTGAATTCTATCATTTGGTACCAGAGCTAAGTTTGAGTTCGTTCCCACAAATTCAATCTTGGGTTTGTTATCTAGAAAATAATAATAATAAAAAGTGTTCAAAATATTTTTTAGTTTTTGAGATTTTGAGTCTTGTTTGTTTTTTCGATGCTAGAATTGTGTTCTCTAGTGTCTAGTGAGTCGATATATAAAAATTGAGCTTAATTCGACAAGGTTTGAGTGTTCTACCATTGTTGAAGCTTAAGTTTGAAGAAAATTTGAAGTGGGTTCTCAAATCTGAAATTATTGGTTGAGTTTTGAGGCTTAAAAATGTTTGGGTTGTGTTTGGGAGGTTGAAGTGATCTTGGGTTTCAAATTTCATCAAATTTAGAGTTCGTTTGCTTGAGGGTCAAATTTTGAATTTTCTTGTGTTCTTCATGTTCTTATCTTGTTCAAGAAGAACATTCAAATGGGTGTGTTTGATCCAAAAGGAGTGAAAGAAAAAGGGGTTGTACTTGTTGATGCAAAAGAATATTCTAAAATTCCAAAAGAAGAAAGGTTAAGGTTAGTACAAAAGGGAATATTCCAAAGGATAGGAGACAAGAATAGAGTACAAATAAAGGGGGCCATAAAGAATCCAAGGCTGCCAAGATCTTGAAGGACCCTAAACCCTTGGCTAACCTTTAAACAGGTCGACCACACTAACCAAACTATGGATCCTACACTGGTTTGAGGTGACAAACTTCTCGACGGCCCACCACCAATTTGGCGTTCCTCCATACAAATCATCACAAGGAGAAGCATGGAACCACACAATGGTTTATGGTGATGGCTTCCATTGACGGTCCACCAAAGAGGTGATGGACCACCAATTAAGCCGTCCCCAAGACCAAGCTAAAGATGTAATCTTCCTAACCCACAACGGCCAGGCTGACAGACCACCAAGAGGTTTAATATCCACCATTAACATCGTCAACCAAAGGCCGTGAAATCACTTCACTGATTAAGGAGTGACAGCAAGGCTGACTGGCTGCCACCCACATGACGGACCACTAAGAATGTCATTAAGATGGAGGTAAAAAAATAGTAAGTTCAATTTGGATTTCAAGTTTCATTTCTTGATTCTTAATCTTTTTTTCTTTGATTCCTAAGCTAATTATCAACTAGTAATCACTCTACTTAGTTGTGATTAGTTCTTGAGTCCATTTTCTTTTTCGTCCTATTCCTTTTGAGCTTTTATAGTTTTATCTTGTTGTAACTTCTTGATTCAAGTCCATAAATATTTTGTTTGAGTCTTTCAAAATAAGAATTCATTACGACTAAGAGTAGCAATCGACACCTTGTGTACCACCGGAGTATAAGAAATCTTCAACGTTAGCCAATCCAATTGTGAGGCATACAAAGGTGAGAATCTTATGAGTGTTGGTGAGGAGCTTTTACTACTAACCTTGTTTTCTCATTTTGTAGGTACTATATGAAGGTATGTCGTCAATAGCCTCGGATATGTGTGACTATGACATAGGAAACTATGATTATAGTAATGAAGGTTATGGCTATGATGGAGATGGTGATTATGGTGATTATGGAGGCTATGAATATAGCCATGATCAAGAGCCATGTGGGAATGAAAGCTACTATTTCGGAAAAGAATATGAGCCTAATGGTGAGCCTAGCTCTTATGGAGAGTATGGAGAGGATGAAAAGCCTTGTGATGGTTCTTATGATGAATAGGGAGCATGTGAAGAATCTTCTACTAACCTCTCCGAGCAAGAATAAGTTGTGAGGTATAATCCTTTCTCCTATACACCTTATGATAATTATGGTGGGAATGTACATGAGGATGGCGAAGATTCGTATTCCTTGTCTTGTGGTACTTCTTATCATGGTCAGATCAGTGTGAGTGGTTTTACTACTTATAGTAGAAATCTTCCAATGTCAAGGGATACTACATCTTACCCTTCTTGTTTTAGTCCTCAAACATTAAGAAGAAGGAACCAAGGTGGATGTGAAGAGTATAGTGTGAGTCATAATCTCCCTAGAGCATCTCTTCCTATATTCAAAGAAGAATGTGATCCCGAGGTTTATTTTGATTAGGAATGGCAATGTGAAACGTTTTTCAAAGACTATGCTATGAGAGAAGTCGAACAAGCTATATATGCCGTTAAGCACCTTCAAGGTCAAGCATTGAGATGGTGGGAACTTACAAAGGGCCCGCTTAAACATGGAGTGCCTTGAAAAGGTACATGAAGGTTATCTATGTACCGTAAGGATACATAAAGCTTTATAATGTGGATCCGAGAATACAAGTTAGCACTAGGAAGTTGAATATTTATGGGATTCCAGGATGCATTCTTGCTCTAGATGATTGGTGCTATGCAAACTACATCACTCCCTCTATGGTCAACTATTTGGGGATTCCTCGAATGTCAAAACATTGTCCCTACTTCTTGGAAGGCCATAGAGTTGTCGATAGTGTGAAGGTTTCCTTCACCCAGAAGGGGTACTATGAAGAGGTTTGGCGTGATGTATTCCCTTTGGAATTTGGTCATTTATGTTTGGGTGCCAATTGGTTTGAAAGATATGGAGTTCCAAATGAGGAAAATTAGCCCATGATCATAATGGACCCATAGGGAAATCATCTCTTTCCACCTACCCTTCCCAAACCTCAAGAAAATGTGACCACTTACTCCAAGCCCCTTGATAAGAGACAAAAGATTGAGAAGAGTAAGGGAGTGCAAAGTGGTAACCAAAGAGTGGAAAAAGGAGAGGTTGTGAGGAGTGAAGTAAGGGGGTTACCACAGACACAATCTAACTTTATTTGTCCTTCTCTAACTTGTGCAGGTACTAACTTTGCAAATGGAGGAGGAATACAAGCTTCAAACATGGGGTCCATTCAAAAATATTGGGAGATCAAGTTGGACCTATGCCGCAAACAATACAAAAAGTATTCCAAAACTTTGAAAATAACCTTGCACCAAGGTAAATAAAAATCTTCTCATGAACTTCAAGGTAACAAAGCTAGGTCTTGCACTTTAGTAAATGTGAAAGACCATTGTGTGGCTAGTAGCCAATTGAGTGTGAGTGATAGTTTATCTATATATGAGCTTAATGATTCTTTGCCTCGTGATGCTAATGTACATATTGAGAGTGTGGATACACTAGTTGATCCTATTGATGACCGAATTGATTCTTCTTGTAAGATCGATTTGAGTCCACCTAATGTTAAAGCCTTGGTGTTGAATGATAGTACATTGTCTTGTGAAAATGGTGTTAATCAACTTGTGTGTGAATTGAGTCCACTACTTGAGGATGTTTGTGATGTGACTAGTGAACCTCAAGTTAGTGATAATGTTGATAATGTTAATCATTTGAATAGGAGTGACCCCTTGAGCATTCTTTTAAATGAAAATTCTATTACTTGCTTGGCTCATAGGGATGACCATGTGTTTGCAACTTCTTTGAAATTTGATAATTTTCTTGTTGAGAGTGAACTTACATGTCCTAATTCTCCTTTGTGGATTTATCCTTCTCTCTTTAAGTACATTTTCTTATTTGAGGATGATGAAATCTCTCCTAGAGAATTACCTAGTGTTGTGGATCATGTTAATGATGTAGCTCTTCTTGAGGGCTATTCCGTATATAACAACCCACTACGGTGTGAAAATAATCCTTCTAAAGATGGAAATCTCTTCTTGGAAGATGAGAGTACTCTTATGGGGAAGGATTGTAAAGAAATGGAAGGTGATCCTTATTCTCCAATTGTTTATTTTTCTTTGAGTGTTACAATTCTTGAGCATACCCTTGATAATGTTCTTGGGCATTCTAGTGAGCATATTCTCGAGGACACCTTAGAGGAAATCAACTTGCGTGACACCTTTCTTTACTCTCTACTTGCCTTTGACAATGCTTATGCTAGTGTGGAGAGTATCACTTTTTATATTGGTGATACCTTTGGGGAAACAGAGTGTTTCTTAGACCCATGCCTATGGCCACTCTATCCATTTGACCCCGGTGACCAATTCAAATGTGGTGGTTGTAAAACACCCCACTTAGTGTTTGGTCAACACGACAAGCGAAGTTTGAATAAGGTTGTTGGTATATTTCCCTACGATGAAAAGTCTTTCTTGAGGATTTACAATCTATTTGATAGACCTAAGTTATGCATGGGCGACATTTCCAACAACGAAGAATGTTCTTTAAAGAAGAGGAGTAATGAAATGGTCCAAGAGAATTCACCGTTGTGTGTTCCCATTCATGACCAAAGTTGTATTACTTGTAGGTAAAAGAGTTAGTCTTTTCTTGTAAACACTTTAGATGAATTCCATTTATGCAATACCTTTATTTATTACTTGTTTGCATTTGATAACCCCTTACTCTTACGTGGTATCATTATTGTGAACCGGCCAAATGTGTCATTGCCTCTTTTGGGAGTTGCTTACGTACTTACATCCTTGTTTGACACACTTGTGCTTAAGTTGTGTGGACCACAACTTGTGGATGCTAAGTCAACCACTTATTTTTGGAAGATTTCATGGTTGTTGAATGCTTCTTGCCACCTTCATAGGGTTGGACAAGTTGAAGTATCAAATGGGACTCTTGACTTAAAAATGATTTTGTGCTTGTTGAAACATAGAACCAATATGGGTTTTCATGTGTGGTTGACTAATTACCATGGTTTTTTTGGCTTTCCCCTTTGTAAAAGTCTCTTGAGTAACTAAATAATTTTTATCTTGTGGGGTTACAACCCCTTGATTGATAATTTTGATGCTTGGTTATATGTTAAGTGTGTACCTCTTTGGCTTGGTGATGAACTTGTTATTGCTAACACTAACCCTCATGCAATGAGGATATTGTGGTTGTTTGTTTTCCCTTTTGTTTTACAAGGTTTGGATTCAAGGTCGAATACTTTTCAAGAAGGAGAAGATGATACATCCTAGATCGACGTCAATGCTTTGAGGTACACAATTCCAGGGCAACACATTGAGACCTAAGCCATTACCACCTTGAGGATGTAAAAATGTGCTTGAAGGACCTTTTTTAATCTCTTGAACAAACAATATCATGTTTGGGAGATAGCTTGGAGTATGGAATGGTACAATCCAAGTTTCCACACGACCATTCACAAAGAGCCAAGCCCAAGAACTTCAAGGAACACAAGCTTTGTTCGCGAAGAGTGAAGTGTTGGAGCATAATTTGACTTTATCAAGAGGGTTCTATTAGTTGAGGGTTGAACTAGGCACTTAAATGAAGGAAAAAACCTACAGCTTAGGGATGACAGACAAGGCGACGTCCCTCCAACCAAGTGACAGACCGACAAGGGAGCCACCACATGAGACCCCAATTTGGAATGTACTGCCTCATGGAGACAGGAATCTAGAAGGACCACCGATCTAGTAACGGCCAGTCACTTAGGCCGTCAAGGCCAATCAGTCCCACTTTGTGGACTTCTCTTCTTTATGTTAAGGTCACTTTTGGGCCTTTGTAATAGCACTATAAATAGTTAAGCTAGGGTTTTATTTTCGAAGTTATTTTTTGATGAATATTGATTATGAAACTCTTGAGAAAGCATGAGAGCTTGGAAAAGCTTGTGTTGATTATTGCTTAGAAATGTTGGTTACGAGGGCGTTACGATTCTCTCAAGGTCCACGTAAGAGTTAGATGATTTTTTGGATTGTTCATTTAGGGTTATTGGATCTAATATATCCATTAGTTTCGATTGATTTCCTTGTCCGTGTCTATCTTTCTATCTCTATCTTTCTAGCCTTTATTTTCCATATTTTGATTATATCATTTCTTCTAGTTTTTTGTGTTTATTTCGTCTTTCATATTTTGGATTGTATCAAGTTGTGATTTCATTAGTAGGCATGACCTAAATCGACAATGAAGAGATGGTCTTTGATGAAAAGGATGGGGGGGTTTTGCTTAAAAGACATTTTAGTAAGCAAGTATGAAGACTCAAGCAAGAATAGTATGGAGAAATATCAGAGAACACGAGTAAAGAACAGAAGGACTATAAGCGTTTTGATTTTTTGGGAAAGTTGTCAGAATTTGAGAGAGAGTATATAATGACTTAAATCCAATAAATGGATGAAATTTGTTTTAAGTTCAAGAGAGTGATGTGTTTCCTCAGGAATGAGAGATGAAATTTCAAGAGAAAGATAAAAGAAATGATGCTTTAAATAAAAGGCGGGAGAAAAAGATGACATGTCACACATGCACAATTTATTTTCTAAAGGTAAGACAAGGATACTGACCTGTGTGAGAGACCAGGTCTCTCATTGTTCTGTTTGATTGCTCTCTTATAACATTTAAAAGCACATTCCCGCTCTTGATCAAAACTGTGTTCTCCAAGTGCGTGTACCTGTAAAGGTACATTAATTGAGTTAAACACTACACAAGACTTTACTTTATATACCTGCCTTTTTTTCATAGCCAAAAACAACCAATCTCAGTGCTCCCTACAGTACATGAGGATGAAATGAACCTCACTTCATTTCCTTTGACACAAATCTAAGACACACTTAACAAACTGTACTTCAGGCCATTAATATAATAAGCCATTTTGAATAGTATGATCAAAAGAAGTCCCAACTTGACCAACTCCAAGAATGTATCCTTTCTTCATATTTCTAAATAACACACTACCTCCCTGGAATGCCTTGAGTGAGAGAAAAACTTCCATTCTACCAGTTATATGCTTAGAGCAACCACTATCCATGAACCATCTTTGTCCCAATTGGATGCCTTCTCTCACTCCCACCTATAAGCATAGTTATTTCTTAGATTTGGGAACCTAAATAAGCTTGGGTCCCTTGACATGTGAAAAAGAATGAATGAGGTTTCTTCTTGTCTAGGCTAATAGAGTACACTTTTTCATCGAGGGACCTGGTCCCCTAAAATTTCTGATGCATTCAACATATCTCAGGTTTCTACTTCTAGTATTGATGGAAAGTTGACAAATACTCTTGTAGTGGTCATTTTGACTAGAGTGAGTGCACAACTAACTATCAGGGACAAAAATATACATGTTATGAGGGTTATAAGGAATATTATTCCTTTGAAAACCAAGAACCTCACCAGAGTTAGACTTCAGATTATTTACCCCAGCAAGAATCTCTGAAGAAGCAGTCTATCGAAGAGATTTATTAAGTTCCTCTTTTATTTCAACCATCTTTTCTTCAAGATGCTTGTTACGTTGAAGTATACCTGCAAGATCTAGACTGATCTAGTTAAGTTTAGCCTTCAAATCAATCTGAATATTCTAGCCTTTACCTTTTCTTTTAAGCAATTTTCAGATTGACTTGAAAACTTAACATTTAACATATCATTTTTATCTTTGACATTTCTTAATTCTTATTCCAGATTACGAATCCTTGAGAACAAAGAGGTTTCATTAATTTCATATTCATTTAAAGCATTGAGTAAGGTGTCATTTTCATTCATAACATCATGATAATTATTAATTAACATATTTTTCAAAGATCTCAGCTCCTTATTAGAATAACTCTTTAAATTTTATTGAACATCAAGAAAACTTACTTCATCATCATCTTCTTTATTAGATTGGGCCATGAGAGCAAATAAAGAGTCATACCTTATGAGTTCATTTTCAAGAGCCAGCATAAAGGTATCCTGCTCATCATTCCCTAGTTTTGATTCACTTGAAGTGTCTCCCCAGGAAGCCATGGCTTACTTGACTATTTTATCAGTAACATCTTTTCTTCTGAACTTGTTTGGGACCTGGTCCCTTCTTTGAGTCTTTGCAGGATTGGTTTTGGTGTACTCCTTGTAGTCCCTTTTATGAAGAGGACAACCCTTGATAAAGTGACCTAGTTTTCCACATTTGTGACAATAGTCATTCCTTTTAGATTTCCTGCTTGAATTTCCCCAGCTTTGAAATCTGCTGCTCCTTTTCAACATCTTTTGGATTTTATTGGGATGAACCCTATTCTTGAGGCATATTATTTATTGTCGGTTAGGATCCCTTTTGTCCATATCTTGTTAACATTTGAGCTTATAGTTCTTCAGATTTCCAATAAGTTCATCCATAGTCATGTTTTGCAAATCTTTAGCTTCTGAAATAACATCTACCTTGATATCCTAGGAAGAAGGTAAGATTCTCAAGAACTTCCTGACTAATTTGTACATCTGAATGTCTTTTCGTAAGAACTTGAGTTCATTTATAATGGATATGAATCGAGTATGCATATCTCGAATGGATTCTCCTTCACTCATTTTGAAAAGCTCATACTGAGTAATAAGCATATCGATTTTTGATTGTTTAACCTGACTCATTCCTTCATGGAAATTTTGCAAAGCTTTCCATATCTCCTTTGTAGATTCATAAGCAGAGACCCAATTGTACTCATCAGGTCCTATTCCACGAATAAGAATTTTCTTAGCTTTGTAGTTTTTCTCAACCTTCTTCCTGTCAACTTCATTGTAGTCTCTCCTGCTTGGGAGTAGATCAAGAAGTTTAATCTTCTTTAATCACCTCCATTGGCACATAGGGACCATTAAAGATGACATACCATAACTCACTATCCTCTGCCATAATAAAATCATACATTCTAGTCTTCCACCAACTGTAGTACTGGCCATTGAACCTTGGTGGTCGAGTAGTTGATTGTCCTTCCACGACACTGGGTGGAACTGCCATCGAAAACATGATCCTTCCTAGTTTTTATTCTTTTAGGAAGAACCACTCTAATACCAATCAATGGTTTATGCAAGTCCACCACAGCAACAAAGACCTGATTCGATATCTGGTCCTTATATGAGGAACTCGAAGAACAGCAAGAACACAAAGTATATATTCGTAAGGTAAATGACAAAGGATGTTTACGTTGAAACCTCCTTGCTCAAGAGAGTAAAACCACAACCTACCCAGTAGGATTTCACCAACAACTTCACTAATCACCACACAATAATTTTTATTACAACCTTATGCAATCTAGGAATTAAACTCTTAATCCCTAACCCTTTTGAAGTAATTGTACTGCAACACCTCTCCACTATAACTCTAGTAAAAACCCCATTAGCTAACTCTAGCTAAATGTAGTCTAGAAATTAACCTCTTAATACCTAACCCCTTTGTAGTAACACTACGCAACGACCTCTTTATAATAACTCTACTATAAATACCCCAATAGCTAACTCTAGCTAATCACAAGATTGAAACAAAAATAGAAAAATAACTTCCCACACAAAACCTCAAGATGAGAAGTAGGTCTACAATTTTAAGCACAAAATACCAAGACTTAATCAACCTAGAAACTAATACATTTTCACTATGAGAAAGCTAATTTCTAGGTTATTGAAGGTTTGTCTTCAATGGTGAGAACCAACAGCTTTTGCAAGAAGAAGGCCCCTTTTGAGAATGTGCAAAAACTACATTTCTCTCTTCTCTCAAACCCTAAGCTACTAATTCCTTTGGACAAGATCATCTCTTTGCAATATTTGGTAAGTGTTTACTCTCATGGTTTATTATATTATATGTATAAGATGGTGGTAAATCATGTTGGTTATGTTGATAAAGTGTTGAGCAGTCCACTATGTGTGAAACAGTCTAATTTTGCTTAATCGGTAGAGGGTTTTGCCTTATAAACTTGAAAGGAGACTTGTGGTATTGAAGGAAGTGAATTTGATGGATTAAATGTCAATATGTATGATGTGTTTATGTCCCTAAATTTCTTCCTCTTTGTGTACAACATTTGGAATTGTTGTTGTGAAATTGTGCATGGAATTGGTGGTGTATTGAAAGGAAAATATAGTTTTGTGATGTTCATGTGCGTTGTGAAACCATGATGGTTTGTTGGCATCCAAGTTAACCTAAAATATGAAAATATAAGTTTACTTATGTCCATGGACCATTTATTACACAGATAGACCCAAAAGAGACCTACTTTGGCCGAACCGAGCATCCGCCTTCGCGGATGGGGCACCTGCGGGTGCAGATACCAATGCAGGTGGACCTGTACAAGGCCAGATGGGCACCTGCGGTAGAACCTCACCCACCTGCTGGTGCAGGTGGATTCGCAGGTCACTCCAGAATTCCGTTTTGATTTTTTTTGGTTCTCTTTGACCCCCCAAGACCCCTATACCCTTCTTGGATGCAATCATCAACTTATGGTACCATTTGGATGGACCTAAGGGATAGTAAAGAGTCATTTTGAGTTGTAACACTTGTGGATTGATTTTAATGTGTTATTGTGAAAGGTATTTAAGTGACTTGATGGAGTAAATATGATGTTGTGTTGAAGGGGAAGTGTAAAGTATAAACTTGGTGTGAAATGCTATCGATTTATGATGTCTTGGTTGATGTGTGGCATGTTTTGGTGTTGTTGGTATGGTGATGTATTAAATGGTATTGTAAGAGGGTGAAATGACGTTATATGGAAGTCACGTAGCTCATTGTTGTTTTATGCACTTGTAGTGTAGTTAGTTGTTAATGTGAGCTCCGTTATGTACTTGTGTTGTAGAGTAAACGTAAGGAAGGAGCTGAATTGTTGTATTCACATATTGTATTTTTGTATTCATATTGGGAAGATAAGGTATGTAAGGTTTCTCTTTTTCGTATTTCTTGGCAGTTCCTATTGCTCTCATTGTTACCGAACTGGTTTCTATTCCAAAATGTTCTAAAGTGTCTCATTTCAGGTTTGTTATAAATCGTTATTCACATGTCTCTTATTCATTGATTATTGTTCCAAAGCTCCAATAATGTTATGACCACCAATGTATTAATCTCACAAAAGTAAATGAAAGAAGTAATGCATATATGGTTACTTTATGGTTACTTTAAGGTTCTTTGAGATCGGGTAGTAGCTCAAAGGGGCCGAAAGCCTAGCTAGAGACGATCCCGAGATTATTGGATCAGGGGGTAGCTCAGTGGGGCGAACACCTAGCTCAATACCAAACCTGACAGGGGGTAGCCCAAAGGGGTAAAAACCTAGCTAGGGCCGAACCTGCTTTATTGATTTATGGGTGGTAGCTCAAAGGGGCATAAGCCTAGCTCGAGCCGATCCCAATGTTATGTTATGTTATGAACCACTGATCAGTTAGGGCCCGGGCACTATATAATGAATGATAATGATGATGAACGTAAAAGCAAAGAAAGTAATGAATGTAATGCACATGGTTCCACACATACAGAACGGTGGTTCATCCATAATGTTTATTCACTTGTATTTGATTCCATTAGAGTTCCTATATCTCATGCAGTTGCTTTTAGCCTTACATACTCAGTACATTCTTTCGTACTGACGTCCCTTGGGGGACTTAACTTACCTGCTGTAGGTACAGGTGCTAGTAGACCTCCACAATAGAATACGGGTCATCTGCAGACTGTTGGTGAGGTCCAGGTTGATTCGGGGCTTTCCGAGTCACATGTGTACATTTGTTTTGGTACTATGTAAATGTTGTATAAAGCGGGGACTTGTATCGACTTTAGGTTGGTTATGTATCTGTAAGAGGCTTTGCAGATGTTGTGGGACAAATGAAGGAATGTAAGGAGTATATGCTTTTGACGTGGTGGCCCTAACGGCCAAGTTTCATATCTATTGAATGTTCTCCATGACTTACGCCATTGTTATCTTGTATTTATATGTGATCGAATGTTGCTCACTCAGAGACATGCATATGAATGTACATGGACGTAGGTTGGTTCTCTCAGGGCCTTAACGGCTTCGGGTGCCAGTCCGCCTCAATGGGATTTGGGGCGTGACAAAGGCATCCGAATAAGTGCTCAAAACAACCCAAAAAAATTCTAAAAATCAAGAATTCAACTTTGGAGTTCCAATCAAATTAAGGACAGATTCAAGCGCAAAAACAAGTGAAAATTAACTATAGGAGGTATACGGGACTTAACCGAGCAAATGAGATGAAAAATCCAACAATTACACCTCTCTAAGCTCAACAATATTAAAGAGGTTCAAGAAAATAATTTTAAAATAGAGGAGGAGGCTTTACACACTACCAGGGGTTCCTTCATTGCGAACGGGGGAAACCCATAAAAAATATAGGACCCCACCAGCCTGACCCTTCGTGAATGTAAAGAACAAGGATGGACTGGGTCGGAACAAACCTTCTTCACGAACGTGGAGGAATTACCATGAACACGAAGGTTAATATTCCTTTACCTTTAGAAATGCAACCCCATGGTCGCATAAGCGAAGAAGGAAAGTGTTGTGCACCACCAACAGCACACCAACGATTTTCCATGTTAAAATTTTTCTCCGAACGAGTCCTCGAGATTCATTCAGAACCTCGTGCACACAAACCAAAGATGCTACCTTATCAAAAATGCTATTTCAGACTCAATGGAATCAACAAAATGATCTAAGGAGGTTGTTTCTATGAAATGTTGACCAAAGTAAACACTTTACAGATTTTCTCTAAAATTCACCCAAATACCCAAAATGAGTCCAAAAGCCTCGGTACCCAAACCAAAGGTCCCTCTAGAACAAAATCCTTGTTCCAGAGCTAAAAAAACTTTAAGAATTTTAATTAAAGTCCATTTATTAAGAATGTTGATTAAAGTCAAACTACTTAACTTCAACAACTTCAAACAGGGATATTGGTTTAAAACCCAACAAAACTCACTAAGAACCAAATCATCTATCCCATCGAGTCATAAATACCCTATAGCAACTATAGAAAAACTTGAAATAAAAAAATGCGCATAAAGTAAGATAATGACCTGGAGGGTCATTACAACATCTACTACTAAAAGGACTTTTGTCCTTGAAAGTCAAGGAAAGGAAGTACCTGAAGCCTCTAATCAAAGAGGATACTGATCCCACATGTCCTGCTTGGTCTCCCAAGTAGCCTTCTTGACTGGATGGTACCTCCACTGGACCTTAATCGTAAGAATCTCTCCCAATCTCAATCTTCTAATATTTCCGTCCAAAATAACAATCGAGTCCTCCTCAAAAGTCAAGTTGTCATTCTAGTGAACCGATTCTCACTAGATCACATGAGACTTATCTGGTATATACCACCGTAACATAGATATATGAGAAATAGTATAAACACCAGAGAAAGTTGGAGACAAGGCTAATCATATGCTACATCACAAACCCACTAAAAGATCTAAAATGGACCGATATACCTGGGGCTTAGCTTTTCTCTCTTCCCAAACATCATTATGACCTTCATGGGTGGCACTCATAAAAACACCCAGTCACCAACTCCAAACTCCAATTCTTGAAGTCTACGGTCAGCTTAACTTTTGTCACGACCAGAATCCCCTTCGGGACGGACTGGCACCCAAAGCCGTTGAGGCCCGAGAGAACCAATATTTACTCATGTACCTTCGTATGAATGTCTCTATATGAATAGCATTCTATCTCGTGTAACTTATAAAATATAACATACCAATGGCGGAAGTCATGGAAAATATCTACTATATATGAAACTTGGCCGTTTGGGCCATCAAGTCAACATGGACATGCATCTCTTATATTCATCTTCCCACATACATCTACAAAACCTCTAACAGATACATTTACAAAACCAACTTAAGTCGGGACAAGTTCCCGCTTTACACAATACTACAATCAATACCAAAATGTATGTACACAATGACTCGAAAAGCCCCGAACCAACTGGAGCTCACCAATGACTGACAAATGATCTGTAACCTACTATGGAGGTCTACTAGCATCTGTGCCTGCAGCAAGTAAGGTAAGTCCCCCAAGGGTGTCAGTACGAGGAATGTACTGAGTATGTTAGGCTACAAGAAACTATATCATACATAAGAACTTCAATGGAATCAAATATAAGAGAATAGTCAATGCGGATAAATCTTCGTTTGGAATGTGTGGAACCATTTACCTTACCTTTATTATTTTCCTTACTTTTACATTCGTCATCTTTATTAGTCATCCACCTTATTGGTGGGTTATTATGGTCATCCACCTTATTGGTGGTTAGTCATCCACCTTATTAGTGGGTAGTCGTCCACTTTATTAGTGGGTAGTCATCCACTTTATTAGTGGGTAGTCATCCACCTTTTTGGTGGGTATTAATATAGTGTTGGGGTCTGCTCGAGCTAGGCTTATGTGCCCCTTTGAGTCATCCCAGTTCTCAAACATTAACCCATATATGCATTAATTATTTCCTTTACTCTTACAACCAACAAATATGCGTTACTTTATTTCTTACTTTTGAGAGATTGATACATTGATTGTGAGAGATTGATATATTTGTAGTCATGACATTACTGGAAGCTTTGGAACATAACATTATTGGGACTTTGGAACCGTGTTCATACATGAACAACAACGACTAATGAATGAGGAATATGTGACTTAACAATAGATAACAACCTGAAATGAGATACCTTTGGACATTTCGGAATGGAATAAGTACAATGTCAATATGAACAATATGCTGCAGAAGGATACAGAAAGAGTAACCTTACATACCTTATCTTCCCAATATGAATATACAATCCTAAATGTGAATACAATAGTCCAGATCCTTCCTTACGTTTTACTCTACAACACAAATACATAACGGAGCTTACGTTAATAATGAACTACCTTACAAGTGCATACGACGACAATGAGGTACAAGATTGCCTTAAAATGTCATTTCCCCCTTGAAAATACCATTGATGAAATTATCATACCAACAATACCAAAACATTTCATACATTGAACAATATATCATAAACCAATAGCATGTCACACCAAGTTCATACTTTACACTTTTCCATCAACACAACATTACAATTACTCCATCAAGTCACCTCAATACACTTCATAACCACATATCGATAACAATCCCACAAATTATACTTATAGAAAAATAACAAGTCAAGGAACATAACCACACCATACATGTTTATATTTCATTCACACCATTCATTTTCCTCAAAACCTCAAGTCTCCTTTCAAGTTTAAATCCCATAGATGACACATCTTTTAGCAAAAAGCAAAAATGCATTATTTATACTTTTAGACATAACCATTATGATCTACATACTCTCCCATGCATATAATATATTAATACATAAGAATAATAACTTACCCAAGCTTGTAAATGAGTGATCTTGTCCAAAAAGATGACTTAGGGTTTGTAAGATATGAGAAATATCTTTTGGAAAATGTTTAGAAAAGCATGTGTGGTCTTTGGAATAAAAATATGATTTTTGGACTTTATATAAGCCCTCAATTCATCCTTAGACACTTCTTGGCATTAAATGCCATGTTTACTTGGTCAATGATGGAAGAATGGGTCATTTACCCTTTGGGCCTTGCACTTTGGCTTCATTTTGGGCCTTAAATTGAGCCCAATTTCATATGTTAATTTAGCCCACCAAATTCAATGTGTTATACTCCAATTATCTCGTTTTTAAATAATTCCATAAATGTTACGACAATAATCAACTCACGAGATTCATGTTCGTAGCCTTAATTCTCAAAAATAGAAATTCTAGCCACTCATGGCTTAATTGAACATACTTTGATAAAATACTTGTGACGAAAAATTAACCCCCCAACTCGGATGCTAATCTTGCTCAAGAGTAGCCCTACTATGATGGAATAATAATATTGTAACCCAAGAGTCCTCTTTATAGACTAATAATCATAGAAGAAATTTGGCAAAAAGCCCCCTGGCACGCTCCCGGGCGCCCTTGGGACTTAGCAAAATTTCAGCACCTGAACAGGTGCACATTAGCGGCCTGGCATTCCCCCAGGTGCACCCCTCTTCTGCCTGTGCCACAAAAATTTTGGCCAAAAGCGTCCTGGCACGCCACCTGCAACGCCTCACACTTAATTTTTGATTTCGACTTTTCTTTGCGGATTTGGTTGGATCTTTCAAGTTCCAACCTTTTGCTTGCCTCTTATCTTTAAGATCATTTTCTTAGATGTCCTTTAAACCTCTCTTTTCACTCCACATATGCTCCACAAAGTCACAAACACCTTCTACAAAGGTCTTATCACATGTACTAGCACACTATCAAATTTTTTCCATCAATAACAATACAAAATACGTACTTATGGCTCTCGAAACCTAGGTAAGAATGGTTCAAAATTTTCAAGTAGGGTCGGGAATGTACGGGGTATTACATTCTCCCCACCTTAGAAACATTTGTCCTTGAATGTTAACAACATCGTCTCATGTGCAACAAATGCATCTTTATATTAGCATATCTATACATATACACATTATGCTCATAGATACTTACTTATTCTTTCTCCACTTCCGCACTTTGAACTTTTTCTTCCTTTTGAAACAAATATGGGTACTTTGATTTCATCATTTCTTCAGCTTCCCAGGTGATCTCTTCGACTTGTTGATTTCTCTAAAGTACCTTTACGGAAGCTACGTCTTTATTCCTCAACCTCTTCACCTGTCGATCTCGAATAGAAATAGGTATCTCTTTATAAGTGAGATCCTCCGTAATTTGGACATCCTCTATGGGATTAATATGAGATGGATCTTCTACGCACTTTTGAAGCATCGAAACATGAAATACTGGATGAACTGTGGAGAGTTCTTGGGGTAGTGCCAATTCATACGCACTTGCCCGAATCTTCGGACGGTTTCATATGGTACGTTATATAGGGCCAACTTTCCTTTCTTTCTGAATCTCATTACCCCTTTCATTGGTGATACCTTCAAAAATATTCAATCACCTATGGCTAATTCTAATTCTCTTCTTCTAATATCGGCATATAACCCCCAGATTTCTGATGCTCTACTATTACCTGTTGACATTTTGGATATTGAGCAACCAATTTTACAATGTTCTTTTTCTTTATATTGCCTCACCGACACATCTCTCCACGCCATGGTACATTTTGATTGCTCCCGAATAAATAGAATAATGTGAATAATGTCTATATTTGGTATACATAATCTACCTTGATATTGAAGTACTCCCTCTTGCGTAAACTAAAATACCTTTGTCGAACTTCGAGGTACATTCTTTTTCAATTGAAAGGAAATAGGATTTACATATTGCTTTTCTTTCTCTCAGTTACAAATGAAGACTCTGCCGCATTATACACTATAATTCTTTCATCTAGAGTCTCATGAAGACGAACTAGCCACCTTGACTATACCTTAATTTTTTGTAAACTAACACTTAGTGTTTCCTATTGCTTTGCGGCTTAATGCATCGATTATCACATTTGCTTTCCCCAAATGGTGTCATATATCAACATCGTAGTCTTTTAAGAGCTCTAGCCACCTTCGTTGCCTCAAATTGAGTTCCTTTTACTTAAAGATATATTGCAAACTTTTGTGATCAGTATAGATATCAACACGAACCCCATACAAATAATGACGCCATATCTTTAAAACAAATATCACCACCGCTAACTCAAAATCATGTATAGGATAAGTGCTCTCATGTGGGCGCAATTGTCTTGAGACATACACTATTACATTACCGTGTTACATCAATACACATTCTATACAATGTGACCCAAGAACTATACGGATTTTAACAAAAAATCACGTTTAGCGAACTTTGCATATAGCTTACGGTCACGAAGAATCCGTAACACTTGTCGCAAGTGATTAGCATGGTTCTCTCGTGATCTTGAATATCATTTCTAACATGGTCTCACACACATCTAACAATGGCTTGTATCACCCTATTCATTACCCATAAAAACTACTAGTGCAGTCATTAGTTCAAATGACATAACTAACACTCAATAATGACCATACCGTGTTCGGAAAGCTGTCTTGGGTATATCTTTTTCTTTCAACCCTTACCTGGTGATATCCCGATCTCAAGTCAATCTTTGAAAATATTTAGTATCCTGTAATCAGTTAAGTAAATCATCAATTATAGGGAAGGGATACTTATTCTTAATCATCATCATTTTTTTCTTCAGTTGCCGATAACCAATACACATTCTCAATGTGCCATTTTCCTTTTGTACAAACAGCATTGGTGCACCCTCCCCGCGGGGACATACTAGGTCTTATTAGGTGACATATGTACACTTTGGACATCATTTCCTTACCTTAAGATAGGAAATAAATTTACCTCTCGATGCTCCAACATTACTCCTCCATTCAAGGACAGTCTTTTGTAGAAAATGGAAATACACTGTCTTAGCTTGGCAATCTACGTGACATAACAAGAAGCCAACCAATTCATACCCATTACAAAATTAAAATCTATCATTTCCATCCCAATAAGATCAGCCAACGTAACATGATCACAAACATTCACTATACCATTACGATCTATTCTTTTTAACTATAATAAATTCACCAACTGGTGTATAGACCTCAAATGGTATAACTAGTAATTCTGGTGTTCTTTCAAACTCCGCAGCAATCAATGGGGTAACATATGATAAGGTAGGGTCCGGATTAATCAATGCATATACATTATGTGAAAAGGCAGATATTATACCTGTAACCTCATCAGGAGAAACCTCTAAATTCTGTCGGTCGACTAGAGCATAGGTGGGTTCTAAGTTCCACTGGAACTAGCTGCTCCTCTAGCACCTCTACCTCGACCAGCAGGTTGTACACCAGACGGCGATGCCACAACGGCTGATCCCGTAGGTCGCGCCATACTACCCGTGTCCCTTTGTAGACACTCTCTCGTCAGATGCCCTGACATACCACACCATAAGCAAACATTTGGTCCATACCAGCATTCCCCTAAATGAAACTTCCCACAGTGCTGGCACAGTTGACGAGAAAATCTTACTGTCTGTGAACCTCGAACCACACTGCTCTGCCCCGCATAACTGCCTCTAGACCCTCAAAACTGTGTTGAAGTATCTGTTGTAGGGGAAGAAAATGATGGTCTAGGTGGTCGAGAAGACCTCCGAGGCTCAGATTCTCCTTGGGACGCCATAAACTATCCCATAGGTCTAGCCCTCTTTGAAGGCCCTTTTTCAAATTCATGTACCCTCCTTCGTTGCCTTTGATCCTCCATCTTTTGTGCAAAGGCCTGTATTTTGGCTATGTCCATATCTTTGTTCAAAGCAGCAATGGTACAATCCCTTACCAAATATGGCTCTAATCTGTCCACATATCGATGGACTCTGTCTGTCATTGTGGCCACTATATTTGGAGCATATCGAGCCAAAGAATTAAACTGAAGACTTTATTCTCTAACACTCATATTCCCCTAATGGAGATTTAGAAATTGGTCTGCACGAGCCTGTCGGATCTCATATGGGAGGTAGTGATCAAGAAAGGCCGTTTTGAATTCCTCCCAACCAGCTGGAGGTACATCAATACCCCTCGATCTTTTCCAGTCTTCATACCATAATATAGCTTCACCTTTCAATCTATAGGCCGCAAGTTCAACTGTTTCTATACCAGTCACATGCATAACCTCTAGAGCCCTTTGAATTTGATCTACAAAGTCCTGTGGATCTGCTTTTGGGTCTGACCCAGTGAATATGGGAGGGTCTAATTTCAGAAAATCTTGTGTCCTTCGACTAGCTACTCTAGCCTCACTGTCATTTTCTATCATTGGACTAATTTGTCCTTGAGTTTGTGCAGCAACTAGCTGGGTCAACATATGTACTGCATTTCTTGAATCCTGGTCAGTGGCATTCATAGGCGGTGCCACGGGTAGTTCTCTACCCCTCTACTCTTCAGGAAATGGAAGAGTAGAAGAAGACCGCGGTGCAATTTCAGTGTCAGCCCTACCTTGACTAGATTGGTCATTTGGTGATTTACTCATTCTTTCTCCGGCAGGCATATCTACCTGCTTACCTTTGCCTCTACCTCGTCTTGTGATCAGCATGTTACTATAAACAAGAAAACCAATTACATGGTCAGATAAAATTTTCACTTACAACATTGGCTCTATTGCACGATCTAGAAATAAAGAAATGCAACAACTCCTAAATGTCTCGTAGCCTCCCACTTATAAATGTGGCGCGCAACACATCCTTAAGCAAGACTCTACTCAGGCACGACTTTGTAGACACCCTTAGGACGACCTGCTCTGATACCAATAAAATCTAACATACTAATGGCGGAAGTCATGGCAAATATCTACTATATATGAAACTTGGCCGTTAGGGCCATCAAGTCAGCATAGACATACATCTCTTATATTCATCTTCCCACATACATCTACAAAGCCTCTAACAGATACATTTACAAAACCAACTTAAGTCGGTACAAGTCCCCGCTTTACATAATACTACAATCAATACCAAAATGTATGTACACAATGACTCGAAAAGCCTCGAACCAACTGGAGCTCACCAATGACTGGCAAATGATCCGCAACCTACTATGGAGGTCTACTAGCACCTGTGCCTGCAGCAAGTAAGGTAAGTCCCCCAAGGGTGTCAGTACTAGGAATGTACTGAGTATCTAAGGCTATAAGAAACTATATCATACATAAGAACTTCAATGGAATCAAATATAAGAGAATAGTCAATGCGGATAAATCTTCGTTCGGAATGTGTGGAACCATTTACCTTACCTTTATTATTTTCCTTACTTTTACGTTCGTCATCTTTATTAGCCATCCACCTTATTGGTAGGTTATTATGGTCATCCACCTTATCGGTGGGTAGTCATCCACCTTATTAGTGGGTAGTCGTCCACTTTATTAGTGGGTAGTCATCCACTTTATTAGTGAGTAGTCATCCACTTTATTAGTGGGTAGTCATCCACCTTTTTGGTGGGTATTAATATGGTGTTGGGGTCCACTTGAGCTAGGCTTATGTTCCCCTTTGAGTCGTCCCAGTTCTCAAACATTAACCCATATATGCATTACTTATTTCCTTTACTTTTGCAACCAACAAATATGCGTTACTTTATTTCTTACTTTTGAGAGATTGATACACTGATTGTGAGAGATTGATATATTTGTAGTCATGACATTACTGGAAGCTTTGGAACATAACATTATTGGGACTTTGGAACCGTGTCCACACATGAACAACAAAGACTAATGAATGAGGAATATGTGACTTAACAATAGATAACAACCTGAAATGAGATACCTTTGGACATTTCGGAATGGAATAAGTACAATGTCAATATGAACAATATGCTGCAGAAGGATACAGAAAGAGTAACCTTACATACCTTATATTCCCAATATGAATATACAATCCTAAATGTGAATACAATAGTCCAGATCCTTCCTTACGTTTCACTCTACAACACAAGTACATAACGGAGCTTACGTTAATAATGAACTACCTTACAAGTGCATACGATGACAATGCGGTACACGATTGCCTTAAAATGTCATTTCCCCCTTGACAATACCATTGATGAAATTATCATACCAACAATACCACAACATTCCATACATTGACCAATATATCATAAACCAATAGCATGTCACACCAAGTTCATACTTTACACTTTTCCATCAACACAACATTACAATTACCCCATCAAGTCACCTCAATACACTTTATAACCACATATCGATAACAATCCCTCAAATTATACTTATAGAAAAATAACAAGTCAAGGAACATAACCACACCATACATGTTGATATTTCATTCACACCATTCACTTTCATCAAAACCTCAAGTCTCCTTTCAAGTTTAAATCCCATAGATGACACATCTTTTAGCAAAAAGCAAAAATGCATTATTTAAACTTTTAGACATAACCATCATGATCTACATACTCTCCCATGCATATAATATATTAATCCATAAGAATAATCACTTACCCAAGCTTGTAAATGAGTGATCTTATCTAAAAAGATGACTTAGGGTTTGTAAGATATGAGAAATATCTTTTGGAAAATGTTTAGAAAAGCATGTGTGGTCTTTGGAATAAAAATCTAATTTTTGGCCTTTATATAAGCCCTCAATTCATCCTTAGACACTTCTTGGCATTAAATTCCATGTTTACTTGGTTAATGATGGAAGAATGGGTCATTTACCCTTTGGGCCTTGCACTTTGGCTTCATTTTGGGCCTTAAATTGAGCCCAATTTCACATGTTAGCTTAGCCCACCAAATTCAATGTGTTATACTCCAATTATATCATGTTTAAATAATTCCATAAATGTTACGACAATAATCAACTCACGAGATTCATGTTCGTAGCCTCAATTCTCAAAAATAGAAATTCTAGCCACTCATGGCTTAATTGAACATACTTTGATAAAATACTTGTGACGAAAAATTAACCCCCCAAATCGGATGCTAATCTCATTCAAGAGTAGCCCTACTATGATGGAATAATAATATCATAACCCAAGAGTCCTCTTTATAGACTAATAATCTTAGAAGAAATTTGACCAAAAGCACCCCGGCACGCTCCCGGGCGCCCTTGGGACTTAGCAAAATTTCAGCACCTGAACAAGTGAACATTAGCGGCCTGGCACGCCCCCAGGCGCGCCCCTCTTCTGCCTATGCCACAAAAATTTTGGCCAAAAGCGTCCTGGCACGCCACCTGCAGCGCCTCACTTAATTTTTGATTTCGACTTTTCTTTGCGGATTTGGTTGGATCTTTCAAGTTCCAACCTTTTGCTTGCCTCTTATCTTTAAGATCATTTTCTTGGATGTGCTTTAAACCTTGATTTTCACTCCACATATTCTCCACAAAGTCACAAACACCTCCTACAAAGGTCTCATCACATGTACTAGCACACTATCAAATTTTTCCATCAATAACAATACAAAATACGTACTTATGGCTCTCAAAACCTAGGTAAGAATGGTTTAAAATTTTCCAGTAGGGTCGGAAATGTACGGGGTATTACAACTCTTATGCTTTTACTGGGATATCCACAACCTATCCTAAATAACTCAGACCCTATCTAAAGAATCACGCAAAGCATCAAACCACCCGACTGGAGATATACATCTCCAACCATACAATTCCTCAAATAGATCCATCTGTATACTCGAATGGTATTTCTTATTATGCGCAAACTCTACCAAGGCAAGAAACTGGTCCCACTGACCCGTAAAATCAATAACATAGGATTGCAATATATCCCGCATAACATGAATAGTCTGCTCTAACTGGCCATTGGTCTATGGGTGAAAAGGTGTGCTAAGCTCAAATTGGGTGCCTAGCTATCATGACCCAAATGACCATGAGTGCCACCTATACTAACCCTCTGGTGGGAGAACCCTCTAACCCATGCCTTAACCAATTCTTTTAACATAATGCGAAAATAAAATAATAATAATTAAAAATACGAAAGTCTAAATATTACAACATCAAAATCTGAAAGTCATCGTACAGAAGACACTAAATAAAACAAGTCTACAATAATCCAAAAGTATCTAATCAACACTTTGTCCGAAAAAGGAACAAATGTAACTACAAAGACCCATGTCAGCCTGAATAGGAGTAGCTTACCCTCATATTGATTAACTGGAATCGCTAGCTATGACATCACGTCAAAGTCTAAAGAACACAGTCTGCACTCAAGAAAAAAAATACATGAGTAGTATCGGTACAAACACTATGTATTGATAGGCATCATAGGCCAACTAAAAATAGTATCAAGTATATCTCATGAATCAATAAAAAAAGTAGATAGGTACATCAACACATAATCAATAATTGCATCAGCCAGTTAAGTTACCTAATTGTCACACTCATCACTACCGATAACACAAAAGACATATAGTCATCAACAGATATATCAATGTCAACAATAAAAGACATAAAAGTCATCACATAAAATATAGAGTCATTCCAACCCTGCAAGTATAAGTAGTCATATCACAACTATAGATCTTGTCCATATAAATTTCACAATTGCATAGCTTCTATATTTCATCAATCTCTCTCTGTATCAAACCAAAACTCAAAAGAATTATAAATTTGTACACACATGCTAAAGGGTCTTATTTCTGTCCAACTAGTCATGACCTGCATGGGACAACCTAGGTTCTATGTACCATATTGATAACGCTCAAATACACCCTAGAATAGAGTGTACGCGGTCGTTAGCAATATAATTACCCAACTTAGAGTCGGGGTCGAATCTACGAGGAATGAATGCGATAGCTTTCACCTCTAAGTGTCAGAAGCAACTAATGCTAACACGTGATGCTATAAAAATAATACATAAAAGTAAATGGGGGAAGTTATTAAGTTAACAATTGGTAATTATTGAAGTAAATGTAGTTTGAAATGCACAATTCAAAGATTAGAGAAATAGAGTTGAAATCTAGTGTAATACGTGACTTGGGGTTATGCTGTTGTAAAAGTGAGAGGTTGCACGGGTGATTGACTATTTGTCTAGATTTAGCTAAGAGTTGTGGGTAGGCTAGATTATGGGTACTTAGTGTTGATTTGTCAATCAAACACCAAGATATCACACGTGGGTTCTTTCGAACACCTCACTAGTATATCTATTTAATCAATCTAATACCTCAATTGGTGTCCTTATGTCTAAGAGACACTATTAAATGATAAATATCAAGTCATTGTTCACTTCCTATTCTTCACCCTCATCCCCTTTGTCAAGGATGATGAGAGTTCTAGGGTTAATTAGAGTTTGCAACCTCCAATTTAAGATCGAGCACATAGAATAGGAGTAAAACCCACAATAATTATCTAATTAGGGAGACAAATAAACATTACCCATACAAATTTTCACAGCTTACTCAAGCATAACCCCAAGCAAAGAAATTAGCTATTCATAGAAGGAGAAAGAGGAAAATCACCAAAATTCTCTTCCATTTGTTCCATTGAGTTCAAGTTTATCACAATATTTTGATCCCAATTCAATACAAAAACAAAGGAATGTAATTAATTTCTCTTAGGGTTTCACTCTCTTTTTCTCTAGCTTTTCAAGATGCCAAAGATAGGATTTCAGATCTAGAAAAATCCATTTTATAGCCCAAAAATCGCGTTCCTGGAAATTGCGTGAATGTCACCACACTAGTCACCTGCTAGCGCAGGTGCCAGACCTGCGCGCGCAGGAGACTAGCGCAGGTGACACTGCCTTATTGCTTAGTTAGCCACCTGCGTGCACAACCCATGACATGCGTGTGCAGGTGGCCTTTAGTCCCCCCAGGTGTTAATTTGAGCTTCCTTTCTTCACTTTTCGCATTCCCATTGACTCGCATGGTTAACTCGAGCTCGTATTCATCCACTACCTACATAAAAGAGCTATATAACATGAGAATAACATCGAATCAATGTAAAATACAAGATAATTCAAGCTCAAATGAGTTAAGAAATGGGTAAAATGTCAACTTATCAACTCCCCCAAACTTAAACTATTGCTTGTCCTCAAGCAATCAAGTACTCTCAACCATGAAACAACCACAAGGGACTACACTAAACAACTATGACTATTAAATTCAATCGATTCCTCCAACAAGTCATGACAAACAAGTAAGTTACGCTTTCCTTTTCAAGAGTCAATCTTCATCAATCAAGAGCATAAGAGATCAACAAGTAAACAATTTTCATGTCGAGGTGCTTCTCAAGATGTGACACAAGATTTTTCAGAAATTGCCTCATCTTCAATTTGCAATTTGTCTTGCTCATTTTCCCCAATTGAAGGTAAGACATCACTCTCCATTTCAAGGTATCCATGCCTCTCACTTGTAAAAGTTTTTTTTTTTCTCCCACAAGATAGTATAGTTCACTAGGAGCATAAGGATAGAAAGAACTTTCGTTCACTCTCACAAAGAAGTTCAAGTACCACAAGTAGAACCATAGGCTTGCCCTTTGTGTTATTCGCCACTAATGGGGACCAACGAGGTTTCAAGTCACCAAGGACTTGCGGGCAATGATGAAGGTTAGGTTGAGGGAAAGATTTATGGATTAAGGGACTAGAAGTTCTCCCTAAACACAATCGCATTATCGCTTCTTAGTCCCACTTTGTTCAAGTTTTCCATGTTATTCACCCCCACTTGTTTTGCCTTTGGTATACTTAGATTTCTAATCCCCTTTTGTTAACCCTCCAAATGAACTTTCCTCTTCATTTGCTTTTGGGGCTCTTTCAAGAGACTTTCTACTCCTTAGCTACTCATGCCCCTCTTTTCTTTTTACAAACTTTCTCATCATTTTATTTTATTTTTATTTTTATTTATTTATTTATTCATATTTTTTTTATGAAATAACCAAGCATACACCTCTCTTTAAAATCTTACACATCTCCTTTTCTCCCAACTTAGGTTTTGATTCCATCTCAATCCTTCTCACAAACATGCTTCTCCAAGCTTAGGCATTTGCCTACGTTGTCCCACGTTAGAATTACGCGATGTGTTTATGGAGGTTGAGTGACAAAAAGGGATTTGGCAAAGACAAAAGTAGGGTGTCATAGTATGGTTATTTCCAAAAGGAGAATGAAAGTGGGAAAAGGTTCAAGTGGGTTAACTAGGGACAAATGTCAAGGTGGGATTTAGGTCAACTAGTTGATCAAGGTGGCCTCGGGTCATTCTACAAACCAAGCTAGGTCCCAGATTTTGCCTTGAATACACACGGGGAAAGTTCTAGACTATCATGTGTGCACAAGAATTAATCAACAACCTCACCACACTAGGCACTTTTTCTTTAAAATAGAAAGCTAGTCTTCCCCCCAATTTGAGCAAATGAACTTGACAACCTACTTTGAGTCGAAGACTTTTCTTTTATGAAGAATGAGCAAAAAACTAAATTAGAAAGTCACAAACAAGAGAAATCTTGAAATCACTTTGCTCTTTCATTTTCAAAGACTATTTTATCCTTCACAAATCATTTTTGTTTGCCACAACAAATTTGAGGGGACTTTTTGAACTTTTTCAACTACTACTTGAATCTAATTTAAGACAATGGGTATTTCCCCTAATCCATCTATCATGGGGGAATACCACTCGGTTCGACAAGAAAAACAAAAATAAAAAAAAAGGAAAGAAAATGATCCTTGGGAAAGAACCGAGTTTCGAAGAAAAACCTTGGATTTTATTTGAGACGTATAGACACAAGGCGATAAAGAAAGTAAGCATATTTAAAATAAACATCACCCAAACAAGCATTAGCATCAGAATAATGACATTTGGGTCTCATTTAATAACACGCGCACAATATGGGCCCGACAAGGACAGTATCCGATTCACATCATAAAGACTGCCCGGCAAGGGCAATATCCGAATCATAAAAAAAATAATCATAAAGATGGCTCGACAAGGGCAATATCCGTATCCGAATCAACAACACAAAGAAAGCCCGACAAGGGCACTATCCGAATAATAGCATGAACTAAAATAATATTACAAACCATAAAATGCCCCACCCCCCAACTAAAGAATATTGCATTGTCCCTAATGAAACACTATAAAATGAAAAAATAGAAGGGGAAAAACAAAACTCCCTGAGGCGCACTAAGCGCGCGGATCTATCTCATGTGAAGACTGTGACTACACTGTGGCTGTAATAGTAGGAGCCTCCTCAGACTGGGCTCCTGTATGTACCTCCTCAGGAGGTTGTGAACTAGGACCAGCACCAACTATTCGTGCATGTTGCTCCTCAATGGATTTTCTCTTGGCCAACTTCACCTGTTGAGCCTTAGAAAGCCCTGCACCAAAATCAATAACTGTCTCTTCCCCCATAGGAGAGTACCCGAACAAGTCAGCAAATGGTAGGATAGGGCTAGTATCAGCCTGTGGAATGGTGATCTGTGCATCATCAAAAGTGATCGATGGATGGATCGACTGAACCTCCAAACGCAGACTATCAAGGTCAGTCCTCAATGTAGTAACTGCTTCACTTTCCCCTCTGGCCTCAACAACGGATAATCTTAGCTCATAGTTTAGAATTTGAGCATGTAGAGGCCCAAGACTCCTCTCAATAGCCACCTGAATGAAGTGGGGAATATCATCCACCAAGCAAGATATGGAACTGTCGTTTGCTAAGGTCATAGCTGCAACCTTAGCAAATGTTAATGTAGAAGATCGTGGAGGCTCGGTAGACTGAGTAGTGTGTGATGGAAGTGGTGTCGGAGGGAGATCAATAACCAGAGTCGTATCACTGTGACTTGATGGAGCATCAGATGCATGTGAATTCATAGGAGAGGTACTAGAAGTGGGTACCTCTCTCATGGATGAACTGGAAATCTCACCAAACTTTTTTTTTAGGCCCACCGGATTGTCATCATCCTGACTAGTCCGAATATCAATGACTCCCGTACATTTAATTTTCTTGTCAATCTTTGGGAAGAGAGGAACCTTGTGGACTGCATATAATGCCGATATAAAAGTAGGAAAAGATAGTAAAGTGCCCACTTGTTTTGATCAAAGTTTTATCACTTCGGTAATAATCTCACCCGGATTGATATCCAATCCATCCATAATGCATCCCACAATTATAGCCCTTTCGATGGTGACATCTTGGTCATTGGTGGAGGAAATCAATCGGTTGCCCACAAAACCAAGCCAATGTTTGGCTTGAATAGAAAGGTCTCTTCTTTTGATTTGTCCTACTCTATTTGCCCAAAATGGAAGACCTTTTGCGATTATTTGGGAAAGCCATTGAAAATGAGCATGACCCCCTAGCACCCGCTTCTTGCTTTTAGTTCCAGGTATGCCCTCACAACCAAAATATAGCTTGTTGATCGCGGAGGCGGAGCAAGGCACCTCTACTCCCCTAACAAGTACACTAGGTAGACAAGGTTGGTCCGCCACCGGTGGTTCATACATATGTTGGTTGTGCCGGATGACATAGGAAACATAGAATTCCTTGACAAAATCCGAATAATAAGCCTTTGGAGGAGACTCGGGGTCAATAGCCGTGAAGACTTCCCATCCATACTTTTTGACTTGCCTTATTATGTCCGGGAAGTGATCGTGAACCCCTTTCAAGCTGAACACTTTTTCGGGATTGAAACCCCGAGTATAAACCCATTCATCATAAAGTTCCCGCATTTCTTTGACTGCAAATCAGATTTTGTTAACATCCTTAGCTAGTCCCCTTGAAACATCAAGCGAACTTTGAACATCGGGGATGCTAGGATTGCCTTATTGAGTCGGAATCTTTTTCTTTGAAGTAGTAGCTATGGCCTTGCCTTTGTCTTTGATGTTATCCTTCTTTACGTCTTGCGATATTGATTTCCATGGAGCCATTCCTAAAAATAACACAAAAGAACCAAACAACACAAAAAGAAAAAGATAAAACATGTTTTTGGATTATTTTTTTTTTTATATAAAAGAAAGTTAAAGCTATGTTAAATGAGGTGAATGCAAGGCAAAATATCATATGAAACCACATAGGAGTAAATAAGTGCCACTAAACTTCAAACACAATCTACTTCATCTTGAAATGCACACTCCATCCATGACCTTTATATGAACAAAAATGACGTGTTACCCTTAAGAATGGTGTCACCTAACCTATCATAGGGTAAACTATGCATTTTTTCTATGAACAATTATCCTTAATAACTCATAGCACCAACAAGAATTACCGGTTATGTTCCATCATTAATGACTTTAAAGAATAGTCAAAAGATGTTCCAAAATCACATTTATCAACCATTTGAAGCAATCAAGTTACAACCTCCTCATGTGAATTTGAACAAACATGTGGTATGCATCATGAAGTGGAGAAATGCACTAAGGGGCATGGTACTTGAAAAAGCACTCAATTCACACATCTCCACTACAACATTATAAAAAATCATTTATTGATGGAATAGTGCTCATGATAATCTAAAAAAAACATGATTAAGTCTCTTAGATTATTCACAAAAGAAAATACAAAGAAATGCTCATGTAGGAATTTAATCAAACACATGGTGTGCATAAATTTTGGTTACTCAAGAATTCCCCATTTTGTATATAAAGCATCACCCCCAAGTCAAATAATCCACAAAAAACATCAATATTACACCTTAAGAAGTCCATATGAATCAAATCTTCACAATAATCAAGCATAGCACATGATTCACCATTTTTGTCTAAAAGCTTCTTAGAGAAGATTAAACCAAGTGAACTTACCAAACTCAAGAGAAGATGTGGAGTAATGAAAGAAGAATGTGGAAGATTAAGAGCTCTTGAAGTGTAAATAGTGAAGTGTGCAAAGCTCCTTTGGAAGTGAAGGTGAAATAGATGAAGTGTTAGGAAAGAGAAAACTTGAGATTAGAGAGAGAGAAGAGCTGATTTTTCTTTTCTTGTGTTGGTAGTATGGGTTGAATTTTGAAAGTATAAAGATATGGGTTATGGGTTATGGTTTAAAGAAAATAATGGGTCAACCTGGGTCGGGTCGACCCAACCACTTAATTTAAAAAAATCTAGCTCCAACCCTCACCTGTGCCCTACCATGCGCACGCAAGTGGGGAGATGCTCACGCAGGTGGGCTAGTTTTACCTGGGTAGAGTCCCTGATGGGACTGGATCAGTGGCGGAGGGTAACCTGTGCCCGCATGTTGCATGCCTGCGCACCCAGGTGAATGAAATTCCCCACAAAGCCACGAAGCCGAGCCACCTGCGTTGGCCAGCTTGCGCACGCAGGTGCCTGGCCTGCACCCGCAGGTGGATACTGGACCTCAACCAGTAGGTTACACTCCACCTGATGGCCTCATACTCCCTGACATGCATGGGCATATGGCATGTGCGCCAGCAGGTGGCAGATTTAGCCCAAAGAAGTGTATCCCATCTCCCATACTTAGCATTTTTCACCTGCATTCACCAAATTAACTAAGAATTAACAATCAAATAATTTGAAAATGACAATAAGTAACCTTGGGTTTCCTCCCAAGAATATCCTTGGTTATCTTCGTGGCTCGACGGTGTTCCTCATCATCATGCATCCTTAAAACGAAGCAACTTGACCTTAGACCCTCCGGATCCACTCTCATAGAAATGTTTTAGCCTTTGACCATTCACCAAGAACCTCTTTTTCTCATGGTCCTCCAGTTCAATAGCACCACTAGGAAAGACATTAATCACTACAAAAGGGCCCGACCACTTGGATTTTAGCTTACCCGCAAAGAGTTTTAACCTCGAGTTGAAGAGTAGAACTTTATCACCCGAATGAAACTCTATTTTTAAGATGTTAGCATTGTGCTACTTCTTTATTTTCTCCTTGTATAACACTGATTTCTCATATGCCTTAAGTTGAAAATCCTCTAACTCATGAATTTGGTCTATTCTTGATTTGGAGGCATCCACCCAATTCATATTCAATTTACGCAAGACCCATAATGCTTTGTGCTCTAATTCAACCGGGAGACGACAAGCCTTTCCAAACACCATCTGATATGGATACATCCCAATAGCAGTCTTGAATGCGGTCCTATATGTCCAAAAAACATCATCAATTTGTCTTGCCCAATTTGTACGCCCAGCATTTACAGTTTTCTCCAAGATCGACTTTATCTCTCGATTGGAAACCTCAACTTGGCCACTCCTTTGAGGATGATATGGGGTAGCCACCTTATGCCTCACCCCATATCTTTCAAGAAAATCTTCGAATAGCCAATTGCAAAAATGAGAGCCACCGTCACTAATGATGGCTCGGGGTGTTCCAAACCCAGTGAAAATGTATTTTTTTAAGAAGAATGTAACACTTTTACTTTCATTGGTCGGAAAGGCAATGGCCTCCACCCATTTGTACATGTAACCAATGGCCACCAATATATACTTATTACCATATGAGCTCACAAATGGACCCATAAAATCACGACCCCATACATCGAATAGCTCCACCTCAAGATTGGGCCTTAGAGGCATTTCATGCCTCCTTGATACACCACCATGCTTTTGACATTGAATGCATTTTTTTTCCAATTAGTAAGCATCCCGGTGAATGGTAGGCCAATAATACCCACACTGAAGGAATTTGGCAGTGGTTCTCACACCACCATGATGGCCACCAAATGGAGAGGAATGACAAGCTTCAAGAATGGATCTCATCTCCCTTTCCATGACACATCGACGTACAATCCCATCCGCACATTCCCTAAAAAGATAGGGTTCATCCCAAAAGTACCTCTTCACATCATGGATGGATCTTTTCCTTTGATAGTAACTCAATTCATTAGGAAGAAGTCCGTTCACTATATAGTTTGTAAAATCAGCATACCATGGTGGTGTGCTCTCTTTCACGCTCATGACACGTTCATCAGGAAATGTATCATCAAGATCAAAATCGCCCCAACTTTCTTTATTTGTCTCCAGATGTGATAGATGGTCTGCTACTTGGTTTTCATAACCCTTTTGATCCTTCACTTCAAAGTCAAATTCCTGAAGTAGTAGAATCCACTTTATCAGTCGGGGTTTTGCTTTTTTATTTGCCATCAAATACCGGAGAGCAGCATGATTGGTGTGCACGATAACCTTTGTGCCTAACAAGTAAGCTCGAAATTTCTAAAACCCATAAACCACTGCTAGTAATTCTTGTTCCATAACAGTATAGTTCCTTTGGGCATCATTCAACGACTTGCTAGCATAGTAGATAGGATGAAAAAGTTTCTCCTTTTGTTGTCCAAGCACAGCTCCCAATGCCAGCCCACTAGCATCACACATGAGTTCAAATGGTTGTGACCAATTTGGAGTCACTATAATAAAGGCTGAGACAAACTTCTGCTTAAGGCAATTAAATGCCTTCAAACACTCTCCATTGAATTCAAACTTTACCTCCTTCTCAAGGAGTTTGCACATCGGATGGGTGATTTTGGAGAAATCTTTAATGAACCTCCTATAAAAACCCGCATGGCCAAGGAAACTCTGAACCCCCTTGACAGATATTGGAGGTGGTAGCTTAGCAATGACTTCCACCTTAGCTTGATCGACTTGGATTCCTTGGCCCGATATTTTGTGTCCAAGAACAATCCCCTCCTTAACCATAAAGTGGCACTTCTCCCAATTCAAAACAAGATTGTTTGCTACACATCTTTCAAGCAACTTCTCCAAGTGATCAAGGCAATCTTCAAATGTATCACCAACCACTGAGAAATCATCCATAAATACCTCCATAGAACTCTCTACCATGTCAGAAAAGATAGAAAGCATACACCGTTGAAAGGTAGTCGGTGCATTGCATAGCCCGAAGGGCATGCACTTTAAGGCAAAAGTTCCATAAGGACTAGTGAAGGTGGTTTTTTCTTGAACTTCGGGAGCTATTGAGATTTGATTATAGCCCGAGTATCCATCGAGGAAGAAATACCAACCCCTGCCTGCCAACCTATCAAGCATTTGATCCATGAAGGGCATGGGGAAATGATCCTTCTCGGTCCATGAATTTAATTTTCTATAATCAATACACACTCTCCAACCTGTGATCGAACGGACAGGTATAAGATCATTATCTTTGTTTGGGACCACCATAATACCACCTTTCTTAGGAACACATTGAATAGGACTTACCCAAGTGCTATCTGAGATAGGATAAACTACACCCGCATCAAGCCACTTGATGATTTTTTTCTTCACTACTTCTTGTATTGGAGGATTTAATCTTCTTTGATGTTCTACACTTGCTACAAACTCGGGCTCAAGCTTGATCTTGTGGGTGCATATGCCGGATAAAATTCCAATAATATCGGCTATGGTCCATCCATCACCACCGATTTCAATACCTCAATTTGCCAAGATGACAAGTCTCCTGCAATAATAATAGGTAGAGTCTCAACTTCTACCAAGAACACATAACAAAGATGAGGTGGAAATGGCTTGAGCTCAATTTGTGGCGGATTTTCAATTGAAGGTTTTGCAGGAGGAGTTTCCATATTTTTCAAGTCAAGGTCCAACTTACAAGGATTTTTCGGGTAAGACCCAAAGCCTTTCAAGGATGCAACTTCTTTGTCATATCTTTCATTCCCTTCACTTTCAAGATTCCACAAGACCCCCACCAAGGCTTCACTAATAAATTCAGTCTCCATAGTATTAGCCACTACATCATCAATCACATCAATTACGGAGACAACTTGCAAATCCATAGGTTGTTTCATGGACTTGCATACATTGAATGACAGCTCTTCATTATTTACTTGGAATTTCATTTCACCGCATTCAACATCAACTAGAGCCCGTCTGGTAGCCAAGAATGGCCTACCAAGAATAATAGGGACCTGATGGTCAATTTCATAAACCAAGATCACAAAATTGGCTGGAAAGATGAAACGATCCACTTTCACAAGTACATCATACAACACACCCATGTTTTTTTTTATAGAGCGGTCGGCCATTAATAGCCGCATTGTTGTTGGCTTTAGAGCTCCCAAGCCTAACTTTCAAAATACGGATAATGGTATCAAATTAATACTTGCCCCAAGATCACATATAGCTTTCCGAAATTGATACACCCCAATAGTACATGGGATAGTGAATGCCCCAGGATCATCCTTCTTCACAACCATTGTACTAGACATTATAGCGCTACAATTATGTGTAACTTCAATTGTCTCAAAGTTTATGATTCGCTTATTTGTTACCAAATCTTTCATAAACTTAGCATACCCGAGCATCTCTTGTAGGGCTTCCAACGATGGTATGTTTACCGAAAGGTTGCTAAATTTCGAAAGGAATTTTTTGAACTTTGAATCATCTTTCTTCTTTTTAAGCCTTTGTGGAAATGGAGGAGCGATTTTAATCTGTGGCTTAGAGACAACCGAGTATTCATTCAGTTTTGGATTACCACAATCAACCACTTGTGGGTCTGCATCACCTTCAACCTTCTCTTCCCTTTTTTTGGACCTGTCAACACCTTGCTCTTGTGACATTGGAGTTTCAACTTTTGAATTATCAATCCGATTCCTCTTTTTGCTCAGTTGTCCTCCAATACCCTTATTAATAAGGTCGTCATCAAGATTTACAATATCGTTTCCAAGAGTTCTCCCACTTCTAGTAATAATTTCCATGATGTGAGCGTCATTTTTCGAATTCACAACCGTATTGCTAGGGAGTCCTCCTCTTTGTCTTGCATTCATTTGGGAGGAGAGTTGACCCATTTGGTTTTCAAGTTGCTTTATAGAAGCCGAGTGTGAAGTGATTTGATTGAGATGCGACAAATCCCCTTTCATTTCTCTTAACATCTTATCACTTCCTTCAACTCCCAAGAGGATACGAGCAAGCACATCTTCATTCTTATACTTCTCTGGATTAATAGAAGTTTCTTCTTTACCCTTGGACCTATCAGGTGGAGGAACATACCTATAATATTCCCAACTTGTATCTCTCCAATCACGGTCTCTATCTTTATCCCTCCACTCTCAGTCTCTATTACGATCCTTCAACCCACAGTCTTTCCAATCACGGTCTTTATCTATCCAACCTTGATTCCCGGCTTTCCTTTGATAGGTGGGGCGGGAACCCCCCATTTGGTTTGACATAAATTGGATTTCTTCATCAAGAGCCTTCGCTTCATCATCATCATAATGCTTAGCACCCTTGGAAGGAATGGAATTAACCATCTTTGGTGTTGACCCCATTACATGCTTGGTGAGTAGCTCTAGTTGTGTCATCATTTTGGCCATACTCTCATCTCTCTCTTCATCTTTCTTTCTTTGCTCTTGGCTCACAAAAGATGTGGAGGGAGACCCCACGGCCACCTCGAAATCTCTTGTATGGCAACCTCGACTTTGTTTAGTGAATTGGTCCAATAATGCCGATGCAACACCATAAGTTTGTTTCACCAAAGATCCGCCGGCTGCGTTGTCCGCAACCATTTTGTTCAATTAATCTAATGCTCGATAAAATATTTGGAGGAGCATCTTATTCGAAACCTCGTGAGTTGGGCATTACATCAATTTCTTGTTAAACCTTTGCCAAGCCTCATGTAATGGTTCACTATTCAATTGGTGGAAGTTAATAATCTCATCCCTCAATTGTAACATCTGGGATGGTGGGAAGAACAGATCCAAGAATGCTTCCGTCAATTCCACCCATATAGTGATTGAACTCGCGGGTAATTGCCTCAACCACAATGCAGCTTCGCCTGTCAATAAAAAGGGGAAGAGTCTCAATCTGATGTACTCTTGTGATATGTGGGCGATATCAAACGACATGCACATATCAATGAAATTTGTCAAGTGAAGATTTGCGTTTTCATGGGCTTGACCCCATATAACCCCTTCATTTGAAGGAGGTGGAGCATCACACTAGTAACGTGAAAAACTTCATTGCCATCCGTGGGCGGGATGTGGATGGCACTAGCTCTCCCGGTATCTCCCAAATAGTCTTCATCTTCCAAATGTCCGTAAAATGAAGCGGCATGACTACCATGTTGACTCATTGAATCGTGAAGACTTTAATTGTCACCTGTGGTGAAAAAAACAACAAATAAAGTAAACTTACACCACGGTAAACATAAGTTACTTAAAACACTAAAAGAAATGAATGCTACGTTTCAGTCCCCGACAACGGTGCCATTTTTGATAACGCTCAAATGCACCCTAGAATAGAGTGTACACAGTCATTAGTAATATAATTACCCAACTTAGAGTCGGGGTCGAATCCATGAGGAATGAATGCGATAGCTTTCACCTCTAAGTGTCAGAAGCAACTAATGCTAACACGTGATGCTATAAAAATAATACATAAAAGTAAATGGGGGAATTTATTAAGTTAACAATTGGTAATTATCGAAGTAGTTTGAAATACACAATTCAAAGATTAGAGAAATAGAGTTGAAATCTAGTGTAATACGTGACTTGGGGTTATGCTGTTGTAAAAGTGAGAGGTTGCACGGGTGATTGACTATTTGTCTAGATTTAGCTAAGCGTTGTGGGTAGGCTAGATTATGGGTACTTAGTGTTGATTTGTCAATCAAACACCAAGATATCACACGTGGGTTCTTTCGAACACCTCACTAGTATATCTATTTAATCAATCTAACACCTCAATTAACGTCCTTATGTCTAAGAGACACTATTAAATGATAAATATCAAGTCATTGTTCACTTTCTATTCTTCACCCTCATCCCTTTTGTCAAGGATGATGAGAGTTCTAGGGTTAATTGGAGTTTGCAACCTCCAATTTAAGATCGAGCACATAGAATAGGAGTAAAACCCACAACAATTATCTAATTAGGGAGACAAATAAACAACACCCATACAAATTTTCACAACTTACTCAAGCATAACCCCAAGCAAAGAAATTAGCTACTCATAGAAGGAGAAAGAGGAAAATCACCAAAATTCTCTTCCATTTGTTCCATTGAGTTCAAGTTTATCACAAGATTTTGATCCCAATTCAATACAAAAACAAAGGAACGTAATTAATTTCTCTTAGGGTTTCACTCTCTTTTTCTCTATCTTTTCAAGATGCCAAAGATAGGTTTTCAGATCTGGAAAAATCCATTTTATAGCCCAAAAATTGCGTTCCTGGAAATTACGAGAATGCCACCGCACTAGTCACTAGTCACCTGCAGGCGCAGGTGCCAGCGTAGATGCCTGACATGCACACGTAGGAGACTAGCACAGGTGATACTGCCTTGTTGCTTAGTTAGCCACCTGCGTGCACAGCCCATGACATGCGTGAGTAGGTGGCCTTTAGTCCCCCCAGGTGTTAATTTGAGCTTCCTTTCTTCACTTTTCGCATTCCCATTGACTCGCATGGTTAGCTCGAGCTCGTATTCATCAACTACCTACATAAAAGCACTATATAGCATGAGAATAACATCAAATCAATGTAAAATATGAGATAATTCAAGCTCAAATGCGTTAAGAAATGGGTAAAGTGTCAACTTATCACATACCGGTGTGGTACCCACTCCACAACAAAACCATTTATCCATAAGCTCACATTGAACTCGAACTATTCAACAATCAGAATAGTATGTATATTCTAAAACCTTTCAACATATCTTAGTATATTCTAAAATCTGTTATCTCTCTTTATAATACCATAAGTACACAGAATATAATAAGTGTTCACCATTCTCACAAATGATTTAAAGATATGCTTCACTAGTTATAAGCTTATTTATACAAGCACATGTCAAGCCAACAAATAATCAATCAAAAATTATCTTTGAAAGGCATTCTGTCTCGCGCCTTCTGCTGCGGCGACACCTTTTTTGTTGTAGCAGGCTCACTATGGAGAACTGTGGCTTGCTATGGTGGCCATTGACAAAATTCCCCTGTCCCACTATGGCGGAGCTTCATCCTCTATGGTGGTCACACTGTAATGGGAAGTCCTATTGCTGCAGTGGCTCATAACCAGTAACTTGGAAGGAACTGCATTCTACCTCTATTTCACAGCACAAATCAAAGACTAAGAACATCTCAAAGCTATCCCACTGCTGCAGCTACTAAAATCACCTATCAAGACTTTATTTTTAGTCCTAGATAGAATACCAATGCAACATCATAAATCACAAATCAGTACGAATATACACAATGCTAGTTTTTAGCTTTAAACCACCTACCTTGAGAATTTATTAACTTAACTCACTAGGGGAACTTTAATAAGGTATTTAGGCCCTAACCACCCTTTAACAACTCAGAGGGTCATTACATCAGAAACTTATTAAACAACCATTCATCCCCAAACAGACAAGAAGAAAATAAGGGAAAAATTTACCTGACTTAGAAAAAAGATGGGGAAATTTGTTAAATATGTCTGATTCGGTCTCCTAAGTGGCTTCCACAACATGATGGTTCTTCCACTAGATCTTCACAGAGCCAATATCTCTCGATCTCAACTTATAGACCTCTCTATCTAATATAGCCATAGGTTCTTGTTCATTGGAAAAATTCTCGTCAACTAAGATCAAATCCCAACGAATGATATAGTTCCCATCACTATGATACTTCTTCAATAAAGACACATGAACTATCGGATGAACTCATGAAAAACTTGGAGGTAAATCCAATTCATAGGCTACCTTTCCCACATGATCAAGAATCTTAAATGAACCAATGTACCCCAAGATAAGCTTACCTCCCTTACAAAACCTCTTCACACTCTTCATGGGTTAAACCTTGAGCAACACTTGCTCTCCTGTCATGAACTTCATGTCTCTAACCTTATGGTCTATGTATCTTTTTTCTACTCTGGGCTACTAGGAGCTTTTGTTATATTAAATTCACCTTCTCTAGTGACTCCCTCAAAAGATCGATCCCACATAGTCTTACCTTGAATGCATCAAACCAATCAATGGGAGATCTACACTACCTACCATACATCACCTCAAACAGAGCCATATCAATACTCAAGTGATAGTTATTATTGTATGCAAAATTTGCTAATGGCAAAAACTGGTCCCAATGACCACCAAAGTCTATCACACACACGTGGAGCATATCCTCCAACACCTAAATCATCCACTCAGACCACCCATCGGTCAGAGGATGAAATGTTATATTAAGGTCCAACCTAGTACACAATTCATAATGCAATTTATTCAAAAAGTTAGAAGTAAACTGTGCACCTCTATCTAAGATGATGGAGATCGAAACTCTATGCAATCAAAACATCACGCAGAAGTAGATCTTGGCTAAATTTTCTGCATTATAATTCACCTTAATCAGAACAAAGTGTGCAAACTTATTTAACCTATCAATGATCACCCATATGGAATCATAACTCCCCATGGTCTTTAAAAAACCAATTACAAATTCTATGGCAATCCTCTCCCACTTCCATTCAGGAATTGGAATCCTCTAAAGTGTTTCACCAGGTCTCTAGTGCTCATACTTTACCTACTGATAATTCAAACATTGGGCAACAAAATCAATAGTATCTCGCTTCATGTGACCACACCAATAGTGTTGTCTCAAATCACTATACATCTTGGTATCGCTAAGATGTATAAGGTACCTTGAACGATGAGTCCCTGAAAGAATAGTCTGAATCAAGTCAACACGGGAACACATACATGTCCCTTGATTCTTAGAACACACCCATCATCAGGCATGGCCTCCTTGGCCTCTCACTGTAAGAATTTATCATAAATGTTTCTTAACTTAACATCTTCAAACTGTCTGGTCTTGATTTACTCTAGAAAAGAAGACCTTGCTTCCACACAAGCTAACACCCCACCTTTTTTAGACATCTGAAGTCAAGAAGCTATTAGCTAAAGTCTGAACCTGTCTAGCCAACGGATGTCTCACAGCCTCTAAACAAGCCAGGCTACCCATACTCATTGGTTTTTTGCTAAATGCATCAGCCACCATATTAGCCTTACCTAGATGATACAAGATGGTAATATCATAATTCTTAAGTAGCTCCATCTACCTACACTGCCTCAAGTTAAGTTCTGTTTGCCTAAATGCATGTTACAGACTACGGTGATCAGTAAACACCTCACAACAGAAACCATAAAAATAGTACATCAAAATAATAAGAGCAAACACTACCACTGCCAACTCCAAATCATGAGCATGATAATTATTTTCATGAACCTTCAACTTCCTAGAAGCATATGAAATGACATTCTTTTCCTACATCAAAACAACAACCAAACCAGAATGTGAATCATCATAATAAACAACAAAGTCCTTTTTCTCCACAGGCAAGGCAAGGATGGTAATTGTAGTTAACAAAGCCTTGAGCTTTTAGAATCTCTCCTCACACTCCTCAGACCACTAAAATGACACCTCCTTCTGAGTAAAATGAGTTAGTTAGGAAGCAATAGAAGTAAACCCTTTCGCAAACTAGCAATAGTAGCTAGCCAACCATACAAAGTTGCGAACCTCAGTCACTGCAACCTAGCCCAACTTTTAACTGCCTCTATTTTTTGCAAATCAACTATGATTACCTCTTTTGAAACCACATGCCCCAAGAAGGACTCCAAAGATGGACAAAACTTACACTTGGAAAATTTAGCATACAACTGCTTCTCATAGAGAAAACCCAACACAATTCACAAATAATTCTCTTGCTCTTCCTTATTTATGGAATACACCAAGATATCATCAATAAGTACAATTACAAATGAATCCAAGTAGGGCTTGAAAATCTCATTAATCAAACTTATAAAAGAAGTTAGGGCATTAGTAAGACCAAAATACATCACCAAAAATTCATAATGGTCATACCTAGTCCAAAAAGCAGTCTTAGGAATATCGTTAGCCCGAATCTTCAACTAATGATACCCAGACCTCAAGTCAAGCTTTAAGAGGACTGACACACCCTGAAGCTGATCAAACAAGTCATCTATGTGAGCAAAAGGATATTTATTATAGATAGTCACCTTGTTCAACCGACGATAGTCAATGTACATATCCATACTCATCTTTCTTCTTCACAAACAACGCAAGAGCATCCCACAGGGAGGTCCTCAGAAGAATGAATGCTTTACTAAGAAAGTCCTGGAACTGAACCTTCAATTCTCTCAACTCAGCTAGTGCCATCTTTTAATGAGGAATAAAAATAGGATGAGTATCTAGCTCTAGATCAATACAGAAGTCTATATCACAGTCTAGTGGTATGCTAAGTAAATACCTAGGAAACACCTCTAAGAAATCACAAACCACACAAAAACTAACCCAATAGGTGAAACCTCTGAACTAGTGTCTTGAAGTTGTGCTAGAAATGCCAAACACCCTCTCTCAATTAACTTTTTAGCATGAATATAGGTTATGATCTAATTAGGAACATGACTACAATTACCATTCCACTCCATCCTAAACATACCTGGCATTGCTACAGTCACTGACTTAGCATACAAGTCTAAAATGGCATGATAAGGAGACAACCAACTCATTCCCTAAATGACATCAAATTCAACCATGTCTAGAATCACTAAGTCTACACTGGATTTGTATCTTTTGAATGTTAGAATACAAGAATGATAGACTCTATCATTAATCATAGAATCACCAACAAGAGTGGAAACATGCATAGGCTCATTAAGAAAATCACACAACATATCCAATCCCAAGGCAAAATAAGTAGACATATAAAAAAAAGTAGAACCAGGATCGACTAAGGTTGTATCTATCTGTTCATAAACTAGAATAGTACCTATGATCACGACATCTGATGCATTTACCTTGAGTATTCTTGGAAAAGAATAGAAACGAGACCATCCACCTGCCTGTGCACTACAATTGCAAGGCTGAGCACCACCCTTACCAGTATGTCCACCACCTGACTTTGTTGGGTACCAATAATACCTGCTGTATGGCCACGATGCCCTCTGTAAATATAATCTCTACCATGAGAACCACCTTCCCTACTTACTGAAGCTAGAACTCGAAAAGCCTGCTGCTGACCTGCCTGTCTAAATTTGGGACAACACCTTTAAATGTGCCCAAGATTACCACACTCATAACAAGGACTATCCAAAGTAGGCCTCTAAGACAAAGTCGAAGATGTAATATAATCACAATGATCTGAAGAGGGTTGGCTGGCCCATGATAGAACCCCAGTTGAAACCTGCATAGCCGACTGAATGGGGAGCCAAGAATACCCCTACAAAATTGGACTTTTAAAAAAGGAACCACTGTAACTACCACTCTTTTGGGCCTTCTTCTCAACAGTCTTTGCATACCCATCTTACTTCACTCTCTTAATATTCTTAATAATCTCAACCATTTTATGAAAAGTCATCCCAGAAGACACTATTTATAGTGAAAAAAGCTGAAGTCCCCTGCTCAGCCCCTTAACAAATCTGTGAATCCTCTCCTCTTTGATAATGATTGTAAATCATACCTGGAGAGTGAGTGGAAATGAGCCTTATATGTAGCAACTGAAGAACTACCCTTCTCAATGCTCGAGAACTTATCCTGCCTTTTATCCTACAAAGTACAAGAAATATAATTCTCCAAAAAGAGGGAGTAAAACCAAGTCCATGTTAATGTAGGGGACCCAACTGGCCTACACTCAACAAAAGCTCTCATCCACAACTTCATACCCCTATGCAACTAAAATGTAATAAACTCCACCCTATACTGCTAACCTACTCTCATCTTATGGTGTCTCTCATGATAGTTAATGATGAACTCATACACATTCTCTGCCTTAATACAATAAAATATCATTAGTTTTATCTTAGAAAATCTCAAAAACAAATTGTGTTCCTCTCAGGTAATCACCGAACCTTTCACTTGCCACAACAACAACATGTTGAACTCCTGGATGCAGATTAGTGCGAATGCACATCTAAACTATCCAGAGCAGGTGCAACCTCTGCTTGGTCTGGTTTCACTGTTTTCCCTGCTGCTACATCGAGAATATCCTCTAGTAGGGGAGGAGATTTTGATCTCTCACAAGCTGGTCTAGCTACCTGAGTCCTAGACCTTGTGGGCTCTGCTCCTCATCCCTTATCCCTAGCAGGTGCTGCTCCTCTTGCACATCTTCTAATAAGTGCCAGCCCTAATAACTGGCTTGGGTGCCTCTACTGCACATTTCCTCACTATTTATGAGAGTAAAAAGATAAAAGAGGCCAGATACCAATTGGACTTAAGTAATAACATGAAAGAAAGAAAAAAATAGAGTTTTCCTAGTATCCTATAAACTCACAAAGAAAAGTATAGATGTGTATTGTTCCTCAAGACTCTACTAGACATGTCCTTGTATGATGAGATTAATGAACCTAAAACTCAGATACCGAGTTTATCACGACACAAAAGGCCATGGGGGGCACCCATACTAACACTCTAGTGGAAAATCCTCTGACCCAGGCCTTAACCAATTCTTTTAACATAATGTAAAAATGAAATAATAACAAACTCAAATTAATAATTAAGAATGGGAAGTCTAAGCATTACAATCACAAAATCCAAAAGTCATTATACAAAGGACCACTAAATAAAATAACACTAGAATAATCCAAAAATATCTAATTAATACTTTTTCCAAAAAAAGAACAAATATAACTATGATGACCCATGGTAGCCTAAATAGTAGTAGCTCACCCTTGTATAGATTAATTAGAATCGCTAGCTATGAGGTTGCGTTGAAGTCTCTGGAACACAGTCTGCATTCAAGAAAAAGAGTACATGAGTAGTATCAGAACAAACATTATGTACTGGTACACAACGTAGGCCAACTCAAAATAATAGAAAGTATATCTTATGAATCAAATAAGCAAGTAGACATGTATATCAACACAAAATCAAGTAGTTACATCAACTAGGTAAACCACCTAAGTTCTGGACACATCACGACCAACAACATAAAGGACATATAAGTCATCAAGCAGACATATCAATGTCAATAATAAAAGACATATAGGTTATCATATAAGACATATCAAGTCATTCCAACCTTGCAAGTATAAGCAGTCATATCAAAATAATAGATCTTGTCCACACAGATTTCATAGTTGTATAACTTCTATTTTTTATCTATCTTACTCTGTATCGAATTAGAACTCACAAGAATTATAAATCTATAGACATATGTGAACAACTCTTATTTATACCCAACTAGTATGACTTGTAGGGGAAAACTAGGGTCCAGGTACCATACCGGTGTGGTACCCCCTCTATAACACAACCTCTTGTCTGTAAGCTCACATCGGACTTAAGCCGCTCAACAATTAAAATAGTATATATATATCCTCAAATCTTTTAATATATCTCAGTATGTTCTCAACTCAACTATCTCTCAAGATAATATAAAAAGTACACATAATATAACAGGTATACACCATTCTCACAAGTCATTTAAAGACAACCTTCAATAGTTATAGGCTTATTCATACAAGCACATGTCAAGCAAACAAATAATCAATCACAAATTATGTCCAAAAACCAATCAACATGCTCATAAATTTAGAACACATACAAAAGACTATTTAAAGTCTAACTCCATGTAAGCCATAACCTACCTCAACCAATGAACCCAAATCTGCAAGCTAATTCACAAGAGCTTTTCCCTTCCTTAACGCCCAGATTGTTCTCGATCTAAAACAAATAATTAAAAGAGTAATTAATCATTTACTCTTTAAATAACCTCTTTGGGAATACAAACCCACTAAGTATACTCTTACTCATGTTTATGAACTACCAATTCATGCTAGGAAGTGTTAATTTACACCCTAAAGGTAATTGTAGATGATATTACATCTTCCATAGGCTTTATCATAATTTTAATGAACCTAAGGTTACAACAACAACAACAACATACCCAGTATATTCCCACAAAGTAGGGTTTGGGGAGGGTAAGTGTACACAGTCTATATCACTACTTCAGAGGTGAGATAGAAAGGCTATTTTCGAAAGACCACCGACTCAAAATAATGATTCTAATGTGTTAATGGATCACTATATAAAAATATGGATGGAATAGATTACCTCAATAAGAATTTTCACCCTAGCCTTGGAAAATTTCCTCTCTTGAGTTCTGGAATGAGATTTTAGAGTTTATAAGGTGAAATTCAAAAATAAGATACTTAAACAAGAATTCTGCCTTGCATCTTCTGCTATGGCGACACCTTTCTTGTTGTAGCGGACTCTCTTAGTGAGATTTGGTAGAGCTTCGACCGCTACAGTGGTCTTATTGCAGCAAAAAATCCCACTGCTACAGCAACTCTTAACCAATAACTCGAGAGGAATTGCATTCGACCCACATTTCACCATACAAATCAAAAAGACTTAGGACATAACAGAGCTACCCCAATGTTGCAGTTGCTACAAGCATCTGTTACAACTTATTTTTACTCCCAAATTTTCCTATAGATGTCTAGATCACTAGGTCACTCCCTAACAAAATACAACACCACAAAACACAACACCATGAATCACAAATCAACATGAATATACATAATGCTAGTTTTTATCTTTAAACCACCCTACCTTGAGATTTTACTAACTCAACTCACTAAGGAAACTCTAACAGGGTACTTAGTCCCTAACCATCCTATAACGACTAGGAGGGTCCTTACACTAGCTCCTTCTAAAATGACCTCCAGAATGATGATGTGAATTAAGAACTATGGTAAAAAATGGTATAAATTGAAATCACATACAAATAGACTATAGAAACTGGCACCACATGCAAATGGATTATCTCTAAAACATAAATTTGGGCTAACTTGTCCAAACTATATGAAGACTAAATTGGTAGGAAGTGAGCAGACTTGGTCAACTGATCAATGATAACCCAAATAGAATTAAAACCCTAAAATATGTGTGGCAAACCAATCACAAAGTCCATGGCTATCCATTACCATTTCCATTTGGGAATAGGTAGCCCCTGGGTCAAACCACCAGGTCTCAAGTTCTTGAACTTCACCTACTAACAGTTTAAGCATCGAGCTATAAAGTTTGCTATATCCCTCTTTATCCTATACCATGAGTAATGCTGCCTCATGTCTCTGTACATCTTAGACGCCCCCTAGTTGAAGGGAATATTAAGAATAATGAGCCTCCTGTAATATCAACCTAATCAGATCTCCCACTCTCAGAACTCATGTATGACGCTCGATCCTCAAAATTCCCTTCGAATATAAGGTTACCTTCCTGGAATTACATCATAAAACCCTATTTTGAATCACCCTCAGCCTACTATCTTCTAATTGCTACTCCTAAATTTCTCCTTCAAAATAAACCTAGCCTTAACACAAGCAAAAATACTCACAAGGTTAAAAATATCAAGCCAAACCAACTTTTTGGCTAAGGAATGTATGTACAAGGCTAATGGTTGCTTCATAGCTGAAAGAAAAGCCAAACCCCTCTTACTCACCACCTTCTAGCTCAAAATATCTGCTACTATATTTTTCTTGCATGAATGGTACAAAATAGAAATATCATAGTATTTAAGCAACTCCAGCCACTTGTGTTGTCTTGAATTAAGGTACTTTAGGATGAGAAAGTATTATAGGCTAGGATGGTTGGTGAATGTCTCATAATGCACACCATAAAGACAATGCCTCAAAATCTTAAGCGCAAAGACTACTACTACCATATCTAAGTCATGGATGGGGTAGTTGCGCCCGTGCACCTTCAGTTTCCTAGAAGTATACACTATAAATATGTCCTACTACATCAATACACAACCCAAACAAACACTGAAAGCATCACAATATACTGTAAATCCCTGGCCCTCTATAAGAAAAGACAATATCAGAGCTGAAGTTAATAAGTCCTTGAGCTATAGTAAGCTTGCCTTACACTTGTTGAGCTACTAGAAAGGAACATCCTTTCATGTTAATCTAGTCAATGGCGCTGTAATGGAAGAAAACCTCTCCACAAACTGTCTTTAATAACTTGACAACCTAATGAAATTATGAACCTTAGTATTTCCAGTCATATGCTTTTGTTTTGAAGCTTTTTATGAAATAAGTTTTAAAGCCTGTATTAATTTAATAGGAGATCTTACAATTTTGAGTTTAGAGACTATCATTTGGTAAGAGCTTTTAGAATTTTGATTTGGGAGATTGTATTGTTTGGCGGTGATATTAGTGCACTAAAGTTTGTGGACTTATTTATTTCTTGTGATAAATTAGAAAATCTGGAGGAAATTCTTGGCATTCATTTTTGTTTATTTATTAAGGCAAGCGGCCTTAGAAATACATAGAGTGGAGAAAATGGGTGATGAGGTTCTAGGGAATCAATGTATTGTTTGAGGCTTGGAAATTCATTTCTTGTTAGCATTCTCTTCAATAGTTTTTGCCTTTTACGAGAGTCAATCAGCAACCCAAGAGCTTTATATAGATAACCAAGTACTCAGAAAAGTTATACTTTGTGCAGGTGACATCCAGCTACCCCGCTTTGTGAGGCTCAGGAAGATTTTAGCAGTTTTACTATGGGAACTTAGTCTGATCCCACCTCTGACTTGTACCACAATATTTTTCCTATCCATTAGTCATAGAGCCTCAACATTGTCCACTATGTCTTATCTTTCAAGAGTCCTCCAATATTTTTGATAGTTCTCTGATTAGTTCAGGTTAGGTACTATAGAAATAGATCTCTCTCTCTCTTAATACATGTCTAACGGTACTTTATTACACTTCTTTGTATTTGTAGTCACTGAGGCTCATGTACTCATTCGATTAGATTTAAGGGTGATACCTATGATAAATTCCCATTCTCATTCTCATTTTCTTCCTTATTCTAATCCTTATCCTTGTGCTTATCTTCGTTCTATTATTTAACCTCATTATTAAGGGTGTACCAACCCTAAAATGTCCATGATTCAATTAGTCATGAAGAAATCATGGACAGAGAGACATTGTGTTAGATATAGACCAAAGTCAATCATGCTTAGTCCCAAATATAGCAGCATTATTCAAGTAAATAGACCTTGATTGTCTAATAGGGAAATAAAAAAACATATATGAATAACACTATCCCCTTAGACAATGACAAACTTCAATTTGAAAAAATCACCATTTTAGTTAATAGTAAAATTTGTAAAAAAGGGTTAAAGGCAAGCGGATTAACGATGATCAAGTTCACTCTCTTTGAGATAAAACTTTAAGGTCATGTTTCCATATAATGTATGATCTTTTCAAAGTGGATGGATAATAAAAGTGGGGGGGGGGGGACGTTGTTAAAGCTTCTTCCACGGGAATTCTAAAAGGTGAAGAATCAAATATTAACATAAAGCTTTTTAGGATTTTCTAATGCCTTCTAATCTTTTCAAAGCCTCTTTTTATAGGCTAAAAACTTATTTTTCGCCTCAATGTGAAATGACAACATGCATTGCTATTGAAAAGTCTATCTCATAACACATGCCTATATTATGATGCCTCACTTGAAACTGATTAAAGAAGGTAGGCATGTGGCTCGAGATTGATTTATTGAGCTCCCGAGGGTCATTATGATCACCTCCAAATGTAAGAAGATCTTTCTCAAAAAAAGATTTTTTAAGATGACCGGTCATTCTAAAAGAGGGATGAAGAAAGGGAATGAGGATAATTCTCAACCTATCAGAGTTCAACCAAGGAGAGCAACAATAGTAAATAAGAGATGAAAGCTCTTATATGGAACATCAGATCAGTGAGGTCCCAACAAGCATTTCAAAAGGTTCAAATTCTACATAAGTATCATAAGTTCTCTTTTGCTGGTTTACTGGAACCCTTTCCACATCAAAGGCATATCAATAAGTACAGAAGAAGGTTGAAGATACCCATTTGAGTGTCAAACTGTAATGGTAAAATTTGGTTATTAATAAATTCAAATTTTGATTTCTCAGTATTCAGGGGCACAGAGCAGCAGTTAACCTTAAGTCTGAAATATCACAACCAAAATCAGACTTTCTTTGTTACCTTAGTGTATGCTAAATGTAGTATAGAGGAGAGACTGACATTCCGAGATGATCTCTATCAACTGGCAGAAGATGTAGATAATCCCTAGGTAATAGGAGAAGACTTTAATGTGGTGAGAAATACAAAAGAAAAAATTGGAGGTTTACCAGTGATGGAATCAGAACATAAAGATTTTGATAATTGTATTAAAGCCCGTGATTTATCTAAAACTCAATTTAAAGAGAGTCCATTCATATGGTGGAATGGTAGAGAAGGGAATGATTGTATTTTTAAAAGGTTGGACAGGATTCTTGCAAATCAAGGAATGCAAGAGTAGTTTAATCATATAAAAGTGGAACATTTGGTAAGAGTAGGATCTGATCATGCTCCGGTGTTCTTAACTCTTGAGGAAAGGGTAAGAAGATTGAAGAAACCTTTCAAGTTTTCTAAATTCTAGACTGAAAATGAGTCTTTTAAGGAGGTGGTGAGACAAAATTGGAAGGTAAATAAATCTCAAAATCCCTTCTTGGATTTTAAGAAGAACATTAGAAGACTTAAGAGTGCACTGACCAGTTGGAGTAAAGAATCTTATGGTGACATTTTCAAGCAGTTGATCATCAGAGAAGACATTGTGAAAATCAAAGAAGTGTTATTTGAGGAGACCCCAGTGCTGAATAGATCAGTACTTCAAAAAGCTCAGGTTGAGTTAAAAAAGTACTTGCATTTTGAGAAAATCTACTGGCTGCAAAAAACAGGTTATACATGGTTTGAGAATTGAGACAAAAACACCATATTGTTTCACAGTATTATGAAAGGTAGAAGGAAAAAGCTTCATTTGCAAAGGATCATGGACAATGGGGGTAATTGGATAGAGGAAGAAGGTGACATAGCAGCTGAAGCAGTGTCCTTTTATACTTAACAATTTCTTCAAGAAAGAGATACTACTTCTTTTTCACTATTGAAGCATATTTCTGAACTAATTTCTGAGGTAGAGAATGCAAATATTAGTAAGTTAGCTACCGAGGATGAAGTCAAAAAGGTTGTTTTCAATCTAAGTGGAGATAGGTCAAGTGGGCCAGATGGATTGACTGGTAGGTTTTATTAGTGTTGCTGGGAAATTGTGGGTAATGACATTTTCAGATTGGTTTAAGATTTTTTCAAATGCAATACTCTTCCTAAGTTTATTACTCATACTAATTTGGTTCTTTTGCCTAAAAAAGAGCAGGTCAGATCTTTTTCAGACTTAAGACTAATTAGTTTAAGTAATTTCATTAACAAAATCATTTCTAGAGTTATTCATGATAGATTGGAAGAACTGCTGCCTAGTCTTATTTTTTTCAATCAATCAGGCTTTGTGAAAGGTAGAAGCATCATTGAGAATGTGTTGTTAACTCAATAAATTATTTCAAACATTAGGAAGAGGAGTAAATTTGCTAATGTGGTTATTAAGGTTGACATGGACAAAGCTTATGATAGAGTATCTTGGTTTTTCCTTATGAAAGTTCTGAGGAAGATGGGATTTTAAGAAGTGGTGGTAGATCTGATTTGGAGACTTATCTCCAATAATTGGTACTCTATCTTGATAAATGGTCAAGATCATGGCTTTTTTCATTCTACAAGGGGGTAAAGTAGGGAGATCCTTTATCTCCAGCTTTATTAATTCTTTTAGCTGAAGTCTTATCTATGACCCTAAATGTTGTTTCTGATGATGATATGTATATAGGGTATGGTTTACAAAAATGGAGTGCAAATATTAATCATCTAGCTTATGCAGATGATACTATCAATTTCACTTCAGCTAACAAATATTCTTTGAGGAAAATCATGTGTATTTTACAGGATTATGAAACTCAATTAGGACAAAAGGTGAATAAGGAGAAAAGTACCTTTTATCTACATTAGAATGCTACAGCTGCTGGTAAAACTCTGGTGGAGGAATGTATTGGGATAAATAGAGGACAATTTTCTCTTATTTATCTTGGATGCCCTATTTCTCATACTAGGAAGAGAAAGGAACACTATGTGAATCTGATCAACAGGGTAAACTCTAAACTTCAAGCTTGGAAAGAGAATATGTTATCTTATGGAGGTAAAGAAGCTTTAATTACCAGTGTGTTACATAGTGTTCCCATTCATGTTTTATCAACCATTGTTCCTCCAAAGTGTGTTATTAAAGATCTATATAGAATTTTTGTAAAGTTTTTTGAAGTAACAAAGTTGAAGGAAAAAGTAAGCACTGGGCTACCTGGGATAAAGTTTGTTTACCCAAGCAAGAAGGAGGGCAAGGGTTCATATCTATGTTTGAGGTGTCTCAGGCCATGTATGCTAAACTTTGGTGGAAATTCAGAACACAAAATACTTTGTGGGCCAACTTTATGTGGAATAAATACTGTAAGAAACAAATACCACCCCTAGTATAGAGTAAAGGTGTCTCACAACTATAGAAGTACATGCTACATAATTGGAAGAAAATTAAGCAATTTATATGGTGGGAACCTAAAGGAGGTACTTTTACTACATGGTTTGATAATTGGACAAAATTGGGTCCATTGTTTACCAAGCCATCAGAAGTACTTACTTGTCATGCTATGATTGATATTGACATTTTCCTAACTGCCAATAGTTGGAATTATGAGTTAATGAAGAAACATCTTCCTGAAAACATAATGTGAAACAACAATTACACTATTACAGGCAGGAAGATATGAGGGATAAACCATGGTGGACCAAGACAAGTTTTGGGAAATTTAATGTGTAAAGTGCATAGGAGTTGTTGAGAAAAAAAAAAGAGTATGATTTTTTAAAGAAAATATGGGTTAAAGGCCTTCCTTTTAAAATATCTTTCTTTACTTAGAGGATTTGGACTAATAAGGTTTCAGTTGCTGCAGTTATGGAACTTTGGAACCCTAATATTTCCCAACTTTGTTCGTGTTGTGAAGTCCCTGTAAGGGAAACCATGGAACATTTGTTCCTAAAGGGAGAGGTTGTATCATCTATGTTGAATGTTTTCACTAATACTGTTGGTATTGTCGGTCCATAAATTTAGGTAAAACAGGCTAAAAAGAAGTGGTAAGATTCATAAGGAAATGACAGACAAAAGGCTATTTTTAATGTTATTCCTAATGCTATTTTATGGTTCTTTTGGCAGAGAAGGAACACTATTCTTTATAGGGATAGTTATTCTAATCTAAAAGTGATTTGGTATATTAATAGCACAATAAGATTGTTCATGCAATAGAAGTTTGACTACAAGGACACACCAAGGAAGTGGCCTTAAATGGTAGCATTATTGGATGTGTATAGGCCTAAGCTGAAGGCTACTGTAGTAAGATAGAATGCTCCTCCTATTGGATGGTAGAAATGCAACATAGATGGGGCCTCTAGGGGTAATCCTGGCCCTAGTTCTTCTGTATTTTGTATTAGAAATGAGCATGGAGATCTAGTTAGTGCTAAGGGGTTCAAGATTCTTAATTCTACAAATTTAATAGCAGAAGTTGTGACTTTGAAAGAAGGCAGGCATGCAATACTGTTTTGATAACAATATGGTTAATGTTATCATGGAAATAAGTTGACTGGACTTAGTTTATGTAGTTAATGGAGATTGGGAAATACCTTAGAGTGTGACCTTGGAGGTCAATTCCATAAAGAAACTGATGGTCCTACTGTCAGTAAGAGTACAACACTCCCTTAGGGAGGGAAATACCCTTTCTAACTTTTTTGCTACATATGAGTTTACTCAATTCTAGGAGGTACCAAGTGTAGGAAGAAAGACCATTAATTTATACAAACATGGCATGCCACAGTTCAGAATTAGACAAGTAAGCAGCAAATAAGGAATCAAGATCAACAAGGTATGATTTTAACATAGGTGGACAATTTAGAGTGTTATATTAAAACTCATATGATGTCTGAATTAATTTTGATTGGTTAATGTACCATGCACCTGGTGAGAGCATTGAGGTGTTATGTATGGTATAAAACAAGGACTCAAGAGTCAACTGTAGTATTCATAATTTTCATCTATATAAAAATCATAGACATATACAATTTATGTCATTAATTTTGATCTAATTGGAAGCACACCATGACAAGATTTCTCATTCATACTCAACTAGACTTGGCCGAAGAAAAGAATATAGTTTATGTTTTAATCTTGGATTTTATCTTAAATGATGGTATTAAGTCTCTCAGAGATTTCAATCCATTGAGATTTAAATTTGAGATAAGATACATACTTACAAGCGATTTGAGTAGAGCTAAAGGAGGTGGCACATTCAGATCTTTGTGGGATTGAGTTGTACCTATTCAAAAGATCATCATTTTGATCACTTTGAAGCAGCACAGAACAAAATCAAAGAAAGAGGTCAAGAAGAAACTTAGCTTGGGAAATAAATATATCGGAAAGACACAAACTTTGTAAGGATTTAGAGGGGGTGGTGGTATCAATCTCGGTTGGGATTCGACCCACTCTTCTTAAGATTCAAGCAAATGAAGTGTTCTTTCATGGATTTATCAAGTAGGTGATGAAGTTACGAGTATAGATCTGCTATAAATGTACAAAGTTTAGCAACTCTAAGCTATAGGTTATCAAAGGTCAATGACTGAAAGGGTAGAAGTAAGAATCGATGCAAATCAAAGCTAACCTCAGTTGGGAAAAGTTGAAATCAGTGACCTTAGATCAAAGGCTGAAGAGTAGATTCAACAGTAAGAAGATCATTTTCTCCAAAATATTAGCTTCATAAGTTTTGCCTCAAAATCAAAAGGGAGAGCATATCCCCACCATACCTTCATTATCTTGAGCTCCAGTGTTAGATCAAGAAGGTTCGAGTAGGTGGAAAAAGGGACTTTCTATTTTCCAACATTAGATATTTTAGGATTTCCGTTATTTTTGTTTTTATTTTGGTTTATTGCTTTTTCATATTTTTTTGGATCGTGTATGGTCTTTGGGCCTACCTTTTGATGTAAATAATTTTCTCTTAATAAATCAGGCCTATGTCCTTTTATTTTTTTTTTAGAAAAGACGTCCTTCAGCATCATCCATGCGATTCTTCATCTTCTTTGCCTTTAGATCTTTAAAACTTGCATGAGGATCCTATAGCTAGCTGAGATTGGTGAAAAAGCATAGGTATTTGACTCCTTGAGCTTTATTTCTAGTAATTCCTTCTAAATCTCCTCATTTATGATTGTCTTTGACATTAAGATTACACCTTAGTCTATATTTGTGTCTTTTATTGCTACTGAATAGTTAGCAGTTATAATAAATTTAAATTTTTGATATATTAAATTTCCTCTTACTGCACTGATTACACTTTTTTCTATAGGTTGGATTATCCTATCATCGGCTAAATATAGTTCTATTGGTGTATCTATTCCTTCTCTAAAACATGCTTTTATAAGTATTTCTGTTGCTCCTAGGTGTACATATTTTATTGGAGTTTTGGTTTTTAAAGCTTGTATTTCTTTATTTAGTTCCTTTTTATTTATAATGGGTATCATTGCTTTTCCTTTAGCATATTTACAATCTATTGTATGTTCACGTTGGCTTATAATATAATATTCTTCCTTTTTTGGTTTAAAACAATTTTTTATTATTGGTACTTCTAAAATTTTATCTATTCTTAAGGGTGATTCTTGTTTTTTAATCTGTTCAAATATATTTGTATCAAATATTATTTTTTGAGTTGAGGATTCTTCATCTTGATGGTCTTCTTGTCTAATTATCTTTATATCGTTTTCAGACATAAAATTGTTCTAAGTCATTATCTTCTTCTGAGCTAGTATTTTCTTCTAATTGATAAATACTATCTTCACTTTCTATATCGTAATCAATGTATGGTAGTTCGGTATATATATCATCTTGGATTTGTATTTTCGTTATTTGTTTCTTTTTTGGGTCTTTAGGTATTTTGTAATCTTTAGCTAAATGTCCTAATTTTCCACAATTGTAACATGTACATTCGGATAATTTTTTCTTAGGTTTATATGGTTTTTTATTCTTATAATTTTTTACATAATATCGTTTTCTTGGCTTCTTGTACTTATATTTGGATTTATTAGTTTTATATATTTTTCTTCTTTTCTTATACCTATATTTATTTGGTGTTTTACAACCAAATTGTGGTGCTGTTTTGTTTGTACAACAGTCCATATTTTTAGTTAGTATTTTATCTAATTTTTGTGTTTCCTTATATTTATCACATAATTCTACAAACCAATTTTGTAGAAATTTTATTCTAGATCCTAATGTATCTGTTAAGCTTGCTTTATCCCAGTTTTCAATTATTTTTGTACTAAATGGTTCTGGTAGTTTGGTAAAGTATAATTTTCTGATTTCTATACCTTCTTCATTATTATATATTCCTTTATAATAATATTCTTTAAATGCACATGTGTATTGTTCTATATGCCACATATTACATATTGATAATTTATTCATTAATTTTCTATTTAGTTTTTTGTCTTTATTTTGTTCTGCTATCTCTGTTGTCATACTTCCGAATTCATTTCTTATTCCTAGTTCATATTTAGATAGGATTTCTATATTTGATGTAGTAACTGTACCATTTTGGTTTTTATTACTTCTTAGTGTATCTAGACCTTCTGTTGATAAATTATTCAACCATAATTTTACTGTTCCTATTAATGTTCTTTCTATGTAACCTGGTGTTTCTGCTACGGATATTTTATTATCTACTAATTGTTTTTCAATATTTCCTAACCATAGTTGTATCATTTTATTTATATCACTGACACAGTCTAAATCTAAGAAATTAGATTGTTCTGACACTTTATTAGGTATCCATTTTGTTTTTAATCTCTTATTCCATAATGTTTCACTTCTATTATAATCAGCTGTAAAGTAGTTGGGACTTGAAGTTCTTGGGTGTAGTTTTTCTCGTCTTTCTCTTGATGTAGAAGTACTCGCTTCTTGTTTAGTATTCGTATTTACTTCTGGAGTATTTGTTTCTAGAGTATTTATTTGGTCTAGTAGTTCTGTGTATGTTTCACTAGGTTCTTGGTCATTTATTGTTTCTTCAATTTCTTCTTCGTTTATTTCATCTATACTAATATTTGTGAATTCTTCATTTAGGGAGGGACTAGTTTCTTCAATTTGTATTTTTTCCTTAAATTGGTCTATTTCTGTTACTAGTTGTTTTTCCAATTGTTTTTCTTTATTCTGTCGTTCTTCTTTTTCTTTTAATTTATTTGCGTATATTTGTTTTAATAATGCTAATTCTTTTTCTAGTTTTTTAATTCTTGAACTAGTGATAGGAGGTTCTACTACTGATATTTTTTCGTTTATTGGTTCTTCTTTATATTGCTTAATTTTTATTTGTTCAATTTCCTTTTTCGCTTGTTCACGGATTTTGTCAATTTCTTGTTTTTGATCTATTTCAGTGTTTTCTTTTGTTAGTCTTATCATAGCAGTTAGGCTATCTTCTAATTTTGCCGAATTTTGGTCTGGCATTAAATGTAAATTATTTCCTAATTTTTTATATCTTCTTCCTAAATTTGAATGTACTATTATTAGTGGTATTCCTTCTGATCCTATAAATGTTTTTTCTTCTACGGGGTATTCTTCTTTATTCATTTCAAATCGTATTTATACTTATGGTCTAAATGTTGTATATGTAGTTCTAAATTAAATATGGTATCTCGTTGGGTCATTATTGATTTATGATTAACTCCTGCAAAGATGTTTGTTTGTAATCTATCTTTCCTACTATTTAATTCGTCTTTTAAATCTATTATTTGTTTAAGTAAGTCTATTTGATTTTTTGTTAACGATTGGTAGTTAGTTTTACTAGAACTTATTTCTCTTATATTGTTACTCATATTACTCATATCTGTATTATTTTATTTTTATTCATAGCTCTGATACCATTTGCTGGGTTTGATAGTATTTTAGTATTGTAGTTATCAATAGATTTTGCTTAGATTTTCTTTCTTGTCTAGTTGTGTCCAATTTTGGAGTGCTTCGTAGTTAATCATTTTGGGGGGTGTATGTTAGGTTGAATGCTTCGTTATAATATTGTTCTTTTAATGGAATTAATCTTGTGAGTTCTGTTGCATTGTTTGTTATATATTCTAGGTATTGTATATCTTGGGTTCTTTGGTATGTTTCTACATTTGTTTTTAATAATTTTTCTAAATTATTTATGCTTTCCATGGTTTGTAACCAATATTTAAGATATTCATAATTAATCATTATTTAAATGTTGCTTCGTAATATCTATTACGTAGTGGTATTAATACTAACATATGGGTTACATTTTCTAATATTTTTTCTAAGTATGTTATTTCTTGGGTTCTTATATACATATCTAAATTAAATTGTAATAAAGTTTCCGTTTCTCTTAGCTCATCTACTGTCTGTCTCCAATTTTCAAATTGTTGTTGGTTCATTTTATCCTAGGTGACATGTCATAAAAGCTGATGTAAAATATAATTGCCTTACAGGGTATAGTCTTTACAGGGAAAAGCTTGAGAAGGTTTGGATGGTTTTTATATTTTTTTTCTTCCTTCAATTAGATTTAAGTAGTCTTGTAAACTATCCATTTGAGAGTCTTTGTAGAGATGGAAACCTAAGAGATTTGATCCTTGGAAAAAAGAATAGATTGATCCTACTTCCAAGAATTAGGTGAAGTATCTGGTTCATTTTAGTTGAAAGAGATTTTCCTTTCATAATAACTGCATTGTTTGTACTCATTTCCATTTGGAGTAGCCGTTCTTGTTTGTACATGTTTCCTTTGAGAGTGACCATTAATTTTTAAATCCAAATTTTATATATTTACTTTCTTAGAAGTCTTCAACTAATGTTCCAATTCTTGGTACTTAATTTCTTTAAGGCCTTGGTTTCTTTCCTTGATTTTATGAATTTAAAATCCTTGGAAGCTTTTACTTATTGTCCTGGTTCCTAGAACTTGTTTCCTTAAAAACTCTAACTTCCTTGTTGGGTTGGATGATTTCTCTATTTAGAGTTTCCTTTGAGATCCTTCCTTAGTGGCAAATGTTTGTTTTGTACTTTGGTATTTTCTTGCATAATTTAATTAGTCATTATTAAAATATTAACTTTAGCAATCTCCCCTTTTTGATGATGAAAATTTAATGAAATTTGCTTATGCTCCCCCCTAATAATTTATCTGCTTGTACTCCTTTTTATTTTCTCCCCCCTAATAATGATGCGAGTGATGATCATACCATAGTTAATGAAAAAAGAAGAGAGTTTGAATTTGCAGTTTTTGACAAGACAATATATGATAAGAGAATCTTACTGGGCAAGAGTTGAATGAGAACCTACACTATAATGACCCATACCATGATTCTTGGGATCTTCTATGTTTTGACCATTTTACCCCTCCCTATAGTTACATTTTGGTATTTGTGAATTGTGGGATTGGCTGGCGCGGTTCCGAAGGTTGTCGATTTAGTTTTATGTGAATTTTTTTATTTTGAAAGGTTTTCAGTTAATATAGTTCACTTTGGTCAATATTCAATTAACATGACCTCGTTTTGGTGTTTTGATGATTTCACCATATCCAGAATATGTTTTATAAGTGGTTTGCGCTATTAGTTTGTGTTTGGGAGGTCTCAGATGAGTTATGCGTACTTGTTCAATGTTCGGAATTTTACATCATTGAGTAATAATAGCATCACCTGAAGTTAAAAATCTCTTTTAGAAGTTTTGATGGTACCATTATATCTATATCAAAATCTCAGAATCAACGAATTTCAGGTCCGTACGAGGAAATTATGCCCTTTGTAGTGAAGCTTGTTGGTGGTGGTGCTGGTGTATCGCCTAAGCGGAAAATGACCACATAACCTGGTCCACTTGTGAGGAAATGGGACCAATTATATGATAATGACACTAAGGCAAGGGTTGGATCGCTTAAGCGATGCCACATAAGCGAGGGAACGTTTGTAAAAGCAGAAATCCCTGAGTTTAAGAGTTAATCACGTCTATTTCATATTTTTGACATTTTGGGAGCTAGGGAGCTCCAATTGAGGTGATTATCGATGCATTTTTCTTGTATAATCCATGGATACATGTTTCTAACCTTGTTTTACCAATTTTCTGTAACACCCCGTACGTTTCGGAGTCTAGCTGACTACCGTAACATTTATGGAAATATGAAAACATAAGAGATTTGATTAATTATGTATTGAATTGTGGGCTTTATGTATTAAATTGTGTACATTTAAAAGTCTTGTGCAAATGGGCCTTAAATGAAGCCCAAATTCAAGAGGAAGACATGGCCCAAAAGAGCTTTTTGACCCATTCTTACTTAGTCTTCCATTGACCAAGTAAACACACCAAGTGTGTGGATGAGGATCATTATAAAGGGATTATATAAGCCAAAGAAATCATATTTTTATTCCATTTGGACTCTCATGCCTTTTCTAGACTTTACCACAATTTTCTCTTTGTCTCTCAAGAACCCTAAGTCATTCCTTTGGCCAAGATCATCTTTGTACAAGGCTTGGTAAGTGCTTATTATGATGGTTTAATATGTTTTATGCAGGATATATGGTGTATATTATGTTGGTTATGCTGGTGGTGTATTGAGAAGTTCATAAAATGTGAAATGTTACATGTTGCTAAATCGGAGGATGGTCTTGTCTTGTAAACTTGAATATGTACTTGTGGTTTTGAATAAGTGAACTTGATGGATCAAATATTGACATGTGAGATGTGATTATAGTCTTACCTTGTTTTATTCTTGTGAAAAATGTTTGGAATTTTTATTGTGAAATTGGTTATGGTTTTGGTGACGTATTGGCCGTAAAGTGCAGTTTTGGGTGTTGTGAGACCATGGCTGATTGTTAGTGTCCAATATGATCAAATATATGTCAAAATAAGTTTGGTTATGATCATGGACCATTCATTGCATGAAAAGACCCAAAAGAGACCATTTCGGACCAAAACGGGCATCCGCCCCCGCAGACGAGGGAACCTGCTGGCGCAGATGCCAATGCAGGTGCCTCTGGCTGCTGCCAAAGGTAACCTGAGCGCGCACCTCAGCCACCTGCGGGTGCAGGTGGCAGCGCAGGTCAGCCCCAGAATTAGTTTTGTGTTTATTCGTCTCTAGTTGATCCCCGAAGGCCCCTATACCCTTTTTGGATGTAATTAACAACTTGTGATGTCGTTTTAATGACTTTAAAGGGGCGTATGGAGGCATGTTGGACTATGTTAATTGTGTATTGTTGTTTATAAGTTGTTATGGGGCAAGTTGATAGGAGAAATTGTGACGGAATGATAATAAGGAAGCATAAAGGGTAAGTGTAGTGTGAAATGCTATTGATGTATGATAAATTGGTCAATGTGTGGAATGTTATGGTGTTGTTGGTATGAGAATGCAGTGGATTGTATTATAAGGGGTGATATGACCTTATACGGCAGTCATATAGATCATTGTCGTTTTATACACTTGTACGGTAAATTGTTGTTAACGAGAGTTCCATTATGAACTTGTGTTGTAGAGTGAAACATAAGGAAGGAGCTGGACTGTTGTGTTTATATATAGACTCGTATACTCATACTTGGAAGTGAAGGTATGTAAGGTTACTCTTTCTGTATCCTTCTGTAGCATGTTGATCATATTGACATTGTACCTATTCCATTCCGAAATATCCAAAGGTATATCAGTTCAGGTTGAGATATATTGTCATCCACATGTGTCCGACTCTTAGACGAATTATGATTCACGTATCTCCTATTCATTGACTGAAGTTCCAAAGTTGTCATAATGTGGTAAGTTCTAAGGAATCTATATCAAAGAAAGTAACGATGTAAGGAAAGACTATTTAGTCTTGAATAGCTTTTCCAATCATGTCATGTTCCAATAGTATTCACATTGACATTACGTTTGTCCCATCCCGAAATGTGCTAAGGTATTATATATCCGGTTATCAATGGTCATTATCATATATTTCCTACTCATGGATCAATTGTGAATCTCATGTCTCATATTCATGAATAATGTTCCGAAAGCCCAATAAGGTTACATTCCAAAGTTCCAATAGTGGTTATATTAAGGTATCTTATTTATTGATTATTGTCCAATGGTTCCAATGGTGTTATGTTTCCAATAAGGCTATGTTTCCAATAATGTTTATTTACATGTCTTCTATTATTTGGTATGGTTCCAAATCTTCCAAAAATGTTATGCCAAAGGAATGTATCAATCTCTCACAAGTGAATGTACCAATCTCTCACAAGTAAAGATATCAATCTCTCTAAAGTAAAGAAGTAAAGTAATGCATATGTGGTTAATGATCAAGTATGGGTGGCAGCTTTGGGGGCATAAGCCTAGCTCAAGCCGATCCCAGGATCAGGGGGCAGTCCTAGAGGCATCAGCCTAGCTCGGACCAAACCTGACAGGGGGCAGCTCTAGAGGTATGAACCTAGCTCGAGCCGAACCTGACACATTGATTTATGGGTGGCAGCTCTAAAGGTAAAAACCTAGCTCGAGTCGATCCCAATATATTGCTTCATAGGGTGGCAGCTCTAGAGGCATAGGCCTAGCTCGAGCCGATCCCAACATAACGTTATGTTATGTAAACCCACTGATCAGTTGGGGCTCGGGTATCACAGTTCACAGGCAAAGATGAATAATCATAGAAGCAAGGTAACAAAGAAAGTAATGAAAGCAATAGACATGATTCCAAAACCACAGATTGATGGTTTATCCATATTTACTATTTTATTTCAGTTGTTTTCCATTGATGTTCATATGTATGTTAACCCACCAATAGAGTGGATGCATGTATGTCATTAACCCACCAATAGGGTGGAGGTATGGTATATTATTAACCCAAATCTTTAGAACCTCTTGAATAGAAGAATCTCCAGAATCTCTTGAGTAGAAGGATTTCTTGAATAGAAGAATCTCTGAAAAGCAAGTCTTTTGAGTGGAGTTAACTCTCTGGAATAAAGGGGTATGTAAGGGATAGTATATGAATAATAAGGACATGGGAGAATACTCATAAGTGGCAATGACAGAAGAAATATAAGTACATGGTTCATTACATATAGAAAGAGAGTTTATTCACATTGTCTATTTCTCTTATATTGATTCCATTATTGTTATGATGTTTAACGCAGTTCTTATAAGCCTTACATACTCAGTACATTCTTCGTACTGACCCCCTTGGGGGACTTACTTTAAATGCTGCAGGTGCAGGCACTAGTAGACCTCCGCAGTAAGTTGACAGTATTTGCAGATTTGTGGTGAGCCCCAGTTGTTCGATACTTTCCAAGTCACAGTTGTACATTTGTTTGATGTTTTAAATATTGTATAAAGCGGGGACTTGTCCCGAATTTAAGTTGGTCTTATAAATGCATCTGTTAGAGTCTTTTGTAGACGTATGTGGGTATATGGATGAAAGAGATGTATGTTCACTCGACTTGATGGCCCTAACAACTAAGTTTAACATATTGTACATGTTTTCCATGACTTCCGCCATTGGCATTTTATATGTTATCGGTTACATGAGCTAGTACGATGTTCATACGAGGATATGCATATGTACATGAGCAAAGATTGGTTCTCTCGGGCCATATCGGCTTCGGGTGCCAATCACACCTCAAATGGGATTTGGGGCGTGACAAAGTGGTATCAGAGCAGGTAATTCTAAGGGTGTCTACAAAGCCGTTATTGAGAAGAGTCTTACTTATTGATGTGTTGTGCACCACATTTATAAGTAGGAGGCTACAGGACATTTAGGATGTTATTTCTTTTCTTCATTCCAGATTGTGTAATAGAGCCCGTGTTGTAAGTTGAATTGTATCTGATCATGGTAATTGTTTTCTTTGGTATAGTAAAAATGCCAATCACAAGAAGAGGTAGAGGCAAAGGTAAGCAGATAGATATGTCTACCGGTGAAGGAATGAGTAAATCACCACCTCACCAAGCTGGTCAAGGTTATCTTCACCTGTTGGTGCATTTACTAGAGTTAAAGGCACATATCATAATGGTATAGTAGATGTTGTGATCATAGATGATTAAGTACTTTTAAAGGTGTCATTAATGAAAGAGGTAATGGGATTTGAAAAGAAAGGGGAAATTTCCCTATACAGCATACCATATGAAATTGTCGGAAGTGCATAAAGAGTTCTATTTCACGTTGCTCCCATTAAAAATATACAAACACAGAGGATAACACAGAGGATGTCACTAGGAAGAGCTACCTGTTGCTATTCTCAATCAACAAGTCGGAGAGGTCACCTGGAAAACTGGAGAAATGATGAATCTATTGTGTATATCGTAATTGTATAGTGAATGTGGTGATCATGATACATTGGTTGACTTTATTAAGTAGGACATGGTAGAGTTGGACGTTATAATGGGTACGGATTGGTTGGATTCTTATTAGGCCACAGTAGAGTGCCGAGCTAAGAAGTTACATTTTTATTTTCCATAAAGAATGTTCTTGAATAGAAGGATAATGTCGGACCATCGAGAGGTAACTCTATTGCCTATATGAAGGCAAAGAAAATGATACTCTAAGGGATACATGTGCTACTTGGTAAAAGTGAAAAGATGCTAATGATTGAAATGAATGAATGAGTGAATGATGAAATGAAAAGTGAATGATGATGATCTACCCAAGATAGCATTACGAACATGGTAAGGTTATGATAAATTCTTAGTATGTCAATTGGGCTAGCGAATGCACCTGTAGTTTATATGGATTTGATGAATAGAATGAAGCCATTCTTAGACAAGTCCGTAAAAAAGTTTACAGATGTTATGGTGGTTTACTCGAAGACCATAGGAAACCCACTCTAACTAGTTACGACAAATGTCATAGATTCTTCGTGACCGTACGATATAGACACAATTTTCTAAGGGTGAATGTTAGGTAAAACCCGTAGCATTCTTGGGTCACATAGTATCAGATGAAGGAATAAGGGACTATGTACCAAAGGTAGAAGCCGTGAAGCATTGGCTAAAACCTACAACGCCTACAGCGCTTCGTAGTTTTCTTGAGTTTAGCCGGGTAGTACAGAAAGTTTGTTGGAGAACTTATCTTCCATTACAATATCCTTACCAAGTTAACACAAGGTAACTAAGTTTCGGTGGAATGATGTATGTGAGAAAATTTTGCAAGAGATGAAAAAATAAATTGACTCCTACACTTTTACTAGTACCTCCCACAGGCACATAAGAGTATGCAGTGTATTGTGATGTTTTACATGTTGGTATAGGATGTGTATACATTCAGTACGACAATGTGATAGCGTATCCCTTAAGACAATTGTGTCCACATAAAAGAACTTATCCCACATATGATTTTAAGTTAACAGTTGTGACAATTGCTTATAGCAGATGGCACCACTACTTGTATAAAACTTTAGGTGAAAGAATTATAGTGTCAAATATGGCAGAAGTTTCATTGGTATCTGAGAAAAAGAAGAGCAATATGTAAATCCTATGTTTAGTTCAATTGAAAAAGAATGTACAGCAATTTTCGACAAAGGTATTTGAGCAAACACAAAGGAGAGTACTTTAACGCCAATGTAGATGGTGTGTACCGGGTATAGACGAGTCAAGGAAATGAATTACAACAGAAGAACATCGTTCACGGTATTTTGTTCATTCGGAAACAACCAAAATGTACCATGGTTTAACAGAGAGGTCTTGGTAAGGTTACATGAGGAGCGCAATGAAGAACTTGTAGCTCAATGTCCAAGCGGTCACTGATTAACAGTATGGCATCAGAAATCTATATGTTTTATGCAATGTATTGCCCTTCCAGTTTGGAAATGGAACATGAATAACATGGATTTAACCACAGGGTTACCTCGTATACTGTAAAGGTTGATTTCATATAGGTAATAGTTGACAGGCTTACCGAGTCAGCGTATTTCCTACCAGTTAGGACCACCGATACAGCTAAACATTATGCAAATTTGTATGTTACAAAGATAGTACGATTACATGGGATTCCACTCACTATTATATCAAACAGGAGAACTTACTTTATTGCACAGTGTTGGAAGTCTTTTCAGTAAAGCATGGGTACACAGATGGATGTAAATACGGCTTGTCATCCTCAGGTGGATGGACAAACATAACATATTATATGAACATTTGAAGATATGCCACAAGCTGGTACATTGAACTTTAAAGGTAATTGGGATGAATGTCTGTCGTCTAGTGAAATTGCTTACAATAAAAGAATCAAAATGCACCTTACAAAGCTTTTATATTAAAAAAATATAGAACATCAATTAGATGGATTACAGCTGAGGAAATTTGCTTTGCTCGGGTCAGATTTTGTTCATCAAGCTATCGAGAGAGTGAATGTGATATAACAACAACTACAAATGGCCCAAAGTTGATATAAATCATATGATGATATGAGAAGAAGGGAATTAAAATGTTCCATAAGTGATTGGGTATTTTTGACATTGTCACCAATGAAGAAAGATAATGAGAATTCGGAAAGAAAGGGGCATTGTCCAAAGATTTGAGCAAATTGCATATCTGTTAGCACTAGTCCAAGAACTCTTTACATTTCATTCAATATTCCATATTCGCTGCTTTGAAAGTGAATATAAGATTATCTCGTATTGCTCCCAGTGGTGATATATAAGGTACAGAAGATCTCACATGTGAAGAGGTACTCGTATTTGTTGTAAACAAAAGAGAAAGTTTAAAGTGTGGAATTGGAGTAAAAACAAGGAAGTATTCATAAGCATTATGTGTATATGTATATATGTGTTGAGATAAATATGCATGGGACGTACATGAAACGATGTTGTTAACATTCGAGGATGAATGTTCCAAAGGGGGTAAGAATGTAACACCCTGTACGTTTCGGAGTCTAGCTGACTACCGTAACATTTATGGAAATATGAAAACATAAGAGATTTGATTAATTATGTATTGAATTGTGGTATTTATGTATTAAATTGTGTACATTTAAAAGTCTTGTGCAAATGGGCCTTAAATGAAGCCCAAATTCAAGAGGAAGACATGGCCCAAAAGAGCTTTTTGACCCATTCTTGCTTAGTCTTCAATTGACCAAGTAAACCCACAAAGTGTGTGGATGAGGATCATTATAAAGGGATTATATAAGCCAAAGAAATCAGATTTTTATTCCATTTGGACTCTCATGCCTTTTCTAGACTTTACCACAATTTTCTCTTTGTCTCTCAAGAACCCTAAGTCATTCCTTTGGCCAAGATCATCTTTGTACAAGGCTTGGTAAGTGCTTATTATGATGGTTTAATATGTTTTATGCAGGATATATGGTGTATATTATGTTGGTTATGTTGGTGGTGTATTGAGAAGTTCATAAAATGTGAAATGTTACATGTTGCTAAATCGGAGGATGGTCTTGTCTTGTAAACTTGAATATGTACTTGTGGTCTTGAATAAGTGAACTTGATGGATCAAATATTGACATGTGAGATGTGATTATAGTCTTACCTTGTTTTATTCTTGTGAAAAATGTTTGGAATTTTTATTATGAAATTGGTTATGGTTTTGGTGACGTATTGGCCGTAAAGTGAAGTTTGGTGTCCAAGATGATCAAAAATATTTCAAAATAAGTTTGGTTATGATCATGGAACATTCATTGCATGAAAAGACCCAAAAGAGACCATTTCGGACCAAAACGGGCATCCGCCCCCGCAGACGAGGGCACCTGCGGGCACAGATGCCAACGCAGGTACCTCTGGCTACTACCAAAGGTCACCTGAGCGCGCACCTCAGCCACCTGCGGGCGCAGGTGGCAGTGCAGGTCAGCCCCAGAATTAGTTTTGTGTGTTTTCGTCTCTAGTTGATCCCCGAAGGCTCCTATACCCTTTTTGGATGTAATTAACAACTTGTCATGTCGTTTTTATGACTTTAAAGGGGAGTATGGAGGCATGTTGGACTATGTTAAGTATGTATTATTGTTTATAAGTTGTTATGGGGCAAGTTGATAGGAGAAATTGTGACGGAATGATAATAAGGAAGCATAAAGGGTAAGTGTAGTGTGAAATGCTATTGATGTATGATAACTTGGTCAATGTGTGGAATGTTATGGTGTTGTTGGTATGAGAATGCAGTGGATTGTATTATAAGGGGTGATATGACCTTATACGGCAGTCATATAGATCATTGTCGTTTTATACACTTGTACGGTAAATTGTTGTTAACGAGAGTTCCATTATGAACTTGTGTTGTAGAGTGAAACATAAGGAAGGAGCTGGACTGTTGTGTTTATATATAGACTCGTATACTCATACTTGGAAGTGAAGGTATGTAAGGTTACTCTTTCTGTATCCTTCTGTAGCATGTTGATCATATTGACATTGTACCTATTCCATTCCGAAATATCCAAAGGTATATCAGTTCAGGTTGAGATATATTGTCATCCACATGTGTCCGAATCTTAGACAAATTATGATTCACGTATCTCCTATTCATTGACTGGAGTTCCAAAGTTGTCATAATGTGGTAAGTTCTAAGGAAGCTATATCAAAGAAAGTAACGATGTAAGAAAAGCCTATTTAGTCTTGAATAACTTTTCCAATCATGTCTTGTTCCATTAGTATTCACATTGACATTACGCTTGTCCCATCCCGAAATGTGCTAAGGTATTCTATAGCCGGTTATCAATGGTCATTATCATATATTTCCTACTCATGGATCAATTGTGAATCTCATGTCTCATATTCATGAATAATGTTCCAAAAGCCCAATAAGGTTACATTCCAAAGTTCCAATAGTGGTTATATTAAGGTATCTTATTTATTGATTATTGTCCAATGGTTCCAATGGTGTTATGTTTCCAATAAGGCTATGTTTCCAATAATGTTTATTTACATGTCTTCTATTATTTGGTATGGTTCCAAAGCTTCCAAAAATGTTATGCCAAAGGAATGTATCAATCTCTCACAAGTGAATGTACCAATCTCTCACAAGTAAAGATATCAATCTCTCTAAAGTAAAGAAGTGAAGTAATGCATATGTGGTTAATGATCAAGTATGGGTGGCAGCTTTGGGGGCATAAGCCTAGCTCAAGTCGATCCCAGGATCAGGAGGCAGTCCTAGAGGCATCAGCCTAGCTCAGACCAAACCTGACAAGGGGCAGCTCTAGAGGTATGAACCTAGCTCGAGCCGAACCTGACATATTGATTTATGGGTGGCAGCTCTAAAGGTAAAAACCTAGCTCGAGCCGATCCCAATATATTGCTTCATAGGGTGGCAGCTCTAGAGGCATAAGCCTAGCTCGAGCCGATCCCAACATAACGTTATGTTATGTAAACCCACTGATCAGTTGGGGCCCGAGTATCACAGTTCACAGGCAAAGATGAATAATCATAGAAGCAAAGAAACAAAGAAAGTAATGAAAGCAATAGACATGATTCCAAAAGCATAGATTGATGGTTTATCCATATTTACTATTTTATTTCAGTTGTTTTCCATTGATGTTCATATGTATGTTAACCCACCAATAGAGTGGATGCATGTATGTCATTAACCCACCAATAGGGTGGAGGTATGGTATATTATTAACCCAAATCTCTAGAACCTCTTGAATAGAAGAATCTCTAGAATCTCTTGAGTAGAAGGATTTCTTGAATAGAAGAATCTCTAGAATCTCTTGAGTAGAAGGATTTCTTGAATAGAAGAATCATTTCTTGAATAGAAGAATCTCTAGAATCTCTTGAGTAGAAGGATTTCTTGAATAGAAGAATCTCTGAAAAGCAAGTCTTTTGAGTGGAGGTAACTCTCTGGAATAAAGAGGTATTTAAGGGATAGTATATGAATAATAAGGACATGAGAGAATACTCATAAGTGGCAATGACAGAAGAAATATAAGTACATGGTTCATTACATATAGAAAGAGAGTTTATTCACATTGTCTATTTCTCTTATATTTATTCCATTATTGTTATGATGTTTAACGCAGTTCTTATGAGCCTTACATACTCAGTACATTCTTCATATTGACCCCCTCGGGGGACTTACTTTAAATGTTGTAGGTGCAGGCACTAGTAGACCTCCGCAGTAAGTTGACAGTATTTGCAGATTTGTGGTGAGCCCCAGTTGGTTCGGGACTTTCCAAGTCACAATTGTACATTTGTTTGATGTTGTAAATGTTGTATAAAGCGGGGACTTGTCCCGAATTTAAGTTAGTCTTATAAATGCATCTGTTAGAGGCTTTTGTAGATGTATGTGGGTATATGGATGAAAGAGATTTATGTTCACTCGACTTGATAGCCCTAACGGCCAAGTTTCACATATTGTACATGTTTTCCATGACTTCCGCCATTGGCATTTTATATGTTATCGGTTACATGAGCTAGTACGATGTTCATACGAGGATATGCATATGTACATGAGCAAAGATTGGTTCTCTCGGGCCATATCGGCTTCGGGTGCCAATCACACCTCAAATGGGATTTGGGGCGTGACATTTTCCTAGAATTTTTATTTCTTTTTTCATGATTTCTATCCACAAAGTTGAGATTTGAAACCCCAAAGTTAAGAAATCAAAAGTTTTTTATTGAAGGGTCGATTTGGGATGAATTTTTGTTGACTATTGGGATTTAAGGTTCTTGTATTATGGGTAAACTTATTTTGACAAAAAATTATCAAAATTTCTCATTTTAATCTACATTTGGTAATGGAGATTTGTGGTTTTTCTGGTAAAGCTAAAATTTGATTATTTGATGATTTCAAACTCGATTTCAACCTCATTTTCAATGGGATTTCATATTTGAACTCCCTAAAATTTGTGTAACTTGAATTTTTGGTAAAATTCTAGTTTTTCTCTTATGGGCCTGGGGTCAATTTTTAAACTGACTTTGTGGATCCGAATTTTGAATATAGTGATATGGGTATTATTGATTTCCTTTTATTATGTAGATCTCATATTTGTATAGATTGGATTCATTTAGAGGTGATTTAGAAGAGTAAAGCATTCATCTATTTCTTTAGGTTGTGGTTTGGCTTTACAAATTTTCTTTAAGGCAAGTTGAGATTTATCTTGACTCTTTTTTGAGGTGTTTATGTGTTATGTGCTAGTTGCTTGTATATTATGAATAATTAAAATATGGGAGTCTTGTATAGATGAGATTGTGAGCATCTATAGGGGTACCTATGTTTTTGAACATTTGAGTTTAATTTCGTCATAATTGGGAAAATCTAGGATATTCATCATACAAAGCATCCTATTAGGTTGGGTGAATTCTTAATGTTTACATTATCTGGGTTGATTATAATTATTGTGATACCCGCATGGGGGCTTTTGTGAACCTTATTATTGATTTGGTTGATTATCATTATTATGATTACCATGTGGGGGCTTGTGTAAATCTTATTACTGATTTTGGAGATTATTATCATTGCGATACTTGTATGGGACTGGTGTTGACCTCATTAGAGTAATAATTGTTTCTTCTTATTGTTGTGATGCTCGTATGGGGGCTTGTATCATGATTCATTGATATTTAGGAATATTGATTCATAGTTAATTCTTATTGGGTTGATTTGATGCATTTAGATTTACATCTGGGCTTGACTTTATCATGTGTGTGCATAGTCATTCATTGTCTTATTCATGGAACTGGTACCATTAGGAAATAATGGGCTTTGAATGAAAAGAAAACATCTTCTAAAATGACTTGTCCAAGGAATGTGCCGGTAAGGTTGATTATTTGAGATTGTGATTTGAATATGGGTTGTGATCCCCCCTACGAGTACTCTCCTAGAGCCTAAGATCAGAAGGTGTATACAACGAGATAGGCTTGCATCATACTCATCTGATGCACCATCATTATCATACTCATCTGATGCATCATTATTATCATACTCATATGATATATCATTATTATCATACTCATCTGATGCACATCATTATCATACTCATTTATTTGGTTGCATGGTATGTACTTTTCTTATTTCATCCTTGATGTCTGGTTGGTATAGTGAGTTGGTATAATTCTGTGTTGGTGAAGGACTTGCACTTTGGATTAGGGTTGGTTGTCAATGATGCTTTTTGAGTACACGTATTTTGTACTCAACCTTGATTTTCTTTTCTGTACCTACGTATAGGTACTGAATGGGTAGCCTGAGCATTGATTGTGATTCTCAGTGTTTGCTTTATGGAGATTGAGGTAGTGGTTGTTGGTTCTCAGAGCTTACCCAGATCTCGTTTTCTTTTATCTTATGCTTATTCTCATTTGATATATGTGGAACTATTTCATTGTATTCCGAATTAGAGGCTCATACTAGTGACAATAAGACCTAGGATATTGTGTTGATAATGTACCTTTTTCTTATGTCATTTGGGAATTATTTTTATTTCTTACTTCTTCAGCTTCTGTTTTACTTTAATAATTATGTTTGGATTGGAGATAGGCTTACTTGTACCGAAGGGTGTGAGAGATGCCATCACGGATCCTATTTTGGGTCGTGACATGTATGAGAGAGAAGAGTAGTGGAAACAATATGAGCTAGTAAAGGTGTTTCATATGACAGATATTTATGGCCTATTATAGAAGGGAAATAATCTAGGGATTCTGGGAATGCATTTCTTTTACTATTAAAAAAACATCATATTAGAGGGCACGATATTCTTAGACCACACAACATATCCAAAGCACTTAACCTTAAAAATGGAATCGAATAGTGTACAGTCAAGAAAGATATGTTTCCAAGGACAAGGGGTTTAAGTTCTCAAGGTTTGTAGGATCTAAGATTAGTATAAAAAAAATGAACGGGGTGTTCATAAGAACAATTAGGAGTGGAGGAGAAGATATTTTACCAACCTTGAAAATCAAAGAACTTATTAATGTGACCTTGAAGATTTGAAAGAGAAACAAAAATCAATAACACTACCATGAACTAAAGTTATATCCTTGAAAGAATGAATGAGGGTATCGTTAGAGGATCCCTAAAAATCTACCTAACGTCAAAAGAGATTTCTAAATAAAACTTAAATTTCTTATTAGATTCAACGTCATCATCGAAGTCGATAGGGCATTTTTTTAAGATACATTTGGGAAGAATTTTAAGAAGCAGGGATGGGGGAATGCTCAGAAGCATCATAGTCAATAAGTACATGCAAAGAGGTCTTGCCATTCCTTAGTTAGGAATACTCTTTTGAGTAAACAAGGGAGAAGTTCTCTATATTTTTTTATTTATTTGAACAGAGGAAAATAATGTAGAAAGGTATGAAAGAGGTTTAGGATAAGAAAAAAATAGAAAGGAAGGAAGCAGATACATAATAGGAAGATGAAAGGGTGACAGAGGGAATGAAATGGTGTGAGAGAGGAAAAGAGACTAATGCAAGAATTAAATGAAATGATGTGATGGGGAAGAGTGAAATAAAGGTAATCTTACTTGGAAAGACACACGAATATAAGTAGTTTAAACAAGAAACATTAATGCAAGTACATAAAAAGTAAAAAACATACAAATGCACATGATCATAAATGATATGAGAAGTTATTTTGTGAGGGGATTTGTGAAAATCCCAAGGGATTTTCTAAGAATGCAGAGATGCTCTTTAAGTAGAAATTTTCTAAAAATACAGCTAATTGATTTTTATTATTTACAAAAGATAGTTCAATATCTCCTCGAAGAATGTGATCTCTAATGAAATGATGATTGATACCAATATGGTTTTCTCTAGAGAGATGTCTCTAATGAAATGATGATTGATACCAATATGTTTTTCTCTAGAGAGATGCACATGATTTTTTGACAATTAAATAATACTAGGATTATCACAATAATTTGAATAGGTTTAAAAAATAATTCACAGTCATTAAGTTGATGAATCATCTAGAAAATTTGAGCACAACATTACCCTATAGCAATATATCCAAAAAATTATGGAACTTAAAAGAAGTTGGGAAGTACCACTAGTACTTTTTTGTGATTTTTGTTCATGCAAAATTAGTAGATGAAAGCCCTTTAAAATCAAAAGAGTTAGTTTTTGAATACCAAAGACTAGAGGTGTTAGTGCCAACAAGATATCCTAATATTCTTTTAACAATAATAAAATGAGATTCTTTAGGAGCTGGCTAAAAATGAGCACACCTGCATACATTAAACATAATATCCGGTCAACTGGTAGTTAAATGTTGTAAAGAACCAATCATACCATAATATTTAGTTCCATCCATTGTTTACCTTCATCATTTTTATATAGTGAGCATGTGGGACTCCTAGATGTTCTAGATCCTCAACATCAGACATATCAAACTTTTAAATGAGTTCCTTAGTATATTTATTTTAATAAATTTAATTACCTTCATTAGTTTAGTGAATTTGCGATCTCAAGAAGAATTCCAACTCACCCATTATAATTGTTTCAAACTCACTTTGCATAAGATCAAAGAATATTTTTATATAGTAACCAATTAAAGCTTTAAAAATAATATCATCAACATAAATTTGAATAGTAAAATTTCCTAAATTTGATCTTTTGATTAAAAGAGTAGTATCAATTTTTCCTTTGATAAGAAAAATTTGCTTAGGCAATAACACCAAGCTCGAAGACCTTTTTTAAGACCATAGAAAGCTTCAGAGAGTTTAAAGATTGTAACACATGGCATTGTATGTCATCATTAAGTCATTTTATACGCCCACTAGAGCTTAGAAATCTAGTCATATGACCCATCTATGGATTGAAAATTAGTTAGAACGAGTTCTTTTCAAGTATGTGAAGTGGTTAGGGTGATGCATTGGTAGGACAACCCTTTGGCCAATGCCCCGCACCTGCCACCAAACTTTAGAGAAGTTGGAACCAAGTCCTTAATATTATGGGCTTCATTTCGTAATTCCCTATCCATGTCATGGGCTTTGTGGTGCGTTGAGTTGTGTTCTGACAGAAAATTTTTCCCACTTCATATCAATAAAGTTTTTTCGTCCTAAACCTTTTATGAAATCACTACCCATGACTCTTAAAATACCTTAAGGGTTTTAATACTAATATATAATTAATCACTTTACTCCTTCCTCTCCCCCAAATTCCAAATAAGCAGTTTATTCAAGTTACGCTTAAGAATTCAAGCAAGGGTTTCTCAATTTTCCTTCTCCCTCTCAAGATATTCAAGGCTATTCACTCTCATGTATTCATATGAATTTTATCTATTCTTAGTTCAAATCCTTCTTATGACAAGTTAGGGTTAGAGTAAACCCTTATGATTTATTGTCACACCCCGATCTTAGACACTAGATATGAATGGCACCCGAAGCCACAAGTATCTCGAGCATACCCTTGATATGGCATGATACTAAAAGATAAACTGAAAGACATGCAGAAGCTCTGAAAATATAAAGCAAGAATTAATCTTTAAAAATAAAGTAAAACATACTTCTATAATAAGAATCTTTAAGTCAACTGGAACTGAATATTACCAAACTGATATGACCAAACTGATAATTCAACTAACTATCTAATAAAGCCTCTAAACAACTTAATAAGATAATGTATATGGGGATCAGTCCACGGTCTACTTTTATTCAAGTAAACTGAACTACTAAGCTACTAAACTGACCTAGAGATAACTAAGTCCTCTGAATGTGAGAAAGACTCACCTTAAGCTGAGAGAATGTGAGATCTAACTTAATGTCTGGTTGTGGTCCTGAGTACCTGAATCTGCAACCTAAAATCATGCAACACCAAATAGCATCATTGCATAAAATATATGGTATGTAATAAAGCTGCATTGAAATAATGCAATAAACAATAAACTAAGAAACTGAACATGAATAAGATCTACAGTAACATAGAACAGCTGAATACTAAAAAATAGCATATTGAATATCTAAATCATCATTATACTGAAGGGTTAAAATAATATAGTAAACTGGATGTATGAATAACCCAAAACATGAATATATGACTTAATGAATCATGAACTAAAACTGAGTAACGACATTCTATAATAAGTAGGTTGTATGAGAAAGGTCATAAAATATATTTATGACTAGTGGTTTTGTGCCATAAATAATACTTAAATAAAATATTGTATTCTTTGACTAGGTTGTTTCTTATAATAGGCATACACCACATGAGATCATGATGTCCAACCTCTAATCGGGTTGGTAGAGCTGTAATATACCTTATCAAGGTATGGAACCTATCTAAACTATGGATCTGTAATATGCCATTTTGGGCTGAAAAGGAGTCGTCCAAACATGTGATATGATCCTATCCTATGATGGCATACGTAGTTTTAGGGCATGTGTTATCTAAACTCATAAAATTCTTGGTGTTAAATAGTCCTCCATATATATATATATATATATATATATATATGATCATTCTATAACTTTTTAGGGTAAACTGATAATCATACTGAGGAGTCTTTACTCAATTCATATCATAGACTGTACTGTTGGTGAGCCTTGCTCAAATTACTGAGTAACTTGCTAGCACTGAAGTATCAAGGTAAAAATACTTCCTTTCAAATTCGAATAACATGCATGGAAGGAATTTGTAAACTTTTATATAGTAATCTTTAAAAATCTCAAACCAATTTTTGTAGAAACTTGAGACAATGTTGTTAAATATCAAATAGACTTCAAAATCATAAAGTATGTTCATAAGGTTTAAAATGAAATGCATGGAAGTGAAATAGGAAATAAATTTTTTTAAGGAATGACATCAAGTTATGGAATTTTCTACTATTTTCATGGAGGATTCAAGGGTTCTTATCAAGTGATAAAGAAACTAGACTCCAAGGATTTAATTCTCAAACCCTTACTTGGTTCATGAATTAAATCAAACATTGATAACATATTTGTGGGGAAGAACAGGGTTCCCACACTAAAGTATAGACTTACATACCTTGTGAGATGGAAGTAATCAAATAATGTAGAGAGAATTCCTTCCCTAATGCTTGGAGAGTTATTCTTGAAACCCCTGGGGTTCTTGAGAGGGGAGAGGAGTTATACAATGTTATTTTTGAGTGCTTGTTAATTTTAGGAGGGATTTAAAGTTGTGGAAACTGATTTCCTAAAAAGAGTAGGACGTAAACACCCTTAATCAAATAAATTTTTGAAAAATTTCCCATCATGAGGAGGCTTAATGCACTGCATTGTCTATTGCATTGGTTGGGTAGTGTACTATGACCCTCATACCACTGACAGGGAAATGCCCCATGGTTCCCATAGTATTGGGGGACTGATTTCTAACTTTTTGAAGTTTTGTGGTTAGTATGGCACGTTAGCCATAGAGTTGGCCTGCCAATGCATCACCTTAGCCATTTCACATGCCTAAAACTTTTGTTTAAGTCCTAGAACTCATTCCAAACAATTTTTATCGGATCTATGGGCCATACGACATTATTCTAAGCTCTAACAAGCGTGCAAGAAGAAATAAACAAGACACAAAATGTGAGGTGCTACAGTATATTCTCCTTGGTATCATTCATCCTCGAATGAGGGTTATGACTAAAAGAAAAACATATGAACTAAACCTAACTAAACAAAGTTACTCTGGACTGTCTGGAACTATTACTTATCATCACAAAATATAATAACAATAGGGGCTTTACAACCATTTACAAATGAACACATAAGAACGAGTTATGAATAGTAGAGGATATCATCGAAATGACATAAGACATGAATTCATGGAATCAAAAGGCACATAGATATGAAGAACTACACAAGAATATGGGCTTTTCCATAGGTTCCATTTAATATGAAGTTACATGACATGAAGCCAAGGTGTGTTAAACATAGGAATAAGAGTATTTAAACCTTCAATAATATGACTGGCAGCCTTAGATATTAGCAACACCTTTCAAAGCTACTCTTACTCCTATAATCACCACATACATCATTTACAACCTATAGTTATAGAAAGGTTACATATACTTACCACAAACGGAGTCTATTTTCATGTTTGTAATATATTCAAGCCTAACATGATGTAACACCCCAAAAATCTAAGCTAAGATCAGAACCGTACTTCAATTATATATAGAACCAAACTTAATGATGTGGTAGAATGAGAAATGATTTATACGTGAATTAAGGCCATACGTAACTCCTAGCTCATGTCAAGTTGAAAGCTTTCTTATCGATCGAAGTCTTGTATAAGATTTACTAGGGTCAGTTCAACTGAGTATAACTCCTAGATTCTAAAGAGTTTTGGAGCATAAGACCCATAAAATGAAAGGTCTTTGAGTATTTTTTCCAATGCATCTAAGTTCTTGTTAATATGGTTCTGGAGCTAACAAATATGGCTATTTTAGTGAAGCACTTCCTAATAGTGAGATATGGCGACCCAACCGATGATCGTCGGTTGAAAGGACAATCGCCCCTTTATCTCATCTAATGAAAACGACCCCAAAAATATAGAGATTCATCAACAATCCTCTAGTACAAATGAACACAACCAACGATCATTGGTTGAAAGGATGATCATTAGTTGGTTCGTCAATTGTGAGACGTAAATTTTTCAGCTATGTTTTTAAAGGGGTATTCCAGTCTTTGTCCATTAGTTAACCACCTAAAATACATTATTTTAACTATAATAAGGCTGATTATTAAGCCTAAACTACCCCAAATCCCTCATAAACTCAAAATTCAAGCGACACTTAGAAAATTTAGAGCAAACAGGTGACTTTTCTTCATCAAGCAAGAAATTAGGGTTCCTCATCTTCAAGCTTCAAATTCTAGAGCGTAGCAAGGTTTTCACCTCCAGGTATATGGGATTTCATTAATAGGTTACCTTTCACCCATTGAGTCCCAAAGTTAACTCAATTCCTCAATTTAATTCATTCTTCAGAGCCTAGGGTTTTATGAACATTATGAATTCCTTTATGCTTTAGTTTCTTATCATGAATGAGCCTTGAATATATGTTTACCATGAATTTTAGAATATTTTTGTACTTGTAATCCATGAACCCTTAATATATTGAATAATTCAGTATTTTGGACTTGTGTTAAGAAATTCCACATTCTATTCAGAATCTAGAATTGTCATGAGTAGTTGTATTCTTCAGAGATGGAGAGTTATGAACACCCGATGACTTAGGATTTTATACATTTTTAGTTGAACACTCAGTCCTTTAGGTTCATATGATCTAGAATGCTTTTAGCTAAAGTACTTAGCTTTCAGTCTCAGAACATCAGTATTATTGGGAGAAGTATTTACCACTGAGCTATAATGACCCTCTTTGTCATTACGCATGATTCCTACATTTAAAATTTCATGTCAAAATTCCTTATGGTTTGGAAGTTACAAAATTCAAGCTAGGCTAGTTTAGATTGAATTTGAAGTGAGGTGTGGCTTAGAGAAATTTGGGAATGATTTAGACTGGTTTGGTTGAAATTGTATTTATTTCTAGTTAGCTAAGATAATAAGGAACCTGCAGGAATTTACGAAATCGAATTTGGGTAGGTAGATCTCCCAAAATTGATCTTAGTGTAAAAGGCATTGTTTGGAATGTCCCAGGTCCAAGGTGTGTTACAAAATGTGGGATTTTTGGGAAAAGAAGGAATTTTTGTCCCATCGACGCTACTATAGTGATCGGCACACTGCTATAGCAGTAAGTGCTATAGCAGAGAAATTTCTGCTACAGTGGCGGTCAAAGGCGGTCAACGACAGCTACAGCGGTCGGTGCTGCTATAGCGGTCAGGTATTGCTATAGCAGTGAAAACCATAGATTTATTAAAGTATTTAACTAAAATAGTTTATTTTTCTAAAACTCATTTTGGGGCAAGGAAAGGGAGATTTAGGGCAAAAAACACCAGAAATCCATCATTTGGCTTTGTCAAGATAAGGAATTCATCGCTGTTAACTTGTTTTAAATTATTAAGCCATAGAATTGTTAATTCAAGGAGTTCGGGGAGGGTTTTAGGGCAGATTTTGATTAATTGCTGGTGCAAGGGGAAAAATTAAGTAATAAGTTTATGGATTTTGATTATTAATGGTTAAATTACCCTTACATTTTTTTAATTCACTAATTTATCCATGGAATTGGTAATTTTAGGTGAATTATGGTAGAAAAGTCCTGAAACGGGAAGGGAATGATCATGAACTTGAAATTAGGGGTTGGGTGTGAGTTATGTTAAGGTTATTTCTTTAATATGTATTTATATGCATGTTCTAGACCACGAGCAAGCGGGAATTGCATAGAAAGGCAAAGTTCCGGCTTAAAGAGTTGTGCAAGCTTGATTTGAGGTAGGTGATGGTATTGTAGTTTAATCCAACTTGTATTATATATGCATGTTAACTACTTTGTAGTATGGCTGGTTAATGCATGTTGTTGTTGTGGTCAATGCAATGATGTTACTTGCTTATTGATTTGACATGTCTTATTTCTGAAATGTGAAATGTTTCAGTATTTGGGATGTTCTCATGGGTTATTGGTGAAATAAGGTTGGCAGATACTTATGTATAGGGTTTTAGTACATGGACGATATTTGTCCCCTACAGGTCATAGCTAGAAAGTGTATGTATAACCCATAGCATGTATGTACGAAGTTCAAGTGAGTTTGATGATTCCATGAGTGAACCGGGGAATATGTATTTATCTATGCTTGATAATGGTATGCGTGTCTTGAATTAACTTGACGATACTTAAATTATTGATATTTGTTGACTTGCTGGTTTTTAATCTTGAACTATCTTTTTGGTGTTTATGTGCTAAGTGTATTATGTTTTTAGCATGGATTAGCTTGTTATACTATCATTTGGTTAAGTGTCCATATTTTCATCTTGGGTTGGCCAAATGACCCTACCAGTACACTGTTGTTCTTGTGTGCTGATACTATACTTACATTTACTTTTGTGAGTGCAACACATATTCCAGCGGCTCTTACAAGACCTCACTTGTGATTCCAGCCGTTGATTCCAGATTTCAGGGTGACCAGCTTATTTGAGCTATGATGGAATCTCTCTCTTGGCATAGTTCTCTATTTTTGAACTTATGATTATCTTAGTTTTGGGGTTGCATCCCCTTCTTGACTTTCATAGATGTTTTAGTACTGATAACTTTAAGGCACTAGGGATATTTTGGTAAGTACATTTTTTGCTTTAAGTTATACTTACGATTTTTGGATTAGGATGGATATTATTCTATTGATGGATTAGTTCTGCTTTTTTATTCTAAGTGTTGATTATGGTATGGTCTTTGGGGTAATTAGTTCTCCCATCGAATGAGTAGCGTGGGTGCCACTCACGACGGGTTTAAGTCATGACAAAGTTGGTATCAAAGTCTAGGATCATCGATCTTGTTGTACCAAAATGGAACAAGTAGAGTCTCGTGGAATGGTACGAAGACGTCTGTACTTTTCTTTGGGAGGCTAAAGGACTTAAGGAAATCTGTCTTTCTTGCTTCTTTCGTGCTATACCTTAATTCCAATAGGTATCTGGCGATCAAAATTAGTACCTAATCTTTCACTTTTTTGTTCGTACATGGTGAATACTAGGTTCAATGGAACCCAAACAGCAGCCCCTGCATCGGCCGCTCTAGTTGAGGAGTCAGCTATAAAGAGAGAGAATGAGTGAGAGAGAGCAGAAAATGAGTAAGGGGATGAGCCACACCCGTCAGGGGTGGAGCTCTAGTAGCTGTTGGCCAAGCTCACAAAAGGTCAGTATTCCCTCCCCCACCTCAGGATTATTTTGAGGAGAGAGAAGCAGTATAAGAGATGGAGCCCAAGGTGGTGGTACCAGCTGGGTGTGCAACCTTACCTCATGTGTCTGCTGAGGTTATTCAGTAGGTGTTAGCTTTTCTGAGTGGGTTGGCAGGAACTAGAGCCACTCTTACTGTACCGGCTTTCTAGGCTCCAGTTGTTCACCCTACTATTGTTATGGCTGCAAAAATGGATGACACTTCAGGGACTGATGTTTTTCCTTATCCGGTGTTGGGTTTTATGATGATAGGTACGGAGCATAATCTGCTGACTGAGTTTCTAAAGATGAAACCACCTACCTTTTAAGCTACTCAGTCTGAGGATGCTTTTAAGTTTATCATTAATTACCAACATGGGGTTGAGTTTGTGACATTTTTATTGGAGAAGGATGCTAAGCAATGGTGGAGGGCGTATGTTGAATTTCGATCACCGGTTTTTCCTCCTTTGACTTGGGAACAATTTCATGCCTTGTTCTTGGAGAAATATATGCCATGAGCCCTCCATGATCGCAAAAAGGATGAGTTTTTGGCATTGGAGCAGGGTGACATGTCAGTTGTGGCCTATAAGGCCAAGTTCCTTACCTTGTCTTGCTATGCTACTCAGTTGTTAACTTTTGAAGAGGAGAGGATTTGACTGTATGTCAAGGGTTTGAACTATGATCTTCAGGTTTTGACTGTTCATATAACTTTTGCAGGGAAAAGGTTCAATAAAGTTGCATATTTTGTGAAGAAGCTGGAGAGGATTATGCAAGCGGGTCAGGCTAAGATGTTAGCCAAAAAGTCCCGCAATGTTAGGAATTTTAGTGGATCTTATTCTAAGGGCCATGGTCAGCAGGCCTATTCAGCCCATCCGATTAAGTCAGCCTTGCTAGCTTCTACTATGGTTCCAGCTAAGGGTTCTTCTCAGACACGGTTGTTAGGGGCCAAGAGGCTTCTTAATCTTCTGCTAGTCGTCCTTCTCTTGAGCTTGGATGTTACTATTATGGTATTGTTGGTCATTTTAAGAGAGAGTGTCCCTTGAGATAGGCAAATATCCAGGCACAACAGCAGACTCGGGCTATAGTTCCAGCATATAGAAGTAGAGGAGGTAATGGCAGGGGTCGTCCATAAGGTGGGTGGGAAAATCAGACAGGTGGTCAGGGTAGTTGAGAAAATAGCGACACCGATAGAGGAGTGCAGCTGGAAAGGGAGTTAGCTTAGATTGATGACCGGGCTCACTGTTATGCATTTTTTAGAAAGACTGATGTCGAGGTTTCTGATGTGGTGATCACAGCTACTATTTCTGTTTGTTACTGGATGGCTTCTATCTTATTTGATCTAGGGTCTACTTATTCTTATGTATCTATTATGTCTGCAATGGGTCTGACTCTGGTATATGATATACTTGCTCACCCTATTTATGTGTCTATTTCGGTTGGTGAGTCTGTGGTAGTAACCCATTTTTTCATGCTTGTTCTGTGTTATTTATGGATTTTCAGGCTTGGGTAGACTTGATTATTCTGGATATGTTGGACTTTGATGTAATTCTGGGTATGACCTGGTTATCTCCATATCATGTTGTTTTAAACTGTAATGCTAAGACAGTGACTCTAGGGATTTTGGGATTGGATAAACTAGAGAGGGAGAGAGTGTATAAGACCAAGCCAGTGAAAATTATAGCATTTGTCTGGACCATAAGGCTAAGGGGTGTTTAGTGTTCCTAGCCCATCTTTGGGATGTAGAAGCGAGGTGCCCTTCTATAGAGTCAGTTTCAGTAGTTTTCGAATTCCAGGATGTGTTTTCTTCAGATCTTTCGGGTATGCCTCTGGATAGAGATATTGATTTCTACATTGAGTTAGAGCCGAGCACTTGCCCTATATCTATTCCCCCTATCGAATGGCTCCAGCAAAATTGAGGGAGCTCAAAACTTAGTTGTAGGAGCTACTTGATAAAGGTTTTATTCATCCAAGTGCTTCACCTTGGGGTGCTCCGGTTCTATTTGTTAAGAAGAAGGATGGTAGTTTGAGGATGTACATTGACTATAGGCAGCTGAATAAGGTTCCTATCAGGAATAAATATCCTTTGCCTCATATAGATGATTTGTTTAATCAATTACAGGGTGTATCGGTGTTTTCAAAGATTGATTTGCATTCGGGTTATCATCAGTTAAAAATTAGATCTAGGGATATACCAAAGACAACTTTTAGAACTCTGTATGGTCATTATGAGTTTCTGGTAATGTCTTTCGGGTTGACTAATGCACCTACATCTTTTATGAGTTTGATGAATGGGATCTTTAGTCATTATTGGATTCTTTTGTCATTGTGTTTATTGATGGTATTCTGGTTTATTCCAAGAGTGAGGAAGAGCATGCAGGCCGTCTTCGTATAGTTTTGGAGATTCTAAAGAAAAAGCGATTATTAGCTAAGTTCTTAAAGTGTGAATTTTGGTTGTCTTAAGTTGCCTTCTTGGGGCATGTGGTTTCTGAAAAAAGGGTGATGGTGGATCCCCAAAAGATTAAGGCAGTAAAGAATTGGATCAGCCAAGTTCAGTGACCGAGATAAAGAGCTTTGTGGGTCTTGCAAATTATTACCACATGTTTGTCAAGAACTTTGCATCCATTGCAACACACTTGACAACGTTGACTTAGAAGGAAGTGCCATTTATTTGGTCAGATTAATGTGAAGAGAGCTTCCAAAAGCTCAAGACACTTTTGACTATAGCACCTATTCTTTCATTGTCGGTTGAAGGTAAGGACTTTATAGTGTTTTGTGATGCCTTACTTTTGGGCTTGGGTGATGTGTTGATACAGGATTGGAGTGTCATTTCCTATGCTTTAAGGCAGTTGAAGCCTCATGAGAGAAATTACCCAACCCATGATTTAGAGTTGGCAGTGGTGGTGTTTACATTAATGATTTGGAGTCACTACCTTTATGGTGTCAAGTGTGAGGTCTTCACAGACCACCATATCCTGAAACATGTGTTTACCCAAAGGTATTTAAATCTAAGGTAGAGGAGGTGGATGGATATGTTGAAGGACTATGATGTGACCATTTAGTACCATCAGGATAAAGCCAATGTGGTGGCAGATGCATTGAGCCAAAAAGTTATAAGTATGGGTAGTTTGTCATTTCTAAGGGTGTCCAGGTGACCATTAGCTAGAGATTTTAAAATTCTAGCATCTCTGAGCGTGCAATTTGGGGTCTTAGACAGCGATGGTGTGCTGGCTAGTGTTGAGGTGAAGTCAACATTTTGGGATCAGATTAAGGCCAAACATTTTAAGGACAAGAAGTTGGATACACTCCGGAATAAGGTAGTTCGTGGAGAGGTGGCAGATGCCACTCTTGACACGAGTAGGGTGTCGAGGTTTAAGGGACGATTATGAGTTCCTCGAGTTGGTGATTTGATTCGTGATGCACTTTCAGAGGCCCATGGTTCGGATTATTCTATTCATCTGGGTACGACCAAGATGTATCGTGACTTAAGGTAGCTTTATTAGTGGCCCAGGATGAAGAGAGACATAGTGGACTATGTGTCCAAATGTCACAATTGTCAACAGGTGAAGTATGAGCACCAAATGCCTGCATGTTTACTTCAGAAAATGCCTATACCCATGTTGAAATGGCAGAACATTGCCATGGATTTTGTGGTGGGTCTACTAAGACCTAGGTTAAATATGACTCTATTTAGGTGATAGTAGATCGGCTAATAAAATCAGCTCATATTTTAGCAGTTCGGGTAGACTATAGCTCTCAACAGTTAGCTAAAATCTACGTCAAGTAAATTGTCAGACTTCATGGGGTGTTACTTACTATCATTTTTGATAGGGATGCAAAGTACACTTCAATGTTTTGGGACAGGTTGCATGAGAAGTTGGGCACCAATCTCATTTTTAGCATAACTTTTCATCCTCAGACCGATGGGCAGTCAGAGAGGATGCTTCAATTATTAGAGGATATGTTGAGGGCCTGTGTGATTGATTTTGGTGGTCACTGGGACCAGTTTCTTCCGTTGTGTAAGTTTTCGTACAATAATAGTTATCACTCCAGCATTGATATGGAACCATTTGAGGCAATTTATGAAAGGAAGTGTAGGTTATCTATTGGATGGTTTAAGGCGGGAGATGTCAAGCCTTTGGGCATAGACTTGGTAAAGAAGGCTCAAGAAAAGGTAAGGTTCATTCAAACCAAGTTATTGGCTGCTCAAAATAGATAAAAGGAGTATGCGAACCACAAGGTAAGAGACATGGACTTCAAGATTGGGAAGTAGGTGTTGCTTAAAGTGTCTCCCATGAAGGGGGTCATGAGATTTAGTAAGAAGGGCTAGCTCAGCCCTCGGTATATTGATCCCTTCGAGGTTCTTGAGGATGTGGGTTCATTGGTATACAAGTTAGCTCTACCACCAGGTTTGTTAGGAGTCCATCTGGTATTTCATGTATCTATGCTGAAATAGTATTATGGGGATGGAGACTACATTATTATGTGAGATTCAGTGCTTCTAAATAAGGATTTGGCTTATGAGGAGGAGCCAGTAGCTATTCTAGATCGAGATGTTTGGAAATTGAGGACGAAGGAAATTGGTTCGATAATGGTTCAAAGCATCATCCGGTTAAGTAAGCCACTTGGGAAATCGAGAAGGACATGCAGGACAAGTACCCTTAATTGTTTGAGGATATAAGTACTCTCTTTCTTTCTCTTTGTTTAGCCTATTTTTCTCATTTGATCATTTAGGGAAGAACGATGGGTAAATTGGTATCTATTATAACTACCCTCATCTTAGTTATGTATGAGTCCTATGTTTAAAATTTCATATCCAAATTCCTTACTGTTTGGAAGTTACAAAATTTAGGCTAGGCTAGTTTTGATCAAATTCGGAGAGAGGTGTGATCTAGGGAAATCTGGGAATTATTTAGACCAGTTTGGTGGGAATTGTATTGATTTCTAGTTAGCTAAGATGATAAGGAACCCATAGGGATTTACGGAAGCAAATTTAGGTAGATAGAACTCCCGAAATTGATCTTAGCATAAAAGGACGTTGTTTGGAATGTCCCAGGTCCAAGGTATATAGCAAAAAGTGAGATTTTTAGGTGAATATGGATGTTTTGTCCCATCGACACCGCTATAGCGGTCAACACACTGCTATAGCGGTAAGCACTATAGCAGAGAAATTTCTGCTATCGCGTCAGTTCAATAACGGTCAGGTACCTCTATAGCAGTGAAAATTATAGATTTATTAAAATATTTCTCTAAAATAGTTTATTTTTTTAAAACTCATTTTGTGGAAAGGGAAGGGTGATTTAGGGCGAAATACACCAGAAATCCATCGTTTAGCTTTATTAAGGTAAGGAATTCATCCCCGTTAACTCATATTTAATTATTAAGCCTTAGAATTGTTAATTCACGGAGTTTGGGGAGGATTTTAGTTAATTGCTGGTGCAAGGGGGAAAATTAAGGAATAAGTTAATGAGTTTTGATTATTAATGGTTAAATTACCCTTACATTTTGTTAATTCACTAATTTATCCATGGAATTGGTAATTTTAGGTGAATTACGGTAGAAAAGTCCTGAAACGGGAAGGGAATGATCATGAACTTGAAATTAGGGGTTGGGTGTGAGTTATGTTAAGGTTATTTCTTTAATATGTATTTATATGCATGTTCTAGACCACGAGCAAGCGGGAATTGCCCAAAAAGGCAATGCTCCAGCTTAAAGGGTTGTGCAAGCTTGATTCAAAGTAGGTGATGGTATTTTAGTTTAATCCAACTTGTATTATATGTGAATGTTAACTACTTTTTAGTGTGGCTGGTTAATTCATGTTGTTTGGTGTGGTCATTTCAATGATTTTACTTGCTTGTTAATTTGACTTGCCTTATTCCTAAAATGTGGAATGTTTCGGCATTTGGGACATTCTCATGGGTTATTGGTGAAATAAGGTTGGAAGACACTAATGTCTGGGGTTTTAGTACATAGACGGTATCTGTCCCCTACAGGTCATGGCTAGAGGATGGATATATAACCCAAGCACGTATGTACGAGGTTCGGGCGAGTTTGACGGTTCCATGAATGAATCAGTGAATATGTATTTATCTATGCTTGATAATGGTATACGCGTCTTGACTTGACTTGACTGTACTTGACTTAGTGATATTATTTGACTTGGTAGTTTTAATCTTGAACTATCTTTTTGGTGTTTATGTGCTAAGTGTATTATGTTTTTAGCATGGATTAGCTTGTTATACTATCATTTGGTTAAGTGTCCATATTTTCATCTTGGGTTGGCCAAATGACCCTACCAGTACACTGTTGTTCTTGTGTGCTAATACGACACTTGCATTTACTTTTGTGAGTGCAACGCATATTTAAGCGGCTCCTACGATACCTCACTTGTGATTCCAGCCGTTGATTCTAGATTTCAGGGTGAGCAGTTTATTACCATGGAATCTCTCTTTCTTGGCATAGTTCTCTATTTCTGGCTTTATGATTATCTTAGTTTTGGGGATGCATCCCCTTCTCGACATTCATAGATATTTTGGTACAGACGACTTTCGGGCCCTAAGGATGCTTTGCTAAGTACATTTTCCTCCTTAAGTTGTACTTACGATTTTTGGATTAGGATGGATATTATTCTATTGATTGATTAGTTCTGCTTATTTATTCTGAGTGTTGATTATGATATGGTCTTCAGGGTAATTGGTTCTCCCACCCGATGAGTAGTATAGGTTCCACTCACAATGGGTTTGGGTCGTGACACAAGCGGACACAGGCATCAAGGCTCACCCGTCAGTTAGGCTGAGATCTTTAGTAAAAGTCCCTAAGTCCCAGAACTATGGTGCCACTGTAGGTTCTAAAGGGTCACCCGTCAGGCCAAGCTTGATATCTTAGTTCTTTATTGACATCAGTATAGTGGATCCACGTCAATCAGTGTTCGTACCCTTGGCACGGTACAGAGCACTCTTCTAGCTGGGGTTAAAGGTTGGACTCCATTTAGCTCATATGGAGTATATCAGTTAACAATAGCTCCCAAAGTTTAGATTCAAATATTGCATGACCTTGTATTCAGTTTATTCAGCATATTATATATTTACTTGTTTATTACTTGGTCATTACATCAATTTACATCATTCAGTTTCATGTTCAGTTTATCATGGCACTTTCAACATATTCAGTCCATATGGGGTAGTGTATATCTCACATGCTCAGTACATTTAAAGTACTAACTGCATACTTACTTTTGTGCTATATTGTATTATAATATAGGTTCAGAAGTTTAGTAGCCAGCTCACGGTTAGCACGATCCAGCATCACTTTAGCAGTAGAGTTTGGTGAGTCCTCATCTTTCAAGGGCTAGTCCTTAGTATTTTCTTTTCAGTATTATTTCACTTTCAGACAGTTAGAGTTAGCTGGGGGCTTGTTTCAGCAACTCATCTTAGCTGGGGTCTTGTTTCAGCAACTCATCTTGGTAGAGGCTTTCAGACAGATAGACTAGTATTTTTAGCCTTATGGTTTTGTTCAGATGATTTCCATTTTGACTATTAAGTTTTGTTTTGGATTTACTTATATCTTTCAGATTTAGCTTCTGCTCAGTGAATATCCATTTTAATCAGTATTCATAGTAATCTTGGAGTCACTTGTGACTCTAAGCACCGTGTTACAACTAGGGGGTAATCTCAGGTCATGAAAAACATGGTATTGGAGCATCAATTTTAACTGTCTTAGGGTGTCGAAAAGCCGCATTAAGTAGAGTCTTGTTCATGGGTGTGAAGAGTGCCATACTTATGAAAGGCTATGAAATGTTTTAGGAAAAGTTTCACTTCTTTCATATTCATATTGTGTGGTAGAGTGTGATCTCTATTTAACCTCTTTCTAACTCATGCTCTATGCATTTATAGAAAGTGCCTCCCAGAAGCGCAATGATAGGAGAAACGGAAATGGGAATGGAAATGGTAACAAAAATGGAAACCAACAAGCACCACTAGCTCCAGCAGTCCCTTTGAACGAACAAGTCTCTCATGCTGAGTTCAGGGCTACTTTTTAGGTGCTAGCTTAGGACATGGCTACCCAGATGAACCAGCAGACTGTTGCATAGGTCTACCCTAATGGTGGTACGACAACGGCTAGAGTCTGGGATTTCACTCAAATGAATCCTCTCGAGTTCCATGGTTCTAAGTCTGAGGAAGATCCACAGAAGTTCCTCAATGACATTTTTAAGGTCACTGAGATCATGGGTGTCACTATAGTTGAGAATGCTAATTTGTCTGCTTATCAGTTGAAAGGAGTGGCTCACATTTTGTGTAAGCAGTGGAAGGAAGATAGAGGTGCAGATGCAGGTCCAATTGATTGGGATGAGTTTGTTGCTGCATTTCTGGATAGGTTCTTCCCACTTAAATTAAGGGAAGCCAAGGTTCGGGAGTTCATTAACTTGAAGCAGGGCAACATGAGTGTGAAGGAGTATTCTCTTAAGTTTACTCATCTTTCTAAGTATGCTCTGATAATAATGGTTATTTCCACGGCCCACATGAGTAAGCTTGTATCAGGTGTTTTCGAGGATGTGGTTAAAAAATGTAGAACTGCTATGTTTGTCAAGTTGATGGACATCTTTAGGTTGATTACTCATGGCCAATAGGTTATGGAGGAAAAGATCAAGGAGAAGGAAAGGGAGAATAAGAGGGCTAGAACCGGTAGTTTTAACTTTTCTTAGCAGAGGTCAGATAGTGGTAATCGTTCTCAGTTCCATCAGAAATCTTCATCTCTAGCCCCATCTTCTACTAGTTCCAAGTGCCTAAGTTCAGATAGGAGTATCGTGATAGAGCCCCAGGCTCTAAGTCCAGGGCAGTGTAACTAGTGTACATGCTCATTCGGTTTCCAAGAAGTGTGGTAAGAACCACTAAGGTGAGTGTATGGCCGAAAGTGGTAACTATTTTTTGTACGGCAAGTAAGGACATAGGTTGAGGGAGTGCCCAGTGGCCACATAGAGGGAAAGGGATACTCGTCAGCAGAATTATTCTAACTCCTTAGAAACTCCAATAGGTCACCCGAATCAGCAGGGTTCCTCATTTAGTATAGTGGCGGTCAACGCCAGAACAGATTTTATGCACTTAAAACTTGACAAAATCAAGAGGGTTTCTTTGATGTAGTCACTGGTATATTACAGGTCTTTCATATTAATGTCTATGCATTATTAGATCTAGGAGCCATACTGTCACGCCCCGAATCCCATTGGGACGGATTGGCACTCGAAGCCGACAAGGCCCGAGAGAACCAAGCTTTACTTCTAGTCAATCACATGCATACCATATGAAACCCATAATCACGTAATAGCTTTAGATACCAACAATGGAATTCATGGAACATGATATATATATATACATATGCGAAACTTGGCCGTTAAGGCCACCAAGTCAAAAACGACATATACTTTTTATATTTATACACCCACATCAGTCTACAAAAGCCTCTAACAGATGCATTGACCAAAATGAACTAAAAGTCGGGACAAGTCCCCGCTTTATACAATATGTAAAACACCAAAACATATGTACAACTGTGACTCGGAGAAGCTCTGAACTAACTGGAGCTCACCAATGATCTGCAGCAACTGGCAACCTACTGTGGAGGCCTACTAGTACCTGCGCCTACAACAAGTAAGGTAAATCCCCCAAGAGGGGTCAGTACGAAGAATGTACTGAGTATGTAAGGCCATATGAAACTTGTATGATATGTAAAGATGTCAATGAAATCAAATTCAAATGAATGACCAACATAGATAAGTCACTATTCTGTACTTTGGAAACCATGTATATTGCTTTCGTTACTTTCTTTGTATCTTTAATTCAATGATTATTAATCTTTGCTTGTGACCTATGATACCCGGGCCCCGACTGAACAGTGGGTTTTAAACATAACATAGCGTTATGTTGGGATCGGCTCGAGCTAGGCTTATGCCCCTAGAGCTGCCACCCTATGAATCAATGTATATATCAGGATCGGCTCGAGCTAGGTTAGTACCTCTAGAGCTGCCACCCATATAATATTTCAGGTTTGGCTCGAGCTAGGTTAGTACCTCTAGAGCTGCCCCCTGTCAGGATCGATCCGAGCTAGGCTTATGCCCCTAGGACTGCCCCCTAATTTGGGATTAACTTGAGCTAGGAATTTTACCCCCAAAGCTGCCACCCGTACTTGATCATTGACCACATATGCATTACTTTATTCATTACTTTGAGATTGATACCATGAAAGTCATAACTTTACTTGACACTTTGGATCATTAACCAATGAGTGAGAGACATGTGAATAACTTGGCAACATAACATTATTAGAACCATAACACCATGGGAACCATTGGACAAGAATCCATGAACAAGAGACATAAGTATAATCACTATTGGAAACATTGGAACATAACCTTATTTGAGCTTTTGGAACATTAACCATGAATATGAGACATGAGATTCACAAATGATCAATGAGTAGGAAGTATATGACAATGACCATGGACAACCGGATATGGGATACCTTAGCACATTTTGGGATGGAAAAAGCGTAATGTCAATGTGAATACTATTTGCCGTAGAAAGATACGGATAGAGTAACCTTACATACCTTGTATTCTCAATATGAATATACAATCCTAGATGTGCATACAATAGTCCCGTTCCTTCTTTATGTGTCACTCTACAACACAAATATATAACGGGATTCACATTAACCATCAATTACTTTAATAATGCATATAACATCAATGGGTTACATGTTTGCCTTTAAACATGCCATTTCCCCTTGACAAAACCATTAATGAAATTAGTATTCCAAAAATCTCGCAATATTCCCAACATTGACCAATACATTATAATCAATACATTTCACCACAACACTTCTCCTTTACACTTTCTTATCCACACCACATCACAAATAATCCATCAAATTACCTAAATACACCTCATAGCACATATCAGCCAAAATCCCACAATTTACACTTATAGAAAAATAACAAGTTTAATAACAAAATCACACCATACAAGTTCATATTTCATCCATACCATGTTCTTTCATCAAAGTCACAAGTCATAATTCAAGCTTGAATCTCATGGATCACAAATCTTATATAAAAACACAAAGTACCATGTCCAACCCTTCCAAGCATAACCAATATGATTTACATACTCTCCCATGCATATACTATATTAATATATAACAATAATCACTTACCCAAGCTTGAAAAGTGATGATCTTGCTCCAAAAGTTGGTTTTGAGTCTTTAGGGTTTGAGAGCAAATATCTTCTTTTGGTCTAAAAAGGCATGAGACTTGTGTAGAATAAGAATCAGATTTTATTTCCCTTTATATAGGCCCTCAATTCCATCCTTATCCACTCTTTAGCATTTAATATGGTGTTCTAGAAGGTCAAGGCAAGAATGGGTCTTTTGACCCATTTTTGGGCCATGTTTTCTTTTCATTTTTTTGGGTCCTTTTGGGCCCAATTCACTTAACCCAGTAAAATCAATAATTTCTCGTGTTTAAATCATCTCATACATGTTAAAAGAATATTCCCACTCATGCTATTCATATCCGTAGCCTCAACCCCAAAACAAGTGATTTTAGCCACGTATGGCCTATTTTGACCAAAAGGGTAAAATCGTCATTTTGATGCCAAATTCTTTCTCGAGTAATTTTATCATACCAATATAATACTTGACCCATTTCATGTATATACTCATGGTTGTAGAAGAAACGTGGCAAAAATCGGCTCGGTACGACCCCGGATACCCTTGGGACTTAGAAAATTTCCAACTTTCGAAAAAGTGGAAAAACTAGCGTTGCACTCCCTTGGGCGCACCAAATTTCTCCCTATGGACTAAAAATTTTAGCCCATAACGGCGTGGCATGTCCTCTGGCGCGCCTGGGCCTTAGTTTTTTCAAAAATTTTGTTTTTCGTCTTTTCTTCGCGGGTTTGGTTAGATACTTCAAGTCCTATTCTTTAACTTACTTCTTACCCTTAATACACTTTGTTTAGAGGTCCTCTTAGCCTCATTTTGAACCCCACAAGTGCTCCATGAAAATCACAAAACACCTCCTACGAAGGTTGAATCACATATATGAGGCCAAATTTCAATTTTCTCGTTTATAACATTACCAAATACATACGTATGGCTCTCGACACCTAAGTAAACATTATTTAATGTCGTCAAGTAGGGTTGGGAAGGTATGGGGTGTTACATTCTTCCCCCTTTAGGAACATTCATCCTCGAATGTTAATAGTATCGCTTTAATTACGACAAATGCATCTCTATACTAGCATACATATACATAAACACTTAAGGCTCATGGATACTTACTTTTTATTGCTCTACTTCCACGCTTTGAACTTCTTGGTCCATTTGAAATAGATAGGGGTACTTGAATTTCATCATTTCTTCCGTTTCCCATGTGATTTCCTCTACTTGTTGATTTCTCCATAATACCTTTACGGAAGCTATGTCTTTATTCCTCAATCTCTTTACTTGTCGATCTAGAATAGAAATGGGTACCTCTTCATAAGTGAGATCCTCTGTAACTTGAACATCTTCAATGGGAACAATACAAGATGGATCTCATATACATTTTCGAAGCATCGAAACATGAAATACCGGGTGGACTGAGGAAAGTTCTTGAGGTAGTGCTAATTCATACGCAACTTGCCCAAATCTTCTAATAATTTCATATGGGCCTATGTAGCGTGGACTCAATTTACCTTTCTTTCTGAATCGCATTACCCCTTTCATCGGTGACACCTCTAAAAATACCCAATCACTTATGGCGAATTCAAGCCCTCTTCTTCTAACATCGGCATATGACTTGTGGCGAATTTGGGCCGTTTGTAATCGCTGTTGAATAACTTTAACCTTCTCCATAGCCTGATGAACAATATCTGGCCCAAGCAAAGCAGTTTCACCCGCTTCAAACCATCCAATTGGTGATATACATTTCCTTCTGTACAAGGCTTCATAAGGTGCCATTTTAATACTTGAATGATAGCTATTATTGTAAGCAAATTCAACAAGAGGCAAATGGTCATCTCAACTGCCTTGAAAATCTAACGTACAAGCTCGTAGCATATCTTCAAGTGTCTGAATAGTACGTTCTGCTTGTCCATCAGTCTGAGGATGGAAAGCCGTACTCAAATTCACCTGTGTTCCCAAACTCTGCTAAAAAGATCTCCAAAAGTGCATTGTGAACTGTGCTCCTCTGTCTGATATAATGGAAACTGGAATACCATGCAACCGCACTTTTTCTCTAACATACAATTTTGCATACTCTTCAGCTGTATAGGTGGTCTTGACTGGTAGAAAATGCACTGACTTGGTAAGCCTGTCCACTATAACCCATATAGAATCAAATTTCCGCAATGTACGGGGCAAACCTGTGATGAAGTCCATATTAATCATATCCCATTTCCAGACTGGAAGATTGATACATTGCATATAACCTCCCAGTTTCTGATGTTCTACTTTCACTTGTTGATAATTCGGGCATTGCGCAACAAATTCTGCAATGTTCTTTTTCATATTTCCCCACCAATACACTTCTTTTAAATCATGGTACATTTTAGTAGCACCCGGATGAATAGAATAGCGCGAATAATGCGCCTTTGTCATAATTCATTTCTTCAGCTCATCTACATCCGGTACACATAATCTCCCTTGACATTGGAGTACCCCTTCTTGTGTAAGATCAAATGCCTTTGTCAAATTCTGTTGTACATTTTCCTTTAGCTGCAACAACATAGAATCCACAAACTGCTTCTCTTTCACTTCAGCTATTAAGGAGGATTCTGCTGCATTCTGCACAATAACTCCATCATCTGAGGATTCAATAAGGCAAACTCCCAAGCTGGCTAATTGATTCAGATCTTTGATTATCTCATGCTTTTCAGTTAACTGGCCACTAGTGCTTTCTACAGCCTTGCGGCTCAATGCATCGGCTATAATATTTGCTTTGCCCGGATGATAAAGAATATCAATATCATAGTCTTTTAAGAGGTCTAACCACCTTCGTTGCCTCAAATTGAGTTCCTTCTGCTTAAAAAGATGTTGCAAACTTTTGTGATCCGTATAGATATCAACATGCCATATAAATAATGACGCCATATCTTTAGAGCAAAAACTACCGCTGCCAATTCAAGATCATGTGTGGGATAATTTTTCTTATGTGGCCGCAACTGTCGTGAGGCATATGCTATGACTTTACCGTGTTGCATCAATATACATCCAAGTCTAACCCCAAAAGCATAACAATACACTATATAACCTTCGGTACCTTCGGGAAGCACTAAAACTGGTGTGGAGGTTAATTTATCTTTCAACTTTTGGAAGTTTTTCTCACATGCATCATTCCACTGAAATTTTACTGCCTTATGTGTAAGCTTTGTTAACGGTGCAGCAATGGAGGAAAAACCTTCCACAAATCTTCTGTAATAACCTGCCAGTCCAAGAAAACTACAAATTTCTGTGGGTGTCGTAGGTCTTGGCCAATTTTTCACTACTTCAATCTTCTGTGTATCAACCTGTATCCCTTCATTTGACACAATGTGACCCAAAAACGCGACTGATTTCAACCAAAACTCACATTTGGAGAACTTTGCATACAACTTACGCTCACGGAGAATTTGTAACACTTGTCGTAAGTGATTAGTATGGTCCTCTGGTGATCTTGAATAAACCAGGATGTCATCTATAAATACCGTGACGAACACGTCCAGGAATGGCTTAAACACCCTATTCATCAAATCCATAAACATAGCTAGAGCATTTGTTAGTCCAAATGACATAACTAAAAATTCATAATGGCCATACCGTGTTCGAAAAGCTGTCCTGGGTACATCTTCTTCTCTAACTCTGACTTGATGGTAACCCGATCTTAAGTAGATCTTTGAAAAACACTTGGCACCCTGTAACTGATCAAACAAATCATCAATTTGAGGGAGAGGATATTTGTTCTTGATCGTTACCTTATTCAACTGCCGATAGTCAATGCACATTCTCAACGTGCCATCTTTCTTCTGTACAAATAATACTGGCGCACCCCATGGGGACATACTAGGCCTAATGAAGCCCTTGTCCAGTAAATCTTTCAACTGCTCCTTCAATTCACACAGTTCTACTGGAGCCATTCTATATGGGGGAATAGAGATAGGCTGAGTGCCTGGGATCACATCAATGCCAAATTCTACTTCTCGTTCTGGGGGTAAGCCTGGAAGATCCTCTGGGAATACATCTAGAAATTCATTGACCACTGGAACCAACTGCGGAGTTAGTGGTTCCACATCATTATCTTTCACCCATACTAAATGACATATGTAACCCTTAGCAATCATTTTACTGGCTTTCAGATAGGAAATAAATCTCCCTCGTGGTGCCCCGACATTACCCTGCCATTCAAGAACATTTTCTTGCGGAAAACAAAATTGCACCTTCTTGGCCCGGCAATCTACCGTGGCATAACAAGAGGCCAACCAATCCATTCCCATTATCACATCAAAATCCACCATATCTAGTTCAATAAGATCGGCCAGTGTATCATGACCGCACACAGTTACCACGCAGGTACGATATACTCTCTTTGCAATAATATATTCACCGATCGGTGTAGATACTTTAATTGATTTAATTAATAATTCTGGTGCCTTTGCAAATTTTGCAGCAACCAATGGAGTAACATAAGAAAATGTAGAACCGGGGTCAAGTAATGCATATACATTATATGAGAATATGGATAATGTACCTGTGATGAAATCGGGGGAAGCCTCTGAATTCTGTTGGTCCACCAAAGCATAAGTGCGATTCTGGACCCCACTAGTACTGGTTACTCCTCTGGCACCCATACCACAGCCAACAGGCTGCACACCTCGGCCCAAAGAAGGAATAGATGTTGATGAGGCACCGGTCGATCCTGCCGGTCGTGCTATACCACCCATGCTCCTCTGGGGACACTCTTTCATCATGTGTCCCGTCATGCTGCACCAAAAACAAGCATTTGTCCCCACTCGACATGTACCTGCATGAATACGCCTGCAGTACTGACACTGCTGACGAGGAAAACCTGTTGTCTGTGATCCGTGAATTCCGCTACTCTGCCCAGATGGACCACCTTTAGATCCTCGAAACTAAGAATGAGCACCCCCTGTGTAATAGGAGAACGATGGTCTGGGTGGTCTAGGAAATATACGGGGCCTACATCCTCCTTGGGACATCATAGGTGGTCCCATAGGTCTAGCCCTTTTGGACTGTCCCCTGTCAAATTCATGTACCCTTCTTCTTTGTCTTTGATCTTCCATTTTCTGGGTGAAGGCTTGTATTCTAGCTATGTCCATGTCTTTGTTCAAGGCAGTAATGGTGCAATCCCTTACCAAATATGGCTCTAGTCTGTCCACGTATCTATGGACTCTGTCTGTCAACGTAGCCACAACATTTGGCACATATCGAGCCAAGGAATTAAATTGCAAACTATATTCTCTCACAGTCAAATTTCCCAGATGGAGATTTAGAAACTGATCTGCACGTGCCTCGCGAATCTCATAAGTAAGATAATGATCAAGGAAAGTTGTTTTAAATTCTTCCCAATTTGGTGGATTTGCACTAATCTCACGGGATTTCTTCCAATCCTCGTACCACAATATTGCCTCTCCCTTTAATCTGTACACAGCAAGTTCAACTGTCTCTACCCCCGTCATGTGTATAACTTCCAAGGCCCTCTGAATTTGATCCATGAAGTCCTGTGGATCTGCTTTTGGATCTGACCCAGTGAATATAGGAGGGTCCAGTTTCAAAAAATCCTGTGTTCTGCGACTCGCCACTCTAGCCGCATCATCATCATGTGTCATTGGACCTGCTCGTCCTTGACTTTGGGATGCCACTAACTGTGTCAACATATGCACTGCATTTCTAAGATCCTGATTTATGGCATTCATTGGTGGTTCTGATGGTACTTCTCTACCAACTGGCTTCTCCGGAGCTGGAAAAGTAGATGAAGACTGTGATGAAATTTCAGCATTTGCTCCACCTTGACTAGCTTGGTCAGGTGGTAGTCTACTCATTCCTTCTTCAGCAGGCACATCTACCTGTTTCCCTTTACCTCTACCTCTTCTCGTAATTGGCATTTTGACTATACCAAAGAAAAACAATTACTATGATCAGATTCAATTCAACTTATAACACTGGCTCTATTGCACGATCTAAAAGTGAAGAAAGGAAACAACATCCTAAATGTCCCGTAGCCTCCTACTTATAAATGTGGTGCACAACACATCGATAAATAAGACTCTACTCAGACACGGCTTTGTAGACACCCTTATAACGACCTGCTCTAATAACAATTTTGTCACACCCCGAATCCCATTGGGACGGATTGGCACTCGAAGCTGACAAGGCCCGAGAGAACCAAGCTTTACTTCTAGTCAATCACATGCATGCCATATGAAACCCATAATCACATAATAGCTTTAGATACCAACAATGGAATTCATGGAACATGATATATATATATACATATGCGAAACTTGGCCGTTGAGGCCACCAAGTCAAAAACGACATATACCTTTTACATTTATACACCCACATCAATCTACAAAAGCCTCTAACAGATGCATTGACCAAAATGAACCAAAAGCCCGACAAGTCCACACTTTATACAACATGTACAACACCAAAACATATGTACAACTGTTACTCGGAGAAGCTCTGAACTAACTGGAGCTCACCAATGATCTGCAGCAATTGGCAGCAACCTACTGTGGAGGCCTACTAGTACCTGCGCCTGCAGCAAGTAAGGTAAATCCCCCAAGAGGGGTCAGTACGAAGAATGTACTGAGTATGTAAGGCCATATGAAACTTGTATGATATGTAAAGATGTCAATGAAATCAAATTCAAATAAATGACCAACATAGATAAGTCACTATTCTGTACTTTGGAAACCATATATATTGCTTTCATTACTTTCTTTGTATCTTTAATTCAATGATTATTCATCTTTACTTGTGACCTATGATACCCGGGCCCCGATTGAACAGTGGGTTTTAAACATAACATAGCGTTATGTTGGGATCGGCTCGAGCTAGGCTTATGCCCCTAGAGCTGCCACTCTATGAATCAATGTATATATCGAGATCAGCTCGAGCTAGGTTAGTACCTCTAGAGCTGCAACCCATACAATATTTCAGGTTCGGCTCGAGCTAGGTTAGTACCTCTAGAGCTGCCCCCTGTCAGGATTGATCCGAGCTAGGCTTATGCCCCTAGGACTGCCCCCTGATTTGGGATTGGCTTGAGCTAGGAATTTTGCCCCCAAAGCTACCACCCGTACTTGATCATTGACCACATATGCATTACTTTATTCATTACTTTGAGATTGATATCATGAAAGTCATAACTTTACTTGACACTTTGGATCATTAACCAATGAGTGAGAGACATGTGAATAACTTGGCAACATACCATTATTAGAACCATAACACCATGGGAACTATTGGACAAGAATCCATGAACAAGAGACATAAGTATAATCACTATTGGAAACATTGGAACATAACCTTATTTGAGCTTTTGGAACATTAACCATGAATATGAGATATGAGATTTACAAATGATCAATGAGTAAGAAGTATATGACAATGACCATGGATAACCGGATATGGGATACCTTAGTACATTTCGGGATGGAACAAGCGTAATGTCAATGTTAATACTATTTGCCGCAGAAAGATACGGACAGAGTAACCTTACATACCTTGTATTCTCAATACGAATATACAATCCTAGATGTGCATACAATATTCCTGCTCCTTCTTTATGTGTCACTCTACAACACAAATATATAACGGGATTCATATTAACCATCAATTACTTTACAAATGCATATAACATCAATGGGTTACATGTTTGCCTTTAAACATGCCATTTCCCCTTGACAAAACCATTAATGAAATTAGTATTCCAAAAATCTCACAATATTCCCAACATTGACCAATACATGATAATCAATACATTTCACCACAACACATCGCCTTTACACTTTCTTATCCACACCACATCACAAATAATCCATCAAATTACCTTAATACACCTCATAGCACTCATCGGCCAAAATCCCACAATTTACACTTATAGAAAAATAACAAGTTTAATAACAAAATCACACCATACAAGTTCATATTTCATCCATACCATTCTCTTTCATCAAAGTCACAAGTCATAATTCAAGCTTGAATCTCATGGATCACAAATCTTATACCATGTCCAACCCTTCCAAGCATAACCAACATGATTTACATACTCTCCCATGCATATAATATATTAATCCATAACAATAATCACTTACCCAAGCTTGAAAAGTGATGATCTTGCTCCAAAAGTTGGTTTTGAGTCTTTAGGGTTTGAGAGCAAATATCTTCTTTTGGTCTAAAAAGGCATGAGACTTGTGTAGAATAAAAATCAGATTTTATTTCCCTTTATATAGGCCCTCAATTCCATCCTTAACCACTCTTTAGCATTTAATATGGTGTTCTAGAAGGTCAAGGCAAGAATGGGTCTTTTGACCCATTTTTGGGCCATGTTTTCTTTTCATTTTTTGGGGTCCTTTTTGGGCCCAATTCACTTAACCCAGTAAAATCAATAATTTCTCATGTTTAAATCATCTCATATGTGTTACAACAATATTCCCACTCACGCTATTCATATCTGTAGCCTCAACCCCAAAAACAAGTGATTCTAGCCACGTATGGCCTATTTTGACAAAAAGGGTAAAATCGTCATTTCGATGCCAAATTCATTCTTGAGTAATTTTATCATATCAATATAATACTTGACCCATTTCATGTATATACTCATGGTTGTAGAAGAAATGTGGCAAAAATCAGCTCGGTACTACCCCGGATACCCTTGGGACTTAGAAAATTTCCAACTTTCAAAAAAGTGGAAAAACCAGCGTGGCACGCCCTTGGGCGCACCAAATTTCTGCCTCTGGACTAAAAATTTTAGCCCAGAGCGGCGTGGTACTCCCTCTGGCACGCCTGGGCCTTAGTTTTTTCGAAAATTTTGTTTTTCGTCTTTTCTTCGCGGGTTTGGTTAGATACTTCAAGTCCTATTCTTTAACTTACTTCCTACCCTTAATACACTTTGTTTAAAGGTCCTATTATCCTCATTTTTAACCCCACAAGTTCTCCACAAAAATCACAAAACACCTCCTACGAAGGTTGAATCACATATATGAGGCCAATTTTTAATTTTCTCGTTCATAACATTACCAAATACATACGTATGGCTCTCGACACCTAAGTAAACATTATTTAATGTCGTCAAGTAGGGTTGGGAAGGTATGGGGTGTTACACATACTTTCCTTTGTGACTCCTTATATAGTAGTAGACTTTGGTGTCAGTCCCAAAACCCTCTCAGAACCTTTCTCAGTATCTACTCATTTTGGTTATTCAATCATTGCTAGAAGGTATATAGAAATTGCCATGCCACAGTTTCTCAAAAATTTACCTCAGTTGATCTTGTAGAGGTATATATGATGGATTTTGATGTCATTCTTGGCAAGGATTGGCTACATTTTTGTTATGCCACAGTCGATTATAGAAATAGGGTAGTCCAGTTTTAGTTTCCAAATGAGCCACTCATAGAGGGAAGGCAGTACCTCAGTTCCTATAGGTAGGTTTATCTCTTACTTTAAGGCCAGAAAAATGATTTCCAAAGGGTGTATCTATCATCTTATTAGGGTTAAGGATTCAAAGTCCGAGACCCCAACTCCTTAGTCAGTTTCAGTGGTTAATGAATTCCAAAAGTATTTCTCGAAGATCTGCCTGGAGTTTCACCCGAGCGATAAATTGACTTCTGAACAAATCTCCTTCCAGATACCTAGCCTATTTCAATTTCACCTTACAGAATGCTCCAGCTGAGCTTATGAAATTGAAGAAAAAGTTGAAAGATCTCTTAGACAAAGGTTTTAGCAGGCCCAACATCTCTCCATGGGGTGCTCTAGTTCTTTTTGTGCGAAAGAAAGATAGTTCTCTTAGAATGTATATTGATTTTTTTCAGTTTCACAATGTCACAATCAATAATATGTATCACATTCCTAGGATTGATGACTTGTTCGACCAGCTTTAGGGCTTCAGATTCGGCTATCATCATCTTAGAGTTGAAAAATGTGACATTCTAAAGATAGCCTTCAAAACTCAGTATGGTCACTTCTAATTTGTTGTTATGTCTTTTGGACTAACAAATGCTCCTGCAGCTTTTATGGACTTGATGAATATAGTGTTCAAGCAGTACTTGGATATGTTCATCATTGTCTTCATAGATTATATCCACGTTTATTGTCGGAGTGAGGATGAACGTGCAGGCTATTTGAGGATTGACTTGCAGAATATCAAAGATCACCAGTTATTCCTTAAGTTCAGCAAGTGTGAATTTTGGTTGAAATCAGTAGCATTCCTTGGTCATATCATTTCCGTAGAAGGCATTCAAGTTGATCCTTTAAAGACCAAAGTAGTTAGGTAATTGTCCTAGACCCATCTCTCCATCAGATATTAGAAGTTTCTTGGGTTTATCCAGTTACTAAATGCAGTTTGTTGAAGGATTTTCCTCTATTGATTCTCCTATGTCTAGATTGACTCAGAAGAAAGTCAAGTTTTACTGGTTCGATGCTTATGAGAAAAGTTTTCAGGAATTGAAGACTCGACTAACCTTCGCTCCAATTTTGACTCTGCCAAAGGGTCTAGATGGGTTTGTAGTTCATTGCGATGCTTTAGGAGTTGTTCTTGGTTATGTGTTGATGTAGCGTGGTAGGGTTATAGTATATGCCTCTAAACAGCTCAAGCCTTATGAGAAAAACTACCCTACTCATGATCTTGAGTTGGAAATAGTTGTGTTTTCCTTAAAGATTTAGAGGCATTATCTTTATGGGGTTCATGTAGATGTATTCACGGATCACAAGAGCCTTTAGTATGTGTTCATTTAAAAATATTTGAACTTTCATCAGATAATATGGCTAGAGTTGTTAAAGGATTATGATATAAGTGTCCTGTTGTCACGCCCCGAATCCCATCGGGACGGATTGGCACTCGTAGCCGACAAGGCCCGAGAGAACTAAGCTTTGCCTCTATTCATTCATCTACATGCCATAAGAAATCCATAATCACATAATAACTTTGGATATTGACAATGGAATCATGGAACATGATATATATATTCACATATGCGAAACTTGGCCGTTGAGGCCACCAAGTCAAAAACGACATATACCTTTTACATTTACACCCACATCCATCTACAAAAGCCTCTAACAAATGCATTGACCAAAATTATCTAAAAGTCGGGACAAGTCCCCGCTTTATACAACCTGTACAACACCAAAACATATGTACAATAGTGACTCGTAGAAGCCCCGAACTAACTGGAGCTCAAAAAAGATCTGCAACAACTGGCAACATACTGTGGAGGCCTACTAGTACCTGCGCCTGCAGCAAGTAAGGTAAATTCCCCAAGAGGGGTCAGTACGAAGAATGTACTGAGTATGTAAGGCCATATGAAACTTGTAAGATATGTAAATATGTCAAAGAACTCAAGTTCAAATGCATAAACACTATAGATAATTCATAATGTAGATGAATCACTATTCTGTACTTTGGAAACCATGTATGTTGCTTTCGGTACTTTCTTTGTATTTTTAATTTAATGATTATTCATCTTCGCTTGTGACCTATGATACCCGGGCCCCGACTGAACAGTGGGTTTTAAACATAAAATAGCGTTATGTTGGGATCGGCTCGAGCTAGGCTTATTCCCCTAGAGCTGCCACCCTATGAATCAATGTATATATCGGGATTGGCTCGAGCTAGGTTAGTACCTCTAGAGCTGCCACCCATACAACATTTCAGGTTCGGCTCGAGCTAGGTTATTACCCCTAGAGCTGCCCCCTGTCAGGATCGGTCCGAGCTAGGCTTATGCCCACAGGACTGCCCCCTGATCCAGCAACCTCGGGATCGGCTTGAGCTAGGCATTTTGCCCCCAAAGTTGCCACCCATACTTGATCATTGACCACATACGCATTACTTTGTTCCTTACTTTGAGATTGACACTAGGATAGTCACAACTTTACTTTAAGCTTTGGATCATTAACCAATGAGTGAGAGACATGTGAATAACTTGGCAATCATAACATTATTAGAACCATAACACCATGGGAACCATTGGACAATAATCCATGAACAAGAGACATAAGTATAATCACTATTGGAACATTGAAATATAACCTTATTTGAGCTTTTGGAACATTAACCATGAATATGAGACATAAGATTCACAAATGATCAATGAGTAGGAAATATATGACAATGGCCATGGCTAACCGAATATGAGATACCTTAGCACATTTTGGGATGGAACAAGCGTAACGTCAATGTGAATACTATTTTTCGCAGAAAGATACGAACAGAGTAACCTTACATACCTTGTACTCTCAATACGGATATACAATCCTAGATGTGCATACAATAGTCCCGCTCCTTATTTATGTGTCACTCTACAACACAAATACATAATGGGATTCACATTAACCATCAACTACTTTACAAATGCATATAACATCAATGGGTTACATGTTTGCCTTTAAACATGTCATTTCCCCTTGACAAAACTATTGATGAAATTATTATTCCAAAAATCCCACAATATTCCCAACATTGACCAATACATGATAATCAATACATTTCACCACAACACCTCTCCTTTACACTTTCTTATCCACACCACATCACAAATAATCCATCAATTCACCTTAATACACTTCATAGCACATATCGGCCAAAATCCCCCAATTTACACTTATAGAAAAATAACAAGTTTAATAACAAAATAACACCATACATGTTCATATTTTTTCCATACCATGCTTTTTCATCAAAGGCACAAGTCCTAATTCAAGCTTGAATCCCATGGATCACAAATCTTATACAAAAGCACAAGGTACCTTGTCCAAAATTTCCAAGCACAACCAACATAATTTACATATTATTTCATGCATATAATATATTAATCCATAACAATAATCACTTACCCAAGCTTGAAAAGTGATGATCTTGCTCAAAAATTGACTTTGAGTTCTTTAGGGTTTGAGAGAATGTTGGAGAAAATATGTAGAAAAACATGAGAGTTCCAATTGAATAAAATCTGATTTTTGGGTCTATATATAGTCCTTGGGGCCATCCTTAGCCATTCTTGGCATTTAATGCTATATTGACTTAGTCAATAGAAGATTGGGTCATGTGACCCATGTCTTTTGCCCCATTTTGGGCTTTTATTGAGCCCAAATCACTTAACCCAATAAAATTAATAATTTCTCTTGTTTAAGTCATCTTATACGTATTATAATAATATTCCCACTCATGCTACTCATATCCGTAGCCTCAATCCCAAAAACAAGTGATTCTTGCCACGTTTGGCTTATTTTGACCTTAAGGGAAAAACTGTCATTTTGACTCCAAATTCGTTCTCGAATAATTTTATTATACCAATATAATATGTCATTAATTTCATGTATATACTCATGGTTGTAGAAGAAACGTGGCAAAAATCGGCTCGGTACGACCCCAGATACCCTTGGGACTTAGAAATTTCCAACTTTCGAAAAAGTGGAAAAACCAGCGTGGCACGCCCTTGGGCATGCCAACTTGCTGCCTCTGGACTAAAAATTTTAGCCCATAGAGGCGTGGCACACCCTCTGGAGCGCCCCACACTTAGATTTTTTGAAAATTCTATTTTTCGACTTCTCTTCGCGGGTTTGGTTAGATACTTCAAGTCCTATTCTTTAACTTACTTCTTAACCTTAATATACTTTGTTTAGAGGTCCTCTTAGCCTCATTTTGAACCCCACAACTGTTCAACAAAAATCATAAAACACCTCCTATGAAGGTTTAATCACATTTATGAGGCCAAAAGTCAAGTATCTCATCCATAGCATTACCAAATACGTATGTATGGCTCTCGACACCTAAGTAAGAATTGCTCAACATCGTCAAGTAGGGTTAGGAAGGGACGGGGTGTTACATTCTCCCCCCCCCCCCTAGGAACATTCGTCGTCGAATGTTAACAATATCATTTCAATTACAACAATTGCATCTCCACATTAGCATACATATACACAAACACTTAAGGCTCATGGAGACTTACTTGTTATTGCTCCACTTCTGCACTTTGAACTTCTTGATCCATTTTAAATAGATGGGGATATTTGGATTTCATCAACTCTTCCGCTTCCCATTAGATCTCCTCTACTTGTTGATTTCTCCAAAGGACTTTTACGGAAGCTATGTCTTTATTCCTCAATCTCTTTACTTGTCGATCTAGAATAGCAATGGGTACCTCTTCATAAGTAAGATCCTCTGTAACTTGAACATCTTCAATTGGTACAATACAAGATGGATCTCCTATGCATTTTGAAGCATCGAAACATGAAATACCGGATGGACTGAGGAAAGTTCTTGAGGTAGTGTTAATTCATACACAACTTGCCCAAATCTTCTAATAATTTCATATGGGCCTATGTAACGTGGACTCAATTTCCCTTTCTTTTCGAACCGCATCACCCCTTTCATCGGTGACACCTTTAAAAACACCCAATCACCTATGGAAAATTCAAGACCTCTTCTTCTAACATCGGCATATGACTTGTGATGACTTTGAGCCGTTTGTAACCGCTATTGGATCAACTTAACCTTTTCCATAGCCTGATGAACAATATCTGGCCCAAGTAAAGCAGTTTTACCTGCTTCAAACTATCCTATTTGTTATCTACATTTCCTTCCGTACAAAACTTCATAAGGTGCCATTTTAATACTTGAATGATGGATATTGTTATATGCAAATTCAATAAGAGGCAAATGGTCATCCCAACTTCCTTGAAAATCTAACGTACAAGCTCGTAGCATATCTTCAAGTGTCTGAATAGTACGTTCTGCTTGTCCATCAGTCTGAGGATGGAAAACCGTACTCAAATTCACCCGTGTACCCAAACTCTGCTGGAAAGATCTCCAAAAGTGCATTGTGAACTGTGCTCCTCTATCTGATATAATGGAAAGTGGGATACCATGCAATCGTACTATCTCTTTCACATACAACTTCGCATAATCCTTAGTTGTATAGGTCGTCTTGATCGGTAGAAAATGCGCTGACTTGGTAAGCCTGTCCACTATAACCCATATAGAATCAAACTTCCGCAATGTACGAGGCAAACCTGTTATAAAATCCATGTTAATCATATCCCATTTCCAAACTGGAAGATTGATACATTGCATGTAACCTCCCGGTTTTTGATGTTCCACTTTCACTTGTTGACAATTCGGGCATTGAGCGACAAACTCTGTAATGTTCTTTTTCTTATTTCCCCACCAATACACTTCTTTCAAGTCGTGGTACATTTTAGTAGCACCCGGATGAATAGAATAGCGCGAATGATGCGCCTCTGTCATAATTCGTGTCCTCAGCTCATCTACATCCGGTACACATAATCTCCCTTGACATTGAAGTACCCCTTCCTATGTAAGATCAAATGTCTTTGTCAAATCCTGCTGTACATTTTCCTTTAGCTGCAATAACATAGAATCCGCAAACTGTTTCTCTTTCACTTCAGTTATTAAGGAGGATTCTGCTGCATTGTGCACAATAACTCTATCATCTGAGGATTCAATAAGGCGAACTCCCAAGCTGGCTAATTGATTCAAATCTTTGATTATCTCATGCATTTCATTCAACTGGCCACTAGTGTTTTCTACTGCCTTACGGCTCAATGCATCAGCTACTACATTTGCTTTGCCTGGGTGATAAAGAATATCAATGTCATAGTCTTTTAACAGCTCTAACCACCTTTGTTGCCTCAAATTGAGTTCCTTTTGCTTAAAGAGATATTGCAAACTTTTGTGGTCCGTATAGATATCAACATGGACTCCATACAAATAATGACGCCATATCTTTAGAGCAAAAACTACCGTTGCCAATTCAAGATCATGTGTAGGATAATTTTTCTCATATGGCCGCAACTGTCGTGAGGCATATGCTATGACATTACCATGTTGCATCAACACACATCCGAGGCCAACCCCAGAAGCATCATAATACACTACATAACCCTAGGTACCTTCGAGAAGCACTAAAACTGGTGTGGAGGTTAATTTATCTTTCAACTTTTGGAAACTTTTCTCACACGCATGATTCCACTGAAAATTTATTGCCTTATGTGTAAGCTTTGTTAATGGTGCAGCAATAGAGGAAAAACCTTCTATAAATCTCCGGTAATAACCTGCCAGTCCAAGAAAACTACGAATCTCTGTGGGTGTCGTAGGTCTTGGACAATTTTTCACTACTTTAATCTTCTGTGTATCAACCTGTATCCCTTCATCTGACACAATATGACCTAAGAATGCAACTGATTTTAACCAAAACTCACACTTGGAGAACTTGGCATACAACTTACGCTCACGGAGAATCTGTAACACTTTCCGTAAGTGATTAGCATGGTCCTCTGGTGATCTTGAATAAACCAGGATGTCATCTATAAATACCGTAACGGACACGTCCAAAAATGGCTTAAACACCCTATTCATCAAATCCATAAACACAGCTGGTGCATTTGTTAGCCCAAATGACATAACTAAGAATTCATAATGGCCATACGGTGTTCGAAAAGCTATCTTGGGTACATCTTCTTCTCTAACTCTGACTTGATGGTAACCCGACCTCAAGTCAATCTTTGAAAAACACTTGGTACCCTGTAACTGATCAAACAAATCATCAATTCGAGGGAGGGGATATTTGTTCTTGATCGTTACCTTATTCAATTGCCGATAGTCAATGCACATTCTCAAAGTGCCATCTTTCTTTCGCTCAAATAATACCGGCGCACCCCACGAGGACATAATGGGCCTAATGAAGCCTTTGTCCAGCAAATCTTTCAATTGCTCATTCAATTCACGCAATTCTACCGGAGCCATTCTATATGGAGGAATAATAATAGGTTGAGCGCCCGAAATCACATCAATGCCAAATTCTACTTCCCGTTCTGGGGGTAAGCCTGGAAGATCCTCTGGGAACACATCTAGAAATTCATTAACCACTGGAATCGACTGCGGAGTTAGTGGTTCCACTTATGTATCTTTCACCCATACTAGATGATATATATATCCTTTAGCAATCATTTTTTAGGATTTCAAATAGGAAATAAATCTTCCTCGTGGTGCCCCTACATTACCCTGCCATTCAAGAACATTTTCTTGCGGAAAACAAAATTGCACCTTCTTGGCCTGGAAATCTACCGTAGCATAACAAGAGGCCAACCAATCCATTCCCATGATCACATCAAAATCCACCATGTCTAATTCAATGAGATCGGCCAATGTATCATGACCACACACCGTTACCACACAATTACGATATACTCTCTTTGCAATAATATATTCACCAACCAGTGTAGACACTTCAATTGATTTAATTAATAGTTCTGGTGCCTTTGCAAATTTCGCAGTAACCAATGGAGTAACATAGGAAAATGTAGAACCAGGGTCAATCAATGCATATACATTATGTGAGGATATGAGTAATGTACCTGTGACAACATCAGGGAAAGCCTCTGAATTCTGTCGGTCCACTAAAGTATAAGTACGATTCTGGACCCCACTAGTACTGGCTTCTCCTCTGGCACCCCTACCACAGCCAACAGGCTGCACACCTCGGCCCAAAGAAGGAATTGATGTTGATGACAAAACGGTCAATCCTGCCGGTCGTGCTATACCACCCATGCTCCTCTGGGGACACTCTTTTATCATGTGTCCCGTCAAGATGCACCAAAAACAAGCATTTTTCCCCACTCGACATGTACCTGCATGAATATACCCGCAGTACTGACACTGCTGACGAGGAAAACCTACTGTCTGTGATCCGTGAACTCCGCTACTCTGCCCAGATGGTCCACCTCTAGACCCTCAAAATTGAGAATGAGCACCCCCTGTGGAATAGGAGAACGATGGCCTAGGTGGTCTAGGAAACATACGGGGCCTAGATCCTCCTTGGGACATCATAGGTGGTCCCATAGGTCTAGCTCTTTTGGACTGTTCCCTATCAAATTCATGTACCCTTCGTCTCTGTATTTGATCTTCCATTTTATGGGCGAAGGCTTGTATTCGAGCAATGTCCATATCCTTATTCAAGGCCGCAATGGTGCAATCCCTTACCAAATATGGCTCTAGTCTGTCCACGTATCTATGGACCCTGTCTGTCATCGTAGCCACAACATTTGGCGCATATCGAGCCAAGGAATTAAATTGCAAACTATATTCCCTCACGCTCAAATTTCCTTGACGGAGATTTAGAAACTGATCCACACGTGCCTCACGGATCTCATAGGGCAAGTAATGATCAAGGAAAGCCATTTTAAACTCTTCCCACGTAGGTGGATTTACACCAATATCACGGGATTTCTTTCAATCCTCGTACCATAATATTGCCTCTCCTTTCAACCTATACGCAGCAAGTTCAAATGTTTCAACCCCCATCACATGCATAACTTCCAAAGCCCTCTGAATTTGATCCACGAAGTCCTGTGGATCTGCTTTTGGATCTGACCCTGTGAAGATAGGAGGGTCCAGTTTCAAAAAATCCTGTGTTCTGCGACTTGCCACTCTAGCCGCATCATCATCATGTGTCATTGGACCAGCTCGTCACTGACTCTGGGCTGCCACTAACTGTGTTAACATATGAACTGCATTTCTGAGATCCTGGTCCGTAGTATTGACTGGTGGTTCTACAGGTACGCTTCTCCTACTCGACTCTTCTAGTATAGAGAGAGTGGAGAAAGCTCGTGACACAAATTCATGCTCAGTATCGCCTTGATTAACTTGATCAGGTGGTGGTATACTGGTTCCTACACCAGCAATTCTATCAATCCTCTTACTTTTACCGCGACCTCTTCTTGTCATCGACATTTTCTATATCAAAGAGAAACCAATCACCATGGTCAGATATGATTTAACTTACAACACTGGCTCTATTGCACGATCTAGAAGTGAAGAAAACAAACAACATCCTAAATGTCCCGTAGCCTCCTACTTATAAATGTGGTGCACAACACATTGATTAGTAAGACTCTACTCAGACACGGCTTTGTAGAAACCCTTAGAACGACCTGCTCTGATACCACTTTGTCACGCCCCGAGTCCCATCGGGATGGATTGTCACTCGTAGCTGAAAAGGCCCGAGAGAACCAAGCTTTTCCTCTATTCATTCATCTACATGCCATAAGAAATCCACAATCACATTATAACTTTGGATATCGACAATGGAATCATGGAACATGATATATATATTCACATATGCAAAACTTGTCCGTTGAGGCCACCAAGTCAAAAACGACATATACCTTTTACATTTACACCCACATCCGTCTACAAAGGCCTCTAACAAATGCATTGACCAAAATGATCTAAAAGTTGGGACAAGTCCCCGCTTTATACAACCTGTACAACACCAAAACATATGTACAATAGTGACTCGGAGAAGCCCCAAACTAACTGGAGCTCAACAAAGATCTGCAACAACTGGCAACCTACTGTGGAGGCCTACTAGTACCTGTGCCTGCAGCAAGTAAGGTAAATTCCCCAAGAGGGGTCAGTACGAAGAATGTAATGAGTATGTAAGGCCATATGAAACTTGTAAGATATGTAAATATGTTAAAGAACTCAAGTTCAAATGCATAACCACTATAGATAATTCATAATGTAGATGAATCACAATTCTGTACTTTGGAAACCATGTATGTTGCTTTCGGTACTTTCTTTGTATTTTTAATTTAATGATTATTCATCTTCGCTTGTGACCAATGATACCTGGTCCCCGACTGAACAGTGAGTTTTAAACATAACATCATGTTATGTTGGGATCGGCTCGAGCTAGGCTTATGCCCCTAGAGCTGCCACCCTATGAATCAATGTATATATCAGGATTGGCTCGAGCTAGGTTAGTACCTCTAGAGCTGCCACCCATACAACATTTCAGGTTCGGCTCGAGCTAGGTTATTACCCCTAGAGCTGCCCCCTGTCAGGATCGGTCCGAGCTAGGCTTATGCCCCCAGGACTTCCCCTTGATCCAGCAACCTCGGGATCGGCTTGACCTAGGCATTTTTCCCCCAAAGTTGCCACTCATACATGATCATTGACCACATATGCATTACTTTGTTCCTTACTTTGAGATTGACACTAGGATAGTCACAACTTTACTTTAAGCTTTGGATCATTAACCAATGAGTGAGACACATGTGAATAACATGGCAATCATAACATTATTAGAACCATAACACCATGGGAACCATTGGACAATAATCCATGAACAAGAGACATAAGTATAATCACTATTGGAACATTGGAATATAACCTTATTTGAGCTTTCGGAACATTAACCATTAATATGAGACATAAGATTCACAAATGATCAATGAGTAAGGAATATATGGCAATGGCCATGGCTAACCGAATATGAGATACCTTAGCACATTTCGGGATGGAACAAGCGTAATGTCAATGTGAATACTATTTGCCGTAGAAAGATACGGACAGAGTAACCTTACATACCTTGTACTCTCAATACGGATATACAATCCTAGATGTGCATACAATAGTACCGCTCCTTATTTATGTGTCACTCTACAACACAAATAGATAATGAGATTCACATTAACCATCAACTACTTTACAAATGCATATAACATCAATGGGTTACATGTTTTCCTTTAAACATGTCATTTCCCCTTGACAAAACCATTGATGAAATTATTATTCCAAAAATCCCACAATATTCCCAACATTGACCAATACATGATAATCAATACATTTCACCACAACACTTCTCCTTTACACTTTCTTATCCACACCATATCACAAATAATCCATCAATTCACCTTAATACACTTCATAGCACATATCGGCCAAAATCCCCCAATTTACACTTATAGAAAAATAACAAGTTTAATAACAAAATAACACCATACATGTTCATATTTTTTCCATACCATGCTTTTTCATCAAAGGCACAAGTCCTAATTCAAGCTTGAATCCCATGGATCACAAATCTTATACAAAAGCACAAGGTACCTTGTCCAACATTTCCAAGCACAACCAACATAATTTACATACTCTTTCATGCATATAATATATTAATCCATAACAATAATCACTTACCCAAGCTTGAAAAGTGATGATCTTGCTCAAAAATTGACTTTGAGTTCTTTAGGGTTTGAGAGAATGTTGGAGAGAATATCTAGAAAAACATGAGAGTTCCAATTGAATAAAATCTGATTTTTGGGTCTATATATAGTCCTTGGGGACATCCTTAGCCATTCTTGGTATTTAATGCTATATTGACTTAGTCAATAGAAGATTGGGTCATGTGACCCATGTCTTTTGCCCCATTTTGGGCTTTTATTGAGCCCAAATCGCTTAACCCAATAAAATCAATAATTTCTCGTGTTTAAGTTGTATTATACGTATTAAAATAATATTCCCACTCATAATATTCATATCCGTAGCCTCAATCCCAAAAACAAGTGATTCTAGCCACGTTTGGCTTATTTTGACCTTAAGGGCAAAACTGTCATTTTGACTCCAAATTTGTTCTCGAATAATTTTATCATACCAATAAAATATGTCATTCATTTCATGTATATACTCGTGGTTGTATAAGAAACATGGCAAAAATCGGCTCGGTACGACCCCGGATACCCTTGGGACTTAGAAATTTCCAACTTTCAAAAAAGTGGAAAAACCAGCGTGGCACGCCCTTGGGCGCGCCAACTTGCTGCCTCTGGACTAAAAATTTTAGCCCAGATAGGCGTGTCACGCCCTCTGGCGCTCCCCACACTTAGATTTTTTGAAAATTCCGTTTTTCGACTTCTCTTCGCGGGTTTGGTTAGATACTTCAAGTCCTATTCTTTAACTTACTTCTTAACCTTAATATACTTTGTTTAGAGGTCCTCTTAGCCTCTTTTTAAATCCCACAACTGTTCCACAAAAATCATAAAACACCTCCTATGAAGGTTTAATCACATTTACGAGGCCAAAAGTGAAGTATCTCATCCATAGCATTACCAAATACGTATGTATGCCTCTCGACACCTAAGTAAGCATTACTCAACATCGTCAAGTAGGGTTAGAAAGGTACGGGGTGTTACACCTGTACCATTTGGGTACAACCAATGTAGTGGCTGACACTCTTAGTAGGTTGTCTATAGGGAGTATTGCTCATGTAGAGGATGAGAAGAAAAAATTAGATGGCGAGGTTCACAGGCTTACCAGATTGGGTGTTTGGTTTGTTGATTCATCCAAAGGTAGTATCTTGGTTTAGAATGGTTCAGAATCTTCTTTAGTAGCTGAGGTGAAAGAAAAGAAAGATAGTGATCCTAATTTTCTTAAGCTGAAAAAAGTTGTCCAAAGTCACAAAGTTGAGGTTTTCTTCTAAGAGGAAGATGGTGTTCTTCGTTGTCAGGGCGTACTTTGTGTTCTATATGTGGATGACTTGATACAGTGGATGCTGATAGAAGCTCATAGTTCTCGGTATTCTATTCATCCAGGAGCCACTAAGAAGTACCAAGATCTACGAAAAGTCTATTGGTTGAATGGTATGAAGAAGGATATCGCGTAATTTGTGGCTAAGTGTCCAAATTGTCTGCAGGTTAAGGTGTAGCACCAAAGACCTGGTGGCTTGACTCAGGTTATTAGTATTCCTACTTAGAAGTGGGAAGTGGTGAATATGGACTTCAGTACTGGGTTGCCTCGTACTCACCGATAACATGATTTTAATTAGGTTAATATAGATTAAATGACAAAGCCAATGCATTTCCTGCCTGTTAACACTTCAGATTCAGCTGAGAATTATGCTAGACTCTACCTTAAAGATTCGGTGAAATTGCATGGAGTCTTTTTGACTATCATCTTTAATAGGGGTACTCAGTTTTGGAAAATATTTCAGATGGGTCTTGGTACCCAAGTTTATCTCAGCACAGCTTTTCATCTGCAGACAGACGGTCAGGCAGAGTGGACCATTCAAACCTTAAAGGATATGTTGAGAGCATGCATGATTGATTTTAAGGGTAGTTGGGATGATCATTTGCCGTTGATTGAGTTTGCCTATAATAATAGTTATCACTCCAGTATTCAGATGGCCCCGTTCTAATTATTGTATGGTAGGAGGTATAGGTCTCATATTGGTTGGTTTGAGGTTGGTGAAGCTACTTTAATAGGACCTGATTCAATTCATAAGGTGATGGAAAAAGTTTAGCTCATTAGACAGAGATTGAAAATAGCTCAGAGTCATCAAAAGTCCTATGCAGATGTTAGGAAAATGGAACTTGAGTTTGTTATTAATGATTTGGTTTACTTAAAAGTTTCACCCATAAAAGGGGTGAAGAGATTTGGAAATAAAGGGAAACTCAGTCCCTGCTATGTTGGTCCTTATAGGAGTCGCTTTGGCAATGTGGCATATGAGTTAGATTTACCTACATACTTAGCATCAGTGTATCCAGTGTTTCATGTGTGTCAATTGAAGAAGTGAATTGGTGATCCAACTTAAATTATGCCTTTATATAGTGTGGGTGTGAAAGATAGCCTTTCTTATGAGGAGTTCCCAGTTGAGATTCTTGATCGTTAGGTTCATAGGTTGAGAAACAAATAGGTTACTTCAGTAAAGGTTCTTTGGAGAAATTATCTAGTTGAGGGATCTACTTAGGAATCATAAGATGATATGATGACCAATTATCCCCATCTTTTCTCTTCAAATTTAGTTCCAGCTTAAGGTAACAGTTTCCTCCTAATTACTTCTCTCATTCTGATGTCACTCAGTTACCCCCATGTCATAGAATGCATTTATGAGTCCAGTTTAGACCATGAATAAGTTAAAGGTTTAGTTATCATGTCATCATTCAGCTCTGAGAAACTTAGTGTTGGGATTACAACTCTTTCCCTACCCTCTCAGCTTAGTTAGTTTTCATTCGAGGACGAATGACCCCAAGGGGAAGATATTGTAAAACCCCAAAAATCCAAGCTAAGATAAAAATTGTACTTCAAGTACATATAGAACAAACCTTAATGATTTGGTAGCATGAGAAGTGCTTTAGACATGAATTAAGGCCATACATAACTTCCTAGCTCATGGCCAAGTTGAAAGTTTTCTTACCGATCAAATTTTTGTATAAGATATTACTAGGGTAAACTTCACATGTGTATAAATTCTATATTCTGAAGATTTTTGGATCTAGAGACCCACCAAATGAAAGGTCTTTGAGTCTTCTTTCCAAAGCAATTAATTGCTCATTAATCTAATTTTGGAGCTAAGAGATATGGCCATTTTAGAGAAGCACTGTCCAGCAGTGGGATACGATGACCCAACTGACGATCGTTGGTTGAAAGGAAGATCGTCCCTTGCTCTCGTCTGATGAAAACTTCCCCCAAAATCCAAAGAGTCATCAAGACTCCTCCAGTACCAAAGAACAAAACCAACGATCGTTGATTGAAAGGGCGATCGTTGGTTGGTTCGTCAGTTGTGAGGCGCAAATTTTTTAGTTATGTTTTTAAAGGGGTATTCCAGTCTTTCACCTTTAATTAACCTCCTAAAATACATCGATTTTACTATTCTAAGGCTGAATATTAAGTCTAAACTACCCCAAATCCCTCATAAACTCAAAACTCAAGCGACACTTAGAAAATTTAGAGCAAACAGGTGACTTTTCTTCATCAAGCAAGAAATTAGGGTTCCTCATCTTCAAGCTTCAAATTCAAAAGCATATCAAGGTTTTCACCTCCAGGTATGTGGAATTTCATAGATGGGTTTTCTTTCACCCATTGAGTCCAGAAATTTAACTCAATTCCTCAGAGCCTAAGGTTTCATGAACATTATGAATTCCCTTGTGCTTCAGTTTCTTATCATGAATGAGCCTTGAATACATGTTTTGCATGAATTTTAGCATATTTTTGTTCTTGTAATCCATGAACCATCAATGTATTGAATAATTCATGATTTTGGACTTGTGTTAAAAAATTCCACATTTTATTTAGATTATAGAATTATCATGAGAAGTTGCATTCTTCAGATATGGTAGGTTGGGAACACCTGATGACTTAGGATCTCATGCATTGTTAGTTGAACACTCAGCTCTTCAGGTTTATATGATCTAGAATGCTTTCTGATAAAGTACTTAGCTTTCAGTCTCAGAACATCAGTATTATTGATCTATTTAGTATATCAATTTATATTCAGTAGGAGTAGTACTTAGCATCGAGCGGACGCATGGATGAAGGCTCACCCATCATTTAGGTTGAGACCATTAGTGAAAGTCCATAAGCCCTAGAACTAGGGCGCCACTGTAGGTTCTAAAGGCGTCAGACCAGGATTGATTCCTTAGTCCTTTTTGGACATCGTATAGTGGATCCACGTCAGTCAATGTTCGTACCCTTGGTAAGGTACAGAGCACCCTTCTATCTGGGGTTACAGATTGGACTCCATTTAGCTCATATAGAGTATGTTGGTTAAGAGTAGCTCCAACAGTTCAGATTCAGATATTGCATGATCTTATATTTACTGTATTCACCATATTGTACAGTTACATATTTATTACTTGGTCATTGCATCAGTTTACATCATTCAGGTTCATGTTCATTTTATAATGTCACCTTCAGCATATTCAGTCCATATAGGGTAATGCATATCTCACATGCTCAGTACTTTAGACGTTCAGCATCCAGTTCGCTGTTAGCACGATCCAGCATCACTTCAGCTGTAGAGTTTGGTGAGTCCTCATTATTCGAGGTCTAGTCTTCAGTATTTTCATTTTAGTATTATTTCACTTTTAGACAGTTAGAGTTAGTTGGGGGCTTGTCCCAGCAACTCATCTTAGTAGAGGTTTTCAGATAAATAAACTAGTATTTTCAGCCTTATGGTTTTGTTCAGATGATTTTCGTTTTGGCTATTAAGTTTTGTTTTGTATTTACTTATATCATTCTGATTTAGCTTTAGCTCAGTAAATATACATTTTATTCAGTATTCATAGTGTCATGTCAGGCCATGGGTTAGCTTAGACTCACTTGTGACTCTAAGCACTGTGTTACGACTAGGGGTAATCTCAGGTCGGGACATATGAAGGCAAGGAGCCCAACATTTAATGCAGTCATATTAACCCAATCTCTAGGTCCTACATTCTAATACCCCTCCTAGGAACCTTCATCTTCAAGTGTTTGATCAGATCTTAGATTTACTCCAAAATTCAACCAAATCTCATTCGCATCTAAGGTTATCCATAAGAATTTTATTTTTGATTATCACAAATAAACTAACCCCAAGCTCTAAATAAAAAGTCACTATTCATGTAGTGTGGTCGCCAATATGTTAATCAAACCGACATTCAAGCTTATCACTATATTCCCCTCGATGATTCTTTACAGTTTAAAGATCTAAGAATTTCCCATATGCCATATCAACATACCATCAACAACTTCACACACTTCTACAAGTGGACAGACCATATATTTGCATCTAACTATTACCATATATGGGAGTACATACTCTCTCATATCTTCTCCTTACCTAGATTCCTTCAATACCATCTATCATGTCATAAGAAATATCACTAAAGGAATAGAGTATGAGCATCAAGAATATGAGGGCTACTCTTCAATCATGACTTATACTCATCAAGAACATGGAGGCATATCAACCTAACCTTTTGCGCATGCGGACGGTCCACCATGCACATGAAGAAGGATTTTTGGGCCAGCCTTTTACACACATGCGGAAGATGGGTTGCGCATGTGTCACGCCCCGAATCCCATCGAGACATGATTGGCACCCGTAGCCGAAAAGGCCCGAGAGAACCAACCTTTTCCTATGTTCAATCATATGCATATCATAATCATAACCACCATTGCGTAAGAAATTGAAAGAAGAATAAAGGAAAACATCGGACATATTTATACATTCACATGAAACTTGGCCGTTGAGGCCATCTAGTCAAAACAACATATGTCTTTACATTGATACACCCACATTCGTATACAAAAGCCTCTAACAAGTGCATTGACCAAAATGAACCATAAGTCGGTACAAGTCCCCGCTTTACACAACATGTACATCACCAAAAACATATACACCCTAACTCGGAGAAGCCCCGAATTAGCTGGAGCTCACCAAATAACCGCTAACACTGGAAATCTACTGAGGAGGCCTACTGGTACCTGCGCCTACAGCAAGTAAGGTAAATTCCCCAAAAGGGGTCAGTACGAAATAAGTACTGAGTATGCAAGACTCAGATGAAACTGTACAATACATGAATACTTCAATGAACTTCCAAACATATGAATAGTCAATGTGAATAAGTCACCATTTTGCATTTTGGGAAACCATGTGAATTGCTTACATTAATTACATTACTTTCTTTACCTTCAACACTTGCTTGTCAATACATATGTCACAATGTACCCGGGTCCCTACTGATCAGTAGGTCTTTACATGACTTATCGTCATGTTGGGATCGGGTCGAGCTAGGCTTATGCCTCTAAGACCTGCCACCCATATATCAATGCCTCGGGATCGGGTCAAGCTAGGCTTATGCTCCTAAGACCTGCCACCCATATATCACGGCATCGGGATCGAGTCGAGCTAGGCTTATGCCCCTAGACTTGCCACCCATAAATCCATACATCGGGATCGAGTCGAGCTAGGCTTATGCCCCTAGACTTGCCACCCATACTTGATCATTGACCACATTTGCATTACTTTGTTCTTTACTTTGAGATTGATACTTGGATAGTCATAACATCACTTTGAACTTTGGAACATAATATTATTGGAAACCTTGAAACATTAACCAAAGAGTAAGAGACATGTGAATAACTTGGCAACATAACATTATTAGAATCATAACACCATGGGAACTATTGGACAATAAACTATGAACAAGAGACATAAGTATAATCACTATTGGAACATTGGAACATAACCTTGTTTGAGCTTTTGGAACATTTACCATGATTATGAGACATGAGACTCACCAATGATCCATGAGTAGGACATATATGACAATGACTATTGATAAACGGATATAGGATACCTTAGCACATTTCGAGATAGGACTAGTGAAATAGCAATGTGGATACTATTTGCCGCAGAAAGATACGGACAGAGTAACCTTACATACCTTGTACTCTCAATACGGATATACAATCCTAGATGTACATACAATAGTCCCGCTCCTTCTTTATGTGTCACTCTACAACACAAATACATAGAGGAATTCACATTAACCAACAACTTCTTTACAAATGCATATAACATCAATGGGGTACATGTTTTCCTTGAAACATGTCATTTCCCCTTGACAAAACCATTGATAGAAGAATTATTACAAAAATCCTCCAATATTCCCAACATTTACCAATACATGATAATCAATACATTTCATCATAACACTTCTCTTTTACACCTTCTTATCCACACCACATCACAAACAATCCATCAATTCACCTTAATACACTTCATAGCACATATCGGCCAAAATCCCATAATTTACACTTATAGAAAAGAACAAGTTTAACAATAAAAATAACACCATAGATGTCCATATTTTATCCATACCATGATCTTTCATCAAAGGCACAAGTCCTAATTCAAGTTCAAATCCCATGGATCACAAATCTTATACAAAAGCATAAAGTACCATATCCAACATTTCCAAGAACAACCAACATGATTTATATACTCTTTCATGCATATAATATATTAATCCATAATAATATTCACTTACCCAAACTTGCAAAGTGATGATCTTGCTCCAAAATTGCCTTTGAGTCTTTAGGGTTCTTGAGAGAATATTGTAGAAGGTTTGAGAAACTATCTAAAGGAACATGAGCTTTTAAGTTAATAAAATCTGATTTGTGGTCCTTTATATAGTACTTGGGTCATCCTTATCCTTTCTTGATATTTAATGCTTCAATTGACCAAGTCAATAGAAGATTGGGTCATGTGACCCATGTCTTTTATCCCATTTTGGGCTTTTATTGAGCCCAAATCACTTAACCCAATAAAATCAATAATTTCTCGTCTTATACGTATTACAATAATATTCCCAGTCATAATATTCATATCTGTAGCCTCAATCCCAAAAACAAGTGATTCTACCCACATTTGGCTTATTTTGACCTTAAGGGCAAAACTGTCATTTTGACCCCAAATTTGTTCTCGAGTAATTTTATAATACCAATGTAATATGTAATTCATTTCGTGTATATACTTGTGGTTGTAGAAGAAACGTGGCAAAAATCGTCTTGGTACGTCCCCGGATACCCTTGGGACTTAGAAATTTCCAACTTTCAAAAAAGTGGAAAACCCAAGGTGGAACGCTCCTGGGCGCACCAACTTACTGCCTCTGGGCTAAAAATTTTAGCCCAGAGCTGCGTGGAACAGTCCCAAACGCGCCCCTTACTTAGTTTTTTTAAAAAGTCCATTTTTCGACTTCTCTTCGCGGGTTTGGTTAGATACTTCAAGTCCTATGCTTTAACTCACTTCTTAACCTTATTATACTTTGTTTAGTGGTCTTCTTAGCCTAATTTTGAACCCCACAAATGCTCCATGAAAATTTCAAAACACCCTCTATGCAAATTTAATCACACAACAAGAGCCAAATTCAATTATCTCACCAATAACATTACCAAATGCATACTTATGGCTCTCGAGACCTATGTAAATATTATTTAATGTCATCAAGTAGGGTTAGGAACGTACGGGGTGTTACAGCATGTGTATGGAAATTTTTCCCTTGTACCAGCTCCTACTACAATATCAGTAAAACTTGGAGTAAAAATAACTCCAAATGGGTCCTCATGATTTGTTCGGAACTCCGTACATGCAAATAAAATATGCTATCCTATTAAAAATGACATTCCAAACTTAATAAAATCAATGAAATTCCTAACACAGGTCATTTCAAACAAAAGTACGTCCCACGCCCAATCTTTTATTTTAACTAAAAACCAACCAATAGTCCAAAATAAGTCCAGAAGCTCCAAAACCCGAACCAAAGGTACCCCTAGCCCAAAATCCAAGTTCTAAAGTTGGCAAAACTGTCAAAAATTTTATCCAAGGCCATTTTCTAGAAGTTTTGATCAAAGTCAAAGTTCATAACTTTAAAAGCTCCAAAATAGGGAAATTGACTTAAAACTCAAACAAACTGCGCAAGAACGAAACCATCGGTCCCAGTAGGTCATAAATGGCCTGGGGCAACTATAGGAAAACTCAAAATATGGAAAACACCCAAAAATATAAAAAAATAACCTAGAGGGTCATTACAGTCTGCTTTTCAATGAGACACATTAGGTTATCACCCCATTCAAAGTGAAACAATACATTCAAGATAAGTCGTTCGCCTTTCAATGAGACGAGTTGGGTTGCCACCCCATTTAGAGTGGCACAACTCAAGATACATCGTCTGACTTTTATTAAGATACATTAGGTTGTCACCCCATTCAAAGTGGCACAATACATTTAGGATAGGTTGTCTGCCTTTTAACTAGACATAGTGAGCCATCACTTAAAGTGGTACAATACATTCATGATAGGTTGTCCGCCTTTCAACAAGACATATTGGGTCGTCACCTTATTCAAAGTGGCACAATACATTCAAGATAGGTTGTCTGCCTTTCAACAAGACATGTTTGGAATCCACCATGTTCAAGGCATACAAGACTATCTTTTCTACCGATTGAGTCAAACTACGAGCAGTCTGATTCCTTAGTTCTCGGGATATGTAGGTGGGCTCTATGTTAAAATCTCAATTGCATTCCAAACTCCCAAAATTTATCCTTATTTCCTAGGTTTTCAGTCTCTCCATAATCTGAAACCAGAATAGCTTTTGAATTCTTTGAAATTCATGCAAAAACCAATCATTCCCGAGAGATGAATATGTGGTCGGATAAAATTAGAAACATCTTTGCCCAGGGTTACTTACATCCACCCTACCCAAATTCAAGGGAAGTTGTTGACACCCAATTTTTGCCCTCCACATTCCAAATTAATTTTGAACTTTCTTAATTCTAAATAATTTTGAAACAATTGTTTAATTAAATTAAAGTGATCTCCAAATTGAATTTCAGGCTAATTTTTTCATATTTTTAGTAAAAATGTATATATTTTTATTTGATTATATGCAATTATATATACATTTTACTTAAGAAAATATTTTTGGTATTTACTTTGAGCAAAAATTGTGCTTAAATTGAAAGATGTTTTGTTTTCCTTAAAATTGATTCAAATTGATTATGTTTCTTGATTTTCAAATAAACTAATTGTGGTTTGTTAAGTAATTATTTCAATTTAATGGAATTGAGAAGCGCATTAAATTAATTAGAAACCAATTTTGTCTCAAGTTGGTTCCAAGTAGTGTTATTTTGTCTATATTATTAGTTTGATTCAGCTAAAATACTAATTGAACTCCCCCATTTATCTCCATTCATTTCAGACCTTCACCAGCCTAAATCTCTCGCCATACCCAGCCCAAATACTCCCTCAACCAATTTTACTCTCAATTATAAATCATCACAAAGATATACTCCCTCAAACTCATGCCCCTACACTCTCTCTAAAAAGAACTCAGTGTGCTATACCATGAGCATCGTTGCTCCTCAATTACCCTTGTTCTTCATCTCTTTCCTCTCCCAAACCCAGTATATTGACCACACCTCACCATAATGTTCATAATGCAACAATCCAATGACCCCCAATCGATACCAAATGACAATGAATTTCCCACCGTCCAAACTCAACCATTTCCTTCCAATTTGTACGAAAGAACCCAGAAGGTTCTAGAAGAGAACCCAGGTGTCCTTTAATTCTTGAACTGTGGTTGATTCCACTCCTTATTATCCGATTCTAGTACGAATTTTTACATAGTTGTGTAAATTTAATTGGCTGCAAGACGAATTTTCAAATTTCCTAAAAAATCCCCAATTTATTTTTACCCTAATTCCATCTGAATTGGTACAAATGGGTACAAATCGTGACTTTTCAATCCCTTATCCGATTTCAAATTTTGAATTATAGCAAGTGTTATCCCAAAATTGCCCATCCGTTTTCCCCCTCTTTTGCCGTAATTTTTCCTAATAAATAGCTCTTTTTTTCACTGATTAAGAGCTGACTTTTGGGAAAAAATTAGGGATTCTAGAGATTTTCTTCTCTAATCTCACAAACCAGAAAGTTTTAGAAGGGAAAGGGTTCGAATTCTGGCAATATTGCCTTTAATTTCGGCAAAATTACTTTGAGTTTTGGTGGTAGTAATCTCCGTAATAGCTCATTCTATCCCATTCGATGCCCAAAAAAGGTAATAATCTCTCTACTCCACCCTAATGCCTCACCGTTGTGTTTAGTTTCTATTTGAATTTGGTCTTATTAGTTTGAGTATAATATTGTACATGAATTAGCTTTTATGGTATTCATTTGATAGTTGGAATTGTATAGTTAAAATCTCAATGAGAAGCCTCTATTGAGCCCGTTTAGATATAATTGTTGTTGGTTTTATTTATTGATTCTTGCCTGATGCTCCATTAGCTCATGATCTTTGTTTAAAGTGTGTTTCATTTGTAGTCTCCGTAGTGACTGAAATAAGCCTCACAATTGATACATGGAACAGTTTCAAGTTGGGTTCTAATACTTTTATGTCTGCTATACCATATAAAGTTTAAGAATTGAGATTTTGAGGTAACTTTTTAGCTATCCCCAAAGCTTAAAGACCATGAGATAGATTTCAATTAACTCACTACCTCTCTAAATTTATCTAAACCCTTCATTAATATGTGTTTTGTTGAGATTTGTCTCGAATAATAGCTATATTTGTAATATGAACTGGCTAATCTGAATATCTTTCAGGGCTTAATCAGTAACCTAATTTAGTAGTGGGGAGAATGGTTGGAATCTCAACCTCTTGAATGCTAAAAGTTCCTTTTTGTAACTTCAAGAAATTGAAAGTTTGAGTTTTTGTGTTTTTTTCAATGAGTTTTTGTGTTTAATCTGTGAACATCTGGTGTAATAATCCTCATTGTGATTTTTAAAATTTTTTGTATTTTGACTCCCCTTTATTGCTTTATATTATTTATAAGTTGAGGTAATGGTTTGTATGGTCCCCGATGCATTCGGAAGTGATTTATATGAGTTTGTGGTTTTGACTAGTCTTTAAGTGATTAGTTTGACTTCGGTCAATATTTTGTGATCCAAGCATCGGATGGTGATTTTGACAGTTCCATTAGATCCAGGATGTCAATTTTGGATAAGTAGCGTAGTTAGTTCGGGTCCCGAGCCTTTATATTTTATTTTGAGTGCTTAGACAAAAACTAATTAAAATAGGCTAAAATGGGTCTCAGGGGTTAATTTATTGTAAATGGCCTCTTTTCGTAAATCTGATGATTTCATTAGATCCGTAACGTGTTTTATGATCAATTTGCACTATTAGTTCATGTTTATAAGGTTACGAATGAGTTCCGAGGGTCAAAAATAAGTTTTGGAAGTTGGTGTGCAAAAGGTTGTTGGTGCACACCTTTAGAGATTAGCTATGGAAATCGCACCTGTACATTTTATAAATTTCAGACTTCTTTCCATTTCGTATTTTTGACATTTTGGGAGCTAGGAAGCTCCATTTTTGGTGATTCTCGATGTGTTTTTCTCGTATAATCATTGGCTATATGATTTTACCTTCACTTTTTCCATTTTCCAAGAATATCCATTTTGTTTTTCATGATTTAAACCAAAGTTAAGATTTAAAACCTCATTCCACCCATTTTCAAAGCTTTCAAGCTCATTTTTAAGAGAATTGAAGTGGGTTTTCAAGATTGGAATTTTAGGTGAGCTTCTAAACTAGTATTTCATTATTTTTCGTTGATTAATTTATGTTTTCATCTTCAAATCTTTGTTTTTAAACATTAAATTTGGGGGTTTTACCCGGTAAAGGGGAAATTATGTTTTTCTTCAATTTCAACTTGTTTTTAGTTAGGTTTTCAGATTTAGACTCCTTTTGTGAAGGGTAACATGATTATTAAATAAAATTTTGGTTTTACCCTTTTTCCTCTGGGATCAATTTTTGAAGTATTTTTGGACCGAAAACGAAAGTAGCTAATATGAGTATCATTGGAATCCTTTTGACTTTTAGATGTCATAGTTGATTAGATTGGACATGTTTGGTGATGATTTTTTGGAGTAGAGCTTCCGGTTGATGCTTTGGATTGTGTTTTGGCTGGCAAATCTTCTTTAAAGGCAAGTTGAGATATATCTTGACCTTCTCTACAGTGTTTATGTATTGTATGCTTGTTTGCTTGTGTATTGTGAATTGCTTAGGGTTTGGGGGTCCCCCTTAGGTGAAATGGCGAGCATCTCCGTAGGTGCCGAAGTCTTTTGATGGATTATAGTTACATAATTGTTTACCTTAGTTAGTCTTGCAACATGCTTAGAGTAGATTATAGATAGATGACTTATTGACCTTGAATAAATTGATATTGGATGTCTATTTTAAAGCTTGAATCTTGTTTAGTGGATTTTACTGTGATGATCGAGGTTTAGTGACCTTTTAGGGGATAATTATGTTATTCTTGTTATTTGATGGAATAATTGAGGTTTAGAGAATACTTAGAGTATAAATGGACTAGTAATAGTTGATGTGATTATCGGGGTTTAGTATCTCTTATTAGAACATATTGTTAACTATCGTAGTTCTTTGTTTAGTTATTTAGTTTGATGATATCATTTTGGGAAAGATGGGACTTATTGAAAGGAACAAGCTAGGTTTTGGGGTAAGTTCACTATATATTGTTGTTTGGATTGTTTACTATTTTTGTGTTGTCCGTGTGGGGGATTATGTGAATATTATTGACTTGAGAGCTTTATTATTATATTGTGATGCCTGTGTGGGGGCTATTATTGTGCTTATTCATGCATTAATTGCCTTATCATAGTAGCGATGCCCATGTGGGGGCTTGAGTTGGATTGTCATTATAGGTCTTATTTGTGCATTAATTGCCTTTATTATTGTTTTAATGCCCGTATGGGGGCTTGACTTGATATTATAGGCCTTACATGAGCATTAATTGACTTATTATTATTGTGATGTCCGAGAGAGGGACTTGAAATGATATTATTGATGTCTTACATGACTATTTATTCCAGTGGTGCCCTACGATGACTTATATCATGAATCATTCTCATATTAAGTTGATATTGAGATTATTTATACATGTATTGAATTGATTATTATCTTCATGTTGATTGGTTGTAAGTCTTACATACTTATTTCATTCATACATGTTCATGAGATTGATACCACTGAGAATCACTGATTTTGAAAGAAAATAAAATATTTTATAAACCCTTGACGAGGTCATTTGTCGGCAAGGTGATTGACATTGTGAAAGTATATGGGTTGTGAACCCACCATGGGTCTTGTCCAAAGCACTAAGGCTTGAAAGGTGTATACGAAATATCCCTCCATTACCACTATATTGCATTCCTTGGTATGGTTTGATATTGTGTTTTAGTATTTACTTTTGTATTGTATTACCGTGATTGAACCGTGTTTGTGATATTGTGCATTGAGCATTTATTTCACTATATTACATCATCTTATATCATCTTTTATTGATTTATAGGTTGAGATATTACGAGACCTGGAGTATGGCTATGGCTTGATCTGAGAGACTGTTGTGTTGCAGCTTTTGGTAGCATGATATACACACTTATATACACTCTTACTATTCTATCCCAGATTATTGGTTGAACATGATAATTGAGCCTGATACATTGTGTTAGTGAGTCTCCCTCATAAATGACTTCTTTCAATTGTTGAGCATAAAATGACTAAAGTTGACTCACCTAGACTACTGTGACTATCCTGTTCATTGATAATCCTATGACGGTTGAGTTGGAATGACTTGTTAGGATGAAATGGTGTATTTAGTGTTTGTAGATTGATGGGGAACCTTGGGTAGTTGGGGTGGTGGTTCTCGTCATTACTTTGGATTAGAGTTGATTATCGATGATGCTTGTTGAGTACACATATTTCGTACTCACCCTTGCTTTGCTTTCCTTTTTCTTATTTTCTGCACCCCGTGCAAATATTGGTTCAAGTAGTAGATCATAGATTGTGTTCCTTCAGTGTTGACATTATGAAGATCGAGGTAGTGACTGATGGATCTCAGAACTTATCGGATCTCTCCTCTTCTGTCTTGTGCTTATTTTTGTATTTAAGATATTTTAGACTATTCGATATTATTCTATATTAGAGGCTTGTACGAGTAAGAACCAGGACTGGGATGTATCTTTGAAGTTATTATTTCATCTTTAACTATCATTTGGTATTACTCTATTCTTCTTCTTCTTCCGCTTCTGATTTATTCAATTATTTGAGTCTTGGGTTGGAATAGGCTTATCTGTACCAGAGGGTGTGACAGGTGCCATTACGAACTCTATTTTGGGTCGTGATATCTAGGTAGATTTCTTTTCACACAAAGTAATCACTCATATGTTGAGTTACAAATCTTATTCATAAAACCCGTCCTGTTGGTATTATTTTCATGTAAAGTCTAGGTCAAATCATGTGATAATTGATGTTATTAATTTGAGTACTCTTTCCTAATTGAAACTAACATATGCATAGCATGTTTGAATCACCGTTTTGTGGATAAATGACCAAAGTTCTTATCTTGAGTCTTGCTCTTCAAGAAATTAATTATATTGATTTATTTAGAACCAAACCCTTCAGCCTTAATGTAGTTGTGTTGTCATGTTATGTGGAATGAAGTGTATGATTTGTTTATCATTCAATCACACTTAAATTTCTATATTTCCATTATTATTATTATTATTATTATTATTATTATTGTTGTTGTTGTTGTTGTTATTTCTACTATATAGAAACTTGACCATTAGGACGACCAAGGGTATACCAGTTATTTAAATTAAATTATAAGGGGAAAATGGTAATTTCGCATACTAGATATATCACTCGATCATTCTGAAATGATCACTTCTTTGATCAATTGAAGAACAAGAATTGGGCAAAAGGAAAGACCGAAAGTTGTTCACTTCACCATCGCTGTACACCACCAAGGAAGCATCCGTTCTCTCTCATCCTAAAGAAAAAAGTAGGCAGCAGCACAACTTGTAGAAACAACTCTTCTTTTCATCTTCTCCTTATCGGTGTCGCCGTTCAAAGTACTAATAGTTACAATTTTAGGTAATCATTTATGTCAATTTTGGCCTAATCTTCTTCTACTTCCTTCGTTCTTAATATATTTCGCTTGCCATATTTTTATTTTCTTCACACTTTTTATTTTCATTCATGTGAGTGTTCCAATTTCAGGTATGTTTCTGGCAAATTTCTTCTAATTATCTTCTTACTTTCGAATTTCATGATCTGAAATTTATGGTTGATGTCGTTTACTATATTTTTTTTCCAACTCCCTGTCAAGTATCTAAGTTTTTTTATGCATTCAAGTATGTAAGTTTGACATATTTCATTACATTGCTTGCTATTTGTTAATGATGTTAGTGATCGTAAAATACTTTCTCATGTAGACTTTTTTGAATCAAAGTTTTTTTGATCAACATGGAACTTCTAATAGCATGTTTGGAGCCTCCCTTTTGAAAGACCCTCATTAGTTTTATAATTTAATTATTATGATTTGCTTAAAAAAATAAATAGCCAATGAATAGTTTCATTCTACAATCTTTAGCATGTAAGAGTCGATGCTGAATCCCAGATTAATAGTCATAATTCTATACAACGATTCCACAACAAAGAAGTTGAATTGGATCGGCTAGCTAGAAAGTAAATCATCTACAGGCTATGTAACAACCAATGACAAATTCAGCTTGAAAAAGAAAAAAGAAACAATCAACCAAAATCTTGCTTAGCTAGCAAGAGAAAAGGTTCAAGACCTATTTCTATTGACCTTGCTCGCGTGTATAAGTAGTTAAAATTCTAAATTTAGGCTAATACAATCACTTAAACAGAGTAAAGTTTGCTTCTATTTTTACAGTTCATTACAAAATATAAATACTAATTTATAGTACTTTAGGACAACTGTTGTGAAGGATATGAAGAAGTTCAACATGAGTATGGTTGGTGGGTGTGAAGATGGTATTGATCTAATTTGTTGCTCTATGTATAACTAATTTATATGTAGCACCACAGGATTATCACTAAATGAGAGAATGTTGCCTAATTGGGGTGTTGTTTACTTGGAAGTTCTAAAACTTTCTACTTAGTAGCTAAGAAGATGTAATCTACTATGTGTTTACTCTTAGTTATAGCCTGATGCCATTTCTTTATTTTTTGCTATCCATAGCTTATTCTTAATTGATTTTGGTCGATTTGATTTCTAATTCTTTCGGATGCATTCTTGATTAGGTCAAGTTGTACTCATTTAATAAGTATTTTTCAATGTAATAGATTAACATCGAGTTGTAAGAATGATATTATGCATGCTTACAGGGAGAAAAGCTATCAAATGGACTAATCGAGGGAGAATGTAGATCGCCAGTGCAGACTTTGTTCTAATTGAGAAAGAAAAATGTGAGAGAACAGGCAATCAAAGAGGTAACATCAAACAATTGTTGCCAAAGTGATACAGATTTGATAGCTGAACATTAATTAGGTATCGACCAATTTTGAACATCTATTGTTGGTTTTTATATAAATAGCTTTTAATTGGGTTGCAGTTGCTTTCGTGGTTCCATACTAATAGGGGTCTATGGGTATAGAACTATCACGACCCGATTTCTCAGGTCATGATGGCACCCACTATATCCCACTAGTAGGTAAGCCAACCCATAATCCAGAACAATGAGTAATGGACTATCAAGAGAAAAGAAGAAAAACAACGGAAAAGAATTTAATCAAAAGTCTACTATACATATATAACCCCAAAACCTGATGAAGTCAGTACAAGAGCTTCTAACAATAACAGAACACAAAATAAAGTACAGAATAAATAGATACAAGTTGCCTCTGAAATGCCAAATAGAGATCAGTCAAATAATAAGAGGGAGAGCAGGAACACTCCGAACGTCAGAAGCTCACCCCGAATCTCTGATCCATGGCCACTCCGCACTATGCACACATCAACGGCGAGAACTTGTACTATGATCTGTAGGATATAAAAGTGTAGTATGAGTACCAAACATGTGGTACTCAGTAGGCATCGTCCGACTGAGCTCCAAAGATAATGCAAGCACAAATAAAATGTAAACCAGAAATATAACTACAGGCAGCTATCCAAGAAACTAAACATAATAATGCTAATGGAGCAATAAGGATAAACTATCATATTCTAACAGTATTCAGGAACTAAAGTGCAATACCGTATATCACTAACCAGTATACAACTGAAGAGTGAAAGAAGGATATATAGTAGTAATACAAGACCAAAGGATACATAGACAATATGAATAGATGAAGAAAGAGAGGGATATATAGTAATTCCATATATATATACACATATATAGGACTAAACTCAAAGGTAACATCCTGAAGAAGCCAACCTAACATCTCGAGGGTCATAACCAAGAAGGAACGCTAATACTAGCATAATTGAGGTCTCTAACCAAAATGACACTGTCATAAGATAATCTAACAATAACGTATTTCATCAAAATAGAGAGAAGAATTCAGAAATGTACCAATAATTTCTAGTACCAGTCCATAACCATCTTATCATGAACTAACCAGAATAACCAACGATAAAGTAACCAGCTAGTCTGGACAATCAATAACCCAACTGGGCCCCCATAAGCCTGGAAGGTCCAAGCAAGCACTCAACAAATAGTAACCATACCTTATACCTATACAACCCCCCATAAGACCGATAGATATAAGCGCCAAACAATCATACTGGTGATAGGCAATGCATATGAGTGAATGAATACAACATAAAACAATAATACGTCCAATCTGAGTGCCATTACATACCAAGTGTATACACCTCCTCCATCTCAATAACTTGCAAAGGCAAGACCAACGACGACCATTCTTCTCCGATACTATAGCTTATGGATGAAGGGACCCATAGGGGACTCAGGATATCCTTATACACTGCCTGGTCCCAAACTAGGACTACTAATAACCATCATAATCAATCTACTCCATCTAGTATCGAAGAGATATATATAAGTATAATAAGTGCTCGAATTCGAACCAATACTAAAAGTGTATAAAGCTATAAATCCATTGCCTGAGATTATGTTCGGGAAAAAATCAACATAATAATGTAGAAAGGGTCAAAATCTCCTTCGACTGAAGTAAATAATAATGGTAAAAGAGAGGATTAATAATGGACTGAACTCAACCTTGGTCTAACTTCTAAAATAGCATATTTAGTTCCAAAAGCTCATAATTCATTAAATAAGATAGTACGATTCCCATTGTAAAAGAATCAATTTTAAAGCGAAAAGTGGTAATAGATCCCTTTTTAGAAAAAAATAGTAAAATGAAGGTTTTGGTTGGAATCGTACCACTAAGTGAGCATAAATGCGCCTAAAAGTATGCATACCATTACCAGTATCCAAAAAATACAAACATAAGTGGCTAAGCATCTATAAACTAGAATCATGTCCTTTTTAAGGATAAAATAGTCATCTGGAGTCTAACTAGTATCGTAATCACGACCTCGGGCCTAACAATACATAACTAGCATGATAATAGCACCATAATATGGGAAGATATGGTCTAAATCACTAATTCAAAAGGTATACCTTGTACTAAAGGATCATCAACATCAATCTATGGTTAACATGTCTATAAACAAGGATAATAGGACTCTATGGCCATAACAAGTATCCTATGCTAAGGTCTGGGTCACATTTCTATCCCAAATTCCCTAAATAGGTTAAGTCATGATATAGTAGTCATAATCCCATTCTATAATCCCTACCTAGCATACAATATATACAATACACAATCTCGAAAAGAAAGTAGATCGAAGCCTACCTCGATGCCGAACCACAATCTTGAATCGCCTATAAATCGCTCGTCCTTGCTCCACGATCCCAAAATATTGTCATGCTATCAAAATAATTCTCTACATATTAATAGGAGTAAAACGATACCCATATTGTAATATAAAACTCCGGGCCCAAAATTGGGTCAAAAATAGGCCCATAGGGCCCACAAATGAAGTTCCAAAATTAAATCCGTCACGGGGTTGTAACACCCCGTACATTTCTGAACCTATGTTATTACCATAACATTTATGGAATTATTTAAAATTGAGATGGTTGGGGTATTAGCCATTAATTTTAGTAGGCTGAATTAGTCTTGTGCTAATGGGCTCAATAAAGGCCCAAAAATTAAGCCATAAGACATGGCCCAAATGGAGAAATGATCCATTCCACCTTTGACCAAGTAAACATAAAATTTATGACTAAGTGTGTGGATAAGTATGACCATGAGGGCCTATAAACGTCACAAAAATCAGATTTTATTCACCAAAAGACACATGCTCATTTATAGAATTTTTCAACAATATTTCATTTCTCTTTCAAACCCAAAGCTATCATTCCCTTGGACAAGATCATCTCTTTTAAATCTTTGGTAAGTATTTAATCTTATGGTTTAAGATATTATATGCATGATAGGGTGTATAAATTATGTTGGTTATGTTGGCAAAGTGTTGAGCAGTCCACTATGTGTGAAACAATCTATGTTTGCTTAATCGATAAAGGGTTTTGCTTTCTAAACTTGAAAGTGGACTTGTGGTCTTGAAGAAAGTGAATTTGATGGATTAAATGTCAATATTTAAGATATGTTTATGTCCCTAACTTGCTTTTTCTTTGTATATGACTTATGGAATTGTTGTTATAAAATTGTGCATGGAATTGGTGGTGTATTGAAAGGAAAATATAATTTGTGATGTTTATGTGCGTTGTGAAACCATGGTTGTTCATTGGCATCCAATTTAACCTAAAATATGAAAAGAGAAGCTTACTCATGGCCATGGACCATTTATTACAAAAAAGGACCCAAAAGAGACCCATTTTGGCCGAATCGGGCATCCGCCTTCGCGGATGGGGCACCTGCGGGCACAAATGCCAAAGCAGATGGCCCTGGACAGGGACAGATGGGCACCTAAAGCTTTATCTCACCCACCTACGGGCGCAGGTGGCTCCACATACCATTCTAGAATTTCGTTTTGTTTGTTTTAGCTTCTCTTTGATCCCCCAAGGCCCCTATACCCTTCTTGGATGCAATTATCAACTTATGGTACCATTTGAATGGCCCTAAGGGGTAGTCCGGAGGCATTTTGAATTGTATCAATTATGAATTATTGTTTTATGTGTTAGGGTGAAAGGTATTAAGATTACTTGATGGAGTAAATGTGACGTGGTGTTAATGTGGAAGTATGAAGTACAAACTTGGTGTGAAATGCTATCGGTTTATGATGTCTTAGTTGATGTGTGGAATATTTTGATGTTGTTGGTGTAGTAATGCAGTGAATTGTATTGTGGAGTGGGAAATAACGTTACATGGCAGTCATGTAGCTCATTGTCATCTTATGCACTTGTAATGTAGTTAGTAGTTAACGTGAACTCCGTTATGTACTTGTGTTGTAGAGTAACACGTAAGGAAGGAGCTGAATTGTTATATTCACATATTGAATTATGTATTCATATTGGGAAGATAAGGTATGTAAGGTTACTCTTGTCCGTATTCTTGGCAGCACATATTGTTCTCAATGTTACAGAACTGGTTTCTATTCCAAAATGTTCTGAAGTGTCTCATTCCAGGTTCGTTATAAATTGTCATTCACATGTCTCTTATTCATTGACTTTTGTTCCCAAAGTTCCAATAATGTTATGACCACCAATGTATCAATCTCACAAAAGTAAAGGAAATAAGTAATGCATATATGGTTACTTTATGGTTCTTTGAGACCGGGTGGTAGCTCAAAGGGGCGAAAGCCTAGCTAGAGACGATCCTGAGATTATTGGATCAGGGGGAAAGCTCAGTGGGGCAAAGCCTAGCTCAATGCTGAACCTGCTTCATTGATTTATGGGTGGTAGCTCAAAGGGAAGAAAGCCTAGCTAGAGACGATCCCGAGATTATTGGATCAGGGGGGAAGCTCAGTGGGGCAAAAGCCTAGCGTGCTACCAACCTTGCTTTATTGATTTATGTTATGTTATGTTATGATCCACTTATCAGTTGGGGCCCGGGTATTATTTGAAGGTAATATATGACAGTATTATCTGACGGTAATGAACGTAAAAGTAAAGAAAGTAATGAATGTAATGTACATAGTTCCACACATACAGAATGGTGGTTCATCCATATTGAGTACCCACTTACATCTTTTACTCTATTTGAGTTTCTATATTTCACGCAGTTACTTATAGCCTTACATGCTCAGTACATTCTTTCGTATTGATGTCCCTTGGGGGACTTACCTTACTTGTTGTAGGCACAGGTGCTAGTAGACCTCCACAGTAGGCTACGAGTCATCCGCAGACTATTGGTGAGCTCCAGATTGATTCGGGGCTTTTTGAGTCATTATGTACATTTGTTTTGGTATTGTATAAAGGATTGTATAAAGTGGGGACTTTTCCCGACTTTAGGTTGGTTATGTATCTGTTAGAGGCTTTGTAGATGTTGTAAGACGAATAAAGGAATGTATGTCCATTTTGACTTGATGGACCCAACGGCCAAGTTTCATATCTATTGAATGTTTCTCCATGACTTCCGCCATTGGTATCTTGTATTTATGTATGATAAAGGGTTGTTCATTTAGTGACATGCATATGAGTGTACATGAATGAAGGTTGGTTCTCTCGAGCCTTAACAGCTTCGGATGCCAGTCCGCCTCAATAGAATTTGGGGTGTGACAAAAGTGGTATCAAAGCAGGTCGTCCTAAGGGTGTCTACAAAGCCTTGTCCGAGTAGAGTCTTTCTTATGGATGTGTTTTGCACCACATTTATAAGAAGGAGGCTATGGGGAATTTAGGAGTTGTTTCTTTTCTTCATGTCTTAGATCGTGCAATAGAGCCAAAGTTGTAGGTGGAATCATATTTGACCTTTGAAAATTGTTTTCCTTTGTTATAGTAAAATGTCGATTCCAAGACGAGGTAGGGAAAAAGGTAAGAAGGTAGATATGATTGCCGGAGAAGGAACTAGTAGATCACCACCTGACAAAGCTAGTCAAGGTGGGGCTGAAAGTGAGTTTCCATCGCGGGCTTCTTTTTCTTTTCCAGCTCCAGGAGAGCCAAGAAGGAGAGGAGTACCCGCAGAACTGCATGCTAATGCTACTGAGCAGGATCTCAGAAATGCGGTGCAAATATTGACTCGTATAGTTGCTACACAATATCAAGGACAAGTTTGTCCGACTATAAGTAATGACAATGCGGATAGGGCAGCTAGTCGAAGGACACAGGATTTTCGGAAATTGGATCCTCCCACATTCACCGGATTAGACCTTAATGAAGATCCGCAAGTCTTTATAGATCAAATCCAAAGGGCTTTGGATGTCATGCATGTATCTGGTGTAGAAACGGTTGAGCTTGCGGCATATAGATTGAAAGGTAAGGCTATATTTTGGTACAAAGATTGGAAATGATCAAGGGGTATTGGTGCCCTTTTAGCTAGTTGGGAAGAATTCAAAGTGGCATTCCTTGATCAATATCTTCCCTATGAGATTTGAGAGGCTCGTCCAGACCAATTTCTAAATCTTCGTCAAGGGAATATGAGCGTCAGAGAGTACAGTCTTCGATTTAACTCTTTGGCTCGGTATGCTCCGAATGTAGTAGCCACTATGGACGACAGAGTCCATCGGTATGTGAACAGATTGGAGCCATATTTGGTAAGAGATTGTACTATTGCTGCATTGAATATAGATATGGATATATCCAGAATACAAGCTTTTGCACAGAAGATATAGGATCAGAGGCAAAGGAGAAGAGCGCCATAATTTGAAACAGGGCCATCAAAGAGGGCTAGACCTATGGGACAGTTCATGGGGTCCCAAGGAGAATTTAGGCCTTGAGTTTTTAATAGACCACCGATATCATCATTTTTCTTATCCTACAGCAGGTACCCATCCCAATTCCAAGGGTTTAGAGGCAGTCACATTGGGAAAAGTAGTAAAATTCGAGGTTCACAAATTATGGGGTATCGAGAGCAAGGAAGTATGAACCAATCGAGGTTTTCTCGCCAGCCGTGTCAACACTAAGGGAAGCTTCATTTAAGGGATTGCCATTTTGGAATGAATATTTGCTTTTGGTGCGGTATGTCCGGGCACATGGTGAGAGACTGCCCAAGAAGGGGCATGAATAGTATGGCGCGACCTATTGGGTCCGCCGTTGCATTATCTTTGTCAGGTGTACATCCTACTGGCCGTGGTAGAGATGGTAGAGGAGACGCTAGTTCTAGTAGAGTGGAGTACAGAACAGTACCTATGCTTTAGCAGATCGACAGAATTTGGAGGCTTCTCCCGATGTGGTTACAGGTACATTATCCATCTTTTCACATAATGTATATGCATTGATTGATCCGGGTTCTACGTGATCATATGTTACTCTATTGATTGCTGAAAAATTTAATAGGACACTAGAATTTTTAGCTAAGCCATTTGAAGTATCCACACCCGTTGGTATGTCTAGTATAGCCAAAAGAGTTTATCATATTGTATAGTAACTATTTCTGACAATGATACGGTGGCGGATTTTATTGAGCTGGAAATAATAGATTTTGATGTTATCATAGGTGTGGATTGGTTGGCTTCTTAGTATGCCACGGTAGATTACCGAGCTAAGAAGGTACATTTCCATTTCCCACAAAAGACTGTCCTTGAATGGAGGGGTAATGTTGGAGCACCGAGAGGTAAATTTATTTCCTATCTTAAGGCAAGGAAAATGATATCCAAGGGGTACATATGCCATCTAGTAAGAGTGCAAGATACCGATGTGAAACCACCAACTCTTGAATCGGTTCCAGTGGTAGATGAATTCCTTGATGTATTTCCTGAAGATCTTTCAGGTTTGCCTCCAGAAAGGGAAGTAGAGTTTGTATTGATGTGCTTCCAGGCACTCAGCCTATCTCTATTCCTCCATATAGGATGGCCCCGGCAGATTTACGGGAATTGAAGGAGCAATTAAAAGACTTGCTGGAAAAGGGATTCATAAGGCCTAGTATGTTCCCTTGGGGTGCACCAGTATTATTAGTATGGAAGAAAGATGGCACATTGAGAATGTGCATTTATTATCGGCAACTGAATAAGGTAACAATCAAGAATAAATATCCTCTCCCCAGAATTAAAGATTTGTTGAAGGGTTTTCTTTCCATTTCGGTACCTTTAACAAAGCTAACCCACAAGGCAACCAAGTGTCAGTGGAATGATGCATGTGAGACGAGTTTCCAGGAGTTGAAGGATAAATTGACTTTTATACCGTATTGGTACTTCCAGAGGGTACAGAGGGGTATGCGGTATATTGTGATGCTTCAGGAGTCGGCCTAGGATGTGTATTGATGTAGCACGGCGAAGTAATAGCTTATGCCTCAAGACAGTTGCGACCACATGAGAGAAATTATCCAACACATGATCTTGGGCTAGCAGCTGTGATATTTTCTTTAAAGATATGGTGCCACTAATTGTATGGGGTTCATGTTGATATATATACCGATCACAAAAGTTTTCAATATATCTTTAAGCAGAAGGACTTAGATCTGAGGCAGCGGAGGTGGCTTGAACTATTAAAGGATTACGATATTGATATCTCATACCATCTGGGAAAAGCAAGGTATAGTCAAGGATCTACATCAACTAGCCAGCTTGGGAGTTCGTCTTCTTGAATCTCCAGATGAAGGGGTTATTGTGCAAAATGTGGCAGAATCTTCATTAGTAGCTAAGGTGAAAGAGAAACAAGATGCGGATCCTATTTTATTTCAGCTGAAGGGGAATGTACAACAAGGGTTGACAAAGGTATTTGATTTTATGCAAGAGGGAGTGCTTCAGTGCCAAAGTAGATTGTGTGTACCAGATATAGATGAGCCAAGAAGACGGATTATCACAGAGGCACATCATTCACGTTATTCTATTCATTCGGGAGTCACTAAAATGTATCATGAATTGAAAGAAATGTACTGGTGGGGTAACATGAAGAAGAACATTGCAGAATTTGTAGCCCAATGTCCAAATTATCAACAAGTAAAAGTAGAGCATCAGAAGCCTGGAGGTTACATGCAATGTATAAATCTTCCAGTTTGGCAGTGGGATATGATTAACATGGATTTCATCACAGGCTTGCCTCATACACTGTGGAAATTTGATTCCATATGGGTAATAGTTGACAGGCTTACCAAGTAAGCACACTTTCTACCGGTCAAGACCACCTACACAGCTAAAAATTACGTGAGGTTTTATATTAATTAAAGAGATAGTATGACTACACGGAGTTCTAATCTCTATTATATCGGACAGGAGAGCTCAATTTACTGCACACTTTTGGAATTCTTTTCAGAGAAGTTTGGGAACCCAAGTGTATTTAAGTACAGCTTTTCATCCTCAGACAGATGGACAAGCAGAACGTACTATCCAAACACTTGAAGATATGCTACGAGCTTGTACATTAGACTTTAAAGGTAGTTGGGATGATCATTTATCGCTTATTGAATTTGCCTACAATAATAGCTATCATTCAAGTATCAAAATGGCACCTTATGAAGCTTTATATGGAAGAAAGTGTAGATCACCAATTGGATGGTTTGAAGAGGGTAAAACTGCCTTATTTCGGGCCACATCTTGTTCATCAAGCTATGGAGAAAGTTAAGGTGACACAACAGCGGCTACAAATGGCCTAAAGTCGACACAAGTCATATGTCGATGTTAGAAGAAGAGGGCTAGAATTTGCCCGAGGTGATTAGGTATTCCTGAAAGTGTCACCAATTAAAGGGGTAATGAGATTTGGAAAGAAAGGAAAGTTGGACCTATATAACATGCCGTATGAGATTGTCTGAAGATTTGGTGAAGTTGAGTCCAAGAACTCTCCACAATTCATCCAGTATTTCATGTTTCAATGCTTTGAAAGTGCATAAGAGATCCATCTCATATTGATCCCATTGAAGATGTACAAGTTATGGAGGATCTCACCTATGAAGAGATTAAGGAAAAAAAAAGTAGCTTTCATAAAAGTGCTTTGGAGAAATCAACAAGTAAAAGAGATCACATGGGAGGCCGAGGAAAGGATGAAGTCTAAGTACCCTCATTTGTTCAAACGGAAGAAAAAGTTCGGGATGCGGGACTGGAGTAATAACAAGTAAGTATCTATAAGAATTGTGTGTATATAGTAAGATGAAGGATAAACTTAGACTTGAATAATGTTACCAACATTCGAGGACGAATGTTCCTAAGGGGAGAAGGATGTAACACCCCGTACATTTCCGAACCTATGTTATTACCATAATATTTATGGAATTATTTAAACTTGAGATGGTTGGGGTATTACCCATTAATTTTAGTGGGCTGAATTAGTCTTGTGCTAATGGGCTCAATAAAGGCCCCAAATTAAGCCATAAGACATGGCCAAATGGAGAAATGATCCACTCCACCTTTGACCAAGTAAACATAACATTTATGACTAAGTGTGTGGCTAAATATGACCATGAGGGCCTATAAAAGGCACAAAAATCAGATTTTATTCACCAAACGACACATGCTCATTTATAGAATTTTCCAACAATATTTCATTTCTCTTTCAAACCCTAAGCTATCATTCCCTTGGACTAGATCATCTATTTGAAAGCTTTGGTAAGTATTTACTCTTATGGTTTAAGATATTATATGCATTATAGGGTGTATAAATCATGTTGGTTATGTTGGTAAAGTGTTGAGCAGTCCACTATGTGTGAAACAGTCTATGTTTGCTTAATCGGTAAAGGGTTTTGCTTTCTAAACTTGAAAGTGGACTTGTGGTCTTGAAAGAAGTGAACTTTATGGATTAAATGTCAATATGTAAGATGTTTTTATGTCCCTAACTTGCTTTCTCTTTGTATATGACTTATGGAATTGTTGTTATGAAATTGTGCATGGAATTGGTGGTGTATTGAAAGGAAAATATAATTTGTGATGTTTATGTGCGTTGTGAAACCATGGTTGTTCATTGGCATCCAAGTTAACCTAAAATATGAAAATAAAAGCTTACTCATGGCCATGGACCATTTATTACAAAAAAGGACCCAAAAGAGACCCATTTTGGCCGAACCGGGCATCCGCCTACGCGGATGGGGCACCTGCGGGTGCAGATACCAACGCAGGTGGACCTGGACAGGGACAGATGGGCACCTGCGGCCATATCTCACCCACCTATGGGTGCATTTGTCTCCACAAACCATTCCAGAATTTCATTTTATTTGTTTTTACTTCTCTTTGACCCCCTCAAGGCCCCTATACCCTTCTTGGATGCAATTATCAACTTATGGTACCATTTGAATGGTCCTAAGGGGTAGTTCGGAGTCATTTTGAATCGTATCAATTATGAATTATTGTTTTATGTTTTAGGGTAAAAGGTATTGAGATGACATGATGGAGTAAATGTGACGTGGTGTTAATGAAGAAGTATAAAGTATAAACTTGGTGTGAAATGCTATCGGTTTATGATTTCTTGGTTGATGTGTGGCATGTTTTGACGTTGTTGATGTAGTAATGCAGTGAATTATATTGTGGAGGGGGGAATGACGTTATATGGCAGTCATGTAGCTCATTGTCGTCTTATGCACTTGTAATGTAGTTAGTAGTTAACGTGAACTCCGTTATGTACTTGTGTTGTAGAGTAACACATAAGGAAGGAGATGAATTGTTATATTCACATATTGGATTGTGTATTCATATTAAGAAGATAAGGTATGTAAGGTTACTCTTGTCCGTATTCTTGGCAGCACCTATTGTTCTCATTGTTACCGAACTGGTTTCTATTCTAAATTGTTCTAAAGTGTCTCATTCCAGGTTCGTTATAAATTGTCATTCACATGTCTCTTATTCATTGACTATTGTTGGCAAAGTTCCAATAATCTTATGACCACCAATATATCAATCTCACAAAAGTAAAGGAAAGAAGTAATGCATATATGATTACTTTATGGTTCTTTGAGACCGGGTGGTAGCTCAAAGGGGCGAAAGCCTAGCTAGAGACTATCCCCAGATTATTGGATCAGTGGGGAAAGATCAGTGGGGAAAATCATAGCTCTATGCCGAACCTGATTCATTGATTTATGGGTGGTAGCTCAAAGGGGCAAAAGACTAGCTAGAGACAATCCTGAGATTATTAGATCAGGGGGGAAGCTCAGTGGGGAAAAAGCCTAGCTTGATGCCGAACCTGCTTTATTGATTTATGTTATGTTATGTTATGTTATGTTATGACCCACTGATTACTTGGGGCCCGGGTATTATTTGACGGTAATATATGACGGTATTATTTGACGGTAATATATGACGGTATTATTTGACGATAATATATGACGGTATTATTTGACGGTATTATATGACGGTATTATTTTACGGTAATGAATGTAAAAGTAAAGAAAGTAATGAATGTAATGTACATAGTTCCACACATACAGAACGGTGGTTCATCCATATTGAGTACCCACTTGCATAGTTGACTCTATTTGAGTTTCTATATTTCACGCAGTTACTTATAGCCTTACATACTCAGTACACTCTTTAGTACTGACATCTCTTGGGGGACTTACCTTACTTGCTGCAGGCACAGGTGCTAGTAGACCTCCACAGTAGGCTACGAGTCATCCGCAGACTATTGGTGAGCTCCAAATTGATTCGGGGCTTTTCGATCATTACGTACATTTGTTTTGGTATTGTATAAAGCGGGGACTTGTCCTGACTTTAGGTTGGTTATGTATCTGTTAGAGGCTTTGTAGACGTTGTAAGACGAATGAAGGAATGTATGTCCATTTTGACTTGATGTCCCCAACGGCCAAGTTTCATATCTATTGAATGTTTCTTCATTATTTTCGCCATTGGTATCTTTTATTTATGTATGATAGAGGGTTGTTCATTTAGTGACATGCATATGAGTGTACATCAATGAAGGTTGGTTCTCTCGAGCCTTAACGGCTTAGGGTGCCAGTCCGCCTCAATGGGATTTAGGGTGTGACAAAGGTCCTTTGAAGGATATGGAATGTATGCTCAAAAGTTGAGAACAAATGGAGTACAAATCGGGGCTCAAATCAGCCCATAAAGATAGTGAAAACAAGAATTAAATGGAGGAATTAGGTCGAAAACTTATGAAGAAATTAATAGGAATTTGTCAATTCATCATCATCTACATGTGTCAAGATCAAATCAATGATTTCCCACAATTTTCTTAAGTTCCTAAGGCTAAAATGTCGGAAATGGACGAGAAAATGATGAAATAATTGGGGAAGAAGGGATTTTTTACTGCCAGGCCGTTATCCATAGCGATCGCAAGGGCTAGGTGTAGCGAACGTGAAAACCAAGAAGATTACCCTTCACGAATGTGAGTGATGGGTCACAAACGTGAAGGCAAGCAGATGAGAGTACCGTGAACGCGACACACAGGGTCGCGATCGCAAAGAAGATGGCAGGATTGGGTAGGGTCACCCTTCATCGCGAACGCGATGGAAAGGTTCAAGAACATTAAGGTCAGGAGTACCCTTCGTGAATGCGGCTCAAACCTCTTGATAGAAAAAGAGCAACTGAAGGCTGCACCAGATGCTGTGAACCAGTAATTTCACCAAGTCCTCATGTACTTCAATTGGGGGTTCATTTCCATATGGTCAAAATGGATGGCATTGTGGTATTAAAAAAATTAAACACTCTCCTGATAAATCAACACAAACATATTGTGAGCAAGAATAATTACCGATTGTAATGAATATGTGTGCAGTTGATGGACTTCTTAATATGGAAGCTGAGGTTATGCAAAAAGGAAAATGAAAAAGGGATACTATTTCTTATTGTGAATATTATTGTTACAAACTTCAATTAAGAGATGATATGAATATAATCTTACATGCAGGAAGATTATTCCAACAATACATAGTAGATCAATGGATAAAAATTGAAATCCAACGATTAGATTTTGCCTCTTTAAATCAAGATTTATTTAGAGTAGATTTATTAGAAGGAATCCTAGACATTTTACGACATGGGGAGAGAGAAGCTTCGCATATAGGTAAACAACGAATACTTCCACTTAGTTTCACAGGAGGGCACGAGAGATATGCGTAGATGATATATGGATGCTATTTCATTAGTGAAATGTTTTGGAAAACCTGATATATTTTTGACTATGACGTGTAATCCTTCTTGGACTAAAATAGAAGAAAATTATTTTTCTATAGATGAAGTACAAAATAGACCTGATTTGGTTAGTCGAGTATTTAAAGAAAAATTAGAAGAATTGAAAAATGACATACTAAAGAGAAATATATTTGATAGAGTTGCAGCATTTATGCATACAGTAGAGTTTCAAAAATGGGGTCTTCCACATGCTCATTTTCTTATTATACTTGAAGAGAAATATAAATTACTAACTCTCGATGCATATGATAGATTTTTATGTGATGAATTGCCAGACGAAAAATCAAATCCCTATTTATATTCACTTGTTACACAACATATGATGCATGGCCCTTGTGGTAATTTGAATCCTACCAATTATTGTATGATAAAAAAGGGTTATTGTAAAGATAAGTATCCAAGAGAGTTTGCAGATCAAACAACTAAAGAAAAAAATTCATACCCAATTTATAGAAGACGGAACACAGGAAAACTTGTAAAAATTAGGGATCATTTTCTTGATAATTCTTGGGTTGTTCCTTATAATCCTTATTTACTTTACAAGTTCAACTGTCATATAAATATGGAGATTTGTTCAGATATTAAAGTTATGAAATACATTTATAAGTACATTTGCAAAGGACATGATAAAATTTCATTTCATATTCAATCTAATGATGCAAACATAGAGGTGGATGAAATAAAAGAATCTCAATTTGCTAGGTGGATATCACCACCTGAGGCTACATGGAGAATATTTGTTTTTCCTATTAGTGAAATGAGTTCAAGTGTGTATCATCTTCAACTACATCTTGATGGACAATAATTTGTTTCCTTCAAAAGTACCGATAGTATTACAAAGATTGTAAACAATCCCATGATTAAAAAGATAATGTTAACTGAGTTTGTAAACAATCCCATGATTAAAAAGATAATGTTAACTGAGTTTTTTTTAATAAATAAAGTAAACAAAGATGCTATAGACCTGAATTTGTTATATCGAGAATTTTTGGAACACTTTGTTTGGTCAACGACAGATAAAATATGGACACGCCGTAAACAAAAAAATGATATTGGTCGTGTTGTGACATGTCATCTAACTGAAGGAGAAATATACTCTCTTATATTACTTTTAATGAATGTAAGAGGTCCAAAATCATATAAAGATTTGTGAACTGTACATGGACTAACTTATAACACATTTAGAGAAGCTGCAGAAAAAAGAGGACTTTTACTTTGCGATAATAACTTGGTATAATGCATGTCAGAAGCTGCAAGTTATCAAATGCCATTCAGTTTAAGAAAATTATTTGCTATGTTATTGATCTATTGTAATCCCACTAATCCAAAAGATTTATGGGAACAATTTGAAAGCCCAATGTCTGAAGATTTCAAAAGGTTTTCAAACCTAAATACAAGAGAAATCCGTTACAAAGTGTTAAGTCATATTAACGAAATTCTTCATTCAATGGGGCGTTACATTAACGAATTTGAACTAATTCCAGAATTTATCAAGTCATCTACAATTGCAAGAGAAGCTAAAGATGTTAATTATGAAAGAAGTATCATTGTTACTGAAGAAGATTTATTTTTACATAATAAATTAAACATTGAACAAAAAAAAGCTTACAATGTGATTCTTAATAGAGTATTTTCAAATAAACCTGGTGCATTCTTTATTGATGGACCCGGAGGAATCGGTAAAAGCTTTTTATATCATGCTTTACTAGCTACGGTAAGACATAGAGGATTTATAGCTTTAGCAACAGCAAGTTCCGATGTAGCAGCTTCACTTCTTTTCTGAGGTCGAACGGCTCATTTTCGCTTTAAAATTTCTATTAATGTTAATGAAAAATTTTGTTGAAATATTAGTAAACAAAGTGCACTAGCAGCTTTGATATAAGATGCTAGACTAATTGTATAGGATGAAATTTCAATGGCTAAGAAAAAAATGATTGAAGCTTTTGACTTGCTTTTAAAAGATCTAATGGAAACAGATATACTATTTGGTGGCAAAGTAGTTGTTTTTAGTGGTGATTTCAGACAAACTTTGCCCGTTGTTCGTAGTAGAAAAAAGGAAGATTTTATTCGTGAAAGCTTATTGTGCTCTAAAATTTGGAATCATCTTGAAAAATTACAATTGACGAAAAATATGCGTGTAAAAAAAGACCCTACATTTTGTGAATATTTAATGAGAATTGGTGATGGAAAAGAAATAATAAACAATCATGAAAAAATTGAAATTCCTAATTCTCCCATTATTCCTTTTACTTCAGAAAAAGAATCCTTAAATTTACTCTTTAAAGTTATCTATCCTGATTTATACATATATTATTCAAATTCTTATTTTACTTCTCGTGCTATTCTAACAACAAAAAATGATTTTGTTGATGAAATAAATGATATGTTGATTTCACAATTTTCAGATACTGAAAAAGTTTACATGACTATTGATGAAACTATTGGTCCAAAAGATCAAAGTAAGTATGGAGATTTCTTACACACATTAAATCCTCCCGATTTACCACCTTACAAATTAACTTTAAAGAAAAAATTTCCAATTATTTTGTTAAGAAATTTGAATCCTTCTGAAGGTTTATGCAATGGAACACGATTAGTATGTATTGTCTTTAAAATCCATGTCATAAGTGCAACTATATCTAGCGGTAATTTTAAAAATACACATGTATTTATTCCGCAAATACCACTCATGACATTAGAAGATGAGAAATTACCACTTCCTTTTAAAAGAACTCAATTTTCAGTATATTATGTTTTGCCATGACTATAAATAAAGCTCAAGGGAAAACATTAAACTTTGTTGGTATATATTTGCGCGAACCTGTCTTCTCTCATGGTCAGTTGTATGTTACTTTATCAAGGACCAAAAGTTCTGACAATGTCAAAGTTTTAATAAGACTACCTACAGCTAACGACTATGATGATCACTCCACATATAATGTTGTCTATGATGAAATTATTGAAAAGGCTTTCTCTTGAATTCATGCTAAAGTTTTCAATGGTAAATATAATATACAACTTGCTTATTCTATGAAAATTTCTATTTCATATCATATTCACATATTTTTGTTTTCAATTTATACTATAATGCTGCATCATTTAAAGCTTTACTCTACTATGATTGCAGATTGTCCCAATATGGCACAACAATTTACCATCAGTATGATCACTCCCAATACCGAAGATTGGACTTGCAAGGTTCAAGTGGTTGATAAAAATCGGCCAAGGGAAAACAAAGATCAAACCAAAAAATATCAACTCTTAATTCTGCAAGATGAAGAGGTATTCGTTTTATTTTTAAAAAAATCACTCAATATACAATCACAATTATAATTAGTCCTATATATAATATATTTAAAAGTTACTAATTCTCTTACAAATTCTCTTGCAGGAAAATCAAGTTCAAGCCATTATGTTCGGTACTGATATAACACATTTTGAAGATCTATTGGTCCCTTTCAATACTTATTTGATTTCTGTTGCACAAGTGAAGAAACTATCCCCTAGATACAAAAGTTCACTTAATGAATTCATTTGGACAATCGATTGAAACACTATTGTTGAGACAATTGAAAAGGTTACACCTCCTGAGAGACCATTGCCATCACCAACATGGTTAACTCTTACCGTCTTCGATACATTTGAGTATCAACCCAACGAAGATGAATTCGGTATTTATATATAATAGATAATAGAACTTACATTTTTTTTAATTTGTCAAACAAAATCAAAGTATTGCTATAATACGATGATTCTCATTATTTAATTACTAATTCATTAATTTTTTTCATGTAATGCAAGATGTACTTGCCATTGTCATTAACGGAAGCCATCCAACAAAGACTGTAAATGGAAAAAGAATTCAGGAGTTTATTCTCATAGACAAACTGTAAGTATATCAGACATGTTACCTCCCGCTATTTCTTTTCACAACCTTTTACTTGTTCTAATCTTCCTCTTACTCTGTCATCTCTTCTCCTCTTTGTGTTGTCACTATAAATATGATTTTAAATGTCCTAAATAAATATTCATGATCCAGAATTGAGATTTACAAAGATGTTGTCTCTAAAACTGCTATAAATTTCAGGGCTCTTTGCACTGGTAAGAAAGGCATTGGCTCAAACACCAGTGTTCCTCTTATTTCAAGATTATTATTCTATTTACGCATTTGTTGGAACTAATTAAGTATTGAAATAGGTATAATAGAGGAATGTATGTAGTCATATAGATGATTCTGTTACTCTATTTAACCGTGAATATACAAGAATCAATGGGCCCACAACATTACATACCTCCGTAACTTTGTTGAATAAGTTTTCTCTAAATTAAATGAATAAGGTGAATCTGAGGTGCTATTTGGACATTAGTGTTGGTGTAGAACTTGAAGGAAGAATGGTAATTGAGATTTACAAATATGTCCCTCAAACTGCTATAAATTTCAGGGCTCTTTGTACTGGTAAGAAAGACGTTAGTCCGAACACCAGTGTTTCTCTCATTTCATGATTATTATTCTGTTTACGCATTTGTTGGAACTACTAATTGAGTTTTAGAATGAAATGGGTCTAATAGAGGAATGCATGTGGTCATATAGATGAGTCTGTTACTCTGTTTAACCGTAAATACACAAGAATCAATGGGCCCACAACATTACATACCTCCATAACTTTGTTGAATGAGTCTGACATTATGTTAAAATTTGTTATGTGTTTCTTCATCATTACACACCTCCGTAACTTTAATGCAAGGTTTGAGAATGTCTTTTCCTCATATGCAGGAAAAAATCAATAAAATTGACACTCGGGAGAGATTTTATTGATCATGACGGGAGTAACCTTTTTAACCAACTTCATGAATACCCTACCATTCTTACTAGAAGAATTGGAAAAGCATCTTCAGGTGAAACTGTCAACATAATTAGGTATTTTCACTTTAAAAATATTACCTGGCAATATTAAAACTAACTATTCAAATGAATACAGGATCGACAAATAAATTCAATGGTTTGACAAGCAAATTCTATACGACAATTATTATCAATCCTCCATACCCGCAGGCTACCGCATTGAGGACATGGTATTATGAATTTGTTTAAATTATCTACATTTATTAACTTTTAGTTTAGGAGTAAGTTTTTAATTATAGTTTTCATAACTTCACTTACTTGTAGGGTCAAAATAATCAAACCACAGTTGGTTGCTTACACATGAAGAGCACAACTGTGAGAGGCTCTATTTTGTTGATTCCCTTTGAGGATGAAGTCATATATGTCGCTAATATCCAAGCACAACCTCTATTAAGACTAACAACAATTATATTATTCCACTGCTTTTATATTATGTAACTGTTATTAAAAGAAAAATACATATTTCTCTCGAATTTTTAGGGATAAATATTTTGTATCGAAGCTGAACTATCTCTGACAAATGTGGATCAGCGTTTCTATGTGTTATCTTGTCCAGACTATAAGCAATTTTTCACAAGATATAACGTACGAAGGGAAATATATTGCAGAAGTTGTCACCGATCCACACTTCTTACTCCCAGGTATACATGCTCTTTTACCAGATAGATTACTGGCTAAAATTATGAATACTCTTCTAAAAACTAGATCACTAATTATTTTTTGAAAAAATTGTTCTAATTAAACATGAACTGGAAATGCAAAAAACTGGATATCATTTGACACCCTCGCTATTTACACTTGCAATAAAAAAGTTTATCTTATCTTGGCCTATTCACTACTATGAGATATGCAAATAAAACTGCTAAGACATAAACTTCAGAATGAGTAATGAAATATCATATCTTTATTCTCAAAAAAAAAAATCTTAATTAACATGGTATAGGATTTGGAGAAGGTTAATCTGATGTGAGGGACAATAGGATGTCACTGCTGTAAGAATTTCAAAAGTATGGCTAAGCTAATACTATTAGATTTTCTTAATTTTCATCTACCTGAAAATGCTTTCTCACACAAAACAGTTCAAAATACTTTCAGCCATTCAATTTGGAGGACTTTGGAGTATGCTTCCATAAACAGTGAGGGTCCAAATGGGAAACTTGCAGAGATGAGTTCCACTAGAAGATAAGCTAAAATTAACAGAACCTGAAATTGAAGATTGCCACATCAATACACGTTTCATATCCATATAGAATTTTCATCATTATGTTATCCTAGTAGCTTCTCTATTTATTGATTTTCATTTGTCAAGAAGAATAGTTTTTCCTACGATTTTACATTTGAATGTGAATATTGAATTCTATTCATTCTCATTAAGCTCCATTGAGACTTAACACCTAATCATTCACATTATTTATTATTTATTATTACAGGTGTCAATTTAAACTTATTGTTAAATAAAACAGCGGTACCGCAATAGCTGTTATCTCGAATAAAGTTGCAGAGAAAATGTTGCTTCTAAATTCAGAAGAAATTTATAGGGTCTCTTATGTTAAAGTACTTCTTACTCTTGACTTCAGAAAATTACAACCAAGCATCTAATTCATGATGATCCATTTTGTTGTTATTATAATGAATCACTTTTTATTCTTTTAGCAGGAAACATTGTTCATTTAAAACCTGTAAAGTTAATTAAGGGGCAAGATATTCAAGATTCAAATGAAAAGGCTATACAAGAAAAATCAACATGCAGTGCCAAAGTTAACCATTTTGTCTTACATGGAGAAAGAAGAGGTGATCCATAAATCGCTTCCACCAATCAAGATTGATGTTGCAGAGGCAAGAAAACACATAATTGATCATCTTAGTTCAGAGGAAAAAGAATATCAGAACACGATAAACAAATGCAATACATCCTCTTAGAAATATAGCGTGGAAACGAAAACTCCTTTCTTGAAGAAGTACTGAAGGTATAGATTCTCTATACTGAAATAAATTAGCACCACTCAATCTTTCTCTCACACACATATCACACAACAATACACCATATATTTGTACGTTCCCAGACCAAAATATATTATATATATATTTTTTCATTTTCATTTCATATAAACATTTGTCGCAAATTATAATACCTACACTGTCTCCCTCTCGAAGCTTTTAATTTTTTTCTTTTTTTCATAAAAGGGTCACCAGATCGAATCATGCAAAGGTAAGGAATCCATAATCTCTCATCCATCATGGAAACTGTCTTGTTCTGCTGGAAATTTAAGTACATATTCTATGATCTGAATGTGTGATTTGATAGAAGGATCAATACTTGATTTGAATCTGTTAATGCTGAGGAGTATAGAAATTATCAAAAGAATTTACATCATGTTGTGCTAACAAGTTAGGGTAGTCCGCCGTAGGGATAAGATTGCCAGGAGACATGAAAGAACATTCGGGGTAGCTTGCCAAGAGACATCAAAGGACATTCAGGGTAGCTTCTTGAAAGATCAATAAATTCTCTTAAGCAATACTAAATAGAGTGTAATTTTCATTGTCCCCTTCTATTAATATAATAATTCTTTTTTCAAGAAAAGGCCAAGGACAAAAGTAGAATAATTATAAAATTCATCCTCTGTCCTTTGTTTTGTTCATTTCAAAAAATTTAAACTCGGAACTATTTTTTTTCAAATTTTCAATTATTGTGTATTTGCATTTACTGGGAAGGGGTTTGTTCTTGAATAGGCTTGAATATAAATTTCAAAGTCCCTATTTCATGCAAATAACCTTATTTTCATTTAAACTATGAATACTTAAATAGTGAATCTTCAGGCACACAAAATGAACTCCACTATTGTTAATAATGTTTATTATTCTTTCGAAGTGCAGTTGAAACACTTTCGTTATTATTTTGGAAACAATTGATATTCCTTTTACTGTTGCTTGCTATGGGATGCCATTTTTGCTGATCTTTTGTTGCTGCTATTAACTGCCATTTTTGCTACTCTTATGTGGGAGTTGAAAATATTTTGGCTGCTGTGACAAAGGTTAGTTGACATATTTACTAATTTTCACAAGTACAGTTAATAGAGGTTCTCTTTGAATATAAGGCTGATGGAACTTCAGTTAGCTGTCTGAACAATATCATCATAGTGTGTTAGGAATTAGAAAAAATGACTCTTTATGTCTGTATCTCAATGACAAATCACACAGAACAACACAAGTTTTTATTTTTTTGAATTGTTTCTCATTAAATCTTATTTGGCCTGCCAGTTGGTTAACTGATTCTTATCGGTACATTGTTTAAACAATAACACTTACTTGTTGGTCTCAATTTCAACAATCAGATTTGCATCTCAAAACTCAAAATTTGGAAAGTGGCAGAATTTAGCATCATAGTATTGTTTAATCATTCATATACAGAGATCCAATAAGAAGTAGCAGGTGAATTATTTCTAATCAATCATGTTATCTGGGATAATTTTATTTCATATTAGCTTTTTTATTTCTTTAAAAGATTAGCTCTCTCTAACTAGTGTAACTATTGGTGCTGGGAAATTGAAGTACTCAATCTTATGCTTGAGTGATCACTTAGAACTAAATATTCAACGTCTAATCTAAATTTAGCTTGCTTAGAGAACCAATTGGAGCAACAGGACAATGAACAAATCATTTCTCCAATAGAAGTTTCGATCTACATCTTTGAAAATAAATCAAACTGTGAATGCCATGAAATTTGGTAGGAAAAAAAAATCTGAGGTACAGCTATAAGATTCTATGCTTCTATTATTAGATACATCTGAAGTCTTGATTTTTATTTGCCTTGCAGGAAAAGATGGAGTAAGTGTATTGGAACAACAATTATGCTATGTAGAGAAGATGTTTTGGATCAAATGTTGCTCGAAAGAAACTTGATCACAGGATTAAAAATGCATTTTTCATCGTGTAATTTATTAATAATATATAATGCAAATAGGACTCCCATATATGTAAATGTTGAACTATTTAACTATAACACTTCTGCAACCAAGATAGTCTATTGATGTATATTGAAATGTATATTTACTTAATATGCAACCGTTAGTATATGATGGAGTTTAAATGCAACTTATTCTCTGGTTCTTGTCGAGACATTTTGTTATTTAATTTTTGTGTGAATCATTTAATTTTTGTGTGAAGTTATTCTCTTAATTTATAAGGGCTTTAATCTCTTCCATGTTATTTTACTATGAATTCATGATTACTTTAGTAGCTCTAGCTTCTACAAAATTAGGTTCTTAAAATCAAAGTAAAATTTAACTAAATATCATACTTCCAACTTCTGCAAAATTACATTAATAATAAAACTATATGTTGGGTCCGTGCATAGAACAGGCAAATCACATCTAGTGTGTGTGTATATATATATATATAATTATTATTATTATTATTATTATTATTATTATTATTATTATTATTATTATTATTATTATTATTTAGAAGAGTGAAGTAGAGGACGACCATGGGTGTAATTGTAATTTCATAAAGTAGAGGACGACCATGGGTGTAATTGTAATTTCATAACTAGCATAACAGCATTCTAAATATTTTCTTATGAATCGATGTATGATGGGCCCGATTACCAATTGCATACCATTTAGCCATGTGGATATAATGAGCAAAAAATTGTTTGGTAATATATCAAAAACTCATGCCACATTTCTATTTCTAAACTTCTAAAAACTACTCCCTTCTTTTTTAGGATAAGAACTTTCACAATCTTTACGAAAAAAGAATTAATTAGGATTATAATGTGATTCATATATTCTTTATTAATTTTTTAATTTTATCGATTTATGTGCCTCTTAATTCTAGAATAATTAATGATAAGGATAAAAATAAAAAAAAAAATTAATTCTCTCTTGAGTTTTTTAATTGACAAGTATTGAGGAACAATTATTTTTAGTAGTATACATGATACCTATAAAAGAATGAAGGGAGTAAAATTTACCATTAAAATTGATGGTTATAAAACTCACTCATTTGGTTTGTGGATGATCTTTCTTATCAAAGAAAAAATATAGAAGGAGAAAAATAATAGTAAGAAATGAGAAAATAGTAGAAAGATCTTAGCAAACTAATATGATATTTTGAAATGATGAGTATGCATAATAGCTAATTTGGCCAATTTTTTGGAGGTTAAAAGTGTTTATTTTAAAAAAATTATGGTGTTTAGTGAATTTTTTGGAGAAAATAAATGTGTTTGTGTAGTAGCATAATTTATTATTGTAGAAATTAAAAACAAAATTTTTTCCTAAAATTACTTTTTTTGAAAAGCATTTTTGAGAAAAATAAACTTAGTAAAAAATTTGGCCAAATACTAATTGTTACTCAAAAATATTTTAAAAATTTATTAGCCAAATAAAATTACTTTTTATCAGAATTAATTTTTAAAAAAAATACTTTTCAAAATATTCTAATTTAGAATTTTAGCAGAATATAAATCAAAGCTTACTAATTTATCAGATGTACCAAAGAGTTTGTTCAACAACTAAATTTGTATTTCTATTATATGGAGGACGACCAAAGGTATAATTGTAATCTCACAACTAACATAAGAGCATTCTAGATATTTTCTTATGAGCTGATGTATGATGGGCCCAATTACCAATTGCATACCATTTAGCCATGTGGATATAATGAGCAAAAAATTGTTTGGTAATATATAAAAAACAAATGCCACAGCTTTATTTCTACATTTCGAAAAACTACTCCCTCCATTTTTAGGATAAGATTTTTCACCATCTATAAGAAAATATTAATTAGGATTATAATGTGATTCATATATTCCTTATTAATTTTTAAAATTTTATCAATTTATGTGCTTCTTAATTCTAAAATAATTAATGATAAGGATAAAAATGAAAATAATAATAATTAATTCTCTTTTGATTTTTTTAATTGACAAGTATTTAGGAACAATTATATTTAGCAGTATACATGATAACTAAAAAAGAATGAATGGAATAAAGTTTACCATTAAAATTGATGATTATAAAACTCACCCATTTGGTTTGTGGATGATCGTTCTTATCAAAGGAAAAATATAGAAGGAGAAAAATAGTAGTGAGAAATGAGAAAATAGGAGAAAGATCTTAGCAAACTAATATGATATTTTGAAATGATGAGTAAGCATAATAGCTAATTCATCCAATTTTTTTGGAGGTTAAAAGTGTTTATTTTTTTAAAAAAATAAGGCGTTTAGTGAATTTTTTGGAGAAAATAAATGTTTTTCTGTAGCAGCATAATTTATTTTTGTAGAAATTTAAAACAAAAGTTTTTCCTAAAATTACTTTTTTTGAAAAGCATTTTTGAGAAAAATATATACTTAGTAAAAATTTGGCTAAATACTAATTGTTATTCAAAGATATTTTTAAAATTTATTAGCTAAACAAAATTACTTTTTATCAGAAATAATTTTTAAAAAAACACTTTCCAAAATTTACTAATTTAGAATTTAAATAGAATATAAATCAAAGCTTACTAATTTATCAGATGTACCAAAGAGTTTGTTCATCAACTACATTACTGTTTCTGTATTTTATAATAATATATAGAAGCATGAGTTGGAGAACGACCAAGGGTATATTTGTCATTTCAAAAACTATTTTGCATTGCTTACTTATACATTAGGCTTCAGAGTTTGGCCATAAATTTTTAATGACAAAAGAACCAAGCCTCTTTTTCTAAATGTCAATCATATCCCAGTTGATATGATATCTCACGTGGACCACATCTGCCTCACTGAAACTCTTCTTAAATTTTTGTGTCAGTATTCATTAATGATTGGTCTTTTTTTTTATCTTTTTAATCTTTAAGAGAATTGCACTTTGTTCATATATATATATATATATATACTCATTTCTGTTCCTTTTTATGGGGTGAAATTTTTAGTTTTGTTTATTGGAATATCCACATAAAAAATAGAATTAATTGTTATTTGTATGTTTAATTACTCTACAAAATAGTTATTGAAATGAAATAATAATAAAAAATAAATATTTATTTTTCTTACTTTATATATATATATACACTCATTTCTGTTCCTTTTTATGGGGTGAAATTTTTAGTTTTGTTTATTGTAATATCCACATAAAAAATAGAATTAATTGTTATTTGTATGTTTAATTACTCTACAAAATAGTTATTGAAATGAAATAATAATAAAAATAATAAATATTTATTTGTCTTACTTTTCTTTTAAGTTTATTTCAAAAAAATTCCTCTTTTTTTATAACTATTGAATTATAATTTTTCACTTGTCATGCTTAACACCACAAAATTAAAATATATTTTGACAGATTCTACGTGTTATTAATTTAAGACCATAAGACTGAAATTTTTTTTTTCTTAAACTTCGTGTCAATTCAATATCAAACAAACAAATTGAGATGGAAAAATACTCAATTTCAAAGAAAAAACTTATATATATTAGAAGGTAATTTTAAAAGTATAACAGAAATCATATACTAAAGTAATAAATAAAACTTAGTAGACTTTTGGCCATAAATATTATTTCAATATTTCGAAATACGTTTTCACTTTATTCCGGAATACTTATTTAGCCATAAATATTTTCATAAAACGTTTTCACAATATTTGGATTTTTGAAAAACACTTCAAGAGGTATTTTCACTATTTTTGAAATTTTTACTTTTTACTTTTTTTTTAAAAATAAATCTAAATTTTTTATTTTCATAAAATAACCCAATTTTCGGAAAACTCTAAATTTTTAAAAATTTATTTTCACTTTTTATATTTTTTAGCTTCAAAAATACTCCATTTCAAAAATACTATGACTAAACACGACTCCAACTCTATTTTCAACTTCAAAAATATCAAATATAGTGAGTACGTTTTTAATTTTTATGGCCAAACGGGTCCTTAATAGTATAACATTTCTTCACACTATCAATATATATATGACATAAACTCATTTAATATATATTATTTGTACTCGATTTTCATGAGTAATTTTCAGCTATTAATAAATTATCTTAGAATTTATCATTTTAAAATTTTAGTTTGTTTCATTATGAAAATTTACATATGAGATATCCATACAAATAAAAAGAAATATCTTGTCTACTTAAAAATAAATTATTTTATTTAATTTACTCATATACTATAATTTAAGATTGTACATTTTTATTGAACAAAATTAATAAATGAATAATTATGTCATTAGTTTACCACTATAGATTGTTTCATTATGAAAGTTAATATATGAATAATTATGTCATTAATTTAAGATTTTACATTTTTTATTGAAAAATATTTAGGATATGTTTAGTTTATGTGGAATAACGTTCAAATATTTATTAATTAATTAGCATCAATTAATGTCATTTTAAACAAGTTATCTAAAATGTCATTTTAATTATCTTATTGAATTACTAATTGATATCACGTCATTTTTTTGTATGTACTTTTATTTAGTTATTTTGAGGTTGTTTATCATCTCATTATATATGCAAATATCTCTTTAGAAGCTCTATTTGCTTACTATACTAAATTGTTATCTTGATTTTACTGCATATAAAACATAAAGTAAGGGCATAATTTTTTTTCTCATCTTTTATCAATTTATAAAAATAATGTAGTTCGTTTTAACTTTCATCAAAAAGGTGATTATTTTTACTGGTTAAACACTTTCAAGATAAATTTGTTTGTATTCAATATTAGTTTAGAGATACATTGATACGCTTTTAACATCGTCTAATTTCAAATACAATATGAAAAGAATAATACTTAAATTAGTTTAAGCTGATATATATTTTGACTTAATGTTGAAGTGAGTATCAAAACACATGTGGGGTCGTTTGCTATGAGGCATTAGAGAAAATAATATATGTATCAATTTTGATATTATTTAATTTCTTATTTGGCAGCATTTTCAACGTATATAAATATTACATAGTATATACCTTATTCATTACAATTCATATTCATTTAGGGATCGTTTGGTAAGATGTATTAGTCAATATATATATTATATACACCACATTATGTATTATATGGTGTATAACTAATACATAGCAAACCATAATATATCAGCAATATATGGACTATTAATACATAGATAAGGAAAAGTAAAAATAGAACTACTCTTAATATACCAAATCAAATAATGGATAGAAAATAATCTTAGCATAACTAATTTCAGTATAACTAATTCCAACACTATTAATACATTAATTCAGTACTATTTTTATACACTCACGACCCCTTAATACAAAAGGCCAACACTTGATCGAAAATAATATCAGCATAACTAATTTCAATATTGCTAACCCAACAATACTAACACTCGTTATTCATTATTATTTTTATACACATTATTACGCCACCCCACTCTTTTAATGTTAATTTTGGTAACTTAGACAAGTTGTAAATTATTGTATAATTTTATAAAAATAAAAGGACAATTATTTATAAAAGTGTGATTCATAATATAATTTTCTATCATATTTAGCTGGAAGTATTGATAATTAATTTATTTTTAAAAAAAATTAATTAAACACCTGTAATATTAAGATTAAAATATTGGGCCCGTAAAAGGGTCATTCCATATCTAGTTTTTTTTTTTATATATAGAAGAATGAAGTAGAGGACGACCAAAGGTATAATTATAATTTTACAACTAAATAAGAGCATTCTAGATATTTTGTTATGAGCTAATGTATGATGGACCCAATTATCAATTGCATACCATTTAGACATGTGGATATAATGAGCAAAAACTTTTTTGGTAATATATCAAAAACAAATGCCATATTTCTATTTCTAAATTTCTAAAAACTACTCCCTCCGTTTTTAGCACAAGATTTTTCACACTCTTTAAGAAGAAAAATTAATTAGGATTATAATGTGATTCATATTAATCGATTTATGTGCCTCTTAGTTCTAGAATAATTAATGCTAAGACTAAAAATGGAAAAAAATAATTAATTCTCTCTTGATTTTTTTAGTTGACAAGTATTTAGGAACAATTATTTTTAGTAGTATACATGACAACTTGTTACGGAAATATTGTGGGTTAACTAGTACACAACCACAAATAAAGAAAATAGAGAAGAAAAATAACACAAGGATTTAATGAGATTCGGCTATGCCTAATCCACCAAGCAAAAGCAGAGAGAGTTTTTTACTATGAAAGAAAAAGAAAAAGTGTACAATGTTTTAGAATCCCCAACTGCATTCCCTATATATAGATACCAAGTAGTCTCAAGCCTATAAGGAAAAGGTTCTCCCAATCCTACAAGGATAATATATTCTTTTCCCAAATCTATTAGGACAAAGGGTCTCCTAAACCAATAGAGATTATGAGTTTCCTAAAATATACAAGGGGAAAATTCAAGACATAACTAACAAATCTTCCCCTTGGCTTGAATTTCCTTCATCAATAGGAACAACGACCCTCAAAAGGGCTCACTGAGTACTGCACACACCAATCAAGTTTAGGCAATGCCTAAACTTATTAGTCAAGACTGTCTTGGTCATCATATCTGTCGGATTATCATGTGTAGACACTTTCCTCACATCAACATCCCCTTTGCATCCTACCACTCTTTGTCCCCTTGGCAATGAACCAAACTTCCATGTTCGATTTTTGTGAAGTAACTCAATCTCTTCACCTATAGCACCAACCCATCGATCTGCTTCTAAACTAGAAATAGCTTTTTTATAGCTATTAGGCTCAAGCACGTCAATGACCTCTGCAACTAACAAAGTAAATTCCATAAAGTTTGCATATCCAAAAATATTTTCATCAACTACATGTGTAAACCTTTTTGGTCGATTGATCACTCTCTTCTCTATGCCTAATGCAATGCTATATGGTTGTTGTTGCATAGGTGCATCAATATTATTATCTTGATTAATGTTTTGCACCTCCTCCACTTCTGAACTACTGGGCTAAGCTAGTGGAGATACAATTTCTAGCTCTATGCGGTCATTGACACAACGATTTGTTTCTGCTATTGTCTTCTCCTTATGATTGTCTAATGAGGCAGATTTATTGAATGTCTCATCCCTTCTAAGAATTAACCAAGGAGTCTTTTGATCTGTGCACGACAACCTGTAACCCTTTACTCTAGTTGCATACCCTATAAATATGCACTTCTTTTCCCTCGACTCAAGTTTGACATCCCTCACATGAGCATAAGCAGGACAACCAAATATCCTCAAATTTGAATAATCTGTTGGCGAACTGGACCAAACCTCGAAAAGAGTTTTAAACTCAGTAGATGTGTATGGAGATCTATTGACCAAATAACAAGCTGTATTGATTGCTTCAACCCAAAAATCCTTACTAACACATGAGTGTGAAAGCATACTTCGTGCCCTATCACAAAGTGTTCTGTTCATACGTTCTGCAATACCATTTTGTTGTGGTGCTATGACAAAAGTACGGTGTCTCACTATGTCCTCTCTGCTGCAGAAATCATTGAACTCTAAGTTACAAAATTCTAACTCATTATCTGTCCGAAGATGCTTTCAGTCTTCCTCTCAACCATCATCTTCCATTTAATAAATGTCGGAAATACCTTATCTTTTATTTTCAGAAAATATACCCATATCATTCTTGAGTTATCGTCAATCAAAGTCATAAAGTACTTGGCACCACTTTTCGAGGGAATTCTATTTGGACCCCATAAGTACGAATGTATATAATCTAACTTGTCTTTGGTCTTGTGTTTTGCCTTCTTGTTGAACTTCACCCGTGTTTGCTTACCAAACACACAATGCTCGCAAATATTCAAAGCTTGATTTTTATACCCATCCAATAAATTCTGCTTGTTCAACAAATATAATCTCTTGTCACTCATATGACCATGTTGCAAGTGCCACAATTGAGACTGATTCAGATCACTCTTCCCAGAAGCTATAATTGCTTCTCTTTCAACTACAATCGCTTGTAGATAATATAGTATAGCATGAAGCTTGCCTTTCATGAGTACCATGGAGCCTTTACATACTTTAAGTGTTCCATTCTCTGAGTGAAACTTATACCCTTGATCATTCAAAGTCGAAAGAAAAAACAAATTGTTCTTCATTCGAGGAACATGCCAACACTCTATATTTCTGATAATGTCATGAACATTCTCAATTTGATGTTACCAATCCCCTCTACCTTTAATGGATTATAATCACCTAGGTAGACATTCCCACTTGTCTGCTTGTAAGTTGCAAACCAATTCTGGTGTGGACACATGTGGAAAGTTGCACCAGAATCAAGAACCCAGGAATTCTGCCTATGATCAGAAGTCATGGGATAAACTTCCCCTACATAGTCACTGTCATCAGAATCATTATTAGTGTCAACAATATTTGCCGAGTAATCAACTTTCTGCTTTCCTCTTTTCTCTTTTAGTTTAGGACAATCTTTTCTGTTGTGACCCTGCTCCCCACACTCATAGTAGTTCTGCTTTCTTGCTCTAGACTTTGATATGTCATTAAACTTTTTCCTATTAAAGTCCTCTTGTTGTGTTCTTCCCCTACTCATGAGACCTTCGCCCTCAGTTCTGCTACCTGAAAAGCTCTTCTTCAACTCTTTAGATTTTAGCGCATTACTAACATCATCTAGTGAAATACTGTCTTTCCCATATAGCAATGTATTAGTAAAAGTATCATAAGACGGTGGCAAAGAACATAGCACGATCAAGGCCGTATCCTCACTATTAATTTTGATATCTACGTTCTTCAAGTCCATTATAATTGAATTAAATACATCAAGGTGAATTTTAACCAGTGTACCTTCATTCATACGAAGATTGTACAACCTCTTTTTCAAGTAGAGGTGGTTTGTCAACGATTTCCTGAAATATAGATCTTCCAACTTCTTCAATATCGTTGTTGCAGATCCCTCTTAAGCAATTTACCCAAGAACGTTAGCTGTAACTCTCATGAGGATCACACTCAAATCTCTCTCCTTCAGGTATACCTTCTCTGATTCCTTTAACTCTTCTGGAAAAGTCTCCTCAATTACCTTCCATAACCTTTGTAAAACCAAGGACGATATCATTCTAATCTTCCACAGACTAAAACTAGATCCCCATCAAATTTCTCTATTTCATACTTTATTGAAAATGATGGAGACATCTTAACCCTTGATTATATGTAGAAACCCCAACCTTTCTCTGATACTAATTGTTATAGAAATATCGTGGGTTAACTAGCACACAACCACAAATAAAGAAAATAGAGAAGAAAAATAACACAAGGATTTAACGAGGTTTGGCTAGGCCTAATCCTCCAAGCAAAAGCAGAGAGAGTTTTCCACTATAAAAGAAAAAGTAGAAGTGTACAATGCTTTAAAAAATTTCCAACTATATTCCCTATATGTAGAACTCAAGTAGTCCCAAACCTATAAGGAAAAGGTTTTCCCAATCCTACAAGGACAATATATTCTTTTTCCAAATCTATTAGGACAAAGGGTCTCCCAAACTAATAGGGATTATGAGTTTCCTAAAATATACAAGGGAAAATTCAAGATATAACTAACACAACTAAAAAAAGAACGAAGGGAGTAAAATTTATCATTAGAATTGATGGTTATAAAACTCACCCATTTGGTTTGTGGATGATCTTTCTTATCAAAGGAAAAATATAGAAAGAGAAAAATAGTAGTAAGAAATGAGAAAATAGGAGAAAGATCTTAGCAAACTAATCTAATGTTTTGAAATGATGAGTATGCATAATAACTAATTGATGTCGCCCAAAATATACCTTCAGACAAGTATAATGCAGTCGTTATATCAAATATAGAATCCAACTAGGTTGGGGTCGATTCCACAGGGAATAGGATGAAATTATGTAGAATGCTAGTCTAAGTAGTTGGTAAATACGTGAAACTAGGGGGGTTTTGTGAATAAATGGTAAAATAACAATTTCTAATTTTTGGATTTGTAAACAATATAAGAAATACACTAGGACTGTGATCCCCAATGATTCCTTAACTTCACCAGTTATTTGTGCTTGACAAAACTGTCCCGGTGCATTGCATGCAAAATCTAACAAGTTATGTTCATCTAAATGTCTCTCGACCTTGGTTAGACAAATTTTACTCTTCTCCTCTCGGTCTCCGAGTGTTACACTACTAACCCTTGTCCTAGATCTCAGATAACTATCCCTGTTACGGCTTAAGTTATTAGATGAAGGTTGATAACTTCAAATCTCTATTGTTATTCCCTTTTCCCAATCTTTACCTCTCTCTCAAACAAGTCTAGAATACAGGCGAGTATCTAACGTTTGCAACCGTTAGAAGATCAATTATAACGAAAGTAATAACAATACATGCATTCAGAACGATTCAGAATTGCTTTGCACTTAACCTGTTTTGTTAATTCCTCATGGTTCACACAACCCTAGTTAATGAGTTTAGCTGCTCATTATTGCAAGAACACAATAAGAATTCAAAGATGAAAACATAATTGTAAACTCACGATAATGAAGAAAACTCTGAAATCTCAATATTAATAGAAATCCTAGAACTGGTAATCCAAGATTACAAAAATCAATAATGCGTCAAAATAATGTACTGACTAACTCTTGAACATAGGACAATACAAGGGTATTTATAGATACAAGATGAATCCTATCCTAAACAAAACAAGAAAACAGAGTCGACAACTTTCCACAGTATCGTGACTTGGTGTCGTAGAACCAAGTCACGCCACGTAAGTCAGTTCTGTGGAAATCAGGCAACATTGGACATCTCTAAAGTTGACTCACGACACCCACCCACGTCACATGGGTGGACTCACGGCACGTGAGTCATGTCGTGAGTCACTTCTATGGTGTAAAAACTGGTTCTTTCATCTTTAGATACTCCGTTTTCAAGCATGATTCTTCCTTCTTGATCATTTTGCTTCCAAAAACCTATTCTCCTACAATATAGAACAGAAAACACATCATACCCACCAAACATACCCAAGTTATTGCATATTTTCTTAGTTTCAAGCATCGAAAGTGTTATGTGATAATGACACATCAACACCCTCAACTTAGAACGTTTGCATGTCCTCAGGTGAATAAAACTAAACAAACTCATACGATGCTTAACTAAGAGAAACCTATAGGACCTATGGCAGTCGACTCATTGATTTTGGCCTCAAAACTTTTCTGACCTCTCCTACTTGCAAATCAAAACCACAGTGTGTATACATGCAACATATTATCATGACATAGATAGGATCAAATGATGGCATCAGATTATTAACAGACAACTAAGTATATATGCAAATGACATTATCCGAACAAATAGCAGTTACCAGTGCAACCCATGTACTCTCACAAAAAGAAGTCCCCTACATTCATAGTATACCAATGAATGTCAAAGTAAGGGCTGGGTCAAAACACTCTCTCTCAAAAAGTAGTTTAAACAATATGCGTGCAATGCCATAGGCTTGCCCTTACTTTCTATACCTTTAGTTTTTTGGACAGTTGGACTTGGATCACTATAGGACTTTCATCGGTTTGTAATGTGGCTTTGGGATGGGTATGGTACATATGGATATGGTGACTCAACCCTCCTTGACACTACACTATTTTTGGCTCCTCTTTTCAACCATGCTTATTTATTCTCCCTTATTCTCCTTTCTTTATTTTCAGATTTTCGGATGTGATTTTCTTCATTCTTTCAAAACACAACTCTTTTTTTTATTTTTTTTTATTTTTCACACCCGAATCTATTTTCTTTTTCTTTTACTAACTCGTTCTTCATACCCAAGTCAAACTACGCACCCCTATGATAGCCACCCTCAACTTAGGCGATTTGCCTGAGTTGAGGTACACAATGTCCAAGGAGGGACCAGGGCCAAGACAGGTTCATTATAAGTCAAAATGGGAAGGTGATTAGGCTAACGAAAGAAATAGGTTAATCAAGGCTCAAACTCTGGATCAAGGGATACTTAATTTATTTGGTCAGTCATTTAGGCTAAAAGTGGACTTATTCAAAAATGACCTATGATCCTTTCCTAACCACTATCCTAGAACCTAGGCAAGACTAATCGGGCAAGTTCTGGATCGCACACACAGAGTGAACTAGGTAATGACCTCACACACACATGGCACAGGGTTACACTATCAACTACTACCTATCCAGCTAATGCAATGCTAGCTACAGTTATTCTGCCGATAATACTAAGCCATAACAAGATCTAACAGCTGTCACAAACTAACATACTACACACACAATTTAAAACAAAATTTTTGGGAAGGGTGTCCTTTAAACAATCAAGAAACACAACTTGTTCAAAACTGGACTGCACTAAGGTTCCCCTATTTTTCTCCTAATTAATCATGCAAATGCATAAATACTATTAATAACAACCTAAAAACCTAAACAGGTCAGTTCTACTATGATAACATACTTGGGAAAAAGAAACACGGCAACAAAACCCCCCCAAGTGGTGGTATACCCCCACCCCCAACTAAGTAATGGTGCACTATCCCCAGTGCACAACTAGCAATATCATAAGTGTAAGGGAGTGAAGACATACCTGTGGTGCCCTAGGCATCATATGTGGGCCCGCCCAATGCAATATCATCAACATGCTCTCTGGGCTCTCTGTAAGGTGCGTCCGGTGAAGGGGGTGCCTGACTAGAAGATGCACCCCTGCCCTCTCCTCCTGAGCAATCTGACTGGTATGGCACTCTACTTTAGAGGCCTTAACCGCTCTTTAAAAATCATCCTCGAACTCATCACCACTATCAATCTGATCCTCTGGACTACGTGGTCTCTTGTCTCTATCAATAGGAGGCTCCTCGTCAGCAAACAAATCCACATCGAACACCTGCCTCATCGGGGCTGGAACGAGCATAGGTGGAATAATAGGAGTGCTACTCGGTGCCAAAACTCTAATTTTCTCTCTCAATGTAGCCACCTCCTGTGTCAATCCTGCCAAATCAAGAATCTGTGCCGAACTCATCTGGGTGGCCATCCGTGCCTCAAAACTATCAATCCTCCCATGCAGCTCTCTCATACATCTATCTATAGACGCAGTTATATGGGCCTCCACTCTAGCCTCTGCAGCCTCTACCGTGGTCCTAACCAAAGGCTTAAGCTGGGATACCAACTTAGCCATCTAGGCCTCAGTGTGAGCCTGCCTCTCAAACATCTGTGTCTGTCGATCCACCAACTGCTGCAGGAAGTCCCTCAAAATTGAAACCATACCAAAGGGGGGCGGTGGTGCTGTAGTTCCTGTGACCTCATTGTCAATCACTGGGCCTGTGCCCTCAGTAGGTGCATGCACTATCTCCAGTATACTCACCGGTGCTGGAATGCGCATAGGTGTACTAACCGGCTCCTCTCTATCTCCAGGCCCTTCAAAAAGGGCTGCTCCTGATGACATGGGAGGTTGATACCTCTGCATAAAAACTGGGTGAAATCCCCACTGCTGCATCAATCCAATATCTGCAATACGGTTCACCTCAATATACTGATTTAAGAAAGACATCTTAACCACACCAGCACTATAACATAAACCCTGAATTAGACAAGGGAACGGAATGCTGGTAAAATCTCAAAAAACACACTCATGGATCTCCCTAATAATGTAAAGGGAAATGTGGATGTCATATCCGGTGATGATGCTCGTTACCAAAATAGCTCGGTCCAAAGTAAGTGAGTTTCAGCAATAGTGGGACCCAACTAGTGTCTAACAACTGACCACCAAAAATGGCCCACAAAGTGGAGCGTGGACTTCTTGATGTCCAGCTCCCCAGTTACCCAACTAGCATCTACACCATCCTCTACTATATACCCAGTAATCCACCGTAGCAACTCCAACTGCTGATCGGCGTCCCTCATTTTAGTCCTATTTCTGACAGTCTCCATATGGTGATCAAACTCAGCAGTCGTGGATGGAAATGGATGTTCATCCCCAAACAAGAATCTATGGATGTTCTGCTCAGAGATATCTACTCTGGTCTCCCGAACCAAAATGTGTGTCAATGATGGTTGGTCCCGAAGCCGCTACTCAATAGGTGCGATCAACTCAACAGACACAGCATAGGAAGCATAAAACTCGCAGACCAACTTTGGGCTGTAGTGACCAGGAGGCTCCGTCATCCAACCAAATCCATAATGATCAAACACTGCTTTAATATCAGGTAGTACCCTTAACTCCTCTAGAAGATACCAGGGCTCCTCAGTAATACTGCGACTACACACGCCCCGCTAAGTAAGTTTGGCATCCCTGTCATAAAAGTCCCTCATTCCCTGAATACACCATCGCTGGTTTTCCCTTTTCTAGGAGGAAGTCATGGAATTTTACCCCCAGTGCCAGAAATAGATGTTGTCGCCTCAATCGCAGAATCATCAAGTCCTTCAGCATTTTCCTCAGATCTAGAAACATTAACCTATTGTTCATCATCGATTACCAAAGTATCTTCTCCCTCTTCAGACTGGGGGGTAGAATCAGAAGACTGATTAGGAGCAGCCGGCTTGGCAGGTTGTGGGATAGGCTGAAGTGCGGCCCGAACAGCAGCTTATGCCTTAGTTTGTAACCTCGTGGTACAAGGTACCAGTGCAGCATCATCGGTAGCCAACTTGTATACTTCTTTAGATCCACTTTTATCTGACACCAAAGGTTCATCACTAAACCTAGTTATAATTCAGGATTTTTGGTTAGGATTCCCGAGGAAGAACCCATGTATCCATGTTTGGGGTTTGATTTGGGTGGCATTAGGTCGAGTTTTGTTTGGGTTTTTGGGTCGGGTTTTGGGTATGGTAGGTTGAGTTTGGGCTGGGTGGGTCTGTTTTGGATTGGGTAGGTTAAATTTTGGGGATTATGGGGTTTAGGTAGTGAGGATTTGATGAATTTCGAATTTTGTATTTGGGAATTGAAGAATTTTGGATTTGGTGTATGAGAATTTGTTGGATTTTTGAAAATAGGGTTTATGGTAGGATTTGGATTTGAAGTTGGGTCAAATTTGAGGGGTATACCGAAATATATATGGAGTTGGGTCGGGTCGTGTTGAATCTTGGGTTAATTTGATTCGCTGCTTTTCATGGCACCACCCACGTGATGTGGGTTGGACTACGTAACGTGGGTCCCTGACATAGGTCAATTCCTACAAGTGTGAAAGTTGCTCTGCTTTTCACGGCACCACCCACTTGATGTGGGTTGACCTATATCATGTGGGTCCCTGGCATAGGTCGATTCTTGCAGGTGTATAATTTTCTCTGACTTCTACGGTACCACCCCATGTTACGTTGATGAACTTACATCCTGTGAATCAGCGTCGTGGGTTATATTGAACATATGTAGTTCAATATTGCAAACTCCAGCTACTTATCCTCCACTAATTAGATCACAACCAACTTAGACCTTGGGTTGCCTCCCAAGTAGCGCCTGATTTAATGTCGGGGCACGACTTGGCTAGGTTGGTTACTCAGACTTCACCAACCATCCCATGGGTTGCCTCCCATGAAGCGCCTAATTTAACATCGTGGTACGACATGACTAGTGTCACGCCTCAAATCCCATTGGGGCGGACATGGCACCCGAAGCCGTTAAGGCCCGAGAGAACCATTCTATACGTTCACATATTTGTCGTCAATGGGCTAGCATTCAATCACTTATGGACACAACATATCAATAATATAAATCTAATAAGAACATTTATATAAACATGAGACATAGCCGTTGGAGCCATATGGTAAAAAAAAACAAAAAAAAAACACAACATTCCCTCCTTTAACTGTATAACGTCTACAAAGCCTCTAACAGATACAAAACCCAAAATATAGTCGGGATAATTTCCCACTTTATATACAATGCTTATGCAGCACCAAAACCACATATACATATGACTCGGAAAGCCCCGAACCGAACTGGAGCTCACCAATGTTCTGTAGATGACCCACAGCCTACTGAGGAGGTCTACTAGTACCTGTACCTGCAGCAAGTAAGGTAAGTCCCCCAAGGGACGTCAGTACGAAAGAATGTACTGAGTATGGAAGGCTATAAGTAACTGTATGAAATATAAGAACTTCAATGGAATTAAGTACAAGTGAACGAACGATATAAATAACTACCATATGGTATATGTGTGGAATCATGTACATTGCTTTCTTTAATTTACTGTACTTTACTTCACTTTAGTTTACTATATTGTACATCATCAATCATCAATCGTATCATGCCCGGGCCCAACTGATCAGTGGGAAATAACATAATAATCAGGATCGCCATCCATGCGGATGTTCCTTTCATCCCATGGGATACCACCCGTAATAATGGGATCGACATTCATACGAGTTTTTCTTTCACTCCATGAGATACCACCCATTCTCACATTAACCATTACACAATTACTCACATTACTTCATCCTTTAGCTATAAGAGTGATACATTGATAACGGTGCTTTATTGGAACTTTAGAACTTTAGAACATAACATTATTGGAACCTTAGAACCAGGTTCAATGAATGAGAGATAAGTGAATAACAAGTACTACTAACTCTGAAATGAAATACTCTAAACCATTTAGAGGAAGGAGACACTGTACAACCCTTTGGGGATAGGACAAGTGTTATGATAATATGAATAATAGATGCTGCAGAAGAATGCGGAAAAGAATAACCTTACATACCTTATCTTCCCAATACGTAACTACAATGATTCAGATCCTTCCTTATGTGTTACTCTACAACACAAGTACATAATGGAGCAAACATTAACGGCTAGCTACATTATAAGTTCACAAGACGGTAAGTAGGTGCTTAACGGAAAGTAGAAACCGTCCAACCTCCAAAACACATTGTGCATCACTCCCCCCTTCATTATACTACCAAATAACATTATTCTACCACATTATACTATAACTTACTTCTTTTGCAAAACAACAACACCAAATCAGTCCACACACCACCAAAATAGTCCACAAACCAACATAACCTTTACAAACCGGTAGAATTACCTACCTAGTTTATCCTTTACATTTCCACTCCAACGAAACTCCATATATTCACCCCATAAGGTCACCATACTGCCTTCCACATTAGGATACAAAAATCATTCCACAACAGTTCCAAAATTCAGATTAACATAACAAAAGAGTGTTCTCTTTTCACTACAACAAACGTTCCATTTACCAACACATATAAACATTTCCATCAAGCCATACATAAAAGGAACGATTCAGGGGCAGAACCACACTTTAATATACTGGAATTTCATCATCATAACTTAATTTCTTCAACACCTTAAGCCCCTATACAAGTCCAAGCCACAAGGAAGACAAATTCATCAAAACCAACACAAGTGGACTGCCAACTTAATTAAGGGACTGCCCTATACATTTTAAACACCACCAACATGTTTTACACAACCTATTATACATATATTACATTAATATATAAGGGTAAACACTTACCAAGGCTTGTAAAATGGGAGATTAGTCCAAGAACCCTAAAGGAAAACTAGGGCGGCTATTTGGGGTTTGAGAGAGGAGAGAGTGTTTTAATTTTCTGTTTTTGGAAAATGAAATGAATGGATAAATGAGCTGAATTTCAGATCTTTATACACCCTCTTAGCCACCTCTTTTAGCTCATTCTTATCCAATTTTTGGTCAAAAATAGTCCAAGTAGGTGATGCACCTACTTGGCTATACAAGCTGTCCAAAACAGTCCACTTTCTCACTTTATTCTTACTTGGATCATCTCTTGTTGGGCCTTACTTATATTTAGGTGTTGGGCTGTTCATCTTCCATATTTTATGTACTTAGTTTGGGCCTCAATTGAGTCCATTAATATGTGTCCAAATACAGCCCAATAGCTTAAGTAGATGATACACCTACTATCTTAATTAAGTTACGGAAGCACCTCGTTTATGTTCTCCCCTTTTTCCAACGTCTTAATCCTTCTACCTTAATCCACCACTTAACTTTAACCTTACACTCAAGTATATCGTTATTATCTCAAGTTTAAATACTTTTATCCATCCTAGGTTGATCGTATAAGTTATGAAAATGAACGGGGTGTTACAACTAGCTTGACTACTCAGACCTCATCAAGACTAAGCTCCTCACATGTCTTTATTTCTTCAGTGATTCCCACATAGTGCTTTACACGCTGACCATTGACCTTAAAAAGGTCATCATTATCACCTTTTAGCTCAATTGATCCATGCGGGTATACCCTAACAACAGTGAATGGTCCAGACCATTTAGACCGCAGTTTTTAGAGAAAAAGGCAAAGCCTGGAGTTATAGAGTAGCACCAAATCTCCCGGATGAAACTCTCGTCGTTTGATTTTTTGATCATGATACAATTTCATCTTTTCTTTATAAAGTGCTAAATTTTCATAAGCCCGTAGACGAAATTCATCCATCTCATTCATCTGATCTAGCCTCAATTTAGCCGCGTCACTCCATTCCAGATTCAACCTCTTCAATGCCCATAATGCTTTATGTTCAAGTTCAATCGACAGATGGCACGATTTACCAAAAACTAACTGATATAGTGAGGCACCAATAGGTGTCTTAAATGCAGTTCAATAAGCCCATAAAGAATCATCTAATCTTCTTTCCCAATCAGTTCTATTGGCGTTCACCGTCTTTGCCAAAATAGACTTAATCTCACGATTTGGCATTTCAACTTGCCTGCTCGTCTGAGGATGGTAGGGTGTTGAAACCTTATATTTGACACCATATTTTTCAAGTAAGGTCTTGAACAACTGATTGCAGAAGTGGGATCCTCCATCACTAATGATTACTCGTGGTATACCAAATTGTGAAAATATATTCTTTTTCAAGAGTACCGTAACACTTCTTCCTTCATTATTGGGAAGCGCAATCGCCTCCACCCATTTAGAAACATAGTCAACAGCTACCAAAATGTATTTCATCCCATGTGAGCTCACAAAGGGGCCCATAAAATCAATTCCCCATACATCAAATAATTCGAGCTCAAGGATAGTTGTCATAGGAAGTTCATGTCTGCGTGAGATATTCCCTTGTCTTTGACATTGGTCGCAGGCCCGAGCATAGTCATGAGCATCTTTATAGATGGTAGGCCAATAATAACCGCATTGTAAGATCTTGTGCACAGTCCGCGTACCACCATGATGACCCAAGATACTCAACATTTCAGCCTCTGGGATACACCTTCGAATCATACCATCCGCACATACTCTAAACAGGTAAGGCTCATCCCATAAGAATTTTATCACCTCATGCATGAATCTCCTCCATTGCTGGTATGACATATCTTCCTGGACTAGGTCACTTGCCAAAAAGTTGGCAAAATCTGCAAACCAAGGGATTAAGTCTTGTGATGCTGCCAGCACTTGCTCATCTGGAAAAGTATCATCAATATCAAGATCATCCCTTAATTTAAGCATGGCCTCCTCCTCAAGGCGTGATAGATGGTCAACGACCTGATTCTCGATTCCCTTTTGGTCCTTGATTTCAAAATCAAATTCTTGCAGTAGAAGCACCTACTGAATCAATCTTGGCTTAGCATCCTTCTTCAACATAAGATACCGAAGTACTGCATGGTCTGTATGCACAATTACCTTTGTGCCAATCAAGTAAGAACGAAATTTCTTGAAAGCAAAGACCACTGCCAACAACTCTTATTCAGTCACGGTGTAGTTCTTTTGAGCTGGATTAAGTGCTTTGCTAGCGTAGTAAATTGGATGTAAAATCTTCTCTCATCTTTGGACAAGAACAACACCCAAGGCTACTCCACTAGCATCACACATAACTTCAAACGGTAACATCCAGTCTGGTGTGACAATAATAGGGGCTGAAATCAGCTTCTATTTTAGACACTCGAAAGCTTTTAGGCATGCCTCATCAAACACGAACTTTACCTCTTTCTCCAAAAGTTTGCATAACGGATGTGCAATCTTAGAGAAATCCTTGATGAATCTTCTATAAAAGTCAGCATGACCTAAAAACTTTGAATCCCTTTTACCGAAACAGGTGGGGGTAATTTTTCAATCACCTTAATCTTTGCTTTGTCTACTTCGATACCCTTCTTTGAGATTCGATGCCCCAACACAATACCTTCTTTTACCATAAAGTGACATTTCTCCCAATTTAGCATCAAGTTAGACTCCTCACATCTTTGCAATACCTTAGTAAGGTGAGCCAAGCAATCGTTAAAAGAGTCTCCTACAACCAAAAAATCATCCATAAATACCTCAATAGTGTCTTCCACCATGTCATAAAAAGTGGACATCATGCAACGTTAAAAAGTTATCGGTGCATTACATAATTCGAAAGACATCCTCTTGAACTCAAACGTCCCCTATAGACAAGTGAATGTGGTCTTCTCTTGGTCTTCGAGAGCGATGAAAATCTGATTATAACCCAAATAACCATCGAGGAAACAATACCATCCTCTACCAGCAAGGCGGTCTAACATCTGGTCCATGAAGGGCATAGGAAAATGGTCCTTCTCGGTCTAAGAATTTAGCTTTCGATAATACATGCAAACTCTCCATCCGGTTACTGGACTCATTAGGATCAATTCATTTTTATCATTTGGAACCACAGTGATTCCTCCCTTCTTTGGTACACACTGTACTGGGCTTACCCACTTGCTATCAATAATGGGGTAAACTACGCCTGCATCTAACCACTTAATGATCTCTTTCTTCACAACTTCCTTCATAGGTGAGTTCAGACGACGTTGGTGCTCAATTATTGGTATACACTCAGGAGCAACCTAGATCTTATGAGTGCAAATGACGAGTGGAATCCCTATAATATCAGCAATGGACCTACCAATGTCCCTTTTAAATTTCTTCAATACCGAAACCAGAGCTTCTATTTGCTATCCTACTAACTCAGCAAAAATGATTACAGGCAAGGCGTTATTGGTTCCCAAAAATACGTAGCGAAGGTGAGAAGTAAGAGCCTTAAGCTCTAAGACTGGAGGCTCCTCAACAGAAGGTCGAGCCAGTGTGGTCACCCTATTCTTCAAATCGAGATCAAGTTTCTTCAGAGAATAAGTGTAGGATCCCCTACCAATAAGCGCTCCTACCATCTCATCGTAATCCTCTATACCATCACTATCAAAATTCATAACCAAAGCTGTAAGAGCTTCTACCCCCAACCTTTCTTCAATTGGAACGACTATGGCACTTTCATCAAGTGTATCAATTACAGAAATTACCTGCATATCTTTTGGTTGCTTCATGGAATGACAAACATTGAAAGTAACTTGTTCATCGTTTAACCTGAATTTCATCTGCCCAGTTTCCATGTCAACCAAAGCATGGCCAGTGGCAAGGAATGGTCTCTCCAGGATGATGAGAACATCGAAGTCAACTTTACAATCTAGAATTACAAAGTCAACTGGAAAGATGAAAGATGCAACTTTTACCAAAATATCATAAAGAATGCCCATCAGCTTTTTCACAGTTCTATCTGCCATGAGAAGCCTCATACAAGTCGGTTTTAGTGCTCTCAACCCTAACTATTTGAACACGGCTAGCGGCATTAAGTTAATGCTAGCACCCAAATCACACAGTGCCTTTGTAAAGTTGTAAGACCCGATAGTACAAGGGATTATGAAATCTCCTGGATCCTCCTTCTTTTCAACTAAGGAACGCGATGCAACTACACTACAATGATGCAAGTTATCTGCCGGCTCAAAACTGATAGTTCTCTTCTTCGTAACTAAGTCTTTTATGAACTTTGCATAACCGGGCATCTTCTCCAAAGCCTCAATAAAGGGGATATTTATCGATAACCCTTTCAACATCGTAATAAACTTCTGGTACTTACCATCCTCAGCCTTCTTTTTCAACCTTTGAGAAAAGGGAGGAGGAGGTCATGGGATAGTTTTCAACATTTTTGGAACCTTCTTCTCCTTCCTCTTTTCAGATTCCACTTCCTTATTAATACTGTTGTCCGCTACTAAATTTCTGGCTCCATCTCAACCTCTTCATCAACCACCACTGGCTCATATTTTTTATCATTATTTGCGGGAATAGATAGGTTGGTCGTGCTCTTTCTGCTTCTTCTAGTGATGGCCAAACAATGACCGTCATTTTTTAGATTTTGAATGGTGTTGCTTGGAAGAGTGCCTGGTTGACGTTGGTTCAATGCCACCGATATCTGCCCGAACTGTTGCTCCAACTGTTTTATTGCAGTTGAGTGAAATTCAACTTTCTGACTTATTCCTAAAATGTACGCCCTAATTTCTTTTAAGCAATTTTCTTGGTTTTCTGATCCTTTAACCAATTTGGCAAGAAGGGTTTCCATTCGTGAATTTCCATAGTCAGTATCCCGATTCCCTGGTGGAACATAAGCACTGCTCTTCTCCTTGTAATCATCTTTTTGTCTCCAGTCTCCATCACGATCTCGCTCTCTGTCTCTATATCCTGACCTGTTGTAATTGTCTCCATAATAGTTCCGATCTTGATTTCCTTGCCTCGAGTTCCAAGAGTCTTGATTAGACCCTTGGCCCTTGGCTCAAAAACCCGCCACTTCTCGATTAAAGTATTTAGCTTCCTCATCATATTCATAATTGTCATGCTTAGATGCTTTACCCTGTGCACTTACGGCATGTACCTTCTCCGCATCTCTAGCCACAATCTGTTTGGCTAGCAAACCAACTTTTGTTCTCAGTTGTGCAACCTCTTGAGCTATAGATTCATCCAAAGCTCATTGTGCTACTGATACTCCAATAGTATATGTACCAGCCGGTGTCTCTGCCTCCCGAGTATGCCATCCTCAGTTAGTCTTAGTAATATGATCCAAGATGTCTGAAGCTCGTTCCCACCTCAGACTCATAAATGCTCATTAAGTGATATTATCTGCTACAGCCTTAGTATTTGCATTCAAAGCCCTGTAGAAGATTTCAAGTAGACTCCTACCACTCATCTTATGATTTGGAACATTCTGATACTTCTTCTTGAACCTTAGCCATGTTTCGTAAAGTGCTTCAGAATGTAGTTGTCTGAAGTTATAAATCTCATCCTTCAACTGTAGCATCTTGGATGATGGAAAAAATCTTTCTAGAAATTGATTTCTCAGCTCTTGCCAAGTAGTAATGGAACTTCGTGGTAATTCGGCTAGCCATAAAATCGCTTCTCCTGTTAAAGAGAACGGAAACAATCTTAACCGAATAGCCTCTTGGTCCACTACAGGCTAATTATAAGAAGTGCAAACCCCTACAAAGTTCATCACATGCATGTTTGGATCATCTATAGGAAGACCCGTGAATACACCTTTCAAGTTAAGCAGGTGGATCATGGCACTTGTAATGTCAAACTTTGTGCCCTGAGGTAACTCTGGTGGAATAATGGCACCAGTCTCAATCAGCTTGAAATAAGCCACATCTTCTTCTTCAGGATCATCATAAACTGGAATATGTGGTGTTTGAGGTGTTTGGTCTACCCTCAGTCTTCTTTGTCTTTCTTCAGCATCAGCCAGACGTTGTGCTGCTTCTTGCATAGCTCGATTATCTCTATTTGCTTGCCTTAGAGCAGCTTGTCTAGCTTTCTCTTTCTATGTCAACCGAGCAGTAGTTTGGACCGCTGTTTCATGACCAACTGGCTGAATTAGTTGGTTATGAATATCTCCCATGGTTGCAGGATCCCGAACTCCATCAGTATTCACCATTGTTCGCTTAGCTCTCAGAGTTCTTTCTATTTCAAGATCAAGTGGAATCAGGGGATTGCCTTGACTCCTAGTATTGGGCATACACTGGCGTGTGCCCTTAATTGTATAATGAAATAAAACCAATCAACTCTAACAAGCAAAATACACAACTTCGTAACCGTAATTCCCCGACATATGGCGCCCAAAATATACCTTCAGACAAGTATAATGCAGTTGTTGTATCAAATATAGAACCCAACTAGGTTAGGGTCGATCCCACAGGGAATAGGACGAAATTATGTAGAATGCTAGTCTGAGTAGTTGGTAAATACGTGAAATTAGAGGGAGGGGGGGGGGGGGTTGTGAATAAATGGTAAAAATAACAATTTATGATTTTTGGATTTGTAAACAATATGAGAAATACACTAGGACTGTGATCCCCAATGATTCCTTAACTTCACCGGTTATTTGTGCTTGACAAAACTGTCCCACTATGTTGCATGCAAAATCTAACAAGTTATGTTCATCTAAACGTCTCTCGACCTTGGTTAGATGAATTTTACTCTTCTCCTCTCGGCCTCCAAGTGTCACACTACTAATCCTTGTCCTGGATCTCAGATAACTATCCCTGTTATGGCTCAAGTTATTAGATGAAGGTTGATAGCTTCAAATCTCTATTGTTATTCCCTTTTCCCAATCTTTACCTCTCTCTCGAGCAAGTCTAGAATACAGGCGAGTATCTAACATTTCAAAACGTTATTCAAAGATATTTTTAAAATCTATTAGCCAAACAAAATTACTATTTATCAAAAATATTTTTTTATTTTTTTTTTCAAAATATACTAATTTAGAATTTGAACAGAATATAAATCAAAGCTTACTAATTTATCAGATGTACCAAAGAGTCTGTTCATCAACTAAATTTCTATTTCTATTCTATTATATATTATTTTATTTATTATTATTATTATATAGAAGAGTAAAGTAGAGGACGACCAAGGGTATAATTGTAATTTCACAACTAACAAAAGAGCATTCTAGATATTTTCTTATGAGCTGATGTATTATGGGCTTCACTTACCAATTGCATACCATTTATCCATGTGGATATAATGAGCAAAAAATTATTTGGTAATATATCTAAAACAAATGCCATATTTCTATTTCTAAATTTCTAAAAACTTCTCCCTCCATTTTTAGGATAAGATTTTTCACAATCTTTAAGAAAAAAAATTAATTAGGACTATAATGTGATTTATATATTCTTTATTATTTTTTTATTTTTTATCAATTTATGTGCCTCTTACTTCTAGAATAATTAATGCTAAGGATAATTAATTCACTCTTGATTTTTTAATTCACAAGTATTTAGAAATAATTATTTTTAATAGTATACATGACAACTAAAAAAGATAGAATGGAGTAAAATTTACCATTAAAATTGATGGTTATAAAACTCACTTATTTGGTTTGTGGATGTTCTTTCTTATCAATGGAAAAATATAGAAGGAGAAAAATAGTAGTAAGAAATGGGAAAATAGGAGAAAGATCTTAGCAAACTAATCTGATGTTTTGAAATGATGAATATGCTTAATAGTTAATTTGTACAATTTTTTGGGAGGTTAAAAGTGTTTAATTTTAAAAAATTAAGGTGTTTAGTGAATTTTTTGGAGAAAATAAATATTTTTGTAGCACAATTTATTTTTGTAGAAATTAAAAACAATAGTTCTTGCTGAAATTACTTGTTTTCAAAAGCATTTTTGAAAAAAATATACTTAGTAAAAAACTTGGCCAGATACTAATTTTTGTTCAAAGATACTTTGAAAATTTAATAGCCAAACAAAATTATTTTTTATCAGAAATAATTTTTTGAAAAATACTTTTCAAAATATACTAATTTAGAATTTGAACAGAATATAAATCAAAACTTACTAATTTAAATCAAACCCTCTAATATAGTCATATAACTGGACATGGCTAAAGCTTATGATAGAGTCTCTTGGTTCTTTTTAATGAAGGTTCTCAGGAAAATGGGTTTTACCTCAATTTTTGTTTATTTGATATGGAGGCTGGTATCGAATAATTATTATTCAGTGCTGCTCAATGGTCAAGTCTTATGGATTATTTCATTCTACTAGGGGAGTGAAACAAGTTGATTCTCTCTCTCCTGCCCTTTTTATATTATCAGCTGAGGTGCTCTCTAGGGCCCTAAACTCTCTTTTTGAGGATGACATGTTTGTAGGATATGAGATGCCTAAGTGGAGTGCTAATTCGAATTGTTTAGCTTATGCTGATGATACCATCATTTTTGCTTCTTCTAATGATTATTCCTTGAGAAAGATAATGCAGATTTTGCAGGAATATGAGAAGCAATCAGGGCAGAAAATTAATAGAGAAAAAAGCTCTTTCTTTATGCATCAGAATGTTGTGGCTCCTCTTCTACTCTAATAGAACAAATTATTGGTTTTACAAAGGGTTTCTTTCCTATTAAGTACTTAGGGTGTCCTATCACTCATTCTAGGAAGAGAAAAGAACATTATGCAAACTTGATAGACAAGATCAAAGGTAAACTTCAGGTTTGGAAGGGTAAAATATTGTCATATGGGGGTAAGGAAGTGCTCATTTCAAGTGTGCTACAAAGCATGCCAATTTATGTTTTATCTGCAATTGTGCTACCAATTTGTGTGATCAAAGAGCTTCATAGAATTTTTATAAAATTCTTTTGGAGTAACAAAGAATTAGGCAAAAGCAAACACTGGTTATCTTAGAAAAAGGTATGTCTTCCAAAAATTGAAGGGGGGGGGGGGTTGGGGGTTGGTTTTAGATCTTTATTTGATATTTCAAACCTGTATGCAAAATTATGGTGGAAATTCAGAACAAAAAATAGTTTGTGGGCTAATTTTCTTTGGAGTAAATATTGTAAGAAACATATCCCTTCTCTTGTTCAGTGGAAAAGTGGTTCTCAGGTGTGAAAGTTTATGCTACAAAATAGAGACATTATTGAGGAAGGTCTATGGTGGAAACCAAAAGGGGGCACAATAACTGTATGGTTTGATAATTGGACCAATTTAGGTCCTTTATTCAAACATCCATCAAAAATCCCTACTTGTCATGACTTGAAGTAGGTAGGTGACTTTCTTTCTGAGGAGGACTGGGACTTTAATGAGATGTAGAATGTTGTCCCTTGCTATGTGGTGGAGCATGTGAAGAACAATATGGAGAATGCAGTGTTGAGTAATCAGAGTGAAAAACCATGGTGGATTCACACTTGCTCTGGAAACTTTACAGTTACCAGTGCTTAGAATATCCTCAAGCAAAAAGCTGAAACAAATGAAGATTTGAAGCTTATTTGGAGTAAAGGTTTGCCCTTTAAATTTTCTTTTCTTGCCTGGAGGGTGTGTCAAGGTATGGTTCCAATGGAAAATTTGATGCATGCCTAGAACCCCAACATATCCCAAAATTGTGCTTGTTGTTCTCATCCAAAGAGGAAAACTATAGATCACCTATTTTTCAAAGGAGAGGGGGCTAGAACAGTTTGGATCTATTTCACAAAGATTGTTGGTTTCAACCCACTAAATCATTTAAAGGAAAGTATCAGAAAATGATGGAATATTCAGGGGAATAATAGAATAAGGGTGACCTTTCAGGTGGTGCCTATTATTATGCTATGGTTTCTATGGAAAAAAAAAGAAATACAATGCTACATGGAGGCATCCACTCTACTGGTAAAGCTATTTTTGAAATCACAGGTGCTATATTGAGGTTTATGATGTGTAGAATGAAGATTGATTGTAAGTACAGGAAATGGGCAGATATTGTGGCAAATTGGGAATGATACAGACCTACTTTCTCATTCAAAATAGTGAGATGGTATCACCGCTTTTAATTTACTTAATGTCCCAACCCAATTTCTTAGGTCATGATGACACCTACTCTAACCCGCCAGTAGGTAAGCCAACCTATAGTACGGAACAACTAGTAATGGACTACCAAGAGAAAAGAAGAAACTGCAGAATAAATATAACAAATAGGCTACTATAATTCCAAAACCTGCCGGAGCTAGTACAAGAACTTCTAATACAACAAGAGTACAAGTGAAATACAAAATAAATATATATACAAAGATGTCTCTAAATAAAACATAGAGATCAGTCTAACAATAAGAGAGAGAGAGTAGGAGCACTCCGAGCGTTATGAGATCACCCTAAATCTCCGATCCATGGCTGCTCTGCATGATGCACAAATCAACGGCAATAACTCGTACTATGATTTGCAGGCTGCTGAAGTGTAGTATGAGGACCAAATATGTGGTACTCAATAGGCATCGACCAACTGAGCTCCAAAAATAATGCAAGCATAAATAACATGTAAGGCATGAATATAACTACAGGCAACTATCCAAGAAAGCTAAGCATAATGAGGCTAAAGAAGCAATAAGGGTAAACTACCCTATTCTAACAGTGCTCAAGAGCTAAAGTACATTACCAATATCACTAGTCAATATACCAATGAAGAGTGAAAGATGTATATATATGGTAGTATACAAGGCCAAAGAATACATATACAATATGAATAGACAAAGAAAGAGAGGGATATACAATAATACAATATATATGTATATAGGACTAACTCAAAGGTCAAGGCCTCCAACCAAAGGGTGACTAAACATGAGACAACCTACCAATAACATATTCTATCATGATAAGGAAAGGGAATAAGACACGTACCGACAGCCTCGGATACCAGTCCATAACCAACCTGCCACGAACTAACCATGATAACCAATAGTAAAGTAATCGACTAGTTCAGACAAACAATACCTAACCGGGTCCCCATAAGCCCAAAAAGTTCACGAAAGCACTCAGTAAATAGCAACAATAACCTATACCTATACAGCCCCCATAAGACCTATAGATACAGGTGCCGAACAAACATACTGGTGATAGGCGATGTATCTGAATGAATGAGTGCAACATAAACTGATAATGCCATAACCAATCAGAGTACCATAAAGTACCAAGTGTATACACCTCCTCCAGCTCAGTAGCTCACAAAGGCAGGACCTACGGCGTCCATCTTTCTCCGGCACTGCGGCTCACATATGAAGGGGCCCCTAGTGGATTTGGGATATCCGTATACACTGCCTGGTCCCAAACCAGGACTTCCAATAATCATCATAATCCATATAGTTCATCTAGTATCGGAGAATATATATATGTATATGTAATGAGTGCACAAACTTGAACCGTGACTAAAAGAGTGTACATTGTATAATAAGTGCACGGACTCTAATTGTGACTAAAAGAGTATACATCTGTAAGTCATTGCCCGAGATCAAGCTCGAGACTAAATCAATATAATAATGTAGAAAGGGTCGGAATCTCCATCGACCGAAGTAAATAGTAGTGGTAAATGAGTGGGTGAACTATGTACTGGATTCAATCTCGGTCTAATTTCCAAAACATCACTTTTAGTTTCAAAAGCTCATAGTCCAGTAAATAAGGTGGTATGATTCCCATTGTAAAAGAATCCATTTTAAAAGTGAAAAGTGGGAATAATTCCCTTTTTAAAAAACAGTAGTAAATCATGGTTTTTGGTTGGAATCGTACCACTAAGTGAGCATGAATACGTTTAAAAGTATGCATACTATCACCAATATCCAAACAATACTACTATAAGTTCTTAAGCGTCTATAAACAAGAATCAAGTTTCCCTTCAGGGATAAAATACTCACCTGGAGTCCAACTGGTATCGTAACCACGGCCTCTGGCCCAACAATACATAATTAATCCTCATAACTCTGGAAACTATGGTAATCAAGGGAATGAAGCCACTACAAGGATCTAGTCGGGGAAATACCACCCAAATCACTAAGTCAAATAGTAAGCCTTATACTAAAGGATCCATAGTGCCAATCTATGACTAAACAAGTATATAATCAAGGATAGTAGGATTCTAAGGCCACAACAGGTATCCTATGCTAAGGTTTGGGTCACATTTCTATCCCAAATTCCCCCAATAGACTAAGTCATCATATACTAGTCATAAATCCAATGATCCCTACCTAGCATGCAATCTATGCAATACACAATCTCATACAGAGAAGTAGACTGAAGCCTATCTCGATGCCGAAACACAAGTTTTGAATCATCCATAAATCGCTCGTCTTTGCTCCACAGTCCCAAAATGACGTCACACTAGCAAAATCATAACCTATGCATTAGTATGCGTAAAACGATACCCATATTGCAATATAAAACTCCGGGACCAAAATCGTGCTAATGGAATTCAAAATTTGAATCCGTCACGAGGTCCCTCAAAGGAGAAGGAATGTGTGCTCAAAAGTTGAGCACAAATGGGGCACAAATCAGACCCCAAAGCCCGATGAATCTAAACCAAAAATCAAGAATTAAATGGATTTTGAGATGAAAACTTACGAAGAAATTAATGGAGAATGATCACCTCAACACCCTCTACTCATCCCTAACTTTAATTTATGATTCCCAACAAGTTTCTAGAGCTCCTAGGGCTAAAATGGTGGAAAATAGCGAGAAAATGGTGAAAAAATTGAGAAGAGAAGGTTTTATACTGCCAGGGGTTTGGCCTTCACGAACGCGGAGGCCAAGGGTCGTGAACAGGATGACCATGAAGATTTCCTTTTGCGAACGCAGCCACAAGTCTAAGGAGCTAGACCATCGCGAACACGGGCAACTAGCCGCGATCATGGAGAAAAAAATGGATCGGGTTAGATTGACCCCTTATCGAGAACGCGTTAGAAGGGACCGCAAATGTGAAGGTCAAAGACTTGACCCTTCGCGAATGCAGCCAGCTCCTCACGAATGCGAAGGGAAAAATGGCTGAACCAGATTGCTGGAAAACCAGGAATTTTCCTAAGTCCAAATGGACTTCGACTGGGGGCTCGAGATTCATTCAAAATCCCATACGCTCAAACGAACTATGCTACCATACCAAATTTTACATTCCAAACTTAACAAAACCATCAAAACTTTCATCCGAGATTGTTTCGATTAAATGCGGGTCCCACACCTAGTTTCATTTTTCATTAAATCTACCCAATAGTCCAAAATGAGTCCGGAAGCCTCGGGACATAAACCAAGTGTCCCCCTAGCCTAAAATCAATGTTCTGGAGCTGATGGCACTATCAAAATTCTCTTTTGAGTTTGTTTACCAGGAGTTTTGGTCCGAGATCAATTCCTTAACAACGAAAGCTCTAAAATAAAGAAATGAGCCTAAAATCCAAACAAACTTTTTGATAATTGAACCGACAGTTCTAACAAGTCATAAATGACATGTAGACTCTGTGGGAAGGCTCGAAATAGTGAAAATATGCAGAAATCAAGAAAATGACCTGGATGGTCATTACAATATCCACTACTAAAAAGACTTTCGTCTGCGAAAGTCAATGGATAGAAAGAGCAAGAAAGCTCAAAAGGATGAGGTATTAGACCTGCATGCCCCAAGCTAGACTCCCAGATAATCCTCCAAGCTGAAATAATGCTTCCAAGGGTTTTTGCTATAGGTATCCCTTTTTCAACCAACTTCCTTACTTCACTTTCCAGAAAGCCAAAACTCATCCTCAACAACCAACTAGCCTCCAACTGAACTGAGAATGACTGATGCACATAAATCTAAACCACAACACACTGACAACAACTCCGATACAAGCACATCCCTGTGAAAACTCAACCAAGCTAAAGGCTATACACGACATGAATCATGCAACCAACTCCAATTTCCAAATCTAACCTTATTTATCCTTTCCAAAACTGCTATCTACTCTGAACCACACAAAATATCATCTGAGTCCTATCAGCGCAAACCCATCACACTGTCCTCGAAAGGCTGAAGCTAATCTACTAAAAATCCATAATGGCAGGCATAAGAATAAGCCCATAAGGTGCTACCTGGACACACAAATAGAGATGACCAAGGCCTACGATCTCTAGCCAAATCTACAACTGGTCCAAATGACCCTCGAAACTGGTAGTCAGGAGTTCGAAGAACAACCTCTTAAAATTGAACGATCCACTCCAGAATGTCCCACCGACTGTGGGTGAAACCATGCTAAGTCCAACTAAAATACAATTTCCCCACTGAGTAGGCCTATAGAATTTCTGACAAAAATTGAGAATCGAGGCCAACTGCAGTAGCAACCAATACCATGTGCCCAATGGACCAACCTCTAAGTATCTATCAAGAACGACCCATCCGAACTGAAGGAAACTAAACTGGTAGGCAATGACTAGGCTTAGTCAGCCTATAAATAAATGCTCAACTGAAATAAATTTGGAAATGGAGACTACACCCAAGCTACGTAATCCATACTATAATTTTAAGACTGAAGCTGAACTACTCAAACTCAACCATCCAAATTGTTCCTGTTGATGAGTAAGTATCCATGTACCAAGATCTATCGCAACTTCCAAGTTGTCATCCGAAGGCATCAAAATCCAAAATTGGAGTTAACAAGCCTTCACTAGGGTCAAATACTCAAATCAATCTCACTATCAAAAATTGAGCGTATTCTCAATGGTCCTCGCAAGGACTGAGACAGAAATGCTATCGAAGAATATAATCACGACGGAGGAGAACCACTGATAGAAGGCACAAGCAACCAAATCCACTTTCGTTGAGCGTATATCATGTCAAGGCACATCCAAGAACTCACCAAGTCCGCAAATAGAGCTGATGATAGCCGAATCTCAGGTAACTCAGAAAATACAATCTAGACCTAAATTTGGTTGAACCAATACTCGATCTACATCCACGAATACCCATAAGTGCATATCATTAAGCAGAAGCACTCCACGAAGTCACAATAGGCCAAACAAATACCAAAATGAGAAATTTCTGAATCCACCCATTTACACCAACTTTAACTCTTCTGAACCGTGAACCACATCGCTGCAAGAACAGAGTATCCAACTCTACACCAATACCATGATCAAAATGATTACTAGGAGATAAACCCAATAGATCACAAAGTAAGCCTTAGACCTTTCAACATCAGAAACGGGTGACAGAATCGAATTACCAACTCCAACTTAACATTAACATCAAACCCAAATGCTACACCCCCAAGAAACCCACAATACTAATCCACTCATCCACTACAAAAAAATCATCTACGGGGGGTAGTCATATATGCATAATTCTATACAAGGCATACGACAATCAATATAACAACACCAAGTCATACAACAACCATCATAGTAATATCAAGGCAGGTAAACCTCGACGGGTATGAAAACCCCAACATAACTCAAGAAAGGCTAAAGATAACAATCGACTGCTCAATAGTCCCTCATCGGGGACACTCTCTGGACCAACGACCAATACCGCCATAATTAAAACATGCCCCTGGGATTTTCTAATGCACTGTGCCCGTTGATCCAGAAAGGCCGCCATTGCCTAAAGATCTATACCAAATACCCTGTAATGTTTGATGAGAACTCTGCCTACTATGACCGTTATGACTGGTCTAAGAGCCACCTAATAGTCTAATATGCTACCTATACAGAGTTGACAGGATACAAGAGATGTCGATCCCTACCGAAAGGATCCCTACTCCCAGATGAAACACCAATATCACTGTACTGATGACATGGCCTCTCATCGCCACCTCCATATGTCTCAATACATACCCTTTCTGTAGTCCTCGTGTGTCAACAACCTGAGGGAAAGTAGGTCCAGCTGCTACCATATGCTCCATTCGCCAAATAGAGTGGTAAAGTCAATCCTCTGATAAATCCACGCACCATCTCATGCTCTGTAGGAAATAACCTAAGAGTGTGTCTGTCCAACTCAAGAAACCCAATCTTATACTCTAAAATTGATAGAGATCCCTGCTGAACACCAACAAACCCAACTCTAGTTTGAGAATCACTCGATATACTGAGCACTACCACAAACTGTGAATTATCCATGAAAAGACTTAGAATCCCCAACATTGTATCCTGATAAGCTGAGGTAGTTATAACTCTATCGGAGCCTGGGCTGACCCCAGACCCTCTGACTGATGCTGAAGATCCTCGATATCAATCTCTAACTCCCTAGTCTATCGCTGAACTAAAACTCTTATCACACGCACAGAAGTATCGTTCGTATCTATCGATAACGTTGTGCTATCCATCTGGGAAAGAATGGAGTCAAAGAAAGTACTAGAGGTTCATAGAATTACGGACACACGATAGAGAGTCAAGAATAGAATTTCCTAAGAATGTTCTATAGCCTCCCGAAGATAGGATACAGAAGTCTTCGTACAGATTCGTAGGATTCTACTAGACACTTAGCTCTTGTACCAACAACACCAAAAAACTTAGGCTCTGATACGAATTTGTCACGACCCGATTTCTCAAGTCATGATGGCACTTACTCTAACCCAATAGGTAAGCCAACCCGTAGTCTGAAACAACTAGTAACAGACTACCAAGAGAAAAAAAGTAACTGCAGAATAAATATAATAAATAGGCTACTATAATCCCAAAACTTGGTGGAGCCAGTACAAGAGCTTCTAATACAATAAGAGTACAAGTGAGATATAGGGTAAATATTTATACAAAGATGTCTCTGAATACAACATAGAGATTAGTCTAACAATAAGAGAGAGAGAGAGAGAGAGAAAGTAGGAGCACTCCAAGCGTCAGGAGCTCACCCTAAATCTCTGATCCACGGCTGCTCCGTACGATGTACACATTATTGGTGATAATTCATACTATGGTCTGTAGGCTGCAGAAATGTAGTATTAGTACCAACCATGTGGTACTCAATAGGCATCGGCCAACTGAGCTCCAAAAATAATGCAAACTTAAATAACATGTAAGGCATGAATATAACTATAGGCAACTATCCAGGAAATCTAAGCATAATGAGGCTAATGAAGCAATAAGGATAAACTACCCTATTCTAACAGTGCTCAGGAGATAAACTACATTACCGTATATCACTAGTCAATATACCAATGAAGAGTGAAAGAAGTATATATATGGTAGTATACAAGGCCAAAGAATACATATATAATATGAATAGATAAAGAAATAGAAGGATATACAGTAATACCATAAATATATATATATATATATATATGACTAGCTCAATGGCAATAACCTGAGGGAGTCAACCCAACATCTTGAGGTTTATAACCAACTAATGGAGCTAATACCACCATGATCAAGGCCTCCAACCAAAGGGTGACTAAACATGAGACAATCTACCAATAACATATTCTATCATGATAAGGAAATGGAATAAGAAACGTACCGACAACCTCGGGTACTTGTCCATAGCCAACCTGCAATGAGCTAACCATGAGAACCAACAGTAAAGTAACCATTTAGTCCGAACAAACAATACCTAATCATGCCCCTATAATACCGAAAGGTTCACGAACGCACTCAACAAACAACAACCATAACCTGGACCTATACAGCCCCCCATAAGATCGATAGATATAGGTGCCAAACAAACATACTGGTGATAGGCGATGCATATGAATGAATGAATGCAACATAAACTGATAATACCATAAACAATTCGAGTGCCATAAAATACTAAGTGTATACACCTCCTCCAGCTCAGTGGCTTGCAAAGACAGGACCTACGACAATCATCCTTGTTCGGTACTACCGCTAATGGATGAAGGGGCCCCTAGGGGAATCAGGATATCACTATACATTGCCTGGTCCCAAATTAGGACTTCCAATAATCATCATAATCCATCTACTCCATCCAGTACCATATATATATATATGTACATATGTAATAAGTGCACAGACTCGACACGTGACTAAAAGAATATAAATCTGTTAGCCATTGCCTGAGATCAAGTTTGGGACTAAATCATCATAATAATGTAGAAAGGGTTGGAATCTTCGTTGACCAAAGTAAATAATAGAGGTAAAAGAGTGGGTGAACTATGGACTAGATTCAATCTTGATCTAATTTCTGAAACATCACTTTTAGTTCCAAAAGCTCATAGTCTAGTTACTAAGGTGGTATAATTCCCATTGTAAAAGTTTCCATTTTAAAAGTGAAAAGTGGGAATAATTTCCTTTTTAGAAAACAGTAGTAAAATTAAGGTTTTGGTTGGAATCGTACCACTAAGTGAACATGAACTTGCCTAAAAGTATGCATGCCATCACCAGTATCCAAATAATACTACTATAAGTGCCTAAGCGTCTATAAACTAGAATCAAGTTCCCCTTTAGGGATAAAATACTCACCTGGAGTCGAATTGGTATCGTAACCACAGCCTCGGGCCCAACAATACATAATTTATCCTCATGACTCAGAAAACTACGGTAATCAAGGGCATGAAACCACTACAAGTATCTAGTTGGGAAAATACCACCCAAATCACTAAGTCAAATGGTAAACCTTATACTAAAGGATCCATATACCAATCTATAACTAAACAAGCCTATAATCAAGTATAGTAGGATTCTAAGGACATAACAGGTATCCTATGCTAAGGTTTGGGTCACATTTCAATCCCAAATTCCCTAAATAGACTAAGTCATGATATACTAGTCATAATCTAATCCAACGATCCTACCTAGCATGCAATCTATGCAATACACAATCTCATAGAGAAAAGTATATTGAAGCCTACCTCGACGTTGAACTGAAAGTCTTGAATCATCCATAAATCGCTCGTCTTTGCTCCACAGTGCTGAAATGATGTCGCACTATCAAAATCATAACCTACGCGTTAGTACGAGTAAAATGATACCCATATTTCAATATAAAACTCTGGGCCTGAAATAGGGTCCTCTAACGGAATCCAAATATTGAATCCATCACGAGGTCCCTCGAAGGACAAGGAATGTGCGCTCAAAAGTTGAGCACAAATAGGGAACAAATCAGGGCTCAAATCATCCCCCAAAGCCCGAGGAATCTAAACCAAAAATCAAGAATTAAATGGATTGTAACACCCCGTACGTTTCTAAGTCTAGCTGACAACCGTAATATTTATGGAAATATGGAAACATGAGAGAATTGATGAATTATGTATTAATATGTGGGAATTCATAAGTCCTATACAATTGGGCCCAAAATAAATCCCAAAATCATAAGGGAAGACATGACCTAATATGAGATTTTTGACCCATTCTTCCAATTTGCTCCATTTGACCAAATCAACTCTTGCATTTAATGCCAAGGAAGAGATAAGAGAGACTTGAGGTATTATATAAAGAGAGAAAAAAAACATATTTTTAATACCATTGCACTCTCATGCCTTTTCTAACTTTTCCACATTTTTCTCTCAAATAGACAAACCCTAAGCTCTCATCTCTTTGTGGCCAAGATCATCAACTTGTAAGACTTGGTAAGTGTTTCTTATGATGTTTTAATATATTTTATGCATGATATATGGTTTATATTATGTTGGTTATGTTGGTGGAGTATTGAGAAGTTCACAAGGTGTGAAATATTACATGTTTGCTAAATCGGAGAATGGTTTGTCTTGTGAACTTGAATATGCACTTGTGGTCTTGAAGGAAATGAACTTGGTGGAGTAAATATTGACATGTTAGATGTGATTATATTCTCACTTTGTTTAATCCTTGTGTATAACGTTTGGACTTGTTATTGTGAAATTGGTTATGGTTTTGGTGCCGTATTGGCCGTGAAATGTAGTTTTGGGTGTTGTTATGTGTGTTGTGAGACCATGGCTGAATTTTGGTGTTTAAGATGATCAAAAATATGTCAAAATAAGTTTGTTTATGATTATGGACCATACATGGCATGAAAAGACCCAAAAGAGGCCATTTCGGACCAAAACGGGCATTCGCCCCCGCAGACGAGGGCATCTGCGGGCGCAGATGCCCATGGAATTTTTCAGAGGCCATCTACGCGCACACCTCAGCCACCTTCAGGCACAGGTGTCAATTCATGTCATCCCAATTTTCCATTTTGAGTGTTTTCATTTCTAGTTGATCCCCGAAGGCCCCTATAGCCTTTTTGGATGTAATTATCAACTTGTGATGTCATTTTAATGACTTTAAAGTATCGTATGGAGGTGTTTTGGACTGTATTAATTATGTATGGTTGTTCATATGTTGTTATGAAGGAGTAATTGTGACAGAATGATAAAGAGAAAAGCATAAAGGGTAAGTGTGGTGTGTAATGCTATCGATGTATGATCTCTTGGTCAATATGCGTAATGTTGTGGTGTTGTTGATATGATAAGGCCTTGGATTGTATTTTAAGGGGTGACATGATGTTATACGAAAGTCATATAGTTCATTATCATCTTGTACGCCTGTATAGTAACTAGTTGCTAATGTAAGTTCCGGTATGGACTTGTATTGTAGAGTAAAACGTAAAGAAGGAGCTGGACTATTGTGTTCATACATAGACTTGTGTATTCATACTTGGAAGTGCAGGTATGTAAGGTTACTTTTTCCGTATCTTTCTACAACATATAGAATTCACATTGACGTTACACTTGTCCTATTCTGAAATGTGTTAAGGTATACTATTTCCGGTTACCAATGGTTATTATCACAAGTTTCCTATTCATTGGTCAATTATGAATCACATGTCTCCTATTCATTGATAATGTTCCAAAATCCCATTAAAGTTATGTTCCAAAGTTCGAATATTGTTTATGCTCATGCATCTCGTTCATTGATCATTGTCCAATGGTTCCAATAGTGTTATGTTTCCCAAAAGGCTATATTTTCAAATAATGTTATTCTCACATCTCTTACTCATTGGTTAATGATCCAAAGCTTCGCATAATGTTATGACTATCATTGTATCAATCTCAAAGTAATGAATAAAGTAATGCATATGTGGTTAATGATCAAGTATGGGTGGCAGCTTTGGGGGTGAAATGCCTAGCTCAAGCCGATCCCAAGATTGTTGGATCAGGGGGCAGTCCTAGAGGCATAAGCCTAGCTCGGACCAAACCTGACAGGGGGAAGATCTAGAGGTATAATCCTAGCTCGAGCCGAACCTGATATGTTGGTTTATGGGTGGCAGCTCTAGTGGTAATAACCTAGCTCGAGCCGAACCCAATGCTTTGATTCTTAGGGTGGCAGCTCTAGAGGCATAAGCCGAGCTCGAGCCGATCCCAACATAACGATATGTTATGTTAAAACCCACTGTTCAGTCGGGGCCCGGGTATCACAGTTCACAGGCAAAGATGAATAACCATAGAATCAAAGGAACAAAGAAAGTAAAGAAAGCAATATACATGGTTTCCAAAGTATAGTATTGTGACTTATCCATATTGATCATTTATTGTATTTGAGTTCATTGACATGTTTACATATCATACAAGTTTCATATGGCCTTACATACTTAGTACATTCTTCGTACTGACCCCTCTTGGGGGATTTACCTTACTTGCTGCAGGCGCAGGTACTAGTAGGCCTCCACAGTAGGTTGCCAGTTGTTGCCGATCATTGGTGAGCTCCAGTTAGTTCGGGGCTTCTTCGAGTCACAGTTGTACATATGTTTTGGTGTTGTATATGTTATATAAAGCGGGGCCTTGTACCGACTTTTAGTTCATTTTGGTCAATGCACTTGTTAGAGGCTTTTGTAGACAGGTGTGGGTGTATAAATGTAAAAGGTACATGTTGTTTTTGACATGATGGCCTCAACGGCCAAGTTTCATATATGTATATATGTCACATGTTTCATGAATTTCATTGTTAGCATTATAAGCTTCTACGTGATAAGGGTGTTTCGGATGGCATGCATATGAATGAACATAAGTACAGGTTGGTTCTCTCGGGCCTCATCAGCTAAGGGTGCCAATCACGTCTCGATGGGATTCGGGGTATGACAAAAGTGGTATCAGAGCAGGTCGTTCGAAGGGTGTCTACAAAGCCGTGTCTGAGTAGAGTCTTACTTATCGATGTGTTGTGCACCACATTTATAAGTAGGAGGCTAAGGGACATTTAGGATGTTGTTTCTCTTCTTCAATTTTAGATCGTGCAATAGAGCCAGTGTTGTAAGTTGAATTGTAATTTGACCATGGTAAATGTTTCTCTTTGATATAGTAACCATGCCGATCACGAGAAGAGGTAGAGGTAAAGGTAAGCAGGTGGACATGCCTGCGGAAGAAGGAATGAGTAGATTATCACCTGACCAAGCTAGTCAAGGTGGAGCAAATGCTGAAATTTCCTCGCGGTCTTCCTCTACTTTTCCAGCTCCAGAAGAGCCAGTTGGTAGGGAAGTACCCGCAGCACCACCAATGAATGCCACAGATCAGGATCTTAGGAACGCAGTTCATATGTTGACACAGTTAGTGGCAGCACAAAGTCAAGGACGAGTAGGTCCAATGACATATGATGATGATGCGGCTAGAGTAGCGAGTCGCAGAACACAGGATTTTCTGAAACTGGACCCTCCTATATTCACAAGGTCAGATTCGAAAGTAGATCCACAGGACTTCGTGGATCAAATTCAGTGGGATCTGGAAGTTATGCATGTGACAGAGGTAGAAACAGTCAAACTTGCTGCATACAGATTGAAAGGGGAAGCAATATTGTGGTACGAGGATTGGAAGAAATCCTGTGATATTGGTGCAAATCCACCTACTTGGGAAGAGTTTAAAGTGGCTTTCCTAGATCATTATCTTCCTTATGAGATCCGTGAGGCACGTGCAGATCAGTTTCTAAATCTCCGTCAAGGAAATTTGAGTGTCAGAGAATACAACTTGCAATTTAATTCCTTGGCTCGATATGCGCCAAATGTTGTGGCTACGATGACAGATAGAGTCCACCTATATGTGGACATACCAGAGCCATATTTGGTAAGGGATTGCACCATTGCTTCCTTGAACAAAGACATGGACATAGCTAGAATTCAGGCCTTCGCTCAGAAAATGGAAGATCAAAGGCAGAGACGAAGGGTACATGAATTTGACAGGGGACAGTCCAAAAGGGCTAGACCTATGGGACCACCTATGATGTCCCAAGGAGGATCTAGGCCCCGTATGTTTCCTCGACCACCTAGACCATCATTCTCCTATTCCACAGGGGGTGCCCATTCTCAGTTTCGAGGGTCTAGAGGTGGTCCATCTGGGCAGAGTAGCGGAGTTCATGGATCCCAGGCAGCAGGTTTTCCTCGTCAGCAGTGTCAGCACTACCGGCATATTCATGCAGGTACATGTCGAGCGGGGACAAATGCTTGCTTTTGGTGCGGTATGATAGGACACATAATGAGAGAGTGTCCCCAGAGGAGCATGGGTGGTATAACACGACCGACAGGATCGGATGTTGCGTCATCAACATAGATTCCTTCATTAGGCTGAGGTGTGCAGTCTTTTGGATGGGGTAGGGGTGCCAGAGGAACAGCCAGTACTAGTGGGATCCAGAATCGTATTTATGCTTTGGTGGACCGACAAAATTCAGAGGCTTCTCCTGATGTCGTCACAAGTACATTATCCATATTCTCAAATAATGTATATGCATTGATTGACCCTAGTTCTACATTTTCCTATGTTACTCTATTGGTTGCTGTGAAATTTGTAAAGGCACCAGAATTATTAATTCAATCAATTGAAGTGTCTACACCAGCTGGTGAATATATTATTGCAAAAAGAGTATATCATAACTGTGTGGTAACTATGTGTGGTCATGATACATGGACCGATCTCATTGAAGTAGACATGGTGGATTTTGATGTGATCATGAGAATGGATTGGTTGGCCTCTTGTAATGCCACGGTAGATTGCCGGCCAAGAAGGTGCAATTTCGTTTTCCGCAAGAAAATGTTCTTGAATGGCAGGGTAATGTAGGGGCACCACGAGGGAGATTTATTTCCTATCTGAAAGCCAGGAAAATGATTGCTAAGGGTTACATATTTCATTTAGTATGGGTGAAAGATACTGAAGTGGAACCACTAACTCCGCAGTCGGTTCCAGTGGTCAATGAATTTCTAGATGTATTCCCAAAGGATCTTCAAGGCTTACCCCCAGAACGGGAAGTAGAATTTGGCATTGATGTAATTCCAGGCACTCAACCCATTTCTATTCCTCCATATAGAATGGCTCCAGCAGAATTGCGTGAATTGAAGGAGCATTTGAAAGATTTGCTGGACAAGGGCTTCATTAGACCTAGTGTGTCCCCGTGGGGTGCATCGGTATTATTTGTACGGAAGAAAGATGGCACATTGAGAATGTGCATCGACTATCGGCAATTGAATAAGGTAACGATCAAGAACAAATATCCCCTCCCTCGAATTGATGATTTTTTTGATCAGTTACCGGGTGCCAAGTGTTTTTCAAAGATCGACTTGAGGTCGGGTTACCATCAAGTCAGGGTTAGAGAAGAATATGTACCCAAGATAACTTTTCGAACACGGTATGACTATTATGAATTTTTAGTTATGTTATTTGGACTAACAAATGCACTAGCTGTGTTCATGGATTTGATGAATAGGGTGTTTAAACCATTCCTGGACATGTTCGTCATGGTATTTATAAATGCCTAGCTCAAGCCGATCCCAAGATTGTTAGATCAGGGGGCAGTCCTAGAGGCATAAGCCTAGCTCGGACCGAACCTGACAAGGGGCAGCTCTAGAGGTATAATCCTAGCTGGAGCTGAACCTGATATGTTGGTTTATGGGTGGCAGCTCTAGAGGTAATAACCTAGCTCGAGCCGAACCTAGTGCTTTGATTCTTAGGGTGGAAGCTCTAGAGGCATAAGCCTAGCTCGAGCCGATCCCAACATAACGATATGTTATGTTAAAATCCATTGTTCAGTCGGGGCCCGGGTATCACAGTTCACAGGCAAAGATGAATAACCATAGAATCAAAGGAACAAAGAAAGTAAAGAAAGCAATATACATGGTTTCCAAAGTACAGTATTGTGACTTATCCATATTGATCATTTATTGTATTTGAGTTCATTGACATATTTACATATCATACAAGTTTCATATGGACTTACATACTCAGTACATTCTTTGTACTGACCCCTCTTGGGGGATTTACCTTACTTGCTACAGGCACAGGTACTAGTAGGCCTCCACAGTAGGTTGCCAGTTGTTGCCGATCATTGGTGAGCTCCAGTTAGTTTGGGGCTTCTTCGAGTCACAATTGTACATATGTTTTGGTGTTGTACATGTTATATAAAGCGGGGACTTGTCCCGACTTTTAGTTCATTTTGGTCAATGCACTTGTTAGAGGCTTTTGTAGACAGGTGTGGGTGTATAAATGTAAAAGGTACATGTCGTTTTTGACTTGATGGCCTCAACGGCCAAGTTTCATATATGTATATATGTCACATGTTTCATGAATTTCATTGTTAGCATTATAAGCTTCTACATTTATACTGCCAGGGTGTCACGCCCCGAATTCCATTCGGGACGGACTGGCACCTGAAACCATTGAGGCCCGAGAGAACCCATCTTTACTCCTGAACATTCATATGTATGTCTCTATACGGATAGCATTCTATCTCATGTAACTTATAAAATACCAATGGCGTCATGGCAAACGTATGCTACATATGAAACTTGGCCGTTAGGGCCATCAAGTCAAAATGGACATTCATCTCTTACATTCATCTTCCCACAACCGTCTACAAAGCCTCTACAAATACATGTACATAACCAACCTACAATCGGGATAAGACCCCGCTTCATACAACATTTACAATACCAAAATAATGTACACATGTGACTCGAAAAGCCCCGAACCAACTAGAGCTCACCAATGATCCGCGGATGACTCGTAGCCTACAGTGGAGGTCTACTAGCACCTGTGCCTGCAACATGTAAGGTAAGTCCCCCAAGGGGGTCAGTATGAAGAATGTACTGAGTATGTAAGGCTATATGAAACTGCATCAATACATAAGAACTTCAATGGAAATAATTATAAGAGAATACCCAATATGGATAAACAATTAATCTGTATGTTTGGAACTATGCATATTACTTTCGTTACTTTCTTCGCTTCTTTACTTTACTGTACTTTACTTTATCATTCATCAATCATATAATTCCCAGGCCCAACTGATCAGTGGGAATAACATAATAATCGGGATCGCCTCTAGCTAGGCTTACGCCCCTTTGAGTTGCCACCTGTTCCCAATGAACTTTCGGGATCGCCTCTAGCTAGGATTTTGCCCCTTCGAGTTGCCACCCGTACTCAATATCCATTCGGGATCGCCTCTAGCTAGGCTTACGCCCCTTCGAGTTTCCACCCGTACTTAACAAGTGTTCATTACTTCAATTCTTTTGTTATTAGATTGGTACATTAGTGGTTACAATGTTATGGGAACTTTGGAACATTAACCAATGAACATGATTCATGTGAATCACAATTGATCAATGAATAAGGAACATGTGAGTAACAATGATTAATAACCGGAAATGAGATACCTTTGAACATTTCGGAATGGAACAAGTATAATGACAATGTGACACTATGTGCTGCAGAAGGATACGGAAAGAGTAACCTTACATACCTTATCTTTCCAAAAAGTGACTACAACAATTCAGCTCTTCCTTATAGTGTTATTCTATAATATGAATACATAATGGAGCTAACATTAACAACTAACTACATTACAAGTTCACAAGACGGTAATTAGCTACTTTACGGGAAGTAAAAACTATCCAACATCCCCAACACATGGTATATCATTCCACCTTCTTTACTACTGCCACATGACTTAATTTCACTCTCCTACAATACAATTTACTGCCTCACAACACCAACAACGCCAAAACAGTCCACACATAAACATAAATGTCACAAATCGACAAGATTTCACACCAAGTGCATACTTCACATTTTTAACTCAATGCAACTCCACATATTTATTACATCAAGTCACATAAATACCTTACACAACAATATACCAAAACAGACCACACAGTTTCAGAATTCACTTTAACATAACAAGAAAGTATTCTCTTTTCACTACGCCAAACGTTCCATACACAATTATGTATAAACATTACCATAAATCCATACACAAGGGGAACGAATTAGGGACATAACCACACTTAAATATACGGAAATTTAGTCCATATAATTCAATTCCTTCAAAACCTTAAGTCCCCTTTCAAGTTTAAACCACATAAAAGGCAAATCTTTTACCGATCAAGCAAAAGTGGACTGTTTTATAAATAGTGGACTGCCCAACACTTATTAAACATAACAAACATGATTTACACACCATATTATGCATATAATATACTAAACCATAAGAGTAAACACTTACCAAAGCTTGCAAAGGAGTGATCTTGTCCAAAGAGAATGGTAGCTTAGGGTTTGGAAGAGGAGAGAATATTGTGGAAAAATCTAGAAATGGCAAGTGTGTTATGTTGAATAAAAATTTGATTTTTTTCCTCTTATATAGTCCCACAAAGTCATACTTAGCCACTCTTGGTCGAGGACATGTTTACTTGGTCCATTTTATGAATGGGTCATTTTTCCCCTTTTTGGGCCATGTCTTATACTTAATTATTGGGCCTTAAATTGAGCCCATGACACAAGACCAATTCAGCCCATCTAATTTAAATGGTTAATACCCCAACAATCTCATGTTTAAATAATTCCACAAATTTTAATACAATCAAGTAAGGTTGGAAATGTACGGGGTGTTACATCCTTCCCCCTTTAGAAACATTCGTCCTCGAATGTTAGTAACGTTATCCAATTTAAGCACATTCAAGCCTGACTTCTTTTTGCATGTTATCATAACACATAATACTTACAAATGCTTACTTGTCATTGCTCCAATTCCATATCCTGAAATTCCTCTTCCGTTTAAAACAAATGAGGATACTTAGTTTTCATTATTTCTTCAGCTTCCCATGTGATCTCTTCTACTTGTTAATTTCTACAAAGCACTTTTACGGAAGTCACTTCCTTATTCCTTAACCTCTTAAGTTGTCGATCCAGAATAGCAGTAGGTATCTCTTCATAGGTTAGATCTTACGTAACTTGTACATCTTCACTGAAATCAATACGAGATGGATCTCCCAGATACTTTCAAAGCATTAACTCATGGAACACTAAACGAACTATGGAGAGTTCTTGGGGTAGTGCTAATTCATATGCAACGTGACTAATTCTTAGGACAATTTCATATGGCACGTTATATAGGGCCAACTTTCCTTTCTTAACGAATCTTATTACCCCTTTCATTGGTGACACTTTCAAGAATACCCAATCACCTCGGGCAAATTCTAGCCCCTTTCTTCTAACATCGGCATATGACTTGGGTCAACTTATAGCTAATATTGTATCACCTTAACCTTCTCTATAGCTTAATAAACAAAATATATCCCCAAGTAAGGCATTCCCACTTGTTTTAAACCATCCAATTGATGATTTACACTTTCTTCCATGCAAATCTTCGTAAGATGCCATTTTGATACTTGAATGATAACGATTATTATAATCAAATTCAATAAGAGGTATATGATCATCCCAACTACTTTTAAAGTCCAATGTGCAAGCTCGTATAATATCTTCAAGTGTTTGGATAGTACGTTTTGCTTGTTCATCTGTCTGGGGATGGAAAGCTATACTCAAATTCACTTGTATACCCAAACTCTCTGAAAAGAAAACTTCCAAAAATGTGCAGTAAATTGATCTCCCCTGTCTGATGTAGCAGAGATTGGAACTCCGTGTAGTCGTACTATATCTTTGATTTACAATCTCGCATATTCTTCAGCTGTGTAGGTGGTCTTGACAGGCAACACGTGTGCTGATTTGGTAAACCTGTCAACTATCACTCATTTGGAATCAAATTTACAAAGTGTATAAGACAAACTTATGTGTATGAGGCAAACTTGTGATAAAATATATGTTAACCATGTCCCATTTTCATCTGGAAAATCCATATATTGTATATGACCTCCCGATTTTCGATGCTCTACTTTCACTTGTTAACAATTCGGACAATGAACTACAAATTCTGCAATGTTCTTCTTCATGTAACCTTACCAATACATCTTTTCCAAGCCATGGTACATTTTGGTTGTTCCCTAATGAATAGAATACCGTAAATGATATGCTTTTGTCATAATTCATTTCCCTAGCTCATATATATTCGGTACACAAAATCTACCTTGGCATTGAAGTACTCCCCTCTTATGTAAGCTTAAGTACCTTTGTCGAACTTTATTGTATATTTTTTTTTTTTAACTGAAATAAAATAGGATTTGCATGTTGATTTTTCTTTACCTCAGTTACAAGTGAAGACTCTGCTGCCTTTTATACTATAATTCTTTCATCTAGAGTTTTAAGAAGACGAAACCCCATACTGGCTAATTGATGTAGATTTCTTGACTATATCTTTCTTTTCTGTGAGCTGGCCATTAGTACTTCCTACTACTTTGTAGCTTAATGTATCAGCTACCACGTTTACTTTTCTCGGATGATACAATATATCAATGTCATAATCTTTTAATAGTTCAAGCTACCTTCGCTACCTCAGATTTAAGTCCTTCTGCTTAAACATATATTGCAAACTCCTATGATCAGTATATATGTCAACATGAACCCCTTACAAATAGTGGCGCCCTATCTTTAAAGAAAATATCACAGCTGCTAGTCAGGGTCATGTGTTGGGTAATTTCTCTTATGTGGCCACAACTGTCGTGAGGCATACGCTATTACATTACTGTGTTGCATCAATATACATCCTAGGATGACTCCTGAAGCATCACATTGTACTGCATACCCCTCTGTACTTTCTGGAAGTACCAACACAGGTGTAGAAGTCAATTTATCTTTTAGCTCTTGGAAACTCTTCTCACATGCGTCATTCTACTGAAACTTGATTGTCTTGTGTGTTAGCTTTGTTAAGGTTGCAAGGATAGAAGAAAATCCTTCAACAAACTCCTATAATAACCAACCAATCCAAGAAAATGATGAATCTCTGTAAGCGTCGTAGGCCTTAGTCAATTCTTCAGGGCTTCTATCTTTTGTATATCAACCTTGAGTCCTTCATCCTATACAATGTGACCCAAGAACGCTACGGATTTTATCCAAACTCACGTTTAGAGAACTTTACATATATATTACTGTCACAAAGAATCCGTAACACCTGTCGCAAGCGATTAGCATGGTCCGCTTGTGATCTTGAGTAAACTAAAATATCATCTGTAAACACGATCACAAACACGTCTAGAAATGACTTGAACACCTTATTTATCAAATCCATAAAAAAAAAATGCTTGGTGCATTTGTTAGTCCAAATGACATAACTAAAACTCAAAATGACCATACCGTGTTCGGGAAGCTGTCCTGGGTATATCTTTTTCTCTAACCCTCACTAGATGATAACCCGATCTTAAGTTAATCTTTAAGAAGCATTTGGCACCCTATAACCGATCAAATAAATCATCAATTCTGGGGAGGGGATACTTATTCTTAATTGTCACTTTATTCAATCACCGATAGTCAATACACATTCTCAACGTGCCATCTTTCCTTCGTACCAATAATATTGGCGCACCCCGCACCCCAAGGGAATGTACTAGGTCTTATGTATCCCTTTTTCCAGCAAGTCTTTTCAAGTGCTCCTTTAATTCCCATAACTCTGCTGGGATATTCTATACGGAGGAATAGAGGTAGGCTGAGTGCCTGGCATCACATCAATCCCAACACTACTTCCCGTTCTAGAGGTAAACTTGAAAAATCTTCAGGAACTACCTCAAGAATTTCATTTACTACTGGAACCGATTGAAGAGTTAGTGGCTTCACATCAGTATCTTTTACTTGTACTAAGTGTCATATGTACCCCTTTGGGTATCATTTCCCTTGCTTTAAGATAGGAAATAAATTTTCCCCTTGGTGCCCCCACATTACCCTTCCATTCAAAGAACATTCTTTTGTGGAAAAATGAAAATATAACTTATTAGCTCGGCAATCTACTATGGCATAACAAGAAACCAACCAATCCATGCCCATTATAACATCAAAGTCTACCATTTCCAGCTCAATAAGATCAGCCAACGTAACATGATCACAAACATTTACTATACAATTACGATATACTCTTTTAGCTACAATAGATTTCCCAACCGGTGTAGATACTTCAAATGGTTTGACTAGTAATTCCAGTGTTCTTTCAAATTATTTTTTTTTAATCAATGAAGTAACATATGATAGGGTAAAGCCCGATCAATCAATGCATATACATTATGTAAAAATATGAATACTGTACCTGTGTCTACATCAGGAGAAACCTCCGAATTCTGTCGATTCGCTAAGGCATAGGTGCGGTTCTGGGTTCCACTAACACCAATTGTTCCTCTAGAACCTCTACTATGCCCCATAGGCTGTACACCTGATGATGATAACGCAACGGCTGATCTCGTAGGTCGCGCTGTATTACCTGTGCCCCTCTGTGGACACTCTCTCATTTTATACCCCGACATATCGGACCAAAAGCAAATATTTGTCCCCAACCGACATTCACCCAAATGATACCTTCCGCAGTGTTGATACGGATGGAGAGGAAATTTCGATTGGCTCATACTTCCTTGTGCTTGATACCCCACTGTTCATGAATCCTGAATTTCACTTCTTTTCCCAGACTGGTTGCCTCTAACCCCTTGGGATCGAGGTAGAGCATTTACTGTAGAATGAGAAAATGATGACCTAAGCGGTCTATTAAAAATCTGTGGCACAAATCCTCCTCGGGATGCCATGGACTGTCCCCTAAATTTAGCCCTCTTAGACGGCTTCTTTCAATTGCTTGTGCCATTCTCTTTTGCATTTGATTCCCCCTCTTTTATGCAAAGGCTGGACCAACTTGTCCTTGATTTTGTACAATGACTATATGAGCCAACAAGTACACCGCATTTCTTATATCCTGCTCAGTAGCATTAACAAGTGGTTCGGCAGGTTCTTCTCTCCTTCTCGGCTCTTCTAGAGCTAGAGAAGTAGAAGAAGCCCGCGATGCAAATTCAGTTTCAGACCCACCCTGACTAGCTTGGTCAGGTGGTGATTTACTAGTTCCTCCTTCGACAAGCATGTCTACTTTCTTACCTTTTTCCCAACCTCGTCTTGTAACCGGTATTTTACTATAACAAAGGAAAACCAATTTCAATGGTCAGATATGATTCAACCTACAAATTTGGCTCTACTGTACGATCTAAGAAATGAAGAAAAGAAACAACTCCTAAATGTCCCATAGCCTCCTACTTATAAATGTGGTGCGCAACACATCCATAAGCAAGACTCTACTTAGACACGGCTTTGTATACACCCTTAGGACAACCTGCTCTGATACCACTTTTGTCACGCCCCGAATCCTAGTTGGGACGGACTGGCACCCAAAGTCGTTGAGGCCCGAGAGAACTAATCTTTACTCCTGAACATTCATATACATGTCTCTGTACGGATAGCATTCTATCTCATGTAACTTATAAAATACCAATGGCATCATGGAAAACGTATGCTACATATGAAACTTGGCCGTTAGGGCCATCAAGTCAAAATGGACATTCATATCTTACATTCGTCTTCCCACAACCGTCTACAAAGCCTCTAAAGATACATATACATAACCAACCTACTATCGGGACAAGTCCCCGCTTTATACAACAATTACAATACCAAAATAATGTACACATGTGACTCGAAAAGCCCCGAACCAACAGGAGCTCACCAATGATCCGCGGATGACTCGTAGCCTACGGTGGAGGTCTACTAGAACCTGTGCCTACAAAAAGTAAGGTAAGTCCCCCAAGGGGGTCAGTACGAAGAATGTACTGAGTATGTAAGGCTATATAAAACTGCATCAATACATAAGAGCTTCAATGGAAATAATTATAAGAGAATACCCAATATGGATAAACCATTAATCTGTATATTTGGAACTATGTATATTACTTTCGTTACTCTCTTCGCTTCTTTAATTTACTGTACTTTACTTTATCAATCATCAATCATATAATTCCTGGGCCCAACTGATCAGTGGGAATAACATAATAATCGGGATCCCCTCTAGCTAGGCTTACGCCTCTTTGAGTTGCCACCCGTTCCCAATGAACTTTAGGGATCGCCTCTAGCTAGGATTTCGCCCCTTCGAGTTGCCACCCGTACTCAATATCCATTCGGGATCGCCTCTAGCTAGGCTTATGCCCTTTCGAGTTGCCACCCGTACTCAACAAGTGTTCATTACTTCAATTCTTTTGTTATGAGATTGGTACATTAGTGGTTACAATGTTATGGGAACTTTGGAACATTATTGGAACATTAACCAATGAACATGAGTCATGTGAATCACAATTGATCAATGAATAAGGAACATGTGAGTAACAATGATTAATAACTGGAAATGGGATACCTTTGAACATTTCGGAATGAAACAAGTATAATGACAATGTGACACTATGTGTTGCAGAAGGATATGGAAAGAGTAACCTTACATACCTTATCTTTCCAAAAAGTGACTACAACAATTAAGCTCTTCCTTATAGTGTTATTCTACAATATGAATACATAATGGAGCTAACATTAACAACTAACTATATTACAAGTTCACAAGACGATAATTAGCTACTTTACCGGAAGTAAAAACTATCCAACATCCCCAACACATGGTATATCATTACACCTTCTTTACTACTGCCACATAACTTCATTTCACTCTCCTACAATACAATTTACTGCCTCACAACACCAACAACGCCAAAACAGTCCACACATCAATATAAACGTCACAAACCGACAAGATTTCACACCAAGTGAATACTTCACATTTTTACCTCAATGCAACTCCACATATTTATTCCATCAAGTCACATAAATACCTTCCACAACAATATATCAAAACAGCCCACACAGTTTCAGAATTCACTTTAACATAACAAGAAAGTATTCTCTTTTCACTACGCCAAACGTTCCATACACAATTATGTATAAACATTACCATAAATCCATACACAAGGGGAATGAATTAGGGACATAACCACACTTAAATATACTGAAATTTAGTCCATATAATTCAATTCCTTCAAAACCTTAAGTCCCCTTTCAAGTTTAAACCACATAAAAGGCAAATCTTTTACCGATCAAGCAAAAAAGTGGACTGTTTTACAAATAGTAGACTGCCCAACACTTACTAAACATAACCAACATGATTTACACACCATCTTATGCATATAATATACTAAACCATAAGAGTAAACACTTACCAAAGCTTGCAAAGGAGTGATCTTGTCCAAAGAGAATGGTAGCTTAGGGTTTGGAAGAGGAGAGAATATTGTGGAAAAATCTAGAAATGGCAAGTGTGTTATGTTGAATAAAAATCTGATTTGTTGCCTCTTATATAGTCCCACAAAGTCATACTTAGCCACTCTTGGTCAAAGAGGACATGTTTACTTGGTCCATTTTATGAATGGGTCATTTTTCCCATTTTTGGGCCATGTCTTATACTTAATTATTGGGCCTTAAATTGAGCCCATGACACAAGACCAATTCAGCCCATCTAATTTAAATGGATAATACCCCAACAATTTCATGTTTAAATAATTCCACAAATGTTAAGACAATCAAGTAAGGTAGAAAATGTACGTGGTGTTACACAGGGGTTTGTCCTTCGGGAACACAGCGGCCAAGGGTCACGAATGCAATGACCATAAAGATTGACCTTCACGAATGTAGACACTGGGTCATGAACGTGAAGTCAAGGAACTAGACCATCGCGAATGCGGGTACCTAGCCGCGATCGTGAAGAAGGAAATAGACCGGGTCAGATTGACCCTTCATCGCGAACGTGATCGTGATGGGAGGGCTTGCGAATGCAAAGGTCAAAGAATTGACCCTTTACAAATGATGCCAGCTCCTCACGAATGCAAAGGGCAAAATGGCTGCACCAGATTGCTGGAAAAACAACAATTTTCCTAAGTCCAAATGTACTTCGAACGGGGTTTGGGATTCATTCGGAATCCCATACGAAAAAATGAACTATGCTACCATACTAAATTCGACATTCTGGACTCAACGAAACTATTGAATTTTTCATCTGAGACCGTTTCGATTAAATACGGGTCCCACACCTAGTTTTATTTTTCATTAAATCTACCCAATAGCCCAAAATGAGTCTGAAAGTCTTGGGACCTGAACCAAGGGTCACCCTAGCCTAAAATCAATGTTCCGGAGATAATGGTGCTATCAGAATTCTTGTCTGAGTTCATTTACTAGGAGTTTTGGTCAGATATCAATTCCTTAACAACGAAAGCACTGAAATAGGGAAATGAGCCTAAAATCCAAATAAACTGTCCGATAACCCAACCGATAGTTCCAACAAGTAATAAATGACCTATAGCCACTGTGGGAAGGCTTGAAATGCCAAAAAAATATACCTAAATCGAGGAAATGACCTAGAGGGTCATTACACTTAAGTGCAACACTAATGGTGCATCAAGAGGGAATCTAGGGCCTAGTTCAGCTGCCTTTTGTATTAGAAACAATGATGGAGATCTGGTGGTGGCTAAAGGTTTTCTTATTGGGAACACTATGAGTCTGGGTGCTGAGGCTAGAGCAATTAGAGAATGTCTGTATTATTGTAAAGAAAAGTAGTTGAATCAAGTTATCATTGAGACTGACTCATTATTCATGGTGCAAATACTGGAAAGGAAGTGGGATACCCCTTGGTCTATTTCAATGGAAGTCAAGAAAATCAGTAGCCTTATGAGATCTATATCAGCAAGAGTACAACATTCCTTCGGGAAGTAAATACTCTTGCTGATTTTTTTACTAATCTAGTTTTTGTTTTTGCAGGTAACTATCAGATAGATTATATTCAGGATGTACCAGGTGATGGAAAAAGAATTCTACAGCTATAAAATAAAGGAACACCAAACATACAATGGTGCTTAATAGACTAACTATTTCTATTCATTAATTAATCAACTTGGACCATATTTCATCCCAGATTTAGAATTTTATTCATAGAAGAAAACATACTTTAAATAGCTACGTCTGAAGGAAATTCATATGATGGAGTATCCACACCTTCTGAGCTTTGGGTGTTCAAATATACAAAATTAAGACGTAGATATTGATAAGTTTTTAGATCTATCAACAGTGGTTTTATTCTGGGAATCTGCAACAAGTTAACCCATAGAGTGTTACCATTTAATTTTCTAAAAATGTGTTCTATCTTTCTTTTTAACGAAATCGATGGTGGTATTAATCTCTTGTTAGATTCAACCCATTATTCAGTTGAAAAGGGAGGTTAAATTTCATTTTAAGGGAAAGACATGACTTAGCTTAAAGAGAGAGCCGATGGTATGTATTGCCTTCTCCTAGAGCTTTGCTATTTCACTTAGTCTGGAAGCCTTAGCTGTAGAGTAAGCTTGATGAGGAATTCTAGATTCGATTGCAGCTTGATGATTTGGACCACTTGACAGCAAACAAGGAACGGTACTACCGATCCAAGGGAGAAATATCCCCTCCTTGAGGTTATAGCGATGAATTCTAGGAGCAGAAGTACCTTCGATTTGTTGGGATCTAGATGGGAGAGATGAAGACAGTGAAGTCTCGAAGCTTTACCCTTTACTTTCCTAATTATGATGTTATATAAAATCGGTTCTTATTTTTTGGGACAAGTGTCATGATCAAATTTCTCAGGTCATGATGGCACCTACTATAACCCTCCAGTAGGTAAGCCAACCCTTAGTCTGAAACAGCTAATAGCAGATAAATGAGAAAAATAAAAGACAAAACCAATGAGATAAAAAGGAAACCAGAAGAAAGTAAACATTGTCCTCGAAACCTGGTGAGGTTAGTACAAGCGCCACTATCCATCAAGAGTACAAAGTAAGATACAGGGTAAATAGCCGTCTCTGAAATCCAAGTCTAACAATAAGAGGGAGAGCAGGAACAACTCCAAATATCAGGAACTCACCCCGAATCTCTGATCCACGACAGCTCCATATGAGGTATACGTCGGCTGTGAGAACTCGTACTATGATATACAGGGTGAAAAAATGTAGCATGAGTACCAACACGAGGTACTCAGTAGGCATCAGCCGACTGAGCTCCAAAGACAATGTCAGTATAAAGCACATGTAAAGCAGGAATAAGCATTAAAGATGACTATCTAAGAAATGATACATAATAATAATACTTAAAGGAAATCTAAGGATAAACTATCATACCCTACAAGTAACTCATGACGAAGCTATGCCAGTAAGTAGCTAGTCAACGTACGATAATATAGTGAAGAATGAGATATATGATATACAATAGAAGTGTGAAGGAAGAAGTAGACAAGAGATACATGATAGTAATATAAAGAAAGGGTATATACATATATATAGTAATACAATGAAGGAGACCAATCGTATATCGTAAGTATATCTAAATCGGGAAGTGCTAACCCAAGAAAACTAGCCTAACATATCGAGAATCACAACTAACTAGGGGAGCTAACCCTATCATAATTAGGGTCTCTAGTCGAGTACGCATATCCGTATAATGGATTAATACCAATAAAGAATGCCATGGAAAGACGTAGAGGATCAAAAACGTACCAGTAACTCGAATGCCAGTCCATACCTAGCCTGCCACGAACCATAAGATAATATCCAAAATAATAAAATAATCGGCTAGCCCGGGAAAAAAATAACCTAAAATGGTGCCCCCATAAGCCCAGAGAAGGTACAATCAATCACTCAACAACAACAAACATAACCTATACCTATGCAGTCCCCCCCATAAGGCTGATAGATACAAGTGACAAACATTTATACTGGTGATAGGCAATGCATGCGAATGAATGAAAGCCATGAAATGAACCAAGTGAAGCCAAAGAACCCAAGTACCATGTCCAACACAAGTGTGTACACCTTCCCCATCTCAACAACCCATAAAGGAAGGACCTACAACTACCATCCTCTTCCGGCACTGTGGCTCACGGATGAAAGGGTCCATAGGGGACTTGAGATATTTATATACACTGCCTGGACTAGAACCAGGACTTTCATACACCAAATCCACAATCGTAACAATAACAAGAATCAAAATTAAACTGAAACCATAGGGTAATAATAAGAGGCCTGATAATCCATAACCGATAGCAACAACTGAATTTGAACCAAAATCATAGGGTAATAACGAGAGGCTTGATAATCCATAGTCGAGCAATAACAACAGTCGAATTTGAACAAAAACCATAGGGTAATATCGAAAGGGCCTGACAATCCATAACCAAACGATAACAACAATCGGATTCAAACCAGAACCATAAGGTAATAACGAGAGGCCTGATAATCCATAATCGAGTGCCAGGGCTCCCAAATCGTAACCATGAACGGATATCGAAACTTGTAACTATGGAACAACTAGCAGTAATCTAGGGGTTTATTCATAAGAATTCAGTCTCAAGCGGTCAAAGACCAGCTACTGCCCTCTCCAAAGGTAATGAAGCTAAATAGGTGTACTATCAAGTCAATCTAAACCTAAGGTAAAAGCCTAAAGGAGCAGTCATAAGTCCATCTAAGCCTAAAATAAAGTTATTCAAAGTATTCTATCTAAAAAGGGCAATGAGATCCACTACCAGACCTTAGCGGCCCATCCTAAGGCAACACCTACCCGACCCTAGGCTAAGGTATCTCATCCCCGACCCAAGGTACCAAAAGAGCCAAGTCTAGTCCTAAAGGCAAACTATATACTAACATACAGGAAATCAAACCCAACCTTCGACGGTAAGGGACACTGACCGGCTAAAATAAGCAAATGATAAATGCATGCCATCACCAGTATCCACACAAAGCAAATATAAGTGCCGAAGTGGCTATCACCTAAGCTATAACTCCTTTTTAATGCATAAAAGAACTAACCTGGTGTCCAGTCCTCGTAACCAAGGCCTCGGGCCTAATAAAGTAGTATACCAAGCAATAAGAGTATATACCCATAAGTAGAAAGTCAAAAGTGGGACCAATAGGAAATATCATTCTACCAGGTAAACTAAACCAAGGAATATCTTTGAAAAAGGGTAAGTACTGCCCTAACTCCTACACTAAGGGTTTTCAAGGCCAACCTAAGGTCGTATACATACATAATCAAGCTTAACAGTATGCTAAAACTAGAACGGGTTTTCTAGGCTAAGGCTAAGTTTACATTTCTATACTAAATCCGCTAAACCGGCCAAATACTAATACAACTTACCCTAACCCTATCTTACAACCCCATCTAGCATGCAACCAAAATAATACATAGTCCTATAGAGAAGAGTAGACCAAAGACTACCTCGATGCCGAACTGCAGTCTCAAACTATCCACGAACTGCTTGTCTCCACTCCACTATCTTAGAATGTTGTCGTACTATCAAATTCATAAACTACACGTTAATACAAGTAAAACGATACCCATAATGCTATATAAAACTCTGGGCCCAAAATTGAGTCAAAAATGGGCCCGTGGGGCTTGCTAATGGAATTCCAAAATTAAACCAGTCACGAGGTCCCTCGAAGGACAAGGAACTCAAGCCCAAAAATTGGGTATGATTGAAGTACTAATCGGAGTCCAAATTAGCCCAATAAGCTTAGGAAATCAAGAGTATAAATCAAGAATTATATGAAAAAGAGGAGGATTTCTACGAGACAAATTATGGGATATGATCAAGGAGAGTCAAAGTAATATACCTCAGCTCAAGTAGACGATTTCCCACTATTTCCAAGCTCAAGGGACCATTAATGGAGAGTTTAGGGTCAAGAAAAGTTATGGATTTTTAGGGAAGACAACTATATATAGGGCTGCCAGGGGTCCTTCGCGAACTTGGGAACCCTTTCGCGAACGCGGGATCCGACCAGCTTAAACCTTCATGAACATGGCATGTCCATCGCGAACGTGAAGAGCAAAGCTGAGTCGGCCATACCGGCTTACCCTTCGCAAATGTGACGGCTGGATCGCGAACGCGGAGGTCGAGATCCTTGGCCTTCGCGAACGTAGCTAAAGCCTCACAAACACGGAGGCCAATAATAGGCCTGCACCAGATGTTGAAAAACCAGCAAATCAACTAAGTCCAAACGGTCTCCGATCGGGTGCTCAAGATTCATTTGGAACCCCATGCACGCAAATAAACTATGATACCACACCAAATTCAACATTTCAGACTTAATGAAACCATCAAAATTTCCATCCGAGGTTGTTTCGATTAAATATGGGTCCCAAACCCATAGTTCCATTTTTCATTAAATCTACCCAATAGCCCAAAATGAGGTCAGAAGCCTCGGGACCCAGACCAAGGGTCCCCCTAGCCTAAAATCAACCTTCCGGAGCTGATGGATCTATCGGAATTCTCATTCAAGATAGCTTACTAGGAGTTTTAGTTCGAGACCAATTCCTTAACAGCAAAAGCTCCAAAATAGAAAAATAAGCCTAAAACCCAAACGAACTGTCCGATAACTAAATCGATAATTTTGACAAGTGGAAAATGACCTGAGGCCGTTATGGGAAGGCTCAAAATGCCAAAAATGTGCGAAAATTAAGAAAATGACTTGGAGGGTCATTACAACATCCACTACTAAAGGACTTTTGTCCTTGAAAGTAAATGAATAGAAAAAGCCCGAAAGTTCAAAAAAGATGAGGTACTAGGCTCGCATGCTCTGAGCAGGAATCCTAGATAACCTTTAAGGAAAACCAATGCTTTCAAGAGATTTCGCCAAAGGTATCCCTTTTTCCTTCACATCCTTACTTCACTTTCCAAATAGCCACAACTCAACCTCAATAATCAACTGGCCTTCAACTGAATCGAGAACGACTGATGCACGTAAACCCAAACCACGACATGGGAACATCACACTGAAACAAGCACAACCAAGTGAAGACTCAACCCTGCTAAAGGCCTCCCAAGGGATGAGCCATACCACCAACTCCAAATTCCAAATCTAACATTCCTTTGCCTCTCCAATTGGTTGTCTACTCTGAACTGCACTAAATATCATTTGAGTCATGTCCACGCTGTCACCTCCCACTAATCTCAAAAAAATGAAGCTGATCAATCTAAAAATCCATACTGGTGAGCATAAGAATAAGTCCATAAGGTGCTACCTGGATACACAAATGGAGATGATCAAAGCCTGCAATCTCTTGCCAAGGCTACAACTGGTCCAGATGACCCTCAAAACCAATACTCATAAATCCAAAGCATAATCTCTTAAAGTTGAACAATCTGCTCCAGAATATCCCACCGACTGTGGGTGTAACCATGCCAAGCCCAACTCGACTACACTTCTTCCGCCGATTAGACTTTCAAAAAATTTTTAGTGACAACTGAGAAACCAAGGTCTAAAGCAGTATAAGCCAATACTATGTGCCGACGAACCATCCTTCGAGCATCTATCAAGTACGACCCATTTGAGCTGAAGAAAACTTAATCGGTAGGTAATAAGTAGGCTTAGTTAGCCTATAAATAAATACTCAACTGAAGCAAATCTGGAAATGGGGATGCAACCAAGTTATGCAGTCCAAAGCTAAAATCTCAAACCAAAGCTGAATTACTTGATCTCAACCATCCAAATCGATCCTATTGATGAACAAGCATCCCCATACCAAAATACATCTCAACTTTCGAGATGTCACCCAAAAGGGTCAAAATCATAACTGGGCTAATAATTCTTCAAGAAGGTCAAATACCCACGTCGATCTCATTATCAAAAATCAAGCATGTATCTAACGGTTATCGCAAGGGCTGAAACTAAAATATTGTCGAATACCATAACCATAACGAAGGAGAACCACCAGGTGAACATACAAGAACTCAAATCCACATTTGCTGAGGGTGTAATACATCAAGGCATAACCAAGAACTTACCAAGGTTGCGAAGAATGCTAAAAGTAGCTAAATCTTGAGCAACGTAGAAAAATTACAATCTTAGACTGAATTTGCTCAAACCAATACTGAACTGAGGAATTCCTGAATTCACCCATTCAAATTGACCTTAACTCAACTGAACTATGAATCATATTATAGGAAGAATAGAGTGCTCAACTCAACATCAACACCAATATCAAAATTACTACTGGGTGACGAATTTAGTTAGATCAGAATAGCAAATTTAAGATTTACCACCACTAGGAACGACTATAGAAGGGAATAACCGATGCTAGAATCACAACTAGAATCATGGAATACAAAACCCTCCCTTCCACAACCTTCTCAACAATGATCAAGGTAGCCGTCTAAGCCACGAACAAGAATTGCAAGAAAAGAGAAATGCTAATTAGGCAATGCTAGTCTAGCCGTCTATCAAGTAAGAATCAATAGCAACCCAAAACAATAACTATAACAATAGTAACACCAATATAAAGTACCCGTGGCACAAAATAGAAACCACCAGTACTATTCAAATATCACATCAAAGTTACTATGCTAAAGAAAAGGGACTTTAACCCAAGCGCTACACTCCAAGGAAAAATCACAACACTGACCCACTCAATCCACTACTACAAGAAATTATCTATGGGGGTAGTCAAATATGTATAAATCTACACAAAGGCATACACGATCAATATGGTAATAGCTAGGCATGTAATCACCGATGGGTATGAAAACCCCAACATAATTCAAATAGAAGCTAAAATACAAAAATGAAAGGCCCACCTATAACAAATTCTGAAGCCACAACCCTTGGCCTACCCGAAGAACTATGACTCTGAACACGTCTGATCTCAGACTGAGCATCCACATGACCAACTGAAAGACTAAGGGCACTGCCTCTAGCTGAAGGTACCCCATCCCAAAGGGACTGATCTGGTTGCAGTGACTGGCAAATAATCCCACGTTGGGGACACTCTCTGTACTAATGACCAATCTCTCTGCAGTCATAACAAATTTCTGAAGCTCTAACCTGGCGAGAAATATGAGCTGACCCCAGCTGGATGACTAACCCATGCCTAGGGTACACTCTAGACCAGTGACCAACCATACCACACTCAAAACATGCTCTTGGGACTCTCTGATGCCCAACATAAGCTGACCTAGAATGGTCGCCGCAGTATGAAGACCTCAACCAAAACCCCCATAATGCTTAAACAAAACCCTATCTATTGTGACCACCACGACCTATCTGAGAGTCACCTATAATCTGAGGTGCTAACTGTACGGACCTGATAGGATGTAGGAGATGCTGACCTCTACTGGGAGGATCCCTACCTCCAAATGAAATACTACTAACACTGTACTGCTGACATGGTCTCTTACTGCCACCACCATACCTCTCAAGACATGCCCTCTCTGTAGTCCTCTATGATCAACAACCTGAAGAAAATTAGACCCAACTGCTATCAAATGCTCTGGAGTGGCAAAGCTAATCCTCTAATAAATCCATACACAATCTTATGCTCTGTAGGATATAATTCAGAAGTATGTCTAGCCCACTTGAGAAATCCAGTCTTATACTCTAAAACTGACAGAGAACCCTGTTGAACACCAATAAACCCAACTCTGGCCTGAGAACCACTTAATGTACCTGGCACTTCTATTGACTGTGAAGCATCTATGAAAAGACTCAAAACCCCTAACACGGTATCCTAAAAAGCTGGGGCGGTCATAAACTCAACCAAAGCATGGGCTAGCCCCAGACCCTCTGGATGACACTAAAGATCCTCTATACAAAGCTCCAACTCCCTGGTTTGACTCTGAACTAAAACTCTGGCGACATGTGTAGAAGTCCCGCCGGTATCTATCGACGAGCTCGTCCTATCTATTTGAGGAAGAGTGGAGCCAAAATAAAAACTCAGAAGTTGATAGAAGTTAAGACGCACGATAAGGAATCAAGAATTAGAATTTCCTAAGAATTCCCTATAGCTTCTCGAAGATAGGATACGGACATCATCATATCTATCCGCAGGACTCTACTAGGCATCTTGCTCTTGTACCAACAACACGGGTAAGCCTAGGCTCTGATACAAAACTGTCATGACCCAATTACTCAAGTCATGATGGCACCTACTATAACCCTCCTATAAGTAAGCCAACCCTTAGTCCGAAAGAGCTAGTAGCAGACTAATAAGAAAAGCAGAAGATAAGACCAATGAGATAAAAAAAAAACCAGAATAAAGTAAATATTTTCCCTAAATCCTGGTGAAGTTAGTATAAGAGTCACTATCCATCAAGAGTACAAAGTAAGATACAGAGTAAATATATACAAAGCAGTATCTGAAATATAAAAGTAGAGATCAATCTAACAATAAGAGGGAGAGTAGGAACAACTCTGAAAGTCAGGAGCTCACCCCGAATCTCCTATCCACAACAGCTCTGCATGAGGCACACGTCAGCGGAAAGAACTCGTACTATGATATGCAGGGTGCAAAAATGTAGCATGAGTACTGTTGTGACCCAGCTATACACACAAGTGTACGTGATCGTTCAAGTAATAAAGTGTCTCCTTTAAAAGAGCCGGATATCGAACCCAAGGGACTCTCGTCAACAGAAATCAATTCTAGACGTCAAACAATAATTAAAACTAGTGTTGCAAAAATGAAAAGGGATTTGGTGCTAAATATTAAATGATTGCGGATTATGAACTCCTATCTTCGCTACCGTAACTTTAGTTTTTGTAAATATGCTTGAAAAATCAATAAAAAGTGAATTCCAAGGGCTAAGGCACTCCGAACGTCGTCTCTTGAGCATAATTGTTATTGGTTTAAGCAATTTGAGTTGTTTACCTTGGTTATTGATCCCGAGGTTAATTTTACAATTATATTTGTCTCCAAACTATAATCGTCTACTAGAAATTGGAAACCTAACTACGTCAGTGAGCGGTGATAAGTTTAACCAATTCTAATGCATTTCAGCTTTCTTCTCGTAATTTACCAAGTGCGGCAGATTAGGTACCTCTCGGTCCTAACCACATGTCAATCCCTTGGAATTCCTTCCCCGAGAAAGACCACACTTCTTATATTCCACGTTCTATCTCTTGGTTTCTCTCTCGAGCTCACCTCAAGACAAGGAATTTATTTCCATGGTGATCAAGCATCAAAATAGTGAAAATTAGAATATACGAATAACCAATTTATGATCAACTTCAGCAAAAACCACTAAAATTAACCCAAGAGATTCATGTTCTTGGCCTTAACCCCAAGAATGAGGGATTTTAGCCACTCATAATGTTAATTAACATCCAAAATTAATAAAATACCATAAAAAGAAATAAAAACTGAAAAGATGAAGAATGAAACCTAATTTCAATGCCCAAAAATTCCCAAAGTAGCCTAGTCAAGATGGAATGTGATACAATAACTCAAAATCCCTATTTATAGAGTGAATTTCGAGGCAAAAATTCACCAAAAAGCGGGCCGGCACTCCCTTGGGCGCGCCTGGCACTTATGCGAATTTTGCCTCTGCAAAGGTGGTACCCAGGTGGCCTGGCACTCCCCAGTGCTGCCTCCCAGAATAAAATTTTACACAAAAGCGGCCTGGCGCGCCAAGGGCCCTTAATTTTTGATTTTCTTCTTTCATCGACTTTTCTTTGCGGATTTTGCATGATTCTTCAAGTTCAACTCTTTGGCTTGCCTCTTATATTCAATATCCTTTGCTCGTAGCTTCTCCAAGCCTCGCTTTCCACGCCAAAAAATGCTCCAAATAGTCAAAAAGTCCACCTACAAGGGTCTAAACACATTGGTTAGCACAATATCACATATTCCATCAAAACCATATGAAATACTTACGTATTGTTCTCAAAACTAAGGTAAACATGGGTTAAAGTCGACACTAAGGCATATAAATACGCCTTAGATCACCACCCCACACTTGATCCTTTGTTTGTCCTCAAACAATGACTACACTCAAATCCGAGTAACTTAAAACAACCAACACCCAATAGGTATTCCTGCATAGCTACACAACCACATTTATCAAATTATGCACCAATATACTAGTATCACCAAAAGGTGAATAACAAATTGAAACAACCTATCCTCACAAAACAACTTTACTAGTTGCAAATTCATGCATGACACGTGACTAATAGATCACCACACTTCACTAAACATGCGCCCTCACCAAAAGAGAATCACCCAACACTTCACACAAAGTAATTACTAAATGGGTGCATGAATAAAAGTTCGCTCTCTCTCAAAAAGAATTCACATGCAACACAAGATGAACCATAAGCTTGACCTTAGTGTAATACTCCATTAATGTTAAAATGTTAAAGCTCAAGATCAAGTAGGACTTTAGGGGTTGTAATGCAGGCTAAAGGACGGGTAGGAACTCTTTGGTCAAGAATAGTGACTATCTTCCCTAAGCGCTTTAATACACTATAAATTACATTCAGACCACCTTCAACCAACCTATTTTCCACCACTTTTATCTTCCCAACTCTCTTTTGTTTTGCCCCTACATTTTTAAGCTAGCTTAAGCATATTAGGTAGGGAGTAACTGCTATCACCCATTGATTCAAAAGAAAAAAAAAATTCATTACCATTTTTTTTTCATTACCATCCTCCCTACCAACACACACAAAGGATATATACTTGGGGCTTTAGCTTAACTCTTCCCTTCTTCAATTTTTTACCTTCCTTCACATCTTGATTTCTCCATTAAAGCGCTTAGGAGTTTTGGATCAAATTATGGTTCATTGAAAGAAAAGGATCAAGCTGCATGTAAAGCTACCAAAGAATAGGCTAAAGGCTCAATGGGGCTAACTAAGATCATGCAAAAAGGGTAGATAAAGTAGGCATAAAACATGGCTATCAAAGAAATGCCTATATCATCTCCTAAACTCAACATCTTTTATTTCTCTTTGCAAACACACCGGGCAAGTTCTAGACATCATTATGCACATGGAATATCTCAAAAACCTTACTCACACATGGCACATGTTCAGCTCAGCAGGCTCACCATAAAATATCCGAAATCATGCATAAGTTCAACATTAAGCAACTTAGCCAGTCAACTAAGTGAGAATTAGGCGTCTCAACACTTGCTATTGTATATCCTAGCATGTTTAACACGTGTATGAACAATTGTATAGCAAGCAAGAACACCCGACACTACATGACTAATTCGCTCTTAAGAAGGTCATCATCCATCCATCATAGAGCAAATCCCTTAATCCTATGACTAAAGGCGACTCAAAAGTAATAAACACCAAAAACAACATAAAAATTTAAAATCTTTTTGTGGTTTTCTACGGTTCAAAGGGACTCTCCTTAGTAAAAGAACCGAAAATAAAGGCTAAGGAACTCAAAATAAAAGCATACAGAAGCACACATATACATACATACAAGGGAATAGTAGGGTGTAAGGAGCTCCCTGGTCAGTCAAGGAAATCGTCATCCTTTGGCTCGCGGACTTCTAGCGGTGTATTATCTGCCTCCACCTCGTCATCATCGGAATCGATCTGGTGGTTGTTCTCATCTGTGGGGATATCATCATCCACAGGCTCAACAAAATCAGGCCCAATTATCAACAATACCATGGCATGCTCGTTAGGAGGATAATCCCTCTCAACCTGGCTCAGCTCTTCCGCCGTAGAGGGCCTACCCCCAGTCCTGTGCCGTAGCATCTCCAACCCATACATACGAGCTAAAATCCCATCATCTCGAGCGTGACGCTCCGCTAAGGTGAGAGTAGGTCCGAGTTCATCAGGTGCCCTGGTTTGGGTGACATCCACAGGGGTCTGCACCATAGGAGGATGATAATCAAATGCCTCTTCGGGCACTTCAAATGCTCGCATCAATTTAGTCAATAACCCACCAAAAGCATAACGAAGACCTCTTTGCAAATGAGCTCGGCACATAGCCGACAGCACTACAGACCCTACATCAATCTCCACATCAGTCATGAGAGCATACACTAGACAGACATGATCCCGCGTGACCTCCGTCATGTGGCTACCCAAAATCAAGCAACAACACATAATCTTCAACCAGATTTGCGCCTCTTTATTCAAATAAGCATAGGGTAGACTCAAGTGGTACCCTCTTTTGTGATGGCACAACCATCTCACTGTCGAACGCAGGCCGCAAAGAGTGTGTCGAATCTCACCATAGGGGGCCTAGCATTTAGTTTGAGGAGGTCGTGGGGACCTGACCGAGTGTGTACTCTCAATAATCCCGTAATGCCCAAGGAATCAAGTATAACATCCGTCCCTTATACAACGATCGAGCTGGTAGGTGCATCCGGGTTCCAATTTACATATAATTCCCTCACCAGATGGAGATTACAATTCGTAGGTCTGTCGAAGATGAACTCTATACCTAATTGCACAATCCGAGCCAATATCCTAGGGTAAGTTTGAGCTAGACTGTCCCTATCAATACATTCATCCGCAAAGTATTTAGCTTCAGTGTGGCTTTTGTACCAACTTTTTCCAGCACTAGATACAACATGAATCCCACACTTGCGTTTCTGGCCTTTCGGGACTGGGGGGGCCGCGGGGACCTTATTTCCTGACCGACGTCACTTGTGAGAGCTAGAAGCAGCCACATTAGCATCTAACATTGTACCTGCATCAAAGATCCACAAGTAAGTCAATTCCCCACATAAAGATAGCTAATCAACTCAATGGGCGTTGGCTTTAAGGGCCACCCCACACCTAGTTGCTTAGCACCACTCAAAATATATGGGTATAGGGTACTCAAACTTCCCCTTATCACTTAATGCTCAATTACCAAGTCCAAACCATAGACAAATTGCACATACCCCACACAAGTTCAACAATCCCATACATATCATTAGAATGACTTACTTGTTTTACTCAAGAATTCAAACAAGTCATACATATTCAACAACATATAAGTTGTATCAAGTGATTTCAACTACCAACTTGCTCAATTATCACCAATAAAGATAAACCCACTTCCAATTATTCCAACTAAAACAAGATTAGTAAAACAATTTCACATGCCTTTCAAGTTCATCTTAATGACACCCCATAAATTCCACCCATATCATAATAATCAAGTCAACATACCAAGAACATATTGGGCATCACAAATCAACTCCAAGAATTCCACAAATTTGCATCATCCTCATAGCATTCTAGAGAGAGAAAGCTTAAGGAAACATACCTTGATAGCTTGAATGGAATCTTGTAAACACAATCCCAAGAGGAGAAGGCAAGAATTCGAGCAATTTGTGGGCAAGAATAGAGAAAAGGAAGAGAGAATTGTTGAGGCTTTGGGAGTAAAATTGGGTCTTTGGTTGTGGAGTTTGCGAATAGTTATGAAGAATAAGGAAAATTAGGGATTTAAAAGAGAAGGGGTGGGGGTGGGTCGGGCATGGAGCCCCTATTCATTTTAAAAAAATTGTACCAAAAATTTAATGGGGTAGCGGCCTGGCACGCTACCTAGCGCGCTACCCCACTGCCCAGTCGAGAAAAAAATGGGGCACAGGCGGCCTGGCACGCCTTGTGTCGCGCCTGCCACTGCCAGACAAGAAATGTTTTTCGGGGCAGGCGGCCTGGCACGCCCTATGTCGCGCCTTCCCACAGCCATAAGATAAAATATTTTTAGCAAGTGCGCCCTGGCACGCCAGGTAGCACGCCCAACACTTAACATTATACCTGAGCGATTTTCCACATTTTTCACATAATCTTGGGGCTTTTACAAGTCCCAGGACTCAAAACTTCGCTCCAAAACATGTCCTACCTGCCCGGCACCTTCAAATAATCATCTATCCACCAATTTTACCTTTTTCTCGTGGATTTCCATGGCAAAATGCTTCGTACCTCTGCATAAACACAAGATCCTAGAACTAAGTTAGAAAAGAAAAATTTTAAAAGAGATGGGTTGCCTCCCATCAAGAGCCTTAGTTTTGGTCGGGGCACGACTCTTCTTTTTGTATTTTTACTTTATAAATCCTAACTATTACAACACATTCATGGGTTGCCTCCCATGTAGCGCCTGGTTTAATGTCACGGCTCGACCATACTTAGCTCAATTATTATCAAGGTAAAGCACGTCCTCCTTCTGCTTCTCTTCTTCACCAAAATAATGCTTCAATCTCTGGCCATTTACCATAAATCTCGTACCATCCTTTTTGTTCAAAATTTCCACCGCACCATGAGGCGTCGTGCGACTTACCTCAAAAAGCCCACTCAACTTAGATCTTAGCTTGCCCGAAAACAACCTAAGTCTTGAGTTAAACAAAAGTACTAACTGGCCTAGCTCGAAAATGCAGGGAGAATATGCTTGTCATGCCATCGCTTCATTTTCTCCTTGTAGATCTTCGCATTTTCATATGCATGGAAACGAAATTCCTCCAACTCATGGAGTTTCAACAACCTCCTGTTACCAGCCAATCCCGGATTTAGATTCAACTTCTTTACCGCCCAATATGCTCGGTGCTCAAGCTCAACGGGGAGGTGACATGCTTTCCCAAAGATAAGATGATAGGGAGATAAGAGTCTTATACGCCGTTCGATAAGCCCAAAGAGCATCATCCAGCTTGAGTGACCAATCTTTCCGCTGAGTATTCACCGTCTTTTGCAAGATTTGTTTTATCTCGTGATTAGACACTTACACTTGGCCACTTGTTTGGGGATGATACACTGTTTAGACCTTGTGTCTCACACCATACTTTGCCAACACACTCTTCACCAAATAATTAATGAAGTGTGAACCTCCATCGCTAATATAGCTCTTGGAGTTTTGAATCTTGTGAAGATGTTTTTTTGAAGGAACTTTACCACATCCTTGGAATCATTTGTAGGGAGAGCTGCAGACTCTACCTACTTAGACGCATAATCCACTGCTACAAGTATGTATTGATTTCAATTCGACTTTGGGAAAGGGCCCATAAAATCTATCCCCCATACATCAAAGATTTCAACTTCTAGGATGTTGTTTAGAGACATCTCATGTCACTTTGCAATCGTCCCCATACGTTGACATTGATCACAACTCTTCACAAATGCATAAGCATCTTTAAATATAGAAGGCTAGAAGAAACCTGATTGCAGAATTTTTTGGGTTGTGTGTTCACCACCATGATGACCACCATAAGGTGATGCCTAGCATCTCTCCAACACTTGCTTCACCTCTGCATCTGGAATGAATCTTCGTACTACTTGATCCGTGTATACAATGACGCTTTTGCCCACCAAATATGATCTAAATTTATCAAATGCGTACACCAACGCTAGCATCTCTTTTTCAGTCACCGTGTAATTTACTTGGGCTGCATCGAGGGTCTTGCTCGCATAATAAATAAAGTGAAATACCTTATTATTCCGCTGACCAAGAACTGTACCCACTGCAACATCACTTGCGTCACACATGAGCTCAAATGGTAAAGCCCAGTCAGGAGCAATAAGTATAGGTGCCTCTACCAACTTCTTCTTCAAAACTTCAAATGCCTTCACACATGATTCACAAAATACAAATTTCACATCTTTTTCCAAGAGCGTGCACATGGGGCGTGCGATTTTGGAAAAATCTTGAATAAACCTTCTGTAAAACCCAGCATGTCCCAAGAAACTACGCACCCCTTTCACCGATACAAGTGGAGATAATTTTTCAATAACTTCAATCTTTGCCCTATCAACTTCGAGCCCTTGCTTTGACACTTTATGCCCAAGAACTATACCTTCCGTCACAAGGAAATGGCACTTCTCCCAATTGAGAACAAGATTAGTTTTTTCACACCGAGCAAGGACTCTATCATGGTTTTGCAAGCATACCTCGAAAGAGTTACCAAAGACTGAAAAATCATCCATAAAAATCTCTACGAACTCCTCCATCATGTCATAGAAAATAGCCATCATGCAACGTTGAAAGGTAGCCGGTGCATAACACAATCCAAATGGCATACGCTTGAAAGTGTATGTGCCGTAAGGACATGTGAATGTAGTCTTTTCCTGATCTTGAGGATCTATAGCAATTTGATTGTATCCAGAATACCCATCAAGAAAGCAATAATATTCCTACCCGAATAAACGATCCTACATCTGATTAATAAAAGGGATTGGATAATGGTCTTTCCTCGTAGCATCATTGAGTTTCCGATAATCCATGCAAATATGCCACCCAGTCATAGTTCTTGTAGTAATCAACTCATTATTATCATTTGTGATCACCGTCATACCACCCTTTTTTGGAACACATTGTACTGGACTAACCTACGTATTATCAGAGATAGGGTAAATATTGCTCGAATATAACCACTTAATTACCTCTTTCCTTACTACTCCTTTCATCACCGGATTCAAGCGTCGTTGGTGTTGTACACTCGGCTTATGCCCTTCCTCCATGTAAATTTTATGCATGCATAAACCCGGATTAATACCATGGATGTCAAACATATGCCAACCAATAGCCTTCTTTCTTCGTTTGAGTATCAACAATGCCGCATCAACTTGTTCCTTTGAAAAATTTGCTGCAAGAATAATAGGAAGGGTCTCATTGTCACCTAAGAAAACATATTGAAGATGAGATAGAAGTTCTTTCAATTCAAGCTTCAGTGCCTCCTCAATTGATGGATTGGTTGGAGGACCGAGTGGATGACTTAAAGGTTCCCATCTACCCTCTTTAGCATAGATACCCATAAGATCAAGAACCTGCACCATTTCACATGCTTCCGCATCACCAAAAACATCTTGCCCCATCAAAACTTTTTCCAACGGATCTGTAGACAAAAGGTGGATGCTTTCAACCGCCAAATGTATAGCTGTAATAGCTGACAAGTTCTCATAAATTTCTGGTAGCTTCAAAGCCCTATATACATCAAAGACCTCAACCTTATCATGAGCTCGCATAGTTAGTTTCCCGGCTGCTACATCAATGATTGCACCTCCTATGGCCAAAAACGGATGCCCCAAAATAAATGGGACTTTCGGGTCAGGGTTAAAATTTAGCACCACAAAATCGACCGGAAAGATCAACGAACCCACTTGAACCAGAACATCCTCAACAATACCATCAGGTCTAGTCACGGATCGATCTGCAAGCTGTAAAATAATAGTAGTTAGGCTTAGGACGACCCAAACCCAACTCCTTGAAAACCAAAGTGGGCATTAGATTTATACTGGACCCCAAATCACACAATCCACGAGCACAGACACGATTTCCCAGAGTAATTTTCACAGTGAAGCTTCTAGGATCCTTCAGCTTGGTAGGTAACTTGTTTTGAATGCGAGAACTACACTCCTCAGTCAGTGCAATTGTTGCATACTCTGTCAGTCTACTCTTGTTTGCCACAATATCTTTCACAAACTTGTCATACTTTGGAATACCCTGCAAGATATCCACAAGTGGAAAATTAATGTGCACTTGTTTAAGTAGTTCAATGAACTTACCAAAGCATTCATCTTCCTTCTTCTTATTGAACTACTGAGGAAAAGGAGAAGGCAACTTTACACTATGGATCACTTTATCATTTTTGGAGCTTTTGGTAGACTCCACTCCACTTGTTCGTCTTCAATCACCACTACTTTCGGCTTTAATTCTTTTGCTGGTGCAACCGTATCCTCTAACTGCTTACCACTACGAGTAACAATAGCATTCATTTGCTTTGGATTAGGCTCGGTATCACCTGGAAGACCTCCTTGGGGCCTTGTATTCTGTGCGTTAGCTAACTGACCAATTTGTTTCTCCAAATTCTGAGTAGCCAACTGATTGTTCCTCACATCTACTGCCATCTTAGCTTGCTCTGCCATAATCTGTTTTAACATATCTTCCACGCTCATATCTCCAGGCTTAGCACCCACTTGATTTCCTTGACCTTGTTGTTGGTTGTATTGTGGTGCATATCCTTGAGGCCTATATTGATTCTGATTACCTCCCCAAGATAAGTTTGGGTGATTTTTCCACCCAGTATTATAAGTATTTTCGTAATTCTGGGCTACAACTCCTCTTTGGGCATTACCAACAAAATTTACGAAATTCGAATTTGCACTGCACAACTCGCTGGTATGATCCCCGTTCCCACATACACTACACATCACAGAGACCTGTTGCTGTACTGCATTTACAGGAGCTAGTTGTTGCCCCAAATTCAAACTACTGAAGTGATTGTTAATCATGTTTTTCATAGCTGAAATTTGGGCAGATAATGCCATGACTGCATCCACATCTAGTTTCCCAGCAACCTTTTTTGTAGAATTCCTAGAATTATCACCATGCTAGTCTGGATTTCCCTATGAAATATGATTCAACAGAGCATACAATTCATTATAAGTCTTCTCTAAAGCTTGTCCACTTACAGCTGAATCAAGTAGAATTTTCGTGTTGGGGTCGAGAGCCTCAATGCAAGTATGCACCAACACTTCATTAGCTTGGTGGTGATGAGGACAATCCCTCAACATGGATTTGAATCGGTTCCAAGCTTGGTACAAATTCTCATTATCTCTCTGTCTGAAACTCAATATCTCTCTGTCTGAAACTCAATATCTCACTCCTCAGCTTTGCTGTCTTTCCAGACGAAAAGAACCTTATCAAGAATTTTCAAGCTAGATCATCCCACGTAGTGATAGAATTAGCCGGCTCTGCATCTAACCACCTCCTTGCTTCCCCCAACAGAGAAAAGGGGAACAAAGTAAGTCTCATATAATTCGAAGACATACCCGCAGGAATATATGTGTCACTGATCTCCAAAAAATTACGGATATACCTTTGCAGGTCCTCATGAGCAAGACCTGTAAACTGCCCACTTGAGTGCAAGAATTGCACCATATTCTGTTTAAGCTCAAATCTACCTCCAGCCGTTGGTTTGAGAATACTGGAGGTCACATTAGTGGCGAGTGGGATTGCCACATCGCGAACTGTTCTAGCTGCCATTACTTCTGGCTCACATCTCTCCGCAACTGGTTCTTCAATTCTTACTGTCACGCCTCGAATCCTATCGATACGTGATTGGCACCCGAAGCCTATATGGTCCGAGAGAACCAATCTTTGCTCATAAACATTCGTATCCATATCCTCGTATGAATCTGACTATATCTCATGCAACTATGCGGAAGTCATGAACATGGAAACATATGCCATATATATAAATATCAAACTTGGCCGTTGGGGCCATCACGTCAAATTGAACATACATTTTACATTCCCATACCCACATATGTCTACAAAAGCCTCTAACAAGTGCATTGACCAAAATGAACTAAAAGTCGGGACAAGTCCCCGCTTTATACAATATGTACAACATCAAAACATATGTACAACTGTGACTCAGAAAAGCCCCAAACTAACTGGAGCTCACCAATGATCTGCAACAACTGGCAACCTACTGTGAAGGCCTACTAGTACCTGCGCCTGCAGCAAGTAAGGTAAATCCCCCAAGAAGGGTCAGTACGAAGAATGTACTGAGTATGTAAGGCCATATGAAACTTGTATGATATGTAAATATGTCAATAAACTAAAATACAAATAAATGACCCATATGGATAAGTCACTATTCAGTACTTTGGAAATCATGTATGTTGCTTTCATTACTTTCTTTGTTTCTTTGCTTCTATGATTATTTATCTTATCCTGTGACCTGTGATACCCGGGCCCCGACTAATCAGTGAGTTTACATAACATAATGTTATGTTGGGATCGGCTCGAGCTAGGTTATTACCCCCAGAGCTTCCCCCTGTAAGGTTTGGTCTGAGCTAGGCTTATTCCTCCAGGACTGCCCCCTGATCCAATAATCTTGGGATCGGCTTGAGCTAGGCGTATGCCCCCAAAGCTGCCACCCATACTCAATCATTAATCACATATGCATTACTTTATTCTTTACTTTGAGATTGATACCATGATAGTTATACTTTACTTGAAGCTTTGGATCATTAACCAATGAGTGAGAGACATGTGAACAAATATTATTGGAAACATAGCCTTATTGGAAACATAACACCATTGGAACCATTGGACAAGAATCCCTGAACAAGAGACATGAGTATAATCACTATTGGAACATTGGAACATAACCGTATTGAGATTTTGGAACATTAACCATGAATATGAGACATGTGGTTCACAATTGATTATTGAGTAGGAACTATGTGATCATGACCATTGATAACCGCATATAGGATACCTTAGCACATTTCGAAATAGGACAAGCGTAATGTCAATGTGGATACTATTTGCCGCAAAAAGATACGGACAAAGTAACCTTACATACCTTGTATTCTCAATACGAATATACAACCTTAGATGTGCATACAATGGTCCTGCTCCTTCTTTATGTTTCACTCTATAACACAAATACATAACGGAATTGACATTAACCATCAACTACCTTACAAATGCATATAACGTCAATGAGTTACATTTTTGCCTTTAAAATGTCATTTTCCCCCTTGACAAAAGACCAATACATGATAATCAATAACATTTCACCACAACACTTCTCCTTTACACTTTCTCATCCACACCATACCATAAATAATCCATCAATTCACCTTAATACACTTCATAGCACATATCGGCCAAAATCCCATAATTTACACTTATAGAAAAATAACAAGTTTTATAACAAAATCACACCATACATGTTCATATTTTATCCATACCATGCTCTTTCATCAAAGTCACAAGTCATATTTCAAGCTTAAATCCCATGGATCACAAATCTTTTACAAAAATACAAAGTACCATGTTCAACACTTCCAAGCATAACCAACATGATTTACATACTCTCCCATGCATATAATAAATTATTACATAACAATAATCACTTACCCAAGCTTGAAAAATGATGATCTTGCTCCAAAAGTTGGCTTAGGGTTTGAAGTTGAGAGACGAGACTTGTAGAAAATTCTAGATTTGGCATGAGACTTCCAAGTGAATAAAAATCTGATTTGTGGGTCTTTATATAATCCCCAAGTCATACTTATCCATTTCCTAGCATTAAATGCTATGTTTGGCTTGGTCAAATGGAAGAATGGGTCATTTGACCAATTCTTGGCCCATATTTTCTTCTTCATTTTGGGCCCTTTTTGAGCCCAATTCACTTAACCCAATAAAATCAATAATTTTTCATGTTTAAATCATTTCATACGCTTTACGACGATATTCCCACTCACGGGATTTATATTCGTGGCCTCAATCCCAAAAATAAGCAATTCTAGCCACGTATGGCCTATTTTGACCAAAAGGGTAAAATCATCATTTTGATGCCAAATTCGTTCTCGAGTAATTTTACCACACCAATATAATATTTCATTCATTTCATGTATATACTCGTGGTTGTAAAATAAACGTGGCAAAAATTGGCTCGGTACGTCCCCGGGCACCCTTGGGACTTAAGAATTTTCCAACTTTTGAAAAAGTGGCAAAACCAGCCTGGCACGCCCTTGGGTACACCATCTTGCTGCTTGTGGGCTAAAAATTTTATCCCATAGCGGTGTGCACGCCCTCTAGCGCGCCCCACACTTAGTTTTTCAAAAAATTCCATTTTTCAACTTTTCTTCGCGGATTTGGTTAGATACTTCAAGTGCTATTCTTTAACTTACTTCTTATCCTTAATATACTTTGTTTATAGGTCCTCTTAGCCTCATTTTTAACCCCACAAGTTCTCCACAAAAATCACAAAACACCTCCTACGAAGGGCTAATCACATGTACAAGGCCAAATTTCAATTTTCTCATCAAAATCATTACAAAATACATACTCAAGGCATCTCGACACCCAATTAACCATTGTTCAACGTCGTCACATAAGGTTGGGGAGGTAAGGGGTGTTACATTCTCCCCCCCCCCCTTAGAAACTTTCTTCCTCGAATTTTAATGATGTCGCTTCAATTACAACAAATGCATCCCTATATTAGCATATGTACGCATAAACACTTAAGGCTTATGGATATTTACTTGTTATAGGTCTACTTCCACACTTTGAACTTTTTCTTCCCTTTGAAACAAATAAGGGTCGTCGATTTCATCTTTTTGTTTTCTCAGCTTCTCATGCGATTTCTTTGGCTTATTGGTCTCTCACAAAAACTTTTACAGAATTTACGTCTTTACTTATTAGCCATTTTCACTTGTCGGTCTAAAATAACAATAGGTATCTCTTCCTAGTGAAATCCTTCGTAATTTGTGTATTTTCAATGGGATTAATACGAAATGGAACCCTTATGCACTTCCGGCAACTTCACATGGCATGTTGTATAGGAAAATTTCCCCTTTCTTTTCCAAATCCCATTACCTCTTTCATTAGTAACGCTTTAAGAGTACTTAATCATTCTGCTATACCATTACGATATGTGTCTTTGACTCTAATAAAGTCACCAACATGTGGAGATATGTCAATTGACTTAACTGATATATGTATCATTCAAAAATATGGATAATATACCTGTATCTTCATCAGGAGATGCCTCCGCATTCTGTCGGTCCACTAGAGCATAGGTACGATTCTGAGTTCCACTGGAACTAGATGCCCCTCTAATATCTCTACCACGACCAATAGGCTGTACACCCCTGCCTAGGGAAGGAACCGGTGATGATGATGCAATGGTCGATCCCATAGGTCGAGCTATACCACCCATGCCTCTTTGTGGGCACTCTCTCACCATGTGCCCTGGCTCGCCGCAAAAATAACAGACATCCATTCCAACTCGGCATTCACCTAAATGAGACTTCCCGCAGTGCTGACACGGCTGGCGAGAAAACCCTGATGTCTGTGAACCCCGACCCACACTACTCTGCCCAAAATGGCCGCCTCTAGATCCTCAGAATTGAGATTGAGGGCCTGTTGTGGAATAAGAATATAATGGTCTAGGTGGTCTATGAAAACTCCGATGGCTAAACTCTCCTTGGGATGCCATAGACTTCCCCGTAGATCTATCCCTCTTTGCTGACCCCCCCTTCAGATTCCTATGCTCTTTTCCTTTGCCTCTGATCTTCCATCTTTTGTGCAAAGGCTTGTATTCTATCTATGTCCATATCCTAATTCAATGCCGCAATAGTACAATCTCGGACCAAGTATGGATCTAATCTATCCACGTACCGATGAACTCTATCGGTCATGGTAGCTACCACATTTGGTGCATACCTAGCCAAAGAGTTAAACTTGACACTGTACTCTTTGACGCTCATGTCACCTTGCCAACTTGTCCGTACGAGCCTATTGGACCTCGTATGGAAGATAGTGATCAAGGAAGACTGTTTTAAATTCTTCCCAATTTAGTGGATTTGCACCAATATCACAGGATTTCTTCCAATCCTCGTACCACAATATTACCTCTCCTTTCAATCTGTACGCAACAAGTTCAACTGTTTCTACCCCCGTCAGGTGCATAACTTCCAAAGCCCTCTGAATTTGATCCACGAAGTCCTGTGGATCTGCTTCCGGATCTGACCTAGTGAATATAGGAGGGTCCAGTTTTAGGAAATCCTGTGTTCTGTGACTTGCCACTCTAGCTGCATCATCATCATGTGTCATTAGACCAACTCGTCCTTGACTTTGTGCTTCCACTAACTGTGTAAACATATGTACTGCATTTCTAAGATCCTGATCTGTGGTATTCATTGGTGGTTCTGCGGGTACTTCTCTACCAATCGGCTTTTCTGGAGCTGGAAAAGTAGACGAAGACCGCGATGAAATTTCAGCATTTGCTCCACCTCGACTGGCTTGGTCAGGTGGCAATCTACTCATTCCTTCTTCAGCAGGAACATCTACCTGCTTCCCTTTACCTCTACCTCTTCTCATAATTGGCATTTTGACTATACCAAAGAAAAACAATTACCATGATCAGATACAATCCAACTTACACCACTGTCTCTATTGCACGATCTAGAAGTAAAGAAAAGAAACAACATCCTAAATGCCTGTAGCCTCCTACTTATAAATGTGGTGCACAACACATTGATAAATAAGACTCTACTCAGACACAGCTTTGTAGACACCCTTAGAACGGCCTGCTCTGATACCACTTTTGTCACACCCCGAATCCAATCGAGACGTGATTGGCACCCGAAGCCGATATGGCCCGAGAGAACCAATCTTTGCTTATAAACATTCGTATGCATATCCTCGTCTGAATCTGATTATATCTCATGCAACTATGCGGAAGTCATGAACATGGAAACATATGCCATATATATAAATATCAAACTTGGCCGTTGGGGCCATCACGTCAAACTGAACATACATCTTACATTCCCATACCCACATATGTCTACAAAAGCCTCTAACAAGTGCATTGACCAAAATGAACTAAAAGTCGGGACAAGTCCCCTCTTTATACAACATGTACAACACCAAAACATATGTACAACTGTGACTCGGAAAAGCCCCGAACTAACTGGAGCTCACCAATGATCCGCAACAACTGGCTACCTACTGTGAAGGCCTACTAGTACCTGCGCCTGCAGCAAGTAAGGTAAATCCCCCAAGAGGGGTCAGTACGAAGAATGTACTAAGTATGTAAGGCCATATGAAACTTGTATGATATGTAAATATGTCAATGAACTCAAATACAAATAAATGACCCATATGGATAAGTCACTATTCTGTACTTTGGAAATCATGTATGTTGCTTTCATTACTTTCTTTGTTTCTTTGCTTCTAGGATTATTCATCTTCGCCTGTGACTTGTGATACCCGGGCCCCGACTAATCAGTGGGTTTACATAACATAACGTTATGTTGGGATCGGCTCAAGCTAGGCTTATGCCCCTAGAGCTGCCACCCTATGAATCAATATATCGGGATTGACTCGAGCTAGGTTTTTACCCTAGAACTGCCACCCATAAATAAATGTGTCAGGTTCGGCTCGAGCTAGGTTATTACCCCAGAGCTGCCCCCTGTCAAGTTTGGTCCGAGCTAGGCTTATGCCTCCAGTACTGCACCCTGATCTAATAATCTTTGGATCGGCTTGAGCTAGGAGTATGCCCCCAAATCTGCCACCCGTAATCAATCATTAATCACATATGCATTACTTTATTCTTTACTTTGAGATTGATACCATGATAGTTATACTTTACTTGAAGCTTTGGATCATTAACCAATGAGTGAGAGACATGTGAACAAACATTGTTGGAAACATAGCCTTATTGGAAAAATAACACCATTGGAACCATTGGACAAGAATCCATGAACAAGAGACATGAGTATTATCACTATTGGAACATTGGAACATAACCGTATTGAGATTTTGGAACATTAACCATGAATATGAGACATGTGGTTCACAATTGATCAATGATTAGGAACTATGTGATAATGACCATTGATAACCGGATATAGGATACCTTAGCACATTTCGGAATAGGACAAGCGTAATGTCAATGTGGATACTATTTGTCACAAAAAGATACGGACAAAGTAATCTTACATACCTTGTATTCTCAATACGAATATACAACCTTAGATGTGCATACAATGGTCCCTCTCCTTCTTTATGTTTCACTCTATAACACAAATACATAACGGAATTGACATTAACCATCAACTACCTTACAAATGCATATAACGTCAATGAGTTACATTTTTGCCTTTAAAATGTCATTTCCCCCTTGACAAAAGACCAATACATGATAATCAATAACATTTCACCACAACACTTCTCCTTTACACTTTCTCATCCACACCATACCATAAATAATCCATCAATTCACCTTAATACACTTCATAGCACATATCGACCAAAATCCCATAATTTACACTTATAGAAAAATAACAAGTTTCATAACAAAATCACACCATACATGTTCATATTTTATCCATACCATGCTCTTTCATTAAAGTCACAAGTCATATTTCAAGCTTAAATCCCATGGATCACAAATCTTTTACAAAAATACAAAGTACCATGTTCAACACTTCCAAGCATAACCAACATGATTTACATACTCTCCCATGCATATAATATATTATTACATAACAATAATCACTTACCCAAGCTTGAAAAATGATGATCTTGCTCCAAAAGTTGGCTTAAGGTTTGAAGTTGAGAGAAGAGACTTGTAGAAAATTCTAGATTTGGCATGAGACTTCCAAGTGAATAAAAATCTGATTTGTGGGTCTTTATATAATCCCCAATTCATACTTAGCCATTTCCTAGCATTAAATTCTATGTTTGGCTTGGTCAAATGGAAGAATGGGTCATTTGACCCATTCTTGGCCCATATTTTCTTCTTCATTTTGGGCCCTTTTTGAGCCCAATTCACTTAACCCAATAAAATCAATAATTTCTCATGTTTAAATCATTTCATATGCATTACGACGATATTTCCACTCACGGGATTTATATTCGTGGCCTCAATCCCAAAAACAAACAATTCTAGCCACGTATGGCCTATTTTGACCAAAAGGGTAAAATCGTTATTTTGATGCCAAATTCGTTCTCGAGTAATTTTACCACACCAATATAATATTTCATTCATTTCATGTATATACTCATGGTTGTAAAAGAAACGTGGCAAAAATTGGCTCGGTACGTCCCCGGGCACCCTTGGGACTTAAGAATTTTCCAACTTTTGAAAAAGTGGCAAAACCAGCCTGGCACGCCCTTGGGTGCACCAGCTTGCTGCCTGTGGGCTAAAAGTTTTAGCCCAGAGCGGCGTGGCACGCCCTCTAGCGTGCCCCACACTTAGTTTTTCAAAAAATTCCTTTTTTTGACTTTTCTTCGCGGATTTGGTTAGATACTTCAAGTGCTATTATTTAACTTACTTCTTATCTTTAATATACTTTGTTTAGAGGTCCTCTTAGCCTCATTTTGAACCCCACAAGTGCTCCACGAAAATCACAAAACACCTCCTACGAAGGGCTAATCATATGTACGAGGCCAAATTTTAATTTTCTCATCAAAATCATTACAAAATACATACTCATGGCATCTCGACACCCAATTAACCATTGTTCAACGTCGTCACATAGGGTTGGGGAGGTACGGGGTGTTACACTTACGGGATTACCCCGTATGCCTTCGCCAGCCAGTTCGACTTGTGGGATTGGGTAATCTACAGCCTGTCTCCTCAATCTATGGAAATATCTTTCAGGTTCAGACTGTGGGGCTACCAAATCTCTGTTCCTTGCCAGTGTTCAGATGAAGTAAGCCTGCAAAATAGAACAGCTAAGATTAAGTTGTCAACACTTAGCTGAAAATTAAAGTAAAAACGTCAATAATTGAAATCTATCTATTTGAAAGTCCTCGGACGGCGCCAAAAACTTGTTGAGACCCAGCTATACACACAAGTGTACATGATCGTTCAAGTAATAAAGTGGCTCCTTTAAATGAGCCGGATATCAAACCCAAGGGGCTTTCATCAACAGAAATCAATTCTAGACGTCAAACAATAATTAAAACTAGTGTTACGAAAAGGAAAAGGGATTTGGTGCTAAAAATTAAATGATTGCGGATTATGAACTCCTATCTTTGCTACCGTAACTTTAGTTTTCGCAAATATGCTTGAAAAAACAATAAAAAGTGAATTCCCAGGGCTAAGGCACTCCGAACGTCGTCTCTTGAGCATAATTGTTATTGGTTTAAGAAATTTGAGTTGTTTATAATGGTTATTGATCCCGAGGTTAATTTTACAATTATATTCGTCTCCAAACTATAATCGTCTACTAGAAATTGGAAACCTAACTACGTCAGTGAGCGGTGATAAGTTTAACCAATTCTAATGCATTTCAGCTTTCTTCTCGTAATTGACCAAGTGCGGCGGATTAGGTACCTCTCGGTCCTAACCACATGTCAATCCCTTGGAATTCCTTCCTCGAGAAAGACCACACTTCTTATATTCCACGTTCTATCTCTCGGTTTCGCTCTCGAGCTCACCTCAAGACAAGGAATTTATTTCAATGGTGATCAAGCATCAAAATAGTGAAATTAAGAATATACGAATAACCAATTTATGATAAACTTCAGCAAAAACCACTAAAATTAACCCAAGAGATTCATGTTCTTGGCCTTAACCCCAAGAATGAGGGATTTTAGCCACTCATAATGTTAATTAACATCCAAAAGTAATAAAATACCATAAAAAGAAATAAAAACTAAAAAGATGAAGAATGAAACCTAATTTCAATGCCCAAAGTAGCCTAGTCAAGATGGAATGTGATACAATAACTCAAAAGCCCTATTTATAGAGTAAATTTCGAAGCAAAAATTCACCAAAAAGAGGCCCGGCACGCCCTTGGGCGCGCCTGGCACTTAGGCGAATTTTGCCTCTGCAAAGGTGGGACCCAGGCGGCCTGGCACGCCACTGGGCGCTCCCCAGTGCTGCGTTCCAGAATAAAATTTGGCACAAAAGTGGTCTGGCACGCCCCTTGGCGCCCCAGGCCCTTAATTTTTGATTTTCTTCTTTCGTCGACTTTTCTTTGCGGATTTGGCATGATTCTTCAAGTTCAACTCTTTGGCTTGCCTCTTATCTTCAATATCCTTTGCTCGTAGCTTCTCCAAGCCTCGCTTTCCATGCCAAAAAACGATCCAAATAGTCGCAAAGTCCACCTACAAGGGTCTAAACACATTGATTAGCACAATATCACATATTCCATCAAAACCATACGAAATACATACGTATTGTTCTCAAAACTAAGGCGAGGTACTCAGTAGGCATCAGCCGACTGAGCTCCAAAGACAATGTAAGTATAAATCGCATGTAAAATAGGAATAAGTATTAAAGATGACTATCTAAGAAATAAGACAAAATAATAATACTTAAAGGAAATCTAAGAACAAACTATCATACCTTTTAAGTAACTCATGACGAAGCTATGCCAGTAAGTAGTTAGTCAACGTATGATAATACAGTAAAGAATGAGATATATGATATACAATAGAAGTATGAAGAAGGAAGTATACAAGAGATACGTAATAGTAATATGAAGAAAGGATATATACGTGTATATATAGTAATACAACAAAGGAGACCAATCATATATCGTAAGTATAGCTAAACCGAAAAGTGCTAACCCAAGGAAACTATCCTAACATATCGAGAATCACAACAAACTAGGGGACTAACTCTATCACGATCAGGGTCTCTAGTTGAGTACGCATATCCATATAATAGCTTAATACCAATAAAGAATGCCATAGAAAGAGGTAAAGGATCAAAAACATACCAGTAACCCTAATGCCAATCCATAACTTGCCTGCCACGAACCACAAGATAGTATCCAAAATAATAATATAACCGGCTAGCCCGGGCAAACAATAACCTAAACCAGTGCCCCCATAAGCCTGGAGAAGGGACAAGGAATCACTCAATAGCAACAAACATAACCTTTACCTATGCAGTCCCCCCACATGGCTGATAGATACAAGTGACAAACATTTATACTGGTGATAGGCGATGTATGCAAATGAATGAAAGCCATGAAATAAACTAAGTAAAGCCAAAGAACCCAAGTACCATGTCCAACACAAGTGTATACACCTCCTCCAGCTTAACAGCTCACAAAGGTAGGATCTACGATAACCATTCTCCTCCAACACTGTGGCTCACGGATAGAGGTGCCCATAGGGACTCAAAATATCGGTATACACTACCTGGTCCCAAACCAGGACTTCCATACACCAAATCCACAATCATAACAATAACAAGAATTGAAATCGAACTAGAGCCATAGGGTAATAATAAGAGGCTTGATAATCCATAATCAAGTGATAATAACAGCCGGATTCGAACCGAAACCATATGGTAATAATGAGAGGCCTAATAATCCATAATTGAGCAATACCAATAGCCGAATTCAAACCGAAACCATAGGGTAATAACGAGAGGACTAACAATCCATAATCAAGCGATAACAAGTGCAGGATTCGAACCAAAATTATAGGGTAATAACGAGAGGCCTGATAATCCATAACCGAGCGCTAGGGCTCCCAAATCATAATCATCAACGGATGCTGGAACTCATAACTATGGCATAACTAGTGGTAATCCAGGGGTCCTAAACCCATCACCAACCTATTTATTCATAAGAATTCAATCTCAAGCGGTCAAAGACCAGCTACTGCCCTCCCTAAAGGTAATGAAGCTAAATAGGCATATTATCAAGTCTAAGTCAACCCAAACCCAAGTAAAAGCCTAAGGGAGCAGTCATAAGTCAATCTAAGCCTAAAGGAAAGTCATTCAAAGCGTTCTATCAAAAAAAGGCAATAGGACCCACTACCAGACCCTAACAGCCAATCCTAAGGCAACAACTACCCAAACCTAGGCTAAGGTATCTCAACCCCAAGCCAAGGTACTAAAAGAGCCAAGTCTAGTCCTAAAGGCAGACTATATACTAGCATATAGGAGATTGAACCCAAACTTTGGTGGTATGACTGGCTAAAATAAATGTGAGAAAGTGAATGATAAATGTATGCCATCATCAATATCCACACAAAGCAAATATAAGCGCCGAAGCGGCTATCACCTAATCTAAAACTCCTTTTTAATGCGTAAAAGAACTAACCTAGTGTCCAAGGTCTCGTAACTAAGGCCTCGGGTCTAATAAAGTAGTATACCAAGCAATAAGAGTATATACATGTAAGTAGAAAGTCAGAAGCGGGACCAATAAGAAATATCATTCTACCAGGTGAAACCAAGGAATATCTTCAAAAAAGGGTATGTAATGCCTTAACTCCTACAATAAGGGGTTCCAAGGCCAACCTAAGGTCATATACATACATAATCAGGCTTAACAGTATGCTAAGACTATAACGGGTATTATAGGCTAAGGCTCCAGTTTACAATTCTATACTAAATCCCCTAAATCGGCCAAATACTAATACAACTAACCCTAAACCTATCTTACAACCCCCACCTAGAATGCAACCAATACAATACATAGCCTTATAGAGAAGAGTAGACCAAAGCCTACCTCAATGCCGAACTATAGTCTCGAACCATCCACGAATTGCTCATCTCCAATCCACTATCTCAGATTGTTGTCGTTCTATAAAATTCATAAACTACACATTAATATGAGTAAAATGATACCCATAATGCTATATAAAACTTTGAGCCCAAAATTGGGTCAAAAATGGGCCCGTGGGGCCCGCTAACAAAATTCCAAAATTAAACCTGTCACGATGTCATTTGAAGGACAAGGAACTCATTCCCAAAAATTGAGCATGACTAAAGTACTAATTGGGGTCCAAATTAGCCTAATCAGCTCAAGAAATCAAGAATATAAATAAAAAATTATATGAAAAAAGGCAAATTTCTATGGGACAAATTATGGGAAATGATCAAGGAGAGTCAAATTAGTGTACCGCAACTCAAGTAGACAATTTCTCACTATTTCCAAGCTCAAGGGACTATTAATGGAGAGTTTAGGGTCAAAGACAAGTGATGGATTTTCGGGGAAGACAGCCATATATAGGGCTGTCAGGGGTCCTTTGTGAATGCGGGACCCTTGTCGCAAATTTGGGCTCTAACTGACTTAAGCCTTTGCTAATGCGGCCGGTCCACCGTGAACGCAAAGAGCAAAGCTGAGCCAGCCAGGTCGATTTACCCTTCACGAATGTGACGGTTGGATTGCAAATGCGGAGGCCAATAATCTTTTCCCTCGTGAATGTAGCCAAGGCCACGTGAATGCAAAGGCCGAAATAAGCCTTCACTAGATGCTGAAAACCAGTAAATTAACTAAGTTTGAACTATTTTCGATCGGGTGCTTGGGATTCATTCGGAACCCCATGCGCGCAAATAAACTATGCTACCATACCAAATTCGGCATTCTGGACTCAAAGGAACTATCAAAATTTTCATCCAAGGTCATTTCAATTAAATGTGAGTCCCACACCCATTGTTCCATTTTTCATTAAATCTACCCAATAGCCCAAAACGAGTTCGGAAGCCTCGCGACCCAGACCAAGGGTCCTCCTAGCCTAAAATAAATATTCCGAAGCTAATGGAGCTATTGGAATTCTCATCCAAGATCACTTTCTAGGAGTTTTGGTCTGATACCAATTCCTTAAAAGTGAAAGCTCCAAAATAGGGAAATGAGCCTAAAACCCAAACAAAGTTTCGATAACCATACCGACAATTTTGATAAGTCATAAATAACCTAAGGCCGCTATGGAAAAGCTTGAAACACTGGAAACACTCAAAAATTGAGAAAATGACCTGGTGGGTTCATTACATCGGGCAAGTTTTGGGCCTGGTTTTTGTACCTATACTAATTTTGTTTTAATAAATGGGCCTCTTGCCCGATTTAACTTTAAAAAAAAGTGTACTAATTTATAAGATGTACCAAAAAGTTAGTTCAGCAGCTAAAATTGAATATGTCAAAAACATAAATTACTGGTCATCAAAATAAGGTGAGGCATTATATTAAGTATAACAAATATGTAATATTTAATTCAATAGACCGGTCTTTTTGTAAAATGATGACTAAGCAATCATAGCTCTTTTTCAAATTAAGTGTGCATTCTATTATTATATAGAGAATTTTCCACTTTATGCAATGTAATTGTTTTATATTTCAAAAATAATATATCATAATGATTATGTAGTTATAAAATTTTAGAAACTTATCATCTCAATTTTAGCCTAACATTTATGTTGACTATAATAAATTCTTATTAAAGCTAATGGAAGGCCAAATACTTTTATTTTTTTTTCTCTATTCAAAGCTTGTTATTATAAAATATAAAAATATACTATATTTTTAAACGAAATAATAAAAAAATATTTTAAACAAAGTGAACAAAGGTATAACAAACAACATATTAATATGTAAAAATCAATCAATCGTTGGGCCCGTGCTAGCATGGGCCAGTGGCATCTAGTACTTAATTAGATGATTCTTTTCAGGTACTAATCCTTATTTTATTTGTTATGCATGAACTTCCTTGTATAAGTCCATCAGAATCTACCTTTATATCTACAGGACCAAGTCCCATTACTTCGAGTCAACCCTCATGCCAAGTCCAAAAACAGACTAATACATGAAGAACAAGACTGGTATACAGTAAACTATACATTAGTGTATAGGTGTTACACAGGTTTTGGAGATAAATATACAATAAGTACAAGGAAGAAAGTTGCTAATATACAGAAAAATGCAACAAAAGGAGTTGTTGGTATACACTGTTGATACATGAGGCGAAAATGGACCAAAGACCATGAAATTCAAGTCTAAATATGGAGAGCCTAGAAATGGGCCAAAGCAGGGCCCAATCTTAAACTTTGCTCCATTTTATTTGCAATTTACTCATATTTCTTGTTTATAATTAACTATCTTTAATTAATTAAACTAAGTAAATTTTCTAATTGTTGCCATTTTGATTTTATCTTCGTTTTTCCCTCACTTTAGATTTCTTCAATTTGTCTTGTTAAAATGATTTGTGGGAAAAAAATAAATTTGACCTTTCTATGACAAAAACAAGTTCTTTTCCTTAGTCATATTTCTATAAGCTTTAATATTTTTAGAAGTTAGTCTTCCTAGTAAAAAGCCTCTTTTCAATTTAGTCAAATTAGTCTTTGGTCAATCATTTTAAACAGACGTTCTTGAGTGTCTTAAAAACCTTCTCAATACATTATCTGAATCCTTACCAATTTTTTCTGAATTTAAAGATTTATTTTTGTTTTTAAGTCTTTAAAAGTGTAATGACCCTCCAGGTCACTTTCTGTGTTTTCGTGCTTTTTTCTATGTTTAGAACTTTTTTATAGCTGCCCCAAGTCGTTTATGACTTGCTGGGACTGACAATTTGGTCATCGTACAGTTCGTTTGGTTTTTATAGCCATTTCCCTATTTTGGAGCTTTTGAAGTTGAGAAAATAGTCTCGGGTCAAAACTTCAGGTAAACGACTTTGGATGCCAATTATTATTGTTTTGTTAGCTCTACAATGTCAATTTTAGGTAAATGAGACCCTTGGTATAAGTCCCGAGGCTTCTAGACTCATTTTGGGCTTTTGGGTGGATTTTGGTGAAAACTGAAACCTTAGGTGTAGGACCCATATTCTGTCAAAATGAACTCGAATGGGGATTTTGATGGTTCCATTTAGTCCAAAATGCTGAATTTTGTAGGGTATCAAAGTTATTTGCATGCACGGGGTACAGAACAGATCCTGATCACCCAATCAGAGTCCTTTTTTGACTTAGCCAAAAATTCTGGTGTCATGTTGTTGGTGTAGCCGCTTAAGTGACTTGAAGATCGCTTTAGCGGTAGCTGCTTTAGTAGCCTGGGATCTCTTTAGTGGTAGCCGTTTAAGTGGCTTGAGACCATTTTAGCGGTAGCTGTCAGTCGTAGGGATCGATTAAGCGCCCTTTGGCCGCTTAAATAGCCACTGCTGAGTGTATATATAGTTTTCCCCTCCGTTTTCAGCTTATATTTGAAGTGTAAAATCACCATATTTGATATTGATATCTCTAGAGAGTGTGTGGATTTGATAAATTGGAGTTGGAAATAGCATGAGGACGTTATAGTGAGCATTAACTCATCTTTATCTCGTAAGTTCTCGATTTAATTTCAATTAAATTCTTGGTTTTGGTTCTTATTTTATCGATTTATATTAGGACTATTTGGGTCTGTTATTCAGCCTAGATCATGTTCAATTTTGGGGCAAGTAATCCTTGAGTTGAGAGGGACCTAATGACAGACTCAATTCTCGATTTTGTTGCTGGGCCCCACTATTTAATTTTCTAGCTCGATTTCTGACCTGGATCATAAATTTGCAATATAGGTATTGATATTCTTGTCTTGAAATATAGAATATTATTTTGATAACATCGCAGCAATCAGAGGCTCTCAGAAGGGAAAAACTCCATTATAGAGGTTTTCGCGTGCTTTCAACGGTGTCCAAGTATGCTAGGCTTACCCTTCTCCTAGACTTTGCTTTGTTATGGTATTAGTGTGATATTGTTCTAGTTATGGGTGGGTTCATATGGATCAGATATTTATTTAGCAATTTCTGACTATTTTTAGCTAATTAGGGGGCTTTTAGAGCAGATTTTGTCCCCGTTTCCCTTGGGTAGGTGTTTGCCTTAGGTTGGGTTTTGGGAACTTGTAGCGAGCCCTTTTTAAGATAGATTGATGTAGAACAATTTCCTTTTTCACTTAATTTGGTTATTGAATGTCTTCGAGAGATTGTTATTTGGGATTAGGTATCCTTAATCGTTACCTTTAATCCTATCATCTTTGATACCCTTGCCTTATTAGTATTTTGACCTCAAATAGAGACTTTAGACTTATGAAATAGAATTCAGTCCTCCTTTAACATTTTGGCTTTTAAAAACGGGAGTAATAACTAAATGGACTCGGGGAGAATTATACCTTTGGGATGTTATCATGTATTACTTGCCTATGAGTTTCGATTTGATTCTGGCACCTGGTTTACTATTTAGTATCTATTAGTTTCGGTTTGAGTCTGACATCTATTATACTGTTATTATTCACTAGTTCTGGTTTGTGTTTGACATTTATTATCATTTTTGTTATTGATCTGGGATTGGGAATTTGATGGAGACTGGTAAGATTTGTGGTTATAGCTGAAGGAGGAGTATATGGTACATATATCACTCACTTTGACTCATTTTACTCTCATTACTGTTATATCATGTCCTTAGTTTAGTATTACTCTTTGCTTATACCCACCGTGCTTATAGGGGCTCGGTTGGGTTTATTTCTCCTTGTGTGTGCCTTATGGGATTATGGGGGTCCAATTAAGTTATAGCTAGGCATTTACTTCTTCTTTTGAGTTATTTTCATTTGATTACCCTATTTGCTTAGTATAGCCTATTGTTTTATTTTTGACTCTTAGTTATTGCCTTTAGTCTATATACTCGTACTTTATTTTTACTTTTATTGTAATTGAGGTCAGTGGCATATGATGCCTACCGAGTACCCGTGTTTTTGTTCTCCTACTGCACTTCTTTATTTTTTTCCCTGATACAGACCCTAGTATGAGTCACCGACACTGATGCTGACCTCAGGTTGTGCTGTTGATCAGAGATTAGATGAGCTTTAAAAGTCCGAAGCTAATCCTCCTCCTTGTACTTTCATCATAGTCTTATTTTATATATTTTGAGCCTAAGATGTATATTTCGACACCATCTAGTACTCTTTTTGTTTTAGTGGCTCTTGTATTGACCTTACCAGGTCTTAGCTAGGGAATTTATTTTGGTATTTTTGTCCTCTTCCCTCTCTTGTATAGCATGCTTATATATATATATATATATATATATATATATATTCCTCTTCTAGTCACATATTATTACTGTTTTATCCCTATTTTCTTATCTTTTGCTTGTCAACCCATTACTCGCCGTTTCGGGCTAGGGTTTGGCTTACTAGTTGTAGTAGGTGCCATCATGACCTGAGAAATTGGATCGTGATAGTTTGGTATCAGATCCTAGGTTCAACGATATCGATAGTACAAGAGCAAGTGTGTAGTAGAGTCCTGTATATCAGTACGATGACGTCTGTATCCTATCTTCGAGAGGCTACTGGTGTTACACCCCGTACATTTTCAAAATTTATACGATCAACCTAGCATGGATAAAAGTATTTAAACTTGATATAATAAGGACATAATTGAGTGTAAATTTAAAGTTAAGTGGTGGATTAAGGTAGAAGGATTAAGACGTTGGAAAAAGGGGAGAACATAAACGAGGTGCTTCCGTGACTTAATTAAGATAGTAGGTGTATCACCTAATTAAACTATTGGGCTGCATTTGGATATAAGTTAATGGACTCAATTGAGGCCCAAAGTAAGTACATAAAAATGGAAAGAGGACCAGCCCAACACCTACTATTAATTCAGGCCCATCAAGACATGATCCAAGTAGAAATAAAGTGAGAAAGTGGACTGTTTTGGACAGCTTGTATAGCCAAGTAGGTGCATCACCTACTTGGAATATTTTTGACCAAAAAATGGGATAAGAATGAGCTAAAAGAGGTGGCTAAGAGGGAGTATAAAGAGCTGAAATTCAGCTCATTTATCCATTCACTTCATTTTCCAAAAACAGAAAATTAAAACACTCTCTCCTCTCTCAAACCCCAATCAGCCGCCCCAAAATTCCCTAGGGTTCTTGGGTGAATCCTCCACTTTGCAAGCCTTGGTAAGTGTTTACCCTTGTATATTAATTTAATATATGTATAAGAAAGTGTGTAAATCAGGTTGGTTATGTTTAAAATGTATAGGGCAGTCCCTTAATTAGTTGGCAGTCCACTTGTGTTAGTTTTGATGAATTTGTCTTCCTTGTGGCTTGGACTTGTATAGGGGCTTAAGGTGTTGAAGAAATTAAGTTATGATGATGAAATTTCAGTATATTAAAGTGTAGTTCTGCCCCTAAATCGTTCCTTTTATGTATGGCTTGATGGGAATGTTTATATGTGTTGGTAAATGGAACGTTTGTTGTAGTGAAAAGAGAATACTCTTTTGTTATGTTAAACTGAATTTTGGAACTCTTGTGGAATGATTTTGGTATTATACTGTGGAAGGAAGTATGGTGACCTTATGGGGTTAATATATGGAGTTTCGTTGGAGTGGAAATGTAAAGGATAAACTAGGTAGGTAATCCTATCGGTTTGTAACGTTTATGTTGGTTTGTGGACTGTTTTGGTGGTGTGTGGACTAATTTGGTGTTGTTGTTTTGCAAAAGCAGTAAGTTATAGTGTAATGTGGTGGAATAATTTTATTTGGTAGTATAATGAAGGGGGGAGTGATGCACAATGTATTTTGGAGGTTGGACGGTTTCTACTTTCCGCTAAGCACCTACTTACCACCTTGTGAACTTATAATGTAGCTAGCCGTTGATGTTCGCTCCATTATGTACTTGTATTGTAGAGTAACACATAAGGAAGGAGCTGAATCATTGTAGTTACGTATTGGGAAGATAAGGTATGTAAGGTTATTCTTTTCCTCATTCTTCTACAGCATCTATTGTTCATATTATCATAGCACTTGTCCTATCCCCAAAGGGTTGTACAGTGTCTCCTTCCTCTAAATGGTTTAGGGTATCTCATTTCAGAGTTAGTAGCACTTGTTATCAATGTATCACTCTTATATCTAAAGAATGAAGTAATGTGAGTAATTGTGTAATGGTTAACGTTGAGAATGGGTGGTATCTCATGGAGTGAAAGAAACACTCGCATGAATGTCGATCCCATTATTACGGCTGGTATCCTATGGGATGAAAGGAACATCCGCATGGATGACGATCCCGATTATTATGTTATTTCCCACTGATCAGTTGGGCCCGGGCATGATATGATTGATGATTGATGATGTACAATCTAGTAAAGTAAAGTAAAGTAAAGTACAATAAAGTAAAGAAAGCAATGTACATGATTCCACACATATACTGTATGGTAGTTTATTTATATTGTTCGCTCACTTGTACTTAATTCCATTAAAGTTCTTATATCTCATACAGTTACTTATAGCCTTACATACTCAGTACATTCTTTCATACTGATGTCCCTTGGGGGACTTACCTTACTTGCTGCAGGCACAGGTACTAGTAGACCTCCACAGTAAGCTGCGGGTTATCTGTGAATTATTGGTGAGCTCCAGTTCGTTCGGGGCTTTTCGAGTCGTATGTACATGTTGATTTTGGTATTGTATTACAGATGTATAAAGCGGGGACTCATCCCGACTGTAGGTTTGGTTATGTATCTGGTAGAGGCTTTGTAGACATTGTACAATTAAAGGAAGGAACGTTGTACTTTTTTGACCATATGGCTCCAACGGCCATGTCTCATGTTTATATAAATGTTCTTATTAGATTTCTATTATTGATATGTTGTAACCATAAGTGATTGAATGCTAGCCCATTGACGACAAGTACGTGAACGTATAGAATGGTTCTCTCGGGCCTTAACGGCTTTGGGTGCCATGTCCGCCCCAATGGGATTTGAGGCGTGACAACTGGACATTCTTGGAAAAATCTCACTTTTTTTATTCACTATCAAGCGTTATGTATATATTGGTTTCTAGATTCTCATTTATTTCACTCTTTCATAGATGGCAAGGATGCGGGTTGTGGCGGACTGAGATGGGGGCCCCGAGCTTGTAGTTAGGGCATCGGTTAGAGGAAGAGGTTGACCCCAAAGTTGAGGTCAAGCTAGAGTTGCAGCCCCAGCTCAACGCTAGGCCAGGGAGCCTTCACCAAATTCGATTATTGATCCTGAGCCCGAGATTGCACCAGAGGATCTGTGACCACAACAGCCGGTGGACTAGGGGAAAGCCCAAGCCCCACTTGAATTTTTATCTTCCTCTTTCCTTTGTGATGCTTTGGTGCAGTTATTGGCCAGCCGATGTATGGGGCCCAGACATCCTCTTAGGAGGAAACCTAGGGTGGACTTGGTATAGTAGCACAGCCTCTAGCTTTGGCTCCCAGAGTTTAGAGGTTCCACCAGCACCGGTAGTTCCACAGCTAGCAGCAGCACAACCAGCCATGACTTCTGAGGAGCAGAAGATGCTGGGCCAATTTCTTAGATTGGCCCCACTAAGGTTTGCAGGGCCTATAAAAGGATGCATTTGAGTTCCTTACCAGCTGTGAGGAGAGGTTGCGTAATTTGGGCCTGGTTTAGTTGCATGGTGCGGATTACACCACTTTCCAATTTTATAGAGCATCGAGGTAGTGGTGGAGGGGATATCTTGACTCTAGACCAACTAGATCTCCTTTTATGACTTTGGATCAGTTCTCTAAGGCTTTCTTGGTGAAGTATATGCCTCACAGCATGCACAACACCTGAGAAATGAGTTCACAGGGCTACAACAAGGTTTTTTGATGGTGGCTAAGTATGAGGTGAGATTTCATGAGTTAGCCAGACATGTCACCATGATTCTACCTTCTGAGTATGATAGGATATAATGCTTTATTAAAGGACTGAGACTTCTACTCTGTATGGCTGTTCAGAGTCTAGTACATACGGGTAGATCTGTATATACATTGCTGATTATGTTTACACTATGGAAGGTTTGCATCACGCGGCCCATGGGGGTAGCAATAAAAGGCCTTGTTAGCTGGGCAGCTACAGTGGGAGTTATAGTGGTACTTAGTTCAAGAGCAGAGATTTTCAAGGTTGATATCCTCAGTAGGAACAGGGTTATTCTAGTAGGCCCGTTCAGGCAGCACAATGGATTTTTGACTGGAATTAGCCCGGTTATAGTAATTTTAGAAAGCAGAGCAGTAGTTAGTCGTCGAAGGGTGTTTAGTCAGGGTCTTCAGGCCGAGGAGTCCAGTTTAGGTTAGCCGAACCTTCTTGTTAGGTTAGAGTGTCCGAGTCATGATATGATTGTGGTATTATAGGCCATTTCTCCAGAGAGTGTACCCAGCGTGGGATGATTGAGCCTTCTGCACAAACTATTCCATCAAGTAGGTCAATACTGCATCTAGCTATAGTGGTGCATAGGGATGCAGGGGTGGTCCCTAGGGTTCTCATGGAGGTCCTCAGTCAGGTAGGGTAGGTGGTCAAGTAGGCACCTAGTCTGGAGGCGGTCGAGGTTATCTATATTTTTTCCTAGTAAGCTGGAGGCTGAGATTTTAAATGTTGTTATTATAGGTACGATCTTGGTCTGCCATCAGCTAGCTTCTACTTTATTTGATCCAGGCTCCACGTATTCTTATGTGTCTACTTATTATGCATCTCAGTTGGGGTTGTCTTGGGAGCCATTATTTGTGCCTATATGTGTATCTACTCCTATGGGTGATTCTTTAGTAGTGGACAGGTGTATAGATTGTGTATTATGACTATTTAGAAGTATGAGACTCAGGCTGACCTTATTATGCTAGACATGGTTGATTTAAATGTAATTCTAGGCATGGACTGGTTATCCCCCTATCATGCGGTCTTGGATTGCTTTGCCAAGACTGTTACCTTAGCCATGCCTAGTATACCCCTGGTTGTGTGACAGGGACTTATAGCCATGCAGTGATGGAGAATATTTCTTATATTCAGGCTAAGAGACTGGTATCGAAAGGGTGTATGTCCTACCTTGCATATGTTCATGATGTTAGTATTGAGACTCCTTCGCTTTAATCAATTTCTATAGTCTGCGAGTTCCCTGATATCTTTGCTACCGACTTACCTGGCCTTCCTTCTGAGCGTGATATAGATTTTGCTATTGATCTTGAGTCCGGAACCCAATCCATCTCTATTGCACCTTACCGTATGGCTTCTGTCGAGCTAAATAAACTAAATATTCAGTTTCAAGATCTTTTGGGTTAGGGGTTTATTAGATTGAGTGTCTCACCTTGGGATGCTCCTATTTTGTTTGTAAAAAATAATAATGGTTCTATGCATATGTGTATTGATTACAGGCAGTTGCATAAGGTGACAGTGAAGAATAAGTATCCTATGCCTCATATTGATGATCTATTTGACCAGTTACAGGGTTCAGCCATGTGTTCTAAGATTGACTTGAGATATGGCTACCATCAGCTGATGATTCGGGAAGAGGGCATCCCTAAGTTAGCCTTCAAGACTCACTACGACCATTATAAGCTCCTGGTGATGTCTTTTGGGTTGACCAATGCCCTAGCAACCTTCATGAACTTGATGAACCGTGTATTCGGGCCTTATTTGGACTCTTTTGTGATCATGTTTATTGATAACATTCTTGTCTATTTGAGGAGTAGGGAGGAGCACGAGCAACATTTAAGGACAGTGCTCCACATTTTGAGATATCATCATCTTTATGCAAAATTCTCAAAGTGTGAGTTCTGGCTTGAGTCTATAACATTCTTGGGGAATGTGGTATCCAAAGATGGGATTATGATAGACCCAGTGATGTGACATGGTATCATGGTACTTTTGATACTTAAAACGAGGAAAATATGCAAGAAATTAGGTGTTTTTGGTAGGTATGATGTGTTTTTGTTATACTTTGTAGGAGAATAGGCTATGGAGGAAAAATCAAGGAAAAAGACTCAAAAAATGATTAAAAGGGGTCTCGTGGAAAGCATCCATGAATCGTGGAATCATCCATGAAACGTCAAACATGCTCGTGAATGAAGTTCTGAAGAAAAAATCAAAATTCTGATTTCCACGGATGGTGTTCACAATTAGTAGACTAAGTCTATGATTGGTAGACTTGTTCAGTGGAAAAGATGCTGAAGAAGTGCAAGTAGAGTCTGATTTCCATGACTCTGGTTCACAATTGGTGGAAACCTACCGACTTTCTTCTCCTACATAGCTTAGGATAGGATCCTTTTGTATCTATAAATACTCTTATTAGGTTTTATTTTTGGGGGACATTCTATTACATTATTGTAAGGTTCTAAGGCATATTCTTGGTCTTGGAATTACAAAGATAGATTTTTAGGATTTTAATTCAATGTAAGATTTTGGAGTTTTTCATATTATTCTTGTAAGTTTATGCCTGTGTTTTCTTCTATGAATCCTTCATATGTGCTTACAATTATGAGTAGGTAAACACCATAGCTAGGGTATTGCTTGAGCCGATAATACGGGATAGCTATCTGGGATCTAGGATAGGGGTTAGTAACGCAGGCTCAGGAGAAGAGAAAATTTACCTGAGGATATTGCTTAAACAAGAACATAAACCTATTCTAAGTATACATAACTTATCAATTCTGTAAACTGAACATCAGGAGAGATTGCAATGTATGATGAACCTATGGAGTTATGAAGTTATTGGGAAACACAGTCCCAGTGCCTTTCTCATACTGATTACAAATCCAACAAATCAACAATTGCTACTATTGAATTACTTAATAACAAATCCCCCTCTTCCACTAGAAATTTTCATTGATTACCTTGACGTATATATGGATTGATATTTTGACCTATTCCCTGTGGGATCGACCTCAACCTAGGTTGGGTTCTATAGTTGGCAGCGATCACTTTATATCTCATTGTACGGTGTAATTTGGGCCACATCAAATTTTGGCACATTTGTCGGGGAATACGATTATGGAGTGGATTCGATTGTGTTTGTTGGGGTTATTGGTTGTTGTTTCTTGATTTTACTTTTCTGTTGATTTTAGGGTGCACACTGGTGTATGCTCAGCACTCGGAGTCAAGGCAATCCCCTGATTCCACTTGATATGGAGCTTGAGAGAACTCTAAGAAATAATCAAAGGATGGTTAACGAAGGAAGTCATGATCTAACAGCTTTGTTGGTGGGTGTTTAAGGTGATCTAGCACTCTTAAATCAGCCACTACACTAGCACAGGGGTCAAGCGACTACAAAACAAACCATGACTCGATTAATAGACAAGGAGAATGCTAGACAAGAAGCTATCAGATTGGGCAGCTAGGGAAGAAAGGGCTAGAGAAGATGAGGCTAAACATCTAGCTGAACTTAAAGATCGAGAAAGACAAAGAAGGCATAGGGGCTACAGCCTCCACAACAACCTCTACAACAGTATCTACCTCAATATAAGGATCCGGAGGAGGACTTGGACTATTTGGAACCGCTGGAAACTGGTGCTATCATTCCACCGGAATTACCTCCGGGGACTAAGTTTGATATCATGAGTGCCATGATTCACTTGCTAAACTTGAAAGGGGTGTTTTCAGGCCTACCCACTAATGACGCAAATATGCATGTAATGAATTTTGTTTGAATTTGTACATCTTACAATCTGCCTAGAGTAACCCAAGAGGCAATATGACTGAGCCTTTTTTTGTTCTCTTTAACGGGAGAAAACTATACCATGTCTAGTAGAGCTACCATGAGGATCGATCACTAATTGGAATAAATTGCGAAATTAGTTCTTGGAAAGATTTTTTTCCACCTTCCAGCATGTTATAATTGAAGGATGAGATTTACAATTTCAGACAGTTGCATTTGGAAGCATTGTATGAGACATGGTTGAGGTTCAAAAAGAAGTTGCAGAGTGTTCCAAACCACAGGATGACTGGTATAAATTTGCTTGAGATCTTCTGAATAGCCTTGAATGCTAACACAAAGGCAGTAGCAGACACTATCACTGGTGGTGCATTCATGAGTCTTATTTAGGAGCATACTTTTGAGAATCTAGACAGGATTACTAAAACTAATTGAGGTTGGAGTACTCATGATGCAGACAGACCCACAAGCACATATGCAATTGACGCATCTAAGAGCAAAGAGCACTAGATGAGATGGTGGCCCAAGAGGTAGCATGGCTGAGGACTGAAATTGGGTTGTTGATCAAATAATTTGTAGCAATCGATACTAAAAAGATACATGGCAGTGGGTTCACAAGGAAAGGTACCCAGGTATGAAGATTTAGATTTTGAGGAGAAGGCAAAATATCTAGACAGAGAAGTGGCGGGTTTCTGAGCCAAGGGCCAAGGGTCTAACTAAGACACTTAGAACTCTAGGCAAGGTAATCAAGGTCGAAACTACTATGGATACAATAATTACAATAGGTCTGGGATATAAATAGGAGTAGGGAACGAGATGGTGATTGGAGGAAAAAGGATGATTATAAGGATAAAAGTGGTCTTTATGATCCACCTGGGAACTGTGATGCTGGTTCAAGAAATTTAAGGATGGAAAACATGCTTGTGAAGGTGGTGAAAGGGGTAGAGAAAATAAAAAACTGCCTCAAAGAGATTAGAGTAAATATTTAGGGGCTAATCCAAAAGGTCAAATCACATGCTACCTCCATTAAGCAGCTTAAGGAATAGTTTGGTCAGATGCCCACCGCATTGAATCAACGTCAACATGGTACACTTCCGAGCAACATTGTCCAGAACCTAAAAAATGATGCTCATTGTATGGCTATCATAACTAAAAGTGGAAAGGCTCATGTTGAGACACCCATAGAAGTTGTTATTGAGAAAAATAATGAGGTTGTTCATACCACACTAGAAGAGCAAACAACTGCCAAGGGAGGAAAGGTTAAGGAAGTTATAAGAAAATATGTTCTGTTCCTAAAACTTCCCCCACCTTTCCCTCAGCATCTATAGAAAAAGGTGGATGAAAACAAAACTGCTAATGGGGAGAGCCTGAAAGATGTTAAAAACCCTCAAACCAACAAAAAGGAGGCAAATGTTGAAACAGGCAAGGAAAAGAAAGCTCTGCAGATGCTAACTTCTATTCCTAAGCCTCCACCTCCATTTCCTCAGTACTTGGAGAAGAAGGGGGAAGATGGAAAATTTCATAAGTTCACGTCTATGTTGAAGCAACTTTCAATAAAAATCACGTTGCTGGAAGTGCTTGAACAAATGTCGATATTTGCAAAGTTCATGAAAGAGTTGGTCACAAAGAAGAGAACTGTCAGTTATGATTCTATTGGAAATTTGCATCATTGTAATGCAATTGCACCCCGTTCTCTTGTGCAAAAGAAAGATGATCCTGGTGCCTTCACAATTCCTTGTATAATTGGGTCATCTAACTTTGACAAAGCTTTGTGTGACCTAGGTGCAACCATTAACTTGATGTCTCTAGCTGTGTTCAAATAATTAGGCTTGGGAACTCCTGAACCAATGAAGATGTGGTTATTGATGGTGGATCGTACGGTCAAGAAGCCTACGGGTATATTGTTTGATGTTTTGGTCAAGGTAGAAAAATTCATCTTTCCTGCCAACTTTGTTGTCTTAGATTGTGAGGTCAATTTTGAGATGCCCATAATTTTAGGGAGACTATTTTTAGCCACCGGTAGAGAATTGGTTGATATGGAACGGGGTGAGCTAAAATTTAAGCTAAATAATAAGAAAGTCACATTTAATGTTTGTAGAACTATGAAGCAACCAAAGGAAATGAGGGTGGTTTTGGTAATAAATAGTTTAGATGACCCTGGAAGCCAACCCAAGGGATATCTTGATGAAGTTTGAGTAATTAAGACACCCGTATCGTGCCGCGATGTTAAATCAAGCGCTGCTTGGGAGGCAACCCAAGGTGTCTTGTTATTCCTACATTTGTTTTGATGCTTGTTATTTTGATCGACATCATACCCATGCACCTAGGGTGACACATGTATTTTCCTAAATTCATTATTTTACTTCGGTCAAATGCGTTGTGGACAACACATGCTTATTTAATCGGGGTGTGGGTACTTGTGGGTCTATATGTCCTCTTGGGGGGTTTTATTGCCGTGTTTCTTTTCCCTCAAGTGTTATCTAGTAGAACCGGCATGTTTAGGATTTTATTATCTTTTTTTTGTCATGTTTATATTGTTTTTGTTGTGTTTAATTAGGAGGAAAATAGGGGAACCTTAATGCAGTCAAGTTTTGAATGTTTTGATGTTCAAAGGATACCCCTCCTAAAAAAATTATTTTAGACTGTATGTGGAATCTGTTTTAAATCATGACCACTGTTGAATCTTGTTATGACATTAGTATTATAGGAAGAATAACATTAGCTTAGCAATGCATGAACTGGATAGGTAGTAGTTGATGGTGTGACCTTGTGCTATGTGGGTGTAAGATTGGTTACCGAGTTCACTTTGTGTGTGCGATCCAGAACTTGGCTGGTTAGTCTTGCCTAGGTCATAGGATAGTTAGTTGGGAAAGGATCATAGGCCATTCTTGAATAAGTCCACTTTTAGCCTAAATGCCCAATCAAATGAAATAAGTATCCCTTAATCCCGAATTTGAGCCTTAATTGACCATTTTCTTTCATTAGCCTATTCACCTTCTTGTTTCTACTTATAATGAACTTGTTTTGTCCCTATTCCCTCCTTGAACATTGTGTACCTCAACTCAGGCAAATCGGCTAAGTTGAGGGTGGCTATTATAGGGGTGCATAGTTTGATATGGGTATGAAGATGAAGTTAGTAAGAGAAAAGAAAATAGATTTGGGTGTGGTAAAGAAAAAAATGTGATGAATAAAGTTGCAAAAAAAAAGAGAAAAAACTATAGAAAGTGTAAAATGAAACCACATCCAAAATCTGAAGGGAAGCGAAGGAGAATAAGGGAGAATAAAATAAATAAGGTCATAAAGTGGAGAAAAAAATAGTGTAGAGTCAAGGAGGGTTGAGTCACTATATCTATAGCTACCATATCCATCCCCAAGCCTACATTACAAGCTAATGAAAGTCCTATGGTGATCCTAGTCCGTCAGTCCGTAAACTAAGGCATAAAAAAATAAGGGAAAGACTATGGTATTTCACGCACATTGTTCGAACTTCTTTGAGAGAGTGAGTGTCTTGATTCATTCCCTGCTTATATTTACATCTATAAACTATGAGAGAACAGAACTTCTTTGTTGTGAGAGCACACGGGTTGCATTATTGGTTGCTACTTGTTCAGGTAATGTTATTTGCATATATGCTTGGTTGTTTGTCCATAATTAATGCCATCGCTTGATCACTTTTGTGTCATGGTAATGTGCTGCATATATACAAACGGTGGGTTTTGATTTTTGTATAGTAGGGGGTTGAAAATTTTGTGTTAAAAGCAAGGAATTTATTGCCATAAGTCTCTTAGGTTTCTCTTAGTTAAGCATTGTATGTGTTTATTTTGTTTTGTTTTCTTGAGGACATGCAAATGTTCTAAGTTGAGGGTGCTGATATGACATGGTATCATGGAACTTTTGATGCTTAAAATGAGGAAAATATGCAAGAACTTAGGTGTTTTTGGTAGGTATGATGTCTTTTTGTTAAATTTTGTAGGAGAATAGGCTATGGAGGAAAAATCGAGGAAAAAGACTCAAAAAAATGATTAAAAGGGGTCTCGTGGAAAGCATCCACGAATCATGGAATCATCCAAGAATCATCGAACATGCTCGTGAATGAAGTTCTGAAGAAAATATCAAAATTTTGAATTCCATGGATGGTGTTCACGATTGGTAGACTGAGTCTACGATTGGTAGACTTGATTAGTGGAAAGATGCCGAAGAAGTACAAGTAGAGTCTGATTTCCATGACTCTGGTTCACGATTGGTAGACTGATTCATGACTCTGGTTCACAATTGGTTGAAACGTGCCGACTTTCTTCTTGTACATAGTGTAGGATATGATTCCTTTTATATATTTAAATACTCCTATTAGGTTTTATGTTTGGGGGATGTTCTATTACATTATTGTAAGTTTCTAAGGCATATTCTTGGCCTTGGAATTACAAATATAGATTTTTAGGGTTTTAATTCAAAGTAAGATTTTGGAGTTTTTCATATTATTCTTGTAAGTTCATGCTTGTGTTTTCTTCTATGAATTCTTTGTGTGTGTTTACAATTATGAGTAGCTAAACACCACAACTAGGGTTGTGGGAACCATGATGGATTAGCAAAGTAGAGTTCATAGTACGGAGTAATATTCTACCAGTGTTCATATGTATTGATTGTTTCCTTGGGTTTAACTATTTTTTTATGGTGCGCAGCGTCAGAACTCGCCTAATCTGTATTCTGGATGATAGGATGATTATGGATGGGAAGAAGGGAAATAAGCAATAGAGACTTGGAGTTATCAACCTCCACTTTATAGCTTGAGCCGATAATATGAGATAGATATCTAGGATCTAGGATAAGGGTTAGTAACACAGGTTCAGGAGAAGAGAAAACTTACTTGAGGATATTGCTTTGACAAAAGCTCAAAGTTGTTCTAAGTATACATAACTTATCGATTCTGCAGACCAAACACCGAGAGAGATTGCAACGTATGACAAACCTATTGAGTTACGAAGTTATTGGGTAACACAGTCCTAATGCCTTTCTCATACTAATTATACATCAACAACTTCTACTATTGAATTACTTAATTACAAATCCCCCTCTTTTACTGGAAATTGTCATTGATTACCTTAACGTACATATTGATTTATATTTTGACCTATTCTCTATGGTATTGACCATAACATAGGTTGGGTTCTATATTTGACAGCGACCATTTTATATCTCATTGTGAGGTGTAATTTGGGCGACATCACCTAGCGAAGATTGAGGCCATTTGTGATTGGGCTAGACCTACATATCTGACTGAGGTTCACAGCTTTATTGGGTTGGTAGGATACTATAGACAGTTTGTCAAGGGATTCGCCTCTATTACAACACGTATGACCAGATTGACTAGGCAAGAGATTCCATTTCAGTGGTACGACGGGTGTGAGGCGAGCTTTTAAAAGTTTAAGGACTTGCTCAATTCATCTTCTATTCTGACTCTTCTAGTTGAGGTCGAGGGTTTTATTGTATATTGTGATTTTTCAGGTGTTGGTTTTGTGTTTTGTTCTGATGCAGCAGGGCCAAGTTATATCATATGCTTTGAGACAGCTGAAGCTGCACAAGCACAACTACCCAACTCATGACTTGGAGTTGGCAGTGGTAGTTTTCAGATTTAAGATTTGGAGGCATTACTTGTATGGTGTTTGTTGCGAGATATTCACTGGCCACCGTAGTCTTCAGTACATTATGACTCAGAAGGACTTTAATTAGAGACAATTGTAATGACCTTCCAGGTCATTTCTTATGTTTTCGTTCTTTTTTTATGTTTAGAGCTTTCCTACAGCTATACTAAGTCATTTATGACTTGTTGGGATTGACAGTTCTGTCACCGGATAGTTCGTTTGGTTTTTAGAGCTAATTTTCTATTTTAAAGCTTTCGCTATTAAGAAATAGGTATCAGACCTAAATTTTAGGTAAAAGGTTTTGGATGCCAATTTTTACAGTTCCATTAGCTCCGGAATATCAATTTTAGGCTTAGAGAATCCTTGATTCAGGTCCCGAGACTTTCAAACTCATTTTAGGCTATTGGGTAATTTTAGTTAAAATGACTCTTGGAAGTGAGACCCATATTTTTATAGAAACGACCTCGGATGGAAATTTTAATAGCGTCATTGAGTCTCGAATGTAAAATTTGGTAGGGTAGCATTCTTCATTTGCGTTCACAGGATTCTGAACAAATTTTGAGGGTACGATCAAAAACTTGGCACTTAGGCAAGTTTGTTGGTGCAACATTTTATGGTGCAGGCCAACAATGGCCTTCATGTCTACAAGGCCTTGGCTGCATTTGCGAAGGCCAAGGTTATTGGTCCTTGCATTCACAAGCAGGCCTTCATGTTCATGATGAGTTAACTACTGACCGATCTAGGCTTTCTCCTTCATGATCGTGGTGGATTGAGTTGCGTTCATGAAGGCTTAGTTAGGTCAAATGGCGCATTTGCGACAAGGTTCCCGCATTTGCAATGAATGGACCCCTGGCAGTATTAAATGTTGTGGAATCCCATTTTTCCCTTATTTATTTAAATTACCTACTCTATAAAACCCTAGAGGAGCTAAGACATTGTGGATATCGATCTTTGGGTTCTCAAGGGTGAGTTGGAAGAGTCATTGTGGTCATTTTCTCGTTGTTATTTTCGTAAGTTTTGTTTAATTTCTAGATTAACTCTCGAGATAACTGTAAATCCCTAGAATAGTGTTGGGGCTGATTTAGGGCTCATTTGAGCTTGAATTTCACCTAAATTCTGGGGTAAATGATCCTTGCGCTATGAGGGATACTTTTATGATTTTAATTTTGGGATTTTGCAAGCTGGCCCCACGTGGAATTTTTAGTTAAACTTTTGACTCGGAGCATTTCTAAACAATATGGGTATTTTTCTTCTCATCCTAATACGTAGATTATTATTTTGATGGTGTGGAAGCTTTTAGAGGCTTCTCGGAAAGGAAAAGCTCAAGAGTAGTGGATTTCTCGAGCTTTCGACGGCGTCCACATAGACTAGGCTTACTTTCCTTATAGATTGAGCTTCATTATGGTATTAGTGTAGTATTATGCTAGTTGTGAGTGGGTATTTATGAATTGATCGATAGTTTAGTTATTTATTGGTCAAAGTTAGCCAGTTTAGGAGCCTTGGTGGTGGAATTTGGACCCATTTTCCCTTGCACTAGTTATAATGATACTCTAGGACTAGTTTTAATTTATTTCAGACTTTAGGTAGTAATTGTATGTCCTTAGTCTAGGTTTGGATCGGTGCTTGCCTTAGTATGGATTTTTTGGACTACTAGCAGGCCCGCCAACCCTCTTTTTAGGTCAAATACCTAGATTAGCCCCTTGTAGCTCTAAGAGGTCTTTAATCATCACTTTAGACTAAACCTTGAGCCTTAGGGTGAATTAGGTGACTCCCAGTTAGCTTTGTTACTTGGATTAGAGGGACTTTTGGCCTTTAGAACCTTGTACCTAGACCTAGTAACTAAGACCCATTTCACTTGTAGATTTTTTATCATCCGTCATGAGAATTTGGAAATATTTGGACATGGAGGAAGCTATAACCTTGGGTTATTATTACTTTAAACTTATTTACTAGTTCTGGTTCAAGTTCGACATTCATAATAGATATATGACACTTTCTATGATGTACTACTTACTAGTTCCGGTTCAAGTTCGGCATTTATGGTTCAAAGGGGATTCCAGGTATGTCATCACTTGTTGGATCTTATTACATTATTATATTAGGTAATTCCTTCTTGTTTGTATCCATCGGGCTTTTGGGGGCTCGATTGGGTTGTTTCTCTCTTATTTGTGCCTTCTGGGTTTATAGGTGCCTAGTTAGGTGTAGTTAGCTTGCATTTACTTTTGGATTCCTTTTTATTTTGTATACTTTTGAATCATTATTTGTATTTATGCTCCTTTATTCCTGACTTTGTTTACATTCTCGAATTTTATCATACTTTTATTTTGATTTAGCTCAGTCGTCCAATGATGCCTACTGAGTACCCATTGTTTTTGGTACTCATACGACACTTCTACATATTTTTCTGATGTAAATCTGAGTATGATCTACCGCTGCTGACATTTCATTCAAGTAAGCTGTGGTTTTAGAGATAGGGTGAGCTTTTAGAGCCAGAGTTAATCCTCTCTCCTTCTACTATTTTGGACAGTCTTTACTTATTTTGAGACTACCTGTATATTTGTTACAATCTAGTACTCTTATTTTTTATTTAGTGGCTCTTGTACCAACCTTACTAGGTCATGGGATACTCTTATGCACATTTTTCTCCTTTTTCTCTATTGTCCAGTACTGTCGTATTTATATACTCCATTGTTTAGTATTTCAATTACATGTCTAAATTCTATATTCCTACTTTTCTTTGTTTAACCCATTACTCGACGGTCTGGGCTATGGTTTGGCTTACCTACTAATAGGTTAAAGTAGGTGCCATTATGACTCGATAAATCGGGTCGTAACAAATTAGTATCAGAGCCTAGGTTCGTCAGTATTATTGGTACAAGTGTAAGTCTCTAGTAGTGTCCTGTGGATTTGTACGATGATGTATGTATCCTATCTTTGGGAGGTTACAGGATATCCTTAGGAAAACCTCACTTTCTTTATCATTTTTGTGTGTTGAGTCGATAGTTGTTTCTAAAATTCTAATTTTTTCACTCTTTCACAGATGGGTAGGACGCGGGCTATGACGGTAGGGGACGAAGACCCTGTGCCTGCAGCTAGAGCTCCCATTAGAGACCGAGGTTGACCCAGAGGTCGAGGTCAGGATAGAGCTGCAACACTAGCTAGGAGTCTGAATAGGAAGCCTTCACCAGATCCTGCTATTGCTCCTGAGCTAGAGGTAGATCCAGAGACTCAGTCACCCCAACTGTTGGTGGGCCAGTGGGTAGCCCAGGCCCCACCAAAGTTTATATCTTCCTCAGTTCTCAGAGATGTCTTGCTTCAGTTATTGGGGTTGGTAGGTGGTACACCATCTGATGGTGCTCAGTCAGCAGACCAAAGTGATACTGATCTAGAAGCGTAACCTATAGTTGTATCTTATCGAGTTAAAGTTCCTCCGACATTGGTAGTTCCATAGCTGGCAATTGTTTAGCTAGTTATGATTGTCAAGAAGCAGAAGATACTGGGCCAATTTCTGATATTGACCCACCTAGGTTTGTAGGGGACCAAGAGAGGATCCTTATATGTTTTTGACTAGTTGAGAGGAGAGGCTTCATAATTTGGGGTTGGGTAAGTTATGCATAGTGGATTATATGACATATCAGCTTAACAGGGCAGTAAGACAGTGGTAGAGGGGTTATTTTAATTCTAGGCCAGCTGAATCCCCACCTATGACTTGGGCTCAGTTCTCTAAGGCTTTCTTAGAGAAGCACATGCCTTGCACTATGCGCGGGTGCCTGAGGGATGAGTTTTCTACATTGATAAAGGGTTCTATAATGGTGGACGAGTATTAGTCGAGGTTCCATGAGCTAGGCAGACATGCCACTGTGATTCTGCCTACAGAGTATGAAAGGATTTAATGTTTTGTAAGAGGGTTGAGTCTATCGCTTCGCAGGGCTACTAAGAGTTTGGTGACTTCAGGGAAGTCTTTTACTAATATTGCCACTCATGCCTATTCTATAGAGGATATGGATCGCGAGGCCAAAGGGGGAAGCGATAAGAGGTTGTGTCAGCATTGTAGATACAGTAAGAGCCACAACGGTTCACAGTTCAGAGGTAGAGTTTTTTAGGGTAGGCACCCTCAGCGTCAATTTTACCAGCACCAGGGTTAGTCTAGTAGGCCCGTTCAGGTATCACTTTAAATTACTAATGGGGGTCAGCTCAGTTATAGTGACTACAATGGTCAAAGTAGTGGTTAGTCCTCGAGGGGTGTGCAATTTAGGTCTTCAGGCCAAGGTGGCCATTCTGGGTCAGATAGACTTTCTAGATAGAGCAGAGTGCCTAGGGTATGCTATGATTGTAGGGGTAGTCGGCCATCTCTCCAGAAAGTGTCCCCAGCGTGGGATGATTTAGCCTGCAGCCTGGAGTGTTCAGCCGATTAGATTAGTTTCACCTCCAACTAAAGTTGGTGCGCAAGTTTGCAGGGGTGGTCCCTAGGGTTCTAGAGAAGGTCCATCCTTAGGTAGAGTGGACAGGTGGTTGGTCAGGCACCCAGTCCGGAGTTGGATGGGGATAGTTGTATGTTGTACCTGGTAGGTCAGAGGTAGAGTCTTTGGATGTTGTTATTATAAGTATAATTTCAGTATGCCATCAGCCAGTTATTACTTTATTTAATCCGGGGTCCACTTATTCATATGTGTCTGCTCATTATGCACTACTGTTAAAGTTATCTTGGGATCCTTTCTATGCCATTGAGTGTATTATTTAGTAGTGGATCGGGTTTATAAATTATGTGTTGTGACCGTTCGAGAGGATGATACTCAGTCTGACCTTACTGTGCTAGATATGATAGATTTTGATATAATTTTGGAAATGGACTGGTTATCCCCCTATTATGCGGTCTTGGATTATTTTGCCAAGATCAATACCTTAGCCATGCCTGGTATACCTTCAGTTATGTTGATACAAGCCAAATCAGCGTCAACCTTTCTTGGCATATATTTCAAGAGCAACAACAAGGGAACCCAACCACTAAGATCTTAAGGCCATAAATACATGTGTGGAGGGTCCATTTTTAGCTCCAAGTAGAACAATGTCACATATGGAAGATATCTTGGAGTCAAGGAATGATTATGAAGTGAGAGGTGCTTAATGACCCCTTAATGCTATCCAAAGGGTGCTATGTATTGGTGATTAAATTCAAGAAGGGTAAAGGGGCCTTGGAGAGGTTAAAGGAAAGTGAAGAGGAGCTGAACGACACACTGAGCCCCCATGTGAGCTCACATACGGCCACAAGTGAGAAGGATGCGTGTACAGGAGACCAAAACAGGCCACATCAGTGGCATCTGTACCTAAGACCTGCATGGGCAGGTTCCCATCTGCGTGGACAGATGAGCCAAGGCGGCCAACACTTGTTTTGATGTTAAATGGGTCACTTTTGGGCCCAAGGCTATAAATATTAGTTCCTTCTTTCATTTTAAGAAGCTTTTGATGAATTAAGATGAGAAATACACTTGAGAGTGTGAGAGCTAGGATTAGCTTATTTTGAACAATCATTTTGAAACGTTGGTCATGTGGGAGTTTGATTCCCTTGTGGTTTATGTATGTGAATTGGTGCTTGTAGGATTAATTCAATAGAAGTTTTAGGGTTTAAAATACCCTTTGGTTTCTTGGATTTTCCTATCTTCGAGTCATTCAATCTATCTTTTCTTTCTTGCCTTGTTATCTTAGTTTGTTCTCATGATTTTCGTACTTTATTTCTCTTCTCGTATTTTGGCCGGTTATCATTTGGTATCAAAGCCGAGCTTGAGTTTGTTCTCACGAATTCAATCTTGGGCTTTGTTTTTTATAAAATCATAAAAAAAAGTCAAAAAATGTTTTTACCAAAAATCCCAAAAATATTTTTGTGTTTTTGAGTTTTTCTTATTGTTTCAATACTAGATTTGTTTCCTCTAGTGTTATTAGAGTCAGAATCTGAATTTGGAGCTTATTTGGAGTGGATTTGAAGAAATCCCATTGTTGAGTTCTTGAGCTTCGAGAAAAAGTGAAGTGGGTTCTTATATCTACCAAATTTGGGTTGGAATTGAAGGATAAGGGTTACTAGAAAGTATTTCCCATATCAAAAGGACCCTAGATCTGAAATTTGGTGTTAATTGGAGAGGTTTTAAAGAATCCACCATTTATGAGTTTGGAGCTTGAAGAAATTAGCAAATGGGTTCTAAAATCTAAAGAAATTGGTTGGGATTTGAGGCTTAAAATCATTTGGGTTGTGTTTGGGAGGTTTAAAGGAGTTCGGGTTTAAAATTTCATCGAATTCCGAACTCGTTTGAATGCGGTTCAAATTTTGGTGTTCTTGGAGTTCTTGAGGGATCTTCAAATCATCAATAAGAAGAAGCCCCAAAAAGTGTTGTTAGATCCAAAAGAGCGCCAAAAGAATCAAGCAAAAGGTGTTAGTACCAAAGAATATTCCAAAAAGGAAAGGTATTAGGAAAGAGAAAACAAGAGGTCCCACAACAAGGTGAAAAATTGGAGGCTTCAGCTGGTCTGTCTAGGCCACCTGCGCCAGCAGGTGGCCATCCGCGAGGGCAGGTGACCAACGTAGGTCACCTCTTCTAGATACTGCTTTGACATGCGTTTCCCACCTGTGTGGGCAGATGCCAAGGTGCGTCCGCACCTCACCATATGCAGGTCAATAATTCCAAAAAACATTTTGCTCAGGTTCCATCATCTTAGTTTCAATTCTTGATTCCTAAATTCATATCTTGATTCCTAAATTAATTAACAACTATTAATTGATCTACTTAGTTGATTGATTAGTCTTAAATCCATTTTTTCTAAGTCTGTTTCTTTTTATACTTTTCTTTTTTTTTGTTTTGTTGTTATTTCTTGGTTCAAGTTCGTGTTTATTTGTTTGAGTCATTATTTCTTCATCAAACAAGAATCCATTCTGACCACGAGTAGTAACTAACACCACATCTTTCATTAGAGTAGAAACGATCTTTCAATGCTAGCGACACCTATTGTGAGGCAAATAAAAGTGTGTACTCCGAGCGGTTGTGTGGTTGATTTTTTTTAATGCTAACTTATTTGTTGTTCGTCTTTAGTTTATCTTCTTAATAGGTACTATGACTCCGGATGACAATACTTCTAATGAGATCTTAACAGCAATCGAATTCTTGGATCGTAGATTGGAATCCATGGAAGGTCAAATGACCACACTCCAAGGAAGTTTGTCAAATATGATTGGGAGGATAGAAAACATGAGTAGGAGTATAGACAACATGGTGCCTTTGACATCCTATCAAGTGATTATGAGAGATCTCCGAGAAGCACTTAAGAGGGCAGAAATTGAGAAAGTGGAAAAGGACTTGGCTCAAGGAAGAGAGTTGACTAAGATTGATGAGCCAAGGAATTGTTTGAAAGAAGAATCTTCTCATGAGCTTCAAGGTAACAAAGCTAACTCTTGTACTTTAGTAAATATGAATGACCATTGGGTGGCAAGTAGCCGATTGGGTGTGAGTGATAGCTTATTTATATGTGAGCCTAATGATTCTTTTCCTTGTGATGATAATGTACATGTTGAGAGTGTGGATACACTAGTTGATCCTATTGATGAGAATTGACTTTTCTTGTAAGATCAATTTGAGTCCACCTAGTGTTGAAGCCTTTGTGTTGAATGATAGTACATTTTCTTGTGAAAATGGTGTTGATCAACTTGTGTGTGAATCTAGTCCAATACTTGAGGGTGTTTGTGATGTGATTAGTGAACCTCAAGTTAGTGATGATGTTGTTAGTGTTGATCATTTGAATAGGAGTAACTCTTTGAGCATGTCTTTTGATGAAAATCCTATTACTTGCCCTACTCATAGAGGTGATCTTATGTTGGACACTTCTTCAAAACTTGATAATTGTCTTTTTGAGAGAAAACTTACATGTTCTAATCCTCCTTCTTAGATTGATCCTTCTCCTTTTAAGTATAATGTTTTGTTTTAAGAGGATGAAATCACCCCTAGTCCGCTACCTAGTAGCGTAGATCATGTTAATGATGTAGCTCTTCTTAAGGGCTATATTCTATATAACAACCCACTGTGGTGTGACAACATTTCTCCTAAAGATGGAAATCTCTTCTTGGAAGATGAGAGTACTCTTATGGTAAGGGATTGTGAAGAAATGAAATGTGGTTTTTGTTTTCCAATTGTTTCTTCTTCTTTGAGTGTTCCAATTCTTGAGCATACTTTTGAAAATGTTCTTAAGCATAGTAGTGAGCATGCCCTTGAGGATATCTCAGATGAAGTCAAGTTGAGTGACACTTTTATTTACTCATGGTGGCACTTATGTTTGTGTTGAAAGTATATATACTTGTGATAAAGGTATCATTGGGTTGGATAGGTGGTGCTTTGACCTATGTCTTTGGACTTTCTAATCGTTTGACCCCAAAACCTTTTGAATGGTGGTGGTTGTGAAACACCCAACTTGGTGCTTGGTCAAGATGACAAGCGAGATTTGGTGAGGGTTGTTGAAACTATTCTCTATGATAGAGAGTCTTTCTTGAGGATTTCTAATAAACTTGATAGACCAAAGTTGTGTATGGGGGAGGTTTCTAACAAGGATGTGATTCTTGACTCAAAGGGAGTTTTGTGGTTGTTGAAGTATAGAACTAATATGGGCTTACGCGTGTGTTTGACTAATTACCACGATTCTTTTGATGTACCCTTTTGTCAAGATTTATTAAGTAGCCAAGTACGTCTTACTTTGTGGGGTTACACACCCTTGATTGATCGTATTGATGCTTGGTTATATATTAAGTGTGTTCCTTCTTGGCTTGGTGATAAACTTTTTGTTGCTAACACTAACCCTCAGGCCATGAGAATATTGTTGTTGCTTGTTTTCCTTATGGATTTGCAAGGTTTGGATTCGAGGTCGAATCCTTTTCAAGAAAGGGAGGATGATACAAGACAAATCGGCGTCAACCTTTGTTGGCATATATTTCAAGGTCAACAACAAGGGAACCCAACCACAAAGATCTTAAGTCCACAAAGATGTGTGAGGAGAGTCCATTTTGAGCTCCAAGTAGAACAATGTCACATATGGAAGATAGCTTGAAGTCAAGGAATGATTATGAAGCGAGAGGTACTTGATGACCTCTTAATGCTATCTAAAGGGTGCTATTTGTTGGTGATTACATCAAAGAAGGGTAAAGGGGCCTTGGAGAGGTCAAAAGAAAGTGAAGAGGAGATGAACGACACACTGAACTCACATACGAGCTCATATGCAGCCGCGGGTAAGGAGGGTGAGTGCGCAGGAGGCCAAAATAGGCCACACTAGTGGAATCTGCACCCAAGACCTGCGTGGTCAAGTGTCCATCTGCGTGGCGGCCAACACTTGTTTTGATATTAAATGGGTCACTTTTGGGGCCAAGTTTGTAATAATAGGCCCAAGGCTATAAATATTAGTTCCTTCTTTCATTTTAAGAAGCTTTTGATGAATTAATATGAGATATACACTTAAGAGTGTTAGATCTAGGATTAGCTTATTTTGAACAATTATTTTGAAACATTGGTTACGTGGGAGTTTTATTCCCTTTTGGTTTACGTATGTGAATTGATGCTTGTAGGATTAATTCAACAGAAGTTTTATGGTTTAAAATACCCTTTGGTTTCTTGGATTTTCCTATCTTCGAGTCATTCAATCTATCTTTACTTTCTTGCCTTGTTATCTTAGTTTGTTTTCATGATTTTTGAACTTTATTTCTCTTCGCGTTTTTTGTTCGGTTATCATATATGGCAGGTTTATTTTAGCCGCGCACCAATGGGGATTATTTCTGATGTCCAGGCTAGGAGACTGGTATCGAGGGTTGTGAGTCATATCTTGCTTATGTTTATAATGTTAGTGCGCAGAGTCCTTCACTTGATTCTATCCCTATAGTCTGTGACTTTTCTGATGTTTTTCCTACTAACTTACTTGGCCTTCCTCCTGAGCGTGATATTGAGTTTGTGATCGTCCTTGAACTAGGCATTCAACCTATTACTATGGCACCTTACCATAGGGCTCCTGTCGAGCCTAAGGAGCTAAATTCTCAGCTTCAGGATCTTCTAGGTAAGGGTTTCATTAGGCCGAGCGTATTACCTTAGGGTGCTCTTAGCTTGTTTGTGAAGAAAAAAAATGGTTCTATGCACAAGTACATTGACTACAAGAAGCTAAATAAGGTGATAGTGAAGAATAAGTATCCTATGCCTTATCTTGATGATTTATTTTACCAGCTTCAGGGTGCGGTAGTGTTCTCTAAGATTGACTTGAGATCCGGTTGCCATAAGTTGAGGATTCGGGCATAGGACAACCTTCAAGACTCACTATGGCCATTATGAGTTTCAGGTGATGTCTTTTGGGTTGACCAATGCCCCGGCAGCGCTCATGGACTAGATGATCATCTTTATTGATGATATTCTTATATATTTAAGAAGTCCCGGTATCGTTCATGGACTTGATGATCATTTTCATTAATGATATTCTTATATATTCAAGGAGTAGGGAAGAGCATGAGCAACATTTGAGGACTGTGCTCCACACTTTGAGAGATCATAGGCTTTTTGCCAAATTCTCAAAGTGTGAGTTCTGGCTAAAGTCTGTGGTATTACTAGGACACATAGTGTCTAATTATAGGATTATGGTAGATCCAGCGAAGATTGAGGCTATTCGTACATGGGCCAGACCTATATCTCCGACTGAGGCTCGCAGTTTTATTGGTTTGGCAGGTTACTTCAAATGGTTCATTGAGGGATTTGCAACTATTGCAGCACTTATGACTAGATTGACTAGAAATGAGGTTCTATTTTAGTGGTCCAATGAGTGTGAGTCGAGCTTTTTGAATCTCAAGGACTTGCTCACTTCAGCTCATATATTGACTCTTCCAGTTGAGGATGAGGCATTTACTATGTATTGTGATTCTTCTAGTGTTGGTTTGGGGTATGTTCTGATGCAGCAGGGCCAAGTTATTGCTTATGCATCAAGGCAGCTGAAGGTGCACGAATGCAACTACCCTACTCATGATTCAGAGTTGGCGGTGGGAGTTTTTATGCTTAAGATTTGGAGGCATTACTTTTACGGTGTTAATGCTAGATATTCACTAACCATCCTAGTCTTCAATATATTATGACTCAGAGAGAGCTTAATTTGCGACAGCACAGGTGGATTCAGTTGCTGAAGGACTATGACGTCTCTATTCTATACCATCCAGGCAAGACAAATATGGTAGCGAATGCCTTGAGTTGGAAGGCAGTGAATATGGGTAGCTTAGCCTTTATTTTAGTTTTAGAGCGACTTTCGGAGCGTCCGTTAGCCTTGGACATTCAGTCCTTAGCCAACCTGATGATTCGGTTTCATATTTCAGACCCCAAGAGGATTCTTGCCAATGTTAAGGCTAGGTCTAATTTGTTTGAGCAGATTCAAAGTCTTCAATTTAAGGATAGTATACTTTGTGGCATTTGTGATCAGGTACTAAGAGGTGAGTTTTGGAGTGCTACTTTGGATTCGGAGGGCATTCTGAGATTCGACGGTCATATTTGTGTTCTGAAAGTTAGAGATCTGATTTAGTTGATACTTTGCGAAGCTCATAGCTCCAGATACTCTATTCACCCTGGGACGACTATGATGTATATAGATTTGCGGCAGCACTATTGGTGGAGTGGTATGAAGAAAGATGTAGTGGACTTTGTAGCTTGTTTCTTGGGTTGTCAGCAAGTAAAGGTCGAGCATCAGAGCCCGGATGGCTTGCTTCAGAGATTACCCATTCCTAAGTGGAAGTGGGAGTGGATTACAATGGATTTAGTAAGTGGTTTACCTAGCACTTCTCGTGGTTCTGACAACATTTGAGTCATCATTGATCAATTGACCAAATCAACTCATTTCATCCCTATTCAAATTTCTTTCAATGCCGAGAGGTTAACTCATATCTATGTTCAGGAGCTAGTTCATCTACATAGGGTACCCGTGTCCATTATTTTAGATAGAGGCTCAGTATTCACCTCTAGATTTTGGAGGACTTTTTAGGGGGATTTGGGTACTCAGGTTGATCTTAACACCGCTTTCCACCCCCATACTGATGGACAATCGGAGTGGACCATTCAGGTCTTAGAGGATATACTTCGAGCGTGTGTTATGAATTTTGGAGGTCAGTAGGAGCAGCATCTAGCCTAGGCAGAGTTTTCTTATAATAATAGCTACCATTAGAGTATTGAGATGGCACCATTTGAGGCACTATATGGTAGGCATTGTCGATCTCCGATTGGTTAGTTTGGGACTTCTGAGATTAGCCCCCATGGTACCGACTTGCTTCATGAGTCTTTGGATAGTGTTTGGCGGATTCAGAATAGGCTACGGGCAGCTTAGAATAGACAAAAGAGTTATACTGACTGTAGGCTTCGCTCTTTGATGTTTGGAGTTAGAAACTGGGTTTTCCTTTAAGAGTGGCCTATTAAAGACATGATGAGGTTTGGAAAGAGGGGCAAGCTTAGCCCCAGGTATATCAGGACATTTGAGATACTTTGAACAGTTGGGGAGGTTGCTTATGAGTTGGCCTTACCCACAGACTTTTTAATCGTCCATCAGTTTTCTATGTATCTATGTTGCAGTGTTACATTCTAGATGAGTCACACGTACTTCATTGGGACTTGGTTCAGTTGGATGAGAGGTTGACCTTCGTAGAGGAACTAGTTGCTATATTAGCTTGGGATGTTAGGCGGTTGCATTCCAGAGAGATTCTAGTAGTTAAGGTTCAGTAGAGACATCATCCAGATGTGGAGGCCACCTGAGAGATTGAGAGCTAGATGCAGGCTCAGTATCCCCACCCATTTGAGCCCTCAGGTACCTTTTGATCCCTTACTTTTACAGACAAAAGTCCTTTTAGTAATGGATATTGTAATGACCCTCGAAGTTATTTCCTGCATTTCCATGCTTTTTCGACATTTAGAGCTTTCCCACAGCTGCACCAAGTTATTTATGACTTTCTGGGATTGACAATTCAGTCATCAGGTAGTTCATTTGGTTTTTAGAGGCAATTCCCAGTTTTGGAGCTTTTGTTGTTAAAAAATAGGTACCGGACATAAACATCAGTTAAACGATCTATCACGACCCAAAATCCCATTCGGGCTGGACTGACACCCGAAGCCGATATGGCCAGAGAGAACCATTCTTTGCTCATGAACATTCGTATGCATATCCTCGTATGAACCTTATTAAATCTTATGCAACTATGCAGAAAACATGAACATGGAAACATATGCTATATACATATTTAGGAAACTTGGCCGTTGGAGCCATCAAGTCAAAACGGACATTTATCTTTCATATTCATAACCCACACATGTCTACAAAAGCCTCTAACAGATGCATTTACAAGATCAACTAACAGTCGGGACAAGTCCCCGCTTTATACAACATTTACAACATCAACACAACTGTACACCTATGACTCGAAAAGTCCCGAAGCAACTGGGGCTCACCAAAGATCCGCAATGTCAACCTACAATGGAGGTCTACTAGTGCCTGCACCTGCAACATGTAAGGTAATTCCCTCGAGGGGGTCAATACGAAGAATGTACTGAGTATGTAAGGCTCATAAGAAATTCATCATACATAATAACAACAATAATGGAATCAATATAAGGAAATAGAAATGTGAGTAACTCTCTTTCTGTATGTGGGGAACCATGTGTATTACGTTCTTTACTCCTCTTGTATTCATCTTTTATTCATCTTTATTATTAGACCCATGCTAGGCTATTCTGTCGGCCCTGGGATGAGATTAACCCATGCTAGGTACTTTGACCCCTGGGATGTTATGTGAACCCATGCTAGGCTTTCGTGTCGCCCCTGGGATGTTACTAACCCATGCTAGGTACTTTGACCCCTGGGATGTTATATTAACCCATGCTAGGCTTTCGTGTCGCCCATGGGATGTTACTAACCCATGCTAGGTACTTTGACCCCTGGGATGTTATATTAACCCATGTTAGGCTTTCGTGTCGCCCCTGGGATGTAATTATGATAACCCGAGCTAGGCTTTTCTGTAGCCCCTGGGATGTACTTATGATTACTCATTAATTATACATTAATTCTTTCTCTTGTTATTCTTACCTCCATTCTTAAGAGTGATACAATGAGGATCATGACATAATTTGAAGCACACTCATATACACATTTCACTTCACTCTTTACTTCATGAGATTGACATCTTCACTTATGTGAAATAGATATATTAACTTGCACATCGCTTCTTATTATTCTTAAGATTGGTACTTTTACTTGTGAGAGATTGGTACAAAGATAATCATCATATTATAGGACTTTGGGACAAGACATGATTGGAAAATGCCATCTAAGATTAAAGAGATTCTCTTGTGTTATTACTCTCTTGAGATAGTCCTTTTAGGAATTATAACGTTATGACATCGTTGGGACTTCACTCAATGAACAAGGGATAAGTGAATCATCATTCATCTAAGAATAGGACACATATGGATAACAATATACGTCAACCTGAATTGATATACTTCAAGCCTCTCGGAATTGAAACAAGCCCAATGTCAATGCCAATATGAACAATATGTTGCAGAAGGATACGAAAAAAGGAACCTTACATACCTTGTATTCTCAATACGAATATACAATCTTAGATGTGCATACAATAGTCCCGCTCCTTCTTTATGTGTCACTCTACAACACAAATACATAACGGGATTCACATTAACCATCAACTACTTTACAAATGCATATAACATCGATGAGTTACATGTTTGCCTTTAAACATGCCATTTCCCCTTGACAAAACCATTGATGAAATTATTATTCCAAAAATCTCCCAATATTCCATACATTGACCAATACATGATAATCAATACATTTCACCACAACACTTCTCCTTTACACTTTCTTATCCACTCCACATCACAAATAATCCATCAAGTCACCTTAATACACCTCATAGCACATATCAGCCAAAATCTCATAATTTAAACTTATATGAAAACAACAAGTTTAATAACAAAATCACACCATACATGTTCATATTTTATCCATACCATGCTCTTTCATCAAAGTCACAAGTCATAATTCAAGCTTGAATCTCATGGATCACAAATCTTTTATAAAAACACAAAGTACCATGTTCAATACTTCCAAGCATAACCAACATGATTTACATACTCTACCATGCATATAATATATTAATCCATAACAATAATCACTTACCCAAACTTGAAAAATGATGATCTTGCTCCAAAAGTTGGCTTTGAACTCTTAGGGTATGAGAGAAAAAATGGTTGAGAAATATCTAAAAAGACATGTGATTTCCAAATGAATAAAAATCAGACTTTTTCCCTTTATATAGGCCCTTAATGTTTCATCCTTATCCACTCTTGGCATTTAATACAATGTGTTGCATTAGTCAATGGAAGAATGGGTCATTTGACCCATTCTTGACCCATGTTTTCTTCTCATTTTGGGCCCTATTTTGAGCCCAATTCACTTAACCCACTAAAAACCATAATTCCTTATGTTTAATTCATTTCATACGTGTTACGACAATATTCCCACTCATGGGATTCGTACTCGTAGCCTCAATTCCAAAAACAAGCAATTCTAGCCACGTATGGCCTATTTTGGCCAAAAGGGTAAAATCATTATTTTGATGTCAAATTCATTCTCGAGTAATTTTATCATACCAATATAGTACTTAACTCATTTCATGTATATTCTCATGGTTGTAGAAGAAACGTGGCAAAAATCGGCTCAATACGTCCCCGGGCACCCTTGGGACTTAAGAAAAATTCCAACTTTGAAAAGTGGCCAAAACCAGCGTGGCACGCCCATGGGCGCACCAGCTTTCTGCCTCTGGACTAAAAAATTTATCCCAGAGCCGCATGGCACTCCCTCCAGCGCGCCCCACACTTAAAATTTTTGAAAATTTCGTTTTTTGACTTTTCTTCGCAGGTTTGGTTAGATACTTCAAGTCCTATTCTTTAACTTACTTCTTACCCTTAACATCATTTGTTTAGAGGTCCTCTTAGCCTCATTTTGAACCCCACAAATTCTCCATGAAAATCGCAAAACACCTCCTACGCAAGGTTAATCACATGTACAAAGCCAAATTTTAATTTTTCTCATCACTAACATTACAAATTACATACTCATGGCATCTCGACACCTAAGTAACCATTGTTCAACGTCGTCACATTGGGTTGGGAAAGTACGGGGTGTTACACAATCTAAGATGCCAATTCTTATAGTTTCATTAGCTTTGAAATGTTGATTTTAGGCTAGAGGGACCTTTGGTTTGGGTCCCGAGGCTTTCAGACTCATTTTGTGCTATTGGGTGGATTTTAGTTAATATACCTCTTAGGTGTGGGACCTATATTTTTATCGAAACTACCTCAGATAGAAATTTTGATGGTGTTGTTGAGTCCAGAATGTCAAATTTGGTAGGGTCGCATGGTTTGTTTGTATTCATGGGATTTCGAATAAATCCCGAGGACCAGATCAGAAACTTGGCACTTAGCCAAGTTTGCTGGTGCCATATTTTCTGGTGCAGGACAAAAATGGCCTTTGCATTCGCGAGGCCTTAGGCGCGTTCGTGAAATCCAAGGTTATTGGTCGTCGCTTTCACAAGTAGGCCTTTGCATTCCCAAAGAGTCAACTGTTAACCGGTCCAGGCTTTTTCTTTCGCGATTGTGGTGGATCGGCTCGCATTCACGAAGGCTTAGTCAGGTCAAAGGTCGTGTTCATGATGAGGGTCCCGCGTTTATGATGAAGGGACCCCTAGCATTATTAAATATTGTGGAACCCAATTTTTCCCTCAGTTATTTCAAGTGCCAACTCCATAAAACCCTAGAGGAGCTAAGAAATTATGGAGATTGAACTTTTGGCGTCGGGGGTGAGTTGGAAGAGTCGTTATGCTCAATTTCTTGTTGTTATTTCTATAAGTTTCTGTTTAATTCTAGATTAACTCTCCAATCAGCTTTAAATTCCTAGAATAGTGTTGGAGCTGATTTGGGTCTCATTTGCTCTTGAATTTCACCCAAATTTTGGTGTAAATGAGCCTTGAGCTATGAGGGATACTTTGACGGTTTTGATTTCGTTGCAAGCGGGCCCCATGTGTGATTTTTAGTTTGACTTTTGACCTAGAGCATTTATATGTAATATGGGTATAATTATTCTTGTTCGTCCTAATGTGAAGATTATTATTTTGATAGTATGGCAGCATTCAGAGGCTTCTCGGAAGGGAAAAGCTCTAGAGTAGTGGACTTTCTCGAGCTTTCAGCAGTATCTAGGTAGGCTAAGCTTACTTTCCTCATAGATTGAGCTTCATTATGGTATTCGTGTAGTATTATGCTAGCTATGGGTGGGTATTTAAGAATTGATTGATAGTTAAGTAATTTATTGGTCAAAGTTAGCTAGTTTGGGAGCCTTGGTGGTGGAATTTCGCCCCGTTTTCCCTTGCGCTAGTTATAATAATACTCTTGGACTAGTTGTGGTTTATTTAAGACCTTGGGATTGAGTCATATATCTTTAACACCCCGTATGTTTCCGAACCTAGTAAAGTACCATAACATTCATGGAAGTATTTAAACATGAGAGGGTCGGTGAATTATACATTAATTTGTTGGGCTTAAATGAGTCTTGTGCCATTGGGCTCAATTGAGGCCCAAAGATGGAGCAAAAGACATGGCCCAAATGGAATTTGACCCATTCTTCAAATTGACCAAGTAAGCCTAGCATTTATGACTAATGTGTGGCTAAGGATGAGACTACATGGGACTATATGATATGCTTAAGGTGGTGCATAAATCATGTTGGTTATGTAGACAAAGTGTTGGACAATTCACTATGTGTAAAACTGTCTATTTTTGCAATCGAAAAAGGGTTTTGCCTTATAAACTTGAAAATGGACTTGTGGTATTGAAGGAAGTGAACTTGATGGACTCAATATTGACATGTGATATGTGATTATAGCCTTAACTTGTTTTATCCTTATACATAATGTTTGGAATTGTTATTGCAAAATTGTGCATGGACTTAGTGGTGTATTGAAGGAAAAATGTAGTTTTGGTGATGTTCATGTGTGTTGTGAAACCATGGTTGATTTTTGGAATCCAAGTTGACCTAAATTATGTAAAGGGAAGTTTATTCATGGCCATGGACCATTTATTACAAAAAGGGACCTAAAAGGGACCCTTTTTGGCCGAAACGGGCATCCGCCCTCGCGTCTGGAGCACTTGCCGGCGCAGATGCCAATGCACGTGGCTCTGGACAAGGACAGAGGTCACATACGGCCACATGTAAGCCACATTCAGGTGCAGGGGTCTTCGCAGGTTAGCCCAGAAACTCCTTTTGTATGTTTTTGTCTCTCTTTGATCCCCGAAGGCCCCTATACCCTTTTTGGATGTAATTATAAACTTATGATACCTTTTTAGTGACTTTAAGGGGTCGTATGGAGGCATGTTGGATTATATCCATTATGTATTGTTGTTAATATGTTGTTATAAGGAGAATTGATGGAGTCATTGTGACGTAATGATAATGAGGAAGCGTAAAGGGTAAACTTGGTGTGAAATGCTATTGGTTTATGATTTCTTGGTCAATGTGTGGAATGTAATGGTGTTGTTGGTATGGTAACGCAGTGGATTGTATTATAAAGGGTGAAATGACATTATATGGCAGTCATATAGCTCATTATCTTCTTGTACACTTGTACGAAAAGTAGTTATTAACGAGAGTTCTGTTATGTACTTGTATTATAGAGTGAAATGTTAGGAAGGAGATGGACTATTGTGTTCATATATAGGATTATGTATTCATACTCGAAAGTGAATGTATGTAAGGTTATTCTATCCGTATCCTTCTGCAGCACATAGTATTCACATTGACATTGTATTTTTTCCATTTTGAAATGTTATAAGGTATCTTATTTCCGGTTATCAATTGTTACTATCACATGTTCCCTGCTCATTGATCAATTGTGATTCACATGTCTCATGTTCATTGACTAATGTTCCAAAGGTCCAATAATGTTATGTTCCAAAGTTCAAATAATGTTATGACTATCATTGTATCAATCTCTCAAAAGTAAAGAAGTGAAGTAATGCATAGTTGTTGGTTACAAGAGTACGGGTAGTAGCTCTAGAGGCATAAGCCTAGCTCGAGCCGATCCCGAGATTATTGGATCAGGGGGTAGTCCTAGAGGCATAAGCCTAGCTCGGGTCGATCCTGACAGGTGGTAGCTCTAGAGGTAAGAACCTAGCTCGAGCCGAACCTGATATATTGGTTTATGGGTGGCAGCTCTAGAGGTAATAACCTAGCTCGAGCCGAGCTCGATATATTGACTTATGGGTGGTAGATCTAGAGGCATAAGCCTAGCTCGAGCTGATCCCAACATAACGTTATGTTATGTTAAGACCTACTGATCATTCGGGGCCCGGGTACATTGTGACACAAGTGATGATGTATGAAGTAAAGAAGCAAAGAAAGCAGTGAAAGCAATATACATGGTTCCCAACATACAGAATGGTGACTTATCCATATTGGTTATTCATTTGTATTTGAGTTCATTGAAGTATTTATGTATCGTACAGTTTCATATGAGCCTTACATACTCAGTAATTCTTCGTATTGACATCCCTTGGGGGACTTACCTTACATGCTGCAGGCGCAAGTGCCAGTAGACCTCCACAGTAGGTTGCGGGTCATTTGCAGATCTTTGGTGAACTCCAGTTGGTTCGGGGCTTTCCGAGTCACAGTTGTACATTGATTTTGGTACTATGTAAATGTTGTATAAAGTGGGGACTTGTCCCGACTTTAGGATGATTATGTATATGCATCTGTTAGAGGCTTTGTAGACATATGTGGGAATATGAATGTGAGAGATGTATGTCCATTTTGACTTGATGGTCCCCTGACGGCCAAGTTTCACATATGTATGTATCACATGTTTCCATGACTTCCGCTATTGGTATCTTGTATCTCTATACGTGATGGTGGTGTTTCGTGAATGACTTGCATATGAATAGACATAGATGAAGATTGGTTCTCTCGGGCCTTATCGACTTCGGGTGCCAATTTTCCTCAATGGGATTTGGGGCGTGACAAAAGTGTTATTAGAGCAGGTCATTCTAAGAGTGTCTACAAAGCCGTGTCTGAGTAGAGTCTTGCTTATGGATGTGTTGTGCACCACATTTATAAGTAGGAGGCTACGGGACATTTAGGATTTGTTTCTTTTCTTCATTTCTAGATCATGCAATAGAGCCAATGTTGTAAGTGGAATCGTATCTGACCATTGGAATTGGTTTTCTTGTTTAAAGTAAAATGTCGATGACAAGAAGAGGTAGAGGTAAAGGTAAGCAGGTAGATATGCTTGCCGGTGAATGAATGGGTAAATCACCACCTGACCAAGCTAGTCAAGGTGGGGCTAAAACTGAAATTGTATCGCGGTCTTCTTCTACTTTTCCAGCTCCGGAAGAGCCAATATGTAGAGAAGTACCCGCAGAACCGCCAATGAATGCCACTGACTAGGACTAAGAAATACAGTGCATATGTTGGCTCAGTTAGTTGCGGTATAAAGTCAAGGATGAGCTGGTCCAACGAAAAATGAGGATTATGCGACTAGAGTGGCGAGTCGCAGGACACAGGACTTTATGAAATTAGACCCTCCTATATTCACTGGGTCAGATCTGAAAGCAGATCCACAAGACTTCGTGGATCAAATCTCGAGGGCTCTAGAAGTTATGCTCGTGACTGGTGTTGAAACAGTTGAACTTGCGGCCTATAGATTGAAAGGTGAAGCTATATTGTGGTATGAAGACTGGAAAAGATCGAGGGGTATTGATGCACTTTCGGCTGGTTGGGAAGAATTTAAAATGGCATTCCTTGATCATTACCTCCCATATGAGATTCGGGAGGCACGTGCAGATCATTTTCTAAATCTACGTCAAGGGAACATGAGTGTTAGAGAATATAGTCTTCAGTTTAATTCCTTGGCTCGATATGCTCCGAATGTAGTAGCCACAATGACAGACAGAGTCCATCGCTATGTGGACAGGTTAGAGCCATATTTAGTAAGAGAATGCACCATTGCTTCCTTGAACAAAGATATGGACATAGACAGAATACAGGCCTTCGCACAGAAAATGGAAGATCAGAGACAGAGAAGGAGGGTACATGAATCTGACAGAGGACAGTCCAAAAGAGCTAGACCTATGGGACAGTCTATGGTGTCCCAAGGAGAATCTAGGCCTCGTATGTTTACTAGACCGCCTAGACCCTCATTCTCTTATTCCACAGCAGACACTCAAGCTCAATTCCGAGGGTTTAGAGGTAGTCAATCTGGGCAGAGTAGTGGAATTCACGGATCACAGGCAGCAGGATTTTCTCGTAAGTAGTGTCAGCACTGCGGGTGTACTCATTCAGGTACATGCCAGTTAGGGATGAATGCTTGCTTTTGGTGCAGTATGTCGGGACACATGAGGAGAGAGTGTCCACAGAGAAGCATGGGTGGTATAGCACGACCGACGGGATCAGTCGTTGCGTCATCATCATCGGTTCCTTCCTTAGGCCGAGGTGTACAGCCTGCTGGTCATGGTAGGGATACTAGAGGAGCAACCAGTTCTAGTGGAACCCAGAATCGTACTTATGCTCTAGTGGAACGGCAGAATTCAGAGGTCTCTCCTGATGTAGTCACAGGTACATTATCCATATTTTCGTATAATGCATATGCATTGATTGATTCGGGTTCTACATTTTCATATGTTACTCCATTGATTGCTGTGAAATTTGCAAGAACACCGAAACTATTAACTAAGTCAATTGAAGTATCTACACCAGTTGGCGAATATATTATTGCAAAAAGAGTATATCATAATTGTGTGGTAACTATGTGTAGTCATGATACACTGGCCGATCTTATTGAACTAGACATGGTGGATTTTGATGTGATAATGGGCATGGATTGGTTGTCTTCTTGTTATGCCACGGTAGATTGCCGAGCCAAGAAGGTACATTTTTATTTTCCGCAAGAAAATGGTCTTGAATGGCAGGGTAATGTGGGGGCACCAAGAGGAAAATTTATTTCCTATCTGAAAGCAAGGAAAATGATTGCCAAGGGGTACATATGTCACTTAGTATGAGTGAAAGATACTAATGTGGAACCACAAACTCCTCAGTCGGTTCCAGTGGCCAATGAATTTCTTGATGTATTTTCAGAGGATCTTACAGGTTTGCCCCCAGAACGGGAAATAGAATTTGGTATTGATGTGATTCCAGGCACTCAGCCTATCTCTATTCCCCCGTATAGAATGGCTCCAGCAGAATTACGTGAATTGAAGAAGAAATTGAAAGACTTGCTGGAAAAGGGCTTCATCAGGCCTAGTATGTCCCCGTGGGGTGCACCGGTATTATTTGTATGGAAGAAAGATGGCACATTGAGAATGTGCATTGATTATCGACAATTGAATAAGGTAACGATCAAGAACAAATATCCCCTCCCTCGAATTGATAATTTGTTTGATCAGTTACAGGGCGCCAAGTGTTTTTCAAAGATTGACTTGAGGTCGGGTTACCATCAAGTCAGAGTTAGAGAAAAAGATGTACCCAAGACAGCTTTCCAAACACGATATGGCCATTATGAATTTTTAGTTATGTCATTTGGACTAACAAATGCACCAGCTGTGTTCATGGATTTGATGAATAGGGTGTTTAAGCCATTTCTAGACGTGTTCGTGACGGTATTTATAGATGACATCCTGATTTATTCAAAGTCACAAGAGGACCATGCTAAGCACTTACGGCAAGTGTTATAGATTCTTCGTGAGCGTAAGTTGTATGCAAAGTTCGCTAAATGTGAATTTTGTTTGAAATCCGTAGCATTCTTGGGTCACATTGTGTAAGATGAAGGAATTAGAGTTGATACACAGAAGATTAAAGCGGTGAAAAATTGGCCAAGGCCTACGACGCCTATGGAAATTCGTAGCTTCCTTGGGTTGGCAGATTATTATTGAAGGTTTGTTGAAGGGTTTTCTTCCATTGCTGCACCTTTAACGAATCTTACACATAAGGCAGTCAGATTTTAGTAGAATGATGCATGTGAGAAAAGTTTTCAAGAGCTGAAAGATAAATTGACTTCCACACCCGTATTAGTACTTCCGAAAGGCATCAAAGGTTATGCAGTATATTGTGATGCTTCTGGAATTGGTCTAGGGTGTGTATTGATGCAGCACGGTAATGTCATAGCATATGCCTCACAACAATTGAGGCCACACAAGAGTAACTATCCCACACATGATCTTGAGTTAGCAGCGGTGGTATTTGCTTTAAAGATACGGCGTCATTATTTATATGGAGTTCATGTTGATATTTACACTGATCACAAGAGTTTGCAATATATCTCTAAGCAGAAGGAACTCAATCTGAGGCAGCGGAGGTGGCTTGAGCTATTAAAAGACTATGATATTGATATTCTATATCATCCAAGAAAAGCAAATGTGGTAGCTGATGCATTGAGCCGCAAGGCAATAGGAGGCACTAGTGGCCAATTGATGGAAAAGCAAGATTTAGTCAAAGATCTACATCAATTAGCCAGCTTGGGGGCTCGTCTTCTTGAATCCTCAGATAAAAGGGTTATTGTACAAAATGCGGAAGAATCTTTATTACTAGCTGAAGTGAAAGGGAAGCAGTTTGCAGATCCTATGTTAGTGTAACTAAAAGAGAATGTACAATAGAGTTCGACAAAGGAATTTTATCTTACACAAGAAGGAGTACTTCAATGCCAAGGTAGATTATGCGTACCGGATGTAGACAAACTGAGGAAATGAATTATGACAGAGGCGCATCATTCACGATATTATATTCATCCGGGAGCTACCAAAATGTACCATGATTTAAAAAAAGTGTATTGGTGGGGAAATATGAAGAAGAACATTGCAGCATTTGTAGCTTAATGCCCAAACTGTCAACAAATTAAAGTGGAGCATCAGAAACCTGGGGGTTACATGTAATGTATCAATCTTCCATTCTGGAAATGGGACATGATTAATATGGACTTCATCACAGGTTTGCCTCGTACACTACAGAAATTTGATTCCATATGGGTCATAGTTGACAGGCCCACCAAGTCAGCGCATTTCTTACCAGTCAACACCACCTATACAGCTGAAGATTATGCAAGGTTGTATGTTAAAGAAATAGTGCGATTACATGGGATTCCGATCTCCATTATATCAGACAAGGAAGCTCAGTTTACTGCACATTTTTGGAGATCTTTTCAGCAGAGTTTGGATACACAGGTGAATTTAAGTACGGCTTTCCATCCTCAGACAGATGGACAAGCAGAACGCACTATCCAAACACTTGAAGATATGCTACGAGCTTGTACGTTAGATTTTCAAGGAAGTTGGGATGATCATTTTCCTCTTATTGAATTTACCTACAACAATAGCTATCATTCAAGTATCAAAATGGCACCTTATGAAGCTTTGTATGGAAGGAAATGTAGATCACCAATCGGATGGTTTGAAGTGGGTGAAACTGCTTTACTTGGGCCAGATCTTGTTCACCAGGCTATGGAGAAAGTTAAAGTGATTCAACAATGGCTACAAACGGCCCAAAGTCAACATAAGTCATATGCTGATGTCAGAAGAAGAGGGCTCGAATTTGCCATAGGTGATTGGGTATTTTTAAAGGTGTCACCGATGAAAGGGGTAATGAGATTTGGAAAGAAAGGGAAGTTGAGTCCCCGGTATATAGGGCCATATGAAATTGTCCAAAGATTTGGGCAAGTCGCGTATGAATTTGCATTACCCCAAGAACTCTCCATAGATCATCTAGTATTTCATGTTTCGATGCTTCCAAAGTGCATAGGAGATCCATCTCATTTTACTCCCATTGAAGATGTGCAAGTTACGGAGGATCTTACCTATGAGGAGATACCTATTGCCATTCTGGATAGACAAGTGAAGGGGTTGAGGAATAAAGACATAGCTTTCGTAAAGGTACTTTGAAGAAATCAGCAAATAGAAGAGATCACATGGGAAGCTTAAAAAATGATGAAGTCCAAGTACCCTCATTTGTTCCAAAGGGAAGAACAAGTTCACGATACGAGATCGGAATAATGACAAGTAAGTATTTATAAGCATTAAGTATATATATGATAATATGAAGAATGATCCTAGACTTGCCATTGTTTAAATTGAATAATGTCACTAACATTCGAGGACGAATGTTTCTAAGGGGGGAAGAATGTAACACCCTGTATGTTTTCGAACCTAGTAAAGTACCGTAATATTTATGGAAGTATTTAAACATGAGAGGGTTGGTGAATTAGACATTAATTTGTTGGGCTTAAATGAGTCTTGTTCCATTGGGCTCAATTGAGGCCCAAAGATGGAGCAAAAGACATGGCCAAAATGGAATTTGACCCATTCTTCAAATTGACCAAGTAAGCCTAGCATTTATGAATAATGTGTGGCTAAGGATGAGACTACATGGGACTATAAAAGGGACCAAAAATCATATATTTATTCACAAAGACTCACAAGACATTTCTAGATTTTTCTCAAATATTTCTCATCTCACACAAACCCTAAGCCTTCATTCCTTTGGACAAGATCACTTTTTTTTCAATATTTGGTAAGTGTTTACTTTCATGGTTTAATATATGATATGCTTAAGGTGGTGCATAAATCATGTTGGTTATGTATTGAAGGAAAAATGTAATTTTAGTAATGTTCATGTGTGTTGTGAAACCATGGTTGATTGTTGGCATCCAAGTTGACCTAAATTATGTAAAGGGAAGTTTATTCATGGCCATGGACCATTTATTACAAAAAAGGACCTAAAAGAGACCCTTTTTGGCCTAAACAGGCATCCGCCCTCGCGTCTGGAGCACCTGCGGGCGCAGATGCCAATGCAGGTGGCTCTAGACAAGTCCAGAAGTCACCTGCGGCCACATGTCAGCCACCTTCAGGTACAGGTGGCTTCGCAGGTCAGCCTAGAAACTCCTTTTGTATGTTTTTGTCTCTCTTTGATCCCCGAAGGCCCCTATACCCTTTTTGGATGTAATTATCAACTTATGATACCTTTTTAATGACTTTAAGGGGTCGTATGGAGGCATGTTGGATTATATCCATTATTGATTGTTGTTAATAAGTTGTTATAAGGAGAATTGATGGAGTAATTGTGAAGTAATGATAATGAGGAAGCGTAAAGGGTAAACTTGATGTGAAATGTTATTGGTTTATGATTTCTTGGTCAATGTGTGGAATGTTATGGTGTTTTTGGTATGGTAACGCAGTGGATTGTATTATAAAGGGTGAAATGACATTATATGGCAGTCATATAGCTCATTGTCGTCTTATACACTTGTACGAAAAGTAGTTGTTAACGAGAGTTTCGTTATGTACTTGTATTATAGAGTGAAACGTAAGGAAGGAGATGGACTATTGTGTTTATATATAGGATTGTGTATTCATACTAAGAAGTGAAGGTATGTAAGGTTATTCTATTTGTATCCTTCTGCAACACATAGTATTCACATTGACATTATATTTGTTCCATTCCGAAATGTTCTAAGGTATCCTATTTCCGGTTATCAATTGTTATTATCACATGTTCCCTGCTCATTGATCAATTGTGATTCACATGTCTCATGTTCATTGACTAATGTTCCAAAGGTCCAATAATGTTATGTTCCAAAGTTCAAATAATGTTATGACTATCATTGTATCAATCTCTCAAAAGTAAAGAAGTGAAGTAATGCATAGTTGTTGGTTACAAGAGTACGGGTAGTAGCTCTAGAGGCATAAGCCTAGCTCGAGCCGATCCCGAGATTATTGGATCAGGGGGTAGTCCTAGAGTCATAAGCCTAGCTCGGGTCGATCCTGACAGGTGGTAGCTCTAGAGGTAAGAACCTAGCTCGAGCCGAACCTGATATATTGGTTTATGGGTGGCAGCTCTAGAGGTAATAGCCTAGCTCGAGCCGAGCTCGATATATTGACTTATGGGTGGTAGATCTAGAGGCATAAGCCTAGCTCGAGCTGATCCCAACATAACGTTATGTTATGTTAAGACCTACTGATCATTCGGGGCCCGGGTACATTGTGACACAAGTGATGATGTATGAAGTAAAGAAGCAAAGAAAGCAGTGAAAGCAATATACATGGTTCCCAACATACAGAATGGTGACTTATCCATATTGGTTATTCATTTGTATTTGAGTTCATTGAAGTATTTATGTATCGTACAGTTTCATATGAGCCTTACATACTCAGTAATTCTTCGTATTGACATCCCTTGGGGGACTTACCTTACATGCTGCAGGCGCAAGTGCCAGTAGACCTCCACAGTAGGTTGCGGGTCATTTGCAGATCTTTGGTGAACTCCAGTTGGTTCGGGGCTTTCCGAGTCACAGTTGTACATTGATTTTGGTGCTATGTAAATGTTGTATAAAGTGGGGACTTGTCCCAACTTTAGGATGGTTATGTATATGCATCTATTAGAGGCTTTGTAGACGTATGTGGGAATATGAATGTAAGAGATGTATGTCTATTTTGACTTGATGGTCCCCTGACGGCCAAGTTTCACATATGTATATATCACATGTTTCCATGACTTTCGCTATTGGTATCTTGTATCTCTATACGTGATGGTGGTGTTTCATGAATGACATACATATGAATATACATAGATGAAGATTGGTTCTCTCGGGCCTTATCGGCTTCAGGTGCCAGTCCGCCTCAATGGGATTTGGGACGTGACACTTTAGTCTAGGTTTGGGTAGGTGCTTGCCTTGGTATGGATTTTTGGGACTAGTAACGGGACCTGTCGGCCCTCTTTTTAGGTTAAATACCTAGATTAGCCTCTTATAGCTCTAAGAGGCCTTTAATCATCACTTTAGACTAAACCTTGAGCCTTAAGGAGACTTAGGTCACTTAATGACTCCCAGTTAGCTTTAATACTTGGGTTAGGGGGATTTTTGGCCTTTAGAACCTTGTACTTAGACATAGTAACTAAGACCCACTTCACTTGTAGATTTGACCGTCTGTCAAAGGAATCTAGAAATATTTGGACATAGAGGAAGCTATAACGTTGGGTTATTATTACTTTAAACTTATTTACTAGTTTGATTCAAGTTCGGCATTCATAATAGATATATGGGACTTTTCTATGATGTACTACTTTCTAGTTCCGATTCAAGTTTGATATTTATGGTTCAAAGGGGATTTCAGGTATGTCATCACTTGTTGGGTCTTATTGTATTATTATATTTGGTAATTCCTTCTTGTTTGTATCCACCGAGCTTATGGGGGCTTGATTGGGTTGTTTCTCTCTTGGTTGTGCCTTCTGGGCTTATGGGGCCTAGTTAGGTGTAATTACCTTACATTTACTTTTGCATTCCTTTTTATTCTGTACTTACCATTTTCACCAGTTGAAGCATTATTTATATCTATTCTCCTTTATTGGTAACTTTGTTTACATTCTCGCATTTTATTATACTTTTATTGTGATTTAGCTCAGTCGACTGATGATGCCTATTAAGTACTCATTGTTTTTTGCACTCATACTACACTTCTGCATCTTTTTTTGATGCAGATCTGAGTACTATCTACCACCGCTGACGCTTCGTTCAGGGTTGCTATGGTTTTGGAGATAGGGTGAGCTTTTAGAGCCGGAGCTGATCCTCTCTCTTTCTACTATTTTGGATAGTCTTTACTTATTCTGAGATACCCATATATTTGTTACAATCTAGTACTCTTATTTTTTATTTAGTAGCTCTTGTACCGACCATACTAGGTCATAGGATACTCTTTTGCACATTTTTCTCCTTTTCCTCTGTTGTCTAGTACTATCGTATTTGTATATTCCGTTGTTTAGTATTTCCATTACATTTCTAAATTTTGTATTCTTTTACTTTCCACCATTTACCCCTTACTCATCATTTCGGGCTATGGTTTGGCTTTCCTACTTGTGGGTTAAAGTAGGTGCCATCATGACTCGAGAAATTGGGTCATGACAATAGCGCAGATGGATTGAGTTGTTGAATGACTATGATATCTATTCTATACCATTTGGGCAAGGAGAATGTGGTAGCGTATGCCTTGAGCTGGAAGGCGGTGAGTATGGGGAGCGTGGCCTTCCTTTCATTTTTGGAGAGACTATTGGCCTCGGACATCCAGTCCTTACCCAATAGTTTAATTCAGCTTGATTATTCAGACCCCAGGAGGAATCTTGCTTGTGTTGATGCCAGGTCTACTTTGTTGGAGCAGATTCGAGGCCGGCAGTTTGAGGATAGTAGGTTGTGTGGTATTTGAGATCAAGTACAAAAGGGTGAGTTTAGGAGGGATACCTTGGATCTGAGGTATATTGAGATTCGAAGATCACATTTGTGTTCCGAGGGTAGGAGGTTTGATTCAGTTGATACTCCAGGAGGCTTATAGCTCCAAATACTTTATTCATACTGGGACAGCTAAGATGTATAGAGATTTGAGGCAATATTATTGGTGGAGTGGTATGAGGAGAGATATATCAGATTTTGTGGGTCGGTGTTTGTTTTTTCAGCAGGTGAAGGTCGAACACTTGATACCAGGTGGATTGCTTCGGAGGCTACCCATTCCTGAGTGGAAATGGGAGCGAATTACTATGGATTTTGTGGGTGGTTTGCCTTGTACTTCTCATAGTTCTGATAGTATTTGGGTCATTGTAGATTGGTTGACCAAGTCTGATCGTTTCATACCTATTTAGTTTTCCTACAATTCTGAGAGGTTGGCTCGGATCTATATTCAAGAGGTGGTTCGCCTTCACAGGGCGCCCGTGTCTATTATTTTAGATAGATTTTCCAGTTCATCTATAGCTTCTGGAGGGCTTTTCAGGAGGAGTTGGATACCCGGGTCACCTTTAGCACAACTTTTCTTCCCCAGACTAATGGGCAGTCAGAGTGGACTATTCAGGTTGGAGGATATGCTACGAGCATGTGTCTTGGACTTAGGAGGTCAGTGGGAGCAGTTCTTAGCCTTAGCGGAGTTTGCCTAGAATAATAACTACCATTCAAGCATTTAGATTGCACCATTTGAGGCATTATATGGTAGGCAGTGTCAATCTTCGGTTGGTTGATTTGAGACTTTATAGGCTAGACCACGAGGTACTGACTTCCTTCAAGAGTCATTGGATAGATTTTGGGTTATTCGGGATAGGCTTTGGGCAACCCAGAGTAGGCAAAAGAGTTATGCTGACCATAGGCTTCGTTCTTTGAGGTTTAGAGTTGGTGATCGGGTTTTTCTTTGTGTTTCACCCATGAAAGGCGTGATGAGGTTTGAGAAGAGGGGCAAGATCAACCCCAGGTATATTGGGCCATTTGAGATCCTTCGGACAGTTGGGGAGGTAGCTTATGAGTTATCCTTGCCTCTAGCCTTTTTCACGACCCAATTTCTCAAGTCATGAGGGCACCGACTTTAACCCACCAGTAGGTAAGCCAAGCTATAGCCCGAAACGACCGATAATAGGCTAAACAGCAGAAGATAAAAGAATATGAAATTTAGACATACAATAAAATATTAAACAATGAAATAAATATAATACGATGGAATTCGACATGAGAATGGAAGAGGAAATATGCAAGAAATATCTCATGACCTAGTAAGATCGGTACAAAAGCCACTAAACCAAAAATAGAGTACTAGACAGTATAAAATATACAGATAGTCTTAGAAATGTAAAGACTGTACAAAATTATAGCATAAGGAGAAAGGATCAGCTCCAGCTCTAAAAGCTCTCCCTACCTCTGGATCTCCAAAACAAAGCTCGATCAAAGCGTCAACGGCGGAGACTCGAACTCGGATCTGCATCAGAAAAAGATGCAGAAGTGTAGCATGAGTACCAAAAACAACGGGCACTCAGTAGACATCATTGACCGACTGAGCTAAATCATGATAAAAGAATAGTAAAATGCGAGAAAGTAAATAAAGTCATAGATAAATACTATATCAAAGTATTACTCTAAACCAAAAATAAGCAATAGTTACGCGTAATGAATAAATCATGTAAATATAGTCTACTATATCCTAACTGGACTCCCATAAGTCCAGAAGGTACAAGTAAGTGAGGAAAATAATCTAGTCAGGCCCCTATACGCCCGGTGAATGCAAACAATGAAGAAAGTACCAAAAATCATAACTTTAGGTGACCAACCAGTGAAACCATATCTGAGACTCCCTTCAAACTATAATGCCGGACTTGAACTAGAAGTGAGGAACAGTATCATCAAAATTGTGCCATAACCAGATCATGAATGCCAGACTTGAACCAAAACTAGTAAGTAAACCTCAAAGTAAAGAGTATCTGAGGTCATAACCTCTTTTAATATAAATTAATATTAAATTACCAAATTCAACGATAAATCTACAAGAGTCGCGAGATCTAATCACTAAGTCTAAGAAGGAAGCTTAAAGGTCAACCGTATAGTAATTCGGGTATTACAACTAGCCGGGAACCAATAAAAGTCCTGAGTCATCCTAAGGTTCGAGATTATACCTAAAATAATAAAGAAGGTCACATAAGTATACAAGGAGCAAATTAGGGAATTAACCTAAGAAGAGGGCCGACAGGGCCCGCTACTAGTTCCGAATACCCACACTAGGCAAGCACCTACCTAACTTAGACTAAGGTTCCACCATCTTAACCCAAGGTCTTAGATAAGCTACAACTAGCCCTAAGGGGGTTATTACAATTATTAATAGGGATGGTGAGGTCGAATTCTATTAAAAAATCCCTAAAATGGCTAACTTTAACCCATAAAATACTAAAATAACAACCAAGTTGTAAAACCCTAACCATTTCTAGCATAATACTACACAATTACCATAATAAAGCTCAATCTAAGAGGAAAGTAAGCCTAGCCTACTTGGATGCCGCCGAGAGCTCGAAAAGTCCACTAGATCGGAGCTTTTCCCTTCTGAGAAGCCTCTGCATGATTCCACTCTATCAAAATAATAATCTATGCATAAATCCGAGAATAACAATACCCATATTGCATAAAACTGCTTTGGGTCCAAAATCGAGTCAAAAATTCCATATCGGGCCTACTTACAGAATCACAAGTTTGAAATCGTCAAAACGTCCCTCGAAGCTCAAGGGTCATTATCCTCAAAAATGGGTGAAATCTGAGTATAAATGGGCCCACAATCAGCCCGCAAGTAAACTAGGGATTTAAAGTTTAACTGGAGAATTAATCAAGAAATTAGGCAGAAACTTATGAAAATATCGACGAAAAAATGACCAAAATAACGTCTCCAAATCACTCTGACACCAAAGGATCAAAATCCCATGATTTTCTAAGATCTTTAGGGTTTTGGAAGATGGAACTTGTAATGAATGTATAAGGATCGGGATCCCCTCATAAATAGCAGCAGTGGTTGCTTTAGCGGCTAAATGACCGCTTAAGCGGTCCTACCATTCCTGGACCCTATCGCTAAAGCAGTCATTCATCGCTTAAGAGACTACCGCTAAAGTGGTAATAGGGTTTCTTTAGCAACAGGGGGCACATGGGCTTCTGCTAAAGCAGTCCTTTGGCCGCTTTAGCAACCAAATGGTTGCTTAAATAGTCGCACCAGCTGATGTCTGCACCAGCAACTTAGCAAAAATTACCAAGTTTCAATCAGACCCTTGAGATTCAATCAGAATCCTGTGAATTAAAATGAACAATGCTACCCTATCAAATTAGACATTCCAGACTCAACGGTGCCATCAAAATTCCCAACCGAGGTCGTTTCGATATAATGTGGATCCCACACCCAAGGGTCATTTTCCCAAAATGAGTCTAAAAGCCTCGGGACCCAAACCAAGGGTCTCCCTAGCCTAAAATTAATGTTCTAGAGCTAACGGAATTGTCAGAATTGGCATACGAGGTTGTTTACCTAAAGTTTTACTCTGATACCCAATTCTTAACAGCTAAAACTTCAAAACAGAGAATTGGCTCTAAAAATTAAATGAACTGGCCGGTAACCAAAATGTCAGCTCCAACAAGTCATAAATGACTTAGGGTAGTTATGGGAAATCTCTAAGCACCAAAATAGTGCAGAAATGCAGAAACTGACCTGGAGGGTCATTACATCTTTTCAGCAATTCATCTAATTTTTCATCTGTCGATGCTTTGGCGCTATATACTGAATAAATCTCACGTTCTTTGATGGGATTAAGTTCAGTTGTATGATAGGTTGACCTTCATAGAGGATTCAGTCTCTATTCTAGACAGAGATGCCAGGCGATTATGTTTTAGAGAGATTCCTATGGTTAAGGTTCAGTGGAGACACCGTTCGATCAAGAAGGCTACCTGGGAGACCAAGCATGATATGCGGACTTAGTATCCTTACCTTTTCAAGTTTCAAGTACTTCTTAACTCTTTACTTTCACGAATTAAAGTTTTTTTAGTAGTGAATGTTGTAATGACCCTCCAGGTCATTTTCTATGTTTCCATACTTTTTCTATATTTAGAGCTTTTCAATAGCTACCCCAGGTCATTTATGACTTGTTGGGATTGAAAGTTTGGTTATCGAGAAGTTAGTTTGATTTTTATAGCCATTTCCCTTATTTGAAGCTTTTAAAGTTGAGAAAATGGTCTCGAGACAAAACTTCAAGTAAACGGTTATTACTGTTTATCCCTATTTCTTTATCTTTCGCCTGTTAACCTATTACTCGCCATTCCAGGCTATAGTTTGTCTTACCTACTGGTAGGTTGAAGTAGGTGACATCATGACCTGAGAAATTGGGCCGTGACAAAACGTCTTTTAAGTTTTCTTAATTTTTCTAGACAAATTAAGTAGCAACTCTATAATTTCTTAAATTATTTTCAAACCTTCTTTAAGTTTTGAAATGATTTAAGAAGTCAAAAATCATATTTTTGATTTAATATTTATTTTCCATTTAATGAAATCCAAAAAGGGAGAAAACATTCACGCTTGTTTATTTCTGCACTTTATGTGCAGGTACTGAGTTGTTTGTTCTCGAATGTTGAGTTGGAGTCTACGTTCAAAATTTCATTCATCGAGATTAATAGGTAGCGACTGACTAACTTAGTGCCTATCGAATCTCCTTTATTCTGTTATTGTTGTCTTTTCTTATTTCGAGATACATTAGACTCCTTTTGTATTGTTCTATCATTAGAGACTTGCGCTTGTGCCTTCTAGATTTTGGGATGGTTTCCTTATATTTTTGGTATTAAGACTTGCATTCTATTATCATCTTCATATATTATTTTGTATCTTGTTGATTATTATTGGTTTGGCTTACCTACTACAGGAGCGGGGTAGGTTCCATCATGATTCGAGATTTGGGTGACACGGATGATTATGTCAGGTAAAGAAAAACAAAATAAAGGATGAGATCGAAGAAAAGTTTTTATTTAATAATCATATAATCAAGCACATTGAATCAATTAGTCAAAGTGTTAGTATTCAAACACATACAAGGCATAGTCAAATTAGTTAGCTAAAGTACACGTAACTATCACATAATTAAAGTCCCAATTGAGCAAAATCGATTAATACCCTCTTTTTAAGAACCAGATTTATCTTAAAACGAAAGAAACATTTAAGCATACTCAAATTTTTAGCCAACGGAGCGAGCTACAAAAGATTTCATGGGTAAGATTTGACGTTTTACATATGAATAATCACTTACTAAATTTGCCTTAAATTAGACTTAAAAGGCTAAGATTTTTAAGTTTTAGAATCATCAAATCATCCTTCATTTAGTTAATAAATCACTAGTTCGACTCCAAAAGATTTCACCACCACCTAGTTCACGATGTAAAATAGGAAACAACACATAATCATTAACCAAAACGGGTCAATAACAAAAAAAAATAATTTTGTTAGACATAGAGAGCTAGACTTTCTCCTAATTCGTTCATAGATCTAATTATATGGAAGATAGAGTAAGATTATACATGAATACAGAGATTTCAAACCCAAAAGGACCAGAAACTATTCAAGCTACCAACTGAATTAGATCTAATACATTCTTGGAGGGTAATATGCAAGTTTCAAGCCTAGAGCACCTAAGAGAAATCGGATTGGAGTATTCATGATCTCTCCTTAATCTCAACTAGTCCCAATCATTGACTTATTTCCCTTAAAAGAACATAAACTCTTTAAAAAGAGCAAAGAGATAACCCTCACGAATCTACAAATATGAATACCTCAAGAATAAAATAATATGTTTTAGCAATGTTGCACATACCTTAACAAAAAAACAACCATATGGTAGATGTTCAAAATGTACATCTAAAATTTCGGCTATATCATAAACAAACAAAGACCAAGTAGGTTAGAAAGCTTAAATAGGTAACTCTGTGATTGGAGTACAAGAAAAGGCAACAAAGAAAACAAACTTAAAGCATGCTAACTCCACAACATTTACTCAGCCAAATTGTGTCATACCCAAAAATTTGTTATGCTTAGAATTCAATAAATAAAATATACTCAACCGTATGCACATATTCAATTAACCACTGAAACAAACAACTTCCATGTTTTAAAGTAAATATCAAGCAAGAAACCAGGAAGCACACACTAGAACAGATGGATCACTATGATTTTGGATCAAATGCTATTTAAATAGTACATATTGTCTATAGCAAGGAACAATGACAAATTTGAACAAAGGAGTACGAACCACCAGTCAGACGATCACAAATTAATTCATCCCATCCTTAATGAAGCAAGATAAAGAACTAAATTTCAAACCAACAAAAAACTAACAATCATGTAATTTATGGAGTTTATTTTTTGAAACAAACAAAACACTCAAGAACATAACTCAAAACTAAAAAAAGTTTAATTTTTTGCATAAATTATGAAATAAGATTCTAACAAAAGGGGGGGGGGAGAGATATTAACTTATTTCAGGTAAGAACCAGGATGATGAGTCAATGATTTCAAACTTTTGAACTTTGATTTAGAGGGAATTCTTCAATTCCTAATAGTGTAAAGAGAAGACTCTTCTAAAGTACTATAAGAATCAAAGAGAGGAGCTTAAGAAGTCAAGAACCGTCCCTCATACCAGTGGGGTAAGAGGGTATTTACAGGCAGATTCTAGGGTTGAAAGTCGGGGCAAATGGGTGGAATCAAATTGAGATTTTAAATTTCAAACAATAAAATTCTTGAGGATTAAGCCACAATGTAGCCACATACTGTACTAAGTAGTACGAATTTCACAAGAAATTGAAGAAAATTGAATGAATTAGGTCAAAACTAAATTAGGAATTTGGGAAAAAATAAAAATTCTCAAAACAGCCATGGAATTGACATATGTACTTTACTCATACAAAATTGAACAAATTCGGATAGATTTTGAGGGAATATTACTGTGTTTCACGGGATAATCCCATTGTGCGCTTTTTTCTTGAAGATTCAATAGTAAAAGTGTCACTTGTACAATGTGAATCCAATGGATTTGATATCGTCATTGGATGGAGTTCTGGGTTGGGCGGCATTTGGGGTTGATAACAGAGTCATTTGATTTTTCATTGATGGAGTTCGTCTAGTTTGAAGAAAGGAGAGAAAGATCGGGGAGAGGGAGAGAGATGAGTGAGTGAGAATAGTGAGGAGAGCGTGAATGAGATTTAGTAAGATCTTTTGGAGACTATTTTGGGCTCGTGAAATGCACCATGGTGGGACATAGATATATGGTGGAGGAAGTAATTTGTTGATGAATTAATTAGAGGGGTAGATTATTTGGTGAACCGAGGGAAGTTGGACCGGATTTCATCAATTTGGTCCACTAATTTAGCTAAAAAAAAATGGTTTTAAAACAAAGGATCAGGTCCTTGGACAAAATTAAGAACCTAAAATTATAAGATAAACTGAAACAAATAAATTCTTTAATTGATTAATTGAGATTTTAAATTTGCACAACCAAAACAATTGTTTTTGCCACAATATCCCATTATTTAATACAAAACATTAATTTGCACCTCAATTTCCCTAATTGAATTAATTTGTAATAAAAATAACAATCGTAACCAATTTGTAAAAAAAATTGAGAATTTATTTTTAATTATTTATTAAAATTCTTAAAATTATATATATCCCTGGATGGTCAAATTCTCTCTTCTCTCTCCTAAATACATGACATAAACCCTAGCCTTCGACCGTCCATGGAGTCGGTCGGCGGCCAGCCACCATCGATGGTTGGCCTGGTCTCCACCTCAATATCCACATCATAATTCCAACCGTTACCATTCAAGAATAACCCCTCACAAAACCCTAGCCAAAATAGTCCTGAAACTTCGACTCCCAAGGGTAAGTATACATATATTATTAAGTCAAATGGTAATAAGGTCAAAGCTATTAAGGCAATGATAGATGTGGAGCCTATTCCTTTGAAGAAAGCAGCATTTGTTGATGGTATCCCAACCGTTAAATGGACTGAACAAGAAGTAAACAGGATGAATATAATCGAGAATTTATAGTATGCTGTTGTTGGCAAATTCTCATATGGTTGGCCTAAACTTTCAAAATTAAGGGAAATAATTCCAAAACAGTGTGGCATTGCAGGTGATTGTAAAATTGGTTCTCTGAGGAATAGACATGTCTTAATGCTATTTGAGCTTGTTGAGGATTTTATTAATATCATGTCTAAAATTGCTTATTACATAATTGCCAATGACAGGTATGCATATCAAATGTGCCCTTCATAAATGATGCTAAATTTAAAGTGAGTGAAGAAACATCCCAGGCGACTGTTTGGATTTTATTCCCAGATCTTCTCTTCACATTATTTGTCAAAGAAGCCTTGTTTTCTTTGGATTCAGCTATTGGTAAGCTTCTACATTTGGACCTTTCAACCATAAATACAACATGCCCTAGTTATGCTAGGGTGAAGGTTCAGTTGGACCTACTTGCTGAAAAACCTAAATTTGTTCAAATAGAGATTGAAAATAAAGTTATCCATGAGAAAAAACTTGTAAAAGTCAAGATAGAGTATGACTCCCTCCTTTTTTACTATAAGAGGTACAAGCTATAGGGGCATACTGAAGATGACTGTAGAGTGCTTCATCTGGAGTTGCAAAAGAAAATGGAAAAACTAGAGGAGGCAGCAGTGATAAATCAACATCATCAATAGAGAGTATATAGAGATGTTGTGATTAGTAAGTGGAATCCCACTAACAGATACTTTACAAGAAAAAATGAGAACTTATATGTGACAAGGAAGTAGAGATAATTAATGTCATCAACACAAGAAACCCTTTTAAGGTGCTGACACAGAAGTTGCATGGAATTGAGAATGATAACAATGAAGGTGAAGTAACTAACCAGGTCACTGAGAAAGAAGGTAGCACTAGAGATTGGGTAGACAAGGCTTTCACTAGCAGTTCAAGCTTACATGGTTCTCCATCAACAAAGAAAGGTCATCACAGCAGTTCTCCAAAAAAAGACTAATTCCACTTTTGGGAACACAATTAGCAGCAGCAATCAGTTGAAGTCAAAAACCAAACCATCATAGCAGCGAGTGAAAAAATAGAGGAAGAAAGGATAGATTCAGTACAGATCAATAGAGAAGAAGTTCTGGAAAACTCTTCTGGTGGGGAGGTTCTTAATCATGGTGACAAAAGGGAATCAAGAAAAGCATTGTGCAAAACTGATGAATCATAGGAGAAGGAAGAGAATGTAAAGTAGTCATCTATAATCAACAATATATATAATAAATAACTTATGGTCCAATAGGGGAAGATGGATAACCAGCTATAATTAGCATAAGCCACATACCACGAGCCACTGCAGACTAATAACTATTTGGAATTTCAAATAGATGGAAAGTTGGTAGGTTTATATCCAGATGTAATAGCCAGTAATATGTTATTGTTGAACTCACCAGGGATGGAAAATACTGCAAATCAGAAGCTAGCAATACCCTGCACAAAATCAAGTCCAGTTAGAACTCTACATAAGTTAGTTTCACATCAAGTGCAGGCAGATGTTACAAAGTTGAAAGGGTCACAACAGATGGAGACAGTGGAAGATAAAGAAGACACTAATAATATGCAGAATGAAGTTCAAGTGCTCAAAGAGGCTAGATTATCACCACAAACAGGCTCAAAGGCAAACAAAGGTAAAAATAAAAGGGAGACAATGCCTACAAGGGTAAATCCTATGAGAAGTGTCAAAGCTAATTCTAATTGATGATGAAATCCTTATTTTGGAATGTGAGGTCTATAAGGACCCAAAATTCATTCAATAGAATACAGATGTTACACAAATATCACAAATTTTGCATTATTCCTTTGATGGAGCCTTTTAAAGATGTTAATGAAATCCATAAATACAAGAGGAGGTTGGGTATGCAATATATAAATTACAACCAGAATGGAAAGATATAGATCTTTATTTAGGAGCATATCTAAGTGGATGTTATTTTTTATTCTGAGCAGCAATTATCTCTAAAGCTGAATTTTTAGGAAATTGGTCAATCTATTATTACTACTGTGGTGTATGCAAAGTGTGATGTTCAAAAGAGATTAAACTTTTAGGAGGATATTTATTCTTTAAGTATTCACATGAGTCTACCTTGGCTAGTTAGGGGTGACTTTAATGTCATCCTAAGTGATGAAGAGAAGATAGGGGGTCTCCCTGTGTATCCTCAAGAATATGAGGACTTTACTTTCTGTGTGAATTCTTGTGAGTTAGTTGATATCAATTTCAAGGGAAGTCCTTTCACTTGGTAGAATTGTAGAATTGATAGTGAGTGGATCTTCAAAAGATTATATAGGGTAGATCAATCTTTTTTGCGTAGTTTTGGATTGGTGGAATCAGAACATTTAGCAAGGACTGGTTCAGATCATGCACCTTTGTTAATTTCTTATGGGAATCAGTCCAATATTTTGAGAAGACCTTTTAAATTCCTCAAATTTTGGCCAGAAAAGGAAGATTTTCAGTAGGTAGTGAGATCAAATTGGGTGTCTAATAAGGATAGTGATGTTATTGTCAACCTAAAATAGAAGCTAAAGAAGTCAAAGGCAGCATTGACTAACTGGAGCAAAGAAACTTTTGATGATATTTTCAAGCGACTGATAATCAGAGAAGAAATTGTTAGATTAAAGGAGGAACTGTTTGAAGAAAATCCATCTACTAGAAATAGAATGGTTCTCTATAAGGCACAAGTTGAGCTAAAACAGTATATACATTATGAAGAAGAGTTTTGGACCAAAAAGTAGGCATTCAGTGGTTTTTAGAAGGGAAAAAGAAATCTAGATTTCTTCACAGCCTAGTTAATAGAAGAATAAAGAGATTATCTATTAGAAGGATTCAAGATAAGGAGGGTCAATGGGTGGAGGGTGCTGATCAGGTGGTTGTTGCAGCTTTATTATTTTATTAGGATCATTTTTTAGGTACTCATAGAGATGGTGATCTATCATTGCTGAAGCATATCCCTAATCTAATTTCTGATGAGTCCAACAGAGCTATTAATGTCATGTCTACTATAGATGAAGTAAAGAAGGTAGTGTTTGAACTGAATGGGGACAGTGCTAGTGGTTCAGATGGGCTTATTGGCCACTTTTTTCAGAGTTGTTGGGATATAGTAGGTGATGATGTTTGTAAGGTAGTGACTGCTTTTTTTAGGGAGGTACACTTCCCAAGTCTATTACTCATACTAATTTGGTACTCTTGCCTAAAAAAGATATCATACAATCTTTTTCTGACATGAGACCAATTAGTTTGAGTAACTTTTTGAATAAGGTAGTATCAAGAGTGTTGCATGACAGATTTAAAGAGTTGCTTCCTATACTCATATCCAAAAATCAATCAGGATTTGCGAAAGGTAGGAGCATTACTGAAAATATATTGTTAGCACAAGAGATTATTTTAGACATCAGGATAAGGGGAAAGCCTGCAAATGTGGTGATTAAGCTTGATATAGCAAAGGTATATGACAGGGTGGATTGAAATTTCTGATTAACGTTCTAGAAAAGATGGTTTTTTATATTGGAGTGGTTGATAAGATTTAGAGACTGGTTGTTAACAATTGGTGTACTATCCTAATAAATGGACAGGCTCATGGTTTTTTTCTCTCTACAACGGGTGTAAAGCAAAGGGACCCTTTATCTATGACTTTGTTTATTTTGTCTGTAGAGGTGTTATCTAGAGCTCTTAATTCTTTATTCCATCATACAGATTATAAGAGTTTTGGTATGCCTAAGTGGAGTGAAAATACTAATCATCTAGCATATGCTGATGATACCATCATTTTTACTTCTGCTGATGGTAAGTCTTTGAAATTGATGATGGATATTCTCAGGGATTATGAAGTTCAATCTGGTAAGCTGATTAACAAAGAAAAGAGTGCCTTTCTAGTATATCATAAGACTGTTAATGCTTACATCAGGGAAGTGGAAGAATGTACTGGTTTTAATAGAGGAAAATTTTAGGTTGTCCAATTGGTCATGCAAAGAAGAGAAAGGTTCATTGTGCTAAATTAATGAAGAAAGTTCACAACAAGTTGTAAGCATGGAAGGGAAAGATGTTATCTTTTGGTGGTAAGACAGTATTAATTAATAATGTTCTGAGTAGCATTCCCATTTATTTATTGTCTGCTATTAACCCTCCAAAGTGTGTTATTCATGACTTGCATAGATTTTTTGCAAGATTACTATGGAATTTCAGGGACGTGGGCAGAAATAAATATTGGGTGGCCTGGAATGATATTTTTAGTCCTAAAGATGAAGAAGATTTGGATTTTAGATCATTATTTGATGTGTCTAAAGCTCTGTTTGCTAAATTATGGTGGGTCTTTAGAACCCAAAAATCTTTATGGACCAACTACATGTGGAACAAGTATTACAAAAAGGTGAGGCTGCAATTGGTGGAATAGAAAGGAGGTTCTTTGACCTAGAAGCATATACTTGAGGCCAAAGACATGTTTGATCAAGAAATATGGTAGGAACCCAAATGTGGACATTCAAGTGTCTGGTATGACAATTGGACACAATTGGGTGCCCTTCATTATTTTTTGCCTATTAATACTGACAAAGATAGTCAACTAGAAGAGGTGAGCCGACTGTTTGAAAATAGGAGGTGAAATGTTGACTTGTTACAGTTGAAGTTTGGTGAAGAGGTTTGCAATCATGTCATTAAGTATGTGAGTACAATGAGGAAATTGAACAGTGGGACAAACCATAGTGGATGGTCAATGATTCTTGGATATTTACTGTAGGTTCTATTTAGGATTATTTAAGAGAGAAAGAAGAGAGTATGCTGATTCTCAAGATAATCTAGGTGAAAGGAATATCTTTAAAGGTGTCATTTTTCTTGTGGAGACTATGGAGGAAAAGGTTGTCTATAAGAGAAATCCTTATCAATAATAGGATACATGATGATGTTGTGTGTTGTTATGCAGATGGGGTCCAAGAAACTATTGATCACCTATTTATGAATTATAGTTTCTCTAATAACATATGGGTATATTTTGTAGGTATTGCAGGGATTGATGGTTCTTTTTTCTCAAGTTAAGGATAGTGTGTTTAAATGGTGGAATACCACAACTACTCCTAAGCTCAAACCTATTTATAAAGTTGTACCCATGTTTGTCTTATGGCAAATATGAAAGACAAGAAATATGGTTAAACATGGAGGCAAATGTCTTATATGAGTATGAGGATGGAAATCACCAGGAATTTAATGTACTTAGCCAAGTTTCTGTTTCCCTAGCTTATCAATATTCCATATTCATGGCTTGAATTGGTAAGGTTTCTGAAAGAATATACACTTAGGATTGGGTGTACTATTATGTATTGGAAGCTGCCTAGTATGGGTCATTACAAATGTAACTCTGATGGGGCCTCAAAGGGCAACCCTGGTCCTAGTTCCTGTGCTTTCTGTATAAGAAATAACTTAGGCTACATGGTTTATGCTGAAGGGAGAAAGATTGATGTCACCAATAATTTAAGGGCAGAAGTGATGGTCGTGAGGATGGGTTTAGAGTACTGCATAAATCATAACTTGCTCCCTTTGATACTAGAAACTGATTCCCTAGAGGTAAAGAATAGTTTGGATGAAAGATGGAAAACACCATGGGGTATTGCTACAGAGATAAGAAGGGTTCATACTATGATAAAGGAGGTGGACGTGGTAGTGGAACACATATTCACAGAAGGTAATAAGGTGGCTGATTTTATTGCTAACTAAATTTTCTTTTTTGCAGGTATAGATAACTTAATTTATTTCAGTTTTCAAGAATTACCAAGGGAAGCTAACACATTTATAAACATGGATAAAAGCCAATTACCTAATATCAGAATTAAAAAACTCCAAAAGGGGGATTTTAATAATAAGGGAGGGTAAATGCAACTAGTGGTTTTGGTTTCAGAAGAGCACAAGTTATCAAAGAAAACATTGGACAATATATTGAGGAGATAAGCAGCAACAACATGGTTATGCAGAGATCAAAAATTTGTGAAGTCATATGAGCATAGATACTACTTACTTGATATGGTATTGAACCTCATCTTTCAATTTCTTAGACAGTGGTATTAGCTCCTTGTTGGGCTCAATTTGTCAAGAAATGAGAAGAAAGGTGAAATTAACAATCATAATATAGTATTTGATATAAAAACGAAGAAATATCACACTTATCTTGGTATAAGAAGCATAGATCTAGGGTTAGTCAAGGTGGAGAAGTCTCCGATTGGAATGATTTCATGGCATTTTTGGGACGTGTAAATGCCTACTGTGAAATACTCCCAAAACTTTGCTAAATCCCTCAGTTTTTGAACTTCAAATCACCAATTATGGTTGTCTTCTTTTTCCTTATCTTGTTGATATTCATTGAGCTTGGAAGGTGTGGTTGTTATTTCATTAAGGTAAAAGATGATGCTTCAAAAGTTGTAAGCTTTGTTTGAGCTACGCATGAGAGGAGTGGAATCAACTGCAGTAGTTGGAATAGCTTTTCTAGCTCAGAGGTTGTGAAACAACATCATCATAGCTATACTGAGTTTTTCACTTCAGTTCTTCCACTGCTGAGTGCACAACAGAGAAGAAAAATCTTAATAGAAGTTATGGAAGTTCGATGGAGCGGACAAGAAAGAGGGGCCAAGAACATTCGTAATTAAGACTATTCGATTATCTTGGTTGTCTAATTTTATGTGTTTTGTGTTTTATTTGGGTCGGATCACTTTTGGACCTGGCCTATTTTTTGTAAATAGAGATCTATTTTATTTAATAAATGGGCTTTATGCCCCATTTTAACTTTTAAAAAACCATACATTAGAAGTATATAGATATATACTTTATTTTGGAAAAATAACTTTATAATTAATTTTTTAGGATACTTTTTTTATTTTGCAAAATCAATTATTTAAAATTGTTTAAAATTAAAAAACCCAATAATTAATCAGATAGTGAAGGACAAAAATTGAGTGTTAAGAGATGTAATACCATAGTTCAACAATTTAGAAACCACTTGCTCTAAGTGAAATATGTCATTGTTTCTAGGTTGATTGAGTCCTTTTTGCATTGATCTTACAACTGTAAACTCACATCTCATCTTAGAGATTGTTGTGAGTAGTTTTTGTGACTGAATTCATGTTGAGTTGTTTTCTAGCTAGAGTTAGCTAGTGGAGTTCTCACAGTAGAGTTATTGCGATTGTGTGTAACAATAGAGCTATTGCTAGTGAGTAGGAATTAAAAGTTTAATTCCTAGATTGTACAAAGGTTGTAATCAGTTTCTTTGCTTGGTGTTTAGTAGTGAGATTGGTGAAATACTACTAGGGTAGGTCATGGTTTTACTCCCTTGATAAAGGGGGTTTCCATATAAATATCTCTTGTTATTTAGTTTCCTGCAATTTCTCTTTGTGTTCTTACTGTTCTTCAATATTATCAAAAAGGGACCTGGTACTGAATCAGGTCTTAGCTATAGTGGTGGACTCTTATGAACCATTAATTAGTATCAAATCAGTTCTTTCTATAAGGTTAACAATTAGGAAGGATCTTATTCAAGATGGAAGCTCCACCTAGCCTCAAGGAAAGACAGTCAACTACTCGACCCCCAAGGTTCAATGGGCAATTCTACAGTTGGTGGAAGAATATAATGTGTGATTTCATCATGGCGGAGGATAGTGAGTTATGGAATATGATTTGAGATGACCCTCATGTGCCTATGGAAGTTGTTAAAGAAGGAAAATCTCTCTATCTATTCCTAAATCCAGGAAAGACTATAATGAAGGTGACAAGAAGAAGAATGAAAAGAATTACATGGCTAAGAAGATCCTTGTATGTAGGATAGGACCTGATGAGTACAATTGGGTCTTCGCTTTTGGATCTTCTAAGGAAATATGGAAAGCTTTACAGAATGTTCATGAGGAAACAAGTCAAATAAAGCAATCAAAGATTGATATGCCTACTACTCAGTACAAGCTATTTAATATGAACAAAGGAGAATCCATTCAAAACATGCATACTAGATTCGCATCTATTGTGAATGAACTCAAGTGTCTTGGAGAAAACATCAATATGTATAAGCTGTTCAAGAAGATATTGAGTATCTTACATCCCTTATGGGAAAGTATAATGAATGCCATTTCGAAGGCAAAGGATTTACAAATGAGAAGAACTGCCCTACCCACAACTTAGAAGTGCTAGCAATGGTGTTTACTTTCAAAATTTGGAGGAATTATCTTTATAGGATTAAGTGTGAGGTGTTCACAGACCACTAAAGCTTACAACATATTTTTACTAAGAAATATTTGAATTTGAGGGTGGATGGAGCTACTCAAAGACTATGACATCTCAATCCTTTATCACCCCGACAAGGCAAATAAAGTAGCAGTTGCTTTGAGTTGGAAGCCTATGAGTATAGGGAGCTTGGCATGGTTAGAGGTGTCGAGATGTCTGTTAGCTAGGGAGATGCAAACCTTAGCTAACAATTTTATAAGATAGCAGGTGACTAATAAGGGAGGGTTTTGGCAAAAGTTGAGGCTAGATCCACCTTCCTTGACCAGTCTAAAGAAAGGAAATATAAAGATGAGAAATTGTATAAAATTCAGGATAAATTGTTACAAGGTTAGGACAAAGAGGTTCATTCTTGATGACGAAGATGTGTTGAGAATAAGGGGACGTGTGTGGGTACCCCGTATGGGAAACTTGATTTTTATTATCCTTGTAGAGGCTCACGGTTCTAAGTACTCTATACATCCAGGTGCAACCAAGATGTACAAAGACTTAAGTCAACATTATTGGTGGCAATGGATAAAGCGAGACATTATTGATTTCGTGACTAAGTGTCAAAATTATCAATAGGTTAAGTATGAATAGCGAAATCCTGGTGGCACATTTTAGAGGATGCCCATTCTAGAATGGAAAGTGGGAGAGAATAACTATGGATTTTGTTGTTGTTCTTCCTAAAACATTAAGGAAAGGTGATTTCATCTGGGTAATTATTGATCGATTGACCAAGTCTGCATATTTTATTCCTGTGTGAGTGGATTATAATGCGGCCAAATTGGCTAAGATTTATGTAAAGGATATTGTTAGACTTTATGGGGTGCCTGTCTCCATCAAGTTGGATAGAGGTATAGATATTACCTTTAATTTTTAGAGAAACTTCAAGAAGCGTTGGGTACTAGGTTGGACCTAAGTAAAACTTTTCATCCGCAGACTGATGGGTAGTTAGAATGGATGATTCAGGTGCTAGAGCATATGCTACGGGCATGTGTAATATATTTTGGTGGTCATTGGGACCAATTCTTGCATTTGTGTGAATTCACGTACAACAATAGCTACCACTCAAGTATTGACATAGATCTTTTTAAGCATTGTATGGGAGGAAGTGTAGGCTGCCGATTGGGTGGTTTGATGCCTTTAGGGTAAGACATTAGAGCACAAATGTGTTGAAAGAGTCAATGGAGAAAGTGAGGTTCATCCAAAAGAAGCTGGTAGCAGATCAGACTAGAAAAAAGGAGTATGTAGACAATAAAGTTAGAGATGTGCATTTCGATAAGGGTGAGAAGGTTTTACTTAAAGTGTCACCAATGAAGGGTGTAATAAGTTTTAGGAAGAAGGGTAAGTTAAGTTTGAGGTACATCAGACCTATTAAAATCTTCAAGGAAGTAGGGTCTGTGGCTTATAGGTTGGCTATACCTCCTAGTTTGTTGGGTGTTCACTAGTATTCAATGTCTTAATGCTCAAGAAGTATCATGGAGATAGAGATTACATCATCCATTGGGATTCAAAATCGTTTGAAAAGGAACTTTCTTATGAAGATGAACCCATCATGATATTAGATAAATATGTAATGGAGTTGAGAAATAAGGTGAATATATCCATGAAGGTACAGTAGAGAAACCATCCTATTAAGGAGGCCACTTGGGAGACAGGTAAGGATATGCGCAAGTGATATCCTCATTTATTTGTCGAGTCAGGTAATCCTGGCTTATCACTCATCTTTTATTACTAGTTTTCATTTAGGTATGAATCAATGTTTATATGGTATCTAATATAATGACCCAAAACATCATTACAGTGAGTTTAGGGATAAAATTCCAGACTTAGACTTTCCTTAGGCAAAATTGGTGAAATCCTGACTAGCCTAGTTTTGGATTGATTTTGAATGTGGAGTGGTTTAAGAAAATTTAGAAGTTATTGGTGGGTTAGTGGTGAGGTTTGATGTGATTTTATGTTAGATGATGAGTTTAGGAAGTCACAGAAACTTTCAATGCATAAAATGGGTTAGTAGAACTTCGATTATAACACTTTATGTGAAAGGGTTACTTTGTGATGTCAAAAATTGGGAAGTATGATGTGACATAGATAGGGCTGGGAACAAGCCTTAGCTACTAGTTTGGCACCACTGCAGCGATAGATTTATCACTGCAGTATCGTCGCCATAGCGACAGAAGGGTCTACACAGCAACAGTCTTTTTTGGACTGAGTGTCGCCACAGCAACAGATGTGTTGCTACAGCGGCATCACTACAGCAATAAATCTACCACTGTAGTGATAAACATGCAGTATATGCCAGTTAAAACAAAAAAGTGGAATTTTCATTCCCTATTTTTTTAGATTTTGATTAAGGGTTGAAAGAAGGCGATTTTCACCATTTTTGTGGGGGTTTCTATCTTTGAGGTAAGGTTTATGTATCTTTCAAACTTGTGAGTACTCCCTTATATTCTTAGAATTGAAAGGATCATGATCATGATTGGAAATTGGGGTTTAGCCCTAGGTTTGTGAACTGGTGGGAATTAGTTTTGAATGACTTTAATTCCATTGTTATTGACTCTAGGTTGTTAGAAATCACTTCCTAGCGTAGAATTGTTTATTATATTTATGAAATATGGAGAATTTGAAGAGATTAAAAAGTAGAAAACCCTAGAATGATGAAGTAGGCTAAGTTCATGAGTTGAAATTGATGAGTTTTGGTTTATAATGCCTAGAAGTGGGGAATGTGTATTGAATTATCCTTATTTGTTGCTTATAGACCCAGAATGAGCGGAAATTGCAAGAAAAGGCAAGACTTTGGCCAATTAGTGCTTTCAAATGAGGAAACGAGGTAGGTTATGGTTAAAATATTATTGTAGACTTGATTTGACTCTATTCTTATATTTGAGTTAAATGATTATGCTTAGCCTTCAGGGCATGCTTGTGATTATAAGTTGAGATGATGTCAAAGTTTAATCCAAAATGATTAACTTGAAGATTTAAGTGTTGATGATTGAAATTTGAATTTTCATATTGATATTGTTATGCTTGAACACTATTGTTGAGTTTTGCCTGTTTGATTATAATGGGATCGGGTGTCACGCCAACACAAATTGATATTAGGATTGGGTACTACACTGATACGATACATGGATAGAGCTTATTCCCTGCAGGTCATAACTAAAGGTATCTGCCGACCCTAGAGTGTATGTACATTATTTTATGCATGCATTCATTATTTGCACTGCACTTGTGGTTGTTCTTAACAATTGTTGACTAAATTGCCTAAGTGGTTGGTAAGAATAACTTAAAAAGGATTACATGAAGAGGAAATTCGTTGGTTTTGTAAGTTGAGGTGTTTTATGAACATGAATTTAATTGATGGTTGATTATGAGTTGTGTCTTGATCTCTTCTTACTTTCGTTTAACTTATCTATTTGTATAGTGTTGAGTTAAGTCAGCTAATGATGCCTACCAGCACATAGTTTTTGTACTGATACTACTTGTGCTCTTCTTTTTGTTAAGTTCAAAGCATGTTCCAGCATTTGAGACCAAACCTCGACTCTAGTTCAAGACTTATAGCTTTGATTCAAGGGTGATAACCATGTTCGAGCAACCATTGGATCTTCTTCTAGTTCATGTCCTTTATTTCAGGACAATGACTTTCCGATTGACTTTAGTATTTATGGATTTTGTTTCAGAATTTGTATTTGGATTAGTAGTTCTTGTACGGTTACCTTTGGGTATCAGAGGATGTAATAGTTAGAGATACTTCTGCACTTTATTATTTATTTATGGATTAATAGAGATACTAGATTGAATTATTATGCTTGATAGGCTTAAGTCATTAATCGATGTTTTTGTTAGTAAATATTTAAATGTAAGGTTAATTTGCTAGGTTAAGGGTTGGGATAATTGGTTTCCCCCTATAGAGTTAGGGTGGGTGCCACTCACGACCATTTGGGTCGTGATAGTTATCAAATATAAAATCTGGGGTTCCATGAAGGAATGTGCTAGCAAGTGAATGGCTCACATAAGTACTTTTAAAATGGCCATACAACGAAGGCAAAGGGTAACCTTAAAAGACCAATCACTTGTGTCGTTAGATCTTGCAGAATACCCCAAAATTGAAAGGTAGTTAAAACATTATGTCTTGGGGTGGACAATCATAGTCCCATAATGGTTCAAGAATTCTATGCAAACTATGTTGCTACTCTTGACAACAAATGCAAGAAGCTCAAAAACCATCAGATTTATCGATGCTAAATAGGGTTTAAGTCCATGGAGTTCCAGTAGACATATCTGATCAGACGATCAACCACTTTCTATATGGGCCTAATTTTGTACCACCAATAAGTACTGGCTATGATCACAAAATAAGGGATCGTTACAATCAGCGTCCGTGGTTGGCTCAAGTTTTGACTGACGGTCAACTGGCATAGTTGACAGATAAGAAGGAAAAAATCCTTAAGGCAACTTTGAAATTCATAGCTAAGTTCTAGTAGGGAGCGGTGCGACTTTGCTTGAGTCATATTGGGGAGACAATCAATTGATTGAAGACAGAGCGGTCATATGGCTAGTTTGACGTCTGGATTCAAAATGAACTTTGCCATACTCATAGTTGATGAAATGAATATATGGGCATCAAATCTAGTACCTATCTTTTGTTCTCATGCCTCATCACTAAGTTATTGAAGAAGCTCAAGTACCAGTGTTGGCAGGTATTGATGATCAAGTTATAGAATCAAGGAAGCAGGATATTAAGAGGCCTAGAGATGAAGACAAAAATGAATTGTGAGTGCATAAGACAGTGCCTCAAGTTTTTGGGTCAGGTAATCAGGCTGCGGAAGCTGCTCCATTAGAGGCTTTTGGGAGCATCCACGTGCATGGAGCTAGCTCTCAACACCATTCCAACGACTACCCCCACTACATTTGGTGCTACTGGAACCATCCATATGACTAAGTCATCTGACATTGCATCTGCTACAACAAGGATTTCAAAGTATCTATAGACCCCTCAAAACTTCATGAAATGGGTCAAGTGGTGTCAAAGGTTTGAAAAATAGTTGAAAGTATTTGCAGGCCAATTTCAACTTTTATTGATAAAACTATTGAGGCTGCACTTGTGCCATATACTGGCCTTCATGGCCACATTGATGATATGGAGGGGGGAGAAAATAAATAGCTAAAGTCAATGACCGTGATTGATTTGGCCAAGTTTACGACTGAATTACCAAAGGCCAAAGCCAACATTGCTGAGCTTCAAAATAGACCGGCCCTGACATTCCCAATTTTAGTTGTTGAGGAATCAGAAAAGGAGGAGTTCTTAATTGATTTTATAGGTATACCTCTCAAAACCAAGGGTAAGATGGTACATGAAGAGAAAGATAATCTATCAAAGGCTGAAAAGAGAGCAAAGTGGAAAGAAAGGAATGTAATTAAGGAAGCACAAAAGAAGTCAATAGAGGAGAGATATTAAAAAAAGGAGAAGATAAGGGCTCGAGCTGTTAGAGCCTCTTCTAGCATACCACCAGGGACTATTGGTGGTGCAGATTTGATCATGGAGTCTTCCACTCTACCACCTGTTACCTTGGGTGCAATAGTTACCACTGGCACCACAACTGATGATGTTGTAGTAGATGTTGTATCCCACTCCGTTTCACCAGACACAAGTGCCTAGGGCACCACAGGTACATCCTCCCTCTAGCACCTTATAATTTTTTTACGATGCATTAGTGACAATGCATATCTTTTTAATGAGGGTGGGGGTACCTATGTGAATCACCACCTGAGGGTTTTTGTTGTCGTGTTTATTTTCTTTTGGGTGTGCTTTCCAGTAGAACTAGCATGTTCAGAATATTTTAAGTATTTTATGCATAAATGTGATGTTTTGAGGCTGTGTTTGTAAAAGAATTTAGGTGAACTTAGGGCAGTCTATTTTGAAATAATCTGTTTTGAAAAATGGAGACCTCTCCAAATTTTGTATGGCATGTGTGTATCTATTTTGATATATTGACCACTACGAATCTTTGCATGACATTAGGTGTATATTATAACACCCCGTAACTTCCTGACCCTACTTGACGATGTTGATCAATGCTTACTTAGGTGTTGAGAGCCATACATACGTCTTTTGTAATGCTATGGATGAGATACTTGACTTTTGGCCTCGTAAATGTGATTAAGTCTTTCATAGGAGGTATTTTGTGATTTTCGTGGAGCATTTGTGGGGTTCAAAATGAGTCTAAGAGGACCCCCAAATAAAGGATATTAAGGGTAAGAATTAAGTTAAATAATAGGATTTGAAGTATCTAACCAAATCCGCAAAGAAGAGTCGAAGCATAACAAAAAAAAATTCAGTGCCACAGGAGGTGCCAGGCGCTGGTTCTGGCGCCCAAACCAGCAAGATTTTAAAGCTCAGTGCCCTGGTGGGCGCCAGGCGCTGGCTGGGGCGGCCAAACCAGCAATGCTTCCAAAATTTGTTCTAAGTGACCAAAGGTGCCCGGAGACGTACCGGGCCGATTTTTGCCATGTTTCTTCTACAACCATGAGTATATACATGAAATGATTAAATTATTATAGTGGTGTGATAAAATTACTCGAGAACAAATTTGGCGTCAAAATGACTGTTTTACCCTTGTAGTCAAAATGAGCCATACATGGCCAGAATCACTTGTTTTTGGGATTGAGGCTACGGATATGAATAGAATGAGTGGGAATATTATTGTAATACGTATAAGATGAGAAATTATTGATTTTATTGGGCTAAGTGATTTGGGCTCAATAAAAGCCCAAAAATAGGACAAAAGACATGGGTCACATGACCCAATCTTCTCTTGACTTGGTCAAATATGACATTAACTACCAAGGATGACTAAGGATAGCCCCAAGGACTATAAATAGACCCAAAAATCAGATTTTATTCACTTATAACTCTCATGTTCTTTTAGATATTTTCTCCAACCTTCTCCAACATTCTCTCAAACCCTAAAGAACTCAAAGGCAATTTTGGAGCAAGATCCTCACTTTTCAAGCTTGGGTAAGTGAATATTGTTATTGATTCATATATTATATGCATGAAAGAGTATGTAAATCATGTTGGTTGTACTTGGAAATATTGGACATGGTACTTTGTGCTTTTGTATAAGATTTGTGATCCATGGGATTTGAACTTGAATTAGGACTTGTACCTTTGATGAAAGATCATGGTGTGGATAAAATATAAACGTGTATGGTGTTATTTTTTTATTTAACTTGTTATTTTTCTATAAATGCAAATTTTGGGATTTTGGCCGATTTGTGTTATGAGGTGTATTAAGGTGAATTGATGGATTGTTTGTGATGTGGTGTGGATAAGAAAGTGTAAAGGGGAAGTGTCGTGGTGGAATGTATTGATTATCATGTATTGGTCAATGTTGGGAATATTGGAGGATTTTTGGAATAAAGATTCTATCAATGGTTTTGTCAAGGGGAAATGACATGTTTCAAGGCAAACATGTACCCCATTGATGTTATATGCATTTGTAAAGTAGTTGTTGGTTAATGTGAATTCCGTTATGTATTTGTGTTGTAGAGTGACACATAAAGAAGGAGCAGGACTATTGTATGCACATCTAGGATTGTATATCCGTATTGAGAGTACAAGGTATGTAAGGTTACTCTGTCCGTATCTTTTTCGGCAAATAGTATCCACATTGCTATTTCACTAGTCCTATCCCGAAATGTGCTAAGGTATCCTATATCCATTTATCAATAGTCATTGTCATATATTTCCTACTCATGGATCATTTGTGAGTCTCATGTCTCATAATCATGGTTAATGTTCCAAAAGCTCAAATAAGTTCATGTTCCAATGTTCCAATAGTGACTATACTTATGTCTCTTGTTCATAGATTGTTGTCCAATAGTTCCCATGGTGTTATGATTCTAATAATGTTATGTTGCCAAGTTATTCACATGTCTCTCACTCATTGGTTAATGATTCAAAGTTTCCAACAATGTTATGTTCCAAAGTTCAAAGTGATGTTATGACTATCCTAGTATCAATCTCAAAGTAATGAATAAAGTAATACAAATGTGGTCAATAATGAAGTATGGGTGGCAAGTCTAGGGGCATAAGCCTAGCTCGACTCGATCCCGATGTATCGACTCGATCCCGATGTATTGATTTATGGGTGGCAAGTCTAGGGGCATAAGCCTAGCTCGACTCGATCCCGATGCATTAATTTATGGGTGGCAGGTCTAGAGGCATAAGCCTAGCTCAACCCGATCCCAACATGACGATAATTCATGTAAAGACCCACTGATCAGTAGGGGCCCGGGTACATTGTGACACATGTATTGACAAGCAAGCATTGAAGTAAAGAAAACAAAAAAAATAACGAAAGCAATACACAAGGTTTCCAAGATGCAAAATGGGGATTTATTCATATTGATTATTCTTTTGTATTGGAGTTCACTGAAATACTCATATGTTATATAATTTCATCTGAGCCTTACATACTCAGTACTTTTTCCGTACTGACCCCTTTTGGGGAACATACTTTAAATATTGCAGGCGCAGGTACTAGCAGGCCTCCCCTGTAGGTTATCAGTTGTGTGCGGATTCTTTGGTGAGCTCCAGCTAGTTCGGGGCTTCTCCGAGTCGCAGTGGGTCATATGTTGTGATATTGTACATTGTGTATAAAGCGGGGACTTGTCCCGACTTTTAGTTGGTTTTGGTCACTGCATCTGTTAGAGGCTTTTGTAGACGTATGTGGGTGTATGTGTATCAGAGGATAGATGAAGTCTTGACTTGATGGCCTCAACGGCCAAGTTTCTCATATGTATATACGTCACATGTTCTATGATTTTCGATTATAGCCTCTCATGTTTCTATATGATAGTAGTGTTTCCTATGACATGCATATGAATGAATAGAAGCAAAGCTTGGTTCTCTCGGGCCTTGTCGGCTTCGGGTGCCAATCACGCCTCGTTGGGATTCGGGATGTGACAAAAGTGGTATCAGAGCCAGGTTGTTCTAAGGGTGTCTACAAAGACGTGTCTGAGTAGAGTCTTGCTTATGGATGTGTTGCGCGCCACATCGATAAGCAAGAGGCTACGAGGCATTTAGGAGTTGTTTCTTTCCTTCACTTCTAGATCGTGCAATAGAGCCAAAGTTGTAGGTGGACACATATGTACGTATTGACATTAGTTTTCGTTTGTATAGTCAAATGTTGATTATCAGGCAAGATAAGGGCAAAGGTAAGCAGGTTGACATCCCTGCCGAAGAAGAATGAGTAAATCACCACCTGACCAAGCTAGTCAATGTGGGGCTGACATGGAATTTGTAATACGGGCTTCTCTTAGCCAGAAGGTAGAAAAGTATTCACAGAACCACCTATAAATGTTACTGCACAGGATTTAAGAAATATAGTGCATATGTTGACTTCGATAGTTGTTGTACAATGTCACGGGCGAGATGGAACAATGACAAATAATGATGGTGCGGCTAGGGTAGTGAGTCATCGAATACAGGATTCTTTTGAAATTAAATGTTCCCATGTTCATCGGGTCAGATCTGAATAAAGACCCAGAAGATTTTATAGGCCAAATCAAAAGGGCTCTGGATGTTATGCGTGTGACTGTGTATTGATTTATTTCCAGATAGTTGGGAGGAATATAAAACGGAATTCTATGACTAGTATCTCCCATATGAGGTCCAAAAACCTTATGCGAACCAATTGTTAAATCTTTGCCAAAGGACTATGAGTGTCAGAAAGTATAGTCTTGGATTGGCTAGGTATGCTCCAAATGTGGTAGCTAGTATGACTGATAGAGTGCATTGGTATGTGGACAGATGGATTGGATTATCGCAGCCTTCAAAGGAGATATGGATATAGCCAGAATACAGGCCTTTTTGCACAGATCATGGAGGATCAGAGGCAATAGAAACTAGACCCATGGGGCAGTTCATGAAGTCCCAAGGAGAATTTAGGTCTTGGGTGTTTAACCGACCGCCTAGACCATTATTTCCTTAATCTATCGTAAATGTTCCACCTCGATGCCAAGGGCTTAGAGACAATCGGTTTGACAAGGAAGTGGGATTTAGGATTTATGGGAAATGAGGTATCAAGTACAGAACTGTAGAAAGAAGGAACCAATCGAAGTCTTCTCATCAGCCGTGTTAGTGCTACGGAAGTTATCATCTAGGTGAAGTGTCGGCTGGGGCCAAATGTTGTTATTGGTGTGGTATGTCGGGCCACAAAATGAGACTTCTCCTGAGGTAGTTACAAGTATCATATACGTAATGATTGACCCATCGAGCACATGTTAGTTCATTAGTTGCTGAAAATTCAAAATAAAACCAGAATTGCTAGTTATGTCACATGAAGCCTATACATCAGTTGATGAATGTATTGTAGTTAACAGAGTATATCTTAAGTGCATAGAAATTGTTTGTGGTCATGAGACACTGGGGGATTTTATTGAGCTAGAAATAGTCGAGTTTAATGTTATAAAGGGATTGTGCCATAATAGATTGCCGAACTAAGTAGTATATTGTCGTTTTACCCAAAAGAAGAAGTGGGGGCACTAAGGAAAAAATAATAATTTGTTCCCCATAGTAAAGCAAGTAAAAGGATACTCTAAGGGATACACATGTCACTCGGTAAGAGTGAAAGATACGGATGTGAAGCCACCAACTCTTCAATTAGTCCTGATGGTAAATGAATTCCTCGATGTATGAGCTGGTATTACTGTGACATCAGATACTTAGCCTATTTTTACTTCTTCATATAGTATGGCCCCGGCAAAGTTATGGGAATTGGAAAAAAAAACGTTAAAAGACTTGATGAACAAGGGATTCATACGACCTAGTATGTTCCCTTGGGGTGCACCAGTGTTAATTTTACAAAAGGAAGACAGTACATTGAGAATGTGTGCCAATTATTGGCAACTGAATAAGATGACAATGTAAAATACATGTCTTCTCCCCAGAGTGGATGACTTATTTGACCGGTTATATGGTGTGAAATTCATCCTAGAGATTGACTTAACGTCGGGAGATCATCAAGTAAGGGTCAGAGAAAATAAAGATATCAAATAGAGGTATGGCCATTATGAATTCGTAGTTATGCCATTTGGGCTAACAAATACACCAGCTACGTTGATGGGTTTGATAACTAGTGTGTTTAAGCCATCGCTAAGCGTATTTGTGATAATGTTTTAGAGGTTACACTAGACTACTCAAGATCACAGAAGGACCATGAGATAGGTGCAAGCTCTTTAACTGCAACTTTGGTCATAATCCATATTGTCCTTAGGACACATTGTATGGAATAAGGAAACAAGGATTAATACACATACAAGAAGTGACCAAGGCTTACGATGCCTACGGAACTTCGTAGCTTCCTTGAGTTGACCAGTTATTACAGAAGAATGGTTCAAAGGGCTTTCTTCCATCACCCTTAACGAAACTAACACACAAATTAACTAAGTTTCAGCGAAATGATGTATGTGAGAAAAGTTGGCAAGAAATGAAAGATAAATTGCCTCCTACACCTGTACTAGTACCTTCCAAAGGCATAGAAGAGTATGCAGTGTATTGTGATGTTGTAAAAGTTGGTGTGGGATGTGTATACATGAGGCATGACAATGTGAAAGCGTATGCCTTAAGACAATTGCGCCCACATAAGAGTAATTATTCCACATATGATTGTGAGTTAACACTTGAGACAATTGCTTGTAATAGATAGCACCACTACTTGTATAAAACTTCAGGTGAAAGAATTATAATGTCAAAGGTAGCCGAATTTTCATTGGTATCTGAGATAAAGGGAAAAAGCAATGTGTAAGTCATATTCTTAGTTCAATTGAGAAAGAAAATTATGTACAGCGAAGTTCGACGAAGGTATTTGAGCAAACACAAGGGGGAGTACTTTACCGCCAATGTAGATTATGCGTACTGAGTATAGACGAGTTAAGACAATGAATGATGACAGAAGAGCATCGTTCTTGATATTTTTATTTGTTTGGAAATAACCAAAATGTACCAAGGTCTAGTACGAAAGTCTTGAGAAGCGTATTGTAGAACTTGTAGTTCAATGTCCAAATGATCACTGATTAACAGTATGGCCTCAGAATTCCGTATGGTTTATGCACTATATTATCTGTCCAGTTTGGAAGTGGAACATGAATAATATGGGTTTAATCACAGGGTTGTCTCATACACTGTGAAGGTTGATTCCATATAAGTGATAGTTAACAGACTTACCGAGTCAGCGTATTTCCTACCAGTTAAGACCAGCGATACAGTTGAACATTATGCAAAGTTGTATGTTATAGAGCTAGTACGATTACATGGGATTCCACTCACGAGTATATCAAATAGGAGAGCTTACATTATTACACAAGTGTTGGAACTCTTTTCAGTGAAGCATGGGTACACAAGTGGATGTAAGTACGGCTTGTCATCCTATGATAGATGGAAGAACAGAGCGTATTATAACATTTGAAAATATGCCTGAACTTGCTTACACTAAATGTATCAAAAGGCACCTTACGAAGCTTTATGTGAAAAAGAATAAAGATCATCAATTGGATGGGTTATAGCTGATGAAATTTGCTTGGCATGGGTCAGATTTTGTTCATCAAGCTATAGAAAAGGTGAGGGTGATATAACAGCAGCTACAAATGGCCTAAAGTCGATATAAATCATATGCCGATATTGTGTCATAGATGATTAGGTACTGTTGACCGGGTCACCAATGAAGAAAAATGATGAGATTCAAAAAGAAAGGGGAAATTGTCCAAATATTTGGGCAAATTGCGTATCTATTAGCACTAGTCCAAGAACTCTTCACAGTTCACTCAATATGTTATATCCGGTGATTTGAAAGGGTATAGGAGATTATCTCGTATTGCTCCCTGTAGAGATGAGCAAGTTGCGGAAGGTCACACATGTGATGAGGTATTGTCTACTACTCTAGCTCGACAAGCAAATGCAATAAGCAATAAAGAAATAGCTTCCGTAAAGGCACTATTGGAGACATAGAAGAAGAAATTACAAGGGAGACCAAGGAAATGATGAAATCCAAGTATCCCTATATATTCCAAATGGACCAAGAAATACAAAGCGCGGATGTGGAGCAATAAAAAGTACGTATCCATGAGCCTTTAGTATTTATGTATATGTGTGCTAATGTAGAGATGCAATTGTTGTAATTGAAATGATATTGTTAACATTCAAGGACGAATGTTCCTAAGGGGGGAAGAACGTAACACCCCATACCTTCCTGACCCTACTTGACGATGTTGAGCAATTCTTACTTAGGTGTCGAGAGCCATACATACGTCTTTTGTAATGCTATGGATGAGATACTTGACTTTTGGCCTCGTAAATGTGATTAAGCCTTTCATAGGAGGTGTTTTGTGATTTTCGTGGAGCATTTGTGGGGTTCAAAATGAGTCTAAGAGGACCCCCAAACAAAGGATATTAAGGGTAAGAATTAAGTTAAATAATAGGATTTGAAGTATCTAACCAAATCCGCAAAGAAGAGTCGAAGCATAACAAAAAAAATTTCAGTGCCACAGGAGGTGCCAGGCGCTGGTTCTGGCGCCCAAACCAGCAAGATTTTAAAGCTCAGTGCCCTGGTGGGCGCCAGGCGCTGGCTGGGGCGGCCAAACCAGCAATGCTTCCAAAATTTGTTCTAAGTGACCAAAGGTGCCCGGAGACGTACCGGGCCGATTTTTGCCACGTTTCATCTACAACCATGAGTATATACATGAAATGATTAAATTATTATAGTAGTGTGATAAAATTACTCGAGAACAAATTTGGCGTCAAAATGACGGTTTTACCCTTGTGGTCAAAATGAGCCATACATGGCCAGAATCACTTGTTTTTGGGATTGAGGCTACGGATATGAATAGAATGAGTGGGAATATTATTGTAATACGTATAAGATGAGAAATTATTGATTTTATTGGGTTAAGTGATTTGGGCTCAATAAAAGCCCAAAAATAGGACAAAAGACATGGGTCACATGACCCAATCTTCTCTTGACTTGGTCAAATATGACATTAACTACCAAGGATGACTAAGGATAGCCCCAAGGACTATAAATAGACCCAAAAATCAGATTTTATTCACTTATAACTCTCATGTTCTTTTAGATATTTTCTCCAACCTTCTCCAACATTCTCTCAAACCCTAAAGAACTCAAAGGCAATTTTGGAGCAAGATCCTCACTTTTCAAGCTTGGGTAAGTGAATATTGTTATTGATTCATATATTATATGCATGAAAGAGTATGTAAATCATGTTGGTTGTACTTGGAAATATTGGACATGGTACTTTGTGCTTTTGTATAAGATTTGTGATCCATGGGATTTGAACTTGAATTAGGACTTGTGCCTTTGATGAAAGATCATGGTGTGGATAAAATATAAACGTGTATGGTATTATTTTGTTATTTAACTTGTTATTTTTCTATAAATACAAATTTTGGGATTTTGGCCGATTTGTGTTATGAGGTGTATTAAGGTGAATTGATGGATTGTTTGTGATGTGGTGTGGATAAGAAAGTGTAAAGGGGAAGTGTCGTGGTGGAATGTATTGATTATCATGTATTGGTCAATGTTGGGAATATTGGAGGATTTTTGGAATAAAGATTCTATCAATGGTTTTGTCAAGGGGAAATTACATGTTTCATGGCAAACATGTACCCCATTGATGTTATATGCATTTGTAAAGTAGTTGTTGGTTAATGTGAATTCCGTTATGTATTTGTGTTGTAGAGTGACACATAAAGAAGGAGCAGAACTATTGTATGCACATCTAGGATTGTATATCCGTATTGAGAGTACAAGGTATGTAAGGTTACTCTGTCCGTATATTTTTGCGGCAAATAGTATCCACATTGCTATTTCACTAGTCCTATCCCGAAATGTGCTAAGGTATCCTATATCCGTTTATCAATAGTCATTGTCATATATTTCCTACTCATGGATCATTTGTGAGTCTCATGTCTCATAATCATGGTTAATGTTCCAAAAGCTCAAATAAGGTCATGTTCCAATGTTCCAATAGTGACTATACTTATGTCTCTTGTTCATAGATTGTTGTCCAATAGTTCCCATGGTGTTATGATTCTAATAATGTTATGTTGCCAAGTTATTCACATGTCTCTCACTCATTGGTTAATGATTCAAAGTTTCCAACAATGTTATGTTCCAAAGTTCAAAGTGATGTTATGACTATCCTAGTATCAATCTCAAAGTAATGAATAAAGTAATACAAATGTGGTCAATAATGAAGTATGGGTGGCAAGTCTAGGGGCATAAGCCTAGCTCGACTCGATCCCGATGTATCGACTCGATCCCGATGTATTGATTTATGGGTGGCAAGTCTAGGGGCATAAGCCTAGCTCGACTCGATCCCGATGCATTGATTTATAGGTGGCAGGTCTAGGGGCATAAGCCTAGCTCAACCCGATCCCAACATGACGATAATTCATGTAAAGACCCACTGATCAGTAGGGGCCCGGGTACATTGTGACACATGTATTGACAAGCAAGCATTGAAGTAAAGAAAACAAAAAAAATAACGAAAGCAATACACAAGGTTTCCAAGATGCAAAATGGGGATTTATTCATATTGATTATTCTTTTGTATTGGAGTTCACTGAAATAATCATATGTTATATAATTTCATCTGAGCCTTACATACTCAGTACTTTTTCCGTACTGACCCCTTTTGGGGAACATACTTTAAATGTTGCAGGCGCAGGTACTAGCAGGCCTCCCCTGTAGGTTATCAATTGTGTGCGGATTCTTTGGTGAGCTCCAGCTAGTTCGGGGCTTCTCCGAGTCGCAGTGGGTCATATGTTGTGATATTGTACATTGTGTATAAAGCGGGGACTTGTCCCGACTTTTAGTTGGTTTTGGTCACTGCATCTGTTAGAGGCTTTTGTAGACGTATGTGGGTGTATGTGTATCAGAGGATAGATGAAGTCTTGACTTGATGGCCTCAACGGCCAAGTTTCTCATATGTATATACGTCACATGTTCTATGCTTTTCGATTATAGCATCTAATGTTTCTATGTGATAGTAGTGTTTCCTATGACATGCATATGAATGAATAGAAGCAAAGCTTGGTTCTCTCGGGCCTTGTCGGCTTCCCTGCCAATCACGCATCGTTGGGATTCGGGGTGTGACATATATGGATGTGACAATTGTTACCTAAGCTAGCGCATAAACCTGATAGTTAGTAGTGATTGTGATATTCAGTGCCAAGTGTGTGAGGACTGCTTTTGTATAGCTCTTACCTTGTGTATGCAATTCAGAACTTGCCTGGTTTATCTTCTGTGGGTCGTAGGATGGTGGATTAGAAAAGGATCATAGGATATGTTTGATTTCAGTCCACTCAACCTAAATGACATTCCAAATGATGTAAATTGTCCCTTATTCTCAGATTTTGAGCTAAATTAACCCTTTTTATTCATTAGCCTATACATCTTTCTAATTTTTCTTGGAACCCTTATTTTGGCCCTATTCCCTCGTTGGACGTTGTGTACCTCAACTCAGGAAAACTGTCTAAGTTGAGGGTGGCTACTGTAGGCTTTTTAAAACCTTTGTTTTGACCCTATTCCATTCTTGGATATTGTACACCTTAACTCAGGCAAATCACCTAAGTTAAAGGTGGCTACTTAGAGGGCTATGAAAGGAAGAATAGGGTATAAAAAGAAAATACTAGTGATGAAAGAGGGAAAATGGGTGCGGCTTTTGCTAAAAGTAAAGTGTACAAAAAAAAATAAAAAAGAAGAAAATACAAAAATAATTATGTTAGAAATAAAGTCGCACCCGTAGTGGAAGAAAGGATTGAATAAAAGAATAATAGGGGGAAACGAATTGGTCAGAAGTAGAGTAAAAGTAGTGTAGTGTCAAGGAGGGCTTAGTCACTATTTTCAAATATACCATACTCATCCCCCAAGCCAACATGACAAGCCTTAAAAGTTCTATAGTGATCCTAGTCTAACTGTCCAAAAACTAAAGCATAGAAAATAAGGGAAGCCTATGGTATTGTGCATGCGTTATTTGAACTTCATTGTGAGAGTGAACGAATTTGTTACAATCCCAATTTAAATGAATTTTGTATGTATGGGACTTCTTTATGGTGATGGAACTTGGATAACACTGTTGATTGTTAATTGTTAGAGTAACTATCATTTGTGTATGCAAAATTGTTCATTGATATCGTAAGGTCATCCTTAGACCCTCTTGAGTCAAGTTGATAAGTGATTTCATGCACACCTATTTTATAATTACAACTATAAAGGGGTTGTAATTTTGAGATGAATTGTAAAGAGCCTCGTGACCGTCGTAGTTTGTCCTAATTTTTTTTTTCTTTTGCGTCATTTGTAGTATAGTTTTGTCTTGTTACTTGAGGACAAGAAAATATTCTAAGTTGAGGGTGTTAATGTGCCATTATTTGACCACACATTTGATGATTTTAACCATAAATAAGTGCAAGTTCTTAAGTAACTTTTGTTAGATTTGATCGTTTTGTTGTCTTATTTGCAGGAAAATATGTCAAGGCAAGAAACAGGGTGACGTGCTGAAAAGAATGAATTGATGGCAAATTTGATGAGCTGTCAACCCTACGACAGACCATCGCCTAAATTGTGGAACTTAGACAGAATGAGATGTTAGTTGTTTGCTATTTGACGGCCAAGTTGACGAACCGTCAACCTCCCAATAGACCATCACCCAAATCATCGCTATTAAATAGAATGACTCAGTGAAGGACCTCAAATGACGAAGAAGCTGATGGACCATCAGTGTATGGACGAACCGTCATCTAAATTGTGTGTCTTAAGTAGTTTTCAAGCAAATCATACTGGATAGTAGAGATGGTTAAAGTGACAGACCGTCATCTGGATGATAGGTCGTCGACTTGAACGTGAGATGCAAGGTGGGGTTTTCTCTAATTTTAATTAGAGTTTTAAATACATGTACTATAAATAGCTACTATTAGGGCTATTTTCATTATCTTCCATTTTAGAGATAAAAAGCTCATAACTCTTATGTTACTTTGTGGGATTTGCACAATTCAACGTGGTTTTTGAATACAATTAGAGTCTTGATTTTGTTTGAGAATTCTATGTCTTTGCTTGCTTCAAATACTATAAGTGACTAAACCCCACAGTTAGGGTTGTGGGATCCATGGTGAATTGACATCTTTAGGGTCAATATCGGTGTAGATTTATATAGTGCAAATGTTTGTATTGTTAATTCTCATCTTAATCAATTTCTAATGGTTGAAAACATTAGAACCTGCTTTAGGTTTAACTTGCTTGAGTAAAGAGGTCAAATATAGGAAAAAGAATTAAGAACAAGGCTTCGGGGTTTCCAAGCCTCGTCTAATGGTTGATGTTGTAATAAGATTAGCCAACTTGGGGAAATTATTGAGTTTTGTATTTTTATCACTCTTAGTTCGAGAGAATTTGACTGAAAATCATCTAAGTTGGTTGACAAAACATTTAGATGTATCTAAGTAATCGATAGCCTTGTATACTTTGCCCTAGACGAGTCTACTATCGTTAGCGACCCAATTGTGTCATGAAACCATGGTGAACACAGACGTAGCTCTCTCTATTAACTGATTACATTTATAGAAAATTCACTATTATTACTTGATCATATTTGGTATTGAAAGAACAAACACTTTTTACAAACCACCATTTTTATGGAAATAATCGACTAGTAGTCAACTTAACCGCATAAGGCTTGGTTTTCACCTTATTCTCTGTGGGATTCGACCCCACCTAGTTGGGTTCTATATTTGACAGCAACTTCTTTATACTTCTATTTTGAGGTGTAATTTAGTCTTATCAGTCACACCTAGGAAAACAATAAATCATGACAACAAGGATATAATACAGCTCAACAGCACTATTGGATCTCATTAGAATCAAAATGTTGCAAATCAGTCAATCATCTATCATATCAAATACCGTTCAAGTACTATATGAATAAGTAAATGAATGAAATATGTTGTGTATACACCCGCTGCTCTGCATATCTTGCTAGGAGCCATGGAGGACTTGCAAGGTTCATATACAAGGACAGACATTTCCCCCGTACCCAAATATAACACAGGACGGCGTGCCCTCTAATCCACAATATGATACAAGGTGGTGTGTCCTATGATCCCAAATATATGAGGCAGGTGTGTCACTCTAATCTCAATACAATTCAACGAATAATGTGCAGGCGTGTCACACCGATCCCAAATATCAAACACAATATCAAGCAAAGCATTTCACACCAGGTATTTATTCAATTATTAGTCAAGCTTCCTCTTTATCAGCTTTCACAATTAATAAAACTCCCTTTTTGCACTTCAACTAATCACAATCTCAGTATTTCATCAATTATCACTATAAACAGGCTCAAAATCTCAAACAGGAGTGCAATCACTAACTAGCATGCTCAACAACTCACTATCAGATACAATCCACAACTATCACGCTAGCAAAGAGGGGAAAATTATCCAAATAATTAATTGCATTTAACCTTTCACATGACACTGATACCCTCATAGATGCATGTCATCTCATCAATACGGGACCCCCCACATCCCTAATACTTCAAATACAATCAATTAGCACACAAAAACTTTTAAAAAAGTCAAAGAAACCTCAACTTGCCTTAAAAGAAGACCCACAAAGCCAAATTGAAGCCTTGCCCTTTGGCAGAGCCTCTACACAATACCAATTTGATTAAATATGTATTTTACATAAGAAAACAAAACCATAGAAACTCATATTTCAATACTTAACTTCTAGGTTCAAGAAGTCAACCCCAAGCATGCAAGGGCAAAACTGAGATTTTAATAGAAAATTACTTTCCTCATAACTTAAGGAGTTCAAATCTGAAATTCTATTGAAACAGAGTTAAAATCAAACTTGAAATTATCAATTTATAATTTCTTAACATTTACCTCAAAATCCCCAAATTTCACATGAGAAAAAAAAATTGAAGATGAAATCATGAATAAAATATTGAAAAATATGTAAAAGTAGTGTAAGATTCATACCCAAGGAAGAAATCTCAAAAATTTAATCTCTCAAAAATTAGTTTCCAAGCTTCAAAAATGAGTTATGTGGTTTTAAATTGAAAATGGCATTTAAAATCTACCCCGGCCCGCCTAGCGGTCACGTTCAACCAGTTCATTGCATTGAAACTGATGATTGCTCTTTGCAATCGCAATGTGGGGATCGCAAAAAGGTAACTCAACTGCACCAGATGACAATTATGACTGCTGAAATGCACAAGTTAAAAAAATTTGGATGAACACACAAACTGATTATGCTACTAGACTAAAGATGACATTTCAAACTCATCGAATTGTCAGATTGTTGAACAGTGGTATCATCATCGAATGTAGACCAAAGTCAATTTAATGACTTAAAGTTTCTACTTTCCAACCAACTACTCAAAATCCATTCGCACACCTCGAGACCTAAACCAAAGGAGCTACTAACCAAAAAATCACATTTTAGAGCTAATAGATTGACTAAATTCTCATAGGACCACAAAATCTCCATATATTGACCAAAGTCAACCATATAAATTTCTAAATCCTCCAAAACAAAAAACTCACATAATACCCAATCGACCACCTCAAGAATCATGTCACCCACACCCACAGACCATAAATATCATAATGCAACTACAACGAGGGGTAAAATAATCAAATCACTATATGGGTTGTTACATCATTCACCAATAAAACAAACGTTCATCCTCAAATGTAGGGATAAGAAAGGTACCTGAACTGTCGAACAACTAGGTGTATCTACTCTACATGCCTAACTCTATCTCCCATATATCCTCCTCAGTCTATCTATGATTCTACTGAATCATTACTGACATATTCTGTAACACCCGTACATTTCTGAACTCACACGACTACCCTAATGTTTATGGAATTAATTAAGTTGTGATAGATAGTATATTATTCATGGAAGTTATTGCGCTAAATTAATCTTGTGTCATAGGGCTCAATTGAGGCCCAAAATGATGCAAAAGACATGGCCCAAAGATGGCAAATGATCCATTCTTCCTTTTGACCAAGTAAACCATCAATTATTGATAAAAATGTGACTAATTATAAGATTAAAAGTACTATATAAGGTGGAAAAAATCAGATTTTATTCACTAAAGGGCACATGCCATTCTAGACTTTTCCACAAAAAGAGATATTTCTCTTCTCTTGCAAACCCTAAGGCAACCATTTCTTGTGGACAAGATCATCACTTTGAAAGCTTGGGTAAGTGTTTACACTTGTGATCTAATATATTATATGCATGAAAGATTGTGTAGGTCATGATGGTTATGTCTAAAAGTGTTGAGTAGTGCACTTTTGCCTTTTGCTACAAGATGTGTCATCTTGGTGATTTGAACTTGAAAGGAGACCTGAGTTTTTGATGGAAGTGAATGGTAGGGATGAAATATCAACATGTATGATTTTGTTATGTCCTTAAATTGATTTCTCTTTGTGTATAACATTTGGAATTGTTGTTGTGAAAATTGTGCATAGAATTGGTGGTGTAGTGAAAGGAGGATGTAGTTTGGTGATGTTTATGTGCGTTGTGAAACCATGGATGTTTGTTGGCATCCAAGATAACTTAAAATATGAAATGTTAAGCTTAATTATGACCATGGACCATTCATTGCAAAAAAGGACCCGAAAATGACCACTGGAGGCTGAAACGGGCACCCGCCCTCGCGGACAGGGCACCTGCAGGCGCAGATGCCAATGCAGGTGGACCTAGACCAGTCCAATGGTCACCTACATACGTACCTCACCCACCTTTTGGCGCAGGTGGCTTCGCAGGTCAGCCCGGAACTCCGTTTTGATTGTTTTTGCTTCTCTTTGACCCCCCAAGGCCCCTATACCCTTCTTGGATGCAATTTTCAACTTATGGTACCGTTTGAATGACTTTAAAGGAGTATACCAAAGTTATTTTGAATGGTATAAATTATGGATTGTCTTTAATATGTTTTTGTGAAAGGTATTTAGGTGACGTAGTGAGGTAAATGTGACTTAGTGTTGAAGGGGAAGTGTAAAGCATAAACTTGGGGTGAAATGCTATTGGTTTATGATGTCTTGGTTAATGTGTGAAATTTTGTGGTGTTGTTGGTATGGTATTGCAGTGAGATGTATTGTATAAGAATGAAATGATGCTATATGGCAATCACATAGCTCATTGTCGTTTTATTAACTAGTAATGTAGTTAGTTGTTAACGTGAGTTCCGTTATGTACCTGTGTTGTAGAGTAAAATGTAAGGAAGGAGCTGGATTATTTTAATCACATATAGGAATGTATATTCATATTGGGAAGATAAGGTATGTAAGGTTACTTCTTCTGTATTTCTTCGGCAGCTTCTATTGTTCTCATTGTCACCGAACCGGTTTCTATTCCATAATGTTCTAAAGTGGCTCATTACAGGGTCGTTATGAATCGTTGTTCACATGTCTTTTATTCATTGATCATTGTTCCAAAGTCCTAGTAATGTTATGACCACCGAATGAACTATCTTAAAGATTAAAGAAGTGATGTAATGAAAGTCTTTATTCTTAGGTGGTATCCCAGGAGTGAAAAGAACACCTAGCATGGGTCAATCCCAATATCACGGGTGGTATCCCATGGGTTAAAGGAACACCTAGCATGGGTTGATCCCACAAACACGGGTGGTATCCCAGGGGTAAAAGCCTAGCATGGGTCGATCCCGATTGATTATTGTTATTTTCCCACTGATCAACTTGGGGCTCGGGCATTATATGAATGAACAACGAATGAATGAATGAACATAAAAGCAAAGAAAGTAATGAATGTAATGTACATGGTTCCACACATACAGAATGGTGGTTTATCCATATTGATTACTCACTTGTTTTGGTATTATGTAAATATTGTATAAAGCGGGGACTTGTCCCGACTTTAGGTTGGTTATGTCTATGTATATGTAGAGGATTTGTAGATGTACGTTGTGGGACAAATGAAGGAAATGTAAGGAATGTATGCTTTTGATGAGATGGCCCTAACGGCTAAGTTTCATATCTATTGAATGTTTTTTTTCCATGACTTCCGCCATTGGTATCTTGTAGCCATATATGATAGAGTGTTGTTCATTTAATGACATGCATATGAGTGTACATGAATGAAGGTTGGTTCTCTCTGTCCTTATAGGCTTCGGGTGCCAATCCGCCCCGTTGGAATTCGAGGTGTGACAAAAGTGGTATCAGAGCAGGTCATCCTAAGGGTGTCTACAAAGCCGTTTCTGAGTAGTCTTTCTTATGGATGTGTTGCACACCATATTTATAAGTAGGAGGATACGGGACATTTAGGAGTTGTTTCTTTTCTTCATTTCTTAGATCGTCCAGTATAGCCAAATTTGTAGATGGAATTATATCTGACCATTGAAATTGGTTTTCTTCTGTTTAGTAAGATGTCGCTTACAAGATGAGGTACAGAAAAAGATAAGAATATAGAGATTCTTGCCAGAGAAGGAACTAGTAAATCACCACCTGACCAAGCTATTCAGGGTGGGGATGAAACTGAATTTGCATCGCGGCCTTCTTCTACTTTTCCAGCTCCAAAAGAGTTGAGAAAGAGAGAAGAACCTGCCGAACCACCTATGAATGCTAATGAGCAGGCTATAAGGAATGTGGTGCACCTGTTGACTCAGATAGTCGTTTAAAAAAATCAAGGACAAATTGTTCCAGCCGTTGCACAGAAGAGTGGGAATCAAAGGCAAAGGAGAATGGCACTAGAATTTGAAAGAGGGTCGTCAAAGAGGGCTCGACCTATGGGCTAGTTCATGGAGTCCCAACGATAATTTAGGTCTCGGGTGTTTAACAGACCGCCTAGACCATCATTTCCTCATTCTATAGTAAATGCTCTACCTTGATCTCAAGGGTTTAGAAGCAACCAGTTTGGGCAAAGAAGTGAGATTCAGGATTCACGGACAGTGGGGTATCAAGCACAAGGAAGTATAAGCCAATCGAGGTCTTTTCAATAGATGTGTCAGTTCTGTGGGAAATTTCATTTAGGTGAATGCTGGTTTGGAACAAATGTTTGTTACTGGTGTGGGATGTTGGGGCACGTAAGGAAAGGGTGTCCACAAAGGAGCACGGGTGGTATGGCACGACCTACGGGACTAACCGTCGCATCGCCATGATCGGTGCCTATTCTAGGTAGAGGTGCACAGCCTACAGGGTGTGGAAGAGGTTCTAGAGAAGCAGCTAGTTCTAGCATAGTCCAGAATCGTACTTATGCTCTAATGGATCGGCAGAATTCGGAGGTTTCTCCTGATGTAGATACAGGTACATTATTCATATTTTTACATAAGGTATATGCATTGATTGACCCGGGTTCTACATTATCATATGTTACACCATTTATTGCGTAAAAATTCAAAAGAACACCAGAATTACTAGTTAAGCCATTTGAAGTCTCTACACCAATTAGTGAACCTATTGTAGTTCACGGAGTATATTGTAATTGTATAGTAATTGTTTGTGGTTATGATACACTGGTTGATCTTATTAAGTAGGATATGGTAGATTTTGATGTTATAATAGGTATGGATTGCTTGGCTTCTTGTTATGCCATGGTAGGTTGCCGAGCCAAGAGGTACATTTTCGTTTTCCACAAAAGAATGTTTTTGAATGGAAGGGTAATGTGGGGGCACCAAGAGGGAAATTTATTTCTCATCTTAAGGAAAAGAAAATGATACTTTAAGGGGTACATATATCACTTAGTAAGAGTACAAGATACCGATGTAAAGCCACCAACTCTTTAATCGATTCTGGTGGTAAATGAAATTCTTGAGGTATTTCCTGAAGATCTTCCAAGTTTGCCTCAAGACAGAAAGTAGAGTTTGGTATTGATGTGATGCCAGGCACTCATCCTATCTCTATTCCTCCGTATAGAATGGCCCCAACAGAGTTACAAAAATTAAAAGAGCAATTAAAAAGACTTGCTGGACAAGGGATTCATAAGGCCTAGTATGTCCCCTTGGGGTGCACCAGTGTTATTTGTGCGAAAGAAGGATGGCACATTGAGAATGTGTATGGATTATTGACGATTGAATAAGGTGACAGTTAAGAATAAATAGTCCCTCCCCAGAATTGATGATCTATTTGATCAGTTACAGGGTGCCAAATGTTTTTCAAAGATTGACTTAAGATCGGGATATCACCAGGTTAGGGTTGGAAAACAAATGTACCCAAGACAGCTTTCCGAACACGGTATGGTCACTATGAATTTCTAGTTATGTCATTTGGGCTAACCAATGCACCATCAGTTTTTATGGATTTGATGAATAGGGTGTTCAAGCCATTTCTAGACGTGTTCGTGACAGTGTTTAAAGATGATATTTTAGTTTACTCAAGATCACAAGCGGACCATGCTAATCACTTGCGACAGGTGTTACGGATTCTTCGTGATCGTAATATATATGTAAAGCTCTCTAAATGTGAGTTTGGTTAAAATATGTATCGTTCTTGGGTCACATTGTATAGGATGAAGGAATACGGATTGATACCCAGGAGATAGAAGCGGTGCAGAATTGGCCAAAGCCTATGATACCTATGGAAATTCGTAGCTTCCTTGGGTTAGCAGGTTATTACAGAAGATTTGTTGAAGGGTTTTCTTCCAATTCGGCACCCTTGACAAGGTTAACACACAAGGCAACCAAGTTTCAGTGGAATGATGCATGCGAAAATAGTTTCCAAGATCTGAAAGATAAATTGACTTCTACACCTATGTTGGTACTTCCAGAAGGTACAGAAGGGTATGCAGTATATTTTGATGCTTCAGGAGTTGGCCTAGGATATGTATTGATGTAGCACGATAACATAATAGCCTATGCCTCAAGACAATTGCGTCCATATGGAAGAAATTATTCAACACATGATCTTGAGTTAGCAGTCGTAATATTTGCTTAAAAAAAACATATGGCGCCACTACTTGTATGGGGTTCACGTTGATATATATATATATATATATATATACCAATCATAAAAGTTTGTGGTATATTTACAAGCAGAAGGACCTAAATTTGAGGCAGAGGAGGCGGCTGGAATTACTAAAAGACTATAACATCGATATTTTATATCATCTGGGAAAAGCAAACGTAGTAGCCAATACGTTAAGCCATAAAGCAGTAGAAAGCACTGATGGTCAGCTTATGGAAAGGCAAGGTAATATCGAGGATTTATATCAACTAGCCAGTTTGGGAGTTCGTCTTCTTGAATCTCCAAACGAAGGAATTATTGTGCGAAATGCGGCAGAGTCTTCATTTGTAGCTGAGGTAAAAGAAAAGCAGTATGCAGATTCTATGTTATTGCAACTGAAAGAGAATGTACAACAGGATCTGACAAAGGCATTTGATCTTACGCAAGAGGGAGTACTTTAATACTCAATTCACGATATTCTATTCATCCGGGCACTACCAAAATGTACCATGATTTGAACGAAATGTAGTAGTGGGGTAATATGAAGAAAAACATTGCAGAATTTGTAGCTCATTATCCGAATTGTCAACAAGTAAAAGTAGAAGTATTAGAAACCTAGAGGTTATATGCAAAGTATAAATCTTCCAGTCTGGAAGTGGGACATGATTAACATGGATTTCATCACCGGTTCGCCTCGTACATTGCGGAAATTTGATTCCATATGGGTAGTAGTTGACAGGCTTACCAAATCAACGCATTTCCTACCAGTCAAGACCACCTATACAGCTGAAGATTATGCAAGGTTCTATGTTAAAGAGATAGTGCGATTACATGGGATTCCAATCTCTATTATATCAGACAGGGGAGCTCAATTTACTGCACATTTTTGGAAATCATTTCAGAAGAGCTTGGGTACACAAGCGAATTTGAGTACTGCTTTTCATCCTCAGACAGATGGACAGACAGAACATACCATTCAAACACTTGAAGATATGTTACGAGCTTAAACATTGGACTTTAAAAGTAGTTGGGACGATCATTCACCTCTTATTGAATTTGCCTACAATAATAGCTATTATTCAAGTATCAAGATGGCCCCTTAGGAATCCTTATATGGGAGAAAGTGTAGATTACCAAGTGGATGGTTTGAAGGGGGTGAGACTGCTTTACTCGGGCCAGATCTTGTTCATCAAGCTATAGAGAAGTTAAGATGATACAAAAGCGGCTACAAACGACCCAAAGTCGACACAAGTCATATGTCAATATTAGAAGAAGGGAATTAGAATTTTCCATAGGTGATTGGGTAGTTTTGACAGTGTCACCAATGAAAAGGGTAATGAGATTTGGAAAGAAAGGAAAGTTGGCCCTATATAACGTGTCGTATAAGATTGTTCGAAGATTTGGTCAAGTTGCGTATGAATTGAAACTACCCCAAGAACTCTCCACATTTTTCAATGCTTTGAAAGTGCATAGGAGATCCATCTCGTATTGCTCCCTTGAAGATGTACAAGTTACGGAGGATCTCACCTATGAAGAGATACCTATTGCTATTCTGGATCGACAAGCGATGAGTTCAAGGAATAAAGAATTAGCTTCTGTAAAAGTGCTTTGGAGAAATTAAAAAGCAGAAGAAATCACATGGGAAGCCGAAGAAATGATAACGTCTAAGTACCCGTATTTGTTTCAAATAGAAGAAAAAGTTCAAGGTGCGAAATTGGAACAATACCAGGTAAGACTTTACAAGCATTATGTGTATACGATAACATGAAGGATAAACTTAGAATTAACTTTGTTTAAATGGGAAAATGCTACTAACATTCGAGGACGAATGGTCCCAAGGGGGGAAGGATGTAACACCCCGTACATTTCTGAACTCACGCGACTACCCTAATGTTCAAGGAATTAATTAAGTTGTTATAGATGGTATATTATTCATGGAAGTTATTGGGCTAAATTAATATTGTGACATTGGGCTCAATTGAGGCCCAAAATGATGCAAAAGACATGGCCCAAAGATGGCAAATGATCCATTCTTCCTTTTGACCAAGTAAACCATCAATTATTGATAAAAATGTGACTAAGTATAAGATTAAAAGTACTATATAAGGTGGAAAAAATCATATTTTATTCATTAAATGGCACATGTCATTCTAGATTTTTCCACAAAAAGAGATATTTCTCTTCTCTTGTAAACCCTAAGGCAACCATTTCTTGTGGACAAGATCATCACTTTGAAAGCTTGGGTAAGTGTTTACACTTGTGATCTAATATATTATATGCATGAAAGATTGTGTAGGTCATGATGGTTATGTCTAAAAGTGTTGAGTAGTGCACTTTTGCCTTTTGCTACAAGATGTGTCATCTTGGTGATTTGAACTTGAAAGGAGACTTGATGTTTTGATGGAAGTGAATGGTATGGATGAAATATCAACATGTATGATGTTGTTATGTCCTTAAATTGATTTCTCTTTGTGTATAACATTTGGAATTGTTGTTGTGAAAATTGTGCATGGAATTGGTGGTGTAGTGAAAGGAGGATGTAGTTTGATGATGTTTATGTGAGTTGTGAAACCATGGCTGTTCGTTGGCATCCGATATAACTTAAAATATGAAATGGTAAGCTTAATTATGACCATGGATCATTCATTGTGAAAAAGGACCTAAAAATGACCCCTTGAGGCTGAAACGGGCACCCGCCCTCGCGGGCAGGGCACCTGCGGGCGCAGATGCCAATGCAGGTGAACCTGCACCAGGACAATGGTCACCTGTGGATGCACCTCACCAACCTTCTGGCACAGGTTTCTTCGCAGGTCATCCCAGAACTCCGTTTCGATTGTTTTTTCTTCTCTTTGACCCCCCAAGGCCCCTATACCCTTCTTGGATGCAATTATCAACTTATGGTACCTTTTTAATGACTTTAAAGGAGTAGCCCAGAGGTATTTTGAATGGTATAAATTATGGATTGTCTTTAATATGTTTTTGTGAAAGGTGTTTACGTGACGTAGTGAGGTAAATGTGACTTAGTGTTGAAGGGGAAGTGTGAAGCATAAACTTGGTGTGAAATGCTATTGGTTTATGATGTCTTGGTTAATGTGTGAAATGTTGTGGTGTTGTTGGTATGGTAATGTAGTGAGATGTATTGTAGAAGAATGAAATGATGCTATATGGCAGTCACATAGCTCATTGTCGTCTTATGCACTAGTAATGTAGTTAGTTGTTAACGTGAGTTCTGTTATGTACCTGTGTTGTAGAGTAAAACGTAAGGAAGGAGCTGGATTATTGTAATCACATATAGGACTGTGTATTCATATTGTGAATATAAGGTATGTAAGGTTACTTCTTCCGTATTTCTTCGGCAGCTTCTATTGTTCTCATTGTCACCGAACCGGTTTCTATTCCAAAATGTTCTAAAGTGGCTCATTATAGGTTGGTTATGAATCGCTGTTCACATGTATTTTATTCATTGATCATTTTTCCAAAGTCCCAGTAATGTTATGACCACCGAATGAACTATCTCAAAGATTAAAGAAGTGATGTAATGAAAGTCTTTATTCTTGGGTGGTATCCCAGGGGTGAATTTAACACCTAACATGGGTCAATCCCAATACCTCGGGTGGTATCCCAGGGGTTAAAGGAACACCTAGCATGGGTCGATCCCACAACCACGGGTGGTATCCCAGGGGTAAAAGCCTAGCATGGGTCGATCCCGATTGATTATTGTTATTTTCCTACTGATCAGCTTGGGGCTCAGGCATTATATGAATGAACGATGAATGAATGAATGAATGAACGTAAAAGCAAAGAAAGTAATGAATGTAACGTACATGGTTTCACACATACAGAATGGTGGTTTATCCATATTGATTACTCACTTGTTTTGGTATTATGTAAATATTGTATAAAGCGGGGACTTGTCCCGACTTTAGGTTGGTTATGTCTATGTATCTGTAGAGGCTTTATAGACATACGTTGTGGGACAAATGAAGGAAATGTAAGGAATGTATGCTTTTGATGAGATGGCCCTAACGGCCAAGTTTCATATCTATTGAATGGTTTTTTTTCATGACTTCCGCCATTGGTATCTTGTAGCCATATGTGATAGAGTGTTGTTCATTTAATGACATGCATACGAGTGTACATGAATGAAGGTTGGTTCTCTTGGGCCTTATCGGCTTCGGGTGCCAGTTCGCCCCATTGGAATTCGAGGTGTGACATTTTCTCTTTGGATTTCAACCTCCGAATCTACCTATCCAAAATGGCCAGGGGCTCTTCCTCAACTGACAAATTCTTAACCATATCTACCGAATTCCACTTAATCACATGAGATTCATCAAAATGATACTTCTTCATTAATGAGACATGGGAAATTGGATGTACAGTTCAAAGACTTGAAGGAAAGGCCAACTCATAGGCAACCTCCCTAACACGTCAAAGAATCTTAAAAGGACCAATAAGCCTAGGGTTAAGCTTGTCCTTCTTCCTAAACCTCGTAATACCCTTCATGGGTGATACCTTCAATAGAACATGCTCACCAACCAAGAACTCCAAGTCATAAATTCTCTGATCTGCATATAGCTTTTGCCTCCTCTGGGATGTCAAAAGTTAATCTTGTATCACTTTACCCTATCCATAGATTCCCTCAACAAATCCACACCCCAATGCCTAATTTCAGAGAAATCAAACCAACCAACCACAGATCTATACTTTCTCCCATATAAAGCCTTTAATGGTGCCATTTTAATGCTGGAATGGTAACTGTTGTAGGTAAACCAAGGTCAAGAATGGTCCTACTAATCACCAAAATCAAACACACAAGCTCGAAGCATATCCTCCAATAACTGAATAGTCTGCTCTAACTGACCATCTATCACTGGGTGAAAACATATACTCATATCTAACTGAGTGCCTAATGCCCACTGCATAGAACTCCACAAGTGTGATGTGAACTGTGTACCTCTATATGAAATGATGGAAATAGACACACCATGCAACCGAATTATCTCTCAAATATAGATCTTAGCCAACCTCTTTGCATTATAGTTAGTCTTCACCAGTACTTAATGAGTTGATTTGGTTAATTTATCCACAATTACCCAACTAGAGTCAAACTTTCCTAAAGTCTGGGGCAAACCCACTATGAAGTCCATAATAATAGGCTCCCACTTTCACTTAGGTGTAGGCATCCTCTAAGTCATACCACCTGATCTATGGTGTTCGCACTTAACTTGCCAACAATTCAATCACTTAGCCACAAAATCCACAATGTCCCTCTTCATCCTACACCACCAATAATGTTGCTTCAAATCATGATACATCATTGTTGCACCCAGATAAAAAGATAACCTCAAACTATGAGCCTACTCTATGATCAATCTAGTGAAATCACCAACTCTAGGAACACAAATCTGACCTTTGATCCTCAAAATACCCTCTTGATCAAGAATTTCTTCCTTAGTTTCACCTTTAACACGTTGTCCCGAATGATACATAACTTCCCATCCTCAAACTATCTATCCTTAATCATCTCCATCAATAAAGATCGTGCCTCAACACAATCAAGAACTCTACCATGCTCAAAAATATCAAGTCTCAAGAAGCTATTGGACAAACTATCAATACCCTTAACTAAGGTCACTCCTCCACCATCAACAAAGTAAGACTACCCATACTCACCGCATTTCTACATAAAGCATTCGCCACTACTTTGGCCTTGACTGGGTGATAAAGAATTGTCATGTCAAAGTCCTTCAACATCTCCAACCACCTACGCTATCTCAAATTCAGATACTTCTGGTAGAAAAAGTATTAAAGGCTGTGATTATTAGGTGAACACCTCATAATGAACCCCATACAAGTATGCCTTCACAACTTCAAAGCAAACACTACCACTACTTACTCCAAGTCATGAGTTGGGTAGTTCTTTGCAAGAGTCTTCAGCTGCCTCAAGACTAGGCTTATACCAAGACCAACTCTCAAGTCATCGCAATACACAAAAAAAATCTCACCTTCCACAAGTAAGATTAAGATAGGTGCTGAAGTCAATAAAGTCATGAGCTTTCAAAAGCTTGCCTCATATTAATCAGACCACTAAAAAGCAACATTCTTCTGAGTCAATCTATTCAAAAGAGCTACAATAGTAGAGAAACCCTCCACGAACTATTTGTAGTAGCCATCCAAACCAACAAAATTCCTAATTTAAGTAGGTGAACTAGGCCTAGACCAATCTCAAACCGAACCGCCTACACCTTGGTCGGATCGACCACAATACCCTCTCTGTACACTACATGCCCCAAGAATACCACATAACTAGGACAAAACTCACACTTTGAGAACTTAGTATACAATTTCTCATCCCTCAACCTCTAAAGCACAATCCTCAAATACCGAGCATGCTCCTTCTCTCTCTTGGAATAAACTAAGATAAGATCAATGAAGAGAATAACAAAGAAATTAAAATAAGGATGGAACACACCATTCATCAAATCCATAAATGTCGCCAGAGTATTAGTCAAGCCAAATGACATAACCAAAAACTAATAATGGTCATACCGAATCCTGAAAGTCGTCTTAGGGATATTCGAAGCCCTAATCCTCAACTAATGATACCCTGATCTCAAATCAATCCTTGAAAGCACCAAAGCACCATGAAGCTAATCAAAAAAGTCATCAATGAGTAGAAGAGGATACTTGTTCTTGATTGTCACCTTGATTAACTATCGATTATTAATACACATCTGTATAGACCCATCCTTTTTCTTTACAAACAATACAAGAGCACCCCAAGGAAAAACAATAGATGTAATGAATCCTTCACTGAACAAGTCATGCAATTGATCCTTTAAATCCATTAGAGCCATCTTGTAAAGAGGAATAGAAATGGGCTTGGTACCTGGCTCCAAATTAATACAAAAGTTGATACTCTATTAGGTGGAACACCCGGAAGATCCATAGGAAACATATCTTGAACTCTCTAACCACCCTCACTAACTCCAAAGTAGGTGTGTCAGTGGTATCCCAAACATAGACCAAGTAAGAAAGACACTCTTTCTCAACCAATCGATGAGCCTTAAGGAAAGAAATCACCTTTTTAGGCTATGAAGCCTGGGTACCCTTCCACCCCAACTTCAATGCACCTGGCATAACTAAGATAACTATATTTTCGTGACAATTAAAGATAGCATGATACAAAAAAATTCAATCCATGCCCAAAATCACATCAAAATCAACCATATCTAGAATAATCAAGTCTACCCAAGTATCATAACCCAAAAAAGTCACAACACATGATCGGTATAATAAATCCACTACTAAAGAATCACCTACTGGGGTGGTAACATGGATATGCATAAAAAGATATTCACATGCCATGTCAAAGGCCAATACAAAATACACATACATATAGGAGAGAGTAGAACTAGGATCAAATAACATTGAAGCAGGCTAACGACATACTCAGGCTATAACTATGATAACTATATCAGAGGACTTACCCTCAAGTACACCCATAAAAGCATAACACCTAGCCATGTTACCACCTACCTAAGTAACTCCTCTACCACTCCTTATCCAGTTGGTGATGTACCTCTACCTGCCTACGATCCACCATGACCCCTAGTTAAAAGGTGTTGTTGCTCTAACTAGAGCATAGGAGCCCTATTGTTGACCCCTACCCCTAAGTATGGGACAATCCTTTCTAAGATGCTCTAGATACCACACTTATAACATGACCTAGGAATCATCATCTGCTCAAAAAACCCCGAATAACTCGAACAGCCACCACAGCCTCAAACATCGACAAAGAACCATGAGAAGTCTATCTTGGATTGAAGGAGTCTCATCCAAAATAACCATCCTCAAACACCTGAATGGTAGCATGAATTGGTCTACCCTATTATGAATGAAAACCTCTCCTAAAGAACCCTTACCTCTAAATGAGGCCATTGAATTGACCAAAAGTGTGGAACCTCAACTCCTTTAATTCTCCAAAATCCTCACGATGGACGAGCTCGAACTCCTTGGCCTCCTCAACCACTCTCTGAAAAAAAGCTCCAGACTGAGCCATAGAAAAAACTACCTCTTAAAGCCAGAAGATCAAATCCCTCATAAATCAATAAACCCTCTCATTCTTATCTAGAAGAATCATTAAGGTATGGAGAGATAATGAATAGAACCGGTTATTTTACTCAGTCACTAAAATCCCCTTCTAAGTTAGATGCTCAACTCATGCCTCCACTCATATATCAAACTGTGGGGAACAAATCAATCCACAAATGCCTAAGTGAACAACTCCCAAGTCATGGGAGGAGATCATGTGGGACCTCGAATCAACATAAGAAGACCACCACTACTTGGCATGGCGCCTTGCATTTGAAAAGTGGTGTAATCAACCTCGTGGGAACTCACTAACCCCACTTTGGAGCCTCTCATGAAAACTCACTAGGAACTCATAAGAATCCTCAGTCTGTCCATCCTAAAACTAACATGGATCCATCTTCCTGAACCTCTCAAACCTTTTCTGCTTCTCATCAGACGTCACTGGTCAATCCACGTTGGTGGCTTCTAATCTAGTAAAGTCATACCATTAAATTGACTGGTGAACCTACTGGCTTACCTGATAGGCCATGGAAAGCTTGGATAGGTTGTTGATTTGGGGTCTAAGCCCAAACTCTAATTTGTGAGCCTTGTGGAGTACCACTCAAACCACCGCTAAGAGCCATACCTTCCAACAGCCCATCTTCCAAATAGGAATTTGATCATCCTCAACCTCGTACTTATCCTCAGGAGACTCTACTAGAATCTGAGAAGCCATATGAGCTCTACTTCTGCCCCCATCTCTACCTCATACCCTACCATGTCCCTTGCCACATCTGTGACTCCCGACATAGGTGCTGGAATGTGCTCCTGATCTCTCCCTATAGTAGCATGACTCTTCACCATCAGTGAGAGAATGAAAAAAGAATACCAGTAAGTGATGAAATCAATTTTGCATGATAAGAAAGGAGAAAAGAATTTTCCTAATGTCCTGTAGCATCTTGAAGATAGATAACAACGTCTTCGCACCGATCCACAAGACATTAATAAACTCAGGTTGTATTTGTGAGACCAATGAACTTAGGGTTCCAATAAAACTTATCACGACCCAAACCTCAAGTCATAATGGAACCTACCCTACCCCCATGGTAGGTAGGCCAACCCAACAATAAACAACAAGATACATAATAATTACGTAGGAAAAAAATATGTCCAATACCAAACTCAAGAAAACCATCCCAAAATCCAGAAGTCACAAAGTACAAGGCACTATGAGGAGTAAAATATAACTGATAGTCTGGAATATCTCAAATACAAGGGAAACGACATAAATAAATAAGAAAGATAGAGGAAATCCAAAAAAACTAGGGATCTGTCAGTAGCTACCTTGGAGCTCAAACTCAAAAGTTTCTGCATGAAGGTCTTAATAAATGCCCTGGAATAATCGGCTCAATACATGCATATAAAGTGCATAAATAAACAAGCGTGAGTACTTAAAATACTTGTACTCAGCAGCATTATTGGCCGACCCTAAATCAAAGTAATGGTGAGAACCACATAAACTCTAAACTATTAAATACAATCTACACGAGCCTGCAAATAGAAAGGCCACACCTAGGCTAACAGATATATCACAACAACAAGGATAGAATTCAGCTTAACAGCACTGTTGCATCTCAATGTAATCCAAATGTCACAATTCAGTCAATCATTTATTGTATCAAATATCATTCAAGTACCTTATGAATAAGTAAATAAATGAAATCCATACGTTGGGTATATATAAATCACAACAACAAGGATAGAATTCAGCTTAACAACATTATTGCATCTCAATGTAATCCAAATGTCACAACTCAGTCAATCATCTATCGTATCAAATATCGTTCAAGTACCTTATGAATAAGTAAATGAATGAAATACATATATTGGGTATATACCCTTAGCTCTACATAGCTAGTAAGGACCTATAGGTGACCCGTGAGGTTCATATACCAAGACAAGTGTGCCCTCCGTACGAAAATATAACACAGGACGGCATGTCCTCTGATTCCCAACATATAGGGAAGGCATGACACTCTGATCCCAATAAAATGCAATGCAAAATATGCAGGCATGTCACAACAGTCCCAAATATCAAACAAATTATCAAGCATAACATTGCATATCAAGGTATTAATTTAATTATCAGTCAAAATTTCCCTCTAGTAGCTTTCACAATCAATAAACTCCCTTTTTGTACTTCAACTAATCATTGTCTCATTATTTCATCAATTATCAGCATAAACATGCTCAAAATCTCAAACCGGAGTGCAATCACCAACTAGCATGCTCAACAACTCACTATCAGATACGATTCATAACTATCATGCTAGCAAATAGGGAAAATAAACCAAACAAGTCATTAATTGCTTTTTTAACACTTCACATAACACCAAAATCCATTTAGATGCATGTCATCTCATCTACACATGACCCCCACATCCCCATTACTCCCAATACAATCAATTAACACACAAATAGTACAAAAAAGAGTCAAAGAAACCTCAACTTACCTTAAAAAAGACCCACAACATCAAATTAAAGCCTTGCCCTTCTGTCACGATCCAAATCACGGATTGTGCGGGCACCTACCCAACTCTATCCTAGAGAGGAGAACCCTTACTACCCAACCATTCAATTAATGTGGATGACATTTAAAATAGCCTCAAGTATAAGTAGTTAAATAAACCTTTTATTTAAAACATACTTACTACATTAATGCATTATGGAAGTTAAATAAAACTCCTTAAAAAGAAAGAAGACTCCTTATTTCATAAATCAACTTTTGTTCAGTACATTTGATAAGTGAAAACAATGTGGAAGATAATAAGCAGTGACTCTCCAGAACCTAATCTAAACAGGTACAAGAGCACTAAAAAGGGAACAGAAAAATCCAGGACACAGCTTTCATGTAAGAGTTAGAGGACACGAGTTGTTGGAGAGTGATCACCGTCGCTTCTACAAAAAAAACCCAACTGACCTGCAACATGCTATACCCCCCAAAAAAAGTATAGTAACTGTAGAATTAGTATAACCACACATATTGGTGGTAGCATTGGCTGACTAGGGTTAGAAAACACATAACAATAATAACAAATAGGAAGAAAATTGTGACATCAAGTAAAGTCCCGGTTACTAAATCCTTTTTCATACAATGGTTAGCATGTTGCCTTTAGCATCTTTATGACCTACTTGTCATTTAACATATTTTGCGTATCTTTGTCCTTTGACAAATCCATCCTTCTTTATAACTCCTAAGTCTTATTCTATTTTATCTCCCTTCTCTAATCCCATTTTCCTACTTTCCCTAATTACCAATAGTCCTACAGACTTTACTATTCTAACACATTAAAAGTACTAGACCAGGTCACCCAACTACCCCCATCGCTTTATAACTTGCAAATAACTAAGTATAAACACCACTCTCCCTTCTCACAGATAAACAGATAAACAATACGTCATTTTTATTACGCAGGTTTTCCATAATCAAGTCCACCACAACATACACAAATAGGCATTCCATGAAGTGTAATGAATGCATGCATGCAATATATATGAATCATATCATCATCATCTTATCACCATCATCTCACCTTCACCTTATCAACATCATATCATCATCACAACATTATTCATGTAACAATATCATCTCAACATAATCTCAATATCATCATCAATAAGATCGCATCATCATATCATTATCAACACATTCTCGTCTCACCATCATCACACATATCAACATCAGTATTATTAATGTAGTATACAGTCAGAAATTACAAGTAGTACCGGAGAAAATCATGAACACTCAATTCACATACAAGCATAGAGTCAAGCCAGTCCCTTACTATCATTAACAATTCCCACAACACCGAAGATTAATATAGCATTTTCTTAGAATTTTACATAATTGGGTTTCCTATAAACATATATGTGGACCCATAGAGTACCCTGCTCGGATGACACCTGACAACTCTTTCTTACCGACGTATGTTCACACTCTTAAGTCATTACTCATGTCTCTACCTAACACCTCAGTACCAAAATATTACATATGACCCTAAGACTCTTAAACCCATATTTATAGAAAACCTCCATCCCCAACACTAAGCCCCTATCTAGCTTTCTTCCGCTTATCCAACCACTATTTCTAGACTTTCATCCAACAATCACTACCACATAATTTTACCCTACGACTTTCCTATACCCTACTAATCTACCATTATACTTATGGCCTATAACTACAACCTCTCCCCATTTCTAAATGATTTCACTAGATTTCTGGAATCCCATAAGTGTCCTACCTTAATCCCAATTTACTCTCTCTTCATTCATCGATCGCCCTTACTATCGCCCTTACTATCTTCTAACCCATTAATGCCTGTGCAATCCTTCGACAAGCTCTAACTTATACAAAACTATACTTTCAAGCCACGTAGGAATGCACCAGTTTATCAGTATAACAATTCAAAACACACATTTGAGCTTAATCCAGTTATTAATATTTCGTCCATCCAAACTCCGTGCCCGAAAGTCTAAGACATGAAAACTCCAGAAATTACTATCATTATTACATGCATCTAGCCCAAGTCTACTACAATTTAACCATAACCTACCTCATAGATGAATTACGCTGCTACAAAGGGTGGAAAGTTTTCCCACATGTGACTGGCCTTTTCTCACATCAGAATTCCATCGGGTATGCCTCGAAATTGCCCTTATGAAGCGTGACCTCTGCGGACGATCTAAGGAGGCTCAGCTGAAAATAGGGGTTTTAATAAAACTCCAACTGGCCACTATCCAAGTACCTCTGCAGCGACTGGAGTACCGCTACAGCGATGAATCTACCGTTGTAATGGTTGGCAGCAGGTTTGGCCCAATTCTTTTAAAGTTTTGGCCCAATTAATGTTGGGCCCCACTTTTTCCCACAAAATAATTTCTATCAAGTTCGAAAAAAAAAATTCCTCATAGCAAAGGTTTTTCGAGACAGTTTTTGACATAATGATGTTTTGGATCGTTACACCTTCCAAAGAGCCTCCGAACTATTCCAATCATATTAAATATGTATTCTATATAAGAAAATGAAAACATACACACTCATGTTGCATCCTTAATTTTCAGGTCTAAAAAGTCAACCCAAAGTCAATCCTAAGCCCACAAGGGTAAAACTAAAATTTTAAATATTTCCAAACCAGATTTTTTTATCCAGGCCAGGACTGGTAAACCGAGGATTTTCAGGGCTATACCAATCCAAACCTTATAAAATCATGTTATCCATAATTTAAGGAGTTCAAATATGAAATTTCATCGAGAAGTTGAAATCACCCTTGAAATCATCAATTTATCATTTCTTAACTTTTACCCTAAATTTCCCATTTGAAAAACCACAATTTGAAGATGAAATCATGGATAAAATATTAAGAAATGTGTAATAGTGTAAGATCATACCCAAGGAAGAAATCTCAAAAATCACCTGTTGAATCTCCCAAAAAATAGTTCACAAGCTTCAAAAATTAAGTTATGGGGTTTTAGATCGAAAATGGCAATTAAAATCCACCTAGGCCCATTACTCTATGCAAATGCGAGCCCCAAGTCGCGATTACAATCGACCCAGCCCAGGACCATCACGATCGCAAAGGACACGCACCTGACCTAGACCCCGCTCCCCCTTCCCTCTTTGCGATCACAATTAACCATCTCGCAATCACTTTAAATTAGGTTATTGTTCTTCACGATCGAGCCGAGAGGATTGCAAAGAGGAAACTCAGCTACACCAGATGACAGCTATGATAGTTGAATGTACAACTCCAAATGGACCCTCTAAATTCATTCAAAACCCCGTGAACACAAATCGACTATGCTGCTAGACTAAAAATGACATTCCTGATTCAACGGAATTGTTTGATTTCAAACAGAGGTCGTTATCATCGATGTTGATCGAAGTTAACTTTTTGCCTTAAACTTCCAACTTTCCAACCAACTACTCAAAATCCATCTGAATACCTCAGGACCAAAACCAAAGGTGCTACTAACACAAAAAAATGATATTTCAGAGCTACCAGAACTGACAGAATTCTCATACGACCTCAAAATCTTCAAATGCTGACCAAAGTCAACCATACAAACTCCTTAACCTTCCAAAATAAAAAAACTCATATAATACCCAATCAAACACCTCAATAACCATTCCACCCATATCTGCAGTCCACAATACCATAATGCAATTATGGAAAGGGGTAAAATGATCAAAATATATCAAAAGTCAAAAATCACTATGAGGATTGTTACAAAATTCAAGATTATCGTGGATGATACAGTAAGAAGATAAGTCTTTTTCTACTTTGTAAATGTTGGTGTTGCACCAATCCTGGACAGAAAACTATCTTACACCTATTCCTTCACTCCCCCACAACTTAACATGACATGGTCCTACTTTTCTTCTTTTGCATGTTTTAACATTAAAAGACTACATCTAAGGGGGGAGATAATCATGTTATGGTGGAATGCCCCAGTTAAATAAGGTATAGGACCATATTTTCATACTATACCTAATATAATAGTCTGAAAACTATAGAAGAGAAGGAATAACAGTAAGCATAAGGGAGGAATGATCAATTCACACGGAGTAACATATCAAGTGACACACACTTTACATATGTTACTTAAAATCAAAAGACCCTTTATGCAATTCCTAGCCAAGTGGCCAGACATTCTGAGTGTACTAGAGGAGTACAGACCAAGGGTGAAGATTACTGAAGTCCTATGGGAATTTCCTCTAGAAACTTGGGTGAAGTACAACACAGATGGTGCATCAAGAGGAAATTCAGGGAGAAGCTCTTATGCTTTCTGTCTAAGAGATGCTAAAGGGGGCCTACTATATGTTGAAGTAGCAGAAATTTAGCATACCACAAATACATAAGCAGAAGCCAGAGCTATGCTAAAAGCTTGTAGACACTGTCAACAAGCCTAACATAGAAGAGTTTTCATACAAACTGACTTTATGCTTCTAAAGAAAGTTATTGATGACCAATGGAAACCACCATGGACTATAGCTATTTAGGTGCAGGAGATTCAACCCATCCTAGCTAACAGAGAGGCTAAAGTACAACACGTAATGAGAGAAAGGAATAAAGTAGTCGACTATCTAGCAAATCAGGCACTAGACAAAGGCTACATTTTGTGTCTAGATTTTCACCAATTAGACAAAGATGGTAAGAAGATCCTAAATGGGACAAAAAAATTTGTCCATATATCAGAGTCAAATCTAAAGCATAATGAAGAAGTACTTCCTCCTATTGAGGCATAAGGAAAGAAGTCAAACAAATCATGCAATAACAAGTAGTATACACAGAAAATCAAAAATTGATATAACGATTAGTTTGTTACATCTTAATCGAATAAACCGAGTATGAAAGAAAACGAGCTAAAAGGGGAAAATCAACCAATAAGGAGCATGCAACCAGATTGAAAGCTACAGATGGAGAAGCTTGATCAGATACTGGAGAAGAAAAGAAGCCCACCTCACCACAGCCTTAGAGGAAACCCAATAGATCTAGCTAGTGAAGTGAATACAAAAGGGTCGACACAGAGAAATTAAAAGAAACAAAGAGGATAAGTCAGCGACTCATAGCAGTAAAGGAAGAAGACTTACCGCCATGAAAACTCAATTAGCCAGGATGACCAAAACGACGTTGAAGAAGACAAAGCGACAGAGTATTTTAGCCTTCCTAATCGAGACCATAAAGCTCAAATGAAAAATCCAGAGATTTCAGGAGTTGAAGAACAAAGAGGATCAATTGATGGGCCGAGTCTTTGGGTCTATCTATTTTTAGCTTTAGGTTCATTTCTGTATTTGGACCGAAATTTTGGCCTTTTTTGTGCTTTATTTTGAAGTTTTGTGTAACAATTTTATTTCCATAAATATATAAAAGGGTCCCTCTGGACCAAAAGATAATTTAAAATATTAATAAAATAGCTGAAAGCATATTAATTTGTCTTTGAAGTATAATTTTTCACAAGTCATTCACAATACTTCTTTTAGTAGTTCTGTTTAAATAAATAATCTTTTTGTTCTTTGGCTTCATATTTATTTGTTCATGGTGTTTGTTTTTAGCAATAAATACCATCTAAAGACTATATATATGAACAAATAAAAATCAAAGAAAGAAAAATCAAATTTAAATGAGCATTTTCTTCTCGGTTATATCGAAAACCAAATAGTTAAAGACCGCCAATCAATTAACTGAAAACCCAACAATAGTTATCTTATTGATTTGATTAACGATTTAGCATATTTAAAAATAGATAGTCGATAAATCAATAAGATACAAAATCAGATCGAACCAACCGATTAGCACCCCTAAAGGTTGATTAGACAAGACGTGACACTCATACAGCTCATTGAGACATGACCTGAATAGGAAAGCATGAAGATCGAAGATTAAGGTAGAATGTTAACCGGTGGTCAAGCAATTTCTCTTTTTTATGAGAGAGCTAAGTTCTAGTTTAGAGCACCTTATTTGCTTCCTCTTCCTCTTAATTAATTGTTGGTGTTGGTGGTGTTGTTTCCTTTACTTTGAATATCTTTAAAAATCTGCAATCGGTGTTACTGTTTTCTTTACTTTGAATATCTTTAAAATTTTGCAGTTGGTATCTTCTTTCCATTCAATATTTTCATCATAGCTTCTTTACTCTTGGATTCTCAAACTTATTTTCAATAACGTTTTTATTTAACTGCTGGAGCTGAAACATCTTTACCCTACAAAGGTAGTGATATTTGCACAATCAGTAGGCTTATATTGTGCTTCAATAGAAATAGTGTTATCTTTCCTCTTGAGAATCCATTCTCAAGAAGGAATTTGGGCAACTTTTCATACCAAAGGTAGTAGGAAAATCTGTGTACACCCCACCCACCCCAAACCTACCTGTGGATTACAATGGGTTGTTGATGTTGCAACATTAACGTTGCAGATCCAAAGACTTTATGCCGAGGGAATGAGATGTCTCAAGAGAGCCGCACTAACAAGAACTGCATTATGAAACTGATAGCTTCCCAGATCTTACATGTCCAAATACACAAGTCAATCCGAAGAAAGGGATTAAGCATTCAAGATTCTGTTAACCAATGATAAATAACTAAATATTTATTTTTAAACCATTGTAACAAGAATTATGAATAAAACGAACTGTTCATATACCCTACAAACCTACATGTTTTGCCCATATGGTATTCAACAAAAAATAATAGAACCACATAAGACAAAATGTCCCCTAAATAATCTTTCAAAAGAAAAAAGAAAATGCTTGGGACCATCCAAGCCAAAAATTAATACCTCCTCTTCTGTACGAACCCTCATAATTTTTGACAAAACAAGCTACTAGGATAATTTACAACTTTATAAGAATACTATGATCACCCATATAATCAACTCAACTCGAAGCAGAAGAAAACAGTCAGAGTTGCAACTGTCCCAAGCCTCTACGAGATGATCTTGAAGGGGCTCTATTCGCTCCTTGGGCAGATCGCTTTGATTCTTCTGCTACTTGTACATCCTGAATAGAGGAAGAGGTTTAAACCATCACCAGGAGCGAAAATTAGGAAGGAAAATAACGCAATTCACACTGCAATACAACATATGGAACTTGAGAAATACTAAATGTATATATGAGTAGAAGGAGAGAACGGAAAATATGAATAGCAGCAGTCTGAGCACAAGTATTTATCTTCTTGTACAGCCCTTCCCCGACCCCTATCAAATTTTTCAGTCATTAATCCTTCTTTACTAGAATAAGAAAATCAGTTATCTCAGAAATTCTAATTTCCCTTTGAACAAGCACCAGTACAGCTTACAGTAAAATCGGTAGAAAAAAATATCAGAGAAGTCAAATATTCTCAGTAAATTGAGTGGACAAAGGATGCAGGGCAAAACCTTCGCTGATGAAGTAGAAACAAAACGTGATTGAGTCTGAGACTTTGAATGCAAATGATGTTGCTTCTGAATTTGCTGAAATTGCTGCAGTTTCGAGGCAAAGTTTATCCCATTATGCATGTCAAGTGAATGTTCATTCAGGACTCCTTCCTCAGAGATTTGTGACCCTCCTCCCTCATAATTAAATTGAGAATAAGGAATCCCAGATGAAGTTCTCCTAAAATGATCTTCCTTGAAGGAGTATGATGGCACAGTTTTTAAACGAGTGCGGAGAATCTTAAAGGCTGCACTTTGCTGCATCAATTGATTAAAAGATGTTTTAAATTAGCAAACAACCACGTACAACTGCAGTACAGTGAGGAAGATCTTGACATTTGCCACACAATATTTCTCATTTAACTCGGACACACATAAGGCATGTCAAGTATGCATCAACAGTAACCATTTTTTAGACTAAAGCACCAATGATGATATGAAAGCAGAAAGAACAACATTAAGCAAATACTCCCTCTATTTCAATTCATGCGAACCTATTTGACGGGCAACGAGTTTAAGAAAGAAAGGACTTTTGGAACTTGTGGCCACATGCCAATATTTGTGTGACTAAAGACTTTTGAAACTTGTGATTTTAAACATGCCATAACATTTGTAGGAAGCTTCTCATTAAGGGCAAAATGGGTCCAATTAAATTGTTTCCAATTTACAAAGGGATGATTCTTTTTTAAACCAGCTAAAAGAAATAGGTTCACATAAAAGTGAAACGAAGGGAGTATCCACTTTTAATAAGAGTAGATAAGGTGATGATCAGGAGAAATAAATATATTCAGATGAGCTCTTGTTAATGTTGTCTGTAAGACTAAACATCAAAATTAAGCAGTATAAAATGGAAAATACCTGTGACACTAATTCTAAGGATAATAACAATAACAGCTGACCGAATTACTTATTCTGTTTACAAGGAACAGCTGATAGAACTACTCATGCGACCACATGATCAAAACTTTTGGCACTGCATTATATTAGACTCGAAAAATGATACAGTGAAACTCTTAAGATGCACATACCAGATGAGAATATTTATTGATGCAATCTTAATAATTCTCCCTGAAGAATTTTAGAAGCTGCATGAACTTTTGGAAAGATGGCTCTTCCTTCTCTCAAGAACCTCAAACAACAGTTAGTTATCTACTTGTTCATTTCTGTGAATCAACCCAAGAACCTAAAGAATACAAAGAGCTCTGTTTTGAATTCCTATAAGATGTCACTGAAGGAGTCTTAAAAAGGTGACAGTCTAGCCACTTATGTTGCGATAATGTCATGTGAATTGAATTAGACTTGAGGATCGATGTTCTCAGTTTCTAATTGAAACTAAAATCTCGAAGAAATGCCTGAAAACTTGCCTATTTGGGAAACTTGATCAGAACTCACCAGAAATGGTAGTATGATGGCTATGATGAAAGCTTCAAAGGCAGTCAAGAGACTAAATTGAATCTCTTGCTCACCAGAAGTCTAAGAAGACACTATCCAAGCCAGCTGTCAGGTAGACAACTGATTCTATTCAAGGAGAGATGTACGGAAGAGGCAAAAAGAACACCTAATACTAATAGTGTTGAAAATCTACAGAAACGTGCCAAAGTCATTGGGCAATGTCTTGGATTCTACAGTTAGGCCACAGGGGAAAGCCCAAGATGGGAGCATTTAAGACCACCGGGGAGGATCGGATAAAGATGGATCCAAAGCAGTGGCGGAGCTACACTTTACAAAGGGCGGTCAGCTGAACACCTTCACCAGAAGATTATATCATGTATATAAGTTAAATATTGTATTTTATGGATAAATATTACAAATTGAACACCCCTGGAACAATTGACTGCTGCAGCCCAGTGGCCATGGGCTAAAGCGGATTCAATTCCCGGCTAAAGCATTTCTATAATACCTTTTCAGAAAAAACAAAATACTTTGACAAGCATTGATTTCTTCAGAATTACTTGGGAATACCCTCATTTACTTTCTTTTTTAAGTTTTCTTTCTAATAGTAAACCTTACCTTCTTGAAAATTTCGAAGGAGAAAAATAAATATATAAGTAAATTAATTTATTTATTTTTTTGATAACCGTGGTGTCCAGGCCAGCTTACGCACACCTCGACTAATTCCACGGGATACCTGCCACCTCCCACTAGCAACATGTACCAGGTAACTCTGTCCACCAAGGCTAGAACAGATGAAAAGAAATCACCTAGTGTTTGTCTCTGTTGAGAATTGAACCTGAGACCTCATGGTGCTCAACCCAACTTCATTGAACCACTAGGCCACACCCTTGGGTGCAAGTAAATTAATTATTTACATAATTAGGTTAATATAATTATATATTAGATCCCACCCAACACAAATAAAAGTAGTTCCTTTTTATAAGATAGCCTGATAATAAGACACATAGTTCAATGTAAACTCTATATGTATATATTGGTGATTTTATTAATTTTTATACGTATATACATTAAAATTTTATATCAATTAAATTTACAAAAAAAATATTGTTTCTAGTTTATTACACCATCTGTCCCAATGTATGTGCACCCTTTCCTTTTTAGTTTGTCCCAAAAAGAATGTCACATTTCTATAATTAGAAACAACTTTTTTCTCAAAAAAAATAATTAGAAACAACTTAACATTAAAATTTCCCTTTTTACGCTTGAGGGTTGTTTGATAGCTGGTTTGGCGTTGAGTTATGTAGGTATTAAATCATGCATAAGTAATACCACGTTTCGTAGCTGGTTCGGAGGAAAGTTATTCATTTATAAAATTAATACATTGTTTGGTTTGCAATTTTAAAACTCGCATAACTAATACATTTATAAGTTATGAGGGAATCTATGTATTATTTTATGCAGGATAGAAGGTGGAATAACTAATTGAATAAATTAATAAATAGATTTCCTCATAACTAATTTATGTAGAACTAATACCTACATAACTCTAACCTGCTATCAAACGACCCCTTAATGTAGTGATCTATAGCCAGATAAATATCAAGGATTTGTAATTTGTAAGCCACAAGTTTTAAAAGTCTTCTTTTTTTCATAAATTTTGTGCTAAGTCAAACGATGCCATATAAATTGGGATGGAGGGAGTAATATTTTTCACACTGCGTGAAGCAAGGAAAATTTTATCTTAAAGTGAAGTTGGTTTGACATTTGTTTTAATTACTCTAAGAAGCCTATTTCGAAAACAGTCTCTCTATCTCACTTCTGAGGTAGTAGTATGAACTGCGTACACTTACCCCCCCCCCCCAGACCCCACGTGGTGGGAATATACTGGGTATGTTGTTGTTGTTGCTGTAAGAAGCCTATTTGAAACCTCACTCGTCCGACGCCGTCAAAACAGCTAGTTTCCTGTGGCGTACACTCGGTCAATTAAGGATATGTATGATGGAGCCAAGACCCAAGTAAGGACAGTAGGAAGGGACTCAGAGCACTTCTTCGTTTTGATGGGTTGCACCAAGGATCAACCCTTGGTCCATTTTTATTTGTCTTGGTGATGGATGTATTGATGCGGCAAATTCAAAGATTTCATGGTGTATGTTATTTGCAGATGAAGTAGTTTTGATTGATGAGACTCGCGACGGAGTTATCACTAAGCTGGAGGTTTGGAGACAAACCCTAGAGTCTAAAGTTTTCAAGTTGGGCAGAACCATAGCAGAATACTTGGAGTGCAAGCTCAATGATGTGGTGCATGAGGCTAACATGGAAGTGAGGTTTGATACACATGTCATCCAAAAGAGAGATAGTTTTAAGTATCTTGGCTCTATCATCCAGGAAAATGGGGAGATTGACGGGGATGTCACTCACCGTATTAGTGCAGGATGGATGAAACGGAGGCTCGCATTTTTGTGCGATAAGAAATTGTCTCCAAAGCTTAAAGACAAGTTCTACAAAGTGGTGGTTAGACAACAGCTTTGTTGTATGAGGAGAAGTATTGGCCGATCAACAATTTGCACATTCTAGTAAATGAGAGTGGCGGGGATGAGGATGCTACGATGAATGTGTGGGTATTCTAAGAGAGATAGGATTAAAAATGAGGATATTGGAAGTCAAAATGCAGGAAGCGAGGTTGAGATGGAATGTGATGAGGAGATGCACGGATGCCCCAGTGCGGAAGTGTGAGAAGTTGGCTATGGATGAATTCAGGAGAGGTAGAGCCAGACCAAAGAAGTATTGGATAGAGGTGATCAAACAGGACATGTCACAGTTGTAGCTCACCGAAGACACTTAGGAAGGTGTGGAGGACACGGATTAGGATAGAAGGGTAGTAGGTAGGAGTGTGTCCATACTGGTAGGTAGGGGTATCAAGTTGTTGAGTCATACTACGAAGGTTGAGCAAGGGGTATCAAGTTGTTGAGTCATACTACGAAGGTTGAGCAAGGGGTATCAAGTTGTTAAGCCATACTATAAAGGTTTGGGAAAGGGTGGTAGAGTGGAGGCTGAGGAGGATCGTGACTATTTCCGAGAATCAGTTTGGTTTTATACCAGGTCGCTCGACTACTGAGGCCATTCACCTAGTGAGGAGATTAGTGGAGCAGTTTAGGGAGAGGAAGAAGGATTTGCACATGGTGTTCATCGATCTCGAGAAGGCGTACGACAAAGTACCAAGGGAGATCCTGTGGAGGTGCTTGGAGGCTAAAGGTGTGCCCGTAGCATATACTAGGTCGATTCAGGATATGTACGACGGTGCGAAGACGCGTGTGAGGACGGTAGGAGGGGATTCAGAGCACTTTCCTGTTTTGACAGGATTGCACCAGGGATCGACTCTTAGTCCGTTTTTATTTGCCTTGGTGATGGATGTTTTGACGCGGCGTATCCAAGGAGAGGTGCCTTGGTGTATGCTATTTGTTGATGATGTGGTACTAATTGACGAAACCCGGGGAGGAGTTAATGATAAGTTGGAGGTTTGGAGACAGACCCTTGAGTCTAAAGGGTTTAGGTTGAGCAGGACTAAAACGGAGTACTTGGAATGTAAGTTTAGCGATTCGCCGCACGAGGCAGAGGGGGTAGTGAAGCTGGATTCTCAGGCCATTCAGAAGAGGGGGAGTTTCAAGTATCTAGGGTCTATGATTCAGGGGAATGGCGACATTGACGAGGATGTCTCGCTCCGTATTGGTGTAGGGTGGTTGAAATGGAGGCTCGCTTCGGGAGTTCTGTGTGATAAGAAGGTGCCTCTGAAGCTCAAAGGTAAGTTCTACAGAGGGGTCGTCCGTCCGGCTATGTTATATGGGGCGGAGTGTTGGCCAGTTAAAAACTCCCACATCCAAAAGTTGAAGGTAGCGGAGATGAGGATGTTGCGATGGATGTGTGGACTTACCAGGAAGGATAGGGTTAGAAAAGAGATTATTCAAGAAAAGTTGGGAGTGGCTTCGATGGAGGATAAGATGCGGGAGGTGAGGTTGCGTTGGTTCGGGCATGTGGAGAGGAGGTGCACGGATGCTCCAGTACGGAGGTGTGAAAGGTTGGTTGTGGATGGTTTTAGGCGGAGTAGAGGTAGGCCGAAGAAATATTGGATGGAGGTAATTAGACATGACATGGCTTAGTTACAACTTACAGAGAACATGACCCTTGATAGGAAGATGTGGAGGACACGTATTAGGGTAGAGGGTTAGTGGGTAGGAAGGAGTCTGTATTGTGTAGGAAGGAATGTTTATGTGTATCAGTGCCTGTTGTTTCTTGGGCATATTCTTGTTCGTGTTGTTTTGGAGATGTTTGTAACCTTGAATAAATAGTCTATAGTGCTACTTTGTGGGTGTCTTGCCTATTTCCGTATATAGCGATGTGTTATCTCTTCTTGTTGTTTGTTTCTATGACTTTTGTTTGATTGTTATCTGTTCTAAGCCGGGGGTCTATCGGAAACAGCCTCTCTACTTCATCTGAGTTAGTGGTATGGACTGCGTACACTTTACCCTCCCCAGACCACACCTGGTGGGAATACACTGGGTATGTTGTTGTTGTTGTTTAGGTTGATCATAGTATTATTTTGTTGTAATATGGTTCTACTACTATCTGTTGTTTTATTACTGTCTATTGCTTCTCTTATTTCCATTACTTCTTTTTCTAGACTGTTCTTATCTTGTGCCCGGGGTGTATCGGAAACAATCGATCTACCTCTGAGGTAGAGGTCAGGTCAGCGTACAATCTACCTTCCTCAAACCCCACTTTGTGGGACTACATTGGGTATGATGTTGTTGTTGTTGGTAATGTTTTGGGGATCAAAGTTAAATACCATGTAGTTTCTTCACACCCACTCTTAAAAAAAATATTTACTTTTTAAGTTTGAACACACCTTCACCAGATTCTTGGGTACGTCACTGATCCAAGGAAGAATGATCCAAAGCTGGGTCATGCTCAAAATGCCCAGAAAAGCAATTAAGGTTGTGAAGGCCCATAAATCCTAAATTAGAAGAGCCCACATCAGAATTTAATCAAAACGTCATTTGCAGTGTCTTGGTCTTGGAGTTTTGATGTTAATTGTTATTTCGGATAGATCGAGTGTGGTATTACTTTGTGGTAATCTTGTTTCTGGTATTATCTGTTGTCTTGGTACTACTACCTATTGTTTCTTGTCCTTATATTATGTCCTTTTCTAGATTGTTTTTTGGTTTTGAGTCGGGGGTCTATCGGAAACAGCCTCTCTACCTCATCCTGAGGTAGTTGTACAAACTACGTACACTTTACCCTCCCCAGACCTCACTTTGTGGGAATATACTGGGCATGTTGTTGTTGTCATTTGCAGTGTCTTCTTGCTCCCAAATAAAGTTAAAGGAGACGCAGCTATAGAAACCAGAGCAAACAAAGCTGCAGGAGGTGGCTGGAGACAGATCGACAAACTACAACTTGCTACTGATTTTGAAGGTCAGAGAGTCCAGCAGAGCTGGCAAGGAAGCAAATGAAGACCAAGAATCTTATTTGATGGCGACGAAGAGATAGGAGAAAATCAGTCAGGTGCCATTGTATCAAAATCCAAGTCCACCATTGGCAGGTTAGAAATCCCTATGTACTGCACAAGAAAGAAGGAAAAAAAAATGATGGGCAACTGAGGCCAGCCAAAGACTGAAGAACCCATGGCGAGAGTTGGTGCATTGACAGCGAAGATAGCAGCAATCAGGTGAATGCTGCTAACATTTGGCCAGAAAGTCGCAACTCTGGAATGAAATTCCAAAGCAGAAGAAGGTAAAGAGGGTGAAGCAGTTCCGGGAGGTAGAGGGAGCAGGGATTAACTTTAACAAGTTGGAAAGAGATGATGGGAGGATGAGAAGGAGATGAAAATGAGCAACGTTCAGGTTTCCAAAAGGGTGCGCAAAAAGATTCAAGGATTCTGGAAAAAAAATAGGTATCTTTCATGGATCAAAGGAAGAACACTGCAAAGTTGAAAGTGGAGGGAAGCGAATTGTGATGAGGATCAAAGAGAGCTGGGTTCGAGGAGTGAGAAATAAGGATTTTAATGATGACCTAAAAAACGAATTTGGAGGTTTGCACGGTATCAGGCATTATGGGAGCAAACAACTATGGGGTTCACGAAGGGAGTTGTAGGAGTACTTAGATGTCCATTCCATATGGTTGAAGCCTATGAAGGAGACTTAGGGGTGGGCGTTCGGTTCTTCGGTTCGGTTTTATCAAATTTCGGTTCGGTTTTCGGTTTTGGAAAAGTGTGCACCAAACACCGAACCAAACTATTTCGGTTCGGTTCAGTTTTTTCAACTTCGGTTCGGTTTGGTTCGGTGTTTTTAAATCGGTTTTTCGGTGTAAAATAAAAAATAAAATGAGAACCGAATCAAAATATAAGACACTAAAAAATCTAAAATACTGTAAATAGACTATAAAGTGAGGACAACTTTAAATACATATCATTGTAGTGCTCTATTTTTCATATCATAATACGGTAGTAGTATTTGTGTAAAAATTTTTAGGAATTACCATTAGAAATTAGGAGTATATGCGTGAAATTTTTTAGAAAGTACAATTAGAAATATAAGTATATTAGGAATTAAAATTAAAAATTAGAAAAATGTAAAAGTAATAAGGATAGAAGGTAAATGTTGATGAGGTAATTGGGTATGGGATTTGAGGCTTGGTCTTGAAAAGTTTTGGGCCAAACATGAGTTAAATGAAAATTAAAAAAAATAAAAAAATTTAATAAAACTTCGGTTCTTCGGTACACCGAAGAACCGTTACCCCTAAACCGAACACCGAACCGAAGAACCGAACTACCCAAAAAAAAAACGAAACCGAACCGAAGAACCGAATTAATTCGGTTCGGTACGGTTTTTCGGTTCTCCGGTTTTTATGCCCACCCCTAAGGAGACTAATAAAAATATAGGAGTTCTTCGGAAATATTGACTTCAAGGTGGAGAATGGAACCCAGGTTAATTTATGGAGACATATGCAGTGGGGAGGTTCCTTTGTGATACAAGCCAAATCAGTGTCAACCTTTCTTGGCATATATTTCAAGGGCAACAACAAGGGAACCCAACCACAAAGATCTTAAGGCCACAAAGACGTGTGTGGAGGGTCCGTTTTGAGCTCCAAGAAGAACAATGTCACACATGGAAGATAGCTTGGAGTCAAGGAATGATCATGAAGCGAGAGGTGCTTGATGACCCCTTATTGCTATCCAAAGGGTGCTATGTGTTGGTGATTACATCCAAGAAGGGTCAAGGGGCATTGGAGAGGTCAAGGGAAAGTGAAGAGGAGCTAAACGGCACACTGAGCCCACATGCGAGCTCACCTGCGGCCGCAGGTGAGGAGGATGCGTGCGCAGGAGGCAAAACAGGCCACACCAGTGGCATCTACGCCCTGACCTGCATGGGCAGGTGGCCATCTGCGTGGGCAGATGAGCCAAGGCGGCCAGCACTGCTTTGATGTTAAATGGGTCACTTTTGGGGCCAAGTTTGTAATGAATGGACAATGGGGTATAAATAGTAGGACCTTGTCTTTATTTCTTTAGTTTTTGTTGAATTATGATAAGATATACACTTGAGAGTGTGAGAGCTAGGATTAGCTTGTTTTGAAAACGTTGGTTACTTGGTAGATTGATTCCCTCGTGGTCTACGTAAGAGATTGGTGCTAGTTGGTAATCAAAAGTGAGGTCTTTGGATTTGATATATCCATAGGTTGTCCTTTTCTTGATCTCCTTGTGTCTATCTATCTATCTTTATCTCTATCCTTTATTCTCTTGCCTTGTTATCTTAGCTTGTTCTTGTGATTTTTCGTACTTTACTCCTCTTCTCGTATTTTGTCTGTTATCACTTTGGTCAGCAGTTCCCTGCATTTTTCAGGATTTCTTGTCAACATATGACAAATGTTGCACGGTATAGAGCGAATGGAAGGGAGATTCATTTGGGATCTGATGTTTAGATGATATCTACACGATTGAGAAGTTGAAGAACTCCAGAACCTCCTCGAGCTGTTGTGTACAAGGAGAACATCTCAATTTTTCTTAATCATTTACAAAGACAGGATGGGAGACGCAATATAACAAAAATTACACTGTAGTCGTTCAATCATAGATTTCAAAGAAGACGACCCATGATTTTCTCATATCAGGTTGGGTTAGCAAAGCCCAAGATATGTATACCTTTCAGTGAGATTAGCTATGCGGGAAGCCACAATAAAGCCTCATTTGTTTGCACTTAATGAAGACCTGAATCTTAATCATTCAGATCTCAGTCGTTAAGTACATTTTTTTTTTAAAGTCTGAATCTTAATCATTTAAATCTCAATCATTAAAGTCGTCTGTGTTTTATTCTACAACCACTTAATTCGTCTGCATAGATCTGAATGATTAAGATTTATAACCAAATCTTAAAATTATTAAGATGGTATCCAACCAATGATTTCTGTAAAAATTGAATTTCACCACTATTGCATCCACTTTTATCATTAATCACTGCCGCCACCCACTATTATCAACTACTGCCACCCTCAACAACTATCCTCATCCCCAACCACCACTGCCACCAATCAACACAATTAGTTGTCACCGTGTTAGCCACCTTTTATTTACAATCATCACCACCAACCACAACCATTACCAGTTACCACACACTGTTGTCAAAGGCGCGCTTGAACCCTGAAGCGAGGCACAAAATTCAGTTAGTGCTACGCCACGCTTAGTGGGCACTTCAGTGTCGGCATCAAGATTCTAAGGGATACTTTAGGGCCAATGAGGTAAATCCTGAAGAGGCAACACTAAACAGTTGTTATATCACTTAATCCCAATTTTCTTTCAATTTCTTTGTCCATATATTTGTTATTCATGCTTATAATCATTAGTCTTAGATGTGTCCATATTTGTATTTTTTTCTTCATTAAATAACACACTTTATTTGAGTGTTGCACTTAAACCCCAACGGACCTTAGAGTTTTTTTTTGTGCTTTTTCCTGTGATAACATTATTACCACAACAATCACCAATCACTATCAAGATCACCATAAGCAACCACTATTATATATCCCCAACCACAGCTATCAAGTCACCTCCCCCATTAGTTATCACTATCATCCACCACCACCAACTACCACTATCAACCAGCACTCTTAACAACTGTTGTCAGCCACACCATCACCGTCAGCTACTACGTACCCACAACCACCACCATCAGCTAATACCACCGCCAACCACTACTATTAGCCACTACCGTCAGTCACACCATTCCCATTAGCTACCACGTATCTACAACATTTTTATATCAATTATATACTGCCTCTGATTCAATTTATGTGTCTTACTTTCTTTTTTAGTTTGTTTCAAAAAGAATATCACTTTCTGTTATTAACTTTTCAATTCCAATATCCCTTATGGCTTATTTAACACCACAAGATTTAAAAATATCTTGGTACATTTCACATATCTTTAGTTTAACACCACAAGATTCAAAAGTCTTCCTTACCTTTCTTAAACTCAGCGTCAAATTGAACTAAGACACATAAATGAAACAGGAGGAGCATTTAATAATTATCAAATAAAGACAAGCTTTATACATTCAAATGTTTAGAAAACATAGTCTTAATCGTTTAGGATTCAGATCTTAATATTCAGATTAGACGTCTTAGCTTAATAAAAAGAAATGGGACCTTACATCGATAAAAACTTGGGGGAAGAAAATTCATGTCAGCTCAAGTTTTGGATGTGTATTCATATTAGAAGTCTTAATCTTAAATAAAAACAAATGGGGCCTTACATCGACTTAAGTTTCATTTAGAAAGGACAGGGAAGGATGTGAACCACTTATTACTTTACTGTCAGATGGCACACAGGCTATCAATTACTGCCTGGAACTTTTAGGACCTTGATTGAAAGCTGCAGCAAAGTTGCCCATTTAGGAGGAAAATGAGCAACGCGGGAAATGAACCCCCACATCTTTGTGACCCATGGATAGAAAGAAATCACGAGCGTTTTAAAGGTATAAACTACCTTGATACAGATTAGAGACTTTAATGTTCTTGTACATTTTAGGAGCACCTATAAGCCAGAGATGATTGGACCTCCTTGTGGAGAACCAATTTTTTTTGCTAGAAGTTCTCTACATCTTGTACACCTCTTATAAAGCAGTAAAATCATATTAAAAATGAGAATATATTTGGTGCAAGGACCTTCAACTCGAAGTCAGTGGAGAATTAATTCACGACATACCTGGGGTAGCAGCATCAGCAGACCATATAAGGCTTTTAACAACCATATATATCTTCCAGGTTCAAGAAGCTGCAAGAAACAGTAAATAAGTAACTCCCTGAAATGTTGTGAGGCAATCAATAAGTTGAGCCCAATCAGTATATCCAACCACACAAAAACTAAGTATGACTTATTAACTGACACCATGGAATAGAGAAGGCATAACTCAAATTAGGTCCACACTCACTTCATTTGCACACACAGAGAACCATTAATTTGGAATCTGGAGCAAAAATCAGGACCACTGCTGATTCCTCCCTCCTCAGCTTTTGCTGAGCCCCATAGTCATTGCCAGTGGGTGCTGGTCCTTATTACTCTATTCTTTCCATAGCCGGCAGATGCCATCTTCTTAATCTAGACATGGAGATGGGGGTTTTGACAGTATTATGATTATGTAATAACTATTTTGAAACCTTTGATGCTACACTTTATAGTTCCGCATTCACGAGTAGGCCAACATGTCATATGATTTCAGTCTATAAAACTGATAAACTTCATCATGATTACATGCTTCTTCATGTTTATGGGTAGAAATGTTAAGACGGTCTGCTCGATGACAGGTGTAAGGAAGCTGGTGATGCACATGTCTAGAATTTGGGTGACATCCTATCAGCCTTTTTGTGTAAGATATGTTGGTATAAGATTGTTTAGAGAATAAGAAATGTCCATCGTAATATAATCTTCTTTACTACAAGTTGTTTCCGGTGCTTGTTTACTTGTGAAATATAAACCACTGAAGCTTTTTGGTCCTTTGGCATGCTCCACCAAACACACCGGAACCAACAAATGTGCTTGTAGGATCAAGGAAATATCTCGATGCAATAATATGAACTTTATAGCATTCAAAACATCTAGGAATCAAAAATTAACACAATGCAGCTTAATTCTAAAAAGCAATGAAAAGAAATGTTCCCTTGATGCTTCACATTCATCATTGACATCTCATTTTTTAGCTGAAATAGCTGATCTCCACAGCTAAAATTGGGATAAAAGAAGCACATATCACTAAAAGAGAGGAAACACTCCCTTCTTCAGCAATAAAATTTCAAGTTCACAGCAAAAAAAAAAAAAAAAAAAAGAAAGTTGCTTCTGCCAAAAAATAACGAACAAACATACAAGACTGGGAGATGGGGGAATACCATAATTTAATGAAGTTACTATTGTAATGATCCGGCTCGTTTTAAGAATCAGAGCTCCGTTTTGTATGTCATAAGCTTCAAAATCTCTATTATATTTTTTGACTGACTTGCAAAATTTGAGGTCAATTGGACGTCGTTTGGTTCAGTTTTGGTGAAAGAATTCATTTTGGAAATCCTGGTATTGTATCATTTGAGAATTTGAGATCGCATGGGGGAACGTGCTCCGTTTGGCGATTAGAAGGATCCATTATGTTCGTATTATCATTATTATTGACCCGTATGAAATTTAGGAACTGATTTTTAGTCCAAGGGGTGACTAGAGACACTAAAGTTTAAAATGAGCATGCACAATACCTAACTTCAAACGAGAATGGCGCTCAATCTATAATGTATTTGGAAAGGCATAATACATAAACATGCCCTTTAACCTGGCCTTAACTGGCATCTACGCCTTTCTACTTTGGGTGTGCAACTAGGCACTTAAACTATCATAAAGTTGAACAAGTAAACCCATGCATCCTACATGGCAAATCTCATGCGATTTGAGATGTAGGACGCGTGCATCTCACGCAATTTTCCATGTAGGACGCGATCGTGTACTTGTTCAACTATATGATAATTTAAGTGTCTACTTGTGCATATCCAAAGTTGAAGGGCATAGATGCCAAATAAGGCCAAGTTAAAGGACACGTTTATGTATTATGCCATTTGGAAACGTGCAAACAATGAAAGTTGTAGTCCTTTGAGTCTAGTTTCCAATGCATTAAACTGTTCATCAATCTAAGTTATGTACAAAAAGTTATCAAGGATTTATGGAAAGGTGTCTAGCATGAAAAAAATATGGATCTCGAGGTACGACCTGGGGAGGCCATGATACAACTAGCTGAAGCACCTGGACAGTATAAATAGAACACGGCCAGCAGCCCTTTTTGGGAAAATTTTGCGCTAGAGCTTGAGAAAAAATTGGAGATGAAGCTTGGGGATTATCCTACCAACTAAAGTAAGTTTAATATAGTGTTTTGAACTTATTTTACCACCCATTATACATGAATTATAACATCAATCTAATCGCATTTCGTCCATCAATTTCATGATTCGAGTTGATTTGAAGTGGATTTTGAACCCTAACTTGAAAATGAAATTTTCTTTCTTTTATTTTATTTTATTTTTTGAAAATGGAATTTTCTTTCTTTTATTTCTATTTTGAAAATGGAATTTTCTTTTGATTTTTTGGATAAGGTAAATAATTTTATTAACAACTTAGGGAAACCTTGTATACAAGTCATATACCAAAAGGAGAGAACCTACAACAAAATATGGTTCTCAATAAAAGAGGTCTAGTCTGCTAAACATATAGGAACCCCAGAAGTACAGCAAAAATAAACTAGAGACAAAACACTACTTTGCATTTTTACAAAATCTAGTTCCACCCCTTCAAAAGCCCTCTTATTTCTTTCTTTCCAAATGACCCACATGATTGCTAATGGGGTTACTCTCCATGCCTTCGAGCCTGCTAGCCACCTTACAATGCAAAAGAAGAAGATCTACATTTTCTCCTTGACTCCTACACACAAAGCACCAACTGAAATAGGTAATCCTCCTCTTTCTCAGATTCTCCACGGTTAAGATCGTACCCCTAGCCGCTTACAAAAAAGAAGACCTCCCTTGGAACTCTAGGGATCCAAATTGAAACATGCGGGAAAGAACATTCCTCTCTCACAATTAACCTCTGATAAAAAAGAGCTCACCGTGAATAAAGCACTTCCACTCTCTCGCCAATTCCATACATCCAATGAGTTGTTTGGAGTATCGAGCGCATACGACAACTCCATCATATTGTTGCATTCTTCCATCTCCCAATCATGTAGGTTCCTCGTGAATCTTAAATCTCAATGGAACATATCCTCACGAGACCTACCAATTTGTTGGACTGTCATCTCTTTTTCTCATGAGATTCGATATAAATTAGGAAAGGCTTTCTTCAACTCAATCTCTCTACACCATTTATGAGCCCAGACACTAATCATGTTTCCGTTCCCAACCTTAAACTAAATATGTACACGAAAGTCCTCCCACCCCTTCATGATACTTCTCCACAAACCACACCCAAACTGAGTTACAAAGTTCCTAGTCCTCCAACCACCATTCCTCAACCCATATTTTTCCGCTACCACCCCCCTAAAAAAAACATTCTCTTCCACCCCAAATCTCCAAATCCACTTCCCTAACAGAGCTTTATTGAACATCTTTAGATCCTTTACACCAAGTCCCCCCATTCGGAGAAGTGACAACTCTCCAATTCACCAGATGAATCTTCTTAACGCCTCCTATTGAGTTCCACAGAAAGTTAAGTTGGTGTCTTTCCAACCTTTCAATCACTTTACCCAGAGCTTGAAGAAGAGACATGAAGTATATAGGAATGCTAGAAAAAGTGCTTTTGATCAGAACTTCTTTACCCCCTTTAGACAAGTACCTCTTTTGCCACCCCGTTAAACGTGTCTCTACTCTGTCAATCACCGGATTCCACACAGCGAGATCTTTGCTAGAGGCACCTAACGGCATTCCCAACATTCCCAGGTAAATAGGAGGAAGAGTACCCACCTTGCAATTCAACACTTGCGCTAACAACTCAATATTGTTCACTCTGCTCCTTCCACCAGAGTGATCTCACATTTTCTGAGATTGATCTTGAGGCCCGACACAACTTGTAACCAAATAAGAATCTGTCTCAACTGATCTACCTAAGACACCTCTGCATCACAAAATACCTAAGTATCATCAGCGAAAAGCAGATGTGTAACAGTCTGATACAAGCCAAATCGGCGTCAACCTTTCTTGGCATATATTTCAAGGCCAACAACAAAGGAACCCAACCACAAAGATCTTTAGGCCACAAAGACGTGTGTGGAGGGTCCGTTTTGAACTCCAAGTAGAACAATGTCACATATGGAAGATAGCTTGGAGTCAAGGAATGATCACGAAGCGAGAGGTGCTTGACGACCCCTTATTGTTATCCGAAGGGTGTTATGTGTTGGTGATTACATCCAAGAAGGGTCAAAGGGCGTTGGAGAGGTCAAGGGAAAGTGAAGAGGAGCTAAACAACACACTGAGCCCATATACGAGCTCACCTGCGGCCGTAGGTGAGGAGGATGCATGCGCAAGAGGCAAAACAGGCCACACCAGTGGCATCTGCGCCTGACCTGCATGGGCAGGTGGCCATCTGCGTGGGCAGATGAGCCAAGGCGGCCAGCACTTGTTTTGATGTTAAATGGGTCACTTTTGGGGCCAAGTTTGTAATAAATGGCCCATGGGGTATAAATAATAGGACCTTGTCTTTATTTCTTTAGTTTTGTTGAATTATGATAAGATATACACTTGAGAGTGTGAGAGCTAAGATTAGCTTGTTTTGAACTATAGTTTCGAAACGTTGGTTACTTGGTAGATTGATTCCCTCGTGGTCTACGTAAGAGATTGTTGCTAGTTGGTAATCAAAAGGGAGGTCTTTGGATTTGATATATCCATAGGTTGTCCTTTTCTTTATCTTCTTATGTCTATCTATCTATCTTTATCTCTATCCTCTATTTTTTTGCCTTTTGATTCTATCGTTTTCTTAGTTTTCGTGTTTGTTTCGTCTTTTAGTATTTTGTCCGTTATCACAGTCATGTTGCTATCCCCTTTAAAAGAAGCATCAAAACCCTTCAAGAGATCTCCCGACTGCTCTATCCATCATCTTGCTCAAGCTTCCATTGCCAAAATGAATAACATAGGTGATAAAGGATCCCCTTGTCTCAATCCCTCGAGCTTCCAAAGAAACCACACGGACTGCCATTTACCAAAATAGAGAATTTGGTCGTAGAAATGCAGAACTTGATCCATCTACTCCATTTCTTTCCAAAGCCCATCTTTAACATCATGAAATCCAAGAACTCCCAATTCACATTGATCGTACGCTTTCTCAAGGTCCAACTTACATAAATACCTGGAACTCCTCTCTTCTTTCTTGAATCAACGACCTCATTTGCCACCAAAGCAGCATCCAGTATTTGTCGTCCTTCCACAATAGCATTCTGAATAGAGGACACTGTCTCATCAAAGACCTTCTTTAGTCTATTAGAAAGCACACCTCAGATAAAATCTTATAAATACTTCCTAACAGGCTAATAGGTCTAAAATCCTTTATGCTTGTCGCGCCAACCTTCTTTGGTACAATGAAAGAAGCATTCAAACTTTTCTCGAACTCTCCAGTATCTTGAAATTCTGCAATGGTCTCCAACAACTCACATTTGACTATCCTCCAACACTAATGGGAAAAAGCTAAAGTGAAACCATTTGATCCCAAAGCTTTGTACCCCGTACACCCCTTCACCGCTTCCAAAACCTCTTCATCTCTAAAAGCCCTTTCCAACAGCTCCCTCGACCCCTTCCCTATCTGACTAAAAGCTAACCCCTAATTTAAGTCTCCACCTAACCTCTTCCTTGAACAAATGTTCATAGAACCCAACAATGGCCCTCTTTACCTCCTCTTCCCCCTCAAAACACCTCTGTGTTCACTTCAAGAGATCCAATAAAGCTCCTCCTCCTGTTTGCTACTGCCACCCTATGGAAAAACTTAGTATTAGAATCCCTCTCTTTCAATTACAACACCCTTAATTTCTATCTCCAACTGGTCTCTTGAGCAACTGCTAAGGTGGCAAACTCCTTTGCCTCCTCCTCCCTAACACTCTCCCTCTCTACTAATCCCCTCAAGCCTTCCGCATGCTCTAACTCCCCCACCTCATTTATTAACTCCCTCATCTTAACTTCCACCCTTCCAAAACCTTCTTGCTCCACCTCTTTAATCTCTTTTTAGCAATTTCAGGTTTCTAGCAAGTCGAAAAGAAGGTGTCCCCACAACTTCATACCCAATCCACCAAGCAGCTACTCTATCAACAAAGTTTGGTGCTCTGAGCCACATATTCTCGTATCTAAACGGAACACACAAACTCCTTCTACTCCCATCTAGCAAAATAGGCGAGTGATTCTAAGTCAATCTAGGAAAAGGAACTTGCAATACGTCAAGAACCATTTCCTCCCAATCTGTGCACACCAAGAATCTATCAAGTCTAGATTTCGACATGGAATCTCCTGCTCTGGCCCACGTGAAGTTTGCCCCTGTCAAAGGAAGATCAATAAGACAATGGTACCAATAAACTTCGAAAATACCTCCATCGCCATAGAGAACGTTCTACATCCCACCCTCTTCTCCAGAAACCTTATCGTATTGAAATTGCCTTTTAACACCCACGAGATCTCCCACCCTGCCATCATATTAAAACATTTCTTCCCAAAACCTCTCCTTACTTCCCTCCTCTACGGGACCATACACCCCTTCGAAACCTCACTTTTCACCACTCCTCACATTTTTTACACGAACTGCAATCATGAACTCCCCTCAACTAACCTCCACCACCTCCATCTTTCTCTTATCCCATAATATATGATGCCTCATGCATTCCCTACCGCTAAAACCCAATCAAATTTCACCTATCCACCACCACCACCACCCCACCCCTCCCAACCCAACCCACAAACTTCTCACTACCTCACCGATCACCACCACCATTTGTCTCTTGCAGGCACAAGATATCCAGCCCTCATTCCCTAACCCCGATTTCATAATGGCCCTCTTGCTAGGGTCATTATTCATCCCCCTCACATTTCAGGAAATGATTTTAACTTCCATAATCAACTAAATTGCCCTCATCTCAACTCCTCCCCTCTCCCGAACCACCACGCTATCCCTACTCCTTTCTCTCCTCTTGTACACCAATAGTTTATCTTCTCCCACCTTTTTTGTCCTCGTACTCCTATCATTTCCCTTCTTCAAGTCACCTTCCTTTTTATCTCTAACCCTTTTTGCCTCTTTTTCAATGTCTCGGAAGAGTTCTAGCACCCTACCATCCTTCCCCTCAAAAACCACTCCCAAAAACTCCCCAAACTTATGATATTTCTCACCCACCCAACTAGACATGCTTCTACCTTCCTCAACACAAGGTAATGGTTGCACATCAGCTCCCTGAGCAATATTACAATTACAGCCACTACTAGTGCCCAAAAACAGCTAACAAGCAGCGGAATCGAGTCAAACAACTCCTTCCCCCTTAGAAGAGGCAATATTGGAAAAGAACCAAGCTCCTTGTTCACTCTCCATCCCTACTCTACTAGTAGTAGGGACAAAATGCATAATCTGAGAAATTCTGGCGTGACCCACTGATTGAAGGAGAAACAGCTCTACAACCGTCGAAATCCTCATCGCCCAGCATCCTTGAAAGGTCTTGGTTCTTCGACTGGTGGAGAAGCCTTTCTGATTTCCCTTGGACTCAAGTTTTCAGGTCACTAGAGTAAGACTTCTGACTGGCTGGCCTCATCGGATCTTTAGATACGACAATCTGCAGGCCCCCAACACCTGAACTTGAAGACCCAACTTTCGTACCAGGCTCACGACACAAAATCGAGTCAAGATCTTGGTCATTTTTAACTTTACCATCGTTTTCCGGCGTCGAAACATTAGGGTTCCGACGATTTAGCCCCTTCTAAAATCTAGATCCGATCGACCCATGATAAACCATGCGGTCCATTTGATTGAATCGGCCCACTTTTTTCCTCCAACCCTAGTCACTTACCCAGGGGTAAGGATGTCTTTTACATTTGATAGGGTTTTTTTTTTTTTGAAACAAGGGTAACTTTTATATCCACAAAAAAATCATCAACCAAGAGATGATGAATTGGAAACTTACAGCCCACAGAGTGGTGGGCACACCCCCAAAGGAGTATTCACATTACAAGTTTCCTAAGAAATCAACTATATGTACTGCTTCCCCTATCAATTCTTGCTTACACCAAAAATATAAAAGACTAATACAATTCATCTTCATTTTCTGCAAATTGGGCTCTTGTTCTTCGAAACACCTAGCATTTCTTGTCTTCCATATGGTCCACCAAATGCAAGTAGGTATGATCTTCCACCATTTATCCTTTCTGCTACCAATTCCTGTCCAGCAGCTCAGAAGTTCCATAGTAGATTTAGGCATCGCCCAGTTAACTCCCATGATACTCAAAAACATATTCCAAAGATTAGCAGCTATATGACAGTGAATGAATAGATGATTGTTGACCTCAGCTTTATTCTCACACATGAAGCATCTTGAGCATATCTGCATGCCTTTTTTTGCAGTGTCTCATGAGTGAGGCATGCTTTTCTGATCACCAACCAAGCAAAACATGAAACTTTCAATGGGCAATCAATCTTCCAAATCAGCTTCCAGGGCCATTTCTTAGCCAAAGATAGGTTAGCGTTCATCTTCCAGTAGCAAGACTTCACTGTATAGACTCCTTTACTGTGCACTTTCCAGACTGGTTTGTCGGACCTTAAAGTTACACCTTGGAAAATATTAAGGACCCCTAAGAGCTTAGCAGCTTCCTCAATTTCCCAGTCGTTTAAGGTTCTTCTAAACTATGTTGCTCGAACTCGGGTGCGGGTATCCGAGACGGGTGGGGATCCGAAAGTCGGATTCGTCAAAATCTAAATTTTAAGATTCGGGGGTGCGAATCCGAGTATGGATACGGGTGCGGGGATTCGGCTAAAAAAAATCAATATTATAAAAATAGAGTTATAAATATTTGATAATCACGTAAAAAAATATTTTAAATTATAATAATTTAATAATTAAAATTATTCAAAAGAATATGAAAAATTTACGATCAAAGTACAAGAAATATATACAATTTAGTCTAGTCAATTAAAAGTTATGTATCATCCATCCACTTACGTGTCACAACTCAAAGAAATCTTTTTTTAAAAAAAAAAATTAGAGTTGGGTCACATGGACCAATTTATTGGTAATGATAACAGAAAAAGCACATCTTGTCCACCCAGCCCAAAAGTGGCCAGTCCAATAAACAAGAAAACAAAACGACGTAATTTCACTCTTTCTTCTCCCAACTCCCAAGAGTCAAGACTTAAAGAGTCCCTTTAATGTTCGTCTCTTTCTTCTCCGACGTAACTTCGCTCCTCTGGTTCTTCTCCGGCGCCTTTCTGCTTTCCAACTTACAGGTCGCCGGTCGGAATTTCCCCCCTCTGGTTCTGGTTTATTTTGGTCAAAGTATCCGGATGGGATTTGACCGAATCTGAGACGCACCCCGCACCCGCGCCCGCACCAGCGTCGCGTCGAGACGGGTTCGGCGGCCAAAACGGAGAGTCCGCGCAACATAGCTTCTAAACACCAGATTCCAACCATGTTGGCTCCAAACCTGTGCCACAGTAGCATTGGTCTGCAGGCTCAACGTGTATAAGTGGGGGAACTGGTTCCTTAAATTTTCCTCCCCTATCCATATTTCATTCCAAAATTTTGTTCTCTGTCCATCCCCAACATTAATACTGATGTTAGTGTTAAACTGCAGCCAAAGTATTCTAATGGTCTTCCAAACACTACATCCAAAAGTACCCATAACCTCTTCAGTTGTCCACTGGTTGAGCAATCCATACTTATCTGATGATATAAATCTTCTCTAAAGGGCTCTGTCTTCAGAACAAAATCTCCATAGCCACTTTTGTAGGAGGCTGCTATTCTGAATATTTAAGCTTTTCAAACCTAGACCACCTTGTTTTTTCCTAAGTGTGAGAGAGTCCCACTTCACCAGGTTGTAGCCTCCTTTTTCCTTGTTGCCTTGCCAGAGAAAGGATCTCCTTAGTCTATTGATTTTCTTCTCAATATTCTTAGGAATTGGGAACAAGCTCATCATGTAGGTAGGTAGCCCATCAAGCACTGATTTGATGAGAGTTACCCTGCCACCTAGAGACAAATACTGACTTTTCCATCTAGATAGCTTCTTCTCACATCTCTCCATCACCGCATTCCACACTTCCAACTCTTTATTCTTGGCACCCAAAGGTAATCCCAAGTATTTTGTTGGCAATGTATCTACTTGACAACCTAACATCCCCGCTAAACCAGATAGATTGTCCACCTGATTGATGGGAAAATATGACTCCTTAACCAGTTGACATGGAGGCCTGAAACCCCTTCAAAAATTGTGAGAATAGCTCTCAAGTGTCCGGTCTGAGTTGCTTCTGCCTTACAAAAAATTAGAGCATCATCAGCATAGAGTAAATGAGAAATCTCCAGGCCATCACCTCTTCCAATTTGTGCACTAAAACCTCTTAACCATCCATTTGACTTTGCTATCCTGAACGTATGATTTAGCCCTTCCATAGCTAATAGGAATAAGAAAGGAAACAAAGGATCCCCCTGTCTAAGTCCCCTCTATGAATGTTAGAAACCTTCAGTGTTCTCATTTATAATGAGAGAGAGTTTCACACTTGATATGCAATATTTGATCCAGCTGATCCATTTGCTACCAAATCCCATCTCCTTTAGAATTTTGAGGAGGAAATTCCAGTTGACATGGTCGTAAGCTTTCTCGATGTCAAGTTTACACAAAATTCATGGCTTCTTCCCTCTTCCAAATTCGAAATTACCGTCGTGTACCTTCTTCCTCTCCACAAAGCCTGATCTTTCCAAGACATCCGTCAATAGGGATTTTTTTTTCCGTCCCCACTCCACTACCATCTTCCCTCCCTCTATTAACCTCCAACTCTAGAGACAAATGCACAGGTCGAAGCTCCAAAGATAGACAAATTCTATCCCCCATTACTCCATCATTCACCTTCACAGAAACAGGAACGTTTCCTCCTTTTCTCACTATGATTCTAACTATGGACAGGTCATGTAGGCTACAAATCACATTCACAAATCTCCCACACAGGTTTCCGACCTTTCAAAAAAGATCCACACACCAGAGGTGAACCGGAAGGCCCACCATAATCACCACTGCAGTGTTGCAGTGTCGCCTGAGAAACATGAATCATCCACACAGCCTTCTTTCTCCACTCATCTATCCAACTTCAAAATTTTTTTGTTGAACCATTTTCTACCTCCATTAAGAACCTTCAGAGCTTACACCTCGTTCACAAATCAAAACAAGAATTGGGTGTCATTCAGTTGCGTGATCTTCAAACCTTCAGCTACTCCCCACTCCTCAGCAGCCCAGTTCATGATAGCCTCCGGAGAACCCACTCATTTCACAAAAGAACCAACCAAACAGGAATGTAGAAAGCTTCTCTTCACAAAGAACCAACCAAATAGCCTTCTTTCTCCACACATCTATCCAACTTCAAAAAGTTCTCGTTGAACCATCTTCTACCTACATTAAGAACCTTCAGAGCTTGCACCTCGTTCACAAATCGAAACAAGAATTGGGTGTCGTTCAGTTGTGTGATCTTCAAACCTTCAGCTCCTCAGCAGCCCAGTTCATGATAGCCTCCGAAGAACCCACCCATTTCACAAAAGAACCAACCAAACAAGAATGTAGGAAGCTTTTCCTCTTCATGATGTGTTCCTCTGAAAGAGAGAAGTTGGGTTCTCCCAAAGAGTCTTTCCTCTTACATCTGCCACTTAAGTATAACGATGGCCAATCTAAGGCTTCCTTAAAAGATATGTTTTCCTTCTTCCCAGATTCTAGAGAGAAGTAGGAGCTTCTCTCTCTTGACATTAGAGGTATGGACTTAAAGTCATATGTTAAAGGTAACCAAATATAATACAGATCATCTATTAGAGAGCTATAACTTGTTTGGGATTGAAGCCTAGTTGTTGTTGTTGTTGTTACAAAGCTATAAAAACTTATGGAATTTTCTTCTAAGACGTGAATTGAAGATTTTTCTTTGGAAATTATGTTTACCATTAACTCATGGAGTATCATACTCAAATTTGGTGGTGTAACATCCAAGGAATCTTAGTTTTTATGATTTTGGGTTGAGGTTGTTCAATGAACTCAAGAACACTTTCAAGCATTTAAATAGAAATCTGAGGATGTTAATGAACTCCGATTGACTTGATTTTCAAAATGGTGTGCTTGTAGGAGATTGGACCACTAGATTCTTGAGTCGGGATTGGATTTCGAGAAGATGACCCAAGGATTGACTTTTCACTTTAACCGTTGACATTGTAAAAAAAAAAAAAAAAGGGCAGTCGGGTGCACTAAGCTCCCGCTATGCGCAGGGTTCGGGGAAGGGCCCGACCATAAAGATCTATTGTACGCTCACCTTACATTCTGCAAGGGACTGTTTCCAAGGCTTGAACCCGTGACCTCCTGGTCAATTGACCATTGACATTGTCTTTTTAAAAAATTTATGGAAATGTGTATCATAACCTAATTTCACACACTCATATTTTGGATAAAATGGAGCGATTTGAGATCTTCGTGATCAACTTTTGGTTACTTTTAGTACTTTGAGGATTTCAGCAATATCAAGCATGGGACTAGCAAAGGCTCCGTTTGTGAACTTTCGGGAAGTGCTTGATTGTATTATTAAGCCAGATGTTATGTAGGGGAGACTTGAATTACTACTTGCTTGCTTCCATTAACTTAGCATGAAATAATTATTGTGAAATTGTTGTGATAGGCTTTAATATAATATAATTAAATATTCAAACCGTGGAAACAACCCCTTCCAGATTGCATGCAATAGACCATTGTGGTCCGGCCCTTCCCTGGGCATAGTGCAAGTTTTAGTGCACCGGACTGCCCTTTATTAAGATATCAGATTGTTTTACCTAACTTGGGCTATTTAGGAAGTATTCAACAAAATGTTGTGAAATATTTGAGCTATTCGTGGAGATTTATTGAGTTAAGTTAGGGACACCTCCGTTGAGATTCATTGAATTAAGATAGTGAATTATCGTTGTCTACTGATTGCGCATTTTTGCAATGTACATCCTTTATGATTTATTAGCAGTTGTCTCCTTTTATTTGAGATTTCATGTTTTAAATTAAGTCTCTACACATAAGATATTTGATTACATTAGCTTGACAGTCATATTATTCAATGGTGAGGTTCGGCCTTGATATAGTTATACATGATATTTTATCAAATTGTTATGATTCATACTTGTTGTCTTTGGGTGTATAAGACGGTTGGGCCAGAGTCACCTTTTGCATCCCGATGAGACTTCGCGTAAGACGTCAAGTCAGAGCCACCCTTCGCCACCCAAATTGTAAGATAGTTGAGTAAGAGTTGCCCTCAGCAATTTCGAGGTTTTATTGTTGATCATTATTTTAAGAGGGTTGGGCCAGAGTTACCCTCCGCAATTGTGAGGTTCTATTGTTGTTGATTATTTGTAAGGCAGTTGGGCCAAAGTTGCCCTATGAAGTTTCAAGATTTGATTGTTGATTATTTGGTCTAGCCATATAAGTTTCGAGTTGTTATCTAACAATGAGATCCTTGGATATGCTATCTGTCAATACAGATTTTGAGATACTAATATCTATTCCATCGTATGAGATTGGATAAATTTGGTAATATTGATATCAATAAAGTGGTCTATTGCACTTTAGACTAGGTGAAAGTGGCAAGGACAGTGGTATGGTTGGTGATCCTACCGAGTATAGTGAGACTCACACTCCCACAATTTTGTTGCAGGTTTTACTCTTCATGGCACGTTAGGCATTTCTTGGTCATGTTCGTGATTATCTCTCAACGGTGTCGACTCCAGTTGCCACCCGTTCGTGGTAGAGTCTATCTTTCCAATTACACTTTACTTTCATTGTTGTACTTTGAAAACATTGTAGCTGCTCATGACTAGTATGAGTTGGGATTTGAGCAGGTTTTGGTTTCATTCTCCATTCTGAAATACTTGTATCAGATTCTTCATTTATATATCACTTCCGCACCTTTAACTACTTTCCTTGATTAAACTTTCTCAAACTTACTTTTGCTTTCTAGACTTGGACCTTCCTTTCACAAAATGGTCAATCGCTTTGAACTTGTTGAAATGGATAATGTTTTAAAGAGGCCAGCCTAAGGGGTAGTGGCTCATTAGGTGCCTCAGCGTCTCGTGTAAGACGGGGTGTTACAACTATACAAGCAGACCATATGTCTACTCAGGATTCTTGGAGTTGAGAGAGGAGACATGTTTTCACACCTATCGGTTTGGATTCCAAGGGCGCCCATAAAAGTAAGTGAGTTTTTGCTTGGTTGGCAGTGGGGAGCGTTTCTGATAGCTTATAATTTGAGGAAGAGACATTACTTGTGTTAGTTGGTGCTATATGTGTAAATTCTCAGATGAAGAAACTGATCATATTTGGGTGCATTTTAAGGTGGCAACGGGGTCTGCGGGAGATTGGTCTTGAACTGTTTTGGTACACAGTGGGTGATGTCAGGTACTGTCAGACATGCGCTGCACAGCTGGGGTGGTAGAACTAGGATAAAAAAAGAAAAGGCTGGGAGGTTGCACCGCTAGCTCTTATGTGGATTGTATGGAGGAGGGAGAGCAATAGGAGAGCATCTGAGGGAATCGAAACTGATTTTGTGCATTTGAGGAACAACCCAGTCTTTGCTTGCTTTTTGGTGCACCCTTGAGATACCTATTTGTATCTATGACTCGGTATTTTCGCAGATAATAATGTTTTTTATGTAAATTCTCTACTTTTTGGTATATCTTTTGTATTCAGGAGCTGTCCCAAATATTAATAAAATTATCTACATTAACAAAAAAAATAGGAAACCAAATTTCAAGGTTTAACACCTTGATAAAAGGACAAACCCAAAATACCTGCAGCCTAAGGTAAGCAAAGGTCGGAGTCTCCAGAAGGTGGATCAACTTATCCAGTTGGACTAAGAACTTCACATTGATGTCTTCCTCAACCAACAGATGGATAACAGAACTTGCATGTGGATATGCCTGTAAGGAAATTCCAAACAGAAACAAGGACGAAGATTGGTTCAGTTCAAAAAGAGAAACTTGAGAGAGACAAGTGAAAGTCCTAGCTTACCTGAGCTAATAGGCAGAGGCTAATTATTGCCATTGGAGAATGGCACCATGATGCATACAAGGAAAGAAATAGGTTCTTCCCATCAGCATTGACCAGCGATTGTTTAAGAAGATCTCGAAGGTCAGACAACTCAGATGCAGTAAGCAGAATCAAGTTTAAGGCCTGAAATAGAAATAAGAAGACGCTCAGCCTTTTCTTTGATCATTGGAGACATTGTGAAACCAACCCGAGGAAACTGTATAATTCCAAGTTTCTCTAATATGTTTTTCGTTAAGTTTTTTCCAATATGTTATTACTTAACAAAGCATAATAACTGTCACTAATTTTGACAAAATAATAACTGTCACTAATTATTTCGTCCCATTTGTCAGAATCAAGATAGTCTCCTGCTAAATAATCTGTCAGTGGTGAAACCTGAATCATGATAGATGCAAAATCCAAATCTGATTCCCCTTCAAGTATGGTAGACAGTTCACGATAAACTCTTTCAGCATCTAGAAGGACACACAGCCGACGTACTATCAAAGCTCCACGTCTGAAGGAAATTAGAAGGTAAGATCTCAACAAAAAAGGATCTCAATACACTTGAGAAACAATGAAAAGACGCAAATATCGCAGAAAAAAAAAACATTTACTTTTCCAGGAGTGAGTGATCAAGCTGAAAATTGTGAACGAGGAACACAACAAGCTGGCGGAAGTGTTGAGGGTCTTCAGCTATACATGCATGCACCTCGAGCACCAAAAGCACTACCTGAAAGGGAATTAAGACACTCAACATATTAGCGGGAAATTCCTTACACAATCACAACATCAAAATTAGTGGATGGGAAGATTCAATCAAGCATGTTATTGTTATAATTTAAGCACCTAAAAGTTTTCCCAGAAACATCAATCAAAACCGAAAAAAACCCACCTTCACCTCCCCACTCCCTTCTAAATAAAAACCCTTCCAACTAAAGGAGGTTGATCATAGATCAGTACCAGTAATACAATGGTCTTTTATCTTTAACTTTCCTTGAAAGTAGGGGTTAATCTGGGTCAAGATGAAATATGAGAGATGGGCATTTATCAGAATATCGAGTTCACTACACTTAAAAAGTTAAAACTAGGAAGGATTAACCAGATCAAGAATGAATTCGACTTGCATTCCTTCATCAGATGGGAAAATATTCATAGCAATAAACTAAAAACTAACAGCCAAACTTTACAAAGTAGAAAAGTTGAAGTGTAGAAAGACAATCAGCAGGCTTCTGGTTTATTGAACAAAATGATAATATTTCTAAAGCTTGAAACAATACCAAATAATGCTGGTATTTAAAAATATCATATAACATCGAGATCACGAAGGGTCAAGAAAAAATATCAAAAGAGAAAAAGGAAAGGAACCACTTATAATACCAAAAGTTCTTAAAAATAAATTAGATCAGGATACGAAACCAAGGGCAAGCCCATAGATACAGCTAAAAGTCAAGTTTCAAAAGCCAACCAAGGGATAAGAAATAAGAAAAGAAACACAAGGTTGTCACGGCCAGGTCCATCACAAAAGTACTGTGAAATATAACTAGTGTTGATCATAGCTGTGAACCTAGTGACATCATCTAGGCAAACTACATCATCTTAAGCAGAGCAAAGGATAGGAAGTACCTCGTCGGAGGGGTCAGATAGCGCCTTTAGAAGAGTATCAAGGACATCATTAAGAAAAACTAAGACCTGTCTCAAAAACAAGAAGAATGAACACCTACACCGGTAAACATTCAGGAACCACAGAAATGTAAGCAAATGCAAATGAAAGCAATTATAGATAGCTGATAAAACGATATCTTTGAAAAATCAGGTATTATCAAAGAGAATGTTCACACACAACATACATCATAATACTTCTGAAAGATGAAACAATATGGAAAAAAAATTTGCAAAGCATGTCACAAAGGCAGCAATTTTATCTAGTAATTAAATCGTAAAAGATTACATAATCTAGTGTTCCACTCTCCTGCACTTCATCCTCCTAGAAGAAAGAAAAGAGAACAAGAAAGACAAGTACGAAGGCCTTTCTCCTACTGAACATAAAAGAACGGCCCATGCAAACAAATTGAATATGTTCAGGAACGAATGTTAAAGTTATGAAGAAATGTAGGTTTCAGATATCAGTAAAGCAGCTTTCTAGTAGAAAAAAAAAAAGGGCAGCCCAGTGCACTAAAGCTCCCGCTATGCGCAGGGTCCGGCGAAGGGCCCCACCACAAGGGTGTATTGTACGCAGCCTTACCTTGCATTTCTGCCAGAGGCTGTTTCCAAGGCTTGAACCCATGACCTCCTGGTCACATGGCAGCTTTCTAGTAGAAGGTCTTTGAAATTCCTAGACTACCCACATTAGGTATCCACGTGGATAAAGTAGTGTAAGTAATAGATATTAAGCAAAATTTCAACTTAAATTAACCTCCTTCATGACCATGACAGAGCTTACTCATCAGCAATAAGAAAAAAAGAACGGTTCATGTAATTGAAACTTTCAGTTTTACCTCCGAGCGGTGTCTATTTAACAGAGTTGACATCCAATGCAATGCTTCAATACGTGTTGCCTCCCATTCACTGGACATCTGCCTGGTAAACAGATACGACAAAGTTTATAAGAAATCTAATTAACATACATCACGAAAGCCACTTTCATACAACTACTTTGATTTCTGACAGTAAATGCAACATGAAGGGAAAACTATTTCAAAATATAAAAACTATTTCCCTCTTTAACTTCATACCTCCTAGCAATGGAGAGGATTGCTCCTACATCAAATCCCTCGGCTGGATCAGCCTCAATTCCTCGAAGTTCTTCATTCGTTTCACGAGCAACCTGATTAGAGCAAGCAGAAATAGGAAAAGAGCAAAAAGAAGATACAGAAGGAATAACAAGCACAAACATCAAAAAGAAAAGGTGGCATGAGTAGGGAATAAAGTAAAGTACTACAACAATAAGACAGTATGCTTACAACTCTTATTTTCTCTTCCTTATCAGATATACAGGGCAAAATTGCTCCCAGAATGTCAGCGTAATAAGGCACAAGCTGATCTCCACCAAGTTTCACAAACTCATTTATCTGCAGAGTGAAGCAGTATATTAAAACTGATACAACAAATCGAAGCAAGTAGTGAAGCATTCACTATTTTATACCAAAGGAATCCCAGCTAGGGGAAGTGTCGAATTCATATCAACAGAAAATGAAGCTATAAATGACAAGGTGCATGATGAGTCATGCATGCCAAGGTCCTTACCCAAGTTATAGCAGTCAACCGAGTAAATTCATCCTGCGATCCAGCCCTTTGTACCAGTATTTCTGCCATGCGACCATAATCTACAGACTGGAAAGCAGTACTACTTCAAAGTTAAAATTAATCCAGAAAAAAGAGATACTAAAATTTTCTTTTTTATCAAAATATCTATGATTTACTTGAAAAAGAGTTCACTTCTATTTTTTCGTTTCTGATTTTTTGAGAGACAAAAAATGAAATCTTACTTGCAAAGGATGGAGACACAAAACCATAGGAAAAGATACGTCTTCAAAAGTCAAACACAACTACTCAACGATTACTGATAACCACAAGCTACACTTCAGAGTAGACATTTTTCGCACCATCATTACTAAAGTCTCATCTAGGCCATTGTTAAAATAAAGAACTGCAAGTTGTATGCTTCTTTTTTTTCATCTAACCATTATATATCATTCAACAGTTTAACAATCCACATGAGGCAGTAATCTTACTGGAGAATTCTTAATCTCTTGTAAAAACTCAGAGAGTGCAGAATCAGCCTGTTGTCTAATTTCATGGCTATTATCACTCAGCATATTAAATAATCCTGCAGTAGAACAATCAACGTAAAACCACAATGATTCGTGAAAACGGAGCATTGAATCGCACAGGGGTCTTTAGACTTGATATGCAGGCACTAACCATCAAGAAAATCAGGAAGAAAACCAAGCATATCTATATCTGGAACACTGTCTAAAACTGTGATCCACCCAACAAGAAATTGGCGAACATAAGGATTGAGGACATTCATCCGTTCTCTCAACAATGGAATAAATTCTTCAATGCTGCATAAGAAATTAAATAATCAATTCAATGTTGTTGCCATATAAGACTCATCAACCAGACAAAAGTAAATTCGTTCAAGTTGAAGATATTGGTGGTATAACAGCCCACCTGAATTGATCACTCTCTGTGACAATGTCCTGCATCCCGCAAAAGTTGCAAAACAAATAATAATTTACGGTCAGATAAAATATCAAGCATTGACATCTTTCGATTGAAACAGATTATCATTTTTGGAGAGAAAAAACCGGCATGTCACCAAATGTCCAGTCCGTCAGATGAACAATGCATGAGAATGACAATAACTAAGAATAACTACTGGTAAAGGCTGGAGGACAAAGTCCTCTTGGTCGCCAGTTCAAGCCCTCGCAGGGCCACTAGGGGCATTACAAACCGGCCGTGTCTCCAGGGCCCCGTGGAACTAACCGGGAGGCCGCCTTGAAACAGCGGGACCTGGTGGGTACAGCTAGTCGGGTGCAAAGTACCCGGAAACCACGGCAAAAAAAAAAAAAAAAAAACCTAAGAATAACTAAAATGAGAGAAAAGAAAGAAGCCAAGTAATCTACCCATAACTAACTATACTATTCTAACTATTCTCAAGAACCACAAGCATTTAAAGGCCTCATCTCTGATCCACAAAAACCCTCAATCCCAAGTTGATGTTACACGTCAATTTCTCTTCTTTTTTTTTTTTTGAAACTGACATGTCAACTTCTCTATCCTTACATATATTTCATTTCTAGTCTTTCAACTAACCCTTTGCTCTGTAGTCCTACAATATCAAGCAGTACAAAATATAATGACAGGAAGAATTATAAGTTTTACCTTCACAAGCCTATCTAAAAGATGAGCAGCACTTTGCACATTAGAATCTGAGTCTGCTGAAAGCTTACATAACGCATCAAAGATCTGGTTGAAGAACACAATGAAATCTCCTCTTACGACCTGCAAAAGTAGCACAGTTGAAGTCGGAAAGAAAAAGAAAAAGCAAAAAAAAAAGTATGCGGAGTACAAGTTATCTATCTCACCTTTGCTATATTATACAGAGCTTCACAGGCATAATAACGAACTCTGCTATCTTGATCCGAGAAGGAATTTAAGACTGGCGGCACAATTTGCTGGCACATCACATCGAGATAGGGTGTAAATTGCATATTGAGAAGGAAATTGTTGAATACTTGGCATAATACAAAATAGTTTAACAGCGCCAGTAACACAATTACCAACCTTTCCAGATTAATCAAATCACAAAAACAAATCTAAATAATCATGTTGAAAAAAGAAGATTCAGACACTAAGTAGCTTTGAATTATAAAACCCAAAAAGTATAACCAATATGAAACTTTCGTATTGTAGTTGACCAACAAAGAAAACCCAAAAACCTTTTTCTTGATTCTTGGCAGAAAAATAGCTTAGTCTACAGCAGAAGATAAAAAAGCATAGCTCTTTGACTACAGAATGGACATATTAGAAGATAAAATAGGTTAAAAGCTCAGGAATAAATGAAATAAAAGAAAAGACAAGGTTATAACATAGCAATAAAGGTACTGCAGGCCCATATCTTTACAAAATCCTTTCTGAGGAGCAAGTCAACACCAACGCAAATCATAATGGAATATGCTCAACTGTCCCAATTGATAGATTAATGACCACCCCCACCCCTTCACTTAAATCATTGCCCCAAATGCTTACTTTGTGCCCCTTCAATGACTTAAAAGTTAAGGAAATGAAGCTAAATTTTACTTTGGTACCTAGAGTGTTGAAGCTGCAGCATAACTTGAATACTGACCACTATACTACTTGTTTTGCGCTGCAGCAAATCCGCATAACTTGAATACTGACCACTATAATACTTGTTTGCGCTTTAGCAAAACCGCATAGGGGACCAGAAGGAGCCCTTTCTCAATATGTCCCTCTAAAGTTCAGGAAAAATTCTTAGCAACACAGGTACGGGGTAACTCTGTCTACCAAGGCTCGGACAAATTGGAAGAAATCACCTACTGGTTTTGCCTCTACTAGATTTTGATATTGAGACCTCATGGTTCTCAACCCACTTCATTGACCACTAAGTGACACCCTCGGGTGCGCAAACTTGAGCATTTTTTCCATTATAAAGGCCAACAATCTTTGAAAGTCAACTTTCAACCTTTTTTTTATGAAGTAAATAAATATCATTAAAGAGCAATAAGGTTGATGCTATTAGCAAAAGTGTACAAGAGAGTTAACTCTAGTACAAGGACCAAAGCTAAAATCAAAGGGCTAACAAAATCCAAAGAAGTGTCAACACTATTTACAGGAGACAAAAAATTCCAGCTAAACAAGTCAACTAGACAGCTAGTTTTTACAGAGTGATTCAAAGTTGAGACCAGTGATATCAAAGGCGCGCTTAAGCCCTGAAGCGAGGCTCAAAACGTGTTGAGTGCTTCACCGCGCTTTATGTGCGCTTCACTATCGTCATCAAGTTTTTAAGACATACTTCTCCTTTCCAATAAGTCTCTTCTGAAGAGGAAACACTAAACAATTGATACTTCGCTCTATCGTCATTGTTTTTCAATTTCTTTGTTCAGCTATTTGTCATTCATGCTTATAATTATTAGTCTTGAACTAAATATAAATATTTATATTTTTTCTCCCTTTGCGCCTTTTTCATTGAAGCCCATGCTTTTATTTGCGCTTTGCGCTTTAAGCCCCAACAGACCTTAGAGCTTATTTGCGCTTTTCGCTTTTGATAACACTGGGACTTGAGACCCCATCAAAACATCTACAATTTCTTTCATTCCAGACACACCAAAAAATTACTGCTGGAATCATTCTCCACAACCTTTGAATGGGTTTATCAACTTTCCAAAAGATATAACTAGAATAGGCTTCCTTGATGGACAGTGGAAAGACCCATTGTAAACTAAAAATAGAGAGGAAGCAGTTCCAGATATCTACTACAATTGGTCAGTGCATTAGAAGGTAGTTGACATTTTCTGAAGTTTGAAGGCACATATAGCATATGTTGACTAGGACTATCATCTTTCTGCATAGATTATCCTGTGTAAGGATAGCATCATTAAGGGAAAGCCATGTGAAGCATGTTACTTTAGTTGGGAGCCTGATTTCCAAACATTCTTCCATGGCCAGTTATCCAACAATCCATTCTGGGAGCACATGAGGTAGTAGTTGCCTTTGACGGTGTACTGCCCCTCCTTGGAACTTCCCCAAACCATTTTGTCTAAATGTAGCTCTCCACTTCTGTAATCTGCTAGGGTGGCTAGTAGACTGAGTAGATCACTAGCTTCCCATTCATGCAAGTTTCTCCTGAAAAAGGGCTCCAAACATTGTTGTCTCTGCATTGACTAAGAAAGCAGTCTTTGTTGTTGGCAATCTGATAAGAGTCCAGTATATGAAGCTGGTAAAGAAGTGTTGCCCAACCATCTATCTTTCCAGAATTTGACCTTAGAGCTATTGCCAATTTTGAAGGGTAAATGTGGGAAGAAGGCCTCTTGGTAGCTACTGATATGCTTCCAGAGGCCAACTTGATGGTGCCTGAGCTTTTCTATGAACACCGGTTGCTCAGGATACCATATTTGGCATCTATTATCTCCTTCCAGAACCCTGCTTCATTTTGGCCGTATCTCCATAACCACTTCATCAACATGCTTTTGCTATGAAGTTTGAGATTGGGTGCAAGTCTGCCCCCCATTTATAGGTATTGTAACTGCCATATAGCCAATCTCTTTTCAACCTTCTCAATGACACCATTACAAATTTCAGTTGACTTGAATTTAGCACCTAAAGGAAGTCCAAGATTAAATGGGGAAGGATCCTGTCTGGCAACATAAGATCTCTGCAAGTAGGGCCGACTTCAAAGAAAGAAACATCAAAGGACATAAGGACCGCTAGAGGTGAGGTGAGAAGCATTGATATCACTTATACCCTCGAATAACCAAGAAAGACACATTTAAGAGCACGAGGAGCCAATTTGTCTTTTCCTAGAGCGAGGATATGGACAAAGCATGTGCTCCCAATGACATATGGTGAAGAGAAAACAAAGTTGACTGGGGAAACAAAATAGTGTGTGGGACCTAATTTTGAATGCAGAGGAAGGCATATGGTTAATCAGACCAGATGTGACTACTGCATCCCCCAAAAGTACAATGGAACATTTGCTTGTATGAGTAGGATGTGTGCAGTCTCAACGATATGACTATTTTTTCTCTTCACTGCCCCATTTTGTTGTGAAGTGCAAGCAAGGACAAGATATTTGATGAATTCCATGGGAAGACATAAATTGGTGAAATTGAGATAATAAATATTGTGCATTACAGTTTCAAAAATATTCACGTACATTGTCACTATGAAAAGTACAAATAGAAACACCAAATGGATTTTCTATTTCCGTACAAAAAGTTTAAAATATAAAAAATAATTCATAACGATCTTCCATTAAGGAAATCCAAGTACACCTTGAGTATCATCAGTGGAACTACAAAATACTTATAACCTATCGTGGAACTAACTCTACTAGGACCCTAATTATCAGAATGGACTAAATGAAAAAGAGATTACAGGATTACTCAGACTGCGTGGGAAAGTAGGTTGGGTGTGCTTCCCCAATTGACACTATACACAATCTAATTTAGATAATTTTGACAAGCTAGATACCACCTTTTGAAGTTTGAATAAACTAGGATGTCCCAATCGTTTGTGGGATTAAATCTGAAGAGTCAAGAGACCGAATAAACTGTAGTGGAGCCGGAAGAATTGAGATAATAAAGTCTATATGACTCACGTCCTTCACCAATCACCTTTCCCATACTGAAATGTTGTATAACAAGAAAGGCACTAAAGAATGAGATTACAATTTCAGGCTCTAGCCAAATGACTGATCAGGGACACAGTCAAGGCTAAAGGGACAATCAGGGACAAAAAGAACATTATTCAGAGTTAAGGAAGGTAAAGGAGTGGCTTGACCCACTCCAATTGCCATGGTCTAAGAACCATTAGCTAGCGTAGAAGGAAGCTAAAGAATTCAATCAACCGTCAAAATACCAAACTAAAGAATTCAATCCGTGTCACTTACCCAAGGATAGGATGGTCTTTTCCCCAAAATAGGGTTTCGCCTCCCTTTCCAAAATTCAAAGTTTCCTTCTCCCCCTTTCTTCTTCATCACATCTGAAGGTGTTTTCATGGCTTTTGGCCATGGCTTCTTCACAAACTTATTCCCTTTCTTGTCTCCTCTATCACCACCTCCTCTCCTACCATTAGCTTCACATTTCTCCCTATCTACTTTCAGCTTCATAGGACGAAATTCCATAGAAAGCCAAATTCTATACTCCACTTCTCCATCATCCACCTTAATCGAGACAGGAATCTTCCCCCTTTTTTTCACTAAAATTCTCACCCTAGTCATGTCGTGCAAGCTACATATCACATTCACAAAAACCCCACAGAGATTCCCAACCTTTTGAAAAGATCAATACACCACAAGTGTACAGAAAGCCCTACTAAATTAACCACCACCGAATCGCCTGAGTTGCGTGGATCTACACAATCTTCATGCCCCGACCATCTCTCCAGCTGCATAAAGTTGTTGTCAAACCATCTTCTGCCCTCATGGAGAACCTTCAAGGCTTGATCTTCATCCACAAAACGAAACAAAAATTGAGTGTCATTCAATTGGGTAATCTTCATCCCCTCTGCTACCCCTCCACTCCTCCGTTGCCCAATTCCTAATCGCCTCCGGAGAACCAACACATTTGATGAAGGAACCAACCAAGCAAGATTTCAAAAAACTTTTCCTCTTCAAAATGAAGTCCTCTGACAACAAGAAGCTAGGTTCTATCGATGGATCTTTCTTTTGACATCTACCCCCTAAATCTAGAGATGGTCATGCTAAGGCTTCTTTGAAAGACATTCTCTCTCTCTTCCTAGATTCTAGAGAGAAGTAGGGGCTTCTCTCTCTAGACATTTTTCTTTTCATTTTCCTTTAATCTCCTTCTAGGATTCTCCTATTGATCATTATTTTCTCCTCAATTTTTCTACATAATATCTCATAATTTAGGTTTTATAACACTATTTTTAGATACTAGAATTATTTTTAGCCGAATCCCGGCAACCGTATCCATACTTAGATACATATCCCCAAATCTTACAATTGAGATCATGAAGAATCCAACATAGATCCGCACCTATATCGGACACCCGCAACAGAGTTCGATCAACTTAGATGCACAATACCCCTAGAAAGTTTCAAACCTCAAAACAATGATGGTGCCTAAAGTGCTCAGCAATTATGTTTTCTTATTTTCAATTTATTTTCTCACTAGTGCTCTGATACCACCTGAGAAATAAGAGAGTTGAGAAAAAACTCTGATTGATTATTCCCTCAACCTATTAGGGTTTAAATAACTATGTTTGCATGTCCCAAAAAAGAAAGGAAATCAATACAAATCAATACTTAATTATAGTAGAACTAAATTAAGTCATTGAATATGTTTACATATATTCTAGAATATTCATAAGGATCCTAATAGTATCGAAAGTTGACACTTAAATAAAGGATAGTATGTCCTATGTACATTTTAGAAGACAGAATTATAAAGGAAGAAAAGTCCAACAAAGAAGGATGAAAACGTATAAGGTCAATGGAAAAGTATAAAAAGGACCAAAATCAAGAAGCTCCTTTTGAAAGAATGGATAAAGTGAAAAATATATTGTGAATTTTAAAATTTATTAGAAAATAAATATACAAATACATAAGTTTTTCGTGATCCTAAAAAGTAAATACGGGATGTTTAAAGCTGAGAGATAGGTTGAGACTTGAGAGTTTCACCGTGTGTTTTCATTGTGTCTAGCTTATGGTTGCAGATGGATAATCTCACGGGTTGAGTTTGGGAATTTGATGATTTGAGTTTGGGATAACATTTGTTATGGATCAAGATAGGTTTTGACAAAATAAACCCATCAAATGTTGGGCAGATTGAATGGGTTTGGGCTAGTATTGCCACCCCTACCTCCAAGCAATATGTTTGTACAAGTGTTCGTAAGCCAAGTAAGCATCAAAATACTTTGTAATACTCATATATGAGAAGAAAATTCCATGCATAAAAGTTAAATAACTGAAAGGGGGAGGAAGAAAGTTCCCCAAGCAATAGCTCCATAGAAGTCTGTACAACAACTGAGCGATATCTATATGCTAAGCACTAGAATTCTTTACACTCCACAAAGCAAATATTTAGTATTACATATTCATTTAGCTTCCAAGAGATAGCTACGTTTATAATTAAGGACTTTAGCTCCTTACATACCACCGGAAACTTTAAAGCTAACATACAATTATGAAAAGCTAGCATAATAAAGCAATGCTTCCAGTAGAATTCAGATGAATTGATGCAAAAAAAATGCCGTCTTCAGTTCTAGATTTTACCGTTCTGTAGATAATTTGGAGTAAACGCTAGTGATATTGAGTTGAAATAACTAATTTATCTAGGTTAAATGATGCACCAAAGTCTTTAACCAGGTCAATCTATAATAAAGAATTCATTTATCTCCGTCATCTCTTTCTTTTTTTTTTCCCTCGACTAATCTCTTTCTTTTTGTAACTTATTTTGTGTCCCTTTCTACTTTATGACCTCTTTCTCCTTTTTAACGCACAATCTTGATTATGCTTGGGTTCAAAATGGCAAATACATATAAATGCCAAAACCACATGTATATTCTACATACTGATCAATCTTCTACATTAGCTAAGAAGCTAAGAATTATTCACATCCAATAAATATCAGAATCGCAATAATCATTCTTTTGCACCTAAAGACGTGGACCAGTGGTCAATGAAGCTGGAAGTGAGACCACAAAATCCCAACCAAGGAAATACACACTAAATGATTTATGTCCACTTGCTTAACCTTGTTGAAGAGAATTACGTGGTAGCAAGCTGACCCAAAAATCATAGTTATCGAATTAATTAATCATTCTTTAGTAACACCTCAAAGTAGATAGAGGAACCACTAACCTCATAGCTTCCTATTACTAACCTCTATAGTCAAGATTTTCAACCAGTTCCTTTCAAACTCATAGCAGAAAACTCAATAATTTACCTCAAGATGTTGTGCTGCTTCTGAAGTCAAACCAACAGTTACAGCAGCCAGTCCTATCAACCCTCCCTAAATCAATATTAAACACAAAAACAAAATAAAAACAAATGAAGTCAAAATAAACTATTGACCCAAATAATTAAGTGTAGAATTATTAGAAGAAGAAGAAGAAGAAGAAAGCTCACTTTCCGGTGATTAGCCTGAGGGGAATATGTATACTCCTGGGTCAACAAATTGATCACTGCAGTGATCTTTTCGTGATCACCAGCTACTGCCAATTGCTTCACTATCCCTTCCAACTACACAAATATATCATCCGAATCAAAAATTTCGAAACAAACAAACAAAACTGGAACTCAAGATCCAGTAAAAAATCTTGTAAAAACAAACAAAAGACTAATTTAAAAAAAAAAAAAAAAAAGTACCTCAAGTGCGGCATTTTTGCGCTTCTCGTACAACTTATCAGAGAGATTACGCAGCACAGAAGCAGGAATCAAAGATAAAGCTTCTGTAGTAGCCATATCAAGAATTCAAAAACCCTAAAACAACCTTAAAACGTAAACAAAAAGATAAAAACAAGAATTTCCCAATTCATGTCTTGTTTTGGAAAAGAATCAAACTTTTTTCTTCTTGTTGATCTTCCTTTAGTCCAACCCAAACATCTTGTGCAATTTTTCATAGAGTTATTAAATGCACAAAACCCATGTGTATATATGGACAGTATGGGAGAGTAAGAAGAGATCTAAAAAGGAAAGAAAATCACACAAAATATTTGGCTTTTGGTTTTTGGGTTTGGTTTAATTTTGCCGGGGGTAGGGGGTAATAAAAAAAATTAAAAAAAAAAAGGGGGGGGGGGGGGGGGCGAGGGGAGAGGGACAAGTGTTTCTGCTTCTAACGGTTGGATGGTATCAAGCTGAGCAATGTGTTGGTCATTAATCTTTTCAACAGTTATGGTCAAGGCATTTATTTAGGATATGTTTGGAAAGGCTCCTGTTAGTTGGAATTGATATAATTATTAGGTAGTAATTATCATAATAATTATATGTGTGTGTTTGTCTTTTGAAAATATATCAATTAATAAATATATATTTTTAATTAACATTATAAAAAAATTGATTTATATTTTTCAAATTAATATATTTTAATTAAATTAATTGTAAAAACTAAAAGTATATGATTTTTAAGAATATCATGAAATATATGTTAGACAAAGAAATTAATATTATAAATATAATGCCATAAAATTATTAAAATATTTGATAAAAAAGATAAATTTATCAAGTCTAACTAAAAGGTGAATGGCTTGCAATGTGAAATATTAAGTCAATACTAATAAAACAAATAAATTGGAACTGAAAATATAACATAAGTTTAAAATTCAAAACAAAAAAGTTAACACAATACTCTTATGTCAAATTTCAACATAACGTACGTAAATAAGATTCAAAAGAAAAGAAAAAATGTAAGTCTATAACCTTATTCAACAATAAATTTTAATTTAATTTAAAAATTAGAATACTAACAAAATTATGCTAAATGAAAAAAAAAACATAACATAAATAAAAAATAGATAATACAAATAATTGCATGGAATAGCAAGAAGTAAAGGTTGGGAAATGAGAAGGAAAGGAAATATAAATAATATAAAATAAAAAATATATATTTTAAAAATATTAGAATAATAAAAATATAAAAGTATTAAAAATAATAGAAATAAAAATAAATGAAAACAAAAAAATAAAAAAAAACGGAAATAAAAGGAAAAAATTAAAAAGTAACCAGCTTGTAATTATACCATGTAATTACCAGCAATTCACAGCTCTCTCCTGTGAATTGGAGAGTGTAATTACCCTCTGTCAATTACACTCAATTACTTGCTGACCAAGTAATTACCTGGCCAACCAAACATGTTAGACAGTGTAATTATATCAATTAAACTAAATCCAATTCTCAGGGTGGCTTTCCAAACTGGCCCTTAATGAACTCTAGGCCCTAAGGCATTTGAAGTTCTTTTTTTTTTTCTCAAATAATTTATGTCTTTACTTTTCACTTACTTATGACCAGTGTTTTAAAAGATGCGGACGTGAGGCGAAGTATTTTACTTAATGTGGGGCGAGGCATAAGCCTCGAGGCAGTGGAGCGTAAGTTTCGTGGAACTTTAATTTTTAATACTTTATAAATTTATAATACAGATAAATAGAAAAAAATAAAGTTACATAGAAATTATTTTAAAAATTCAAAAAAATTAAAAAATAAGTGGAAATGTACATAAATTGTTTCATTTTAAAATGTTATTCAAAGTCAATAATTGACTAAAAAATTAATCAGAACTGCTTATCTCAAAAGATTAATCAGACTTTGTAAAAACAAATAGTAGAAATTTATAAATTAACTTGTAAAAAAAATGATTAAGGAACCTACAATTAGAGACATCAAACCAGAGCAAGTGATAAAGAATGATGCATTTTTTACTTTGTAGTTTGCATATTGATTATTTTTCCCTTTTACCCAGTGAAAGACGAAGAGGAAAAATAAAAATTAGAGTTAAGAATAAAAATATTTAAATTTTTAAGCTTTTTAACTTCTTAAAACTTATAACCAGTTGAATATTTAGCAATTTTAATTTTAATTAGAAGAGTTTTTCTGGGCTTACGCCACCAAAAAAAACTCGTCCAATGCCTAAGCATACGCCCAGATTGACGGGGCTTATGTCTCACGATACTTTCGCCCCCACAGATCACTTAGGAGCATTTTTACTACGTTCTACCCCGCGGCTGGCCCAGAAATAGCTTTTAAAATACTGGTTATGACAACACGATTGGAAATCGGTTATTTAAAATTAGATTGATTTGAAATTGAAGTTTTATTTGAACATGCAATTTATTTCTTAAGTTGTATTTTTATCATAAACATAAAAACCTTACAAGATGGGAAAGCTATCAAAATTTCTCAATTCTTGTACAATCCATTTTCTATCTATTACTATATTAAAGCCTGAAGACCCAATCAGCATCAAAAACCTCTCTCCATAAAAACCCTATCCCCACAATCTAAACCATGGCCACTCCGACCATTAGTCAGTTTCCTCTAGCAATTCTCCCTTACTTTGACATCACAATTCCAAGCACTTAACCATCCAGCATCTCAATCAAACATTTCCTTGAACTCTAGCCCTAAACTAAGCCTTAATAATGAGAACAATTCTTGCAATCTATCGCAATTATTTAAGCAAAGTAATGGTGAAACAAAGAAGAAAGTACCACCCATTTCCATTAAGGAGGCTATTGTGATTAATGCTTAACATGATGTCAAATGGACAGAGGCAGAAGTAGCCCGAATGGATCAAATCAAAAATTTAAAATATGATGCTATAGGAAAATTATCCTATGGACCGTCTCCGGAAGAATTACGAAAAATCATTCCAATCCAATGTAGTTTGAAAGGTGATTATAAAATTATTATTTTTTGTATTAGGCATGTACTTATCAGGTGTTCTGTTATTGAAAATTGCACCACTATCGTGTCTAAGAGTTCTTACTACTTGAAATCGAGGGATGGTAATACTTATGTGATGAGGACTCTTATATACGATTCCAAATTCAAAGTTGATATTGAAACCATTCAAGCCATTACTTAGATTTCTTTTCCAAATCTTCTGCCAACCTTTTTTGTTAAAGAAGCTCTCTTTTCTTTAGCATCTGCTATGGAGAAACCTTTATAGGTGGACATGGCCACCAAGAACAAGACTCGTCCTAGTTGTGCTCATGTAAAAGTGTAGAGATCTAGCCTCTAATTTGCCCAAAAAGGTTAAGATGGAAATTACTGATGAATTTTCTGGAGAAAAAAGGACTTAAAAAGTAAGAATTTATTATGACCTATTACCAAAATACTGTACTAAATGCAAGAGGCTATACTTGGAAATGTTGCAGCTCATCTCTGTGACTAGATAACCATTTACTATATAGCATATGAATAATCCTATTATATCCCGCTCAGATGTACCAAAATAATACAAGTGGTACAAATGAAGATGTAGATGCAAGTAACGTAAAAACCTCAACAAGCTTTTCTCTGAATTTTAATAACATGAGACCTTTCTCTGAAAATTGCCACATAGGAAACACTAGCCTTTTACCACCTTTTAACCTTGAATGTAGTAGGCATAATCTAGATGACATGGTTCATAGTATGAGTGGGAATAGACTTCTTAACTTGGCTCTATCACACGATCTAGATTATAAAAGGAGGTCACATTTCCTAAATGTCCAAGAAGCCCCCTAATTATAAATGTGGCACGCAACACATTCATAAGTAAGGCTCTACTAGACACGGCTTTGTAGACTCCCTAGAATGACCTGCTCTGATGCCACTTCCGTCACGCCTCAAATCCCATTGAGACTGACAGACACCTGATGCCCTAAAGGCTCGAGAGAACCAACTTGTACCTTATGACTACCGTGCATGTAACTATGATAATTATAAGGCTTTGACAAGTATAGGTAAGACTCCCTGATAAAAGATCAACATAGATAGGCCTATAATAGATATACATAACTTGGCTGTTGGGACCTTGATTACTAGAGAATAAGACACAATTGCGCTTTACTTTGACAATTGTCTACAAAGCCTCTAAAAGATAGAAAATTTTAGTTTAGGTCGGGAAAGGACCCCGCCATACCCTTGACTTATAATAAAATACCAAATACATGCTAAAGATTCAGAAAAGTCCCGAATCAACCTGAAGCTCACCAAAAGCTATTGAGTATTCTGTGCTTCTATTAGGGAGATCTATTAGCTGGAATACCTGTACCTGCGGCATGAAACATAGTATCCCCATGAGGGATGTCAGTACGAAAGAATCTACTGAATATGTAAGGCATAAAGTAACCATATGTGAAACAAGAGCTCAAATGAAACCAGGTACAACTGTATAGATAATGATAGAAGACCACTTTTGCTTATACTTGTAGAATCACGTACATTACATTTTTTTACTTTGCTTTACTCTTCTTTGTGTTATTAACTTTGTAAGGCATGTGATACAAATTACCAGCTGATCAGTGGTAAAAGAGGATGACCCATACTAGGCATTTTAACCCCTGGGATACGGTCCTCATAAATACATAAATCGGGATTGACACATGCTAGGCTTTTCTTTTACCCCTGGGATACCACCCGTGATATTGGGATCGACCCATGCTAGGTGTTCCTTCTACCTCTGGGATACCACCCATCAATACATTGATTGGGATCGGCCCATGCTAGGTAATATAACCCTAAGCTACCACCCATAAATACATAAGTTCACTTTACCTTGTTTCTTTAATCTTTGAGATTGTTCTTTTGGTAGTCATAACATTATTGAGCTTTGGAGCTATGAACCAGTAGAAGAAAACATGCGTACAATATGATTGAGACATCAATAATGATATAGGAAACAAGTGTACCATCAATGTAGTAATACTTAGGAACTTATATGACACCATGAACATCATCACTAGACATAAAACACATTCATAAATGAGCCATGAAGACATGTGACAAGTGAGGAGATGAGGACATGTAACAAAGAAGCTATTAAGGTTTATAACTAGTGAGCGAGTGATCTTACATAACATGTATTATTTGTGGCAGATTCAAGTGATCTTGCGTAGCATATAGCAATTGGGTAGATTCAAGTATAGAAATCTAGGCATTTCAAATGGGGGAATATATGCATACCAAGTGGAGACATCTAACTCCTCAAATGAAGATGTTCGGACTGTATAATAAATACTTACTAAGTGATAACAATTAAAAGGGTACATAAACATGTAAACTATTGCGACACGTGGGCAGATTTCAATTAGCAACAAATGTACATTCCCAGTAAAGACATATAAACTATATATTTAAATAGGTAAGGACTCTATAAGGTCACCTTATATCCAAATATGATGAGAGTGATATCCAAAGAATAGAATATGTGAGCCAAAAGAAGTATATGATCAATTAGACAATTGAAGCAATTTTGGACAGATTGTATATCCAACATATGACACTCTTACCATGTGTAATCTAGGATCTTATTAACTCATATAAGAGAAACATGTAACACTTTGACTCATTTTTAGACCACGGACAGTAAGTAAAAGGGCCATTAACTGCAATGGGGATTGTACACCATCACAATATATCTTTTACCATGAAGGATCATCTAAGAAGCTCACTTTGTCGGTACACGAGTATAAGACTTCATGCCAAACAATATGAACTAGAATAGCCTTACATACCTTGCTGCGCCACCCAAATATTACAATGAATTATCCTTCTTTCCTTTAAGGCATTAATCTATAATATAAGTTTATAATGAAGTTAATATTAACAACTAATCATAATGTAATCCTTGTGAAACAGTAGCTAAACACTTTGGAGGGTAGTACGACTATCCAGCCCCCAAACAGTTGATGTATCACCACACCCTCCTCCTATACTTCAATGTAACTCCACCCAACTATTCTATAAGGTTGTCCACTGCTTTCCAACAACAACACACATAAACAGCCCCTTGACATTCCCAAATCCTTCAACACCATAAGAAAAATTATTGAACTCATGGCTTCTGATCACCATCCCGTGAGTTCTTAACAATTATATATATAAAATCCTTCACCCAAACCTATACATAAAGAGGGACAAAATTGGGACAGTAACCTTACCTTTGTTTTTGAAATTTACTATCTTAAATTGTACTCCATCAAAACTTTAAGCTTTCATTCAAGTTGAACCAAATACTACTTGAGATCTCTTAGAAGTTTAAGAGAAGTAGACTGCCAGGTTTGGGGGAAAAGGAGTTGTCTTACACTTCAAACAGAAACAACTTGATTTCCAATACTTTTCATGGTAGAATTAAACAAAATCATAATTATTTTCACTTACCTTTAACAAGTAATAAGAGGAAATCCCAATAACCCTAACAGAAATTTTAGGGTTGCTATATGAAACTTTGAGAGGAAGAGAGAGAGCTAGAGATAATTCTGAATTTTAACTATGTAATAATGAAGAGAAAATGAACTAATTTGGACCCTATATTGCCCTCATATCACCGCCCTCTTTCCCCTTCATTTCTGGCCACAATTAGCCAAGTAGGTGATGCACCTACTTGGCCATTTTAAGCTGGTCATAAATCCAAGTAGGTGATGCACCTACTTGGTTTATTTTAAGATTCTCCCTTATGTGGGTTTAACAATATTGGGCCTTGGCAGATTAGGGTTTTGGGCTGCCCATTCTCCTCCTTCTTATTCACTTAATTTGGGCTAGATTTGTCAAGTAGGTGATGGGTGAACTTGGGCTAATAAACTGGTCAAAATATTCTTAGTAGGTGATGCACCTACTTAGTTATTAGGTTGGTCAATAAGTCAAAGTAGGTGATGCACCTACTTGTCACCTGCCAGCTCAATTTAAGTCAAGCAAGCAACTCACTTATTTTATTCAATAATTCTAAATCTTAACCCATTTACTTTAACCTCACACTTATATATACTTGGCCACTTTAAACCTTAAGATAGAATACCACCTTACTATCTCACGTTTAAATACTTCCATCGAGTTAGCTTGGCCAAACCCAAGCTGAAATGTATGGAGCATTATAGTAACCTCAAATTCTAGTTTAAACCATTACTAATCACTTAATAAACTTGGTACCTAACCTATATAACGAGGTTACATCAAGAGTCAGATGGCTAGAACTAGTATACTCAGAATACGGGGTGTTACATTACTATCTCGAGTTTAAACAATTTTTGTCAAGTTCACTTAGTTGTATATGTATTGGAAGGTAGGGATGTTACATTTTAGCTCCATCATATATGTCCTTTATCACCCTAATGTAGGCCACTAGTACACCTCTAGCATTCAAAACTTTGTCATAGGCCTTTTCCAGGGCAATGAACACCTTAGGCAAGTCCCTTTTCCTTTCCCAATATTTTTCCATCAGTCCCCTTACAAGATGGATGGCTTCCGTAGTAAATCACCCTGGCATGAAACCAAATTGATTCTCATAAATAAGCACACCCCTCCTTATTCTCATCTCCACTACTCTCTCCTAATTTTTATAGTATGACTTAATAACTTGATACTGTTATGATTATTACAATTTTGGATTTCACTCTTGTTTTTGTACAATGGTACCATTGTAATCCACCTCCATTATTTGAGCATCTTAGCCGTCTTAAAAATGACATTGAACAAACCATCCAATCACTCCATACCTAGTATGTATCTATTTTTCCAAAACTCCACTAGAATCTCATTAGGACCGATCGCGTTTCCCATACTCATCCTACTAACAATGTGCATCACCTCTTCAACCTTAACACACCTACAATACCCAAAATCTTAATGTCTCTCAGAGTGCTCCAAATAACCCAACACAATGCCTCTGTCCCCTTCTTTATTCAATAGTTAGTGGAAGTAAGCTTGACATCTTTGCTTGATGAGTGCTTCTTCCTCTAATAATTTGCCTTTCTCATCCTTTATGCACTTCACTTGATCCAGGTCTTGGGCTTTTCTCTCCTTCATCTTTATGAGCCTATAAATCTTTATATCTCCACCTTTGTCCCATAGTTCAATATACAATTGTTCAAAAGTTGCCATCTTTGTTGCTGTATTAGCTAAATAAGCTGCCGTCTTTTCCACCTTATAAGTTTTCTTATTCATCCGTCTCTCATCCTTGTCTCTGCATTTTATAAACTTTACATAATCAACCTTTTTAGCTTTCACTTTACCTTAGACCTCTCCATTCCACCACCAATACCCTCAACAAGCACCAAATTGCCTCTCGACACCATATCACCTCTCTAGATATTTCCCTAATTTAACTAGCTATCTTATTCCACATGTTATCTACATCCCCCGTCACCATTAACTTCTTTCCCAACTCTCTCTCTAGAGAGAGAAGGGATTAAGCTACCCTATTTAATCCTTAGCCAGACATAAAATTCTTTTTCCTGCTCTCTTTCTCTTTATCTTCAAGTCCATCACCAACAACTTTTGCTAGGTAGTAATATTCTCACTCGGGATAACTTTGTAGTCCTTACAAAAGCCTCTATCTCCCTTTCTCAAGATAAGTAATCTATCTGAGTTTTAGTCACTGTGGTATGAAAGGTAATCGGGTGGTCATCCTTCTTTGGGAAGCACAAGTTAGCTATCACCAACTCAAAAGCTTTAGGAAAATCTAGGAGCAAGATTTTACATCCATTCCTATTTCTAAAACCAAAGCCTCTATTTACACCTTTAAAATCACTAAAAGTTACCCTAATATGTCCATTGAAATCTCCGCCAATGAATATCTTCTCGGTGTATGGTACCCCTTATCACCTCATCCAAATCCTCCCAAAAGTCCTTCTTGACCTCCTCTTCCAAGCCTACTTGAGGTGTGTAAGAACTAATAATATTCAAAGTAAGCCCTTCAATGACTAGCTTAATTGTCATCATTCTGTCATTGATCCTCCTAACCTCTACCACCTACTCTCTAAAGTCCATGTTTACTAAAATGCCTACTCCATTCCTATATCTTAAGCCTCTTGAGTATCATAACTTAAAATCTTTCACATCCAAACCCTTGGTACCTTCCCATTTGGTCTCCTGGACACACACTATATTAAACTCTCTCTTCTTAAGAATCTTCACTAGCTCTATGGACTTCCCTATCAAAGATCTTATGTTCCAAGATCTTACTCTCAATTTAGGAAAACCCTTAATCCACTTACCACTCCTACCTCTAGCCCTTGGCCTCGACCTAAGACATGACCCTAATCCATCATCATCCACCAAAGTTACTAAAGAAGGTGTAAACTACAAAAGTAAATACAAAGAAACACTGAAACCAATGTACAATCTGAAAGGCAAGATAACAGCCAATAAGTCTGAACTATACTATAGGTCAGAGGGAAATCATGCAATTGATAAACTAAACTACCCTACAAAACCAAACAAAAATCAAGAACCCAAGCTCTACTATAAATCAAAAACTGATAAAGAGAATAAAAACACCAAGTATGCTACAGGAGAAGAAGAATAAAGGATCACAGTAGTAATGAAGATGACTAAAAATAGAATTTACTAAAAAAGATATTAAATCAAGTGTATACTCTAGAGGGAAAGATAGTACGTAAAAATCTGAACTAAATTGTAAATTTGATAAAACAAGCAATAGGCTGAATGTAATGACCCTTCAAGTCGTCATTTTTGGAATTTTCATGCATTTCCCCCCTTTTTGACCCTTACCATAGTTACTATAGTGTATTTGTGGTCTGTTGGGATGGGTGGTTTAGTTCCCGAGGAGTTTAGTGGGTTTTAAGCAAGATTCACTACTTTAGAGCTCTTAAAGTTGAGAAGTTCTACTTTGGTCAATATTCATAGTAAATGGAATTGGATGAGAATTTCATCAATTTTGTTAGCTTTGGAATATGGATTTTAGGCTAGTTGGACCTTTGGTTTGGGTCTCAAGGCTTTTAGACTCATTTCGGGCACTTGGGAGAATTTTTATTAAAATTAGAAAAATGTTGTCTTTGGTCAACATTTTATCAAGATGACTTATGCTGGTCATTTTGATGATTCCATTGTGTCTGGAATGCTATTTCTAGTTGCTTAGCATATTCAGTTTGTGTTCACGGGATTCTAAATGAGTCTCTAGGGTCCATTTAGAGTTATTTTGGACTTGGTTATTTGCTAGTTTTTATTGGTCCATCCAACCTTGAATATATGTCTCGTGTAGTAATGTAGTATTCAAAGGAACATTGATTATCCATCTGTGTATGGAATACATTAATGTTAGGATGTTATACTCATATAGTAATGTAACAAATCAAATTCTATTATTAGTCCATCCAACCTTGATTGTATATCTCATGTAGTAATATAGTAGTTAAATGAACACCGTTAATCCATCTGAGTATGGAATTCATTGATATTAGGAAGTAATACTCGTGTAGTAATATAATAAACCATGTTCTATTATAGGTCTACCTAAACTTGAATGTATCTCTCATGTAGTGATGTAGTAGTCAAAATAAATCTGATAATACATCCAAATATGAAATATGTTGATATTAGGAGGTAATACTCATGTTGTAATGTAAGAAACTAAGTTCTATTATTGGCTCATCCAACCTTGAATGTATGTATCCTATAGTGATATAGTAGTCAAAAGAACATTGATAATCCATCTTAGTATGAAATATATTGATAGGAGATAATACTCATGTAGTAATGTAACAATTTGATTTCTATTATTGGTTTATCCAAACTTGAATGCATGTCTTGTGTAGTGATGTAGTAGTCAAAGGAACATCAATAATCCATTTGAGTATGGAATACATTGTTATTAAGAGGTAATACTTGTGTAGTAATGTAAGAAATCAAGTTCTATTATTAGTCCATTTGATCTTGAATGTATATCTCGTGTAGTGATGTAGTAGTCAAAGTAAAACTAATAATCCATCGAAGTATGAAGTAAGTTGATATTAGGAGGTAATACTCATGTAGTAATATAACTAACCAAGTTCCATTATTGGTCGATCCAAACTTGAATATATGTCTCGTGTAGTGATATATTAGTCAAAATAAAACCAATATTCCATTCATGTATGTAAAACATAGAAATTAGGAGGTAATACTTATGTAGTAATGTAACAAAGCAAGTTCTATTATTTGTCCGTCCAACCTTGAATGTATATCTCATGTAGTAATATAGTAGTCAAAGGAACACTGATAATTCATCTGAATCTGGAATACATTTATATTAGGAGGTTATGCTCAAATAGTAATGTTACAAATTAAGTTTTATTGTTGGTCCGCCCAACCTTGAATGTATGTCTCATGTAGTGGTATAGTAGTCTGTAATGATCCTACTGGTCATTTTTGTGTTTTTTGCGCACTTTTCCTATTATGACCCTTTTTGTAGCTTCTCTTAAGTGTTTATGGTCTGCAAAGATAGGTGGCTTGGTTCCTAGGGAGTTCAGTTGATTTTTTGGTGGGTTACTCAGTTTTAAATCGATAAAGTTGGAGTTGTTTGACTTGGATCAACATTCATGGAAAATAGGCTTAAATGGGAATTCTTTCAATTCCACTTGTTTCATAAGGTGGATTTTGGGCTATTGGGACATTTAGCTTGGTTCCCGAGGCTTTCAAACTTATTTTAGGTGTGTGGTTGGATTTTTGGGAATTTAGTTAAAGTGTGAATTTTGGTTAACATTTGATCGAGATGGCCTTCATTGGCTATTTTGATGTTTCCATTAAATCCAGAATGTCATTTCTAGTTAGGTAGCATGTTTGGTTTGTGTTCATGGGACTCCAAATGAGTCCTGGGGGTTTGTTTGGGACTTGGTTTGTTTGGAGTAAGCTGTTGATGCAAATGTATCTGGAGCAGCCATACTTATGGAGCTTGGCCTACTCTTGCGGAGCTACTCTTGTGGTGGGATTGCCTCACTTGTGAAGGTATGTGATGTCATGGGCAGGCCGCTCCAGTGGAGTCGTGCCTACGTCTATTCAATAAACCCTGCGGGCGTACACCCAAGAAGTTCGATGTCGTAAGTAGCTTCTGTACCTACAGTGAATCCTCGGCTGATGCGATAATTGCGGGGTCTTTATGACCCTACTTCCCCAATTCAATTCATTTTATGTTATTATCCATTGACAGCTCGTCCAAATGTGATGTTCAACCATTATTGAAGAATTTATCACCTAGTAAGCTTACCTTCTTCTCCATTTTGTTTTCATACTTTCTCCAACTTGATTTATGTCTTTGATTCACGATTTGGATCATTAAAATTCTTGGTTTTTCTTCAATTGAAATAGACTATCTCGGACCACTAAGGTCTGAATATAGTTCCGTCCTCGCCCAACTTTCAGGCATGGCTTCCTTACCCTGGGGTAAGGTAATTATGGTTGAAAATTTCAGATTTGTGAATAGGCCTCCAGGGTCAATTTTTTACTTGATTTTTGGCCCAAATTTGTATATTAACAATATGGATGTCATTATTCTCATATTGACACACACACACACACGCATATATATATATATATATACACACACACACACATTATTGATAGATTGGCAACAATCTGAGGCTGTACAAAATGTGAAAGCATCCTTATGATGGTTTGATGCTTGTTGTTTGATCCTAAGGCAGATTACAGTCTTCTTCTCTTTAGACTTAGCTCATATAGATAGTATATAGTATAAACTGCATGTTGGTTAGGGGAATTTCTCGGTAGGAATAGGTTTATCTCGAATTTCTAATTTTATTTTGAGGGCTTTAGAGTAGTATTCTCACTTGAGACTTAGCTTTAGGATGCTTGGTTAGTTCTTTGCTTAGATTATGGTTTCTTAGGTCAGGTGTTTGGGTAGAAACTCGTGTTAGTATAGGTTTGTGATTGATAGGGCACTTTGTGAGGCTTTTTTTCAATAGTACCTCTTCTGTTGAGATTGTGGGGCAACATGGCTTGAGATTTATGTATATCAGGTTTTTTGATGCATTATAGTGATGGTAGGGGTTTATTCTTCCTTATTTCGTGTATATATATAGATACACACACGCACACATATATATATATATATATATATTATACATTCATTCACATGGATTATGGTTGGGATTTAAAGAAAAATACTGATTTTCATTTTAAAAAGAGATTGTACCACCTTTTTAATAAATTTGGGGTAAAACTTTGAATTGTGCCACCCTTTTCTATGTCCGGGGTAAGACCTCGAATTGTGCCACCTTTCACTCCGGGATGAGGTAAGATTTTGGTCCTTTTCTACTTGGTTACTTTGTGATTATGTCCGAGGTGAGATTGAGGCAAATCGTGATATTATTTCAGGTCTGATTGCTTTCACGTCCAAGATGAGATATCAAACTTTTGGGGTCTTGTGTGATAAGCAAATACCACCTAAGATGAAAGGTAAGTTCTACAGAATGGTGGTTATATGTTGTGCGGAATGGAGTGTTGGCCTATTAAGAACTCTCATGTTCAAAAGATAAAAGTTACGAAAATGAGAATGTTGAGGTGGATGTGTGGTCATATTAGGAGAGACAAGTGATAATGTCCAAATACACCTCTTAAAAGAGATATGTAAGTGGTCGTTAGCTTTAGGATGCTTGGTTAGTTCTTTGCTTAGATTATGGTTTCTTAGGTCAGGTGTTTGGGTAGAAACTCGTGTTAGTATAGGTTTGTGATTGATAGGGCACTTTGTGAGGCTTTTTTTCAATAGTACCTCTTCTGTTGAGATTGTGGGGCAACATGGCTTGAGATTTATGTATATCAGGTTTTTTGATGCATTATAGTGATGGTAGGGGTTTATTCTTCCTTATTTCGTGTATATATATAGATACACACACGCACACATATATATATATATATATATATATTATACATTCATTCACATGGATTATGGTTGGGATTTAAAGAAAAATACTGATTTTCATTTTAAAAAGAGATTGTACCACCTTTTTAATAAATTTGGGGTAAAACTTTGAATTGTGCCACCCTTTTCTATGTCCGGGGTAAGACCTCGAATTGTGCCACCTTTCACTCCGGGATGAGGTAAGATTTTGGTCCTTTTCTACTTGGTTACTTTGTGATTATGTCCGAGGTGAGATTGAGGCAAATCGTGATATTATTTCAGGTCTGATTGCTTTCACGTCCAAGATGAGATATCAAACTTTTGGGGTCTTGTGTGATAAGCAAATACCACCTAAGATGAAAGGTAAGTTCTACAGAATGGTGGTTATATGTTGTGCGGAATGGAGTGTTGGCCTATTAAGAACTCTCATGTTCAAAAGATAAAAGTTACGAAAATGAGAATGTTGAGGTGGATGTGTGGTCATATTAGGAGAGACAAGTGATAATGTCCAAATACACCTCTTAAAAGAGATATGTAAGTGGTCGTTTGCTATATAACAACCCAACTAGAGAGTTGGGGTCGATCCCTCAAAGAATGAAATTTGAGTTTTGCCCTAGAGTGTCGTCAATATACTAAATATTTTCATGCCTTAAAAATCATGTAAAGTAAATGGGATTTTTTTGGAACAATTAAACCGATTTTGTCAACACAATTATCAATTTAGAACACTTTATCAACACACTTCTTGTTTATCAACACACTTCTTGTTTATCAACTTTGAATCATGTATTAAAAGATCTTAGGAATGTGCTGGCATGAATCTTAGCCTTGTAATTGGGTAATTAATACTGATTCAACAACATCATTCATGTGGGTAGGCTAGGTCTTTGATATTATTGATAATTTCTCAATCCATCAATAAATTTCACATGGGGTTTTCTCAAACCCCAATGTGTATGAAATCCTAACCAACCTACAACCTCAAACTAGCCAATCTATCTCTAGAATTAGCTATTAAATGAAAGAGATCAAGTCTTTGTCAACTAATTCCCTTCACCCTTATCCCTTTTTTTCAAGCAAAATATGGGATTCAAGACTAATTAGAATTTGCAACCTCTAATCATAAGTTAAAACATGGAGAATTAGCTAAACCCATATTAAATAAACAATTATTGAAGTAATTAATTAACACTCAATCACATGATAAGATTCATACATCACACAACCCTAGGAATTGGGGATTTAGCTATGCATAGTTTAATGGAAAGCAATTATGCCCATATCATAAGCTAAATCTGTCATAACTTTAATATCCACAATGAAAATAAATAATTCAAGAGCATAAATCCAAATTATGTCTTCATCCAAAACTTAGATACTTGATTATAAAGTCTCAAAACTAAACATAGAGCTGAATGGGGGTTTAGAAATAAAAAATTCTTTTTATAGTCTAAGAAATTCAAAGCACAAAATTTACAAAACTACTACCATTTTGAGTAATGCAAGTTGTGCTGGGTTCGCAGATCTCTTTTGCGATTCGCAAAAAGTGTCTTCAGGCTCACCTAACTCGCCTCTCATCCTTGGTTTCTTTAATGTTTTGTCCACTTCAGTGAAGCTCCTTGACCTCTGCTGAAGAGTTTTGCGATACGCAGAACTCCTTTTTCCTCGCATAACTTTGCCTGAGAAGAACTTGATTTTTTTGTCCATTTTTGTAATAACAGATTTGCTTTGGCGATGCTCAGAGCATACTTCAAACCTTTGTAGACTCTTTGGCTATGATCTTTCTCATGCTTCTTATTTTCCTCTATATTTGCGTTTCTTTTGGCCTTTTTTTGCTCCTTGATTGTATTTTTAACTTCAACACCTATATTCCAACCAAACTAACACAATGGATAACTCAAATTTGCATTGATGACATCACTTTAATATCAAGTGTAGGCTAAATGAGCTGTAAATTGCTAGCTCATCAATAAGATTAGGAATGATGAGATATGAGACAAATTAGGAGTGGCTCTCGTGGTGCACTTAATAGGGAAAGCTAGATTAAGGTGATTTGGGCATGTGAGGAGGAGTGTAGATGTCCCATTGAGGAGGTGTTAGAGGTTGCTAGTGGGGGCCGTTAGAAGAAGATGAGGCAGGCCAAAGTACTATTTGGGGGAAGTTATTTGACATGACCTGGTTTATCTTGACCTTTCTGAGGATATAGCCTTATATAGAAGAGTTTTGATGTTACATATTAGGGTAGAAGGTTAGTTGATAGTTGGGCGTTTTCTCGCTTCCTTGTGAGATAGGCTCATTGTTATTCTTTGACCTCCCTCATTTTTAGTATTATTAGAACTATGCTTGTAGTTCCATGTGCTTTGATTTCAGCTTTCACAGGTGTTTTGTGTGTCGATTATTGCATTATTTCATTTTTATTATTGTCCTTTCTATTGTTTGTTGTGTAGCTCTTTCCAGTTTGATTAATTTGTCTTGTGATTTCTCATATATGTCTCCCATTTTTCAGACTATTTGGGCAACACTTATCTAGTATTAATAGCAATGTCATGAATATTTATTAATTTATTTAAAATTGTTAGCTAAATTTTGTCCAGTATCTAGGGCCCGTTTGGACATGCAATGTGAAATCATGATATGAAATCAAATGATATGAAATTGAAGTTTTGTGTGGACATTAAATTTGGTTTTCCTAAGTTATATATATATATATAATATTTTTCATAAACAAGAAATCCCATAAGTTGTGAAAACTATCAAAATTTGTCTGACTCTTAAACAATTTTAACAAATGAACAAATCATAGTTAATAAACAAAATATCGAGAATAGCCTAAGGTGTTGCATTGATAAATTACGCATCTCCATATTCCTTTTATAAATAAATATTTGTGATTGCAAACTTTCAAATATACATAATTGTATAAAGATCCACTAGTCAACACTAGTAGTAATTAGTTATTCTTTAATGTAATCCTTGATTCATTTCACGTGGTAAGAACAATATCTTTATCCCGATCATGAGTCCTTTTTACAAAATTAATACTTATGGATTAAGTTTTACATTTAAAAAGAATAATTAAAATTATGATTTGAAATCCCAAAAAATGCTTTTTGGAGAATTTGATATTTGAAATCATGATCCCAAATCACATGTTCAAACGTTGATTTAAAATCATGACTTCATATCGCATGTCCAAACGCAAGCTTACTATATCTTTCTTCCAACCAAAAAGAAAGAAAATAAATAATTTTTTCATCTTCATTTTAGTGAATGGACAAATTGGGGGGCGGAGGGTGGGAACTATAGCCATTTATACCACATCAGATACATACAACAACATATTGCTCCTTATAGTGAGAAGTTCAATTAGTTTAGAACAATGGCATGAGAGATTGAGGCGATATTGGCAGCGGAGATCTACTGTGATGATTTAAATTGTGAATGGTCAGTTCCTTTAGGTAATTTGAGTGTTTATGCTCAATAGCCAAACCCTCTGACAAATCTACACACTCGCTCATGCTCGATCGACATAATTATAGCAACATGTATGGCTAACTCATGGAACCTTGACTCATACTCAGAAACTGAGATAGAGCCCTGCTAGAGATCTGTAAACTCATCACACAGTCTCTCCATCATGTTGTGGGGCACATACCCATCCATTTGAAATGCAGTATAATCGACCCTATGTGACTCCATAAGCCCGAGGTTATGCAACCTCTTCTGACATCTTACAAGAAACTCATAAGCATCCTCCCCTGAAGCACCTGAAAACCTCAGAGGACCCAATCTGATAAACTGACCTCCCATCTTACTACAAGAAAACTATAAATTACCTAGATATTTTACTTGGGAGTTTTGTCCTCAAATTTTTCCTGCAAATTTTCATGTGAAAAAATCGAAATTCCTAAATTCTAGTATATTTTATCTGGGAAATTTTTTCTCAAGAAAAATTGTAAGTAAATTTGGCGTCAGTTTTGCGCTAAAATATTACCTAGGGAATTATGTGAGAAATTAGTTTGCAAGAATTATTTTCATTGGTAAATCCATAATTAAATGAATAAAATAAATTCCTTAATTAATTCGTAGAAAAAGTCCCAAGTAAAGCCACTTGTGGATTTAGTTAGGCATAACTATATGAGAATTTACTTGGGGATTTTCTTACCTAAAAATATATCTGAGGATTTTAATTATGTGGATTTAGCTGGGAATGTTTTCTTGGATATTTACATTAGGATTTTATTGCCTGGGAAATTACTTGGGAATCTTTTGTTGTAGATTTAGTTGGGAATTGTTTTTTGGGGATTTACCTGAAAATTTTATTAAATAGGAAATTACTTGGGGATCTTTTTATGTGAATTTAGCTAAATAAATTGCTTGGGAATTTACCTGAGACTTTTATTACTTAGGAAAATGCTTGGGAATTTTGGTTCTAGATATTTAACTTAGTATTTAATTTAGGGAATTTATATGTGAATTTTTTACTAGAAAATTATTTGTAGATTTTTTTATACGAAGTTAAAAAGGTTTTATAAACTTTTAAAAGTTATTTTAACAAATATTAGTAGTTTCTATTTAATAACTAGGTTTTATAAATTTTTAAAAGTAATATGCAATATTATCACTCTAATAAGGTCTTGAAAAGAAAATGTTTAAAGCAACAATTTATACATAATTATTAATGCCATCATCATATTTAGTTAATATATTTAATGAAAAATATTTATATTTTCAATTTTGAGTTAAAAATCAAATTTCCTCCAACTTTGAACAATAGATTTTCTCCTCTACATGTGTCAATTACACTTTACTTAATGCTTATTTTAATCTTATATTATCAAATTTATTCTTTTTCTTTAATTCTTTAAAATCATGAGATATATTTTTTAAAACCATATAACAAATTTATATATAGAAAAAATAAATATTTTTTTCAAGACAAAAAAGAAGTGGTTGAGTACATAAGTATGATGTTCTATAACGAAACAAATAAACAGAATTAGAAAGTTTAATTTTATTGATAGTATAATCTTAACACTAGGAGAAATTTTCTATATGTAATGTTAATTAATGAACTTAAATAAAATCAATAATAATATATATAATTATTTAAACTATAGGAAAGTTCCTAGATTAGAAAAAATATTATATTTAATATAAAAGGCTATCATATCGATGGAGAATTAAAAATGTCAAAGGTAAAATAGATATTGCATCAGATAAGGGCAAAGGATGTTTATTATTAAAAAATAAGGAAAAGTTTTTTGAAATAAAGATAAGGGATATAAATGATTTCACATCATTTACCTTTCTACTATAGTAGAAGTATGAGTAAATATTTAGGTATCAACATGTGTGCTTCAAGGTAAAAACCAATTCATAGAGGGGCATTTATGTCATCTCAGTTGTCCTAGCTTTACATTATTCGATATGTTTCTGCATCTATTATACGTGGCTTTCATGGTCGGTGCTATCTCTTTTCATCCTCCAAATAGCTCTCCGCCTTCATCTATATGTCATCTCAGTTGTCCTAGCTTTACATTATTCGATATATTTCTGCATCTATTATACGTGGCTTTCATGGTCGATGCTATCTCTTTTCATCCTCCAAATAGCTCTCTGTCTTCATCTATTTGATGATCCTTCAAACCTTTCCTCTATCTTTATGTGTTTTCCTCAGTTTCCCAGGTTTTGTTGAAATTTCAAGGTACTTTCTTTATTTTTAGCTTTTTTTTGCTCTTCATCTTTCTTATCAGTTCTTATTTGCACATAATACATGACATTTTAAAGACGAGAGAGGGTTTTTTAATTCATTTTTATGAAATCATTAATTGTGTTGCACATATGACAAATTTGGTTCTATGGATGCAAAACGTTTTGATCTTTGTGAACAAATTAATGAGATTGCACTAAGAGAAAGGGCAAAAATAAGATAGGAGAGTGTTATTTGTTTATCTTTGTAAAATTTGATTCTGGATTTTGAAGTGACATGATATAAATTTCTAAATCAATCTTTGTTTTTGGTTGTTCCTAGATAATTTTGATTGTTAAAGTTTTATGTAATTGTCTAAACCAATCTGTTAATTTTTATTGGTTTCTTCCCGGTTTCATTCTATGTGGTGCTAATTATTGTTCTTAGGCGTGTTCTCCTCGACATCTATGAGTGTTGCTCTTTAGCTTGCTTTGATTATCATTGTGTTTGTGTATAAAAATTGCATGTCGATCATTCATTTTGGTTGTTTTCAACTGTGATACGTGCAGCAAAGTTAAAATTCTACTATGATCCAGCCATACTAACTATATTTCATAAAGAAGTTTAGCTCTATATCTATATTTCTTTTTGAGAGCCTACTTGCCTTTTCATTAATGTTGGTTGAAGGCTGTTTGAGGCCATCAAATAGAATTTTGGACTTATGGATGTGAAATGGAAGTGAGATTACGTTTAACTGAGTGGTAATTTTTTTCCCCGCCATTCTGAGCTATGTTACAGATTGGAATCTTTCTGCATTTCTACTTTGTTCTTTCATATTATCCCAAACAAGAGATTTTGTTACTTTTGGTGTTTGAAATAGGCTTTGAAATCTTGTGATATGTATTTGCAGGTTACTCTTTTTAGGAGAAAATGTTCAAGCCTTTCCATCCTCATAGGTGTTCCCATCATTTTATTTTTGTTATATCAATAGATTGTTCCCCCTTCTAGGATATAGAAGTAGCATTACTTTATCCCAAGTTGTTTGCTACATTAGGCAAAAGAGAAAGTTAGATCGAGTGTCTGAATCTATTGATCTGAGTTCCACAACCCAAGGCATTTCCTATATCACTGTAAGGCATGACTAACTTTAAGCACAAAAAAGGAGATGTATTATCCTTTAATATCTCCACAGACGGATCTTGCCCAAATCATAATCTAATAGAGTGAGGGTGGACAAAGAACAAATGTTGAGGTGATACAACGATATGCAAATAAATGCAATCATTTGCACATGTTTGAATATATTCTTATATTTATAATAGGAAAAATAATAAGAACATAATATGACTCATCTAAATACTATCTTCAAGTTGTAAACAACCGGGGATACTTATTCCTCATGTTTTCGTCTATTTCCCACATCATTTCCTTGACATTATTGTGTTTTCACAAGACCTATACTGAGGCTACTTCTTTGGTTCTGAGCTTCCTAACATGACAATCTAGGATAGAAGTTGGTACTTCCTCATAAGATAAGTCTTCAGAAACTTGAACATCTTTAACAGGAATAATACATGAATGATCCCTTATGCACTTTTACATCATCATCATATGAAACACAGGATAAACTGCCTCCAACTCTGTGGGTAACTCAAGCTTATATGCCACTCTTTCTATCCTCAGTGATTCTTTAAGGTTCGATATATCTTAGACTAAGCTCCCCTTTTTGCCAAACCCCATAACGCCTTTCATAGGTGATACCTTTAGGAAAATCCAATCATTTACTTCAAATTCCAAATCTCAGCATCGTACATCAACATATGAATTCTACCTACTCTGAGCATTTAGTAATCTTCCTTGGATTAGTTTCACCTACTCCCTTGCTTGATGAACTACATAGGACCCTAACAATTCTATTTCCCCAGCTTCAAACTAGCTAGTTGGCGATCTACACATTCACTTGTATAAAGCTTCATAAGGAGTTATCTGAATACTTACATGGAAACTATTATTATAAGCAAACTCAATAAGTGGCAAATTCTCATCCCAACTTCCTTTAAAGTCTAAAACACAAGCTTATAACATATTCTTGAGAGTCTGAATAGTGCTGTCGACTTATCTGTCTATTTTCAGATGAAAAAATATGTTGTGACTCACTTGAGTACCCATGCCTCTCAGGAAATACCTCCAAAAATTTGCTATAAACTGAGCGTATCTATCCAAAATGATGGAAATTGGGACACTGTAAAGTCAAACTATCTCTCTAATGTATAACTGGGCATAATTTTCAGCCATATAAGTCGTCATAACTGGTAGAAAGTGAGCCGACTTCATGAGTCTGTCTATAATCACCCATATGGAATCATACTTCCATTAAGTATAGGGTAAGCCTATAATAAAATCCATATTGATCATCTACCACTTTCAGGTTGGAATCAGTATTCTCTAAGTTAGCCCTCGGGGCCTCTAGTGCCTAATATTTACCCATTGACAATTTATACATTAGGCTACAAGGTCTGTGATATTTCTTTTCATATTATTCCACTAATAAATATATCAAAGATCGTGATACATCTTTGTCACTCCTGGATGGACTGAATAAGTGGAATAGTGGGATTCCACCAAAATCTTCTTCTAAAGCTCTCCCACATCAGGTACACATAGACGACCTCAATATCTTAGAACCCCATCTTTCTTAACCTCTAATAATGATTTCTTATGTTTTGGAATATCTTCCCTCAATCTTACCAACTCTAAATCATTGTATTATTGCTCATTTACCTCTGTTATAAGTGAGAATTCTGTTGCATTATGAATAACAACTCCCCTATCACTTGGGTACAATACTCAAACCTACAAATTTTTTGGCTAAGTGCATCTACCACTACATTGGCCTTACTTGGATGGTACAGGATATCCACATCATAATCTTTTAGTAGCTCCAGGCACCATCTCTGCCTCAGATTTAACTCCCTCTATCTGAATAAATACTGCAGATTGTTATGATACATAAACACATCTACATGGACTCCAAATAAGAAATGGTGCCTAATCTTCAAGGCAAATGTAACAGTTGCCAATTCAAGATCATGAGAACGGTAATCCTGCTCATGCTTTCATATAATCTCGAGGTATATGCAATAACTTTATCATGTTTTATTAGAACACATCCAAGCCCAATCTTAAAGCATCACAATAAACAATATAACCCTCTATTCCCTGCAGAAGAGTTATGTCAGGCGCTTATGTAAGCCTATCCTTTTACTCCTGAAAACTCTGCTCACATGCATCTGACCACTGTAAATTGGCTACTTTATAAGTCAACTTTGTCAAAAGTGAGGAAATAAAATAGAATGGTTCCATAAATCTCCAATAATAACCTACAAATCCCAAAAAAACTACGGACCTCAATAGGATTCAAAGGCCTCAACTAGTTCTTTACAGCTTCAATTTTCTAGCTGTCAACTCTAATACCTTCATCTCTAACTATATGGCCCAGAAAAGCCATCAAAGTCAATCAAAAATCACATGTAGAGAACTTCATATATAATCTATGATACTGATATGTTTGTAAAACTACATGCAAATAATCTATATGTTTAGCTTTGAACCGCGAGTATATTAAGATATCATCAAGAAATACAATCTCAAATACATCCAATAGTGGCTTGAAAACCTAATTCATCAGGTGTATGAAACTTATTGGGCCATTAGTAATCCCAAAAGACATCACTAGAAACTCAAAGTGGCCATACCTCATTCTGAAGGCCGTGTTCAGGATATCTTCCCCTTTAACTTACAACTAGTGAAACCTCGATCTCAAATTAATCTTTGAAAAAAAAACTCGAGCCCTACAACTGATCAGAAAGGTCATCAATCCTTGGAAGCAGATATTTACTCTTGATTATAATTTTATTTAGCTGCTGATAATTAATACACATTCTCAAGAACCCATCTATCTTATAAACAAATGGCGCTGGTGTTTTACGAACAAATGGCACTGGTGTGCCCCACAATGATGTACTAAGCCTAATGAATCCCTTCTCAAGAAGATCCTGCAACTATTCCTTTAACTCCCTTAGCTTAGCAGGATCCATCCTGTATGGAGGAATGAATATCGACTAAGTATCCTCGAGTAGATTAATAGCAACTCAATTTCCCTTTTAGGAGGGATTTCGGGAAGCACATCTGATAATACATCTAGAAACTCGTAACCACAAGAACTAATTAAAGAGTCGCTTGTTCATCCTATGTGCTCCTTACTTGAACTAAATGATATATATAGCCTTTTGAAACCATCTTCTAGGACTTAAGGTAGGAAATAAACATACCCTTTGGCCTGGAAGAATTACCATTCCACTCTAGGATTGGTTTGCTCTAAAAATGAATTTTGACAACCTTAGTTTTACAATCAACATTAGTGTAACATGTAACTAACTATTCCATACCCATAATGACATCGATGTCAATCAAGTCTAACTGATTTATATTAGCCAAAGTAAGATGGTCATAAATCAACACTGCATAATCTCGATAAACTCATCTAGCTATAATAGATTCACCAACCGGCATAGACATAACAAAGGGTCTAAGCAATAACTTAGGTTCTGGCCCAAACTTACCAGCAATGAGTGAGGTAACAGATGAAAAAGTAGAGCCAGGGTCAATATGTGTATAAACAACATGATTTAAAATATTAAATATACCTTTAAAAACGTCAGATAATGACCTCAATTCCTAGCGACCAACTAAAGAATTAGTGCAGTTTTAACCACTATATGAATTAGTTGATCCTCCTCCTCCTCTACCTCTACTGCAACTTGGTATGGCCTGTCGGCCGGTCCCAGAAGGGAAAATAGTAGACAAAGCAGATGATATCGACCCTGTAGGCTGGGCCATCTCACTCCTACCTCTTTTTGTCCACTCTTACATAAAGTGACTAGGATGCCCACACAAATAAAATGTATCTAGACCTAGGTAGCATGCCCTAGAATGCTTCTTACGATATTGAACACAAGGTGGAAAAGGTGACCTTAAATGACTTGAATGCCCTTGGCAATAGGAGCCTAATAAACTTGAATTCTAGCCTGGTCTAGATTGAATAAAATTTTCATATCTCTGCCTCTAAAATAAGGTGGGGCACTACTAATTGGGTGGGTTGGTCGACAGTTAAACTGTGGCCTAACATCACCTTATGGCTTTCCATAAGATCCAGTAGATCTAGCCCTCTTATTTTGATCTTTCTCTCAATTTTGGTTATCTCCAATTTGGAGTGTAAGATCTTTTACAGTCTGAGCAATTGCCTGTATCCTCTCTACATGCCTTAAATCACACTTTATAACACATGGTGAACCACAATAGCACCTCGGTTCACCCTATATATGATATTAGCCAATATAAGGGAAATAGTACCTCAGTGCACACTATGTATAGATAATTTCCTCAATATGGCAGTAGCGCCTCGACGCACACTAACACACACAACCCATACATAATAAGCATTTTTATTAGGATTTAGTTTTGAATTTACTTTTGTTAATTATGAAGATTTCTTTAGCTAATTTCTTTAGGCTTGACTTACTAAACATTATTCTAAAGTACTCTTTAGGAATCAACTTACCAACTGAATACAAATAGTGATTATACTCACTAAATATCCTTCTACACTTTCTAAAGCTTGATTAGGTATCAAAATTAAAAGGGAAAATCAATAAAAGAATAACTTACATCTCATTTTTTTAAAAATAAACTTTTTTCATAAGAAAGTGATTTGACTCGCCATCACGTATCACTAGAGTGAAAGCATGGTATGGTGGTGTCATTGCCACAAAATGTGGCTTCTTATTAATACATAAGGCAACTATGATCCTCTCCAATATGTCAGGACTTTCTTGAATCAATCAAGTCTTAAATCTTATCCTTCAGGTTGATGCAATCTTCGGTAATATGTCCAACACCTCCAGAGTGGTATGCTAAATGTTAATCAACTTTGAAGACTTCAGAGTTGACATTGGTTATTCAAAATGGTAAGCATAATGTTGATCATCTTTGAAGAATTTAGAGTTGATCAGTGGTTATTTAGAATGGTATGAACAATGTTGATTAGCTAGTGGTGTGACGTTTTGAGGAGGCTTCTTTTTGAGATTTGGACAAGGAGGGTTATAGTTATTTTGGTGAGTTGGTGGGGTACCTAGTGGTAATTTTTGGACTTGGAGTTTGATAATGTTCAATTTATACTTTAAACGTATAAGCGAATGTCATCAATATAATTCACCCAACTAGGAGTAGGGGTCGAATCCTCAGGGAATGAGAGCGCTGATTTCACTCATAAGTGTCACAAGCTACTCTAGGTTTGCATGTAATCTCAAAATTTAACATTAAAGTAAAATGGGGGGCCGGTTGTTTGAACATTTTTTTTAGTAACAATTTAATGGTATCAATAATTGGTTTGTCAAAACTATATGTAACAAGATTGTAATCAAGTGAGTTAAAGCACTTGAGGTTATGTCTTCATGAGATTGATCTTATGCAATGGTAAGTGAAAATATACCTAAAATTTGATTATTGGTCATGATTATGCATGGTTCTCGTTATTGGATGTGATTTTCAATACACAACCAAATTTCACATGGATTTCTCTCGAATACCCAAGTGTCTACACTACCAAACAACCATACACCTCGAAATGGGCAATCTATTATTAGCATTACCACTTAAATGAGTGTAACTCAAGTTTCATAAGCTAAATCTCATCACCCTTGTACCCTTTTTCAAGAAATACAAGAGATCCAAACATAGACTAAGTTAGCAACCTCAATCTATAAATTAACACATAGAGATTTAGCCAAAATCATAACATACAATCTAATGCAAAGGTAAATAATCACTACCCACACATAATCAATACTCAATTATGCATAACCCCAAGTATGGGAAATTAGCTACTCATAATGAAGGAAAAAGAAATTATAGCAAATTCTTCTTCCATATTAGCTAAAGAATCCAAATATTTCCACAAAAAGACTCTGGATCCAAGCTAAAAGTAGTAAATCCCAAGATTAGGGTTTGATTACAAGCTCAAGCAAAAGCCAAATTGACCAAGATAGGGTTTCAAAAGACCAAAAAGCCTTAAATAGCATCAGGAAAATCAGGCCATATATTTACAGAAATGCCACTGCTTGACAATTCGGCTAAGCTAAATCCATTGTCGATTGAATCAGTGTTGCGCCGAATTGTACAAAGCTGCACCGATTTGTCACATGATAAGCTCCAGGGGTTGACATCTGTCTCTTTTGATGATGCAAGAATTGGTGTGCCAATCAGCTCGACACTTCACCGATTCGTTCAATGCTTCACCTTTCTGCTTTTTTTTTTCTTGGACTTTTCCTGTAACTTTTGGTGATAGAGATCCTCTTTTGGTGATGCGCCAATCACTTTGGAGCTGATTTGAAGTGTACCTTTTATGCCTTTGTGCAAATTTTGCCTCAATCTTTCATCTTTTTGCCTCCTTTTGCTCCTTTTTGCTATTTTGATCACTTCTAGGCCTCTACCCTAAAATCAAATCAAACCAACATTAAAACTACTTCAATTTAGTATTGACGACATGTTTTTTCACCATTTCTAGGGTAAACAAGTCACATTTTGCCGACTCATCAACACCCCAACTTAAATCTTTGCTCGTCCTCGAGTACAACAATGTACACACAATACAACTACCAATGTCTACTAATAGTACAACTTGGGAGCTTAGACACACACTTCATTTGTGAAAACACTTTTCCCTCATGATTTTGAAAAACAATGCCCATCTTTCGCCTATCAAGATCTCAAATTGTCAACAACAAACATCAAACGTTGGCTAAATGTTACCAAACCAAACACATGCTCATAGACTTCAATCAAGACTGAAGAATACTAAAGCATGGCAATCAAGTGACCTCACACAAAGAAGTCCCTTCCCTCAAAATATGAATATCAACAAATCTAGGAACTAAAACGAATCACTCACTCTCTAAAAGAAAATCAAGGACACAAGTACCACACCATAAGCTTGCCCAAAAGTTCTATTTGACTATGTCAAAGCATGCAACTTCGAAGATCACCTAGGTCTTAGTTCGGCTTGTAGCGTAGGCAATGGGTAAGGTAGGAAAGTGTAAGGTTAAAGTGACTCTTCTTTGACAAAGCATCTAAAGAGACCTCCATTCATCTATTTTCCCAAGGCTTGCTCTTAATAAATCTTTTTGGGACCAATCTTTCAAAACCTTTCAAACTATTTTCCCCTTCCTATCCTTTCAAAATGAAAATACAACTCATTTTTGAAAGTTTTCAACTTCTTTTTTTTATCAACCAAGGATACAAGGATAATTGGTGGAGGAAGTTTGTGGTCCCCATTTTTATGAACTACCAAGCATATGTAAATTCCGAGGTCTCCTCTACCCCTAACTCAGGCTTTTAGCCTAAGTTGGTCTTTAACCTTGCCTACACACTTTGAGGAGGTTTAACTCAAGAGGAAGGTTTTAGAGAGAAGGGTTTCGGCTTGTAATGAGGTTGTTCAAGAAAATGGGTATCAAGGCTCAATAGGGGACAAATTTGGTCACTCTACTCACCCAGGGATGATTTAATTTTTAGTCAAAAGGGGTTTTTTGCTCTCGATTAATGGCCAAAGATCATGTCTCCAACATCGCACACTCATTGCGTTTCAAAATGGAGTAACCAGGCAAGTTCTAGATAGACTTGATGCATAAGATCAAATCAAAATCTTTCCCGCACATGACACTCAATTGCATACTCAACGTACTCTTTCTCAATTGTTGTGCCAAATTCATAGCACATACCAAGGAAGGTACTTAAGTAGCCAAAATGAGGTGAGAGTCTTCACAAAATTAAGAGTCTAACTAGCTTAACTAGACCAATGGAAATTTTTTAAGGTGGGACAAATTTTTTAAAATTGGATAAACATCACACTGAAAAATAGAATCAAATATTGCACGTGTGAAAAATCTACCCAAGTGTACTATTTGAGTCAAAGTATTCTATTGTATGTACACTTCCCTCTTGAGAATTCATGCTAAAATGAATTTTTATTTGCAATGAAAACTACAACTACTAAATAAAAATCAAAATGATGACGAAATAAAAACCACACACCACACCTCGATTAAAATCCAAAAGACCAATATATAAATACAACCCAAATAAAAATAAAAACGAGTATCCAACTGTCAATCCACACACCAAAATGAAAAACAATATTCAAAGTATATCAATTGAAATGAGCATCAATATTACAAATCCAAAATAAACTCCTCACCCCCATCTAAAATGTATGCATTGTTGTCAATGCAGTAGGACTAAAGAAAGTAAAGAGAGAGAGTGAGGTTCCCCCTGAATGTGGCTAAGCCTTAGGCGGCGACTGGCTCACCGAAGTGGCAACTGTCTGGGCATCAGTGCCTAGCTCAGCTCCATTAGTCTAGAGGGGTGGATCTGGTACAACTGGAGTCTCCCTAGCAGCAGCTGAGCTGTAGGTCCCAACTTGCGAAGTCTAGTGAACTGACCTCTCCATAGTGGCAGCAAGTATAGCATCCTTTGTCTCATATATGTCTGCCTACTCCTTTACCTGTTAGTCCATCTGGATACCTAGTTGTCCCTCTCTCTCAAATAACCATCTATGTCAGCATTGTCCACTGCATTATATGAAGCTCTATCTGACTCATCTCCTCCCTTTTCCTCTACTGGTGCAGTCTCAAAAGTTTGAGTAGGAGCTGGTGCAGGTGTCTCAACTGATGCTCTCGACAAGTGGGTAACATCTGGGAATATGAGCTCATCGACATGCTTCCGAAGAAAAGCTAACTCAATCTACATACCTGTCATAACCCCAAAAGAAATAGACTACTGCAGGGTACTCAATTCATCCAAGTTCTTCCCAAAATGGCTAAGGGTGGCCTTAATACTACTAACCTCCGCATGTACCAGATCCAAAGCGGCTTTCATTGCACTAGAAATCATGCCTGGTAAGTCTCTCTCCAACCTAGATTACCTAGTGTCACCAGAGTAGGCCATCTTCCCTATTCAAATAATGTCAGCCTGAGAAAGAGGGGCTCTAGATGACCCTGCAGTAGTGTAAGGCTGGGAAGTAGGACCTATAGGCCTAGGTGGAAGGGATGGAGCTGTGGAAGTAGAAGTAGGAGTCGCAGACTCAGATTTTTTTTCAGGACTGGGCTAGTTTGCACCACTATCAAAAGATCCTAAAGAACCACGAGAACCGATATCAACTGCCGGGACACCTTCCTTCTGGACTTTCTTCAACCTCACTTCTTAAACCAACTCAATATGGGTAATATCAACAACAGACACAAGGATGTTGTCAAAGTCCTTCTTCTATGTAAAAGGCACTTTTGCATGTCGTCACAACTCCTTAATTAATCACAAAAAGCAAGAGAAGTCTGATTTTGTTGTGCCCGATGTGCAATATCTGGGACAATGAGCAACCTCAAGTTGATGGGATGTTTAACAATAATCGAACCAACAAGGAACTCACGGGGGCTCACAAGGATGGACTAATTTTTAGAGGGGAGGATGTTGCTATATACGAAGCTCAACCAATAATGAGCTTCCAAGTGAATGTCCGCCTTATGAATTTGGACATTAGGCTCAAGCCACTCGGGTGATACATCACTAAGTAACAGGACCAACCACCCCCTAACACTCTCAATGGGGTCTTTCACATATGCGGCAAAATAATCCACTCTAATCTTCTTACACCCCAAGATTTCATTTATCGCATCAACATCACATAACACCTTCACCTCCTTCACAGTCACAATATCAAACGTAGTCTGCGGCCCCCTTTTTTTCTTTTCTAGTAGCGGTCTCCAATATGCAGCATAAATTCCCTCACCCAACTATCAATGTAAGGATTTAATACCTAAAAATCATGGTAGTTGAGTGCTGAGAGTACTCGAGGATGCTTGCCTTCCAACCTATTTAGGCTCAACCGCTGTTCTTCAATGATTGTACATTGATTTGGCACTTTAAGTCGGTTTAGCGCGTGGTGATCGCCTAAGGGATGAACAAAGGGTTTATCTACTATAGACATGGGCTCTTCAACCCTTTTTATTTTTGTCAGGGCAACCTCTGGGTTACATAGAGGCTCATGGATATGAGTGAAGTTGCCCTTGTCGGATGATCCTAGATTGTTCCTCTCAAAATTGGAGTTGTGCTCCGAACTCACCTCATCAACTATCGGGGTCTTGGACTTCCCCATATTATCCCTTTTGCATTTATATACCTTTTTGGGCACTTCATTCTCGTGAATAATAACTCCTTTAGCTAATTTTAAAGAGGGAGGATGAAACTTTGCTTGCTTCTTTGACACACGCTTTTGGCGAGGCATACCTGCACATAAGAATAGCAATATGCTTGGACAATGTTAGCAAAACAACACAGAGTAATTTTCAGATGTGAATCATTGAGTATTTTGGTGCATCACCTAACGATTCAGTGATGTATATCCCCATCATAAAAAATGACAGAGAATTCAGGGTGCATTCGACCAAGAAAGGTGTGAAATCGGTGATGCACCGAAGGATTCGACAAATCTCCTAGAGCATCGCAAAATCGCCAAGACTAGCACCAAATTGCCCCTACCTTAGCCATTGTTACTGTGACATTCGGTGATAGAGAGAGCACTTTGGTGATACGCCATACAGTTCAGCACATCGCCGAGGTTCTCAACCCCTTGTTGAAATATCGTCGTCCCCAACCTTTCATCACTATTTTGAGTGCAACAATGGCGTTTTTGTGATGATTTTCAACCATGGGTACTCAGACTTCCCAAGGTTTCACTTTTTAACCAACAAATGACGATTGTGCCCTTAAGAATGACGTCACATTATCTATCATTGGGCAAAATCATCTAATTAACAACAAAACCAACCAAAATTCTAAGTTATTAACCAAGCCTAAATGTGAATTTAAACATGTTTTTATCACCAAATACACTGGCCACTCCAAAATTAATGAATTAACTTAAAAAAGAAACACCAAAACAAAATCTAACCTTCAAAATTTAAGGAACTAAGATGACAGAGACAAGGAATGCTTCATGCTCGAGTGATGATGCTTAGTAATCCAAGAGTGTGATATGTGAGTGCAAGAGTGTGATGATATTTGAGAATGAATAGAGGAAGAGAAAGTGAGAAAAATAGAGAGAAGTTGAATAAATACCAAAGGTCAATAGGCAATGGAAAGTCAAGAGTCTAGAAGTCAAACATCACTTAAAATCTCGCTAAAATACGACGTCACTTTACCATCGCCGACCACTTCGGCGATGCGCCAAAGTGCACGGCACATCGCCAAAGCCTCTTCCCTGGAGTTTGACATGTGATTTCCCAACTTTTTCTCCTTCATCAAAGGTTATGTCATATTTCCTAAATTTACACTCCACCATCACCTACAAAAGTCAACAAACGTTATTGAAAAAGACAAAACTAAACTTGGGTTGCCTCCAAAGAAGAGCCTTAGTTATCATCATGGCACGACGTTGGTCTCCATTTATCGAGGTAGATCACCTCCAAGAAGTCCCTTTCAGAAGCAACCTATTGTAATGTTTAATTCTTTGCCTGTTCACGGTAAATTGGGACCCCGAGTCATTCTCCAACTCAACTGCTTCTTTAGAAAAACAATTCACCACTTTGAAGGGGCCCAACCACCTTATTTTGAGCTTACCCCGGGAACAACTTATATCTCGAGTTGAACAATAAAATATCATCACCCACCTTGAACTCTCACTTTAGAATCTTGGCATCATGCCATCTCTTCATCTGTTCCTTGTAGAGTGAGGAGCTTTTATAGGCCTTCAACCTAAATTCACCCATCTCATAAAGTTGGTCTACTCTTAACTTGGAAGCATTTTTCTATTACACTTCAATCTCTTCAAATCCCATAATGCTTTATGTTCAAGTTCGACCGAAAGGTGGCAAGCTTTCCCAAATACTAATTGGTAGGGAGACATACTGATGGGGGTCTTGAATAAGGTCTGATAAGCCTACAATGTATCAATAAGTTTTCGTGCCCAATCCATTTGGTTAGCATTTAAGGTCTTCGTTAAAATCTCTTTTACCTCTCGATTGGACACTTCCACCAACCCATTGGCTTGAGGGTGGTATGGGAGAGCCACCTTGTGCTTAACCCTATATTTTTTATGTAGGGACCAAAAGGATTGATTGTAAAAATGAGAACTCCCGTCACTCACAATAGCACAAGGAGTGCCAAATCGAGTGAAAATGTACCTCTTTAAAAATTGAGTAACACTCTTAGCTTCATTGTTTGGTAAGGCAACTACTTCTACCCATTTAGAGACATAATCAACCGCTACTAAGATGTAATGATTCCCATAAAAACTCACAAAGGGTCCAATGAAATCTAAACCCCACACATCAAACAACTCAACTTCAACACTTGGTTGTAACGACATTTTATGTCGTCTCGAGATACCTTATTGCCTTTGACATTGATCGCATGCTTTCATCAATTCAAATGAATCATGATACAATGATGGCCAATAAAAGCCACTTTGGAGGACTTTTGATGCCGTACACACACTACCATGGTGGCCACCTATCGGTGATGAATGACATGCCTCAAGGATATGCATCATCTCTTCTTTCGTAACACAACAACGGATCATGCCATCCGCACATTCCCTAAAGTGATATGGCTCATCCCAATAGTATCTTCTTACATCGTAGAAGAATTTTTTCTTTTGAGAATGACTCAAGTCATCAGGGAATGCTTCACAAAGTAAGTACTTTGCAAAATCCACGTACCAAGATGCAACCTTCCCTAAGTGAGCCATGACGAGTTCATCAAGAAACTCATTATTGATATCTAATTCTTTTATCCTTACATCATTTGATTCAAGACGTGACAAGTGGTCCGCCACTTGATTCTCACATCCCTTATGATCTTTTACTTCAAAATTAAATTCTTGCAAAAGCAAAATCCACCTTATCAACCTTGGTTTGGCCTCTTTCTTTGCTATCAACTATCACAAGGGGGTATGATTGGTATGCATCGCAACCTTTGTGTCTAATAAATATTCTCAAAATTTCTCAAACCCATAAACCACGGCTAGTAATTCTTGCTCCATAACGGTGTAGTTGCTTTGCACATCATTCAATGATTTACTAGCATAGTAGATAGGATGAAAAATTTCTCCCTTCTTTGGCCAATCCTGACCCCCAAAACAAATCCACTAGCATCACACATGAGTTCAAATGGTTTTGACCAATTAGGTGCCACAATGATGGGGACGGAGACAGGTTTCTCCTTGAGGCAATTGAATGCCCTCATACATTCTCCGTCAAATTCGAACTTTGCCTCCTTCCCAAGAAGCTTGCATGTTATATGAACAATCTTGGAGAAATCTTTTATGAACCTTCTATAAAAACCCGCATAGCCGAGAAAGCTTCTTACACCTTTTATAGATATTGGAGGGAGTAATTTAGAGATTACCTCTACTTTAGATTGATCAATTTGGATGCCTTGACCCAAAATTTTGTGTCCAAGGACGTCCCTTCTTTCACCATGAAATGGCATTTTTCCAATTCAAAATAAGATTCTTTGCCACGCACCTTTCAAGGACCTTTTCCAAATGTTCAAGGCAACCCTCAAATGTATCACCGACAATCGAGAAATCATCCATAAAAACCTCCATTGAGTCCTCCACCATGCATGAGAAAATAGAAAACATACATCATTGCAATGTAGCGGGTGCATTATATAGCCTAAAGGGTATGCACTTGAAAGCAAAGGTTCCATCAGGACAAGTAAAGGTGGTTTTTTCTTGATCTTTGGGAGCTATTGAAATTTGATTGTAGCCCGAATACCAATTGAGTTAACAATACCAACCTCTTCCCGCTAACCTATCAAGCATGTAGTCTATGAAGGGAATTGGGAAATGGTCTTTTTCCGTCCATGAATTCAATTTTCTATAATCAATACACACTCTCTAACCCGTGACTAGGAGGATGAGTATAAGGTCATTTTTCTCATTTAGAACCACCGTGATACCCCCTTTTTTGGGTCACATTGAAATAGACGTACCCAAGTACTATTCGAAATTAGGTAGACCACACCCGCATTGAGCCACTTGATGATTTTCTTTTTCACAGCCTCTTGAATGAGAGGGTTTAGCCTCCTTTGATGTTCTACACTTGGTGTGAAATCGGGTTCCAACTTAATCTTGTGGGTATAAATACCGGGTGTAATTTCGATAATATCGGCTATGGTCCAACCAATAGTCCTTATGTATCTTCTTACTACCAACTTTAATGCTTCAAATTTCCTTGGCATTAACTCCCCCAAAATAATGATGGGCAAGGTGTTATTCTCACCCAAAAATACATAACGTAAATACAGGGGTAGCAGCTTAAGTTTTAGTTTTGGTGGCTCTATAATTGAGGGCTTAGCAGGAGGACTCTCCCGATTCTTCAAATCAAGATCAAGCTTGCAAGGATTTTTGGTGTAAGAACCAAGACCTTGCAATGAAGCCATAACTTTATCATAATCCTCAATATCATCACTTCCATAGTTCCACAATACTCCCGCTAATGACTCACAAATGAAATTTACCTCTATGGATTCGGGTACTTCATCATCTATTACATCAATAACGGAGATAACTTGTAGATCCATGGGTTGCTTCAAAGACTTAGACACATTAAGTGACACTTCTTTATTTAATTTTATCTCACCACACTTAACATTAACCATGCCCGATCGGTGGCCAAGAATGGTCTACCAAGAATAATAGGCACCTTATGATCAATTTCACTATCTAAAATCACAAAATCCACTAGGAAGATAAACCAGTCCACCTTTATAAGCACATCATACAACACACCCATGGGCTTTTTAATAGAATAATCGGCCATCAAAAGTCTCATTGTAGTTGGCTTGGGAGCACCCAAGCCTAGCTTATGGTATATGGCTAATGGCATCAAATTAATACTTTCCCCGAGATCACATAGTGGTTTTCCAAACTTATATACCCCGATAGTGCATGGAATGGTAAAAGCTCTGGGGTCCTCTTTTTTCCCAACCATTTGACTAGTAATGATCGTACTACAATTGTGAGTCACTTCATTTGTCTCAAAATACATAACTCACTTCTTTTTCACCAAGTCCTTCATAAATTAGCATACCCAGGCATTTTTTGTAAGGCCTCTAGCAATGGAATGTTTACCGATAGGTTTCTAAACTTTGAGAGAAACTTCTTAAACTTTGAATCATCTTCTTTCTTCTTAAGCCTTTGTGGAAATGTTGGAGAGATTTTGACTTGTGGCCTTGAGATCACCGGAGTTTCATCTGGTTTTGTGGCATCACTTTCAACCACTTTTGGTACTTTTTCACCTACAACCTTCTCTTCCACTTCTCCCAACTTCTCTCTATTCGATTAATCTTGTGACTTATCAAGCCACTTTTATTTTTCGCTTACTTGTTCCGCAACACCTTTATTACCAGGGTCATCATCGAGATTCACAACTTCATTCCCAAGAGTTCTCCCACTTCTTGCAACAATTTTCATGACATGAGCATCATTCTTCAGATTAGGTACTGTATCACTAGGAAGGCCTCTTTTTTGCCTTCCATTCAAATGGGAGGAAATATGTCCCAATTGGATTTTGAGTTGCTTGATTGAGGCTGAATGTGAAGTGATGGTTTGGTTAAGTTGTGAGAAATCACTTCTCATTTCTCTTAACAACTTATCACTTCCCTCAACACCCATGAGGATGTGAGCAAGCATGTCTCGTTCTTATACTTCTCCTGATCAATGAATGTGGTTTCTTTATTCTTGGCCTTATCATGTGTAGGAATGTCCCTATCATAGTCCTGATTTTTATCCCCCAATCAAGGTCTCTATCTCTTTCCTTATCCTTCTATTCTCGATCTCTTTCACTATCGTTTCATTCATGATCCAATAATGTCGATGCCACACCAAAGGTTTGATTCATTTTAGATCCTCGGGATGCATTATTCTCAACGATCTTATTCAATTGATCTAATGCCCGATAAAAGATTTGAAGGAGCATTTTTTCCAGAACCTCATGAGTCGTACATTGCGTCAATTTCTTATTAAACCTTAGCCAAGCCTCATGTAATGGTTAGCCACTTAATTAACAGAATTTAATAATCTTGTCTCTCAATCGCAATATTTGGGACGGTGGAAAGAACCGATCCAAGAATGCTTCCGTTAATTCAACCCATGTAGTTATTGAACCTGTGGGTAATTGTCTCAACCACAATATGGCCTCACCCGTCAATGAAAAAGGAAAGAGTCTCAACCGGATGGACATTTTTGATATGTGTGCAATATCAACTAGAATGCACACATCAATGAAATTCGTCAAATGAAGGTTGACGTCCTCATGTGCTTGACCCCCAAACAATCCTTTTATCTGAAGTAGATAGAGCATTACACTAGTAACATGAAACACTCTATTGCCTTTTGTGGGTGGGGTGTGGATGGCACTAGCTCGCCCGGTGTCTCCCAAATAGTCTTCATCTTCTAAAGTTCCGTCGAAAGAACCGGTATTGCTACCATTTTAACTCATTGAACAGTGAAGACTTTGGTTGTCACCTGAAAGCAAAAACAACAAATAAAGTAAAAATTACACTACAACCAACTTAAAGTAACTTATAATACTAAAAAGAATAAACGCTACATTTCATTCCCCGACAATGGCGCCATTTTGATAATGCTCAATTTATACTTCAAAAGTATAAGCGATCATTATCAATATAATTTACCCAACTACGAGTCGGGGTAAAATTCTCAGGGAATGAAATCGCTAGTTTCACTCTTAGTGTCACAAGCTACTCTAGGTTTGCACGTAATGTCAAAATTTAACATAAAAGTAAAATGGGCGGGGGGTCGTTTGAACAATTTTTTTAGTAATAATTTAATGGTATCAATGATTAGTTTGTCAAAACTATATGCAACAAGATTGTAATCAAGTGAGTTAAAGCACTTGGGGTTATGCCTTTATGAGATTGATCTTATGCATGGGTAAGTGAAAATATGCCTAAAATTTGATTATTGGTCATGATTAGGGATGGTTCTCGTTATTGGATGTGATTTTTCTATCCACAACCAAATTTCTCATGGAGTTCTCTCGAATACCTAAGTGTCTACACGACCAAACAACCATACACTTCAAAATGGGCAATATATCACTAGCATTACCACTTAAATGAGTGTAACTCAAGTTTCGTTTGCTAAATCTCATTATCCTTGTACCTTTTTTCAAGCAAGACGAGATCCAAACATATATTAAGTTTGCAAACTCAATCTACAAATTAACACATAGAGAATTAGCCAAAATCATAACATACAACCTAATGCAAAGGTAAATAATCGCTACCCACACATAATCAATACTCAATTATGCATAACCCCAATATGGGAATTTGGCTACTCATAATGAAGGAAAAATAAATTATACCAAATTCTTCTTTCATTATTAGCTAAAGAATCCAAATATTTCTACAAGAAGACTCTAGATCCAAGCTAAAAGTAGTAAATCTCAAGATTAGGGTTTAATTACATGCTCAAGCATAAACCAAATTGACCAAGATAGGGTTTCAAAAGACTAAAAAGCCATAAATAGCATCAAGAAAAATTGGGCCACATATTTACGAAAATGCCACCGCTTGATAATTTGGCTAACCTGCATCTGTCGCTGATTGGATCGGCGCTGTGTCACATTGTACAAGGCTTCACCGATTCGTCACATGATAATCTCCAGGGGTTGACATCTGTCTCTTTCAGCGATGCAAGAATTGGTGCTCCGATCAGCTCAGCACTTCGCCGATTTATTCAATGCCTCGCCGTTCTACTTCTCTTTTTCTTGGCCTTTTCCTGTATCTTTTGGCGATGGATATCCTCTTTTGGCGATGTGCCGGTCATGGAAATGCTCCAAAGTTCACCTTTTATGCCTTTGTGCAATTTTGCCTCGATCTTTTATTTTTTTGCCTCTTTTCGCTTTTTTTTTTTTGCTATTTTGATCACTTCTAGGCCTCTACCCTTAAATCAAACCAAATCAACATTAAAACTACTTCAATTTATCATTAAGGACATGTTTTTCTCCCTATTTCTAGGGTAAACGAGTCGCATTTTACCGACTCATCAGAGTTGGGACATTTGGTATGCAATTTTGGTATTTTTAAGGAGGAGTTTTGTAGTTTTGCTGGGTGTTTAGGTAATTTGGTGATGGAGTTTGGTAGTTTTTTTGGATATTTATGTAATTTTTGGATGGAGATTGGTAATTTGGCTGAGCATTGAAGATAAGGTAAAGTATTTGGTTGAGCAGGGGGTAGCTTTTTAATAGTGAGGTTTTTCTAGGGGTAAACTCAAATGGTTTCCTTGATATCATACTTGTGCTAAAGGACACCAAAGATACACCTTCTTTCTTTTTTCCTGGAAATCTAGAAGCCCCAGTTTTTGTAGAGACCCTTGTGATCTTTTTGGTATTAATACCGTCCTCAATCATTTCTCTAATTTTTCACCAACTCAGTAAACTTATCCCTTAATATGACTATCATTTGGTCATAATACTCTAGTTTTTGCATACGTGCATTCACTTGTATGATCTCTTGTTTAGACATAGAAGGCATGACTCTTACCTCCTTCTTTATCCATTGGTACACTTACTCATAGTAACATTCTGTGAACTTTTGCTTGATTTTCTCAAGAGAGTATCTATTTAGGACCACTTCCATATTATAGGCAAATCTTTCAACAAAGTCCTTGGCCAGATCTCACCAACTAGGCCATTATTTCAATTCTTGTGAGGTAAACCACTCCAAGGCTTTACCAATCAAACTGTGGTTGAAAAGCTTCGTAAGCAAACCTTTATTTTTTCCCAACTCCCACCAACTGATGATAGTAACCCCTCAAATAAGTCAAAGGGTTTCTGATTATGTTAAATGTATTGAACTTTGGTGCTTTGTATCCTTCCGACAAATATAAATTAGGATAGATACACATATCATTGTAAATCATCACCACAACCTCTAGTGAATGGCAAAATGATTGGTGAATATCACCTTAGTGATTTCTTATTTTACAAGCAGTATGTCCCATTCATGCTTTTCTTCTTTGGCTTTCCATTATTTCTTCTTTTCCTAATAGTGTTCCATTTAGGGTTCTTTGTGAAAGTGAGGTGTGGCTATAAAAGGTGGTGGTAGGTAGCATTGTCTAGTTAGTTGGTGGGCTGGATATTTTGGATAGTAGTTTTGTAGATGGGAGGAAAGTTTTGTGAGTAATGGATATTCTAGTCGGTGTTCTAGAAAAGGAGAGTTGGGGTTTGGTATGTTGAGCCAATGTGAGGTGGGTTGTGAGAAGAGAGGTCAACGGTAGGAGGTTTTGGTATGAAATTAAAGGGTGGGTTATTTGAGCAATGTTTGGGAATAGGTGAGCTCAGAGGAGGGAAATAGAGTGGAGGCCTTCTATTGCCTGGGATGGGAGTATTCGCCACAATGGCCAGATTGGCTAGATCCTTAGTCCTCTGCATGTCTTCCTAAAGACTTGTTACCTATTATGCCAACTGAGGGATCATCTCATTCTGTTATTCTATAGCATTATCTCTTATGGTGATTTTGGTCAAAGCATTATCCTCATCAATACCAGTCATTTTTCCTTTTTCTTTATGTAAACTATTTCATTGCCCCCAAAATAAATTCTGTATATAATCAAAATTTTCTTCATAAAGTATACAAAGCAAGATGACATGCGCTACATTTTAGGGAAAGACAAAAAATACAAAAACCTAGGCCCATGTAGGACCAATTTAGGAAAAATAAAAGTACATAAAAAAAAGGCCCATTCAGGTGCGAAGAAACTAATGGTGTGCTTTTGATGGTCGTTCATCGATGTGCTTCTTCTTGAACTTTCCCATGATGCTTTGGAGAGTGTGTTGATTCATCCATAAATAAATGTCTATCCTTACTCCTTTTTCCTCCACTGTCAGTCCCAGATGGTTTTGAGTTTGTTACCCATGGTCAGATCGAGTCTCTCTAAGCTAACTCTCATGTATTTTAATTCTTCGGTTAGGCTAGATATGGTACATCTGACTTTTTCTAGCTTTTGGTGAAATGCTTGTTTTAGTTCTAACACTTGTTTTTGGATTTTTTGAAGTTGTACATGTGTTTTAGATCCGGTATGGACTTTGGGTCTAGAAATGGTAATACTTTGGATGTTTTTTTCCATCCAAGCTTTATAATTCTCCATGTACACCGCTTTGAACATATCTTCATCAAGTTTTTTTTTTTTTTTAAAGTCAAAGTCGGGCTTGCGACCCATTTTATTAACAAAAAGAAACAACAATATTTACAAAAAGCAAAGCCAGGCCCAAAATTTGCCTAGCCCAAACCCGAATAAAATATCAAACAATAATTATATCCCTAGATCAAATAGAAAAGTGGAAAGAATACTCTTCATCTCCTCAAACCTCTTTGCCGATTTGCTCTTTGATATCCATTTTCATGGAGTTTTGTCTTTGAGAATAGCTCAGTTGATCAAGCTTGGATCTCCTCCCTCTCAGCCAAGTCATTGAATCTCACCTTTTATCTTCTTTTATCTATCTCTTACTTCAGTGGATTTAGCTTTAAATAAAGCTAATACCATCACCGAATCTAAGAAATTGGCTCAAGACGACTAAGATGATAACATTCTGATCCATCTGTTTGTGTAATATGGTAGTCACACATCATATCTGAAGCTTCCAATGTAGATCTTTAACAAAGGTTCTGGTCTAGTTTATTGAAATGTTCTACAATCTCAAAGGATTTCACTAGCTTTTGGGATTTTGTCGTCCTCCTAATCGAGGACATAACACTCATTTTCGTGGACTTTTATTGTAATGTCCTCTAGGTCATTTTCTACGTTTTTATGCTTTTCTATATTTAGAGCCTTCCCTTAGCTACCCCAAGTCATTTATGACTTGTCGGGACTAGCTGTTTGGTTATCGGGCAGTTCATTTGGTTTTTAGAGACATTTCCCTATTTTGGAGCTTTTGAAGTTGAGAATATAGTCTAGGGGTAAAACTTCAGATAAACAGTCTCGGGTTCTAATTTTGTTGGTTCCGTTAGCTTTGGAATGTCGATTTTAGGCTAGGGGGATCCTTGGTCTGGGTCCCAAGGCTTCTGGATTTGTTTTGGGCTATTGGATGGATTTTAGTTAAAACAGACCCTTGGGCATGGGACCCATTTATTATCGAAACGACCTCGGATGGAAGTTTTGATGGTCTCGTATAGTATGTAATGCCGAATTTAGTAGGGTAGCATAGTTTGTTTATGTTCATGGGATTCCGAACAAATCTTGAGGGCCCGTTCAGAGAATTTGTAACTTAGCAAAGTTGATGGTATTGATGCGCCTGGTGCAGGCTAAGATTGGACTTCACTTTCGTGTGGCCTTGATAGTGATCACGAGAGTCAAGAATTCTTGACCTCCGCATTCACGAGCCAATTTTTGAGTTTGCGAAGAGAAGGCCGGCTTAGCCGGTCTAACCTTTTTCATCGCAATCACAACGGATCTGCCCCGTTCATGAAAACCTATCTGGGTCAGCTCTCGTTTTTGCTGTAGGGGTCCCATGTTTGGGATGAAGGACCCCTAACGCTATAAATAGCCAGTTCCATCATTTTTCAGCTCAAAACCAAGTGTAAAACACCATTGAAGAGACTTGGGAGCTTGATGATTGTGTGGGAATTAATACTGGGAGCTGGGATTGAGTTGAGGACGGCATTACGATCATTTCCTTACCCTTTTTCCCGTAAGTTTTCCATTAACTCTCTATTTAATTCTTAATTTCTTGATTATTTTTGGGACTTTGTAAAGGTTATTTTGAGGCTTGAATTAGGCCCAATTCTGGGGCAAATGGTCCTTGAGCTATGAGGGACGCTGTGACGGTTTTAATTTTTTGATTCTGTAAGTGGGCTCCATAAGGGATTTTTAGTTTGGTTTTTGACCCGGAGTATAAATACGCAATATGGGTATCGATATTCTCATCTTAACGTGTAGAACCTTATTTGGATAGCGTGGCAGTAATCAGAGTCATCTCGAAAGGGAAAATCTCTGAGGTAGAGGATTTTATGAGTTTCCAGCGGTGTCCAGGTAGGCTAGACTTACGTTTCTCCTAGACTTTACTTTCTTATAGTATTAGTAGAATATTGTACTAGTTATGGGTGGGTATTTATGGTTCAATTGTTATTTTAGTATTTATTGCCTTGATTAGCTGGGTAGGGACCTTTGTTTGGTAGAATTCAGCCACGTTTTTCCTTATATTAGTCTATGATTAGCCTTTAGGTCTAGACTTAGTTCCTTTAGTGCATTGGGTCGAGATTGAGAAGCCTTAACGTAGGTTTGGGTAGGTGCTTGCCTTAGGTTGGGTTTTTTGGGGATTAGATAGAATACTTAGAATAACCTTTCTTTTGACCTTAACGATCACATAGATACTTTATTAGGTTACTACCTAGGTTTGGGTTGACTTAGACACTAATTTAAGCCTATTTAGCCTCGTTACCCCAGGTAGAGTACCATTTAATCTTAAACTGCATCTTCTCAATATATATGTGTTGATTTTTACTTATGAGTTTCGGTTTGAGTTCGATATTTATTATTATCATCATTACTGATCTGGGGTTGGAAAACTGGTGAATACTAATAAAAGGGAGGTTATGATTGGGGAAAAGGAGCATCAAGTACACATTGCCTATATTCTGGATCATTTTATGTTCATTACTGCCATATCTCGTCCTTACTTTACTATTATCCTTTGTTTGTACTCACCGCGCTTATGGGGGATCAGTTGGGTTTATTCATATTCAAGTGTACCTTCTGGGCTTATAGGGGCCCAGTTATGTTGTAGTTAGACTTTTATTTCTGCTTTTGAGTTACGTATCTTATATATACTGCATCCACATGGTATAGTCTATTATTTCTATTTCTTCCCCCTTCATTACTGACTTTAGTGTACATCCTCTCACTCTATCTATATTTTTATTATAATTTAGCGCAGTCGACCTATGATGCCTACTGAGTACCCATTGTGTTGGTACTCATACTACACTTCTGCAGCTTTTTTCTTGATGCAGATCCGAGTATGAGTCACCTCTATTGATGACATCCTTGGGCTGTGCTGCTATTCAGAGATAGGGTGAGCTTTTAGAGTCTGGAGATGATCCTCCTCCTTCTGCTATTTTTGAGTCTCATTTGTATATTCTGAGACTATGATGTATATTTGACATTGTCTTGTACTTTCTTTTAGTATCATGGCTCTTGTACTGACCTTACCAGGTCGTGGGAAAACTTATTTTGTATATTTTGTCGTCTTCCGACTACGGTATAGTATGTTCATATTTATATATTCCTCTTTTCATCGCTTAGTATTTCTATTGTATGCCTATTTCCTTACTTCTCATATCTTTCGACGGTTAGCCCATTACTTATCATTTCAGGCTATAGTTTGGCTTGCCTACTGGTGGGTTAAAGTAGGTGCCCTCATGACTCGAGAAATTAGGTCGTGATAGTTTGTTATCAAAGCCTAGGTTCATCGGTATTATTGGTACAAGAGCAAGTGTTTAGTAGAGTCCCACAGATCAGTGTAATGACGTTCGTACTGTATTTTTAGGAGGCTATAGGATATTCTTAGGAAAATCTTACCTTTTGGGTTCATTTTCATGCATTGTGTCTGTGTTGGTTTCTAGATTCTCATTTATTTTACTCTTTTACAAATGAATAGGATGCGGGCCATGGTGATTGGGGATAGAGACCCCGATCCTGTAGCTAGAGCACCGATTAGATACCGAAGTCGACCTAGAGGTCAAGGTCAGGCCAGAGCTGTAACCCCAGCTTGAGACCAGGCCAGGGAGCCTTCACCAGATCCTATTATTGCTCCCGAGCCAGAGATAGCACCAAAGGGTCCGCCACCACAGCAACGTGTGGGCTAGGGGCAGCCCAGGCCCTACTCGGGTTTATATCTTCTTCAATTCTCCACGATGCTTTAGTGCAGTTATTGGGCTTTGTAGGTGGTCCACCGATAGATGGGGGCCAGACAGCAGCCCAGGGTGGTCTTGGTTTAGGACCGTAACTTGTAGCTGCGGCTCCCAAGGTAGATGTCCCACTAGCACTAGTCTTCCCACAGTTGGCAGTAGCCTAACCAGTTATGACTTTTAAGGAGCAGAAGATGCTGGATCAGTTTTTGAGATTGGCTCCACCTAGATTTGCAGAGGATGCATTCGAGTTTCTTACTATCTGCGAGGAGAGGCTGCGTAATTTGGGCCTGGTAGTGGTGCGTGGTGTGGAATACGCCACTTTTTAGTTTGATCGAGCATCCAGACAGTGGTGGAGGGGATATATTGACTCTAGGCCAGCTGGATCTCCTCCTATGACATAAACTCAGTTCTCTGAGGCTTTTTTAAAGAAGTATATGCCTCGCAGCTTGCATGAGCATTTGAGGGATCAATTTACAGGATTGGAGCAGGGTTCTATATCTATGGCAGAGTACGAGGTGAGGTTTCATGAGTTGTCCATACATTCCACTATGATTCTACCGACTGAATATGGGTGGATTCGGTGTTTTGTTAGAGGGATGAGACTTCTACTTCATATGGATACTTAAAGTCTGGTAGCTGCAAGCATATATTTTATGGATATTTTAGATTATGCTTAGACTATAAGGATATGCGTCGCGAGACCCAAGGGGGTAGCGATAAGAGGCCGCATTTGCAGGGCAGTTATTATGGGAGCCATAATGGCTCACAGTTTAGAGGTAGATATTTTCAAGGTAGGTACCCCCTGCATCAGCCTTATCTCCATCAGGGTCATTCCAGTAGGCCCATTTAGGTAGTGCTTCAAATTTCAGACGTAGGTCATCCTGGTTATAGTGATGTCAGCAGGCAGAACAGTGGTCAGTTCTTAAGGTGTGCACAGTCAGGGTCTTCAGACCGAGGTGGCCATATTTGGATCAACTGGACCTTCTCAACATAGCAAAGTGACCGAGGCATGTTACGATTATGGCATTGTGGGCTATTTTTCCAAAGAGTGTCCCCAACATAGGATGATTGAGCCAGCCGCACAGAGTGTTCCTCCAATCTGATTAGTGTTGCTTCTAGCTTAGGGTGATGCACAGGGTTGTAGAAGTGGTCCCTGGGGTTCTAGAGGAGGTCCTCAAGCAGGTCGGATAGGTGGTCGGGTAGGCACCTAGTCCAGAGGTAGACGGGGTCACTTATATATTGTTCCTCGTAGGTCGAAGGCTGAGGCTTTGGATTCTATAATCACTGGTATGATTTTAGTATGTCATCAGCCAACTTCTGCTTTATTTGATTTGGGCTCCATATATTCATATATTTCTACTTATTATGCACCATAGTTGGGGTTATCTTGGGAGGCATTATATATGACTTTGTGTGTAGATACTCCCGCGGGTGATTCTTTAGTAGTGGATTGGGTTTATAGATCGTGTATTATGACTGTTCGAGGGTATGACACTTAGATTGACCTTATTTTAATAGACATGGTGGATTTCGATGTGATTCGAGGCATGGATTGGTTATCCCCCTATCATGTAGTCTTGGATTACTTTAACAAGACCATTACCTTAGCTGTGCCTGGCATACCCTTGGTTGTGTGGTAGGGTTCTTTTTACCGCGCTCCGATGGGGATTATTTCTTATATTCGAGCTAGGAGACTGATATTAAGGGGTTATATGTCATTCCTTGTGTATGTTCTTGATACTAGTATTGAGAGTCCTTCGATTGACTCTATTTCTATAGTTCATGAGTTCCCTGATGTTTTTTCCTACCAACGTCTCTGGCCTTTCTCTTGAGCTTGACATATAGTTTGCAATTGATCTTAAGCTAGACACCCAGCCGATTTCTTTGGCACCTTACCATATGGCTTCTGCTGAGCTAAAGAAGCTAAATATTCAGCTTTAAAATCTTCTGGGGAAGGGTTTTATTTTGTCGAGTGTATTGTCTTGGAGTGCTCCTATTCTGTTTGTGAAGAAAAAAGATGGTTCTATGTGTATGTGTATCAATTACATGCAGCTGAATAAGGTAACAAAGAAGAATAAGTATCCTATGCCTCGTATCGATGATATATTTAACCAACTTTAGGGTGCGACAGTGTTTTCTAAGATTGATTTGAGGTCTGGCTACTATCAGTTAAGGATTCAAGTGAAGGACATCCCTAAGACAGCCTTCAGGACTCGCTACGACCATTACGAGTTCCTGTTAATGTCTTTTGGGTTGACCAATACCCCAACAACATTCATGGTCTTGATGAACTTCGTATTCAGGTCTTATTTGGACTTCTTCATGATAGTTTTTTATTGATGACATCCTTGTCTATTCGAAAAGTAGGGAAGAGCACAAACAGTATTTGAAGACTGTGCTCCACACGTTGAGAGATCATAGTCTTCATACCAAATTCTTAAAGTGTGAGTTCTGGCTTGAGTCTGTAGTATTCTTGGATCACGTGGTTTCTAAGAATGGGATTATGGTAGACCTGGTGAAGATTGAGGCCATTCGTGATTGGGCTAGGCCTATGTCTCTGAAGGTTCACAGTTTTATTGGTTTGGCAGGCTACTATAGGCGGTCTGTCAAGAGATTTGCTACTATTGCAGCGCTTATGACTAGATTGACTAGGAAAGAGGTTCCATTTCAGTGTTTCAACGGTTATGAGGCAAGATTTCTTAAGCTCAAGGACTTGCTCACTTCAGCTCCTATTCCGACTCTTCTAGTTGAGGGCGAGGGGTTTACTATTTACTGTGATGCTTCTGGTGTTGGTTTGGGGTGTGTTCTAATATAGAGGGGCCAAGTTATTGCATATGCTTTGAGGCAGTTGAAGGTGCACGAGCGCAACTACTACTCATGACTTGGAGTTAGTTTTTGAATTTAAGATTTGGAGGCATTACTTGTATGGTGTTCGCTGGGAGATTTTCACTGACCATCTTAGTCTTTAGTACATTATAGCTCAAAAGAAGCTTAATTCTAGACATCACAGGTCGATTGAGTTGCTGAAGGACTATGATCTTTCTATTTTATACCATCTAGGCAATGCCAATGTGATAGTGGATGCCTTGAACTGGAAGGCAACGAGTATGGGTAGTTTGGGCTTCATTTTATTTTCAGCGCGACCATTGACCTTGGACTTTTATTCCTTATCTAACATGATGATTTAACTTGATATTTTAGACCCAGGAGGATTCTTTCTAGTATTAAGGCTAGGTCTACGTTGTTGGAATAGATTTGGGTTCGGTAGTTAGAGGATAGTAGGCGAGATGGCATTTGAGATCAAGTGCAGAGGAGTGAGTCTAGGAGGGATACCTTAGATTTTGAGGCCATTCTGGGATTCGATAGTCACATTTGTGTTCTGAGGGTAGGAGACTTGATTCAATTGATTCTTTGGGAGGCTTATAGCTCCAAATATTCTATTCATCTCGGGATAACTAAGATCTATAGAGATTTAAGGCAGCATTACTGGTGAAGTGGTATGAGGAGAGATATAACAGACTTTGTGGCTCAGTGCTTGTGTTTTCAGCAGGTGAAGGTTGAGCATTTGAGACCTGGTGGATTGCTTCAGAGACTTCCCATTCCTGAGTGGAAATGGGAGTGGATTACTGTGGATTTGGTGGGCAGTTTTCCTCACACTTCTCATGATTCTGATAGCATTTGGGTCATCATGGATCGATTGACCAAGTCTTCCCATTTCATCCCTATTTAAACTTTCTTTAGTGTCTAAAGGTTAGCTCGTATCTATGTTAAGAGGTGGTTCGCCTTCACAGGGTGCCCGAGTCTATTATTTTAGATAGAGGCTTTTAGTTAACTTCTAGATTTTGGAGGACATTTTAGGAGGAGATGGGCACCCAGGTGGACCTTAGCACCGTTTTCCATCCTCAGACTGACGGATAGTCAGAGTAGACTATTCAGGTTTTGAAAGATATGCTCCGCGCGTGTGTTATGGACTTTAGAGGTCAGTGGGAGTAGTTTTTAGTCTTAGCAGAGTTTACCTATAATAACAGCTACCATTCGAGTATTCAGATGGCACCACTTGAGGCGTTGTATGGTAGGCATTATCGATCCTCATTTTGTTGGTTTGAAACTTCATAGGTTAGGTCCCGTGGTACTAATTTGCTTCATGACTCTATGGTCCCGTGGTACTAATTTGCTTCATGACTCTATGGACAGAGTTCAGGTGATTCAGGATAGGCTACGGGTAGCTCAGAGCAGGTAAAAGAGTTATGCCGATCGTAGGTTTTGTGCCTTGAGATTCAGAATTAGTGATTGGGTTTTTCTTTGATTGACATCCATGAATGGCATGATAAGGTTTTGGAAGAGGGGCAAGCTCAACTCCAGGTATATCGAACCATTTGAGATTCTTCGGGTAGTTGGGGAGGTAGCCTATAAATTGACCTTTCCTCCAGCCTTGGCAACCAACCATCTAATTTTTCATGTATCGATATTGTGGTGCTATATTCTAGATGAGTCTCACATGCTTAGGTGGGACTCGGTTCAGTTGGGTAAGAGGTTGACCATTGTGTAGGAGCCAATTTCTATTCTAGCTAGAGATGTCAGATGGTTGCATTCTAGAGATATCCCAATGGTTAAGGTTTAGTGGAGACACCATCCAATCGAGGAGGCTCAGATTCTCCTAGAGTTAGTGACCTATTGCCAGGTGTCACCCCACATCTAGTGACCTTACCCTTTATGTCTGTAGAGGGATAAATTAGGTTCGTAGAGTTTATGAGGACAGATCCTCCCCCATTTAATGGAGATCCTAGGTTTGATGCTTATGAGTTCTTAGTTGGTTGTCATGAGAGATTACACAGGTTGGTCCTGTTAGACTCTAATAGAGTAGATTTCACTACTTTATTTGGACCAGCCAGACAATGATGGAGGTCTTTCATTAAGGGTAGACTAGGTGGGTAACCTCTTTTCTCATGGGATTGTTTTACTTAGAAGTTTCTAGAGGAGTTTGTATGAAGGCGTATGGGTAAGAGGCCCCATGCACTTGACAGTGGTAAAGACATTTATGGAAGAGGGCTAGTTTCTCATGGTTATCTCTAGATGTGGTTAGATCATAGTGGCCACTTAGGTTCTTCAGATTCAGTTTAGCCACAAATATGGTTTCAGTACCCTATTTGATTTGTCTTAGTAGTGTTTAATAGTGATTCTACATCCTCCTATGTGTTACTTATTTGGCATTGAGTCTTGATGTGATTCGTGGTGGATTGGGTGTATCGATCCTAGTTGTGTATCATCTAGAGTATATCACTGTGTTAGAGTTGATTTCTCTGGATATTATGGATTTTAGTATGATTTGGGTATGATCTTAATGATGATTATGTTATGGAATAATGGTGGATCGATGGTAGGTATTGGTATATTCAGATTATAGGATGTAATTTAGAGGGTCACTTGAGGTTTGTGATATCAATTGGGATCGCGAAAGTGATTTGATTATTGGGATAGCGAGTTATAAATAAAGAAAGCTTACAGATAGTAGACTGGTGTGGAATTATCTGCAAGTGTCAGCAGTAATGTGCTTTCTCAAGTTAGTGTGTTTCACAAGGTCATATCGGTATATCTGCAGTTTAGGTTAGCTCATTTACGATAAAATCAACCTTATAGGATGACTAGTGGAATTTATTAGATTGGGAAAAAGATTTGGTAGTGGACTAGACTTATGATATGTCAGAGTCGGAAGGACTAAAAGTAAAGGATTCTAGTTGGATAAGGTAAGGGTTTCAGGTGTTCAGGCCTTGTGATTTGTTACTTCCTTAGTGATTAGCTTTGGTTGCATGGAAAGACTTATGGTGTTGAAACACTCCACGATTAGACTTGAAGGAATTCAGCTTATAAGGATACTTGCTTTTGATTTGGAAGGATTTGTGAATGGAAATGCACCTTGTTTGTAGCATTTATTACTTTGGAAGTTAAAGGGATTAATGAAGTATTTGGCTCAAGGGTTTGGATTTAGAGTATGCGATATTATTCCATGGTTCTTGTGTTAAAGAATACTGAATGGGGAATGAGTCAAGGAAAAGATAAGCAACTTATACCTAAGGAATTTTGAGATATTCAGAAGTGTGTTATGAGTACGAGTTGGAAATTTGAAGTCTTGATAGCATGGTCTGACAGTGACTTATAAGGAGACTAGGGTGACTTTTTGGAGATTCAATTTCTATTTTGGGCGTCAATAAGTGATATGTGGTAATTTTTGCATTTCTTCTATGGGTTGAATTGTTTCTGATATAATGGGTTGCTTACATGAGTGTGATCGAAAGGGGCTTATTGTTCGATCAGATTTTTGAGGACTTTGGGTTGGTTGACACTGCATGGGCATTGAGAACTACAGGGATCATTGCGATGGATTGTATAAGAAGTTAGTGACACATAGAGTGTGCATGACTGTGGTATGCAGAGTTTTGTGATGATTCATGGTTTCCTCCAAGGGTTGAGCATGAGGATATGACTATTTGAATAGTGATGGAAGTATGCTGAGTGTGACTCTTTAGGTTTTGTGTGAATTGATATTGTTTTCTGACTTAGTTGTTTCAGCTTGAAGAGTTAGTACTATCTAATTCGACCGTTATGGTATCAGCCTTAAGTAAGTTTGGTTCAGTCAGGAAAATGCTTATAGCGGGATTGAAAATAGCAGAAAGTTCTTTTTGAGATAGAGGAAGGCATGATTCAGTATTTTGGAGAGTTGTTATGTGGTTCCATAGGTCCCTTGGTATTTTGTTAGTACAAGGATGATATTGGTTTTTAGGTACAGTTAGTGATTTGTAGTGTCTTTGACAGATTTAAGTTAATCGGGTACGTTCAGTAACTCAGTTTTTGGGTATAGAGAAAGTTCAAAAATAAAGGAACTCAGCTTCATTAAGAAATTTGGCTTTCGATGCTAGAGATATGACCTTGTGAGTCATTATGTGAAGAATTTCTAGTTACTATAGTGAGACTGGTAGTTCTATAGATGCAACTCTACTTGAGAGTGTTTTTATGAGGTTTATAAGGGTATTTTTTGGTCCCTTGTCTATTATGGTACTTTTCTTACCATTACGTTCGAGGGAAAATGTGAGTCTTAGTGGTGGATAATGTAATAACTCTTGTTGTGATTTTTAGAGTTTTTTGTCTTTTGACTATTTTGCCCTTTCCCGTTGTTGCTTTATATCTTTTATGAGTTGTGGGAAAGGTTTGCATGGTCCTCGAAGCGTTCGAGAGTGATTTATATGAGTTTGTGATTTTGAGTAGCCTTTAAAGTGATATAATTGACTTTGATTAACATTCTATGATCCGAGCATCGGATGGTGATTCTGTCAGTTTTATTAGACCCGAAACGTCCATTTTGGGTTAGTAGCATAGTTGGTACGGGTCCCAAGGCCCTTTTGTGATTTTGAGTGTTTGGTTTAAATATTGGCTTTTATTTGGCCTAAAGTTGGTTTTAGAGATAATTCATTGATAACAATCTTTTTTGATATATTTGATGATTCTGTTGAGTCCGAAATGTCGAATTTAGCCTAGTAGCATAGTTGGGTTGTGTTTGGGAGGTCTCAGATGAGTTTTGGGTAGTTGTTCGGAGTTTAGAGTTTTATGTCATTGAGTTTTAATAGTATCAGCTATAGTCAATGAGATATTTTGTGCATGTGTATGGTACCATTGGATCTGTATCAAAATTTAAGAAGCAACGCAAAAAGAATCGACGAATTTCGAGTACGTATGAGGAAGTTACGGCTGTTTTAGTGAAGTTTGATATTGTTGGTGCTGGTGCTGGTGCATCACTTAAGCAACCGAATGGCCGCCTAAGTGGGTCTGCCTAGGAGGAAATAGGTCCCCTTAAGCAATAGGGTCTCTTAGGCGATGGTGGGTCTCTGAAGCGATGCCGCTGAAGCAATGGAATGTCTGCTTAAGTGGAAATCGCTGAGTTTAAGACCTAAATCGAACCCATTTCGTATTTTTGATGTTTTGGGAGCTAGGAATCTTTGTTTGAATCGATTCTTGATGCTTTTTTCTCGTATATGTGATTCTACCTTCATTTCATTCATTTTCTAAAATTATCCAACTTTTTTTCACAATTTTGATCCTTAATATTAAGTTTTAAATTCAAAGTTATGAAATAAAAAATTCCAGATTTGAAGGTCGATTTGGAATGGGTTTTCATTGATTTTTGGGATATAAGGTCCTTGTGGGTAAACTGGTTTTAACAAAGGTTTTACAAAATTTCTTATTTTAAACTACATTTGATAATAGAGATTTGGGATTTTACCGGTAATGTGAAATATTTATATTTTGGTAATGTCTAACCCAATTTCTACTCAATTTCCGTTGGGTTTTCAGATTTAGAACCCTTAACCTATGAGAAATATGATTCTTTACTAAAATTCCAATTTTACCCTTTTATTTTTGGGGTTGATTTTTAAAGTGATTTTGGACCCAAAACCAAGTATGTCAATATGGTTATTGTTGGTCTTGTATTTACATGTAGATCTCATATTTGATTAGATTGGACATTTTTGGTGATGATTCGAGGGAGTAGAGCTTCCATTTGACTCTTCAGACTGTGATTTGGCTTTGCAAATCTTCTTTAAGGCAAGTTGAGATGTACCTTGACTCTTTTCTGAAGTGTTTATGTGTTATGTGCTTATTTGCTTGTATTTTGTGAATCACTAAGGATTTGGGGGTCCCTCTTATATGAGATGGCGCGCGTCTTCGCAGGCACCAGAGTCTTTTGATGGATTGACGTAATATAGACGGACATCTTTTTTGTTTTCTCTACTTGTGAATACACTTATGGTAAATTGTGGATAGATGACTTATGGATCTTGAGTAAATTGATAGTGGGTATATATTTAATAGCTTGAATCATGTTCTGTGGATTTTGATGTGATGATTGGGGTTTAGTAACTAGTTAGGAGATAATTATGCTATTACGTTATTTGATGGAATGATTAGGATATAGTAAACACTTAGGGTATGAATAGATTTGTTGTAGTTAATGTAATTATTGGGATTTAGTAATCTCTTAGGATATTACAATTGATAGCATATTTAAGTAGTTAAGAAAGGAATCTTGGCTTAGTTATTAGGTAAGAGAATAAAGGGGAATCTTAGTACACTAGTTCTCCTTTTAGTAATTTAGTCTAATGGTGTTATGATTAGGAAGGATGCAAACTTATCGTGTAAAACAAGCTAGGTTTAGGGTAAGTTCTCTATGTTTATGTTTTTTAAATTGTTTATTATTAATATGATACCCGAGTGGGGGCCTGTGTTGACTATATTATTGACTTGAGAGATTACTATCATTGAGATGCTCGTGCAGGGGTTGGTATTGGTCTTGTTTGAGAATTATTTGCTTTTATTATTATCGTGATCCCCGAGTGGGGGCTTAAATTGATATTATTGATGTATTACATGACTCTTTACTGCTATGGTGCCATGTGATGGCCTATATCATGATTATTGAGATTTGAGCTCATTTATACCATTACTGAGTTGATTCATTACATTATATTGATTTGGTAATGAGCATGCATCCTCATTTCATTTATTCATATTCATGGAAACTGGTACCATAGAGAAGCACCAATTTTAAAAGAAAATGAGACATTTTATAAAATGCCTTAATCGAGGGATGTGCCGACAAGGTTGATTGATGAGATTGTGATTAGTATACGAGTTGTGAACCCCAGATTGTGATTGGTATATGGGTTGCGAACACCCATGGTGTGTTATCTTGGAAGTGTTCACTCGGAAGGAATATACGAGAAGACATTGAGATATTACATCATTATCACTCTAATGAATTGCATTGCATTCTTTTGTATGATTGATATTGTGTATTTTGCATCTCATATTACTACATTACTTTACATTATACCTTCTGTTGAATTATTTGGTGGTTAAGATATTATGAGATGTGGGGTATTGTTATGGCTTGATCCATTGGGTTTGTTGTGTCACATCTAGTGTTTGTGGGATATGCATTTCTTCTACCTTAGTTGGGATTGTTAGTGAGTTTATAACATATACCGTATTGGTGAGATTCTTTTGTGATGTGACCTATCTCTATTGTTGTTGATCTTGAACTTGTACATGCCTACCTTAACACATAGATTTTATTATCTTGAAAAGTGTGCTATCTGTTAGGATAGGCTAGGACTTTTCTGAGTGCAGGCTTATTTTGGGTAAATTGGTGGTTGGTGTGGTGGTCCTCACCATCACTTTGGATTGAGGTCAGTTATTGACGATGCTTGCTGAGTACATGTGTTTTGTACTCACCCTTGCTTTTTGTTTCCTTTTTCTACACCTTATATAGGTATTGATATAAGTAGTGGAGCATAAATCATGTTCTCTAAGCGTTGGCTTCTCGGAGATCGAGGTAGCGGTTGACGGTCTCAAAGCTTACCCATATCTCTCCTCATCTTATCTTATGCTTTACCCCCATTTAAGATACTCTGTATTAGAGGCTTGTACCAGCGACAACCAGACCTGGGATGTATCATTGAGAATGTATTTCCTTCTATATCATTTGAGATTATTTCTATTCTCCTTTTTTCGCTTTTGCTTTGATTACTGAGTTTGGGTTGAGATAGGCTTACCTGTACCAGAGGGTGTGACAGGTGTCATCACAAACTGTAATTAGAGTCGTGACAATATGGTTTTGAGATATTTGGTGCCTTGAGGTGTAGTGTTTGATGAAATTTAGGTGATATCATGATAGGTGAGGGACATATTGAGGTGTAGTGTTTGATGAATTTTAGGTGATATCATGATAGGTGAGGGACATAGCAGCCCATAGAAACTTTTGAAAGGGAATTCGGGTTAGTAGAACTCCAGTTATAGCATTTGGCATAAAAAGATTAGTTCGTAATGTCAAAAATTGAATATTGTGTTGTAAAAATGGCAAAACTGGGAAGCTGCCAAAGTTTTTGCCTCGCCTATTCTGCTGTAATGGGAGACGGGCTGCTACCTCTGTCACGCTATAGTAGGAATATTTTTGCTATAGTGGAAGTCAACTTTTGTCAGCTCCACTATGGCGGGTAGATACTGCTATAACGACGCTGCTATAGTGGGAAATTGTTCCACTCTAGCGGGCTCGATGCAGCAAATGTTCAGTTTTCTCTGAGTTTAGATGTTATTTCATCAGGAACTCTCAAGGTTTAATTCTTCGACCATTGTGAGAGAAATAACTAATTCATGCGTAAATTGGCTCCGCATCTTCTTGTCTTGAAAAACCTCAATAGAGAGGCCGAGTATAAAATGTTATTTAGTTGATAAAAGATAGTGAGTGAGTAAGTAAGAGTGCTATATAAGCAACTCTATGAGTATTGTCCTTCTAATCTCGACCTCTTACTCCTCTTCACCAATGTCCATTTGGGGACGAACAGTTGGTAAATTGGTATATAATGTAACGACCCATTTCGTGTCACGACACAACTTCTCAGGTCATGATGGCACCTACTTCAACCCACCAGTAGGTAAGCCAAATCATAGCCCAGAACGGTGAGTAACGGGCTAACAGGTGGAAGATAAGAAAATAAGGATAAAACAGTAATAATATGCGACTTGTAGAGGAATATATATATATATGTAAGCATGTTGTACAAGAGAGGAAAAGGATGAAATACACAAAATGAATCCCCTAAGACCTGGTAAGGTCAATACAAGAGCCACTATACCAAGAAAGAGTACTAGACAATGTCAAAATATACATCATAGTCTCAGAATATAAAAAATAAGGCTGTCATGAAAGCAGAAGGAGAAGGATCAGCTCCGAACCCTGAAAGTTCACCCAAATCTTGGGTAAACAACACTACTCGAGATCAGCATCAATGGCGGTGACTTGTACTAGGATCTGCATCAGGGAAAAGATGCAGAAATATAGTATCAGTACCAAAACACGGGGTACTCAGTAGGCATAATAGGCCGACTGAGCTCAATTATAGTAAAAGTATAATAAAAGTGTGAATATATACTAAATGCAACAAGTGAGGGTCAAAAATGGAAATAATAGGCTATGCCAAGCAAATACGGTAAATCGAATATAAGTAACTCAAAGTCAGAACTAAATGCCTAGCTATAACCTAACTAGACCCCCATAAGCCTAGAAGCCACACACAAGGAGAAATAAATCCAACTGAGCCCCCATAAGCACGGTGGGTACAAGCAAAGAGTAATACTAGTAAAAGGGCAAGTACAACGGTAAATAAAGTAAGAACGATCCAAGAAGCACGGTAAGTGTACCGTATATTCTTCCTCCAACCATAACCATGAACATACCAGTCCCAACCTAGATTTCTCAATTTTAAGTCAATAATAGTGAATGCCATACTAGAACCGGAACTGACAGGTAATAAGCCGTACAATCTGATGCCGAACTCGAATCGAAACTAGCAAATAATTGCCAGTATAACAAGGTGCCGGATTCAAACCTGAAATATCAAGTAATAAACAATAACCTAGGTGCCGAACTCGAACCTGAACTAATAAAAGATAAGTAATAACAACCCGGAGGTCTGATTCATTCCAAATCTATTTAGTCCTTTTTCCATTTTAGAAGGCCAATTCTATTTAAAGAAGGGAAAGGTTTCGATTATTAAGTCAAAGGTCACGAATCAGTGACAAAAGGGCTAAATGTTGGGAATACCAAGTCAACAACCACAATATAATGAGAAGACCATTCTAGTCCTAATAACTAGCCCACTTAGGTGCTTTAATGCTATTTACTACAGGACAAGGCACTATCCTAAAGTACTTTACCTTAAAAAGGGCAGTAAAGCTAACTACAAGTCCCCAAAACCCAACCTAAGGAAAGAAGCTACCCAAGCCTAGACTAAAGCTTCTAAGTTCAATCCCAAGGGCCCCGAGTAAGCTAAACCAAGTTTTAAAGAAGAAGTACTACCAACCTAAGGAAATTCGAGGTCGAAATCTATCCTACAGTCCCCTAATCGGATAAAAAATTAGGAATTATCTAAGCAACTCTTTGAGACATCAATACCCCTCAAAATTAGCACAATACCACACCACTACTATAATAGAGAAAAGTCTAAAGAAAGGTAAGCCTAGCCTACCTGAAAGCGACAATAGCCTCAAACCGACCACAAGCTGCTCATCTCCTACACTTGACCTCAGAAAGTCACCGTGTCGAGAAACTCCAAGAGTCAGGAAAAATCCTCCTAGATCTAAGTGTTATACTAGATTACGAGCTTAAATGATATGATATAGATAATTGATTTTCTTTCAATGATCAAATACTATGTCAAAATGTTTTCTCTCAAAAATCTCTCACGTAGGTATATGTATATACATGTGTATAGTAGCATACAACATATCGTATAAAAAATTTCTAAAACCAAAATATAAAAAGAAATAAATGTGACAGATGCACATATATAGAGAGATATTATGATTATCCATTGTATTAACATTAATTATGTATCTAGGCTATGTGTTGGAATTAATGAGGGGATAAGATGACATGTGGCAGCCGACTAGCTTGAAACAATGTTGTTGTCCATCTTCTCCTCTTCCCCGTGGAGGTGTGGTATCACCACCACATCATTTTAATCCATATATATGCACTCGGATATTGCATACGTTCGTGGTAAAATACATATCATATTTTGAATAGACCATAATTAATAGAAAATTATCTCGAATAAAGCTCCTATCATATAATAAAAAGATTTTCAACATAACTAGACTCACTATCTCTGTTTAAAATATTAATAAATTGTCAAACTGTTATAAAATAAAGAAATGTGTCATAACTAAAGAATTTTCATATATATCTAAAACATTTTAGAAAGGTAATAAAATATATCTTTTATCAAATTCTAATTTAATTTAAATATTTTACAATACGTTCGGTATTAATAAAATTCTCAAACTAACTGCCTGAAAACCGAATGTTAGTCCCAGCAAGTCAAAGATAACTTGGGGAAGCTATACGAAGGCTCTAAACGCAAAAAAAATATGGAAATGCAGAAAATGACCTAGAGGGTCATTACACATTGTTACTGAAAAATATTTGCGTTAAAGGCATAAAAATCTCATTCGTCATAGGTGTTAGGATCAATTATTTAGTATGAGAGTGCATTAGATATAAATCTAGATCATACAATACTCCTAGCACAAAGTTAAGTTGGAAGTGTCCTTATTGATTGAGTTTCTGTCTAAGTTTAAACTAGGGTCAACTTTAAATGATTAATCCTCTAAGATATAAAGATTTATGAGGCCCAATATCTACAAAATTAAATATCTTTGTGACTTCTTTCTTACACCACCAACCTTTCATTAATCCGCTTCTGGAGTTAAAAGTTATGGTTGTTTTACTGAAGACTGTCTGTGCTGAAAAGCTGAGGCCCCTATAGTGGGACTCAAGCTGCTATAGCGGGAATCAGGCAGTATATAAGTCTATTTTGGCCAAATTTCAGTTCATAAACTCAAAAGTTTGTTTCAACGCCCTAGAGGAACGATTTGCTCAAGGTTGGGATGGAAATTCTTTATTTAGGTAAGATTTTTACTCCTATTTAACATTGATTAATCCGTTCTCCTTCTAGAATAATTAGAATGAGGAATTATGGTGAAATTCTTGTGGTTTAGAATCCTAGATTTATGAATGTATGGGGAAAACCTATGGGTATGTGCATTTTCACCTGGAATTACTTCTAGATTATTAGCTAACGACTCCTAGAATGAATTTGATATTCTAAAACATGAATTTTGATGGTTGGGGACCGTGAATTCAATAAAAGTGAGCTGACGGTTAATTGACCCTTGGATAATCTTGTAGATAGTGAATAAGGGTAGAACTAGTCGGTTTGAATTTTCAAAGTATTTTTTTTGAAGAGTAGTTGATTAATTACTCTTATAATTATTTATTTATTAGATGATTTAGCATTCGAAAATGTGAAGAAAAAGAAAGAGCATTTGTGGTATAACTTACTTGTTGCAGTAGCTTGGCGTCCAGATAGGCTAGGTTTATTGAGTAGTAGACTATAATATAGTTTGACATGAGATTTCATGTTTAGGCCAGCGGGCACGGTGAATAGTTGGTAATAATTGGAATATGACATGAAATTAAATCTAATTTGGTATATTATTATTTTTGGGAAATTCTTTGATGATTTTGTGGATTATGTGTTATTTGTGAAAATTCATTGGAGTATATGTATGTTGGTGTCCGGTTATGGGACTACAGATTGTGAAAACTAGTAACTAGTAATTATGGTATTTCTTGAAATTGGAAGGTATTGATGTAAGTTGATTATAGTGGAGCGGGAATGGTAGTGAATATGTTGAAAAGTTTAGTTGAATTGATAGATTGTAGTAATAATTGAGCAGTTGGGTGATGAATTAGTTTATACTAAAGCACTGCCATAATTATATGGTTATTAAGAATCGCATTAAGGCTAATTATTTATAAATGAGAATATTAACTAAATATTTGGTCATTGGTTGCACTGCTTGCTAGTAAATATGAATACTTGATTTTTCTTGAGAAACTATTGAACCTGCTAAATGACTTATCATAAATATTATTGAATAATGAAATCATTCTATTTCTTGATAAGGATTGCATTGTTGTGCAAGTAATAATATTTACAAACTTTCTTGATGATTGAACTTGATCCATTATATGATTAGCATGATTATTTATGTTGAATGCATAGTTGATTTATGTGTGCACGTTAATTGACTATTTGTCTACTTGTTGCAATGAATGCTATTGAATATTGAACTTGTTGGATGTATATACAAGTTAGTTTTTGATCACCTGTAATGAGATTATGTAAAAAGGACTTGTTTTGATATGCAAGTGTGGTTGAATTATCTTATTTTGTGATTGTACAAGTTATGGTATTATTTGATATTGTGAGATGAACCGGTAAAGGTTGATCGTCATGGAATTAGTGGATTTCAGGGAGTATAAGGGTGGAAATATTGGAATAAGGGTGGTATAACACTTGGTTTGGGATAAGGGGCAGACACTAGTAGTCTGGGTTATTTGGTACATGAACTAAGCTCGTCCCCTGCAGTTCATGGCTAGTGGGTATATATAAGACCTTTAGCATGTGTGTACACAGTATTAGAGAGTTTGACGGTTCCTTGAGTGAACTGGGTTATATTATTTTTTTGATATACTTGGATCCTTGTGAGGTTAAGTTTACTTGGTGTATATTTGGATTCTTGTGTGGTCCGATTGATGGTAATGATATTTAGAATCCTTGTGTGGTCCCCCGGATGATAATGATATTTGGGATCCTTGTGTGGTCCGATTTTGATGATGTTATTTGGGATCTTTGTGTGGTCTGATTAATGATAATGATATTTAGGATCCATGTGTGGTGCTCCTTGTGTGAACTATTATTGATATTATCGAGTTGGGTTCCTTGAGAAAATTGTTAAATTGATATTCCAACTTGCTATTTTAACTTGGGTTTCTGGTGTGAACTGATTTCCTTGTCTTATAATTATCCTTTCCATGATGAGAATTGTAGTTTTGATATTGGACAAGACTTCATGAAATAAAAAACAACTAGAGTTGGTTGTAAAATAGTCTTGCGCGTTGACTTGTAGTTGGGTTTATATCTATCTAAGTGTAGAAATTGTTGTTGATTATTTGAATTATGTGCCATGGTTGTTTACTGTAATATGGTAAGTGGAGATGATAATAATGGTTTTGCTTGATATTGGTAGATTGAACCTTAACTGTGTAATTGATAATTATGTAGCTTAATTGGTTAAGTTTTAAAGATGTGAATAAAGTGATAATTGGATGCTAGAGTATTGGTGGGTTGAATGAACAAATGGTTTAAGAGTGCTGATTTAGGAACAGTGAAGGTTAAGGAATCATTGGGTAGTTAATCCTTGTAGTCCTAACTCGCACGGTGGAGTGTGCTCTCATATTTGACCTAGGTTGGAGATCTAAAGGCTGGTATATTTGAGCAGAAATGAAAGTTACTTACACTAAGAGATGATATGAAATGTAGATTGATGGAAGTTAAACTATCACATTATATGTACATGAATTATCTTGAATTTCTGTAGTATATGTTATGTGTTTTAACCTTGATCGGGCGATGATGCCTACCAGTACATGTGGTTATACTGATACTACTCTTGCTATGCCCTTTTTGGGGTATAGTCTAGTTGCGAGATCAGTTGATATTTCTTAGGTGACGTGGATAGTAATCTCCAACAGCTTCTACTCATTTCATTCCTATAGTGGGAGCTGTGTCTTTTGTTTTGTCTTTTACCATATTAGAAGCTCTTGTACATGTCTAGACTAAGTCCTCGGGGTAAAGGATTGTTCATGTTGTATTTTTAAATGAAACTATAACAAGTTTATTAGTATTTGAAGAGATTAATGGTATTCTTTTATGACTTTTGCTTATTTCTAATTGGGTGGTAAGGGTTCTCCTATCTAGGTGGATTAGAGTAGGTGCCCGTACGATCGGTTAGTTGGGTCGTGACACTTGTTTTTCCTGTAGAGATTTGTTTGCATTAAGTATCTTGTCTTCTTTGTTTCTTATGTAATTTCATCAAAATTTCAGTCTTTTGGAGAAGTTCAAATATAGTACTGATTACAATCCTTTCCTTTTCTATTTTTAGTAGCTTCAAGTGTATAATAATCTAGACCATGAATAGTGATATGAGACAGAATACACAGAATGATAACCCTAACTCTAAAATAAGAAATTAAAGATAAAAGGATAGAAAGGTAGAGACACAAATTGAAATCAAGACAACCAATACTTATATTAAAGTATAGACCTCTTTGAATATTCAAAATAAGCACCAAAACCTATGGATAGAAGCAAGACACAAGAATGGGACTAATAGGCAATTATGATTATACTAAAATCAAGACCTCCTATTAAGAATTCAAACAAGCACCTATACTATAGAGACACCCTCAAGAGGAATGATTTCCTCAAGTAAGCAATCCCATCAACATTTAATGGCAACAAAGGCCTTAGCCTACTCTCATTAGAGTTTCACTCTTTCAAAGTCTCATATCAAAATAGTCTACCTCTAAAATGAGCTATTCTCTCTTATTTATTGCCTACACTAGTAATTACAAAAATACCCTTGATGAAATAAGGGTCTTCTTTAGCATAAGGCTTGATTGTCAAGAATAGACACTTTTGCATTCATAGCCTCTTTCTTACTTTTTCACCTTTCTTCCTTGTACTTCTACTTAAGCATATTTTTGAGTTTCAATTCTTCATTCCATGATATTGATGAAGTACGACTTGCATCATTCTCCCTTTGTTGAAAAGGATTTATCCTGGAATCCGAACCTAGCAAAACCATAGGGAAAACAAGCAACAATAAGAAACACATGGCATGAGGGTTAGTGTTAGCAATAATAATTCTATCACCATGCCAAGGGTGCACACATTTAACATATAACCAAGCATCAAAACGAGCCACAAAGGGTTTGTAATCCAACAAAACAAGAGATACTTGGCTACATAGAAAACATGGACAAAGGGGTGAATCAAAAGAACCATGGTGTTTAGGTAGCCACACATGTAAGTCCTCAATGGTTCTACATTTAGACAAGCACAAATCCCCCTTTAAGTCAAGTAACCGATGATAGTCCACACAAGTTGGCAAACATATCTAATTCAAGCCCATAAGATCAAGTAATAACACCAAGTAATAATCACATGAGAAAAGAGAAATGTTACTACTATGCTTATCACTGCAAGCCAACAACCTCACTCATACCAAGCTTGCCCTTCCGACCAAGCATCACATCACAATGAAAACCATCACCTGGATCAAATGGAAAAAGATAATATAAAATGGGGTCAAAGAAACACCTATTTGCCCGGTTGTTACTACTATCAACATACGATATACTCTCCACACAAACATGAGTAACATCATAAGCAAATAGATAGTAAAGAAAGGTGTCTCATAAAACAGCTTCATCCAAGGTGTTCTCATGTATAAGATCACTTTTAGACTCAAGATCATTGATCATACCATCAAAAATAGGAAACACAAAAATGAAAGAGTAAGGGAAAAGCAAAAACCACCTTCCTTCTCATCACAATCCTTCCCCATAAGAGTAATTTCATTTTCTAAGAAGAGATTTCCATATTTGGGAGGAATGTATTCACACCATAATGGGTTATCATAAAGAGTATAGCCCTTAAGAACTATACTACTATCAAGTTTCACACCACTAGGCACTTTACTAGAGGTGCTCTCATCATTTTCAAATAATATATTATACTTAAAGAGAGAATGATCAATCCAAGAATGAGAATTAAAACATGCAATTTCACTCTCAAAAAGACAAATATCATATCTTAAAGCACTTTCTAGCACATGATATCTATGAGCAAAACAAGTTGTAGGATCTTCAACAAAATATATGCTCAAAGAGTCACTCCTACTCAATTAATCAACTTTATCAACGTTACCATTAACTTGAGGCTCAATAATATCATCACAAGATCCCTCAAGTAGTGCACCACACTCAAAAGCTAGTTGATCAATACCAATATCACTGATTATGAACTATCATTCAAAGAACATGTATCAAAACTGGGCTGACACAAATTGACCTTACTAGAAGAATCAATTTGGTCATCAATAGGATAAACTAGTGTATCCACATTCTCAGCATGCATATTATCAAAACATTGGAAAGAATCACGTGACAATGTACAATAATTCAAGTCACAAGTGTCAACACCAGGTGGACACAAATCGATCTTACAAGAAGAATCAATTCAGTCATCAATAGGATCAACTAGTGTATGAACACTCTCAACATAGAAATTATCACTATGTGCAAAAAATTATGAAGTTCACATAAAGACAAGCTATCACTTACATTTGTTTATTTGAAATTTTAAAAGTGTCAAGTTTAGCTATTACTGTACCTTGAGGCTCACAAGAAGGAATTTCTTTACCTTGAACCGAAGCTTCAACTCTCATGTCTCTAGGCAAGCCAATCCGCTCGGTCCAATAAACTAGAAAATTGTTCAAATCCTTAAGTGTAGGCTCCTTGTTGGGAACTTGTGTTCCTTCAATCACTATGCTTGTACCTACATAAGAATTCTTACAAAAAAGGTACAATCAAGAAAGTTAGCATGGTTTTGTGGTAACTCTCTCACTTCACCGCACATATCCTCTCCTTTTTCCACTCTAGAGTTTCCACTTCGTACTCCCTTACTCCTCTTAATCATTTGTCTCTCATATTCATGGAAAAACTTGGAATAAGGGCCCAAAGTTTCTTGGTGAGGAGAAATAGGTGGGAAAAGAAGCTTTCCCCTTTTATCCACGACATATTTGTACCACTCTTGCTCATAGGAAACCTTATGCCTTTGAAACCAAGGATTTCCCAAGCACATATGACAAGTATCTATGGGAACTACATCACACCAAACCTCCTCATGATATTCGCCAAGAGAAAAAATACCTTCACACATCTATCAACCCAACACCCTTTTTGAACAAAATAAGGGTTTTGTCGCATCACACAAGGTATTCCCAACTTTTCAATCACATAAGGGGCAATGAAATTGGTACAACTATGATCATCAAGTAAAATCACATATCTTGAATCACCATAAACACTCACTTTGATTTCAAGAATTCGCCTCTTTGGGTCATCCCAATTTTGAAACAGTGAATTTCTTCTACTTTCAAGACTTATTGATTCTTCCGTCCTACCTCCAAAACCATTTTCATATTTAGAACATGACACATAGACGTTAGGATATAAAGCATAAGACATAGCATTTATAGAAGTACCAATATGCCCAAACACAACACTTCAACTAGGATAAGAAGTACCACAAAATAAAACATGCGAATATCCACTATCTATATCACCATTTTCATTTTCATGGGAATCTTCATTACAAGGCTCATAACGTAAGTGGGAGGAACATTTATACCTCAAATCATCTTCATCCTCATAGTGGGTAGTGTGAGAACCCTCATATTCTCCATCATCACCATAAAAATCACTATAAGGTTCTTCTACTCCACCATCTTCAAAATAAGAGTTATGAGCGTCATTTTCCTCATATTCACCTTTGAAGTAGTAGATATCATCTCTATATAGATCATGATCATGACTATTTACATAGACTCCATAATCTCCATCACCATCATACTCATAGCGTCCATCACTACAAATATAGTTTTCCATGTCATCACCACAAGGATCCGAAGCTATAGATGACATACTTTAACTCCAAGTACCTACAAAACAAGCAAACAAGATTAGCAACACAAGTTCCTCACATTTACTCGTATTTGCACTCTTTTGTGCTTGTATAGCACCACTCAAATGTACTCAAACACTCTAGCCTTTTACACTCAAGGAACCGGCCAAAGTTGCTATCTAATTCTATCAATCACTTGCCAAGAGTCACAAACCAACCTTGAGGGTAGAATGGATTTTTGTTAAATTAAAGATTGGACGACTCAATAGAGATCTAACAGACTTGAATCAAGAAAATTAACAACGAAATAAAACTAAAAAACACAAGAAAGAAATTAGCACGAAAGAAAAGAAATCAAACTCAAAAAACTTAATAATATTTTGTAGGGTAATCTGCTAAGTAAAATCAAGTATGAAGCAAAGAGATGATTTGATGTTTAAAAACTAGTTAACATGGAAAAATAAGTAGGAAGTTTGGACACATGGAAAAAAAAATTGGGTTGTTTTCAAAGTTTACTAGTTTGGGCGTTCCAACAAGCGTCTGGCCCTTCCTAGGACATTGAGCTTTAAAAGCTTACTAGTTTGGGCATTTCAGCAAGCATCTAGCCCTTCCTAGGATGCTGAACTTTAACTATTGTATTTGCTGCTGATGTGGCAGTTGTTGACTGCTGAGTTGGCACTGATTTGGTGTTGACTTGGCTACTGACGTGGTGCCACATGGAAATTAATTATTTATTATTTATTTTTTTTCAAATTTTCACAAGTGGGCCCACAAACACCTTTAAACAAATTTGATGTGGAAAATTTGGATCAGAGTATACTTTTTTTCCCTTCTTCTTCAAGAACTTCTTGATGAACACCAAGAACACACACTAAGCCCCAACACCTCTAAATCAACTCAAAATTGGCTCAAAATTTTGGAGTAGTTTCCCCACAATGTAGGGAACAAACCCCAATGGTTTTTAAGCCCCAATGTCCCCTCAATCAACAAACTCGCTTTCAAAATTGACAAAGTTTCAAAAGCTTCAAACCCTCCAATGGTAACTTCTTTTCTACAACTCCGAATTGAATGAAATTCGAGATCTAGACTCAAAAAATACAAAGGAATCAAAATCTAGTGTCAAAAACAACAAATCAAAACAAAAAAATTTCCAGATTTTTTTGAGATTTTTGGATGATTTTTTTTTTTTTGAAAAATACCACAACCCTTGACTTAGATTTGTAAAAACAAACCTAATCCAAGCTCTTGATACCAAATAATATGAGACGAAATACGCAAAATGGAAACCCTAACTCTAAAATAAGAAATTAAAGATAAAAGGATAGAAAGGTAGAGACACAAATTGAAATCAAGGTAACCAATACTATATTAAAGTATAGACCTCCTTGAATATTCAAAATAAGCACCAAAACCTAAACCAAAACCTAAGGATAGAAGCAAGACACAAGATTGGGACTACTAGGCAACCATGATTAAACTAAAATCAAGACCTCCTATTAAGAATCTAAACAAGCACCTATTCTATAGAGACACCCTCAAGAGGAATAATTTCCTCAAGTAAGCAATCCCATCAATATTCAATAACAACAAAGGCCTTAGCCTACTCTCACAAGAGTTTCACTCTTTTAAAATCTCATATGAAAATAGTCTACCTCTAAAATGAGCTATTATCTCTTATTTATAGCCTACACTATTAATTACAAAAATACCCTTAATGAAATAAGGATCTTCTTTAGCATGAGGCTTGAATGTCAACAATAGCCACTTTTGCATTCATAGACTCTTTCTTTCTTTTTCACCTTTCTTCCTTGTACTTCCACTTAAACATATTTTTGAGCTTCAATTCTTCATTCCATGATATTAATAAAGCTCGATTTGTATCAAATAGGTTTAAGATAATACTTTTCCCTTGTCTATACTTTGATTTATTTTGATTTCTGGCGCAACTTGATCTCTAAATTGGTTCAATATGTCAAGTAGCAGTACAATGTCTCTTTGCTCATAACTTCCACATAATATTTCATTTCTTTCTTATTTGAAATAATGAATGTTTTTCTTAAATTTTGAAATGCCTTTAATGATCTTTTCTGGATGCATAGATTCATTTTTAATGTCTTGCTTTTCAATTCAAGCAATGGTGGATCTTTACAACCAAAAATACTCTATGGGGGAAATTTCTTAGAGCTAAATACTGTCAAAGAGCTAATCCCATTTGCAAGAAATTACATACTGGAAATTCTTTGATATTGAAACATATGACGAGAAATAAACTAGTTATTAAGCCTCATATTCAATGGATCCTTCACTCAGGTTCATGTAGTTTTTGGTGGGATAGCTTTTTAGGTGATGGTCCTCTTGCTTATCATAGAGACATTCTGCCAAGACTCAATAATGTGAAGGTTTCACAATTTTTGGTTAATGGTCAATAGAATGAGTAAATAGTAGTCTAAAATTCTCCTCCACTACTGGTTAACAGAACATACACACTCATTTTCAGTTCCTTGATGGAGTTCATGATCAACCAGTTTAGAAACTCAATACTCATGGCAATTTCACTTGTGCATTGGCTTGGGAGTTAATCAGAGAAAAAAAGAGAAAGACTATGATCAACACTCCCACTTAGCACAAAAATATTCCTTTCAAATTTTTTGTTCTTCTTTTGAGAGCTTTGAGATCTAAACTACCTACAAATGAGAAGATTATTACCTTTGGAAGTGAACAAGTAGAGTGCTCCCATGTTCTTACAGACCTAGTTTGGACACTATAGATCATATTTTCTTATTAGGTCATTTTGCTGCCTTCATCTGAAAGTATTTTTCATATTCTTTTGGCATTCAACAGGAAGCTATTTCTTTAAGAAATTACCTTATGATATGGTGAACTACTAAGCACAACAATCAGGTTCACAAACTCATTTTGCATGCTACTCTTATAATTATTTATTGAAATCTTTGGAAAAATAGGTGTGCTAGCAACTATGGGGGTAAACAATCCAGTTCTACTAGAGTCAAGTATACAATTTTAAAAGACATTTCTAACCTGCTAGCTACCACTTTTTTGTACATCTCTTGGCCTTCTAACTGGACAAATTTGAGTACTTTGGTGGAGAAGTGTCAGCATGAAACTAAGGTGATCAAAGTCTTTTGATGCAAACCTACTCATCATATAGTCAAGCTAAACACATATGGAAGTGCATTAGAGAATCTGGAAAGCATATGTGTTGATGGTATACTTAGAGATTGTAAAGGGAATTTAATTTTTGCCTTTGCTACTCCACTAGGCATTGGTACAAACAATCAGGCAGAGATACAAGTAGCTATATACGGACTTTACTGGAGCATTCAAAATAGTAGTAGTAGAGTCATTTTAGAGGTGGATTTATAATTACTTATCAAGTGGCTCAACAGCAACACTAAGCCTCATTAGAACATTTAGAGATTTATCATTCAACTTTAAGATCGCAACAACATGCTTGACTATTTTCAAAGCAAACATACTCATAGAGAATCTAATTTTACGGCTGATATCTTATCCAAATATAGTCATGAACTGGACATTTCTCAATATTTCTACAGTCTGCAACAAATTCCAAAAGAGGTAAGAGGATATTACAAGCTGGATAAGATGGGTGTGGCAAATGTTAGAAGAAAGAAGTTGAAAAGAATAAAGAAACCTCCTTAAAATTATCTTGTATTACTTGGTTCTTCTCCAAGCTATGATACAGATTTCTCTATATCACCTTTTGATTTCACTCCATCCTTTTCATTTAGGCTATTTCTTTTTAAGTCATAGCTTCTTTGAATAGGTGTTAGTTTTTAGTAAATTTTCCTTTCTTAATTTGTAAGGGTAGAGTCTCCCCCATTTATTGATTTCCTTGGTATATCTTGTATTTGAGAGGAGTCCTCTCTTTTTAGGTGTTTAGTATATCTAGGTTTCCTTTTCTAGGATCAGAGATGAGTTGCCCGGCCTTGGTAGGGTGGCCAACTTATGAAGCACTATAGGATCAAAGGTAAGGTTTATGCCCCCCTTTTTGTATTTTTCTTGCTTTGTTTTATTTATGTTAAGGCCTCAGGGGTGTTACTTAGTCTCTGACCCCCTTAAGGGTCATTAAAAAAAAGATTCCGAAGATAGTTCATTTTTATTGTGAAGGATTATTATTTTACGGCTTGGTTTAACTTTAAAAATATCGGTGTACTTTTAATATTTAGAGTTATTATTAAGCTCCGTTAGTTACTTGGTCCATTTGAATATTTGAGAATTTTGGAATATGATTGGTAGAATCCTTATGAAATATTTTCAAACCAGTTATGCACGTGTTCGAATCCTCTTTGTTTAAATTATTGCATGTTCATTGTAATACCTCTTACGTTTGTGTTAACATATGACTAGTCAAGTGGCGATGAATTAGTGTGAAACTGAGAGAATGAGAATACAAGTGGATAATTACTTTAAGAAACATATACATGAGGCTATTTGCAATGCAAAACCAAAGTTTCAGACCAAATAAAGTTGTAAAACAAAAGTTCAAGTAAGAAGGGATATCTTATAGATAGTCACTTTATATGATCCAGAAACCCATGTGACTTTGATTGAGCATATCGCCCCACATATGAAGAGTTAGAAGGTTTAATATCAATACATTTAAATATATTTGCATCTAGTTTCCAACAAAACAAATGGATTGTCAATTCTATAGCTAGAACTAAAGCTATTTGAGTTTGAATAAAGCACTATCTGAAGGATTTTCACTTATGGCCAAGTCACATGTAATGACTAAGTTGCATTAAGGATATTAATTGGGCTTGGTGAAAATGAGATTATAGTTAATCCAAGGGTATAAGGTGTTCATGTGTGTGAAACTGAGATTAATAGTTGAAATGATAAGATTTGGAAAGCAAATGAATGCGAGACAAAGTAAGTCACCTATGTGCTTCACCTACTAAAGTATACGCCCTACTTGTTTGGACGTTGTATGGGGATAAGTTATTTATTTCAACATTCTACTTGCTTAAGCTACTAGTATGTGTATCCTATATTATATAAAAGGGATAAAGGGTGAAAAAGTGGGACAAATAGGTGACACACCTACTTAAGAAAACAAGGCGAAAAAATAATCTAAATTAGACTTGTAGGTGGATCACCTATTTGGAGATTGAGGCCCAAATTTCAGCAGACCAATGGACATGGAGTGGTTCATGGGTCAGGTCTAAAGACCATCTATGCATATAATAAATATATACACTTACTTATCCTTATATCAATACACAAGATAAGAAACAATTCTCTCTCTCTCTCTCTCTCCAAGCTCTCTTAGTCGCTCCTTTCTTCCTCAAGTGTTCTTGAGCTTGCTTCAAGTGTTACAAGGCTTTAAGGTAAGTATTCACGTTTGGAAGGTTAGGGCAGCCCCTATAGAAAGAGATCCCCAGGCAACCCTTTGCTGTGTTCTAATTTTCAATTGGCTTTTTCTTATTTCAAGATTTTGTCTTTAAGGAAACTTTTTGTTACTAGAGGAGCCAAGATATACTATAAATTGCATCAAGTTCAAGGTAAAGTTTTTCCCTCTTACCCCTTTCTTGTCTATGAAAAGAAGGAGACATATTTTAGGCGTAATTATTATATGAACTCATGAGATGGTAATCGAAAGCCATGAGTTTGAATTATTCTTATTGTGTTGAACTATTTTAGGGTTGTTTTATATGTATTTTTTTCTATAAATTTTTGAATCCTCATTGTTGGGGTTGGTTGTGGCTGTTTTGGGCTTGGATTGGAGCATGTGGCTATACACCGTGTTTTTGGTTGTGGTGCGGGCATGCTACCTGTTTGTTTTTTATGAACTATTTTGTGAGACCTACATTATTATTCGCTGCTAGAAATATATCTATTATGTGTTTAGTTTGTGGCTGTAATAACAGAATAATGATAGACATAAGCATATGTATAAAAAGAGTCTAACGAGCAAGTCGCTCACCTAATAGCCAACATGTTGCCGATATGGCTAGAATGCATTGATGGGTTGTTTATAATGATTATACCACTTGATTTTTATGTATATTACCTACTATATGGAGGGAAGATATTCCATATTAATTTTACAGGACGCAAAATCGATTAATGTAAGGCTAAAACCTCCTTGTCATAAGGCATGACCCTACGTCACATGCTTCACTACAAGGTCAATAGAGTTTATATGATATATAGAGAATGGTATTCAGTTGCTATGTATACTAGAATTCATAGTAATTAGCCCTACATGTCAGTTGTTCACTATCCATAAGTTCATAGTATTTGAGATAATATTTACAAGTCAAAGTATTCAAATAAGATATGATTTATTTTTCATATTATAATCATCATCTATACAATAATTACATGTTTATATGATTCATTTACAACAAAGCAGAGTTTACTAGTTGATTCATTTAATTAGAGATTTATCGGTTACCTAGAGTTCATAAATTGTCATTCAGAGTTTACTATTTGTACATTTGATTTCATAGTATAATTAATTACAGAGTCTTTCATGGCACCAATTGTTCAAATGTAAAATTAAATATAAGGGGTAAGGTTAGAGATATCATAATCACTTGGCTCACGATGCAGTGTTGCCCATGTGTACAAGGTTGAGACCCCAGAACCTCAGAGTTAAGCCACTTATGGCGTACCTGCCTGCGGGCTGACCCTCATAGTTGAACCATTTATGGCGTACCTGCCTATGGGCTAGCCCTCAGAGTTGACCCTTTTTGGAAGACCTTCAGAGATCATAAACTATGAGACTACACATTTAGATATAAGATTCAGAGACACCAGAGTTCATATGATATCCATGTGATATAACGCCCTCGAGGATCATTGGTTCAGAGGCTATCATGTGTTCATTTAAAAGTACATAAGTTATATGATTCCATAAATAACTGTATCATTTGATCCCATATTAATAATATCCAAAAGATACTTGCATAATAATTCTAGAGTGATTCTAGATGACTTACAATTTCATAGATTGCTTCATGGTAAAGGTATATCTCAGTTGAGGACTTTTTGATTCCTTCATTATGCTATCTTATTTGTTACTTATCATTTTGTATGCCTTACATACCAGTACATGTTATACATACTAATGCCTCTATGGCCAGGGGAGTTGCATTTCTATAAATGTAGGTTCAGGTTCACAGAGTTACAGACACCCCGAGTAGGCATCTATGCTACATCAGCATAGCGGTTGATGACCTCTATTTCTCCAGAAGATAGTTTAGATCTATTACTCTCTTTTATTATAGATATTTGCATAGTTCAGGCATGGTGGAGCCCTTTTCCAATCACTTGACAGTGTATCATTCCTTATTCTAGTATAGGCCTTATAGACATTATGGAAATGTCATTTGTTTCAGCTTAGTCAGAGGCTCGGTTTAATGCATATATAGTTCTTGTATGTTGTCATATGATAGTGATCCATTTGTATAGCATCTATCATTTGTCATCTGCATAGCATTTTTTATGTGGTACTTGTCCTCCCCATCCACTTTTGAAACTTGACAAACTTGGTATCAGAGCACTAGGTTCAAGTGTTCCAGGGAGTTTATGAAGTCGTGTCTAGTAGAGCCTCACTTTTGAATGTGTGCACCATATTTTTAAGTATGGAGTTGCTTGAGCATTTAGAATTTATGACCTTATTTCATGATCTAGATTGTGCGACAAAACTGAGTCATAAGAATTTACTTTTGATTCACACTCTGCTTAATCATCATATAGATTTTGCTGGTTAAAGGAGACCTCAGATTAGGCCAAAAGGTCAATACTAGAATTGTCTGAGAAGCAGCTTCCAACAATTAATCACCAGTCACATTAAGGTTTAACATAAGGCTCAAGATAGCTCGGTGATTCGAATATTTCATATCTATAGTTGATTATAGAAGAAAAACCTACAAAGATTCATATGCCCTTTATAGTTATGGATTCACATAAGTTTTCCCTTGGTCTATCTAAGAAGGAAACAAGGGGGATTACACATATAATTCCATAGTTAAGGGTTGTCCAGTCATAGATATGAGAAATGACGTCTCCCAATATAGTTTTGCAAGAGAATATAATCGATTTCTATGTCTAGAAGCTCTTGTATATGATTCCTCTCATGCTTATATAGAATTAAGTCCTATGGAGGACTCTTAGCACTCCTTTGGGACCTGCTCAGAAACTTCATGGTTATGTATATGTCATAGTGAAAATGGCAAAACCAGTTTTTTATTTTTATAGCTAAAGATATGATAGTAGCCTAGAGTGTTAAGCATAGGTGCCACACTAGTGTTAATTAGAAATACCCCTAGCTGGATGACAAGGACAATATACCTTATCGTATATTATCCAAGGTGATTACATAGTATCATAAAAAAGAAGGAATAGACTTATAACACCCCGAGACTACCCCCTGGACGTCACATGGTGCTTAGGACTACAAGTAGCCCAAATCTAACCCGTGGCATATAGCACAACACTAAACCATATTCAATTCACTTGAAGTCATGAGCGGAATCTAACATTTATTCAAAAGAAACATGGATATGATGTATCAAATCTGAAATCTGTTAATATGAACTAAAAACCAATCATGCTCTTGTTTCTATCTCATGTCAACATGTAAAGTTTTTTTTATTTTCATGTTAAGTGTGTGACCATAAGGTCGTATCATGTCAGATAACTCATATCATACTAAAGTCATGTAGAATATGCAAATTCGTAGATGCTTAGGTAAATTCATGTGAAAGTAGCTAAATTTCATGCTTGAAACTCATATACTAAGGATTCATACATTTTGAGAGCTATAATAATCATAGGAAACATGAAAACTGTAGAATGAAACCAAAATCACAAAGTGGGTATAATCCCTAGGAATAAAATTCGGAAATACCATGTTTAGAAACTGAATTTAGGGGTACAGGGATGAAAGGAAGTCCTTTTTGAATCCCCACATACCTGGTCTTGTTGATTTCTTGAAGTAAAGCTTGAATTTGGAGCCTTGGAAGTTGAAGCTTGAGAGGAAACCCTTATTTCATTTTCTTGAGAGTTGAGAGAAGAATGAACGATGAATATTTGATAAATGTTGAGGAAATAACATTTATTGGGTGATTAAAGTCGTGGGGAGAGGTTTAGGAGTAAGAAAAGGACCAAACTACCCCTCAAAAAACTATTCAAAAGTGCAAAAAATTGTCTGACGATCCAGGTGATGTCCCATCGACTCCCGACGTCCCATCACCCATCTCGTCACTTTTGGGCAATTTTTTGAGCTTCTTGGATAAGCTTGATGGACCTACTTGATGAGTCGTCACTCAAGTGATGGCCACTTTGACGGGTCGTCACCCAATTGATGGGTGGTCACCCAATTAATGGGTCGTCACTTTGGTCGTCACTCTCTGACAGACGGACACCTTTAGGTAAATTGAGCATAACTTTTTACTCCAATATTGGATTAACAAATGATTCACAATATTGGAAAGAAGACTTGAAGATCTTTAATTTGGTGGGTTTTGAGCTGAAAAACTCTTTATATTCAAGGAGTTATGATCACTTAGAGTTAACCCTAGCAAAATGTCATACTAAAACTCAATCGGTATGGAAGCTTTCAACTCAACTTTGAACTAGAGGTTCCTTATGACCTTAATTCATATCCAAAGCTCATCACACACTAAGGAATTGATCTTAATACGTATGTACAATTATAAATCATTAGATTTGGGTCTATACATATTCGATGAATGGGTCGGATCTTAGCTTAGAAATTCTGGGTGTTAAAAAACTATCGACCAAGAATGCTCTCTAAAGAAAAACCCTATCCACCAAAACACCTAGCCCTGCCGATGGCTAGTATGTCCACTACCACTACCGGTGGGATTCCCCAACTAGAGGAATTTCCACCCTCCCTTCTCAGAACAATCCCAAACTAGAAAACCTAAATCTCACAGATCAAACTTTGCCTCAATATGCAAATATGCTTAAACCAAAACCCCTTAACTCGCCTGCTCCTATAGTACCTCCTGATGCTGTATGGTGAACCAAATATCACATGGAAGGCTTCAAAAATCAGATCACTCATAATACAAGAAAATTTACAATATGCTATAATAGGGAGCTTTTTGTATGAGAAGTCAAATAGTAAGAAGTTGAGGAAGATGATTCCAAGAAAATGTAGAATTAAGGGATAATGTATATTGGGTGTGTTGGATACTATACATATTTTAATACGACTTAAAAGCCTGGAAGATTATATTCAATTTCTATTAATGGTGGATTTTTATGTTAAGGCAAAGGAAATGTATTGGCAAATGCAAAATTGAAGTGAGATCCATGGTTTGAACATGATGTAGAAACGATAATTGGAGTAGTGTGGATCTCTTTCCCAGATCTACCACCTAATATTTTTGCAAAGGAGGCAATTTTTATGATAGCTTCAGCAATGGGAAAGCCACTCATAGTGGATATGGCTACAAAGAATCAAACAAGGCCAAGCTGTTCTAAATCAAAGATGAAGTTGATTTGGTAGCAAAATTACGACAAAGGGAGAGAATAAATGAGGAGGAGGATGTCACTAGTGAAATCAAGTCTAAATGGATTAAAATCCAATACGACTATATGCCTAAGAACTGCAAAGAATATGGTTACAAGGACATAAAGAAGCTAGTTGCTGAACTATACAAGCTGAACTATTTGAAGCAAAGCAGGAGGAAATGCAGAAGGAGAAAACAAAACCAAAGAAATAAATCACAGGCATAGCAGCAAATCAAAGGAAAGTTTTAGGAAGTGGTAAAATAGATAAAAATCACCACAAAAAGCAGGAATAGATGAGGAGGAGAAGCAAGTACAAGAAGGACAAGTATAGGCATATTGAGGGAGAGAATGAAATTCATGATGATAATCAATCTGAAGCATTGAGGGATGAGGATGGATAGCAAAAAGACACACCAACCAAGGACAACAAAATAGATTAGGTTGGTCAAAGCTTTGGAAAGGTAAAGGATAAGTCACCTTCAAAAGGTAAAGGATAAGTCACCTTCAAAAAGGGAAATGAAATAAATTGATGAGAAGGAAACAGGCATAAATACATAACAAAGCAAAGGTAAGGAGCAAGAGCAGTATCAGAAGGCTCAGATTTAAGAGAGTCAAGGCCCAAATAAATTCAATTAAGAAAATAGCAGCAGGGGGAAGGCAGAGATTATATTAGATGGAGAAGTAAGAGCAGTGGTCCTATTAGAATTTGATAATAAAGAGGCCTTTCCTTTAGCAATACATGGTGAGAATTAGGAGGAAGTAATTATTAAAGCAAATTAGAGCACGGATATAGAGGATTTAGATTAGAAAATAAATACAGTAGGTAAAGAAGAAGATTTGTCTCTAGAGCAGATTGATAAAATAAAATAAAAAGCCATGGAAAATAGGAGAAGAAAGGAATTGGGGAAAATATTTCTTCCCAATTATTGTCTAGGAAAATAAGGAGTACAACGGCCAAATTTATCAAATCTCAATAAATGCGCTAATATGGAAATTAGGTCTATGAACACTCAAAAAGCATTCACTAAACTAATTACCATACAGAAGAGATATCACTTTTACTTTGTGGAATTAATGGAACCTTTTCAAGATAGTCAAGATTTGAAGGTATACAGAATAAAATTGGGGATGCAGCATGTAGTAGTTAATGTAAATGGAAAGATTTGGTCATTCTTGGATGCAACTATTGAATTTACAATCCTCGTGGATGAAGCACAATATCTTACTTTGAAGTTAAAAAATTAAAAGCAGGGTGTGGAAGTAATTATTACTTTGGTTTATGCAAAATGTACTCAAGGTGAAATATTGAAACTATGGGAATCATTGTATGCATTGGTAGGTACTATGCAAGATCCATGGTAAGTAGGGGGTGATTTTAATGTTATTACAAATGAAGAAGAAAAATTAGGGGGATACTAGTTACGAAGGCAGAGGCGAGAGATTTTAATCATTGTATCAATGTGTATAACTTGAGGTTTCAAAGAGAGCAAGTATACATAGTGGAATGGAAGAACAGATGAGGAATATATTTTTAAAAGGTTGGATAGAGTTCTATGAAATGACCTAATACAAAGTACTTTCTCAGTAATGGAGGTTGAACATTTGATTAGATGTGGCCCAGATCATGCACCTATGATACTTACTTTCAGTTCTAATAATGAGAAGTGATAAGGCAGCACTGGAGAGCAAATTTGAAGGTAACCCCTTTAGCTTATTTCATTATAAGTTAAAATAGGTCAAGAAGGCTATTACATAATGGATTAAGGCAACTTTTGGGAATATTTTTCAAGAGATAGATACTCTAGAGATAGTCATTAAGGTTTAGAAGATGCAGTTTGAAATAGATCCCTCAGATGCAAACAAAGAAAGACTACACAAGGATCAAGCAAGCTTAAATAAAAATGTACACTGGAGGAAGAGTTTTAGAAACAAAAGGTTGGTATGGAGTGGTTTAAGAATAGGGAAAGAACTACAATGTTCTTTCACACCATTGTCAATGGAAAGAGGAGCATATTGAAAGTTAATAGAATTAATTATATGGGGTATGGCTAGAACAAAAAAGATGATATTGTAGATGCAACAATTGATTTTTATAAGAAGCACTTCACAAAGTAAACTGACATTTCAGAATTTGATTTACTAAAGGAATTACCAACAATGATCAGCACTGAGCAGAATGAGGAACTTTATAGAGTGCCAACAAGGGTGGAAGTCAAATGTACAGTTATGGGGCTAAATAGACACAATGCAGAAGGCCAAGATGGAATGACAAGAGCTTTTTATCAAGATACATGAGAAATTGTGGGAGAAGATATTTACAATATAGTGGGGACTTTTTTGTGGTGCAGAGTTACCTAGATTTATAACTCATTCAAATCTAGTTCTATTACCTATGAAAATAATAGTGAATACTTTTTCATACATGAGACCCATCTTACTGAGCAATTTTGTCAACAAAATTTTCTCAAGAATCATTCATGAGATAATTAAGATATTATTGCAAAATATCATCTCTCCAGGTCAGGTTGGCTTTGTACAGGGAAGAAGTATAGCTGAAAATGTCTTGCTTATGCAAGAGATCATTACCAAAATTAGAAAAAGAAGTAAACCCTCTAATCTTGTCATTAAATTGGATATGATGAAAGCCTATGATAGAGTAGAGTGGTTATACCTAACTAAAGTAATGAGAAAGTTAGGTTTTGGAGAAAGAATTATTGATATGGTGTATTGGCTGATGAGAAATAATTGATACTCTATTTTATTGAATGGTCAGCCAAAAAGTTTTTTCACATCCTCGAGAGGTCTTAAGCAAGGGGGCTATTTATCTCTTTGTCTATTTATTTTAGTAGCAGAGGTCATGTTAAGAGCACTAAATGCATTAATGTACAACAAAGACCTTAAAAGATTTGGAATGCCAAGGTGGAGTACAAGAATTAATCATCTAGCCTTTGCAAATGATATGATAATTTTGTGCAAGGCAGAAGATAAAACCATCTGGTTTCTAAGACTTTGGAGAAATATGAAAAAGTGTCTGGACAGAAAGTCAATAAGGAGAAGAGTGTTATATACTTGCAACATTGTTCCAAGTGGAGATGTCATTGTAGCTGATGTAGCAACAGGAATCTTCAGGGGGGAATTCTATTTCACTTATTTGGGATGTCCTATTTTTTATAAGAGGAAGCAAAAAGCTTACTATCAACATATGATTCAGATGATCAATTCTAAACTGCAAGCTTGGAAAGGGAAGTTATTATCTTATAGTGGAAGAGCAATTTTGATTAAACATGTTCTACATAGTATTCCTATTCACTATCTTTCAATGATGAATCCCCAATTAATATATTTAATCAAATTCAAAGAATGATGGCACAATTATTTTGGAGCAGTTGCATAGGAGGAAGAGGCAGACATTGGAAAAAGTGGAGTACTCTATGCTTGCCAGAAGAGGAGGGAGGCCTAGCTTTTAGGCTGTTACAAGATGTAACAATGGCTTTATTCTATAAACTCAGGTGGAATTTTAGGACTAAGCCATTTGTTTGGAGTCCCTTTATGAGCAACAAGTATTGCAGAAAGATGAACCAAAATTTGGTGTTATGGAAGACTGGTGGTAATGGGTCTCAGGTGTAGAAGAAAATGTTACAAGCAAGGGACCTCATTGTGCATCATATTTGGTGGCAACCAAAAATGGGATTAGCTTTACTGTGGCATGATAATTGGATTGGTTTGGGAGATTTGTACACCATTACAGGGGAGTAATTTGAATGGAATAATACATATCAGAATGCCAGTGATTTGATTAAGAAAGGAGAATGGGATGAGGAAATAATGAGAGATATTCTTCCTCGGGAATTGGATGATTATATTCTGATACATATCACGTCTCCAAGGGACAATAGGGAAATGGAAAAACCATGGTGGATGTTGGACACAAAAGGAGATTTTTTTAGTCAAGTCAGCATGGCAATACATTAGGCATAAGGAGCAACCCAATAAGATATATAAGGAAATATGGGTGAAAGGATTGTATTTCAAAATTGCTTTCTTCATGTGGAGGCTATGGAAGTGTTGACACTCAATTTTGACCCTCCTTTTTTTCAATTACATTTGTTTGAGTTTCTAAATTATTAATTAGTTAAATACTTTATATTTCACTACTACTTTCATATATTACTATTTTTCTCATCATTACTATCTGTTTTTATTGCTATTACTATCATTATAATAATTATTATCACTATTGCCATTTTTTTTATTTGTTTTAAAATGTATTAGTAGTATTACTAGTATCACCTTACTACGATCTTTCTTAAAATCGACTGTCGTTACTTTATTTCAAGTTTCATACTTATTTTAATTATACGTACTTTAACTCTTTACATAATTATTAATTGTCGTCGCATGATATATATTACGTTGGTTATTAAATTAGAAGCCTAAAGAAATTTATAAGAAAAAAGGGAGAAAACCAAATCAAGACTAGCCCATTTCTATATTAAAATCTGATTAAACTTGGCCCAAAGGCAGCAGCCCATAACTCTAAAATAGAAATCTTCTTCCTAACCCTAATACACCCACCAGCCGCACCCTCTCTCTTTTTATCTTCTCTTTCTTCCATTTTTTGCTACGGTTCAAGCTTTACCAAACTTTAGCAGAGGCTGTCTATCCATTTTCATATAAGTTTTTCTTCTCTCTTCACGTGAACGATGATGTATATGCAAAAGACGTCAAAACTAACGGATCTCAACTTTATTTTCAGTCATATCTTAACCAAATCATGTGAATCCTGCCAACTCTGTCCAAAAGCTTCAAACGTTCAGATTTGAATGGCTCTCTTTGACCACGAATTCAAATCAAGGGAGAAATCCCGCTCAAATCACAAACCCTATCCTTAATTCTCTGCCTATAAATACCATCTCAAAACTCTCAGCAAGGAGGACTTTTCGGGAATATCTGAGACTTTCTATTATCTTCACTATTGTAACTACTTTCTTAAAGCATTGCAAAACTATCTCTATTTCTATCACTCGAGAATCAAATTTGGTTCGTGAGAGAATAGATTCGAGGCCGACAATTCCGAGTTCACTGCTCCACAAACGGTAACCTCGACTTTCCTTTCTTTGTCTCTTTCTTCTGTTTTAAAATCATATTTTAAAATTTATTGACATGTAGAAATTATGACATGAAGATGATATGGTCTTGGTCTGTTTGGTTTATTTGGATTTTCTTTCTTTTACAACTAATGGTTACATTTCTGTTTTTTTAGAGTTCCAGTTCGTAAATTAGAAGTCATGTATTAGGCTTTTTCTAATGTCAAGAACATCCTGCTAAGAGATTGTTTACCAATTTATTTTGTCTAAATTCTGATTGTGTCTAGAAACTATGTCCAGAATGTTTAAACAATTTATGTATGCATGTATTATTCTGTTTAAATGTTATTACAAATCATGCCTAGGAATTTTAATTTTTTTTGAATTCTTATGAAAAACATTCTCGTGTATAATGCACAATTTGAGTATTAAGGTTTGAGCCAATTGTATGTTATAGACCATGTGTTAAGTCTCATAACTTCTATTTAGTTAGAATGCACAATATTCTTTTGTATAATATTTCACACACTTCGGATTTGCTTAGCGACTTGAGCCGGCGTATGATATTTCTCAAACGTACACTAGACGTCATGTATTTCGCTTGAACCAATTTTAGAGAAATCTGTGTTTTGCAAACACATCTCATAAAAAAATGGAAAATGCCTCAAGGAAATGCCATATTCTTGTTTAGTTATCATGACCTTAAACCATCTGCTTTGTTAAGGTGCAAGTTGTATGACCCAATGTTGACTAATTGTACGAGCTTTAATTATACAGAGTGCAAATGTATTAATTGAATCTTTATATCATTCTGGATATGTGTCACCTTCAATTTCAATTTGCTCTTAAGAAGAAAAAATTGTGCCTTCACTCACTATGTTTTCTTTCTTTGTTTACATGACCACCGGAGTCGAAGAGTCCCACTTTAAGACTCGACGTCACCGCAAAATTTAAATGAGCATCCTCTCTTTCACTCTGTGTCTCCCGCTTCCTCAAAATACACCTGAACAGAAATGAAAAAAGGGACGAGAAAAGATAACGTTCTGTCATAATCTTCCCTCCACTGCATGCTATAGACATAGACATTTTGTTAGAGTTTTATTCCAGTTAATTATTACCAACTTTGTTTCTTGTTACTTGCTATTTGTTTTCTTTGGATCCTACAGTACTTGGAGAATATTGTCATGTCGTTTACACACTTAGGAAGTATATAATTATACTAGATTTTGCATAAGACTAGAACATTTAGTCTACACGTAGGATATGGAAAGCCAAGTTTTCTTTAAATATTTTGGTTTATTTAATATGGAATATAACATTTAGACATGAAGGAACTCGAGCCAATAGTTATTCATGTTTGAAGTTTGGTTGAATATTTCCACAAAAGAATTTGTTTTATCAAATTACCTTCATTTTATTTTTCTAAACAACTGGGAATTTTCTCTTAATTCAAATGGGTTTTCAAGTCACGAATTCAAGTTGTTCTCCTTTTCAACTAAGTTTATATTTTTGAATAAACCATTTTGCAGTTTCAATTTCTTTTTCCGCAAATAATTTTGCATACAAATATTTTCCAGGCATCAATTCTGTTAGCCATCTCGACACCTAGCCCTTTATACATAATTTTGCATCTTTATCACTTAGCCTAATTAATAACCTAAGTTTGGCCGATTAACCGAAAGTTAGTGGATCCTTTAGGATGCCTAATACCTTTCTTTTAAGATCAATTAAACCCTTACATAGAATCTTGATTAAGAAGACCTTAAAATAGAGTTAACTTCAGACAATCACTTTAGTGTCCTAATTCACCTTAGAATTAATTAGGTGGCGGCTCTTTAAGTTAATCAATTTAGGAATCTCCAATATATTGTACGCTATTTTGACCTAGGTTAAAATGGGGTATGACAGGAAGTTTAAAGTTCCAATTGATGACAGAGTTAGAATATGGGGATATAAAGGGCCATCAAGCTTTTGGTGTTGCAAAAGCCCAGATTAGGAGACTTTGGCACATGTATTTCTAAGATCACAAACTGCTAACAGAGCATGGTCCTACTTTTCTTCTTTTGCAGGTTTAAATATTAAAGGACTTCATCTAAGAAAAGTGATCATGCTATGGTAGGGAGTTGAAATTAAGAAGGGCATAAAACCATACTATAGAGCTTTGCCAAGTATATAGTATGGGAACTGTGGAAGAGGAGGAACAATATCAAACATGAAGGAAAGAGCATATCTAATCAAAGAATCATCTACAATGTTACCAACACATGCATGTGTTACTTAAGGTGAGGAAGACAAATAGAAGAGCGATTGGCAGCTGGCAAGGAATGCTGAAGGAGTTGTAGGAATTTTCCCCACAGTTAAAATTATTAAAGTAGTGTGGGAATTCCATCCTGAAGGTTGGGTCAAATACAATACAAATGGTGCATCAAGAGGAAACCATGGGCTAAGTTCATATGTTTTTTGTCTAAAGAATGCCAATGAGACATACTATATGCAGAAGGAACAACAATGGAGATGATACGAGCATGGTTAGCATGGGGAATATTAGGATACGCTTCTATATATGGATGATATCTTGGAGCTGGAGGAAGGCATAAAGAAACAAATACCCAAGGTCAGGGGCAATCAAGATGCTACTTGGGCAATCAAGAAGGTCCCTTGTGGGTTATTTACTAAATAGTCACTTTTGGGCTATTTTTGTAATAGGCAATTTGTGAAAAGGCAAGGACTATAAATAATTGTCTTAGTCATTTTCTTTACTTAGATTTTTGATGATTGAATTGTCTTAAATAGACTTGGCAATTGGTTACTCTAGGTTAGGGTAGTAATTGGGTTCAATTCCAATTGTTAGCTTAGATCGAGTGATTAGGGTGGATTCCCGAATTGGTTGTGTTATCTTCTTCGCTTGATTGATCATCGAGTTATCATATTGTGGATTCAATTTGGTTTCTCGTGCATTTGATTGAGTTCTCTTTCTCCCTTGGTTTAATTGTTCTTCAATTGAACCTTTCTTTCTTCACTTCTCAACTCTTACTTCTTAACTATCCTTTAATTTTGTTGTTTAATTCTGCATTTTCGATATAGATTTTAGTCACCTCTATTAGGATCGCTATCATTTTGGTATCAGAGCCTAGTTTAAGGTTTGTTTTCACAAATCTTAATATGGGGATTTTGATTTCGTCAAAAATCCAAAAAAAAATAATAAAAATTATCCAAAAAAATTTGGAAAGTTTTTTGTTTTGATTTGTTATTTTTGACACTAGATCTTGATTCTCTAGTTTTTTTGAGTCTAGATTTCAAATTTCATTCAAATCGGAGTTGTAGAAGTGAAATTACCATTAAAGTGGATTTATTTTTGGCTTGAAGTTGAGAGATAAATAGTATTGGAGATTGTTCGTGGCATTGAAAGGAGCACATGGGCGAAAATTTCATTGAATTTGGAGCAAAAATGAAGAAGTTATGAGCATTTGAAGATTGGGGTTTTATCTTGTGTTCTTGAGCATCTTCATCTTATTCTTGAAGAAGAAGATAGCAAAAGTACACTTTGATCCAAAAATTTTAAAGTCAAAGTTGGTCAAGTGTTTGTAGGTCCACTTGTGGATTTTAGAAAAAAAAATCGAAATTCAAAAAAAAAAAAAAAAGGAAATTCCACATGGACTGGCCACATCAGCAGTTGACCAGTCAACCCCACCACATCAGCACCATACAGGAGCCAACACAGCAGGGGACCAGCCCACTGCCCAGTCAGCAACGCCCAAGGTTCCCCACTCTCAACCCAGGCGTGTGTAACTCACTTTCAGAGAGTGAAGAGGTGCAGAAATTTTACACTTAGTTTTTTTTTGGGTCCTAAAATTTTTTCTAAGTGTCCAAACTTCGCGATTCTTTTTTTGTTCTCTTTCTCCTTCGATTCCTCAACTATTTAACAAGTAGTTAACATCTTTAATCACTTGTTAACTAGTTTTAATCATCAAATTATCAAATTAAACCACTTTAAAGTGATGAACTTCTTCAAGGCCTCAAAAATTGTCTAAGTGTCCAAATTTAGTGATTCTTTTTTTGTTCTCTTTATCCTTTGATTTTCTAACTAATTAACAAGTAATTAACATATTTAATCACTTGTTGACTAGTTTTTAAACATCAAATAATCTCTTTGATTCATCAAAATTAAGCAACACAAGTACTTTTTCTACTTTTGTTACTTATTTTTTTTTTTTGAGTCCGTTTCTTTCGTGCTTCTTTTCTTCAACTTTTCTCATCTTAATTCGTAGATAATTTCTTGATTCAAGTCCTTTTTATTTTATTTTAGTCATCCTTCTTTCACGAGTCATAAAAATCCATTCCTCCACAAGCATTGATAACCTTGAATTGATTGAGCAAGGCTAGTAACCTATTGATTTGGGAAAGAAGCCATAGAAGGTGAGTTGAGAGCTCATACATGAGTGATGTGAGGATTTTATTACTAACTTTTTTGCTATTTTTGTAGGTACAAAAGGTGATATGAGGGAGAATGTCATCCATAGCTTCGGATTATTTTAGAGATGACATTAGTGACTATGTTTGTAGCGACATGAGCTTTGAGTGTAGTGATGATGAGCAACATGAGGGTTCTTTGAGTGCTTGTGAGCAAAGTAATGAATCTCATGAGTATTATGGTGAATCTTATGAAGGATATGATGGTCCAAGAGATTATGATCGACATGGTGATGAGAATTGCTACACCGGAGATGAATATGAGATGCATGGAGCTTATGGCTCTTATGATGAACATGAAGGAGTAGAAGTATCTTATGATGAATTTGATAGTGAATATGAAGGGTATGGGGGTTCTCATATTACATACCATGGTGATGAAAATGATGTGAGGTACAATTCTTTCTCTCATATGTCTAATGAACTCTTTGAGGAGAATTGTGATAGAAGGGAAAGTTGTGAGGATGAATTACCTTCCTCATCTTGTGCTACTTACTATCCTAGTCGAGGGGGTATAGATGTGTGGGCGAAACCAATTTGAATATGTCGTGTGGACCATAGGCGAAGAACATTCTTTATTTCTTATAGTGCAAGAACTTGTACTTCTTATCCTTATTACAATGTGAATAGTTATGCTTATGGTAATGATGTTGGAGGTAGGATGGAAAGATCAATGAGCCATAGAAGTAGAGGGGATTTATTGTCTTAAGATGTGTATAATGATGGGGAGAGGCGGATTCTTGAAACAAAAGTTACAAATGAACCACTCACAATTGAGGATCCTATTACTTTGAGGATGACCAAATTGTTTGCTTCTATGCTAATAATTCTTGACAAGATCTCTCAAATGGTCTCCAAGGAGTCGAAAGCAAAACAAGCTACTCCTTGTGGAAATGTGCTTGAAGAGGATTCAATGAGTGAAATGAAGGCTACTCCTAGCAACGCAAAGTGGAAGTTAGATATGAAGGGATCTCCAAACCCTTCCCAAGGAATTCTTGGCACTTGTCCTAACTCCAATAAAATTGAGAGACAAAAGATTGAGAGGAGTAAGGGTGTGATATGTGACAACTCTAGAGTGGAAAAAGGAGAGGTTGTGAGGAGTTATGTGAGAGGGTTGTCACAATCTTATACTAACTTTTGTAACCTCTCTTCCTTTTCGAGTTTTCTTTATTCTTATGTAGGTGTCCTTGGGAGCAAGCCTAGTGAGGCACCTCGGTCAATGAAGAATCATGAGGGGCTAAAAAGCTTCCCAAAAGAACATTTATGCTCCAATATTGAAAATCAAGGTAAAGACAATCATTCCTACGATCTACAAGGTAACAAAGCTAAACCTTACACTTTGTTGAAAGTAAAAGATCGTTTTGTGGCTAGTAGCCAATTGAGTGTAAGTGATAGCTTGTTTTCATGTGAGCTGAATGATTCTTTGCCACATAGTAATAATATATTTGTTGAGAGTGTTCATACACTAGTTGATCCTATTGATGACCGTATTGATTCTTCTTGTAAGAATAATTTGTGTCCACCTGGTGTTGACACTTACGCATTGAATGGTAGTACATTGTTAGGTGAAGTTTTGCCATATTTGGATAATGTGCATGTTGAATATTGGGATACACTAGTTTATCCTATTGATGACCGAATTGATTCTTCTAGTAATATCAATTTATGTCCATCTAGTGTTGATACATATGTTTTGAATGTTAGTTCATTATCAAATGATATTGGTGTTGATCAACTTGTGTGTAATGATGGCCCACTAAATGAGAAGTCTTGTGATGAACTTAAAAGACCTCAATTTAGTGATGACATTGATATAGTTGGTCATATAGCTCATGTGAAGTCATTGCACCAAAATAATGAATCCTTGAATTATGATCCCATTCTTTGTTCTTCTCATGAGGATTTTGAGATGGGATGTGTTTTTAAGGATAATCCCATGCTTGAGGTTGATATGATTAATGAAGGTGAAATGTATAGTGTTGTGTCTTGGTATGATAGAAGTGTAGCCCCTTTTAAAGGCTACCAAGTGATTGAGAATCCACTATGGTATGATGACACACATTCCAAAGGTGAAACTCTCTTCTTGGAAAATGATAATACGTCTATTGGAGGGGTTAGTGGTCGAAAAGAAGGGGGTGTATGTTTTACAATGACCCCTTCATTCTTGTGTGACCCAATGCTTGATCAAGGCCTTAACTCTTGTGGATCACAGGTTCATTCTATATGTGGGTACACCTTGGATGAAGTTCATTTAAGTAACACCTTTCTATACTATTTGTTTGTATATGATGACACTCTTGCCTTTGAGAGTAGTATGTTGTGTGAGAGTAAAAGTGTCAATGGGGCAAATAGGTGTATGCTTGATCCATATTTATGGATTTCCTTTTCCTTTGACCCCGGTAATGATTTGAATAGTGGCATTTGTAATAAAATGCTTGGTCCAAATGACAAGCAAGTTGTGAGTGAGGTTGTTGGCTTGTATGGTGATAAGTATAGTAGTAACATTTCTTTTCCCTCATGTGATTATTTCTTGGTGTTATTACTTGATCTTATGTGTTTGAATAAGATATATTTGCCAACTTGTGTGGGGAATACCTTTGTATTTGACCCCGGTGATGAATTGGGAGTAATCCCACTCTTGAAGATAGTTAGTGCATTGGGTGGAGTCTTAACATGGGATGACCTTATTTATGACATGACATTTATATATGTGGGCTATCATGTGTTACTTGACTTAAAGGGCGATTTGTGTTTTTCTAAATATAGAACCATTGAGGATTTGCATGTTTGGTTGCCTAAATACCATGGTTCTTTTGATTTACCCTTTTGTCAATGTTTCCTATGTAGCCTTCCTATGTAGCCAAGTATCTCTTGTTTTGTTGGCTTACAAAGCATTTATGGCTCATTTTGATGCTTGGTTATATATTAAATGTGTGCACCCTTGGCATGGTGATAGATTTGTTATTTCTAATTCTTGTGCTAACCCTCATGCTATGAGGATATATTTGTTGTTTGTCCTTCTCATATTTTTGAAAGGTTCGGATTCGAGGACGAATCCTTTTGAAGAAGGGGAGGATGATACGAGAATGGTTAGCATGGGGAATATTAGGATGGGCTTCTATATATGGATGATATCTTGGAGTCATAGGAAGGCATGAAGAAATAAATACACAAGGTCATGGGCAATCAAGATGCTATTTGGGCAATCAAGAAGGTACCTTGTGGGTTATTTACTAAATAGTCACTTTTGGGCTATTTTTGTAATAGGCAATTTGTGAAAAGGCAAGGACTATAAATAGTTGTCTTAGCCATTTTCTTTACTTAGATTTTTGATGATTGAATTGTCTTAAATAGACTTGGCAATTGGTTACTCTAGGTTAGGGTAGTAATTGGGTTCAATTCCAATTGTTAGCTTAGATCGAGTGATTAGGGTGGATTCCCGAATTGGTTGTGTTATCTTTTTCTCTTGATTGATCATCGATTTATCATATTGTGGATTCAATTTGGTTTCTCGTGCATTTGACTGAGTTCTCTTTCTCCCTCGGTTAATTGTTCTTCAATTGAACCTTTCTTTCTTCACTTCTCATCTCTTATTTATCAACTATCCTTTAATTTTGTTGTTTAATTTCGCGTTTTCGATATCGATTTTAGTCACCTCGATTAGGATCGCTATCAAGAGGACACCACAAATACACAAGCAAAAGCAAAATCAGTATTGGAAACATGCGGGCATTGCAATCACACACAACAAAGGCAAGTCATTTTTCAAACTAATTTATTGCTAATAAAGAAAAAGTGGGAAAGGGAGTGTACTTGTCCTTGAAACATAGCATAGACAATATCATAAATCAAGCTACTTCTAGTAAACAAGTAGTATCAATTTCAATGCATAATGAGGGAGGGGAACCAGTTGGAGAATTATCTAGCAAATCTTGCAATTGATAAGGGGAGTTGCAGTTTTTCAAATATTCAAAGCATGGAATCAACTGGTAAGCGGATAATTAATAGTGAGAAGCTTAAATTCCCATATTTAAGAGTATCTCCAAGTAAGGGATGAAGGGGTTGGGAAGGCTAAAGCATAAAGTTTTTCACAAAGATAATATTTGCAGATGCCACAATGGCAACAAAATGAGTTAAATGCTAACTAGCCTATACTACTTCAGCCAACAAAAAGGACTCGTCAAAATAGAAGGTTCCTTGGTCAAATCGAAATTGTAGAACTTGGTTGTTGTGCAAATCACTAATAGGTGGTAGTGGATTAGAGCTTCCCATGTACCCCATTCTAGCTCAACCTGCACAAAAGCAAATATTAGAGGATGCAATAAGAAAGAACCAATTGAAGGTTAAGACAGTTATCAAGTGATATGTCACAACACCAATAGAAGAGATCCCCAAGCAATAAATAATGAGATTATCTCATCTATCGGAGAACAGAGCTGGGAAGTTCATTACAGTGAAGGAAATCAGAAAAAGCAGAGTAAAACATGGAATGGAGGTAAAATGAAAGGAAACTTACTCTTGAAAGCTGATCTATCAACATCAAAGCAAGATCGGGCTAGAGTGTTAATGATCTAGAGCAAGACAAGGAGGAGACCCTAGTTGGTCCAAGGTGGCAGCATAACTTCAGGTGTCTAAGCGGTTTGGAAAGGAAGGAGTAAAATGAAATTAGGAAAACTTACTCAATATATAAGTGTAATAAGGGATGGGTATTTGGGCTTCGGACTTGGTTCAATTTTTTTTGCTTTCTTTCTTTTATGTTTTGTGTTTACAGACTTAGGCCTTTGGCCCATTTGTATTTGTTTTTGTAATTAAGAAATAAAACTCCCAAAATTCATTAAAAAAAACCAGACGATTACATAGATAATTTCATGAACCAAAATCAGGTCATGATGGCACCAACTATATTCCCACCAGTAGGTAAGTCAAGCCCCAAGCCATTTATAGAAAATAAAAATCTAGTAAATAATAAGGCAAAATAGAAATAGGAATAAAACACCACTATGTATAGATACAGACATAACATGCAAAAAACATACAAACACGAGCCCAATAGGGACAAACAAATACAAAACTTAAACGACATCCATCCCCGGGCCTAGTGTCACTGATAAAGAGCTACTAAGTGTTGTAATAAGCACTATACTGATACATCTTTGTACATGATACAAAAAAATACAGATAACTAGAAACAGGAAAGAACTAGTAAGCATCTGACGCCAAGTGCTCACCACAACTCTGATTAGACGACTCCCAAATGAGAAGAATCAGCAGTGATTACTCAAGCCTGATTTGCATTAGAAAAAGATACAGAAATGTAGCATGAATACCAAAACACGGGGTACTCAGTAGGCATCAAAGGCCGAGTAAGATCAGAGGGTAGTATAAAGTATAAATGACATGATAAAGATGGTCATATTTAAAACTACCTTAGCATTCTAACGTAATAGGGATCAGATGAAAAATAGTACAATGGTATACACAAAATACATACACAAAATACATACACAAATGAGAAGTGCAGTGCAATATAGTATATGATGTAATGCAGAAAAATAAACCTGCTCAGAAATCCCTTAAGCCTCTCTCTCTATATCTCTCAATATATGTAGAGTAGTAAAGTAAATCCTAGAACATATACCTTAGGCCACCCAAAATCATGCCTCATGCTCAACTACAGAAAAGTAAACTGTAAAATGGACCGAAAGCACCCCTCCGACCACATTTTTAGAGGTGGTACATTTCTTTCAACTCAGAAATCCATGAAAATAATCCAAATCTCCTAGAAATCCAAAATCCATAGTTAGATAGTAAAAATCCTCTCTTTAAGTTAGAAACCATTAGTAAAGGTGGTATGATTTCCTTTTAAAAACCAATAATGAGTAATTTCATTCGAATCGGACCCCATATCCATGCATATATATATGAATGAGTGAATGCATGCCAGCTCTAGTACATATATATACGTATAAGTACACCCAAGATAGGGTAAACCACCCTCCATAATAAAGTAACACTAACTTGGGTCCCTCCAACGCAATTTCATGGTCTTGCACATAGATTCTAATAATATAATAAGAAAGTATGAAAAAAGGGATAAAATAAAGGCAACCCAATCGATTGGAACCATTCTGCCATGGATTACTACCTAACCCTATACTAGTGACTCCTAATCTAGTCTTAATGCCCTAATAAGCATCCTAATCTAAGGCTTAAACAGCTATTCTATTCTAAGGTCCCCAAAATAAGTAAATACAGTGAGAAAAAATGAAATAAAACTAAATATACCCTACCAATCCCCTAACCAACATGCAACTCATAAATTATACCACCTAACTGAGCTAAGTCTAAGAAGATAAAAGTTGTAACCTACCTCGAGGTCAATCGATAAAATTCTAAACTATCATAGAGGGCCTTTTCCTTTCAATAGAGCCTCCGAATGCTACCACGCTATCAAAAATATAACCTACTTGTTAATATAAGAAAAATGATATCCATATTATAATTTTATATTTCAAGTTGAAAATTGGGTCTAAAATCGACCCTAGGGGGGCCTGATAATGGATTCCAAAATTGACTCCACAAGTACCTCATTCCTAGGATAAGGAATGCAGGCCTAAAATTTGGGAAAGAACGGGACTCATTTTGAGGATCAAATCAGCCTGTAAAGTCCCAAAATTCAAGGGATCAAATTTGAATTTAAGAAGAATTATAGAAGAATTTAGCATAGAACTGACAACATATACGTGAGGGATGTAGAATTAACTTACCCAGATGATTTAAAATGAAAATTCCTTTGATTGTACTTTTTTCAGCTCAAATAAAAGTCCCAAGTTGGTGCCAATTGAATTTAAAATGAAGGGAGAACTTTTTTATACTTCTAAAGGTTCCCTTCTTCGCAAACGAGGGACCCTGTCTCGAATGTGGAGCAGTACCATCCCAACTTTTTGCAAAAGCGAAGGGTTCTTTATGAACATAAAGAGAAAGGTTGGACTGCATTAGTCATCCCTTCTTTGTGAATTCAAAGGGCTTCTTACAAATTCGAGGGACAAGAAATATGACCCTTCGAGAATACAACCCACCCTTTACCAATATGAAGGGTAAAATTATCCTACACCTGTTTTTGCAACACCAACTGAAATGGAGTCCCAAAATGACTTCAAATGGGTCCTCGAGATTTGTTTAGAACCCCATGAATGCAAACCAATTAAGTTGCCCCATCGAAAAATGGCATTTCAGACTTAATGGAATCAACAAAATGACCAATAAGGTCGTTTCGATGAGATGTTGACCGAAGTTAATCCCTTTATGTTTTTCACTCAAATTCCACCCAAGCGCTCGAAATGAGTCTAAAAGCCTTGAGACCAAAAGCCCAAAATCCACGTTCTATAGCTAACGAAACTGCTAGAATTTTCATATGAGGTTGTTTACTATAAATTTTGACCAAAGTCTAACTTCTTAGCTTCAAAAGCTCAAAACTAGGGAAAATGGTTTAAAACCCAACTAAACTTCCCAAGAACTAAACCACCTATCCCAGTGAGTCATAATTACCCTGTATCAACTGTAGAAACATTCAAAATAGGAAAAAACATAAAAATTAAGAAAATAACCTGGAGGGTCATTATATATTTACTACTAAAAGAACTTTCATCCTCCAAAATCAAGGAATAGAAAGTACCTAAAGGCTCGAATAAGTGAGGATACTAGGCCCGCATGTCTTGTTCGATCTCCTAGGTAGCCTTCTTAACTAGACAAGGCCTCTACTGAACCTTAACCACAAGAATCTCCCTCAACCTCAACCTCCTGAGTTCTCTGTCCAAAATAGCAACTGGCTCCTCCTCAAGAGTCAAACTATCATCTAACTAAACTGAATCCCACTGGAACACATGGGACTCATCTGTAATATACCATCGCAACATAGATACATAGAAAAATAGGGTGAACACCTGAAAATGTTGGAGGTAGAGCAAACTTATATGCCACATCACCAACCTATTGTAGGATCTTGAATGGTTTGATATACCTAGGGCTGAGCTTGCCCTTTCTTCCAAACCTTATCATGCCCTTCATGCATGACACTCGATGTAATACTTAATAACCAATTCCAAACTCTAAAGTTCACACCATATGATCAGCATAACTTTTCAAATGGAGCCATCTGAATACTCAAATGGTCCGCTCTGACTGGCCATCGGTCTAAGCTTGAAAGACTATGCTAAGCTAAAATCAGGTACCTAAATCTCTCTGGAAAGACCTCCAAAACCTAGATGTGAATTGAGTAACATGATCAGAAATAATAGAAATAGGAACCTCAAGCAAACGAACTATCTCCTTAATATAGATTTGAGCTAATCTATCTAAACTGTAAGAAGACTGAATTGGTAGGAAGTGAGCAGGCTTGATCAACCTATCACTAAAGACCTAAATGGAATAAATCCCCAAAATGTATGTGACAAACCAATCACAAAGTCCATGGCTATCTGTTCCTACTTCCACTCAGGAATAGGTAACCTCTGAGTCAATCCACCAAGCCTCAAGTACTCAAACTTCACCTGCTGACAGTTCAAGCACCAAAATACAAAGTCTACGATATCTCTTTTAATCCTGCACCATTAATAATATTGCCTTAGGTCCTTGTATATCTTATTTTCCCCTGGATGAAGGGAATATCTGGAACAATGGGTCTTCTCCAAAATCAATCTAATCATATCTCAAACTCTAGGAACACAGATATGGCCCTAAATCCTCAAAACATCCTCATGATCAAAGGCCAACTTCCAAGCCTCGTCCCTTAGCACCTTATCCCAAATCATCTTCAATCTACTATCCTCAAACTACCACTCTTAAATCAACTCCAACAATATAAACATGGCCTCAACATAAGCAAGAATCCTCTCGGGATTAGAAATTTCAAGTCAAACCAATTGATTAGCTAATGATCGGATGTCCAAGTCCAACAATTGCTCTGAAAATGAAAGGAAACCCAAACTCCCCATACTCACCGCCTTCTAGCGCAAGGCATCTGCTACCACAATTGCCTTTCCTAAATGTTAAAAGATAGAGATACCGTAGTCCTTAAGTAACTCCAACCACTAGTGTTGCCTCGAATTAAGATCTTTCTGTATAAAGCTGTATTAAAGGATATGATGATTGGTGAATATCTCGCAATGGACACCATAAAGGTAATACCTCCAAATCTTCAGTAAGAAAACTACTGCCACTAATTCCAAGTCATAGGTGGGGTAGTTCCACTCGTGCACCTTAAGATGACTGGAAGCATAAGTAATAATTTGACCCTGCTGCATCAATACACACCCCAAACCAACTCTAGAAGCATAACAATATATGGTAAACCCTTGGCTCTCAACTAGAAGAGTTAGAATTAAAGCTGAAGTCAATAAGGCCTTGAGCTTCAAAAATCTTGCCTCACACTTGTTAGACCATTGGAAAGGGATACCCTTCCTAGTAAATCTAGTCAATGGAACTGCAATGGAAGAAAACCCCTCTATAAATCATTTGTAGTAACCCGCTAACTCAATGAAATTGCAAACCTCGGTAGGAGGAGTAGACCTGGCCTAATCACGAACTGCCTCAATCTTTGTCGAGTCTTACTATAATCCCATTCCTTGACACCACTTGTCCCAAGAATGCTACAGACTCAAGACAAAACTTACACTTAGAAAATTTAGTATATAGTCGCTCATCCCACTAAGTCTAGAACATAATCCTTAAATGATGCTCGTGCTCCTCCCTAATCCTTAAATAGAACTCAACGTCAAAAATGAACACTATCATGAAGGAGTCCAAATAAGGCCTGAACACATGGCTCATCAAGTCCATGAATGTTGATAGGGCATTGGTCAAACTAAAAGACATAATCAAGAACTCGTAGTGACTGTAGTGTGTCCTAAAGGCAGTCTTAGGTATGTTCGCTACCTTGATTCTCAACTGATGGTAGCTAAATTTAAAATTGAACTTAAAAAAATGAGTGCACTAAAAATTTGTTCAAATAGATCATTGATACACGTGTAACACCTCATATTTCTTACTTGTGAATACTCAACACTTAGTATAGAAATCCAAAATTTTGAACCACAAAGTGCTAGGACTCCATGGATGGGTTCACGTGCCATGAACCAGTTCTACAAATTGTGAAATATTGCGTGAAGTCTATCCCAGTCCGTCAGCGAACCATGGATTAGTTCACGAGCTATGGAATTAGACCACAGCTCGTGGAACCACTAGTAGGAAAAGTCCATTAGTTTATTTACTTTCCAATTTTCCTCGATCCATGGAATAGAACCATAAATCATGAATCAAGTCATGGTACCATGCTTGAGAGTTATCAAAATTTCTTTAAAACCATTAATGAAAGCACAAGTTCTGAAATCAATCCACGATCGGTGACATAAAACCACAATTTGTGAAACAATTCCATGAGTCGTGAAAATATTTCAAGATTCATGAAGCCCATTTCAATGGTCATTCCAGAAATTTTTCAAAAAAAATTAAAAGGGTATTTTTTTGTCTTTTCTTGACCCTATTACCCAATCTCACTATATTTGGACCTCTCAAAAGTATATAAATAAGATTTTAAGTCAAATCCCTCATTATTCTCTCCAACACAAGTCAAAAACAAGTTCTAAAGCAAATCAATCACCTAGGGTTTTGTTCAAGCAAGTTCTTAAAAGTTCTCCCTTTAAGTTCATGTCTTCTTTTCAGGTACGCAAGGTTTTAGTAATGGATTTATTTCATCCTCACGCCCAAGTACTTTCAAAAATATATGAAATTATATTCAAATCTAGGATTTATGCCCAAACTATTAAAGTTAATTTCTTTACATGCTTAACTTGATTTCTGTAAAAAAGGTTTACATGGTCTTATGATTTTTATAGGAATTTCATATTCATGCACTGAAACTCATGCTTTAAGATCTCGTTACAAACTATAAACGCAATCGATAAGATATAGTTTTTTAGATACAAGATTTTCTGCATAATAGTACAGTTTTACATATATGTTGAGCCTAGTCTCAAACTATGATTTAGCTACATTACATGATATGATAAAAGCACTAGTATGTTTTGAGAGGATTATTTAGAACTTAGAGGACAAGTATTTAGATAACACAAGTCCTATAACAATATAGCCACCGTAGGTTTTGCCCAAGAGGCATGATTATAGATCTTTATGCTTACGGTTTTGTACCTTGGCCAGTTAAAACAACTCTTCTAGTATGGGTGTAAGACTCTAGGCATCGTCATAAGAAACTCTCCATATGTATAAAATTTATGAAAATTACTATCTATATACCCATGAAACACTTTTATGCAGACTTTATCCATCATGATTTTTACCTTAGGTTTTCAGTCATTTAAGTTTCACCCCACATGTATAAAACTCTATGATATTATTATGTATGAACTCATGAAATACTTTTTATGCAAAACTCTAGCTATCATATTTTCTCACAGATTCATGACTTTATGATATTAGTATTATGCAGATAAAAGATTCTTTTTATGTAGATTTTAGCTATCATATTTTCCTTCAGATTCTTATCAGTTTTAGGATATTTTAAACAATTTTCCTCATGATTTATTCATCAAATTTAACTCATGTTTTAAGCTACTCTTCACCTGATTCTATGCTCAGATTTTTTAGTTGTATATGCTATTATACTCAGCCCCTTTTCAGTTTTATGCTACAGATATAAATATATATCTTGTGTACCAATACTTTAGGTTATATTGACTATATTTTGCACTATGTCCTTTTATGATGTAGTTTTAGGTATTTAAGTACATGACTATACTCTACATAGGATTCAAGTCTTCAGTTGTTAAAGAGCTCTCCATCTTTCTGGATAGCATAGTCAAATAGTCATGTAGGTAGTCAGTCTATGTACATAAATATAGTTTGGATTCTTGTCCCTATGAATAGTTTCCAAATTATTAGTAGAGGCTTCTTAAACAAGACAAGCAATCAATTGAGTCAGTTGTAATAAGTTTTCAAGATATTTTATGCCTCAAGTAATAAAAGTTTATTTGTGTGTTATTTTATTTTTTTTCTTTAAGGTTCAGCTCATGTGTTAAATTCTGCATTGTCTTTCAACTTATGTACGTTGTATTAAGATGCTCCTGAGATATTTCAAGTGGTTCTCTTGGGCCAAAACTAGTTTAAGTGATGGTTATGGTTAAGGTGTAGACTCAAATCGTAACAAACTTGGTATCAAAGCACAAAGTTTAGGTGTCCTAAGGATTCTATGAAGTTGTGTCTATAGGATCTTATTTATGGTTGTGAGTGCCCCACTTATATAAATGAGGGACTATGGATAATTAAGAAAGGTTTTCAATTCTTTCATACTCTAGATTATGCAATAGAGTTGTCCCTTAAGAAACTTATGCAGATTCATGTGTTGCTCAAAATTCCCCTGACTGTGCCTCATCTGTGAGGTGGTAGAACCAACAAAGTTTGGATTTCTGTTAATTTGGTGCTTACAATTCTAAATAGATCCTTCAAAAGTTTAGAGTTTGCGTAGGGTCTTAAGAGGAGCCCATTAGTTCGTTCAAGCCTAGTAATTCCAAAGCTCGTACCCTTATTTATCTGAATTATATTTTTGAGCCAGAGTATGCTGTGTATTTAGATCCTTCTCAAATCCTTATTGTAGGCGACACCTTAAGAGGGGAAGTATGTCTTTGCGTGCTTGTGTAGTATTATCACTCAAAATATAATGTGATTTGGGGTGTTATGAGCCATAAGTAATGGAATGACCCTAGAGTTAGAAATATGAACCTAGAAGTGTAGTTGCCAAGAGAGTGGAGATAATGATTGACCAAAGTAAGTAGCCAGAGTCACGTACCCATTAAGCTAGTAAAGAGATGATATACCCTTAAGTGTTAGGAGTTGTTTATACTTCATGGTAGGATATAGAGAAAGATTTGTTGGTTAAAATGACTTAGAGTATGTTATTTCATTAGTAAAGAACAAGTCTAGGTTATGGACAGAAGGATAGGGTGGTTAAGAAATTAACAGATTTAGATAGTACCTTATGAGTTGAAGAGAGGACCCATGATTTTTCACAAGGTTATGAACCCAGTTTAGGAAATAGATGTATAATGAGATAGTAAGGAAGGGTGGTAGTGTTGTGAAGAAGAATGTGCTTGTAGGCTAAAGTTAGATAGAAGGTGTCGTTAATGTTGATTGTTTTGTCAAAATTTTCAGTGGGCTAGTATATCTTGGTTTTCATCTTGTAGCTGCAAGTTTGTGTAGTGTGTATTAAGTTGTATTGTAATCTAGGATTAGTACTAGACACTATGTCTGAACGGTGGATGGTCACTGAGGTGGAAGGAATGGTAAGTTTGGAGATGTTGATGCCATTTTTATAAAATTAACTTACTATGCTAGTCATTAAATATGAGGGAATTTAAGTTGATCAACTTATACTAAGTGGGAGGTATGATATAGATTTGATCCCTAGATAAAACAGTAAAATTATGGTTGAGTCATTAGATATAAAAAGGTTGTAAGATTTACCCAAGGTAGTATGTTGTTGCATAAAACTTTAAGTGCCATGTGTACCTAGTTAGTGTCCCCGAGTTTCTAAGTGTAAAGGAGGATCAATATGTTTTAGGTGGTGATTGCAAGAGTCAAGGAGATAATAGATAATTGGTGTTGGATCCCTTAGTGTAGTTTTAATTATACTTTGTTTTGGGTGGATATAAATTTAGAGGTGCAATTTTAGTAGACTAAGAAGAGGAGGTCAGATTATTAGCAGTTAAAGGATGCAACTATACATTCTAATAAGAGTAGCAGTTATAGAGTAATGACTATGGATTCTAGAGAAAGTTAATAGAAGTATCCCAAAAGGAAGTCCTAGCAAGGGATTCATATCTACAGATGTAAACTATGAAAGGGAGTTTGGCATTCATGTGTATAGTGATACCCTAACCATTAGAGTAAGGTGATTATACCCCATTTTAAAGAATACAATACAGGTCCACAGTCTTAGAATATTGGATTCAGACTAAAGGAGAAGATGATAGGGTGAAGAACCAAATCAGGTCTTAAGAATCATAGAGCATTTTTATAACCTGACAAATTGTTCAGTCAAAATAGTGAATGTTATTACATGAAGTGTGGTGATCCATTCTTACTCTAATGCATTCCTCAAATTTCAATCATTATAAAACCCTATTCAAGTCTTGCATGTTAGCATCATGCCCATGACCCATACTCATGCACTTCATACAGATTCATGGCTATGCTCAATCCCTAAAATAAGAAGTAATAGCTTCAAAAAAACAACCTTCATATTACTCTATGAATGTATGACTCCCAGCTTTATGATATACAACCCATGATATATGCACTCTTATTTCTCAATATGATCAGCCTTATGAACTCATAATAAGACCTTAATGGCTAGTGAAATCATGCTACATTGGGTATGTTCTAAGATCAAATTGCTTGAATAACTCTCATATATGATCTCTTTGTTATAAGCCTTACATATGTAAACTCATGATGGTGATGAGTGATTATGTCATATTCCATGCCTAGAATGCCTCTCTATTAATTATTTATGCTTTAAGTACACTAAGTACTCATGCCTATTATACCAGCTCTTCAGGCTCCATTGATGAGTGTCAAGGCCATGATACATGTAAGCCATGATTGAATAGTATCCCTTTTATTCGAGATTCTCATACCCTAGTTCTTTAGTAATCCTCCTTATGTTAGGGTAGTGGCGTGATAACAGCTGAGTGATGGTTTATATATGAGGTTAGATGTACCATATGGTGAAGATTGTAGTATTCTTAGTCCACCTATGGTTATAAGTTTGGAAGGAGATTGAGGCGAGGATTGATTATACGTAATAGTTAGACGAGAATATCTCGTATGTCTCTTAATAATATTCCTTGAAAATTTTAGCTTTTAGAGGTGTTAGGAAGGTGGGAAAGTTCTTAGGTGAGTTGGTTACCTAGAAGTCCATGAAGTGGTTACAGTGATAGGCTTGAATATTGTGTTGATAACATATGGACAAAGGCATTATGCACTAGTGACTTCTTGATTAAAACTTAAGGTTGGTTGAATGAGGTGGTCAAAAGAAGTAGTATTCTTGGAATACAAGTCCCTATAAAGAAATAGAGCATAAATCTCGTGGTTTATATTAGTATGATCATCTTACGTGTTGCACCTTGTGACTCCGAGTTAGGCTTGAACATGGTAATAGTATGTATTTAGACTCAAACTTTAGTAGGATTAATCATATGTACCCTTGTGGGGATTATAAGTTGCAGCAAATAAGGTATAATATTCAGAAGGATGAACATAGTTGAGAAGTTTTGTTATGTTTAAAAGTTATCAGTCGTATCGCTTAGGCATAGTAGTACTATTCTTACTTCTTGCCCAAGGTACCCATCTTTCATGTCATATAGCCTCAGATAGAGTATGACTTATGTTCAAATATATATCGTGCCTACACTATGAACCCATATCAGCTGACTAAGATATTTAAACCATGTTAGTACTTCAAATTCAGACATCTCAACAAATCATGCTTGTAATTCTTTCCCTCGGTTGTTATGAGAAATTTTGATGAGAACGTTGGAGGTAATAGTATTCTTCCTGCAGTTACTCTTAGAAACTTTATGTCATGATCTGTCATCTTGTAGTGTTATGTGTACGCTTGTGTCATATGTGCCTTAGTTGAGTTCAACATTCTTAATATGAACCAGTTTCATCTATGTTAGTGGGCAAGTTTCAGAAATCAGACAGATAGTAAGCGTAGTTCCTTTCTTATTTAATCCAACTTTAGCCTTCCTTCGAGGATGAATGATCCCAAGGGGAGATATTATAATACCTTGGATTTTGTTCCTACAAATACTCAACACTTAATATAGAAGACCAATACTTTCAACCTCAAAGTTCCAGGACTCCACGGATGAGTTCACGAGTCATGAACCATTTCCACGAATTATGGAATGTTCCATGAAGTCCAACCCAGTCCTTCAATGAAAAATAGACTGGTCCACGAACCATGGAACCATACCATGAATCATGGGGAAAGTTCATTAGTTTATTTACTTCCAGGTTTCCATAATTGACAGCACAATCCGTGGAGTAGAACTACATATCGTGAATCAAGTTATGGTACCTTGCCTGAGAGTTGTCAAAATTCCTTGAAAACCACTAATGACAGGACGAGTTGTAAAACTTGTCCATGATTTGTGAAATGAAACCGCGATTCGTGAAATGATTCCACAATTCATGAAAATACCCATTTCACTTGTCATTCCAATAATTTTACAGCAAAGTTTAAAAATGGTATTTTTTAATTTTCTTGACCCTATTACCTAATCCCATTACGTTTTGACCTCCCAAAAGTATATATATTAGATTTTAAGTCAAATCCCTCATTATTCTCTCCAACCCAAGTCAAGAACTTGTTCTAAAGAAAATCAAGCACCTAGCATTTTGTTCAAGCAAGTTCTTCAAAGTTCTCCCTTCAAGTTCATGTCTTCTTTTCAGGTACGCAGGGTTTCAGTGATGGATTATTTTCATCCTCGTACCTAAATACTTTCAAGATTATATGAAATTCTGTTCAAATCTAGGTTTTATACCCAAACTATTAAAGTTGATTTCATCACATGCTTAACTTGATTTCTATAAAAAGGGTTTCCATGATCTTATGATTTTTATACGAATTTCTTATACATGCATTGGAACTCATACTTTGAGATCTCTTTACGAACTATGAACTCTATGTTGAAAAGATATACCTTAGTAACAAAAATTTCTGCATATGACACATGACATATGATTGAGCACATGATCATAATAGTAAAGTTTTATAGATATATTGATTACAAACTCAAACTATGATTTAGCTATGTTACATTATATGATAAGAGCAATAGTATGTTTTGGGAAAACTATTTATCACCGAGGGAAAAAAGAATTCAGATAACCCAAGTCCCACAATTATATTACAACTATCGAATTCACACAAGAGGCACGATTATGGATCTTCATGTTCATGGTTCTGTACCTTGGCCGATTGGAACACTCTTCCAATGTGGGTGTAAGACATTAGGCATCATGAGCTCACATGGTATTTGTCGGTTATAAGAAACTCCCCATATGTATAAAAACAATTAAAATTACTATCTATATACTCATGAAACAATTTTATGCAAACCTTATCCATCAAGATTTTCACCTCAGGTATATAGTCGTTTAAGTTGCCCCCAGATGTATGAGACTCTATGATATTATTATGTATGAACTCATGAAATACTTTTTATCCAAAGCTCTAGCTATCATGTTTTCCCACAGATTTATAACTTTATGATATTAGTATTATGCATATGAGAGATTCTTTTTACGTAGATTTCACCTATAATGTTTTCCTTCAGATTCTCAGCAGTTTTGGGATATTTTAAATGATTTTCCTCATGAATTATGCTTCAAATTTAACTCATGTTTTAAGCTACTCTTCACATGATTTTATCCTTAAAATTTTCAGCTTTATATGTTATTATACTCAGTCCTTTTTTTAGTTTTATGCTATGTATATATATGTATATCTTTCATACTAATACATTAAGTTGTATTGAGTGAGTTTTGCACTATGTCCTTTTATGATGTAGTTTCAGGTATTCAAGTATGTGCCCATAGTCTATGGAAGGATTAAAGTCTTCAACTGTTGATGAGATCTCAGCCTTCTGAATGGCACAGTCAAATAGTAATGTTTCTAGTCCGTATGTGTACATAAATATAGTTTGGATTCTTATACCCATGAACAATATCCAAATTGTTAGTAAAGGCTTCTTAGATAATACAAGCAGTCAGACGAGTCAGTTGCAATCAGTTTTCAAAGGATTCTATACCTCAAGTAATAAAAGTTTATTTTTGTGTAATTATATTTTTATTCTTCAAGGTTCAGCCCATGTGTTAGCTTTCACATTGTCTTTCAACTTATGTATGTTGTACTCAGATGCTCATGAGATATGCCAAGTGGTTTGCTTAGGATAGAAATGGTTCGAGTGTCGGTTATGGCTGGGGTGTAGACATGGGTCGTGACAATTTGGCATCGGATACTGGTTTCTTAATATCCACCTTATTTAGCTATTGGTAGTCAATACACATACATATAGATTCATTTTTCATCTTGATAAAAAAAACTGGAGTACCCCACATTGACACGCTAGGCCGAATAAACCCCTTATTCAGAAGATCCTGGAACTGCTTCTTAAGCTCCCTCAACTCTGCTAAAGCCATGTGATTTGGAGGAATAGAAATAGGCTGAGTGCCCGGCTCAACCTCAATATCGACGTCAACATCACGCTCGCGTGGAAGACTAGGTAAATCAGTAGAAAATACATCAGCAAACTCATAAACAACAAGTAATAACTCAAGTGAAGTAGTGTCGGTTCTAGTATCACAAACATAAGCAAGATAGACAAGACACCCCTTCGCCACTAACATCCTCACCTAAATAAGATATAACCCCCTCGATAATGACTATCGGTGACCTACCACATAATCGGAGGGATACCAGGCATGGCCAAAGTAATGGTCTTCGTAAAACAATCCACGACCTCACTGTAAGAAGTCAATGCGTCCATGCCTAGAATCACATTAAAATCAACCATATCTAAGATAATCAGGTCTGCCCAAGTGTCATACTCTAAAACAGTTACCACACAAGATCTATATACCTAATCCACTACTAAAGAATCACCTATGGGAGTAGCTACACGCATAGGCACATACAAAGGCTCATTAGACAAATCTAGACTAGTAGAAAAGTAGGTAGACACATATGAATATGTAAAACCTGAATCAAATAACACATAAGCTAGCTAATGAAAATGGATGACATCTAAATCCTCAGCCTCTGTCCTACCTGGAAAAGCATTTAAATATCCACGTCTGCCTTCAAAATGAGCACCCGCATGACCACCTGTTCTATCTGGATGAGCACCATCTCTTGAACCCTAGGGACCACCCCTTCTACCATATACACCACCTCTTGCTGGTGGTAATGGAGCCCTTGGGTTCTGAACCTACTGACCCTATCACCTTCCATGACTATGTTGATTGAAGACCCGAGAAAAGTGTCCCAACTTGTCATATAACAACCTCTGCGAGGAGCACCCTAATGTGACGGTGCTGCTAAACCAGAATGGCTACCATGGCCTGAATACCCCGAATGCAAACCCTATTAAGTCTAACCAAAACTCTGACCATTATGACCACTATTGCCATGACCCAGGCCAAGGCTCTAGATATAACAGACACCCCAAAACCATTAATGGTCTGAGAGAACCACTTAGTTTTCATCATGAGCATTCAACTAAAAGTGCAGAAGAAATCTTGTAAAACACAAAGATACATGCGGAAGTGAAACTCAATTCATATATACTTGTCTTTAAAACATAAATACGAAATAAATTCCAAAAGACTGAAGAAAACTAAAAACATTTGAAATGACAAGGCACCGGCTATACCATAAAAATAAGACAAAAAGTCTGATATCACAGTGAACTACGACATCTAAAAGATGAAGGGCCCACTAATAGCTGATATTTCAAGTCCTAGCTGAACAAAAATTACAAACGTACATCTTGAAACATACATCATGAAATGATGTAGCATCCAAGATGGTCAATATGTGAAATGTATTAGTAAGCAAAACGAGGAAGGGGAGCATAACATAGAACACATTATCAAACTGAAACTTGCTGTGAGGCCAAAATTACATTATTTAGTCATTATTTGCCTCACATTTAGTATTTTTATTTATCCTTTTTGATCATTCATTTTATGGATTGTGCTTAATATTATATTTTGATGTGTAGGATTAAAATAGTGTGAAGACAAAAAAAAAGTTGAAACTAAAATGAATTAAAAATAGAAGATTATAAAAGGAAATCAAGCAGGCAGCTTAATGTATTAAATTTATTATTTTAATCAAATTTGACCCTCAGGTCAAAGGTGCAGATTGCAATTAAAGTGACACTTACCAGGGACACATCGCGCAGGCAGCTTGGCGCGTTGGAAGATGTGTCGCAGAGGAGGTTGTTTTGATTTAATTATTTTCCCGGTCCATTTTGGACTGGGTTATTTTATTTGGGGATTTTTCCTACACCTGTAAATATTTCATAAAATCAGTTTTTTAAAAAAATTTAACCTAGGGAGAGATAGGAGCCGCCGTGGAGGCCAGATAAAATTGGTTTCATCTTTTCTTCTCCATATTTATTTATTTTTATGTTAATTCTTTGAATGATTTGGTGTAATTGCTCCATATCTATGTGGAGTTAAACTTCTTATTCTAGGATTATGGTAGCTAATTAAATGATTGTTTAGTAACTCTTGATTTTATTTGTTTGATATCAAAATAGTTGTTCTTATATTCTTGCTTTTACTATTTTAAAGATTCGCGAACTTTAAAATAAATCTTTGAGCCTGAATTGAACTGACCAAGGGAACGGAGGGTTAGAATGAAGAATATAGGGAGTAAGATCTCTTCTTTAGTAAAATAAGGAATTGATTTGTGTCTAAGATAGGAATACACCTAGATCGCCTTACTTGGTTACAAAATGAGAAGATAAATAAATGCGTTTGAATTAGCTTCTCACATTCCCGCTCAATGATATAGTTATGAGACTAGTTTGAATAGACGATTAGAGGATGACCATTCCCAAATCATAACATCAACCCCGTAAATCAACAACTAGATAATCAAATAAGTCGATGAAATTGATACTCGACATGATTGTTAGTGAATCCATAATCCTAGATCAATTCATTCATTGATTGTGTAAAATTTGTTCTTCTCCTAATTAATTGTTCATTAGTTATTTTATCTTTATTTTTAGTTTATTTAATTTACAAATATATCTTGAAATACACCACTTGAATAAATAATTATTATTAGTCTAATTTAGTAAATAGTTAATTGACAAGTCCCTGTGCGTACGATATCAGGACTCTCAATCCTATATTACTTGTACGGCTGCATGCACGTGCGTATACGTTTGGACACAACAAGTTTTTGGCACCATTGCCGGGGACTTTGGTGTTAATTGTTTAGATAGATTAGACTTTTTCTAGTTATTTGTTTGAGTTGTACATAGTTTATTTTTTGTACATAATTATCTTTTTAGTTTCTTTTACTTTTCCATCACTCTTCTTGATATGTCAGCCTGGGATAGATGGCGGTCGAATGGTGATGATCCTTGTTGTTTTTGCAGAGGACCCCACTGAGAGAGTATTTGTCAAAATTTTCAGGAAAGCGAGTGGTGTGCACCTACTCAATCTACTGAATTGGATGTATGTAATATATGTGGTGGTCAGGAAATTCATTGGAATGGTTGTCCCAACTCTTATTCCCCTCCCCTGAACCCGTATTATGATCAGTCTGTTGTTTGTGATGTTGGCAGGGAATCAAACAAAGATTGGATAATGGAACTATAGCGGCAAATCAAATTTCAAAAGTGTCTTTGGGGTGGTCTCACAATCATGCCAACTCAAATAAGCAAGGGAAGAGATGAGCTCATACAAGAGATAGAGCAATTTGACTCAGATGTCCGTAACTTGGGGGACCAATTAAATTAAAAGATTAAGACGTATGATGTCCAATATCCTATAGTTATGGATACTAGCCAATCTGTGGAGAGGGAAGAAGAATTTCAACCACTCAACTATCATCTTTTACTTGAGTCTGAATTGAGAAAATGTGTAAAAGTAAGCATGTTGTGAATGATGTAAGTTTGAAAGTAGGATGTGTTGGGTCTCATTCAAAGCACTTTTCTACATTATGTTTAGATAATGGCATGTCTTTTGAGTCATCTGAACTAGTTGAGGAGTGTGTAGATGAGGAACAAGAATCCTACATTCTTAAATTTGCACCAGACAAGAAACAGAACAACATGCCTCACCTCAGGGCCAAGTGGTTTAACATGCACCATCCATTACTTGGTTCCTTCATCTTTGTACCACCACCCTATGAGCGAACCGAAAATATGGATGCAATGTTGGGGGTGAAATTCATATCCTCAAGGTGGAGAAAAAAGTTGATGGGTCGTGCCGCGACGTAAAATCAGGCGCTAGTTGGGAGCAACCCAACATGTAGTAAGTAGTTTTTATTTTTATTTTTATTTTTTATTTTAGTGTCACTTGTTATTGTTGTTTTTGTTTTTGCAGATTTAGGGGAAGTCTTTGTACCCACAATCTGAGCTAAGGAGCATAACAAAAGCTAAGTGTGGGGTCCTCTGAACCCCTTGATGGAAAAAGTGAAAGACTTGCTTCTAGCTAGGCCCTGGAGGGTATCAGGGAGTATCTTTAACCCTTGTTTTACTTTATTTATTGCTTTGGAGACAAAGCATGATTTTAAATGTGGGGTGAGATGTCTTCCAGTATTTGTTTAGGGTGAAGAATGTTATAGGATGTGTTTATTCTTTTTAGTTTCTCACTTAAAAAAAATTGATAAAGGTTAAAAACACAAAAAGATTTTTATTTTATTCTTTAGATTAGATTAATTTTTGTTGGTTTTTAGCGTTTTCGTCTTTATTAGAGCATACTTTGCCCACCCTTGGTTTTTCTTTTCAGTTCTTTTCCAAGAGGGGTACCTTTGAACTGAGTGTCTTTTATTTTTTTTAGGAGTAAATTTAATTATTATTTTTTTGGAGAGAAAAGAAAAGACCTTTTTGACTTGTGTGATACTAGCAATTTAGGCTTGAGCTTGAGTAGTACTTTTCTGTGAGTGCTTGAAGTTTAAATAAAATAGCTGACTTTCTGACACCTAGGCTTATGGTTGTGACTCTATATATATCTTATTTTATTTTGTAGTTCGCTATGACCCTGTTTATTTTAGAAGTGGAGTTGATCCATCTTGAGTGATACTTGTGCCATGCGTGGTGAGGTTTTGCATATATTTCATGTTTTGCATTTTAATATAGAACTTGCCCGGCATGTTATTGAAGCAAAATAAAAAGTGTTGCTCTATTTAGAAGATGATATAGGCTTTCTTCAATTTGTCTTGAGAATTTTAGCCTTTTCAGATATTATATCACTAGTTAACCCCTTTGAGCCTGTAGCCTTTTGTTGGATAGCGTATTTTTACCTTGATCCTGTTGTTGAATCCCTAATTTTTTCACCCTACTTTCATAAGCACTGTAGCATAGATTGGTTATAATTGTTAGATCCGAATAAAAGGGATGATTGAGTGTAAAAGGTGGCTAATGATAGTTACAAAGTGATGAAAATGCCCTCTTTGAAGGAATTGAAAAAAAAGGGAAGAAAAAAATTTGTTTGAAAAAAAATTTGATTGAAGCGTTCTAGATAATATAAGATTACTAGTGAAAATAAGTGATACAGAGAAGGCTGAAAATAATGGGTGATGAAGTTTAAAAGTGCAAAGTGCTTAGGGAAGTGTAAGTCACTAGTATATAATTTTCCTACCCATCCCCTAGCCAATATTACAACCCATAAAAGTCCTATTTGATTCTATTCAAGCATGCTTAATTAGTAGAGATGTACATAATAGGCAAGCCTATGGTTCCTTATGCATACATGTGAATTCTTTGTGAGTGCGAGAGTTGTTCTTTAATGTTAAGTCCTTAAATTATGTTCAATTCATTGACTTGAGTGTGTGGACTATTTCTTCTTGTGAGAGCACTTGTTTCATGAAAGATAGGTGATGTTATTAGCTTTCTTTGACAAGAGTAGGTGAGCGAGCTTAAATTTGATGAGTTGGAGTCCGTCTTTGAGGTTAAGATGTTAGAGGTATGTTGTTTATTTGTTTTTCATGCATAATGATCGGGAAGTGTAAGTGATTTTTGAATTGTTATATGGTATAATTGTTTGTATTAACCAAAGTGGTGGTATTCCAAGCCTGATTTATTGCGATGAGCTTTAATGTTTGCTCGAGGATGAGCAAGAGTCTAGTGTGGGGTGGTGATGTGAGGCCAAAATTACATTATTTAGTCATTATTGCCTCACATTTAGTATTTTTATTTATCCTTTTTGATCATTGATTTTATGGATTGTGCTTAATATTATATTTTGATGTGTAGGATTAAAATGGTGTGAAGATGAAAAAAGTTGGAGCTAAAACGAATTAAAAACACAAGATTATAGAAGGAAATCAAGAAGGCATCTTAATGTATTAAATTTATTATTTTAATCAAATTTGATCCTCAGGCCAAAGGTGCAGATTGCAATTGCAATTGCAATTAAAGTGACACTTACCATGGACATGTCGCGCAGGAAGCTTGGCGCATTGGAAGATGCGTCGCAGAGGAGGTTGTTTCAATTTAATTGTTTTTTCGGTCCATTTTGGACTGGGTTATTTTATTTGGGAATTTTTCCTACACCTATAAATATTCCATAAAATCTGTTTTTAAAAAACTTTTAACCTAGGGAGAGCTGGGAGCCTCCATGGAGGCCGGAGAAAATTGGTTTCATCTTTTTTTCTCCATATTTATTTATTTTCACATTAATTCTTTGAATGATTTGGTGTAATTGCTCCATGTCTATGTGGAGTTAAACTTCTTGCTCTAGGATTATGGTAGCTAATTAAATGATTGTTTAGTAACTCTTGATTTTATTTGTTTGATTATTAAAATTGTTATTCTTATATTCTTGCTTTTACTATTTTAAAGATTCGCAATCTTTAAAATAAATCTTGAGCCTGAAGTGAACTGACCAAGGGAACGGAGGGTTAGAACGAAGAATATAGGGAGTAAGATCTCTTCTTTAGTAAAATAAGGAATTGATTTGTGGCTAGGATAGGAATATACCTAGATCGCCTTACTTGGTTACAAAATGAAAAGATAATAAATGTGTTTGAATTAGCTTCTCACATGCCCACTCAACGATGTAGTTGTGAGACTAGTTTGAATAGACGATTAGAGGATGACCATTCCCGAATCATAACATCAACCCTGTAAATCAACAACTAGATAATCAAATAAGTTGGCGAAATTGATACTCGACATGATTGTTAGTGAATCCATAATCCTAGATCAATTCATTCATTGATTGCGTAAAATTTGTTCTTCTCCTGCTTAATTATTCATTAGTTATTTTCTCTTTATTTTTAGTTTATTTAATTTACAAATATATCTTGAAATCCACCACTTGAACAAATAATTAGAATTAGTCTAATTTAGTAAATAGTCAATCGACAAGTCCTTGTGGGTACGATATCTGGAATCTTAATCCTATATTACTTGTACGACCACATACACTTGCGTGTGCGTTTGGATGCAACAAACTATAAATAAATGAGGGAACATGGACATTATGGACATAAATCATCAACTGAAAGACTCATTAACAACATTTAATTAACTTATGAACTATATGGTATCACCATTATATATATACCACGGGATGTGTGGGTTCGATCAACACCCGACTGATAGAGCCCCAATCAACGTTTGCCATATGGACCAAGATATAACTTATGTATCCCTACAAAAATCATCCTCATGGAGAAGACATCTAAGGTTGTCCAAATTACGAAACAAACCATCCCTACACCATCAGAACATTGGTTTCAGGTGATTGAGCCACGGGGACTCGCACCTTCTCGGTTAACCATCTAATTTTTTAAGCCCATATTTTAGTCCATGTTCATCATATCAATCATTAATTCATAAGTTCATTAAAATCCCATTAACCCTTCATTTATATTTTAAAAAAAAGGCAATATGAAGTTGGTGTCGAAATACCAAGACTTGCAAGTCATCTATTCATAGTTTATAACATCATTATGGCGGTTGATAGGGTTCTATTATCTCATGAGTAAAGATTATACTTCATAAAATTTAATAAAGATCATTCAAAACACTTGTTAAAACCTTAATTATGAAACAATGATAAAGTAGTCAAAATCCCCAATAAATTCATCTGTAAAGTCATGTTCATCTCAAATGGGTTAAAGATTTGTAACTAAGAAAGAAAATTTCATCAATAAGCTTAATTTGACATAATCATTATCTTTCCCAACCCAAAATATGAATTTAAATAGCAATTGTAGTATCTCCAAACACAATACAATTCAAAATAATTACGTAGAAAATTTCTCTTTGGGGAAGAACATTCATAAAAAAATAACTTTTCACTTTTTTAAAGAACTCAACTTTCACCCTAAATCACTACTTGATATATAAATTAGGTATAAGGAACTATAATTTGAATCCTAATATACTTAGGATAGTTGTACATACTTTTGATCAGAAGATTGTGGAGAGAACGCTTGAAATAGGAACTCTAGCTTGATCTTCTCTTGGGAATCGAGAGTTGGTGTTTGAGGGAGGGAAGAGAGGATTTTTAATAGATATCTTCTAAAATTTAATTACTTGGAGATGCTTTAAGCTAAATAGGAATGGTTTGTAATAATAGGGAATGACCAAAATGCCCGTTAAATAACAAACTTGAAGAATCTCATCGGGGCCCTATGCAGATTAGTGTGCGGGCCACATAATATGATGTGTGGATGCACAAGGCTTCCAGTAAACCTGCTAAGTAGTTTTCCTACATCCCTTATTGTGCGTTGTTGTGCGGAGAGCACAATGTGATGTGTAGCCACACACCGGCCGCAAAAGGCTTTCTGTGAGTCCGCCAGATTACTACTTTATAGTAAAATAATCATAATTTTTTACTCCAAAATTAGATTAACAAATGGTCGCTGGCATTGGAAATAAGACTAGAGGTCCTTTAATTTAGTAGGTATTAGGACACATAACTCATCATATTCTAGGATAAATGCTCGTCAGAAGTTGACCATAGTAAAACTTACATGAAATCTTTCTCGACAGGAAGGCTCTCAACTCAACTTTGTGTTCGAGGCTTCTTATGAACTTAATTTATATCCAATGTACTTACCACACTAAAAATTGGTCTTAACACCTATGTGAAATTAAAATTTATTGGGTTTGGGTCTATCCACATACAAAGAATGGTCCAAATCCTAGCCTAAGAGTTTGGGATGTTACAATATCTCCCCTTGTGATCATTCATCCTCGAATGATGGTCTGGGATAGAAGGAAGAATGTATGAGTTGAAACATATACTATTGAATGTTACAACTATTCTCAGACATAAGAATAGGAGTATTTCCACTTTAAATGATGTGACTGAAAGCCCTTAAGCTTAGCAACACTTCTCGACTATGCTTCTTCTTTCAAAAGCTACACTTTATCATTTATACCCTATAATTCCCATGCAAACACATCACCACTAGAGGTTGAGTCTAACTTCATGTTGACATTATGTTCCAGACTTGGAGGTTTCTTTACCAAGAGTACTATTTCTTGCCATTTTAATCAACCAACCTCGAGCACAAATCAAGGATTTGATAGTCTCATAATTCAGTGATCCATGTATATATCAACACGACATTCAATCCTATCACTATAGTCACTCCATATATCCTTGGGAACTAAACTATCTAAGAATCTACCCATGCACTCCTAAAATCAGCCACTTCAAGAACTTCTACTTGGATTCATACCATACATCCCCCTTCTATCTCTTACCCATTACCAAATCCTTATCTCGCTATTCCTCTACACTTATAACCTTAGACGTAAATAGCACACCACAATCATCTCCCCCTTAGTTCAAAAGTTGTTATTCTAAGATTATGGTCTTATTCTCTAAACTTAGCTATAAGCGGAACACCATGCACGGTTGGGGTATTACTATACACAAGAATGCTTAAACTTTTCCTAAAAATTATATCTGATGATACTAAAATTCTTGCTAGACTCCTTCTAAGAACCATCTCTTAACATTCTCTAGCCTCTATAGTTATCATTTTATAACTCCTAATCTTATTGGTGTACATAACTACTACCTTCAACACATAATAATTTGGTCTTCTTTTCTTAGTCAACTAACATCACACCTCTAAGTTCACATTCACCTGAATCAATGAAAATAAAAACTACACTAAGAGACTCTACATAGTCTATCTATAATCCCCTCAATTTAGCTCTTAAGGACACTATTTAATACATGTCTAACATTATCCACAAACCATATCAAGCCTACTAAATCAATTTCCACAAAACTGGCATCATCATCCCAAACTATCATTCTCTCCACCCTAGAGATCATCCACAAATCAAGCTTAGGGTCTAACAGTTAACATGGATAGTTGCACAAATTCTCATATACTATATTGGCTTACAACTACCAGATAGAAATCAAGAAACACTAGTTCACTAAAACATCATGATGAAATAGTCGATCTTAATCATACAGTCTATCTAACTATCTTCTATTAGCATAGTTTCCATTCACACAACACAACTACTTATCCACTTATATGTCTAAACTATACCCATGGCTCTTTAGGCATCAAGTAGTTCCTTCTTCAAAACAACAAAGTACAACATAAATCAACTATTTCTTGACCACTTTGTACTTCTATTCACAACCTACACTTGATCTTCACTAACACAATGACATATTCTAAGTCATCTTAACCAGCAACTTTGTAACAACACACTACCATGAAATCTACACAAAGCTTATTACACCTTAGTCAACCTTGAAGGACATATCACCATTTTACCTACTTAATAGATACATAACCCTATCTACATACCTTAATCAATCACTATCCCCACTTAGGATTCTACACTTCTAGCTTCATATTTTTGACTCTGGGATTATTCAACTGCTTATGGCTTACAACACCCTAAACCACACAATCTTTCGGGTGACCATACTACCTCAACATTCATATACATACCTTCCTCCTAAAGTATGTCATCTGCAACAAAGTTTCTAAAAGGGTTTGAATACACACCATACCTCAGGCTCAAACACATGATTCATGTAGCTAGGTGTATACATTTTGAATTAGTAGACTTGAATGCACTACTGGGCTCCTGTCAAGACCTTGTGTTGTTTCTTAACTTTTTGATGACTCTATCTGAGAGGATCACATCATTAGGAATCTTAGTTTTAACACGTCTATCACTTCAAAAATAAGGCATAGCCAGCAAAATAAAAGTAAAGCAGGAATCTGGATAAGTTTTTTATCGACAACTCTATTACACGATCTAGAGTATGAAAGAATGGGAAACATTACCTAAATGCCATGTAGCCTCCTGATTACAAGTGTGGTGCACAACATACCCATAAGTGAGACTCTGCTAGACATGACTTCATAGATACCCTAGGACACTTGAACTATGTGTTCTGATACGAAATTTGTCACGACTTGAGCCTTGGCCATGGATATAACAAGTACCTGAAACCATTAATGGTTTGAAAGAACCACTTAGCTTATCTCATGAGCATTTAACTAAAAGTTACAAAAAAAATATTGTAAAATTATAAATATACATGTGGAAGTGAAACTCATTTCATATATACTTCAGTCTTAAAACATAAATATAAAGGAATTTCTGAGAGACCAAAGAAAACTAAAAACATCTGAAATTACATCAACATAGATCTGTGAAGCTGCTAATTATCTGAGTCAATAACTATGTCAGCACAAGACCCTGGCTATACCATAAAAATAAGAACAACCCTGGCTATACCATAAAAATAAGAACAAAGTCTGACATCACAGTGAACTATGCCATCCGAGAGATAGAGGGCTCACACATAGCTGATAATTTAAGTCCTAGCTGCATGGGAATTGCAAACGCACGTCTCAGAACCTACATCATGAAACAATATAGTATCCAAGATGGTTAATACATGCAATGTATTAGTGTGTAAAACTGGGAAGGGGAGCATAACATAGAACACACGTATCAAACTAAAACCATAAACTGAATAAGGGAACGTGGGACATTATGGACATAAATCATCAACTAAAAGACTCACTAACATTATTTAATTTACTTATGAACTAGATGGTATCACCGATATCATATACACAACACGAACTATGTGGGTTCGATCAACATCCGACCGGTAGAGCCCCAATCTATATTTGTTGTATGGACCGAGATATAACATCATATATGCCTACACATATCATCTTCGTAAAAGAGGCATTAAGGTTTTCTGAATTACGGAATGAAATATCCTTACATCGATAAAACATAGGTTTTAGGTGACTGAGTCACGGGGACTCGCACCTTCTCAGTTAACTATCTAATTCTCTTAAGCCCATATTTTAGTCCATGTTCATCATATCAATCATTTATTAATAAGTTCATCATAATCCCATTAACCCTCTATTTACATTAAAAAAAAAGGCAATATGAAGTTGGTGTAATCATACCAAGACTTGCAAAACATCTATTCATAGTTCATAGCATCATTATGGGGGTTTAGAGGATTGTATTGTCTCATGAGTAAATATTATACTTCATAAAAGTTAGAAAATCATTCAAAATACTTGTTAAAACCTTAATAATAAAACAATGATAAAGTAGTCAAAATCCCCTATAAATTCATCTTTAAAGTATGTTCATCTCAAATGGGTTAAAGATTTGTAACTAAGAAAGGCAATTTACTCAATAAGCTTAATTTGACATAGTCATCATCTTTCCCAAACCAAAGTATGAATTTAAAGAGCAATTGTTGCAACCCAAAACATAATTCAGAATAATGAAGTAGGAAATTTCTCTTTGGAGAAGAAAATTTATAAAAAAAATAACTTTTCACCTTTCTAAAAAACTCATCTTTCACCCAAAATTACTACTTGAGATATAAATTAGGTATAAGGAACTGTGATTTTGAAATCCCAATACACTTAGAATAGTTCTACATACCTTGGAAAAGAAGATTGTAAGGAGAACTCTTGAAATAGGAACTCAACCTTGATCTTCTCTTGGGAATTGAGAGATGGGTTTTGAGGGAGAGAGGAGAGGATTTTTAATTGATATCTTCTAAAATTTAATCACTTGGGAAGGTATAAAGATAAAAAGGAATGTTTTTTATTAATAGGCAATGACCAAAATGCCCCTTAAATAACAAAACTGAAGAATCTGATTAAGTTACTGTGTAGATCAATGTGTGATCCGCACAATATGATGTGTCACCACACATGGCTTCCAGTAAACCTGCCAAAATATTCTCCTCTTTACCTTGTTTTTATTTGGTGTGTGGAACACACAATGTGATGTGCGGCCGCACACCAGCCGCACAAGGCTTCTAATGAGTCCGCCAGATTGTTACCTTTTGGTAAAACGGTCATAATATTTTACTATGGAATTGGTTTATCAAACAGTTTATGGTGTTGGAAAGAACACTCAAAGACCTTTAATTTGGTAGCTATTGGGCCATGTAACTCCTCATATTCTAGGATAAATGCTCATTTAAAATTGATCCTAGTAAAATCATACATGAAATCTTACTCGATAGGAAGGCTCTCAACTCAACTTTTTGTTAGAGGTTTCTTATGACCATAATTCATATCCATTGTACTTCCCACACTAAATAATTGATCTTAACACCTATGTAAAATTAAAATTTATTGGGTTCGGGTTTATCCACTTATATAGAACGGTTCAAATCTTAGCCTAAAAGTATAGGGTGTTACAGCTATACCCCAACTGAACCCCATCTATAATCTAGGTGGCTACTTGAACAAGTCTGCTAGTCTAGAAATGCGGTTGATAACCCCTACCAGGGAAGATCCTACCTCTGAACTGAGAACCACTGAATCTACTCTGATGGTGGGGCCTCTTATTGCCGCCTCCATAGGCCTCGCGATGTATCCTCTCACTGGTACATATATGGTCAACTACATCCAGAAATACACACCAGGAAAACACCATATGCTCAATAGCTAAATGAAGGTGCAACTTCAACCCTCTGACAAGTCTACACACCCACTCATGCTATGTCGGCATAATCATAGCAGCGTGTCTGTCCAACTCATGAAACCTAGACTCATACTCAGAAATGGACATGGAGCCCTGATGAAAATTTGTAAACTCATCTCGCAACCTCTCTTTCATACAGCAAAGCACATACTTCCCCAAGAAAGCCTCAAAAAACTACTTCCAAGTCATCGAGGTGATTTAGTTGGCCTGCACGCAAGATAATCCATCCACTACTATTTAGATGACACGTCCATCTGAAATGTAGTATAATTAACCCCATGTGACTCTACAGGGCCAAGGCTATACAACCTTTCTTGATAGCTAACAAGGAACTCATATTCATCCTCATCTGAAGCACCTGAAAACCTCAAAGGACCAAATCTGAGGAAACAACCTAGCATCTTCTGCTACTTAAAAGTCATCACTGGTCTATCTACCATAGGCTGATCAATAATTGGCACCGAAAGTACCTCTAATTAGGAAGCCACAGCAGTAGGATGCGCTCTTGAACCTCAAACACCCTAAGCTATTACCTGGGCGGATGTTCCACTTCTCTAACCTAAGGACCGCAAAAAGTACCGGGAAACACCCTTGTCTTCGACATACCCTTTAGAAATCTCACAAGCTTCACCATAGTGTCCTGAAGTACGGGTATGGCAATAAACCCTACTGGAACCTGGGTTGTCCCCAAGCCTTCTGTCCATGGAAGCAGATCCTCTATCTCAATCTCTGAATTTGGTGATGGTGCTCAATCCAAACCCTGAGCTAGAGCTATAACTCATGCTCGACTGCGACCTTTGGGGTTAACGTCTACCCTAGCCATAGCGTGGGCCCTAGATGCAGGCGCGAGGGCCTTACCCTTGCCTACTAAAGACCTCATCCTAACCATATGCGAAAGAGTGAAACAGGTGATGGTTTAGGAACTGATAAGAATAAGGACACAGGATACAGAGTCACAAGATGGAATTTCTAAAAATGTCCTATAGCCTCCCAAATATAAGATACGGACGTCATCGTACCGATCCAAAGAACCCAACTAGGCATTTGCTCTTGTACTAGTAAGACCGATGAACATAGGCGCTGATACCAATCTGTCATGACCTGAAATCAAGCCATGCTGGCACCTACTATATTCCCATCAATAGATAAGCCAAATTCGAATACATTTATAGAAAACAAATAGCTAGTACACCCTCTGTCCTATTTTATGTGGCATACTTTCCTTTTTGGTACATCCCAAAAAACGATGTCACATTTTCTTATTTGGTAACTTCTTAAAAGAACAATTACTCTTTTACCCTTATTGGTCCCACTTAATTAAAGATAATAGTAGTCTTTTTTTAAAAAAAAAGTAAACCAAAAATAATCATGCCAGTATTTTCTCTTTCTTCTGTTGAAATTTAGCTTTCTATTTTATGAATGAATGTTTCCATTAACTTCATTCTTCTTCCCTTAGCATTTGGTAGTCTTTTCGATTTGTAATAGACTTCTTCTTTCTGAAATTTTGTTTTCATGCTTTCATCAAATTTCACAAAGAAAAAAAAGTTTGATTCTAACATCGATTCCTTACTTTTTTTTCAATTTTTAAGTTTTCACTTAGTGAGATAATGATTTTAGTGAAAAGTTTATCCTTACATGAATCTGAGGATTAGCTTACCATGCAATCAATATAGGAAAAATAAAAAATGTCAAATTACAAGCGAGATACAAAACAATCTGGTAACGACCATATTGCAACATTGCTCCCAACTTATCTCTAGTTCAATATCCGTGAAGCCTTTCTATTGAACTAAATTAGCGATGAGGCACTCTAAAAAAATAAAGTGATAATGCAACAAATATTTTGTGTTGTTTTTGAATAAATCATAGTTTTGTTGTAAACTTTCACGACCAAATTTCTCGAGTCATGATGCCGCCTACTTTTACCCACCAGTAGGTAAGCCAAACAATAGCCTAGAACGGTAAGTAACAGGCTAATCGGCGAAAGAACAGAAAATAAAGGAAATAGACAAGTAATAGAAATACGAAGCAACTAAAAGAAATGATAAATAGATAAGAACATACTATACAACTGAGGGAGGAGGACAAAATGTACAAAATGAGTTCCCCCATGACCTGGTAAGGCTGATACAAGAGCCACTAAACCAAAATAGAGTACTAGACAGTGCCAAATATACAACATAGTCTCAGAATGTAAAAAAAAACTTTCCAAAAGAAATAGCAGGAGGAGGATCAGCTCCGGATTTTAAAAGATCACCCTAGCTCCGAACAGTAGCACGGCCCAAGGATAACGTCAGTAGCAGTGACTCGTACTCGGATCTACATCAAGGAAAAGATGCCAAAGTATAGTATGAGTACCAAATCAACGGGTGCTCAGTAGGCATCATAGGTCGACTGAGATAAATAATAGTAAAAGCATAAATAAAGTGCGAGAATGTAAACAAAAGTCATAAATAGAGGGATATAAATGGGATTAGTAGATCATACTGAGCGGATACGATAATGATATAAAACAAGTAAAAAGCGTAAATACAGTCTAACAATAACTTAACTGGGCCCCCATAAGCCCAGAAGGCACAAACAAGAAGGAAATAACCCAACTGAGCTCCGATAAGCCAGGCGAATACAAACAAGAGTAACACTAATATAAAGATGGAAGAACAACAATAATAAACGTAATACGAGCCAACGAGTGATAAGCGTACCTGAAACTTCAGATCATAATCCCAAGTCCTATCGGTCTTTACCGAAATACCAATCCCAAACCAATATCCTTATAGATCATAGGTGGGCTCGAATCGAAACTAGAAAATAATATTATAATAGTAGAATGCGGGACTCAAACTGGAACTGATAAATAATAATAAAGCTGCTAGATGTCGGACTCGAGCCAAAACTGATAAGTAATAATAAAGCGTAATGATGATCCAGGGGTATAACTCCAATTAAGTCCCACTAGTCATAATCTTTAAAGTCAGGCGGTTAAGTTTTTAAGGGCAATACGGGAGCTACACTAAGCCAAGATTGTGATTTATTGCCAAATACTACCCCACCCAGGGTAACAAGGTCGAATAAGGCTCCTAAAAATGACTAACTCATGCTAAACCCGAGAATTAGCTTAAGGTAACGAATAGAGGTCATTTATGTCAACAAGGAACTATTCTAAGCATTTTATCCCAAAAGAAGGGCCGATAGGGCCCACTACCAGTCCTTAAAACCTAACCTAAGGCAAGCACCTACCCGAACCTAGTCTAAGGCCGCCTTCGACTGTTGCCACGCTATAATCTGACTACTACTTGGACGCTGTCGAAAACTCGTATAATCCTCTACTGCATAATTTTTCCCTTTCGAGAAGCATTCGACTGCTGCCACGCTATCAAAATATTATTCTACACGTCAAGACGAGAATATTGAAACACATATTGCATATCTATGGTCTGAGTCAGAAATCGAGCTAAAAATTCCATATGGGGCCCGCTTGCGGTATCACAAAATTGAAACCGTCACAGCATCACTCTCAGTTCAAGGATCATTTTCCCCCATAACTTGAGTGCAATTCAAGCTAAAAACAGTCACGAATTAGCCCCAAAGTAATCAAGGAATTAGGAGTTAATTGGAGAATTAAATGGTGAATTAATCAAAAACTTATGAGAATAATGACGATAAAATGCTTTCAATCACGTCCCCAAGCTACTCCCAGCGCCAAATATTAGTTTCCACATAAATCTCAAAGTCTCAAGTCTATAATGGTGCCCAACACACACTTAGAAATATATGCTGGAAAAATGAAGGGGAAGACTTATATACTGCCAGGGGTTTCCTCATCGTTGTGGTAAGGACCCATGGTCGTTGTCGCAAGATGCCACTAACGGGACTATTGCGATCGTGGTGGCCTAGCCACTCGACCTAGTCCCCCAACCTCTTTCATGGCACTCATGAGTCCCGAGCCTCGCAATTGTGATGTACAAGATTATAGTTCCTCTTGATTGTGGGGTTCCTCATCGTAATAGCGATGAAGGACCTGGGCCTGCACCAGGTGCTGATGTACCAGCAACTCTGCTAAGTTGCAAATTTTTAGACCAGGCCCTCGGGATTGATTTAAATTCTCATAAATACAAATGAACTATACTACCCTTCCAAATTCGGTATTCCAGACTCAACGGAACAATCAAATTCCAATTCGAGGTCATTTCAATAAAAAGAGGGGCCCACACCCAAGGGTCTATTTTATCCAAAATCTACCATATACCCCAAAATGAGTTCGAAAGCTTCAAAATCTAGAACAAGGGTCCCTCTAGCCTAAAATTGATGTTTTGGAGCTATTGAGACTGTTAGAATCGGCATCTGCGATCGTTTACCTAAAGTTTAGGCCTGAGACCCTTTTCTTAACAACCAAAGCTCCAAACAGGGAAATGGATCTAAAAACCAAAAAATTGCCCGGTAATAGAACTGTCAGTCCCAGCAAGTCATAAATGACTTAGGGCGTTAGTGAGAAGGCTCTTAATGCAGAAAAGCATGAAAATGCAGAAAATGACCTGGAGGGTCATTGCAATATCCACTACTAAAAGGACTTTTGTCCCGCGAAAGTAAAGGATTAAGAAGTACCTAAAGGCTCAAACAGGTAGAGATACTGGCTCCTCATCTCATACTCGGTCTACCAGGTGCCTTCTCAATTGGATGGTGCCTTCACTGAAACTTAACCACACGAATTTCTATGGAACGCAATCGTCTGACATTTATGGCTAAGGTAGATACTGGCTCCTCAATAAAGGCCAACCTCTTATCCAATTGAACCTAGTACCACCAAAGCACGTGAGACTCATCTGGAATATAATGTCATAGCATGGATACATGGAAAACTGGATGGATGGATAAAAAAGCTGGAGGCAAAGCCAACTTATAAGCTACCTCACCAACTGTCTGAAGTAACTCAAATGGTTTGATGTACCTGTGGTTGAGCTTTCCCCTCTTCCCGAATCTCATCACGCCCTTCATGGGTGATACTCAAAGAAAGACCCAATCACCGAATCTAAATTTTAAGGTACAAAGTCTATGGTGAGCATAATGCTTTTGTCCGCTCTGAGTTGCCCGAAGCCTATCTTGAATCACCCAAACCCTCCAAGGACTCACTAAGCAAATCAGTACCACGGGTAACTGCTGAGCCTCAAACCAACCCATCAAAGATCGACAACGCCTACCATACAACGCCTCGAATGGTGTTATATGAAAACTTGAATAGTAACTATTATAGGCAAATTCCGCTAAGGCATGAAACTGCTCCCACTAACCTCCAAATTACATAACATACGCATGCAACATATCCTCTAAAACTTGAATAGTCTGCTCCGACTTTCCGTCAGTCTGGGGATGAAAAGCGGTACTAAGGTCAACCTGGGTACCCAACTCCTCCTGAAAAGGCCCTCCAAAAGCTAGAAGCAAACTGGGAGCCTCTATCTGAGATAATAGACATGGTCACTCCACGGAGACGAACCACCTCTCGAACATAGATATGAGCCAACCTCTCATCACTGAAGGAAGTATGGATAGGGATGAAATAAGCAAACTAGGTCAATCGCTCTACGATGACCCAAACACTATCAGAACCACAAGAAGTAAGAGGTAAACCAACTACCAAATCCATAGTAATCCGCTCCTATTTCCACTCAAGAATGGGTAGCCTCTACAGCAATCCATTTGGTCTCAGATGCTTGGCTTTCACATGCTGACAACACAAGCACCGAGTTATAAAGTCTGCTACATCTCTCTTTATACCATGCCACCAGTAATGCTGCCACAAATCTCAATACATCTTAACTACATCGGGGTAAATAGAACATCTGGAGTTGTGAGCCTCCTAAAATATCCACTAAATCAAGTTTCTAACCCTCATAATACAAATACAACCGTCGAATCTCAGAATGCCCTCCGAATTTAAGGTATCTCTCCAGGACCTACCTCTCAAAACCTAATCTTCAATGCCACATAGTCTGCAATCCTCAAATTGCCCAAATCTGCTCCAACAAGGTAGACCTAGCCTCAACACCAGAAAGAATACTCCTAGGGTCTAACATAACAAGTCGAACCATCATGTTGGCTAAGGATTGAATATCCAAGGCCAACGGTCGCTCAAAAATTGAAATGAAGGCCAAGCTACCCATACTCACTGCCTTCCGGCTCAAGGCATCCGCTACTACATTTGCCTTGCCTGGATGGTATAGAATAGAGAGGTCATAGTCCTTCAGCAACTCAACCACCTGTGCTATCTCGAATTAAGCTCCCTCTGGGTCATAATATACTGAAGACTACGGTGGTCAGTGACAATCTCACAGCGAACACCATACAAGTAATACCTCAAAATTTTAAGCTCAAAAAACCCGTCGCTAACTATAAATCATGCTTATGGTAGTTGTGCTCGTGCACCTTCAGCTAGCATGAAGAATAAGTTATAACTCGGCTCGGCTGCATCAAAACACACCACAAACCAACACCAGAAACATCACAATAAATAGTAAACCCCTCACCTTCAACTAAAAGAGTCAGAATAGGAGCTGAAGTGAGAAAGTCCTTGAGCTTAAGAAAGCTCGCCTCACAACCATCGAACCACTAAAATAGAACCTCATTCCTAGTCAATCTAGTCATAGAGGCTGCAATAGTAGTAAATCTCTGGATGAACCACTTGTAGTAGCCTCCCAAACCAATAAAACTACGAACCTCAGTAGGAGACGTAGGCATAGCCCAATCACGAATAGCCCTAATATTCATCGAGTCCACTATAATACCATCTTTGGACACCACGTGCCCTAAGAAATATACAGACTCAAAGTGTGGGGAACAATCCTCAAATACAGCTCATGCTCCTCCCTACTCCTTAAATAAATAAGGATATTATCGATGAGTAACAAGGATATCATCAATGAAAACTATCACGAAAGAGTCCAAATAAGGCCTGAAAATGCTGTTCATTAAGTCCATGAATGCAACTGGGCATTGGTAAACCTAAAAGACATCACCAAGAACTCATAATGGCCTTAGCGAGTCTTGAAGGTTGTCTTAGGGAAGTCCACTCCCCGAATCCTCAACTGATAGTAGCCAGACCTCAGATCAACCTTAGAAAACAATATCGCACCCTGAAGATGGACAAATAAATCATGGATACGAGGCATAGGATACTTATTCTTCATTGTCACCTTATTCAGCAACCTGTAATCGAAACACATACGCATAGAACCATCTTTCTTCTTCATGAATAGAATAGGAGCACCCCAAAGTAATACACTTGACCTAATAAACCCCTTACCCAGAAGATCCTGAAGCTGAGTATTTAGCTTTTTAAGCTCAGTAGGAGTCATACGGTAAGGTGCCACAGAAATAGGTTAGGTCCCCGACTCAAAATCAATAGTAAACTCAATATCAAGCTTAAGAGAAAGATCAGCCAAGTCGGTAAGAAAGACATCAGGAAAGTTGCGAACTAAAAGAACAGAACCAAGCGAAGGACTCTTCGTACTAACATCACAAACATAAGTAAGGAATGATTCACAATCCCTTGATACTAGTCTCCTAGCCCGAATATAAGAAATAATCCATATTGGTGCATGGCTAAAAGAACCCTGCCACATAACTAGGGGGAATGTCAAGCACGACTAAGGTAAAGGTCTTGGCAAAGCAATTTAAGACTGCATGATAGAGGGGTAACCAGTCCATACAATGAATGACATCGAAATCCACCATATCTAGCATAATAAGGTCAGCCTAAGTGTCATACTCCCAAATGGTAATAATACACAATCTATATACCCGATCCACTACTAAAGAATCACCCACAGGAGTAGCTACACACAATGGCACAGATAATGACTCCTAAGACAACCCCAACTGCGGTGCATACAACAACAACAACAACATACCCAGTGTATTCCCACGTAGTGGGGTCTGGGAAGGGTAAAGTGTACGCAGTCCGTACCACTACCTCCCTAGAAGTAGAGAGGCTGTTTCCGATAGAACCCCGGCATAATAAGCATAAACATATAAAAATATGGAGCCTGGGTCAAATAAAGCTGAAGTTGGCTGATGGCATACTGAAATCGTACTTGTGATCACAACATCTGAAGTTTCATCCTCCAGCCTATCAGGAACAACATATCAGTGACCCCATCCACCTCTGGACTGGATGCCATCCCGACTATCTCTCCGACCTACCTGAGGACCACCTCTGAACCTAAGGACCACCCCTAGGACCCTGTGTACCACCCCTAGCTGGAGGCGATACTGATCAAATCGGCTGGGTACTCAAGGCTGAAGGCTAAATCATCCCGCGTTAGGGACACTATCTTGCTAAATGGCCCACAATACCATAATCATAACATTCCCCGAGAACTCTGCTCTGTCGGGAAGGTCCGGTTGATTTAGAATGGTCACCTCAACCTGAAGACCTTGATTGTGCACCCCTCAAAGATTGACCACCACTATAATTGAGTTGACCCCATCTAAAAGCTAAAGCACTGCCTGAACGGGCCTACTAGACTTACCCTGGCACTGATAAAGCTGATATTGAGGATACCTAACCCAAAAATCTCTACCCCTGAACTCCGAGCCACTGTCGCTCCACTATAACTACCCTATTGACGTCGCCTCTTATCGCTTCCCTCTTGGGCCTCGCGATGCATCCCCTCTATAGTCTAAGCATAGTCAATAATATCTATGAAAGATCTGCCGGCAGCAACTAGACTCTGAACAGCTATGCAAAGAGAAAGTCTCAGCCCTCAGATAAAACATCGGATTCGCTCATTCTCAGTCTATAGAATCATAGTGGCGTGCATATCCAACTGATGAAACCTCACCTCATACTGAACAACCTACATAGAACCCTGCTCTAACCCTGTAAACTGATCCCTCAGGTGCTCGCGCAAGCTATGAGGCATATACTTCTCCAGAAAAGCCTCAAAGAATTGAGTCCATGCCATATGTGGAGATCCAGCTGTCCTAGAATCAATATAACCCCTCCACCACTGTATAGCTGCTTGATAAAATTAAAATATGGTGTAGTCCAAGTCCACACCACCAGCCTCTACCAAGCACAAATTATACAGCCTCTCCTCACAGGTAGTCAGAAACTCAAAAGCATCATTGCTTGGGTCCCTTGCAGACCTAGGTTAAGCCAATCTCAAAAATCAACCCAGCAATTTCTGCTCCTCTACGGTCATAACAGGCTTGGCTGCTGCTGGCTGTGGAACTACAGATGTCGGCGGGACCTCTAATCTGGGAGTCGCAGCTATAGGTTGTGCTCCTAAACTAATACCACTCGGGGCTGCTCTTTAGGCGCATCAATCGATAAACCACCTACTAACCCCAATAGTTGTACTAAAGCATCACGCAAAACAGAGAAAGATATAAAACCCGGTGGAGCCTGGGCTTCCCACTGGCCTACCTGCTGCTGTGGTGGCTAAACCTTTAGCGCTATCTCTAGCTAAGAAGAAACAATAGGATCTGGTGAAAGCTCCCTGGACTGGTCTCAAGCTGGGGCTGCAACTCTATCCTGAACTCGACCTCTAGGTCGACATCGGCCTTAGTCGGTGACCTGGTTGTAGGCTCAAAGTTCCGATCCCCAGTCACCATAGCCCGCATCTTTGTCATCTGCAAAAGAGTGAAACAAATAAGAATATACAAACCAATATAGACACAATACATAAAAATAAACCTAAAAGGTGAATTTTTTCTAAGAATAACTTGTAGCCTCTTGAAGATAGAATGCGGATGTCATCATACCGATCTGTAGGACTCTACTAGACACTTGCTCTTGTACCAACAATACCGGTGAACCTAGGCTCTTATACCAAACTTTCACGACCCGATTTCTCGAGTCATAATGGCACCTACTTTTACCCACCAGTGGATAAGTCAAACTATAGCCCAAATGGCAAGTAAAGGGCTAGCCCATGGAAGACAAGAAAATAAAAGAATAGACAAGTAATAGAAATACGAAGCAACTAAAAGCAATGATAAATAGATATGAACATACTATACAATAGAAGGAGGAGGAAAAAATGTACAAAATAAGTTCCCCCACAACCTGGTAAGGTCGATACAAGAGCCACTAAACCAAAATAGAGTACTAGACAGTGCCAAATATACAACATATCTCAGAATGTACAAAAAGACAACTAAAAATAGCAAAAGAAGGAGGATCAGTTTTGGACTTTAAAAGCTCACCCTAGCTCCGAACTGCAGTACGACCCGAGAATAAGGTCAGTGGATATGACTCATACTCAGATCTGCATCAGGAAAAAGATGCAGAAGTGTAGTATGAGTACAAAACAACGGGTACTCAGTAGACATCATGGGCCGACTAAGCTAAATTACAGTAAAAGCTTAAATAAAGTGCAAGAATGTAAGCTAAAGTAAGAAATCAAGGGGTAAAAATGGGATTAGTATATCATGCCAAGTGGATGCGATAAATAAATAAAAACAAGTAACTCGAAAATAAAAATACAGTCTAACTATAACCTAACTGGGCCCCTATAAACCCAGAGAGCACAAACAAGAAGGAAATAACCCAATCGAGCCCTCATAAGCCTAATGTATACAAACAAGAGTAACACTAACATAAATATGGAATAACAACGATAATAAACGTAATATGAGCCAACGAGTTATAAGCGTACCTGAAACTCTTTTTCGATCATAATAACAAGTCCTACCGGTCTTTACTGGATTTCTAATCCCAAACCAATATTCATATAGATCATAAATGTCAGACTCAAATCAAAACTAGAGAATAATATTATAATATTAAAATGTCGGACTCGAACCGGAACTGACAAATAATAATAAAGTTGCTAGATGCCGGACTTGAGATGGAACTAATAAGTAATAATGAAGCATAATGATGATACAAGTGTATAACTCCAATTAAGTCCCACTAGTCTTAATATTTAAAGTTAGGCAGTTAAGTCTTTAAGGGTGATACGGGTGCTAATCACTAAGCTAAGAGTATGATTTACAGCCAAATACTACCCCCCTCCCCCCGGGGTAACAAGGCTGAATAGGGATCCTAAAAATGATTAAGTCATCCTAAACTTGAGAATTAGCCTAAGGTAACAAATAGAGGTCATTTAGGTCAACAAGGAACTATTCTAAGCATTTTATCCCAAAAGAAAGGCTGGTGGGGCCCACTACCAATCCCGAAAACCCAATCTAAGCCAAACACCTACTCAAACCCAGTCTACGGCCGGTCAATCCTATCCCAATGCATTAAGTATCCTAATACTATACCTAAGGGATAATCATAACTAAAATAAGGGAAGAAGGGTGGGGTCGAATTCTACCGAAAAGGGCCCCTAACCGACTAATTTGATCAATAAATGCTAAAATAACAACCGAGCATAAGTACCTACCCATATATAGCACAATACTATGCTAATACTATAATGAAGGTAAGTCAAGCCTACCTAGATGCTGTCGAAAGCTCGTATAATCCTCTATCCAGAGCTGTTTCCTTTCGAGAAGCCTCTAACTAATACTATGCTATCAAAATAATATTCTACAAATCAAGATGAGAATATTAATACTCATATTACGTATTTACGCTTCGAGTCAAAAATTGGGCAACAAGTACCATGTGGGGCCCGCTTGCCGAATCATAAAATTGAAACCTTCACATCATCCCTCTCAGCTCAAGGATCATTTTGCCCCATAATTTAAGTGTAATCCGAGCTTAAAACAATCCTAAATCAACCCCAATGTAATCTAGGAATTAGGAGTTAATCGGAGAATTAAATAGTGAATTAATCAAAAACTTACGATAATAACGACGATAAAATGCTTCCAATCACGTCCCTAAGCTAATCGCAGCACCAAATATTAGTTCCCACACTGATCTCAAGCTCTCAAATCTTTAATGGTGCCCAACACGTAGAAAAATATGCTGGAAAAATGAAAGGGATGACTTATATACTGTCAGGGGTTTCCTTATCATTGTCGCGAGGGCCCTTAGTCGCAATCGCAGTATCCCACTAACGGGACAATCGTGATCACAGTAACCTAGCCACGTGGTTGCGATGAACAAACTGACCTGATCCCCCGGCCTCCTTCATCGCGGTCGCGAGTCCCCAGCCTCTCGATTGCAATGTATAATATTATAGTCCTCCCTCGCGATCGAGGGGGTCCTCACGATGAAGGACCTGGGCCTGCCCCAGGTGCTAATGCACCAACAACTTTGCCAAGTTGCAAATTTTCAAATCGAGTCTTCGAAATTCATTTAAAATCCTGTAACTGTAAATGAACTATGCTACCCTACCAAATTCGATATTTTGGATGCAATGGCACCATCGAAATTCCTATCTGAGGCCATTTCGATTAAAAATGGGTCCCACACCTAAGGGTCCATTTTAGACAAAATCTACCTAATTGCCAAAAATGAGTCTGAAAGCCTCGAAACCTGAACCAAGGGTCTCCGTAACCTGTCTATAAGATGATAAAAATCCTGTAAATCAGAAACCAGTAGTAAAGGTGATACGATTTTCCTTTTAATACCAAAAATAAGTAATTTCCTCCGAATCGTACCCATATTCATGCATATGTATGAATGAGTGAATGCATGACAGCTCAAGTACATATATACATACATACATACATATATATACATACATACATACATATATGTGTATATATATATATATAAAAGAACAAGACTAGCTAGATATATAAAAACTCTTTAAGTCTTTTTTGCTAGATAATAAAGTACTTTTAAAAGAATTAAAAAGAGAATATGCAAACATAGACCAACAATATAAAAACTACGCTAATAATTTAGATCAAGAATTTAATCAACAAGATCCCATAATAGTAGAAGAAGTACATCTAAATATAGACCAAACCATAGTCCTTATTAATCAAATAAAATTTATACAGAAAAGAATAGATAAAATAAACCATAAAATCAATTACTACCCTTTAGGATAACTAGTTTATGAGAAAATCCCATTTAGCTAGACAGTTAAAAAATTTACATAACCAGTTAGAAATTAGAAAAGACATATTAGACACTCTAAAACAAGATAAGTTAGAACTACTAGTAAGGTATAATTATTATCAAGAAGTATTTAAAGACCAACTAGAAAAAAGAGAATTAAACGCAATAAGACATAGATTTTATGATTAGACATATTTGGGAATCTAATAATCGGATAAAATATTTACATAAAAGAATTAGTTAGATACGCTTTAGTAAGACATAATAGATTCACACTTCAAAATATAAGAAATAGAAATTCCTATAATAGAGTGTTTAGATTATTAAATATATGAAAAGGCTCAGCTTTACAGACATTATAGAGAAGAGCAAATGTGCATAGTAAAAAATAGACATCATGTAAGTTTAAAAAGTTCAGATTCCACCAAAGAAATATCAAGAACTAATATGAATTTAATGCATATGGGTTTAATTGTAATAGGTATAAAAGGATTAACCAGAAAGAATTTAGGAACTAAAGTATTAATTACAATTTATGATGATAGATGGTTAGACCCTAAAAGATCTATACTAGGTTTAACAGAAGTAGATATGACTAATAATGGCGGAATATTTTATTGTAGTCAAAATTATATGATTAATTCAGCAGAATTTGGAAAATATATTAAGGTAGGATTTCAGACAAAAGGATATGAAGACATGAATGGAGGAAATAATTTAGTAGTATGTTTAGGATTTATTGGTAAATTATCTAGTAATAGTAATACTAGGTTTAAATTAAAAGTAGATGATGCAGTAGAATTAATGGGATATCAAGGAATTAAAGTAATGAAGCCTTTAAAAATAGACCCAAAGACTTATGCAGGATTAGAATCGAATTTAGAACCACCTAGGACTCAAGCAATCCTTAAACCAACAGATCATTTAATGTATACTAATAGGAAAGGAGAAACATCAATTAGGTTTATAGACTATAACTTAGAAACTCAAAAGAATGAAGAATTAGAAGAACCAGGAAGGACAGAATTAATGAATATAATAGAAACAATATCCGAAGAATTTTCAGTGGATTTAGCAATAGAAACTGCTAGAGAAATGTACAGAAATAATAAAAACAAAACTTTTAAATGTAAAGTATGTAAATTAGGACACTTACATTTTACTCAAGTAGAAGACCATTTCAAATATTGTAAGTTAAGAACAGATAATTTAGGATATCAAGAAAATGATGATAATATTTTAGACAATAAAAGTACATATGACGAAGAAGAAACTACTAAGAGTATTAAAGAATTTATGGAATCGGCAACATCCAGTTCAAGCCCATTTCAAAGAACAACAACAGGACACACTGTACAAACCAATATTGGTAATGTACCTAGACATAGAGTATATAGAATAAATCCCAAAATAGAAACGGAAAGAATTAGACCTGTAGGAAAGAGAATGCCTATAGAAGAACCCGTCCAACTCCAAGAAGGAGGTAGTAAAGGAAAAATATTAAATATAGCCGCACAAGACCCTCAAGCATGGAACACTGTAATAGACTTATGGAAAGGAATAGTAGTAGCAGATTATATAAAAACTTATCAAGAGACAGATGCAGAGACTATGTATAGATATATGGAAACATTTTTAGGAGAATCTACCAAAAGATTATGGGAAGCCTTTAAGACAGAATTTCCTCAAGAATTTCAAGACTTAGTAAACATGGGAGCTAATCCCTATAATTTTACAAATAAAATACACAGTTTAATAACAGGAGAAGATCCCAATAGTGGTTTATTAGTATTACAAAGAAAATCCTTGATACAGTTAGAACAATTAAGTATTAGTAATTGGCAACATATAAAGTTTTTCTTAAATGACTATTTTTATTATTGTACTAGAAGTGAAAACGCTTTTGATCAGACATTAGGTAGAAAAGTGTTTAATAAATTACCAGGAGCTTTAGGAAGAGAAATAGAAAGACGATGGGATGAAAGGGAAGGTGTAGTACAAAACCCTAATGCTAGATGGTCCATTGGACATAGAATACAACACATAATAAAAATATTACAAGAAAAATGTACTAACATACAAATTCAAAAACAGTTAAAGAAAGGTGAAACTAGTTTTTGTAAAAGTATATACACTACTCAAAATTATAATGAAGACTATCAGAAAAGAAGAAGTCCAAAGAAATATAAAAAATCAAACCCAAAGAATAATTACAGACAAAAAAGTTACTATCTAAGAAAATCAGCAGCCAAAAAACCATACTTAAATAAAAATAGACATGTTAGAAAATATAAGAATGATAAGAGTTATAAGAATACTCTAGAATGTTTTACTTGTGGAAGCACGGAACATTTAGCAATACCTGCCCAAAAAGAAATAATACTAGAACAAGAAACTCTCAATTAATAGAAGATTTTCAAGAAACTTTAATTAATGTAGACGAATACATGTCAGACAGTGAAAGTATTTATTCTATAATAAGTATAAATAACAATGAAACCTATAATTCATCAGACTCAGAAGATGAGAATCTTATTAATGAGATAAATCTAGAAGACCTACATTTAGATCCACCAAATTTTGATTTAGTAAATATAATAGACTATAATTTAGTTAATATAAAGAGCGAAGACTGTATGCATGAATTTGAAAAGAAAGGCTTAAACAGTAATTAATGCTTCATTTGTAAATGGTACCCAGATAAGAATAGAAGAGTCAAATGTAGACTTTGTTAAATAGAAGGATGTATTCCTTGCATAGAAAAAACCATAGGAAGTAGGTTACTAAAACCTAAGACAAGTAATGAATTACATAAAGAAACAATTAAAGAAGTAGCAAGTTCTTCAACTAATTATATTATATCACACACAGAAGAAGATAAAAGAATAGGATTAACAACAAGAATAAATAACCTAGAAGAAAGAATAAAAAGATTAGAAAAAGGTAAATATGTCATGGAAGAAGACTCAGAATTAATGAACGAATCCTTTGATGGTTTAGTATGTAATGAAGATAAGAAACTAAGTACAGTCAAAATATTACTAAAATAAAAATACAAGATTATGAAATAGAAACACTAGGATTAGTAGACTCAGGATGTACACAGTGTATAATAAACTAAACAATATTACCAAAACATCTTATAAATAATTTTACGAAACCTCATATATCCATGCAAATGGATGGAACTCATAATACTTATAGATATTTTGTAAAAAATGCAGTAATTAGTTTTAGTAATACATGTTCTAATTATAAAACAGTATATAAGCTAGGAATAATGTTAATTAGAGAATTAAATATAAAGACAGACTTTATAATAGGCTTAGATTTTATGATAAAAAATAATGGAGGATGTTTTATAACTAGAGACGAAGTAATTTTTACAAAAAATATTACAATAACACCAGCATTTTTTGGAAAAAATGTACAAAGAAATACAAAAGTAACCAAAGACTCTAAATTTCTTAAAAAATCCTCAAAGCACTTATGTGACAAAGGCACAGACTGTACCTGCAAGACAGGAACATTAATGTTAGAAGAATTAGACTTAGATGAAGAAGTTAATGAAATAGAATTATTAAATCAAATCAAAGACAAAAATTATGATTTAATGGAGATAAACATAGATAACTACAATTTTAAGAAAGGAATTCAACAAATAGGAATAATAAAGAACCAAGAAGACTTGCAAAAGATAATTCAAAAATTAGATGACATAGACATAATAGGTGAGAAACCTTTAGAACACTGGAAAAAATAATAAAATAGAGTGTAAACTAGAAATCATAAATCCAGAATATACGGTAAGAACAACAGCAATACAATCTACTAATGAAGATTTAAAAGACTATGAAGTACAAATTAAAGAATTACTTGACCTAGGAGTAATTAGAAGATCTAAATCAAGACATAGGTCAGCAGCTTTTATGGTTAGAAATCATAGCGAGATAGTTAGAGGAAAAGCTAGAATGGTAATAAATTATAAAAGACTTAATGACAATATAGTAATGGATGCTTATAAACTACCAGACAAAACAGAGTTAATTAATAGAATTCAAGGAAGAACAATGTTTAGTAAATTCGACTGTAAGTCAGGATATTGGCAGATAAAATGCACCAAGACAGTATAGAATGGACAACATTTACTTGTCCCGAAGGACATTTCGAATGGTTAGTAATGCCATTTGGATTGAAAACTGCTCCACCAATTTTTCAAAGAAAGATGGATAATATATTTGGTAAATATAAGAATTTTGTACTAGTATATGAAGATGACATCTTAGTTTTTAGCTATAACATGAAAGAACATTTAGGACATCTCCAAACAGTTTTAAATTATTTGTAGACAACGGAATAATTATAAGTAAGAAAAAGATGGAATTATGTAAACAATATATTAATTTTCTAGGAATCACTATAGGAGAAGGAAAATAAAATTACAACCACATATAGCAAAAAAACCCTAGAAATGCCAGACAAGTTAGGAAAAACAAAAGACCTACAAAATTTTTTAGAAATATTAAATTATGCTAGACAATTTATTAAGAATTTAGGAAAGGTAGCAGGACCTTTATATGCTAAAACTGGCTCTAAAGGACAAAAGACATTCAATACGGAAGATATAAAATTAGTTCAAAGACTAAAAGAAATGGTTAAGGACATACCAGACTTAGCCCTACCTTTAGAAACAAACTATTTAATAATAGAGACAGACGGTAGTTTTGAAGGATGGGGAGCCGTCCTTAAAGCTAGAACTAATAAATATAGCAATAAGAAAGATGAAAGAATATGTGCTTATCAGAGTGGAAAATATAAAGAACAAGGCAATATGAGTAGTATAGATACAGAAATACTAGCAGTCATATATGGTCTTAATAGTTTTAAAATATACATTTTAAATAAGCCAGAAGTATTAGTAAGAACTGACTGTGAAGCCATAGTCAAATTTCATGACAAAATTAGCGAGAAAAATAGTAGTACGAGACGATGGTTAAATTTTATTGACGCTACTTCAATATATAATAGTAAATTCGAACATATTAAAGGTAAAGAAAATACCTTAGCTGATAAACTTAGTAGATTAATATCAAAAACTACTAACTAATCTTTTTTGCAGCATGACAGACAAAGGCAAGGCGAAAACCTCAGACTCCAGCGCAAACAATTATTTAAAGAATTTATTAAGCAATACTCATTTTCGGCCACAGACAATGTTAAATACAGCTCAGACATCTAGCGATCAGACGATCGAAAGAATACATTTTGGAAGACAAAATTTAATTTATTATCCAGACTCAAATTTCAGTTTTAAGACAAGACCTGAAGCAAGGGTCGACAGAAATCAAAAATGCTTATTAGACAACTTATGGATTTCATACAACAAGACTCCAAGGGATGTTAGCTATTTTTTAGCTGTTATGAATACCCTTGCACAATATTTTACAGACAAAAATTTAACTAATAAGTTTAAATTTTATGTGATCATACAGGGAAGGACTCCAGGAATCTACCAGACATGGATTCAGGTAATAGACGCTATTAAGAACTTTAAAGACCCCTTATACAAAAGATTTAATAATTTTAATGAAGCTTTAGACTACGCAAGAGGAAAATTAGGACCAAACTTTTTTATTACCCCAGAACTAAGAAACCCTATAAATTACTCTCAGTACAATATTCAAAAAGACACAAATAAAGTTATTTTTTGTGATCACTGCAGTTCAATGACCAAAGGTTTTAAAAGACTTAATCATAAAAATGAACTGTTAGAGAAAGAATGAGATGACTTAGTAAGACAAAATTTATTACTACAAGATTATATAAAACATCTTGAATTAAACCAAAACTTAATTCAGCACCTTTTCAGACACAAAGACCAGTTCAAATTTTTAAAGATTCTTGTACTCAGACTGATTTTCCGACACCACAAAAAAGTTCTCCATCTTTACTCAAAATGGATGAGATGGGTGTGCATTCCCCACTGAATGTAGACAGACCTACTGCATCAGGTAAGGATGTAGCTAGTCCGGTTCAAATGACAACCGGTAAAGACTCATCAAGTCCGTTGATGGCTGACACTTTGTCAAAAAGTGTAAGAAGACTTCCAACTAGTTTTAATTTAGAAGGAGCCTCAAGCTCAAAGACTGTAAAAATCACAAGACAAAGTAAAAAGAAAGTAACTACAAGAACAATAGAAAATATTATTGGAAACACACTGATGAGATTATTAGTAGATTCTACTCCTAATACTCCTAAAGAAGAGACTAAAGACATGATTAAACCAGAGAAAGAAAATTCAGACATTTCAAATTCAGACTCAGATCTACCCAGTTCAGACAGAGAATATGACCCGGCTCTAGATCAATTTGCTCAAGACCCTAACGCAGATGATGATTCTGGTATGAGTTTTGACTCCGAGGCCTTGCACAATTTAGACATTATTTATTAAAGACATCAGCAATGACATCGGATATTTTGGACATTTTCAAAAACGTAAGCAGTGACTTCAGCAGACTCAATATTCGTAAGCAATGACATATATATGGATAAGACAGAAAGACGGAAAGAAAGAAAAGTCGTAACATTTGTTACAATTTTCATAGGAAATTAATAACGAAAGCAACATAAAGCAGACTTGAAAGTGACATGCAACAATATTTTTCAGTTCAATTTCCTTTTGACGTCCGCAGAAGTTTCTCTATAAATACCTTCATTTGGCAAGAAGAGAAGTAGGAAGCAAAAAGTAGAAGCCAATCATAGTAAGAAGCAATTAGCTTAGTTTTTACAAATAAATATTGTGAGAAAAGAGTGTTTGAAAAATAAAAGAGTGTGTTTGTACAAAGAGTGCTTGTGAGTATTTAATTTTCCAGTTCCACTAGGAGCAACTTCGGGGACTCCCGAAAGGGAACCCTCTATCTGCTCTACTCAATGTAAGTAGGTTATAAGCTTTACTAGAAGTAGGTATTATTCCCCATGTTTGTATGTTTATGTTTATGCTTTATGTTAATATCATGAATATATGTTGATATTTTAATATATGTTAATATTTCATAATGTCTATCTACAAAAGTTATGTTTAGTTGTCCAAATCTACCTTTAGTATATGGTTATTCTCTTAAATGTCTAAGCAACTCCGATGGATTAACCCATAAATTCCTAGGATTTGAGTCCGTTAATGGCCAAGAGAGCCGCAGGACATGTGTCATCCAGGGTGAGGTTAAAGAAGCAAGTACTTAGAAAATAAGTTTAAGAGAAAGAGATGAAAGAGGTAGATACACCGATAAACTAAATAACAAGTAGAAATAGACAACCGTATAAAAAAATTTAAAAAAAAAATCAAAACGTTTGATCATCAAAAATCATTAAAAAAAAAAAAAAAAAATAATTAAATTTGGGGAACATGCTTAGAATTCTAGTAATTACCTTGACCTATTAACATAGTAGAAATAGGAAGAGGAAGTACCGAGTAGGATTTTACAACCATAAAAAAACAAACCCAATCAACTCCGACTATTAATATTTAATTGATACATTTCCATCTAAGTGACTATTAATTTAAGTGTAATCCGAGCTTAAAACAATCCTAAATCAACCCCAATGTAATCTAGGAATTAGGAGTTAATCGGAGAATTAAATAGTGAATTAATCAAAAACTTACGAGAATAACGACGATAAAATGCTTCCAATCACGTCCGTAAGCTAATCGCAGCACCAAATATTAGTTCCCACACTGATTTCAAGCTCTCAAATCTTTAATGGTGCCCAACACGTAGAAAAATATGCTGGAAAAATGAAAGGGAAGGCTTATATACTGTCAGGGGTTTCCTTATCATTGTCGCGAGTGCCCTTAATCGCAATCGCAGGATCCCACTAACGGGACAATCGTGATCACAGTAACCTAGCCACGTGGTCGCGATGAACAAACTGACCTGATCCCCCAGCCTCCTTCATCGCGGTCCCGAGTCCCCAGCCTCTCGATTGCAATGTATAATATTATAGTCCTCCCTCGCGATCGAGGGGGTCCTCATGATGAAGGACCTGGGCCTGCCCCAGGTGCTAATGCACCAACAACTTTGCCAAGTTGCAAATTTTTCGATCGAGTCTTCGAAATTCATTTAAAATCCTGTAACTGTAAATGAACTATGCTACCCTACCAAATTCGATATTTTGGATGCAATGGCACCATCGAAATTCCCATCTGAGGCCATTTCGATTAAAAATGGGTCCCACACCTAAGGGTCCATTTTAGATAAAATCTACCTAATTGCCAAAAATGAGTCTGAAAGCCTCGAAACCCGAACCAAGGGTCTCCCTAACCTGTCTATAAGATGACAAAAATCCTGTCTATAAATCAGAAACCACTAGTAAAGGTGATACGATTTTCCTTTTAATACCAAAAATAAGTAATTTCCTCCGAATCGTACCCATATTCATGCATATGTATGAATGAGTGAATGCATAACAGCTCAAGTACATACATACATACATATATATATATATATATATATATATGTATATGTATGTATAAGTACACCAAAGATAAGGTAAACCACCCTCCATAACAAAGTATCAGTAACATGGGGTCCCTCCAACGCAATTCCACGCCCTCAAATCTACATTCTCATAATATAATAACTAAGTACAGAAAAAGGATATAATAAAGGAAATTCGGCCGATAAGATACATTCTACTATGGATTACTACCCAACCTTATACTAAAGACTCCTAATCTGGTCGCAGCACCAAATATTAGTTCCCACACTGATCTCAAGCTCTCAAATCTTTAATGGTGCCCAACACGTAGAAAAATATGCTGGAAAAATGAAAGGGAAGACTTATATACTGTCAGGGGTTTCCTTATCATTGTCGCTAGGGCCCTTAGTCGCAATCGCAGGATCCCACTAACGGGACAATCGTGATCACAGTAACCTAGCCACGTGGTCGCGATGAACAAACTGACCTGATCCCCCAGCCTCCTTCATCGCTGTCCGGAGTCCCCAGCCTCCCGATTGCAATGTATAATATTATAGTCCTCCCTCGCGATCGAGGGGGTCCTCACGATGAAGGACCTGGGCCTGCCCCAGGTGCTAATGCACCAACAACTTTGCAAAGTTGCAAATTTCAAATCGAGTCTTCGAAATTCATTTAAAATCCTGTAACTGTAAATGAACTATGCTACCCTACCAAATTCGATATTTTGGATGCAATGGCACCATCGAAATTCCCATCTGAGGCCATTTCGATAAAAAATGGATATATATATATATGTATAGTAATATATGTATATATACATATATATATGTATGTATATACATAAGTACACCAAAGATAGGGTAAACCACCCTCCATAACAAAGTATCACTAACATGGGGTCCCTCCAACGCAATTCCACGCCCTCAAATCTACATTCTCATAATATAATAACTAAGTACAGAAAAAGGATATAATAAAGGAAATTCGGCCGATAAGATACATTCTACTATGGATTACTACCCAACCTTATACTAAAGACTCCTAATCTGGTCCCAATACCCAAATAAGTATCCTAATTTAAGGCTTAAGCAACTACTTTATTCTAAGGTCCCTGAAACAGGCCAATACAGTGAAAAATAATGAAATAATACTAAATATACACCACCAATCCCCTAACCAACATGTAATTCATAAATTATACTGCCTGACCGAGCTAAGTCTAGGAAGAGAAAAGTCATAACTTACCTTGAGGTCGACTGGCGAATTCCCAAATCGTCACAGAAGGCCCTTTTCTTTTCATAGAGCCTCTGAATGTTGTCACGCTATCAAAAATATAATCTATTCATTAAGACAAGAAAAATGATGTTCATATTATAATTTTATACTTCGGGCTAAAAATTGAGTCAAAAATAAACCTTTGGAGCCTGACAACGAATTCCAAAATTGACTCTACAATTACCTCACCCACAGGAGGAGGCGTTGTGATGAGGACAAACTTCTTTCGGCCAGTCAGATTTAAGTGACAAGCCGATATTTGATTGGTCAGAACATGTCACTTGTACACGTGACACACTTTCATTGGCCTTTGATTTCAATAGGCATGCTGCATCATTTTTATATGTGGCATGATTCTATTGGCTCCTTCACTTGACTTGACATACCATGTCATTTGACATGTGGCACCAAATTGGACTTCTAGAATAAAATGACATCTTGGGCTTATCAACGTGGGCTCATTATTTGTAGCCCAAATTAATGGACTCGCCCAATAAAATTAGACTTTAATTAAATTCGTATTTATCTAACGTAAATAATTATTCTCAAATCATATTAATCCACAATATTTATTTGGGCTAATGTAGATTGAATTTAATTTAGTTTAAATCATTTAAATTCAATAAAACTTACATGATTACAGTCTTCCTCACAGATAATTTAATAATGTTAAATCTCTGCTTCAAGCTCTACAAATAAATCTATTCTTAGCTTTGCTACATTTTTTTTCTTAAGTCCAGTCTTAAGTGGGTTAGTAACTTTTTTGTGAATATTTACTTTTTCCTTTCTTCCCCGTATTCATGAAACTATTCATATTATATGACATTTTACGTTTCGTTATTATGTTTTTTGTGAATCTTAGTCCTTCCTTCGTCTTATTCATATTATTGTATCGCATTTTAGGTTTTATATTTAATTAAAAATAAGTTGTTTTACATAATTAAAAATGTATTAATAAAAAAACTCAACAACAACAACATACCCAGTGTATTCACATAAAGTGGGGTCTAGGGAGGGTAAAGTGTACGCAGTCCATACCACTACTTAAGATAAATAGGCGCCTTGTCCTCGGCCCCTACCTCTATTAGAGGCATCTGAGCCTGAAAAGGTCGGTCTGACCCCTGACTGCATTCTGAAATAATAAAATGAAGAGTTATTAACTGAAATGTTCTCTTGTAAGAAAATCATGAAGACTATTAGTCGATCCTTTCAGATATTGTATTTCAAAATCAAAAGGGGCTAATAAGGTTTGCCACCTTGCAAACATTTGTTTAGAAACATCATGTTTAATATCTTTATTAAAGATAAATTTTGTTGCTTGGCAATCAGTTCTTATAAAGAACTTTTGATTATATAAATCACCTTGGAATTTAATAACACATTTTACTATAGCAAGAATTTCCTTAGCTACAGTAGCATAGTTCTTTTGACTATTAGTCCATTTGCTAGAGTAAAATTGAACAAGATATTCTTATTTCTTATTTTCAGGGGAATACTGTATTAAGATTCCTCCATAACCAATATCTGAGGCATCAGTTTGGACTATTTTAGTCCAATTTGGATTAGCAAGAGTAAGACATGGCAAGTTATTAACTTTAGCCTTAATATTCCTGACAGCTTGGGTATGTTCATCAGTCCATGCTGCAGGGTTTTTCTTTAATCTATCATATAAAATAGCAGTGTCTTTTACCAAATCTTTGATAAAAGGAGAAATATAATTTAAACTTTCCAAAAATCTTTGAAGTTGAGTTTTATTCCTAATAACATCTGAAAATTTTGATGCAAACTCAATACTTCGGTTAATAGGAGTTATTTTCCCTTTTTCAATGATATGTCCTAAAAATTGGACTTTTGTTTGAAATAAAAGCATTTTTGGTTTAGATATAACCAAACCATTTTGAATAATAATTTTCTTGAATAAATCAAGATGTTTAAAATGGGTTTCAATATTTTTTGAATACACCAATATGTCATCAATATAAATAATTATAAAATTGCTATATGGAATGAATATATTATTCATAATTTTCTGAAATTCAGAAGGAGCATTTTTAAGTCCAAAGGGCATAACATTCCATTCGAATTGCCCCACTGGTACATTAAAAACAGTTTTATATCTATCCTGCTCCTTAATTTGAATCTGCCAATATCCAGATTTCAAATCAAATTTGGAAAATATAATTGAATCATGGAGTCTATCCAATAAATCCTTCTTATTAGGGATTGGATAGCGAATTCATTTTAAAACCTTATTAAGGGGTTTATAATTTATAACAAGTCTAGGAATTCCTCTTTCTTGCTCTGCATGTTTATTAACATAAAGAGCAGTACAAGACCAAGGAGATTTAGAAGGTCGTATTAAACCTTTATCAGAAAGTGATTGAATTTCATTTTTACATAATTGTAAATATTCTGAATTCATTTGGCAAGGTCTAGCCTTAGTAGGGATATTATCCTCTACAAAATCTTCTTCATAAGGCAGACTTACCACATGTTTTTTCCGTTCCCAAAAAATATTTGGGTGATCCCCACATATTTGTAAAGTGAATTGGTTTTGTAAAATCTCTATTTTATCCGTTAATTTAGGAGTTTGTAAACTTGTTTCAATGGATAAAAAATTTATTTCATTTTTAATTAAATTTGCCTGTTTAATTTTGGACAAAATTCTGTCTTTTATCTGATTCAGATATTTATCAAAGGGTTGAGTTATAAACTCTAACCGGATTATCTTGTTATCATATGTTCTCGTAATACCAGTAGTATCTCACTTAGTAATAGGGAAAATATGCATAAAGAATGGTACGCCTAAGATAATTTCGTCGGAAATATCTCTGACTAATACAAAAGTCTCAGGCATACAAACTTTGTTATTACAAATATAGGCTTTTGGCAATTTAAAATTAATTTTCATTTTACTTCCGCTAGCATTATGGAGACTGTGGGTAGTTTTATGAAAATACCTGGAAGGTATTAGCCCTTCCTTTATACAATTCAAATCTGCTCCGCTATCAACTAGGGCAGTAAATTCCTTTTTAAAATTGTAATCAATTAAAAGAGTAATTTTTGTATAAAATATTTTGAAGTCAATAACTCCAATGCTTGAAGAAATTCTTCTTTTTCTTGATCCTTTAAGGATCCCAGAAATAAATCTTTTGTTTTAGAGGTTTCAACTTCATCAATAAAATCCTCGAACTGATTTCTTAAGACAGCATTCATCTCTTGACTTCTGCTTTCATCAATATGAGACATCTCTAAGCTTAAAATTATTTCGTCTATGACTTTATTATTTTGCTTGAGATGTTCAACTTCCATTTTGAGATTATCAACCTCTTTGACCAAATCTTGAAGAGTAGTCAGCGTATATTCTAACTTTTGTCTCTCCTTCAACATTTGTTTTACCTCAATCATTGAGTAAACTCCTTTTTGAGGATCTTGAGTTTGATTCTTAGTAGAAGTCTCTCCTGGACCTTCCAATTTATCAATGATTTGAGACCTGATCTCAGGATCTTTGATGATTTTTAGAAGTTCTATTAACTTGTCATCCTTAAGAACCTTAATATTAAGATCTTTAAACTGGGAATAAATTTCATAGAATTCATCCGCTTCTTGGTCTTCACATGGTTGACCTATTTGACATGGAAGACATTTTTCTTCTGAAGATGAAGGAATGTAATCTTCATTCTGGAGAACTTTTAGTTCTCTAAGAGCTCTCAATTCTTTCTCTGTAGAAGAATCTTCAACTTCACTATGTTCCGGACTATTTTTCGGTGAAGAGAATAAAAGAATCTTGCATAAAGAATCTTTCAATTTATCATCTACATCTAGGGGTTTTATCTTCTCCTTCATTTTGCAATCTTTTGCATAATGCCCTACTCTGCCACATCTGTAGCAAGCATTCGATTTATTTGAGGACTTAACCATTTCTTTTCTTCTGTCAAAGGCTTTCTTCCTTTTAGCCATTTTTTCCTGACGTTTATAATACTTGTCAAGATTAAAGTCCCTTTTGGAAGATTTCTTCCCCTTTCTATGATCCTTGGATTTTTTGTGACTGCTTCTAGGCATATCCATACCAAATTATTCACAAAAATCACCGACTTGTCGTCTTTCATTAAGACTCTGCTTCTTAATTTGTTGGTTTAGCTTAATCTCATTGCATAAAGTTAAACCTCCCTGGGTGCACATATTAATTAACTTTCCATATGAAAAGTTTTCATAATTAATACTATTAGCACCACCCCTAAGAGCTTTCCTTACTCTTTCAGCAAATAATGTTGGAAGCCCATCTATAAACTTGGATTTCCAATGAGGACTATTGCATTCTGTTAATTTCATGACTATTGACAAAAAAGGTGTCCTTATACCACCTAAAAGATGAAAGAGTCTTGCATCTTAAATTCTGAAGAAGGGTCCTAATAGTTTCGCTATCATCCGACCATCTTCATGTGAAATGTTCAATAATATTACAAATGAGAGTGTAAACTGCGTTTTCACTGAGAACACCATTCTCATTTTTCACACTAATGAGTATAACTCCCTTTGCTCTCTTGTGAGATAATGATCCCACCAGCCTTTAAGTTGACCCGTGAATCCAGAGACTATCATCTGGGCAATATTCTTATCAGTATTGTCAGCCTGCTTGCAAATTGTACTATACATCATCATACGATGAACTAAAGTATAGATTTGCCTTTCTGTGAAATCATCTATGTTCCATTCATAGATGTTCTTCCCATTATAGCTATTATTCATGATATATTTCGCTTCCTCCACCAAAACATCTTGGGGGGTTGGTCTGGGATAATAAAACATACTCTGGGTAGGTTTATTCGCTAATTTGCGATCAAATTTGTTAATCTTACTTTCTTCCTTCTTAAAACTAAAATCTTTAGTCAAGGGTGTAAGCTTAAGATCCTTAAACTTAGCTTCTATAACCTTTTCTAAATCAAAGGATTTTTTAATTTGAAATCCTTGACTTCCGGAGGGGGTTGGATAGTAGGAGCAGCCATGATAACTCTATCTCCTCTATCATTTTTAAGTCTAAGGTCAATAATATTTTTTCTGACTCTATCAACTTTATCATGCAAGGACAAAATATGGTCTCCTAGCACACTCGTATAGAAATTAGCATAATTTTGTTGTCTAAGCATCATATTAATATACTTAACAGTAACATCTATAGTTTCATCATCTAATAATTTAGAAAATGTTGAAAAATGGACAATCTTTTCATCTTTTTTTATTTGAAATAATTGTTGGGGTGGGAGTGCAGATCTAGTAGTTTCTGTACTACTAAGTCTATACTCTTTTTCCAACACCGAAAGATATTTGTCCACGTATTTAGCCATAAACCATGGGATAAAAACTATGATTTTATTAAAATTTGAAAGATTTTTGTAAAAATTATTTTGAAAGAAATCAATTTCTTTTTTGTTAAAATTATTAAAAAACCAATTTCTGAAGTGGTCCCATCTGGATTTTTTAAATTCTTCAGAATTTTTTTTTCTTGCTGGTGAACCCAGTCTAAAATTAATTTTCATACTAGTCATTTAAACCAGTTGAAAAATTCATTTATGAGGTTGTAGGATCCTCATCAGTAATTGAAACAACAATATTATTCTTCTCAATCATAATATTATTAACCCTGTTTTCTTCTCGTATTTGAGAAGTTGATGCCCTGGAAGGATAATCAACAATATAATCAACTAGAGAAATATATGAAGGCACAAATCTAGTTAATGAATTAGATATATTCATTTTATTCAAAAATCTGATATTATCAGTTTTCAAAATTGGGTCTGTAAATTTAATTTTTACAGTACCATCTGCAGACTGTTCAACCTCAGTGATTTCACTAGTTGAATCAAGTCTGGGAGGGACAACCTCCTCTATAATCCATTCTTTTGGAAAATCAATTTCATCCCGTTTAATGGGTCTACGAGTAGTAACTTTTGATTTACCAAAATTTGTTTCTATAAGAATGGTTTCATTTTTAAAATCCATCATTCTGCACATAGGATTCAAAGTATATAAAGGCTTATAATAAATCCTATAATAGATACACATAAATTCAGTACCTGGTGCATAATCATAACCATGAAGCTTAATATTTAACATTAAAGCATTCAAAGAATTATCACCTGACAAAGAAATTTTCAAATTAGGGTATGCATTGAAATATACTGGTCTATAGGCTAAACTAGTCTAAATCGTCCCTATAATAGACTTTCTCCAATTCTGATTTCTACCATCCCTTAAGGCTGCTATAAAGCTTTCAGGTAGACCTCTTAAAGTCAAAGGTTTGAAAGCTACTTGGATCAAACCTATATGCATAAACTTATGAGTTTCCCTATGAGGGTCTAAGTCATTTTTAGATAATAACCTATAAGTAGCATGGTTACTATCCACAGTCAAAATTTCTTCGGTTGTTTTAACAATTTATTTTAAATCGAGTTTCTTAAAAGTACCTAATTGGTATATTACCTTAGGTTGAATCTTAGGGATACTCCATCTATTAAGGAGATCTAGGTGTTGAGGCATATCATATTCCTCTTTTCTACTCTTTTTCACAGTAGATCTTCTCTTGATGATATTCATCTAACAAAGAAGTGTTAGACTAGACTTACCTGAATCTGCTATATAATATGACTCTGATACCAAATAAGCAGGGCCTTTCCAAACTAGGGATAACAGCACTGGGAACCTTTTTACAGGAATGGACCCTCAGACTGGATGATACAGTAAACCACGATCCCAAAACGACTCTTAAACGCCATCCTCTCGGCTAACTGGGTGCAACAGGACCACCGCTATATTACGATAACACCATATCATCGAACCTAGTATCCAAACCTTACCCATCCGTTACCCTAGCTCTAGATCTTAACCATCTAATACAGGAGCTCTTTCCATAGCAAATCAGTCCGTCATAGTCTAACACTTAGAGAATTAGCCTGTCATCTAGGCTAATTAGATAAAAGTATTAATTTTACACAAACCAATACACAATATGGTGTATTAGTAACGCTTGCATTAACAATGCTAGCACTAGTTATGTTGAGATTTTTCTTATGTAGTGTTTGGTTTGATGTATTAAAAATAAATGTATTGCGTACTTTTTTTCAAAAAAATATTTGTTTACAAAAATACCCTCCACAAATATGGTGGGAATGATATGGAAGAGGTTTTAAGGGGCAATTGTGTAGAATCCATTGCATTAGTAATACTATGGATATTGAGGTATTAATACACACCTCAATACACAAAGGGCAAAGTTCAGAAATAGCAAACTAGGCTCAACATTTTCCTAATTACACGAAAATAGCAACATGTATATGTATTTGATGCTCAAGACAACATCAAATACATATACATGCACGGTTAATTACCTTATTTTTAGCTAACAACTTGAGTTTAAAAAGAAAAAAAAATTTCAGCTTCCTTAACTCATATTCACCCAATTAATTGAAGATTCTATTTTCAAATAGGAAACTTGTTTTTAATGAGTTTCAAAACTCAAAATATGTTTGAATGATAAAAAAAATTCTCCCTGGTTTTCTGTGTTTCTCTCTCTTCTATCTCTAACCTCTCTTTCTCTTCCTGTTCTCTTAATTTTTTTTTTTTGTATTTTATATTTTATATTTTCACATCTTTCACCCTCTTTGTATTTTATATCTTCTCTTTCTCATTTTTTTTATGCTTTATATTTTATATTTTTTTGCATCAAACAATACACTTTATATAAATTGTTTGTATTTGTATGTCAAATTTATCATTTGTATTTGTATATAAACAAGTATTATTTGTATCTGTATGATTAAAGTTGTATAAACACGTGTCATTTGATATACATTTATCGTTTGCATAAGATATGTATTTACCAAATACAAACTATTTTTATGTTTTCAAATATGTATCTCATGATTGTTTTATGACCTCAAATACATATACAACATGTAGACCCATTAAACACTGCTATCTTTCTTTGAAATACATATACAAATTCATTTATTTGTATATAACTGCAAATTCAAGTCTTATTCACATACAAATACATAACTGTTTTTTTGATTTTAAATACATACACAACACATAGACCCTTTAAACACTGCCATCATTCTTTGAAATACATATATAAATTCATTTATTTGTTTTGAAATACGTATACAACTACAAATTTCAGGCCTTATTCACATATAAAATACATAACTGTTTTATGACATCAAATACATATACATCACATAAACCCATTAAAAGCACTGCCATCATTCTTTGAAATACATATACAAATTCATTTTTTTGTTACGAAATACATATACAACTGCGAATTCAAGTTTTATTGATGTCAAATACATATACAACATATAGACCCATTAATAAATACATTTTAATCATACAAAAGTCACTGATACAATTATACAATTGCATGATACAAATCTACAAATTTATAATAATTTATACATTGATACAAATATACTAACAAGAACATAATTGAAATCGAAGAAATTAGATGAAATCAAATGAAGAGTGAAAGAAAAATAATAAAATAAATACGAAAATACAAATGACACTCTAAATGTATTTTGAACATAGATCTGAGAAAGAAATTGAAAATCACCATTGTAGATGTGAAAATGAGACTCTAAAAACGAAACCTTGTCAATGAGAAAACTATGTTGCATCAGATAAATCTGAGAACATTGACTTTTTTTTACTCTATGAACAGAAACCAACGATTCCCTTTCCCATAGAACACCATGAACAAAATCTCCTCTCCTCCAATTTCTCTATTAATAGTCACTCCTCCAATACAATTTTTCCAACGAAAACAAAAAAGCTCCATCCATTAACGACAATCGATATCAGACGAACACACACTTACAATCTCCATTTCTCCTTACTCTATTCTTGTTCCATCACCATGACGCCGCCGCTGCTCCGACGAGTTGTCGACCGGTGAAATCACATCACCTCCACCCATCAATCTCACCACTGAACACCCACCAACGACTTCTCCACTACCACAATTCCACACCGAAAAACACCTACTTCTTCATTAATGGAACACGACAGTTCTACCCACTATTTTCTCCATGTTCACTATCGATACAACCGAGATCAAATCATTTTTGAAGCATTTAGGGAGAGAAAAAGAATTGAATCGTAATTTTGGGTAGAAATTATTTGAATATATGTTGAAGTTGAAAGCTAAATTGTAGGAGATAAAATAGGTAAAATAAAAAAGATGAAGATTAAAAAAGGGTAAAAAAAAAAGGACATGAAATATTGCTATTTTTCCTATTTAAAATAATTGGCCTAAATTAACCCAAACACTCAAAACATACAATTCTAGAAGCATAATTTCTTCCGGCCCTCTTGTTCCAACAACAGTGAATGGATTCATAAGTCTTGAGACTTCTAGGTATGTTGTTCAAATTTTGCAATAATTTTCATTCCAGTTTTCTTCAGACTTCTCTTTCAATCAAAGGCAATTTTAGAATTTCTAAAATATGAGTGCACTGTTAAAGAAAAAAATAATATGTTAAGTAGAAATTAATTCTTGTTCCTTTTAATAAATAACTAAACCTTTAATCATGTGATCATCAAATTTTTTTAAAGCATGCATGTCAATGAATAATATTAAATCAATTCTAAAAATTATGCATATAAAACATGTCATTTTACGGAAGGGCGTGGCTCAAAATTTGAACACAAATTCACCCCTACTCCCAATCCTTGGCTGATCTGAAGGTTTCTGTTCCAGACCTAGAAACACCCGCAACTTCTTCAGTTCTCCTCCTTCGAACTTCCAATTGAACTTTTAGCTCAAATCTTCTTCTTTTGAGGTATGATTCTCTCTCAATCTCTGCTCAAATTTCTTTCTTTTTGTCTTGCAGATTTCTCTTAACATTATTCATTTTCCAATTTCATTGTTGTTTCTGCGCCAAATAAGTTGAAAATAGCAATTTCGTAAGCTTCCTGACATTAATTCTCTATTTCTAAAGTTGTGATCAAACATGTGTTCTCTCTTTCCATTACATTCACTCAGAGATAAAACTGAGAGTATGTGTTGAAAAAAAGGAGCAATTTGTAGCTGAGATACGTTCGTTTATTTCATCTCAATTTTGTTCTTTTTGATATCATTGTATAGATATTAGTTTATCACTTCAGCTTCATCTCCTTTCTTTTTCAATTGCATGATGCTGTAAGTTTTTCTGATAATTTTGCTTCAATTTAGAAATTCAAAGAAAATTGAACTCTTTGTTTTACGTTGCTCAGTCTAACTTCCGTGTGAATGCTTTCTCATGAATTTGACAAAGATAGTGATCATCCTTTCATTTTCTTTCTCCCTTCTTCTGAAGAGTCGCATTTAACACCTTTATTGTTTACTCTCTTTTCATTTGAGATGGGTATTTGAATTCATTATAATTTGATATTGGGAAGCTATGTTTTAAGTGGGTTTCTTCATATGGTACACATTTGAATGTACTCGATTATTTTGAAATTCGTTGTAACTTAAGGACATATATATTACTTTTAAGTCCGTTTGATGTTCAATTGAATTGAGGAGAATTGTGGTTTTTGAAGAAAGTAATTAGTTTTCCTGTTATGATGAAAAGTTGTGTTCAGTCACCCATTTTATCTAATGCAACAATATTTCTAACCTTTTTCTTATAATTCACGAATTAATCTAGCCTTACCCATTTGACTGGAAAAATGAATTCGAGTTAAAGCAATCACAAGTTTTGTATTAGGTGATCGATCTCTTCATCCCTTTTCATTATTTCCCTATTATTATTGCACGTCTCTTTAGATTTCTAGAGAATACTTTTGGCATTTCTCTTCACCTCTTACTGCGTGGTACAACTTTTAGGTATGCTCCTCTTTCAAGTTTTGTACAAATTATCTTGTTCTTTATCTGTTAAAAATTTATATGAGGGGATTATCTTGGATGTGCTATGACTTTTTGGGTTTGTCTTTGTACTTGGATCTGCTGCACTTGAGCCGAGGTCTTTTGGAAATAACCTCTCTACCTCCACGAGGTAGTGGTATGGTCTGCTTACACTCTACCCTCCCCAGACCCCACTTGTGGGATTCACTGGGTATGTTGTAGTTGTTATTTGACTTTTTGGATTTAGAACTAGAGTTAGGTGTAAGGTAGGTGAGTTTAGGATAGAAATTGGAGCTCCTCATCGACAATATTGGCGCATTTTCTCATCTATTTGCTGTACACGAAGATGGAATCTCTGGGGACAAGCATTATGATTGAATATGCACTATAAATATATATATATATATATAGAGAGAGAGAGAGGGAGAGAGAGAGGGAGAGGGAGAGGGAGAGGGAGCGAGGGGGAGGGAGAGGTGGAGAGAGAGGGGGGAGAGAGAGAGAGGGGGGAAAGAGAGAGGGGAGAGAGGGGGGGAGAGAGAGGGGGAGAGAGGGGGGAGAGAGGGAGAGTAGGGGAGGGAATATTCTCTTCAGATAATTGTTAATTTTTAGTGTACCTGTTCTTCATTGTCATTGTAGTGAGTGCTTTATGGAAGATTTTTAGGGTTCTTTTACTAAGTTTTCCTTTTCTCAATATAATCTTATATTTTTCATAATGCAGTGTGTTAGATGCTGGAAAATCTTATGAAAGTGAGTGAGAAAGAAAGGAAATTGCTACTGGTAATAGGTTGTGCAAGAATCTTAAACACAATTTACAGTCAATAAATCTGTCCGTATGGAGTGGACAAAACTCCCAGAAACTGATATTCAAATATATTTTCAATCCTACCTTAAAAGATAATCCTAACTAGATATTTATAGGATACATACTATCTACAACAAACAACTAAGAAACTGTAAAGTCTAATCTGATAGTAGTTGAAATATTGGTAACTGCTGGAGCGGTTACTTCCGATTTTGCTGCTGGTTCCATGTGTAGTTACAAAATCTCTATTTCCCCTTTCACGCTTTCTTTTTCTAAAATATGTCTTCAAAGGTGGGGTCGTATCAGTGCACCCCCCTTGAAAAGACGCCCTGCCCTCAAGGTGAAAGGAAGGAAACTGACAAGCAAGTAAGTCATACTCTTCCCAAATTGCTTCTTCAACAGGACGTTGACGCCATTGAATGAGTAGCTCTAAAGTTGAAATTCCAGGTCCTTTCACCCAACGGTGCGCTAAAACTTTTTCAGGCTCGACCGTGAATTCCAAATCAGCCGAAAGCGGTAATGGTGGAGGTGATGGAATATCAACATATCCATGAGCAGGACGAAGTAAAGAAACATGAAAAATTGGATGCACCTTCGCCGTTGAAGGCAACTGCAATTCGTAGGCAACGGGACCTATTTTAAGAACAATTTTATATGGACCAAAATAGCGAGGAGATAACTTCTAATTAGGACGTTTGGCCAGACTCTTCTGACGATAAGGCTGCAGACGAAGTAGAACAACATCACCCACGTTAAATGGCAATTCACGTCGCTTTGAATCTGCTTGGGATTTCATACGAGATTGAGCCTTCAAGAGGTTGGACTGCAGTAGCTTTAACATCTCGTCACGTGCCAAAAGTAGCACTTCAAGATCAGCAAGTTTAGTTTCATCAGGAACAAAAGGATGCAATGGTGGTTGCTCTCTTCCATACTCAACTTGAAAAGGAGTCAAATTAGTTGATGAATGGTAGCCTGTGTTGAAAGAATACTCAGCCCAAGATAAATATTGATACCACGATTTAGGCTTTTCATGAGCAAAACAACGCAAATAGGCTTCAAGGCACCGATTAACCACCTCTGTTTGGCCATCAGATTGGGGATAGTAAGAAGTACCCATGCGAAGACGAGTACGACTAAGGCGAAAAAGTTCTTGCCAAAAAGCAGTACCCATTCGAAGATGAGTACGACTAAAGCGAAAAAGTTCTTGCCAAAAAGCACTCAAGAAAATAACATCACGATCTGAAAGAATAGAACGAGGTAAGCCATGTAACCGAACAATTTCCCTACAAAACAAAGCAACCACTGTTTTGGCAGTGAATGGATGAGATAAAGCCAGAAAATGACTATATTTGCTGAACCTATCCACTACCACAAGTATAGTGTCATAACCATTTGAATAAGGAAGACCTACAATAAAGTTCGGGGAAATGTCTTCCCAAACTCGGTTGGGAATCGACAAAGGCTGCAAAAGACCACTTGGTGCCAAAGTTTCATATTTATTTTGCTGACAAATCAAACAATTCTGTACAAACAACTTTACATCCTACTTCAAACATGGCCAGTAAAAGTTTGCAGAAACTCTTTGGAGAGTTTTCAAATATCCCCATGTCCTCCTGTTGGAGAATCATGTGCCTCGGCTAAAATTTTGGCTTTAAGCTTGGGACAATCAGGAATTACCAACCGAGATTTGTAGTAAAGATGGCTAGCAGACCGTGAAAAATATGAATGACAAGAAGGGTCATTGGAAAGTTGATCTAAAAGCTGCTTAGTACATGGATCAACTTCAAGTGCTTCCCGTAAAGTGATAAAATCCAATGAAACAGGCATTGCTAGAGTAAAAAAATCAGCATGTTGAGGGCGGCGAGAAAGCGCATCAGCTCCTTTGTTTTCACTACCCGCTTTATAGACAATAGTAAAATCAAACGACAATATCTTCATCAATAAACGCTGCTGTTCAGCAGTAGTTATCCTCTGATTCAGGAGATATTTTAGGCTGCAATGATCAGTTGTGACGACAAAATGCTGACCCAATAAATAGTGCTTCCACTTTTGTAATGCAAGAACTAAAGCCAATAACTCACGATCATATGTAGATTTAACCCGATTAGAAAAGGAAAATCCTTTACTGAAATAGGCTAGAGGATGATTTTGTTGAAGTAGAATAGCACCAACACCATCAGCTGAAGCATCACATTCAACAGTAAATTGTTGAGTGAAATCGGGTAGACGAAGAACAGGTACGGATGTCAAGACTCTTTTAAGATGCTGAAAAGCCTCTTCTACCTTTGGATTCCATATGAAAGCATCCTTTTTGGTCAAATTTGTCAAGGGACGAGCAAGAATACCATAGTTCTTAACAAACTGTCTGTAATAACCCGTAAGTCCCAAAAAACCTCGAAGTTCCTTCACATTCTTAGGAAGGGGCCAATTCAAAACTGCATATATTTTTTCTGGATCAACAGCTACCCCATTTTTGGAAATCACATGACCTAGAAAGCCAATCTGAGGTTGCACAAACAGACACTTCTTGGGATTAGCAAAAAATGAATTGGTGGAAAGGAGATGAAGAACCATCTGGAGATGGTTTTGGTGTTGCTGGAGGGTAGGACTATAGATTAAAATATCGTCAATGAAAACCAAGATGAGTTTTCTGAGATATGGTCTGAAAAGGTCATTCATAGCGGATTGGAAAGTGGCTGGAGCATTACTGAGTCCGAAAGGCATCACAAGAAATTCATAATGCCCAGAATGAGTTCGGAAAGCTGTTTTATAGACATCCACTGGCTGGACACAAATTTGATGGTACCCTGACCGAAGATCTGTCTTTGAAAAAATAGTGGCTCCATGTAATTCATCCAATAACTCATCTATATTGGGAATCAGATATTTATCTGGTATAATTACCTTATTGAGACTGCGGTAATCAACACCAAACCTCCACGAATCATCTTTCCTTTTTACTAGCAGAACCGGGCTAGCGAATGGACTTGAAATAGGACGAATGAAACCAGATTCTAGTAAAACAACAACTTGGTTCTCAATTTCAGTCTTTTGGCCATGAGGGTATCGATAAGGTCTTATGTTTGGAGGCTTGGAATCTGGTAATAGAGGAATAGCATGGGCATGTGCTCTAAATGGTGGAAGAGATGATGGCTCAGAAAACACAAATTGAAACTCATCTAAAAGTCTCTAAATTTGATTACCTGGATTTTCTGACAATTTGTTAAAAGATTGAAGGGAAGCTGTATTGGAATTTGTTGATCTCACCCTTTGCAGTTTGTATTGTTTCCCTTGCCAATTGAAAATAATGAACATGTCCTTCCAGTTGGCTTGAATGGTGTTAAGAGAAGCTAACCATTTGCTACCAAAGACCAAATCAGCCCCTCCAAGTGCAAATGGGTAGTAATCTTGACTGATAGTAAAGCCCGACAACTTAACTTGAAGATTCCGACAGACTTTATTGCAACAGATGATGTCCCCGTTCCCTATTTGCACGCCGAATGTTGAAACTGTTTCTACTGGAATTTTATGCTCCTCTACAATGGATTCCGCCACAAAATTATGAGTGGAACCACTATCCACAAGTATCAAAATCCGTCTTTGATTGATTTCAGCCTGTAGCTTCATTGTATTACCAACTGAATTTCCCAAGATGGCATGGAAAGAAATTTCAGCAATGTCAGTTTCTAAAGGGTCGCCATCGTCACCACCTGTAACATTGACTTCATCAACATTGTCCAGTTGATCTCCTTCAGTAATCTCTATGAGAGAAAGTTTCGTGGATTTGCATCTATGGCCGGGTGAAAATTTCTCATGGCAACGAAAACAAAGTCCCTTCGCCATAAGGTTTCTCCTCTCGGTATCCCATGACCGAGTTTGACAAGGTTGTGACGCGACTGCATTGGAAGAAACACTGCTTCGTGAATTTTGATCTGCAATGGAAGAAGTGGTGTTGCTCTGGTTATATTTAATAGGAAGCAATGAGTTTTGTGCGGTGGATCTGTTGGTTGGGGTCCAATTGGGCCCTCTATTGCTGCGCACTGGGATTAATTTATTTTCAAATTCAAGTGCCAAACTCATAGCCCTGTAAACAGTTCTAGGCTTGTGAATCCTAACATCAGATTTAAGTTCCTCCTTTATTGCAAATTCTTGACGGTACTCCTGTATAGAACCTTTTTGTCGGATGCTACAAAGATGCTCGTTCGGATTTTGAAACTCCGCAGGACCATAGTTTTCTTGAAATGCTTTAACAAGTTCTTCCCAATAGAGCAAAGTCCGTTTACGATTAATCCAAGAGAAGAGATCAATAGCATCACCTTCAAGATACATAGCAGCAATGTCAACTTTGTGTTCATCTGAAGTTTGATAGTAGCAGAAATATTTTTCCGCCTTCAAAATCCAACTTCTAGGGTCCCCTCCTTCAAATCTGGGAAATTCCATCTTCGTGTGTGGCCTCCGGGAAGGATTTTTAGGCCAGCCTGGATTACCGTTGTCCTCTTCCTCTTCTTGCCAAACGTCTGCATTTTTTTCTCTATTACGAGTTCGGTGACTGGTTTCCTCTTGTTGGGTGCTGCCAGTCTGCGCTTTCAGTGTAGCAACATCTGCTGCCAGCGAATCAATTGTATTTAATTTTGATGCTGTGGCAGATAGTTGTTGGGCAAGGGATTCAACATTAGGAACGTCTTCTTGAGAAGTAGAAGATCTGGTATTGACCATGTCGGATCGGTCTGCTCTGATATCAAACTGTTAGATGCTGGAAAATCTTATGAAAGTGAGTGAGAAAGAAAGGAAATTGCTACTGGTAATAGATTGTGCAAGAATCTTAAACACAATTTACAGTCAATAAATCTGTCCGTATGGAGTGGACAAAACTCCCAGAAACTGATATTCAAATATATTTTCAATCCTACCTTAAAAGATAATCCTAACTAGATATTTATAGGATACATACTATCTACAACAAACAACTAAGAAACTGTAAAGTCTAATCTGATAGTAGTTGAAATATTGGTAACTGCTGGAGCGGTTACTTCCGATTTTGCTGCTGGTTCCATGTGTAGTTACAGAATCTCTATTTCTCCTTTCATGCTTTCTTTTTCTAAAATATGTCTTCAAAGGTGGGGTCGTATCACAGTGCTTCGACAAAGTAAGAAAGTACTGATTCTATGTTTTCTTCATTCTTAGGAATAAAATTACATAAGTCAATTTGTGCAGGGATGTCATATCATAATCATTGATATTACCTTTTCTTCTTTTATCTTTATATGTTTAGTTTATCTGCTTATTCAGGTAAAACAAGTAAGTTCTTCTCTTTGTTTTGCATGAGTCTCAGGGATAGAAAAACATTTCACAAGAGATAATGAAGATATAATATGAATTTGTGTTTCAGATTTATAAGACAATACTTAAAGTGAACTAGAACTTCTAATTCTCTTTTTGATTTCCAACAATAGTATAGGTGTTGGACAAACTAAGATATCTTTGATTTGTATATATAAGAAAACATTATACAAAATAGTTCATTTGACTGATTGTATGAAATTCTGAAAGACAATATTTAAAGTGAACTAGAACATCTAATTCTCTTTTTGATTTCCAATAATAATATAGGTGTTGGACGAACTAAGATATCTTTGATTTGTATATATAAGAAAAAAACATTATACAAAATAGTTCATTTGCCTGATTGTATGAAATTCTGAAAGACTTTTTGTTATCCATACAACCGTATTTTGATTTGCATTGTGCTTTAGGCATGCACTCTATATCTCTTGGCATTGGAACTTGGAAGCATTTTAGGTAAGGATGCAGAATGCTTTTTATTTTCAATTTAAACTTTTGAGCAAGTAAATTTGTTCATTTACTTCTCTATATTTGGTAGAGGAATATGCCTCAAATACATTGCAGTGAGTCAGTTCTCCATTTAATTGATGGTGAACAATGTTAGTTGAAGATTAAAGTTTTTCTCGCTACAAAATAGGTATTCAGACACTCCTTATTAAATAATGAATAATTCTGGATAACAAATAATTATTTTTTCCTACTCAGAAATGCCTGATATATTATAAAGTTCTGTTTGGCTGAAAATTCCTCCCTTTGAAATTATACCTTTATATATTGCTTTGTCCTCATTTAATGGGCGTTTGGCCATGTTTCATTGTGAAATTTGGAAAAAGTATCTTTTTGTTTTCAAAGTGAAAAATGATATTTGACAATTGGAGTTGTGTTGGCCATGAATATGAATTAGAGTTGTTTTTGAATTTTTGGAAGTAATTTGGATTGATAAAAGTAAAACAACTTTTTGTTGTTTTTTCAATTCTTGAAAATTTTGAAATTTAATTTCAAGTTGAATCCCGGAACTTTTCAGTATTTTATGGCCAAATGCCAGGTTAGTGTTTCGAAGTCCAATGACTATTGAAAACAAAACAAAAATTTGAATATTGATAACTTTGGTTGAACTAGAAACATGCATCCTTTCTGACCATTAATATTCATCTGACTTTTTAGATTTGAGTACACCCCCCAAATGAAAGGTAGGAAATAAGAACATAGACAGTAAGGTTATCATTCCTTCTGAAAAAAGATAAAGCCTTAGAGGTTAAGTAGAAAATGAAATTTGTAAAAGGTGGAGAACCATTATACTTAATTTTTCACTAGATGTGACCTATGTTGCTCGGACTCTTCAAAAATTGCACCGGGTGCACGTCGGATCCTCAAAAATTTTACTAATTTTGGAGGATCCGACACGGGTGCAGCAACATTTTTGAAGAGTCCGAACAACATAGGATGTGACATTATCTGATTTGAGGCCTTCTTTGTCTTTCAACAATATTGCTTTAATTTCAATCATAATATATAATTAAACTACATTTGCTACATATCTTGCAACTTAAGCTTTCTCCATTTTTCCTATCTATAGATCAGTGCCGAGGTGCTTTTTTCTGTTGGAACATTATTTAAGAACATAAAATTCTAAAGTGATACGAAAGTTAAATAAATGGGGCAGACATGATTAGATGAAGTTTATAAAGATACAATTTTCTCCCTTAGGTTTTCTAGGGTAGTATTGTTTACTTATTTCCCTTTGTTTGGGAATATATTTGAATGAGCTCATATTGGAAGAAGAAGAAGAATATACCGAAAAATGACAACAATAAAAGATCACTTCATCAAGATGCATTTACTTGTTATATGAATTATCATTCTTCAAACCTTGCTTGTGCAATGTAATATTCATTTATTTGAATGATACAATGATTAATTTTCCAAATTCCTGAATTGGTGGAACTAAGTGAACCAACTTTTGTCCTTCGTGTTCCTTTAAGATGAAAACTGTAATTCGAGGCTTATATCGACTTTCAATAGAATAAGTTTGGTAGTTTTCTTGATTATTATATTCAGTGCTTCTTTCTGCCAATTTCGCTTGCTTCCTTTTCTCTTTCTATTTCTTTTAAGAAAATTTCTTCTGTGTGAAAAAAAATGCTTCACTTTAAGTTAGACTCTTCTGATTTAAGATAACATGAAATCCTTTTGATTTATGTTACAGTGCTGGTCATATTTTCTTTCTGTCTGAGTATTATTAGATGCCAGGTTAAAGCTTTATGTGACTATTTGTTGATTTGAGTATAGTTTCTTAAAGAAGAAGTGTATATTTTCCTAAAAGGTCTAGAACAGGGGAAAACTTCATAAATAAAGATACATAGGATAAAGGGCAAACTCAGCACCTGATAGCTTATGCTAGACCAAGATTAATCTTTTTGAGAAATGAGATAAACCTAAAATGTTTGGAAGGGAGCATAACTAAATATCTTTCCTCAAAATTTTTTGTACTTTATGTGTAATTCGTGGAATAAATAGCATAGATGTAATGTTGCATTTCGTTAACTTTCTCAATATCTAAAAGCATTAGTATGTTCTTGCTCCTTTTGTGCCAATACTGGACATCTTAGTTAAAAAATACTACTGAAATTTGTTTGACTATGTCTGATTTGCGTGTAAAAAATGGGATTGAATCACTGCAAGATGGAGGCTGAGTCTCTGATTTATATGATTAATTTGCTTGAAGACCAAAATGAACTGTTGAGTTTTGTTTCGGTAGTCTATTGTATTTTTATATATATATATATATATATGTTCTGCTGGATTGGTTGTTTCCTCAACTTAAAGACTGCATTTTCTACTTGATTAATATCTATTCTTGAGATATTTCTTGTTTGTGGTTTTGAGTTGTAGGGCTCTATTGGCAGATACTGTCATTGATGTTTCTAAAAATGAGTCTGATTTTAGAAATATTGTTCCAACTGAGGTTGTTTCCAGCATACAAGTCGGATGCCTCCCAGTATTAAAGGATTGAGGTAGAGTTGCCAAGAGTGCTGTTGTGACTAATAATTAGTAGCACACTATGTACTCTTCTAATTCTTCTAACCTGCAGCAAATTGGAACAACACTTGGATATATTTCAATTTCACAATACACGCACATACTATTTCATAGCATATGGAGAGTTGGTGCTTTACATAGACAGGAAATAATATGTATGAATTACCAAGTTAAAAAATGCAAAATGTAGCGAATATTAAAACTTTTCAGTGGTATTGTCTGTGGTTCTAGCTTCCATATATATCTTTTGTATGAACCGCTTTATCATGAAATGAATGATGCAAGTTCTTCTAAATAACCATCTCAAACATCATTAACATTCTATATTATTAAATGTACGTGCTAAAGCACTTCTTCCCAAAAAAAGGAATTTTTTTTTTACAAATCTAAAGATGCTGGGCCCGTGCTAAACACGGGCATGACTTATCTAGTTTAATTAATAAGTGATCGATTCTAAAGAATAAAGGAGCTTTGACTTACTTGTTTGTTCATAAATCATAATAGATAGGGTTTCAGCGTACTCTTAATTCCTTGAGGAAAATTTTCTCTTTTCTTGCTTCTTTTTTTCGTCTTCTTCTTTCTGGTGTAATGGCACTGCTAGCCTAGTGGTTTTCTTCTTTTTTTTCTACTAAGTTCTTTACTCTGTTTTCCTATGCCCTGTTTAGCTTTGATTTTTCAAGTTATACATTGCTGAATTTGTTTTCTTAACAGTGATTAAATTATATGTTACTGATTTTTTTTCTTAACAATGATTAAAATATATGTTGCTGAATATTTTTTTTCCTTAACAGTTATTAAAATATATGTTGCTGAATTGTTTTGTTTCTTAGCAATGATTAAATATGTTGTTGAATTTCTTAATAGTGATAAAATTATAATGTTGATTTTTTATCTTAAATCTTAACCGCGATTAAAAATGGCTGACCTGGCATGAAAATATGGGGAAAAAAGCTAGTGAGACCAATAGGACAACAATTGTATGTCTGTTTTGTGACAAGACAACTGAAGGGGAACCATTTTTTAGTTTTAATATGAACTTCTGCTAATATATATATATATATTGTCTCTATTTATTTAGGTCATTTTTCTTTTAAACTGAGTTTCACTTCAATGAATGCTTATATATATATATATATATATATATATATATATATATTGTCTCTATTTATTTAGGTCATTTTTCTTTTAAACTGAGTTTCACTTCAATGAATGCTTATATATATATATATATATATATATATATATATATATATATTGTCTCTATTTATTTAGGTCATTTTTCTTTTAAACTGAGTTTCACTTCAATGAATGCTTATATATATATATATATATATATATATATATATATATATATTGTCTCTATTTATTTAGGTCATTTTTCTTTTAAACTGAGTTTCACTTCAATGAATGCTTATATATATATATATATATATATATATGTATATTCTCTATTTATTTAGGTCATTTTTCTTTTAAATTGTGTTTCACTTCAATGAAGCTTCGCGCTTGAAGCAGGACCTTGTCGCTTATTCCCGCTTCACGCTCCCCTAACACTGGTTCATGGGGATAACAACAACACCCCGTAGTTTAAGTATTAAAATGATGAGACGTGCATGGTTTGGGGGGGTTTTAAGGTATTAACTCTTATATGTATGCTGCAGAGCTTGGCTAACTGTTTCTGGAGAAGCTAGAGTTCGGCAGTGGTTATTGGTTCCTAGATTTCGTTTTTAATCCATATAAGCTCGAAAAATAAATTTATTATTGTCATGTAGCAAGGATTGAACAGATTGTCATCATATTCACAGTTCAAAATACTGAAGTTGCAGAGTGTTTTCTGTTGCCACATCTGATTACTGTGGCGCTCGTGGAAACTATCTTATGAGAGGAGTAAGTGAGTTTTTGTCTTATCCCAGGTTCTAAAGGCATGCCTCTCCTTGAAAGTGCTCAAGGCAAGATGGAGAATATGCTGTATGCGGAGGAGCTTTTCAGGGAGTTTCTAGTATTCAGAGGCTTTACAAACACTCTGCAGGCTTTTGTCAAAGAGTTGGGAACTGATATTGGCAAAGGATTTCAAGTTGATAAGATATTAGATTTAATTTTCTCCATCTATGTGCCCAAATTCCAAGCTGAAAACCTGATTGAACTCCTTCGTTTTTTGAAGCAATGCTTTTCTTCTCATGAGACACACCTTATTTCTATCATATCAGACTTAGATGTCTCTATTATACGGTATTATATCATTCATGCCATACAAGCTGGCAGAAAGGACAAAGTGATAGAGTTGTTTGACATACATGGGAGTGAATTGCTGCAAAAAGACCAAGAGTGGGCATTGTGGTTTGGTGGGTCCTCTCTTAGTTATCTTTCTTGTTAAATGATGAAACTTTCTTCTCATGTAAATTGACATGTAAGCATTTCATGCAGCAATTCCATATATTAAAGCTCCCCAATCCGAAACCCAGTTTCAGGTGTACTTTTCTAAGGAGTGGTCCAATGCATTGCATCTGTCTCTTAGAAATTTTCTGAGCAAGATGTTTAATGGCACTCATATCCTTAAGTATATATTGTCACATTTTATTATTCCATGTTATCGCTTAGCTATCTTGCGTTTAATTATGCACATTAATTTCGAGCATCTTCCCTACAGGTGAGATTAATTATGGTTCTTTGGTATTTAGAGGAGAGCATTTTTATGTTTAGTTTGTGGTGCTTTACTGCCAGGCATATGGGAAAACGAAGATGCTGAGGCCTTTACCAATTTTTGTTGAGGGAATCAATTTTGTAGTAAAAGCCGATAAATGTCTGAATGTCTCCTGTGAAGATCAATAGTATGTTTAAAGGTATTTAATGTTGTTAGGAAAAATGTGCCCATTAGATTGTAGCAAAAGCAAATACACATTGCATTTCACCATATAATAATAAGTTAAATGTAAATAATGAGAAAAGAATGAGATGTTTGGAATGAATTGCTTTATTATTCCCTCAAGCATGTTGTGGTTTAAATATTGTTTACACCTAAAAAGGAATGAAATGTAATCCTAAAAGGAAAGGAAAGTAATTTCTATTTGTAGTTACACAATTATAAGAATTCTTAACCTTTTCCATATATAAAAAGAATGGGCTCTTCTAATGTTGAACACTTAATATTATAAACAAGATAAGTGTCACGAGTAGTCCAAATGCCTTTTCGAAGGGCAATAGGAAGATAAGTTTTATCTACTCAACCCAAGTAGGGAGTAGGCAGTGAGTCACTTGTCAAACATTGTGTGCCTGTATATGAACATAAACATCAATTGGATTGGCTATTAGAGGGTTTGGTCAAGGTCCTCTGGAGTAGGCTTGAAGGAGGAACAGGTGATCCAGAGCGGGAAGAGTTGGTGTAGGAAGAACCTTGGAGATGGCATTTTGATCTAGTTAATTTGATTGACGATTATGTTACACACAGTATTGGAGTAGGGTGGATGAAATGAAGGCTCGCATCGGTGTCTATTGTGATAGGAATGTGCCACCAAGACTTAAAGGTAAGTTTTATAAAGTGGTTGTGAAACTAGCTATATTGTATAGTGTTGGCTGATCAAGAACTCGCACGTTCAAAACATGAAAGTAGAGGAAGTGCGAATGTTGAGATGAAAGTGTGGCAATAATAGGAGAGATAGGATTAGGAATGAAGAAATTCTAGATAATGTGAGTGGCCTTTGTGGTGGACAAGAGGAAGCGAGACTGAGATGGTCCGGGCATGTGAAGAGGAGATGCACAAATGCCCCAGTGAGAAGGTATGAGAGGTTGGGCATGGTGAGTCTAAGAAGAGTTAGAGGTAGATTGAAAAAGTATTGGGAAGAGGTGGTTAGACAAGACATGACACACCTGCAGTTTATCGAGGACATGACCCTAGATAGAAGGATATAGATGTTGAGGATTAGGGTAGAAGGTTAGCAAAAGAGTCAGCGTTGTCTTATTTTCCTTAGTATTATTACTACTTTCCTATTATCTTGTTCTTTGATTTTTATTATTTTTGTTGTTTCCTTTGCTTCATTATCATATTATTTATTGTTGCTGCTACTCTTTCCATTATTTTCATCATGACTTCTTCAATAATGTATTCCCTTCTCATACTTGCTTTGAGATGCTTTACTTGTGTTGAGGGTCTATCGAAAGTAACTTCTCTACCTTCACAAGTTAGGGGTAAGGTCTGCATACGCACCACCCTCCCTGGACCCCACTTGTGAGATTACACTAGGTATGTTGTTGGTGAACAATACAGAATGTCTCAAAAGACATGTTCCCTCCGTCCCATTTTATGTGGTGCCTTGTCCTTTTTAGTCTATCCTAAAAAGAATGTCGCCTTACTATAATAGAAATAATTTAACTTTAAAATTCCCTTTTTACCCTTAATGAAATGATTTACAGCCACACAAATATCTTAGGATTCATTTTAGACCACAAGTTTAAAAAATCTTTTCTTTTTTTCTTAAACACCGTGCCAAGTCAAATGGTGCCACATAAAATGGGACAGAGGGAGTAGTACTTATGTGTAGTAGGATCATAAACTTATAAGAAAAAGTTTAGTAGGATCATACGCCTGCAGAGACAATAGTATCCCAAGAAGATACATTCGATGGACTTTTGGTTGAAGTTTGTTATTTCAGGCGAAATCTTGGACGAAACAGGTAGACCCAAGCACCCTTGAAGAAAGGGGAAACAGTGGTTGATCCGTATAAAGTATAGAATAAGGACTCTCCTACTACAAAATAGAGGAAGGCATGCGATTAATTAGGTAGCAAGCGGTGAATACAACATCACCCAAAAAACAAAACAGAACATGAGCATGAATCAGTAATGTACAAGATCTCTCTGATCGAATGCATATTTTTATGTTCAACAACTCCATTTTGTCGAGGAGTATATGCACAAAATAAGATCTGCATCACTGTATGCAGATGATACTTTGGGGTTCTGTGATGCAAAAGAGGAGCAGTTAAGGCATGCCCCCATGTAAACTAGAAAAAAGTTCTTGTTAGAAACTTCAGAGTGAGTATGAATTTCAGCAGCAGACTTGAAAGATGGAAAATGACTTAAGTTCTATTTTTTCATAAGAAAAAACTAATCGCACCGAGAACCATTATCAACGGAAGTGACAAAAAAATGAAAACCTAAAGTAGAACTGGCACTACTTGGACCACATATATCTGAATGGACTAATTCAAATAGAGATGTAGTTCTGTTGCTAGCTCGTTTAGGAAGAGGCCGATTATGTTTACATATTTAACAATATCCTAATTCTTAATATTAAATAATTTGTTCGAGAGGCATTTGTTGTTAAGTCAGGGATTGTGTAGCTCTTTGTTTGGTATATTTGAACTTGGCTGTTCAATGAAGTAGATTACTCACCCTGATGCATGTCATTGATGATGGATGGTATTATGTGCTTGCAGATTATTTCTTTTTAGTTGTCACCGATTTGTTTCTTTACCATTGTGCCTCCATTGAGTTTCTCCTTAGCTATGTCACGTATCCCTGCATTAATGAAGATCAGTTCTGAAAGGAATATGGTGAGTCGCCTCAAAGGAGACATCAAGCAACTTAATTTCAAACTTGCGCAACTTCAAGTATTGTTGGAGGAGAAAGAGACTCAGCTGCATCAGTTAAGGAGGTGAGAGCTCTTACAATTTGTTCTTGCTGAAAATCTGAAGTCTACTAATTGCATTGTTTGATCTCAGTAATTCTTTGTTAGCAACGGAAGACATTGTTGGTACTAACAGCTCATCAAATCCTCTTACTGGTTCTGGGGAAGCCACAGTTTTCGGACCTGCGTCATCTCATGTTGTTTGTGTCTGTGCAAGTTCACAAGCTGGTGAAAGAGAACCTAAACACAGTGATGATATCAGGCCTGATGATACACAAGTTTCAACTTCTAAAATTAGTAGTCACAGTAGTCAGAGTGAGAGAAGCGATGCCTTCTTCTTCTTCTTCTTATTATTATTATGATGATGATGATGATGATGATGGTTCTGATTCTTCTGTTTCTGAGATGAACTATTATGTGATCTTTTGACAGACACTGGAAATGAAGTGCAGAGAGAAGAGGAATTCCCTGAAGTGAGAGTGGACTTCCAGGTAGACTCTTAGTTAACATAAGTTTTCAGTTTTTTCCTCTCTCTAATTAATTCAGCACCTCCTGTTTTCATTTTTTAATTCATGCTCATCATAAAATCATAGACATAAAATCTATAATTGTTTCTTCCGTTGGGGCACTCAGGTGGGGTTAATTGATGGTTCTGCAATAATATTTTACAGGAGACATTCTTAGGCCACACAAGTCCAATAAGTTGTTGCCGTTTTTCTGCTACTGGGGACAATGTTGCTAGTGCTTCTGTGGATGGGACAGTTAGGTATATTCCCTAGCTGACATGCATTCTCATATTAATGCTTTTCAAACATGAAAAAATTGTGTGAAGTACCTTATTTACAGAGATGAAGAAACACTGAAGTTGGAGTTTGAAGTACCTTGTCACAGATTTAATCTAGTAATTATGCACTTTCTTAAAAAGTAATACAGTAATATAATTATTCCTTCTGGTGGCGTCTCCCTTGCATTCATTCACAAAAAGGTACAATAGAAAGAGGGGGATTAAACATCCTTACCTCCCAATTCATGCAAGTCTATACAAAAAATAACTAGACAGTTTCATCCTCCCCCATGTATACAGAAATACACTGTGAAGCAACAGAAGAGAAGAGACTTCCATCCTCAAAAAATTCTTACTTCACAAAAAAGAGTTCTTCCTAGTTTTTCTTATCGCAGCCATCTGGATAAAGTCCAAACTGTATGGCTCTTTACTGGTTCTGATAAATCATATGGAGAAGTTATTGTTCTGTAAAATGCTGGATTCTGCAATTACATTGCCCGGCTGAGCTTCTTTATTGGTATCCTGCATCTGCCATGGTGGTTTACATTTTCCCGCAGCATATCTATGACTATTGGAGAGTCACATTCTAGTATAATGCGAGTAAAGCCATTCTCTATTTACCAGTTCAAGCCAAAAAGAACGGCTTTTGCTTCAGTCATGTCGCTACTGCCTCTTCCCAAAACATAATAAAATTCCATGATCATATGAATCCTTGTCCCTACATATCCTCCTGCACCAGATATTCCTTCCATGTTCTTGCTACCATCTGTCTTGATTTTAAACCAAGTATCAGGTGTCTTGTCCATTTCACAATTGATAACAATCAAATATAGGATCAATTTCCATAATTTCCTCACAAATTCCATTCCAACTAGAATCCCATGTACTGCTGCTCCTAGTCTTTGATACCACCCATTTAAGACGCATTAAATCCTGCTATAGAATTCTTTTAGCATAGATTTGGCATCTTCATACCCGGCTGCACACCTGAGCTTCCATGTCTTCCAGCAAATTATCACACGTGTGATCTGAAGGATGATTTGTGGACAGTTTTTTACAGGCTTGGTGCCCCACCACCTAAGGTTCATTGCTCTGGTAGCTATTTCTTCCTATCTAATTCCTAGTGGACTACCAAAGGCTTTCTTTACCTGATCAAAAAAGTAAAAGGACTATCAAAGGTCTTCGATGTCATAGCAATGATCTTACCTAAATGAATGATGTATAGTTTTCCCTTGTGAGCTCCTACAACAGAAATATTTGGAGACATAAGTTTGGCCAAATTTCATCATGATATCATCCATGGGCCACTTCTCTTTCGAAATCCTCAACACAAGAAATGGTATCTTAAAAGGAAGAAATTGATGCCAAATCCTCTTCATAAAAGCAGATTTATCTTTGCATTGTCTAGCAGAATTCTAGGCTGGGTTAGGGAAAGAGAAGCCCAGGGCATGGAGTATTGACCCCTTAGCAATCATGTGAGTCATTTGGAAAGAGAGAAATCGGAGGGCTTCTGACGGGGTGGAGCAAGATTTTCATCTGTTTGGCCATGAGAATTTTTCCTTTTTCCCGGAATTTTTTTCACATTATCCCAAATACAACTCCAAGTTGGTGTTTGGCCATGAGATTTTTTTCTTTTTTCCGATTTTTTTTCACTTTATCCCAAATACAACTCCAAGTTGGTGTTTGGCCATGAGAATTCCAAATACAACTTTGGAGTTGTATTAGGAAAAATGAAAACAAGTAAAACTTGTTATCACTTTTTTCACTCCCACTTCTCTCACAAAAATTCAAAAACAACTCCAATTTATATTTATGGCCAAACACAACTCCAACTCCAAAAATATTTGGTTTTCATGGCCAAACGCTTACTTTGTAAAATTGCAAAGAAGTTTTTTGCCTCTGGTTATTTTTTGGTGTATTTACGAGGTCCCTATTTATATGAAGGATTGGATCTCTTTTGTTGAGAACCACATTTTGTTGTAGGTTCTCTCGTTTTGGTATACGACTGGCTTGTATACAAGGTTTCCCCATTTGTTAATAAAATTGTTAGAATGAGTAGGAATAGGAATAGTATATCGAATTCTACTTGGAAAAGGATTGTAATGAGTGTCCTACTTGGAAAAGGATTGTAATGTAGTGTCCTACTTGGAAAAGGATTCGAATTTAGTGTCTATAAATAGGGTCTCAGTGTAATAATGTAGATACACAATTCAATAATATTTTCTCTTGTATTTCTCACGTGGTATCAGAGCATTGGCGAGAAACTTAGTTAGACAGGTCACCATGCGTCAAATTCCGGCGACTTTCAGGGCTGATTTGTGTCTTCATCTATTTCCGCTAGTGGTGTGCGAAAACCAATACCACTATTGGTTCCTTTGTTAGTTTTTCGGGGAGATCTGTCAGACCCTTTTGACTTTTCCGGCAGTTTAGTACAATTTCTGCAAACGTTCATCATTGATTTTGGTTTAGTCCTATGATTAAGTCTGAACCCTTAACAAGGAGATCAGAAAATCAAACGTCACATTCAATGAAGAATCGACGAGGGGGAGGTCGTTTTGGAAGATCTCAACCTAGGTATAGTTATTGTAATAGGCTTGGACACGCTCATGGCATATGTGATTCTCGACCTAAGTGTAGTTATTGTAATAGGCTTGGACACACTCGCGAAATATGTTTTTCTTTACATGGTCGACCACCTAAAAATGCTCATGTTGCTCGGTTTAACACCACAGGTAATCAATGGGCGTATTTATCTGAAAACGAATATAATGAGTATCTTCAGTATCAAGCAAGTAAGCAGATATCTCTACCAATAGCCTCAACTACACAGTCTCCTACCTTTGGATCATGGGTTGTGGATTTTGGCGCTACTGATCATATTTTTGGTGATAAATCATATTTTTCAAATATTGTTTATTCACAGTCTCTTCCAGCTATCACTTTAGCCAATGGTAACCAAAACAAAGCAAAAGTAGTTGGACAAGCTAATCCCCTATCCTCTGTCACTTTAAATTCTGTTCTTTATGTCTATTATTGTCCTTTTAATCTTGCGTTGGTCAGTTGTTTGACTCGTGCACTAAATTGTGGCATACTATTTCTTGAGGACTCTTTTGTCCTGCATGACCATAGTTCATGACAAACAATTGGTGTAAGATATGAATCACAAGACCGCTACTACCGTACCTCTCCTAACTCCTCCATAGCATGTCCAGTTACAGATTCTCCGGACGTAATTCACAAACATTTGGGACATCCTAGTTTGTTCAAGCTTCAAAAAATGGTGCCTAGTTTGTCTAGTCTATCCACATTACATTGTGAGTCGTGCCAACTTGGGAAACACACTCGAACTACCATTCAACGTAGTGCTGAGAGTCGTGCAGAGTCTATCTTTTCCTTAGTTCACTCTAATATTTGGGGTCCTATTATTTTGTTAGTTTCATTAATGATTATTCAAGATGAACTTGGATTTTCTTAATGAAAGATCGCTCTGAATTGTTTCCTATATTCAAGAGTTATTGTGCTGAAATTTTAAATCAATTTGGTGTCTCTATTCGTACCTTTCGTAGTGATAACACCTTACAATATATGTCTTCTCAATTTCAATAATTTATGACTCATCAAGGAATTATGAATCAGACTTGTTGTTTATATACCCCTCAATAGAATGAAGTAGCAGAGAGGAAGAATAGGCACCTCATCGAGACTGCTCGCACTTTTCTCATTCAATTCCATGTTCCGCTTTGTTTTTGGGGTGATGCAGTTTCTCATATTGCTATTTAATATATCGGATGCCCTCATCTTCCATTCAAAACCAAATTCCTTATTCAGTATTGTTTCCTCAGTCACCTCTATACTTTTTTCCCCCTCGCGTCTTCTGGAGTACATGTTTTGTTCATAACTTCACCCCAGGGAAAGATAATTAACCCATTGTGCTCTCAAATATGTCCTTCTTGATTATTCTCGAGTATAAAAGGGATATCGTTGCTACTCACTTGATCTTCATGGGTACCTTATGTCAGATGATTTCACATTCTTAGTCTTGACCTTTACATCTTCTGATCCTGATCATCCTAACATATCTAAGGTCTTACCTATATAGACTTTTGAGGATCCCACCGTTACTTCTATATCTCTATCCACAGTGCCACTAGTCTTACCTGCACCGGCTTTTGAGGAATCTACAATACCTTCTATATCTCCATCCACAGTGCCACCACTCTTGCAGTGAAAATTGGTTCGGACAACCAAATTGATTAGCTTAAGGCTCGCCTTGTTGCCAAGGGGTACACTCAGATAGTTGGGCTTGATTACAATGTTACTTTCTCTCCCGTGGCTAAAATAGTATCTGTTTGTCTTTTTCTATCCATGGCTGCTGTTCGACACTGGCCTCTTTATCAATTAGATATTAAGAATGCTTTTCTCCTCGGTGCCCTTGAGGAGGAAGTTTATATGGAGCAACCACCTGGTTTTGTTGCTCAGGGGGAGTCTAGTATGGTGTGTCGACTGCGCCGGTCACTTTATGGTCTAAAACAGTCTCCTCGAGCCTGGTTTGGAAAGTTCAGCACAGTAATTCAGGAGTTTGGCATGATTCGTAGTGAAGTAGATCACTCTGTGTTTTATCGACATTCTGCTCCAAATCTATGGATTTAATTGGTGGTTTATGTTGATGATATCGTTATTACCTGCAATGATCAAAATGGTCTCATTAGTTTGAAACAACACCTCTTTCAACATTTTTAGACTAAAGACATTGGCAGACTGAAGTAATTTTTAGGTATTGAAGCTGCTCAGTCCAAATCAGGTATTGTTATTTCGCAACGCAAGTATGCCTTAGACATTCTCAAGGAGACATGAATGACGGAATGTAAACCCATTGACACCCTTATGGATTCAAATACTAAACTCCTGCCAGGACAGGGAAAGCCACTTAGTGATCCTGGAAGATATAGGCGTCTAGTTGGTAAGTTGAATCATCTCACAGTGACTCGACCTGACATTTCCTATCCCGTGAGTGATGCAAGTTGGTATATGGATTCTCTATATTCTCCCTGTGATAGTCATTGGGATGCAGTTGTTCGGATTCTGGGATATATTAAGTCAGCTCCAAGTAAAGGATTACTCTTCGAGAATCGAGATTATGAGCAGATCGTTGGAAATACAGACGCTGATTGGGCAAGATCACCTTGTGATAGACGTTCTACATCCGGATATAGTGTTTTAGTAGGAGGTAAGTTGGTGTCCCGAAAGAGTAAGAAACAGAGTGTGGTTGCTCGATCTAGTGTAGAAGCAGAATATCGAGCAATGGCGGTAGCCACTTGTGAGCTAGTTTGAATTAAATAGTTGTTAAGAGAGCTAAAATTTGGAGATATCAGTCAAATGGAACTTGTTTGACTTGTGTGTGATAACCAAACGACTCTTCATATCGCATCAAATCCGGTATTTCATGAGACGACTAAGCACATTGAGATTGATTGTCGCCTTGTGAGAGAGAAGATACTTTCTAGAGATATTGTTACAAAATTTGTGAAATCGAGTGATCAGCTTGTAGATATTTTCACCAAGTCCCTCCCTGATTCTCGTATTAATTACATTTCTAACAAGCTCGGTAAATTTGCCTGTATGCACCAGCTTAAGGGGGTGTGTTAGAATATGAGTAGGAATAGGAATAGGAATATTATATAGAATCCTACTTGGAAAAGGATTGTAATGTAGTGTCCTACTTGAAAAAGGATTGTAATGTAGTGTCTTACTTGGAAAAGGATTGGAATGTCGTGTCTAGTGTAATAATGTTGATACACAATTCAATAATATTTTTCTCTTATATTTCTCACAAAAATTATTTACTTTATCCAAAAAAAATAAATTTCGAGGCTAGGGATGTGGTGAAGGATCCACTATAGTTTGACATCTAGATGGGCTAACGTGGGAAGTTGTGCTTACCAATGCCAATGGATTGGAATGTGATCAGCTAGAAACTCCGGAAATCGCATGTTATCAATCTTCCATCAACCTTCAGTTTGACCTTCTGATTTTGAGGAACATCATCCATTTGAATGATTTGTGCCATAGTTCCCGTATCAGTCCAATTGTCCCATCATAGATTTGAATTTCCTATATTGATTTTCCAAATTAGTCTCTCCTCCACTTGATCTCTAATCTTGAGCATATTTCTCCATTTATGTGACTGTGTGGCTTTGCTTTGTATAGCTATAGGAGATGGTGTTCGGCAGTATTTGGAATTTACGAAATCTGACCACAAGGATTTACAGGTTCAAACATCCTCCACGTTTTCATGGTCAAACTCATGAAAACAAATTCTATATCTGGCATATATCTGAAATTTAAACCCCCTTCATCAGCAGGAAAACACAGTTTATTCCATGGCCTCCAATGATACCTCTGATTACCATCACTTGAACCCCAAAAGAATCTAGCCATGCAATTCTATCTGCTTGATCACTGTTTTAGGAGGCTCAATTGCATAAAACATGTAATTTGCACTCACCAAATTGTATACGCTTAAATTTCCTACATTCATGTAGGAATTTTCTACAGAGTGGTGGTTAGACCAACTTTCTTGTATGGGGTGGCGTGTTGGCCAGTCAAGAACTCGTAGGTTCAGAAGATGAAAGTTGCGGTGGATGTGTGGGAATACTAGAGTGATAGAATTAGGAATGAGGATATTCGGGATAAGGTGGGAGTAGCTCCGGTGGAGGACAAGATGCAAAAGTGAGATTGAGATGGTTTGGGCATGTGAAGAGGGGAGGCACGGATGCCCCAGTACGGAGGTGTGAGAGGTTGACTATGGATGGTTCTAGTGGAGGTAGACGGATGAAGTATTGGGGGTGGTGATTAGACTGGACATAGTGTAGTTTTAGCTTATTGAGGACATGACCTTTGATAGGAGCGTGTGGAGGACACAAATTAGGGTAGATGGTTAATAGGTGGCAGCGCGTTGTCTTGTGCGCTCATATTAGAAGTCGTAGTATTACTCTTGTAGTTTCTTGTCCTTCTATTTTTGTTATTATCAATTGTTTCTTGTACCTCGATTATTGTATTGTTTTGATGTAGTTTTCGTTTTGTTACTATCTGCTATTTTTGTTATTATTTGTTGTTTCTTGTACTTCCGTTACTTCTTTTTTTGGGACTACGTTGGACTGTTTTTCATGAGCCAAGGGTCTATCGGAAACACCTCTCTACTTCTTTTGAGGTAGTGGTATGGACTGCGTACATTTTACCCTCCCCAGACCCCATTTTGTGGGAATACACTGGGTATGTTGTTGTTGTTGTTGAACAAAGGGAGAAGGATGATTCCATTTGGTAGGTAAGGTAAACGTTACCAAACTTTTTCATTCTTAAAAAAAACGTTACCAAATCTTTTTAGGCAAACAATTATAGAGGTTTGCACATGAAGACCAAGTCATGTGAAAACTGATGATTCAGGAAAAATATGGGGGTAGCTGATACATGTGATCCCCTGAGGGTATTACCATTTACCACCTTATATGAAACTAGTGCGTGGACGGGTGAGGACGTGAATTACGCGTTAGTTGGTGTTTCATGTGCAAGGAGATGGGCGAGGACGTGAATCACCTTCTTCTACATTGTGGGCTTACTATGAGATTATGGTGGGATATGTTTAGATGGTTTCGCACTTCTTTTGTAATGCCAAGAACCGTGAAAGATCTGATGCTTATTTGGAAGAGTAGGAGAGGAAGGAGAAGACGAAGGGCCTGGAACATGGTTCCAATTGCATAATTGTGGGTAGTTTGGGGAGAGAAAAATAAGAGGGCTTTCGAAGATGTAGAGTCGAGATTCATACAGTTGAGGAGTAGCCTCCGTTCCCTTATTTTCTTTTGGTGTATACAAAAAGTTCCTTGTTGCTTAGAGGATTGGAAGGAGTTTGTAGAGAATTATATCTTGTAGTCTTGATCTTTTGGTATAAACTGTGTATTCGGCCATTCTGGTCATGATTATGAATGAAAATACTTTTACTTGATAAAAAATAAATAAATGAAACTAGTGCGTGGAAGGGAATTGTGAAAGACTATAGGGAAGTCCTATAAATTCATTAGTTTTGCCATCAGTAATAGTAAATGTCTTATTTTTGTTGGATATTTGGTGTGGTGGTACAACTTAAATTCTATGACCATGTAAAACTGGATAAGGACGCTCTGATGGATAAGATGTCAAGGAAGGAGATCAAGTATCCTGTGACTTTTTTTCAGGAAACCTAGTCAAAGATCCACAGCAGATTGAGGGGTTTAGTTGAACCATTTCCTACGGGTCTACTGGTGTAAATAGTATGGGGAGGTTGATAGATTGCTAAGTGAAGGAGCAGTTTCAAAACAATTTTCAGTTAAATCATGTTATAATAATTTTGTTAACATGCGACACAAGTGCATGTGCATATAAATTGGGAGGACAAAAGCACTAATAGCTGTTGTTTCTTACATGTTATAATTGTGTGACTTCTCTTTCAGGAAACCTATTCAAAGTTCTAAAACAGATTGAGGGGTTTAGTTGAACCATTTCCTACCGAAAGTCTACTGATATAGACAGTATGGGGAGGTTGATAGATTGCTTAGGGAAGGAGCAACTTCAAAACAAAGTCTGTTGGGCCTTGCAATTAAGCCCAAAAAATTTGTGGAGCCTTTTATTGATCTCCAGGCTCTATTTGAACACTCTGGTTATAACACCGGTAGTTACATCAGGGAGGTGGAGCTCGAGAGCGGCATGCACATGGGTGAAGAAGCTCAGAATAGACCGGAAAAAGATCTGCAAATTACGCAACTACCAGTGGGGGAAAATAAAGGGAACAACGACAATTACAGCAGTATGGAGTTGGACTGCGTTGAAGTCGCTGACTAAAGGGATTCTTCAGAAGATCAACTGGTTTTTTCTCACGAACCAAGGCCGTTAGCAATTGGCGACAGTATTACAGAAGAGGGATTCGAGTCTCAAGCGACACTGAAATTTCACACTAATCTTCTCTAATTAGGTCAATATTCGGAGTGTCTACGAAGGGATGTGAAAGAGAATTTTTCTCCTTAATAAGGAGAATGGGCAAAGGAAATTCAAGAGAGGAACTATGCAACAAAGGGAGGGTGGGTGGGGTACAAGTTGTTTGAATAATCAAGCAATACCAAAGGAGCTTAGAAACCTTATCTTCAATGTGAAGTTCAAAGAAGGTGAACGAGAAACAGAGGGAGGAAATTATCAATTGTAGAACAATGAGGGTAAAAATAGTTTCTTGGAATGTAAGGGGGTTAAACAATGCAGGGAAGAGGGGACTTGTTAGAAATCTTCTTAACCAGTGGGTGGCAGACATATACATACTTCTGGAGACTAAATTACAAAGAAGTATTAGCAGTATATTACATGAGATATGGAACAATAGATGGCTAAGGGAGGTTCATATGGAGGCAGAAGAGGCTAGTAGGGGAATTCTAATTACGTGGGAAAAAGAAAAGATAGAAGACAACTGTGGAGTGAGTTGGGGGCTATGAGAAGTCTATATGAAGGGCCTTGGGTGGTGGTGGGGGATTTCAACGTCATTAGGTATCCAACAGAAAGATCAAACTGCTATAGGATTAATGGTGCTATGAGGGAATTCTCAAGAGTGCATTGAGGAGCTGGAACTACTTGATCCTCCTCTTTTGGGAGGATCTTTCACTTGGAGAAGGGGAGATGAGCACACAACTTCTAGAATTGACGGATTTCTCTACTGCTCAAAATGGGAGGAACAATTCACAATGATCAGACAAACCACACTACAAAGGTTGGGATCTGATCACAACCCAATTCTACTGACATGTGGGGAGATGAACTTCAAGAAATCCTATTTTAAATTTGAAAATTGGTGGATGGGAGTGGAAGGTTTCAAGGAAGAAGTGAAACTGTGGTGGCAGTCTTTTGTTATAGTGGGCTCTCCAGGCTATGTTCTAGCAGAAAAACTGAAACATCTAAAGGGGAAGATGAAGGAGAGGAGTAAGAAACCTTATCAAAAAAAAAAAGAGCGGAGTAAGAACAACATAAATAACTGGAAGGCACCAAAGGAGAAGATCTTGGAGGACTTGGCTAACTGGGAACAGGTGCAGGAACAAAGAATGCTCACAATAGATGAACTCCAACAGAAAACAAATCTGGCTACTACTTATGAACAAGTGGCTAAGAATGAGGAGACAGGGTGGAGGCAAAGATCAAGAATCCAATGGCTGAAACAAGGGGAAAAACTCTTTTAAGTTTTTTCACAGAATAGTAATATCCCATTAAAGGTACAATACTATAGAGACTTTGAAGGCGAATGCGAACATGATTGAGGACCCTATTGCAATCAAAGAGTATCGGCAGTTTTTATCAAAATTTGTATAAAGAAACAGAGATATGGAGACCTGAGCTACAGTTACAAAAATTGGCAAGCATCAATAAGGAGGAGCAAGCTGAGCTAGAAGAGCCTTTTGAAGAGGAAGAGATCCTGGGATGCTTAAAGCTCTATGCTATGGAGAAAGCTTAGGGGCCTGATGGCTTCACCATGTCATTCTAACATTTTGGGAGTTACTGAAAGATGACTTCAAGAAATCCATCCAAGAGTTTTATGGTAAACAGAAGATTGAGAAGAGCTTCAATTTGTAGCATTCATTCCCAAGAAAATAACTGCTGAATTAAAAGACTTTAGGCCCATTAGCCTGATTACTGGAGTCTACAAAATAGTTGCAAAGCTATTGGCAGAAAGACTTAAGAAGGTGATTGATAAGCTAGTCAGTAAGAATCAGATGACCTTTATAAAAGGAAGGCAGATAATGGATGCGACTCTTTTTGCAAGTGAATGTCTAGACTACAGAATGAAAGGGACTAGTCCAGGAGTAATTTGTAAATTGGACATTGAAAGAGCTTATGATCAAGTCAGTTCGAGCTTTCTTGCTGAACTCTTTGAAACAAATGGGCTTTGGAGAAAGGTGGTTGGGATGGATCAAGTTTTGTATTAGCACTGTGAGGTTCCCCTTTCTTGTAAATAGTGAAACAGTGGGCTTTTCCCCATCAGGAAGGGGTATCAACAGGGTGATCCTCTTATCTCTTTTTTGTTCATTTTGGTAATGGAAGGGTTTGACAACTTGATGAAAATTGCCTTACAAAACAGGTGGATTAGAGGCTTCCAGCTTAATGGACACAATGGTGACACTAAGGAGCTGTGCCATCTACTCTATGCTGATGACACAATTATCTTTTGTAAGCCACAAAAGGAACAAATAAGGATAAGGTTCATCAAACTAATTTTATTGGTTTTGAAGCTTCTGCATGTCTGAGAATCAACTGGGTAAAGGGTAGTCTATTCCCTATAAAAGAGGTGACAAATATCTAGGGACTAGCAAATATATTGGGGTGCAAAGTGGAGAACCTACCAACAACTTACTTAGGCATGCCATTGGTGAACAAACACAAAGAAGTGGTGATTTGGGATAATATCTTAGAGAAGATAGAAGAGAGACTTGCGAGATGGAAGGCTCAAAACATATCACTTGAAGGAAGACGTATTCTCATTCATTCTTTCCTAGATTCTCTCCTAACCTATGTTATGTCTCTTTTTCCTGTACCTGCAACAGTGGTAAAGAAATTGGACAAAATTAGGAGAGACTTCTTACGGCATGACTGCAAGGAAATCAACGGATACAACCGGGTTAGGTGGCAAATAATTCTACATAGCAAAGAGAGGGGTGATGGGCATCAGGGATCTGAGGAGGCATAATAACAACTTGATGTTGAAATGGTTGTGTAGATACAATGAGGAGACACAATCCTTGTGGAGAGAGTTGATAAAGTGCAAATACGGGGAAAATGATTTTCTGTGCAGCAATGCAAGCACTCAAGTGTATGGAGTGGGGGTGTGGAGAACAACCTGTGGCCAAAATTGGAGTCAGATCTGCAAATTAGGGTAGGAGATGGTAGGGAAACTAGGATCTGGTTGGATGTCTGGTTCAAAGAATCTACCTCGAAGGACCTGTTTCCAAACCTATTCAACCTCTATACTAATCCTGATACCAAGATTAGTGAATGAGACCAAGATAAATGAGACCAAGATTAGTGAATGTTGGACAAAGCAGGGATGGGACCTTTTTCCAGAAGGCTTCTTAATGACCGCAGAATAGGGAGAACTGCCAAACTATGGGAGGAACTGGGGAGCTTTGCAGGCACCAACAATAGTCCTGATATAGTAAGATGGGTTCATAGCAAGGATGAGATTTTCTCAGTTGGCAAGTATAGGAGGGGGGTCAATGAACTAGGTAGCAGTAATAAGAAAATGTGGAAGAGAGTTTGGAGGAATTTAGCGCCAACCAATGTCAAATGTTTTATTTGGTTGGTTGTTAGGAATGCATGCCTAGCACATGAAATTCTGAGGAGGAAAGGAAAGATCATACTCCCTTGGTGTTCTTTTTGTGGGAAGATAGAGAGACTAACATTCATTTATTTCTACACTGCCCTTTCACATCCCAAATTTGGTCCATGTTTTTAAACATCTCGAAAGTGAAATGGACTATGCCTGAGAGCACAACAAATTTACTGAGGTTGCTGGATCAAAAGAGGAGGGAGCAAGACACAGAAGATTTGGTCGAACCTAATTCCACATTGCATTTGTTGGACAGTGTGGAAGGAAAGAAATTGCAGAATTTTTGAAGATAGGTCTAATTCCATTCATAATGTCAAATGGAATTGCATTGTATCTTTGTTTTTTTGGTGTAAACAATTAGGACTAGAGGACTCTGATCAAATTATAGAGTTTCTAGGAGCCCTTAAGTATTTTTCTTGCTCTTTTTCCTTATTTTTTTTCTTTGAAAGGTCTCCAGCATGTCCTTAAATGCCGAAGAATACAACTTGCCAATTCTCAAAAAACTTCAAAACAATTTTCAGTTACATCATGTTATAATAGTTTGGGTAACATGAGACACAAGTGTATGTGGATATCAATTGAGAGGACAAAAGCACTAATAACTGTTGTTTCTTACATGGTTTACATCTCAGATGCCATTCTGATGGAAGATAATTTGAGGAACGGAAGTCATCGTAGTAAGTTGATGTTTTTGTAAGTAAGAAGCATATGGGAGGTGAATCACTTTTTACTACATTGTCCTTATCGACAGTTACGAGCTCTAGTTTTCTCCATGTTTGATTGGTAGGGAGCTGCCTAGAACGATGTCGAGGTTATGGCTAGCCGTGGGATGATAAAAGCTGGAGACTAGAAGAAAGAACTATCACATTATACTTTTTGTCTAATTAAGAGGAAAAATAATAGAATTTTCAAGGGTGAACAAAATTCTATGAGGAAATTTAAGAGCACCATTTCTTTTCATTTGATTTTTTTTCTGGGATCAATTTTCATTCATTTATTCTTCGGAGTAAAAGGATATTTATTTAGTTTCGATTACTTGGTGTATCTAATAAACGGGAACTTTTCTCTCTCTAACTCTATCTTCATTCTTACGCGATCTCTTCAAATAACTTTTCTCCATCTCCATCGCCAATGAGTTTTTTCGGTTAAAGCTGCTTCAACGAACTGCACAATCCTTCTTCAATTGCCTCCACTGTCACCGCCATTGACCATGACATCTCATCTCCGCGCCTCCCCTAAATTGTTAAGGTTTCCACTGCAATTTTTGCATCATGGATCTCCAACCACCTGCACACACACTATCGTTGCTCGCCTACCGCCTCTACTCGCTACACACCACCTCTGCTCCAACGATCTCCTTTCCAAAGACTTTCTTTCTTCTTGATTTTGCTACGATACTGTGCTGTCTCGTTCTCTCAACGGAAAAGCCTACTCCCACTGTTCATTTTCACCGACAACCACTGCTAGTTTTTTTTCAAGATTTGCAGCGCCAACCAGGTTCTGTCTCGGTCTCTCCTATAATTATTTTATCTCCAAGTAAGGGTGGCAGCGGTACCGGTCCGGGCCTGCAGGAACGGACTGCCGGCGTTCCGCACCGTTCCGGTAGATGGTGACCGGTGGACAAATTGGAACCGGTCCAACTGGAACGGGCTGACTGGCACAGTCACGATCGTCCGCACCAGTCCGGTAGGAATCGTTCCGTCGGCGGGCCGGATCGGACCTGCCACCGGATTTTTTATTTTTATTTTTTTTGTTATATGTTATTCAAAATCAATTTTAAAAATTAGGTTTTTACAAATAAAGTCAGTTTTTTACTTATAAAAAGTTAAAAAGTTTAGAGTTTAATTTAAATTTTCCACTTTAAAGTTTGAATTTAAATTTTAAACTTTAAAGTTGAAATCTAAATTTCAACTTTGAAGTTTAAATTATCATCTAAATTTTAAACTTTAAAGTTTCAATTTTCAACTTTAAAGATGAAAATCTACATTGTTAAACTTTAAATTTTCAATTTTAAAGTTCAATTTTTCAACTTTAAATTTTAAAGTTTAAATTTTCAACTTTAAATTCAAATTTGCAATTTTAAAGTTTAATTTTTTTAAAATTCTTTAAAGTATAAATAAAAGACAATATTAAAAAGAAAGTCATGGCGAATAGCCTATAATTTTATTCCAATTAATAAAGAAGTACATGTATTACAAATATTAGAAAAACACCTAATCTACGCAGCCACCTTTTAGGAAGGGTTCTGTTTCAGTTAGGTTTCGATAATCATACTAATATTTATAATTTGCAAAATATGTTTTTCTTAATTTTTCTATCAATTCTTTGGAAACATGATCCGAAACTTGTATTTGATTTTCTTCATCCATTGCTTCCATGCCATCATCACTATTTTCTCCAAGTGCTTCATCAATTACAATTTCGGCTTGATGCGATAATTTTGGTAGTCCAGTATTTCTTCGTTCGGCATTGATCCGATCTCTAAACAACACCGATATTTTCAAACTATCTTTCGCTAACGAATATCTATGATCTCCAATAATAAATCTCCCCGCGCTGAAGATGCTTGCATAGCTGGAAATTGCTCTACCCGATTCGTCCACCAAGCTAAAAGTTGAGGATCTCCATTTTCAGCCCTAATATTTTCTCATGCCTGATTAATATATTGATCAAAATCATTATTGTTAGCAGAATCAAGACCAAGTTCTTCATTCATAATTTCATCAAAATCATTAAATCTAGTCTTACGAGATGGAGGTTGAGACGGTTCATCATTTTTTAGGTTGGCTATATAAAGGTCATACATATGTCTAGCTTTAGTTAATATACTATCTTTACACGATTCAACAGATGGAACTTCATCACTTGTAATTTCTAAATTTTTATAAATCTTTTCAATCATTTTTTCCACACCATGTTCTTTGTAAGTTGGGTTGAACAAAGTGGAAGTCAAAAATAATTGAGGAATAGGAAAAAAATATTTTCTAAATTTTTCAATCACATATGAAATAGCAACTTTAAAATGTTCACGACTTTTATATTTAACAAATTCAGATGAAATAACACAAATATTTACTAAAGCCGAAGAAATAGTAGGATAATATTGACCAGATATAATATTTGTAGCACTATAAAATTTTTTCAAAAAATTAACAAGTTCTTCGCATTCTTTCCAATCTTCGTCGGTGATTCTTGCTCTCCGATCCGAATTATGTTTATTATAAAGCATTTGTAAAGGCTGACGATAATCAATAGCAACAAGCAGCATCTCAAATAAAGAATTTCATCTAGTATTTATTTCCTTTGGAATTTTTCTATATGACATTTCAAATAAAGCACAAGTTTTTTCAAATTATCTAATTCTAGACCTTATTTTAGCTTTAAAAGCCCATGCACAAGCAACTCGAATTCTAACACAAGAATCACCAAATACACCAATACCATCTTGCACTATTAAATTATAAATATGCGCATTACACTTAACATGAAAAAAATCATCATCAATTGGACAAAGTATAGGTTTTAAATAATCAACAACTTTCAAATTAGCATAAGCATTATCTAACGTGACACCCATTATCATATGACAAAGTCCAAAATATTTTAAAATATCTCCGGTCAAACAAGCTATATAACAACCAGTTTTACTATCTTCAACATATTTATAGCCTATAATTTTTTTTTTTGCATGTTCCAATCATGATCAATCCAATGAACAGTAACAGTAAAATAATCATTATGATTAGGACTAACAACCTTATCAGAAGTGATAGATACTTGACCATCAAAATAATCAAAGTAGCAACGAAGAAAATGACAATGTTCACATTGATATTTAAAAATATCTGATTTAATTGTATTTCTTGAAAAACCTCGAAAATCAGGATTATACACTTTTCGAATATAATGAATAAAATCGGGATGTTCACCAAAACTAAAAGGCAAACCACAAACCGCAATCATTTTAACTAATTCTTCACGATTTCTATCCTGACTATATGTGAGTGATGTGCTTGGGCCAGCCGGGTTACTATAATCTAAAATTTGCTGGACCATGTTATTAGAACCTCCTGCAGATTAACTAGTACCAAAATTCGTGGGCAAGGGGTTACCATTTTTTTTAGCCTTATTTATAGCATCTAAATGTGCAAATTCAGGAACACAAGTCTCAAATGCCTAGTAAGTGCTCCAGTACCACCGTGCGCTCCCCCAGTCAAATGTTTCATCACAACCTTACATTTATTGCAAGTAGCAGTAGTTTTCTCCTTATTTTGGTTCATAAATTTCCAAACTAATAATCTCTTAGGACGTTCGGCCTTTTGTTCTCTAGTAAACGAAGGTAAATTTCCTACATCTTCTTGTTCCGGTAATTCCGTAGCCGGATTAGTAGGGGTAGGGGTCTCTTTTAACTCTTGTTCTTCTACATCTTCCTCTTCCTCTACATCTTCAAAATAGTTAACAAAACATCTATCTAATGCCTCATGGTCTACTACATTATCGGAGCCAACATCAATAGCACAAGGACGTTCAAAAAAAGTATCATCAACTTGAGTAAAACGTCGGTATGAATTCTAAATCTAGGCGGCAATGATTTAGAACTACCTCCACCCCCGCCTCTACTGCTACTACTAATACCCTTATCTTTTTTTCCAACAGTTTTATTTTTAACCTGACTAAAAATTGATTTCTTACCACTATTTTTTTTTTTACCGGAATCCATCTTTAACGTGAAAAAAAAATAGATGACAATCAAATAATATAAATATACCAAAAAATTAATAGTAACTAGTAAGTAAACAAATTAAGAGAGAAAGTTGGAACGAAGTTACCGAACGTCTGCTTTTAAGCAGACGTATAAAACCAAAAGCCGAAATTGAGAGATGAAAATTGAAGCTTGCTTCAAAAAAATCCCTCCAATAGTCCAATACTCCAATTAGCCAAATTACACAATATTGTTGAGACTTGAGAGTATTAGAAAATAAAGAGTAATTAGTAAATAGTAGACTAGTACTAGTAGTAGAGAGTTTTTGAGAATTTGTGGAAAATAAGGAGAAAGAGTGGGTATTTATAGAGAAAAATAAGGTGGGGGGCTGGGGTCGGGGCCTAGGGGGTTGGGGTAACGTGGGGGGGGGGGGGGCACTAACGGCTCCCAACGGCTAGTGAACGTTGGGGGACCGTTGGACCAGTCTGTTCCGGATCGGAACCGGACCGGCCAACCGGTAAGCCAACCCTATGTCCGCACCGGCCCCTTTTTCGATCCCAACGGTATCGGCCGTCAACCGGGCAGACCGGACACGGGCTACCGGAATCTGAACCGGCACCGGAACTGGTCCGGAACGGGCCAACCCGGTCCATCTGCCACCCTTATCTCCAAGTCAGATTATCTTATTGTCGACCCTTTTCCCTTTCTCCTTGTGTCTTTAATAATTGGTATTGAGTGCCTTTTCTGTTTAATTTGTGCGATATATTATTATACTTGTCTCTTCTTCATTCTTTAAAATTGCAACATTTTTTTACTTTGAATTTTGTTTGTTATTGGTTAGAACTTCTTAATACTGTTTTTCATGTTATTGTTTTGATTTTTACTTCTGATTGTTAATTCTTGTGCATACAATTTTTGAGCTTCTTGTTCAATTCATAAACTGCTATTTTTAGTTCTTGTTCGACTCACTTATTGTTTTGGGTGGTGTCGTTATTGTTGTTGCCTTTAGTCATACTTGCCTTTAGTTTTTGTTTGACCCGCTTATTAATAGAGCTACCCATTTGGTCTCTCGAAGACACATTTATTTTAAAAAAATGCGGTGTTTGATCAAGCTTTTAGGAGAAAATAAGTGCTTATGGGGAGTAGCAGAAGCTGTTTTTCAGAAGGTAAAAAAGTAGCTTTTCACTAGAAGCACTTTTTTGAGAAGCACATTTGAGAAAAATACACCTAAAAACACTTTTGAAAAGCTTGGCTAAACACTAATTGCTCCTCACAAGTGCTTTTTAAATTTATTGGCCTAACACAAATTGCTTCTCACCAAAAGTACTTCTTTGAAAAGCACTTTTGAAAGAAACACTTTACAAAATAAGTTGATTTTAGAAACTTGGCCAAATAGGCTATAAGTTAGTCGTTCGAGGGTCCACTTCGAACATTATTAGTACTTACGCATCACAAACGGGCTTGGATGCGGAGGACAAAAAACATTTTTAGGAGGATTTGAATGAGGTAGTGAGAGGTGTATCGCATACTGAGAAGTTATTTGTAGAGGAGATTTCAATGGGCACATCAGGTCTACTCCGATGGGTTGTAACGATGTGCATGGATGTTTTGGTTTCGGGGACAGAAACGTAGGAGTCTCACTTATGGATTTCGCAAGAGCTTTTGTTTTGGTGGTAGCTAATTCGAGTTTCCTAAAGGAGGAGCACTTGGTAACCTTAGTATGGTGGCTAAGACTCAAATAAACTATTTGCTTAGGAAGGGTGATAAAGGTTTTTGCAAAGATTGCGAGGTTATCCTGTGTGAGAACCTTACGACCGCCTTACCACCCAACATAAACTCCTAGTGATGGATTTGGAGATTGTGAGGAAAAAGAAGAAGAGGGTTGTGGATGACCGTCCAAGGATCAAATGAAGTAGCTTGACTAATGACTTGTGCCCATGAGATGCGGCAGAAGTTGGTGCTTATGGGGCTTGGGGTAGTGATAGTGATGTAGACAATATGTGGGATAGGACTTCTAGTTGCATTATAGAAGCAACTAAGGAGGTGTTGGGGGGCTAAATAAGTAGATTAGGGTGGCATCGAAGGGACTGATGGTGGAATGGTGAAGTCAAGAGAAGGTGGAGGCTAAGAAAGTGGCTATGCAAAGTTGGTGGAAAGTAAGAATGAGGAGGAAAAGCAGACAAATGGGGAAAGGTATAAGGTGGCAAAAAAAAATAGGCGAAGCTAGCGTTTACGACAACAAAGACAATGGCTTTTAAACACCTATATGTCGAACCAAAGGACAAAGGCGGGGGAAGAAGTTGTACAGGCTAGCCAAAATGAGAGAAAGGAGGGCAACACAAGTGGAGTGCATCAAGGACGAGTACGACAAGTTATTGGTGGAAGAAGCACTCATTAACCGAAGATGACAATCATACTACTTCCATAAACTATTGAACGAAGAGGGGGTTAGAGATATTGTGCTGGGGAGTTGGCGCATTCAAATAGGCATCATGATTTTAGGTGTTGTGGGTGTATAAAGTTTGAGGTGTTGAGGGTGTTATCCTTAAGATGCGCAAGGGAAGAGCAATCGATGGAGGCGGGGTAGGTTTGGAGTGGTTGTTTAATGTCATTTTTAAGACAACAAAAATGCCCAAGGAATGGAGGCGGAGTATGATGATTTCGTTGTACAAGAACAAGGGTGACATTCAGAATTGCAACTATAGGAGTATCAAGTTGCTAAGCCACACTATGAAAGTTTGGGAGAAAGCGGTGGAGATGAGGGTGAGGAGGGGCATGACTATTTTCGAGAATCAGTTTCGATTCATGTCGGGATGCTCAACTGTAGAAGCTATTCATCTTGCTAGGAGACTGGTGGAGCAGTATAGGGAGAGAAAGAAGGACCTGAACATGCGTTCATCGACTTAGAAAGGGCTTACGACAAAGTCCTAGGGAGGTTCATCGACTTAGAAAGGGCTTACGACAAAGTCCTAGGGAGGTTTTATGGAGATGCTCGAAGGCTAGAGGTGTACATGTGGCCTACACTAGGGCGATCAAGGACATGATGGAGCCAAGACATGGATAAGGACAGTGGGAGGAGACTCGGTGCACTTTCCAATTGTCATGAGGTTGCTTCAGGGATCAACTCTTAGCCCAATTTTATTTGCCTAGGTGATGGATTAGTTGACGCGACATATTTAAGAAGAGGTGCCATTGTGTATGTTATTTGTAGATACATAGTTTTGATTGATGAAGCTCGTGGCAGAGTTAACACTAAATTGGAGGTTTGGAGAAATCCCTTGGATAAGGGTTCAGGTTGAATAAAACCAGCTAGAATACTTGGAGAGCAAGTTCACTAACTTAATGCTTGAGGTTGGAGTGGAAGTAAGACTTGATACACATGTCATTCAAAAGAGAGTAAGTTTCAAGTATCTTGGGTCAACTATCCAAGGAAATGAGGAGATTGACGATGATGTCACACATCGTATTGGTGCAGGGTAGGTGAAATGGAGGCTTGCATCTGGAGTCCTGTATGATAAGAAGGTATCATCAAAACTTAAAGGCAAGTTCTAGAGAGCATTAATTAAATCGGCTATGTTTTATGGAGTAGAGTGTTGACCAGTCAAGAACTCCCATGTTTAGAAGATGAAAGTTGCAGAGATGAGGATTGTGATATGGATGTGGGGCATACTAGGAGAGATATGATTAGGATGAAGAAATTCGAGGTCTTGCCCACACCTCCAGTCTTACCCGCACCAACCTTTGAGGAATCTACTGTTACTTCTACATCTTCAGCTGCAGTGCCATCACTTTGAGTTATCATTGCCGTTCGCGTCCAACATCAGTCTCAGATGATTCATGTCATGCATCCGACGCTACTCCTACCGTGGACTTGCCTCTTCCTAGCCGTTCGGTTGCACTTCAAAATGGTATACGATCCACTCGTAATGCTAACCCACATTATACTTTCTTGAGTTATCATCGTCTATTATCACCCCATTATGATTTTGTATCATCTTTGTCCTCTATCTCCATCCCTAAGACTACAGGTGAAACACTCTCTCATTCAGGATGGAAGCAGGCTATGATTGATGAGATGTCTGCATTAAATACGAGTGGTACTTGGGAGCTTATTTCCCTTCATGCAGGTAAATCTACTGTTGGTTGTCGTTGGGTTTATGTAGTCAAAGTTGGTCCAGACGGTCAGTTTATCGGCTTAAGGCTTAGCTCGCCTTGTTGCCAAAGGATATACTCAGATATTTGGGCTTGATTATAGTGAAACTTTCTCTCCCGTGGCTAAACTAGCATCTGCTCGTCTTTTTCTATCTATGGTTGTCGTTCTTCATTGGCCTCTTTATCAGTTGGACATTAAGAATGCTTTTCTGCATGGTGATTTTGAGGAAGAAGTCTATATGGAGCAACCGCCTAGTTTTGTTGCTCAGGGGGAGTATAGTAGCCTTGTATGTCGATTGCGCAAGTCACTCTATGGTCTGAAACAGTCCCCTCGAGCCTGGTTTGGGAAGTTCAGCATAGTAATTCAGGAGTTTGGCATGATTCGTAGTGGAGCTGATCACTCAGTGTTTTATCGGCATTTTGAACCAAATCTGTGTATTTTGTGAGAAATATAAAGGAAGAAGAATATTATTGAATTGTTGTGTATCTAAATTATTACATTGAGACCCTATTTATAGACACTACATTAGACTCTTTTTCCAACTAGGACACTGACATTACAATCCTTTATCAAGTAGGATTCTATATACTATTCCTATTCCTACTCATATTCTAATACTCCCCCTCAAGCTGGTGCATACAAGTTATATGTACCGAACTTGTTACAAATGTAATTAATACGAGGACTAGTGAGGGACTTGGTGAAAATACCTGCAAGCTGATCTCTCGATTTCACAAATTTTGTAACAATATCTCTGGAAAGTATCTTTTCTCTCACAAAGTGACACAATCAATCTCAATGTGCTTAGTCCTCTTATGAAATACCGAATTTGATGCGATATGAAGAGCCACTTAGTTATCACACGCAAGTTCCATTTCACTAATATCTCCAAATTTTAACTCTCTCAACAACTGTTTAATCCAAACGAGCTTACAAGTGGCTACCGTCATTGCTCGATATTCTGCTTCTGCACTAGATCGAGCAACCATACTCTGTTTCTTACTCTTCCAGGACACCAAATTACCTCCTACTAAAACGCAATATTCTGATGTAGAACGTCTATCACAAGGTGATCCTGCCCAATCAGGGTCTGTATATCCAACGATCTGCTCATTACCTCGATCCTCGAAGAGTAGTGCTTTACCTGGTACTGATTTAATATATCACACAATGTGAACAACTGCATCCCTATGACTATGACAGGGAGAATCCATAAACTGACTTACAACACTCACATGATAGGAAATGTCAGATCTGGTCACTGTGAGATAATTCAACTTACCAACTATACGCCTATATCTTCTAGGATCATTGAGTGGCTCCCCCTGTCATGGCAGGAGTTTAGTATTCGGATCCATAGGAGTGTCAATAGGTTTACATCCCATCATTCCTGTCTCCTCGAGAATGTCTAAGGCATACTTGCGTTGCGAGATAACAATACCTGATCTGGACTGAGCAACTTCAATATCTAAAAAATACTTCAGTCTGTTGAGGTCTTTAGTCTGGAAATGCTGAAAGAGGTGTTGCTTCAAACTAATGATACCATCTTGATCATTGCCGGTAATAACGATATCATCAACATAAACCACCAAATAAATACATAGATTTGGAGCAAAATGTCGATAAAACACAGAGTGATCTGCTTCACTACGAATCATGCCAAACTTCTGAATTACTATGCTGAACTTTTCAAACCAGGCTCGAGGAGACTGTTTGAGACCATAAAGTGACCGACGCAATTGACACACCAGACTAGACTCCTCCTGAGCAACAAAACCAGGGGGTTGCTCCATATAAACTTCCTCCCCAAGGTCACCATGGAGAAAAACATTCTTAATATCCAACTGAAAAAGAGGCCAGTGTCAAATAATAGCCATGGATAGAAAAAGACGAACATATGCTATTTTAGCCACGGGAGAGAAAGTATCACTATAATCAAGCCCAAATATCTGAGTGTACCCCTTGGCAACCAGGCGAGCCTTAAGTCGATCAATTTGGCCGTCTGAACCAACGTGCACTGCATAAACCCAACGACAACCAACAGTTGATTTACCTGAAGGGAGAGGAACAAGCTCCCAAGTACCACTCGTATGTAAAACAGACATTTCGTCAATCATAGCCTGTTTCCATCCTGGATGAGAAAGTGCTTCTTTTGTGGACTTAGGGATGAAGACAGAGGACAAAGATGATATAAAGGCATAATGGGGTGATGATAGACGATGATAACTTAAAAGGGTATAATGAGGGTTAGTATTACGAGTGGACCGTATACCTTTTCAAAGTGCAATCAAAGGAGACAAGTCTGTAGTAGGTGCAGGATCAGGTGCAGGACGAGAATCATCTGAGCCTGATGTTGTACGTGGACGACGATGATAAATCAGGAGTGGTGGCACCGTAGATGGAGTTGTAGAAGGTATTGTAGATTCCTCAAAAGTCGATGAAGATAAGATTGGTGGCACTATGGATGGAGATGTAGAAGTAACGGTAGGATCCTCAAAAGTCGGTATATGTAAGACATCAGACATGTTAGGATGATCAGGGTCAGAAGAAGATGTAAAGTAAGGTTGAGACTCAAAGAATGTGACATTAGCTGACATATGGTACCGATGAAGATCACGTAAGTAGCAACGGTATCCCTTTTGTACTCGAGAATAACCAAGAAAGACACATTTGAGAGCACGAGGGGTTAATTTATCTTCCCCTGGGTGAAGTTATGAACAAAACAGGTACTCCCAAAGACACGAGGGGGAAGAAAGTATTGAGATGATTGAGGAAACAATACTGAATAAGGAATTTGATTTTGAATGGAAGATGAAGGCATCCGATTAATTAAATAGCAAGATGCAATAACTGCATCGCCCCAAAAACGCAGCGGAACATGGGATTGAATGAGAAGATTCTGCCCTGATTGAATGATTAGACAGGACATGACGCAACTTCAACTTACCGAGGACATGACCTTTGATAGGAGGTTATGGAGGACACAAATTAGGGTAGAAGGTTAGCTAGATAGTTGAGCGTTGTCTCGCTTATCCTTAGTACTATTAGCCGTATTGTTAGTCGTAGTATTGCTCTTGTAGTTTCTTGTCTTGTGAGTTTGGTTGCTATTTGTTGTTTTTTGTACTTCGATTATCATATTATCTTGTTATGACTACTGGTCAGGATGATTTGTCAGGTTGTCTATAGTATTTTGCCATTAGTTCTTCATTTCCGCTATTTCTTTCTCTGTGCTGCTTTGGACTATTTTTTTTTCCTCGACCCGAGGGTTTATCGGAAACAGCCTCTCTACCTCCAAGGTAGGGGTAAGGTCTGTGTATACTTTACCCTCCCCAGACCCTACTTTGTGGGATTATACTGGGTATGTTGTTGTTGAGTAAAAGGATATGGTATAGATATAGATGATTGGGTTTTGTGGGGTTTGATACATAACCATACTCCATAGAGCGACACCATCTCGGTGTACTAACATTGAAACTTTTTGACTTGCCAACAAATTATATGATCCTGATCTTGTATTGATATTAATGTATTCTGTTGAAGGATTTGGACATATGACTCATCAGCACCAGTATCAAGAAATGCAACCATCTATTGTGGGGCAGAGATCATGTCACTTGAGTGGGAGTGCAAATCTAACCGTCTGGTATATACACTGCCAATATAGTAGACATACATTATTAGGTTCCATGATTCTTGTTTCTTTTTCATGTTAATAAGTATAGTTGCAAGCTAAGTTGCATGTACTCTTCACTTCCGTTGCCACACCCGATTCGGATTCTCCAAAAATGCACTACTTTTGGAGAATCTGACATGCACTCATTGACATTTTTGAAGAGTCCGAGCAACATAGGTTGCAAGCTTCAATACTGGATTGAATTCTAAAGCTTCTGAAACTAATGTTCATCTTGAGAAAAGCTTCTCATAGGCACAGCTGATGGAGGAATCAAAGCATGGAATGTCGATGCTAAGCGTGTTGTCTGTGATCTTAGTTGCACAGAAGCATTCCCAAGGTTCCTCTCACACACATGGATGTACTCTCTCTTCTTTGTGGAAAAATAAAATACTTGGACACTGTCTTACTTGTTCTTTTATCCTTCCTATTTCATGTTCTCCCCGATTTAGCGTGTTGGATTTAAAATGCAGTCCTGTGGAGCCAATATTTGTGTCTGCTGCTGCATCGAGACGGTAACTTGTGCTTCTACCTTTTCTTGTACATGTACTTTTTTGATCTCAAGTTTTCTATCTATTACCTTGATGTCCTGTTATGTAGAAATTATAGCTTAAGAATGTTATTACTTTGATGTCCTGTTATGAAAAGTTATAGCTTAAGAATTTTTGTTACCATTCCTCCGCTTTAAGCAATTTTAAGTATATAGTTGTCAAATGAAAATTCTTATATTAATAACTAGTCCTGCAGTTCTCGGTATCTATTCTTCTTTATTTGGGTCCATCTAATTCCAGTACAAGTAAATAGTTTATCTTTTAGAACAAATGAAGAGGTTCTTCAAATCTCACACTTATTCCTACATTAGTATACAAGTCCTGAACAAGATTTTAAAAATTCCTGACAAACACTATACTCAATGTAAGTTATAGACCAATTAAGCCTTAATCAAATTAGTTTGTATCTCTTATATGGATGCTTTTCTTTCACTGTATTATTCTTATAGGCTGTTTGGCCAAGCTCTGTCACGCCCCAAACCTTGGTTTGGTGGGTTGGACCGGCACTCGGTGTCTTAACCTGACCTAGCAGAGCAGCTCTACATGTATATAAAGACATGGCATTTTCTTGATAGTTGATACATACGTGAAAGTGGAACATTAGACATGAATCTCATAAGAAATGCTTCTTTCATAAATGGAGGTCGAAGATTACGGTAGAGCAGGGTTTAGTTTGGAGCACCTGTTTGTTCCCTGACCGATATTATTATATTATTACGCTAGCATTATCTGATTCTTCAATTTCATTAATACAGTGGTTTTTTCTTACTTTGGTTATCTTTGCTGTTTTTACTATCAGTACTTCTCTTTCTTAATTTTTTTTCATCATAGCTTCTTACTCTTGCAACTCATTCATGCCTGTTTTGTAAAATGATTTTCTTGAGCTGAGGGTCTATCTAAAACAGCCTCTCTACCCCACAAAGGTTGGGGGTAATGATAGCATCCACGGTGGAATACCTCCACTAAAATTGACGAGTTTCAATAGAAAATCAAGAAGATATTTATCGTAGAAGAAAACCCCAAAAATGAGCTCCAAAATAATGGCAAGGAATGAACTAAGTGCTACACATATTTTATGATCCATGTTCAAGTCCAAAGGAGAAAGATTGAAGCACATGGATCCCAAAAGAAGGGGCCCACATGAAGCCCAAGATGAGCCACATGGAGGGGCCCAAGAAGACAAGTGAAAATCAAGCCCAACAAAAGCTGATTTGTACGCATGACATGGCAGAATCACACGCCCAAAAGGGGTTGGAGACATGCCAAATTGGTGGATAAATTTTGGGTGCAAATTTTGCACTTTTTCCCGCTTATTTTTATTAGGTGTTTTCCTATTTTAAAAGTTACCTCGTTTAAAGTTTTCTAGTTTAAAGGTTTCCTAGTTTAAACTTTCCTAGTTTAAAAGTTTCCTAATTTAAAGTTTCCTAGAATTATTATTCCTATAAAAGTAGATTCGGATCCCATGTTATTTGGGATAGGTTTTCCCTATAAATAGGGATGAATTTTGTTATTTTCAATAAGAAATAATTAATATTATTTGAGAGGTTTCTCTTCTTTACACCTTTGTGTGTGGTGACTATGGATTTATCTTGCAACTCTATAAGAACGATTCTTTAGGAGGTAAGATTAATTCTTAACTTGATATCTTTGGTTTCTATTAAAGTTAATCAAAGAAGGTGATTAGTCTTATACTAATTGTTGTCTTTAGTTTCTTCGAAATAGGGGTCTAGATCACTTTTGATCTAAGTTCTTGAATTGACTCTATTAGTATTATAATTAGTCTTAATTCGCTAATTTTGAATACTAAAATCAATTAGGGTTCTTAGTACTGAATCTCGAAATTGGGGATTTTATTCTCAAATTTCATCTATCTTTAATTTGTTGTCTTTAATCTTAGTATTTTCGCTTCCGTATTATTTTCTTGTTTATTCAAGTAACCCGATTCATATCAGGTAAGGTGTGAGTACACCCCACCCTCCCCAGACCCCGCTTGTGGGACTACGTCACGCCCCAAAATGATAATGACGGACAAGAACCGTATATACTTACTTTACAAGCACTCTATGACATATACGAGATTATGGGATAATAACACGCAGGACATCTAATATGAGTTGTATATATACACGAGGGAGTTATACTAACAAAAACTGTACAATACGCTGTTACATGATGTCCATGAAGCCTCTAGTCAGTTTAGCACACTATACTACGAATAATTAGTTGGCATAGGGTCTGACATACCCAACTAGAGACCTATACATATAACCAAAAATGCTAAACATAAACTGGCTCCAGAGAGAGATGGAGCTCACCAAAAATATCAGCAGAAAATGGCAATAGAGCCTAACGTGGACGTCCATTGTCCTGTGAAACTGAGCCTGCATCAATAGTATGTGACAATGTGGAGACGTCAGTACATATACAACATGTACTGGTATGAAAGCAGACAGAATAACAGCTAGACAGGTGCGGAAGCTCATATGAATCAAGTGCCAAAGTGAAAGAATTATGAGCATACAAGTACAACATATATGATATGAAACTATAACCTAGGCACCAATCTTATTAGTTCATCTAAAATGTCCAGTAGGGCATTCATTATAATATAGAACCTATAATTTGCCTAAGTGACGTACTTAAACTATCTGTAGTACAATCAATCATAGGATGACCTACCGAAGGCGATCTGAATCACATATAAGGCGTATGTCGCCCCAAATACATATGATTATGATTTATACGTATAACTGTAATTGCAGTCTGATACAAGGTACGCCCTTCCAGGGGCTCACTATGAGGGTCTGCCCGCAGGCCATATATGCCATATCATATATGGCTCCTGTCAGGGGGAGCCAGTGCATGACGTTCCAGCTGACTCCAAATACAAATGATGCCACAAAGGCGGGTACGCCCCAATGTTCGGGCTCTCTATAATGGTCTAGTCTCGATCCTGTGCACAGAATCACGCCGAGCGCATATGCCAAGTAAACCTATGTACCCTCCCGTCGTCAATGTTTAACAAATAATGCCTCAAAGGCCTATGACATATGAATTACGATAATGGTCATTTAGCTACTACATATAAGTGTAACTATACTATGGATATTTACTTCCATTCATAACATGTGACATATATATATACACCATATGGCCTAAGAACTTCAAGTAAAGGAACTTACGATAATATGGAATATCGTAAAGATTTAACATAAAGAGAGAAAAGTGGATGGTTATAGGTTTAATGGTAGGACGAAGGAATAATATATAAAACAATTGAAAACCTACCTTTGTATCCTATGAGAACTATATTGATGTTTATAAAAGGAGAACATGACGTAGGTGGTGCCTTAGTGGCGAGGGAAGGTTTAGCTTTACATACCTTAGCGCTTTACTAGCTACAATAGTATTCCGGGCTCCAAATAATTCAACCCGCGTAATTGTAGTCGTTATCCTTCCAATTACTAGTACCCGCTATCCGACAGGCAACCTACTAATTACAAGAGTAACATACGTCCATCAATAATCCATATGTGCATTTAGCAATTTATTCCAATAGGCTTCACTTATATTCGAAATTAATCGAATTTCTTTCTAAGAATCCAAAATGAATTCTTTAGTTTCCAACTTATAAAATCCAATGTTAAGTCCACCCAATTGATAAGAATTTCCTAAAAAAAACTTCACTTCTATCAAAATTTCACTTTTTCCCCTTTCCTCAAGAACCCAAATTACAAGACCCACTTCCAGAACTAATACAAGGATTCAAATAAGATATCCCCAAATACTTATCCATAATTAAATTCAAGAAAAGGGTAGAAAATTTACCTCTTGAAGTTCAAATTCCAACTATAGATTTTATGAATCAATTCTTGAAATCTCTTGAGGTTGCCACAAAATTCTTTAGCTTTTATGATCCGAAGGACGTAAGGATCCCTCCTCCACGTATAGTCCCTTATTGATCCTTTGGATTAACTTTCCTTGTTGCTGTGAAGGAAAGAAGGAAGAAAGGAAAAAAAATAAGAAAGAAAGAAAGAAACAGAAGAGTACTAACGTTTCTTGTTTCCTGGAAAACAATTCCAGTGAATATAAGTACTCCCTCATTTATTTTTTATTTTTTTCCACTTAATGCTACTTAGAAAAAATACTTATGAAGTGGTCCCCACCTAATCCTAATATTTATAACAAACATATAAATCCTAATATTTATAACAAACATATAAAAGAATAAGGAGACATCCTTTAATTATTTTATCCCAACAGGGATCGAACATAGGGATAAATAATTATACATACGCTACTCTTCATAAATTTAGAGTCATACTCGTCTATAGTATTAAACTTAGATTCAAAAATTTTCTGAGGTGCTACAGTATACTGGTTATGTTGTTGTTTTGTGAGAGTTTTTATATGCTTAATTAAGATGCATATGGTAGTTCTAGTTTTCGTCAAAAGCAATCCTAAATGGCAGTTTTGTAGGCCTGGTTCGAGTGACATTGGTAAATTGGGCTATGCTTCTTTAACTGTCTGGAACATGAGGACGTGGAAAGCTATGGTATGTGAATATTTTAGGTCCCGGTTGTATTCAAGTGCTGAATTTACATCACTACTTCTTTTCCTTTCTGCTTGAGGATTCTCAACCTAACTCTCTTCAACTTTATTGAAGACAGTCCTTCCTCTTGGTGAGGATCCACCTCCAATCACTTCAGTATGCTTCAATCACAATGGAAAACTTTTAGCAGCTGCAGCTACTGATGGAATGATACACATGTTTGGTATCCTTGTCTGAACTAGTGAACATAGTCTGTAGCCGTCCTCTCATATACCTTGCATTATTCCCATATTCTGTGTCTATTTCTCTCTCTCTCTCTCTCTCTGGCTGTGAGTAATGGTGTTTGAGACTGAATCTGTGCAGTTAGTTGAGATGCTTTCAAACCTTCGCTCGCCTGCATAGTCAGCAGAACCTTAACAGGTGATAGATATGTCTGCTGGCTTGCAAATTACTGGATGGCCAGCACATGAATATGCAATTAGTTCTGTTTTGTTTGGTTCTGATGAGACGAGCATTTTCACTTTGGGTATAGATGGAAAGGCAAGTTATTTTGCAGTCACCAAATTCACTTTATTTTTCTTTCATGCATTTGGGTGTTTCTCCATATTTAAGGTTGTCACCTTGCTGGAAGCTTTACTTTGTTAGCTGAATTGTGAAGAATCTAACTCAGTAGCATGCGAGACAGATATTTGAGTGGAGTTTGCAGAATCAAGGCGAAGTACTTTGGTCAAGGGATTGCGGCAGGTACATGGGTTTAATCCTTTAGCTTTGGTATTTAATTGTTGTGTGAAAATTCCAGGAGTAAATTCCTCATATTGTCACTCAACTTAGGGAAGTGTCCCACGAAAGTCATTTATCTTTTTTTTTTTGTCCCAATAATGTCATTCAACTTTGTGCATTTTCCTTAAAAACTAATAATTGCTAAAACTGATTCAAAAGATGAGAAAAAATGACCAAAATAGTCCCTTAAGTTTGAATTTTGAATTTAGATGATCCTTATTTTTTGACATGAAATATTAATTGGCCTCCAATTATTTTTACGTTTTTACTTCGTAAATTAGAATTTTTATATATTTTATCAATAAGTGCATAATATAATTTAAAAAGACACAAATCATAATATTAAAAAGTAAATTAAAAAAAACAAAGGATGTTAATTTAGAGCATAAAATAGGTAGTTATATTTTAAATGAAATAAATAAGAAGAACAATTATTGTCCAAAATTGGGAAATATATTTAGTTTTTACAGCCAAGTTGAAGAGGTGATATAATTTTCTCCGAAATAATATCACAAGATTGACAAAAATAATATTTAAAACTTTTAACATTTTTAAATTACGAAATGGTTGTATAAAATCTTCTAATTTTGTTTGATGTCGAATGATTTATGCTATTATCATAGTGTCCTTTAATATTCATTAAAAAAATATTTATCTATGATTTTTCTACTAGCTAGAGACCCTAGTTTTTTTTATTCGTTTGAAGGAATTCATCATCTTGTTTATGAATTATGAATTTTCTGACAATAATTTTGGAGTAGAAGAAACTAACAACTAAATTTGAACTATTTTATCAAAAAATAAAGATTAATCATAAAATAAATAAATATAGAATATTATTTTATTATTGAACTACTAAGTTTCCAAATAAATGGAGTACATATAAGCTTATTTCTAATAATACCAATCACAATTTTTGTTGGGCTTCGTTAAATTTAATATCACAGTTAGAAGTTGAACGAAAATTGTACTCACTAATTTTTATAGTTGAAAGGTTATTAGTATTTCATATTGTTAAAGAATAAGGATCATTTAAATTCAAAGTTCAAACTCAAGGGACTATTTTGGTCATTTTTTCTCATCTTTTTAGTCACTTTTAACAATTATTAATTTTTAAGGAAAATGCACAAAGTTGGATGACATTATTGGAACAAAAAAAAGATAAATGACTTTTGTGGGATATTTCCCTAAGTTGAGTGACATTATGAGGAATTTACTCAAATTCCAGTCAACATGGGTTTAATCCTTTAGCTTTGGTATTTAATTGTTGTGTGAAAATTCCAGTCAACAGGAACAATTCTTCTAGCCCTAGTCTCATCCTTGTGCATCTCACATGGTATTAGCCAAAAACAAATCATTCATCATTATTAAAAAGAGATAAATATGTTATTTATCATGATACAAATTCATGAGCCATGATAGGCACCTAAAGAGCGACCACCACCCGACAGGCGAACGAACCCCAAGCATTTGACAACAAGAAATTCATATCCAAAATGATAGTATAAGCTATATAGATAAGTTTCCAAGTATCATATATAATAGTGGAAGAAAAATATACCTAATGACTCCAAGGAGGGCCTATCCCACCGCAACATTAAGTCAAGGAGCAGCTACATACTTTGAAGTACAATGTTTGGGTTGTAACCCGAAACAACAACCACAACAACAACATACCCAGTATATTCCCACAAAGTGGGGGTGTTGGGAGGGTAAGTGTACGAAGTCTATACCACTATCTCAGAGGTGAGATAGAGAGGCTGTTTCCGATAGACCTCCGGCTCAAGACAAAAACAATCTAGAAAAGAAATAGTAAAGGAACAAGAAACAATAGGTATTAACATACCAAATAATAATATAAACAAGACTATCACCAAGTAATACGACAAATGCAACACACTCTGAAATAAGACTAGCACTATGACTACTAGCACGGATAACAAAACAAAGACCTACCTACTAGTAAGGACACACTCCTTCCTACTAACCTTCTACCCTAATTTGCATCCTCCACTCCTTCCTATCTAGGGTTATGTCCTCGGTAAGCTGAAGCTGCTCCATGTCATGTCTAATCACCTAAGAAACATAATATAAATAGCTTGAAGTGCCACCACAACATACGTGGTTGGTTCACAGTTCACCTCAGCCAAAGCTTCAAAACTAATTAAAACAAGATCAAAACCTGGACAACAACTACACTAGGCGAAGGATCTGACAACAAGGGTGAGCCAAAGCCCGTCTAGATCACTGACCCGCATTCCTTGTCATACCCCATGGAGAAAGTCTTTGAAAGTATATGCATGTTATGAACAGGTATAACACATATCATATTAATGCAAGCATAAATGAAATAGCAACTAGTATACATGTAACATCTCATATTCTGTGTTTCATGGTGTCACCATGCATAGTAAGAGAACGCCCATATCGCACACCCTTATGTGTTGAACTACACATCTTAGTAGACCGGCCATAGTCAATACCACATACCATGCCAGACCATCAGTGTGGTTTAGCAGCAAACCACTCTGGTGGCAACCGGACTGTGCGTATGAGTGTGCTGTCCTCAACCTAGATGATGCTAACACCATCTCAGCTCATCAAACAAATGCACATAAGACAAACAGTGCAATATAATAATAACAAATGATATAAATGAAGTCATGCTATAAATCTCAACACGTAATAACACATGGTGGCATGCTTCCTAATTAGTGCAACTAGTATGCTATGCTTAATTTTTTATGCAAGTTATAGAACATTCTTTAAACTCAACTGTGAAAGGTAAATAACACAGTATACAACATATAAGCTAAGAAACTGTATAAATGTCTTGAGATAATGTATAATTACACCCTTCAACTATAACACTTTTTTCCGAAGACACTTAAACTTTGCGGGAGTCCTATTACCCCTTGAACAACTTAAGAATGGTATAAATACCCCTTTTTCAGTCAACCCCAACTATAAAAGGAAAATGCAAAGCACGCACCAATCATTGTCTGCCATGTGTTTTAATGTACTTAATTTTTTATTCTCTATTTTCATTAACATTTTTTTCTTATTTTATTTTCTTCTTCTTTCTTTTTTTCTCTCCCCTCCTTTAATGTTTACCATGCCCGTAACACCAACCCCTTTCACTCCTCGCCGCTGGCCATCTTCCGGCACAGCAATTACCACTGTCACTGTTATATCACCACCTCGTCCTCCACTGTATCTACCACAATCTATCGCCAAATTAACACCAGATTAAAATCAGAAAATCAAAACCATCGCCAAACTAAAATCTAAAAATTTGAAATCACCTTCAAACCACCATTTCCAGTCCAATGACTTACCCCATTAGAGAACTCCATAGCAAAAATCAAAAGAAAAAGAAGAAATAGAATGAGGATAGTTTACAGAAGAAAGATCTTGAAGAAACAGAGGAAAAAGAAGATAAGGAAAAAAGAGAAGCAAAAATAAAGGGGGGAAATGATAGAGATTGAGTGAGGCAATTGGTATAAGGATTTTTTTATCAACAACAGATTGTAAAACGTAAATAATCTAACATGAAATCCTTTCAATTATTCAGGAACGTGGAACTACATGATTTTTACATATACTTATATTAATGGTATATTTGGTCAAGAAAAACATACCTGAATCAGCCTAGTGTTCTCTTGACTTAAGAGTGGAGGACTTTTATTCTATTCTTGAGGAACTTATTTCTCTCTCTTTCCTTAACTCTACAGAACAACTTTGATGGAGAAAAAACATTTTTCTCATACTGACAAGAGGGAGGACCCTTTATAGAGTTTAAGCAAATATATTACACTTTCCATCAACGTCTAGAAGTTAAGAGAACTAGAAGTTATATCAGTAAATAACTTCCTTTTCATCCAATAAGAATTTGGCACATTATTATTATTATTTTATTTGTTAAACCGCATAATTAGTGGCCAAACGTGGTCCATAACTTACATTCTCTCACTTGGCACACGTAACATCATTCACTTAATGATTTAATAAATATTTCAATCGTCACATGTACTGTTAATGCTAAATCCAACATTAGTTGTTGCTATTAAGCAAAACAACTAATATGACTCATGGCGGTCGTACGTCACCTTTTCAATATAGTTCCTTCCATGTACTACAATATTAGTTTATTACCCAATACAATCTTTAGAAATATGTAATGGGTCCAACAATAATACTTAGAATATCTGTATCTAAGCCATAAACTGTTATTATTATTCTCATCATTATGTATACAAGAGAAAACAGGTAACAACAGAAACATATATATAATCGAGCTCGAAGTGACAATTGCATTAACATAATTAAGTTTTTGCATAAAGTCTTTCATTACCATCAATAATTCCTATTCTTTAAACATGTTCAACAAATGTTTTCAGCGGCAATCCTTTTGTCAAAGGATCAACAATCATAAGCTTGGTGCTAATATGTTTGATTGACACTTTTGTGTTTTTGGACTCTTTTTTAACCGAAAAGTATTTCGATTCCATACGTTTGGCACCCTTTGAATACTTATCTTTTTTAGAGAAGAAGACTACTGCTGCAATATTATCACAATAAAGTTTTAGCGACCTAGAAATATTGTCAACTAGTCCAAGTCCTAAAATAAAGTTCGGCAGCCAATTAGCCTAAACTGTGGCCTCAAAGCATGCCACAAACACAACTTCCATAGTGGATGCAGCTATAACAGACTGCTTCACACTCTTCCGTGATATGAATCTTCAAGCTAACATGAACAAATATCTAAATGTGGATTTTCTTGTATCCGTACAACCAACATAATCTGAGTCTGAATATCCAACCACATCAAAGTGATCAGATCTTCTGTAAGTGTGCTTATGATCTTTCGTTCCTTGCAAGTATCACAAAACTTTAGTTGTAGCCTGCTAGTGGTCCATTCCTGGATTACTTTGATATCGGCCTAACATCCCAACAACAAAAACTGATGTCTTGTCTTGTACATGTGTGGGCATACATTAAGCTCCCAATTATTGATGCATAAGGAATATCTTTCATTTGCTTACGTTCTAATTCATTCTTTGGTTAATGATTGAGACTAAAGAAATTCTCACCATAACTTCTTTAATTTCCACGTTACGTGGTTCTTCACTCCACTAATTTCTCCATTGCCAATGAACCTAGCATTTTTAGTTTCAACTATTCTCGTACTATGATTAGGATAGTAAAATCTATACCCCTTGACTTTTCTGGATAACCAATGAAGAAACCACCAATTGTTCTTGAATCCAGTTTCTTTACTTGCGGATTATAAACTCTAACTTCTATCGGGCAACCCCAAACATGTAGGTGCCTTAAACTAGGTTTTTTCTCGGGCAACCCCAAACATGTAGGTGCCTCAAACTAGTTTTTCTACTAGTCCACAATTCAAAAGGTGTATTTGGAACTGCTTTACTAGGAACCCTATTTAGCAAATAAATGGTAGTCCTTAAATCATGCATCCACAATGAAAGAGATAACGACGAATTACTCAACATACTCCTAACCATATCTATTAATGTATGATTACGCCTTTCTGCCACACCATTTTGTTGAGGTGTGCTAGGCATTGTGTGTTGAGCACATATGCCGCGTTTTTCAAGGAATTCAGCAAATGGACCTGAGTGTTGTCCAGTTTTATCACATCTTCCATAAACATCTCAGTAATAAATACATCTTAAGGCATTTGTCGCTTGAGATTTTTCATGCAACAAATAGACATATTCATAACGCGAAAAATGATCAATAAAAGTGATAAAATATTTTTCCTTACTGAAGATGCGATATCAAATGGACCACATATATCAGTGTGTATAATTTCAGGAAGCTGTGTGCTTCTCGTGGCTCCTTTCTTTGTGTGCCTTATTTGTTTTCCGTTAATACAATCCATACAAATGTTAAAGGTAAGTAAAATCAAAGCTGAAAGAATTTCATTCTTAACTAGTCTTTTCCGTCTTTCTTTGGATATGTGACCTTTACGTTTATGCCACAAGTAAGCAGATGTTTCGGCAAACTGATTATCAAGATTTAGTTTGTATAAGTTATCACAAAGAGTACCAGTACCAATGAGATAATTATGTTTAAACAAACTAAAACATCCATTACTGAAATTAAAAGAGTATCTAGTCTTATCCAACTTAGACAAAGAAAATAGGGTACACAACAAGTTTCAAGTAAATCTAAGTGACGCCCAGTATCAAGGATCAAACGATAAGTCTCGATAGCTTCAACTGGAGCTTTCACTCTATTCCCCATATACACATCTTTCGTTCTTGTTTATGGTCTGTGTTTTAAGGAATCCCTGCATCGTATTAGAAACATGAACAGTACAACCAAAGTCAAGCCAACAAGTATTATAAGCAACTTCAATTAAATTTGAGTTGAGACATGTAAAAGCACTAGGCTTACCTTCTCAAACCAAGCCTTACGTTCCAGACAATCTTTTTGAAGGTGTCCAGGTTTTCCACAGAAATGACACTTATCACCCTTGTGTTCCTTACGTACTTGAGAGGACTCATTAACATTAAGTTGTCTTTGTTTTCCCTTAAAATGCTTATTTCCTTTCTTTCTAGCTCCTTGATGACATACAAAGTTAATGGAGTGGGTTCCTTGATTCTTCAACCTTGATTCCTCCTGAACCAACATCCATGCAATTCATACACGTTCCATTTGTCTTTCATGGTGTTGTAGTTCATTTGGAAAGGACCATACTCAGACAGTGATGAGTTGATGATAAATTGTACAAGGAAGTTGGTGCTACTTCCATTCCCAAAGACTTAAGTCTTGCTGCTATGTTTGTCATTTCAATGACATGCTCATGCATGGTACATGAACCATCAAACTTCATGGTAGTCAAAGTACCCATTAGTGTCCCAACAAGAGATTTATCAGCAGTTTGAGCGAATTCTTCCACAAGTTTCAGAAGTTCTCTTGCATTTTTTGTTTTGGAAAGAGTAGTCTTAATGTTGCCCGCAATATTCATTCACATAAACATTAGGTCCAATCTGTTAGACTGATCCAGTGCTTACAATAGGACCTTTCTTCAACACTGCTAGTTTTAGTAATATCAGTTGGCTTCTCATTGTAAAGTGCAACATCAAGATCTAAAACTCCGAGATAGAATCTGATCTGTTCGCACCAATCTGAGAAGTTAAGACCGTTAAGGGTCCTAACAAAGGCAGAGTGCGAATGAAGAGCAAATGCTGCAAATAGAACATGCTCATTTGTTAATACTTTAGGTTATGAGTTTAAACATACTATCATGTTTAGAAATGGTTTATGTACTCTTAAATGTATATTTATGTCCTCCTTTGGGAGAAACATCAAAATACAACTTTAGACATAATGATGCGTAAATGTGAATTAACATAATTCGATAATCTTTAATGCATCAATTAATAATATTTATTATTTTTGGATAGATAAATAAAACAACGACACATCTATATTATTTCCTTAATGTTAAATGGTTATAAAAACAAACAATCAACCGTTGGGTGATCCACAAATGTCTTATGACCAAAACCTTCAATTTACCCGTAAGTGTTATATCGGTTATAAGCATCGAGATAAATGGGTAATTGAATTTAAGTTTAATCGTTATTTTCGAATTATGTATTCATAAGATTTGGCTGCTTTGGTGATTAACAAATCTCACACGTAATTCCAAGGTTATATTTGATACCGATATAAACTTAAGACATAAGTTTAACCAATCAAACTTGATATGAATTTTAATCACTTCAAGAAACACATAAATATTATTAGATATTACAGTGAGAAGTTTTGTAATTCATAGGCAGTATCAAAATTCATAAACATTTAAGCCCATTACATTACACAGAATTACGTGTAACAGTAAAATTACATTACACAGAATTACGTGTAACAGTAAAAAATGTTAAGGAATTAGTAATTTTAGCATTATGTTCTTGATATGATTGAAACAAGAAAATTAGCAAGTCTTACAGGATAAGTGGGTTTCAAGCCTCTACCATGAAGATTTGGTCAAAAACACATGTAATTCAGTCCATATAGCCACAAATAGTTTCTTTTTTTTCATAACTCTCAATAATTACTTAACATTTATAAATTAAGTTGAGACATTAATCATAAGCCACTGACAATACATTCACACTAAGCCTCAAAAATAGAGAACCCTAATAGAAATCATATAAGCATTATATCTAGATTATTATGGAATGAAAAGCATGAAATAGCACCGCTAATCTACGGAATTACCCCAATACCCACGTCTTTAGGCCTTATCTATTATGCAAATTATGCATCTTCAATTTTCTCAATCCAAACTGCTCATATATATTTGATTCAAACAACGAAAACACCGCTAGTCTATGGAATTTTAACAGTGTCACAAATTGAGAATTTTTTAAATTTTAATGGAAAATCACTAGTTTTTAAACCTGGCGCTGATACCACATGTAAGGATTTACTTCAATTCAGATTGTAAAACGCAAACAATCTAACATGAAATCCTATCAAATATTCAGGAGCATGGCACTACATGATTTTCACATTTACTTATATGAACGGTAAATTTGGTCAAGAAAAACATACCTGAATCAGCCATAGTGTTTTCTTGATTTGAGAGTGGAAGACTTTTCTTCTATTCTTGAAGAATTTATTTCTCTCTTTCCTTAACTTTACAAAACAACTTTGATGGAGAAAAACATTGTTCCCATACTGATAGAGAGAGGACCCTTTATAGAGTTTGAGCAGTTATTCTACACTTTCCATCAACGTGTAGAAGTTAAGAGAAGTGGTCAGTAAAATAACTTTCTTTTCATCCAATAGGAATTTAGCACATTATTTTATTTTTATTTATTTGTTAAACCACACAATTAGTGGCCAAACCTGGGCCATAACTTACAATTGGGTTTTCTTGGTTGAAGAAGATAAATGACAAAGAAAAAATTTAAAAAGTAAAATAAAATAAATAAAGCAGACAAGGGTATTTCTGAAGAACAAATGCTTAAACAAATAAAAAATAATAAATGTTTTTTTTTTATCTCACGCGCTGTTGGTGAGTAAAATACACTCTACCCACCACGTGGGTTCAAAAAGGGGGGTGGGGGGGTGGGGTGATAAACCCACTCTTAACAAGAATAAGGGGGTATTAGGCTCCTTTCAAAGTTTTAATCTCTCCTTGGAAAAAGTGTTATAGTTGAAGAGGTTAACTGTAAATTAAGTATGCACTTGCCCTCAACATACTAGGTATTTTAAAGCATTCATATATTTTCTAAATAATGACTTTAGAAAAGCAAGTATTTGAGAGGTTAAAAGTCTCTTGCCTTTAAATGGTAAACCTTTACTTCACTTGAAATGTCTAAATCCACTAAGATGACCTCTGAAGGCCTCAATATATGAAAAACATTGAATTACACGTTCAAATTAGGCGAACCATTTCCATAATTTTAGGACAAGTCAGTCAGGGGAAGGTGAAGCAAAAATGTAACCCCCGACTAAACTAGTCAAAATCCAAAACTATAATCAGCTTACCCATAAGCTCACAATTTCATTTATGTAATCATGTTTTGATCTTGACTTGGATTACTACGTCAAATTCCAATGTTTTTCATTTTTAGAACTAGGTCTAAAATCCCTAATTTAGACATTACCTTAATGCCTTGGGTTGAAATCACTCTATTGATTGAGCCCCCACATGCTCTTCCCCAAAATGGCAAAAATTGATCATTGTTCTTATTTATACTTGAACTGCCCTTCAGCGCTATCACACCTCTCCACAATGATCATGGTAATTAACTGAACTGCCCTTAAGCGCGATTGCGGTTAGCTTGCGCGATAGTGCTGGCTTTTGAATTTTGCAATGTGTGATTGTGGTCAGCTTGCGCTATTGCACTGACCAAACTCTTCCTACGCTATGTGATCGCGCCTGATGCAGAATGATCGCAGCTGCACCAAATAAAAATTTTGATTTATAGGTTCTAACATGTCCAAAATCACCCGAACCCTTGAGTCAACCCTGCAAGTAATAAGTAGTAATATGAACTTATACATATGCTCGAAACTACATTTGGAATTCAAATACAAAAAATATAAGGGTTAGGTTAAATTTTTGCCCACTTAAAGCTCTAGTTCAAGGAAAGTATACTTGAGTTATCAAATAGTTGCGGGTATCTGCTCTGCATGTCGGCCCTAGTTCCTAGTTAATTCATTGTGATGATGGTTCCTCCGTAAATACTTTTGTAAAAATGTGGCATCTGACCTAATTTAACCTCAAAAACTAGCTCATGAGGGGAGGATTGTCCAAGTCCATATAAGCAGACTGTCAGCCCAATCCTCAACCAATGTGGGACTTTTACCCACGTCAACACTCCCCCTTAGCGCTCAGGGCCCAACTGGTGCGTGGACCGGGAGCCCAAACGAGGATGGACCCACCTCTGATACCATGTAAAGATACGACACCTGGGCCTAACTCAACCTCAAAAGCTAGCTCATGCGGGAAGGATTGTCTAAGTTCATATAAGGAAACTGCTAGTCCAATCCCCAACCAATGTGGGACTTTCACCACTTCAACAACTTTCACCAAAGGAAGTTTCTTTGATCTCAACTTGCAAACGTGCCTGTCCAAAATGGGCATCAGGACTTTCTTATAGGATAAGTCCTTGTCCAAATGAACTGTACTAGATGGTATGCCATGATCACCTCTGATATATTTTCAAAGTATCGATATATGAAAAAACCGAATGCACCACAAGATCGGGAAGGAAAGCTAGCCTATAAGCAACTGGGCCAACCCACTACAATATCTCATATGGCCCAATAAACCTTGAACTCAACTTTCGTTTCTTCCCGAACCTCATCACACCTCTCATAGGCAATACTTTTAGCCATACCTGATCTATAGCCATAAATACCACATCACGCCTCCGCATATCCATATAAAACTTTTTCCTACTCTGAGGTGTTCAAAGTCGATCCTGAATCACTTTTGACATTTTTCAAGGCTTGCCGTACCGATTACTGGACCCAAAAGTTGTCTTACATAGTTCAAACCAACCGACTGCTGAACAACACCGGCGATCACATAATGCCTCAAATAAAGCCATTTGAATGTTGGGCCGATAACTATTATACACAAATTCAACCAAAGGCAAACATCATCTCAATGACCTCAAGTGAATGACATGCTCTTAACATCTCCTCGAAGATTTGAATAGTCTGCTTGGACTATCTGTCAGTTTGTGAAAAGTGTGCAAGTGTTGAAGGAGTGAAGTCTAGGGACAACGGTAGTGAAATGTTATGCTAAGCTCTATGAGAGTACCCAACTCATTCCAAAAGTGAACTGTCCCGCTGTGAATTAGATTACAGATCTTAATAATATTTTCTCAAGTCTTTATTTCTCACATGGTATCAATGTTGAAGTGAGAAACATTGGGGACAGGAAAGGCAGTCATTGTGTGTCTTCCCAGATCTGATTTGCGTCGTTTCACTTTTCGTCAAGGTTTTGCGAAAACCAACACCACCGCTGGGTCACCCACCCTACAACAACCAAAGCGACCAAACCCCAGCCAACCATCCCGGCAGAGGACCTCCCATGTGCGCTTACGCGCCACCTGAAGTTGCTGCACTGACCACGAGTCTGACACACACACCTGCTCATGAGGTGTATTCCAGTCACTTTTTTGAGTTCTTTTTCTAGTGGGGTAGACAGCCATTCCGAACAGGTCCCTCCACTTTTCTATAGATTCCGATTGCCGGAACCCTAATCTGGCCGATCAGATTTGACTTCTCCGGCAAATTGTGGTTTATGGCAGTTGTTCTCATTGTTTCAGATCTTTTCTTTTACTGTAGGCCTCGTTGAAGTTGTTACGACTATCTTTATGTATCCACTTTTCACTTTTCGGCGACTGTTTCAGATTCAAGCCCCTGTCCTTTCATATATTAGATTTCTGGACAGTTTTCAATTTTGATTTCACAAAATGTCTTCTTTCGAGTATGATATTTTTTGCTCCAAGAACACGGAAATTGAAATTCAAGTCCTATGACTACGTTAGAACCGTTAATGAGAAGTTCAAACTATTTAGCTTGAGCTTGTTTAGTTAAATTGTGGTGCGATGGTCAAGCTTTTCAAGACCACTTAACAAGAAAGGCTAGTGAGGAAGATGAAAAGACCCAAGCACAGTAGGAGAAAGTTGGTGCTCAATTATAACTATGTAGTCTCATGTGTTGATGTATTGATTTCAAGTTGATGCTCATTTTTGTCCATTCCAGACATGCTATTCAACTAGTTCCTCTGAACGTGCGTTGCACGTTTATCTCATGATATTATTATAAGGATTGTATTGTAAAATGTTGAAGTTTAATCATAATGCATATTTGAAGGATTCCTCTTTGAGTTATAAAGGTATTGAGACACAATATTTGTAAATCAAGTGTTTGTTTTACAATTTAATCTATTATTTCAATATTAAATATTTCCTTTTACTGAATATGTTTCAATATTAAACAGAAAAATGTAAAGCTAAAAATTTTGTTTTGAATTATCTCAAATGAAGTAAAGTTTCAGTCAAAAAGGATCAACTTTTTCTCCAAGTGAAATTCATGTAAAACACAATTTTAACTTCAAATACTATCTTTTTTCTAACATCAACCTATTGTCCAACATGATCATTTAAAATAGGTAAGCACATCAATAATTAACAATAGTAAAATAAATTTCTTCTTTATTGGTTTAACTTTTTTTTTCCCTTAAATTTTAAAAAGATACTTTCAAAATTTTAATGTATACACTTCAAACTATTGTGTGTACTTGTATATATAAAAAAGGGTAAATGTGAAGGGGAATTGGCCAAACAATGACACCCGTTGTGTAGCTCCACATTCCAATGTTATCAAAAGCGAAAAACGCAAAAAAGCTCTAAGTACTGTTGGGGCTTAAAGCGCAAATAAAAGTGTGGGCTTCAATGAAAAATGGCGCAAAGGGAGAAAAACGACAAATTTTCATGTTTAGTCAAAGACTAACAATTATAAGCACGAATGACAAATATATGTACAAAAAAATTGTAAAACAATTACGACAGAGTGAAATATCAATTGTTTAGTGTCTCCTCTTCAGAGGAGACTCATTGGCAAGGAAAAGTATACCTTAGAAACTTGATGATGGCAGTGAATCTCGCATAAAGCGAGGCGAAGCGCTCAACACGTTTTGAGCCTCGCTTCAGGGCCTAAGTGCGCCTTTGATAATACTACCACATTCTCCTTCACTACTTTTTCTCATTCATTCAATTTTTTTTTCTTTGCTTTGTGAATTCTGGCAGTTATAAGCTAAAAATTACTTTTCGTCAATTTACCCATCTTAGAGAATAAATAAGAAAGTACTTTTCAATAATATGGAGCTTTCACTATCATACAATAACCATTAAAAAATCGAACTCATAAAATTATGTGCAAGAACTTAATAAGAAATATGTTTCAAAATTTATGTTCCAAAGCAAAAGACAATTTTTTTTCAAAAGACTAAAATATTGTCAATTCAAAATTAAAATTGTGGTACCCTCCCTACAAATTGGGAAAATTACTTTATGACTTTCCAAGAGATCTTTAAAGTTATTTATCAAGTCAATCTTATCACGCGAAAATTTAGATCATACTCCTTACGTTTCATTATATTTGACCCTTGTTGAATTGATACATTTTTTAATAAAAATTTTAACTAGAGGTCTTTTTTACTAAACTAATCTTTATTAATAGTGCTTTGGAATTCTATGTTTGACTATTATTACTTTCTATAGTTATTTGATACTAAGGGTAATATGAGAAAGAAGGAATAAAACTCTCTTGATTTGCAAAAATAAGCAAGTAAACTGAAGAATCTTTTTTTAGTATAGAAGCCAAGTAAAATGAAACAGAGGTAGTAATATTTCTTCTTTGAATATACTGCCTCTTTCAAATCAAAATAGTAATGACTCATTAGAAAAATCAAAAGTCTAAGTGATAAACCTAAAACACAGATTCACATAATGGTAATTATATCTCTATTATTCTGATTAACCATTCGTACGTAGAGTAATAAGTCTCCATGTTCTACATTCCATCTAACCAAAAGACACTGAAAATATTATTGTGATAACACACTAACATTTGTATACTTTTAATAGACCAAAGAAAACCTATACTTTTAATAGCTACTGGCATTGCACCCAAGGGTGTGACCTAGTGGTCAATGAAGTAGGTTGAGAGCCTGAGGTCTCAGGTTCAAATTCCAGCAGAGGCAAAAAACACTAGGTGATTCTTCCCATCTGTCCTAGCTTTGGTGGACAGAGTTACCTGGTATCTGTTGCTGGTGGGAGGTGACAGGTATCCCGTGGATTTAGTCGAGGTGCACGAAAGTTGGTTCGGACACCATGGTTATCAGAAAACAAAAAAATAGCTACTGGCATAATGACATCTAATTCTGTTTGAGTAGTTCTATGATTTTCGTTGCTCTTTCATTTTTGCTTTTTTCTAATATCCTATACAAACAATTTTAGCTTGTTAGCCATAAGACATCTTTAATTTGTGGTTTGTATTTTCTTTTCCGTATGTTTTCCCCTTTTAGTTTGTATGCTTCTTATTTTTTTTGAAAACTACTGGTGAGAAAATATATTTAGTACAATAGTTCGTGATCACCACATATATGTTTGGGTTCTTGTCAGAGTAGTTTGGATATTTAGAAGATAATTTCACTGATAGTAATGTATAAGAATAGAGAAACTTAGCCCGCAAAAATTAGAACTCAATTGAACTTTAATCATCTCCAAATTATAATCATTGCACAAAAATATATCTTAGTTCCATAATTTTTTTTTTAACTAAGTAGATTTAGAAACCCGCACAAGAATATCAAGTGTGAAATAAAGCCAACAAGGAGCATGAGAAGTTTTCACATAAACGTACATTTTATGCTAGGTAAATAGAACTGAACTTACAATATTTTTGAGAATTTACCCGAAAAAGTAGATGGACAACAACACGAAAATTCTTACAACAAAGTATAGAAAAGAAAAAGAAAAATATGAAAAGGAGATGACTGTTTCAAGTGGATTAGAAAAAGTAAAGAAAGAACATTTTGATGATAGAGTGGCTAGAGGCTTAACATGATTGTTTTTTTTTTTTTTGAAAAGTGAAGATTTGCTTTGCGGTGACAACACTCCACAACAAATATTTTCTTTAAGTTAATTTTTTTTAAAATGAGCATTAGGCATTTTCTCCATCATCAAGTAGAAACGATGCAATACCTAGAAGAAGTAGAAACGGTGCCATACCTAGGGAGAGTGGAAATGGTGCCATAATGGGAGTTGATTGGGCTTCGTCGGCTTAGTTTTTTTTCCATTATTTTAAAAAAGGTAAAATATTTAAATTATTAGAAGGTTATTTTAGTAATTTAACGTTTGGCTTAAGGGCTTTCCACTTTTAATGTAGTATAGATTTGGGAAAGGCTCGCACTCTATACATCAATGATATATTTCATTTTTATGATGTGATATCTTGGACGACAAACTTAAAGAAGCAAGAATAGAATGTCTACTTACATTGGACAAGTACAAGCAGTCAGAGAGGAATTTGAGAAGCTAATGCAAGTCACTACTAATGTTGGAAAACAATAGGAGTAACAATGTTTCTGTTCTCACTCTTGTTGGAATTCCTATTGACCTTGATTTGGTGCGCGATCAAATCTTGGATAGTCCTCAATTCCTTCAATTGATGAACTAATATCTCGATTACATTGTCTTGTTGCACCTTCCTATCAAAGAGTGGTCTCGCCACCAATAGTTGACTCCTATGTTCTTGAATCTCAGACAATAGAGAATCAAGCATCCCATAGTCTATGGAGACTCGACGAGGAGGTTGCTTTGGAAGATCTTGATCTAAGTGTAGTTATTGTGATGGATCTGGACACACTCATATAGTATGATATTCCTTACATGGTCAACCACCCTAGAATGCTCATGTTGCTCAGATTGACCTAGCAGGTAATTAGGGGCTTTCTTTATATGAAGGGGAATATAACGAGTTATTTCAGTATCAAGCAAGTAAGCAGCCATCCCCACAACTAGCCACGGTTTCTTAGGTTGATACTTCTATTGCTTGTAATTCTTTTGCTTGTGTTTCTCAGTCTAACAATCTTGGACCGTGGGTCGTGAACTCGGGCGCTTGTGATCATATCTCCATTTTTAAAAGAGCACTGGTGGGGCAGGTATGGAGTGGTTGACCGAGTTTTTTAACGTCATTTTCAAGACAACGAAGATGCCTGAAGCTTGGAGATGAAGTACGATGATTCCATTAGATAAAGAACAAGGGTGACATTCAGAGTTGCAACAACTATAGGTGTATCTAGTTGTTGAGTCACACTATGAAATTTCGGGAGAGGATGGTAGAGTTGAGGTTGAGGAGGATCGTGACTATTTTCGAGAATCAGTTCAGATTATGCCAGGTCGCCCGACTACCGAGGCCATTCATCTCGTGAGGAGATTAGTAGAGCAATATATGGAGAGGAAGAGGGACTTACACATGGTGTTCATCGATCTAGAGAATGCGTACGACAAAGTCCCTAGGGAGGTTATTTGGAGGTGCTTGGAAGCTAGAGGTGTTCATGTGGTGTACACTAGGTCGATTAAGGACATGTACGATGGAGCGAAGACTCATGTGAGAACGGTGGGAGGAGATTCAGAGCACTTTCCTGTTTTGACAGGGTTGCACTAGGGATCGACTCTTAGCCCATTTTTATTCGCCTTGGTAATGGATGTTTTAATGCGGCATATTCAAGGGGAGGTGCTTTGGTGTATGTTATTTGCTAATGATGTAGTTCTGATTGACGAGATCCCGGGATAAGTTAACGATAAGTTAGAGGTTTGGAGACAAACCCTGGAGTCTAAAGGGTTTAGGTTGAGCAGGACTAAGACGGACTACTTGGAGTGCCAAGTTTAGTGATTTGACGCATGAGGTTGACATGGTAGGGAAGCTGGATTCCCAGGCCATTCTGCAGATAGATAGTTTCAAGTATTTTGGGTCTATGATATAGGGGAATGGAGAGATTGACGAGGATGTCATACACCGTATCGGTGCAGGGTGGATGAAATGGAGGCTCGCGTATGGAGTTTTGTGTGATAAGAAGGTGCCTCCTAAACTTAAAAGGCAAGTTTTACAGAGTGGCAGTTCCACCGACAATGTTGTATGGAGCGAAGTGTTGGCTAGTCAAGAAACCCCACATTCAAAAGTTGAAGGAGGCGGAGATGAGAATGCTGCATTGGATGTGTGGTCTTACTAGGAGAGATGATTAGAAATGAGATTATTCGAGAGAAGGTGGGAGTGGCTTCAGTGGAAGACAAGATGCGAGAAGTGAGGTAGAGATGGTTCAGGCATGTGATGAGGAGGTGCACAAATGCACTAGTAAGGAGGTGTGAGAGGTTGGCTATGGATGATTTCAGGCGGGGTAGAGGTAGGCCGAAGAAGTATTAGATGGAGGTGATTAGACATGACATGGAACAACTATAGCTTAATGAGAATATGACCCTAGATGATAACACAGAGGTTGGGAATTCCAAAACTAGAGTATTAACTTAAAGGAAATGCGGAAGCAAAACTAAGAAACAAACTGAAAATACTTAACAAGAATTAAAAGATAGAGATTTGACAAGATTCAAGTAACAACGAATTGGTTATAGATGAACCAAACGCCTTTATTTGAGAAATTAATCAAGTACGGATCTTGACCGCTTCTTGAGTAACATTAGACAACAATTAATAAGAGTACTAATTGCCTTCTAAGAATACCAAGAAGTAACCAAAGATATCAAACAAAGAAGTTATCTTACTACCTTAAACTATGAACTAGTTAGGTTGAAAGATAAATCTTAAAGTAATCTGCTACAAAGGTTCAAAAGAACTCTCAATATATTAATATTCTTCAATAAACTACTTTTCATTAATGAACAAAACCCCCTTTATATGGTAGTGAAGAAGGGGTTGGTCAAAGATAACATTAAATGAAATGATACTTCCTAGGGCCTAGAAGACTACGACACACATTATCCTATAAAGTCAACATAGAAGAAAACAACTATTAAATGGCATAGAAGGCTGCCACACACAAAGACCTAGGAAGTCAACATAGAATTAAACAACTCTTAAATATAATTCTAGAAATTAATTAAAAAATGCTGTTGTCTTTTTCTCCATTTTGGGGCAGATTTGAGCCCAATTCCACCTCTTCTTGGACTTTAATTTGGGCCTCCAAATAGATGTAAGACTTGGAGAAAATGTCTTCATTAGGCTTGAGATCTTCTTCCATTACAAGACACCTTTTAATTGCCAATTCCAGCCCATTAATCTTGTCTTCAAATTTCCTTGTTTGGGATCTTGTCATGGGTCCTCTTGGAACCTTCAAAGCTTCCTTATTTGATGTTGAGCTGCCATGGATGCTATCATTCCCCTCGTCTTCAAGAGAATTCGTCCTCGAATTCAATGTTTCATCAAATAAAGAAAGATCAGAAACATTAAAGGTTGCACTAACTTGATATTCACTTGGAAGATCAAGTTTGGTTGCACTAACTTGATACTCACTTGGAAGATCAAGTTTGTAAGCATTGTCTCCAATCCTTTTAAGGACTTCAAATGGCCCATCTCCTCGTGGGTGTAATTTGGATTTTCTTTTGGCAGGAAATCTTTCCTTCCTAAAGTGCACCCACACTCGATCTCCGGGCTGAAAAATAACAGATTTTCGCCCCTTATTTCTCCGTAAGGCTGTTTGTTCGCCTCTTATTTCTCCGTAAGGCTGTTTGTTCATTCCTCCGTTCAATTGCAAGCCTTGTTTGTTCATGAATCTTCTTCATCATTTACCTTCTTCTTACCATCAAGATTAACAATATCATTAGTAGGTAGAGGCAACAAATCAAGAGGGGTAAGGGGATTAAATCCATAAACAATTTCAAAAGGAGACTTACCAGTAGAAGAATGGATAGTTCTATTAGAAGCACACTCTACCATGGGCAAATGCTCCTCCCAAACAGTTAATTTTCCCTTTAAAACAACCCTTAACATATTCCCTAAAGTCCTATTAACTACTTCTGTTTTCCCATCAGTTTGTTGGTGACAAGATGTAGAGAATAACAGTTTAGTCCCTAACTTTCCCCAAAGAACCCTCCAAAAGTGACTTAAAAACTTAGCATCCCTATCACTAATAATAGTTTTAGGTATACCATATAATTTAACCACTTCTTTCACAAATAAGTCAGCCACATGCGATGCATCATTAGTCTTCAAACATGGAATAAAATGAGCCATTTTTGAAAATCTGTCTACCATTACAAATATATTGTCCTTACCATGTTTAGTTCTAGGCAGTCCTAACACAAAATCCATGGAAATATCAATCCAAGGAGAAGTAGGAACAGGTAAAGGAGTATAAAGACCATGTGGTAACACTTTTGATTTGGCCTGTTTACATTCAAAGACATTGGGAGCACACTTTCTCAACATCCTTTCGCATGCCAGGGCAAAAGAAATGTTCAGCAAGTATATCCAATGTTTTAGGAACTCCAAAGTGTCCCATGAGTCCACCACAATGTGCTTCCCTATCAAATAATTCACGCAAAGAGCAATTAGGAATACACAACTTGTTTTCCTTAAAAGGAATCCATCTTGAAGAGTGAACCTGTCATAAGGACCCAACTTACATTCTGCAAAAACTTTGCCAAAATCAAAATCATTAGCATAAAGGCCCCTGATTTGATCAAAACCCATTAATTTAGAAGTAAGAGTAGAGACCAAGACATACTTTCTTGAAAGTACATCAGCAACCACATTATCTTTTCCTTGCTTGCAAGCAATCACATATGGGAAAGTTTCAATGAATTCAACCCATTTTGCATGCCTACGATTAAGCTTACCTTGGCTCTTCAAGTATCTCAAGGATTCATGGTCAGTCTTAACCACAAACTCTCTAGGCCACAAATAGTGTTGCCATGTAGCTAAAGCCTTGACCAAAACATATAGCTCCTTGTCATAAGTTGAGTAGTTCAATGTAGCTCTACTCAGCTTTTCACTAGCGTATGCAATGGGCTTCGAATCCTACATTAAAACAATACCTATTCCTCTTCCAGAGGTATCACATTCAACCTTAAAAGACTTAGAAAAATCAGGTAATTGCAAAAGAGGAGAAGAACACAATTTTTCTTTTAACAAGTTAAAAGCAGCATCTTATTCTTTTCCCCATGTGAAAACCTTGTCCTTAATAACTTCATTCAAAGGAGTAGCAATGGTGCTAAAATCTCTAACAAATCTCCTATAAAAACTAGCAAGCCCATGAAAACTTCTAATCTTAGTTACACTCTTAGGTTTAGGCCATTCTTTGATTGCTGTTATTTTCTTTTCATCAACTTCAACTCCGTTAGAACTAACCATAAAACCCAAAAATACACCACGATCCACACAAAAGGTACACTTTTTGAGATTAGCAAACAATTGTTGTTTTTTAAGAACTTCAAAAACTTTTTTTAGGTGTTCAACATGCTCATCCAGATTCTTAGAAAAGATCAAGTTATCATCAAAATAAACCACCACAAATTTTCCATGAAAATCCTTAAAAACATGATTCATTAATCTCATGAAAGTGCTTGGTGCATTAGTCAAGCAAAAAGGCATAATTAACCACTCATAAAGCCCATATTTGGTCTTAAAAGCAGTTTTCCACTCATCTCCAGGATTCATTCGAATCTGATGGTAACCACTTTTTAGATCAATTTTAGAAAAAATTTTAGACCCATGCAATTGGTCTAACATGTCATTAAGACGAGGAATGGGATGACGATACTTCACCGTTATCTTGTTGATAGCTCGACAATCCACACACATCCTCCAAGATCCATCCTTTTTGGGAACCAATAGAACAGGAACAGAGCAAGGACTCATGCTCTCTTGCACAAACCCCTTTTCAAGTAATTCTTCAACTTGCCTTTGTAATTCCTTTGTCTCTTCAGGATTACTCCTATAAGCAAGCCTATTTGGAATTTGTACTCCAGGCACAAAGTCGATTTGGTGCTCAATGCCACGCAAAGGTGGTAGACCTTTAGGAATATCATCAGGAAAGATATCATCAAAATCCTGCAAAAGTGAAGTAACACTACTTGGCAAAGAATAAGTTAGTAGCTCAGAATTAATCAAGACTTCTTTGTAAGTAAGTAGTATTATGGGTAGCTCCTCTTTTCTTGCACTCAAACACTCTTTGGCTTTTATATAGAAGTTCTCTTTTTTCTTTTCCTTAGCCTCTTTCCTCTCACCAAAGGTCTCTTTTTTTCCACTCGAACCCTCTTTTTCTCTCTCTTGGCCATCTATTTTTTTTTTTCTAACTCTTGGCCAATTTTTTTTTCTTTTCCCTCAAGCTCACTTGTTTTCTCTCCCTTTTGTTTTCCCATTAATTCCCTCAACCTCTTTTGATCTTCAAACACTTGAGAAAGAGTTAAAGGTACAACAGTATACTTCTTGCCATTAAGCTCAAGTGAATATCTATTCAGCCTTCCATCATGAAAAGTATGTCTATCAAACTGCCACGGACGACCAAGCAAGATATGACAAGCTTGCATAGGAATCACATCACAAAGAGTTTCATCCTCATACCTTCTAACATTGAATGAAATCATGCATTGTTTGTTGACTTTTAATTCACCACTATCACTCAACCATTGGAGTCTATAAGGCTTAGGGTGTTTCATTCATGCAAGCCCTAACATATCTACTAAGTGTGATCTCACCACATTAGCACAACTACCACTGTCAATAATCATAGAACAAGTTCTCCCCTTTATCCCACACCTAGTATGGAATATATTCTCCCTTTGTTCATTCACTATTGATTCCCAAATTAATATTCATAAGCCTCCTAACTACTCCAATCAAACCATCATTAAAATGAAGTTCTACAACATCTTCGCTCTCACCTTCACCGTATTCCTCCTCCTCATTTTTTTCACTCTCATATTCTACATCAAGAATCTTCCTAGCTACCCCAATAAAACCATCATTAGGCTGTTGTACATCATCTTCACTCATTCCTCCCTCTTCTTTCTCATCCTTACTTTTTTGACTCTCATATTTCCCATTTTCTCTCATGATAATGTTTCTTCTAGTGGGACATTCATGCATCATATGCCCTCTCCCATGACATTTATGACATTGAATGGGATTTGAAGGTTTAGATGACTTAGGAAAACAAGATTTACCTCCCTCTTTATCATCTACTTTACCTTTGCCCTTGTCTTCTTGAGATTTAGAGGACATTTCTTCTTTTGACCATGGATTCTTGGGATTGGTGTTTGGCCGATTCCTCCCTGAGCTAGTATGCTGCTTTATTTTATTTTGCTTTTCAAATTTTATAGCCAAATCTACCAACTCATCCAAAGTTACATATGGTTGTATCTCTACTACATCAGTTATTTTTCTATTTAAACCATTAAGAAATCTAGCCATAGTAGCTTCTTCATCTTCCATGCAATTAGCTTGGATCATAGCCATATCCATAGCCTTAAAGTATTCATCAACAATTATGGTTCCTTGCTCCAATGATTGAAGACGCCGCTGTAGGTCTCTTTAAAAGTGGGAAGGCACAAACCTCTTTTTCATGACTCTCTTCATCTCAGCCCAGGTAGCAATGGGTGGTTCTCTATCTTGTTGTCTGTCCCTTGTAAGCTTTTTCCACCAAATAGAAGCATAATCAGAAAATTCAACAACAAGAAGCTTAACCTTCTTACCTTCTGAATAGTTGTGACAATAAAAAATGGCTTCAACTCTTCGCTCCCAATCAAGATACAAATCTGGATCTCTTATGCCTTTAAAAGATGGCATCTTCATCTTTATGCTATTGAGGTTGTCATCTTCCAATCTACCTTGTTGTCCCCTCCTATCTCTCCCTATCCTATCTAGATTTACATCAAGATCATCAGCAAAATCATTTATAGGATTTCCAATGGGGGCATGGGGTACATTTCTTCTATTATGAGGCCTAGGGTTATTTTGGGGTGGCACAATAGGTTGATTTCCCCTCCTTAGTTCAGCTATTGCCTCATTTTGTCCAGCAATGGCATCCCTTATCTCTTGGAATTGCAAGTTCATTCTTTCAAAGTGTTGGTACATAGCTTGTAAAGTGAAATCATTTCTTCCTCGGATTTCAGCTTCTTGAGAATTCCTCCCTTCATCTTCACTACCACCTATATTAGACATCTTAAAGAAAATGGTGTATCGCTCAAACTTTGGCTTATTTTTTTGTTTCACTCAATTGTTCTCACCTACTCTTGCCTTTTTCCTCTCAAATAACCTTTAAGAAAATACTTTGTAGATTTATAATTAAACCCAACTCGTATCAAGCCTGTAGTAGTAAAATAAGGAATTTTGGGGCACAAGAAAAAAAATGAAGAACCAATCCTAGAAAGAATAGGATTTAGTTGAAACAAGACTCAAACAAAAAGAAAGGATTTTAGAACGAGATAAAGATCTAGGATCCCCTCTTCTTGTGTTCTATCAAAACCTCCTTTGTAGAAACAATTAGATGAAGAAAATTCTTGAAGAGCAATAATTCCTTTTATTTTTTTCAATGTCACTATTCACTATGAAAGTTTTTTTACTTTTTTTTAAACGTACTGTTCACTTTTTGTCGATGTAACTGTAGGCATAGTGCTGTGCCTATGCCTGGTAGTTTCTTGTTTGTGTTGTTTTTGTGCGAGGTGCTCGATTTTGGAATAGTAGTTCCTAGCATTACTTCATGGGCGTTTTGTTTCTTTTCCTTGCGGTGTGTTACCTCGTGTTTGTTGTTTGTTTTTATGTTTCTTGCTTGTTATACTGCTATCTATACTGCTATCTATTCTGAGCCGGGGCTCTGACGGAAACAACCTTGCTACTTCGTATGAGGTAGTTGTATGGACTGCGTACACTTTACCCCCCCCCCCCCCCCCCAGACCTCACTTTGTGGGAATACACTGGGTATGTTGTTGTTGTTGTTGCTCTTTTTGTTCAAGAAATTCCCAAGATTATCAAGAACGGAATCTTGATAGAACTACTCTGATACCACTTGATAATACGGAGGTTGGGAATCCCAAAACTAGAGTATTAACTTAAAGGAAATGCGGAAGCAAAACTAAGAAACAAACTGAAAATACTAAACAAGAATTAAAAGATAAAGATTTGACAAGATCCAAGTAACAACGAATTGGTTATAGATGAACCAAATGCCTTTACTTGAGAAATTAATCAAGTACGGATCTTGACCGCTTCGTGAGTAACATTAGACAACAATTAGTAAGAGTACTAATTGCCCTCTAAGAATACCAAAAAGTAACCAAAGATATCAAACAAAGAAGTTATCTTACTACCTTAAACTATGAACTAGTTAGGTTGAAAGATAAATCTTAAAGTAATCTGCCACAAAGGTTCAAAAGAACTCTCAATATATTAATATTCTTCAATAAACTGCTTTTCATTAATGAACAAAACCCCTTTTATATAGTAGTGAAGAAGGGGTTGGTCAAAGATAACATTAAATGAAATGATACTTCCTAGGGCCTAGAAGACTACGACACACATTATCCTATAAAGTCAACATAGAAGAAAACAACTATTAAATGGCATAGAAGGCTGCCACACACAAAGACCTAGGAAGTCAACATAGAATTAAACAACTCTTAAATGTAATTCTAGAAATTAATTAAAAAATGCTGTTGTCTTTTTCTCCATTTTGGGGCAGATTTGAGCCCAATTCCACCTCTTCTTGGACTTTAATTTGGGCCTCCAAATAGATGTAAGACTTAAGAGAAAATGTCTTCATTAGGCTTGAGATCTTCTTCCATTACAAGACACCTTTTAATTGCCAATTCCAGCCCATTAATCTTGTCTTCAAATTTCCTTGTTTGGGATCTTGTCATGGGTCCTCTTGGAACCTTCAAAGCTTTCTTATTTGATGTTGAGTTGCCATGGATGCTATCACTAGATAGGAAGGTGAGGAGGACTCAAATTAGGGTAGAGGGTTAGTAGGTGGGAGTGCGTCCTTGCTAGTAGGAAGGGATGCTTTGTTTGTAATCGTGCCAGTAGTCGTAGTGCTTTGCGTGTGTTTTGTAGTTTCTTGTTCGTGGTGTTTTGTTGATGTTTGTGATTTCGGATAGATAGTTTATAATACTACTCTGTGGGTGTCTTGTTTCTGTTATTCTTTATTGGTGTGTTATTCCATCTTGTTTTTTGTTTTTATTATGTCTTTTTATACCCTTTTTTGTCCTGAGCCGAGGGTCTATCGGAAACGGCCTCTCTACTTCATCTGAGGTAGTGATATGGATTGCATACATTTTACCCTCCTCAGCCCCCACTTTGTGGGTGTGAGAAATATAATAGAAGAATATTATTGAATTGTTGTATCTACATTATTACATTGAGATCCTATTTATAGACACAACATTAGACCCCTTTTCCAACTAGGACATTATATTGCAATCCTTTTCCAAGTAGGATTCTATATACTATTTCTATTCCTACTCATATTCTGACACTCCCCCTCAAGCTGGTGCATACAAGACATATGCTAAGTTGCTCGGACTCGGGTGCGGGTATCCGAGACGGGTGCGGATCCGAGAGTCGGATTCGTCAAAATTTAAATTTTAAGATTTGGGGGTGTGAATCCGAGTATGGATACGGGTGCAGGGATTGGCTAAAACCGCCATTCCAATTTACTTTTCCTTGACACACATGAATTAGGTTTAGGAGTTACGTTATTTTACCTGTTTTAGTTACTTTTGCAATTAATTTTACTTTTTCAATTAGGAGTCCCCTAGCCAATGTGTCAGCTCTCAAAATTGTCAGCCTACTATTTTCCTTGACATATTGCCGACATACTAGTATTAACTTTATTATTTCTATTATTAATGAGTATTATTTTACCACTATATTAATATATGAATTCTAATAGAACTATAAGTAATAAAGAGTCCTTGAGATCTATGTCTCTTTCCTCCCCAAAAATCCGACGACTGTTTCTTTCTTCCCCAAAAGTCCGACGACCTCTTTACTCCCAAATTACAGTTGTCGGTCTTTCCAAGACGACGCGAGAGGTTGGAATTTTTTCCTCTGTTTTGGCCTGAAACTTTAAGCTACTAATATATATATATCAAGAGGAAAAGCTACAAAGCAGACAAAGGTAAGGTGTAAATTTATTTTATTTTTTATTTTTAGATCAAATTCTCAATTTTCCCCAAATTTGTTTTTGATTTTGGTCAAAGTGTCTGGATTCGTTTGACCGAATCCAAGACGCACCCTGCACCCGCACCAACGACGGTGTCACGTTGAGATGGGTTCAGTGGAAAAATCGAAGAGTCCGCACAACATAGGGCATATGTACCAAGCTTGTTATGGATGTAATTAATACGAGGATCAGTGAGGGACTTGGTGAAGATATCTGCAAGAAAATTGGTAAGGACTGCTCTGGACGTCTGGGAAACCTCAGTTGAAAAGGAATAAACTGAAAAAGTGGTCGGAAAAGTTGTAAACTTTGCCAGAAAGTCGATCTGTCGCTGGAAAATTGTCGAAAACTGGTATAAAATATATGGGTCATCTCGAAATCAAGAGATGAATAGATCTTGAACAAGAAAGTCACCGAAAAACTGGCCGGAACATTCTCACACGCTAGATTATTAGATTTGACGGCTGAAAAGTGGTCACAATCTGAGAAAATATTATATGGATAGGGTTGAAATGATGAAACGACCCTACTGGAAAAAAGAAATTATATGGGTAGGGTCGGAATGACGGCACAACTCTACTGAAAAAGAGAAACTATATGGGTCGGAATGATGGCACGGCCCTACATAAATCAGATATGAGGGGTCATCGAAAAGACGCACGGAACTACGCAAATCAGATCTGAGGAATCACCGAAAAACACACGGTGCTATGCAAGTCAGATATGAGAAAGTAGTTCGGAAAGATGGTACTACGCAAATTAAATATGATAAGTAGTCCGGAGAGATGCATGGTGCTACGCAAATCAGATATGAGAAAGTAGTCACCGAAAAGATGCGCGATGCTACGCAAATCAGATATGAGAAAATAGTCACTGGAAAGAAGGCGAGCCTTGGAGTAACTGGTAAAGTTGTTGCCATGTGACCAGGAGGTCACTGGTTCAATCCTTGGAAACAACCCCTTGTGGTGGGGCCCTTCCCCGGACACCGCGCATAGCGGTAGCTTTAGTGCACCGGGCTGCCCTTTTTTTTAGTCACTGGAAAGAAGCACGATGGCCCAATCTTTGCTAACATGATCATTAGCCAGACGGGCGGCATATATGGGTTATCGGCGTCCGCCAACAACACAAGCTCTTTGATTCTCTACCAAGATTAGAGAGGCTCTGATACCATGTGAGAAATATAATAGAAGAATATTATTGAATTGTTGTATCTACATTATTACATTGAGACCCTATTTTCCAACTAGGACATTACATTGCAATCCTTTTCCAAATAGGATTCTATATACTATTCCTATTCCTACTCATATTCTAACAGTGGAAATACATTGGGTATGTTGTTGTTGTTATTGATTGGGCAGGATAACCCTCCGATAGACGTTCTACATCCAGATATTGTGTTTTAGTAAGATGTAATTTTGTGTCCCGGAAGAATAAGAAACAAAGTGTGGTTGTTCGATCTAGTGTAGAAGCAAAATATCAAGCAGTGGTTGTAGCAACTTGTGAGCTAGTTTGGATCAAACAGTTGCTGAGAGAACTAAAATTTGGAGAAATCAGTAAGATGGAACTTGTGTGTGATAATCAAGCGGCCCTTCATATTGCATCAAATTCAGTGTTTCATGAAAGGACTAAGTACATTGAGATTGATTGTCAGCTTGTCACAAAAAAGATACTATCAGGAGATATTGTTATAAAATTTGTTAATTCGAGTGATCAACTTGCAGATATCTTCAACAAGTTCCTCACCAGTCCTCGTATTAATTACATTATGTAACGAGCTAGGTACATATGACTTGTATGCACCAACTTGGGGGGAGTGGGGAGTGTTAGAATAGAAGTAGGAATTAGAATAGTATATAGAAACGTACTTGGAAAAGGATTGTAATGTAATGTCTATAGATAGGGTGTCCCAATGTAATTATGTAGATACACAATTCAATAATATTTTTCTCCAATATTTCTCACAGTTCTATATTCGGATATTGTGTTTTAGTAGGAGGTAATTTGGTGTCGTGAAGAGTAAGAACTGAGTGTGGTTGCTGATCGAGTGCAAAAGTAGAATATTGAGCGTAGTAACTTGTGAGCTATATTGGATTAAACAATAGCGAAGAGAAATAAAATTTGGAGAAAAGTCAGATGGAACTTGGAACTTGTGTGTGACAACCAGGTGGCCCTTTATCTCAAATCAAATTCGATATTTCATGGGAGGACTAAACACATTGAGATTGATTGTCATTTTCTCATAGAAAAGATATTTTCAGGAGATGTTACAAAATTTGTGACGTTGAGTGATCAGCTTGCAGATATTTTCACCAAATCCCGCACCGATCCTCGTATTAGTTACATCTGTAACAAGCTCGGGGCATATGAATTATAAGCACCAACTTGAGGGGAGTGTTAGAATAGGATTATGTATAGTATCCTACCCGGAAAATGATTGTAATGTATTGTCTATCTATATATGGCTGAGTGTTATAACAAGTTTACGGATTGTAATATTATTTTCCTAGAACTTTATTTCCCACAATATTTATATATATATACACACACACTTGCCTTTTAATGCAAAAAAGAATATTAGATTTCATTCATGCAAGGAATGATATGTAAGTGTGTGTTAAATAGTTTGATCTATTGACAACAATAAGTCAAAAACATCTCTAGCCCAAACTAGTTTGAGTGGATCCATTTCGCTCCGCTATTTTGACACATATTAATAAAATTAACATAAATCCTAACATATTTATAAGCTCAAAGAAGCATGCACTGATTGATTTATGTTGTAGCCTTGTAGGGTTCATATTGGACAATAAACACCTATAACTTATTGTAGCAAACAAGTCCAAGTACGTACTGAGTAGCTTATGTAAATGATACTTCCTCCGTTTCAATTTTTTTGACCTACTTTTCTTTTAGTCCATTTAAAAAAGAATGATCCTTTCCTTTTTAGAAACTTTTTAAATTCAACTTTCCACATGACATGTTTAAGACCACAAAATGAAAGGGCATTTTGGTACATTTGACACATCTTTAATATAAGACCACCAGATTCAAAAGTCTTCTTTACTTTTTTAAACTCCGCGCCAAGTTAAAATAGGCCAAACAAATTGAAACGGAAGGAGTACTTGAATTAGCTTTGTCAGTACCTTCCTTCAAACGCTTCTCCAATTGCATAGATAATTGGGAAGTAGTAGGTGAAGTAATGATTTTCCACTAATAAAGCAGTCATCTACTGGGTTAGTATTGTCGAAGCAGCTAAATCATCTGTTATCATTGAGTATCTAATGAGTTTCAAGCTACCACCTTTAGTTCTTAAATCGAAACTTTCCCTCATCATAATGCACGCTTTAAAACTTTTAGGACTGTGACATTTTCCTTAAGGTAATCTTGTGGTACTTGTGAAGGATGTATGGTTTTTTCCTTAGGTTTCAGTGGCATGCTTTGAAACTCATATCCATGTCATTTTAGCATAGTGGCAGGAGATTAATGAAGGTTTTGATGAGTAAACATCAACTTTGTCAATTTAATAGACGATGAAGAAGAACAACGCATTTAGGTCGACATGAATTTTCCTTCAAACTGTTCATATATCCAGTTCTGTGGGGTGATTCAGCCATAAAATCCCTGTTTCCTAAAGAAGCTGCATAAATCAAAGTTGTTAGGACCTTCAAACTGTATACTAACTGGGGGAAAGAATAAAAGATACCTAGCACCCAAGGGTATGGCCTAGTGGTCAATGAAGTGAGGGAGAACCATGAGGTCTCAGGTTCAAATCTAAGCGGAAACAAAAAGCACTTGGTGATTTCTTCCATCCTAGCCTTGGTGGATATAGTTATCTGGTACCTGTTGCTGATGGAAGGTGGCATGCCTTTTATAGAGAATGTTAATAAATTCCAAAATCTATTTTTCCGTTGAGGTGCGGTCAAGCTTGCCCGGACACCATGGGTATCAAAAAATAAATAGATATCTACATGAATTTTTAGCTCATAAGATGGACTGCATTGTGCTTGAATATAACTTGTTAGAATAGGAATAGGAATAGGAATAGGAATAGCAATAGGATAGTATATAGTAATCCTACTTTTCCTTTGTAATGTAGTATCTATAAATGGGACTCAGTTTAATATCGTAGAGTACACAATTCAATAATATTTTTTTCTTTATTTTTTACATCGTATCAAAGCAGGACTCTCCAATTCTCATTTTCTGATGTTGGGGCCCATATTAAATTGCCCACGCACCAGTTGTTCATCCTTGAGTGTGAAGGGTGTGTGAAAAGTCCCTCATCGGCCCTTTAAGGGATGAGTGGTTATGACTTGGGTCATTCTCACCTCTTGAGCTAGCTTTTGGGCTTGAGTTAAGCCCAAGATCCATTCTTTACAATACTTTCTATCAAGCAGCAGATCTATTAAATATTTTTCTTTTCCCCATTAAATTTGTTTAAGTTGAAAGACATTCTCTTTTCCTGTCTTGTTATAGAATAAGACACTTAACATCTATCCTTCCCATGTTGCAGATTCTGTAACCTTCGGAGTTTGTCACACTATAAGCATGAAATGGCTCTCGATGCTGATGGACGAAGACTTCTGGTAACATCCAACTCCCTGAGGGCGCCTATATACCAGGTAAACTAGTTTCTCGCAGAATGATATGTTTTGGTTCCTTTGCCTTGATGGTCTCAGGGCCTAACTATTCATTCATAAGCTCTAGGTTGGCCCCTTAACTGAAAATGGAACAATCATTTGTGGGGGTCACAGAAAGTTGTCCCAACAGTAAACCAATTGGATCTCTCTTTTAGTAGTTGCTATGAGTATTGACAAATACTGTTGGGACTAGCAGTGCACATATGATGTCACAAAGGCCTAAGGGCAGTCTGATAAGATGTAGTTTCATTGGTCCTTTCTATGGCCCCTGTTCATTTCCAGTCGCTGTTATTTCTTGCCTTTCTGGTTTACTTAAGTTTAAAGATATATTGACTAAATGATTCTTGATTGTATCAGGTGCGAGGTCATGCATATGGGTTGAGAACTCTTCCTCATAGTGCATCTATAACAACAGTAGACTGGCATCCGACATCGCCCATCTTCTTGACTGGATCTGCAGATCACTCTGTTCGGGTTACATCTATGTCGTGACAACTTCTGGTTTCTCTGGTGTGTTGTTGATTTGGATAGTCTGACTTAAGGGAGTTGAATTGAAAATGTAATATTTATTCAGTTATCCAGCGTCTAGGTGTACCTTGAAAGCTAGCGGTCCATTTGTTAAGTTTGATTACAACCATTAGTCGAAGGGATCATCAGAGAATATAAATGTGGTAACTCTGTGTAACTGAGGCTTACGGAAATATTATGGGAAAAAAAGGACGAAGAAGAAGAGAGGTCCTGCTTCATGGACTCTTTGGGAACCTTACCGTGCCGCAAAAAACTCTTTAGGCGTCATAAATGAATCTGGTGTAGATTGTACGATAGTGGAGATCCAATTTTCGAAAAATTTAGTCCTACTGAGTTATTTACAAATTTGGAAATCTCTATATGCTTTAATTATTATATGATGTGATACTTCTTAGATTTGCAGATCCTTTCATGTATATACTGGAGCTCACATATTCAAATGCATTGGTCGCTTAGTTGTCCATCCTAGAGAAGAATATAACAATTATAAATAGGGAAAAGACATTAAATACACCCTCAACTTGTTTTGAAAAGTTGATTTCACACTCAAATTAATCTAGCGATCTATTACGCTCCTAACCTTGTTCAATGTGATAGTATTTCCACCTTGGAAGGTGGCCTGGCAGAGAAAGTGTACTCACCTTCATTAAGGTGCATGAGAACAAGAAAAAAAATCTTTAAATGACAAAGCTGTATATGTGGCACTATATTATTGGTCATTATATACTGAATATTCTTAATCTCTTCTTAATACAGTAGTAATTGCTAATACATCAATTATGTTAATTATCCTTTCTTATTTATTCTTTTTTATTTTGTGGGCCCACTTTCTTTAAAGCTTTTCCCGTTTTCTTTCTTTTTGGGTTCTTCACTTCTTCTTCAGCAGTTGTTCGTTGTCCCCTTGTTTCTTCACTTTGTTAGCCATGAAAGCATCTCCAGCATTATCCCTTAAATTTTGAAAAGAAATTTTAAGGAAGAAACTAAAGGGAGTGGATAAGATGATGACTTCCATCAAAAAGTTCATAATTTCTCTTTAGGAAGTTCATGAAGTTCATAATTTCTCTTTAGGAAGTTCATGATTTTTCTGCACAAACTCATTGAAAAATCCATCGAAGAAGATCATTGAGGAGGACGACTCCTACTAAAATCTCCATGATATCTAAGCATAGAATGCATGATTCTGCTTCCTAAACTCATTAAAAATCCATCTGAGAAGACGCACTCCCATCGGAGAAGATGATTACTCCCATCAAAAAATTCATTATTCTGCATAAAAAATTCTGATCTTCGAAAAAGGAAAAAAAAATAAATTGGGCGAAAAAGAAGAGGTGGTGTTTAATCTGTAGTTGTTACTGATTTGTCGGTGAGATAATAGGATGAGGGGGGGAAGGTTCTGGTGACGGAAAGGTTCACACTTATTTAGGGATTTTCAATTTTAATAGATTAATTAATGTCAAAATCTATGATTTATAAAAGGAAAACATTGAAAGAAAAAGAGAAAATAAAGAATTATGAATTTAGTAAGCTCTTGACGTGGCACGTATTTGGCTACGCGTGCCAAACACGGCTTGCCAAAAGTAGGGGTGTGCAAAAATCGAATCGATCAATAAATCGAATTGAAAAAAATGCTATTGGTTTATTGTTATTGGGTTTTTGGGTTAATGGGTTTTTAATTTTTCTTATCGGGTTATTGGTTCGGTTTCAGTTTTTAATATTGGGTTATTGGGTAAACCGATCACCCATTAAGACTACTAAATTACTACTTTACGCCTACTTATATATATTACTCCCTCTGTTTCAAAACGAACGACCTGTTTTGACTTGACACGGAGTTTAAGAAAATAAAGAAGATTTTTGAATCTAATGGTCTTAAATTAAAGTTATGTCAAATATACCAAAATGTCCTTTAATCTTGTGGTGTCAAACATGTCATGTGGAAAGTTAAAATTAAAGTATAGATAAAAAAGGAAAGGGGTCATTCTTTTTTAAACGGACTAAAAAGGAAAGTATGCCATTTTTTTTTTTTGAAATGGAGGGAGTACTTATAAATGCCTTCGCAGTTTCTAGAAAATCTGAAAACACAAAATCCAAATACTAGATGTGGAAATTGATTCTCTTGTTCCTTTTTGTGCTAAAAGTTACAGGAACTTGTATGTTTATTTGATTGGATTAGTCAAGATCAATTTAGTCTATTATTAGAGTCGTGGTTTTTTGGTTCCAAAACGACATGTGTAACACCCCGTACTTTTCCGATCCTATTTGACGACGTTGGACAATGTTCACTTAGGTGTCGAGAGCCATAAATATGTAATTTGTAATGATTTTGATGAGATAATTGATATTGGCCCTCGTACATGTGATTAGACTTTCGTAGGAGGTGTTTTGTGACTTTGTGGGGTTAAAAACGAGGCTTGAAGGACCTCCAAACAAAGGATATTAAAGGTAAGAAGTAAGTTAAAGAATAGAACTTGAAGTATCTAACCAAATCCGCGAAAAAAAGTCGAAAAACAAAAATTTTAAAAAAATAGGAGTGGGGCGTGCCAGGACGCTCTGGGATAAAATTTTTAGCCCACAGGCAGCAAGGTGGCGTGCCCAAGGGCGTGCCAGGCTGCTTGTGCGCACCTTTCAAAAGTTGAAAATTTTTCTAAGTCCCAAGGGTGCCCGGGGACGTACCGGACCGCTTTTTTCCACATTTCTTTTACAACCACGAGCATATACATGGAATAATTGAAGTATTATATTAGCATTCCATTTTGATAAGATTATTCGTGGACGATCCAAATGACAGTTTTACCCTTTCGGTCAAAACAAGCCATACGTGGCTAGAATCGCTTGTTTTTGGGATTGAGGCTACTAATATGAATCCCGAGAGTGGGAATATTGTCGTAACACGTATGAAATGATTTAAATATGAGAAATTATTGATTTTATTGGGTTAAGTGGATTGGGCTCAATAAAAGGCCCCCAAAAAGGAAAAAGGACATGGGCCAAATGGGTCAAATGACCCATTCTTCCATTGACCTTCTAGACATGAGTGAATATTGGCATGACAATTATGGACTTGATTAAACATGAGATATATGACGGATTACACATTGATTTTTGTGGGCTAAGATAATATGTGTTAATGGGCCAATTTGAGGCCCAAAATGAAGCCAAAATGCATGGGCCCAAGAGGAAAATAATCCATTCTTCCATTGACCAAGCCAAACATAGCATTAAATGCCAATAGTGGCTAAGGATGACCCCAAGGGCTTATATAAAGAACAAGAAAATCAGATTTTTATTTCATTCTAAGTCTCATGCTTTTCTAGACATTTCTTGAAGATATTTTCTCTCCTTTTCAAACCCTAAGAACCCTAAGTCATCTCTTGGAGCAAGATCATCACTTTTCAAGCTTGGGTAAGTGATTATTCTTATGGTTTAACATATTATATGTATGAGAGATTATGTAGATCATGTTGGTTATGCTTGGAAGTGTTGAACATGACACTTTGTGTTTTTGTAAAAGATGTGTTATCCATGGGATTTAAACTTGAAAGATGACTTGTGGTCTTGATGAAAGTGCAAGGTATGGATGAAATATCAACATGTATGGTGTGATTATGATCCTAAACATGTTATTTTGCTATAAGTGTAAATTATGGGATTTTGACCGATATGTTGTTATGAGGTGTATTAAGGTAATTTGATAGAATAATTGTGATGTTGTGATGATGGAGAGTGGAAAGTATGAACTTGGTGTGATATGCTATTGGTTATCATGTATTGGTCAATGTATGGAATATTGTGGGATTATTGGTATGATAATTTCATAAATGGTATTGTCAAGGGGGAAAAGACATTTTAAAGGCAAACATGAAACTCATTATCGTAATATGCATTTGTAAGGTAGTTGGTGGTTAATGTAAATTTCGTTATGTATTTGTGTTGTAGAGTGAAACATAAGGAAGGAGCTGAACCATTGTATTCACGTATAGGATTGTATATTCATATTGAAAGTATAAGGTATGTAAGGTTACTCTTTCCGTATTTTTCTGCAGCATAGAGTATTCACCTTGTTATGGTACTTACTCATGTCCGAAGTGTTCTAAAGTATCCCAGTTCAGGTTGAGATATATTGTTATTCATATGTGTCCTATTCTTAGACGAATTATGATTCACTTATCTCTTATTGATTGATTGAAGTTCCAAATGCTCCCATAATGTTGTAACTACTAAAAAGAACTATCTCAAAGAGAGTAAGATGTAAAGAGAATCTATTTATTCTTGAATAGCTTTTCCAATCATGTCATGTTTCAAAGTCCAATATTATTATGATTATCTTGTACCAATCTCATATGGGTAATGAAGGAAGTAATGTGCAAGCTAATATACCAATCCCTCATGAGCAAATATACCAATCTCTCAAAAGAAAGAAATTAAGTTATGTATGTTTGTTGGGTGCAAAAGTGCAGGAAAAATCATAGATGTAGAGTGAACACGATTCCGAAGTTCCAACAATATTATAACTCCAAAGTTTCTAGAATGTTATGCTCCAAGTTTTAATAATGTTATGACTATCATTATATTAATCTCTCATAAGTGAATAAATCAATCTCTCCCAAGTAAGAAATGAATAGAGTGGATGTATGTTAACCCACCAATAGAGTGGATGTACGTTGACCCACCAATAGAGTGGATGTACGTTGACCCACCAATAGAGTGGTTGTATGTTGACCCACCAATAGAGTGGATGTATGTTAACCCACCAATAGAGTGGATGTATGTTAACCCACCAATAGAGTGGATGTATATTATATTATTAACCCACCACTAGAGTGGGTGTATGTGGATGAATGTTATTTTACAACCTACTAACCAAGTAGATGAATAATAATGGTGATGAGCATATAAGCAAGAAAGAATCTCTTGCATATAAAAAACCTCTTGAATAGAAGAATCTCTGGGAGGCAAGTCTCTTGAGTGAAGGTAACTCTCTGGAATAAAGGGGTATGTGAAGGATAGTATATGAATAATAAGGATATGAAAGAATAATCATAAATGGCAATGACAGAAGAAATATACATGGTTCCTCACCTACAGAAAGAGAATTTATTCCCATTGACTATTTCTCTTATATTGACTCTATGGTTGTTGTTTTTATTATGTATGATACAGTTCTTATGAGCCTTACATACTCATTACATTCTTTGTACTGACCCCCTCGGGGGACTTACCTTACATGTTGCAGGTGCAGGCACTAGTTGACCTCCACAGTAGGTTGACAATATTTGCGGATCTTTGGTGAGTCCCAATTGGTTTGGGACTTTTCGAGTCACAGTTGTATATTATTTTGATGTTGTAAGGATAAAGCGTGGACTTGTCCTGACATTAAGTTGGTCTTGTAGATGCATCTGTTAGAGGCTTTTGTAGACTTATGTGGGTATGTGAATGTAAGATATGAATGTCCGTTTTGACTTGATGGCCCCAACGACCAAGTTTTATGAATATATATATGTCATATGTTTCCATGTCCATGACTTCCGCATAGTTGCATGAGATCTAATAAGATTCATACGAGTAGAGGCATACGAATGTACATGAGTAAAGATTGGTTCTCTCAGGCCATATCGGCTTCGGGTGCTAGTCCGCCTCAATGGAATTTGAGGCGTGACAAAAGTGGTATCAGAGCAGGTCGTTCTAAGGGTGTCTACAAAGCCGTGTCTGAGTAGAGTCTTACTTATAAATGTGTTGTGCACCACATTTATAAGTAGGAGGCTACGGGACATTTAGGATGTCGTTTCTTTTCTTCATTTCTAGATCGTGCAATAGAGCCAGTGTTGTAAGTGGAATCGTATCTAACCATTGGACTTGATTTTCTTGTGTATAGTAAAAATGCCAATGACAAAAAGATGCAGAGGCAAAGGTAAGCTGGTAGATATGCCTGCCGATGAAGGAATGAGTAAATCACCACCTGACCAAACTAGTCAAGGTAGAGCTGACGCTGAAATTGCATCGCAGTCTTTCTCTACTTTTCCAGCTCCAGAAGAGCCAAGAGGTAGAGAAGTACCTACAGAACCACCTATGAATGCCACTGATCAGGATTTAAGAAATGCAGTACATATGTTGACTCAGTTAGTGGCTGCACAAACACAAGGACGAACTGGTCCAATGGTAAATGAAGATGACGCGGCTAGAGCAGCTATTCGGCGTACACAGGATTTCCTAAAATTGGACCCTCCTATATTCACTGGGTCAGACCTGAAAGCAGATCCACATGACTTCGTGGATCAAATCCAGAGGGCTTTGGAGGTTATGTATGTGTCCGGTGTGGAAACAGTTGAGCTAGCAGCTTATAGATTGAATGGTGAAGCCATATTATGGTATGAGGACTGGAAAAGATCAAGGGGTATTGATGCACTCCCAGCTGGTTGGGAAGAATTTAAAATGACATTTCTTGATCATTACTTCCCGTATGAGATTTGGGAGGCACGTGCAGACCAATTTCTGAATTTGCATCAAGAAAATATGAGTGTTAGAGAATACATTTTGCAGTTTAATTCCTTGGCTAGATATGCTCCAAATGTAGTAGCCACCATGGAAGATAGAGTCCATCGATATGTGGATAGACTGGAGCCATATTGGGTACGAGACTGTACTATTGCAGCATTGAATAGAGATATGGACATCGCCAGAATTCAGGCCTTCACACAGAAAATGAAGGACCAAAGGCAAAGAAGAAGGACACAAAAATCTGAGGAAGGGCCATAAAAATGGGCTAGACCTATGGGGCAGTCTATGGCGTCCCAAGGAGAATCGAGGCCTCTGATGTTTTCTAGCCCACCTAGACCATCACTCTCCTATTCCACAACAGGCACACACTCTCAATTCCGAGGGTTTAGAGGTAGCCAATCTGGACAGAGTAGTGGAATTCATAGATCACAGGCAACAAGATTTTCTCGTCAGTTGTACCAGCGCTGTGGGAGATTTCATTTAGGAGAATGCCGGTTTGATACGAATGTTTTTTTTTGTGTAGTAGGCCAGGATACATGATGAGAGAGTGCCCACAGATATTATGACATAACCGACAGGATCAACCGTTGTGGCATCGGCGGCTGATGTACAGTCTGCTGGTCATGGTAGAGGTGCTAGGGGAATAACTAGTTCCAGTGGAGGCCAAAATCGTACCTATGCTCTAGTGGACCGGTAGAATGCGGAGGCATCTCCTGATGAAGATACAAGTATATTATCCATATTTTTGAATGATACATATACCCTATCGTAAGTTACTCAATTGATTACTATGAAATAGTTAAGCCAATTGAAATATCTCCACCTGTTGGTGAATTTATTAGAGGTAAAGAAAATATCGTCATGGTATAGTAGATGTTTGTGATCATAGATGGTTAAGTACTCTTAAAAGCGTCACCAATGAAAGGGGTAAGAGGATTTGGAAAGAAAGGATGTGAAATTGCCGGAAGTGCATAAGAGTTCCATTTCGTATTGCTCCCATGGTACATGTGTAAATTACGGAGGATCTTACTAGGAAGAGCTACCTATTGCTATCCTAGACCAACAAGTGAAAAGGTGAGTAAAGAAAGACGTAACTTCCGTAAAAGTTCTTTGGAGTAATCAACAAGTCGAAGAGATCGCATGGGAAGTTGGAAAAAAAAAAAGAGATGAAATCGACGTACCCATATTTGTTTCAAATGGAAGAAAAAGTTCAAAATGTGAAAGTGGACCAATAACAAGTAAGTATCGATGAGCCTTAAGTTGTCTATATATGTATAGGCTAATATAGAGATGCATTTGTTGTAATTGAAGTGACATTGTTAACATTCGAGGAAGAATGTTCCTAAGGGGGGAAGAATGTAACACCCCGTACTTTTTTGATCCTATTTTACGACGTTGGAAAATGTTCACTTAGGTGTCGAGAGCCATAAGTATGTAATTTGTAATGATTTTGATGAGATAATTGATATTGGCCCTTGTACATGTGATTAGACTTTCGTAGGAGGTGTTTTGTGACTTTGTGGAACATTTGTGGGGTTAAAAACGAGGCTTGAAGGACCTCCAAACAAAGGATATTAAAGGTAAGAAGTAAGTTAAAGAATAGAACTTGAAGTATCTAACCAAATCCGCGAAGAAAAGTCGAAGAAACAAAAATTTTAAAAAAATAGGAGTGGGGCGTGCCTAGGGGCATGCCAGGCCGCTCTGGGATAAAATTTTTAGCCCACAGGCAGCAAGGTGGCGCTCCCAAGGGCGTGCCAGGCTGCTTGTGCGCACCTTTCAAAAGTTGAAAATTTTTCTAAGTCCCAAGGGTGCCCGGGGACGTACCGGACCGCTTTTTTCCACATTTCTTCTACAACCACGAGCATATACATGGAATAATTGAAGTATTATATTAGCATTCCATTTTGATAAGATTATTCGTGGACGATCCAAATGACGGTTTTACCCTTTCGGTCAAAACAAGCCATACATGGCTAGAATTGCTTATTTTTGGGATTGAGGCTACGAATATGAATCCCGTGAGTGGAAATATTGTCGTAACACGTATGAAATTATTTAAATATGAGAAATTATTGGGTTAAGTGGATTGGGCTCAATAAAAGGCCCAAAAAAAGGAAAAAGGACATGGGTCAAATGACCCATTCTTCCATTGACCTTCTAGACATGAGTGAATATTGGCATGACAATTATGGACTTGATTAAACATGAGATATATGATAGATTACACATTGATTTTTGTGGGCTAAGATAATATGTGTTAATGGGCTAATTTGAGGCCCAAAATGAAGCCAAAATGCATGGGCCCAAGAGGAAAATGATCCATTCTTCCATTGACCAAGCCAAACATAGCATTAAATGCCAATAGTGGCTAAGGATGACCCCAAGGTCTTATACAAAGAACAAAAAAATCAGATTTTATTTCATTCTAAGTCTCATGCTTTTCTAGACATTTCTTGAAGATATTTTCTCTCCTTTTCAAACCCTAAGAACCCTAAGTCATCTCTTGGAGCAAGATCATCACTTTTCAAGCTTGGGTAAGTGATTATTCTTATGGTTTAACATATTATATGTATGAGAGATTATGTAGATCATGTCGGTTATGCTTGGAAGTGTTGAACATGACACTTTGTGTTTTTGTAAAAGATGTGTTATCCATGGGATTTAAACTTGAAAGATGACTTGTGGTCTTGATGAAAGTGCAAGGTATGGATGAAATATCAACATGTATGGTGTGATTATGATCCTAAACATGTTATTTTGCTATAAGTGTATAATATGGGATTTTGGCCGATATGTTGTTATGAGGTGTATTAAGGTAATTTGATAGAATAGTTATGATGTTGTGATGATGGAGAGTGGAAAGTATGAACTTGGTGTGATATGCTATTGGTTATCATGTATTGGTCAATGTATGGAATAGTGTGGGATTATTGGTATGATAATTTCATAAATGGTATTGTCAAGGGGGAAAAGACATTTTAAAGGCAAACATGAAACTCATTATCGTAATATGCATTTGTAAGGTAGTTGGTGGTTAATGTAAATTTCGTTATGTATTTGTGTTGTAGAGTGAAACATAAGGAAGGAGCTGAACCATTGTATTCACGTATAGGATTGTATATTCATATTGGAAGTATAAGGTATGTAAGGTTACTCTTTCTGTATTTTTCTGCAGCATAGAGTATTCACCTTGTTATGGTACTTACTCATGTCCGAAGTGTTCTAAAGTATCCCAGTTCAGGTTGAGATATATTATTATTCATATGTGTCCTATTCTTAGACGAATTATGATTCACTTATCTCTTATTGATTGATTGAAGTTCCAAATGCTCCCATAATGTTGTAACTACTAAAAAGAACTATCTCAAAGAGAGTAAGATGTAAAGAGAATCTATTTATTCTTGAATAGCTTTTCCAATCATGTCATGTTCCAAAGTCCAATATTATTATGATTATCTTGTACCAATCTCATATGGGTAATGAAGGAAGTAATATGCAAGCTAATATACCAATCCCTCATGAGCAAATATACCAATCTCTCAAAAGAAAGAAATTAAGTTACGTATGTTTGTTGGGTGCAAAAGTGCAGGAAAAATCATAGATGTAGAGTGGACACGATTCCGAAGTTCCAACAATATTATAACTCCAAAGTTTCTAGAATGTTATGCTCCAAGTTTTAATAATGTTATGACTATCATTATATCAATCTCTCATAAGTGAATGTTAACCCACCAATAGAGTGGATGTATGTTAACCCACCAATAGAGTGGATGGATGTTAACCCGCCAATAGAGTGGATGTATGTTGACCCACCAATAGAGTGGATGTATGTTAACCCACCAATAGAGTGGATGTATGTTATATTATTAACCCAACACTAGAGTGGATGTATGTGGATGAATGTTATTTTACAACCTACTAACCAAGTAAATGAATAATAATGGTGATGAGCATAGAAGCAAGAAAAAATCTCTTGCATATAAAGAACCTCTTGAATAGAAGAATCTCTGGGAGGCAAGTCTCTTGAGTGAAGGTAACTCTCTGGAATAAAGAGGTATGTGAAGGATAGTATATGAATAATAAGGATATGAAAGAATAATCATAAATGGCAATGACAGAAGAAATATACATGGTTCCTTACCTACAGAAAGAGAATTTATTCCCATTGACTATTTCTCTTATATTGACTCTATGGTTGTTGTTTTTATTATGTATGATACAGTTCTTATGAGCCTTACATACTCAGTACATTCTTTGTACTGACCCCCTCGGGGGACTTACCTTACATGTTACAGGTGCAGGTACTAGTAGACCTCCACAGTAGGTTGACAATATTTGCAGATCTTTGGTGAGCCCCAGTTGGTTCGGGACTTTTCGAGTCACAGTTGTATATTATTTTGATGTTGTAAAGATAAAGCGGGGACTTGTCCCGACTTTAAGTTGGTCTTGTAGATGCATCTGTTAGAGGCTTTTGTAGACTTATGTGGGTATATGAATGTAAGAGATGAACGTCCGTTTTGACTTGATGGCCTCAACGGCCAAGTTTTTTGAATATATATATGTCATATGTTTCCATGTCCATGACTTCCGCATAGTTGCATGAGATCTAATAAGATTCATACGAGTAGAGGCGTACGAATGTACATGAGTAAAGATTGGTTCTCTCGAGCTATATCGGTTTCGGGTGCCAGTCCGCCTCAATGGGATTTGGGGCATGACAACATGCTAATTAGGCCTTGTTTAGTTTGAATTACTTAACTATAGTCGGTTACATTTACTAATTGAGTCTTGCTTTATGTCACACACAGGCATTCAGAATAGTATATAATTATTAAGAAGGAAAAAGTCATATATTTGTTCTATGAATATTTTCTTATCGCTTAAATCAAAAAACAAACCGTTAAGGACCAAAAGCGATAAAATTTTTTATTATTGGTTTGGTGTCATGACCCAATTTCTCGAGTCATGATGGCACCTACTTTAATCCACCCACATATAAGCCAAGCCATATGTAATGACCCTATAGGTCATTTTCTAGGTTCCAGTACATTTTTGGCATTTCGTGCCTTCCCATAGCGGCTACAGGTCATTTATGACTTGCCGAAACTGTCGGTTAGATTTTCGGACAGTTCGTTTAGGTTTTAAGGACATTTCCCTATTTTGAAGTTGAGGAATTGACCTCGGACCAAAACTCCTAGTGAAATCCCTTGGATGAGAATTCCAACAGCGCCGTTAGCTCCGGCACGTGGATTTTTGACTAGACGGACCCTTGGTCCGAGGCTTCCAGACTCATTTTGGGCTATTAGATAGAATTTGGTTAAAACGAAACTATAGGTTACCCACATTGTGTTGAAATGACCTCTATTGGGAGTTTCTATGGTTCCGTAAGTCTGTAATATCGAATTTGATATGGTAGCATAGTTCGTTTGCGTGCACGAGGTTCCGAATAAATCCCGAGCACCCGGTTGGAGTTTGTTGGGACTTAGGCATTTTGCTGGTTTTTCAGCATCAGGTGTATGCCCATTTTACTCTTCATGATCACGAGGAGTAGGCTGCGTTCGCAAAGGGTCAAGTCTTTGACCTTCGCATTCGCGAGCCCTCCCATCGAGTTCGCGATGAAGGCCTACCCTACCCTACCCATTCTTCTTCTTCTTCAAGATCGCGGCTATTGGTGTCGCGTTCGCGATAATCTGATCTCTTTTCCCTCGCGTTCGCGACCTTTCGACCTCGCGTTCGCGAAGGCCAAATCCCTAGCAGTATATAAGTCTTCTTCCCCAATTTTTCATCATTTTCTTGCCCGATTTCATCCATTGTTGGACCTTAGGGTTTGGAAATTATTGGAAATTCCAATAAGCTCAGGTACTTTAACCCATCGTTCCTTGGCCTTTTTCCCTTTTTATTCCCGTGTTATTTCATCCCAAAATCTGTTTAATTCTTGGTGTTAGGTCTAGATTCTTTTAGCTTTGGGGGCCGATTTGGGCCCTGATTTATACTCCATTTGTGCTCAACTTTTGAGCACACATTCCTTGTCCTTCGAAGGACCTCGTGACAGATTCAATTTTGGAATTTTGTTTATGGGCCGCAGGGGCTCATTTTTTACCCAAATTTCAGCCCGAGCTTTTATATTACAATATGTGTCTCGTTTTACTCGTATTGATGTGTAAATTATTAATTTGATCTATTGGTAACATTTTGAGATCGTGGAGCAAGGACGAGCAATTCAAAATTGCGGTTCGACATCGAGGTAGGCTTCGGTCTACTTTTCTCCATGAGATTGTGTATTGTATAGATTGCATACTAGACAGGGATTGTAGGAGGGGATTATGAATAGTACATCATGACTTAACCTATTCAGGAAATTTGGGATATAAATGTGACCCAAATCTTAGCCTAGAATACTCGTTATGGTCGTAGGATCCTATTACACTTGATTATATGCTTGTTTGGCCTTAGGTTGACATTAAGGATCACTTAGTATGAGACTTATGGTATTATCTAGTTATTTGGACCATATTCCCCGATTAGCTCCTTCTAGTAGTTGTGTCCCCTAATTTACCGTAGTTTCTCGGATCATGGTGCTTTTAGCATGCTAATTATGTATCGTTGGGCCCTAGATCGTGGTTACGATAACAGTTGGAGTCCAGGTGAATATTCTATCCTTAAAAAGGACGTGATTCTAGTTTATAGACGCTTAGGCGCTTATGGTTGTATTGTTTGGATACTGGTGATAACATGCATACTTTTAGGCGCATTTATGCTCACTTGGTGGAATGATTCCAACTAAAACCTTGATTTTGCTACTGTTTTCTAAAAAGGGATTTATTCCCACCTTTTACCTTTAAAATGAATTATTTTACCACGGGAAGCGCACCACTTTATTTAATAAATTATGAGCTTTTGAAACTAAATGTGATATTTTGGGAATTAGATCGAGGCTGATTTCGGTCCGTTATGAGTTCACTCTTTTATCACTACTATTTACTTTGGTCGAGGGAGACTTCGACCCTTTCTATACTATTATACCGATTTAGTCCCAAACTCAATCCCGGGCAATAGATTTATAGATTTATACTCTTTTGGTCTCGGTTCGAGTCTAAGAACTTATTATACTTATATCTCTCTCTCTCTGGTACTGGATGGAGTAGATTGATTATGATGGTTACTGAAAGTCCTGGTTCAGGATCAGATAATGTATTCGAATATCTCGAGTCCCCTATGGATCCCTTTATTCGTGAGCCATAGTGCCAGAGAAGGATGGTCGCCGTAGGTCCTACCTTTGCGAGCTACTGAACCGGAGGAGGTGTATACACTTGGTATGTTATGACACTCGGATCGGATATGGTATTATTGGTTTATATTGCATTCATTCATTCATATGCATCGTCTATCACTAGTATAATTATTTGACACTTATATCTATCAGTTTTATGAGGGGATGTATAGGTATAGGTTATGGTTGCTGTTTGTTGAGTGATTGCTTGGACCTTTCGAGTCTATGGGGGCCTTGTTAGGTTATTGATTGACCGGGCTAGCTGGTTACCTTATTGTTGATTATTATGGTTAGTTTGTGACATGATGGTTATCGACTGGTACCCAAGATTATCGGTACGTATCTGATTCCTTTTCTCTATTGCAGTGAGATACGTTATTGTTAAATTATCTCATGATTAGTCTCATTTAGATTATAGTCCTCGATTATGCTAGTATTAACTTTCATTCTTGGTTCTGACCCTCGAGATGTTAGGTTTGCTCCCTCAGGATATTACCTTTGAGTTTAGTCATATATACCCATATATATATATATATGGTATTACCGTATATCCCTCTCTTTTCTTATCTATTCACATTGTATATATATCATTTGTACTTGTATTACTATCATATATATCCTTATTTCACTCTTCAGTTGTATATTGGCTAGTGATATACTGTATTGCACTTTAGCTCCTGTATACTGTTAGAATAGGATAATTTATCCTTATTTCTCCATTAGCAGTATTATGTTTATTTTCTTGGATGGTTGCCTATAGTTATATTCTTGCTTTACATGTTATTTATGCTTGCATTATCTTTGGAGCTCAGTCGGCCGATGCCTACTAAGTACCATATGTTTGGTGCTCATACTACACTTCTGCATCCTGCAGATCATAGTACAAGTTTTCGCCGTTGATATATGCATCATGTAGAGCAGCCATGGATCGGATATTTGGGGTGATCTCCTGACGTTCAGAGTATTCCTACTCTCCCTCATATTGATAGTTTTATCTCTATTTTGTATTTTAGAGATGGCTTGGTATATATATTGACTTTGTATTCCACTTTGTACTCCTGTTGTATTAGAATCTCTTATACTGACTTTACCAGGCCTTGAGATTGTAATCTATATTAGTCTCTTTATTAAATTCCTTTCCGTTGTTTTCTTTATTTCTGTTGGTAGTTCGTTACTAGCTGTTCCGGACTGCGGGGTGGCTTACCTACTGGTGGGTTATAGTAGGTGCCATCCTGTTCTGAGAAATTGGGTCGTGACAAATTGGTATCAGAGCCTTGTTTCACCGGTGTTGTTGGTACAAGAGCTAAGTGCCTAGTAGAATCCTGCAGATCGGTATGGAGACGTCTGTATCCTATCTTCAGGAGGCTATAGGGGCATTCTTAGGAAATTCTATTCTTAACTCCTTGTCGTGTGTTCGTACTTCTGTGAACTTCTAAGTACTTTTTTTAACTCCACTCTCTCCCAGATGGATCATACGAGGTTGTCGATAGATGTGGATGGGACATCTACGCGTGTTGCTAGAGTTTTGGCTCAGTATTAGACTAGGGAGTTAGAGATTGAAATTGAGGACCGCCGCGTCAGCCAGTGATGATACTCAGTACATCGAGTAATTCTCAAACCAGAGTTGGATTTGTTGGCATTTGGCAGGGATCTTTATCAGTTTCATAGTATGAGATAGGGTTTCTCGGGTGGGCCAGACATACTTCTATGTTATATGTTGTAGAGCATGAGATGATGCAGAGATTTATCAGAGGATTAGCTTTACCACTCCATTTGGCATCGGAGTATTTGATAGCAACTGGGTTTTCTTTCTCTCAGGTTGTAGATCATGTGAGGGCTATGAAGATGGCTTATATTAAGACCTATAGAGGTGGCGGTAAGAGGCCATATCAGCAGTTCAGTGGTTGTAGTATTTTGTCTGGAGGTAAGAATCCTCCCAGTAGAGGTCAACACCAATTGCCACCTTGTAACACCCCGTACATGTTTACCTTAGTTTTGAGAGCAATAAGTAAAAAAAAAATAAAAATAAATATATATATATATATATATATATATATATATATTTTAAGGGAGGGGCGCGCCAGAGAGCGTACCATGCCGCTATGGGCTAAAATTTTTAGTCCAGAGGCAGCAAGGAGGTGCGCCAGGCAGCGTGCCACGCTGGTTTTGGCCACTTTTCAAAGTTGGAATTTTTCTTAAGTCCCAAGGGTGCCCGGGGACGTATCGAGCCGATTTTTGCCACGATTATTATACAACCATGATACTATACATGAAATGAGTGAATTATTATGTTGGTATGATAAAATTACTCGAGAACGAATTTGGCGTCAAAATAACGGTTTTACCCTTTTGGTCAAAATAGGCCATACGTGGCTAGAATCGCTTGTTTTTGGGATTGAGGCTACAAATATAAATCCCGTGAGTGGTAATATTGTTGTAACACGTATGAAATGAATTAAACATGAGAAATTATGGATTTTGTTGGATCAAGTGAATTGGGCTCAAAAGAGGCCCAAAAATAAGGCAAAAGTCATGGGCCAAAAATGGGTCAAATGACCCATTCTTGCCTTGAATTGTCAATAATTGAGAAGAGTGGATAAGGATAGAATTAAAGGTCTATAAAAGGGGTCCAAAAATCAGATTTTTAATACACAACAACACACATGCTTTTCTATCTTTTTCTTGGGAATTCTAGAGAACTCTTTGTGGCTCTTCAAACCCTAATCCATCTTTGGAGCAAGATCATCATCTTCCAAGCCTAGGTAAGTGATTATTATTATGGATTAATATATTATATGCATGGAAGAGTATGTAACTCATGTTGGTTATGCTTGGAAGTGTTGAACATGGTGTTTTGTGTTTTTGGTAAAAGATGTGATATCCATGGGATTGTGACTTGAATTATGACTTGTAGTTTTGATGAAAAAGCATGGTATGGATAAAATATCAACATGTATGGTGTTATTATGGTCCTAAACTTGTTATTTCTCTATAAGTGTAAATTATGGAATTTTGGCCGATTTGTTGTTGTGAGGTGTATTGAAGCAATTTAATGGAATAATTGTGATATGGTGCTTATGAGAAAGTGTAGAGGAGAAACCTTGTGGTGAAATGCTATTGGTATGTGATGTTGTGGTCAACATATAAAATGTTATGGTATCGTTGGCATGAAAAGGGCCATGAATGGTATTGTAAAGGGTGAATAGGGAACTCATGTAACGTACGGTTGTCTTATACACTTGAAATATAGTTTGTGGTCAATGTATGGCATGAATGGGACATTGTTGGTATGTTAATGCCGCCAATGGTATTATAGATAAGGAAATGCCATTTTAAAGATAAACATGTAACTCATTGTTGTCATATGCATTTGTAAGGTAGTTGGTGGTTAATGTTGGTTCCGTTATGTACTTATGATGTAGAGTGAAACATAAGGAAGGAGCGGAATTATTGTGCTCACACATTGGATTGTGTATTTACATTGGAAAGCTAAGGTATGTAAGGTTACTCTGTCCGTATCCTTCTGCAACACATAATATTCATAATGACATTATACTTGTCCTATTCCGAAATATGCTAAGGTATCTCATTCAGATTTGATATATATTATTATCCACACGTTTCTTATTCATTGACCGATTGGCATTGATATGTCTCTTATCCATGGACTAAAATTCCTAAAGCTCTCATAAGGTTGTTGGAACTACTAAAAGAAATTGTTTCAAGGAAAGTGACGACGTAAGAAGAATCTATTCATTCCTAGGTCACGTATCTCTCATTCATTAGTTGTTGTTGTTCATGAGTTACCTAAGTACCGGCATGGTTCCAATAGTGTTATGTTTCTAATAACGTTATGTTTCTCACAATGTTTATTCCCATGTCTCTCACCCATTGGTTAATAATCCAAAGCTTCAAGGAGAGTTGTCATAACGTTGAAATCTCTAAAGGAACTATCTCAAGAGAATAATAACATAAGAGAATCTCTTTAATCTTAGATGGCATTTTCCAATCATGTTATGTTCCAAGTCCTATATTATGATGAATATCTTTGTATCAATCTTTCACAAGTAGAAGTACCAATCTCATAAGAGTAATAAGAGAGGCGAGGTGCAAGTTAGTATAATTATTCCTCATAAGTGAAGATGTGAATTTCATGAAGTGAAGTGAAATGAGATGCGTGTATAAGTGTGAGCTTTAGTGTCTTGATCTCTAATGTATCACTCTCATAACTATGTCAAGGAAGTAAGATTGTGAAGAAGTAATGCACTAATGGTCACTTTAGGTTATGTTTCATTGAGAATGGATAACAATCTAAAGGGTATAAGTTCAAGGGAGAATAATCCCAATATCATGCTATGTTAGTTATGATAGCCCACCAAAGGTGGATGCCCGGTATATATTTATATATGATAGCCCACCAAAGGTGGATGTCCGGTAGATTATTATATATTAGCCCATCAAAAGTGGAGGCCCGGTACTATATATCCCACCAAGATGGAGGCCCGATACTATATACATATACTTTATAGCCTACTAAAGGTGGATGCCTGGTACTATATACTTATTTATTTTAGCCCACTAAAGGTGGATGCCCGGTACTATATACTTATTTATTTTAGCCCACCAAAGGTGGAGGCCCGGTACTAACTAGTTGAGTGAACACTAATGAAGAGAGTTGTAAAGAGATGAGAATATATCCCCTGCGTGATTGTAAGATTGGTATAAGAAGGAGGATAGCAAGACTGATTGACCAAGTAATGAAATAATATACATAATGAACATGGTTCCACATATTCAGGTTGAAGGTTTATTCACATTGATTATTTCCCGTACGTTTAATTTCTTGGAAGTACTTATGTATTGATATAGTTTCATATGGCCTTACATACTTAGTACTTTCTTCGTACTGACCCCTCTTGGGGGACTTACCTTACATCCTGCAGGCCCAGGTGTTAGTAGATCTCCGCTGTAAGCGACGAGGTATCCACAGATTGTTGGTGAGGTCCAGTTGATTCGGGGCTTTTTTGAGTCATTATGCATATTGGTTTGAGATTGTATATGAGTATAGAGTGGAATGTGTCCCGACTCTAGGTTTGTCATAGTCATGTATCTGTAGAGGCTTTGTAGACGTATGTGGGAAGCTAAATGTAAGATGTATACGTTCATTTTGACATGATGGCCCTAACGGCCAAGTTTCATATATTTGCACATATTGCCATGACTTTCGCTATTGATATTTAATTACATGAGATAAAATGATATTCATACGCGAACATGCATACGAGAGTACATGAGCAAAGATTGGTTCTCTCGGGCCTTATCGGCTCCGAGTGCCAGTCCGGCCTGAATGGGATTTGGGTCGTGACACACCTATTATGCCCGTACAGGTAGCACCTCAGCTTATGGGTAGCTCTCAAGTAGATCATGGTGGTCTCAGTAGACAGAGTTCTGGTCAGGCAGTACGAGTTATTTGGTCTAGGTTGTCAGGCCATGGCGGTCGTTCTGGGTCAGCAGGTATAGTACACCAGAGAGTCTCATGGGCTTGTTTCAATTATGGTGAGATTGGTCATTGGTCTTGGGAGTGCCCGAAATGTGAGTTGGTTTGCCAGTTGGAGACAACTCGTGTTTCTCACCAGGTTAGAGCTTCAGGAGTTTGTTACGACTGTAGAGAGACCGATCACTAGTCCAGAGAGTGTCCCCGATGTGAAATTATTAGTCATTCAGCTCATCGAGATCAATCTCATAGAGTTGTGGCACTTTCGAATAAAGGTAGCACACTTAGTGCTTCAGTATGTCATTCAGATGCTCAGTCTGGGTTTGGACGCATTCAGAGTCATACTTCTTCGGGCACATCAGGGACTATGACTTCAGAGTCTATCGTATAGGTGTGATTTTTATTTACTATCTTTTAGTTTCTATTTGAATTCAGTTGGGGTTTTCATACCCATCGCTGTTTATATATCTTGATGTTACTACATTAATTGTTGTAAGTCTTTATGCAGATTTATGCTTATTTTACTACCCCTGTAGCTAAATTCTTTTAGTAGTAGATTGAGTGGATTGGTGTGATGATTTTCCAAAGGGTGTAGCACTTGGGTTAAAGTCTTTTTCCTTTGGCATATTGGCCTTGCTATGGTACTAGAGTGGTATTGGTTGGTGTTTTTCGTTTATGGTGCCACATGAACTTTATACTGTTGTTATTATTGTCATTGTTTTGACATTTATTGATTCTTACTTGATAGACGACGGGACTAGCGTTATCTAGTTAGTATCTCCTTCCTTATGATTCTTGTCCGTTTGGCTTAGACGACTAACTTGGTTGATCAGTTTATCTTTTCTGTTATCAAGGTCGGTTGTTGAGCGGATTGTGATAGTTTAGGAAGGTTTGGCCTTCTCTGGTTTTGTTGTGATTTTAGCATTGGCTATCCTTTTCTATAACCATTCCTGAGGTTGATGAATTTGAGAATTGTTCTTTCGATTTAGATAGTTCATGCCTGGTAGTGGCCTTGACCTTGATGTTGATAGTGAGTAGGGTACACTATTCTTCCTATGAAGTAGTTTGTGGTTCAGCCGAGTTAAAGTTGGTGTAAAAGGGTGATTCAAAAATTTCTCATCTCGGTACTTATTCGGCCAAACATGACTTTGTGGGATGTTTCTGCTTGGTGGTATATGTTTGTGTATCAGTTTTTGATAACCAAAGTAGGTACTTTTGGAGAGTGAGTAATCATTTCCATAAATTGAGTATCAGATTGACCGAATTCAGGCTAAGACGGTATTTCTGAGTTGCTCGAGATTTGGCTACCATTAGTACTCTTTGCGGTCTTGGTGAGTCCTTGGTTATGCCTTTATAGTTATGCCCTCAACGAATGTGGATTTGATTTCTCATATCTTTAGCCTGTGGTTTTCTTTAGCTGTGATTATACTCTTCGACAATATTTTAGTTTCAGCCCTTGGGAGAACCATTGGGTATATGCTTGATTTCGGATGGTAAGATTGATTCAGATGTTTGATCGTTGTGAAGAATTATTGGCTCCAGTTGTTGTTTTTTACTCGTTTAATGACAGCTTGGAAGTTGTGATAAATTTTGGAGCATGGATGCTTACTCATCAACAGGATTGGTTTGGATAGTTTAGATCGAGTAGTTCAACTTTGGTGCTGAGATTACAACTATGGATTGCATAACTTGGCTGCATCCTCCATTTCAAGATTTGATTTAGTTGAGCATTCATTGACAAGCTGACTAAGCCTACTTTTTGCCTACCAGTTCAGTTTTCTCCAATTCAGATAGATTAACTTTGATAAATGCTTGGAGGATGGTCTATTGGCACATGGTATTGGTTTCTACTATTTTTGGCAGAGCTTGTGCTTTGGACTCATGACTGTTGATTTTGAGGGTCATCTGAACTTGTTATAGCTTTGGCAAAAGATTGCAGGCTTGATCATCTCCATTTGTGTATCCAGGTAGCACCTTATGGACTTATTCTTATACTCGCCAGCATCGTTTTTTGGTAGATCATATTTAGTCTTTCGAGGTTAGTGTGATGTGATTATGTGGACAGGACTCGGATGATGTTGGAGAGCTTCAGTGCAGTTCAGAGTAGACATCATATTTTGAAAGATAAGAAAATGTTAGATTTGAAAGTTGGAGTCGGTCGTATGATTCATGCCTTGGATTGTCTTTATCCTGGTTGAGTATCTGCTTAGTTGTGTTGTATCAGTGTGATGTTGGTATGCTGTGGTTTGGGTTTGTGTGCTTCAGTCGTGTTTGGTTTAATTGGACGCCAGTTGGTTGTTGAGGTTGAGTTTTTAGTTGTTTGGGAAGTGAGGTAAGTATGTGAAGGAAAAAGGGATGCCTTTAGCGAAATTTCTTGGAAGCGTTGGTTTGCCTTGGAGGTTATCTGGGGAGTCTTGCTCAGGGCATATAGGCCCAGTACCTCATCCTTTCAAGCTTTCAAGCTTTTTCTATCCATTGACTATCGCGGACGAAATTCCTTTTAGTAGTGGATTTTGTAAAGGCCCTCCATCTCATTTCTAGGTTTCCTTGTATTTTTGGTATTTTGTGCCTTTCCATAATGGCTACAAGTCATTTATGACTTTCCAAAACTGTTGGCTCAGTTTTTTGATAGTTCATTTGGGTTTTCAGCTCATTTTCTTGTTTTAGAGCTTTTAAAATTGAGAAATTGGTCTCGGACCAAAACTCCTAGTGAACGGCCTTGGATGAGAATTTCGACAGCGTTGTTAGCTCTAGAACGTAGATTTTAGGCTAGGGGACCCTTGGTCTTGGTCCCGAGCCTTGCGGACTCATTTTGGGCTATTGGGTAGAATTTGGTTAAAATAAAGCTATAGGTGTGGGTCCCACATTGTGTCAAAATGACCTCCATTGGGAATTTGATGGTTCCACTGAGTATGAAATGTCAAATTTGGTATGATAGTATAGTTCATTTCCGAACGAATCTCGAGCACCAAGTCGGAGTCTGTTGGGACTTAGGTATTTTGCTGGTTTTTCAACATCTGGTACAGTACCATTTTACTCTTAGCGATCAAGAGGAGTAGGCCGCGTTAGCGAAGCGTCAAGTCTTTGACCTTCACATTCGCAAGCCCTTCCATAGCGTTCGCGAAGAAGGCTGACCCGACCCAATTCATTCTTTTTCTTTGCGATCGCGACTATTGGTGTCGCGTTCGCGACAGTCTGATCTCTTTGCCCTCGCATCCGCAATTCAACCATTGTTGAACCTTAGGTCTTGGAAATTATTGGAAATCCCAATAAGCCTAGGTACGTTAACCCATCGTTCCTTGACCTTTTTCCCTTTTTATTTTCGTGTTATTTCGTCCCAAAATCTGTTTAATTTTTGGTTTTAGGTCTAGATTCTTTGGGCTTTGGGGGTCGATTTGGGCCTGAGTTTTTACTCTATTTGTGCTTAAATTTTGAGCACACATTCCTTGTCCTTCGAGGGACCTCGTGACCAATTCAATTTTAGAATTTTGTTTACGGGCCCCACGAGCCCATTTTTAACCCAAATTCTAGCCCGAGCATTTATATATGGATCTCGTTTTACTCATATTGTTATGTAGATTATTATTTTGATATCATGGAAACATTTCGAGATTATGGAGCAAGGACGAGCGATTCATGGGTGATTCAAGATTGCGGTTCAACATCGAGGTAGGCTTCGGTCTATTTTTCTCTACGAGATTGTGTATTGTATAGATTAAATGCTAGTTAAGGATTATAGGAGGGGATTATGACTAGTACATCATGACTTAACCTATTTAGGGAATTTGGGATAGAAATGTGACCCGAATCTTAGCCTAGAATACCCGTTATGGTCGTAGGATCCTATTACACTTGATTATATGCTTGTTTGGCCTTAGGTTGACATTAAGGATCCCTTAGTATGAGACTTATGGTATTATCTAGTTATTTGGACCATATTCCCCGATTAGCTCCTTCTAGTAGTTGTGTCCCCTAATTTACCGTAGCTTCTCGGATCATGGTGCTTTTAGCATGCTAATTATGTATCGTTGGGCCCGAGATCGTGGTTACGATAACAGTTGGACTCCAGGTGAGTATTCTATCCTTAAAAAGGACGTGATTCTAGTTTATAGATGCTTAAGCACTTATGGTTGTATTGTTTGGATACTGGTGATGGCATGCACACTTTTAGGCGTATTTATGCTCACTTAGTGGAACGATTCCAACCAAAACCTTGATTTTACTACTATTTTCTAAAAAGGGATTTATTCCCACCTTTTACATTTAAAACAGATTCTTTTACCACGAGAATCGTACAACCTTATTTAATGAATTATGAACTCTTTAAACTAAATGTGATATTTTGGAAATTAGACCGAGGCTGATTCCGATCCTTTATTAATCAACTATTTTATCACTAATATTTACTTTGGTCGAGGAAGATTTCGATTCTTTCTACATTATTATACCAATTTAGTCCCAAACTCGATCTTGGGCAATGGATTTACATATTTATACTCTTTTAGTCTTGGTTTGAGTCTGAGAACTTTTTATACATACATACATATATATATATATATATATATATACATACATATATATATATATATATATATATATATATATATATGGTACTGGATAGATTAGATTGATTATGATGGTTAGTGGAAGTTCTGTTTCAGGACCAGGCAGTGTATACAGATATCCTAAGTCCCCTCTGAGCTCCTTAGTCTGTGAGCCACAGTGTCGGAGAAGGATGGTCGTCGTTGGTCCTGCCTTTGTAAGATACTGAGCAGGAGGAGGTATATACACTTGTTATGTTATGACACTCGGATCGGATATGGTATTATCGATTTATGTTGCATTCATTTATTCATATGCATCGTCTATCACCAGTATAATTGTTTGACACTTATATCTATCAGTTTTATGAGGGTCTGTCTGGTATAGGTTATGGTTGCTGTTTGTTGAGTGCTTGCTTGAACCTTTCGAGTTTATGGGGACCCGGTTAGGTTATTGATTGTCCGGGCTAGCTGGTTACCTTATTATTGATTATTATGGTTAGTTTGTGACATGATGGTTATGGATTGGTACCCGAGATTATCGGTACGTTTCTGATTCCTTTTCTCTATTGCAGAGAGATACGTTATTATTAGATTATCTCATGATTAGTCTCATTTAGATTAGAGTCCTCGATTACACTAGTATTAACTTTCATTCTTAGTTATGACCCTCGAGATTTTAGGTTGGCTCCCTCAGGATATTACTTTTGAGTTTAGTCCTATATACCCATATATATATATATATATATATATATATATGTGGTATTGCCGTATATCCCTCTCTTTCCTTATCTATCCATATTGTATATATATCATTTGTCCTTGTATTACTACCATATATATCCTTGTTTCACTCTTCAGTTGTATATTGGCTAGTCATATACTGTATTACACTTTAATTCCTGTATACTGTTAGAATAGGATAATTTATCCTTATTTCTCCATTGGCAGTATTATGTTTATTTTCTTAGATGGTTGCCTGTAGTTATATTCCTACTTTACATGTTATTTGTGCTTGCATTATCTTTGGAGCTTAGTCGGTTGATGCCTACTGAGTACCATGTGTTTGGTACTCATACTACACTTCTGCAACTTGCAGATCATAGTATGAGTTCTCGCCATTGATGTATGGATCGTGCGGAGCAGCCATGGATTGGAGATTTAGGGTGAGCTCCTGACGTTTGGAGTATTCCTGCTCTCCCTCATATTGTTAGTTTTATCTCTATTTTGTATTTTAGAAATGGCTTTGTATATATATTGACTCTGTATTCCACTTTGTATTCCTATTGTATTTGAAGCTCTTGTACTGACTTCACCAGGTCTTGGGATTGTAATCTATATTAGTCTCTTTATTAAATTCCTTTTCGCTGTTTTCTTCATTTCTCTTGGTAGTCCGTTACTAGCTGTTTAGGACTATTGGGTGGCTTACTCTCTGGTGGGTCATAGTAGGTTCCATCATGACCTGAGAAATCGGGTCGTGACACCATAGCCCGAAACGATAAGTAACGGGCTAACCGGAGAAAGATAATAGAATACAGAATGTAGGCATGAAACGAAAACACTACTTAGCGAAAGATAGTGACATATAAAGATACGAACATACTATACAAGGGAAAATGGACAAAAGTATACAAAAAATATTTCCCCCAAGATCTGGTTAAGGTCGCTACAAGTGCCACTAAATCAAAATAGAGTACTAGACTATGTCAAATATGCATATAGTCTCAGAATATACAAAAAGACTATCCAAAATAAGTAGAAGGAGGAGGATCAACTCTGGACTCTAAGAGCTCACCCTATCTCTGAATCAGTAGCAAGCCCGAGAATAATGTCAACGCTAGTGGTTCGTACTTGGATTTGCATTAGGGAAAAGATCCAGAAGTAGATTAAAGTATGAGTACCAAAACAACGGGTACTCAGTAGGCATCATAGACAGACCGAGCTAAATTACAGTAAGAGTATAATAAAATGCGAGAATGTAGATTAAAGTCAGGAATAAAGAGTATAAATAAAAAAATAATAGACCATACCAATCGAAAGTGATACATATATGATAAATAACTTGAAGAACGGAAATAAAGTCTAACTATAACCCAACTGTTCCCCCATAAGCCCAGAAGGACCAAACAAGAAAGAAAATAACCCAATCAAGCCCCCATAAGCTCGATTGATACAAACAAAGTGTACACTAATACAAACATGAAATTATCGGCAATAATAGGCATAATGTGAGCCAACGAGGAAAGCGTACTTGAAACTCCTTTCTGATCAGAATTCCAAGTCTTATCGGAATTCCAAACCCATAATAGGTGACCGTAAGTGTAATAGATGTCGGACTTTAATCGGAACTTATACTAAGAAATATCATACTAGTAGGTGCCGGACTTAAACCAAAACTGATAATAAGTAAGAACGTACTAGGTGATGGACTTGAACCTGGACTACTAAATAAGATAAACGCCAAGACATTCCTGAATTACCACTTCTTTCTCAAACCTACTGATGATAAATTTTGATTCTAGGTGTCCAATCACCTAAAGCAGGACGTGTCCAAATTACAAAATCTAGGCATTGGTCCAGGTCAAATACTACTCTATCTGGGGTAACAAGGTCAAATAAGTTATATACAAGGTAACTAGGCCAGCCCAAAATCGAATGACTAGCCCAAGGATTTGCATAGGGATCATTCTAAGTCAAAGGGGAACTATTATAGGCATCTACGCTTCTACAGGTTCAGCAGAATCATTCTAAGTTAAAGAGGAACTATTATAGGCATCTACGCTTTTACAGGGTCAGCGGGGCCTACTACCAATCCCGAAACCCAGTCCTAAGTCAAGTACCTACCCGAAACTAGGATAAGGTTACTTAATCCCTACCCAAGGCACTAATTATAATAAGGCTAGACTTAAGGGACAACCATGAACTAATGTAAAGGAGACAAAGTCGTATTCTATCGAAAAAGGACCCTAATCGGCTAAATAAGTCAATAAATACTAAAATAATAACCGAGCCATAAATGCACACCTATAGCTAGCACAATACTACATATACTATACAAAAGCTCAATCTATAATAAAAGTAAGCCTAGCCTACCTGGACGCCGCCAAAAGCTCACAAAATTCTCCATTCCAAAACTTTCCCCTTCCGAGAAGAATTTGACTGCTACCATGCTATCATATCAATGATCTATGCATTAAGAAAAGAATATCAATACCCATATTGTGTATAAATGCATCGAGTCAGAAATTAGACTAAAATCCATATGGGGTCCGCTTGTGGAATCATGAAATTGAAACTGTCACAGCGTCCCTCTCAGCTCAAGGATCATTTTACCCTAAAATTGAGAAAAATCCAAGATCAAATCAGCCTATTATAAGTCCCAACAATAGTCAACAATTAAGAACTAAATCATAGAATTTAAACTAGATTCTAAGTGGAAACATAAGGGATATCGACGATATAATGCCCACAAGCCCGTCCCCAAGCTAATCCTAGCTCCACTCAATGATTTTCCCATAATTTCAGAGCTCAAGCGGTCCTGTAATGGTGTTTAGCACTTAGAAAATGAAGCTTGTTTTTAAGAAAAGAAATATATATAACACTACCAGCGATGGCCGCTTTAGTGGCTAAATGACCGCTAAAGCGGCTAACGGCTCGCTTTAGCGACCAACCCTCAGTTGTACAACCTTTGCTAAGGTGGTCCAAAGTTGTTAAAGAGGTCCCAAGCCATTAAAGCGGTCTCTAGGCCGCTAAAGTGGCTGGACCAGCAAATTTGGCACCAACCAAATTTTTCTAAGTCCTAACGGACTCCGACCGAGAGCTCAGGATTAGATCAAAATTCCATGCATTCAAAAGAACTATGATACCCTACCAAATTTGGCATTCCAAAATCAACGGTTCTATCAAAACTTTCATCCGGGGTTATTTCAATAAAAAATAGGCCCCACACCCAAGGGGTCGTTTTAGCCAAAATCCACCCAATAGCTCAAAATGAGTCCAAAAGTCTCGAGACCCGGACCAAGGGTCGCCCTCATCTAAAATTTACATTCCAAAGTTGATGATACTGTCAAAATTTACATCCAATGTTGTTTACCTATAGTTTAGACTCGAGACCCTATTCTTAACAGAGAAAGCTCTAAAATAGGAAAATGGCGCTAAAAACTAAATGAACTGGCCGGTGACCGAACTGTCAGTCCCAGCAAGTCATAAATAACTTGGGCAGCTGTAGTAAAGTTCTAAATGCAAAATATGCATGAAAATACAATAAATAACCTGAAGGGTCATTACATTTGGTTATTGGTTTAGCATATTTAAAATCAAAGTTCGATAAATCGAATTCATAATTCATAAAACCGAACCGAATCGACTGATGCACACCCCTAGCCATAAGATTAGGGTTTAACTTTTAAGGTGGACATAATATCACATTGAACAATATTATGGGTGTAATAGGTCGCTAAATTAGTTTGAGTGTGAAATCAACTTTTTGGGACAAGTTGAGAATGTATTTGATGTCTTTTTCCATTATAAATATATACTTAGTCGATGACTTTAGTGTATAAAACAACAACATACCCAGTGTATTCCCACAATGTAGTGTATAAAAAAACAATTAAATATAAATACTTGAGTCTTTGACTTTTAAATATTATGTGTGGATTGATCATTTCTCATAAGTCATGTATTCGTGTAGACGCGAGGTTACCCTAGATCAGAGTTTGAACTTGCATTAATTCGTGTAAGATGTTATGTTCTTTTTGTATATTATCTTATATTCCATGTGGTAGTTCATTAATTCATGTAAGATGTTATGTTCTTTTTGTATATTATCGTATATTTCATGTTGTAGTTTCCATGGTTATGCCATTTACTACATTATGAATATAATCAAGACATTATGAATTTAAACCTTTTTTTTAAGTATCTAAAGTCTCATTTCACTATTTGGAGGATGATTGATGATGTACACAGAGTATTTTTGTACTCATATATTCCTTTTCACCTTTTTTGCTTAAATGCAGATTCTATCACGACCAGAGTTGAGGCCCTAGACGTCGCACACATTCGATACTATTTCTACTACGAGTGAACATTCTGGAATATCACATGAGCATACTTCTAACATAAATAAATAAAGCAAAAATATTATAAAATTGAATTAAAATTCCTCAAGGGATAAAAACTTTCACCAAAGTTCATTAACACCACATATTATCCAATAATACTGATAGTCATGATAAATAAAAACTAAAAATTTACAAAATCTATCTGACAACTAAACTAGTTTGTGAAGCCTTTCACGAGCAACAATAACTATCGGGACAAGGCCCCAGCATACCCCAATACTGAAAGGAACATAAGAAAATTGACATATCTAAACTTGCCCTAGGTAGAAAAGAGGCTCACCAATAACTGAAGATGATAATCCTAATGGTGCTCCTGGTCACGAGTCTGAGTGTCGGAACCTATATTAGGAAATGATGTAGTGCCACATGCATCAATACAAAAGTTTTATTGGCATATAAAACAACATAAGGAAGTAAAAAAGCATGGAAATACAAAGGTGATACGTACAACTCAAGACATGATAAGCTGAAAATGGACAAGAGCGTAAGATAAAATAATAATTTGTAACATAAAATGAACTAATCCTTTTAGTTATTTATGGGAGCAAGTGGTGAATCGACATAAACCACCATGTGAGCGCATGTAGTCTACTCTCGTCCCGATTAGCTAAGCCATCCTATATTGATACAACCCTGGGCAACACACACCTACCAAACCATAAGAGTTCAAGGAGCCCAATATATGAGCATGGAAAGAGGAGCATGACAAGGCTTGGAATGCACAAAAGGATGAATATTTCTTCCCACTTTGGCGATTCTATTGTTAGTTTGGCGATGGAGCTTAGTCCTTGAGCAATGGTTCAAAACAGCTTGCCCAACTTGGCAAGCCAATATATACTTAGGCGATGCTAGATACACTTGGGCGATGGACAACCCATTGGGTGATGTGGTGCGGCCGACCCACTTTATCCTATTTAGGCTATATTTTAAATAAGATTCTAAGTGTGTAAAGGCATGCATATAAATACATGTCGTAGCCATTTATTTCCTTAGACTTGGTTGAATATTGGTCTTGGAAAGTGTAGGGTGGAATCCCTTTAGGAGTAGTTATAGTGTTACTGAGATTAGTTGATAGGTGGATTCCCATTGATTGATTGAAAACTCCTTTAACTTGATTTACATAATGGAGTTACTCATTTGTGGATTCATTTGTGTTTCTCAATTTCTCTAAAATCAAGTCTCTTCTCCCTTGGTTCAATTGTGAACTCAATTGATTCCTTTTTTCTTCACTTCTCATCTCCAAATTCTCATCTATCTTATTTTCGTATTTGAATTCTGTAGTTTGAGTTTTGATTGGCTTCTCTCCTAATCGAGATCATTATCATTTGGTATTGGAGATTAGACTAGATATTTATTTCTATAATTCTTAATCCTAGGTTCATAAATCTGAAAATTCAAAAAAAATAGTGAAAAACGTTTTTGAAAATTTCCCAAAAAATTATTTTTTATTTGAGTCTTGTTTTGAGTTTCCAATACTAGAATCATGTTCTCTAGTTTCTATTATTTCTAGGCCTGAGATTTCATTTGGTTTGGTTATGATTTGAGGCTTTCACCATTGTTGGAGGTGAAGAACTTGAAAACCAATAGAGTGGGTTTATAGATCTAGGGGAAATTGGAGGCTGTTGAGTATTGGGGTTTTTTCTCTTTATCAATAGAATTTTGAATATGAAATTTGATAGCAAATGGAGTTAAAATCCATTGGGGTTAATTTTTGGAAGTTCAACATCTTCGTAGTGTTCTTCATATTTTGAAATGGATTTCAAAATTTGGAAATTTTAGGATAAATTGAAGGTTCAAAGTGCTTGGGCTTTGTTCTCCTTATCATTAGGAATATGAATATCAAATTTGGAAGAAATCCGAGCTAAATAGAAGAAGTTCAAAAATTTGAAGTTCACCTTGTTCATGGTGTTCTTTATAGCTTGAAGAAAAAGGAAATGAGTCTAAAATCTGATTTGATTGGCTTGTAATTTAGGGTTTAAAAGTATTGGGGCTTGATCTCCATATCAAAAGGAGCTTAAATCTTGAATTTCGTAGAATTTTGAGCTAAAACGAAGAATTTATGAATTTTTGAAGTTCATCCATACTCTTAGTGTTCTTCATAAAATTCATATCTTGTTGAGAAGAATCTTTAAAAAAGGGTGTTAGATCCAAAAAAAGTGAAAGAAAAAGGGGTAGTACTTGTTTGTACCAAAGGAATTTACCAAAAAGGGTAAGTACTAGGTCATGGAAGTACAAGGGGGACTACAAAGGCATAATTTTCAAAAGGCTTTAGGTCTCTGTCTGGGGACTTTTGCACTAGTGTTTGTGGGAGCAAATGGATGTTTGCATCCGCAAAAGGCAAACCCAAAATAGTGAGTTTTTCCCTTGGGTTGCGCTAGGTTTGTGGAGGGAAAAAGTGGATATGCGCTCACGAACCCCAAAATGCAAACCCAACATTCGAAATTACAATTTCTTTCCGGAATCTCAGGTTTTAACTTCTTAGTTTTGTTCCTTTGATTCCTAATCACTTTTTTGAATTCCTAAACTAATTTGCAACTTGTAATTGATTTACTTAGTTGTTGATTAGTTCTTGAGTTCATATTTCTTCATGGTAACTCTTTCTAAGCGTTTTCTCATTTACACACTCGTCAAACCTTCTTGGCTTAAGTCCTTTTGATTTTGTGTCATCCGTTGTTCGGTCTACCAGAATCTATTCTTCCACAAAGAATGTGACCTTGTGAATTTATTGGACAAAGGTAGTTCTCTATCAACTTCGGGAAGACACTATAGGAAGGTAAGTTGGGAGTTTCAAATACGAGAGACGTGAGGAATTTTACTACTAACCTTGTTTGCTAGTTTTGTAGGTAGGTACAAGGTGATATAAGGAATAATGTCATCCACAAACTAGGCATATTATGGGTATGACAGTTGTGATCACACTTATAGCAACATGAGTTATTAGTATGGTGATGATAAGTCTTACGAGGGCTATTATGGTCCTTGCGAGCATGATGATGGTCGTATAGAGGTTATGGATATAATGTGAGTTATAATGCTTTCTCCCATATATCTTATGAACACTTAGAGTAAATATATAATAGAAGGGGAAATAGTGAGGTTTAATAGCCTCCCCTATCTTGTGCTACTTTTTATCCTATTCAAAGAGGTTTAGATGTATGGGCGGAACTAATTCGAAGACATCATATGGACCAAAAGGGAAGTGCATTCACTACTTCTCGCAATGTAAGGTTCCAAGATAGGTATGACCCGGGAAGGTGAATAACTTAGAACCAATATGGGTATAAATAGTGTCATGGGGTTTGATCTTAAACTTAATGATCAAAGTTTTGCCAATGTCATATCCCATAAGGTGGTAAAATATCTTGGGTTACCTTTATATCCGATTCAAGATCCTTTCCTTGACGAGAGAGAGATTTGGATTGATCACAAATGAGGGTACTCATGTCACTTGGGGAAAAACAAGAGGAGGCATAGTGTGGTATAGGCTTATTGGATACTTGTCACCTACGTTTGGTGTGTGCTTGGTTACAAAAACATGGAATCCCAAATGTGAAAGATTGGTACAAGTATATCATGGACTACAACGGGAAGCTTTTCTTTACCTCAACCCCTCCTAGAGAAGGAGATACAAGTGAACCACTCCCAATTGAGGATCTTAGTACTTTGAGCACAAACAAATTATTTTCTTCAATGCGAAGGAACATTGAAAAGATCACTCAATTGGTTACCAAGATGATGCCCAAGGAGTTGGAAAGGCTATTGAAGGGAACTACTACTTGTGAAGATGGACCTAAGGAGTTGCCTTTAGAGGCAAAGCAAGCTACTCTTTGTAAGGTTGGTGCTAAGGAGTTGAACATAGAAGTCAACCCATTCACTCCTTGTGCACCAAAGTGAAATCTAGATTTGAAAGGGTCTCCAAACCCTTCACAAGGGATCCTTAGCACTTATCCTAACTCCATGACAAATAAGACAAGAAAATATTAAGAGGAATGAGGGTGTGAAAAGTGACAACTCTAGAGTGAAAAAAGGAGAGGTTGTGTGGAGTGATGTGAGAGGGTTTTCACAAACTTATCCTAACTCAAATAACTTTTCTTTTTCTAGTGGTTTTGAAACTTGTGCAGGTGTCCTTAGAATCAAACCTAGTGAGGCATCTCAAAATGTGAAGTCTCATGAAGGCCTTGAAAGCTTCCCAAAGGAGCAAATGTGTTCCATTGTTTACAACCAAGGTGAAGTAACCTCTTTCCATGAGCTACAAGGTAACAAAGCTAACCCTTATACTTTAGAGAGCTTAAAAGATCATTATGTGGCTAGTAACCAATTAAGTGTGAGAGCTAGCATATCTTTGTATGAGCTTAATGAGCCTTTCCGCTACGGAGTTTTTGAGTTTTTGATCCTTTTGATGACCGGATTATTTCTCCTACTGAGATCTATTTATGTCCACTAGTGCTGACACTTGTGCTTTAAATAGACATACATTATCATGTGAAAGGGATGATCCTTTGGGTGAAGATAGCATAGACTTGCTTGCTTATTTAAGGAACCCAAGTAAGGATTATCCTTATGATGTTAGTCCTAATTGTGACCCCCTGATACCCTACCTTTATTTGATAAATATGATGCTGAATAACTTGATTCATGTAATGACTCAAGTTATAGTTCATTTGATTGTGGTGGTGGCATGTGACAAATAGGGAGTTTTATTCTTGAGGATGATCATAGTGGAGTGTCTTGTATGGATAAGGAAGTAGCCACTATTGAAGGTTACAAGGTGTTTAGCAATCCATTATGGTGTGATGACAAAAATCTCTTCTTATAAGATGATAGTACATTTATTAGAAAGGATGGTGTTCAAAAGGAAAGGAATGTATGTGTTACAACTATATCTTCATCATTGTGTGTTCCCATTCTTGGTCAAGGCCTTAATATGCTTGAATAAATGAATGAACCTTCTTATGAGAACACCCTGGATTAAGTTGACATGTGTGACACCTTCCTATACTATTTGTTTGCATATGATGATACTTATGGCTTTGAGAGGAGTATGTTGTGTGGAAGTGAAAGAGCTAATGTCACAACTCGAGACTACCCCCTAGTCATAACACGGTGCTTAGAGTCAAAAGTGACCCCAAGCTAACCCATGGCCTGGCAAAACACTAAGTATACTAAAATAACTGATGAAATACTAAGCGAAAGCTAAACTGAAATGATATAATCATAAATAAAACTAATACTGAAAGTCAAGACTAACACTGTCTAACATAACCAACATGCTGAAATCTAACTGTCTGTCTGAAAAGCCTATAAGTGTAACACCCCGTATGTTTACAAACCTATACGACTACGTATACATTTATGGAATTAGTTAAACATGAGAGATTTGATGAATTATACATTAATTTGTTGGGCATTAATGAGTCATGAGCCATTAAGCTTAAATGAGGCCCAAAATCACAATGGAAGACATGGCCCAAATGTGGAAAAGATCCATTCTTGTGTTTGACCAAGCCAACATGCATTAAATTGGATAAGGATTACCATTAAATACCATATAAATCAAGATAAAATCAGATTTTATTCAACAACAACACACATGCCTTTTTCTAGAATTCTCTCAAGCATTTCTCTCTCACACAAACCCTAGGCCTTCATCCTTTTGGCCAAGATCATCAACTTGAAAGACTTGGTAAGTGTTTATGCTTATGTTTTAATATATTATATGCATGAGAGGGTGACTATATGATGTTGGTTATGTTGGTGGAGTATTGAGAAGTTCAATATGTGTTTAATATTACATGTTTGCTAAATCGGAGGATGGTTTTGTCTTGTAAACTTGAACATGGACTTGTGATCTTGAAGAAAGTGGACTTGATAGATTTAATATTGACATGTGAGATGTAATTATAGCCTCAACTTATTTTATTCTTGTACATAATGTTTGGAATTGTTATTGCGAAATTGGGCATGGAATTGGTGACGTATTGAAAGAAACATGTAGTTTGGTGATGTTTATGTGTGTTGTGAAACCATGGCTGTTCGTTGGCATTTAAGATGATCTAAAATATGTTAAGATAAGGTTATTTATGATCATGGACCATTCATTGCATAAAAAGACCCAAAAGAGACCCTTTTTGGCCGAAACGGGCACCCGCCCTCGCAGACGAAGCACCTGCGGGCGCAAGTGACTTCGCAGGTGCCTCTAGCTACTGAAAAAGGGAACCTGAGGATGCAGGTCAGCCACCTTTGGGCGCATTTGTATTAGCGGGTTGGCCCAGAACTCCGAATTTATTCTTTTTTTGCATCCCTTTGACCCCCCGAAACCCCTATACCCTTCATGGATGCAATTATCAACTTGTGATAACTTTCGAATGACTTTAAAGGAGTATCCCGGAGGTATTTTGGATGGTATCAATCATGGATTGTTGTTCATGTGTTGTTACGGGAGGTATTGAGATGACTTGAAGAAGTAATTGTGACGTAGTGTTAATATGGGAGTATAAAGGGTAAAGTTGGTGTGAAATGTTATTGGTTTGTGATGCCTTGGTCGATGTGTGACATGTTATGGTATTATTTGTTTGGTAATGCAATGATGGTAGTATAAGAGGGTGAAGTGACGTTATATGGTAGTCATGTAATCCATTGTCGTTTTACGCACTTGTAACATGGTTAATGGTTGACTTGAGCTTCGTAATGTACTTGTGTTGTAGAGTAAAACGTAAGGAAGAAGCTGGATTGTTATATAGGACTGTGTATTCGCATTGGGAAGACAAGGTATGTAAGGTTACTCTTTCCGTATTCTTCTACAACATATTGTTCATATTGACATTGGGCTTGTTTCAACTCCGAGGGACTTTGAAGTATAGCAATTCAGGTTGACGAATATTGTTATTCATATGTGTCCTATTCTTAGTTGACTTATGATTCACTTATCTCTTATTCATTGACAGAAGTTCCAAAGATGTCATAACGTTGTACTTTCTAAAAGAATTATCTCAAAGAGAGTAAGATATAAAGAAAATCTATTTATTCTTGAAAAGCATTTTCCAATCATGTCATGTTCCAAAGTCCAAAAATATTATGATTATGTTTGTACCAATCTCTCGTAAGTATAAAGTTACCAATCTCATAAGATCTCATAAGAGTGGTGAAGAGGGAATGTGCGAGCTAATATATCTATCCCTCACAAGTTAATGTGTTCATCTCATGAAGTAAAGAAATGAGGTAAAGCATATTTGTGTGTTTCAAATAGTGTCATGATCCTCTATGTATCAATCTCTCATAAGTGAATAAATCAATCTCTCCCAAGTATTATTAACCCACCAAAGAGCGGATGTAGTTATTAACCTACCAAAGAGTGGATGTAGTTATTAACCCACCAAAGAGAGGATGTAGTTATTAACCCACCAAAGAGTGGATGTAGTTATTAACCCACCAAAGAGTGGATGTAGTTAACCAAGAAGATGAATAATAATTATGATGAGCGTAAAAGCAAGAAAGAATCTATTGCATCTAAAGAATCTCTTGGAGGCAAGTCTCTTGAGTAGGAATAACTCTCTCTTGAATAAGGGGGTATATAGAGGATGGTAAATTACAATAACAGAAGATCTGTTCATGGTTCCTCACATACAGAAATAGAGTTTATTCACATTTACTACTTCTCTTATATTGACCCCATTGTTGTTGTTATTATGTATGATGAATTTCTTATGAGCCTTACATACTCAGTACATTCTTCGTACTGACCCCCTCGGGTGAATTACCTTACATGTTGCAGGTGCAGGCATTAGTAGACCTCCTCTGTAGACTGGTGATCATTTGCAAAGTTTTGGTGAGCTCCACTTGGTTCGGAGCTTTCTGGGTCATAGTTGTATATTTGTTTTGATATTGTATAAAGCGGTGACTTGTCCCGACTTTAAGTTGATCTTATTGATACATCTGGTAGAGGATTTTGTAGACATATGTGGGTGTATGGATGTAAGAGACGAATATCTAAAAGACGAATGTCCGTTTTGACTTGATGGCCCCAACGACCAAGTTTCCTAAATGTATATATAGTATATGTTTCAACGTTCATGTCTTTCGCATAGTTGCATAAGGTATACTAAGATTCATACGAGGATATGCATACGAAGGTTCATGAGCAAAGATTGGTTTTCTCGAGCCATATAGGCTTCGGGTGCCAGTCCGGCCCGAATGGAAATTTGGGTCGTGACAAAAGTGGTATCAGAGCAGGTCATTCTAAGGGTGTCTACAAAGCCGTGTCTGAGTAGAGTCTCACTTATAGTTGTGTTGTGCAACATATTTATAAGTAGGAGGCTACGGGACATTTAGGGTGTTGTTTCTTTTCTTCACTTCTAGATCGTGCAATAGAGCCAGTGTTGTAAGTTGAATTGTATCTGATCATGGTGATTGTTTTTCTTTGGTATAGTTAAAATGCCAATCACGAGAAGAGGTAGAGGTAAAGGGAAGCAGGTGGATGTGCCTGCTGGAGAATGAATGAGTAGATCACCACCTGACCAAGCTAGTCAAGGTGGAGCTGATACTGAATTTGCATCACGGGCTTCTTCCACTTTCCCAGCCCTGGGAGAGCTGAGGAGAAGAGAAGTATCTTCAGAACTGCCCGTTAACACTATTGAGCAGGATTTGATGAGTGCGGTACAAATATTGACCCGTGTGGTTGCTGCACAAGCTCAAAGACAAGCTCTTGTGTAGCAGAAGGAGGGACAGAGGCAAAGGAGAAAGATGCAGGAATTGGAAGTAGGATCGTCAAAAAAAGCTAAACCCATGGGACAGGTTATGGCATCCAAAGGAGTATTTGGGCCTCGGATTGTTCACAAACTGCCCAGGCCATCATTTCCCCATTCCACAACAATTACTCCCCCTCTATTCCAAGGGTTTAGAAGCAACCAGTTTGGGCAAGGAGGTGAGATTCAGGGTTTACAGACAGTGGGGTATCAAGCACAAGGAAGTATGACCACTCGAGGTTTTATCATCGATTGTTCCAGCGCTGCGGGAGGTTTCATGCAGGTGAATGTCGATTCGGAATGAATGTTTTTTATTTTTACGGCATGCCAGGGCATGTGGTAAGAGGGTGTCCACAAAAGAACCCGAGTGGCATAGCACGACCCACGGGACCAATCGTCGCATCGACATCATCTGTGCCTCCTCTAGGTAGAGGTGGACAAGCTGTTGGTCATGGCAGAGGTGCTAGAGGGACAGCTAGTTCCAGTGGCATTCAGGACAGTACTTACGTCGTGGCGGATCGGTAGAAATTTGAGTCTTCTCCTGATGACGTGACAGGTATATTATCTGTCTTTTTACGTAACGTATTTACATTGATTGATTCAGGTTTTACCCTATTATATGATGTCCCCTTGAGTATGGAAAAAAAAAAGACCTACGACGCCCACAGAGATTCGTCATTTCTATCCCACACATGATCTTGAGTTAACAGTTGTGGTATTTATTTGAAAATGGGTTCATATTGAGATATAAAGATTGATCATAAGAGTTTGCAATATGTCTGAAAGTAGAGGGACTTAAATCTGAGGTATGGGAGGTGACTCAAATTGTTAGGAGATGATGATATGATATCACGATCACATCCGGGAAAGGTAAATGCAATGGTCGCTGCGTTAAGACCGCAAAGCACTAGAAAGTACTAATGGTTGGTTCATGGGAAAGAAAGGTATAGTTAAAGGATCTACATATTAATTAAATAGTTTGGTAGTGCATTTACTTGAAACTCCAGATCAAAGAGTTATAGCGCAAAATGCGATAGAGTCTTTATTCGTAGAGGTAAAGGAAAAGCAACATGAAAATTCAAGTTTTAGTTCAGCTGAAAAAGGAACGTACCACAAGGTTCGATGAATGAATTTGAGTTTACGCAAGAGGGAGCACTTCAACGTCAAGGTAGATCGTATGTATTGAATGTAGATGAGCTAAATATTCATCCGAAACTTACCAAAAGCTAGTATGATTTGAAAAACATATATTGGTGGGGGAATATGAAGAAGAACATGAAAGAATTGGTAGCTCAATGTCCAAATTGTTAACAAGTCAAACTGGAGCATCAGAAACCTGAAAGTTATATGCAGTGTCGGAATATGAGTAATATGGATTTTGTTACAGGTTTGTCTAGTACATTGTGAAATTTGATTTTAACTGAGTGAAAGATAGCTGACAAGTTTACCTCACCATCACACATGTTACCTTTTAAGACCACCTACATAGTTGAAGAATATGCGAGGTTGTATATTAAAGAGAGAGTACAACTATACGGAGTTCCGAACTCTATTACATTAGAAATAAGGGCTCTATTTGCTGCACATTTTCTTTTCAGAGAAGGTTGGGTACATAAGTGAATTTGAGTATAGATTTTCACCCTCAAATGAACGGACAAACAGAGCATTCTATTCAAACACTTGCAGGTATACTACGAGCCTGTATGAGAGACTTAAAAAGGTGTTGGGATGATCATCTACCCCTTATTGAATGTGCCTATAATAATAACTATTGTTCAAGTACCAAGATGGTACCTTACGAAGGTTTATAGAAAAGGAAGGTTAAATCATCTATTGGGAGATTTAAACCGAGTGGAACTGCCTTATTTGGGGCTAGATTTTGTTCACTACGCGATAGAGAAGGTTAAGGGGGTACAACAGTAACAACAAGTTAAAACAAGTCATATGCTGAGATCCATTATTTTTATTAAATGTACAAGCTATGCGGGATGTCACTTATGAAGGGATATATATTTCCATTCTATATGGATAAGTGGAAAGATGGAAAAAAAAATATAGCTTTGGTAAAAGTATAGTGGAGAAACCGAATCACGTAGGGAGCCAAAGTAATGATGAAGTCAAAGTACCCGTGACTACTTCAAACGGGGGAGAAAGTTCAAGGTGCGGAATTAGAGCAATAAAAAGGAAGTATCGATAAGTAGTATGTGTATATGTATATAGATGTGAATATAGAGATGTATGGGATGTACATGAGACGATGTTACTAATATTCGAGGGCGAATGTTCCTAAGGGGGGGGGGGGAGAATGTAACACCCCGTATGTTTCCAAACCTATACGACTATGTATACATTTATGGAATTAGTTAAACATGAGAGATTTGATGAATTATACATTAATTTGTTGGGCATTAATGAGTCATGAGCCATTAGGCTTAAATGAGGCCCAAAATCACAATGGAAGACATGGCCCAAATGTGGAAAAGATCCATTCTTGTGTTTGACCAAGCCAACATGCATTAAATTGGATAAGTATGACCATTAAATACCATATAAATCAATAGAAAATCAGATTTTATTCAACAACAACACACATGCCTTTTTCTAGAATTCTCTCAAGCATTTCTCTCTCACACAAACCCTAGGCCTTCATCCTTTTGGCCAAGATCATCAACTTGCAAGACTTGGTAAGTGTTTATGCTTATGTTTTAATATATTATATACATTAGAGGGTGACTATATGATGTTGGTTATGTTGGTGGAGTATTGAGAAGTTCAATATGTGTGTAATATTACATGTTTGCTAAATCGGAGGATGGTTTGTCTTGTAAACTTGAACATGGACTTGTGATCTTGAAGAAAGTGGACTTGATGGATTTAATATTGACATGTGAGATGTAATTATAGCCTCAACTTGTTTTATTCTTGTACATAATGTTTGGAATTGTTATTGCGAAATTGGGCATGGAATTGGTGACGTATTGAAAGAAACATGTAGTTTGGTGATGTTTATGTGTGTTGTGAAACCATGGCTGTTATTTGGTATCTAATATGATCTAAAATATGTTAATATAAGGTTATTTATGATCATGTACATTTCATTGTATAAAAAGACCCAAAAGAGACCCTTTTTGGCCGAAACGGGCACCCACCCTCGCAGACGAAGCACCTGCGGGCGCAGGTGACTTCGCAGGTGCCTCTGGCTACTGCCAAAGGGAACCTGCGGATGAATTTCAGCCACCTTTGGGCGCAGGTGTCTTAGCGGGTCCGCCCAGAACTCCGAATTTATTATTTTTGCATCCCTTTGACCCCCCGAAACCCCTATACCCTTCATGGATGCAATTATCAACTTGTGATACCTTTCGAATGACTTTAAAGGAGTATCCCGGAGATATTTTGGATGGTATGAATAATGGATTGTTGTTCATGTGTTGTTACAGGAGGTATTGAGATGACTTGAAGAAGTAATTGTGACGTAGTGTTAATATGGGAGTATAAAGGGTAAAGTTGGTGTGAAATGTTATTGGTTTGTGATGCCTTGGTCAATGTGTGACATGTTATGGTATTGTTTGTTTGGTAATGCAATGATGGTAATATAAGAGGGTGAAATGACATTATATGGTAGTCATGTAATCCATTGTCGTTTTACGCACTTGTAACATGGTTAATGGTTGACTTGAGCTTCGTAATGTACTTGTGTTGTAGAGTAAAACGTAAGGAAGAAATTGTTATATAGGACTGTGTATTCACATTGGGAAGACAAGGTATGTAAGGTTACTCTTTCCGTATTCTTCTACAACATATTGTTCATATTGACATTGGGCTTGTTTCAACTCCGAGGGACTTTGAAGTATAGCAATTCAGGTTGACAAATATTGTTATTCATATGTGTCCTATTCTTAGTTGACTTATGATTCACTTATCTCTTATTCATTGACAGAAGTTCCAAAGATGTCATAACATTGTGCTTCCTAAAAGAACTATCTCAAAGAGAGTAAGATATAAAGAGAATCTATTTATTCTTGAAAAGCATTTTCCAATCATGTCATGTTCCAAAGTCCAAAAATATTATGATTATGTTTGTACTAATCTCTCGTAAGTATAAAGGTACCAATCTCATAAGATCTCATAAGAGTGGTGAAGAGGGAATGTGCGAGCTAATATATCTATCCCTCACAAGTTAAGGTGTTTATCTCATGAAGTAAAGAAATGAGGTAAAGCATATTTGTGTGTTTCAAATAGTGTCATGATCCTCTATGCATCAATCTCTCATAAGTGAATAAATCAATCTCTCCCAAGTATTATTAACCCACCAAAGAGTGGATGTAGTTATTAACCCACCAAAGAGTGGATGTAGTTATTTACCCACCAAAGAGTGGATTCAAAGAGTGGATGTAGTTATTAACCCACCAAAGAGTGGATGTAGTTATTAACCCACCAAAGAGTGGATGTAGTTAACCAAGAAGATGAATAATAATTATGATGAGCGTAAAATCAAGAAAGAATCTATTGCATGTAAAGGATCTCTTGGAAGCAAGTCTCTTGAGTAGGAATAACTCTCTTTTGAATAAGGGGGTATATAGAGGATGGTAAATTACAATAACAGAAGAACTGTTCATGGTTCCTCTCATACAGAAATAGAGTTTATTCACATTTACTTTTTCTCTTATATTGACCCCATTGTTGTTGTTATTATGTATGATGAATTTCTTATGAGCCTTACATACTCAGTACATTCTTCGTACTGACCCCCTCGGAGGACTTACCTTACATGTTGCAGGTGCAGGCATTAGTAGACCTCCTCTGTAGACTGGTGATCATTTGCAAAGTTTTGGTGAGCTCCACTTGGTTTGGAGCTTTCTGGGTCATAGTTGTATATTTGTTTTGATATTATATAAAGCGGTGACTTGTCCCGACTTTAAGTTGATCTTATTGATACATCTGGTGGAGGATTTTGTAGACATATGTGGGTGTATAGATGTAAGAGACGAATATCTAAAAGACGAATGTCCGTTTTGACTTGATGGCCCCAACGACCAAGTTTCCTAAATGTATATATAGTATATGTTTCAATGTTCATGTCTTTCGCATAGTTTCATGAGGTATACTAAGATTCATATGAGGATATGCATAAGAATGTTCATGAGCAAAGATTGGTTCTCTCAGGCCATATCGGCTTCGGGTGCCAGTTTGGCCCGAATGGGATTTTGGGTCGTGAAAATAAGTAGATGAGTTATTGGGACAAGCCCCCAACTAACTCCAACTGTCTGAAACAAACATAAAACTAAAAGGAAATACTGATAATTGGTCCTCAAATGATGAGGACTCACCAAAACACTGCTGCTAATATAATGTTGAATTGTACTAGCCTCGAACGGGATGCTGAAGGTCGAAACCTATATTATAAAATAATATAGAACAAACAAAAGCATGTTGTCAGTACTTTGAATGAAACTGAGTCATATAAGCTGACACAATGACAAAGTAATAAACACATAGTGGTATAATAACCGAACAAACTGAATACAAGGTCATGTAGATATTTGAATCTGAATGGTGGACTGTGGACTGTGGGAGCAACCGTTAACCTACATACCCCAATCTAAGGTAACCAGGTCCAACCTATAACCCCAAATGAAAGAGTGTTCAGTACCTTGCTAAGGGTATGAACTTGACTGACGTGGATCCACTAAACTGATGTCCAAAGGACTAAGTTGTCAAGTCTGGTCTGATAGGTAACCATTTAGAACCTACGATGGTGCTGTAGTCCTGGTACTTAGGGACATCTATTAAAGGTCTCATCGTAACTGATGGGTGATCCTTCATCCCTGCATCCGTTCGGTGCTAAGTACTACTCCTAACTAAATATAATTGATAACTGGATAGTTCATTTAGAACAAATGACTAATAAGCTCATAATACTGATATTTGAAACTGAAATAGTAGAAACTTAAACTATAAAGCATTCTACATCATATAAACATGGAAAACTAAGTATACATGACATATGCATGAAATCCTAGGTCATCGGGTGTTTATAACCCGTCATCTCTGAAGAATACAACTATAAATGACAATTCTATAATCTGAACGTAATAAGGAATTTCATACTCAAGTCCAAACTCAGTAATTTATCAATATGAAGAGAGTTTGTAGTCACGAGTATGTAAGGATGCTCAAATTTGTGGAAAAACATATAATCATGGTTTAGTCAAAGGAAGAAGATGAAAGATAATGGAATTCACACTTTCATAAGAACCCTAGGGTTGGATAGTGAATTAAGCTGAGATTTTGAAATTTCTTTGGGACTCAATGCGTGAAAGGAAACCTAATGATGAAATCCACATACCTGGAAATGAAAACCTTGGTGAATTTTTTGAATTTAGAGATTGAAGGAGATGAACCCTAGTTATTGCCTTGGAGGAAGAAATCACCTCTTTTCTCTTATGTTTGCTAAGTGTCGACTTAATTTTGAGTAATGAAGGACTTAGGATAATATTAAACTTAATAACCAGCCTTGAAATATAATAACAACATAGTTTAGGGGTTTAAATAGTGAAAAAAATACTAGAAAGCCCCATATAAAACGTAACTGAAAAAGCTGCAGAATGTGGCTTACGGACCATCCCATGATTGTGGGACCCACCTACGATCGTGAGTGGTGCTCGTGGTTAGGTGGATGGATTTAAGCTTATCTAAACTTCATCAGATGAGTCATGGTATGACTTGTGGGACCCAACCAAGATCATACTTGGTTCATAGGTTGAAAGTTCAAGCCGAATCAACTTTAGGACCCACGATCATGCCTAAGATCGTGGTAGCCCCTAGTGGTTGGGAGGTATACTTGTCAACTTTCAGGTTTTTTGGGGTTGTTTCATGTAGACAAGAGCATTGTATGATCGTACAATCTAACCAAGATCATTGTTTCCTTTCATACTATCTCACTGTTGGACAGTGCTTCACTAAAATGGTCATAACTCTTAGCTCCGGAACCAGATTGATGAGAAATTGGATGCATTGGAAAGAAGATTCAAAGAAATTTCATTTGGTGGGTTTTGAGATCAAAAATATTTTATATTCTAGGAGTTATGCTCATTTAAAGTTGACTATAGGGAGATTATTCGCAAGAAAACAACTGGTAAGGAAGGTTTCAACTTGGCTATGAGCTAGGAGTTACTTGTGGAATTAATACATGTTAAAATCACTTTCCACACTACCAAAACATGATGTTTGATTTTACATCTACTTGAAGCATGTTCTAAACTTAGCCTGGATTTTTGGGGTGTTACAATATCTCCCCCTTGGGGTCATTCGTCCCCGAATAGAAGCTAACTAAGCTGAAAAGTTAGGGAAAGAGCTGTAATCCCAACATTGAATTTTCTAAGATTGGAGAGAGTTGTAATATTGACTGAACTAAACCCACTAATGCATGCTATGACATGATATTATCTGAGTGACATGAGACGAAAAGAATTAATAAAGGGGAAACTATTACCTTAAGCTAGAACTGAATCCGAAGAGAAAAATGGGGGGTATTTTGTCATCATATCCGCCTCTACTTCCCAAGTAGCTCCCTCGGCTGACTGATTCCACCAAAGAACCTTAACCAAAGCGGCCTCCTTATTCCTCAACTTTTGAACCTGATGATCAAGGATCTCAATCGGGACCTCCTCATAAGAGAGACTATCTTTCACACCCATGCTGTCTAAAGGCACAACCGATGCGGGATCACCTATGCATTTGTTCAACAAGTATACATGGAAAATCGGATGCACTGATGCTAAGTCTGTAGGTAAATCTAACTCATAGGCTACACTGCCAAAGCAACCTAAAATCTTATAAAGATCAACATAGTAGGAACTGAGCTTTCCCTTCTTACCAAATCTTTTCACCCTTTTCATAGGTGAAACTTTCAAGTAAACAAAATCACCAATAGAAAACTCAAGTTCCCTTCTCTTCATATCTACATAGGACTTCTGGAGGCTCTGAGCTGGTTTTAGCCTTTTTCTAATTAGTTAAACTTCCTCCATAGCCACATGAACTGAATTTGGCCCTATTAAGGTAACTTCACCAACTTCGAACCAACTAATAGGAGACCTACACCTCCTACCATAAAATTCTTCAAATAGGGCCATCTGTGTACTGGAGTGATAACTATTATTATAGGCAAACTTAATCAGAAGCAAATGATCATCCCAACTACCCTTGAAATCAATCACACATGCTCTTAACATGTACTCTAAAGTTTGAATGGTCCGATCTACCTGACCATCTGTCTACGGATGAAAAGTCGTACTAAGATAAACTTGGGTATCAAGACCCTTCTGAAAAGTCTTCCAGAATTGAGAGGTAAACTGAGTACCCTTATCTGAGATGATAGTCAAAGGGACTTCATACAATTTTACCAACTCTCTACGGTAGAGTCTAGCATAATCCTTAGCTGAATCGGAAGTGTTAACTGGTAGGAAATGGGCTGACTTAGTCATTTGGTCCATAATAACCCAAATAAAATCATGCTGCCGGCGAGTACATGACAACCCTGTAGCGAAGTCCCTATTCACCACTTCCTACTTCTAAGTAGGAATAATGATATCCTGAATTATACCACTAGGTCTCTGTGTTCAACCTTAACCTGCTGGCAAATTTAGACACTTAGACACAAATTTTGTGCTATCCTTCTTCATGCCATTCCACCAATAGACTTCGCGTAGATCACGATACATCTTAGTAGCTCCTGGGTGAATAGAATACCAAGATTGTGAGCTTCTGTTAGCATTCGTTGTCTCAAGTCATCCACATCTGAAACACAGAGTCTATCCTGACAACGAAGAACACCATCTCCCCCTTGGAAGAAAATCTCAACCTTCTGATTCTGAACCGCTTCTTTTAAATTAAGCAAAATAGGATCACTATCTTGCTTTTCTTTCACCTCAGCTATCAAACACGATTCAGAACCATTCTAAACTAAGATATTACCTTTGGTTGAATCAACCAACCAAACTCCTAACTTAGTAAGCTGATGAACCTCGCGAGCTAACTCTTTATTCTCATCCTCTATATAAGCAACACTTCCCATAGACAACCTACTAAGTGCGTTGGCCACAATATTGGCTTTACCCGAATGCTTAAGACATTTATATCATAGTCCTTCAAAAACTCTAGCCATCTTCTCTGAAGAAGATTTAGATCTTTCGAGCTGAACACATACTGAAGGATCTTGTGATTCGTGAATACATCTACATGAACCCCATAATGATAATGCCTCTAAATCTTTAAGGCAAAAACCACTGCTGCCAACTTAAGGTCATGAGTTGGGTAATTCTTCTCATGAGGCATGAGCTGTCTAGAGACATATGCGATAAGCTTACCATTCTGCATCATCACACAATTGAGGCCAATTCTGGAAGAATCACAATAAACCAAAAACCCATTTGAACCCTCTGGCAGAGTCAAAATTAGAGTAGAGGTGAGTCGAGTCTTCAACTCCTGAAAACTCTTCTCACAAGAATCGAACCATTGAAACTTGAATTTCTTCTAAGTCAATCTAGATATAGGGGAAGCAATAGAGGAAAATACCTCAAAAAACTGCCTATAGTAACCAGCTAAACCCAAGAAACTCCTAATATCTGATGGAGAGATAGGTTTAGGACAATTCCTAACTGCTTCAGTCTTTTAAGGACCAACCTGAATACCTTCACCGGAAATGATATGACCAAGGAATGCTACTAATTTCAACTAGAATTCACACTTGTTGAACTTAGAAAATAACTGGAGATCTTTGAGAGTCTACAAGACAATCCTCAAATGGTCTGCATATTCATCCTCACTCCAAGAATAAATAAGGATGTCATCAATAAAGATAATAATGAACATGTCGAAGTACTGCTCGAACACCCTGTTCATCAAGTCCATAAAAGCTGTAGGAACATTCATTAGTCCAAAAGACATAACAACAAATTCAAAGTGACCATATCGAGTTCTGAAGGTTGTCTTTAGAATGCACATTCTCTGACTCTGAGCTGATGAGAGCTGGATCTAAGATCTATCTTAGAGAAGTAATTGGCACCCTGAAATTGGTCAATCAAGTCATCAATCCTGGGAATGGGATACTTATTCTTTATTGTGACTTTATTCAATTATCGATAGTCGATGCACATTCTGATAGAACCATCTTTCTTACGCACGAAAAGAACTAGAGCACCCCATAAATAGATGTTGGGCCTGATAAAACCTTTGTGTAGAAGGTCTTTCAACTGCTTCTTCAATTCCTTAAGCTTGGCTGGATCCATTTTGTAGAGTGGAATAGAAATAGGCTGGATATTTGGAAGAAGATCTATTTCGAAGTCAATTTCCTGCTCAGGAGTAACTCTGGGCAGATCTTCAAGAAACACTTCTAGAAATTCATTAACCACTAGAACTCACTCAAGAGTTGGGGTCTCAGATTTTGAATCCTTAACCCAAACAAGAAGATAAATGCACCTTTTGAAAATTATTTTTCTAGCCTTAATGTAAGAGACAAACTGATCTATAGGCACTGAGGTGCTACCCTTCCACTCTATGACTGGCTCATTTGGGAACTGAAACTGGACTATTCTACTTCTACAATCAATTGAGGCATAGCAAGAGTGGAGCTAATCCATGCCAAGAATAACATCAAAATCTGTTATGTCTAACTCTACCAGATCAACTGAGGTGACTTTCTGAGAAATTATGACTGGGAAATTTCTGTATACTCATCTCGCTACGACTAAATTACCAATTGGCTAAAAGACTAAGAAAGGTTCTGAAAGGATTTCTAGACTGACACAAAAGTCTACTACTATGTAAGGAGTCAAGAAGGAAAGTGTGGCTTCAGGATCTAACAATGTATAGACATAAATATGAAAGACATGTAATAAACCAGTGACTACATCTAGAGAACCCTTCTGATCCTGTCAATTCTGAAGGGCATAGAACCTATTCTGACACTGTCCGACCTAATGGAGCTGATATAGATTTAGTCTGATTCTGTTAGTGAGCATCCTTACCTCTTTATGATGCCACTAGACACTCTCTCAGTCTATGACTAAGCTTAACACACCCAAAACAATTACCTCTTTCGGCCATACACTCACTTTGGTGGTTTTTTCCACACTTCTTACATATCGAGTGAGTACAACTACTAGTAATACTGGCTTAGGACTTAGATCCTGGTGCCCTTCTTGATTATCTTGTCTGAACTTGGGAACTGGAGCACTAGTAGATGATGGGACTGGAGCTGAAGATTTCTGATGGAATTGAGAACGATTACCACCATCTAACTACTGCTAAGAGAAGTTAAAACTACCTGTTCTGGCCTTCTTATTCTACCTTTCTCCTTCCTTGATATTTTACTCCTCAATTTGTTGGGCATGAACCATCAACCTGGAGATGTCCATTTTCTTAACCAACATAGCAGTCCTACACTTCTTAACCACGTCCTCAAAAACACTTGTCACAAACTTACTCATACGGGCTCTGGAGTCAGCAACTATTGCTGGAGCATACTTTACAAGTTGAGTTAACTTAAGAGAATACTCCTTCACACTCACGTTGCCAATCCTCGGAGTTATGAACTCCTGAACCTTGGCCTTCCTTAACTGAAGTAGGAAGAACTTGTCCAAAAAAGCAACAACAAACTCATCTCATTCTACCGGTCCTGGATATGCACCTTTATCCTCCTTCCACTACTTGCACCAAGTGTGAGCTACTCCCTTTAACTAATAAGCAGCCAAGTTAGCACTCTCAACTGGAGTGACACCCATAATTTCAGTAACCTTCTGAATATCATCAAGAAACTCTTGCAGATCTTCCTCAGTCTTAGAATTATGGAATTCAAGAGTATTCATCCGATTGAAGTCCCAAATTCTAGCTGTTGCTGTGGTACGAGTAGGATTGGTCAGGCAACAACCTGTTGATTTGCCTGAGTGTTCATTGCATGAGCGAGCACCATAAAAGAATTCATGAACTCAGCATGAGAGACTTGCTTATTCAAAGGGTATGCTGGAGCTGGTGGTGCTTGTTGGTTCCCATTCCTATTACCATTTCCATTTCTCCTTTTTGGCTCTTTTGGGAGGCATTTTCTGTAAATGGATAGAGCATGAGTTAGAAGAAGATTTTAGTAGAGTTCACACTCTATCGCATGATATGAACATGAAAGAAGTGAAACTTTTTTGAAAATATTTCATAGCCTCTCACTCATAAGTGTGGCATGCTTCACACCCATGAACAAGACTATACTAAAAGCGGCTTTCAGACACCCTAAGATATTTTAAACCTAATACTCCGATACCAAGTTTGTCACAACCCAAGACTACCCCCTAGTTGTAACATGGTACTTAGAGTTACAAGTGACCCCAAGCTAACCCATGGACTGAAATAACACTAAGTATACAAAAATAACTGATGAAATACTGAGCGGAAGCTAAACTGAAATGATATAATCATAAATAAAACCAATATTGAAAGTCAAGACTAACACTAGCTAACGTAACCAACATGCTGAAAATCTAACTGTCTGTTTGAAAAGCCTCTAAGTAGATGAGTTGTTGGGATAAGCCCCCAACTAACTCCAACTATCTGAAACAAACATAAAACTCAAAGCAAATACTGATAATTGGTCCTCAAATAATGAGAACTCACTAAAACACTGCTGCTGATATGATGCTGAATCGTACTAGCCTCGAACGAGATGTTGAACATTAAAACCTATATTATAAGACAATATAGTGTAAAGAAAACAATGTGGTCAGTACTTTAAATGTACTAAGCATGTGAGATATGCATGATCTAATATAAGCTAAATATACTGAATGTAATATGGAAAAATGAACATGAAACTGAGACATGTAAGCTAACGCAATGACCAAACTATAAACATGTAGTGGTATAATAGCTGAACAAACTGAATACAAGGTCATGTAAATATTTGAATCTAAATGGTGAACTATGGACTGTGGACTATGGGAGCTACCGTTAACCGACATACCCCAATCTAAGCTAACCAGGTCCAATCTGTAACCTCAGCTGGAAGGGTGTTTAGTACCTTGCTAAGGGTACGAACACTGACTGAAGTGGATCCACTAAACACATGTCCAAAGGACTAAGGTGTCAATCCTGGTCTGACGGGTGACCTTTTAGAACCTACGGTGGCGCCATAGTTCTAGGACTTAGGGACTTCTACTAAAGGACTCAGCCTAACTGATGGGTAAACTTCATCCCTATGTTCATTCGGTGCTAATTACTACTCCCAACTAAATATAACTGATAATTGGATAGTTCATTTAGAACAAATGACTGATAAGTTTATAACACTGATATCTGAAACTGAAATAGTAGACACTTTATCTATAAAGCATTCTACATCATATAAACATGGAAAACTGAGTATTCATTGACATATGCATGAAATTTTACATCATCAGGTATTCAAAACCCGCCATCTCTAAAGAATGCAACTACAAATGATAATTCTATAATCTGAACATAATAAGGAATTGCATACTCAAGTCTAAAATCAGTAATTTATCAATATGATGAGAGTTCATAGTCATGAGTATGTAAGGATGCTCAAATTTTTAGGAAACATGTAATCATGGTTTAGTCAAGGCAAGAAGCTGAAAGATAATGGAATTCATACTTTCATGAAAATCCTAGGCTTGGATAATGAATTAAACTGAGATTTTGAAATAACTTTGGGACTCAATGGGTGAAAGGAAACCCATTACCCAATGATGAAATCTCACATACCTGGAGATGAAAACCTTAGTGAATTCTTTGAATTCAGAGCTTGAAGGAGATGAACCCTAGTTATTGCCTTGGAGGAAAAAATCACCTATTTAACTTATTTTTGCTAAGTGTAGACTTAATTTTGATTAATGAGGGACTTAGGGTAATATTAAACTTAATAACCAGCCTTGGAATAGATATAATTACATAGTTTAGGGGTTTAAATAGGGGGAAAAGATTGAAATGCCCCTTGTAAAATATAACTGAAAAAGCTGCAGAATGTGGCGTACAGACCATCCCACAATCATGGGACCCACCTACGATTGTGGGTGGTGCTCGTGGTTGGGTGGATAGATTGAGGCTTCTATATAATTCATCAGACGAGCCATGGTATGACTTATGGGACCCACCCATGATCGTACCTTTGTTCATAGGGTATGACTTATGGGACCCACCCATGATCGTACCTTGGTTCATAGGTTGAAAGTCCAAGCCAAATCAACTTTAGGACCCATGATCGTGCCTAAGATAGTGGTTTCGAACTAAGATCGTGGGAGTTCTTCGTGGTTGGGAGGTATAATTGTCAACTTTCAATTTTTGGGGTTGTTTCATGCAGACGAGAACATTGTACGATCGCACAATCTAACCAAGATCGTGGTTTCCTCTCGTACTATCTCACTATTGGATAGTGCTTCACTAAAATAGCTATAACCCTTATATCCAAAACTATATTGACGAGCAATTTGATATGTTGGAAATAAGACTCAAATATCTTTCATTTGGTGGGTGTTGAGATTAAAAATACTTCACAATCTAAGTGTTATGCTTGTTTGAAGTTTACTATAGGGAGATTCTTCGCAAGAAAACAACTGGTAAGGAAGGTTTCAACTTTGCTATGAGCTAGGAGTTACTTGTGGCCTTAATACATGTCTAAATCACTTTACACACTACCAAAACATGATGTTTGATTTTACATGTACTTGAAGCATGGTTCTAACCTTAGCTTGGATTTTTGGGGTGTTATAGCTAATGGAGCAAATGGGTGCATGCTTTACACATGTTTATGGATTTCCTTTCCATTTGACCTAGGTGATGATTTAAGTTGTGGCACTTGGGATGAGATGCTTAGTCCAAATGACAAGAAGGACTTGTGTGGTTGTTGGCACATTTCCTTATGATGGAGAGTCCTTTTTGAGGGTTTACAATCCACTTGTTAGACCTACATTATGTATGGGTCAAATTTCTAATGACAAGGAATGTTCTTCAAAGAAGGGGAGCCATGAGCATTCCCTCTTGAAGATTGGCTTGGAAACAATGGTCTTAAAGGTAATACTCTTTCTTTTGATAGACTTGTTTATGTGACTAACATGCTTGTGAAGTTTTATTAACAAAGGACTTGAGGAGGACAGTAAATGGAGTAAACCACCTTGGCAACCAATCCACTTTAATGATTTACTTCTTCATTTGCCTAAGGATGGTATGTACTCATGGCTCACACTTTTTTTTTGACTTTTTAAAGCCATGAAGGTAATAAATTCGTATGATGAGTGTAGTAGTAGAACTTCTAAGCCTTCGTGTGATTCTTATTTAGTGTTATTACTTGAGCTAAATAGGGTCTTATATGAGAATTGTTGGCCTATGTGTATATGGAACACCTTTGTGTTTGACCCAGTAATGATGTGGGAGTAATCCCATGCTTGAAATGGGCTAGTGCTTTGGATGGAGTCTTAACTTGGGTTGGCCTTATTTATGACATTAGAACCATTAAGACCTTGCATGTTTGGTCCCTTAAATACTTTGGTTCTTTTGATGTACCCTTTTGTAAAGATGTTTTAAGTAGCCAAGTATCTTTTTCTTTTCTTGGATATGTCTTGTTGATTGACCATATTGATACTTGGTTATACCACAAGTATTTTTTACTTTGCTTGGATATGTCTTCTTGATTGACCATATTGATACTTGGTTATACCACAAAAGTGAGCATTTTAGAATTTTGAATTCTTATTATGCTTACTATAGGTATTATCATCTGCCTTATGATGATTTTACCATTGTTTGTTTTGCAAGGGAATTTGTACTTATTCTCTTTGATGTTTGCAGGATTTCAATTAGAGGACGAACCTTTTCAAGAAGGAGAGAATGAAACAACCATGGGTAGCACACACACACATCAAAGCCCAAAATTTCAAGGAGCCAAAGATATGAGCATGGAAAGAGGAGCATGACAAGACTTGGAATGCACTAAAGGGTGGCCATTTCTGCCCACTTTGGCGATTCCATTGTTAGTTTGTCTATGGAGCTTAGTCCTTGGGCGATGGATCTTAGTCCTTGGGCAATGGTTCAAAACAGCTCACCCAACTTGGCAAGCCAACATGCACTTAGGCGATTCTAGATACACTTGGGCGATGGACAGCCCATTGGGCGATGTGATGTGGCCCACTTTATCCTAGTTAGGCTATACTTTAAATAAAATCTAAGTGCGTAAAGGAATGCATATAAATACATGACTTAACCATTTATTTCCTTAAACTTGCTGAATATTGCTCTTGAAGAGTGTAGAGTGGAATCCCTTTAGGAGTAGTTATAGTGTTAGTGAGACTAGTTGACGGGTTGATTCCTATTGATTGATTGAAAACTCCTTTAGCTTGATTTTCATAATTGAGTTACTCATTTGTGGATTCATTTGTGTTTCTCAATTTCTCTAAAATCAAGTCTTTTCTCACTTCGTTCAATTATGAACTCAATTGAGCCCTCTTTCTTCACTTCTCATCTCCAATTTATCATTTATCTTAATTTTGTGTTTGAATTTCACGGTTTAAATTTCAATTGGCTTCACTCCCAATTGAGATTGTAATCATATACCTTGTCGGGCATAGTACATGACATGACATGATTTTCTAGCAACTATCCATAAATAGCCCTTTTCAGGACTCATGAAAAAGAGTTATCCGACTTGGGGAATAATCTCAATCCTGCATCGGCAAATGTAATTTTGGGCATTTCCATTTAGACCTATGCCTTCTTGGTCAGCCAGGAATAATCTCAATCCTGCATCGGCAAATGTAATTTTGGGCATTTCCATTTAGACATATGCCTTCTTGGTCAGCCAGCTAACTTTTAAACTTATAATGTTATATTTTTTTCGTATTAGTTCTTGATTAAAATGTTAGCCTTGTTAGAATCATATTCATAGTTCAGGTTGAGAGTTAACCATAATAGGATCATAAATCATGTGTTATTATCATTATTAGAGAGTCGTCGGAGGTAATATCTTAATTTGTTAAATTATTGTTCATGAATATGGCCCCCATAGCTTTTGAGGGAATTATGAAGTGACTTTAAACATTATTATTGAGGATTATATTCATGTCAAGTAATGAAGATGCTCAAGTCATCAAGTTAAACTAATGGTGAAACAAATCACGATATCTTTGTTACAGTGTAAATGAAAGGTCATATTCAAGATCAAGGAACGTTCCATTATTTAGCAAATTCACAATTTTGGGTATTCATGTGAATCAAGGTTATGGGGTTATAAGACCATGCAAAGCTCTAGAGTTGAGTACAGAGTACATGAGAATGAGTTGGAGGAGCAGGCTCAAGGAGCATCCGCTAATTTGGCACTTTCTGCTGCCATTATTGCTGGAAATGAAAGCCTTACGACTAAATCTCGATCATTGAGTGTGTCGGCCACCGCTGGCACCACGGTTACTGAGATTGATCCATTGAGTGTTTCGGTCACCACCGACTCCACTACTACTGAGATTGGGGTAGTACCTATAGTCCACACTGATTCATCAGACCCGAGCACCTAGGGCGCCACAAGTATGTTCCTACCTCTAGTTCTTGATTTTGATAAGAAGCATTGGGGACAGTGCATACTTATTTTATGGTGGTGGGGTACTTCTGGGTCTGTTTTTGAACTTGAGGATTTTTGTTGCTGTGTTTATTTTTCCTCGGTATCTATCTAGTAGAACTGACATGTTTAGGACTTTGTGTAAGTCTTTTTGTGTGTTTTATTTTGTGTTAAGTAGAGGAAAAGCAGGAGAACTTAGTGCAGTCTGGAATAAAATCATGGAACATGAACTTGTTTTGAAAAATGGATACCCTCCAATTTTTGTGTGTTTCTTATTTTGATTTTAACCTTTATGGCTCTTTGCATGACATTATGAATATGGAAGAGATAATTGTAGCTTAAGCTAGGGTGTGAAATCTATATATCTAGGGGTCAATAGCAAACTTTGTGTCATGTGTGTGTGAGTTGCATTTAGTTTAGTTCTTACTTTGTATGTACAATCTAGAAGTTGCCCGGTTAGTCTTGATAAGGTCGGATGATAATTAGTTAGGAAAGGATCATAGATCATTTTTTATTATAGTCCACTTAGTGATGTGTCATGGTTTTATGACACATTCGATGCTTAAAACAAGGAAAATATGCTAGTCTGAGGCACGTTTATGTGGGTATGATGGGGTTTTGTGGTGTTTGCAGGTAAAATAGGTTCCGAGAGTTAAAGTTCAAAAAATAGGACTCAGGTAGATTAGACGAGCCCTCCAACGAGTTGTTGGAGCTACTAATGGGTCATTCCATGCAGGCATTGGATAAACCAGAGAAGGTGAAACATGAAAAGAATCAGACGACGACATTCCACGATCGTCCTAAGAAACCACAAAGTTGTTTTGAAGATCGTGGGAGGAAGTTCTGCGAAGTGAAAAATTCAAGGCTTTAGCAACAAACAGATACGATGAGTCATCCTTGGATAGGACGAACTCGTTCTGACAATCATCCTAGGGAAATCAGAGAACAAGCCAAAGTTAACTATCCAGCAACGAGCAGAAAGGACGAATCATTACATCATACAACAATCGTCCTATCCTTCGTCTGAGGCACCGACACTGCAATCTCATTATGTTTAGGATAGTTTTTGTTTTGTCTATAAATACATTCCTTAGGTTTTCTTTTAGAGGTTACGCATTATTACTCTTGTGAGGCCTGAGAAACAATAACATTGATTCATTCTTGGGTTTTAACGAATTAAATTCATATATTGATTTTTTTTTCTTAAGTTTCTTTGGGAATTCAAACATCTTAATTTTCTTCTCCGTTATTCGTTAGTTTATGTCACGGCCCAAATTAGGATCATGATCGGCACTAAGGAGGATAAAACTCCAAAGCAAGCCTCGTCAAGATTCTACAAAAAATCTAGCAGAGTTTCCCCTGTTTTTGGGCCTATCAGAAATTTCCATGTCTCAAATCAACAACACCACGACCAACTTCACCAAAATAATTCACCAAAATCATCAACAACCCATTCACCACAAAATAACAATACAAAATCCCTCTCCAAAATATGAGAAAAAGTCAAATACTTCACAAGTCCATAATAACAAAAGGATACTCAATCTAAATGAAATGACTATGGAGCGACTATAAGAGTTCAAATAATAAGCCATAATGAATAAATAAATGTGTTGCCCTTGCAAACAAGTGCGGGGATCACCAGGAATAAGCCAACTCGAATGCTCTAGCTAACAAAATCCTCACTGTCACCTATGTTCTCTGGAAAAAAATAGCGAGGAGTGAGACGCTAGCTCAGTGAGTAATAACACTTAACCACAACCGTTTTAATGGGGACAAGTCATAAAACATGCTAGTATGATAATTAGAAAATATCATGAAATGATTGTCACGACCCAATATTTCGAGTCATGATGGCACCTATCGTAACCCACCAATAGGCAAGCCAAACCCTAGCCCGGAGCGACAAACAACGGGCTAACGGGCGGAATCTCATAAAACAGAGAAGAAGTAAGACAGAATCAGAATATGTATATATACCAAGATTGAGAAGGAAGAGGACAGTATATAAAGTCCAGAACCCTTACCAAGACCTGGTGAGGTCAGTACAGGAGCCACTACTAAACATACCCAAAATACAAGACAGAAACCAAATATGTATAACAAGTACAACAGTCTCGAGAGCAAAAGACTATACAATAGAAGATGGAGTAGGATCTGCCTCGGACGTCAGTAAGCCCACCCTGCTCCGGAACCAGTGCTGAGAAGAGTGTAACGTCAAAATCGTCGACTGGTGCCTGGATCTACATCGGGGAAAAAGATGCAGAAGTGCAGTATGAGTACCGGGGCAACGGGTACTCAATAGGCATCATCGGCCGACCGAGCTCAATGTAATACAAACAAGCTAAAATGCGAGGGTGCATGCTAAGTCCAGGTTATAAGTAATAAATACATAAATAACTGCTGAGGCGTACAGATACGCTCAAGAGAAAAATAAATGCGATACTGAATAACGAGTAAATAAATGCATAAGTAACACACAAGTCAAACATAACCTATCTGGGCCCCCATAAACCCGATAGGCACACGGAAGAAAACAATAACCCGGCCTGGCCCCCATAAATCGGTAGGACACACAAGAATAATAAATGCATAGTCACCAGTGTCTCGAAGCTGTGTCAGTATCCAGTAACCACAATAACCAACAGGAGTGCACCGGGCTTGAACCGTCACCAGTGGGTAATAACAAGAGGCCAGACGCCGGAGTCGAACCGGAAGCAGTGGGTAATAACAAGAGGCCACATATATATCATATCTGCCGGACTCGAACCGGAACTCATAGAACAACAACATCATAATCACGGTACCCAGTACCAAAACTCTCCAATCATATCATAACCAGATGCCGGACTCGAACCGAAACTCATAATAATCAGTGGCCGGACTCGAACCGAAACTCATAGTGTACTACAATCCGGGGCCGGACTCAAACCGGAACACCCAATAGTCAATAACCAAAATCATCATACCTGAATCAGTAGCCGGACTCAAACCGGAACTCATCATAGCCAGTAACCAGAACAAAATCAAAGGTCATATCATATTAAATAAACGGGGAGCGCCCTCGTGCCAAGTCATACTATTATATAGGTACAGAAGCTAACTCTACAACATGCTACAAGTCAATCTCGGGGTCCTTCTAGGTCAACTACCTACTATAAAAATATGTATATAAAATTCTGGGTATACATTACAAGTCATGGAAAGGCGGTTCAGCGTTCTAAGTCAAACTAGCCGACCCCAATCAAATACGGTGCTATCAGGGACGAACAAAGCTAGACAGGCCAACCGGGTATAATCGGGGTGACTTAATCTCGTCATAATCCTAATAGTCATATAGGGCTTATCTAAGCCCAAAGATGTCAAAGTTTCGACAAGTCGACAAAAAGGGTAACGGGGCCCGCTACTGGGTCCCGAAAACCAAGTCTGGTTATACTTGTCTAAGTCTGGGCTAAGTCTGTCTAAGCCTGGACTAAGGTCCAACAATAACATTCCCAGACTAGCAACAACAACAACAATACTATCCGACCCCAAATAGGTCATCTGTGGGGTACCACGAGGATAACGGGCCTGGAATATATCCGAATAGCCCTATCCGGACTAGAACGCATAAACCACAGCAAAACAACACCACCAAGTCTATAATACCAGCCCACAATACCAGCACAATAGCATACATATATCACACATAAGCCCAGTCTAAGTGTAAAGGAAGGTAAACCTAGCCTACTTGGACGCCGTCGAATGCTTGTTAAAGCCAGTTAAATAGGAACCTTTCCCTTTTGAGAGGTCTCTGACTGATGCCAAGCTACCAAAATAATAAACTACATGTGAAAACATGACTATTGATACCCATATTGTATTAGTTTTGAAAAATGTTCGAACAGTCCCCGTGAGGCCCGCTTGCGAAATCATGAAACTGAAACCGTCACAGCGTCCCAAACAAATCCGTGACCAATAGTCACAACTAGTACCGCTCAATTTGAGCTCAAAATAGAGCTCAAACATCAATACCAATCCCAAAATATACACAAAAATTACCGTAAAAATAAGAAAATGTACCGTAGAAATGAGAAAACTTACCGAAATAACGATAACCACGCGTCCACAAACACTTTACCACTCAAACCCAACCTCCACTCACCATTTTCTCTCTGATTTGGAGCATAAAGAAAATTATCAAAGATGGTATATGAAAATAGAATATTCGTCCAGTGGAAAAGTTGAATTGAATGTTCACTTGTTCAATTTGCTTAATTATATAATAGTACATGCTTGTTGTGCTATTCCTCTACTTCCACGTGTGGAAGTGGACGTGTCAATTAATTGGTTTGTTTTTCATTCCACTATACACGCACTCGGGTATTGCATAGACTCGTGGTAAAATAAATACAACTTTTTGAATATACCATAATTACTAGAAAATTATTTCTAACAAAACCTCTATAAAAATAATAATAATATTATTTTAATATATTTAAATTCACTATCTCCTCTTTAATTATTAATAGGTTATAAAACTATTATAAAGTAATATAGATATATCATAACTAAAGAATTTTATAAATTTCAAAAATATTTTTGAAAGGTAATTAACTCTGTCATTTTACCAAATTCAAATTTAATTTAATATTTTACAACGTGCTCGATCTAAATAATATTCTCAAACGAACTGTCCGGGAACCGAACTTTCAGTCCCAGCAAGTCATAAATAACTTGGGGCAGTTATAGAAAAGCTCTAAACGCTGAGAGCACACGAAAATAAGGGAAATTACTGGGAAGGTCATTACAATATCCACTACTAAAAGGACTTTCGTCCGCGAAAGTCAAGAATAAGTACATACCTGAAGACGTGAACAAGTAGGGATACTGGGCTCGCATGTCGCGTTCAAGCTCCCAAGTAGCCTCCTCAATCGGACGGTGACGCCATTGTACCTTAACCACTGGAATGTCCCGGGAGCGTAACCGTCTGACATCCCTGGCTAAAATGGACATAGGCTCCTCCACAAATGCTAGTTTCTCGTCTAACTGAACCGAGTCCCACTGAAGCACATGCGACTCATCTGGAATATATTGTCGTAGCATAGAAACATGAAATACTGGTGGATAGCTGAAAATACCGGAGGTAAAGCTAACACATAAGCCACCTCTCCAACTGTCCGCAAAATCTCAAAGGGTCCAATATATCTGGGGCTAAGCTTACCCTTCCTACCAAACCGCATCACGCCCTTCATGGGCGATACTAGTAAGAAGACCCTATCACCCACCCTGAATTTCAACGGACGACGTCTACGGCCAGCATAGCTCCTCTGTCTACTCTGAGCTGTCCGCAGCCTATCTTGAATCACTCGAACTCGGTCCAAAGATTCTCGGAGCAAATCTTTGCCACGAGGATTGACTTCTGAAGTTTCGAACCAACCAACTGGAGATCGACACCGTCTGGCATATAAAGCCTCAAAAGGAGACATTTGAATACTGGAGTGGAAGCTATTATTATACGCGAACTCGGCTAAAGATAAGAATTGATCCCACTGACCCCCAAAGTCTAACACACAAGCGCGAAGCATATCCTCCAATACTTGAATAGTTCGTTCAGACTGCCCATCGGTTTGAGGGTGAAATGCAGTGCTGAGGTCCACCTAGGTACCTAACTCTTCCTGGAAAGTCTGCCAGAAACTGGAGGTAAACTGAGACCCTCGGTCTGAGATAATGGATATTGGCACTCCATGTAGGCGGACCACCTCCTGAATATATACACGAGCTAACCTCTCAGCACTATAGGAGACTCGAACAGGGATAAAGTGTGCAGACTTAGTCAACCGGTCCACAATAACCCAAATACTATCAAAACCACGGGAGGTGCGAGGCAATACAACAATGAAATCCATAGTGACCCGCTCCCATTTCCACTCGGGAATGGGCAATTGCTGAAGCATTCCACCAGGTCTCTGGTGCTCGGCCTTTACCTGCTGACAACAAAGGCATCGGGCTACAAACCCTGCTATAACTCTCCGCATACCGCTCCACCAATAGTGCTGTCTTAGATCTCTATACATCTTAGCTGTCCCGGGGTGAATAGAATATCTAAAACTGTGAGCCTCATGCAAAATCAACTGAATTAAATCTTCAACCCTCGAAACACAAATACGACCGTCAAACCTCAGAACACCATCAGAACCCAAGGTAGCTCTCTCAGACTCACCCCTCAATACCTGATCTCGAATTCTATGGAGACCGCTATCTTCAAATTGACGACTCTGAATCTGCTCCAGCAAAGTAGATCTCGTACCAACACAAGCGATAACCCTTTTGGGGTCAGAAATATCCAAACGCACCATCGAGTTAGCTAAGGACTGAATATCCAAAGCCAACGGCCGCTGAGAGACTGGAATGAAGTCTAAGCTACCCATACTCACTGCCTTCCGGCTCAAGGCGTCCGCTACCACATTCGCCTTGCCTGGATTATAGAGAATAGAGATATCATAGTCCTTCAACAATTCTATCCATCTGCGCTGCCTCAAATTAAGATCCCTCTGAGTCATTATATGCTGAAGACTGCGGTGGTCTGTAAAGATCTCACAATGCACACCGTATAGATAATGCCTCCAAATCGGCAGTGCAAATACTAGCGCTGCTAATTCTAAGTCATGAGTGGGATAATTACGTTCGTGCACCTTCAGCTGCCTCGATGCGTAAGCAATGACACGACCCTGCTGCATTAAAACACATCCCAAACCGATACCAGAAGCATCACAATACACGGTGAAACCCTCGCCCTCAACTGGAAGAGTCAACACAGGGACAGAAGTAAGTCGATCCTTGAGCTTCAGAAAGGTTGCCTCACAATCCTCAGACCACTGAAATGGAACCTCCTTCCTGGTCAGTCTGGTCATAGGAGATGCAATAGACGAAAAGCCCTCAACAAATCGTCTGTAATATCCTGCCAACCCAACGAAACTGCGTACCTCAGTAGGCGACGTGGGCCTAGCCCAACCTCGAATAGCCTCAATCTTTCCTGGGTCTACCATGATACCGTGTCTGGACACAACATGGCCCAAGAAAGCTACAGACTCAAGCCAGAACTCACACTTTGAGAACTTGGCATACAGCCAATGATCTCTCAAAGTGTGGAGCACAATTCTCAAATGCTGCTCGTGCTCCTCACTGCTCTTTGAATAAACCAAGATGTCATCAATAAACACAATCACAAAAAAGTCTAAGTATGGCCTGAATACACGATTCATCAAATCCATGAAAGCTGCTGGGGCATTAGTCAATCCAAAAGACATCACCAGGAACTCATAATGGCCGTACTGAGTCCTGAAGGCTGTCTTTGGGATGTCCTCAGCCCTAACTCTCAACTGATGGTATCCAGATCTCAAATCTATTTTTGAGAATACCGCTGCCCCTGAAGTTGATCAAACAAATCATCGATATGAGGCATAGGATACTTATTCTTCACAGTTACCTTATTCAACTGCCTGTAATCAATACACATGCGCATAGATCCATCCTTCTTTTTTACAAATAGAACTGGAGCACCCTATGGAGACACACTCGGCCTGATAAAACCCTTCCCCAAAAGATCCTCAAGCTGACTACTCAACTCTCTCAACTCAGCAGGAGCCATACAATAAGGAGCCATAGAAATAGGTCGAGTGCCCGGCTCAAGGTCGATAATGAACTCTATATCACGCTCAGGAGGAAGGCCAGGTAGGTCAGTCGGGAATACATCAGAAAACTCATGAACAACATGGACGGAGTCAAGCGATGGACTCTCAATACTAGCATCCCGAACATAAGCAAGGAATGAATCACATCCCCTCGACATCAATCTACGAGCCCGAACATATGAAATAATCCCTGTCGGTGTGCGGCTAGCACAACCCTGCCACACCACCGGGGGTACGCCAGGCATGGCTAAGGTCACGGTCTTAGCAAAGCAATCCAAGACTACATGATGAAAAGACAACCAGTCCATGCCCAGAATCACATCAAAGTCTACCATGGCCAATACAATAAAATCAACCTGAGTCTAAAACTCCTGAATAGTCACCAGACAAGATCTATATACCCGATCCACTACTAAGGAATCACCAACGGGGGTTAGATACACGTAAGGGTACAGACAATAACTCAGAACATAGACCCAACTGTGGTGCATAATAAGTAGATACATAAGAAAACGTGGATCCAGGATCAAATAATGCAGAGGCTGGCTGATGGCATACGGAAATCGTACCTGTAATCACTGCATCCGAAGCCTCAGCCTCCGATCTAGCCGGCACGGCATACAACTGACGCTGGCTACCACTAGTCTGAGCACCGCCCTGACCACCAGTCCGACCTCCCTGCGCTCTACCTCGAGAACCCTGGGGACCACCCCGACGACCCTGTGCACCACCTCTACCTGCTGGCGGTATGGATCTAAGGGGCTGTGCTGTCTGAACTGAAGGCTCAATCGCCATGCGCTGAGGACACTCACGCGAGAAATAACCGACAACCCCACAAGTATAGCATGCTCCTGGCTCCCTGCTCGGCCTAGAAGGTCCAGTTGATCCAGTATAACCCCCTCTAGACGATGAACTGGACTGACCACGTCCCTGAGGCTGTCTAACAGAACCACTATAGGCAGGCTGACCCCTACCAGATATCTGCAAAGCTGACTGTACGGGCCTACTGGGCTGACCCTGTCGCTGAAAAGACTGCTGAGGGTACCTACCCTAAAACTGGAAACCACGACCTCTGAACTGTGAACCAATATGGCTCCCACTGAAACTACCCTGAATACGAGATCTCTTATCGCTGCCCCCTTGGGCCTCGCGATCCATCTCCTCAATAGAGTATACATACTCGATAATCTCTGCGAATGACTTTCCTAAAGTCACTAAACTCTGGGTAGCTCTGCGGAGTGGCAATCTCAGTCCCCTGACAAAACATCTAACTCTCTCATACTCATCAGGCAGAATAAAGGTAGCGTGCCTAGCAAGATCATGAAACCTCGCCTCATACTCGGGGACAGATAACGAACCCTGAGTCAATATGGAGAACTCATCCCTGAGCCGCTCCCACATAGTACGAGGCATATACTTTCCTAAGAAAATCTCAGAGAACTGGGTCCAGGTAACCGACGGAGATCCTGCTGGCCTGGAATCAAGATATCCCTTCCACCATCTCCTCGCTGCAGTATCAAACTGATATGCCACGAAATCAACACCACGAGACTGTACCAATCCTAAATTCCTCAGTCTATCCTCGCAGCTGGACAAGAACTCATATGCATCCTCACCTGGAGTACCAGCAAATCTCGGAGGAGTCAACCTCAAGAAACGCCCCAACATTCTCTGCTCATCAACAGACATAACAAGCTGATCTGTAACCGGCTGTGGAGCTACCGGCGCTGGCGGAATCTCAACTCTGGGTGCTGCAGCTGCAGGCTGCACCCCAACACCAACTCCCTGTACTACTGGTTGGGCTCCCTCAGCTGACGAACCTCCAACTATCCCCAACAACTGAAGTAATGGACCTCGGAGCAAAGAAGAATCTATAAATCCAGGTGGAGCCTGGGCTGCTCCTTGGCCCACCGGCTGCTGTGGAGGCCGAACATCTGGAGCTATAACGGGATCAGGTAACTGATCCATAGCATGATCTCGGCCTGAGGCTGCTGCTCTACCCTTCCCCCGACCTCTGGGTCGACCTCGGCCCCGAACAGGAACCCTCGCTGTAGGCTCGGGGTCCTGACCCTCGGGTCTCGCACCATGCGTCCTAACCATCTATATAAAGAATAAACCAAATGAAAAATAGAAACCAACATATACCCAACGCACGTACATGAGTCAAGAAAATGAGAGACTCCCCTAAGAATGCTTTGTAGCCTCCCGAAGATAGGACACAGGCGTCCCAGCACCGATCCACAGGACTCTACTAAACATTGGCTCATGTACTGACACTACCTATACAACCTAGGCTCTGATACCAAGCTGTCACGACCCAATATTTTGAGTCATGATGGCACCTATCGTAACCCACCAATAGGCAAGCCAAACCCTAGCTCGGAGCGACAAACAATGGGCTAACGGGCGGAATCTCATAAAACAGAGAAGAAGTAAGACAGAATCAGAATATGTATATATACCAAGATTGAGAAGGAAGAGGACAGTATATAAAGTCCAGAACCCTTCCCAAGACCTGGTGAGGTCAGTACAGGAGCCACTACTAAACATACCCAAAATACAAGACAGAAACCAAATATGTATAACAAGTACAACAGTCTCGAGAGCAAAAGACTATACAATAGAAGATGGAGTAGGATCTGCCTCGGACGTCAGTAAGCCCACCCTGCTCCGGAACCAGTGCTGAGAAGAGTGTAACGTCAAAATCGTCGACTGGTGCCTGGATCTACATCGGGGAAAAAGATGCAGAAGTGCAGTATGAGTACCGGGGCAACGGGTACTCAGTAGGCATCATCGGTCGACCGAGCTCAATGTAATACAAACAAGCTAAAATGCGAGGGTGCATGCTAAGTCCAGGTTATAAGTAATAAATACATAAATAACTGTTGAGGCGTACAGATACGCTCAAGAGAAAAATAAATGTGATACTGAATAACGAGTAAATAAATGCATAAGTAACACACAAGTCAAACATAACCTATCTGGGCCCCCATAAAACCGATAGGCACACGGAAGAAAACAATAACCCGACCTGGCCCCCATAAACCGGCAGGACACACAAGAATAATAAATGCATAGTCACTAGTGTCTCGAAGCTGTGTCAGTATCCAGTAACCACAATAACCAACAGGAGTGCACCGGGCTTGAACCGGCACCAATGGGTAATAACAAGAGGCCAGATGCCGGAGTCGAACCAGAAGCAGTGGGTAATAACAAGAGGCCACATATATATCATATCTGCCGGACTCGAACCAAAACTCATAGAACAACAACATCATAATCACGGTACCCAGTACCAAAACTCTCCAATCATATCATAACCAGATGCCGGACTCGAACCGAAACTCATAATAATCAGTGGCCGGACTCGAACCGAAACTCATAGTGTACCACAATCCGGGCCGGACTCAAATCGGAACACCTAATAGTCAATAACCAAAATCATCATACCTGAATCAGTAGCCGGACTCGAACCGAAACTCATCATAGCCAGTAACCAAAACAGAATCAAAGTTCATATCATCTTAAATAAACGGGGAGCGCCCTCGTGCCAAGTCAATACTATTATATAGGTACAGAAGCTAACTCTACAACATGCTACAAGTCAATCTCGGGGTCCTTATAGGTCAACTACCTACTATAAAAATATGTATATAAAAGTCTGGGTATACATTACAAGTCATGGAAAGGCGGTTCAGCGTTCTAAGTCAAACTAGCCGACCCCAATTAAATACGGTGCTATCAGGGACGAACAAAGCTAGACAGGCCAACCGGGTATAATCGGGGTGACTTAATCCCATCATAATCCTAATAGTCATATAGGGCTTATCTAAGCCCAAAGATGTCAAAGTTTCGACAAGTCGACAAAAAGGGTAACGGGGCCCGCTACTGGGTCCCGAAAACCAAGTCTGGTTATACTTGTCTAAGTCTGGGCTAAGTCTGTCTAAGCCTGGACTAAGGTCCAACAATAACATTCCCAGACTAGCAACAACAACAACAATACTATCCGACCCCAAATAGGTCATCTGTGGGGTACCACGAGGATAACGGGCCTGGAATATATCCGAATAGCCCTATCCGGCCTAGAAGGCCTAAACCACAGCAAACCACCACCACCAAGTCTATAATACCAGCCCACAATACCAGCACAATAGCATACATATATCACACATAAGCCCAGTCTAAGTGTAAAGGAAGGTAAACCTAGCTTACCTGGACGCCGTCGAACGCCTGTTAAAGCCAGTTAAATAGGAGCCTTTCCCTTTCGAGAGGCCTCTGACTGATGCCAAGCTACCAAAATAATAAACTACATGTGAAAACATGACTATTGATACCCATATTGTATTAGTTTCGAAAAATGTTCGAACAGTCCCCGTGGGGCCCGCTTGCGGAATCATGAAACTGAAACCGTCACAGCGTCCCAAACAAATCCGTGACCAATAGTCACAACTAGCACCGCTCAATTTGAGCTCAAACATCAATACCAATCCCAAAATATACACAAAAATTACCGTAAAAATAAGAAAATGTACCGTAGAAATGAGAAAACTTACCGAAATAACGATAACCACGCGTCCACAAACACTTTACCACTCAAACCCAACCTCCACTCACCATTTTCTCTCTGATTTGGAGCTTAAAGAAAATTATCAAAGATGGTATATGAAAATAGAATATTCGTCCAGTGGAAAAGTTGAATTGAATGTTCACTTGTTCAATTTGCTTAATTATATAATAGTACATGCTTGCTGTGCTATTCCTCTACTTCCACGTGTGGAAGTGGACGTGTCAATTAATTGGTTTGTTTTTCATTCCACTATACACGCACTCGGGTATTGCATAGACTCGTGGTAAAATAAATACAAATTTTTGAATATACCATAATTACTAGAAAATTATTTCTAACAAAACCTCTATAAAAAAAATAATATTATTATTTTAATATATTAAAATTCACTATCTCCTCTTTAATTATTAATAGGTTATAAAACTATTATAAAGTAATATAGATATATCATAACTAAAGAATTTTATAAATTTCAAAAATATTTTCGAAAGGTAATTAACTCTGTCATTTTACCAAATTCAAATTTAATTTAATATTTTACAACGTGCTCGATCTAAATAATATTCTCAAACGAACTGCCCGGGAACCGAACTGTCAGTCCCAGCAAGTCATAAATAACTTGGGGCAGTTATAGAAAAGCTCTAAACGCTGAGAACACACGAAAATAAGGGAAATTACTGGGAAGGTCATTACAATATCCACTACTAAAAGGACTTTCGTCCGCGAAAGTCAAGAATAAGTACATACCTGAAGACGTGAACAAGTAGGGATACTGGGCTCGCATGTCGCGTTCAAGCTCCCAAGTAGCCTCCTCAATCGGACGGTGACGCCATTGTACCTTAACCACTGGAATGTCCCGGGAGCGTAACCGTCTGACATCCCTGGCTAAAATGGACATAGGCTCCTCCACAAATGCTAGTTTCTCGTCTAACTGAACCGAGTCCCACTGAAGCACATGCGACTCATCTGGAATATATTGTCGTAGCATAGAAACATGAAATACTGGGTGGATAGCTGAAAATACCGGAGGTAAAGCTAACACATAAGCCACCTCTCCAACTGTCCGCAAAATCTCAAAGGGTCCAATATATCTGGGGCTAAGCTTACCCTTCCTACCAAACCGCATCACGCCCTTCATGGGCAATACTAGTAAGAAGACCCTATCACCCACCCTGAATTTCAACGAACGACGTCTACGGCCAGGATAGCTCCTCTGTCTACTCTGAGCTGTCCGCAGCCTATCTTGAATCACTCGAACTCGGTCCAAAGATTCTCGGAGCAAATCTGTGCCACGAGGATTGACTTCTAAAGTTTTGAACCAACCAACTGGAGATCGACACCGTCTGGCATATAAAGCCTCAAAAGGAGACATTTGAATACTGGAGTGGAAGCTATTATTATACGCGAACTCGGCTAAAGATAAGAATTGATCCCACTGACCCCCAAAGTCTAACACACAAGCGCGAAGCATATCCTCCAATACTTGAATAGTTCGTTCAGACTGCCCATCGGTTTGAGGGTGAAATGCAGTGCTGAGGTCCACCTGGGTACCTAACTCTTCCTGGAAAGTCTGCCAGAAACTGGAGGTAAACTGAGACCCTCGGTCTGAGATAATGGATATTGGCACTCCATGTAGGCGGACCACCTCCTGAATATATACACGAGCTAACCTCTCAGCGCTATAGGAGACTCGAACAGGGATAAAGTGTGCAGACTTAGTCAACCGGTCCACAATAACCCAAATACTATCAAAACCACGGGAGGTGCGAGGCAATACAACAATGAAATCCATAGTGACCCGCTCCCATTTCCACTCGGGAATGGGCAATTGCTGAAGCATTCCACCAGGTCTCTGGTGCTCGGCCTTTACCTGCTGACAACAAAGGCATCGGGCTACAAACCCTGCTATAACTCTCCGCATACCGCTCCACCAATAGTGCTGTCTTAGATCTCTATACATCTTAGCTGTCCCGGGGTGAATAGAATATCTAAAACTGTGAGCCTCATGCAAAATCAACTGAATTAAATCTTCAACCCTCGAAACACAAATACGACCGTCAAACCTCAGAACACCATCAGAACCCAAGGTAGCTCTCTCAGACTCACCCCTCAATACCTGATCTCGAATTCTATGGAGACCGCTATCTTCAAATTGACGACTCTGAATCTGCTCCAGCAAAGTAGATCTCGTACCAACACAAGCGATAACCCTTTTGGGGTCAGAAATATCCAAACGCACCATCGAGTTAGCTAAGGACTGAATATCCAAAGCCAACGGCCGCTGAGAGACTGGAATGAAGTCTAAGCTACCCATACTCACTGCCTTCCGGCTCAAGGCGTCCGCTACCACATTCGCCTTGCCTGGATTATAGAGAATAGAGATATCATAGTCCTTCAACAATTCTATCCATCTGCGCTGCCTCAAATTAAGATCCCTCTGAGTCATTATATGCTGAAGACTGCGGTGGTCTGTAAAGATCTCACAATGCACACCGTATAGATAATGCCTCCAAATCGGCAGTGCAAATACTAGCGCTGCTAATTCTAAGTCATGAGTGGGATAATTACGTTCGTGCACCTTCAGCTGCCTCGATGCGTAAGCAATGACACGACCCTGCTGCATTAAAACACATCCCAAACCGATACCAGAAGCATCACAATACACGGTGAAACCCTCGCCCTCAACTGGAAGAGTCAACACAGGGACAGAAGTAAGTCGATCCTTGAGCTTCAGAAAGGTTGCCTCACAATCCTCAGACCACTGAAATGGAACCTCCTTCCTGGTCAGTCTGGTCATAGGAGATGCAATAGACGAAAAGCCCTCAACAAATCGTCTGTAATATCCTGCCAACCCAACGAAACTGCGTACCTCAGTAGGCGACGTGGGCCTAGCCCAACCTCGAATAGCCTCAATCTTTCCTGGGTCTACCATGATACCGTGTCTGGACACAACATGGCCCAAGAAAGCTACAGACTCAAGCCAGAACTCACACTTTGAGAACTTGGCATACAGCCAATGATCTCTCAAAGTGTGGAGCACAATTCTCAAATGCTGCTCGTGCTCCTCACTGCTCTTTGAATAAACCAAGATGTCATCAATAAACACAATCACAAAAAAGTCTAAGTATGGCCTGAATACACGATTCATCAAATCCATGAAAGCTGCTGGGGCATTAGTCAATCCAAAAGACATCACCAGGAACTCATAATGGCCGTACTGAGTCCTGAAGGCTGTCTTTGGGATGTCCTCAGCCCTAACTCTCAACTGATGGTATCCAGATCTCAAATCTATTTTTGAGAATACCGCTGCCCCTGAAGTTGATCAAACAAATCATCGATATGAGGCATAGGATACTTATTCTTCACAGTTACCTTATTCAACTGCCTGTAATCAATACACATGCGCATAGATCCATCCTTCTTTTTTACAAACAGAACTGGAGCACCCTATGGAGACACACTCGGCCTGATAAAACCCTTCCCCAAAAGATCCTCAAGCTGACTACTCAACTCTCTCAACTCAGCAGGAGCCATACAATAAGGAGCCATAGAAATAGGTCGAGTGCCCGGCTCAAGGTCGATAATGAACTCTATATCACGCTCAGGAGGAAGGCCAGGTAGGTCAGTCGGGAATACATCAGAAAACTCATGAACAACATGGACGGAGTCAAGCGATGGACTCTCAATACTAGCATCCCGAACATAAGCAAGGAATGAATCACATCCCCTCGACATCAATCTACGAGCCCGAACATATGAAATAATCCCTGTCGGTGTGCGGCTAGCACAACCCTGCCACACCACCGGGGGTACGCCAGGCATGGCTAAGGTCACGGTCTTAGCAAAGCAATCCAAGACTACATGATGAAAAGACAACCAGTCCATGCCCAGAATCACATCAAAGTCTACCATGGCCAATACAATAAAATCAACCTGAGTCTAAAACTCCTGAATAGTCACCAGACAAGATCTATATACCCGATCCACTACTAAGGAATCACCAACGGGGGTTAGATACACGTAAGGGTACAGACAATAACTCAGAACATAGACCCAACTGTGGTGCATAATAAGTAGATACATAAGAAAACGTGGATCCAGGATCAAATAATGCAGAGGCTGGCTGATGGCATACGGAAATCGTACCTGTAATCACTGCATCCGAAGCCTCAGCCTCCGATCTAGCCGGCACGGCATACAACTGACGCTGGCTACCACTAGTCTGAGCACCGCCCTGACCACCAGTCCAACCTCCCTGCGCTCTACCTCGAGAACCCTGGGGACCACCCCGACGACCCTGTGCACCACCTCTACCTGCTGGCGGTATGGATCTAAGGGGCTGTGCTGTCTGAACTGAAGGCTCAATCGCCATGCGCTGAGGACACTCACGCGAGAAATAACCGACAACCCCACAAGTATAGCATGCTCCTGGCTCCCTGCTCGGCCTAGAAGGTCCAGTTGATCCAGTATAACCCCCTCTAGACGATGAACTGGACTGACCACGTCCCTGAGGCTGTCTAACAGAACCACTATAGGCAGGCTGACCCCTACCAGATATCTGCAAAGCTGACTGTACGGGCCTACTGGGCTGACCCTGTCGCTGAAAAGACTACTGAGGGTACCTACCCTAAAACTGGAAACCACGACCTCTGAACTGTGAACCAATATGGCTCCCACTGAAACTACCCTGAATACGAGATCTCTTATCGCTGCCCCCTTGGGACTCGCAATCCATCTCCTCAATAGAGTATACATACTCGGTAATCTCTGCGAATGACTTTCCTAAAGTCACTAAACTTTGGGTAGCTCTGCGGAGTGGCAATCTCAGTCCCCTGACAAAACATCTAACTCTCTCATACTCATCAGGCAGAATAGAGGTAGCGTGCCTAGCAAGATCATGAAACCTCGCCTCATACTCGGGGACAGATAACGAACCCTGAGTCAATATGGAGAACTCATCCCTGAGCCGCTCCCGCATAGTACGAGGCATATACTTTCCTAAGAAAATCTCAGAGAACTGGGTCCAGGTAACCGACGGAGATCCTGCTGGCCTGGAATCAAGATATCCCTTCCACCATCTTCTCGCTGCAGTATCAAACTGATATGCCACAAAATCAACACCACGAGACTGTACCAATCCTAAATTCCTCAGGTAACTGATCCCTGGGCTGCTCCCTGGCCCACCGGCTGCTGTGGAGGCCGAACATCTGGAGCTATAACGGGATCAGGTAACTGATCCATAGCATGATCTCGGCATGAGGCTGCTGCTCTACCCTTCCCCCGACCTCTGGGTCGACCTCGGCCCCGAACAGGAACCCTCGCTGTAGGCTCGGGGTCCTGACCCTTGGGTCTCGCACCATGCGTCCTAACCATCTATATAAAGAATAAACCAAATGAAAAATAGAAACCAACATATACCCAACGCACGGACATGAGTCAAGAAAGTGAGAGACTCCCCTAAGAATGCTTTGTAGGCTCCCGAAGATAGGACACAGGCGTTCCAGCACCGATCCACAGGACTCTACTAAACATTGGCTCATGTACTGACACTACCTATACAACCTAGGCTCTGATACCAAGCTGTCACGACCCAATATTTCGAGTCATGATGGCACTTATCGTAACCCACCAATAGGCAAGCCAAACCCTAGCCCGGAGCAACAAACAACGGGCTAACGGGCGGAATATCATAAAACAGAGAAGAAGTAAGACAGAATCAGAATATGTATATATACCAAGATTGAGAAGGAAGAGGACAGTATATAAAGTCCAGAACCCTTCCCAAGACCTGGTGAGGTCAGTACAGGAGCCACTACTAAACATACCCAAAATACAAGACAGAAACCAAATATGTATAACAAGTACAACAGTCTCGAGAGCAAAAGACTATACAATAGAAGATGGAGTAGGATCTGCCTCGGACGTCAGTAAGCCCACCCTGCTCCGGAACCAGTACTGAGAAGAGTGTAACGTCAAAATCGTCGACTGGTGCCTGGATCTACATCGGGGAAAAAGATGCAGAAGTGCAGTATGAGTACCGGGGCAACGGGTACTCAGTAGGCATCATCGGCCGACCGAGCTCAATGTAATACAAACAAGCTAAAATGCGAGGGTGCATGCTAAGTCCAGGTTATAAGTAATAAATACATAAATAACTGCTGAGGCGTACAGATACGCTCAAGAGAAAAATAAATGTGATACTGAATAACGAGTAAATAAATGCATAAGTAACACACAAGTCAAACATAACCTATCTGGGCCCCCATAAACCCGATAGGCACAAGGAAGAAAACAATAACCCGGCCTGGCCCCCATAAACCGGCAGGACACACAAGAATAATAAATGCATAGTCACCAGTATCTCGAAGCTGTGTCAGTATCCAGTAACCACAATAACCAACAGGAGTGCACCGGGCTTGAACCGGCACCAATGGGTAATAACAAGAGGCCAGACGCCGGAATCGAACCAGAAGCAGTGGGTAATAACAAGAGGCCACATATATATCATATCTTCCGGACTCGAACCGGAACTCATAGAACAACAACATCATAATCACGGTACCCAGTACCAAAACTCTCCAATCATATCATAACCAGATGCCAGACTCGAACCGAAACTCATAATAATCAGTGGCCGGACTCAAACCGAAACTCATAGTGTACCACAATCCGGGCCGGACTCAAACCGGAACACCCAATAGTCAATAACCAAAATCATCATACCTGAATCAGTAGCCGGACTCGAATCGAAACTCATCATAGCCAGTAACCAGAACAAAATCAAAGGTCATATCATCTTAAATAAACGGGGAGCGCCCTCGTGCCAAGTCAATACTATTATATAGGTACAGAAGCTAACTCTACAACATGCTACAAGTCAATCTCGGGGTCCTTCTAGGTCAACTACCTACTATAAAAATATGTATATAAAAGTCTGGGTATACATTACAAGTCATGGAAAGGCGGTTCAGCGTTCTAAGTCAAACTAGCCGACCCCAATCAAATACGGTGCTATCAGGGACGAACAAAGCTAGACAGGCCAACCGGGTATAATCGGGGTGACTTAATCCCGTCATAATCCTAATAGTCATATAGGGCTTATCTAAGCCCAAAGATGTCAAAGTTTCGACAAGTCGACAAAAAGGGTAACAGGGCCCGCTACTGGGTCCCGAAAACCAGGTCTGGTTATACTTGTCTAAGTCTGGGCTAAGTCTGTCTAAGCCTGGACTAAGGTCCAACAATAACATTCCCAGACTAGCAACAACAACAACAATACTATCCGACCCAAATAGGTCATCTGTGGTGTACCACGAGGATAACGAGCCTGGAATATATCCGAATAGCCCTATCCGGCCTAGAAGGCCTAAACCACAGCAAACCGCCACCACCAAGTCTATAATACCAGCCCACAATACCAGCACAATAGCATACATATATCACACATAAGCCCAGTCTAAGTGTAAAGGAAGGTAAACCTAGCCTACCTGGACGCCGTCGAACGCCTGTTAAAGCCAGTTAAATAGGAGCCTTTCCCTTTCGAGAGGCCTCTGACTGATGCCAAGCTACCAAAATAATAAACTACATGTGAAAACATGACTATTGATACCCATATTGTATTAGTTTCGAAAAATGTTCGAACAGTCCCCGTGGGGCCCGCTTGCGGAATCATGAAACTGAAACCGTCACAGCGTCCCAAACAAATCTGTGACCAATAGTCACAACTAGCACCGCTCAATTGGAGCTCAAAATAGAGCTCAAACATCAATACCAATCCCAAAATATACACAAAAATTACCGTAAAAATAAGAAAATGTACCGTAGAAATGAGAAAACTTACCGAAATAACGATAACCACGCGTCCACAAACACTTTACCACTCAAACCCAACCTCCACTCACCATTTTCTCTCTGATTTGGAGCTTAAAGAAAATTATCAAAGATGGTATATGAAAATAGAATATTCGTCCAGTGGAAAAGTTGAATTGAATGTTCACTTGTTCAATTTGCTTAATTATATAATAGTACATGCTTGCTGTGCTATTCCTCTACCTCCACGTGTGGAAGTGGACGTGTCAATTAATTGGTTTGTTTTTCATTCCACTATACACGCACTCGGGTATTGCATAGACTCGTGGTAAAATAAATACAAATTTTTGAATATACCATAATTACTAGAAAATTATTTCTAACAAAACCTCTATAAAAAAAATAATAATATTATTTTAATATATTTAAATTCACTATCTCCTCTTTAATTATTAATAGGTTATAAAACTATTATAAAGTAATATAGATATATCATAACTAAAGAATTTTATAAATTTCAAAAATATTTTCGAAAGGTAATTAACTCTGTCATTTTACCAAATTCAAATTTAATTTAATATTTTACAACGTGCTCGATCTAAATAATATTCTCAAACGAATTGCCCGGGAACCGAACTGTCAGTCCCAGCAAGTCATAAATAACTTGGGGCAGTTATAGAAAAGCTCTAAATGCTGAGAACACACGAAAATAAGGGAAATTACTGGGAAGGTCATTACAATGATACTCTTTCAGAAAATAATAACCATCATATAAGAAATCAATTTAACAATTTGGTAATGACCAACAAATACTATCATATCAAGTTTTTATCCTTTGGGAGGTTTCCAAGAATGAATCATGTAATCAGTGTGGCATTCTACTGCAAGAAATTGCCAATAACAGAGAACCCCTCATAAAGGAGTCAAACATCTTATCAATGGGTCCCTACTCGAGGGAGATCAATAACAGTATGCTAGTTCTACCTTCCCACTAGCGAGGGATGTAACAGTAATCTGTAAATACAAGGTGCACCAGGTCTAACGAACCCGCCGTTAGCTACGGGATTCAAATCAAGGTCTACTCTCATTTATACTTTCTTTGTAAACATTAGGTACTCATACAAAAGCATTTTCAAAATAGTACAGGGCATTTAAGTTCATATCAAATCATATTTCATATAAACTTGAACAAAACACATGTCAAAATACTTATTTCTCAAGTAAGTGAAGAGTTTCCACAATAATAGTAATCATGTCTCAAATAAAGGTAAATATGTCTTATAAAAGTGAGAATATCTCAAATATCAACTTCAATATCATATCAAGTAAAAGACTTGCCCCACGTGCAATTTCAAAGCATTTGGTAACTCTTGTTTTCATCAAAATCATGTATAAACTATGCAGGTTAAGAAACACAAATTATGGTAAGATTACTACTCACAGTACACTTGTCGAAATATCAAATTTGTCACCTCAAGCAATCCGTACAACTTCCTTCGATCAATCTATAATCATATTATATCAATCTCGTGTTAAATTCTTCGTTTAGGCTAAAACATGACTACTTGAAAATACCCAACTCTTGGAATTTCATGATTGGCTCTCAACTTCTCAACTTATACTAAATTTTTGCTTCAACCCATGATAACATACTTAGATGATTTTTCTCATTATCATAAATCACAATAACCTTACTGCCCAAATTTTATTCTTTGATTAAGCTGAAGTTATAAAAGCTACACTTCAATCAATTAATAAACTCGCTTAGTTCATGAGAATTTCACAGATTCCTTCTTTTCTTAACCCCTTATTCATAAACTCTCAACCCCAAATCTATAGCCATGGAATACAAGTTAAATCTATAATTAAAGTTAATAAATTTACCTTCCTCTCCTACTTTTCTTTAACTAGCCTATTGCTGACTTGGGTACTCTTCGTACTCCTTCGGAAGGACACCAAAAATTGACTGATTTAAAATAGTTGCAAGTTGATATATTTATTTTTTTTCCTTGGATGCTGAACGTGAAATCCCTAAGCCCCTCTTTTTTCTTTTTTTTTAAAACACTTTGCTGCCAACCTTTTCTTTAGGCTAGGCCCATTTATCTTTCCCTTTTTTTTTCTTTCTTGTTGCCAGATGGGCTGCCCTTTTGGGGCTTTAGTCCCTTGATTTATTTTACTCATTTTTCCTCTTTTAGTCCATGTTGGAACAATTGGTCCTTTATCCTTTTATTGTTTTGAAAAATATATAAGTACTTATTGTCTAATTTGGGGTATCACATTCTCCCCACCTTAAGAAATTCGATCCCTGAATTTAAAATAAGTGTGTACCTGAAGACTGAAATAAGTGAGGATACTTGACTCGCATGTCATTTTTCGTCTCCCAAGTAGCTTCTTCTTTGGTATGATTTCTCCATAAGACTTTCACGGATGCTATCTCGTTTGACCGTAACCTTCTTACTTGTCTATCAATAATAGCTATTGGTTCTTCCTCATATGTTAAATTCTCATCGAGCTGTAAGGTCGGTGCTTCGAGCACACGAGAAGAATCAGATATACACTTTCTTAGCATAGAGACATGGAATACTTGATGGATGAAAGACATCTCATGGGGAAGTGCCAAACGATATGCCACTCCTCCTATACGATCAAGTATCTCATAAGGTCCTATATATCTCGGACTCAATTTACCTCTTTTCCCGAATCGCATCACACCTTTCATAGGAGAGACTCGTAGGAAGACCTTGTCCCCAACAATGAAAACTAAATCTCTTCTCCTCTTGTCTGCATAAGACTTCTGTCTGCCTTGAGCTGTGAGCAACCTCTGTCTAATCAATTGGACCTTGTCTATAGCTTCCTGTACTAAGTCTGGTCCTAAAACCTTAGCTTCTCCAGCTTCAAACCAGCCGATAGGAGAACGACATCGCCTACCATACAAGGCTTCATATGGAGCCATCTGAATGCTTGACTGAAAACTTTTATTGTAAGCGAATTCAGCTAAGGGTAGGTAAGTATCCCAACTACCTCCGAAATCAAGAATGCAAGCTCTCAACATATCCTCCAAAATTTGTATAATACGCTCAGATTGCCCGTCTGTCTGCGGATGAAATGCAGTACTAAGATCTACACGGGTACCCAATGCTTCTTGGAAAGATCTCCAAAAGCGTGAAGTAAATTGTGATCCCCTATCAGAAATGATGGACAATGGAACTCCATGAAGTCGGACAATTTCATCCATAAATAACTGAGCATATTTCACTCCACTATAAGTATTCTTTACTGGCAAGAAGTGTGCAGATTTAGTAAGTCGGTCTACAATTACCCATACAGAGTCATAACCTCTAGAAGTTTGTGGTAGCCCGACCACAAAATCCATAGTAACTCTTTCCCATTTCCAATCCGGAATCCTAATCTCTTACAGTAATCCTGCGGGTCGTTGATGCTCCGCTTTAACCTGCTGACAAGTCAAACAACTAGAAACAAAGTTAGCAACATCTTTCTTCATACCTTTCCACCAATACAATTGCTTCAGGTCATGATACATCTTAGTGGAACCAGGGTGTATGGTATATCTGGAGTTGTGATATTCCTCAAGAATGGCTCGTCTCAACCCCTCTGTATTTGGTACACATAACCGACTACCCAATCGGAGAATACCATCACAATCAACACCCATCGTCTTACTCTGACCAGCTAAGACCTCATCTCGATATTTACACAACTGGACATCCTCATATTGAGTGGCCTTGATGCGCTCTACCAAATAAGATTTGGCTTGCACACAAGCCAACAATGCCCCTGAATTTCCCATACAAAATCTGACGCCTGATCCTTCAATTTTCTGTATATCCTTCACCATTTGTCTCTTTCCAAGAGCTATATGTTCCAAACTACCCATAGATTTTCTGCTTAAAGCATCAGCCACAACATTGGCTTTTCCAGGATGCTACAAAATAGCACAATCATAATCCTTGAGTAGTTCCATCCACCGATGTTGTTGAAGATTTAGATATCTCTGCTGGAAAATGTACTTCAAACTCTTATGATAGGTATAAATCTCGCAAGTTTCGCCATGTAAGTAATGCCTCCAAATTTTAAGTGTAAAAACCACTGCGGTCATCTCCAAATCATGCGTAGGATAGTTCTGTTCATGCTTCTTCAACTGTCTCAAAGCATAGGCTATAACATGATCATTTTGCATGAGAACACATCCTAATCCCACTCTCAAAGCATCACAAAATACCTTGAATCCTCCAGAACTTGATGGTAAGGCTAATACTGGTGCAGTGGTCAAACATGTTTTGAGTTTCTGAAAGCTCTTCTCACAACTTCCGTCCACTGGAAATTCACATTTTTCTGTGTCAATTTGGTCAATGGAGCTTCTATTTTAGAGAAATCCTGCACAAAACGCCTGTAGTAATTAGCCAAACCCACAAAGTTACGGATCTCTGTAGGCGAAGTAGGTCTATGCAATTTCTTTACAGCTTCTGTCTTCTTAGAATCTACCGTAATTCCATCTTTGGAAACAACATACCCCAAAAATGCTACTGAGTCTAGCCAAAATTCACACTTTGAGAACTTAGCATAAAGCTTATTTTCTCGCAATGTCTTCAACACAATCATCATATGATTCTCATGTTCTTCCTGGCTATGAGAATATATCAGAATATCATCAATAAACACTATCACAAATTTGTCCAAAAATGGCCTGAACACCCTATTCATCAAATCCATGAATGCAGCTGGAGCATTAGTTAACCCGAAAGGCATCACAAGGAACTCATAATACCCGTATCGAGTTCTGAATGTTGTCTTGGAAATATCTTCCTCCCTGATTCTAAGCTGATGATAACCAGACCGAAGATCGATCTTTGAAAAGTGGACAACCCCTTGTAACTGATCAAACAGGTCCTCTATACGACGCAACAGATACTTATTATGAATCATTACCTTGTTCAGCTGCCTGTAGTCAATACGTATTCTTAGAGACCCATCTTTCTTCTTTACGAACAAAACTGGTGCTCCCCATGGTGATACACTCGGTCTGATAAAACTCTTATATAACAAGTCTTGCAACTGCTGTTTTAGCTCTTTCAACTCCGCTAGTGCCATACGATATGGGGGTATAAATATTGGCATAGTGTCAGGTGCCAAATCAATACCGAATTCTATCTCTCGTACTGGAGGTAATCCTGGCAAATCCTCAGGAAATACATTAGAAAATTCCCTCACCACAAGTAGCTTCTCCAAACTAAGTGTTCCTTCTCTAACATCACTTATCATAGCTAAGATACCCATGCAACCTTTCTTCAAAAATCATTGAGCCTTCATAAAAGATATAACTTTACCAACCTCTGGGACTTGACCCCCTTTTAACACAAAACTAGGTACATTGGGTATCTTAAACTGAACTATCTTTGCATGGCAATCTGCAGTAGCATAGCAAGGAGATAACCAATCCATGCCCATCAACACATCAAAGTCAATCATATCAAGTACAATCAAGTCAGCAAGAGTATCCCTACCTTCCACTATAATCTGGCAATCACGATACACATACTCAACTAATAGAGAATCTCCCACGGGAGTAGCAATAAGAAAAGGATAATTTAACACCTTTGGCTCTCTATCAAATCTCACAGCAAAGTACGAGGACACATAAGAGTGAGTAGAACCCGGATCAATCAAAGCATATGCATCAAATGAATAGACTGAAAGAATACCTGTAACCACTGCATTCGAGGCCTGAACTTCCTGTCTAGTAAGTGCAAAGACCCTCAACTGGCCTCTACCAACATTTTCTTGTCCCTGGTTTCCAGCAACACGATCTACATTACCTCGACCTCTGTTTCCCATACCTGTAGTATTACGAGTAGTCTGAGTAGGTGCAGCAAACTGATCGGAAGCCTGATTGACATTTCTCAAAGGTTGAGGGCAATCCCTAATGCGATGACCCAACTGACCACACCGAAAACACTCTCCAGTCAAAACAAGACACTGGCCCACATGTGATTTGCCACAAGTCTAACAGGATGGATCAATGGCATATATCTGTCCAGAACTGCAATTTCCATGAGATGCTGAAGATCCCTGAGTACCCTGTCTATGAGGTGGCTTATATGCAGACTGTGAAACTGAATCTGTCCCTGCTTAATGGCCCTGCTGTTTTCCCTGATTTCCCACTCTGCGATTTGCACTAAAGTCACTGCTGAAAGATCTCCCCATTTTAGCCTTCTTACAAACATCATAAGTTGCACGTTCTGCACGACCCTTGTCCGCAATTTTTCTAGCAAGATCAACTGCCTCATAATAAGTCAAAACCTTCATCTGTGGGGATACTGCATTATAAATACAAGCAACCAGCCCATTAACAAACCTCTAGACTCGAGCTGTTTCTGTGGACACCAAGTACGGAGTATATCTAACCAGCTTGCAGAATTTGGTATTATAAGTTGACACATCTATATCTGGAGTCTGGATCAATTTCTCAAACTGATCTGCATATTTCTGCCTCTGACTGTCAGGAAGAAAATTATCCATGAAGAACTTAGTGAACTCATTCCATGTCAGTGGTGTTGCTTCAGCTTCTCAACTTATACTAAATTTTTGCTTCAACCCATGATAACATACTTAGATCATTTTTCTCATTATCATAAATCACAATAACCTTACTGCCCAAATTTTATTCTTTGATTAAGCTGAAATTATAAAAGTTACACTTCAATCAATTAATAAACTCACTTAGTTCATGAAAATTTCACAGATTCCTTCTTCTCTTAACCCCTTATTCTTAAACTCTCAAACCCAAATCTATAGACATGGAATACAAGTTAAATCTATAATTAAAGTTAAGAAATTTACCTTCCTCTCCTACTTTTGTTTAACTAGCCTATTGCTGACTTGGGTACTCTTCGTACTCCTCCGGAAGGACACCAAAAATCGACCCCTCGCTGCTTTCCTTGATTTAAAATAGTTGCAGGTTGATATATATATTTTTTTTTCCTTGGCTGCTGAACGTGAAATCCCTAAACCCCTCTTTTTTTTAAAAAAAAAAAACACTTTGATGCCAACCTTTTCTTTGGGCTAGGCCCATTTATCTTTCCCTTCTTTTTTTTCTTTCTTTTTGCCAGATGGGCTGCCTTTTTTGGGCTTTAGTCCCTTAATTTATTTTACTCATTTTTCCTCTTTTAGTCCATGTTGGAACAATTGCTCCTTTATCCTTTTATTGTTTTGAAAAATATATAAGTACTTATTGTCTAATTTGGGGTATTACAGTTTATGATCATGAATTCTTCTAATAATTTCTATTGTGATCTTATGAATATGAGTAGCTAAATCCCATAACTGGGTTGTGAGTGTCACGATCCGAAATCCCATTCGAGCCGGACTGGCACCCGAAGCCGATATGACCCGAGAGAACCAATCTTTGCTCATGAACCTTTGTATACGTATCCTTGTATGAATCTTATTATACCTCATGCAACTATGCGGAAGACATGAATCATGGAAACATATGTTATGAATATATATACAAAACTTGGTCGTTGGAGCCATCACGTCGAAATAAACGTACATCATACATCCATATACCCACATATGTCTACAAAGCCTCTAACAGATGCATCTACAAGACCAACTTAAAGTCGGGACAAGTCCCCGCTTTATACAATATTAAAACAAATACACAACTATGACCCAGAAAGCTCCGAACCAAGTGGAGCTCACCAAAACTCTGCAAATGATCCACAGTCTACTGAGGAGGTCTACTAATGCTTGCACCTGCAACATGCAAGGTAAGTCCCCCGAGGGGGGTCAGTACGAGAAATGTACTGAGTATGTAAGGCTATAGAAACTACATCATACATGAGAATGTCAATGGAATAGAACATGAGAAAATATTTTATGTGGATAAGCCATCATTCTAAATGTGGAAACATGTATATTGCTTCTATTATTGTTATGGTCATTTTAAAACACTCATTTTTCATCCTTATTATTCATAGAATATCTTTCATAGGCATATTCACTCAAGAGACTCATTCTTCTCTTCTATTCAAGAGTTTTGGATTAATAATATAACGTACATCCACTCTATTGGTGGGAGAACATACATCCACTCTATGGTAGAGGAACATACATCCACTCTATGGTGGGAGAACATACATCCACTCTATGGTGGAAGAACATACATCCACTCTATGGTGAGGGAACATAAATCCACTCTATGGTGGGAGAACATACATCCACTCTATGGTGAGAGAAAATACATCCACTCTATGGTGGGAGAACGTACATCCACTCTATGGTGGGGGAACGATGATGGGATCGACCCATGCTAAGTGTTCTTTTCACCCCTGGGCTGCCACCCGAGAATTCTTATCAACTAAATCTCTTTTTATTCTTATTCTTCTTGGAAAAGGTTGATTTATTCACTTATGAGGGATTGATATACTCACTTATGAGAGATTGATACATTAAGGATCATGACACTATTTTGAACCACACAAATATTACTTCACTCCTTGACTTCATGAGATTAACACCTTAACTTGGGAGGGGTAGACATATTAGCTCGCATAGTACCTCCTCACTACTCTTATGAGATCTTATGAGATTGGTACAACATAATCATAATATTACTTAGACTTTGGAACATGACATGATTGGAAATACTATTCAAGCATAAATAGACTCTCTTTACATCTCTCCTCTCTTTGAAATAGTTCTTTTAGAAATTTCAACGTTATGACATCTTTGAAACTCCAATCAATGAATAAGAGATAAGTGAATCATCATTCATCTAAAAATAGGACACATATGAATAACAATATACCTCAACCTGAACTAGGATACTTTGGAACACTTCGGACATGAGTAAGTACCATAACAAGGTAAATACTTTATACTGCAGAAAAATACGGAAAGAGTAACCTTACATACCTTCACTTCCAAGTATGAGTACACGAGTCTATATATGAACACAACAGTCCAGCTTCTTCCTTACGTCTTACTCTACAATACAAGTACATAACAAAGTTCATGTTAACAACCAACTCCCTTACAAACGTATAAATGTCACAATGAGTTACGTGACTGCTACATAGCATCATTTCATCCTTCACAGTACATTCCATTACATTATCATACCAACAACACCATAACATTCCACACATTGACCAAAATATCTCACATCCATAGTATTTCACATCACACTTACCCTTATGCTTTCTCATTAGCATTCCGTCAAAATGTCTCCTATCAACTTGCCTCATAACAACATATGAACAACAATCCATACTTAATACAGTCCAACATGCCTCCATACGACACTTTAAAGCCATTAAAACGACATCACAAGTTGCTAACTATATCCATAAAGGGTATAGGGGCCTTCGGGGGTCAAAGGGGAACAAAAACATGCAAAACGGAGTTCTAGATGTGACCTGCGAAGCCACCTACGCCCAAAGGTGCCCTTTGGCAGTAGCCAGGGGCATCTGCATTGAGCAGGTACCTAACCTGCGAGGGCGGGTGCCCTTTTTCGGCCAAATTGGTCTCTTTTGGGTCTTTTTATGCAATGAATGGTCCATGATCATAACTAAACTTCTGTTAACATATTTTTGATCATATTACATGCCAACTACCAGCCATGGTCTCACAACACACAAAAACATCACCCAAACCTCACTTTCTTTTCAATACGCCACCAAATCCGTAACCAAATCTACAACAACAATTCCAAACATTATATACAAGGGTAAAACAAGGTAAGACTATATTCACATATCACATGTCAATGTTGAATCCATCAAGTTCATTTCCTTCAAGATCACAAGTCCATGTTCAAGTTTACAAGACAAAACCATCCTCCGATTTAGCAAACACAAATTGTTTTACACCTAGTGAACTTCTCACACTTCACCAACATAACCAACATGATATAAACCATATTACATCCATAAAATATATTAAACCATAATAATATAAACTTACCAAGTCTTGCAAGACAATGATTTTGGTCCAAGGGATGAAGAGTTAGGGTTTGTGTGATAATGGAAATGTTAGAGAAAATTCTAGAAAAGGCATGGGTGTAACAAATGATATAAAATCTGATTTCCCTCTTATATATAGGTCCTTTAAGTCTCTCTTATCCAATTTTGGCATTAAATGCATGGTTGATTTGGTCAAAATGGAAGATTGGATCACTTTGCTCCATTGGGCCAAGTCTTCCATGTGATGTTGGGCCTCATTTAAGCCCAATGGTTCATGACTCATGTAAGCCCCAACAAATAAATGAATAATTCATCAATTCTCCCATGTTTTACTAATTCCATAAGTGTACACGTGGTCGTATAGATTCGACAACATACGAGGTGTTACACCTCTTACGAAGGTCTAATCCCATGTACTAGGCCCAATATCAATTACCTCATCAATAACATTACATAATGCATACTTTTGGCTCTCGACACGTAAGAATCCATTATTCAACGTCGTCAAGTAGGGTTTGGTAGGTACGGGGTGTTACATTCTCCCCCCTTTAGAAACTTTCGTCCTTGATTGTTAACAACATCGTCTCATGTACCACAAATGCACTTCTATATTAGCATCTCTATACATATACTCTCATAGATACTTGCTTATTCTTTCCCCGCTTCCCCTTTGTGAACTTTTCCTTCCATTTGAAACGACTACGGATACTGTGATTTCATCATTTCTTCAGTTTCCCAAGTGACCTCTTCGACTTGTTGATCTTAAATAACAACAAGTAACTCTTCCTAGTGAAATCCTCTGTTATTTGTATATTTTCAATGGGAACAATATGAAATAAAACTCTTTATGCACTTTCGACAGTTTCACATGGCACAAATCCCATTATCTCTTTCACTAGTAACACTCTTAAGAGTACTTAATAATCTATAATCACAAACATCTACTATACCATTACGATATGTGTCTTTAACTCTAATAACTTCACCAACAGGTGGAAATACTTCAATTAACTTAACTAATAACCCCGGTATCTCATTAGCCTTTCTAGTAATCAATGAAGTGATATACGATAGGGTACAAATATGGATAATATACCTGTATCTCCATCAGGAAATGCCTCCGCATCCGAACGATCCACTAAAGCATAGGTGCGATTTTGAGTTCCACTGGAACTGGCTGCTCCTCTGGCACCTCTACCGCGACCAGCAGATTTTACACCAGCTGCCGATGCCACATCGGCTGATCCGATAGGCTGTATCATACTACCCGTAGGCCTCTGTGGGCATTCTCTCATCATGTGTCATGGCCTACTACATACAAAGCAAACATTCGTATCAAACCGGCATTCGCCTGCATGAAATCTCCCACAGCACGGGCACAACTGACGAGGGAGTCTCATTGCATGTGATCCATGAATCCCACTACTCTGTTCAGATCGACCACCTCTAGACCCTCGGGATTGAGAATGAGCACCTGCTGTGAAATAAGAGGATGAGGGTCTAGGCGATAACATTCGAGATCCAGATTCTCCCGGGGATACCATAGACTGCTCCATAGGTCTCGCCCGTTTTGATGTCCCTTCCTCAGCTTTCTGTGTCCTCCTTCTTTGCCTTTGATCCTCCATTTTCTGTGAAAAGGCCTGTATTCTAGCTATGTCCATATCTCGATTTAAGGTAGCAATAGTGCAGTCTCGTACCAAATAAGGCTCCAATTTGTCCATATATCGATGGACTCTATCTTCCATGGTGGCTACTACATTTGGAGCATATCTAGCCAAGGAATTAAACTGCAAACTGTATTCTCTCACACTCATGTTTCCTTGACGCAAATGTAGAAATTGGTCTGCACGTGCCTCCCAAATCTCATATGGGAGGTAATAATCAAGGAATGTCATTTTAAATTCTTCCCAATCAGCTGAGAGTGCATCAATACCCCTTGATCTTTTCCAGTCCTCATACCACAGTATAGCCTCTCCTTTCAGCCTATAAGCTGCTAACTCAACTGTTTCTGCACTTGTTATGTGCATCACCTCTAATGCTCTTTGAACTTGGTCCACAAAATCCTGTGGATCTGCTTTCGGATCTGACCCTGTGAATATGGGAGGGTCTAATTTTAGAAAGTCCTGTGTACGCCGACTAGCTGCTCTAGCCACGTCATCTTCATTTACCATTGGACCAGTTCGTCCCTGGGTTTATGCAGCCACTAACTGTGTCAACATGTGTACTGCATTTCTTAAATCTTAGTCTGTGGCATTCATTGGTGGTTCTGCGGGTACTTCTCTACCTCTTGGCTCTTCCGGAGCTGGAAAGGTAGAAGAAGACCGCGATGCAATTTCAGCGTCAGCTCCACCTTGACTAACTTGGTCAGCTGGTAATCTACTCATTCCTTCTTCATCAGGCACATCCACCTGCTTCCCTTTACCTCTACCTCTTCTCGTGATTGGCATTTTAACTATACTAAAGAAAAATAATCACCATGATCAGATACAATTCAACTTACAACACTGGCTCTATTGCACGATCTAGAAGTGAAGAAGAGAAACAACATCCTAAATGTCCCGTAGCCTCCTACTTATAAATGTGGTGCACAACACATCGATAAGTAAGACTCTACTCAGATACGGCTTTGTAGACACCCTTAGAACGACCTGCTCTGATACCACTTTTGTCACGATCCGAAATTCCATTTGAGCCGGACTGGCACCCGAAGCCGATATGACCCGAGAGAACCAATCTTTGCTCACGAACCTTTGTATACGTATCCTTGTATGAATCTTATTATACCTCATACAACTATGCGGAAGACATGAATCATGGAAACATATGTTATGAATATATACACAAAACTTGGCCGTTGGAGCCATCACGTCGAAATGAACGTACATCATACATCCATATACCCACATATGTCTACAAAGCCTCTAACAGATGCATCTACAAGACCAACTTAAAGTCGGGACAAGTCCCCGCTTTATACAATATTAAAACAAATACACAACTATGACCCAGAAAGCTCCGAACCAAGTGGAGCTCACCAAAACTCTGCAAATGATCCACAGTCTACTGAGGAGGTCTACTAATGCCTGCACCTGCAACATGCAAGGTAAGTCCCCCGAGGGGGGTCAGTACGAGAAATGTACTGAGTATGTAAGGCTATAGAAACTACATCATACATGAGAATGTCAATGGAATAGAACATGAGAAAATATTTTATGTGGATAAGCCATCATTCTAAATGTGGAAACATGTATATTGCTTCTATTATTGTTATGGTCATTTTAAAACACTCATTTTTCATCCTTATTATTCATAGAATATCTTTCATAGGCATATTCACTCAAGAGACTCATTCTTCTCTTCTATTCAAGAGTTTTGGATTGATAATATAACGTACATCCACTCTATTGGTGGGAGAACATACATCCACTCTATGGTGGAAGAACATACATCCACTCTATGGTGGGAGAAAATACATCCACTCTATGGTGGGAGAACATACATCCACTCTATGGTGGGGGAACGATGACGGGATCGACCCATGCTAGGTGTTCTTTTCACCCCTAGGCTGCCACCCGAGAATTCTTATCAACTAAATCTCTTTTTATTCTTATTCTTCTTGGAAAAGGTTGATTTATTCACTTATGAGGGATTGATATACTCACTTATGAGAGATTGATACATTAAGGATCATGACACAATTTTGAACCACACAAATATTACTTCACTCCTTGACTTCATGAGATTAACACCTTAACTTGGGAGGGGTAGACATATTAGCTCGCACAGTACCCCCTCACTACTCTTATGAGATCTTATGAGATTGGTACAACATAATCATAATATTACTTAGACTTTGGAACATGACATGATTGGAAATACTATTCAAGCATAAATAGACTCTCTTTACATCTCTCCTCTCTTTGAAATAGTTCTTTTAGAAATTTCAACGTTATGACATCTTTGAAACTCCAGTCAATGAATAAGAGATAAGTGAATCATCATTCATCTAAAAATAGGACACATATGAATAACAATATACCTCAACCTGAACTAGGATACTTTGGAACACTTCGGACATGAGTAAGTACCATAACAAGGTAAATACTTTATATTGCAGAAAAATACGGAAAGAGTAACCTTACATACCTTCACTTCCAAGTATGAGTACACGAGTCTATATATGAACACAACAGTCCAGCTTCTTCCTTACGTCTTACTCTACAATACAAGTACATAACAAAGTTCATGTTAACAACCAACTCCCTTACAAACGTATAAATGTCACAATGAGTTACGTGACTGCTACATAGCATCATTTCATCCTTCACAGTACATTCCATTACATTATCATACCAACAACACCATAACATTCCACACATTGACCAAAATATCGCACATCCATAGTATTTCACATCACACTTACCCTTATGCTTTCTCATTAGCATTCCGTCAAAATGTCTCCTATCAACTTGCCTCATAACAACATATGAACAACAATCCATACTTAATACAGTCCAACATGCCTCCATACGACACTTTAAAGTCATTAAAACGACATCACAAGTTGCTAACTATATCCATAAAGGGTATAGGGGCCTTCGGGGGTCAAAAGGGAACAAAAACATGCAAAACGGAGTTCTGGATGTGACCTGTGAATCCACCTGCGCCCGCAGGTGGCTGACCTTCATACGCAGGTGCCCTTTGGCAATAGCCAGGGGCATCTGCGTTGCGCAGGTACCTAACCTGCGAGGGCGGGTGCCCTTTTTCGGCCAAATTGGTCTCTTTTGGGTCTTTTTATGCAATGAATGGTCCATGAACATAACTAAACTTCTTTTAACAAATTTTTGATCATATTACATGCGAACAGCCAGCCATGGTCTCACAACACACAAAAACATCACCAAAACCTCACTTTCCTTTCAATACGCCACCAAATCCGTAACCAAATCTACAACAACAATTCCAAACATTATATACAAGGGTAAAACAAGGTAAGACTATATTCACATATCACATGTCAATATTGAATCCATCAAGTTCATTTTGTTCAAGATCACAAGTCCATGTTCAAGTTTACAAGACAAACCATCCTCCGATTTAGCAAACACAAATTGTTTTACACCTAGTGAACTTCTCACACTTCACCAACATAACCAACATGATATAAACCATATTACATCCATAAAATATATTAAACCATAATAATATACACTTACCAAGTCTTGCAAGACAATGATCTTGGTCCAAGGGATGAAGAGTTAGGGTTTGTGTGATAATGGAAATGTTAGAGAAAATTCTAGAAAAGGCATGGGTGTAACAAATGATATAAAATCTGATTTCCCTCTTATATATAGGTCCTTTAAGTCTCTCTTATCCAATTTTGGCATTAAATGCATGGTTGATTTGGTCAAAATGGAAGATTGGATCACTTTGTTCCATTGGGCCAAGTCTTTCATGTGATATTGGGCCTCATTTAAGCCCAATGGTTCATGACTCATGTAAGCCCCAACAAATAAATGAATAATTCATCAATTCTCCCATGTTTTACTAATTCCATAAGTGTACACGTGGTTGTATAGATTCGACAACATACGAGGTGTTACACCTCTTACGAAGGTCTAATCCCATGTACTAGGCCCAATATCAATTACCTCATCAATAACATTACACAATGCATACTTTTGGCTCTCGACACATAAGAATCCATTATTCAACGTCGTCAAGTAGGGGTTGGTGGGTACGGGGTGTTACAGTGAGAACCATGATGAATTAACAACATAGGTTAAAGTACTTAGTGATTCTGTAATGGTAGTTATGCATGTATTGTTCTTCCCTTCATAATGATTGCTTTTTAATGAGTGCACGTTTTAAAGCTCACCTTATTCTTACTTACTGGACCAAATGGGTAACGAATAGGAAAAGGGATGTAACAACGAAGATTTAAGGCTATCAACCCTCATCTAATAACTAAACTCTATTCGGAAATAGTTAATTTGGGATCAAAGGTAAGGGTGTAAAGCATACACTCGTAGATGGACCAAGTTGTGTGGTGACATTCATCTATCTAGGGGACCAACCATTTAGGTGAACCTAACTTACCGATCTTACATGCTAAACACCAGGATAGATCACTAGTACGTCACACCTACTGCGTTATGAAATCATGGGGAACACAATCCTAATCTATTCTCCCATTGCTTAAACAATAATTAACCAATATTCTGTGACTTGATTACTCATTGCTTGAAGTCATTACTTGTTACCATAAACCCCCCTTGGGAATAACCGACTAATAGTTCAAATAACCGCATTGACCGAGCTTCCTACCATATTTCATGTAGGATCGACCCCAACCTCGGTTGGATTCTATATTTGACAACGACTGCTTTATACTTCACTTTAGAGGTGTGATTTGGGCGACATCACTTAGCCTAAATGACCATCCAAATAATGCAATAATCCTTTGATCCCTAATTTTGATCCTACAATTACCCTTTTGTTGATTAACCTATTCACCTTCCCAATTCTTCTTTGAACTTTTGTTTGGCCCTGGTCCCTCCTTGGACACTGTGAACCTCAACTCAGAAAAATAGCCTAAGTTGAGGGTGGCAACTGTAGGGGTAAATGAGAAGAAGGGTTGGGTATGAAAAAGAGAAACTAATTATTAAAAAACCCAAAAAGAGAGTTGAGTTTGAAATAAAGTCGCACCCGTAGTTGAAAGAAATAAGATGAAACAAGGAAAAGAAAAGGCCAAAAGTGGAATAAAATTAGTGTAGTGTCAAGGAGTGTTGAGTCACTATCCCCAAATATACCATACTCGTCCCCAAGCCTACATTACAAGTCTAGTAAAGTCCTATAGTGATCCTAGTCCAACTGTCTAAAAGTTGAAGCATAGAAAATAAGGGCAAGCCTATGGTATTGTACATACATTGTTTGAACTTCTTTGTGAGAGCGTCACATATTTGTCTTAGTCCCGATTTTATTGAATATTGCGTGTATGAGACTTCTTTGTTGTGAGGGTACTAGAGTAATATTGTTGATTGTTGGTTGTTAGGGTGATTGTCATATATGTATGCATGATTGTCCATTGATAGCATAATGTCATCCATAGATCCTATTGTGTCAGCTAATGAGTTTTGATTGCTCCAAAAAATATTCATCTCCCCTTAAAAATGACTAAGTGCTCTTATTTATTATGTTTTAAAAACACCTAAGAGGCCCATCAAGTCAGACTTTGAAAGAGGTAGAAAATCATTGTCGGCAAGGAGGCCTCGCATCACAAGGCAGCTTGTCTCGCCATGGGGCTCGCGTCGCGAGGCATGTTGTTTCACCTTGGTTTTGACTCCGCCAGGGGTCAAATTTCAGAGGGGTGTATTTTAACACACACACACACCGTAGCTTTGCTTGACGACCTCACTTTGGACTTTGTTTTCGAGATTTTTCTACTTTAAGCTTAATACTTAGTCAACTTTCGACGGCTTTCACCTACAAAGCATATAACACCATTCATAAACTCAAAATTATATAACTGGTGAAAACAAGAAGTATCAAGCTAGAAAACACTCAATACAAAGCTTAAATGTGGGGGCAAAAACGGCTATAAAGAGTGTAAATTCACCCAACATCAGTCGACAATCTTATGTCCCCCGTGTTATTTTGCTCGGCGTGTTGTTTTAAGCTAACAACTTTGTGGTTGAGAGAATTTTGTCGATCAACTACATTTCCTTGAGAAGAGTTGGAGAATGTTGGCTGAGCTACTTGAATCAATCAACACATAATTTTCTAGTCTAAAATATGTAAAGAAATTACCAAGGCATCACTGTGCAGGAACAAAAGGCCCATTGACTTCTTCATCACCGAAATAGATTGTAGCCCCATAGAGAAGTCCTAATTTCTGCGGTCAATGAGAAAATTATTGAAGTGTCCATCCTTGAGTAACTGACCAACATCTAGTCATAGACGTTTGAGATCTTCTATGGTGCCCATAGTTCTCATGAAATTCTGACAAGTCGGGGTTCCTCTTGTTAGGATCAGATCGTATATCCTTGGGCCGCTGAACTTCATTAATACCTCTCATGACCAAAACTAACTCCTAAGGCCCAATACTGAAGTTGGTACCCAAAAGGCTTTGGAACACCCAAATCTTTTGATGGGGCCAAGAAGGCCTGTAATATACTTCCTCAACAGTTCCCAATTCTCTTACTTGTTCTGGTTTACTATTAGTCCCCAATCGTATTGGAACAGGATAAGATTCAAACCAGCTTCTCGAATTTCTACAAAAATGATAATTCATACCTACATTCACTATCACTGCTAACCACCTTCATCGCCTACTATTTTCAACTATCACAATTATTAATTATCATGATCCACCACCATCATAATCACCAATCACCGCAATTGACTTGTTATAGCCCAGGAAAAACCACACCCCAAAAGCTAGCTATTAAGGTGAAAGAGTCCAAGGCTATAAATATCCCACACCAATACTTGAGTCCAAGGCTATAAATATCCCACACCAATACTTTGTAGTACCATGTGTGACTTTTTGCAATGAATCATAACAAACCACCACGCTCCGTGTTCGTCATCCTCGACGGCTCCACTCTGAGTAGCTTTCACTCTACTTTTTGTATGTAGCTCTTTCCCAGGTAGCCCTTTTCAAGCGCCTCGACGGCTGTGCTCTAGACATTACTAGCCCCAGCCGAACACTGTCATACCGGCATCACCATCCCAGGCACGGCGGACACGAAGTGATGGCTGGCTGGCTCTGATACCACTGTTATAACCCAGGAAGCACCACACCCCAAAAGCTAGCTATTAAGATGGAAGAGCCCAAGGCTATAAATACCCCACACCAATACTTTGTATTATCAATGTGTGACTTTGCAATGAATCATAACATGACTACTGCCACTACCGACCACCACTATCATAATAACAAGAATATGATTCACCAAAATGTTAACTAGTCAATTACAATAAATTGGATAGAATATTAATTTTTTGTAGAAGCAAGTCTGAAAATTTGAGAAATAGAACCATCTAAATTTAAATAATTCTCAAAAGTCACGAAATGACGAAATGATCATCAATCCTATTGTGGACAGATGCTGTTGTATTCAAGCAAGTTCATGCTTTAGTTGTTTGTCGACTAAAAACGGGCAACCCAACAATATGATGTAGGATTATATCTGTCCCACCATCATTAGAATTAGAGCCAACGACACTCAGTCTAAGCACCAGCAATATCATTGAGAAAATACTACGCCCACCACAACACATGGCTCAACACCACGGTCTATGACATATCCTGCATTAAGCTCATGAAAATACCCAATAAATTTATCTGTAAGTCACCAACAACACATAAAATGCTCACATGACTGGGGAAGGAAGGAAGGAAGAAAGAAAGAAAGACATGCAACGAAGAAAATAACCTTTTTGTATTCAAACTTCAAACGCCTGACAAACTCAATTTTAGAACTAATAGAATTACTACATGAATTGTTCTTAGAATTAGAATTACCTGCATACACATATCTAACTATAGGAACAAGTTATAATGTTTGAACCAAACAAGGAATAAATTCTAGTGGTAGTTCCTGGAGTTCTTCCATATTCTAAATAAGGGAATTTTTTTGTACAAATAATTTCATCAAAAAGTGGCTAAATACTGCTAGTAAAAGAGTTCAAAAAAGGACCATCCCATCTAATATTTCCTTTTCCAAAATTGAAAACAGTAATGCACATATGCCACATAAAAATGTAAATAGAGTTCCGAAGCAATATGCACAAAGAAACACATACTTCTTACCTACCTACTACATATACTCTTTGTAGTAATTCAAACCCCATCAAGGACCTAATAAAAATTTTAACTAAACAAAATTGGTCCGGGAACACGACACAAGCCACACCCTGCTAAGTTTTACTTCCGCAGCAACAAGCAGAAACTTCATTTGTTTTGTGGTTGAGCAATTACTTCCGATGCCGCCTCTTGGGCTCAGCTCTTTGCCTCTTCTCGTCATCCCACTCTCTGTCATACATACTGCTGTGCAAAGTTAAGGTTCAAAATATAAGCAGACATCAATGGCAAGCCAGGACACTCCCTTTACACCAACAGTGCCCAAGTTGGTTCTCAAAAGTTTAATTTGAGTTGATAGGTTTATGCAACAACAACATACTGGTTCTCAAAAGTTTTAATTTGAGTTGATAGGCTTATGCAACAACAACATACCCAGTGAATTCCCACCAGTTGATAGGTTTATGCAGTTCTAAAAGAGAGAATTTACACTAGATCATTGTACTTTTCATGTAATATATCAATTTAAGGAATCATAAATGTTTATTGAACATAAATACCAAAACTGACTGAACAAATTCACAAACCCCTGAAAGTGAAATATGGGCAACAATTTTTGGGTACATTATATGAAATAGTAAAAATGCACCAACAGTAAGTATGCAATAGCAGAGGATTTGGATAAACCAATGACCACCAAAAAAGCCATATAGATTGGTAACATTATACAATTCTAGCCATACTTGTTACTTGTATTTTGGAAAACAAGGCATTGCTGATGAAAGAAACAAAAATCTTCTATTCAGACAAAGCAATTGCATTTGCTGGTATATGCAGCAGATAGTCATAAGAAAACTCTAAGGAATTGCACACACATGTATCAATAAGGATACGAGTCCGCATCACGACGGGGTGCTTTGCTGGCACTGTCCTTCCCATGAATCCTAAGACCTGGCTCGTCCAAGTAACCTGGACGCTGCTGAACAATAACACCCTTCCGTTCTCCCCTATCTCTTCCATCACAGGGCTGCGACATATTCATAGAAACGGCAGGAGGATGAGCAGCGGGTGAATACTCGCCCGGTTCTGAAGCCATATGCTCTCTCTTAAGTTTGCGCCTCTTTGAGGCATTTGGATCCATATCCTCTTTCACGAGGCTTACTTTCTCCCTCTCTCTTTCCCTCTCCTCTACCTACAATACACAATTGAAATGTAAGTAACTACTAACATTCAACAAGGCGGCAAGAGATCCAAAATCAAGGTTTTACTAGAAAGGATCTGACCCTTGAAGCAAGAAGCTAAACTGCAAAACATAGCCCAACAACTACTACATCTCAGTCCTAAATAAGTTAGGGTCAGCTATATGAATCCTCACTGACAATGTTGCTCCATTTAAGCTCGTAGCAAATTTTATACAAAAGAAAATAAAAATTCATATATAATTACTAGAAAAAATAAATATAGATCAAAAAACCCAAGAAATCATATAACCTATCCACATGTACATGCATCTGACCAGTGGCGGACCCAGGATTTAGGGGTCATGGGTGCTCAGGAGGTTCGAACACGTATATTGATGCTCAAAGCTTTAAGGTTCTGCTTGAAAATTAAAGCACCTAACTATCTTCTTGGTTTACTGGGTGCTTTTCTAAGTCTTATACCAATTTTTATATATTTTTTATATAATTATACCTAGTCTACGTCAAATTTAACGGGTGTCGGAGCACCAAAAAAGTGGTCATAGGTCTGCCCCTGCATCTGACCAATATGAAGACAGTTATTTTAAGCAAGGAAGGAATAGCATTAGAAAATATTTTTGAGTATATTACTGTAAAGCCAACACAAAAAGGCAACTAAGAAATTCGAGTTTCTACCACCCTTATCACCTCAATCGGAAAGCGGATGCAAAAGGTGTAACGGAAGAATATCCAAGCTGCTACATCTCAATAAGGTAACATGTCAGTGGATACAACAACATGCCTAGTATATTCTCACAAAGTGGGGTCTTGGAAACATGTCAGTATATTCTCACAAAGTGGGGTCTTGGAAGCATGTCAGTGGATACAAAAATTTAAAAAGTCAAGAACTCAGAAGTGTTGCAGGTTAAATGATTAACAAGCAACATACAGCGGTGAATGTTTTCAACATGTAAAATGGATAGTCGTTCGCCGACAAGCTATGGAAGTAAATTGATGCAATCTCACAAATGTTCAATGTCTTCCAAAATGTTGACTCTCAACCTAAAGCTATTTACACTAGTACTAAATATTGGGGCAAGCACATTAGATACAACCCAAAATATATCAAGACCAATAGCCTGTTTGGCTAAGCTTAGTTTTCCCCAAAAGTGCTTATTTTTTCTCGAAAGTGCTTATTTTTAAATTATGAGGTGTTTGGACAAGCTTTTGAAAGAAAATAAGTGCTTCTGGAGAGTAGAAAAAACAGTTTTTCATAAGCTAAAACAAGTAGTTTTTTCCTAAAAGCACTTTTTTGAAAAGCACTTTCGAGATGATACACTTAAAAGCACTTTTAAAAAAGCTTGGTCAAACACTAATTGCTGCTCAAAAGTGCATTTTAAATTTATTGGCCAAACACAACCTACTTCTCACCAAAAGTACTTTTTTGAAAAGCACTTTTAAAAAAAGTACTTTTCAAAATAAGCTGATTTTAGAAGCTTGGCCAAACAGGCTACAAGTTCAAATAATTAAAAGAGGTTGAAGACGGATTTGTGGCCAAACAACCATTACATTGTCATGGGCCAGGATCTATGGCCAAATAACCATTACATTGTCATGGGCCAATAAGTAAACGATCCTACAACTTCTAACTTTAGTCCACTCGAATCTTAGTCAATTTTCAAACTCTTCCAATCTTCACTTTTAACCATCATCATGAGCACATTAGACTCTTTGGGAAGCCTCCCTAGTAACACTCTAAGTCCCTCCACCTTCTCAAGGAATAAGCTCCTTGGTTTGCCTCCTAGTAAAAACTTTTTAGTAATTGTGGTGCTTCCTCCTCTTAAGTGGGGTCACTGGAGCGTAGTTTGTTGTTACTGAGACCTCAGGAGCCAAATATAACCCAAAAAAGGAAATTACTCCCTCCATCCTATAAAGAACCTAGCTGCCTGTTGCTAAGGTCAAATATGAATGTTTGGGCATAATATCACACTAGAAATTAAAATACCTAGAGAACAAATATTAGTTACATAGGCAACTGGGGAAAATTGACCAATTGTTCAACTCGAACCACAGGAACAATAATTGGGATCTACAGAATACATTCTTACACAATAAAAACTTTAGCTAAGGTTGTAGAATTAGATAGGTAAAGGTATAGGATGCAATGGAAAATATGAAGATTAGAAAAACTTTCTTGTACATATGGAATCACCATAGAGGTAAGGAGAGGTTGGAGTAGGACGACATACCAAACTATTCAATACAATACTAAGAAATGTAGGATGCCTGATGCATGCAGGAGGATACTGATTCTACTTAATAAGAACAAAGAGGATATTCAAAGAGTTTTTTTGTTTTTTTTTGAAACTGAAGAGGATATTTAAAGTTGTCGGAACTAATTGGCATTAAGCTTATGACTTATATGATGACACTCGGGAAAAGAGTGATAAACCGTAGACTTAGGGACACTACCCCTACAAGAGGTACTGCGAACCAATTTAGGTTTATGCCCAATAGACCTACAGTGGAAGCTACATTCTGGCTAAGAAGATGGATGAAAATTTATGGCGAGAAAGAAAGATCCACGCTGTATTCGTTGATCCAGAGAAAGCATATGATTAGAGTACCCAGAAAGGTTCTTTGGTGGGTGTTGGAGCAGAAAGGAATTTATATTAAATGCTTATAAAGGACATGTACGAAGGAGACATCACTAGTGTAGGAATAGTAGTGGAAGATACAAAGGATTGTGGGTTGCTCGTATTTGTTTATGGTAATTATGGATGAGCTAATGCACAACACAAGAAGAGGTCCTTTGGTGTATGCTATTTGCTGACAATGCTAATCACAAAACCAACGAGGATGTCAACCAAAAACGTGAATTATCGAAAAGCGCACTACTTTTGGGTAGTAGCCAAGGGCATGAATGCGTACTGATCTTTTAAATACCACTTCCAGGGAAAAATGTCAAAGTGAACACTCGGTACTTCTTCAAGGGGAATTTGATCTTGCACCAGAGAAGGAGCACAAGATAGAGAGAAGATATTCACCGAGTTCTTCCCAAATTCAAGCTATTCAAGGAGTAGAGTTGAGATTTGTGAAGCTGTCTATACTCTTTTTACTTTAGCTATGTGGTGTATCAAACTTATTTGCATCTTGGTGACTTGAACTATATGGTGTAGATTTTATAGTTGAAAACTTGATATTAAGTTTAATCCTTCTAATTCTACCCCATGTCATTGTGTAGAATTTGAGAAAGAAGAAAGGCCTTTTTTAAATATCCAATGAGAAGGGGTAAATAAGTGGAAGTCGAACTAATTAAGGAAAGACGATCAATTACAATTAAAAAAAAATTCTATAATTACATTGGAAAAGGGAAAATAACGTTTCCTAACACTATGGTAATTATTAAACACAATCAATATCCCCCTCAAGCTAGAGCAAAGATGTCACACACGTCCAACTTGCAAACCAAAATATAAATTCATTTTGCATAGGCCTTTTGTAAGTACATTCATAGTTATTTTATTACAATAAATGAAGCAAAAAGTAAACTCAAGGTTCTACTAGTAACTTGTTCATTGATGAAGTGCTGATCAATTTCAAAGTTTAGTTCGGTCATGTTGAACAGGAATATGAGCTATACTAGTTGCAGTACAAGCTATTTCCTTTTCTTAGACAATCTCAATTCTTACAGTAACTTTTGTGGCCAAAGAAGCTCACAAACACCTCAGACCAAGCTCTACATTTTGTTTCTACACTTGATCTTGCAACTACACTTCGCTTCTAACTTCTCCAAGTAACTAGGTTTCCTCCTATGAGTATATAGTAATTGGATATAGATCTTATGTCATCTAAAGATCCAGCCCATTCTGCTTCTGTAAAAGCTTATAAATGAAAGCAACCATGTTTGAAGAAACACAAGCGATTCCTTGGAGCCGACTTCAGATATTGGAAAATGTAAAAGACACCTTGCATATGAGAATTTAGGGAATCATGCATGAACTGACTCAGCAAGCTGACTATTTTTTCTAGCTTTTGATCCCACAAAGCACCCTTTCCGGTTACTGTAGTTGATGGATCAACTTGTAATAGTGGTGGATATAACACGGTTAAACCAACCTCCTCGATTACCCTATAATATGTATTAATTCTACCAAAGTTGTCCCTTAATATGATTTCTGTTAGTAAACTCATCAAAGACCTTAATTGTTATGTCTCGATCTTTCACGATATTGCTTGCTTCGTCATCTTACACGATATTGCTTGCTTCGTCATCATACAACAAATTAGGTTATTATTGGTAAAGGACATATACCTGATGATCTCTACATGAATAGACGTTCACACCAATTGCCTGCTCTAGTGTTATGTATCTATTTGAAGCACATTGTCGATTAGGAGGTCCCACTCTTACCTCTGGTGAAGAAACTTTGTCCTCAATATCAAACTATTTCTACACCAATTGGAGTCATATTAATTTGCAAAACATCACTAGATATCATTTGGACCAAGGGTTTCTAAGCGAATTGAGTCAACTTTTGAGTTGGTTCATTCTGATGTTTGAGGACCATGTGTCCTATTGTTGCCAAAATTAGGCATAAGCATTTCACTTTTGTGGATGATTTCTCTTGAATGACTTGGATTTATTTTATGAAAAGTCGCTCTTAAGTGTACTCACTTTTGTTCCTTCTGTGTTGAAGCCAAAACTCAGTTCAGTGCTTCAGTGCATATTCTAAGTGGTAATAACGCTAAAGAGTAGAGTACATGTTCAGTCCTACATGAGACAACAAGGTATTGTTCATCAAATCTTCATGCGTTGATACCATCTCCCAAAATGGAGCTGTTGAGAGTGTGAGAAATAATGGAGAAAATATTATTGAATTTGTGTATCTAAATTATTACATTGAGATCCTATTTATAGACATTACATTAGCCTCCTTTTCCAACTAGGATTCTATATAATATTCCTATTCCTACTCATATTCTAACAGGGAGGAAGAATATGACTTTAGATAACTCCAGCACTTCTGGTCAAAATAAGGTTCCTAACAATTTTGGAGGGATGCGGTCACTACAGCTTGCTTTGATTAATCCCACGCCATCAAATATGCTTGTTGGTAATGTGCCTTATGGTGTTCTTTCTCCAAACAAGTCAATATTTCGAATGGAACCTAAGATGTTTGAAAAAGCACATGTTATGTTCGAAATAAGGATATCAATGTTATTGTGTCCAGCTTGGAAAGTATCTAGTATCAATTGATATGGTATTTATTTTTTTTAGCAAATAATTGATATGGCATTTTTAGAGACTACACCATTCTTTTATGCGCCTTCTATTCCACAAGTCAAAGGGGGAGATGAGTGGTTAGCTTATCAGGTTACTCGTGATGTTTTTCTTCCATCTTTAACTTATTCTATTGAGCACCAATTTACTATTACGCTTTAGCACCTGCTCTAGCAAGACCACCAATTTGAAAGTTCATTCGTGGAGACAAGATATTGATGATACATGTCCTGCACCAGTTCCATCATGTTAGATCTTACTCCACCTAATGCTCTAGAAAACCTTAACCTCTCTGTTGCTCTACGCTAAGGCATAAAGACATGCAAATCCACATATTCCATTGCTAATTTATTTATTTTTTTAGGATAAAGGTAAAGTTGCATATTCTACTGTCAATTTTGTTTCCTATGATTACTTATCCTCTACGTCTAAATCTTTGATTGCCTCTCTAAACTCCATATTTGTACCAAAAACAATGAAGGAGACTTTTCATCATCCTGGACGCTATGATGCATGCTTGAGGAAATAAATGTCGCAGAGGAAAACCACATGTGGGATTTGGAAGATTTCCCCAACGGGAAGAAACCAGTGGGATGCAAGTGAGTGTTCACAATTAAAGTTAATCCAAATGGATCTATAGCAAGACATAAGGACAAGCTTGTGGCTAAAGGGTATGCTCATACTTAAGGCTTAAGGCCATGGGGTTTTATTGCTCAAGTAGAGTATGGAAAGTCTTCCATTTGAAGAAGAGTATATGGCTTGAAGCAAAGTCCTCGAGCTTCGTTTGGCAAGTTCAGTGAGGTGGTTCAAGAGTTTGGACAGAAAATGTCGATTTAGTGCAGAATCACAGAGCTATGTCACAATCTAAGTATGATATTGTATGGATACATCATCTTTTAACCAAAATTGGATTGATGCAACATAACTTAGTAGAACTCAAGTTGCTCTTAATATTGTGTCAAATCAAATGTATCATCAAAAAAACTAAACATATTGAGATTGGGTGTCATTTTTATTCATGAGAAGATTCATGAAACTCAGTTATTAAATAGAACATAGGTCAAAGTCACTGGTTAGGGAATGAATTGGTGGTCTGCTTATGTGGACTTGGACAATCCTACCCTCATGAGCTAGTTTTTGGTGTTGAATTAGGCCCAACTGTCATAGCTTTACATGGTATCAGAGCCAGGTCCTTCCTTACTTGAGCCCCTTTCTTATATTGTTCATGCACCCGTTGGGCCTAGGAGTGAAGGGGAATGTTAGCGCGGGTTAGAGTCAGTGTGTCACATTGATTGTGGAATGAATTGCTAGTACACATACAAGGCTAGAGCAATCCTCCCCTCATGAACTATAGCTTTTGGGATTGAGTTAGGCCCAAGTGTCATATCTTTCCAGTAATCCAGCAAAATTAACTTGTTTATTAAAGAAACCAATATTTCAAAACGATAACATTTATATACTATAATTTGACTAGTATGACGGTAATCCTAGAAGCTTGGTTAGCATTCAATAGTGCAAGTGATACAAATTAAAAAATAAAATGAAAGATTGTCACTTGAGGTGATTGGGCCAAGTCTTGCATCGATCTCAAAATGAACTAGTCCATAGTTAAGAAACCATGATGAATGAAGGTGTTAAAAGGAAACAAGGTATACCTTAAAATACTTGGAAAGAAGTTCACTATTGGAATTAATGCAGACTTCCTGAACACCAATGGAAGACAGATTTATATAGGTGATAACAATAGTTGGGAAAATATTTTTATCAAATTAATAAGTTTACTTTAGGTCATATGCGTTTTAGGAGTTTTTTTACCTATTAAAGATTCTTATGCTAGTAAGAAGTATACAAAACTTCTAGCACACCTCATTTTTAACTTTTATTTCGTATAATATTGCTTTGAGATGAATTTTAATATGAGGAAATTTTAAAATTTAGGGCCCGTTTGAACATGATTTCAAATCAAGTTGATTTGAAGTTGAAATTTTATTTGGCCATGCAATTTGGATTTCTTACGTTGTATTTTTTCTCATAAACATGAAATACCCACAATTTGTGAAACTAACAAAACTTCCCAAACTCTTATTCAGTATTACCAAATGAACAAATCATAGTTCATAAGTAAGTTATCGGAATAGCATAAGGCACAACAAAAACAAATTGCATATTCCAAGTTCCTTCTATAAATAAATTTTGCAATAAATCTTTGTGATTACATGTTATTACAAGCATTAAGATATACATAATTTTACAAAGATTTCACTCATCCAAAAAATCAACAATGGTAGTAACTAGTTATTCTTTAATATAATCCTTCCATAAGGTACAAACAATCTAATCACATCGAGCATGAGTCCATTTTTTTTTTACAAAATTTAAAATGATAAAGTCTATTTTTCACAAAATATAAACATATGGGTAAATGCTTCATCTATGTACCTCCCCTAAAGTAGTGCAAGTATTTTGTCCATTTTCCTTTTAAATTTGTGCAACCAATATTTCAAAGAATACGCTGGTGTTAATGAACTTGCAATTATCTTGTGTTTTGTTAAATAGTTTCAGACCATCCAGTCTAGCGATCATCTTTTCTGGGGTATTAGTCAACTAGATCTGATACTGATTTGAGGACGGATTAATAAACATTCAAATTCCTGTGAACCATTTCAATTTGTTGTTGGTCCAAAAAATACTCATGTATGGACGAATTGCATGAGATAAGTTGTCTTTTAATGCCAATACTTGAAATGAAAAGATTAAAATATCAAAATACTTGATACTCATGTATGGATGCATTGCATGAGATAAGTTGTCTTTTAATGCCAATACTTGAAATGAAAAGATTAAAATATCAAAATACTTGATAGATTATCCAAGTAAAAAGAAACTGAAGGGAAAAAGAAGAGAAACATTAGGAGATTTTGATAACAAAAAGAAAGCACCTAATGCCCACTGTGGGGTTCAAAAAGAAACTGTAGGAATTATGTGGCACAGAACATAGTGCTTGTCTGTTGTGAGGGTTCTTGCAATGATCTCAAATGGAAAGATGTTGGCAACAGGGAGAGGGATGTGACATTTGAAAGAAATTAATGGAGTGTGGTGTTCCTCTTGCTATTTTGTTGACGTTATTTCCTTTCAATTTGGCCTTTGATTATACTTCTTTTGACCCGAGGCTCTACCGGAAACAACCTCCCTACCACACAAAAGTAGGGGTAAGGTGCAGTACATCCTACAATCCCCAGACCCCACTTGTGGGATTCCATTAGGTATGTTATTGTATAAACTTATGGTCAAGTTTTACATTTAAAAAAAATTGAAATATTGATTTGAAATTGAAGTTGAGATTTTGTACAGATTTCATTAACAAATGTTGATATCAAATCAAAACTTAAAATTGGAATCCCAAATCCAATGGCCAAATGCCTACTTATTTTGTATAATGTTGGTTTGAGATGGATTTAAAGGGGAAAATGGTCAGTTAGTATTCATATAGTCCAACCCAACTAGTTTGGGACAGAGGCATAGCTGTTGGCAAGTGATTCAAATAAAATAAGAAACAAAAATGAAGTGGGCTCTTGGAAACGGAAAGCTTCTTCAGTTTAAGAACAAAGGTCAAATAGATAGGGCTGGATAGAAAAAGTAAATGGCCCCTGGAAAGGGAGATAGCCAGACAATGAAGCATGTTTTTCCTTCACGGGGCTTCACTTCCATTTCGATGCTCACGTAGGAACATTAAATTTTAGATATACAGATAGATAGTCAAGCTTACCTTCATTGAAAGTTCTCTCTCTTCCCGCTTTCGATCTCGAAAATCATCCTCTCTCCTTCTCTTCAAATCATCCTGCAATAATGCATTATTCTCTTCTGACCGCCGTCTCTCTCTCTCATCATGCCTTGGAGAAAGTCTTTGACTATGCCTGGCAGTTCCAAAACGTCTATCAGAATCGTCATCTCTCCTGCCTGCATTAATGGATTGTGGGACCATGTGGAGTGGCAGTGGTGGAGGTGGAGGCAAATTTTGATTGTGAAACCGATCATCTGTATGAGATTTCTCTACAGACGCTTCACTATGTCGCAGCTTACTCCTATCATCTTTGATTCTTTCATCCTTACTCAACCTATCAAAGTTTCTATCAGCAACTCTCTCCTGTACTCTTTCAATTGAACGTTCTCTTCCATGCCGTTCTGTTGACCTATCTCTTGATTTTTCAAATGCATCATCCCCGCGAGACCTATCAGGACGGTCCACTCGTTCTCTGTGGTCTCTCTCAGGTCTTTCACCACCCTTATCTTTTGATCTATCTAGAGGCTTTTCAGAGGCCCGGTTCAATATTTGATCATCAGATCCATGTTTATCATAATCTACTGGATGAAGTTTATCTGCAGCTCGTACATCTATTAACCGCTCTCTCTCCGATGAACGAGCATCACCATAATCAATCTCTCTATTGTCAATTTCACCTTTCCGGCGTTTATTCAGTCTATCAAGCTCTTCCGCAGGAATCAATCTTTTCTGTATTTTTTCATTAGCTTTAGAAGTATCCTGCCGTGGCGAATGGACCAGACGCGATGAGGACTCCTTCTGCACATCAGAACTTTCATTGACATCATCTTTTCCAGCAGAAACCCTCAGATCAGCAAATTTAGTAGCTGTAAGTTCAGCATTAGATTCATTTGAAAGATCTACCAATCTCGTTAATGAAGCTGCACCTTTAGGTACAGTAGAAAACATGCTACCATTCCCTGAAACTGTAGCAGAAACATTAACATTCCCACTTGCTCTGCTTTCAGAAGGACAACCAACATCACCAGAAGCAGCTCCAGATGCTCTTCCAACAGCTTTCCCAGACTTGTCATCTTTTGCAATATCATGCTTTTGTTGCTTTGAGAGAGTTCCAGGAGTAGCTCGCTTGCCTGTAGCTCTTCCCTACAGAAAAGGGTGTATATTTTTTAAGTTCAAACAAGTTGACAAAAGAGAACTGCTCAACTGAATAGTGAAGGATCCATCCATATGCACATTATTCAACAAAAAGAAAAGCAAGTGGTTACTTCATGATACATATCACACACTAACAATTAGGGATGGCAAATGGGCGGGTTGGGTTGGGAAGGATTGCCAGCACTGATTCAGTCTATCAAGCTCTTCCGCAGGACTATAACAATATTCCGTAGAGATAATGTTCTGACCTTGATAAGATAAAATATCAAGTAGGCCAAAATCTTGACATGATATTGGAAACAACTTATATGTAAAGCCCTGGTGACATTGATTCGGGTTAATTATGAACTTAATTACGTGGTTAAAATAACCCCGAGGTATGTTTGGACCCACACATGGTGGGTGGGACCATTGGGACATGGTAACCTATGTGCATTATGTGCATGCTGCAAGGTGGAACTGTATTTAAGGGTTAAAGGGGCTTAAAAGTATTAAAAGGTTAGGATGGAATCAAGACCAATGTTGTGCCACGAAGTCGCATCGCATGCCTAATGTGAAGGAAGAACTTAAGAGTTTTGGAGTGAGATTGCCTGGTGGGGCCAGTATAGTCCCCAATGCAAGCTCGTCACATGCTCCTTCCCAGGCACTAGCATCAGGGATCACGCCACAAGCATATCACGAGAGGGATTCATCGGCTGACCACCCAGGTTTGTAATGGGCTCGGCCACGAGGAAGGAAAGTCGAGGAACAATTCAAGGTACACAGTGAGCTTATGTTGCAAGCCAATCGTGAGGACCCTCAACGTATAAATAACTGGAAATGGGGAGAGAGGGGGTTAAATTTTAGGAGATTTTAGAGCACTAAAGAGGACCTCGGTCAATGCATTCAATAAACCATTAAGGCGAATCTTTGATGATTTTTTGGAAAGCTTTTATGAATTAAATGCTAGCTCTAATATCAAAACCCATTGAAACTGATAAATTTTCTTACGAACCTCAAGATCTGCTCAACGTTGAGAATTTTGGAGTTTGGCTCCCAAAGGTAACTCTGCTACTCAAATCTTACTTATTGTGTATAATAAGCTCATTAATATTCACGGCAAGGATTTATGATTTATACATGACATCGAGGTACTCCTATATTCAATACACTAAACGTCATATATTCAATGTGGGTGTACTAATGCATTGGCATGTGGAAGATATCTCGAAGGTAAACATGGTTCTGCATCATAATACACTGAATGTGTCACTAGACAGGTATGGCGTGTGTAGCTAGAATTTTGGATGTAAGGCCATGAGTGCCATTTACTGACGGTACCTTCCTAAAATCCTTAATGAGATGATCTTATCATGTATTCATGTTATATTTTGGATGCATATTTGATGCTATACTCTTTGAGTGTTAGTGGGATGATTCGAGAGCCAGGGTTTGGGTACAAATAAATGAATGTTTATAACACAAACTACAAAAAATAGATCCAGGGTAGAAATAAGATTTAATGTGATTAGATAACAGCCTTAAATTTGGTACCGTCATCGCACGCCTCGTGCTAGAGGTGGAAAATGCTAGGGTATTAGGGAGCATGGGTGGGTATGAATACTAAAAAGGAACAATGGGAATTATACATGTCTTTGAATTGTTTTAAATTGGGCATAAATATTCAGATTCAGTGGAGGCGTCTTAGGATCTATTTGGCCATAAATATTTTTCACTTTATTCTGCAATCCTTATTTAGCCATAAAAATGCCAAATACAACTTCAAGTTGCATTTGGTATTTTGGAGGACACCTCAAGAGGTGTTTTCACTTTATTTAGTTTAACTTTTTTCACTTTTTAATTTTTTAAAAAAAAAATTAATTTTTTCTTTTAATAAAATAACTCCATTTAAATTATATTGCATGTTCAAAATATTTTTTAAATTTTTTAAAAAATACATTTGAATTATAAATATTAATTCCAAATACTATGGTCAAACACAACTCCAACTCCAACTTCAAAAATTCCAAATAAAGTGCATATGTTTTTGGTTTTCATGGCCAAACTCCTACTTAGTTTCATTCCTTTGCATAATTGGGTTTAGCTTCATTCTTTTGAATAATTGGGTTGAAAGACCCGGACTATGATCATTCTTTTGTTAATTGTCTTCTATTGCTTATTAAGCTTTCAACAAAGGACTTTCACAAAGGAACAAAGCTTATGATAACATCCAGTCTGGCCCACTTACATTAAAGTTGATGGGTTTTCATGGAAAATCAAGAAGATGTTTATCATAGAAGAAGAGCTCAAGATTTATAACAAAGTATAGACTAAGTGTTACATATATTTCATGGTCCAAGTTCGAGTCCAAAACGAGAAGTATTGAGCCCCACACGAAGGTCAAGAGGAGGGCCCACATGGACTCCAACAGGAGGCACATGGAGCCCACATAAAAGGGACCAAGATGAGCCCAAAGAAGTGTTGCATTACCCGAGTGAATCAAGCCAACAGAGGGCTGGAATTGCAACCCAAATGAGTTGAGAATCATCCCCAAAAAGGGCTGCAGATTCACGCCCAACAAGGATCAATTACGCGTGTGGTTTTTGGTGCTGATTTCTCCTTATTTTATTAGGAATTAATTTTTGGCATTATTTTTACATGCTTTAAAGTTTCCTAGTATAAAAGTTTCCTAGTTTAAAAGTTTCCTAGTTTAAAAGTTTTCTAGTTTAAACTTTCCTAGAATTCGAATTCCATGCTAATTGGGATAGGGTTTTTTTCCCTATATATAGGGATGGATTTTGTTATTTTCAATCAGACATGATTATTATTAATTGAGAGTTTCTCTTCTTTACACCTTTAAGTGTGGCTACTTGGGATTTATCATGCAACCTTACAAGAACGATTGTTTAGGAGGTAAGATTCATTCTTAACTTGATATCTTTGGTTTCTATTAAAGTTAATTAAAGAAGGTAATTAGTCTTATACTAATTGTTGTCTTTAATTTCTTCGAAATAGGGGTCTAGATCACTTTTGATCTAAGTTCTTGAATTGATTCTATTAGTATCATAATTAGTCTTAATCCGCTAATTTTGAATACCAAGATCAATTAGGGTTCTTAGCACTTAATCTCGAAATTGGGGATTTATTCTCCAATTTCATCTATCTTTAATTTCTTGTCTTTAATCTAAGTATTTTCGCTTCCGCATTATTTTCTTGTTTATTCAAGTAACCCGATTCTTATCAAGTGGTATCAGAGCAGTTCTATCAAGATTCCGTTCTTGATAAATCTTAGGAGTTTCATTGCCAAAAAAAAAAAAAATTCCTTTTTTATTTTTTTGCCTTTTAGTAGATTTAAAGCTACATAGTTGCACAAAAAAAAAATGAAAAAAAGGGGTTGCTTGCAAATTAAGAAACTACAAATTTATTATGCTTCTTGTTTTTCCAACATCAAGAAGAAAAACCAAGAAGAGGGGAAATTTAGATTTTTTTATTTTTTTTTTGCATAAATTGGTCTTTTTCTTGTCTCACCAAACCCAATCTGTCTGGGAATTGGTAAATTTCTTTTTCTCTCTACATCTTACTTCTAAAGTGATTGCTACTAGTAGGGTTAATATATAGATCCTAAAGGAATCAGCCAAAGGTTGAAATTTGAGTGGAAAAAGGCAAGAGAGGTGTGGGGGGGGGGGGGGGGGGAGCCAAATTGAGAGATATTTTTTTCATTAACTTTTGGAGATGTCGATGAAAGGATACTGATGCTGGGACTTAAAACAACGACCTAGCCGAGACACTTGAAAGGATTTCGACTCGATACGCTAGAGGTCACCCAAAATCCACCTAATCCAGTGAACATAGCTGATTTAAGGAGGAGAAGTATTTTTCATACAAGGTGTGGGATAAAAGGTAATATTTGCTCTATGATTATTGATTTTGAAAGTGGTGCTAATGTGATAAGTTCATACGTAGTGGAGAAGTTGAAACTCACATGCATCAAACACACTACTCCTTATAAGCGGCAATGGTTGAATGGTTTTGGTGAACTTAAGGCGACTAAGCAATGCATGATTTCTTTCTCTATTGGGAGGTACTCCGATAATGTTCTTTGTGATGTAATTCCAATGCAAGATTGTCATATTATGCTTGGGCGTCCATGGCAGTTTGATAGGAATGCAATTTATGATAGGGGAAAGAAAAGAGTTTCTTTTAAGCTAAACGAAAGAAAATATATACTTGCACCTTTAACTCCATCCCAAGTTTATGAAGATCAAAAACGTGTGAAAGAAGCAATGAAAAATTTTGAGAGAGAAAAGAATGAGAGGAGTAAGAGAGTGCACGTTGACATCCCAAAAGAGGAAAAGGAAGATGATGTGTTGTGTGGAGAGAATGAGATGTCAAGTGAGGAAATCAAGAGAAAAGAAAAGAGACATGTCCAAGAGAGTAAAAAGGTGAGGGATGATCGTGAGGTAGAGAGAGAAAAACAAAAGAGTTTGACTGAGGTTATTTCTTATTCTAACTCTAACAATATTCCTACTTCTTCTAGTTGTTTGGACACTCTTGTAGGTACTCATAAGAAAGTTTGCATTGAAAAACCATCATTGGATGAACTTAATTCTAAGATGGTTGAAACTACATGTCCCATTGAACAAGTGCATGGTGATGAGAAGGATAAAGGTAAAGAGAATTATTTTGGACTTATCCAAGATAAGACTGATGACAAAAAGTCCAACAAGGCAGTTGTGAATCTAACGCTCATGCAAAAGGAAAAACGAGGTGATGTTGTTCTTTTGTCAAACAAGACCAAGTACGATATGTATGATTGGTTTATCCACATTCTTGGGATTCCTAGAATACCTAAGGTCTTTTTGGAGGTGATGAACTACACTCTTAATTCTTACGTTGGTGACTTTATTAAGTTTGAGGATGATGATATTTTTCTCTATAATAAGTCATTTATTTCAACCTCTAAGTTCAACTATATGAGTAATTCGTTGCCTTTTGAAATTGAGCATGACGAAGTTGAATATGGATTCCCACTTGTTGAGAAAAGGCATGGTGTTTGTGGAAAGAAGCTTGTGAATGAGTTAGATGATTCTTCCCTTCTTATTCTAGTGTCGACACAATCTTTTTTGCGATGAGATTCTTTCTATGGGATAAGACGTAATTCTTCCAGTCTTGGTGATTGTAAGGTTACAAAGGTGTTTGCTACTAGTGATGAGGAAATACATGACTATTATGATACTAGTGATCAAATATCGTTTGTTGAGCCTATTCATGATTCCTTAGTGGAGAATTTGAGCAAGTACTTAGAATTTAATGGAGATTCTATTTTGAGATTGAAAGGTTCTTCTAACCTTCTTGAAAACTCTTATGCTTATGCAAATAGGTTTTATGTGGAAAATCTTTGGGAGGCGTAATTGAGGATGCTTGGCTATATCATAAAAGTGTCCAATTTGATGCATATTCTATGGATCTTATGTCGTCTTTGTCAAGCCCATTGGAGTACTTTACTGATAGAGCTAAATTGGAGAGGCGCATATCATTCCCTACATCATCTATACGTGAATTTTGTTATGCTCATACAAGGAAGAAAATTTTCTATTGGGATGATGATATCCACATGCTTTATAAGGGTGTATTTATACATGCTAGGATTAGTTGGGTTAAGTGGACACATGGTCACTATCTTGTTTTGTTCCTACCATTGTTGTTTTCAAGTAATGGATGTTGTTTACTATTATATGTCTTCTTGATTTTGCGAGATTCAAGAAGAGGGGAATGATAGCATCCAGTCTGGCCCACTTACATTAAAGTTGATGTGCTTCAATGGAAAATCAAGAAGATGTTTATCATGGAAGAAGAGCTCAAGATTTATAACAAAGTATGGACTAAGTGTTACATATATTTCATGGTCCAAGTTCGAGTCCAAGACGAGAAGTATTGAGCCCCACACGAAGGTCAAGAGGAGGGCCCACATGGACTCCAATAGGAGGCACATGGAGCCCACATAAAAGGGCCCAAGATGAGCCAAAAGAAGTGTTGCATTACCCGTGAGAATCAAGCCAACAGAGGGCTGGAATTGCAACCTAAATGAGTTGAGAATCATCCCCAAAAAGGGATGCAGATTCACGCTCAACAAGGATCAATTAGGCGTGTGGTTCTTGGTGCTGATTTCTCCTCATTTTATTAGGAATTAATTATTGGTATTATTTTTACATGCTTTAAAGTTTCCTAGTTTAAAAGTTTCCTTATTTAAACTTTTCTAGAATTCGAATTCCATGCTAATTGGGATAGGGTTTTTTTCCCTATATATAGGGATGGATTTTGTTATTTTCAGACATGATTAGTATTAATTGTTTTGTGTGTGGCTACTTGGGATTTATCTTACAACCTTATAAGAACGATTGTTTAGGAGGTAAGATTCATTCTTAACTTGATATCTTTGGTTTCTATTAAAGTTAATTAAAGAAGGTAATTAGTCTTATACTAATTGTTGTCTTTAATTTCTTCGAAATAGGGGTCTAGATCACTTTTGATCTAAGTTCTTGAATTGATTCTATTAGTATCATAATTAGTCTTAATCAGCTAATTTTGAATACTAAGATCAATTAGGGTTCTTAGCACTTAATCTCGAAATTGGGGATTTATTCTCCAATTTCATCTATCTTTAATTTTTTTTGAGACTGGTAATGTTAATTTCATCTATCTTTAATTTCTTGTCTTTAATCTAGGTATTTTCGCTTCCGCATTATTTTCTTGTTTATTCAAGCAACCCGATTCTTATCAACTTATGTTACTAAGCTAGGAATGGTTTACAAAACTGTCTCAATACCGTTGTCGTTAGCAGTGTTATCAAAAGCGACAAGCGCAAATAAAGCGTGAGCTTTAATGATTTTTTTATGATAAAGTGAAATATCAATTGTTTAAAGTCCCCTCTTCAGAAACGATCATTCGCAAGGAAAAGCTTGTCTTAGAGACTTGATGTCGACACTGAAGCACGCATTAAACGAGGCGAAGCGCTCAACGCGTATTAAGCCTCACTTCAGGGCTTAAGTGCGCCTTTGACAACACTGGTCGATAGTTAATCAATAGAGGTGGTTATTTAAGTTATTATGATATAATAAAAAAGTGAAGTTCAATACAACTACATTTAGACATTAACTACTGTAGGCTCTTTCAAGTATAAAGTACGACGATCGATGTAAACATAATTTGACAACATCACGCACTTAAATTCAAATAGCATTGCCAACACGCATCCACAAAGATGTTTGCTAAATTAGCATCTATTAAGTTTTGACAGATCAATACTATAGGAAACATACCTCCAGTTCGCCAGACATCTTAGAAGCAGCTTTCATGGTACTCTCTTCCGATGATCTATACATACAGTCATCTGCCTGTTTTTGACTTTGAGTATCAGACTGCAGGGCAGTAGATAGCATTGATTGAACATCCAGTCCATTAATTGATTGACTGCCTTTCTGTTTTACCTGACCTAAATCAGGCTTTGGCAAAGAACTGTCTGGCCTATCCAACTTGCCATCAGCTACCCTTCCTGCAGCCACAGTTCTTCCAATAGAAGGCTCACCTTGAGAAACAATGGGGCCACTCCCGTTTGGTATGGCCACTGAACTAACAGTCGAAGACTTAGAAGCAGGTGGTGCTGCAAGTTTTAGTTCTAGGTAACCCATACCAAACTCTTCATCTGTCACCCATGATGGCTGGGAAAAAAGAAGGCAAACAAATTGCAAATATCAATCAATTAAATCCCTGAATCAACATCTATAAATACAGGGTGTGAAGAATGGATCTTGGGCATAACTCAACCCCAAAAGCTAGCTCATTAGGGGAGGATTGCCCAAGTCCACATAAGGAGACCAATCACCCATCCCTTTTCCGATGTGGGACACTTAACACTCCCCCGCGCGCCCAAACCTTGTTAACTGGAGCGTGGACAATATAATATGAGGGCCCAACATCGGTGAACAAAGAACTGGGATGGGCCTGGCTCTGATACCATGTACAATTAGGTTTTGGGCCTAACTCACACCCCAAAAGCTAGCTCATTAGGGGAGGATTGCCCAAGTCCATATAAGGAGACCAATCACCCATCCCTTTTCCGATGTGGGACACTTAACACTCCCCCACGCACCCAAACCTTGTTAACTGGAGCGTGGACAATATAATATGAGGGCCCAACATCGGTGAACAAAGAACTGGGATGGGCCTGGCTCTGATATCATGTACAATTAGGTCTTGGGCCTAACTCACACCCCAAAAGCTAGCTCATGAGGGGAGGATTGTCCAAGTCCATATAAGGAGACCAATCACCCATCCCTTTTCCGATGTGGGACTCTTAACACTCCCCCGCACACCCAGACCATGTTAACTGGAGCGTGGATAATATAATATGGGGGCCCAACATCGGTGAACAAAGAACTGAGATGGGCCTGGCTCTGATACCATATGAAGAATGGATCTTGGGCCTAACTCAACCCCAAAAGCTAGCTCATGAGGGGAGGATTGCCAAGTCCATATAAGGATACCAATTACCCATCCCTTTTCCGATGTGGGACACTTAACACAGGGTAATTTCAACCTCAAACAGAAATAATCCTACTGCTCCAATTTGTTTGGTGATGTTTCACTGAACATGGAACTTAACGAAATTTAGAAAGAAAAGAAGACTGCCAGACATACCCCTTATCTCCATGAAGTCATATCAAGTCCTAACAATAGCATGTCACTAAAATCAAAATTAGCATAAAGTGGGCGGTGTCTAAATATAAAAAGTGCTAATCCTTTGGGACAAAATTAGTAATATTTCAGCTCAGGCTTTCGCTAGCCAATAAGGAAAAATGGTAAGTGATAACAAAGAAAGAATAAATAACCACAGCATCAGGTGAAACAGAAGAGCAAAGAAAACCCAAGTCACAGAAGTTGAAACTCTTAAGAAACCATATATTATGGTTTTTGACTGTTGTAGTCAGGCAAGGTACTGTTCCAGAATCAGTCAAAAACTACGATCAAGCTTTATTCCAAGATTTACCTTTCTAGATGCCAAAGCTGCAGCAACCCCTGTAGCCAATACTTTGAGATCCTCTCTTTCATCAGATTTAATTTTGGCAACCTAGAACATGACCAAAGAATAATAGCAAAAAATATGAGCTTGATGTTTTAGAGTTCGAAAGATACAATCCTGTAATTGATATCAGGTATACCCTCTTCTCAAGGTTTATTCCACTCTTCCGAGTAACTGGAAAGACGCTGGAGATCTTTGTCAATAAAATAAGTGCATTTCTGATTTCCATGTACTCAGTTGATTCCAAACACTGTATGAGCAATCTCGTGATTCTTTGACTCCACTTCCAGTGTACCTTAAGCAGAAAAGCAACTATTAAGTAATAAGGTAATAAAAGAGTATTTAACACTAAGAAAACAAGAATGACAGGTGGGGTTAAAGAAATCAAGCATCATTACTTTTTTGTAACATATTATAGGAGATAAAGGTGGAAGTCACAAAGAAAATCTAATATATAAAATTAAGGCAAATAAAAAATTATGAAGAAAAGAGAAGTGGAGGAAAGAGAAAAAAGGAGAACCACCTCATGAAAAAGAGGACATCTTGAAGAAAATAAGTGTCGTGAGGTAAATTGAAACAAAAATTTACGCATGTTAGGATGATAATCCGTACTGTTGCAGACTCATAATTTTCTACCACTGAGAAATACTCCCAAGGAGAAAATCTTTGAAAGTGATTTGATTCTCCAAATTATCACAATAAGGACAAGCAAGGAACTGAGCTCAGTTTATCCCCCACAAATTCGAACTGCACTCATGTTTTCCTGCTGTATCACTATGAAATGTCACAGACTAACCTTAATAAATTGGCCATACGTAACACGCTGGCTGTTTGGATATCTGTAATAGACTGCAAAACCAGGCATGTTTCCACATTCACGTTCATAAATTGATTCATCACCCTTCAATTTAAAATTTAAAAAATCAAAAATGGTAGCTAGGATAGCTGCACATTATTAGGAACTACCAGTCAAACTACTACTTCAATCCATTGAAGGTATCTTGCAACAGAGATGTAGTGAAGTGTACCTTCCAATAATAAGCAGTCTTCAATGTCTCATACAAAAATCTTCCTAGTCGACCTACTTCATACTCGGTGCAACAACAGATCATGGGTTGTAATGTCTTACATATCAAAACGTCTATGTGGTTCACAGTGTTAAAGAAGGGCGTTCCAAGGGAATGAAGAGTATTAACAAACACGGCGCAATACACAGCGTCTGGCATACTGAACGTACAGCGTGGAAATATACACCGCTGAAGGAATTCCATGTTGATCTTTAAAGTATCAGGACAGGAACTCAGCCATGTATCCTTTTCACGAGTCAGGCGTCTACGAACAGATGTAACATGTTCTTCATGCCTCTGAAGCTCCATAGTTAACCGATCTAGAGATTCTTGAATTCTTTCTTTATCTTTTTTCCTTTTTGTGATTGCAGAACTTGAATTATCAGAAAGTTCTTCCAGAGCTTTAAGAGCAGCATGCTGCTTAGCAATTTCAGACTCGTAACGGGATCTAGGAACATTAAGATCATAGAGTGTAAGACCCCAAAAGGTCGCATACAAGTCTGCGGACAAGCTATTCCAGGCTTTTGAAGGCAACATTGTTTTGATGGTATCAAGAAGATCTTTCCATCTACACGTAAGATAAGAAAGGCTGAATAATACTTAAATTGACCAAAGAAGCAGTAAAAGAAGATTCTGTGCAACAAACACTAGTACATGCAAAACATTGTTAACATTCTCTAACTGCTCAAGCATGGAGGTCAGAAAGTATTACGAGATAGGTTTCCGAGAAGAACCAAGGTCTTGTAAGTAAGCAGATGAGTCTGACTCCTTTTCAGCATTGGCTGTGCACACTGCTTCATCACTATCTGAAGGCCAAAAGACATCTGAATTTCTCTGACACCTGAAGAGCCTCATAACAGGCCGATAAATCAGAAATGCCACCTGAGGAGGTAAGACATAGCATGTGTCATAGAAAATACTGAAGCATATTACGTACGATGCTGTGAAAACACTAGAACGGAGAAGACCTAGAGAAAACCTAGAGGGGACCATTTGGATGGAAAGTTTTGCTGCCATGATTTTTTTAAGGATCCTCATCGCTACAAATTAGAACGTAGACTCTGCCACTTGGGCAGGCACCGCTTGAAAGTGCAATGGAGGTCACCAACCTCTTTGCACCTGTTGGGATATACATCAAAAGAGTTCTTGAATTGTAATACAAACTCAATAACAATTCATTTCAAATCTTATTTTGGATTTATCTTTATAACCAAGTAATCCTCAAGAGCTAGCTAGCGCATAGTTCGAAGCTCGGTGGATAATGGGCTCACCCCTTAAACCTTCTCTACTTAAAATACCCGGCATTAGTCTACATCAGAGCGAACTCATAACGTGCTTAACCCACATGTCATGCATTGCGTTCTAACCACAGAACTAAGTCACAGGGGCTCTTATTCTGGCTTTTCAAATGACAATGAGATGCCCTCTCAGTCACGAACCCCGGACTTCAACAGATATATTAAAAGAAGAATGACATGAAACATAAGAAACTTTGGAAGACACTCATAGAAATTGGGATAACCTCAGGATCAAGATGATACACATGTACAAGCTCATCCAGAGCAGGAATAAGAACAGCATAGGCAGCCGTTGGAGTCACTGCACTAGACAAAAATTCCACATACTGAAGAAGGGCTCCATGACACCTATCAAACTGTTCACTGACCATTTTAATATATGGAACTTCCGCATTTATAACTACCCTGGAAAGCAAAAGGCAAGATTAAAAGAAATCAATTAATACAGTTGTTGAAACAAGTACTAAAGGAATCTGTGTCAAAGCACAAGAAGTAGCTCCAGGCTCTTGATTGGATCTACACCAATATAATATTGAAATCAAACCGTATGAGCCAAAAAAAAAAAAAATTGCATCAACTTCCGTGAGGTGAAGACAGCAACACTATCCTTCCAGATATAGAATATTCAGCATCTTTCAACTAAGAGTCGGGGAAAGAAGTTGGACTCAATTTTCACAGGAAAATATTTATACTCATCATAAATGCATGTTTCGCAATTTGGCTGTGGAATTTTTCTAGGACACATCCAGTATAGTATATGCTTACAGAGAACGATGTTGAGCAATGAGTAGCAAGAGTGGAATTGCCAACTTTGGTTCATCTTTTGGGAGCAAAGCATCTCTCAGCCTGTTAGTCGATTTAATCAATGCCTGCAAGAAGAGCCACATTTTAGGACACTCAGTCAAATTAGAGATCTACAGAAGGCGCACATCCAGGTGCAAGAGGAATGCCAATACTTTTATGTTAAAGATTCGTATAAATCTGAGCTTACTAGTGAAAACAACATAGACAAAATACAATGTCAGAAAGACACCTCAAGCTAAAATAAGATTATCTATATTTGCTTGGAGGGAGGAGGGGCCGCTTGTTAGATTTTTGTGTACCCAGTGTTTTGGATGGTGAAAGGCGACAAGGGTCTGCCTCGCCTCGCGGTGAGGGGCTCACCTTTTTGAAGTGAGGCGTCAATTAATACCAAGAAGTTAAAGTATTTAATTGAATATATAAATAACCAAAAACTGAATAAGCAATAACATATTAGCAAATATTTCAATTCAAAAACTAAAAGTATATAGTAGATACTAAAATTCTAGAACTTGAATGACTCAATAATTCATTAGAGAAGTCGCCAAAAGTCTGAACTTTGAAGAGAGTCGCGGTTTGGAGGTTTGTGCAAATAAAATCCTAAGGGGTCGTTTAGCAATCCCAAGATAATTTATTCCATAATTATTGAGGAACAACAATCCGAAGATCGCTAATCCTAGAATAAACACCAAAATGACAAAGATGCCCTTGAGTCCTTTAAAAAGTCAAGGTTAAAATTAAATATAGAAGATTCTCCAAATTTATGTAGTGTAAACCATACAAATGTTTTATTTTATACCCTTTATACTCCATTTTTAGTCCATCAACCAAGCATCTACCAATAACACTACATCTATTAAATAATCACATCATTATTTAATTCGTATTATAATCTGGATATAACTTGTTCGTACCAAATGACCCCTAAGGGTAAATTTGGGATGCAAACTTCAAACAACTCTTAAATACAGAAAGGGGTAATTCTTTTTTCGATAGACTAAAAAGGAAAGTGTGTCGCACAAATATGACTAAGTACTAGATATAAAATTTATCTAGCTTATCCTTTAGTAGAGATAAGAATTGATTCGTTAGTTAGAGTCAAAGTCTTTTACTAGTTTGATGCAGTATATAAATTCTTGTTATGCATATAGTTTGTCTGTTTTACGAGTTCAAAATGCAAAGAATCTTGTCCTATATGAAAAGAATACTACTGTATTTTGGAACAGACTTAGGGTGTACATTTTCTTGGAAAATAAGTGAGTTGCTTACTTATTTTCTAGTTTTGGTAAGTAAGCAACAAAATTAATATTCCAAGAGCATTTACATGTAACCTAGCAAAACACTATGAGCGTAGGATGGGGTGCCGGTTCAAGGATGGCGGGGAGTGGGATGGTCAATAGGTGGGGGTGGGGGCATTGGGTGGTTGGGGAGGAGACAACGAGCTTGAAATCTCACTTATAGAACTTGTTTTTCCTACTTCCGTTAAGGAAGTCATTTCCTCATATTTAAGGAACTAGTTTACCCAGAGAAAATATTTTCCAAAACATTTTGACCAACAAAAAATGGAAAAATAGGAGAACATTTTCCTGCATATTACACACCCTTAAATAGTATGAATTAATTTGATATTAGCATCCCTCTTTCTGCTGAATGATGTGAATTGATTTAATATTGATACCCTCTTTCTTCCTATGAAGGGAGCCTTGGAGTAACTGGTAAAGTTGTGATCATGTGATCGAGAGATCACGAGTTCAAGCCGTGGAAACAACATTTGGCAGAAATGCAAAGTAAGGTTGCGTACAATAGACCCTTGTGGTCCGGCTCTTCGCCGAACCCCGCACCGGGCTACCCTTTTACCCCTTTCTTTCTATCTCTTCCTTTCCTTTCTTTTGCTATTCCTCTTTCTCTCTCTCTTTCTCTCTCTTTTTATTAATCTCTCGTCTCTCTGTATTCTTCTCATTCTCCAATACCTCCCTATTTTCTCCCATTTCACCGTTCTATTCCTGCATCACAAACAAAGGGAGGGAAACAAATCGGAAGATGGAGCATTCACGTTTCAAAATATATAATTGCATAATAAATGATGAAAATCAATTAGATTAACAGATGTTCACTCCAACATAGAAAGATTTCAAAGCTACTAGCACTTGCATATGCAAAATTGAAATCAATATGGAAATGAAAACCTTTCCAGCCCAATTCTTATTGAAGACACTTATTTGAGCATGTCATGCTCCAGCGGCAATGCAGATTCAAGTACACATTTTCCAAAAAATAAATTTCTGAAAACTTCTGCGACTAAAATGGCAGTTTCTAACGCACCTTATTGTTCCGTGTTATACCAAATGAGGTGGCCTGGTAGCGTAGAGTGTCACTTCCAGCCATGGCATCCAATTGTTCCTCTGTCATATTTTCTGTATAGTGTACATTAGCCATTTGCTGAATCAGCTCCTGCAGATAACCAACAGAACTCCAGAAGAGGTGAGTTTTCAGCCGAAAGAACCAATTCACATGTCACAAATGAAAATAATAAAATAAAATCCATACCTGCATGAAGACAAGCTCAATACCATTTCCTTTCTTCAATTGATTAACAAGATACTGAAAAAGGCCCCTCAATTCCATTGAAGGATATTTTTTACACCTGGAGAATTTGCGAATAATTATGACCAACACTCAAGGTATGCAAGAATTAACAATGCATTAGGTTGACATCATTCACTCTTGTTGAAAAATAACTTATTTTCGATTAACAAGGTGATTTAATCTATTACTGTTAAATAAGTTAAACAAAAAATGTCTACTGTGTAAATTATAAATTGCTATGAATATAGTATTTCTAAATATAGTAATAACAAAAACGACATAATTCTAATCTATAAAAAGGTCTACATAAAAAAATATTTACTACATTAATATTTTTTGCAATACCCACAACTATTGAAATGATTTAAGGGTATGCAGTTGCTATAAATCCCAAGTTACATACTCGTTCCTTAAGGAAGTAGTACAACAGTAAGCAGTAACATCATATGCAACAGAATATGTTCAAATTATGGAGACAATTAACTAGCAAGAAGAAACTACACATACAGATGACCCCAAAATGATGCCAAAGACTGAAGCCAATCTGACAAATTAAGGCCGTCATCTTTCAGCTTCTCTCTCCCACTTTGTGCCAACCGTTCAATAACAACATATTCCAAAATATCATACTCCAGCTGCTTCAAAAAATAAAATCCATAAGATAAAGCACAAATAAATCAGAATAATATCCAATTTTAAATAAAATCAACTCAAAAATGCAATTTGACAAACTATTGTATATCTTTCATGGACAAGTAATAATAGTTTAAAAAAAAAAAAGAATACAGAGCAACTTATGACAAGCCATAATAGGAGTGTAAAACATTGGAACAAAGTTCCTCAGTAAAATGCTTGTCAAGGCAAGATGCATGGTCAATGACGTACAAATTAAGTAACTTCTGCACAATCTGAAGAAATAAGGGAACGTTTTTAAGGAATCTGAATCCCTGGGATGAAAAACAAAACATAGTGCACTTGAGGGAGGAAATTTTTAAACATATAAGGATCTTGTTTGAAGGTTGGCCAGATGAATCTCCATCAGAAGATACATTTCCACATTCATATAGCATTTCAGTTAACCAGGAGCCAGCAATAAAAAATACAAGAAGTAAAATCTAAGGGTCACAAGGTTCATAGCTAACTTTGGCACTCATTGGACAAGTCCTATGACATTCAGGAATGTGTTCAGAGTGCTGGGAAAATGCATGTCCAGATGCATCCTTAAAGAAGATCTGGAGCGCAATACCTCTTTGCATAGCTAGGACATATGCAAACAAAGAAATAAGAGGTGTTTTGAAAGGGCAAAAGAAGCAGTTCAGTCCGTGAACTATAGTTGTTTGCACCACCCGTAATATTGGGAAGATGGAAAGGTTGTTATGAATTTAGGTAAAAATAGTGGACATGCTAGACTGCTTAGGATTCTAATGTAATCTAGCCTGCATTTTGTCTGTACTTTCACAGTTTTAATAAAATCCTAGCTTGTCAAAAAACAAAAGGTTAGAAGTAATTCCCACGTCTAGGAGGTTGGGAGTATAATCCAGTTCTTTGGAATATTAAAAAAGTACGGGAAATTTCAAAAGTCTACAGCCCAACACAACACTATGTATCCACAAGGCCTAATTTTTTAGTTCACACCTGCATAGCTAACAATTTTTGCAACAGTGTCTACACAACCATAGACATTATTATATAGTAATTATACACCTATATAAACAATGTATTTACCCTGTATAAAAGTGTATCTACCTTCTATAAAAATGTATTATAATGTATAGAAATTTATAACACACCACTAGCTACCGTGACAAACTTATTTTGCGATTTTCAGTAGCAGTTATTGTTCCAAATCTCAGCCAAATTACTTCAAAGTTTGTAGACTATTTCCAACAAGTCAAAACAACACCTGCTCCAAGTTTCTCATAAATATCGTTATCAAAATACAAACCAACATCATCAAGTTTGTTCCATAATGGTGGGTTACCTTCCTAATATGATTTTCATTATCCAAATCATATCAAATCAGTACTATAACCACGATTCGAGCTCCAACCAACAAAAAATCAAGTGAGTCAACTAACAATCAATAGGACTCACAATTTTCTGATTCAACTTTAATGATATGAACTAAAAAATTTCAACAATAGAGGCAATCTGGTTTTTCACAAATTGTATAAAAAAATAGGCTACATTACGCAAGGATGGAAGAAATGGGTTAATTGGTGCTATATTAACACCGGAAGGAACATAAATAAAAATCTCAAAAATCAATTCAAAGAAGTGAAGAACTATAGGTAAAACCTAACACTTTCGTATGAAGAGTTACGCAAACTGGCAGGTCTTCAGTCGAATCAAGCTACAATATCCTCAATCATGCAAGCACAAGGAGGTGCAGTTGATAGCACCCAAGAAGGCTATCATGGGCTTTGAAGCTTTCATCTCACCACTTAGAGCTTGGGATGCTTTGGAAGAGAATGGAAAGAAGACTTCAAGTCCATAATATGATAAAATGGATGTTCAAGAGGAGGGACAAAGAGTAAAAGTGAGCTTCCCAAATGAAGTTGGCCCAACTAGTTTATTTAATGCAAGTCTATGCTTCCGGGGACATTTTGGGTATTTACCTACACCCATTGTAGTCCTTCATATAAATAGACTGCTCAAGGTTTTAGCTAATTAATTTTTTTATTGTATCTCTTGTGAGCATTTGCCATTTTGTGAAAAAACCTGGTATTCTTGTCTCCATTTAGCCACTATGTCCTAGATCTTTGCCTCCAAGAGATTTCTTCATTTTTATGAAATCGTCATACTCCATAAGCAGTGCAGCTTTCCTCACTTTCTCCTCCTCGTTTAAAGGTCTGTTATCCAGTATCTCCTCCCATTTTGCCATTTGGCCAAGCAGGTTCCATTTTTGAGCACTAAGATTTCCTTGGTAACTTTTGCTCTACTCTTTAAGCTTTGTTTTGAGGGTTTTGAGTTTGCAAGCCAGCATGTAGTCTAGTTTCCCTGAACGATAAAATGAGTCAACCAGTTTCTGTCTAGTTTCCCTGAAGGATAAAATGAGTTCAACCAGTTTCTGACTCCGTCAATTAATCCTTCGGTACCCAACACCATTTTTCTACTTTGAAGTATGATCTGTTGTGGGTCCATACTCCACATTGCAGAGCTACTGGATGGTGATTTGAAAACATTCTCTGCATTAAAATTTGCTTAATGTTGCTGAATTTATCATCCCATTCCTCTGAAATAAGGATTCTATCAATCCTAGAAGCTGTGAGTTGATTATCCCCTTTGGACCATGTGTATAATCCCCCTTCTAGGTTCAGATCCAACAACTTCATGTCTTCTATAAAATCCAAGAATTCCACCATATAACTGGATCTTCTTTTGCAGTTTCTTTTCTCTGTGGGGCATCTAGTTGTATTAAAATCCCCACAAACAGCCCAAACCCCTGACTGCACCAATTTCATCCCAAACCAGTCTTCTTTCAGTGCCACAATTAGGAGCATATACTCTTGTTATATGACATGAGAACTCCTGGAGTAAAGCTTCAAATTTGCAAGTGATGGTAGAGGCTCCAATTTCTAAAACCTCCCCTTTCCATACTCTACTGTCCCACAATAATACTATTCCCCCCTTGAACCAGTAGCCTCCAGGGAAGCAAACCTCACCCATCTACCTCCCCATATTTGACAGATCATGACCTTTATTTCCCACTCCAATTTGGTTTCTTGGAGGCAGATGATGTCTGCTTTCCAATCCATAACCAAACTCTTTACTAATCTTCTTTTATCTCTGGCATTCAATCCCCTCACATTCCATGAGACTAGTTTGAAATTCATGGATCCTTTGGTATCAAACTCCTTCCCCTGCTCTTTTGAGTTTTGACCACTATCTTTGAATTTTACATCAAAAGATGCTACAGCTTTTAGTTCCTGCGCACTTTTGAATCTGGTTTTCTTAAAACCCTGCTCCATCATCCTTGCTTGTCTGCGACTGTCTATTTGCCTCCGAAGTTCCATTCCTTCCTCCTCATGGCCCTGGAAGTCCACCCCAATCAATTTGCTCAAGTTGATTAGATTTTGATGAACCCATATGGTTGTAACCATTTCTTTATCAAGAATCGCATTTTGTGTTTGCATGTTAAGTGGCGCCACATCTTCCACATCCCAACACCCTTCCTATGAGATTGTATTTAGGGAGATTACTGAGTTTTCATCTTCTTTCAAAGCCAAACTGGCCTCCTCCTGGTTTGTGTCTTGTGCTTCTGATAACAATTCGTTATCTGTGGTAGCAGCCCCCACCATAGTTTCTTGACTCCAGATTGCAGTTGCGTACGAAAGTGTCTCTGTAATCATCTGTTTTTGCATGTATTTCTACCTGCTGAGAGATACCGCAATGTTCCAGAACTTCTGTTATAGCATCGTTTTTTTGTCCGTCAAAAGCCTCTCCTGTATGTTATTGTAAATTAAATGAGCCGCTGGGTCAGGCCTTAATAATTTCTTTTGTCCATACCGATGGGCCACTTCATTTCTAAGGCCCAGTCCTACATTCAGATTTTGTGTTTTAAAACTCTCTGTCCCCCACGTGCACACTTATTATGTTGTGCTCCAGCTATTGATGTACCCAAGGGCCCTTCAGTCTGTGTTGCCGTGAAATCAGTTAGAATAGTACTAGGTATCTCGGATATAGATACAGATCCTCTAATACCCAGTGGTCCTAGGGTTTCCTCTGCTCTGGCCATCTTTATCCTTCTCACTGTTGCCGGAATCTCACACAAGATCGGCAATTTGAAGATGTATCCGTCACTTTCCATCTCCACCTGAACTGTCACCTCTTAACTTTACTCCTGGCCCAACGCAGATGATTTTTTGTGTTGGCTTCCTCCTCTGTTTCAATCCACCCCCACACATCTCGCCGATATGTTTGAAAGTGGTTTCCGACCACATGTTCAAAGGCAAAGAGTAGATACAGATCCATACCTAGCTTCTTGCCACCATTTCTGGCCAACATCCAGCAGTGGGTGACCACCATTCAAGTTTCAATTTTGATTTCTTCCATCTCCAATCTCCATGGATAACATGCTCTGCTTCCTTTCTCGATGGTAGTTCAAAAAGAAACTGGGAATCATTCATTACATACACATTGATCCCGTGTGAAGAGTTCCACTCACGACATACCCATCTCCGTATATCATTTAGGCTCGGCATTTCTTGATGAAAGTCCAGAAATTTCCCCACAATACATCTGTCGAGCACATCGTTTTCTGAGGCTGTACTGCTTCCGGGAAAGAAGAGTGCCCCTTGTGATTTGTGGTGTCGACCCTTTTGAAGCCTTTGTCGACCATTTTTTGCTTCTGGTGGCTACAGCAAAAGAGGGTTTGGGCTGATGTTTCCTGATAACTTCCACTTTCTCTCCCCTTTCCGGGACCCCAATGAACTTTGTAATTTTCTGTGCTATTGCTGTCCATCCAGCATTTAATGTAATCTCTGGAGTAATTATAACTGATCTACTTCCCCCTTGAACTGCAATAAAGCTGATGTATCTACTATGCTCATTGTATTTAAGAAAGCAAGAAAAATCAGTGAAGTGGTCCCTTGTTTTCCATCTCCTGACCGACAATCTTTGTTCCATTGAAGCTTCAATAAATACATGGACTAGCCATCTGATAGCTTTGAGACTTAAAGTTACCTTCCTCATTAAATTTCTGCTACGCTCAGTCCATTCAAACCAAGTTTCTGACCTAGAGCTTGATTTAGAAATGTCAAAAGACTTAAAACCGGCATGGAAATAAATCCTATCTTTCCCCACAGAAACTGTTAAATAAATCTTTCTGTACCCAGCCACCATTTTTCAATTAATCGACTCCTTGATTGTTAAAAGTAGTGGTCCATTGATATGGTACATCTTATCAAATAAAAGGAGGTAAGTTGGAGCTAAAGATGTCCCAAGGGAATAACATTAAGAAAAGTTATAAGTTTATACTCCCTCCATCCATTTTTACTTGTCAAGTATTGACTGGGTACACCTTTGAGGAGCAATAAATAGAATGAAAATCCTCATCTCGAATAATCTCATTTCTAACCCTATCACTCCTGGTCAGTCCACACATCCATCGCAACATCCTCATCTCCGCTACCTTCAACTTTTGCATGTGGAAGTTTTTAACTGGCCAACACTCCGCGCCATACAACATAGCCGGACGGACGGCCACTCTGTAAAACTTACCCTTAACCTTCAGAGGCACCTTCTTATCGCACAAAACTCCCGAAGCTAGCCTCCACTTCAACCATCCTGCACCAATACGGTGTGTAACATCCTCGTCAATCTCGCCATCCCCCTGAATCATAGACCCCAGATACCTGAAACTACCCCTCCCCTGAATCGCCTGGGAGTCCAGCTTCACTACCACGTCAGCCTCCTGCGTCACAGCACTGAACTTACACTCCAAGAACTCCGTCTTGGTTCTGCTCAGCCTAAATCCTTTAGACTCTAACGTCTGTCTCCAAACCTCCAACTTATCATTAACTCCTCCCCGGGACTCGTCAATAAGCACTACATCGTCCGCAAATAACATACACCAAGGTATACCTCCTTGAATCTGCCGTGTCAAAACATCCATCACCAAAGCGAATAAAAATGGACTAAGAGTCGACCCCTGATGCAACCCAGTCAGAACAGGAAAGTGCTCCGACTCTCCTCCTACCGTCCTCACGCGTGTCTTCGCTCCGGCATACATGTCCTGAATCGACCTAAGGTACGCCACAGGCACACCCCTAACCTCCAAGCACCTCCACAGAACCTCTCTGGGGACTTTGCCAGCACTGAATACTAACAAAATCTAGGAATGAGATAACATCATTTACATGGGAAACATTACTTAACTATACAAATTTCTAAGACATTTGGCTTTACGTGAACTGTTCGGAATTGAAATGCCATCAAAGCATCTACATTTCCTTTCGGTCCAAATACACCAAAAGTCACACAGGAGCTACCAATTGTTGACACCTAATTTTGCTTTTCTCTAAATAATTTCTTTTTGGCTCTATAACTATTGCAAAGCCAACATATTATATTATCACTACTACTCTACTATTTAATTATCATTATTTTTTTTTTCACATTGTTCTATATTGTTAAGGAAGATTAAGCAAATAATTTTACATTACTAATTTTAGCACACTAAATAATTATCTCATCTTTAAGTTGTTTCTTTAGTTTAGTTCATACAATTATTTTATTTTGCACCTCTTTAATTATTTATTTATCTACTTATTTCCTATATACTCTATTTTATTTTATTTGTTACTTTAGTTATTTATTTTAATCATTTTATAAAAGCCAAACAACAACAACATAGTCAATGTAATCTCACAAATGGGGTCTGGGGAGGTTAGGATGTATGCAGACTTTACTCCTACTTTTGTGGGGTAGAAAGGCCGTTTCCGAAAGACCCTTGACTCAAAAGAAGTGTCATCATAACAGGATAGAAAGGAAAATAACAGCAAAATAGCAAGATAAACAACATAATCGAAGTGATAGGTAGTAGTAAAATTGAAGAAAAGAACACTACGTAAATACAAGGGAAGGCTACTAAATAAGAAGAAGATGAGAAAAGTAGGCTAGTTCCCTGCTTCTCTCTCTCTCTCTCTCTCGGGAAAGTATTAGAACACACAGCTACCTTCTACTCTTTTACCATGATCCTCGACCTCCAAACCTTCCTATCAAGAGTCATGTCCTCCTTAGTAAGTTGAAGATGTGTCATCTCCAGTCTGATCACCTCCCTCAATTCTTCATCGGCCTACTTCTACCTCTCCTAAAACCTGCTATAGCCAAACTCTCACACCTCCTTACTAGTGCCTCCACACACCTCCTCACAAGTCCGAACCACCTCAGCCTCTCTTCCCTCTATCTTTACCGCGACTGAGGCAACTCCCACCCTATCAAATAAAATAAGAAGTAGATAAAAGATCAGGCCATTTAGACTAACACCATCAGCCTTCCATTTTCATTCGCCCGACCAAACCCATTTCCCATTTGACCCATCCAGAAAACCCAAATACCAGCTCACTCGAACCAATTGGTCATACCAAACTAACAAGTCAGCCCAAAGTTATCCCCAAACCCATTTGTACGACTCGAAGATCCGATAGACCAATTCAAACCAACCAGAATCTCCGACTTCCGTCAAATCCCATCCAACGTCCCATGCTCCCCCATCATTTTAAAAGAAAATCTCATCAAAACAAAACCCCAATTCTCATTTCCTAAACCTAGTCCCACACACCCACACACCCCACACACACACCGCAAAAAAAAAAAAAAAAAAAACCTTAGCCCGCCGTCACTACTTCTGACGAATCCTCGCCTATACTGCCTCTCCCAATTTTTCCAACTTCTATCTCCTTTCCTTCTACATTTCCAATATTACCGGACCTTGCCATAGGGAACGGGTACAAGATACGATTTTCAGCTCCTTATTTCCAATCATACACCACCTTTGCCGTCTTGGAAACTGGAATATCACCTTGGTATGACAAGTCTTTTCTTTTTACGAAGCATTCAATTACGGCCAATTCTCATGTCCTAAACCTAATCACCCCCCACCCCCAAACCAAAAAAAAACCTTAGCCTGCCGTCACTACTTTTCATGAATCCTAGCCTATATTGCCTCTCCCTATTTTTCCAACTTCTATCTCTTCTTTCCTTCTTCATTTTCAATATTACCGGACCTTGCCATAGGGAACGGGTACAAGATATGATTTTCCCCTCCTTTTCATTTCCAACAATACACCACCTTTGCCATCTTGGAAACTGGAATATCACCCTGGTATGACACACTCTTTCCTTTTACGAAGCGTTCAACATCGGCCTGGACAAACGAAGTTACAAGAATGCATGGGTGTAACTTAGATTTTGATGTTTAGGGCCTTCACGCAGCCAACAAAGCCCACCAGATATTTATCAGTTAAAACATCATAGTCAATACCAGTAGTCCTCTTCAATCTTACGAATTTAGATCAATGTCTTAAAACATAAAAAGATTAACTAGAATTACAAAACTTCTGACAGCACCCAACTTAATTACCATAGTGCATAACATAACATTTAAGATCTAACAGACAGAAGACATGCAATGACCAAGCAGTAACAACAACATACCCTGTGTAATACAACAAGTGGGGTTTGGGGAGGGTGGTGTATGGGCACACACGCCCCTACTTTGTGAAGGTAGAGAAGCTGTTTCAGATGACTCACCGAACATGCAATAACCAAGCATGCATGAGACAGAGAAATAAAGAGAAGCAGGAGCAGAAATGAGAGAAGAAACAATGACTAGACCTGAGTCAGATACTTAAAAGCGTCTACAACAGGTGTAATCATATCCCTGTAAGCCTCAATCTGCACAGATGAAATGCATGTTACATCCTAAAAGTCACAACCCTAGATCTTGCAGGACTTGAAAAACATAGGCTGATAGGCACCAATTAAATGATACCTGGTGAACAATTGTTCGCAATACTGTCATTGGATTGGCATGAGCAAGTTTGGCAACCATTCGACCAAGCTGCTTTAGATTTTCTTTTGCAAGGCGCTTCAGGATCCTCCTAGTGTCCAACTGTCACACAGGGTAATATTACAACTAACAGAGACATGACCACGAAAACAAAATGCACTATTTCTAGACAGCAGAATAACACCTTTGCTGTTTGCCTTGCAGCCAAAAGCATTGGACATTGCTCATCATCTCTCTCCCATTCACCATACAAACGATAACGCACCTGAGGAAGCAACTTTTGATCAGACCAAATAGCAGCAAAGGCTGTAACATGAAGGTTAAAACCTTAAACTAACCTCATACGGAAGGAGAGTCATTAGTTCCCAGATCTCTAGTCCAACAGCAGGATTTGCTGGTATCAACTGTAAGGAAGGAAGCAGGCATCCTCCTAATGCTTCTTCAATTCTTGACCTAGCATCCTTCAGGTGCATTCGAGGAGTTCGATCTCCAATGGTTACAGTTTGGGAGATATAGCCTGTCTGGCCACTAGTGACAAGCTCATGTGCACAAATGTAGTAAGCTCTCAATACTCTGCATACCTGATGATCCAGAATCATAAATGCCAATATTAAGGAAATATTTCAAATACTTGCAATAGAGTTCTGTAAATAAGCAAAATTTAAGTCGAAGCATAAACAAGAAGTCATAATATCACCAAGCCAGGGGCACCAAACCTTCTGTAGCAACAACGTATCTCGATAAAGATGAGGTCCCACAGAGGAAAGCATCTCAAAAAGCTCTTTTCGAAGATTGATATAAGATCTACTGCTTGATGAATTTGCCACTTCCATAGAGTAGTCAGTGACAACTTCAGGAACTGAACCCAAAAGTTGCATCTTGCAAACTAGGTCATTCGGTTCAGATATTGATTTTTCTATGAGCCTGATCACATGAATGAAAACGGAATTATCAGCCAGCCACATGAGTAGGAAGAACAAAAGGCAAAGACAAAGAAACAATTTTTTTGATAAAGTAACAAATTTCGTTAAAAGAGCAAAACATACCAATATACAAGAAGTATACCAAAAGATAGAAAAACAACAACATACCCCGTGAATTCCCACAAGTGGATCTGGGGACGGTAGAGTGTACGCAGACCTTACCACTACCTCGTGGAGGTAGAGAGGCTGTTTCCAAGAGACGCTCGACCCAAGTGCAACAAATCCAAGTACAAGAAGAAGAAAACGGTGAAGAAAGCATAGCAGTTAATAAGGAAAGCAGTGCAGAGCTTACATGAAAGAAACAATAACAACAGCAAAACAATATGGTAATCAAAACACAATAAACAACATATAAGGATAGATATCAAAAGCAAGAACTACAAGAATGCGACTAATACTATGACAGATACCAACAACCCTAAACCTTCTAAAGGCAACACAACACTCTACTCCCTACTAACCTTCTACCGTACTACGCGACCTCCACTTCTTCCTATTAAAGTCAAGTCCTCGGTAATACTAAGTTGTGCCATATCCTATCTAATAACCTCTCCCCAATATATTTTAGGCCTACCTCTACATCTCTGCGTACCCACTACAACAGGCCTACCTCTACATCTCTGCGTACCCACTACAACCAACCTCTCGCACCTCCTCACTGGGGCGTTTGCGCACCTTCTCTTCACATGCCCAAACCATCTCAGTCTTGCTTCCCTCATCTTGTCCGCCATAGCGGTCACTCCCACCTTTTCTCGGATAACCTCATTCCTGGTCTTATCACTCCTAGTATGCCCACACATCCATCTCAACATCCTCATCTCCGCAACGTGCATCCTCTGAACATGGGAGTTCTTAACTGGCTAGCACTCCACCCCCTACAACAAAAACCGTCTAACCACCAGTCTGTAGAACTTACCTTTAAGCTTAAGTGGTACCTTTTATCACACAGACCTTCGGAGGCAAGCCTCCACTTCATCCATGCCGCACCAATGCGATATGTGACATCATCTTCGATTCCCCTATTTTCCTGGATTACAACCCCAAGATACCTAAAACTCTCTCTTGGGGATAGGTTGTGTGTCAAGCCTCACTTCCACGCTTGCCTCATGCATCGCATCACTGAATTTGCACTCCAAATATTCCATTTTGGTTCTGCTCAACCTAAACCCTTAAGACTCCCGCGTATGTCTCCAAATCTCCAACCTAGCATTAACTCCGTCTCGATTCTCATCAATCAATACTATTTAATCCGCATATAGCATACACCATGGCACCTCATTTAATGTAAGCCACCAATACACCTCTAGCCTCCAGGCACCTCTAGAAGACATCCCTCGAGACTATCATAGGCCTTTTCAAGGTCAATGAACATCATATGTAAGTCCCTCTTCATTTCCCTATATTTCTCCACCAGTATCCTCACAAGATAGATGGCTTCAATAGTCGATTGTCCCGACATGAATCCAAATTGGTTCTCGGAAATGGACACCCCTCTCCTTACCCTCATCTCCACCACTCTCTCCCAAACCTTCATGGTGTGGCTTAGCAACTTGGTACCCCTGTAATTGCTACAGCTTTGGATATCGCCCTTGTTCTTGTACAATGGAACCATTGTACTCCACCTCCATTTGTCGGGCATTTTTGTTGTCTTAAAAATAACATTAAACAACTTAGTTAACCACTCCATACTAGCCTTATCTGTCCTTTTCCAAATTCCACCGAAATCTCATCTGGACCGGTTGCTTTTCCCCTACTCATCCTACTAATAGCATGTTTAACCTCCTCAACTTTAATACGCCTACCGTACATAAAGTCCCGAAGACTCTTATAGTGCTCCAAATCGACAATCATTTGCACAAATGAGAACGACATGGGTGCACCAAAATTAAAAAAGACAAAAGAGGCTACTCTACAAGTGTACAAAAATTTTCTCAACTCCATCAAAATCTCTCTTGTTCCTCTCTCCACATGGTCCACATAAGTACTAAAGAAGCAACATTCCATATGTTGAGCTTTGTTTCTTTCAATGTCCCGGCATCGCGCACTCAAGTCCAAACTCCAAACCATCTCAAAATTTTCCATCGCAAATAAGACACTACTCGACAATGTAAAGAGGGGTGGTTCACATCTTCTCTTGATTCGTTACACATGAACTACCAGCACAAGTAATCTTCCTCTTCCTCAAATTCTCCTTTGTCAAAACCACCCTTCCAACCGCTAGCCAAGTGAAAACTACACCTTTCTCCGCTGTCAAAATTATCCCTCTAGCAACTAGCCAAGTAAAAAACCACACCTTTCTCGATATTGAATGATGTGGAAAGTAAGGCTGGCTCCTCCCTAATCAAGAGATTCTCATAAAAAATTGTAATGAAAAAGACACTGTTTTACCTGCCCCAATCTCTATCTATCATGAATATATTGTGAAATCTTTTGATTGTAAAGCAATCAAGTAAGTTTGAAGCTAAAGATCTTTACACTTCGTCTTGCACGCTCTTCCACACCCTCAACCCCACTGCACCTTTCCCTCGTATACTCTATAATCCTTAGACTAATATGTTTTGTTGTTTGAAATTTATGCATGTTCAAACAAGTGTCTCAATGTGTTGTTCCTGAAACACCTATGTTCCCAAAAACTCACCCTTCTCCAATCACCCACCCAAAATAAGGTGTTCCCATCAAACTCTTCCCACCCCGTGAAAATATTCCTCCATAGCCCACACCCATAGAAAAGTGACACTTTAGCCTTCCATCTTCCTCTAACACCATGTAGTTCTCCCCAATCACCCCCTCCACAAAGCATCCACCTTTATCCCAAATCTTTATAACCACGTTCAAGTAATGCCTTGTTAAAAAACTCTTAGGGGTCGTTTGGTTTGAAGACAAGTTATGTTGGGATCAGTTATCCTGGTATTATTTCTTATTGACTATTTGGTTTGTTGAATTAAAAATAATATGCATTGCATACTTCCTAAGAATAAGTTGTTTGTTTGCAAAAATTCCCTCCACCTTATTTGGCATTTTGTATATACTTTTTTTGATAGAGTTATTCATTCTTTTTTTGAAACCAAAGCTTTAGTTATTCATTCTTTAAAAAACAAAACCTCCACCTTATTTAGCTTAATTATTTTTATGTATGAATTCCCATGATTTTTATGTGTGTGTTCAACTATGTGCCAATTTTATAGGCAATGCAAAAGCTTTTTGGTAATTATGATGTGTTATTATTAACATATGAGCAACGGGCCATCTTCAGAAGTAGCAGCTTTTTGTAATTATGATGTGCTATTATTAACATATGAGCAACTGACCATCTTCAGAATCATATAAACTTACGTGATTGTCTTGATCATTAGGTGAGAGTTTAAGTCAAGTTGATTGCTTTAACTTTGGCGAACCAAAGAGCCACACACATCAGCCAAGGAGGATATTATGATGTTCGTCTGCATATGGATTCAGGATGTTGATTGACGTATTGATTGTGTTACTAAAAGGGTTTGAGGTTTATTTTTGTCATTTTAATTACTTTATCCCAAGATAAGTTATCCAGGTATTATAATACCACCAGGAGGGCGAGATAACTTATCCCGATACTAATTATTAATTTTGGGATAAGTTATCCCAGACTTCGCAACCAAACAGGAAATTAAGAGGCACTAAAATTTTATCTCAAGACTATTTGGTCTTATCCATCACACTAAACGACCCCTTAAGGGTTTGTATGCTATGAGGGATGAGGGATGAGGGATAATAATCCCAAGATAAGATGTAGGATTATTTTATCCTGTGTTTGGTTAGGAGTACTAGTTAGTCCCGGGACTAGTTATCCCACCATTTACATTATCATTATAATGATAGGCTAAGTTATCCCATATAAATTGGGGATAACTTATCCCATGGCATATCCCAATAATGGGATAACTTTGTTTATTCCATCCCTCATACCAAATGATCCCTTAAGTAGTGTTGTGACAGTTTGTTAATTAACCAAATGAAAGCTTAATCTCCTTAATCGAACTATGCCATAAAAAATCTCGTTATTCCATTGACGCCTTGTTAAAAACTCTTAGGTCTTTTATCCCAAGCCCATCCCAACATTTTGATGTAGTGATAATCTTCTAATTAACCAGATGAAACTTCCTCTCCCACTAGAATAACAGCAGCATACTCAGTGAAATCCTGCAAGTGGGTTTTGGGGAGGGTAGAGTGTACGCAGACCTTACCACTACCTCATGGAGGTAGAGAGGTTGTTTCTGAACTCTCCCCCTTATAATCATGCCATAACTCTATCCATCATCCTACTCAACACTTATAGCACTAACATGAATAACATAAGATAGCAAGTCCCCCTATCTAATTCATCTTGATCTACCAAATAAACCACATCGACAATCACAAGGATGGGAAACTTCTTGTTAAAATGCAAAACCTGATCCATTCCTCCATCTTGAACCAAATCCCATCATCATGATGAAATCAAGGAACTCCCAATTTATAAGACGAGGCTTTCTCAAGAACCAATTTACACAATGTTCCTAGTTCCACTTGCTTTCTTATTGAATCAACCACTTCATTAGCCATCACTTGCATCTAAAACTTAACCGCGTTCCACAAAACATTTCACAAAGTAAATATTATGTTACCCAAGACCTTCCTTAGTGTAATAGAGAGCACCTTAAATATAATCTTGTAGATGCTTCTCGCTAGACTTGTAGGTTTACAATCATTTATACTCTATGCTCTCCCCACCCCCTTTCTTTTCGGAACAATGACAATGAAAAAGGCATCAAAACTTTTTCTCACACCCTCATAGATTGGAACGTCAGGATGGTCTGCATCACCTTATCCTTAATAATACTCCAAAAATGATGGAAAACTACCAATGTGAACCAACTAGCCCTTTTTATCTTACCTTATTAGATTAAACTCTTAACCCACCCTCCCCATATTAGCCATCGCTATGCTACGAGAAAAAAATTATATTAGAGTCCCCCTCCTCTAGCCATAAAGTTGTTGACTTTTGCCTTTAACTAATCTCTACACAATAGAAGCTAGCTCTACTTTCAACTCCTCCCTCACTCTCTCCCATTCCAACAACTCCATCCCCCCCCCCCCTAACTCCCTCAACTCATGAATGAATTTTTACATTTTTACCTCAACACTCTCAGAAACATCTCTATTTCGCACTCTAATACGCCTCTTAAGCATATTCATCTTCTTTGTAAGTCGAAAGACGAATTCCCCTCCACCACATAACTAATCCACCACCCTATTAGTTTATCCTCAAATTTGCAGTCGTCAGCCATGTATTTTCAAATTTAAATGGGGCTCTCGCATCTAGCATGATTGGTGAGTGGTATGATATTAATTTTGAAAAGAAGACCTAATTAAATTTAGATTCATTTCTTCCCAGATAGTAGACACCAAGAATCTGTCATTTCTTGATCTACACGAAGAATTTGATCTAGATCATGTATATCTGACATGTTAAAGGTAGGCCATCAAGAAATCGGTTAACAATACAATCGAGAACTCCTTCATGCCCTCATAATCACCCTGCCCCTCTCTTCCTCAAGGAATCGTAGTCTTTAAGATCTCCTCCTAATACCCCTGGAATATCCCCTCCCCATAAAATAGGTCATCTCTTCCCAAAACCCACCTTAGAGCCTTACTCCCATGGGGCCACACACCTCCTTAAACCCCACTTCATCCCATCTACAATTATAGAATCTCACTGTCACCCAAAACTTAAATCTCATAACCTCTCATCCAATATAATAATAGAATCCCCCCACCACCACCCTTCCCCACCATAAGAGACTCATAATACCCTTCTACCCTAATATGCGTCCTCAACACCTTATCTAGGGCCATGTCTATAAAACGATACATATTATTTTGGTCTCCTGAAAACAAACAATATTTGCCCACATTCCCTAAGCCCTACCTTGATGATGGCCCATTTGATTGGGTCATTCATCCCTCACATTCCACGTAATTATCTTACTATCCATCAAACACATCTTTACTTATACACTCATTCCTTACCTTCCCCTCCTCCATACTTCCCTACTCTCCTTGTTTCTATACTATACAATTGTATTTCCCTCACTGTGTCTCATCCATTCTCCCTCCCTACCCTGACATAACACCACCACCTTCCTCGTCAATTATGCTAGTCTCTTATTCAATATATAACAAGAGCAATAATTATATCATCTTTCCCCTCTCCGAGAACTTACCAAAATTACAGAATTAGTCCCCAGGCCATTTAGATAACTATATTTCTCCTTCAATAGTCACTAGAGGTTCAGGGATATCTTCCCCTTCCCTCAATCCCCTAAATATTCTCCAATGTTCACAGGCAAGTTTGAGACATTCCTTAAAACAATGGTCATAGAGTGTTGCCTCGAGCTATTGTGATGTAGCTGAGTCAGCCACCTGTCGCTATTATTCAAACTCTTATGCCTTAATAGGGAATTTTGACCCCCATACACCATGTCTCCTTAAATTGGGAGTTGACAAATTTGGCCAAAGCTTTGATGGACATAAAGTACTCATGTAATTTGAACACACAAAATACAACATACCCAATATAATCCCACAAAGTACGGTCCGAGGAGGATAAAGTGTACGCAGTCCTTACCTCTACCTCAGTGGTAGAGAGGTGGTTTTCGATAGACTCTCAACTCAAGAAAAACAGTCCAAAGCAATCCAGAAAAAAGAAGCCACAAACGTATAAGAAACAACATACAGTTACAAAAACCACATATAATGACAGGATAATAACTACAACAAAATAGTATGATTGTCAAAATACAAAGCAACAAATAATAACATAAATCGAAGGACCAGAAATTACAGGCGCAATACTTCTACTAGAATGGACAGATAACAAGACAACGCATTGCTACCTACTAACCTTCTACCCTAATCCGTGTCCTCCACGACCTCTATCTAAAGAGGGAAAAAACACAAGCTAAAAGCCAAGGAAGGAATATGCATCTGTAACAATTTCATCAAATACTACACAAAAGAAAGGGATACAAAAGTCATAATATATTGCCAACAGCCTCCGTGATAATTTTCTAGGTTTTGTAACTTCTCACCAAGACCTCAAGGGTTGTTGAAGCATGTGTTGGAATTTTGTTATAAATAGGCACATGTTTGTATAAATGAGATCATCTAGTTTTCTAACGCGAACGACAAAAGATCTATATTGATCCCATGTGCAGAAAAATAAAGTGAGAATAGCAAGAAAACTGATCTCGCACTGTGTGGGGATCTAGTTGGACGGAAAAGCACACCACAAGGAGAAGAATCACATTGGAGAATGTCAAAGGAATTTATCATGAGCCCTACATATGAACTAACACGCCAGCGAAGACAGATTTTGCCGACCAACACGTCTTTCTCCGGTGGGTCTAGCTGGGTTTTAAAAAATAGGTTGCGAACCCTGTGATAGTGTTTGTGCTTACGAATCTCCAGACATTAAAGGTGACTCGACCAACAACCTCGGTCAATGAAAAATGCGTGTTGACGATCTTTCTTCCTCAACATTTCTAGTGAAAGCATAGCAAGAATTTTAACAAAAAGGACTCATACCAAGTAAAAGAATGGAACAAGGAGGAGGAAGCTCAACTCGATTATTCCCTCAACCTATTTGGTTTAAGTAGAGGAGTTTGAATACTATCCAATGTAGCAACATCAATCTCTTTTTTCATGTAGCATTGAAGAAGAAACAAAATCTCATGATCCCATATTTGACCTTTTTGCATAGGATTAATCTCATTGCAACAAAGTCTAAAAAGGGAAGGAAAATCATAGGTAACATAATTATTGGAAAGAATCAAATCTTAGTTAAATCAGACTGATCATAACTGATACACAATATAATTTACCATACTCCTAACAAGGGAAATAATAGTATCAGTTACACGTGTCCTACTTTGCACACAAAATTACAACAGTAAAATTATTATGAGATATTTAAATTTACCTGAATAATCCATCACATATTTGTACATGCTCTGCTGGATTAAGATGTGAGAGACGGTCAAACAACACATGGGCATGATTCCTGGCAGTTGTAAATGTTACATGTAAGGGTATCCAGATGTCTAAATAATAAATAGAAGACAGAAGAGCGAAAGATCAAAATACCACAAAAGGAGTCAACAAACATGGAACTCAGACGATCTTACCTAAATGACAGAAATATTTAACCTGCTGTACGATAAAAATAAGGATATCTAGGAAAACAGCAGAGAGAAAGAAGCAACACTAACGAAAATCAAAGTATATAACCCTACTCTAGAATGACTTCTTCCAACAGAGAATACTCCAAAGGATGTATACGAAATTTGTAAAACCTTTACTTTTTGAAAGGAAAAAATGAGCTTATGAAACAAATCACGAGTAAAAATACTTTGCAATATACAAAAATAAATTACGAAAACACTGATTAAAGCCTCACAAGTTTGTGAAAAAATCTTAAAGCGTTGTAGGACTGTGTTCAACGGATCCTGATATGCCAACAAGGGCTTACTAAGAGATCTTGCAACAGTCAACGTCGATTCATTATTTTTAACGTCTCTAATTCAAAACCAAACATGCTCCTTTATGGAGATGAGTCGATTTATACTTCCGGGCTTCCCTTAGTTTTTAGGTGGATTCAGTCTAGCTAGACAACACTGCAAATAATCCACTAAATTAGAACAACAACAACAACATACCCATTATATTCCCACAGTGGGGTCTGGGGAGGGTAATCCACTAATTAGAACTGAGAGTAAACAGCTGAAATAATGTACAGTACAAAGAAGAATAAGAAGCCAATAGAACTTATTTAGCATATATGTCATTCAGTAAAACAGCACTCTCAGACAAGCCAGTAAAATTAAGTTCTTATAAGTAAGATGAAGTTGGCTACCATTAGTTGATTAGCATCTTATAAAAGAAATTCACTAATGAAAATCTACCACATGATCATTCTTGATGTTCAAGATATACAAACATTTGTGATTACTAACATTAAATTAAAAAAAGAACAATAGCAAGTGATAGAATGAAAAGATATCTCTGCAGCCCAATGAAACACCAAGCATGTACGCATGTAGACAAAGCATTCGTCCATAAACTGTCACCAACCAAGTGAAACGCTCCATCCTATCTAATCGGCTCCTGGAAATAAATGAATAACAAAAAGTGCCCCCTCGCGTTCATTGAAAGAAGGCTCGAGACTCTCACCAGAACAAAGATGGTGAAGAAATTAAGACCGAAGGTAAGTTCTACTCACGCACATATGGAATAAAGGCACACTGATCACATTCTCGAAAAAATAAAGGCACACTAACCATAAAATGACATTTGAAAGGACTGAAATTAATTAAACACAGAAGTATGAGGTATAAACCAAGAAAAAATAGCATATCTCCCATCAGAGGATGAATACCAATAAGGATTAACAGGCAGATAACAACAGCAGCGAACCCAGTGTAATCCCACAAGTGGGGTTTGAGGAATGTAGGATGTGTGCAGACCTTACCCCTACCTTTGTGGGGGTAGAGAGGTTGTTTCCGATAGACCCTCGGAACAGGCAGATAAAAGAATGGATTATATGCCTAACATCTGGCACAAAGACAAAAGTAAGTTGCTATTTTACGCACCAAAAGGACTGATATTTACTTTCTACAAGAAAAAGAGAGACCAAAAAGATATAGCCAAAATATAAAACCAAGAGACAGAGAGTCGAACAACTACGTACATAAAATCAGTCAGAGCAAAGTAAAGGTGAACAGATGGTCAAAACACAGACACCAGCAAATGCAAAGGTTAGCTTATAATCATGGAACTTCGAAATCAAACTTACCAGTCATCCACTTTGAGAAATCCCATAAGCAAGCCCAGGGGTTGACTATTTTCTAGCTCTGAGGAACGCTCAGCAACTGCCTCTGTTTCCACATCCAGTGCAGCATACAGATCCACCGTCACATCTCCTTGTTTCTCTTCATCCATGAGATCCTTCCCAGTAGCAGCAAGATTTATTCTACCTATTCTGTTAGCCTACACAAACAAGATGAAAGCTAAAAAACTTCCTAACCAAACAAGTATGAAGAACTTCAAGCTAAATACCCACATCGAACAGAAGTAATCACACTAGAAAAAAGTTGGAACCTCATCAAGTCTCTTAGCTGAAAATGCATTGTAATGGTCCAAAGCATCCTCCTCCTTGGGAAGTAAATGTGCATAACTGAAACAAAAACCAGTTGCCAGTAGCAATAAGTTGAATTAAATCCAATAGTCCAGGTTACCTACCAAGAGGCAACTAGAAAGCCCAATTATGCTTTGGGCCTTTGGCAACTCAAACTAATCAGTAGATGCATTTGCTTAGAACAAACAACTTATGTCAATAACAAGAGGATGCAAAGATCTATTACTTATTTTGCCAAAAGAGAAGACACTTAAGTTGCATACTTTTTCCCTGAATTCATTTTACCAAGCTTAAGAGTCTCCGTCTTTTGTTTCCTACCTAGTGCCCTTTGACACCAATCTTCATAACCAATCTCGGGGCAACATCCTTTTTTATTATTATACAAACTTTTAGATGAAAACATTCATGTTACCCTTATGCACGCAGTATGTTGTAGACAAAAGAAGCCACGAAAAACCCAGACGAGATGCTCCTAAACTTTTTTAAAATACTTTTATTTGGTCCAACGAATAACAGTGCCTTTGATTACCTAGTTTATTCCAATATCATAATTCACATTAGTCACCAGCATCAGAATGCATCTTTATCCTATACTTTTACTAATGTCAATGTGCATGAGATGATAACCAAAACCAATAAGCCAAACTCTTACTTGGTTTTGGATAAAATACACAAAACTCTTTCTAGACCTTTTTTTTTGAAATATAAATTACTCTTTTGTGTGTCATCTAAGTTCTTTTTATGCATAAAGGTGTCATCCCAATTACCATCTATGGTTAGTAATAGATAATAGATAATAAACAACAAAACCCATTCCCGCAAGAGCAAAATAAAGGGAAAAAAGGCACTCAAGCACGAAGAAAGACATAACACTTGCTAGCAAGAAAGATGGATATTCATGCACTCTTTCATGCAGAACAGCATTTCAGACCTTGATCAGCCGAATGTTAACTGCAAAAGTTAAGTACACTATTTTGACACTCAAATACTTGAAAGAAATTGTAAAGGGTGAGAGGAAAAGGTGGGCTGGGGTAACCAAGTATACAGATATACTCACATGCTGTCAACATCAATGAAGTCTCTTTTCACCAGCAAGGCCGTTAGCTGATAAAGTTCACTTGGAACAGGATCATTTACTTCCAGCCGCTGGTAGTATTGAAACTTAAACCCAAGAATCTGGGAGGCGTGGGACTGCAAATAATGGAGAGAAAATAGAAAAGAGATGCATTTTGAAAACTGGGAAGGGCTCCACAATACAAGAAGACAAGAAGACAACCACAATTATACCTTGGGAAAAATGGGAATCAAGTCCAAAAATATACTATTACCAGGCTGATGTTCAAAACACTCCAAAACCTGTAAAATCACAGGCCAAAGAAAGAACTGAACACTGAACTTTCAAAAGTATAAAGAAGGAAGAGAGTTTAAAAGAATGCAGAAAAGGAGTGGAAATGTACAATATCATTATGGATAAAGAACTTACAATATCAAAGACTCGGTTTGGATCCAGATCAAAGTGCCCAATCAATGACTGCATATGGTCCAGGACTTAGAATTACATAAACATGAGATTTCAGCTACCAGAGTGATGGGTTGAAATAATACCTTGATTATGCCAACTGTGGCAGCTGAAGCATTTTGCGTAGAACCCTCTGGAATTTGACAAAGGAGAGTGACCTACAATTACAGTCAATGGAGGGTCAAATTGAAGGAGAAAACAAAAGCTTAGCTACAAAGAAGTGGAGGACAAGAGGACAACATCACCAAAAGCGAGCAAGAACTACTAAAATTGCCTTATTTAGAGAAGAAACGCAGACGCAGAGAGAACTTTGTTCTACACAAAGCAATAAAGGAATGATGATAATCCTTTTGCCTGGTGTATGTTGCTGGTAGGAAGTGGCAGGTATCTCATGGAATTAGTTGAGGCGCGAGAAAGCGGGCCCGGACACCACGGTTATCAGAAAAAAAGTTTTGCTTGGAAGGAGAAGTGTGGATTTTGTCTTTCTTCCCTTGCTTTAATCCTTCGACTAGGAGTGTGTAATAATTTTATCACCTTCCAAGAACATTGAAGAAAGGGAAAACGAGATGGAGCTCCAGGGAAAGGATGAAAGTTTGCACCAGTCACTCCCCTGCATCTGTAACCGTCAGTGCTTAAGGGAAACCAGTTTTCAGTGGACAGGTGAAAGTCCACCCGTCATCTCCCACACTTATGCATCATTTGTTCGCACCTAGGCCTCATTTGTTGTCAATAAGATTAAGACGTCTGAATCTAGAATACACATCTGAATGATTAAGATGTTGTCTCTAGACCTGAATATTGAATGATTAAGACCGTTTGTTTTTCAACATCTGAATGTGCACAATTTATTTACTTGTCAACATAATAAATATACAATTCAAATAAAAAATAGTAATTTAATAAAATAAAATTATTATTTAATAAAACAATAAAACATTTATGTTCCCTAGTGATGGTGGCGATGGTTTGTAGTGGTGGTGGTGGTGGTAATGATTAGTGTTAGTGGCTAGTAATGGTGGTGGCGATAGCTTTAATAATTGAGGTGGTTGGTATTGTAATGATTGTCATGATGGTGGCGATTGGAGTGGTGGTGGGGGTTATGATGATGAAGTTGGTTGATGTTAGTAGTTGACGATGTTGATGGTGGTGGCCGAAGAAGATCGCACAAGGCATGGAATGTCACTCCTCTTGCTCTGATGTGGGTCATTTGGAAAGAGAGAAATATGATAGCTTTTGAAGGGGTGGAGATGAGCTTTGCTCAATTGAGAAGTAGTATTCGATCCCTTATTTTCTTTTGGTGCACCCATGTAGTTCCTGTTTGTATAGAGGAATGGGTGTCTTTTGGAGAGAACCATATTATGTAAGTTTTCTTCTATTTTGGTATACCTCTTGTACACGGCCAAGCTGGCCTTGTTATTATCAATGAAATTTACTTACCTTATCGAAAAAAAATGGTGGTTGACGATGTGTTGGTGGTAGTTTGCGACGGTGCTAGTTGTGGTAGAGGTGGTTGGCAGTGGAAATTAACCGCAATGGTGGTAGTGGCTGATAGTGGTGATGGAGGCGACGGAGGCGATGACGACGATAGTGGTGGTGGGTGAAGAATGTGTGGTGGTTGATGATATATTGGTGGTAGTTGACGCCAGTGCTAATTGTGATGATGGAATTGGTTGGTAGAAGGGATTGGCCGAAGTGGTGGTAGTGGTTGATAGTGGTAGTGGAGCTGGCGACAGTAGCGGAGGTAATAATGGATATTATTATAATGATGCAAGTGGTAGGTGTGATGGCAACTGACAATAGCAATTGGCAATGGTGTTGGTTGCAAGGTGTGGTTGTGATGGAGAGGTGGTTGGTGGTCGACAATGGTGGTGGTGATAGCGATGGCAAAGGTGGTTAGTGGTGATAATTGGTGATTATGGATAGAGTGGTGGTGAATATTATCCCACACAATAGTACCTCTTAATGATATTAAGACTTTGTTCCAGATCTTAATGATTAAAATCTGTTCAGACTAATTAAGTGCTTAAATTTTAATAAAAACAAATGCACTTAATGGCATAAGGTCTGAACCATTCAGATTCAGGGGTAAACTACAGAAATGGCCCCCATAGTGGATGGCTTTGCTTTTTTGTCCCCCATAAGAAAAGTCCTACAAAACTAGCCTTCCTTCTTTTTTTTACATAGAGCAAATACCTATTTGCCCCTTTATACCTCAAATATTTTTAAACAACTTTCTATGCTTATTTATCTTTCAACTACTATTTTTTCTCTTTTTTATTTTATTTTTATTTTTATTTTTTCTTTTCTATTTTTTTTTATTTTTTTTTAGTTTTTCTCAACCTTTACTTTTAATTCCTTTTCTCCTCTCAACTTCTATTTTTTTAAAAAAAAAAATCTCTTTTTTATTTTTCTTTGGTTTTTATTTTTTCTTCTCTTTTTTTCTTTTTTTATTTTTCTCAACCTTTATTTTCTTTTATTTTTTATTTTGTCTTTTTCTTCTTCGATTTTTTCTTTTTTCTCAACCTTTTTTTTTTCTTTTCTCCTCTCAACTTCTCTTTTTTTTTCCTCAAAACTTTATTATTATTTTTTTTTGTTTTGCCTTCTTTTTCTTCGCTTTTTTCTTTTTTCTCAACCTTTTTTTCCTTTTCTCCTCTCAACTTCTATTTTTTTTCTTTTTATCTTTTTTATTTTCTTTGATTTTTTAATGTTTTTCTTCATTTTTTTATTTTTCCTCAACTTTTATTATTTTAAGTTTTTTTTCTTCGATTCCTTTGAAACAACAAGTTATGCTCCATGGGCAAGAGTTGACACCACCACATAATATCTTGATTTATGAGATGTTCTGTAAATCTTGCCTTAGAGGCAAGACCTAGCCTAAGGACTTTCAAACAACAAGTTACGTCTCATGGATAAGAGTTGACACTACCACATTTCTATAACTCTTGCCTTAGAGGCAAGACTTAGCCCAAGGACTTTCAAACAACAAGTTACATCCCATGGGCAAGAGTTGACACTACCGCATTGTGTCTTGATTTATAAGATGTTCTATAACTCCTCCCTTAGAGGCAAGACTTAGTTCAAGGACCTTCAAAAAACAAGTTACGCCCCATGGGCAAGTGTTGACACTACCGCATCGTATCTTGATTTATGAGATGTTCTACAATGTTTGGAAAAAAAAAAAAAAGAAAAGATAAAGAAAAATAAAGGTTGAGACAAATAAATTAAAACAAGAAAAAAAAGGAAAAAGAAAAAATAAAAATCAAGGAAAAATAAAAAGAAGAAGAAATAAAAATAGAAGTTGAGAGATAAATGAGTATGGAAAGTGTAAAAACATTTGAGGTGTAGAGGGGCAAAAATGTACTTGTTCTATACATAAAAAGGAAGGAAGGAAGGAAGGCAAGTCTTTAAAGACTTTTCTTATGGGAGGACAAGAAAACAAAGTCACCCACTATGGGGGTCATCCCATGTAATTTCCTGCATATTCAGACCTTCATTAAGTGCAAACAAATGAGGTCTTAATGGGGTCTAAATCTGAATGTTTCAGATCTCAGCCCTTTAAGTGCATTTGGTTTTTGCATTTTAAGATCTCTTAATGAAGGAGGCGAGACTTGAGATGATTCGGACATGTGAAGAGGAGATGCACATATGTCCCAATGAGAAGGCGAAGAGGTTGCCTCTGGTAGGACTGAGGAGAGATGTAGGTAAGAAGAAGTATTGAGGAGAGGTGAGTAGACAGGACATGGCGCATCTGCAGCTTAACGAGGACATGCCCTAGATAGGAGGATATGGAGGTCAGGGTTTAGGATAAAAGGTTAGTAGGTGGTCAAGCGTTGTCTAGTTTCCTTTATCACTATTATTAATATTATGCTCCTACTATCTTGTTCTTCAATTTTATTATCACTTGTTTCCTTTGTTTTTTTGTTGTTACTACTGCTTATTTCTCCACTATTTTTGATATGGCATCATCATTACTATATTTTCTTTTCATACTAATTTTGATATGTTTTACTTAAACCCATCAAAAACAACCTCTGTACCTTCAAAAGGTTGGGATAAGGCTGCATACGCACCACCCACCTTAGACCCCATTTGTGGGATAACACTAGGTATGTAGTAGTTGTGGTTGTTTAATGGGTCTGAATGGGCCCGAATGAATCACAATTCAGACTTATTTAGAAAAGCTACTTTTATTTCCCAAAAGTTCAAGTTTCGCTTTTTTTCTCTTCGGCAGCGAATTTCACACCTTTTTTTAGAATGGTAACAGTATATTTTAAAAAAAAACACTTAAAGGAAGTGTTATACCATATTTACAGCAAAAGAATAAATCAAAAGTGATCTATTATACCATAGACTACCGAACATATCTACCAAAGGATCTGTACACACTACATGGCTTTCTTTACACCAAAAATAAACTGAAGGATACAATTCATCTTAACTTTCTGCATTGAATTGTATTTGTCTTCAAAAATTCTTGAGTTCCTCTCTTCCCATATTGATCACCATATGCAAAGCAGGGACCAACCTCCAACACACTTTCTGTCTCACTATCTCTCTCTTGTTGTTCCAAGTTCTTACAGCAGAATTAGCAGGCATAGTCGATCTAAAAGCCCCGCCAAGTTTAGGAACAAAAGCCATAATTGAGTAGTGAAAGGACAATGTATAAATAGATGGTTGTTGGATTCTAAAGCTTTCCCACATAAAACACACCTTGAACATAACTGAAAGCCCCTAGTTCTGAAATTTTCTTGTGTTAAGCAAGCTTCTCTAGCAACCAGCATGAAAAGCATACAACCTTAGTAGAAACTTTAGCCTTTCATATGCACTTCCATGGCCAATTCACAATGGATTGGCCTGTCTGTGAAAGGTTAAGAAAAGCAGATTAACAGTATAAATCTCATTCTTGTTTTTTTTTTTCCCAATAGAGAGTCTTCTTCCTCCTGGAGACCTTTTTTTCCCAATAGAGAGTCTTCTTCCTCCTCGAGACCTATGAAAGCTTCTCAAGTAGGAAAACAATCATTGACTCTCCCCAGCTCCCAATCAGTTAACCCCTCTCCTGAAGATGATATTCCAACCATTCAATCCCCAAGCACTATCCAGTTTGATGACAGGAAGTGATGCTATAGAAAAGAACGAACTCAGGAAACATGACTGTTAGTGGCCCATGACCTACCCATTTATCATGCCAATATAAAGTCCTTCCCCCATTGCCTAGTATTCATGCTAGTATTCATCTGAAAAGAATCCCATAGTTGTCTGATAGCTTTCCAGACCCCCATCCAATAGGGGGGTTGACTGGACTTGTACACCACTGATCTGTCTCGCTGTATATATCGCCAATGAAAATTCTTCGTAAGGCATCAGGTTCAGAACTGTACCTCCACAACCACTTCATGAGTAAGCTTTGATTATGTGCTTTTAAGTTCCTAAGGCCCATCCCCCCCCCCCCCCCCGTTTTTGCTGGTAATGAGATTCCCAATTAACCAAGTGTATGTTCCTCTTGTCTCTGTTACCCTGCCATATGAAGTCTCTCCTTGAAGTATCAATTTAATCCCTCACCTTAACTGGTAATGGAAACAGTGACATAACAAATGTTGGAAGAGCATCCAGTACTGAGGGACTGAGTTCAGCAGAATCATCCTGCTTCCCAAGGACAAATATGGACTCTTCCATGTTGCTAGCCTTCTTTCACACCTCTCCAAGACCCACTCCAATTATCTTGTGCTTTATATTTTGATCCCAAAGGTAATCCCAAGTATGTAGTTGGCAAGGATTCAACCTGACACCCTATAATAGCAGCTAAAAACTAAATATTATGATCCCCATTGACAGAGTACAGACAGCTCTTTCTCCAGTTCACATGTTGCTCAGGTATTGCTTCAAAAACTACTCAGATTAAGTCTCAGATATTTTAGTTGATCAGCTTCAGCATCACAGAATATCAAAGAATCATCGGCATACAATAAATGTGTAATGGTCGGACTGTAATTTCCCTGTCAGACACAGAGAAGCCCTTCAACCCAGCATTCCTCTTTGCATAGTGAATCATCTGCACGAACCCTCCCCTAGTAATCAGGAACAGTAAGGGGGACAAGGGGGTCCCTTGTCTTAGTCCCCTTTCTAAAGCGAAAAACCTTCTCGAGAACCACTTACCAACACAGAAAACTTGACAGTGCTTATGCAAAAAAGAGATCCAACTAAACCACTTTGCCCCAAACCCCATATCCTTTAGAACTTTTAGGAGATAGTTACAATTGACATGGTCGTATGCCTTCTCAAAATCCAACTTGCACAAAATACCAAGTTGTTGTCCTTTAAGTCTAGAATCAACAACTTCATTGGCGATCAAAGCAGCATCCATAATTTACGCCTCAGTTTGGCTATAGGAATCCTAAGTTGATCATTCTTCACAAATTAAAAAAAGACATGTCTACTAGAAACATCAAGCCTTACCAAGAGTCCTAAGAACTTAATCTAAAATAGTATAATACATTAAAAGAAAGCAATCCGCACTTGATAGTACTTTTCCACCCACACCAGCCCCCGAAAAGGAACAACCTGCTCAACCATATAACTTGTGAGGAAATATTAACCTGGACCATAACAATTGGTCATTCTTCAGTAACTGTAACAAACAAATATAGCCCTTAAATTGAGGCACTTCCATTAGAACAGAACACACGAACAATATAATGTGAATCAGGACAAGTCAAAGATCAAGACTTTTTAAGATAAATCAAAAATCAAAATAGTAAGTCAAAAAACAAGTTCATAACAACATTTTTAATAGTAAAAAACTCAAAACTGCACATGGATGTAAAAGAACAATTCATCAAATATCTCCAAAGCAACAAAATCAAAAGAGATGGTCCACCGGAGACCTTCATTTTAAGCATACGGCAGCCAGGAATGGCCATTTATCCATGCTCAGAAATAGACTAGCTCTTTGCTTACCTCCCATAGAGATATGGAAGTTATGAACTAGAAGTTGGTAAAGCTGAAGCTACTATTGCCAGCTCAAAGTGAGAAGCTAAGCTCCTTTTTCTTATTGCCTCCTACATATGCAAACTTAGATTTGATTGCAATAAAATGACCCAAAGGAAATAGAGAGAGCATTCAGAGCAGTGACTAGCAAACAGAGGAGATGGACAGAGACTAGAAAGACAGAGGGGGCAGAGAGAGGAAAAGGAAGGAAACAGTTACCAGCTTTGCATAACCTTCACTCTCTTCGCGAAGAAGATTAAACTTTGTTTGTTGATAAAGAAGACGAGTGTTTACCCTAACCTGAAATCCATTACAAAAGGATATCACACCTAAAGGGAAGTATCTTCGTCCACAATTTGCAAGCAATATGTTGGAGTCTATTGAATAGAAACCAACAAAAGCAAAGAAGAAAAGGACAGGTGGGTTCATTAACATATTAACTCATACTAGCCCTGGGAATTTCGCCAACCCTTTGAGTCATTTTTATGGAAACAATTATCACCAACTGACAAGCACAGTGAGTACGAGATGTATTACAAAATAGCTGGCAGAATGCACCTCTTTCCCTTCTTTGGAAAAAATAAAAAATTTACCTCTTTCGACTTCAGATCTGCAGCCTTTATCTTGATCATATCAGATTCCCACAAAAATTCTTCCTTTTCACATGAAAAAGCATTTATAAGCTTTCATTTTTCAAGCTAGTATTAACAAGAGCAAAATGGTAGAAACATATTAAGTTAGCAACAGGAAAAAAGGTACCTCACATCGCTCCTGAAAAAATCTCAAAGGAACCAAAGCAGATTCCACAAGCCACTTTGCCTATAAAGAAGACAAACCAAAACTATGTAAAGACAAAATACATGATACTTCAAGATGGCTTTCTACTCTGAATTAATTTCTGCAGAACAAGCTGTGATTTTTTTTCTTGTTTTGATTGTCAAAGTGCAGAATAGGCTGAAAATTGGCAGAAGAGAAGGAAAACAGAAAGAATGATACAGCAATAGCAAACTACTACTACGACTTGATAAGTAGATTTCAAATAAACTTATCTTTTTTTAAAAAGGGTAACAATGATTTTGTGTAAACTTATCAATGCCTAAATCCATGAGTTTTACTGTTGAGAGCAAAGTTATGAAGTAAAATTGATGACTAAAAGTTTTATCCAGGTATTTGGGCTAACTGATTGTTAATGGGGATCTTATCCATCCATCTTGTTCTATTTCTTGAATTCCACTAAGAACAAAAGGTTGGATGAAGATTGTGCTAACTGCTAACTATCCAATAGTTGATATTGATCTATCTCTCTTGAAAAACGATGATCCTTTGATAAGGAAAACCTTGATTTGCTTGGTTATTTGAGACACCCAACTAGAGATTATTCTTTTGATGTTGGTGTTGTGATCCTTTGTATGACACCCCACCTTTGTTTGATGAAGATAGAGATAAATTACTTGATTCTTGTAGTGATTTGAGTTAAATTCTTTGATTTAAGCGGTGGTTAGGTGACACTTGTTTGAAATATGATACTTATTTTTTGGATTGTACTAATCTTAATCTTGTACCTACTTTTGACAATGACTCCGAACACGGGCCTAAAAGTGTGGACGTAATTGATACGTTTGATTAAGTGAATCCTTCCTTTTTGACCTATTTGTACTTGGTGACGATAATGATTTAAAATATGAAAAGTGCATGGTTGTTGACATTCTTCCCAGCGAAGAGGGATTCTTAATGGAAAATAAAGCGATGGGTGTTAGTTTTAGTGTCAATTTCTTTACTAACTCTCCTCCATTTTTTAGGGATGCATTTGGGAAGACTATGTCCGTGCTAATAAAAACGAATCTAAAAATAATCATTTGGATTCCTTGCATCATTTCTTTATGCATCATGACAAGTCTTGTGGTGTTGCAAATCATAGAACCCCTCTTGCATTATCTTATGCTCATCTTTTGAAGTTACTATTTGACTTCTCTTGTGATGGTATGAATGTAGAATCAACAAGTGGTAGGGGTTTATCTTTGGTGTTTGATCCCGGAGGTCCCATTTGTTGTGATGATTTTAGAAAAATTGATCTTGTGCTTATATTATCTTCCCATTTCCCTTAGTGGGATATATTTGATTTTGATTGTTCAAAGATCCAATAGCATTCTACATGTTCCAGTCCTTAAATGCATTGGGTCCTTTGACTTGTTCTATTGGTGTTTACAAAGAGCTACTACTTTGTGTGTGCCATATCCTAATAGTATGCTTGATTGTGTTCTTGAATCTAATAGTGAACTTACATATAAGGACACCATAGATGAAGTTGTTTTGCGTGACACATTTCTTTACTATCTATTTGCATATGATAATGCTCATGCTTGTGTTGGGAGGAGGTCTAATGGTAAATGATGGTGTTTTTGACAATGATATGTGGACATTCTTTCCTTTTGACCCTGGTGTTGGTCTAAATTTGTGTGACTTGGTCATGGTACTATCTTGGAGGTGGTCTCGTGCAAAGACTGAAGTTGGGCATATTGTCAATAGACTTAAAGGTAACACACTCCTTTTTGATGAACTTGATTATTTGATTGACATGTTTGTGAAGTCTCCCACTTTGTGGGAATACACTGGGTATGTTGTTGTTGTTGTTGTTGCTGCATGTTTGTGAAGTCTTATCAAAAGAGGAATTTTGAGAAGAAGGACCAATGGAGCAAACCATCTTTGCAACAAATTTGGTTCCAGGCTTTACATTTCCGAAAGACTAAGAATGGTATGTATTAATAGCTTATGCTTATCCTTGGACTTTCCAAAGCCAAGAAGGTGAAATCTACTACTATTAAACTTTCTTGTCGCAATCATTTGATCATTTGTGATAATTACTTGATGATGCTATTAGGAACATGCATTGATATGCTTTTGAGAGCTTTTCAGTAGAATTTAGGGTAACCATTCCTTTTGACCCTTGTGTTGATTTACATTATTGTGGTTTTGTAATGGTACAATATTTTAATGGTACTGGTGCATTGATTAGAGTCTTGAATTGGGATGATCTTATTTATAATGTTGCACTTAGCCATGAGAGTTATCATTTGATTGTTGACTTAAGGGGAGATTTGTTCTTCTTGACCACTAGGACCAATAAGAACTTGCATGTTTGATTTCCTATGTACGGTGGTTCCTGTGATTTACTCTTTAGTTAATGTTTCTTAAGTAGCCAAGTATCTCTTCTTTTGTTTGGTACACTCTCTTTCAAGATCATTTTGATGCTTGGTTATATCATAAGTTAGCAATTTAGGGTGTAGGTGCATATTATACTTACTTTAGGTATCATCATACAGGTTATGATGATTACCTTCTTTATTGGTGAGAGAGAATATACTCATTCTCTTCTATGTTTTGCAAGAATCAGATTCGAGGACAAATCCTTTTCAAGAAGGGGAGAATGATGCATCAAGAACTTGCACAGAAAGCCGAGCTAAAGAATTCAACGGCCTTTCATGAAGTCATTACTTCAGATGCTTAGACGTTGCATGAAATGAAAATTTAAAGCTCAAAGAGGTTATGGATGTAAAGAGGCTATTCTGAAAAATCAAGCTATCATAGCTAAGAAGGCTAAGAAAACCCTTATCTCATTAAGGGGTCGTTTGGTAGAGTGTACAAGAATAGTGCAAAATATGGTGTATTAGTAATGTTTGTGTTAGTTATGCTTGCTTTTTTCTTATGCAGTGTTTGGTTTGGTGTATTAAAAATAACATGAATTACATAATTTCTAAAAATAAATTACTTTTTACAAAAATACCTTCCATAAATATGATGGAGAGGATGTAGAAAAGATTTTGAGGGACAATTGTGACTTTAACCATCCTTAAACATGGATTAGAATCCATTGCATTACTAATACCAAGGATTTTCATGCATTAGTAATACACTCATTTTCATGCATTAGTAATACACTCCTTCTCTACTTCTTCTGAGGTAGTGGTGTGGACTGCGTACACTTTACCACCACCACCACCCCTCAGACCCCACCTGGTGGGAATACACTGAATATGATGATGATTATGATGATGATGAGTAATACACTCCTTAATATACATAGAGTGTATAACTAATGCAAGCATTAATAATACATAGGATGAAAAAGTGTACCAAACAAGGTATTAGTAATACACAAAGCTAATGCATGCATTATTTTTTTTAATACACTCTACCAAACGACCCCTAAGGGTATTTTTGTAGAATCATTACTACTCCCTCTGTTCGTTTTTACTTGGCACATTTTGACTTGGCACACCCATTAAGAAAAACAATTATTAACATGGCTATTTTACCATAATATCCCTATAAATTGATGTTTACTATTGTATCTTGAAATTAGTTTGGAGAATAAGCAATTAATGCTAAGGGTAAAATAGGAAAAAAAAAGATTGTCCTTTTTTAATATATCAAAAATGACAAGTAAAAATGAAAATCCAATTAGGAAATAAGAGAGAAGTAAAAGCGAACGGAGGGAGTAGTTTTTAGCATAGCCTATTTTAGTATAAATATTACACTACGTCATTTTATTAGGGTTAGAATATTTTGATATTAAGATTGATGAGTGATACTCTTGAGAGAGTTGGGGTTCTGGCCGTAGTTGCTTGATAATGTTTGATAAATTGCTTGTTTTTCTTTGGAGGGTTATCTTATAGTTTAGATGCTTTTTGGATTCCTTTAATTGAGGATTTTAGCTTTCTATAGCTATAGTTTTCAATCAATCTCCATTTTGTGTGTATCTTCTATCTTTACTTTATTATTCTTAGAATTAGGGTTTCCTTCCGCTGTAGGTATTACGTTACGTCAAATGAGAAGCGGAAAAATGCAAGAAGCGTGAAGCGAAGTGCACATTTTCTTCACCTGAAACGCAATTTAATACAAAAATATCAAATTTGCATAGATAAATAACCAAGAACTCGATAGAAATAACATATTAGGCAAATCTTTAAGTTCTTAAATTAAAAAGTAAATAATATATATAAAACTAGATAGTCAATAAATTATAGAGTAATTTGAGTCATGGTCTAGTGCAGTTCCATAAACCCAATCTCCATCTCTTCTTTGACTTGATGCCATTGAATAAAAAAGCTACGGATTTTACTACAATCACAAAAAAAAAATGAATATTTTAAGCTATAGCAAAACAGAGGATAAAAACTAACAAAACTGAGAAAAGAAGAGAAAAATAAAAGCTAACAAAATCACAAAATAAGAGAAAAAAAGAACAGGGCACATAAAAAAGAGAATAAAACTAAATAGCCAACCCCAATAGTCGAGTAGCAGCAGAGAAAAAATAGAAAAAAGAGGAGAAGAGAAGAACTTTCTTGAAGATGTAGCACTCGAAGAAGAAGAGAAGACCCAGAAATCAAGTAGCAGGTAGCAGCAATGAATAGGAAGAGAAGACCCAGCAGTCGAAGCCTTAGAGAGGAAAAGAAGTCGCTATTCTCGCGTACGTAAAACAGCCTCTCTACTTCATCTGAGGTAGTGGTATGGACTGCGTACACTTTACCCGCCCCAAAGCCGACTTTTTGGGAATACACTGGGTATGTTGTTGTTGTAAACCCTAATTTCTCGCTTTTCTCGCTAAAGCGTTCACTTCAAAGATTCTCATTTTGGGTTATGACGCGCACATTTTTTCTTTGTTGCCTCACTTCAGGCAGACAAGCAGCTCCCCTTGTTGCGCCTTGCTTCTCGCTAAAAGAATTGAAGCAAGCACTTACAAAGATTATCCCTCCAATGAAAAAAAGCTTTGCCTAGACTCTATATTGCTTCTTCTTCATCTATGGCACCTCCTTAGTCACCTTCCGACAGAACTTCAAATCTGGTTTTGCTCTCTCCCCAAATTGGGAAGTGATAAGTCATCCCATTTCGAGAAATCAACACCCACCTCAACAAACTTCTAGCATCGTTCGATACAAGAATTCTAGCCCATTTTATATGGGTTTTGAGTTCAATCTCCTCTTTTGTGGCCACCAACCTATAATGACCCTCCATGTCATTTTTCTCTTTGCCGAGTATTTTCTGCGTTTAGAGCTTTCCTATAGCTTCCCCAAGTCATTTATGATTTGCTGGGACTGATAGTTCAATTTTCAGGCAGTTCGTTTGATTTTTATGTCAGTTTCCTTGTTTTGGAGCTTTTGAAGTTGAGAAATATGTCTTTGGCTTAAACATCAAGTAAACGGCCTCGGATGAGAATTTCGACGGTCTTGTTAGCTCCGGAATGTGAATTTTAGGCTAGGAGGACCTTTGGTTTGAGTCCCGAGGCTTCCAGGCTCGTTTTGGGCTATTGGCTGGAAATTGGTAAAAACGGAACAGTGAGTGTGGAGGCCACATTTTGTCGAAATGACCTCTGTTGGAAATTTCGATGGTTCCGTTGAGTCCGAAATGCCATTTCTGGTTGGGTAGCATAGTTTGTTTGCATGCACGGGGCTCCGAACGAATCTCGAATACTCGGTCAGTCCTTTTGGACAGAGAAAAATTATTGGTGCAACAGTACCTGGTGCAGACCAAAATGTTCTTCGCGTTCGCAAGCCATTGGCCGTGTTTGCGGGGGTCAAGGATTCTTGACCTTTGCGTTCGCGAGCTGGTCATCGCGTTAACGAAGAAGGACCGACATGACCCAGTCCAGGTTTCTTCTTCGCGTTCGCGAAGGCCTCCTTGCGTTCTTGAAGGGTTAAGCTGGTGGGGTTTCGCGTTTGCAAAGAAGGGACCCCCGGCAATATATATTGTTGTTTTCTCCGTTTTTAAGTCTCATTTTAAGTCCCAAAACACCATAGAATCTACTTGGAGCTTAGGGAAAACGTGAATTATCATCTGGTTGAGCTGAGGGGAGGTTGCCACGCCGCATTTGATCATTTCTCTGTGCCTTGTTCGTCTATTTACGCGGTAAAGTCCGTTAAATTCTTGTTTTTGGGAATTTGATTTCTGGAAGTTTGGGACTGATTTTGGGGTTGTTTTGAGGCTCGGATCATGCTCAATTTCTAAGCAAGCAATCCATGAGATGGGAGGGACCTAATGACGGACTCAATATTTTATTCTGCCGGCGGGTCCCACTAACCAATTTTTGACCCCACAGTGTAAATTCGCAATATGGATATCGTTATTCTCGTCTTAACGCCTAGATTACTATTTTGATTGCGAGCGTGTTCTTCGACGTCCAAGTAGGTTAGGCTTACCTTCCTTTAGACTTTGCTCATTTATTGTATTGGCATGGTAAATTGCTAATTATTGGTGGGGAATTATGGTTCGAATAATATATTAGGTGATTAATGATTCTTATAGCCGGTTAGGGGGCTTTAGGGTAGATTTCTGCCTTGAATTCCTTAGGCCCAATAGTTGCTCTCCTTTAGGACTTGGCTTAGCATACCTAGGGCCCTTGGGTTTGGATATAGATGTTTTAGTTTAGGGTTCGGGTAGTTGCTTGCCTTAGGTTGGGTTTTCGGGGCTTGTAGTTAGCATGATCATTCGTTTTAAGATAATGTCCTTTCCTGTTGTAAATAACTATAAATACTTAGGTGGGTTGGTTATCGGAATTGGATTGGTTTGCTTGCTATGTTGTGTTTGTTTGACTCGGTATCCATGGCATTTTAGCATTTTGGCCTTAAAACACTGTTTTTAACTCGATAAATGGGATTTTGAAATGCTTTTAAGGAATTTGGCTTTCTAAAAAGGAAAATGGATTGTTTAGTCCCGATTCATGTACAGGCACCTGAGTTACCCCTTATTGCACATTTAGTTCCGGTTTGAGTCCGGCAATCGATTTTACTGCTTATCACATGCTTAGTCCCAGTTCGAGTCCAACATGCATTGTTATTGATTTCTGGTTGGGAATTCGGTTCGAGTCCAGTATGGTATGTGGTTATGGCCAGTGTTTTGGAAGGCGAAAGGCGACAAGGCTCTGCCTCGCCATGCTGCGAGGCGATCGCCTTTTGAAAGTGCGGCGACAATTAATACCAAAAAATTAAAATATTTAAATGCATATATAAATAATCAAAATCTCAATAGCAATAATATATTAGCAAATATTTCAAGTCAAAAACTTGATTTATAGATAGTAGATACTACAAAAGTCTAGAACTTGAATGACTCAAGACTCAACAATCCATAAAACAAGCAATATCAAAACTCTAAAAGTTTATTAAAGTCATCAAACAAGTATCGGATTCGTCAAAATTTAAATTTTAAGATTCGGGGGTGCGAATCCGAGTATGGATATGGGTGCGGGGATTCAACTAAAAAAAATTCAAATATTATAAAAATAGAGTTATAAAGATATTCTAAAAATCCACTATTGAAGTAGGAGTACTAAACCGACATTCCAATTACTTTTACTATATTAATATTTATAAATTACTTTACTTTTTCAATTAGGAGTACTAAACCGACATTCCAATTACTTTTACTATACTAATATGGATTCTTTTATATTCTAATAGAAATATAACTTTATTAAAAAATAAAGAGTAAAACAACCGACGTAGACAACCGAGGTCTGTGAGTCTCTTTCTTCGCAGAGAATCAAGAGTACCAACTTCGATGGAGACTATAATTTGCTCCTCTGGTTCTTTCCATGACGCGACATCTTTTTCCCTTCCAAATTACTATCGCTGGTTGGATTTTTCCCTTTCAAATTACAGTCGCCGGTCGGACTTTTCCCTTTCTAATTACAGTCGCCGGTCGGACTTTTCCCTTCCTAATTACAGTCGCCGGTCGGACTTTTTCCAAGTAAGGCGTAAATTAGTTTTATTTTTATTTTAAGAAATCAAATCTCATTTTTCCCCGAAATTTGTTCTTGAATTTGGTCAACGTATCCAGATACGTTTGATCAAATCCGAGACGCACCCCACACCCACACCAGCGTCAGTGTCGCGTCGAGACGGGTTCGGCGGCAAAACCGAAGAGTCCACACAACATAGATTGTTGTTTTACCCCTGTTCTTCTCTCTTCCGCTTGTTAGCCTATTACTCGCCGTTTTGGGCTATGGTTTTGGCTTACCTACTGGCGGGTTAGAGTAGATGTCATTATGACCTGAGTTTTTGGGTCGTGAGATAACCCCCACAAATTACGCCTATTTCTTAAAATACTCTCTGTGACCAGAGATAAAGAGGAAACCAACTACTCTAATCCAAGTACAGATAAAGAGGAAACCAACTACACTAATCCAAGTTTGCTTGACATCAATGAGGTTTGAGACACCCCACTGTTGGGCTCCACTATTCAAGGTGAAAACAGAGTTTCTTCCATTGCCATTATCCTTAAAGAATTAGTTCAGCCATATGTCTATTTAGGTATTCGATCAAAAACATTTTACCGTACATCTCATAGATGTTCACCCCAAAATCATTTTACTAGTCTATTTTAGGCCATCTCCTCATATCGGTGAGTAGGACTTTCCTTGGATTCCTCTCCAACATACCCAACTAAATATCTTCTCAGAAGCCCATCATTCTATCATCCTGAGATCTTGATGGTTCAGCAACTACAATATTTCATTTCATGCCTTTAAACTTAGCCTCTCGAAGACTCATTGATTGCCATTTACTTTCTTGAACAGCCTTCGCATATGGGTAGTTTGCTTTAGAACTCTAGAGGGGCGGCCTACTAATTTTGGTTGTGTAGCATTTAATGAACCCTTCGATCTTAAATGTTATGTCACAACAACCTACATTCAAAGTTGGTTCAAAAACGATTAGGACAGATCTTCCACCACCATTCAATGATAAAATGTTGATAGATATCCCATATTCATTATGTTTTCTGGCACCTTCTATTGTTTCCATCTCCCAAACACTATCTTCTGATCTCTTGAGACTTTTTTTTAAGAGTAAAGCATATCCACTCCATGATCTTGCTACTCATGGATGGCCTCCTCATCTTTCTTTCAACTTCTTTCTATCTATTTGTACCATGCTACACCTTTAAAAACCATTTGGTAATGTCAAAGGACTTGAATCAAGCATTAAAGTAGATACTATTCTCCTCCATACTTGTGAAGAAAAACTATTAGGCTAAAAAAGGAGAAAGGAGGGGGACTATAACAGAAGGTAATAGCTTAAAAGGGAATGAAGGAAAATAGAATTCTCCGATGGAGGTTAATGCAAAAGGGAGTTCACACTCCTAGGAAGTATGAGAGAGAAAAATCTTAGGGAATGTACCTAGGAGCGATCTAATATAAATGACACAACTGCACTTAGCTATTTCTTTCATGGAGTCGTGTTTCCTCTCTCGCACTCATCATCGCCATTAATGATGAAACGAGCAACAAAAATGGACTTAGTAATGAACCTCCCTGAATTTAACAAGTATGAAAGGTTAAAACAAGGTGAATCGCGGATATTGCCCAATTCTAGCAGCAAACTTAACTTGAACTTTTTTTTTTTTTTTGATTTGCACCGGGTGTCCGAGTCTCTTAGAGCCCCGACTAATCCCGGGGGTGCACAGGCCCTCGGCAAGGAGTTTCCCGCAAGTGCACCACGGTTAATTCAGGTTTTTACCCTGGCCGATGGCCCTCAGAAATTGTTTGCACCCAGTGGGTTTCGAAACTTAACTTGAACTTTGAGATTCACATAAAAGTGAATTTGAGCAATCTAAGCAAAATCACTTGACACCCTATATGATGTCAATTATCATTTGGTTCCTTACTTTGTCTATGATGTCAAGGCACCAACCCCAATGGAAGGAATGCACACTAGACACCAAAGAGCACAAGGACACATTAGAGTTCTGTGAAATCCTACATGGATCCTACCACTTTCACACATTTACTATCTAGGGAAATGTTCATGTTCCATAGAATTATGGTATTTCATATTAAATCAGAAAATTAATCGAAGTCCCTCGACAAGATAAGCTATTACACACAAGCAAAGTCATAGTTTCAAGGACAAAAATTATGTCCTCTTTCAAGTAGATAGAATCAAATTTGATTCATTGCCCCTACAATGTATAGATGCTAATTGTGTCATTAACCAAGCACTAACTAAGAGTAGCAACAACAACATAGTTGTCGCTGAAACATAATGGATAAACAATCACATCCACTGTTAAGATCAAATCCTATCTAGCACATGTTTCTCCCAAGCCAATAAGTCCAAAACTCAACTTCTTCAGAATTAAAGAATAGGTCCATAGCAAATAGCACACAAAAACTAATGTACTTCTCTTTATTTTCTCCATCCTCAGACTTGAGTCGCTTTGATAGCTTAGAGATGTACTTCTCTTTATTATCTATATCCACCACCATTAAGATCCAAATCCTATCTCGGACCATGCTTCTTCCAAGTCAACAAGTGTAAAACTCAACTTCTCCAAAATTAAAAAATGGGTCCATGGCAAAGTAGCACACAAAAACTAATGTATATCTCCTTATTTTCTCCAAAATTAAAGAATGAGTCAATAGGGTTGAAGTGTGCGACAATCTCATCAAAGAACTTAAGCGATTAGAGAGAGCACACTTTTATTATTTAATTGAATTCTCAACATGTCCTCTCACGTGCAAGCTTGAGTCTTTTTCATAGGCCAAGCACGTGAAAATTCTTTTTTCTAATGGGTGGCGATGGGATTCCCTACCCCATGATTCTGGCTAGGCTATTAGGCACCAATTCGACCCCAGGACCTCTGCATGCTCCAATACCATGCTGAATTGTGTGACAATCTCATCTAAAAATTTAAGTTGTTTTTTTAAACTAATAAAAGTTTAAGCTATTAGAGATGGCACACTTCTATTATTTAATTGTATTCTCAACATAAAGCAAGATAGCACACAAAAACTAACGTACTTCTCTTTATTTTCTCCATCCTATGATTTGACCCACTTCTATAGAGCAGAAATTCTTTTGACAAGTTAAATAAAAATGTTTAAAGTAATAGCCTCGAATGCTAGACTATCCAAAAAAACAAAGGCATAAGTAAGGCACACAAAAGAATAAAGGAGATTGGGCTAACCAGCTTGCTAACACGTTGACGACTTTCTCCGGGCAACGACAGCTGCAAAGCAAAAATATTTCCAATGTATCAGTATGATAAATGTCCTAAAAGAATTTTCACAATGCCATTGCACAAATTAGTAAGTGCATTGATGAGGAACAAGATCTAGCTTCTTGTGTGCTAAAAACAATGAGTTGAATCAAGCTCTTCATTTAAAAGAAGGAATATCCATTAATACTTCTCTTATTTAATATGTGAATGCAAAAGAACTCTATAAGCCATATCAACAAAAATCTCGCTAAGGTTGACATTTGAGTTGGAAGAACCTTTTCTCTGGAATCTGGATTGATTTTGGAATAATTGGCTCCCTTGGAAAAACAATAAGTGCTTGAAAAAAATTTTGGAATAATTGGTTTTAGATTAAGGAAAATTTAGACAATATTGCAATTGTCAAAAAAAAATATTAGCATTGCAATTGAGTAGGGGCGTACTTTGATAATGGACTTCTTTGGTTTTGGACATACAACGAGTTGATTTCACAACCATAATTTTTTTAGAAACCAAACTAAATTGGGTTCATTTGGTTTCAGAACCTGAAACCAAATGGCCCTAAGATTTTTTTAATAATTAAATGGATCCTTAGATGAAGAAGTCGTCTCTATAGGAAAGCCATATTTGCGATAGAAGAACAAGACATGTGAGGGTTATGGACGTTGGTTTTAATACGAAAATCATCAGTCACATCTTGTGTCTTTAGATGAATTTTGATTCTTGTAACTTGTGAGGGTTGTATACAATATTGTTTGTACAAAAGAATACTTGAACACATCAAAAATAAAAGAATGTTGCTTGTATAAATGTGTCACAAATCTGGAGAATGTTCCAAAGAGAACTTTCACATGAATTACAACTAAGCACGCTTCCTTCATACTTTCACCCTGAGCAAAGTTCCACTACTTTATTAAGATTTGCAAGGTTTTACAGAAGAGAGACAGGAAAAAACATAAAGCAGACTTTTGGGGGGAAAATCTTGATAAGATAAATCATTTTATTAATGATGAGGGAATTCCTTTGACATCTAGATATTAATCATATAATGTTTAGCTTTCCTACACTTATTTTTGGGATTAGTTACTTAAACCTCCTCTAAGCAGTGAGCACACAAGTCCTCTGAGGAATTCAAAATACACAGACATCCCCTACCTTCTAAATGTGTAACAGAATTATCTTATATCATTCTAACCTTATATGATTTTCCAAATATTGGCTAGAGTATGTCCTTTTGTCATCCGTATTTATAATTTATTTTGTACTTCCACTACTAAGCCTTCTCTAAAAAAATCAATTAATTGATTTACACACACTCCATAACTTCAGTATCTATCTCACATAGGGATAACAAGATGTATGCTGAAAACCTTATGTAGAAACAAACCTAGAAATAACAAAAATAAAATTCATTTCAAATGAAGAGTTTTAAGGAAAAGTTACCAAATGAAGTAGCATAATGATATGGGTGCTCCTAGCTCTTTACAGAAGAACTTTAAATGATTGCCTAAAGAGCAATATTTAAATGATATGGGTGCTCCTAGCTCTTTATCTCAAACAGAACTTTAAATGATTGCCTAAAGAGCAATATTTTAGATGGTGCTTTGTATTTACATCAAAAAGCAAAATGAAAGTGCATGTCTGGTTAACTATTCAAAGATCCTATAATATCATCATTTTTCATCAATCATTCACAAGTTCAAATTAACACCAAAAGGAAAGGAAAAATATGCATCTGCATTTGAATTTCCAGTTGAGTTATCAAACATAAAAGATCTACGAAATCAAACATCCACAAAAGCAATCCAAATTCCACGCTTTGGAGCTAATTCAGACGGGAGGCATACAGATCTTATGACGACTGCTCTGAACTTTGCAGCGGATTGGTTGTTTCTAATGACCTATAAACCGGCTTCTATTAGGCCAATGATCCCAAACGGAACTTAGTGTATTAGTGCTCCTATATGTCCCTAGAGAGCGTTATCTAGCTACTTGACTATTTCAATTACAATTACATCTCATCTGCATCTTATTGTAACTCACACATATGCCCTGATAATGACCAAAGAAAACCTTACCTAGCGCCACTATTGCTAGTGCTAACAACATACAGTCAAGAAGAAACTCAATCACGGAGATTACTTTGGCCTTCTGAATTGAGTTTTTACCAGTCGACATTCGACTGCTTATCCTCATCAATTCATCAAACTAAGCTAATGCAAGAAATAGAATTCATAGAACTCCAACAAAAAAAATTGATGTTTCAGGTTGGAGGTTATAAGCCAAAATCAAGTGGTGTTTATTTGATGTCTAAAGCAGAAAGTGGATATGTGATGTACAAAGATAACACTTGTGCCCCTTTATTTATGTCTATTTTCGCGTATTAAGAGCCAACAAGTAAACGAAGATGGACAATAATTTCAGGATTAATAGTTGACAATATGAAGAAATGGGAATAGGAAAAACTCACATCCTGAGCCAATTGGGTGACAATATCAGCCAAACTGGACCCTAGCTCCTCCTGAGAAGCATAATCCACAAACTCCACACACTCTAATGCCATTTTACATTTCTGAAACGGCAACTCACCTCGAACCTTAACACCCAAAACAAACAATTCACAGACCTCAAAGCAACAAACCAATGAAAATCAACGGTAATGAAAATATCCTTTCAGAGCCTATTTCGTTTGAATTTTTTTACATGATCTAATCAGTATGTTGTTTTAAATTCAATAAATTTACAAACAGAAAGTATTGTTTTATAGAAAATAACCAACTAATCTCACCAAAAGGATCAATATTTTATCAATTAGATATTTGTTGACTTTCCAAATAATCAAACTTGCCAGAGAAAATCACCTTTTTAGCAACTAACCAAGCATTTCAACAAATTGATTAAACTTTTCTATCAGATATGTAATTCAACAAATTGAACAATTACTAGTCAATTATCTAATAATCAGTTTTCTACATAATCAGACATTTTAAAAAATCAATGTCTTAGCAAATAACCAACTAATATTTCAACAAAATGAATCGATTTTAGTCAATTATATATAAATCGAACTTTCAAATAATCAGGGTAGATTCTAAGGATGTAAAACTAAACATATCAATCAAAAATAAATAAATGAATGAATACCATAACCCAGCAGAGTTCATAGAGAAACCGAAGAGTGGGAACTGATTCAGAGAACTTGAAGCTAGTGTTTCCATTTTTCAACTCTTTGAGAGAGTCCTCTGTAAAGTACAAATACTCCAAAGGTGAAAGCGACATTTTTTGTTGTCGGAAATGAAAAACCCTACGACCTAGGGTTTTCGCACTTGCTATGTTAAGATTTTAGAAAGAAAAAAAAACTGGAGAAACGCGAAATGGTGTGTGATTGAAACCCCTAAATTGGGGGGTTTTCCATGGGTCAGTGCAGCAGATATGAGGATTTTATTTTTTTTGGTTAGGTTTTCAGGTGTTAGGGAGCTTGAAGGAAAATGAATGCCTCTTCTTGCTGTGCGAGAAATTTCCAATCTTTCTTTTCTCTGGTTTTTATAATTAGCTGATTTTGGTGGGTGGGCATCCTCTTTTGGGTTAACTTACACAAATGGCTTTCAGGTGCGCCTCTTATAACTAGTTTGGTCATAGATGGGATTGTATATGTCAAATCCTCGAGTCAAATCAAAATGATGAATTAAATTATATTGTGAAAAAAAATTGACTAATTATTTAGTTTGATTGATTTGGCGTTAAAAAGAAATTGACCATTCTTTATTTGATTTAATATTAATTTAAAAAAATCAAATCGAGTCTAATCCAAACCGACATAATACATATATAATTTTAACTTTTTATACATAAAAAAGCATTAATTATAATCTATTACGTAAATATTTTTTAAATTAGTTTTATTAATTTTCAATATTTAGAAATTATATATATATATATATATATATATATATATAATATATATCTGTAATATCTGCTGGTTGAATTTCAGATTCAACAATCCTGGCAATTCCTGCACATTCTTGATCTATTTCGACCAAACTTTTGTTTTTATAGACATTTCCATAATTTGAATTAGTAACAGTGTAAAGAGTTTGATAAAAAAAAATGCTCATTATATGATTACCTGGTTTGAAAAGATCCTTCCTTTTCACCTGAAAATGCAAACTTAAAGAATCATTGAAATTAGCATCTTTAAGTGAAATGCAATACCTAGGATAATAGGTAAATAGGAGCTTAGTGTAGGCCAAGTTTTCTTCAACTATTCCTAGATTACCTTCTTTGGCATTTATGAATCTTTCATCTGAAAGGTTGATGACGATTGGGCAATTTATCCCTTCTTTGAATGTTGATTTAACTAAGATTTGGATTCCTCCAAGATGGACATAGTTCATCTTTTTCCTTTTTCTTTCAGGAATTTTTCTTAATATTTGGTCGATCATAGGTTTTGTTAAAATATTCAACTTATGTTGGCCATCGGTTTAGGTGATTTCAATAACTTTCTCAACTTCTTGATACTCGTGATATGAAATCTTGTTTCTTGCAAACATTCTTTGCATTTTGTTGAAGATATTATCCTCGGTTCTTAGATTAATCCTTGAGCCTTGGATTCTTTTCAACATTTCCCCATCAAACGTTGCTTTTAGGGCATAACTCCTTTGATCCTCTTCAGATTCGCTAATCTGAACAACTTCATCTTCTCTTTCTTCAATTTCTTGATTCATTCTTCTAAATCATAGCTTGAGTTCGAGATTTCTTAGTAGAGTTCATCATAGAAGTTTTTGCTTTCTATTGAATTTATTGATTCCAAGAATGAATCAATGTCCTTTCTGTCAATCTTTGAGATCTTGACTCTCTTTCTGTTACATTCATAACTTTTATGACCTTCTTCTCCACAGTTATAGAACTTGCATTTTTTTGCGGTTTTTCTTTTAAAGTCATTCTTCCTTTTATAATATATTTTTCTTGGTATGTAATTTTTCTTGGAGATATTTCTCCTTTTTATCAAACCCTTCTTTTTTATTTTTCTCTCTCTCTCTGTAGGGTTTTTCTTCACATCCCCACTGAATTGCTGCATCTGTGTCCTTACAACAAATCTGGGTGTTGATTCTTTTGGCCTTCCTATGTATGTTGTGAAGCATTCAAAGTTTGCTAAGCCTTTGATTCAGAAAAGAGATTCTTTTACCTAGAGAATCATTTTCCTGATCTTCTTTTACATATTTTTCCCTAAAATAACTAGCCCTAAAGCCAGGTAATTTCCATAAGTATTTATCCATGTATGGTCTCATATCTTTCTTGCCATCGAAGGTATTGTAATAGTATTCCTCGAATTCACAAGTGTATTCTTGGATAAAACTCATTTTACAAATTTGGAGTTTTTCTAATAACTCAGAAGCTTGTGTTCTTAAGCTATCTCTTCCTTGCTCCAAATTTCCTTGGTTGCCTATAAATTCATATCCTATGAACTGTAAAAGACAGCTTATTCCTTCATTGACTGAATTTTTAAAGTTGTCAATGACTCTATGTTTGAGGATTCTTTGTGCTTCGTCGGATAATCCTCTATACCAATTATTTACCTTTCCTGAAAAGGTACTGGTAGAAATTAGAAATTTTTCTTCTTCACTGTAAGTAGTTCCTTTACTTAATAGGAAGAATAATTTCAGGTTTTGTGCCCAAATATCTAAGACCATTCCTGAGTCTAGTTTACAATCCAAATCTAGAAACTGTGTAGATCCCGAATCTCCTAATAGAAGTCTGTTAGGCGTATGTTTAGCCTTGTTATCATTGAAATAATTCTTCATAAAATCCTTTTTCTTGTTGGATTTTGGCAACAAGCTTTCCCTAAAGTCTTTTTCTAAAAAGCTTGGGAAATTATTGGCTTCCTTCTTCTCATTTGAAGTCGATGCTTCAAGAATTTCAGGAACTTCAGTCTTGAATTCTCCCTGAGGTCTTCCTGTTTCTCCCTTATTAGTAAGGATTCTAAGATTTTGGTCAGAAAGATCAAAATCTTCTAATGCATAGATTAACTCATCTAGATCATTCATCCTTCTTTTGAAGATTCTCCTATAACTAGTTTAGGTGCTTCTACTGCTTTTGCCTTTCTAAATTTTTCTAGATCCTCCATATCTCGTTGTTTCCTTAAAAACTCTGAAATAGTTTTTTCATCAATGCTTCCTTTTTGGTAAGGACTGTTGTTTGAGAGTCTTTCAAGGAAGATCTCATCCTTCATCCTTCGTCTTATACCTTTATCAAGCTTTTCAGCTTTTTCTATAAGCCCTGTGATCCTTCCTGGTAGATTGTCCTTAATGGACTTAACTTCTAGTTCTATGACCTTAAGTCTAGCAGATAGTTGCTTGTGCATCTCTACGAGATCTTCAAGCTTTTGCAAAATAATATTCATGCTCATGTTGACTTAAAACAGATCATGATGATATTTAAATTCTAAATTTTGAATTTTGAGTTCCAAATCGATTTTTTTTTTTTTTTTTTAGAAGTCAAAGATCTTTTGCAAACCTCTGCAAATACATTTTTCGAATAACGGTCTTTTCTTATACGAAGTTCTTCTTTCAATTGAAAGATAGTTTCAAAAAGATTTTATTTTTCCATAATTTCTAAAATATTAGAAATAAGTCATTGGCTTTGATACCAATAGAGGGGTCGTGCTATTAATTAAAAGATTTTTCTTAAAATCAACAGGGTAAATAAGTGCGGAAGACTTTTTATTAATATGCATAGATACGATAATCATACACATGCGTATGAACAGAGCTTTTATATTCTTTATCCCTATAGGTACTTAATATCTACAGTAATTATGAGAATATGTAGTTTAATAATATGAATAGAAATTTTAATCAATGCTAATAATATTATGGAATAGAAGTTTTGTGTATACCTTTCTTCTCTTCTTTAATGAGTGGCTCTATTACCACTGCATCGGTTCTCCCCTAAAGCTATGAACAGTTTTTCGCCTTCACGACCACATGTCTATTGACTACTTCACACTGTTCCTCTTTGTGGGTGGAAGATATGCAACCTTCACTTTGAACTCACTCTTTAAAGTAGAAAAGATTGTACAAAACAGCTTTTTATTCTACAATAATATTATATAGAGAAAAATCTTATTCAGATTATTCTCCTACATATCTACTAATTACAAAATAGATATTTTTCCCTAGCGGGAGAAGTTCTCGCTCACTCTGGATACCTATCATTCTAACAAAGCTTTCTATGCCAGATGTAGTCTATCCCTCTGAGTGTTTTTGCTTCTCCTTTTATAGAAGTAAGGATCAACAATTTACATAGAAACCGCGTGAAAGGATAAGATTCCTTTGTTGTCGCTGTCTTCTTTTTATCTTGTCTTCTGATGACATAAGTGCTTACGTTTTGTTGCATTATTGCCTTTGATTACTTAAGTGCTTACGCTCTTGCTATATTATTGCCTTTCTACATCTCTGCAGATAGTGGTTGTTGCTGTCTGATTTAGCCCTTTTCGCTACTTTATGACATATTGTCAGTTTCTTCGTTATTGCTTGACTCTCCATTTGGAGATGGATGTTTATAGCCTAGAAATTTGCAAGCCATTTTCCATGTTTCTTCTGAAGCTGCGAACTTATGAAGCTCGAAGTCTAGTACTTTCTCCATGAGGAGTCTTAATTTAGTCTTTCCCTTTGTAATAAGGACCCAATTGGAATTATTATCAAGAACCTTGTAATTTCATTTACAAATTTCTTAATAATGTGATATAATGTTTTCATTCCTAAGGATCTTCTGGTTCGAATCCATTTTTGATTCAAATATGAAAGCTTTTTGTCAACTCCGGTTGCACTGACATTAAATTTCTTTAATTTTTCCACAGAGATATAATTAACGGTAAGAAAGTAAAGTTATTCATCCTAAAATTCAGGAGCATTATTGAAGAATCTACAATAGACTCATTCTTCTTCAGCATAAGTTTATATGGAGGACACCAGTTGTGATGGTAACTCCATGAGTTCAGATAAATTCAAATTGTTGTATACTCTGTCCAGATATCCAAATTCATATAGTTTGGAGGTGAATTTTGCTGGTCCTTCAGCAAATACCGAGATTCTTGGGTATAAGCTAGCCCCTAAGACTCCAAATATTTCTCCGCTTTCGGCTGGGAGACTGTAAATCTTTCAGTGAAAGAAAGATATTCTTCTTCTTTTGGATGACATGCTCTAACCTGAAAAGAGCAAACTTTTTTCCTCCAATTTTGTTAGTTTTATTTTTTGGTTTCCTAGACATAATATTTTCAGCCTTGGCTGATACATTATTAATAGGGTGTTTTCCCTCTGCTCGACTTTTACCTTGGTCTGAAGACTCAGGTTTCGGCATATCCAAGCTTACCGATGAGATGTTTTTGGCACTAGGTGCTAGTGGGACATCTCCTGCCACTTTGTTGGGATTGATATTCCCCTTTGGACGTGTGTGTAATACCCCGTACATTTTCAAACTTATTTGACTACCTTAACATTTATGACATTATTTAAACTTGAGATAGTTGGTGTATTACCCACTAAATTCATTGGGCTGAATTAATATGATATATATGGACTTAATTGAGGCCCAAAATTAAGTAAAAAGACATGGGCTCAAAAAGGGAGATGATCCATTTAAAAAATGGACCAAGTCTACACATCATTATATTTGGACTTTTTCACCAAAAATTTGGCTAAGGATAGACTTGAGAGAGGCGGTTAAGAGGGAGTATTTAAGGCTGAAATTCAGCTCATTTTTAACATATCTCACTTGCAAAAAATCAAATTTTTAAAGAAATACTTTTTCCTCTCTCAAACCCTAGCTACCTTAATTTTCTTTAAGGATTTTTGGACAAATCTTCCACTTGCAAGCCTTGGTAAGTGTTTACCCTTATATATTAATATATTATATGTATAAGAGGGTGTGTATATCATGTTGGTTATGTTTAAAAAGTGTTGAGCAGTCGACTTATTGTGAAACAGTCCACTTTTGCTAAATCGGTAAAGAATTTGCCTTCTATGTGGTTTAAACTTGAAAGGGGACTTAAGGTCTTGAAGGAATTAAATTAGATGGATGAAATTTCAGTATATTTAAGTGTGGTGTTGTACCTAATTCGTTACTTCTTGTGTATGACTTGTGGAAATGTTTATACGTAATTATGCATGGAACGTTTGGCGTAGTGAAAGGAGAATACTTTCTTGTTATGTTAAAGTGAATTCTAAAACTGTGTGAACTATTTTTGGTATATTGTTGTGGAAGGTATTTATGTGACTTGATGGAATAAAAATGTGGAGTTGCATTGAGGTAAAAATGTGAAGTATGCACTTGGTTGGAAATCTTGTCGGTTTGTGACGTCTATGTTGATGTGTGGACTATTTTGGTATTGTTGGTGTTGTGAGGCAGTAAATTGTATTGTAGGAGGGTGGAATGAAGTTGTATGGCAGTATAAAGTAAGGTGGAATGATATACCATGTGTTTGGGATGTTGGATAGTTCACTTCCCGTCAAGTAGCTAGTTATCGCCTTGTGAACTTGTAATGTAATTAGCTTTTAATGTTAGCTTTGTTAAGTACTTGTGTTGTAGAGTAACGCTTTAAGGAAGAGCTGAATTGTTGTAGTCACGAGTTGGAAATATAAGGTATGTAAGGTTACTCTTTTCCGTATGCATTGGCTGCACCTATTGTTCACATCGTTATCGAATTTGTTTCCACTCCGAAATGTTTTAAAGTATCTCATTTCAAGTTGTTAGCAATTGTTATTTACGTGTCTCTTATTTGTTGACTATTGTTCCAAAGCTCCAATAATGTTATGACCCCCGATGTAACAATCTCACAAAAATTAAAGAAATGAAGTAATGCATATTTGGTTAAGTACGGGTGGTAGCTCTGGGGGCGAAAGCCTAGCTTGAGCCGATCCCGATTGATTATTGGATGCAGGGGGTAGCTCTGGGATAAAAACCTAGCTCGAACCGAACCTGATTTATTGATTTATGGGTGGTAGCTCTGGGGGCATAAGCCTAGCTCAAGCCGATCCCAATGTTATTTACCACCGATCAGTTGGTCCCGGACATTGTATGATGTATATTGATATAAAGGTAAAAGGAAATAAATAAATGTAATGTACATGGTTCCACATATACGGTACGGTGGTATATCAGTATTATCTGTTCACTTGTATTTGATTCCATTTGAATTCCTATATTTCATACCGTTACTTATAGCCTTACATACTCAGTACATTCTTTCGTACTGACGTCCCTTGGGGGACCTGCCTTACTTGCTGCAGGCACAGGAGCTAGTAGACCTTCATAGTAGGGTACGGGTCATCTGCAGGCTATTGATGAGCTCCAGGTTGATTCGGGGCTTTTCGAGTCATTTGCATATATTTTTGGTACTGTGTAGTAGTTGTATAAGGCGGGAACTTGTCCCGACCTTAGTCATGGTTATGTATCTTTTAGAGACTTTGTAGACATTGTAAAGTCAAATGTAGAAGTGTCATACCTTTTTAGACGTTGTGGCCCCAACGGCCAAGTCTCGTATCTATTTTGTACGTCTTTACAAGACTTTCGTCGTCGATATATTATATATGCATGTGGCAGAATTTTTGTTCACTTAATGGCATGCATATGAATGTACACGATCATAGGTTGGTTTTCTCGGGCCTTTACGGCTACGGGTGCTAGTCCGCCCCAATGGGACTTGAGGCGTGACAGTGTGTCCAAATGTTCACGGAGGAGTTAGAATTCCTCCATATTTTCATATTGATCAATATTGAGCTGGTTTAACTCATACTGTAATTTTCTTGTGTTTTCTGATAGTTCATGCATGTTGTTTCGGATATTGAAGAGTTGTTGACTTTTGTCATTGATTGCTTCTTCAATTTTAATCATCTTTTGGAAGATTCTATTAACCAAGGTCTGAGTTCTATGGTCCATATTCGACGGTTTTTGAGAGAAAATCTGCAAAAGAATTGTCAGATCCCTTGATATTCTCAATTTTAAAAGAATAAAATGACAACAATACTTTCCATCTATGTAACCTTCTATATTGTGGCTCAGAAGGGAGTTTATTAGATATCAAACCTGACACCTGTGTACTATCAGTTCTGATGGTAAAATTATTTAGGTAATAAGAAAGCTGAAAACTTTCTAATTCCTCTTACAATAGCTAATAGTTCTTTTTCATTAGTGGAATATTTCACTTCTGCTTAGTTGAAAGTACCACTAGTATATCTGCAGATTTCGTTTAAATCTATTTGTAATAATGCTCCCTAATAATAGTCGGAATCATCTGTTTGTAGAACCAAATTATCTTTGGTTTCTGGTAATATAAGCTTTGTTAGCTTAGAACATTCTTCTTTGAGACTTTTAACACACTGTGTGTGTTCTTTAGTCCATTCAAGTCTATTAGATTCACGAATAAGTTTTTGAAGAAGATTTCTTTTCTTTGCAAGATCTGGGATGAATTCTCCTGCATAGGTTAAACAACCAAGAAACTTTTATATTTCTTGTTTAGTTTTTAGTTTGTCAGGAAATTCAATAATCCTTTTGGAAATATAAGCTTGTAACTGAATTTCATTTTTTGAAATAATCATTCTTAGGAATTCTATTTCATTTTTATTTATTTCAGCCTTTTTTTTACTTAAAATAATACCATTTTCGACACATAGCTCGGAAAATATTTTTAAATGTGTCAAATGTTCTTGATATGATTTTGAGCATACCAAAATATCATCAATGTAGACAATTAAAAAATCCTTTTTCAGAAAATATTTTATCCATTTTTCTCTGAAAGATTTGTGGGGCATTTTTTAATCCAAATGACATTACTATCCATTCTTAATGTCCATTTGGAGTACTAAATAATGTCAAAGGGATTGAATCCTTTGCTAATTTTACCTGCCAAAAGTCACGTTTACAGTCGAATTTTGAAAAGTAAGTTTTTCTTTTTGCAAGGTTAATAAGATTGTTTTTGTTAGGAATAAAGTATCCATCAAAAACAAAATTTTTAGTAAGCTCTTTGTAGTTAATGATCATACGAGTTTTTCCTCTTTTTACCTCTGCATGATTTCTTGCTATAAAGGTTGGACTGCTGTGGGGACTTTTGCTTGGTCTGATTAAGTCTAAGTTAATCAGTTCTCGAATCTGAATTTTGAATTCAGCTTTGTCTTATTCATTATAAAGCATCGGTCTTACCCTGATGATAATGCACGGGTCTTTGAGGCGAAGAGCAGCTTCTTCATGATTCTTTTTTCATTTTTCTAATGGGTTTTCTCCATAAGACTTCTGCAAATTTTCTTTAATCCATTTAAGATTGAGACATTTACAGGAATAATTTTTTGAATTTTTCAAAAAGTTTCATTTAATTTTCTTTTATCAAAATATAAGGGTTATGCTTCCTTGAAATTTTGATAAAATAATTACATGGGGTTTTAAAACTTACAATATAAATTGTCTGATGATAATTCTGAAACTGTTGGATAAAATCATTTCCAATTAACAAATCAGTTTCTAGTTTATCATAGGCGCAAACATTTTTTATAGAAACAATTTTTGAACCCAAAATTATTTCTACATTTTCTTTTGAATGTGTCAGTTTTTCTTTGTCACCTGTAATACCAACAACTGAAGCGTTAGTAGTATTAGTTTTTCAATCTTTAAAAAGAAAAGATTTTGCCAAACTGACTTCAGAAGCATTATCAATTTGACAACAAGTTGTCAATTTCGTATCATAGATAGTGAACTCTATGAATACTGAAACACTAATAGAAGTTTCTTTAGGCATTTATTTTGGGAACAAAACAGGTATTATTTTCCCAAGTAATTTCAACGCCTTCTTTTCTATATTATTATCATCTAGACTATTTAGGAATAAATCTCCTAAGATTATGTTATAATCATTTTCATGATTAGTAACATAACATGGGACAGTGATTTTGATCTTGTCCAGTTGTATTGGTAATTTTGCCATTCTCTTGCAACTGTAATTATTTCCTTCAAAGGTGTTATAGGTATATGGCGTACCTTCATATATTGTTAATCCATCTAAGATACCTTCCTTGACGTGATTAGCTGTTGTTCCTTTCTGAATCACAATGTTCTGTTTGATCCAATCACTTTCGTTGTAGAATCTACCTGCAACCTGGGTGATTTAGGCCTTTTCCAATTTCAGAGGGTATCTCTGAGATATGCTTTTACTTATGGAACTTCTTCCATATTCCAAAGCTTGTCTAGGGTTAGCACTTGTGCTTCCTATATCTTGTGTTTTTCCAAAATAGATTTCATATTCATCTCTCTCTCTCTCTCTCTCTCTCTCTCTCTCTCTCTATATATATATATATATATATATATATATATATATATATATACCTAAATATCTTAGGTATTTACAGGTCAATCCATCAGGGTTCTTTAAGTATTTAGGAGACTAACCATATACTAGGGGTAGGTATAAATCATCCTAGGAATTTACCGGTTATCTATGGGAGTTACTTAAGCATCTAAGAAGCTAACCATATACTAAGGGTAAAAACATAAACATGTTTTAAAGATTTTTCAAATTCAGCTACCCAGACTGATTTTCAAATTCAAGTGAGTTCTCCATCTCCACTCAAAATGGATCAGACGGGTGTGCATTCCCCTGTGAATGTAAATAGACCTACTGTATCGGGTAAAGGTACAGCTAGTCCAGTTCAAACGGCAACTGGTAAAGACTCATCAAGTCCGTTAATGGCTGACACATGGTTATTAATTATAAAAGACTTAATGACAATACTGTTATGGATGCTTACAAGCTTCCAGATAAAACTGAATTAATTAATAGAATCCAAGAAAGAACAATATTTAGTAAATTTGATTGCAAGTCTGGATACTGGCAAATTAAGATGCATAACGACAGCATTGAATGGACAGCTTTTACTTGTCCAGAAGGCCATTTTGAATGGCTAGTCATGCCATTTGGTTTAAAGACTGCCCCACCAATTTTTCAACGAAAGATGGATAACATATTTGGACAATACAAACATTTTGTATTAGTATATGTAGATGACATTTTGGTATTTAGTTATAACATGAAAGAACATCTAGAACATTTACAGACTGTTTTTAATTTATTTATAGAAAATGGAATAATAATTAGTAAAAAGAAAATGGAGTTATGTAAACCTTATATTAATTTTCTATGAATAACTATAGGAAATGGGAAAATTACTATTGGTTAGAGATAGACGTCAGCAGAAATGTCAGCTATTTTAAACTTTATCAAAGACGTAAGCAGTGACGATTATTCACAGACAGGTGGCTTTCTTGAGCAAATTGTTCTGTTGTGGGATCATAATCAGAGTCTGAATTAGGAATGTCTGAATCTTCATCTTCTGGTTTGGGTTGTATAATCATGTTCTTGGTTTCTTCACTTGTCTCCTTAGGCTTGATATCTTGCAGAAGTCTCATTAGGGTTTGCCCAATAATATTTTCAATTGTCTTGTTAACACATACAAACATACTGTACATACAGGGGAAATACCTAGTTCTAAGAAAGCCATAACCTACTTACATATTGTAGAGGAGAGAGGGTTCCCTTTCGGGAGTCCCCGAGATGCTCCAGACTGAACTGAAAAATAAACTAAGCACACTCTGTACAAACACTCGTACTTACAACACTCTTATTTTCACACTCTTTAGAAGATATTACTAATAACTTGCTCTCACTATTTTTCTTGCTAAGTTCTCTCTTACTCTTCTTGCTTCTCTTGCTGATTTCTGATGTCTGATTTGGAATGAAAGGAGGAGTATTTATAGGGGAGAAACTAAAGGAGCGGACTTCAAAACTTCATTCAATCTTGCAAAAGAATCTGAATAATTGAAGTTCTGTCGTTGTCTTGGGACCCATCTTACTATTCTTCTGTTGAAAAAGTCTAAAATTTATTGAAGTGGCTGTCTCTGTCTGCCTTTTCTTTCTGAAAGTGAAAGCCACCTGTCTGTGAATAATCGTCACTGCTTACGTCTTTGACAAAGTTTAAAATAGCTGACATTATACCTTGTAATTCCCAACTAATGTTACTAGCTATTTGATCAAAGTCTTTTGAATTTAGAGCAAGTAATCTTTTTAAAGAATGTTGTAAAATTTTTTGTTTCTTTGTTGAGTAGACTAGTCTTATTAACTGAGTAATATATAAGATATTATTGGCCTGTATTTGTCTAGCAAAGGGATGAGTTTTCATTAATTATTTTATCCTAATGGGCAATTGTCTAAATATTCTTTAAAAAATCTTTTCGGGATATTTTCTATAATATACATAAAGATAATACTCTAATTCTAGATATACTTAGAGACATTCAAGCCAAGCAGACAAAAATAACTTATCAAATAGAAGAAAAATTAGATTTTCTAAAAATCCAAAATACGGAAATAGAAAAAAGACAACATACTAAAGAACCTCAAGACACTAAGCTACTTACAGAGATAAAACGTAATATAGAACAAATAAAAACTATAATTCTTTCATGAACGATCCATTATATACCGAAATACTTAAACAAGCAGAACAAATAGCACCTAACCCAGAAGGTTTAAGCACTCATACACCGCAAAGTAAGACAGACCAAACACTTATTAAACAAAATAATACCATAATATTATTACTTCTAAAACTTAACGAAAATATAGAAAGGTTAATTAAAGGTAAAACTATAGAAGACCACCAAGAAATATTAAAACAACATTTAGAACAAATAAACAAAATTAAATACCCACCGGTTCCAGAAGATACTCTAAACGAATTAATAGATCAACTTAAAAGAACAGAAGTAACACCTTTAAAAGATAGACCCCCAGTAGTAAGAAAAGTAAGACCATGGACTTTTTATCAGGTAGGAGACAAAACGACGAAAGATCACGACATAGCTACACCCAAAACAGGGTAAGTAACAACTTGATATCTAATATAATGACTTCTAGAAGACAACCTGCTTCTACTTCACAACAATTAGATGAAATAATAGACGTAGACAAAGACATTCAGATTTTTCAACAGAATAAATTAAATTTACTAAATCCCAAAGTATTATATAGTGCTGGGATATTCTCACAAAAAGCCTTATTATATAGACACTATAGAGAAGAGCAAATTTGTGTAACTGGAGACAACCAAAAATATCTTACATTAATTAGTTCAGAATCATCAGATGAAATTCAAAAAAGACAAATGAATTTAATGCATATGGGTTTAATAATAATAGGACTCAAAGGCTTAACTAGAAAAATTTAGGAACAAAAGCTTTAATAACTATTTATGATGATAGATGGTCAGACACTCAAAGATCCCTCATAGGATTAACAGAAGTAGACATGACTAATAATGGCGGTATATTTTATTGTAGCCCAGACTTTATGATCAAATTAGGATATTTGCTTCAGTCGAAAATATCCCGAAATACTTATACAAAGGTTTTAATAATTTTCATGAAGCACTAGACTATGCCAGAGGTAACTTAGGACCTAATTTCTTTGTAGTACCAGAACTTCAAAATCAGACCACTATTCCTCAATATAACATTCAGAAAGACACCAATAAAATAATTTTTTGTGATCACTGTAATTCTATGACAGAAGGTTTTAGACGACTTAACCATAAAAATGAGATTTTAGAAAAAGAAAGAAATGAGTTAATCCGACAAAATATGATTTTGCAAGATTATATTAAAGATATAGAAAAAACCCAAGAACAAGCCTCTTTTAAAGATTTTTCAAATTCAGCTACCCAGACTGATTTTCAAATTCAAGTGAGTTCTCCATCTCCACTCAAAATGGATCAGACGGGTGTGCATTCCCCTGTGAATGTAAATAGACCTACTGTATCGGGTAAAGGTACAGCTAGTCCAGTTCAAACGGCAACTGGTAAAGACTCATCAAGTCCGTTAATGGCTGAGACTTTGCCAAAAAGTGTAAGGCGACTGCCTGCAAGTTTCAATTTTGAAGCTTCCAGTTCCAAGACAAACTCGAAGACAAGAAAAACAAAAATAAAAAATAAGACCAGTACCAAGACAATTGAAAATATTATTGGGCAAACCCTAATGAGACTTCTGCAAGATATCAAGCCTAAGGAGACAAGTGAAGAAACCAAGAACATGATTATACAACCCAAACCAGAAGATGAAGATTCATACATTCCTAATTCAGACTCTGATTATGATCCCACAACAGAACAATTTGCTCAAGATCCTCATGAAGATGATGATTCAGGCATGAGTTTTGATTCTGTGGCACTACACAATCTAGACACTATTGGTTAGAGATAGACGTCAACAGAAATGTCAGCTATTTTAAACTTTGTCAATGACGTAAGCAGTGACGATTATTCACAGACAGGTGGCTTTCACTTTCAGAAAGAAAAGGTAGACAGAGACAGCCACTTCAATAAATTTTAGACTTTTTCAACAGAAGAATAGTAAGATGGGTCCCAAGACAACGACAGAACTTCAATTATTCAGATTCTTTTGCAAGATTGAATGAAGTTTTGAAGTCCGCTCCTTTAGTTTCTCCCCTATAAATACTCCTCCTTTCATTCCAAATCAGACATCAGAAATCAGCAAGAGAAGCAAGAAGAGTAAGAGAGAACTTAGCAAGAAAAATAGTGAGAGCAAGTTATTAGTAATATCTTCTAAAAAGTGTGAAAATAAGAGTGTTGTAAGTACGAGTGTTTGTAGAGAGTGTGCTTAGTTTATTTTTCAGTTCAGTCTGGAGCATCTCGGGGACTCCCGAAAGGGAACCCTCTCTCCTCTACAATATGTAAGTAGGTTATGGCTTTCTTAGAACTAGGTATTTCCCCTGTATGTACAGTATGTTTGTATGTGTTAACTAGTATGCATGTTCTAATGTAACTAGTTAAGTATATGTAACAAGTTATGTATGTTAATGTAAATGTTGGTTTTAAAACATGTTTATGTTTTTACCCTTAGTATATGGTTAGCTTCTTAGATGCTTAAGTAACTCCCATGGATAACCGGTAAATTCCTAGGATGATTTATACCTACCCCTAGTATATGGTTAGTCTCCTAAATACTTAAAGAACCCTGATGGATTGACCTGTAAATACCTAGGATGTTGAAGTCCGTTATGGCCAAGAGAGCCGCAGGACAGTGTTTCCAGGGTGTGGTCAAAGAAATGGTTCTTAAGTGTTAAGTTTAGGAGAAAGAGATGAAAAGGGAAGGTATGGATATGCTGAAATAATTAGCGGTTCCGGGGTGCGGTTAAGAAGTAGTTCTTAAGTATAAGTCTAAGAAGAAGAGATGAACAGGGTATCATTAAAAAATAAAAAATAAAAAATAATAATAATAAAATTTTTTAATTTTGGGGAAATATACTTAGGTTTCTAAGAAAAACTTTAGCCAAATTACATTAAGTAGACGAAAGGAGGAGGAAGTACCGAGTAGAATTTTACAATCATAAGAAAACAAGCTATCCAAGTCATCCAAATCAATCAGGTCCAACAACCTCCAACAACCTGCATCAAAATAAATCGAAAATCTTTAAATCTAAATCGAAAATCTTTAAATCTAAGTGTCCATATTGTCTAATATGCATTTCTGGTTCTTGTCAACTCTTGCTTCAGGTCTAATCTTAAAGCTGAAATTACTTTCTGGATAACAGATTAAATTGTGTCTGCCAAAATGAAGTCTTTCAATTGTCTGAGGAGTAGAAGTCTGAGACATATTTAATGAACTTAAAGGTCTGAAATGAGTATTACTTAAAAGTGTCTTTAAGTAATCGTCTGTAGCTGAGTCTGAGGAAGAAGCTTTAGCTTTTCCTTTGTCTGCTTTATCTGCCATGCTGCATAAGAAAGCTAGTTAGTAGTTTTTTGAAATCAATCTACTAAGCTTATCAGCTAAAATATTTTCTTTTCCCTTAATATGTTCGAATTTAATATTATAGATAGAAGTAGCATCAATAAAATTTAGCCACCTTCTTTTGCTACTGTTCTTTTCACTAATTTTTTTCATGGAATTTAACGATTGCTTCACAGTCTGTTCTTACTAATATTTCAGGTTTATTTAAAATATATATCTTAAAACTGTTAAGTCCATCAATTACTGCTAGTATTTCTGCGTCTATACTACTCATGTTACCTTGTTCTCTATATTTACCGCTTTGATAGGCACATATTCTTTCTTCTGTTTTGCTACTATATTTATTTTTCTTAGCTTTGAGGACAGCTCCCCATCCTTCAAAACTTCCATCGGTTTCGATTATTAAATAGTCTGTTTCTAAAGGTAGTGCCAAGTCTGGTATATCTTTTATCATTTCTTTTAATTTCTGGACTAATTTTATGTCTTCAGCATTAAAGGTTTTTTGTCCTTTAGTACCTGTCTTAGCATAGAGAGGACCTGCTACTTTTCCTAAATTTTTAATGAACTGTCTAGCATAATTTAATATTCCTAAGAATTTTTGTAAATCTTTTGTCTTCTCTAATTTGTCTGGCATTTCTAGAGCTTTCTTAGCTATGTGGGGTTGTAACTTAATTTTCCCATTTCCTATAGTTATTCCTAGAAAATTAATATAAGGTTTACATAACTCCATTTTCTTTTTACTAATTATTATTCCATTTTCTATAAATCGAAAATGGTTTTAATCAGGGGAAAATCTGGGCTTTGGTCAGTAGATATCCTAAGAAATATTTCGGGATATTTCCTAAAATAGATTTCATATTCATCTCTCTCTCTCTCTCTCTCTCTCTCTCTATATATATATATATATATATATATATATATATATATATTATAAAAGATTTAAATATAAAGAATTTATGATTTTGATATAATCAAAGGTCGTGTAGATTAACATTGTAAAAACCTACTCGGTACTCCCTCTCTTTGAACCAACCCTTTTGTTGAGTAAAATATTTTAATCAGATCATTATATATCTCTCCAATAATTTTTTATTTTTTTTTAATCTTACCATGTTCATCTATTATCCCTTAACCTTATGTTCTTAATAACTCCTTTTTTTAACCTCACCCTAGAAACAAACGTTCTTCGGACTTTTGCCATGGCGTCTCGACATCCTATGACTTTACATGTTAATCCATCGGTACTATTAAGAGGTTAAAGAAACTAGCCATATACTGAGGGTAATAAAAACATATATTCACATAATATATAACATGCTTAACGCTGCTGACCTATGTTTGACATACTTAGCATTCTAGTAATTACCTTGACCTATTAACATAGTAGAAACAGGGAGAGGAAGTACCGAGTAGGATTTTACCACCATAAGAACCACAACTCTATTAAAACTATCCAGTCCAACAACTCCATACTAAACTCAGAAATTTTGAAACATATTTTATCTAAGTGCCTCGAACATTTTGGTATCAGAGCGAGAAGTTTCTAGGCCTTAGTTTATGAAAAGAACTAGACGAGATAGATATATAAAAGCTCTTAAATCTTTTTTGGTAGATAATAAAGTACTTTTAAAAGAATTAGAATTAGAATATGCAAACATAGAACTTATAGATTTTATGATTAGAAATATTTGGGAATCTAATAATCGGATAAAATATTTACATAAAAGAATCCAACAGCTTAGACTTAGAATTAAATATTTTCCTTTAGGTTAAGAAATTATATGAGAAGACCTATTAGAAATATTAGAGACTATAGAAAATCAATACACGACTTAAAATATTTGTGGCTAGAACTTCAAAGATTATATTATCATCCCGAAGTAGAAAACGGTATAATTCAGAACGGTAGGATTCCTTATTGTATACTAGAAATTAGAAAAAATACGAAAAACTTACTTAATCATATTATTTCAAGACTTATATATAGCAATCCCCACACTGTAAGAAATTCGTATCATTGAATTCTAAGAAGTTTTAATATATGAGACAATTAAATTATTCAAGATTAGTATCTTTTTACTACGAAGAAATATATAATTTTGAACAAAACTTTTCCAAAAAGCATTAAATATTAGACTAAATCAACTCAAAAAAGAAGAAGAAATACTACAAGAAAATATACTAGAGTATTTAGAATTAAAAATAAAATAAAATTATATAATTATAGAATTATATAGAACAGACACTGCTATACAAGCATATAAAGATAGGATCAATTATTTAACTCACCAACTTAAGACTATACCTTTAGGATAAGTCAAGGTTACCATAGGAAATTTCTTTAACAATACAGACAATTCAACGAGGAAATTAATTCTAGATACCTAACTATAGAAAAAAGTCAAGAGTCATATATGAAAAGAAACGACCCATATTGTAATTATTTACGATATTGTTACAATTTTATTAATCAGTCATACCCAGAAATTAAAAGACTTAAGAAACAAAGAAGTATTCTAGAATTTGAATTAATACAATTTGATAAACTCACAAATAGAAAACTCTCAGTCAAAAAACATCGTCAAAGATTAAGTCAAAGAATTAGGATATTAAATACACAGTTACTTATCTCTAGAGAAATACAAGATATAATAAGTGATAGAAAATACCTGAAAGAACAAATTCCAAAATTCCCTTTAGGATAAAATTATTCATGAAAACACATCCTTTTGCTAGACAAGTACAAGCTAATTATTGGATATATAATATTGAAGTAGTAAGACTAACTTATAAGACAAAGCATTATAATAATTTACAAAAATCCCTTAAAAAACTAAAAACTTTAAATTTACCAAAACAAAGCCAAGTAGAAAGTAAAATTTATTGGGAATTACAAGGGATAGAAAGTATTGAAGAACTTAGACAGTGGTTAGAGTGGTATAAAAGTAGACCATTCTGGATTCCGTTAGGATAAACGACTTAGATAATCTAAAGAAATTAGAATATTTAGACTTACAAATCATACCAGAAAAGAAATACAAACGTTTGAAAGACAATTCCTCAATCAAGTGTAATTTTAATAACGGAGAACATATATTACATAGTGAAGACGCACAATTAAATAGTATAATAGACTTGTTAATAAATTTAGCAGAAAACATTCAAAAAGACAATTCTCTAATTATTAAAATTTTAGAAGATTTACAAACAAAACAAATCAAGACTTATAGTTCTATAGCTGATAACTTAGATTGTATTAGGACTCAACAAGTTGAAATAACAAAGAAACAAATAAGTAAAACATCTCAAGAAGAATTAAATAAAATACTAAACGAAATAAAAGACTTAAAGATTGAACTTAAAGCCATAACAACAAAACATATAACTCCACAAAACCCCCAAGAAATTAATATAGAAGAAATTAATAAAAACATAGAAAACTTATTAAAGAGAAATATCCCCTAGTATGCATGAATTTGAAAGGAAAGGCTTAGACAGTAATCAATGCTTCATTTGTAAATGGTACCCAGATAAAAATAGAAGAGTCAAATGTAAACTTTGTTATATAGAAGGATGCATTCCTTGTATAGAAAGACTCATAGGAGGTAAGTTACTACAACCTAAGACAAGTAATGAACTACATAAGGAAACAATTAAAGAAATAGCTAGTTCTTCAACTAATTATATTATATCACACACAGAAGAAGATAAAATAATTGAATTAACAACAAGACTAAATAACCTAGAAGAAAGAATAAAAAGATTAGAAAAAGGTAAATATGTCATGGAAGAAGACTCCGAATTAATGAACGAATCCTTTGATGGTTTAGTATGTAATGAAGATAAGAAACTAAGTACAGTCAAAATATTAACCAAAATAAAAATACAAGATTATGAAATAGAAACATTAGGATTAGTAGACTCAGGATGTACACAGTGTATAATAAACCAAAAAATATTACCAAAACATCTTATAAATAATTTTACGAAACCTCATATATCCATGCAAATGGATGGAACTCATAATACTTATAGACATTTTGTAAAAAATGCAGTAATTAGTTTTAGTAATACATGCTCTAATTATAAAACAGTATATAAGTTAGGAGTAATATTGACCAGAGAATTAAATATAAAGGCAGACTTTATAATAGGTTTAGATTTCATGATAAAAAATAATGGAGGATGTTTTATAACCAGAGACGGAGTAATTTTTACAAAAAATATTACAATAACCCCAGCATTTTTTGGAAAAAATGTACAAAGAAATACAAAAGTAACCAACGACTCTAAATATCTTAAAGAATCCTCAAAGCACTTATGTTACAAAGGCATAGACTGTACCTGTGAGACAGGAACATTATTGTTAGAAGAATTAGACTTAGATGAAAAAGTTAATGAAATAGAATTATTAAATCAAATCCTAGACAAGAATTATGATTTAATGGAGATAAACATAGACAACTACAATTTTAAGAAAGGAATTCAACAAATAGGAATAATAAAGAATCAAGAAGACTTGCAAAAGATAATTCAAAAATTAGATGACATAGACATAATAGGTGAGAAACCTTTAGAACACTGGAAAAATAATAAAATAGAGTGTAAACTAGAAATCATAAATCCAGAACATACGGTAAGAACAGCAGCAATACAAGCTACTAATGAAGATTTAAAAGACTTTGAAGTACAAATTAAAGAATTACTTGACCTAGGAGTAATTAGAAGATCTAAATCAAGACATAGGTCAGCAGCTTTTATGGTTAGAAATCATAGCGAGATAGTTAGAGGAAAAGCTAGAATGGTAATAAATTATAAAAGACTTAATGACAATACAATAATGGATGCTTATAAACTACCAGACAAAACAGAGTTAATAAATAGAATTCAAGGAAGAACAATGTTTAGTAAATTCGACTGTAAGTCAGGATATTGGCAGATAAAAATGCACTAAGACAGTATAGTGTGGACAACATTTACTTGTCCCGAAGGACATCTCGAATGGTTAGTAATGCCATTTGGATTAAAAATTGCTCCACCAATTTTTCAGAGAAAAATGGATAATATATTTGGTAAATATAAGAATTTTATCCTAGTGTATGTAGATGACATTTTAGTTTTTAGCTATAAATGAAAGAACATTTAGGACATCTCCAAACAGTTTTTAAATTATTTGTAGACAATGGAATAATTATAAGTAAGAAAAAGATGGAATTATGTAAACAATATATTAATTTTTTAGGAATCACCATAGGAGAAGGAAGTCCGTGGCTTTCTTGAACATTTTTGATAATTACTTGTGTTTCATGGTTTGATCATGTAGAAGTATGTAGGAGTGTATTGAAGTATTTGAAGCCTTAACAATGCTCAAAGAACTCCAAAGAACCAAAAGAAACCATCTAAGAATCGACGTAGAATTGCGTTGCGAAACGAGCCCGGGAAGGCAAAATCTTTGTGCCTTGCGCCACTTTCAAATTATACTCTGTGCTTCCTTGCTTATCTGATACTTCTTCCTCTTGCCAACTGAAGGTATTTATAGAGAAAAGTTGGCAGACTTCAAAATGAAATTGAACGGAAAGATATTGCTGTAGGTCGCTTTCAAGTCTGCTTTATGTCGCTTTCGCTATTAATTTCCTTTGAAAATTTTGTAACAAATGTTACGACTTTTCTTTCTCTTCGTCTTTCTGTCTTATCCATATATACGTCATTGCTTACGAATATTAAGTCTGCTGAGGTCACTGCTTACGTCTTTGAAAATGTCCAAAATATCCGATGTCATTGCTGATGTCTTTAACAAATAGTGTCTAAATTGTTCAAGGCCTCGGAGTCAAAACTCATACCGGAATCATCATCTGCGTTAAGGTCTTGAGCAAATTGATCGAGAGTCGGGTCATATTCTCTGTCTGAACTGGGTAGATCTGAGTCTGAATTTGAAAGATCGGATCGTTTTTTTGCTGGTTTAATCATGTCTTTCGTCTCTTCTTTAGGAGTGTTAGAGGTAGAGTCTACCAATAATCTCATCAGTGTATTGCCAATAATATTTTCTATTGTTTTTGTAGTCACTTTCTTTTTATTTTGCCTTTTGATTTTTACAGTCTTTGAGCTTGAAGCTCCTTCTAAATTAAAACTAGCTGGAAGTCTTCTTACACTTTTTGGCAAAGTGTCAGCCATTAACGGACTTGATGAGTCTTTACCGGTTACCGTTTGAATCGGACTAGCTACATCCTTACCTGATGCAGTAGGTCTGTTTACATTTAGTGGGGAATGCACACCCATCTCATCCATTTTAAGTAAAGATGGAGAACTTTTTTGTGGTGTTTGAAAATCAGTCTGAGTAAAAGAATTCTTAAAATTTTGAACTGGTCTTTGTGTCTGAAAGGGTGCTGAATTTGGGTTTTGGTTTAATTCAAGATGTTTTATATAATCTTGTAGTAATAAATTTTGTCTTACTAATTCATCTCGTTCTTTCTCTAACAGTTCATTTTTAAGATTTAATCTTTTAAAACCTTCGGTCATTGAACTGCAGTGATCACAAAAAATAATTTTGTTTGTGTCTTTTGTAATATTGTACTGAGGTTAATTAACCGGGTTTCTTAGTTCTGGGGTAATAAAAAAGTTTGGTCCTAATTTTCCTCTTGCGTAGTCTAAAGCCTCATTAAAATTATTAAATCCTTTGTATAAGGGTCTTTAAAGTTCTTAATCGCGTCTATTACCTGAATCCATGTCTGGTAAATTCCTGGAGTCCTTCCCTGTATGATCACATAAAAGTTAAACTTGTTAGTTAAATTTTTGTTTGTAAAATATCGTGCCAGGGCATTCATAACAGCTAAAAAATAGCTGACATCCCTTGGAGTCTTGTTGTATGAAATCCATAAGTTGTCTAATAAACATTTTTGATTTCTGTCGACCCTTGCTTCAGGCCTTGTCTTAAAACTGAAATTTGAGTCTGGATAATAAATTAAATTTTGTCTCCCAAAATGTATTCTTTCGATCGTCTGATCGCTAGATGTCTGAGTTGTACTTAACATTGTCTGTGGCCGAAAATGAGTATTGCTTAATAAAGTTTTTAAATAATTGTCTGCGCTGGAGTCTGAGGCTTTCGCCTTGCCTTTGTCTGTCATGCTGCAAAAAAGATTAGTTAGTAGTTTTTGATATTAATCTACTAAGTTTATCAGCTAAGGTGTTTTCTTTACCTTTAATATGTTCGAATTTAATAGTATATATTGAAGTAGCGTCAATAAAATTTAACCATCGTCTCTTACTACTATTTTTCTCGCTAATTTTCTCATGAAATTTGACTATGGCTTCACAGTCAGTTCGTACTAATACTTCTAGCTTATTTAAAATATATATTTTAAAACTGTTAAGACCATATATGACTGCTAGTATTTCAGCGTCTATACTACTCATATTGCCTTGTTCTTTATATTTTCCACTCTGATAAGCACATATTCTTTCATCTTTCTTATTGCTATATTTATTGGTTCTAGCTTTAAGGACGGCTCCCCATCCTTCAAAACTACCGTCTGTCTCTATTATTAAATAGTCTGTTTCTAAAGGTAGGGCTAAGTCTGGTATGTTCTTAACCATTTCTTTTAGTCTTTGAACTAATTTTATATCTTCCGCATTGAATGTCTTTTGTCCTTTAGAGCCTGTTTTCGCATATAAAGGTCCTGCTACCTTTCCTAAATTCTTAATAAATTATCTAGCATAATTTAATATTCCTAAGAATTTTTGTAGGTCTTTTGTTTTTTCTAACCTGTCTGGCATTTCTAGGGCCTTTTTTGCTATATGTGGTTGTAATTTTATCAAGCCCCTGATTCATAGGGCAAGGAAATCTTGCACCACTGCCTTGCTTTGCAGTAGTGGCGCAAGGCACAAAGATTTTGCCTTCCCGGGCTCGTTTCGCAACGCAATTCTACGTCGATTCTTAGATGGTTTCTTTTGGTTCTTTGGAGTTCTTTGAGCATTGTTAAGGCTTCAAATACTTCAATACACTCCTACATACTTCTACATGATCAAACCATGAAACACAAGTAATTATCAAAAATATTCAAGAAAGCCATGGACGACTAGAATTTCTATTTTTGCGATTGAGACGACGAATGAGAATCTCGTAAGAGGATATTGTCGTGACATTATGGAATTAAATTAAACATGATATATATGATGGATTATGCATGAGAATTGTTGGGTTAAGTGAAATGTGTTATTGGGCCCAAAATGAGGCCCAAAAATAGAATAAAAGACTTGGCCCAAATGGACCAAATGACCCATTCTTGCAAAGACCTTCTAGAAATAGCAATTAATGCTATAAATAATGGCTAAGGATGGAAATTTAGGGCCTATATAAGGATGCAAAAATCTGATTTTTATTGAAGAGAAATACACATGCTTTTCTATCTTTTTTTCTAGAATTCTCAAGAAAGCTCCCTTTTGCTCTCAAAACCCTAAGTCAACTTTTGGAGAAGATCATCACTTTTCAAGCTTGTGTAAGTTTTTATTCTTGTGATTTAATATATTATGTACATGAGAGGTTATGTATATCATGGGGGTAATGTTGGCAAGGTGTTGAATAGTGAACTTTTGCTTTTGCTCAAGATGTGCCATTTTTGTGAATTGAACTTGAAAAGTGACTTGTGGTTTTGGTGAAAATGCATGGTATGGGTAAAATATCAACATGTATGGTGTGCTCATGTTCCTAAACTTTTTATTTTCACATAATTATAAATTATGGGATTTTGGCCGATTTGTTGTTGTGAGGCGTATTGAAGTAATTTGATGGCATAATTGTGATGTTGTGGTGATGGAGAAGTGTAAAGTATGAACTTGGTGTGACATGATCTTGGTTATCACGTATTGGTCAATGTATGGAATATTGTGGGATTATTGGGGATAATAAATTCATAAATGATATTTTGGTCAATGTTGGGCATGTTGTGGTACTATTGATATGATCATGCCGAAAATGGTATTGTAGCGAAAGGCATGACATGTTTAAAGCCAAACATGTGACTCATTGTTATTATATTCCATTGTAAGGTAATTGGTGGTTAATGTTGGTTCCGTTATGCACTTATGTTGTAGAGTAAAACATAAAGACGGAGCGGGACTATTGTATGTACGTCTATGATGGTGTATTTGTATTAAAAATACAAGGTATGTAAGGTTACTCTTTCCGTATTCTTCTACAACATATTGTTCCTATTGACATTGGGCTTGTTTCCAATTCCGAGAGGTTTGAAGTATCTCAATTCAGGGTGACGTATATTGTTATTCATATGTGCCTTATTCTTAGACGAATGATGATTCCCTTATCTTTTATTCATTGACTGAAGTTCCAAAGATGTCATAACGTTGTATATTCTAAGTGAACTATCTCAACGAGAGTAATGAGGTAAAGAGAGCTTGTTTAGTTTGAATTACATTATTCCAATCATGTCTTGTTCCAAAGTCCTATAGTATGATGATTATCCTTGTGCCTATTATTTATAAGTAAGAGTACCAATCTCATAAGAGTACTAAGAGAGGTGATATGCAAGTTAGTATAATTATTCCTCATAAGGGAAGATGTCAATCTCATGAGGTAAAGGAGTGAAGTGAGATGTGTATATAAGTGTGTGCTTTAATGTCATGATCTTTAACGTGTCATTCTTATAATTATGTCGAGGGTGTTAGATTGGAAAGGAGTAATACGCATGGTTGCTTTATGTTTCATTGAGTATGGATCACATTCTAAAGGGTATAAGTTCAAGAGGGAATAGTCCCAAGATTATGCTATGTTATTTATTATAGCCCACCAACGGTGGAGGCCCGATATCATGCTTCCTGATATAAGATCCCATAGGAATAGTGAAGGAGTTGAAATGCGAGCTACTATATCTATCCCTCACTAGTTAAGGTGCTAATCTCATGAAGTCATGGAGTTATATACATGTCTCATATTCATGGTTAATGTTCCAAAAGCTAAAACAAGGTTATGTTCCAATGTTCCAATAGTGATTATACTCATGTCTCTTGTTCATGGATTATTGTCCAATGGTTCCAATAGTGTTATGTTTCCACGAAGGCTATGTTCCAATAATGTTTATTTGCATGTTTCTTACTCATTGAGTATTGATCCAAAGCTTCAAATAAAGTTGTGACTATCATTGTATCGATCTCTCATAAGCAAAAGTATCAATCTCTCACAAGTAAAGGTATCAATCTCAAAAGTAAAGAAATGAAGTAAAAACAAAGTAATGATGATGTTGATGTTAATTTATCCATGGGGTACAAATACCTGCATGATGATGTTAATTTATCCATGGGGTACAAATACCTGCATGATGATGTTAATTTATCCATGGGGTACAAATACCTGCATGATGATGTTACTTTATCCATGGGGTGCAAACACCTGCATGATGATGTTCATTTATCCATGGGGTGCAAGAACACCTGCATGATGATATGATCTTATCCATGGGGTAAAAAGAATACCTGCATGATGATATTATCCATGGGGTGAAAAGATCACCTGCATGATGAGGGCCCTAACAGTATATGAGCATTGTAAAAGTAAAATAAAGTAAAGGCATAGGAAAGAAAGAATGTAATGTACATGGTATCCCACATGCAGAAAGAGAGTTTACTCACATTTGCTATTTCTCTTATATTTATTTCATGGTTGTTGTCATGTATGAATCATTGCAGATGATAATAATGAAAGAAAGGTACATGGTTCCACATATAGAGTTTCTCTCATAATTATTTCCATTGAAGTTCTTATGTACTGACGCAGTTTTCTTATGGCCTTACATACTTAGTACATTCTTCATACTGACCCCTTTTGGGGACTTACTTTATATGTTGCAGGTGCAGGCATTAGTAGGCCTCCACAGTAAATTGTCAGTGTTGCAGATCTTTGATGAGCTCCAGTTAGTTCGGGGCTTCTCCGAGTCATTGATGTACATGTGTTTTGCTTTTGTACATGTTGTATAAAGCGGGGACTTGTCCCGACTTTTAGTTCATTTTGGTCAACGTATTTGTTAGAGGCTTTTGTAGACGGATGTGGGTGTATAAATGTGAAGGTATATGTTGTTTTGATTTGATGGCTCAAACGGCCAAGTTGTACATATATAGCTATGACATATGTTTTTATGTCTATGACTTCCGCATAGTTGCATAAGGTGTAATAAGATTCATATGAGGTTATGCATGCGAATTTTCATGAGCAAAGATTGGTTCTCTCGGGCAATTTCGGCTTCGGGTGCCAATCAAGCCTCGATGGGAGTCGGGGCGTGACAAAAGTGGTATCAGAGCAGTTCATTCTAAGGGTGTCTACAAAGCCGTGTCTGAGTAGAGTCTTACTTATCGATGTGTTGTGCACCACATTTATAAGTAGGAGGCTACGGGACATTTAGGATGTTGTTTCTTTTCTTCACTTCTAGATCGTGCAATAGAACCAGTGTTGTAAGTTGAATTGTATCTGATCATATTAATTAAAAAACTATACCGCAAGTGTATAGTAGCTGTTTTGGTTGATATTATTAAGCTGGAAATGGTGGATCCTGATGATTATAATGAGTATAGATTGGTTGATTTTATGCCACGGTAAAGTGCCAAGATAAGAGGTTACAATTTCATTGTCCACAAAAGAATGTTCTTGAATGGAAGGGTACATATGTCACTTAGTCAGAGTGAAGGGTACTAATGTTAAAGCTACTAATGTGAAGGATGCTAGTCTATCCCCGTAGGGTGTACCAGTGTAAAGAAGTATCGACAAAAGATGACATGTCGGGAATGTGCATTAAATATAGGCAACAGACGGAATGGAGTATCAGGTAGCTTTTATGTGTCGGGTATATATGTGAGCTAAAGAATTGCATCATGATAAGAGCCTATCAGGGATTAATCAAGATGTACCATGCATGGGAAGCGACCTATTGATAAGATTACATGGAAAGAATATTGTGAAAGTTATGCTTCAGTAATCGAAGTAAGAACAAGTAACGATGAAGTGTTTAGAATCTGAAGGTTATAGGCTATGTAGAGATTCCTTGTTGATGAAAACAGATGTGATGCCATATGGGTGAAATTGTTGAAAGTGTATAAGAATTTCCTTTCATATTGTTCCCATTGGACATATATAAAGTTCGGAGGAACCCACTAGGAAGAGATACTTATGGCTATTCTAGAACGACAAGTGCAAAAGTTGGTAAATAAAGACGTACTTTTTGTAAAATTTCTTTGGAGAAATCAATAAGTCGAAGAGATCGCATGAGAAGTTGAGGAAACAAAAATGATGAGACTAAGGTACCCATATTTGTTCCAAACAGAAGGAAAAAGTTCAAAAGTGTAAAAGTGGAGAAAGACCAAGTAAGTATCGATGAACCTTAAGTGTCTATAAATGTATAGGCTAACATAGAGATGCTTTTGTTGTAATTGAAGCAACATCGTTAACATTCGAGGACGAATGTTCCTAAGGGGGGAAGAATGTATCACCCCGTACCTCCCCAACCCTAATTGACGATGTTAAATAATGTTTACTTATGTGTCGAGAGCTATAAGTACGTATTTGGTAATGTTAATGAGGAGAAAATTGAAATTTGGTTTCATACATGTGATTAGCCCTTCATAAGAGTTGTTTTGTGATGTCGTGGAGCATTTGTGTAATACCCCGTACACATTCCAACCTCATTTGGTGACTTGGAGTCATGTTTACTTGATGATTAAGATCACTAAGTAAGTATTTTGTAGTGTTTTGATAAGGTATTGGACGATATGCAAGTGTTGGAAAAATGGCCGAAAAATTCAGCAAAGCATGGAAACTTGCGCCACTCCCTGTTTTAGGGGATGTGGCGCAAGCCCCTGATTCAGAGGGCAAGGAAATCTTGCGCCACTGCCTTGCTTTGCAGCAGTGGCGCAAGGCACAAAGATTTTGCCTTCCCGGGCTCGTTTCGCAACGCAATTCTACGTCGATTCTTAGATGGTTTCTTTTGGTTCTTTGGAGTTCTTTGAGCATTGTTAAGGCTTCAAATACTTCAATACACTCCTACATACTTCTACATGATCAAACCATGAAACACAAGTAATTATCAAAAATGTTCAAGAAAGCCATGGACTTCCTTCTCCTATGGTGATTCCTAAAAAATTAATATATTGTTTACATAATTCCATCTTTTTCTTACTTATAATTATTCCATTGTCTACAAATAATTTAAAAACTGTTTGGAGATGTCCTAAATGTTCTTTCATGTTATAGCTAAAAACTAAAATGTCATCTACATACACTAGGATAAAATTCTTATATTTACCAAATATATTATCTATTTTTCTCTGAAAAATTGGTGGAGCAGTTTTTAATCCAAATGGCATTACTAACCATTCGAAATGTCCTTCGGGACAAGTAAATGCTGTCCACACTATACTGTCTTGGTGCATTTTTATCTGCCAATATCCTGACTTACAGTCGAATTTACTAAACATTGTTCTTCCTTGAATTCTATTTATTAACTCTGTTTTGTCTGGTAGTTTATAAGCATCCATTATTGTATTGTCATTAAGTTTTTTATAATTTATTACCATTCTAGCTTTTCCTCTAACTATCTCGCTATGATTTCTAACCATAAAAACTGCTGACCTATGTCTTGATTTGGATCTTCTAATTACTCCTAGGTCAAGTAATTCTTTAATTTGTACTTCAAAGTCTTTTAAATCTTCATTAGTAGCTTGTATTGCTGCTGTTCTTACCGTATGTTCTGGATTTATGATTTCTAGTTTACACTCTATTTTATTATTCTTCCAGTGTTCTAAAGGTTTCTCACCTATTATGTCTATGTCATCTAATTTTTGAATTATCTTTTGCAAGTCTTCTTGATTCTTTATTATTCCTATTTGTTGAATTCCTTTCTTAAAATTGTAGTTGTCTATGTTTATCTCCATTAAATCATAATTCTTGTCTAGGATTTGATTTAATAATTCTATTTCATTAACTTCTTCATCTAAGTCTAATTCTTCTAACAATAATGTTCCTGTCTCACAGGTACAGTCTATGCCTTTGTAACATAAGTGCTTTGAGGATTCTTTAAGATATTTAGAGTCGTTGGTTACTTTTGTATTTCTTTGTACATTTTTTCCAAAAAATGCTGGGGTTATTGTAATATTTTTTGTAAAAATTACTCCGTCTCTGGTTATAAAACATCCTCCATTATTTTTTATCATGAAATCTAAACCTATTATAAAGTCTGCCTTTATATTTAATTCTCTGGTCAATATTACTCCTAACTTATATACTGTTTTATAATTAGAACATGTATTACTAAAACTAATTACTGCATTTTTTACAAAATGTCTATAAGTATTATGAGTTCCATCCATTTGCATGGATATATGAGGTTTCGTAAAATTATTTATAAGATGTTTTGGTAATATTTTTTGGTTTATTATACACTGTGTACATCCTGAGTCTACTAATCCTAATGTTTCTATTTCATAATCTTGTATTTTTATTTTGGTTAATATTTTGACTGTACTTAGTTTCTTATCTTCATTACATACTAAACCATCAAAGGATTCGTTCATTAATTCGGAGTCTTCTTCCATGACATATTTACCTTTTTCTAATCTTTTTATTCTTTCTTCTAGGTTATTTAGTCTTGTTGTTAATTCAATTATTTTATCTTCTTCTGTGTGTGATATAATATAATTAGTTGAAGAACTAGCTACTTCTTTAATTGTTTCTTTATGTAGTTCATTACTTGTCTTAGGTTGTAGTAACTTACCTCCTATGAGTCTTTCTATACAAGGAATGCATCCTTCTATATAACAAAGTTTACATTTGACTCTTCTATTTTTATCTGGGTACCATTTACAAATGAAGCATTGATTACTGTCTAAGCCTTTCCTTTCAAATTCATGCATACAGTCCTCACTTTTTATATTAACTAAATTATAGTCTATTATATTTACTAAATCAAAATTTGGTGGATCTAAATGTAGGTCTTCTAGATTTATCTCATTAATGAGATTCTCATCTTCTGAGTCTGATGAATTATAGGGTTCATTGTTATTTATACTTACTATAGAATAAATACTTTCATTGTCTGACATGTATTCGTCTACATTAATTAAAGTTTCTTGAAAATCTCTTATTAATTGAGAGTTTCTTGTTCTAGTATTATTTCTTTTAGGGCAAGTATTTGCTAAATGTTCTGTGCTTCCACAAGTAAAGCATTCTAGAGTATTCTTATAACTTTTATCATTCTTATATTTTCTAACATGTCTATTTTTATTTAAGTATGGTTTTTTGGCTGCTGATTTTCTTAGATAGTAACTTCTTCGTCTGTAATTATTCTTTGGGTATGATTTCTTATATTTCTTTGGAGTTTGTCTTTTCTGATAGTCTTCATCATAATTTTGGGTAGTGTATATACTTTTACAAAAACTAGTTTCACCTTTCTTTAACTGTTTTTGAATTTGGATGTTAGTACATTTTTCTTGTAACATTCCTATTATGTGTCGTATTCTATGTCCAATGGACCATCTAGCATTAGGGTTTTGTACTACACCTTCTCTTTCATCCCATCGTCTTTATATTTCTCTTTCTAAGGCTCCTGGTAATTTATTAAACAATTTTCTACCTAATGTCTGATCAAAAGCATTTCCACTTCTGGTGCAATAATAAAAATAGTCATTTAAGAAAAACTTTATATGGTGCCAATTACTAATACTTAATTGTTCTAACTGTATCAAGGATTTTCTTTGTAATACTAATAAACCACTATTGGGATCTTCTCCTGTTATTAAACTGTGTATTTTATTTGTAAAATTATAGGGATTAGCTCCCATGTTTACTAAGTCTTGAAATTCTTGAGGAAATTCCGTCTTAAAGGCTTCCCATAATCCTTTGGTAGATTCTCCTAAAAATGTTTTCATATATCTATACATAGTCTCTGCATCCGTCTCTTGATAAGTTTTTATATAATCTGCTACTACTATTCCTTTCCATAAGTCTAGTACAGTGTTCCATGCTTGAGGGTCTTGTGCAGCTATATTTAATATTTTTCCTTTACTACCTCCTTCTTGGAGTTGGACGGGTTCTTCTATAGGCATTCTCTTTCCTACAGGTCTAATTCTTTCCGGTTTCTATTTCGGGATTTATTCTATATACTCTATGTCTAGGTACATTACCAATATTGGTTTGTACACTATGTCCTGTTGTTGTTCTTTGAAATGGGCTTGAACTAGATGTTGCCGATTTCATAAATTCTTTAATACTCTTAGTGGTTTCTTCTTCTTCGTATGTACTTTGATTGTCTAAAATATTATCTTAATTTTCTTGATATCCTAAATTATCTATTCTCAACTTACAATATTTGAAATGGTCTTCTACTTGAGTAAAATGTAAGTGTCCTAATTTACAACCTTTACATTTAAAAGTTTTATTTTTATTATTTCTATACATTTCTCTAGCAGTTTTTATTGCTAAATCCACTGAAAATTCTTCGGATATTGTTTCTATTATATTAATTAATTCTGTCCTTCCTGGTTCTTCGAATTCTTCATTCTTTTGAGTTTCTAAGTTATAGTCTATAAACCTAATTGATGTTTCTCCTTTCCTATTAGTATACATTAAATGATCTGTTGGTTTAAGGATTGCTTGAGTCCTAGGTGGTTCTAAGTTCCATTCTAATCCTGCATAAGTCTCTGGGTCTATTTTTAAATGCTTCATTACTTTAATTCCTTGATTTCCCATTAATCCTACTACATCATCTACTTTTAGTTTAAACCTAGTATTACTATTACTAGATAATTTACCAATAAATCCTAAACATACTAATAAATTATTTCCTCCATTCATGTCTTCATATCCTTTTGTCTGAAATCCTACCTTAATATATATTTTTCAAATTCTGCTGAATTAATCATATAGTTTGGACTACAATAAAATATTCCGCCATTATTAGTCATATCTACTTCTGTTAAACCTAGTATAGATCTTTTAGGGTCTGACCATCTATCATCATAAATTGTAATTAATACTTTAGTTCCTAAATTCTTTCTGGTTAATCCTTTGATTCCTATTACAATTAAACCCATGTGCATTAAATTCATATTAGTTCTTAATATTTCTTTGGTGGAATCTAAACTTCTTAAACTTACATGATGTCTATTTTTTATTACACACATCTGTTCTTCTCTATAATGTCTATAAAGCTGAGCTTTTTGAGAGAATATTCCAGTACTATATAAAACTTTAGGATTTAAAAGTCTTAAACTATTTTGTTGAAAGATTTGTATATCTTTATCTATGTCTATTACTTCGTCTAATTGTTGTCCTATATTTTGTCTTAAATTATTATTCATTAATCTATTTATCATATTGTTTCCGAGTTTGTTTTGGATGAGGGGTCTGGTTTCTTCTGTTCTCCGACTTGATAAAAAGTCCATGTTTTAGTCTTTCTTACTACCTGTGTTCTTTCTTTACTTGGGGTAACTTCAACTTTCTTTAATTGTTCCGTTAATTCACTGATGGTCTTTTCAGGTACTAGGGGATATTTTTCTTTAATAAGTTTTTCTATATTTTTATTAATTTCTTCTATATTAATTTCTGGGGTTTTTTGTGGAGTTATATGTTTTGTTGTTATGGCTTTTAGTTCAATCTTTAAGTCTTTTATTTCGTTTAGTATTTTATTTAATTCTTCTTGAGATGTTTTACTTATTTGTTTCTTTGCTATTTCAACTTGTTGAGTCCTAATACAATCTAAGTTATCGCCTATAGCACTATAAGTCTTGATTTGTTTTGTTTGTAAATCTTTTAAAATTTTAATAATTAAAGAATTATCTTTTTGAATATTTTCTGCTAAATTTATTAACAAGTCTATTATGCTATTTAAATGTGCATCTTCACTATGTAATATATGTTCTCCGTTATTAAAATTACACTTGATTGAGGAATTGTCTTTCAAACGTTTGTATTTCTTTTCTGGTATTATTTGTAAGTCTAAATATTCTAATTTCTTTAGATTAGCTAAGTCGTTTATCCTAACGGAATCCAGAATGGTCTACTTTTTGTAACGACCCATTTTGTCGTTACTAAATTATCCATTCCTCAATATTAACTTGAGTCCAAAATAGCCATCATTTTGTTCATTGTGTCACCTCAAGCTTTTCGGCGAAGATTTTAGCCTTTCGATGTGTCTAGATAGACTCAAGCCCGATGAATTTAATTATTCATGAGTACCAATATCAATCCTTTAATTTGGAAGTTCTTTATATATGAATTGAGGTCGTACAATATCCCTAGCACAAAGTTAAGTTGAAAACATTTTTAACCGATAGAGTTTCGATATGGGTTTCTATTAGGGCCAATTTTAAACGATCATATCTCCTAGAATATAAGGAGTTATGGAGCCCAATACCCACCACATCAAAGATCTATGAGTCTTCTTTCCAATTCAATAAACCGTTTGTCAATCCCAGTTTAGAATAAAAAGTTATGACCGTTTTACTGAACACTGTCCGGGCTGAAACGGGAATTCGCTGTAGCGAAAATTCTGGTGGTATTTAAATCATATTTAGCCGATTTTCAGGTCCAAAACTCCAAAACTTCATTCCCCAACCCTAGAAAGGTGATTTCCCAAGGTTTAGAGTGAAATTTCTTCATTGAGGTAAGTTTTTCCATCATCTTCTTCGTCTTTTAATCCATTAACATCTTAGAATCCTTAGGAAGACCCTTAATGGTGGATTTTTGGAAAAAAACTTATGGGTGTTCTTAATATCACCTAGAACTAATTCTAGATTATAAATTAATGATTCCTAGCATGAACTTGGTAAACTAGATTATGTATTTTATTGGTTGAAAATCTTGAATTCCATAAAGATGAGACCTTTAGCTTAAAAACTCCATTAATGGAGATGGGTTAAGCTTGAAAGAACTAGTTAATGGTTAATTAACCTTGGAGAATGATATAGACCTTGAATTAGGGTAGAATTAGTGGGTTTTGAATTCCCAAAGATATTTATTTAAAGAGTAATTGATTAATTACTCTTATGATTGTTTGATATTTAGATGATTGATCGTTTCGAAGCATGAAAAAAGGGAAGGAGCATCCTTGATATGACTTGTTGCTTCAAAAAGCTTGGCGTCCAGGTAGGCTAGGTTAATGAGTAGAAGACTGTGTTATTTCATATTTTCATAATTTATAATTGACGGGAGAAAGCATGTCTAGGCCTGCAGACATGGAGTTGAGGTGGATAAAGACATAAGAACTTTACTTTAATCCCAAAAACTATGTTATTGATTGATTATGTGATATTTATGATATTATGTGTTATGTGCCCGAAAGGGGATTGTTGTGAATGAAGTATGTGGACATGATGTTTCTTAGTTGTTCTAGTGATGAACCTAATTGAGTTATAAACGTATAAGTTGCATATTGTGTCATGATAATGGTGAGGCCTAAGGGATAGATGACTTGAATCATTGTGTGCATTGTATTATGCGGAGAGAGGTAGAGAATAATGATAAGGTTGAATGTGCTAGTTATGGGTGGTGATGTTAGAACCCAAGTTGTGGTATTTGAATAGGTTATGGTTTAATTGGAGTTTAGACTCAATTTAATTGTGTGTATGCTCCTAAATTGGATGCTTGTTGATTGGTCTTCGGGCATACTTGAATTGATGATATTTGGATTGTTGATACTTGCATGAATAATTATGAAAAATCGAACTTGATTGAATTGCCTTATGATTATAAGTGTACTTGTAAATTTAGTACGCTGTGCTGTATCCTAAGAGATAGTATGAAATTAATAAAATATACATAATATGGTTATGGAGGATCGGGTACCACGCCGGTACAGATATGTATGTTGATATTACTTATTTATGGAGGATCGAGTACCACGCCGGTATGGTACATGGACTTAGATTGTCCCCTGCAGGTCATGACTAGTTGGGCAGAAATAAGTCCCTTAGCATGTGTGTACAGACTATTGTTGATTAATGAAAAATCTTGATTCATAATGATAATGTGATTGAAAAGAATGCCTTGAGTAAAGAAGGCTTGTGATATACCTTCATACAGGTTGAAAAGTGAATGATGAATATTTATTAAGAACAGAAAAGTGGAAAGATTGTTAGTAGTAATGTGGCCGATGTTAAATTTCGGTATTGCTGTAAGACGTGATTGGATCGGGTGCTACGAGCCGGCATGGTAATATTAATAATAAAGGAATTGATAATTAAGTGATCTAAAGTGATGAATCCAATGAATAATATCAAAGAAACGATCCCAAAGTTTCAATAATTGAATTAATCCTTCTCCAAGAGTATCTATAAGGTTTGCTAATGAAACTTGAGTTCTCTTGTGTGTTTTACTGAGATGTGAGTTGATTTGTATTCCCTATTTGATTGTATCCTTGAGATTGATTATGTGACATGTACTTGAAAAAGTGAAACTCTGTGCTTACTAGCTATATGTTGGTCGACTTACTTTATTTATACTTGGTGTAATTGTGACTTATCCGATTGGTTTGTTATTATTCTTTAATATTATAAGAGAGTGTTTGGTTGTTAGCCCGAGAGTTTAGTGTGAGTTGTCTATGATTATTGGGTTGATCCTATAGATATGGTTAATGGAAGCGACAATGCGAATAAAAGGGTGATAGTGATGGTTTAGTGTTGGATTATGGTGGATGGTATGAATTAATGAGGTTAGACTATGCTAGTAGTGAATATAATCTCATTAATAGAGTTGGAGAATTGTAAATTATATAGGCAAAGTGTTATAATAATATTACAGCCTTAGTTGAATTATACTCTATTTAAGATGTCATGATTTCTTTTCTTTGATTCTACTTTATGATTATGTGGACTAACACTAGTCAGCCGATGATGCCTACCAGTACGTGTGTTTGTACTGACCCTACTCTTCTACATTCCTTCTTGGAGTGTAGACTGGATGCAGGTTAGTTTGCAGTTACTAGATGGATGACGATATTCAACACTAACTTCTGCACTTCCTTCCTGGCAGATGTTGGAGTCTTTATGTTATTTATTTTACTATCAGTCTATTCTATAATAGGTAGCTCTTGTACATGTCTGACCAGGTCTTGGGGTAGTGAAGGACAGTTGTAAGAAGTTTTGAAAAGTTTATTTATTGGTATTTAATTTACTTTGTTATATTTAATTCAGTATTCTCTTAAAAACAGAAGTCTTCCGCATATTTTTGGTTGGGTAATAAGGGTTCTCCTATCTACTTAGGATAGCGTAGGTGCCCGCACGGTCCGTTAGTTTGGGTCGTGACACTTTTATACCACTCTAACCAATTAGTAAATTCGTTGATATCGAGTTCTAATCCGTGTATATCCAAAGTTATGTTACTTATTATGTCTTTATTATTTTTTAGTGTCTTATGTTTTAATATATTTTCTAATGATTTTTTGAGATTTATATACTTTCTTTTAGTTTGTATTAGTCTCTGTACTTCTAAGTTATATATCCAATAATTAGCTTGTACTTGTCTAGCAAAGGGATGTGTTTTCATTAATAATTTTTATCCTAACGGGCAGTTGTCTAAATATTCTTTAAAAATTGCTCTGTAATGTATCACACTTCTAATATCTTTATTTATTATAAGTAACTTTGATTTTATTCTAAGTCGGTGTCCACACCTTCGACGATGTTTGTTAACCGATATATTGCTATAGTTTTTATTGGTTGCGTTATCAAAGTCTTGTAAATTTTGAATTAATTGGTCTCGTACCTTTCTTAGTCGTCTTTCTTCAATATGAGTATTATGTATTTGATTATTGTAATGATTTATATAGTTATGATAATTATCGTTTCTTCGCATAAAAGGAAATTAAGATAGCCTTTATTAAATATTCTTGGGATTGTATGTCTATTTTAACTTGTCTTATTTCGTTTACTATATAGTTATAATAGTCTGTTATTTGTTTGATTAAGTGAACTTCCATATCTAATTCTAAATATATTTTGAATCTAGTTAATACTGCTACTAATTTCTGTTCTAAGAAATGTATATAATTTTGACCTTGCTGTATAAGATATAGTCTTTTGCTTAGTTCTTTATTTTTTCTACGATATTTTTTAATAGCATTTTTTGAGTATTGCATAAAATTCTTATCCTAAAGGAAAATATCTTACTCTATTTCTTAAAAATTTAATATAATCTTTTATATTTCTAATTTCTTTTTCTATACGTCTTAATTCGCGTTTTTGGGTATGTAATAGAGATTCTTTAATTATTATATCTTGTCTTAAATCTTGTTTATAATCGTATATTTCCTTATAATGATATGCAATGTTATTTGTGTAAAAATGTTGTTTCATAAATTTAATAATCTAAAAAGTCTTCTATATCTTTGGTTATTTCTTATGTGTTGAAGAGCAAATTGATTATGTCTTGTTAGAACGTATCTAATTAATTTTCTTTGATATTGTCTTAATTCAGTTATACAATGAGGGATTCTATCGTTTTGTATTATTCCGTCTTTTATTTCAGGGTTATAATAAAGATTCTTATGTTCTGTATATAATTGGTTTATTTTTCTTTTTGTTTCTAGATATTCTTGAAAAGTAGTAATTGGTCTATTCATATACTTAGCCTAAAGGAAAGTATTTTATATAATTATTAAGTTGTTTTATTTAAAGGTTTGATGTCTTATATGATAGGCAGATTCTTGAATACTTAAGCACATAAAATTTATAATATTTTGCGTTTATTTCTTGTTCTTCTATCTGTTCTTTGAATATTAATTTATAATAATTATATCTTACTATGAGGTCTACTTTATCTTGTGCTAAAAACTTTAAATGATTTTTTCTAATATTTAATTGATGTTTTAATGTTTTTATTTGTTTAGCTAAGTGAGATTTTTTCATAAACTAATTATCCTAAAGGGTAGTAATTAATTTTGCTTGTTATTTTCTTGATTACTTTTTGTCCAAATTTTATTTGATTAATAAGGACTATGGTTCGGTATATATTTAGATGTACTACTTCTAATATTATGGGATCTTGTTGATTAAAATCTTGTTCTAAATTATTGGCGTAGTTTTTATATTGTTGGTCTATATTTGCATATTCTAATTCTAATTCTTTTAAAAGTACTCTATTATTTACCAAAAAGGATTTAAGAGCTTTTATATATCTAGCTAGTCTAGTTCTTTTCATAAACTAAGGCCTAGAAACTTCTCGCTCTGATACCAAAATGTTAGGGGCACTTAGTGTCACGACCCAATATTTGGGTCATGATGGCGCCTATCGTAACCCACCAATAGGCAAGCCAAACCCTAGTCCGGAGCAACAAGCGACGGGCTAACGGGCGGAATCTCATAAAACAGAGAAGAAGTGGAAGTAACCATATTTATAAACATGCTAAGACTGAGAAGGAAGAGGACAATGTATATAAAGTCCAGAACCCCTCCCAAGACCTGGTGGGGTCAGTACATGAGCCACTACTAACATACCCAAAATACAAGACAAAAACCAAACATGTATAATAAGTACAATAGTCTTGAGAGCAAAAGACTATACAGTAGAGGATGGAGTAGGATCTGCCTCGGACGTCAGTAAGCTCACCCTGCTCCGGAATCAGTGCTGAGAAAAGAGTCACGTCAAAACCGTCGACTGGTGCCTGGATCTGCATCGGGGAAAAAGATGCAGAAGTGCAGTATGAGTACCAGGGCAACGGGTACTCAGTAGGCATCATCGGCCGACTGAGCTTAATATAATATAAGCAAGCTAAAGTGCAGGGGGCATGCTAAGTCCGGGGTACAAGTAATAGATACACAAGTAACTGCCGAGGCGTATAGATATGCTCAGGAAAATATAAGTGCGATACATAATAACGAGTAAATAAATGCGTAAGTAAACACACAAGTCAAACATAACCTATCTGGGCCCCCATAAGCCCGTTAGGCACACGGAAGAAAACAATAACCCAGTCTGGCCCCCATAAACCAGCGGGACACACAAGAAAAGTAAATGCATAGTCACCAGTGTCTCGAGGCTGTATCAGTATCCAGTAACCACAATAACCAACAGGAGTGCACCGGGCTTGAACCGGCACCAATGGGTAATAACAAGAGGCCAGACGCCGGAGTCGAACCGGAAGCAGTGGGTAATAACAAGAGGCCACATATATATCATATCTGCCGGACTCGAACCGGAACTCATAGAACAACAACATCATAATCACGGTACCCAGTACCAAAACTCTCCAATCATATCATAACCAGATGCCGGACTCGAACCGGAACTCATAATAATCAGTGGCCAGACTCGAACCGGAACTCATAGTGTACCACAATCTGGGGCCGGACTCGAATCGGAACACCCAATAGTCAATAACCAAAATCATCATACCTGAATCAGTAGCCGGACTTGAACCGGAACTCATCATAGCCAGTAACCAGAACAGAATCAAAGGTCATATCATATCAAATAAACGGGGAACGCCCTAATGCCAAGTCAATACTATTATATAGGTACAGAAGCTAACTCTACAACATGCTACAAGTCAATATCGGGGTCCTTCTAGGTCAACTACCTACTATAAAAATATGTATATAAAAGTCTGGGTATACATTACAAGTCATGGAAAGGCAGTTCAGCGTTCTAAGTCAAACTAGCCGACCCCAATCAAATACGGTGCTATCAGGGACGAACAAAGCTAGACAGGCCAACCGGGTATAATCGGGGTGACTTAATCCCTTCATAATCCTAATAGTCATATAGGGCTTATCTAAGCCCAAAGATGTCAAAGTTTCGACAAGTCGACAAAAAGGGTAACGGGGCCCGCTACTGGGTCCCGAAAACCAGGTCTGGTTATACTTGTCTAAGTCTGGGATAAGTCTGTCTAAGCCTGGACTAAGGTCCAACAATAACATTCCCAGACTAGCAACAACAACAACAATACTATCCGACCCCAAATAGGTCATCTGTGGGGTACCACGAGGATAACGGGCCTGGAATATATCCGAATAGCCCTATCCGGCCTAGAAGGCCTAAATCACAGCAAACCACCACCACCAAGTCTATAATACCAGCCCACAATACCAGCACAATAGCATACATATATCACACATAAGCCCAGTCTAAGTGTAAAGGAAGGTAAACCTAGCCTACCTGGCCGCCGCCGCAAGCTTGCTAAAAGAACCAACTATTCAGGAGCCTTCCCCTTCTGAGAGGCCTCTGACTGCCGCCACGCTACCAAGATAATAAAATACAGGTCAAAACATAACTATTGATACCTATATTGCATTAGTTCGAAAAAATGTCCGAACAGTCCACGTGGGGCCCGCTTGCGGAATAACAAAATCAAAACCGTCACAGCGTCCCAAATAATGCAGTGACCAATAGTCACAACTAACACTCCTCAATTTGAGCTCAAAATATAGCTCAAACATCAACACCAATCCCAACAGTATCAGCGTGTAAATGAAAATTATCGTAAAAATAAGAAAACGTACCGTAGAAATGACGAGAGCGAGTCCACGGACTCAAATATATATACTTCTAAGCTCAAATCTTAACAGAATGGCTCAATATTGAGCTTAAATAATCAATAATGGTGAGAGGTAATTGGAAAAAGTGGACAGAATGTAAAATATTACATTCTGTCCACCACCGAATACACATATATATATAACCTCACATTACTACATATACACTACACATATTATATGTGGTGGCAGCATGCCATTATGCTAATGAAGGGTGTCCAACCCCTTTCACTCCACGTGGAGTGGAGGTGGCCATGCCACCAAATTCTTATCTCATTATATATATATTCGGGTATTGCATAAGTCCGTGGTAAAATAAATATAATATTTTGAATATACCATAATTAATAGAAAATTATTTCTAACAAAACCTCTATAAAAGAAAAATATTATTTTAACATATTTAAATTCACTATCTCCGTTTTAATTATTAATAAATTATAAAACTATTATAAAATAGTATAGATATATCGTAACTAAAGAATTGTATAAATTTCAAAAACATTTTCGAAAGGTCATTAACTATGTCATTTTACCAAATTCAAATTTAATTTAATATTTTACAATGTGCTCGGTCTAGATAATATTCTCAAACGAACTGCCTGGGAACCGAACTGTCAGTCCCAGCAAGTCATAAATAACTTGGGACAGTTATAGAAAAGCTCTAAACGCTGACAACACACGAAAACGAGGGAAATAATCGGGAAGGTCATTACACTTAGATAAAATATGTTTCAAAATTTCTGAGTTTAGTATGGAGTTGTTGGAGTGGATAGTTTTAATAGAGTTGTGGTTCTTATGGTTGTAAAATCCTACTCGGTACTTCCTCTCCCTGTTTCTACTATGTTAATAGGTCAAGGTAATTACTAGAATGCTAAGTATATTCCCCAAATTGAAATTAATTTTTTTTTTTTTAAAATGATCAAACGTGTTGATGATTTTTTTTTTTTTTTTTTTTTTTTTTTTTATGGGTGTCTATTTCTACTTGTTATTTAGTTTATCGGTATATCTACCTCTTTCATCTCTTTCTCTTAAACTCATTTTCTAAGTACTTGCTTCTTTAACCTCACCCTGGATGACACATGTCCTGCAGCTCTCTTGGCCATTAACGGACTCAAATCCTAGGAATTTATGGGTTAATCCATCGGAGTTGCTTAGACATTTAAGAGAATAACCATATACTAAAGGTAGATTTAGACAACTAAACATAACTTTTGAAGATAGACATGATAAAATATCAACATATATTCATGATATTAACATAAAACATAAACATAAACATACAAACATGGGGAATAATACCTACTTCTAGTAAAGCTTATAACCTACTTACATTGAGTAGAGCGGATAGAGGGTTCCCTTTCGGGAGTCCCCGAAGTTGCTCCTAGTGAACTGGAAAATTAAACACTCACAAGCACTCTTTTTACAAACACACTCTTTTATTTTTCAAACACTCTTTGCTCACAATATTTATTTGTAAACTCTAAGCTAATTACTTCTCACTATGGTTGCTTGATGCTTTCTCTCTATTGATCTCTGCTTCTGTCTTTTGTAGTATGGAAATGAAAGGTATTTATAGAGGAGCGTCTGCGGACTTCAAATGAAATTGAACGGAGAAATATTGCTGAATGTCGCTTTCAAGTCTGCTTTATGTCGCTTTCGCTATTAATTCCTTTAAAATCTTGTAACATTTGTCTGTAATGTTACGACTTTTTCCTTCTGTCCGTCCTTCTGTCTTAACCATATATACGTCATTGCTTACGAATATTAAGTCTGCTGAGGTCACTGCTTACGTCTTTGAAAATGTCCAAAATATCCGATGTCATTGCTGATGTCTTTAACAAATAGTGTCTAAATTGTTCAAGGCCTCGGAGTCAAAACTCATACCGAAATCATCATCTGCGTTAAGGTCTTGAGCAAATTGATCGAGAGTCGGGTCATATTCTCTGTCTGAACTGGGTAGATCTGAGTCTGAATTTGAAAGATCGGATCGTTCTTTTGCTGGTTTAATCATGTCTTTCGTCTCTTCTTTAGGAGTGTTAGAGGTAGAGTCTACCAATAATCTCATCAGTGTATTGCCAATAATATTTTCTATTGTTTTTGTAGTCACTTTCTTTTTATTTTGCCTTTTGATTTTTACAGTCTTTGAGCTTGAAGCTCCTTCTAAATTAAAACTAGCTGGAAGTCTTCTTACACTTTTTGGCAAAGTGTCAGCCATTAACGGACTTGATGAGTCTTTACCGGTTACCGTTTGAACCGGACTAGCTACATCCTTACCTGATGCAGTAGGTCTGTTTACATTTAGTGGGGAATGCACACCCATCTCATCCATTTTAAGTAAAGATGGAGAACTTTTTTGTGGTGTTTGAAAATCATTCTGAGTAAAAGAATTCTTAAAATTTTGAACTGGTCTTTGTGTCTGAAAGGGTGCTGAATTTGGGTTTTGGTTTAATTCAAGATGTTTTATATAATCTTGTAGTAATAAATTTTGTCTTACTAATTCATCTCGTTCTTTCTCTAACAGTTCATTTTTAAGATTTAATCTTTTAAAACCTTCGGTCATTGAACTGCAGTGATCACAAAAAATAATTTTGTTTGTGTCTTTTGTAATATTGTACTGAGGTTAATTAACCGGGTTTCTTAGTTCTGGGGTAATAAAAAAGTTTGGTCCTAATTTTCCTCTTGCGTAGTCTAAAGCCTCATTAAAATTATTAAATCCTTTGTATAAGGGGTGGTCTTTAAAGTTCTTAATCGCGTCTATTACCTGAATCCATGTCTGGTAAATTCCTGGAGTCCTTCCCTGTATGATCACATAAAAGTTAAACTTGTTAGTTAAATTTTTGTCTGTAAATTATTGTGCCAGAGCATTCATAACAGCTAAAAAATAGCTGACATCCCTTGGAGTCTTGTTGTATGAAATCCATAAGTTGTCTAATAAACATTTTTGATTTCTGTCGACCCTTGCTTCAGGCCTTGTCTTAAAACTGAAATTTGAGTCTGAATAATAAATTAAATTTTGTCTCCCAAAATGTATTCTTTCGATCGTCTGATCGCTAGATGTCTGAGTTGTACTTAACATTGTCTGTGGCCGAAAATGAGTATTGCTTAATAAAGTCTTTAAATAATTGTCTGCGCTGGAGTCTGAGGCTTTCGCCTTGCCTTTGTCTGTCATGCTGCAAAAAAGATTAGTTAGTAGTTTTTGATATTAATCTACTAAGTTTATCAGCTAAGGTGTTTTCTTTACCTTTAATATGTTCGAATTTAATAGTATATATTGAAGTAGCGTCAATAAAATTTAACCATCGTCTCTTACTACTATTTTTCTCGCTAATTTTCTCATGAAATTTGACTATGGCTTCACAGTCAGTTCGTACTAATACTTCTAGCTTATTTAAAATATATATTTTAAAACTATTAAGACCATATATGACTGCTAGTATTTCAGCGTCTATACTACTCATATTGCCTTGTTCTTTATATTTTCCACTCTGATAAGCACATATTCTTTCATCTTTCTTATTGCTATATTTATTGGTTCTAGCTTTAAGGATGACTCCCCATCCTTCAAAACTACCGTCTGTCTCTATTATTAAATAGTCTGTTTCTAAAGGTAGGGCTAAGTCTGGTATGTCCTTAACCATTTCTTTTAGTCTTTGAACTAATTTTATATCTTCCGCATTGAATGTCTTTTGTCCTTTAGAGCCTGTTTTCGCATATAAAGGTCCTGCTACCTTTCCTAAATTCTTAATAAATTGTCTAGCATAATTTAATATTCCTACGAATTTTTGTAGGTCTTTTGTTTTTTCTAACATGTCTGGCATTTCTAGGGCTTTTTTTGCTATATGTGGTTGTAATTTTATTTTTCCTTCTCCTATGGTGATTCCTAAAAAATTAATATATTGTTTACATAATTCCATCTTTTTCTTACTTATAATTATTCCATTGTCTACAAATAATTTAAAAACTGTTTGGAGATGTCCTAAATGTTCTTTCATGTTATAGCTAAAAATTAAAATGTCATCTACATACACTAGGATAAAATTCTTATATTTACCAAATATATTATCCATTTTTCTCTGAAAAATTAGTGGAGCAGTTTTTAATCCAAATGACATTACTAACCATTCGAAATGTCCTTCAGGACAAGTAAATGCTGTCCACTCTATACTGTCTTGGTGCATTTTTATCTGCCAATATCCTGACTTACAGTCGAATTTACTAAACATTGTTCTTCCTTGAATTCTATTTATTAACTCTGTTTTGTCTGGTAGTTTATAAGCATCCATTATTGTATTGTCATTAAGTCTTTTATAATTTATTACCATTCTAGCTTTTCCTCTAACTATCTCGCTATGATTTCTAACCATAAAAGCTGCTGACCTATGTCTTGATTTTGATCTTCTAATTACTCCTAGGTCAAGTAATTCTTTAATTTGTACTTCAAAGTCTTTTAAATCTTCATTAGTAGCTTGTATTGCTGCTGTTCTTACTGTATATTCTGGATTTATGATTTCTAGTTTATACTCTATTTTATTATTCTTCCAGTGTTCTAAAGGTTTCTCACCTATTATGTCTATGTCATCTAATTTTTGAATTATCTTTTGCAAGTCTTCTTGATTCTTTATTATTCCTATTTGTTGAATTCCTTTCTTAAAATTGTAGTTGTCTATGTTTATCTCCATTAAATCATAATTCTTGTCTAGGATTTGATTTAATAATTCTATTTCATTAACTTCTTCATCTAAGTCTAATTCTTCTAACAATAATGTTCCTGTCTCACAGGTACAGTCTGTGCCTTTGTCACATAAGTGCTTTGAGGATTCTTTAAGATATTTAGAGTCGTTGGTTACTTTTGTATTTCTTTGTACATTTTTTCCAAAAAATGCTGGGGTTATTGTAATATTCTTTGTAAAAATTACTCCGTCTCTGGTTATAAAACATCCTCCATTATTTTTTATCATGAAATCTAAACCTATTATAAAGTCTGCCTTTATATTTAATTCTCTGGTCAATATTACTCCTAACTTATATACCGTTTTATAATTAGAACATGTATTACTAAAACTAATTACTGCATTTTTTACAAAATGTCTATAAGTATTATGAGTTCCATCCATTTGCATGGATATATGAGGTTTCGTAAAATTATTTATAAGATGTTTAGGTAATATTTTTTGGTTTATTATACACTGTGTACTTCCTGAGTCTACTAATCCTAATGTTTCTATTTCATAATCTTGTATTTTTATTTTGGTTAATATTTTGACTGTACTTAGTTTCTTATCTTCATTACATACTAAACCATCAAAGGATTCGTTCATTAATTCGGAGTCTTCTTCCATGACATATTTACCTTTTTCTAATCTTTTTATTCTTTCTTCTAGGTTATTTAGTCTTGTTGTTAATTCAATTATTTTATCTTCTTCTGTGTGTGATATAATATAATTAGTTGAAGAACTAGCTACTTCTTTAATTATTTCTTTATGTAGTTCATTACTTGTCTTAGGTTGTAGTAACTTACCTCCTATGAGTCTTTCTATACAAGGAATGCATCCTTCTATATAACAAAGTTTACATTTGACTCTTCTATTTTTATCTGGGTACCATTTACAAATGAAGCATTGATTACTGTCTAAGCCCTTCCTTTCAAATTCATGCATACAGTCCTCACTTTTTATATTAACTAAATTATAGTCTATTATATTTACTAAATCAAAATTTGGTGGATCTAAATGTAGGTCTTCTAGATTTATCTCATTAATGAGATTCTCATCTTCTGAGTCTGATGAATTATAGGGTTCATTGTTATTTATACTTACTATAGAATAAATACTTTCATTGTCTGACATGTATTCGTCTACATTAATTAAAGTTTCTTGAAAATCTCTTATTAATTGAGAGTTTCTTGTTCTAGTATTATTTCTTTTAGGGCAAGTATTTGCTAAATGTTCTGTGCTTCCACAAGTAAAGCATTCTAGAGTATTCTTATAACTTTTATCATTCTTATATTTTCTAACATGTCTATTTTTATTTAAGTATGGTTTTTTGGCTGCTGATTTTCTTAGATAGTAACTTCTTCGTCTGTAATTATTCTTTGGGTATGATTTCTTATATTTCTTTGGAGTTTGTCTTTTCTGATAGTCTTCATCATAATTTTGGGTAGTGTATATACTTTTACAAAAACTAGTTTCACCTTTCTTTAACTGTTTTTGAATTTGGATGTTAGTACATTTTTCTTGTAACATTCCTATTATGTGTTGTATTCTATGTCCAATGGACCATCTAGCATTAGGGTTTTGTACTACACCTTCTCTTTCATCCCATCGTCTTTCTATTTCTCTTCCTAAGGCTCCTGGTAATTTATTAAACAATTTTCTACCTAATGTCTGATCAAAAGCGTTTCCACTTCTGGTGCAATAATAAAAATAGTCATTTAAGAAAAACTTTATATGGTGCCAATTACTAATACTTAATTGTTCTAACTGTATCAAGGATTTTCTTTGTAATACTAATAAACCACTATTGGGATCTTCTCTTGTTATTAAACTGTTTATTTTATTTGTAAAATTATAGGGATTAGCTCCCATGTTTACTAAGTCTTGAAATTTTTGAGGAAATTCCGTCTTAAAGGCTTCCCATAATCCTTTGGTAGATTCTCCTAAAAATGTTTCCATATATCTATACATAGTCTCTGCATCCGTCTCTTGATAAGTTTTTATATAATCTGCTACTACTATTCCTTTCCATAAGTCTAGTACAGTGTTCCATGTTTGAGGGTCTTGTGCAGCTATATTTAATATTTTTCCTTTACTACCTCCTTCTTGGAGTTGGACGGGTTCTTCTATAGGCATTCTCTTTCCTACAGGTCTAATTCTTTCCGTTTTTATTTCGGGATTTATTCTATATACTCTATGTCTAGGTACATTACCAATATTGGTTTGTACACTATGTCCTGTTGTTGTTCTTTGAAATGGGCTTGAACTAGATGTTGCTGATTCCATAAATTCTTTAATACTCTTAGTAGTTTCGTCTTCGTCATATGTACTTTTATTGTCTAAAATAATATTATCATTTTCTTGATATCCTAAATTATCTGTTCTCAACTTACAATATTTGAAATGGTCTTCTACTTGAGTAAAATGTAAGTGTCCTAATTTACAACCTTTACATTTAAAAGTTTTATTTTTATTATTTCTATACATTTCTCTAGCAGTTTCTATTGCTAAATCCACTGAAAATTCTTCGGATATTGTTTCTATTATATTCATTAATTCTGTCCTTCCTGGTTCTTCGAATTCTTCATTCTTTTGAGTTTCTAAGTTATAGTCTATAAACCTAATTGATGTTTCTCCTTTCCTATTAGTATACATTAAATGATCTGTTGGTTTAAGGATTGCTTGAGTGTTAGGTGGCTCTAAGTTCCATTCTAATCCTGCATAAGTCTCTGGGTCTATTTTTAAAGGCTTCATTACTTTAATTCCCTGATTTCCCATTAATTCTACTATATCATCTACTTTTAGTTTAAACCTAGTATTATTATTACTAGATAATTTACCAATAAATCCTAAACATACTAATAAATTATTTCCTCCATTCATGTCTTCATATCCTTTTGTCTGAAATCCTACCTTAATATATTCTCCAAATTCTGCTGAATTAATCATATAGTTTGGACTACAATAAAATATTCCGCCATTATTAGTCATATCTACTTCTGTTAAACCTAGTATAGATCTTTTAGGGTCTGACCATCTATCATCATAAATTGTAATTAATACTTTAGTTCCTAAATTCTTTCTGGTTAATCCTTTTATTTCTATTACAATTAAACCCATGTGCATTAAATTCATATTAGTTCTTAATATTTCTTTGGTGGAATCTAAACTTATTAAATTTACATGATGTCTATTTTTTATTACACACATCTATTCTTCTCTATAATGTCTATAAAGCTGAGCTTTTTGAGAGAATATTCCAGCACTATATAAAACTTTAGGATTTAAAAGTCTTAAACTATTTTGTTGAAAGATTTGTATATCTTTATCTATGTCTATTACTTCGTCTAATTGTTGTCCTATATTTTGTCTTAAATTATTATTCATTAATCTACTTATCATATTGTTTCCGAGTCTGTTTTGGATGAGGAGTCTGGTTTCTTCTGTTCTCCGACTTGATAAAAAGTCCATGTTTTAGTCTTTCTTACTACCTGTGTTCTTTCTTTACTTGGGGTAACTTCAACTTTCTTTAATTGTTCCGTTAATTCACTGATGGTCTTTTCAGGTACTGGGGGATATTTTTCTTTAATAAGTTTTTCTATGTTTTTATTAATTTCTTCTATATTAATTTCTGGGGGTTTTTGTGGAGTTATATGTTTTGTTGTTATGGCTTTAAGTTCAATCTTTAAGTCTTTTATTTCGTTTAGTATTTTATTTAATTCTTCTTGAGATGTTTTACTTATTTGTTTCTTTGCTATTTCAACTTGTTGAGTCCTAATACAATCTAAGTTATCAGCTATAGCACTATAAGTCTTGATTTGTTTTGTTTGTAAATCTTCTAAAATTTTAATAATTAGAGAATTGTCTTTTTGAATGTTTTCTGCTAAATTTATTAACAAGTCTATTATACTATTTAATTGTGCGTCTTCACTATGTAATATATGTTCTCCGTTATTAAAATTACACTCGATTGAGGAATTGTCTTTCAAACGTTTGTATTTCTTTTCTGGTATGATTTGTAAGTCTAAATATTCTAATTTCTTTAGATTAGATAAGTCGTTTATCCTAACGGAATCCAGAATGGTCTACTTTTATACCACTCTAACCACTGTCTAAGTTCTTCAATACTTTCTATCCCTTGTAATTCCCAATAAATTTTACTTTCTACTTGGCTTTGTTTTGATAAATTTAAAGTTTTTAGTTTTTTAAGGGATTTTTGTAAATTATTATAATGCTTTGTCTTATAAGTTAGTCTTACTACTTCAATATTATATATCCAATAATTAGCTTGTACTTGTCTAGCAAAAGGATGTGTTTTCATGAATAATTTTATCCTAAAGGGAATTTTGGAATTTGTTCTTTCAGGTATTTTCTATCACTTATTATATGTTGTATTTCTCTAGAGATAAGTAACTGTGTATTTAATATCCTAATTCTTTGACTTAATCTTTGACGATGTTTTTTGACTGAGAGTTTTCTATTTGTGAGTTTATCAAATTGTATTAATTCAAATTCTAGAATACTTCTTTGTTTCTTAAGTCTTTTAATTTCTGGGTATGACTGATTAATAAAATTGTAACAATATCGTAAATAATTACAATATGGGTCGTTTCTTTTCATATATGACTCTTGACTTTTTTCTATAGTTAGGTATCTAGAATTAATTTCCTCGTTGAATTGTCTGTATTGTTAAAGAAATTTCCTATGGTAACCTTGACTTATCCTAAAGGTATAGTCTTAAGTTGGTGAGTTAAATAATTGATCCTATCTTTATATGATTGTATAGCAGTGTCTGTTCTATATAATTCTATAATTATATATATATATTTTTTTTAATTCTAAATACTCTGGTATATTTTCTTGTAGTATTTCTTCTTCTTTTTTGAGTTGATTTAGTCTAATATTTAATGCCTTTTGGAAAAGTTTTGTTCAAAATTATATATTTCTTCGTAGTAAAAAGATACTAATCTTGAATAATTTAATTGTCTCATATATTAAAACTTCTTAGAATTCTATGATACGAATTTCTTACAGTGTGGGGATTGCTATATATAAGTCTTGAAATAATATGATTAAGTAATTTTTTCGTATTTTTTCTAATTTCTAGTATACAATAAGGAATCCTACCGTTCTGAATGTCACAACCCGATTTTTCTGAGTCATGATGGCGCCTACCGTAACCCGCCAATAGGCAAGCCAAACCCTAGCCCGGAGCCACAAACAACGGGCTAACGGGCGGAATCTCATAAAACAGAGAAGTAAGACAGAATCAGAATATGTATATATACCAAGACTGAGAAGGAAGAGGACAGTATATAAAGTCAAGAACCCTTTCCAAGACCTGGTGAGGTCAGTACAAGAGCCATTACTAACATACCCAAAATACAAGACAGAAATCAAATATGTATAACAAGTACAATAGTCTCGAGAGCAAAAGACTATACAGTAGAAGATGGAGTAGGATCTGCCTCGGACGTCAGTAATCTCACCCTGCTCCGGAGTCAATGCTAAGAAGAGAGTCACGTCAAAGCTGTCGGCTAGTGCCTGAATCTGCATCGGGGAAAAAGATGCAGAAGGGCAGTATGAGTACCGGGGCAACAGGTACTCAGTAGGCATCATCGTCCGACTGAGCTCAATGTAATATAAGCAAGCTAAAATGCGAGGGTGTATGCTAAGTCCAGGGTATAAGTAATAAATACATAAATAACTGCCGAGGCGTACAGATATGCTCAGGAGAAAAATAAATGTGATACTAAATAACGAGTAAATAACTGCATAAGTAAACACACAAGTCAAACATAACCTATCTGGGCCCCCATAAACCCGATAGGCACACGGAAGAAAACAATAACCCAGCCTGGCCCCCATAAACCGGCGGGACACACAAAAATAGTAAATGCACAGTCACCAGTGTCTCGAAGCTGTATCAGTATCCAATAACCACAATAACCAACAGGAGTGCACCGGGCTTGAACCGGCACCAATGGGTAATAACAAGAGGCCAGACGCCGGAGTCGAACCAGAAGCAGTGGGTAATAACAAGAGGCCACATATATATCATATCTGCCGGACTCGAACCGGAACTCATAGAACAATAGTATCATAATCACGGTACCCAGTACCAAAACTCTCCAATCATATCATAACCAGATGCCGGACTCGAACTGGAACTCATAATAATCAGTGGTCGGACTCGAATCGGAACTCATAGTGTATCACAATCCGGGGCAGGACTCGAATCGGAACACCCAATGGTCAATAACCAAAATCATCATACCTGAATCAGTAGCCGGACTCGAACTGGAACTCATCATAGCCAGTAACCAGAACAGAATCAAAGGTCATATCATATCAAATAAACGGGGAACGCCCTAGTGCCAAGTCAATACTATTATATAGGTACAGAAGCTAACTCTACAACATGCTACAAGTCAATATCGGGGTCCTTCTAGGTCAACTACCTACTATAAAAATATGTATATAAAAGTCTGGGTATACATTACAAGTCATGGAAAGGCGGTTCAGCGTTCTAAGTCAAACTAGCCGACCCCAATCAAATACGGTGCTATCAGGGACGAACAAAGCTAGACAGGCCAACCGGGTATAATCGGGGTGACTTAATCCCGTCATAATCCTAATAGTCATATAGGGATTATCTAAGCCCAAAGATGTCAAAGTTTCGACAAGTCGACAAAAAGGGTAACGGGGCCCGCTACTGGGTCCCGAAAACCAGGTCTGGTTATACTTGTCTAAGACTGGGCTAAGTCTGTCTAAGCCTGGACTAAGGTCCAACAATAACATTCCCAGACTAGCAACAACAACAACAATACTATCCGACCCCAAATAGGTCATCTGTGGGGTACCACGAGGATAACGGGCATGGAATATATCCGAATAGCCCTATCCGGCCTAGAAGGCCTAAACCACAGCAAACCACCACCACCAGGTCTATAATACCAGCCCACAATACCAGCACAATAGCATACATATATCACACATAAGCCCAGTCTAAGTGTAAAGAAAGGTAAACCTAGCCTACCTGGCCGCCGCCGCAAGCTTGCTAAAAGAACCAACTATTCAGGAGCCTTCCCCTTCCGAGAGGCCTCTGACTGCCGCCACGCTACCAAGATAATAAAATACAGGTCAAAACATGACTATTGATACCCATATTGCATTAGTTCGGAAAATGTCTGAAAATCCCACGTGGGGCCCGCTTGCGGAATCGCAAAACCAAAACCGTCACAGCGTCCCAAATCACCCCGTGATCAATAGTCACAACTAACACTGCTCCATTTGAGCTCAAAATATAGCTCAAACACCAATACCAATTTCAACAATACCACCGTAAACGAAAACTACCGTAAAAATAAGAAAACGTACCGTAGAAACGATGAGAACGAGTCCACGGACCCAATATATATATATATATATATATATGTGTAGAGAGGAAATCAAAATAGACAAAGTGATGAAAATTGTGTTTGTTTGTAATGTAATGTAAATGTTTGTTTTCTTGTTCAACGTTACTGTAATTGTAATGTAATGTAAATGTTTACACTTAATATGTATGCATGTGTAAGTAAAAGACACATATTTCATGCCTAAATGCTGTACACCCTTCTCCACCTCCACGTAAAAGTGGAGGTGGCAACACTCCCTTCAATAATTTATTCATTATGTGTGTTTTCGGGTATTGCATAGGCCCGTGGTAAAATAAATATAATATTTTGAATATACCATAATTAATAGAAAAATATTTCTAGCAAAACCTCTATAAAATAAAAATATTATTTTAACATATTTAAATTCACTATCTCCGTTTTAATTATTAATAAGTTATAAAACTATTATAAAATAGTATAGATATATCATAACTAAAGAATTTTATAAAGTTCAAAAATATTTTCAAAAGGTAATTACCTATGTCATTTTACCAAATTTTAATTTAATTTAATATTTTACAATGTGCTCGGTCTAAATAATATTCTCAAACGAACTGCCCGGGAGCCGAACTGTCAGTCCCAGCAAGTCATAAATAACTTGGGGCAGTTATAGAAAAGCTCTAAACGCTGAGAACACACTGAAACGAGGGAAATGACCGGGAAGGTCATTACAATATCCACTACTAAGAGGACTTTCGTCCGCGAAAGTCAAAAATAAACACATACCTGAAGATGTGAACAAGTAGGGATACTGGGTTCGCATATCGCGTTCAAGCTCCCAAGTAGCCTCCTCAACCGTACGGTGACGCCACTGTACCTTAACCACTGGAATGTCCCGGGAGCGTAACCGTCTGACATCTCTGGCTAAAATGGACACAGGCTCCTCCACAAATGTTAGTTTCTCGTCTAACTGAACCGAGTCCCACTGAAGCACATGCGACTCATCTGGAATATATTGTCGTAGCATAGAAACATGAAATACCGGGTGGATAGCTGAAAATTCCGGAGGTAAAGCTAACACATAAGCCACCTCTCCTACTGTCCGCAAAATCTCAAAGGGTCCAATATATCTGGGGCTAAGCTTACCCTTCCTACCAAATCGCATTACGCCCTTCATGGGCGATACTCGTAAGAAGACCCTATCACCCACCCTGAATTTCAATGGACGACGTCTACGGTCAGCATAACTCCTCTGTCTACTCTGAGCTGTCCGCAGCCTGTCCTGAATTACTCGAACTCGGTCCAAAGATTCTCGGAGTACATTTGTGCCACCAGGACTGACTTCTGAAGTCTCGAACCATCCAACTGGAGACCGACACCGTCTACCATACAAAGCCTCAAACGGAGCCATTTGAATGCTGGAGTGGAAGCTATTATTATACGCGAACTCCGCTAAAGGCAAGAATTGGTCCCATTGGCCCCCAAAGTCAAGTACATAAGCGCGGAGCATATCCTCTAATACCTGAATAGTCCGCTCTGATTGCCCGTCGGTTTGAGGATGAAATGCAGTGCTGAGGTCCACCTGGGTACCCAACTCTTCCTGGAAAGTCTGCCAGAAACTAGAGGTAAACTAAGACCCTCGGTCTGAGATAATGGATATTGGCACTCCATGTAGGCAGACCACCTCCTGAATATATACACGAGCTAACCTCTCAGCACTATAGGAGACTCGAACAGGGATAAAGTGTGCACACTTAGTCAACCGGTCCACAATAACCCAAATACTATCAAAACCACGGGAGGTGCGAGGCAATCCAACAATGAAATCCATAGTGACCCGCTCCCATTTCCACTCGGGAATGGGCAATTGCTGAAGCATTCCACCAGGTCTCTGGTGCTCGGCCTTTACCTGCTGACAACAAAGGCATCGGGCTACAAACCCTGCTATAACTCTCCGCATACCCCTCCACCAATAGTGTTGTCTCAGATCTCTATACATCTTAGCTGTCCCGGGGTGAATAGAATATCTAGAACTGTGAGCCTCACGCAAAATCAACTGAATTAAATCTTCAACCCTCGGAACACAAATACGATCGTCAAACCTCAGAACACCATCAGAACCCAAGGTAGCTCTCTCAGACTCACCCCTCAATACCTGATCCCGAATTCTACGGAGACCGCTATCTTCAAATTGACGACTCTGAATCTGCTCCAGCAAAGTAGATCTCGCACCAACACAAGCGATAACCCTTCTGGGGTCAGAAATATCCAAACGCACCATCGAGTTAGCTAAGGACTGAATATCCAAAGCCAACGGCCGCTGAGTGACTGGAATGAAGGCTAAGCTACCCATACTCACTGCCTTCCAGCTCAAGGCATCTGCTACCACATTCGCCTTGCCCGGATGATAGAGAATAGAGATATCATAGTCCTTCAGCAACTCAATCCACCTGCGCTGCCTCGAATTAAGATCCCTCTGAGTCATTATATGCTGAAGACTGCGGTGGTCTGTAAAGATCTCACAATGAACACCGTAGAGATAATGCCTCCAAATTCGTAGTGCAAACACAACCGCTGCTAACTCTAAATCATGAGTGGGATAGTTACGCTCGTGCACCTTCAACTGCCTCGATGCATAAGCAATAACACGACCCTGTTGCATCAGAACACATCCCAAACCAATACCATAAGCATCACAATACACAGTGAAACCTTCGCCCTCAACTGGAAGAGTTAACACAGGGGCAGAAGTAAGTCGATCCTTGAGTTTCAGAAAGCTCGCCTCACAATCCTCAGACCACTGAAATGGAACCTCCTTCCTGGTCAGTCTGGTCATAGGAGATGCAATAGACGAAAAGCCCTCAACAAACCGTTTGTAATATCCTGCCAACCCAACGAAACTGCGTACCTCAGTAGGCGACGTGGGCCTAGCCCAACCTCGAATAGCCTCAATCTTTGCTGGATCTACCATGATACCGTGTCTGGATACAACGTGCCCCAAGAAAGCTACAGACTCAAGCCAGAACTCACACTTTGAGAACTTGGCATAAAGCCGATGATCTCTCAAAGTGTGGAGCACAATCCTCAAATGCTGCTCGTGCTCCTCGCTGCTCTTTGAATAAACCAAGATGTCATCAATAAACACAATCACAAAAGAGTCTAAGTATGGCCTGAATACACGATTCATCAAATCCATGAAAGCTGCTAGGGCATTAGTCAACCCCAAAGACATCACCAGGAACTCATAATGGCCGTACCGAGTCCTAAAGGCTGTCTTTGGGATGTCCTCAGCCCTAACTCTCAACTGATGGTATCCAGATCTCAAATCTATTTTTGAGAATACTGCTGCACCTTGAAGTTGATCAAACAAATCATCGATACGAGGCATAGGATACTTATTCTTCACCGTCACCCTATTTAGCTGCCTGTAATCAATACACATACGCATAGATCCATCCTTCTTCTTTACAAACAGAACTGGAGCACCCCACGGAGATACACTTGGCCTGATAAAACCCTTCCCCAAAAGATCCTCAAGCTGACTGCTCAACTCTCTCAACTCAGCAGGAGCCATACGATAAGGAGCCATAGAAATAGGTCGAGTGCCCGGCTCAAGGTCGATAATGAACTCTATATCACGCTCAGGAGGAAGGCCAGGTAGGTCAGTCGGGAATACATCAGAAAACTCATGAACAACAGGGACGGAGTCAAGCGATGGTCTCTCAATACTAGCATCCCGAACATAAGCAAGGAATGAATCACATCCCCTCGACATCAATCTACGAGCCCGAACATATGAAATAATCCCTGTCGGTGTGCGGCTAACAGAACCCTGCCACACCACCGGGGGTACACCAGGCATGGCTAAGGTCACGGTCTTAGCAAAGCAATCCAAGACTACATGATGAAAAGACAACCAGTCCATGCCCAAAATCACATCAAAGTCTACCATGGCCAATACAATAAATCAACCTGAGTCTCCAACTCCTGAATAGTCACCAGACAAGATCTATATACCCGATCCACTACTAAGGAATCACCAACGGGGGTAGATACACGTAAGGGTACAGACAATAACTCAGAACATAAACCCAACCGTGGTGCATAATAAGTAGATACATAAGAAAACGTGGATCCGGGATCAAATAATGCAGAAGCTGGCTGATGGCATACGGAAATTGTACCTGTAATCACCGCATCCGAAGCCTCAGCCTCTGGCCTAGCCGGTACGATATACAACTGACGCTGGCTACCACTAGTCTGAGCACCGACCTGACTACCAGTCCGACCTCCCCGCGCTCCATCTCGAGAACCCTGGGGACCACCCCGATGACCCTGTGCACCACCTCTACCTGCTGGCGGTATAAATCTGAGGGGCTGTGTTGTCTGAACTGAAGGCTCAATGGCCATGCGCTGAGGACACTCACGTGCAAAATGACCGACAACCCCACAAGTGTAGCATGCTCTTGGCTCCCTGCTCGGCCTAGAAGGTCCAGCTGATCCGGTATGGACACCTCTAGTCGATGAACGGGACTGACCACGTCCCTGAGGCTGTCTACCAGAACCACTATAGACGGGCTGACCCCTATCAGATATCTGTAATGCTGACTGTACGAGCCTACTGGGCTGACCCTGTCGCTAAAAGGGCTGCTGCTGCTGCTGAGAGTACCTACCCGGAAACAGGAAACCACGACCTCTGAACTGCAAACCACTACGGCTCCCACTGAAACTACCCTGAATACGAGGTCTCTTATCGCTGCACCCTTGGGCCTCGCGATCCATCTCCTCAATAGAGTATACATGCTCGGTAATCTCTGCGAATGACTTTCCTGAAGTCACTAAACTCTGGGTAGCTCTGCGGAGTGGCAATCTCAGTCCCCTAACAAAACATCTAACTCTCTCATACTCATCAGGTGGAGCCTGGGCTGCTCCCTGGCCCACCGGCTGCTGTGGAGGCGGAACATCTGGAGCTATAACGAGATTGGGTAACTGATCCCTAGCATGATCTCGGCCTAATGCTCCCGCTATGCCCTGCCCCCGACCTTTGGGTAGACCTCGGCCCCTACCAGGAGCCCTCGCTGTAGGGTCGGGGTCCTGACCCTCGGGCTCGCACCATGCGTCCTAACCATCTGTATAAAGAATGAACCAAATGAAAAACAGAAACCAACATATACCCAACGCACGGACATGAGTCAAGAAAATGAGAGACTCCCCTAAGAATGCTCCGTAGCCTCCCGAAGATAGGATACAAGCGTACCCGCACCGATCCACAGGACTCTACTAAACATTGGCTCATGTACCGACACTACCTGTACAACCTAAGCTCTGATACCAAGCTGTCATGACCCAATTCTGAGTCATGATGGCGCCTACCGTAACCCGCTAATAGGCAAGCCAAACCCTAGCCCGGAGCCACAAACAACGGGCTAACGGGCGGAATCTCATAAAACAGAGAAGTAAGATAGAATCAGAATACGTATATATACCAAGACTGAGAAGGAAGAGGACAGTATATAAAGTCAAGAACCCTTTCCAAGACCTGGTGAGGTCAGTACAAGAGCCATTACTAACATACCCAAAATACAAGACAGAAATCAAATATGTATAACAAGTACAATAGTCTCGAGAGCAAAAGACTATACAGTAGAAGATGGAGTAGGATCTGCCTCGGACGTCAGTAATCTCACCCTGCTCCGGAGTCAATGCTAAGAAGAGAGTCATGTCAAAGCTGTTGGCTAGTGCCTGAATCTGCATCGGGGAAAAAGATGCAGAAGGGCAGTATGAGTACCGGGGCAACAGGTACTCAGTAGGCATCATCGTCCGACTGAGCTCAATGTAATATAAGCAAGCTAAAATGCGAGGGTGTATGCTAAGTCCAGGGTATAAGTAATAAATACATAAATAACTGCCGAGGCGTACAGATATGCTCAGGAGAAAAATAAATGTGATACTAAATAATGAGTAAATAACTGCATAAGAAAACACACAAGTCAAACATAACCTATCTGGGCCCCCATAAACCCGATAGGCACACGAAAGAAAACAATAACCCAGCCTGGCCCCCATAAATCGGCGGGACACACAAAAATAGTAAATGCACAGTCACCAGTGTCTCGAAGCTGTATCAGTATCCAATAACCACAATAACCAACAGGAGTGCACCGGGCTTGAACCGGCACCAATGGGTAATAACAAGAGGCCAGACGCCGGAGTCGAACCAGAAGCAGTGGGTAATAACAAGAGGCCACATATATATCATATCTGCCGGACTCGAACCGGAACTCATAGAACAATAGTATCATAATCACGGTACCCAGTACCAAAACTCTTCAATCATATCATAACCAGATGCCGGACTCGAACTGGAACTCATAATAATCAGTGGTCGGACTCGAATCGGAACTCATAGTGTATCACAATCCGGGGCAGGACTCGAACCGGAACACCCAATGGTCAATAACCAAAATCATCATACCTGAATCAGTAGCCGAACTCGAACTGGAACTCATCATAGCCAGTAACCAGAATAGAATCAAAGGTCATATCATATCAAATAAACGGGGAACGCCCTAGTGCCAAGTCAATACTATTATATAGGTACAGAAGCTAACTCTACAACATGCTACAAGTCAATATCGGGGTCCTTCTAGGTCAACTACCTACTATAAAAATATGTATATAAAAGTCTGGGTATACATTACAAGTCATGGAAAGACGGTTCAGCGTTCTAAGTCAAACTAGCCGACCCCAATCAAATACGGTGCTATCAGGGACGAACAAAGCTAGACAGGCCAACCGGGTATAATCGGGGTGACTTAATACCGTCATAATCCTAATAGTCATATAGGGCTTATCTAAGCCCAAAGATGTCAAAGTTTCGACAAGTCGACAAAAAGGGTAACGAGGCCCGCTACTAGGTCCCGAAAACCAGGTCTGGTTATACTTGTCTAAGATTGGGCTAAGTCTGTCTAAGCCTGGACTAAGGTCCAACAATAACATTCCCAGACTAGCAACAACAACAACAATACTATCCGACCCCAAATAGGTCATCTGTGGGGTACCACGAGGATAACGGGCCTGGAATATATCCGAATAGCCCTATCCGGCCTAGAAGGCCTAAACCACAGCAAACCACCACCACCAAGTCTATAATACCATCCCACAATACCAGCACAATAGCATACATATATCACACATAAGCCCAGTCTAAGTGTAAAGGAAGGTAAACCTAGCCTACCTGGACGCCGCCGCAAGCTTGCTAAAAGAACCAACTATTCAGGAGCCTTCCCCTTCCGAGAGGCCTCTGACTGCCGCCACGCTACCAAGATAATAAAATACAGGTCAAAACATGACTATTGATACCCATATTGCATTAGTTCGGAAAATGTCTGAAAATCCCACGTGGGGCCCGCTTGCGGAATCGCAAAACCAAAACCGTCACAGCGTCCCAAATCACCCCGTGATCAATAGTCACAACTAACACTGCTCCATTTGAGCTCAAAATATAGCTCAAACACCAATACCAATTTCAACAATACCACCGTAAACGAAAACTACCGTAAAAATAAGAAAACGTACCGTAGAAACGATGAGAACGAGTCCACGGACCCAATATATATATATATATATATATATATATATATGTGTAGAGAGGAAATCAAAATAGATAAAGTGATGAAAATTGTGTTTGTTTGTAATGTAATGTAAATGTTTGTTTTCTTGTTCAACGTTACTGTAATTGTAATGTAATGTAAATGTTTACACTTAATATGTATGCATGTGTAAGTAAAAGACACATATTTCATGCCTAAATGCTGTACACCCTTCTCCACCTCCACGTAAAAGTGGAGGTGGCAACACTCCCTTCAATAATTTATTCATTATGTGTGTTTTCGGGTATTGCATAGGTCCGTGGTAAAATAAATATAATATTTTGAATATACCATAATTAATAGAAAAATATTTCTAGCAAAACCTCTATAAAATAAAAATATTATTTTAACATATTTAAATTCACTATCTCCGTTTTAATTATTAATAAGTTATAAAACTATTATAAAATAGTATAGATATATCATAACTAAAGAATTTTATAAAGTTCAAAAATATTTTCAAAAGGTAATTACCTATGTCATTTTACCAAATTTTAATTTAATTTAATATTTTACAATGTGCTCGGTCTAAATAATATTCTCAAACGAACTGCCCGGGAGCCGAACTGTCAGTCCCAGCAAGTCATAAATAACTTGGGGCAGTTATAGAAAAGCTCTAAACGCTGAGAACACACGAAAATGAGGGAAATGACCGGGAAGGTCATTACACTGAATTATACCGTTTTCTACTTCGGGATGATAATATAATCTTTGAAGTTCTAGCCACAAATATTTTAAGTCGTGTATTGATTTTCTATAGTCTCTAACAAGAAATAAACGCAATAAATATTATAAATTTTATGCACTTAAGTATTCAAGAATGTAATAACCCTCCCGGTCATTTTACTCATTGTCGCGCGTTCTCGGTATTAAAAAAAAAATATATATATATATATATATATAGAGAGAGAGAGAGTTAATTACTTTTCTAAAATATCTTTGATATTTATAAAAGTTCTAAAGTTTATTATTATATTAATTAGGCTTATTATTTTGACACTTAGCCAATTATTTAAGTCATATATATAGATATATTTGGTCAAGTTGGCTGAAATTTCTTTCATTATATCAATATATATATACACACACACATAACCCTACCTTTTCTTCAAAAAGAAAAATAACAAACATTTCCAACATTTCTCTCTCCATATTTCCCCATTTTTACCCACTTTAAGCTCAACCTTAGGCATTTCTAGAGAGATTCAAGGTTAGGGGTTGGTATATTTGAGTTTGTGGACTCGTTCTCGTCATTTCTATGGTATGTTTTCTTAGTTTTACGGTAGTTTTAATTACGGTGGTTGTTGGAATTGGTGTTGATATTTGAGCTAGATATTGAGCTCAAATTGAGCGGTGTTAGTTGTGACTATTGGTCACGGGGTAATTTGGGACGCTGTGACGGTTTTGGTTTTGTGATTCCGCAAGTGGGCCCCACATGGACCGTTCGGATATTTTTTTGAAATAATGCAATATGGGTATCAAAATTCATGTTTTGACATGTAGTTTATTATTTTGCTAGCGTGGCAGAAATCTGAGGTCTCGCGAAAGGGGAAAACTCCTATTTAGCAAGCTTTGGCAGGCGTTTGACGGCGTCCATGTAGGCTAGGCTTACCATATACCTAGACTGAGTTTATTTATAGTATTTGCATACTATTATGCTAGTGTTTGGGCTGGTAGTTGTGGATTGGCATTGGCTTGCTATGATTAGGCCTTTTGGGCCGGTTAGGGCCTTGTTCGAATATGTTTTGGGCCCGTTATCCTCGTGGTGTGCCAGATATTACTTTTATAGGGTTGGTTAATGTTGTACTGCTATTAGTAGGGATTTGGGGAACCTTAGCCCAGACTTGGTTCGGGACCCCATAGTGGGCCCCGCTACTCTTCACAGTCGGTGTAGTTAGCTTTAAACATTGTTAGTCTTAGTTAAGCCCTGAGATGATCTTTTAGGATAAAATTTGTATTAAATTGCCTTAGTTATTCCCTTTTGACCTGTTTAGCCTTGTCAGTCCCTAATAGCACCGTATTTGATCGGGGTCGACTAGTTTGATTTAGAATGCGGACCCGCCTTGCCATGACTTATAATGTATACCCAGACTTGTATATACATATTGTTTATGGTAGATAGTTGACCTGGAAGAATCCCGAGATTGACTTGTAGTACGTGGTGGGTTAGCTCCTTATTTATGTTTCGGGATCGTTCTGGGCCAGTATGTCCCCGTTTACTTTTATTTGTGTGGATTCTGACACTACTCTGTCAATTGGGTACTAATTATTATGAGTTTCGGTTCGAATCCGGCCACTAATTCAGATATCATGGTTACTGATTTTTATGAGTTCCGGTTCGAGTTCGGCCACTGATTATTATGAGTTCCGGTTCGAGTACGGCCACTGATTATTATGAGTTTCGGTTCGAGTCCGGCATCTGGTTATGATATGATTGGAGAGTTTTGGTACTGGGTACCGTGGTTACTGGATACTGATACAGCTTCGAGACACTGGTGACTATGCATTTACTATTCTTGTGTGTCCCGCCGGTTTATGGGGGCCAGGCTGGGTTATTATTTTCTTCCGTGTGCCCAGATAGGTTATGTTTGACTTGTGTGTTTACTTAGGCATTTATTTACTCGTTCTGTATCGCACTTATTTTTTCCTAAGCCTATCTATACGCCTCGGTGGTTACTTATGCACTTATTATTTATACCCCGGACTTAGCATTCACCCTCGCATTTTAGCTTGCTTATATTATATTGAGCTCAGTCGGCCGATGATGCCTACTGAGTACCCGTTGCCCCGGTACTCATACTACACTTCTGCATTTTTTTTCCCGATGCAGATCCAGGCACTAGCCGATGGTTTTGACGTGACTCTCTTCTCAGCACTGACTCCGGAGCAGGGTGAGCTTACCGACATCCGAGGCAGATCCTACTCCATCTCTACTGTATAGTCTTTTACTCTCGAGACTGTAGTGCTTGTATATATTTGGTTTCTGTCTTATATTTTGGACATGTCTAGTAGTGGCTCTTGTACCGACTTCACCAGGTCTTGGGAGGGGTTCTTGACTTTATATATTGTCGTCTTCCTTCTCAGTCTTGGTATGAATATATATTTTGATTTTGTTTTTATATTAGTATGGTTACTTCTACTTTATCTCTGTTTTCTAAGATTCCGCCCATTAGCCTGTCGCTTATCGCTCCGGGCTAGGGTTTGGCTTGCCTATTAGTGGGTTATGGTAGGCGCCATCATGACTCAAAAAATTGGGTCGTGACAGCTTGGTATCAGAGCCTAGGTTTCACTGGTATTGTTGGTGCATGAGCCGATGTTTAGTAGAGTCTCGCAGATCGGTACAGAGACGTCTGTATCCTATCTTCGGGAGGCTACAGAGCATGTTTAGGGTAAATCTTATTTCTTTGATTCACCTCCGTGCGTTGGTGTCTATGTTGGTTTCTAATCTCTATTTGGTTCACTCTTTACGCAGAAGGCTAGGACGCGTGGTACGAGAGCACCAGTTAGGGGACGAGGTAGACCCAGAGGTCGGGGGCAGGGCAGAACAGCAGCCCTAGAGCAGAAAATGTTGAGTCATTTTTTTTGAGACTAGTTCCACCCAGGTTTACGGGTACCCCAGGAGAAGACGCTTATAAGTTCTTATCCAGATGCAAGGAGAAACTGAGAAATTTGGGATTAGTGGAGTCGCGTGGGGTAGATTTTATTGCTTATCAGTTTGGTACAGTCGCGAGGAGATGATGGAGAGGTTATCTTGAATCCAGGCCAGCTGGATCTCCACCTGTTACTTGGGCACAGTTCTACGAGGTGTTCTTGGGGAAGTATATGCCCCGCAGCATGCGTGAGCGTCTTCGAGATGAGTTTTCTAGGTTGAGACAGGGGTCTATGACAGTAGCTGTGTATGAGGTGAGATTCAATGATTTGGCCAGACATTCTACTATGATCTTTCCTGATGAGTACGAGAGGATTAGATGTTTTGTCAGGGGACTGAGATTGCCACTCCGCAGGGCTACCCAAAATTTAGTGACTTCAGGGAAGTCATTCGCAGAGATTATTAAGCATGTATACTCTATTGAAGAGATGGATCGCGAGGCCCAAGGGGGAAGCGATAAGAGACCTCGTGTCCAGGGTAGTTTCAGTGGGAGCCATAGTGGTTCGCAGTTTAGAGGTCGTGGTTTCCAGTTTCAGGGTAGGTACCCACAGCAGCAGCAGTAGTCTTTTCAGAGACAGGGTCAGCCTAGTAGGCTCGTACAGTCAGCTTTGCAAATATCTGATAGACCCGCCTAAAGTGGTTCTGTTAGACAGCCTCAGAGACGTGGTCAGTCCAGTTCATCGACTAGAGGGGGTCATACCGGATCAGCCGGAACTTCTAGGCCGAGCAGGGAGCCAGGAGCATGCTATATTTGTGGGGTTGTCGGTCATTTCGCGCGTGAGTGTCCTCAGCGCAGGGCTATTGAGCCTTCAGTTCAGACAGCACAGCCCATCAGATCTGTACTGCCAGCAGGCAGAGGTGGTGTGCAGGGTCGTCGGGGTGGTCCTCAGGGTTCCCGAGGTAGAGTGTAGGGAGGTCGAACGGGTAGTCAGGTTAGTGCTCAGACTAGTAGTAGCCAGCATCAGTTGTATGCCGTGCCGGCTAGGCCGGAGGCTGAGGCTTCAGATGCAGTGATTACAGGTACGATTTCCATATTCCATCAGCCAGCTTCTGCATTATTTGATCCCAGATCCATGTTTTCTTATGTATCTACTTATTATACACTACGGTTGGGTTTATGTTCTGAGTTATTATCTGTACCCTTACGTGTATCTACCCCTGTTGGTGATTCCTTAGTAGTGGATCGAGTATATAGATCATGTCTGGTGACTATTCAGGAGTTTGAGACTCAGGTTGATTTTATTGTATTGGCCATGGTAGACTTTGATGTGATTCTAGGCATGGACTGGTTGTCTTTTCATCATGCAGTCTTGGATTGCTTTGCCAAGACCGTTACCTTAGACATGCCCGGTGTACCCCCGATGGTGTGGCAGGGTTCTGTTAGCCGCACCCCTACGGGGATTATTTCATATGTTCGGGCTCGTAGATTAATGGCAAGGGGATGTGATTCATTCCTGGCTTATGTTCGGGATGCTAGCATTGAGAGTCCGTCACTTGACTCCATCCCGGTTGTTCGTGAGTTTCCTGATGTATTTTCGACTGACCTACCTGGCCTTCCTCTTGAGCATGATATAGAGTTCATTATTGACCTCGAGCCGGGCACCCGACCTATTTCTATAGCTCCTTATCGTATGGCTCCTGCTGAGTTGAGAGAGTTGAGTAGTCAGCTTGAGGATCTTTTAGGAAAGGGTTTTATCAGGCCGAGTGTGTCGCCATGGGGTGCTCCAGTTCTGTGTGTAAAGAAGAAGGACGGATCTATGCGTATGTGTATCGATTACAGGCAGTTGAATAAGGTAACAGTGAAGAATAAATATCCTATGCCTCGTATTGATGATTTGTTTGATCAGCTTCAGGGTGCAGCGGTACTCTCGAAGATAGACTTGAGATCTGGATATCATCAGTTGAGAGTTAGGGCTGAGGACATCCCAAAGACAGCCTTCAGGACTCGGTACGGCCATTATGAGTTCCTGGTGATGTCTTTTGGATTGACTAATGCCCCTGCAGCTTTCATGGATTTGATGAATCGGGTATTCAGGCCATACTTGGACTCTTTTGTTATTGTGTTTATTGACGACATCTTAGTTTATTCGAGGAGTAGCGAGGAGCACGAGCAACATTTGAGGACTGTGCTCCACACTTTGAGAGATCATCGGCTTTATGCCAAATTCTCAAAGTGTGAGTTTTGGCTTGAGTCTGTTGCTTTCTTGGGGCATGTTGTATCCAGACACGGTATCATGATAGACCCAGCGAAGATTGAGGCTATTCGAGGTTGGGCTAGGCCCACGACGCCTACCGAGGTTCGCAGTTTTGTTGGGTTGGCAGGTTATTACAGACGATTTGTTGAGGGCTTCTCATCTATTGCATCTCCTATGACCAGACTGACCAGGAAGGAGGTTCCGTTTTAGTGGTATGAGGATTGTGAGGCAAGCTTCCTGAAGCTCAAGGATCGACTTACATCTGCCCCTGTGTTGACACTTCCAATTGAGGGCGAGGGTTTCACCGTGTATTGTGATGCGTCTGGTATCAGTTTGGGATATGTTCTGATGCAGCGGGGTCGTGTTATTGCTTATGCATCCAGACAGCTGAAGGTGCACAGCGTAACTATCCCACTCATGATCTGGAGTTAGCGGCGGTTGTGTTTGCACTGCGGATTTGGAGGCATTATCTCTATGGTGTTCATTGTGAGATCTTTACAGACCACCGCAGTCTTCAGCATATTATGACTCAGAGAGATCTTAATTCGAGGCAGCGCAGGTGGATTGAGTTACTGAAGGACTACGATATCTCCATTCTCTATCATCCGGGCAAGGCGAATATGGTAGCGGACGCCTTAAGTCGAAAGACAGTGAGTATGGGTAGCTTAGCCTTCATTCCAGTCTCACAGCGGCCATTAGCTTTGGACATTCAGTCCTTAGCTAACTCGATGGTTTGATTGGATATTTCTGACCCCAGGAGGATTGTTGCTTGTGTTGAGGCCAGATCTACTTTGCTGGAGCAGATTCAGAGTCGTCAGTTTGAGGATAGCGATCTCCGTAGCATTCGAGATCAGGTATTGAGGGGTGAGTCTGAGAGAGCTACCTTGGATTCGAATGGTGTTCTGAGGTTTGGTGGTCGTATTTGTGTTTTGAGGGTTGGGGACTTGACTCAGTTGATTCTGCGCGAGGCACACAGTTCTAGATATTCTATTCACCCCAGGACAACTAAGATGTATAGATATCTGAGACAACATTATTGGTGGCGTGGTATGCGACGAGACATAGCAGGGTTTGTAGCTCGATGCCTTTGTTGTCAGCAGGTAAAGGCCGAGCACCAGAGACTAGGTTACCTTACACCTCTCGTGGCTTTGATAGTATTTGGGTTGTTGTAGATCGGTTGACTAAGTCCGCGCACTTTATCCCTGTTCGAGTTTCCTACAGTGCTGAGAAGTTAGCTCGTGTATACATTCAGGAGGTAGTTCGCTTACATGGAGTGCCAGTATCTATTATCTCAGATCGAGGGTCTCAGTTTACCTCCAGTTTCTGGCAAACTTTCCAGGAGGAGTTGGGTTCTCAGGTGGACCTCAGCACTGCATTTCATCCTCAGACCGACGGGCAGTCAGAGCGGACTATTTAGGTGTTAGAGGATATGCTCCGTGCTTGTGTGTTGGACTTTGGGGGTCAGTGGGATCAATTCTTGCCTTTAGCAGAATTCGCGTATAATAATAGCTTCCACTCCAGCATTCAAATGGCTCCGTTTGAGGCTTTGTATGGTAGACGGTGTCGGTCTCCAGTTGGATGGTTTGAGACTTCAGAAGTCAGTCCTCGTGGCACAAATTTGCTCCGAGAGTCTTTGGACCGAGTTCGGGTGATTCAGGACAGGCTGCGGACAGCTCAGAGTAGACAGAGGAGTTATGCTGACCGTAGACGTCGTCCGTGGAGATTCAGAGTTAGTGATAGGGTCTTCTTACGATTATCGCCAATAAAGGGCGTGATGCGATTCGGTAGGAGGGGCAAGCTTAGCCCCAGGTATATTGGACCCTTTGAGATTCTGCGGACAGTCGGGGAGGTAGCATATGTACTGGCCTTACCTTCGACCTTTTCAGCTATTCACCCAGTATTTCATGTTTCTATGCTGCGACAATACATTTCGGATGAGTCGCATGTGCTTCGGTGGGACTCAGTTCAGTTAGACGATAAGTTAACATTTGTGGAGGATCCTGTGTCCATTTTAGCCAGAGATGTCAGACGATTGCGTTCCCGGGACATTCCAGTGGTTAAGGTACAGTGGCGTCACCGTCCGGTTGAGGAGGCCACTTGGGAACTTGAACGCGATATGCGAGCCCAATATCCCTACTTGTTCACATCTTCAGGTATGCACTTACTGTTGACTTTCGAGGATGTCACGACCCAATTCTGAGTCATGATGGCGCCTATCGTAACCCACCAATAGGCAAGCCAAACCCTAGCCCGGAGCGACAAGCGACGGGCGGAATCTCATAAAATAGAGAAGTAGAAGTAACCGTATTTATAAACATGCTATAATGCTAAAGACAGAATCAGAATATGTATATGTACCAAGACTGAGAAGGAAGAGGACAGTATATAAAGTCAAGAACCCTTCCCAAGACCTGGTGAGGTCAGTACAGGAGCCACTACTAAACATACCCAAAATACAAGAAGAAACCAAATATGTATAACAAGTACAACAGTCTTGAGAGCAAAAGACTATACAGTAGAAGATGGAGTAGGATCTGCCTCAGACGTCAGTAAGCTCACCCTGCTCCGGAGTCAGTGCTAAGAAAAGAGTCACGTCACCACCGTCGACTAGTGCCTGGATCTGCATCGGGGAAAAAGATGCAGAAGTGCAGTATGAGTACCGGGCAATGGGTACTCAGTAGGCATCATCGGCCGACTGAGCTAAAGGTAATATAAACAGGCTAAAGTACGGGGGTGCATGCTAAGTCTGGTATAACTATAAATAATAAGTACATAAGTAGCGGTTGAGGCGTATAGACATGCTCAGGAGAAAAATAAATGCGATACTGAATAACGAGTAAATAAATGCATACGTAAACACACAAGTCAACCATAACCTATCTGGGTCCCCATAAACCCGATAGGCACACGAAAGAAAACAATAACCCAACCTGGCCCCCATAAACCGGTGGGACACACAAGAATAATAAATGCATAGTCACCAGTGTCTCGAAGCTGTGTCAGTATCCAGTAACCACAATAACCAACAAGGGTGCACCGGGCTTGAACCGGCACCAATGGGTAATAACAAGAGGCCAGACGCCGGAGTCGAACCGGAAGCAGTGGGTAATAACAAGAGGCCACATATATATCATATCTGCCAGACTCGAACCGGAACTCATATAACAACAGTATCATGATCACGGTACCCAGTACCAAAATTCTCCAATCATATAATAACCAGATGCCGGACTCGAACCGGGACTCATAATAATCAGTGGCCGGACTCGAACCGGAACTCATAGTGTATCACAATCCGGGGCCGGACTCGAACCGGAACACCCAATAGTCAATAACCAAAATCATCATACCAGAATCAGTAGCCGGACTCGAACCGGAACTCACAATAGCCAGTAACCAGAACAGAACCAAATATCATATCATATCAGATAAACGGAAAACATGCTAGTCCCAGGCCGAAACTGAAGTATAGATAAAGGAGCTAACCCATTACCTGCTACAAGGTAAGTCCCCGGGTCCTCCTAGGTCCATAGTCTACTATCATACAATATCTAAGTCAGTCCGGGTATCTAGAGTAGCTCATGACAAGGTGGGTCCTAATTCTAAGCTAAGACCAGCAATCCCGATCAAGTGCGGTGCTGTTAGGGACTAAAATGCTAAATAGGTCAATTTGGGTATATTCGGGGTGACTAAATGCCGTCACAAGTCTAACAGGTCACAGAGGGCTTAACCAAGCCCAAAAATGTCAACGTTCTGACAAGTCGGCAAAAAGGGTAACGGGATCCACTACCGGGTCCCGGATACCAAGTCTGGTTATACCTGTCTAAGTCTGGGCTAAGTCTGTCTAAGCCTGGACTAAGGTCCAACAATAATATTCCCCAATCAGTATTCCATAACAACAATACTATCCGACCCCAAATAGGTCATAAGTGGTGTACCGTAAGGATAACGGGCCTGGAATGTGTCCGAACAGCCCTATCCGGCCTAAAAAGGCCTAAATCACAGTAAACCACCACCTCCAAGTCTATAATTCCAGCCCACAATACCAGCACAATAGCATACATATATCACACATAAGCTCAATCTAAGTGTAAAGGAAGGTAAACCTAGCCTACCTGGACGCCTGCCGCAAGCCTGCCAAGAAAACCAGCTAAATAGGAGCCTTTCCCTTTCGAGAGGCCTCCGACTGCTGCCAAGCTACCAAAATAATAAACTACATGTCAAAACATGACTATTGACACCTATATTGCATTAGTTTGGAAAAATGTCTGAACCATCCCCGTGGGGCTCACTTGCGGAATCGCAAAACCGAAACCGTCACAGCGTCCCAAATCACCCCGTGATCAATAGTCACAACTAACACCATTCAATTTGAGCTCAAAATATAGCTCAAACATCAATATCAATCCCAAAATATAACAATTTAAATACACAACTTTAAGCTAAGACTGACTGAAAACTTACTATATAAAGACGTTATACTATCAATCACGCGATCCCCGAGTTTGAATAACTGGATGTAGATGATTACTTTACCTTTTCGGAATCAAATTATAAACTTCCTTTCTATAATATCAAATTCGTAAAACGTCCTATCAATGTGAATTTGAAAAATGTATATAATACATTTGGGAGAGAAAACATTCGGCCCTTGCTTCTCTTTTTGATATTCACGAATGGAACTAGGACAAGGTTATTTAGGCAGAATTAAGTTTGCCTATTACATTGACTAAGTGCCATATTAATGGCCAAGTGGCAGCCTCCCCATTATTAAGCAATGTGTTGTCCACCTTCTAAATCTCCACGTGGAGTGGAGGTGGCACACTAATATAAATTTCATCCCGTTATATATGTATTCGGGTATTGCATAGGCTCGTGGTAAAATAAATATAATATTTTAAATATATCATAATTAATAAAAAATTATTTCTAACAAAACCTCTATAAAATAAAAATATTATTTTAACATATTTAAATTCACTATCTTCGTTTTAATTATTAATAGGTTATAAAACTATTATAAAATAGTATAGATATATCATAACTAAAGAAGTTTTTTATAAATTTCAAAAATATTTTCAAAAGGTAATTAACTATGTAATTTTACCAAATTTAAAATTTAATTTAATATGTTACAACGTGCTCGGTCTAAATAATATTCTCAAACGAACTGCCCGGAAACCGAAATGTCAGTCCCAGCAAGTCAAAAATGACTTGGGGCAGTTATAGAAAAGCTCTAAACGCTGAGAACACACGAAAACGAGGGAAATGACCGGGAAGGTCATTACAATATCCACTACTAAGAGGACTTTCGTCCGCGAAAGTCAAGAATAAGCATATACCTAAAGTCGTGAACAAGTAGGGATACTGGGCTCGCATGTCACGTTCAAGCTCCCAAGTAGCCTCCTCAACCGGACGGTGACGCCACTGTACCTTAACCACTGGAATATCCCGGGAGCGTAACCGTCTGACATTTCTAGCCAAAATGGATACAGGCTCCTCCACAAATGCTAACTTATCATCTAACTGAACCGAGTCCCACTGAAGCACATGCGACTCATCCGAAATGTACTGTCGCAGCATAGAAACATGAAACACTGGGTGGATAGCTGAAAATGCCGGAGGTAAAGCTAACATATAAGCGACCTCTCCAACTGTCTGCAAAATCTCAAAGGGTCCAATATATCTGGGGCTAAGCTTGCCCCTCCTACCAAACCGCATTACGCCCTTCATGGGCGATATTCGTAAGAAGACCCTATCACCCACCCTGAATTTCAATGGACGACGTCTACGGTCAGCATAACTCCTCTGTCTACTCTGAGCTGTCCGCAGCCTATCCTGAATTATTCGAACTCGGTCCAAAGATTCTCGGAGTAAATCTGTGCCACGAGGACTGACTTCTGAGGTCTCGAACCAACCCACTGGAGATCGACACCGTCTCCCATACAAAGCCTCAAACGGAGCCATTTGAATGCTGGAGTGAAAGCTATTATTATACGCGAACTGGGCTAAAGGTAAGAATTGATCCCACTGACCCCCAAAGTCTAACACACAAGCGCGGAGCATATCCTCCAATACCTGAATAGTTCGTTCAGACTGCCCATCGGTTTGAGGATGAAATGCAGTGCTGAGGTCCACCTGGGTACCCAACTCTTCCTGGAAAGTCTGCCAGAAACTGGAGGTAAACTGAGACCCTCGGTCTGAGATAATAGATATTGGCACTCCATGTAGGCGGACCACCTCCTGAATATATACACGAGCTAACCTCTCAGCACTATAGGAGACTCGAACAGGGATAAAGTGTGCAGACTTAGTCAACCGGTCCACAATAACCCAAATACTATCAAAACCACGGGAGGTGCGAGTCAATCCAACAATGAAATCCATAGTGACCCGCTCCCATTTCCACTCGGGAATGGGCAATTGCTGAAGCATTCCACCAGGTCTCTGGTGCTCGGCCTTTACCTGCTGACAACAAAGGCATCGGGCTACAAACCCTGCTATATCTCTCCGCATACCGCTCCACCAATAGTGCTGTCTCAGATCTCTATACATCTTAACTGTCCCGGGGTGAATAGAATATCTAGAACTGTGAGCTTCACGCAAAATCAACTGAATTAAATCTTCAACCCTCGGGACACAAATACGACCGTCAAACCTCAGAACACCATCAGAACCCAAGGTAGCTCTCTCAGACTCACCCTTCAATACCTGATCTCGAATTCTACGGAGACCGCTATCCTCAAATTGACGACTCTGAATCTGCTCCAGCAAAGTAGATCTCGCACCAACACAAGCGATAACCCTCCTGGGGTCAGAAATATCCAAACGCACCATCGAGTTAGCTAAGGACTGAATATCCAAAGCCAACGGCCGCTGAGAGACTGGAATGAAGGCTAAGCTACCCATACTCACTGCCTTCCGGCTCAAGGCGTCCGCTACCACATTCGCCTTGCCCGGATGATAGAGAATAGAGATATCATAGTCCTTTAACAATTCAATCCATCTGCGCTGCCTCGAATTAAGATCCCTCTGAGTCATTATATGCTGAAGACTGCGGTGGTCTGTAAAGATCTCACAATGCACACCGTATAGATAATGCCTCCAAATCCGCAGTGCAAATACTACCGCTGCTAATTCTAAGTCATGAGTGGGATAATTACGTTCGTGCACCTTCAGCTGCCTCGATGCATAAGCAATGACACGACCCCGCTGCATTAAAACACATCCCAAACCGATACCAGAAGCATCACAATACACGGTGAAACCTTCACCCTCAACTGGAAGAGTCAACACAGGGGCAGAAGTAAGTCGATCCTTGAGTTTTAGAAAGCTCGCCTCACAATCCTCAGACCACTGAAATAGAACCTCCTTCCTAGTTAGTCTGGTCATAGGAGATGCAATAGACGAGAAGCCCTCAACAAATCGCCTGTAGTATCCTGCCAACCCAACAAAACTGCAAACCTCGGTAGGTGACGTGGGCCTAGCCCAACCACGAATAGCCTCAATCTTCGCTGGGTCTATCATGATACCGTGTCTAGACACAACATGGCCCAAGAAAGCTACAGATTCAAGCCAGAACTCACACTTTGAGAACTTGGCATAAAGCCGATGATCTCTCAAAGTGTGGAGCACAATCCTCAAATGCTGCTCATGCTCCTCGTTACTCCTCGAATAAACCAAGATGTCGTCAATAAACACAATCACAAAAGAGTCTAAGTATGGCCTGAATACACGATTCATCAGATCCATGAAAGCTGCTGGGGCATTAGTCAACCCAAAAGACATCACCAGGAACTCATAGTGGCCGTACCGAGTCCTGAAGGCTGTCTTAGGGATGTCCTCAGTCCTAAATCTCAACTGATGATATCCAGACCTCAAATCTATCTTTGAGAATACCGCTGCACCCTGAAGTTGATCAAACAAATCATCGATACAAGGCATAGGATACTTATTCTTCACCGTCACCCTATTTAACTGTCTGTAATCGATACACATTCGCATAGATCCGTCCTTCTTCTTTACAAACAGAACTGGAGCACCCCATGGAGATACACTTGGCCTGATAAAACCCTTCCCCAAAAGATCCTCAAGCTGACTACTCAACTCTCTCAACTCAGCAGGAGCCATACGATAAGGAGCCATAGAAATAGGTCGAGTGCCCGGCTCAAGGTCGATAATGAACTCTATATCACGCTCAGGAGGAAGGCCAGGTAGGTCAGTCGGGAACACATCAGGAAACTCACGAACAATCGGGACGGAGTCAAGTGACGGACTCTCAATGCTAGCATCCCGAACATAAGCAAGGAATGAATCACATCCCCTCGACATCAATCTACGAGCATGAACATATGAAATAATCCCTGTCGGTGTGCGGCTAACAGACCCCTGCCACACCACCGGGGGTATGCTAGGCATGGCTAAGGTCACAGTCTTAGCAAAGCAATCCAAGACTGCATGATGGATAGACAACCAGTCCATGCCCAGAATCACATCAAAGTCTACCATGGCCAATACAATAAAATCAACCCGAGTCTCAAACTCCTGAACAGTCACTAGACAAGATCTATATACCCGATCCACTACTAAGGAATCACCAACAGGGGTAGATATATGTAAGGGTACAGATAATAACTCAGAACATAAACCCAACCGTGGTGCATAATAAGTAGATACATAAGAAAACGTGGATCCAGGATCAAATAATGCAGAAGCTGGTTGATGGCATACGGAAATCATACCTGTAATCACCGCATCCGAAGCCTCAGCCTCCGGCCTAGCCGGTACGGCATACAACTGACGCTGACTACTACTAGTCTGAGCACCAACCTGACTACCAGTCCGACCTCCCTGCGCTCTACCTCGAGAACCCTGGGGACCACCCCGACGACCCTGTGCACCACCTCTACCCGCTGGTGGTATAGATCTGAGGGGCTGTGCTGTCTGAACTGAAGGCTCAATCGCCATGCGCTGAGGACACTCACGTGCAAAATGACCAATAACCCCACAAGTATAACATGCTCCTGGCTCCCTGCTCGGCCTAGAAGGTCTGGCTGATCCGGTGTGACCCCCTCTAGTCGATGAACTGGGCTGACCACGTCCCTGAGGCTGTCTAACAGAACCACTATAGGCGGGCTGACCTCTATCAGATATTTGCAAAGCTGACTGTACGGGCCTACTGGGCTGACCCTGTCGCTGAAAAGACTGCTGCTGCTGCTGAGGGTACCTACCCTGAAACTGGAAACCACGACCTCTGAACTGCGAACCACTATGGCTCCCACTGAAACTACCCTGAACACGAGGCCTCTTATCGCTGCCCCCTTGGGCCTCGCGATCCATCTCCTCAATAGAGTATACATGCTCGGTAATCTCTGCGAATGACTTTCCTGAAGTCACTAAACTCTGGGTAGCTCTGCGGAGTGGCAATCTCAGTCCCCTGACAAAACATCTAATTCTCTCATACTCATCAGGCAGAATAGAGGTAGCGTGCCTAGCAAGATCATGAAACCTCGCCTCATACTCGGCCACAGATAATGAACCCTGAGTCCATCTGGAGAACTCATCCCTGAGTCGCTCCCGCATAGTACGGGGCATATACTTTCCCAAGAAAATCTCAGAGAACTGGGTCCAGGTAACCGGCGGAGATCCTGCTGGTCTGGAATCAAGATATCCCCTCCACCATCTCCTCGCTGCAGTGTCAAACTGATATGCCACAAAATCAACACCACGAGACTGTACCAATCCTAAATTCCTCAGTCTATCCTCGCAGCTGGACAAGAACTCATATGCATCCTCACCCGGAGTACCAGCAAATCTCGGTGGAGTCAACCTCAAGAAACGCCCCAACATCCTCTGCTCATCGACAGACATAACAGGCTGATCTGCCACCGGCTGTGGAGCTACCGGCGCTGGCGGAATCTCAACTCTGGGTGCTGCAGCTGCAGGTTGTGCCCCAACACCAACTCCCTGTACTGCTGGTTGGGCTCCCTCAGCTGACGGACCTCCAACTATCCCCAGCAACTGAAGTAATGTACCTCGAAGTAAAGATGCATCAATAAATCCAGGTGGAGCCTGAACTGCTCCCTGGCCCACTGGCTGCTGTGGCGGCGGAGCATCTGGAGCTATAACAGGATCGGGTGGCTGATCCCTAACATGATCTCGACTTGGGGCTGCTGCTCTACCCTGCCCCCGACCTCTGGGTCGACCTCGGCCCCTCACAGGAGCCCTTGCTGCAGGCTCGGGGTCTCGACCCCTGGCTCTCGTATTATGCGTCCTAGCCATCTGCGTAAAGAGTGAACCAACTGAAGATCAGAAACCAATACAGACTCGACGCACGGACATGAGTCAAGAAAATGAGAGACTCCCCTAGAAATGTTTCGTAGCCTCCCGAGGATAGGATACAGGCGTCCCCGCACCGATCCACAGGACTCTACTAAACATTGGCTCATGTACCGACACTACCTACACAACCTAGGCTCTGATACCAAGCTGTCACGACCCAATTCTGAGTCATGATGGCGCCTATCGTAACCCACCAATAGGCAAGCCAAACCCTAGCCCGGAGCGACAAGCGACGGGCGAAATCTCATAAAATAGAGAAGTAGAAGTAACCGTATTTATAAACATGCTATAATGCTAAAGACAGAATCAGAATATATATATGTACCAAGACTGAGAAGGAAGAGGACAGTATATAAAGTCAAGAACCCTTCCCAAGACCTGGTGAGGTCAGTACAGGAGCCACTACTAAACATACCCAAAATACAAGACAGAAACCAAATATGTATAACAAGTACAACAGTCTTGAGAGCAAAAGACTATACAGTAGAAGATGGAGTAGGATCTGCCTCAGACGTCAGTAAGCTCACCCTGCTCCGGAGTCAGTGCTAAGAAAAGAGTCACGTCACCACCGTCGACTAGTGCCTGGATCTGCATCGGGGAAAAAGATGCAGAAGTGCAGTATGAGTACCGGGCAACGGGTACTCAGTAGGCATCATCGGCCGACTGAGCTAAAGGTAATATAAACAGGCTAAAGTACGGGGGTGCATGCTAAGTCTGGTATAACTATAAATAATAAGTACATAAGTAGCGGTTGAGGCGTATAGACATGCTCAGGAGAAAAATAAATGCGATACTGAATAACGAGTAAATAAATGCATACGTAAACACACAAGTCAACCATAACCTATCTGGGTCCCCATAAACCCGATAGGCACACGAAAGAAAACAATAACCCAACCTGGCCCCCATAAACCGGTGGGACACACAAGAATAATAAATGCATAGTCACCAGTGTCTCGAAGCTGTGTCAGTATCCAGTAACCACAATAACCAACAAGGGTGCACTGGGCTTGAACCGGCACCAATGGGTAATAACAAGAGGCCAGACGCCGGAGTCGAACCGAAAGCAGTGGGTAATAACAAGAGGCCACATATATATCATATCTGCCAGACTCGAACCGGAACTCATATAACAACAGTATCATGATCACGGTACCCAGTACCAAAATTCTCCAATCATATAATAACCAGATGCCGGACTCGAACCGGGACTCATAATAATCAGTGGCCGGACTCGAACCGGAACTCATAGTGTATCACAATCCGGGGCCGGACTCGAACCGGAACACCCAATAGTCAATAACCAAAATCATCATACCAGAATCAGTAGCCGGACTCGAACCGGAACTCACAATAGCCAGTAACCAGAACAGAACCAAATATCATATCATATCAGATAAACGGAAAACATGCTAGTCCCAGGCCGAAACTGAAGTATAGATAAAGGAGCTAACCCATTACCTGCTACAAGGTAAGTCCCCGGGTCCTCCTAGGTCCATAGTCTACTATCATACAATATCTAAGTCAGTCCGGGTATCTAGAGTAGCTCATGACAAGGTGGGTCCTAATTCTAAGCTAAGACCAGCAATCCCGATCAAGTGCGGTGCTGTTAGGGACTAAAATGCTAAATAGGTCAATTTGGGTATATTCGGGGTGACTAAATGCCGTCACAAGTCTAACAGGTCACAGAGGGCTTAACCAAGCCCAAAAATGTCAACGTTCTGACAAGTCGGCAAAAAGGGTAACGGGATCCACTACCGGGTCCCGGATACCAAGTCTGGTTATACCTGTCTAAGTCTGGGCTAAGTCTGTCTAAGCCTGGACTAAGGTCCAACAATAATATTCCCTAATCAGTATTCCATAACAACAATACTATCCGACCCCAAATAGGTCATAAGTGGTGTACCGTAAGGATAACGGGCCTGGAATGTGTCCGAACAGCCCTATCCGGCCTAAAAAGGCCTAAATCACAGTAAACCACCACCTCCAAGTCTATAATTCCAGCCCACAATACCAGCACAATAGCATACATATATCACACATAAGCTCAATCTAAGTGTAAAGGAAGGTAAACCTAGCCTACCTGGACGCCTGCCGCAAGCCTGCCAAGAAAACCAGCTAAATAGGAGCCTTTCCCTTTCGAGAGGCCTCCGACTGCTGCCAAGCTACCAAAATAATAAACTACATGTCAAAACATGACTATTGACACCTATATTGCATTAGTTTGGAAAAATGTCTGAACCGTCCCCGTGGGGCCCACTTGCGGAATTGCAAAACCGAAACCGTCACAGCGTCCCAAATCACCCCGTGATCAATAGTCACAACTAACACCATTCAATTTGAGCTCAAAATATAGCTCAAACATCAATATCAATCCCAAAATATAACAATTTAAATACACAACTTTAAGCTAAGACTGACTGAAAACTTACTATATAAAGACGTTATACTATCAATCACGCGATCCCCGAGTTTGAATAACTGGATGTAGATGATTACTTTACCTTTTCGGAATCAAATTATAAACTTCCTTTCTATAATATCAAATTCGTAAAACGTCCTATCAATGTGAATTTGAAAAATGTATATAATACATTTGGGAGAGAAAACATTCGGCCCTTGCTTCTCTTTTTGATATTCACGAATGGAACTAGGACAAGGTTATTTAGGCAGAATTAAGTTTGCCTATTACATTGACTAAGTGCCATATTAATGGCCAAGTGGCAGCCTCCCCATTATTAAGCAATGTGTTGTCCACCTTCTAAATCTCCACGTGGAGTGGAGGTGGCACACTAATATAAATTTCATCCCGTTATATATGTATTCGGGTATTGCATAGGCTCGTGGTAAAATAAATATAATATTTTAAATATATCATAATTAATAGAAAATTATTTCTAACAAAACCTCTATAAAATAAAAATATTATTTTAACATATTTAAATTCACTATCTTCGTTTTAATTATTAATAGGTTATAAAACTATTATAAAATAGTATAGATATATCATAACTAAAGAAGTTTTTTATAAATTTCAAAAATATTTTCAAAAGGTAATTAACTATGTAATTTTACCAAATTTAAAATTTAATTTAATATGTTACAACGTGCTCGGTCTAAATAATATTCTCAAACGAACTGCCCGGAAACCGAAATGTCAGTCCCAGCAAGTCAAAAATGACTTGGGGCAGTTATAGAAAAGCTCTAAACGCTGAGAACACACGAAAACGAGGGAAATGACCGGGAAGGTCATTACAGAGGACGAAAGTCCTTTTAGTAGTGGATATTGTAATGACCCTCCCGGTCATTTTACTCATTTTCGCGCGTTCTCGGTATTAAAATATATATATATATATATATATATATATATATATAGAGAGAGAGAGTTAATTACTTTTCTAAAATATCTTTGATATTTATAAAAGTTCTATAGTTTATTATTATATTAATTAGGCTTATTATTTTGACACTTAACCAATTATTTAAGTCATATATATAGATATATTTGGTCAAGTTGGCTGAAATTTCTTTCATTATATCAATATATATATACACACACATAACCCTACCTTTTCTTCAAAAAGAAAAACAACAAACATTTCCAACATTTCTCTCTCCATATTTCCCCATTTTTACCCACTTTAAGCTCAACCTTAGGCATTTCTAGAGAGATTCAAGGTTAGGGGTTGGTATATTTGAGTTTGTGGACTCGTTCTCGTCATTTCTATGGTATGTTTTCTTAGTTTTACGGTAGTTTTAATTACGGTGGTTGTTGGAATTGGTGTTGATATTTGAGCTAGATATTGAGCTCAAATTGAGCGGTGTTAGTTGTGACTATTGGTCACGGGGTAATTTGGGACGCTGTGACGGTTTTGGTTTTGTGATTCCGCAAGTGGGCCCCACATGGACCGTTCGGATATTTTTTTGAAATAATGCAATATGGGTATCAAAATTCATGTTTTGACATGTAGTTTATTATTTTGCTAGCGTGGCAGAAATCTGAGGTCTCGCGAAAGGGGAAAACTCCTATTTAGCAAGCTTTGGCAGGCGTTTGACGGCGTCCGCGTAGGCTAGGCTTACCATATACCTAGACTGAGTTTATTTATAGTATTTGCATACTATTATGCTAGTGTTTGGGCTGGTAGTTGTGGATTGGCATTGGCTTGCTATGATTAGGCCTTTTGGGCCGGTTAGGGCCTTGTTCGAATATGTTTTGGGCCCGTTATCCTCGTGGTCTGCCAGATATTACTTTTATAGGGTTGGTTAATGTTGTACTGCTATTAGTAGGGATTTGGGGAACCTTAGCCCAGACTTGGTTCGGGACCCCGTAGTGGGCCCCGCTACTCTTCACAGTCGGTGTAGTTAGCTTTAAACATTGTTAGGCTTAGTTAAGCCCTGAGATGATCTTTTAGGATAAAATTTGTATTAAATTACCTTAGTTATGCCCTTTTGACCTGTTTAGCCTTGTCAGTCCCTAATAGCACCGTATTTGATCGGGGTCGACTAGTTTGATTTAGAATGCGGACCCGCCTTGCCATGACTTATAATGTATACCCAGACTTGTATATACATATTGTTTATGGTAGATAGTTGACCTGGAAGAATCCCGAGATTGACTTGTAGTACGTGGTGGGTTAGCTCCTTATTTATGTTTCGGGATCGTTCTGGGGCCAGTATGTCCCCGTTTACTTGTATTTGTGTGGATTCTGACACTGCTCTGTCACTTGGTTACTGATTATTATGAGTTTCGGTTCGAGTCCAGCCACTAATTCAGATATCATGGTTACTGATTTTTATGAGTTTCGGTTCGAGTTCGGCCACTGATTATTATGAGTTCCGGTTCGAGTCCGACATCTGATTATTATTAGTTCCGGTTCGAGTGCGGCCACTGATTATTATGAGTTTTGGTTTGAGTCTGGCATCTGGTTATGATATGATTGGAGAGTTTTGGTACTGGGTACCGTGGTTACTGGATACTGATACAGCTTCGAGACACTGGTGACTATGCATTTACTATTCTTGTGTGTCCCGCCGGTTTATGGGGGCCAGGTTGGGTTATTGTTTTCTTCCGTGTGCCTATCGGGTTTATGGGGGCCCAGATAGGTTATGTTTGACTTGTGTGTTTACTTAGGCATTTATTTACTCGTTTTGTATCGCACTTATTTTCTCCTAAGCCTATCTATACGCCTCGGTGGTTACTTATGCACTTATTATTTATACCCCGGACTTAGCATTCACCCTCGCATTTTAGCTTGCTTATATTATATTGAGCTCAGTCGGCCGATGATGCCTACTGAGTACCCGTTGCCCCGGTACTCATACTACACTTCTGCATCTTTTTCCTCGATGCAGATCCAGGCACTAGCCGATGGTTTTGACGTGACTCTCTTCTCAGCACTGACTCCGGAGCAGGGTGAGCTTACCGACATCCGAGGCAGATCCTACTCCATCTCTACTGTATAGTCTTTTGCTCTGAGACTGTAGTACTTGTATATATTTGGTTTCTGTCTTATATTTTGGACATTTCTAGTAGTGGCTCTTGTACCGACTTCACCAGGTCTTGGGAGGGGTTCTTGAGTTTATATATTGTCATCTTCCTTCTCAGTCTTGGTATGAATATATATTTTGATTTTATTTTTATATTAGTATGCTTACTTCCACTTTATCTCTGTTTTCTGAGATTCCGCCCATTAGCCTGCCGCTTATCGCTCCGGGCTAGGGTTTGGCTTGCCTATTAATGGGTTATGGTAGGTGCCATCATGACTCGAAAAATTGGGTCGTGACAAAGAATCTGCCTATCATATAAGACATCAAACCTTTAAAATAAAACAACTTAATAATTATATAAAATACTTTCCTTTAGGCTAAGTATATGAATAGACCAATTGCTACTTTTCAAGAATATCTAGAAACAAAAAGAAAAATAAACCAATTATATACAGAACTTAAGAATCTATATTATAACCCTGAAATAAAAGACGGAATAATACAAAACGATAGAATCCCTTATTGTATATCGGAATTAAGACAATATCAAAGAAAATTAGTTAGATACGCGTTAACAAGACATAGTCAATTTGCGCTTCAACACATAAGAAATAACCAGCGATATAGACGACTTTTTAGATTATTAAATATATGAAACAATATTTTTATACTAAAAACATTGCATATCATTATAAGGAAATATACGATTATAAACAAGATTTAAGACAAGCTATAATAATTAAAGAATCTCTATTACATACCCAAAAACGCGAATTAAGACATATAGAAAAAGAAATTAGAAATATAAAAGATTATATTAAATTTTTAAGAAATAGAGTAAGATATTTTCCTTTAGGAAAAGAATTTTATGCAATACTCAAAAAACGCTATTAGAAAATATCGTAGAAAAAATAAAGAACTAAGCAAAAGAATATCTTATACAGCAAGGTCAAAATTATATACATTTCTTAGAACAGAAATTAGTAGCAGTATTAACTAGATTCAAAATATATTTAAAATTAGATATAGAAGTTCACTTAATCAAACAAATAACAGACTATTATAACTATATAGAAAACGAAATAAGACAAGTTAACATAGACATACAATCCCAAGAATATTTAATAAAGGCTATCTTAATTTCCTTTTATGCGAAGAAACGATAATTATCATAACTATATAAATCATTACAATAATCAAATACATAATACTCATATTGAAGAAAGACGACTAAAAAAGGTACGAGACCAATTAATTCAAAATTTACAAGACTTTGATAACGCAACCAATAAAAACTATAGCAATATATCGGTTAACAAAAATCGTCGAAGGTGTGGACACCGACTTAGAATAAAATCAAAGTTACTTATAATAAATAAAGATATTAGAAGTGTGATACATTATAGAGCAATTTTTAAAGAATATTTAGACAACTGCCCGTTAGGATAAAAATTATTAATGAAAACACATCCCTTTGCTAGACAAGTACAAGCTAATTATTGGATATATAACTTAGAAGTACAGAGACTAATACAAACTAAAAGAAAGTATATAAATCTCAAAAAATCATTAGAAAATATATTAAAACATAAGACACTAAAAAATAATAAAGACATAATAAGTAACATAACTTGGGATATACACGGATTAGAACTCGATATCAATGAATTTACTAATTGGTTAGAGTGGTATAAAAGTAGACCATTTACTAAAGAAAGAACACAGGTAGTAAGAAAGACTAAAACATGGACTTTTTATCAAGTCGGAGAATAGAAAAAACCAGACCCCTCATCCAAAACAGACTCGGAAATAATATGATAAGTAGATTAATGAATAATAATTTAAGACAAAATATAGGACAACAATTAGACGAAGTAATAGACATAGATAAAGATATACATGTCACGACCCAATATTTGAGTCATGATGGCACCTATCGTAACCCACCAATAGGCAAGCCAAACCCTAGCTCGGAGCGACAAGCGACGGGCTAACGGGCGGAATCTCATAAAACAGAGAAGAAGTGGAAGTAACCATATTTATAAACATGCTATAATGCTAAAGACAGAGTCAGAATATGTATATATTCCAAGACTGAGAAGGAAGAGGACAATATATAAAGTCAAGAACCCTTTCCAAGACCTGGTGATGTCAGTACATGAGCCACTACTAACATACCCAAAATACAAGACAGAAACCAAACATGTATAATGAGTACAATAGTCTTGAGAGCAAAAGACTATACAGTAGAAGATGGAGTAGGATCTGCCTCGGATGTCAGTAAGCTCACCCTGCTCCGAAATCAGTGCTGAGAAAAGAGTCACGTCAAAACCATTGACTGGTGCCTGGATCTGCATCAGGGAAAAAGATGCAAAAGTGCAGTATGAGTACCGGGGCAACGGGTACTCAGTAGGCATCATCGGCCGACTGAGCTCAAAGTAATATAAGCAAGCTAAAATGCGAGGGTGTATGCTAAGTCCGGGGTATAAGTAACAAATACATAAGTAACTGCCGAGACATGTAGATATGCTTAGGAAATAAATAAATGTGATACCGAATAATTGAGTAAATAAATACGTATGTAAACATACAAGTCAAACATAACCTATCTGGGCCCCCATAAACCCGATAGGCACACGGAAGAAAACAATAACCCAGCCTGGCCCCCATAAATCGGCGGGACACACAAAAATAGTAAATGCATAGTCACCAGTGTCTCGAAGCTGTATCAGTATCCAGTAACCACAATAACCAACAAGAGTGCACCGGGCTTGAACCGGCACCAATGGGTAATAACAAGAGGCCGGATTCGAACCGGAAGTAGTGGGTAATAACAAGAGGCCACATATATATCATATCTGCCGGACTTGAACCGGAACTCATAGAACAACAGTATCATGATCACGGTACCCAGTACCAAAACTCTCCAATCATATCATAATCAGATGCCGGACTCAAACCGGAACTCATAATAATCAGTGGCCGGACTCGAACCGGAACTCATAGTGTACCACAATTCGGGGCCGGACTCGAACCGGATCACCCAATGGTCAATAACCAAAATCATCATACCTGAATCAGTAGCCGGACTCAAACCGGAACTCATCATAGCCAGTAACCAGAACAGAATCAAAGGTCATATCATATCAAATAAACGGGGAACGCCCTAGTGTCAAGTCAATACTATTATATAGGTACAGAAGCTAACTCTACAACATGCTACAAGTCAATCTCGGGGTCCTTCTAGGTCAAATATCTACTATAAGCAATATGTATATACAAGTCTGGGTATACATTATAAGTCATGGAAAGGTAGGTCAGCGTTCTAAGTTAAACTAGCCGACCCCGATCAAATACGGTGCTATCAGGGACGAACAAAGCTAAACAGGCCAACCGGGTATAATCGGGGTGACTCAATCCCGTCACAACCCTAATATTCATATAGGGCTTATCTAAACCCAAAGATGCCAAAGTTCCGACAAGTCAACAAAAAAAAGGGTAACGGGGCCCGCTACCGGGTCTCGAAAACCAGGTCTGGTTATACTTGTCTAAGTCTGAGCTAAGTCTGTCTAATCCTGGACTAAGTCTGTCTAAGCCTGGACTAAGGTTCAACAATAGCATTCCCAGACTAGCAACAACAACAACAATACTATCCGACCCCAAATAGGTCATCTGTGGTGTACCACGAGGATAACGGGCTTGGAATATATCCGAATAGCCCTATCCAGCCTAGAAAGCCTAAATCACAGCAAACCACCACCACCAATTCTATAATACCAGCCCACAATACCAGCACAATAGTATACATCTATCACACATAAGCCCAGTCTAAGTGCAAAGGAAGGTAAACCTAGCCTACCTGGACGCCTGCCGCAAGCCTGCCAAAAGACCCAGCTAAATAGGAGCCTTCCCCTTTCGAGAGGCCTCCGACTGTTGCCAAGCTACCAAAATAATAAACTACATGTCAAAACATGACTATTGATACCTATATTGCATTAGTTTGAAAAAATGTCTGAACCGTCCCCGTGGGGCCCGCTTACGGAATCACGAAACTGAAACTGTCACAGCATCCCAAACAACTCCATGACCAATAGTCACAACTAGCACCATTCAATTTGAGCTCAAAATGTATCTCAAACCTCAATACCAATCCCAATAATTAACAAATACGCGACTTTAAGCTAAAATTGACCAAAAACTTACGTTATAAAGACGTTATACTATCAACCATGTGATCCCCGAGCTTGAATAACTTGATGTAGATAATTTATTTCCCAGCGGTCATTAAGTATAAGCTCAAAAGGTACTGTTTTCCGCAACTCTTCTTTCAATTTGTGTTAAAGGAATATATGTAGTAACTATGTGTTAGTGAAAAGGATTGGAGAGAAATTATACTAATAGTCATGTATATATATATATATATAGACAATAGTAATCTTAACCGACAAAACAAAAAGTTGAAATCAATTTACCTAACTTAAGTGTCATGATTACTTTAACAATTGGTAGCCAATTCATTCTTGCCAAGGTCCACGTGGCTATGTGGTGGCAACTTCTTACTAATTCGTTTCATTCCGTTACGTATCTATTCGGTATTGCATAGGTTCGTGGTAAAATAAATACAATATTTTGAATATACCATAATTAATAAGAAATTATTTCTAACAAAACCTCTATAAAATAATAATATTATTTTAACATATTTAAATTCACTATCTCCGCTTAAATTATTAATAGGTTACAAAACTATTATAAAATAGTATAGATATATCATAACTAAAGAATTGTATAAATTTCAAAAACATTTTCGAAAGGTCATTAACTATGTCATTTTACCAAATTCTAATTTAATTTAATATTTTACAACGTGCTCGATCTAAATAATATTCTCAAACGAACTGCCCGGGAATCGAACTGTCAGTCCCAGCAAGTCATAAATAACTTGGGACAGTTATAGAAAAGCTCTAAACGCTGAGAACACACGAAAATGAGGGAAATAACCGGGAAGGTCATTACAATATCCACTACTAAAAGGACTTTCGTCCACGAAAGTCAAGAAGAAGCACATACCTGAAGACGTGAACAAGTAGGGATACTGGGCTCGCATATCGCGTTCAATCTCCCAAGTAGCCTCCTCAACCGGACGGTGATGCCACTGTTCCTTAACCACTGGAATGTCCCGAGAGCGTAACCGTCTGACATCTCTGGCTAAAATGGACACAGGCTCCTCCACAAATGTTAGTTTCTCGTCTAACTGAACCGAGTCCCACTGAAGCACATGCGACTCATCTGGAATGTATTGTCGCAGCATAGAAACATGAAATACTGGGTGGATAGCTGAAAATGCCGGAGGTAAAGCTAACACATAAGCCACCTCTCCAACTGTCCGCAAAATTTCAAAGGGCCCAATATATCTCGGGCTAAGCTTACCCTTCCTTCCAAACCGCATCACGCCCTTCATGGGCGATACTCGTAAGAAGACCCTGTCACCCACCCTGAATTTCAATGGACGACGTCTACGGTCAGCATAACTGCTCTGTCTACTCTGAGCTGTCCGCAGCCTATCTTGAATCGCTCAAACTCGGTCCAAAGATTCTCGGAGCAAATCTGTGCAACGAGGACTGACTTCTGAAGTTTTGAACCAGCCAACTGGAGATCGACACCGTTTGCCATATAAAGCCTCAAACAGAGCCATTTGAATGCTGGAGTGGAAGCTATTATTATACGCAAACTCTGCCAAAGGTAAGAACTGATCCCACTGACCCCCAAAGTCCAACACACAAGCGCGGAGCATATCTTCTAATACCTGAATCGTCCGCTCTGACTGCCCATCGATTTGAGGATGAAATGCAGTGCTGAGGTCTACCTGGGTACCCAACTCTTCCTGGAAAGTCTGCCAGAAACTAGAGGTAAACTGAGACCCTCGGTCTGAGATAATAGATATTGGCACTCCATGTAGGCGAACCACCTCCTGAATATATACACGAGCTAATCTCTCAGCACTGTAGGAAACTCGAACAGGGATAAACTGTGCAGACTTAGTCAACTGATCTACAATAACCCAAATACTATCAAAACCACGGGAGGTGCGAGGCAGTCCAACAATAAAATCCATAGTGACCCGCTCCCATTTCCACTCGGGAATGGGCAATTGCTGAAGCATTCCACCAGGTCTCTGGTGCTCGGCCTTTACCTGCTGACAACAAAGGCATCGGGCTACAAACCCTGCTATATCTCTCTGCATACCACTCCACCAATAGTGCTGTCTCAGATCTCTATACATCTTAGCTGTCCCGGGGTGAATAGAATATCTAGAACTGTGAGCCTCACGCAAAATCAACTGAATTAAATCTTCAACCCTCGAAACACTAATACGACCGTCAAACCTCAGAACACCATCAGAACCCAAGGTAGCTCTCTCAGACTCACCCCTCAATACCTGATCTCGAATTCTACGGAGACCGCTATCCTCAAATTGACGACTCTGAATCTACTCCAGCAAAGTAGATATCGCACCAACACAAGCGATAACCCTCCTGGGGTCAGAAATATCCAAACGCACCATCGAGTTAGCTAAGGACTGAATATCCGAAGCCAACGGCCGCTGAGAGACTGGAATGAAGGCTAAGCTACCCATACTCACTGCCTTCCGGCTCAAGGCGTCCGCTACCACATTCGCCTTGCCCGGATGATAGAGAATAGAGATATCATAGTCCTTCAACAATTCAATCCATCTGCGCTGCCTCGAATTAAGATCCCTCTGAGTCATTATATGCTGAAGACAGCGGTGGTCTGTAAAGATCTCACAATGCACACCGTATAGATAATGCCTTCAAAGCCGCAGTGCAAATACTACCGCTGCTAATTCTAAGTCATGAGTGGGATAATTACGTTCGTGCACCTTAAGCTGCCTCGATGCGTAAGCAATAACACGACCCCACTGCATTAAAACACATCCCAGACCGATACCAGAAGCATCACAATACACGGTGAAACCCTCGCCCTCAACTGGAAGAGTCAGCACAGGGGCAGAAGTAAGTCGATCCTTGAGTTTTAGAAAGCTCGCCTCACAATCCTCAGACCACTGAAATGGAATCTCCTTCCTGGTCAGTCTGGTCATAAAAGATGCAATAGATGAGAAGCCCTCAACAAATCGCCTGTAGTATCCTGCCAACCCAACAAAACTGCGAACCTCGGTAGGTGACGTGGGCCTAGCCCAACCTCGAATAGCCTCAATCTTCGCTGGGTCTACCATGATACTGTGTCTGGACACAGCATGGCCCAAGAAAGCTACAGGCTCAAGCCAGAACTCACATTTTGAGAACTTGGCATACAGCCGATGATCTCTCAAAGTGTGGAGCACAATCCTCAAATACTGCTCATGCTCCTCGTTACTCCTCCAATAAACCAAGATGTCGTCAATAAAGACAATCACAAAGGAGTCCAAGTATGGCCTGAATACACGATTCATCAAATCCATGAAAGCTGCTGGGGCATTAGTCAATCCAAAAGACATCACCAGGAACTCATAATGGTCGTACCGAGTCCTGAAGGCTGTCCTTGGGATGTCCTCAGCCCTAACTCTCAACTGATGGTATCCAAATCTCAAATCTATTTTTGAGAAAACCGCTGCACCCTGAAGTTGATCAAACAAATCATTGATACGAGGCATAGGATACTTATTCTTCACAGTTACCTTATTCAACTGCCTGTAATCAATACACATGTGCATAGATCCATCCTTCTTCTTTACAAACAGAACTGGAGCACCCCACGGAGACACACTCGGCCTGATAAAACCCTTCCCCAGAAGGTCCTGGAGCTGAGTACTCAACTCTCTCAATTCAACAGGAGCCATACGATAAGGAGCTATAGAAATAGGTCGGGTGCCCGGCTCGAGGTCAATAATGAACTCTATATCACGCTCAGGAGGAAGGCCAGGCAGGTCAGTCGGGAATACATCAGAAAACTCACGAATAACAGGGACGGAGTCAAGCGATGGACTCTCAATACTAGTATCCCGAACATAAGCAAGGAATGAATCACATCCCCTCGACATCAATCTACGAGCCCGAACATATGAAATAATCCCGGTCGGTGTGCGGCTAACAGAACCCTGCCACACCACCGGGGGTACGCCAGGCATGGCTAAGGTCACAGTCTTGGCAAAGCAATCCAAGACTGCATGATGGATAGACAACCAGTCCATGCCCAGAATCACATCAAAATCTACCATGGCCAATACAATAAAATCAACCTGAGTCTCAAACTCCTGAATAGTCACCAGACATGATCTATATACCCGATCCACTACTAAGGAATCAACAACGGGGGTAGATACACGTAAGGGAACAGATAATAACTCAGAACACAAACCCAACCGTGGTGCATAATAAGTAGATACATAAGAAAATGTGGATCCGGGATCAAATAACGCAGAAGCTGGCTGATGGCATACGGAAATCGTACCTGTAATCACTGCATCCGAAGCCTCAGCCTCTGGCCTAGTCGGCACGGCATACAACTGACGCTGGCTACCACTAGTCTGAGCACCGACCTGACCACTAGTCCGACCTTCCTGCGCTCTACCTCGAGAACCCTGGGGACCACCCCGATGACCCTGTGCACCACCTCTACCTGCTGGCGGTATAAATCTGAGGGGCTGTGTTGTCTGAACTGAAGGCTCAATGGCCATGCGCTGAGGACACTCACGTGCAAAATGACCGACAACCCCACAAGTGTAGCATGCTCTTGGCTCCCTGCTCGGCCTAGAAGGTCCGGCTGATCCGGTATGACCCCCTCTAGTCGATGAACTGGACTGACCACGTCTCTGAGGCTGTCTAACAGAATCACTATAGGCGAGCTGACCACTATCAGATATATGTAAAGCTGACTGTACGGACCTACTGGGCTGACTCTGTCGCTGAAAAGACTGCTGAGGGTACCTACCCTGAAACTGGAAACCACGACCTTTGAACTGTGACCCACTATGGCTCCTACTGAAACTACCCTGAACACGAGGTCTCTTATCGCTGCCCCCTTGGGCCTCGCGATCCATCTCCTCAATAGAGTATACATGCTCGGTAATCTCTGCGAATGACTTTCCTGAAGTCACTAAACTCTGGGTAGCTCTGCGGAGTGGCAATCTCAGTCCCCTAACAAAACATCTAACTCTCTCATACTCATCAGGCAAAATAGAGGTAGCGTGCCTAGCAAGATCATGAAACCTCACCTCATACTCGGCGACAGGTAATGAACCCTGAGTCAATCTGGAGAACTCATCCTTGAGTCGCTCCCGTATAGTACGGGGCATATACTTTCCCAAGAAAATCTCAGAGAACTGGGTCCAGGTAACCGGTGGAGATCCTGCTGGCCTGGAATCAAGATATCCCTTCCACCATCTCCTCGCTGCAGTATCAAACTGATATGCCACGAAATTAATACCACGAGACTGTACCAATCCTAAATTCCTCAGTCTATCCTAGCAGCTGGACAAGAACTCATATGCATCCTCACCTGGAGTACCAGCAAATCTCGGTGGAGTCAACCTTAAGAAACGCCCCAACATCCTCTGCTCATCAACAGACATAACAGGCTGATCTATAATCGGCTGTGGAGCTACCGGCGCTGGCGGAATCTCAACTCTGGGTGCTGCAACTGCAGGCTGCGCCCCAACACCAACTCCCTGTACTGCTGGTTGGGCTCCCTCAGCTGACGGACCTCCAACTATCCCCAACAACTGAAGTAATGGACCTCGGAGCAAAGAAGCATCAATAAATCAAGGTAGAGCCTGGGCTGCTCCCTGGCCCACTGGCTGCTGTGGCGGCGGAGCATCTGGAGTTATAACAGGATCAGGTGGCTGATCCCTAGCATGATCTCTGCCTGGGGCTGCTGCTCTACCTTGCCCCCGCCCTCTGGGTCGACCTCGTCCCCTAACTGAAGCCCTTGCTGCAGGCTCGGGGTCCTGACCCCCAACTCTCTCACCATGCGTCCTAGCCATCTGCGTAAAGAGTGAACCAAATGAAGATCAGAAACCAATACAGACCCAACGCACAGACATGAGTCAAGCAAATGAGAGACTCCCCTAAAAATACTCCATAGCCTCCCGAGGATAGGATACAGGCGTCCCCGCACCGATCCACAGGATTCTACTAAACATTGGCCCATGTACCGACACTACCCGTACAACCTAGGCTCTGATACCAACCTGTCACAACCCAATATTTGAGTCATGATGGCGCTTATCGTAACCCACCAATAGGCAAGCCAAACCCTAGCCCAGAGCGACAAGCGACGGGCTAACGGGCGGAATCTCATAAAACAGAGAAGAAGTGGAAGTAACCATATTTATAAATATGCTATAATGCGAAAGACAGAGTCAGAATATGTATATATGCCAAGACTGAGAAGGAAGAGGACAATATATAAAGTTAAGAACCCTTCCCAAGACCTGGTGATGTCAGTACATGAGCCACTACTAACATACCCAAAATACAAGACAGAAACCAAACATGTATAATGAGTACAATAGTCTTGAGAGCAAAAGACTATACAGTAGAAGATGGAGTAGGATCTTCCTCGGACGTCAGTAAGCTCACCCTGCTCTGAAATCAGTGCTGAGAAAAGAGTTACGTCAAAACCGTCGACTGGTGCCTGGATCTGCATCAGGGAAAAAGATGCAGAAGTGCAGTATGAGTACCGGGGCAACGGGTACTCAGTAGGCATCATCGGCCGACTGAGCTCAAAGTAATATAAGCAAGCTAAAATGCGAGGGTGTATGCTAAGTCCGGGGTATAAGTAACAAATACATAAGTAACTGCCGAGGCGTGTAGATATGCTTAGAAAATAAATAAATGTGATACCGAATAATTGAGTAAATAAATACGTATGTAAACACACAAGTCAAGCATAACCTATCTGGGCCCCCATAAACTCGATAGGCACACGAAAGAAAACAATAACCCAGCCTGGCCCCCATAAATCGGCGGGACACACAAAAATAGTAAATGCATAGTCACCAGTGTCTCAAAGCTGTATCAGTATCCAGTAACCACAATAACCAACAAGAGTGCATCGGGCTTGAACCGGCACCAATGGGTAATAACAAGAGGCCAGACGCCGGATTCGAACCGAAAGTAGTGGGTAATAATAAGAGGCCACATATATATCATATCTGCCGGACTTGAACCGGAACTCATAGAACAACAGTATCATGATCACGGTACCCAGTACCAAAACTCTCCAATCATATCATAATCAGATGCCGGACTTGAACCGGAACTCATAATAATCAGTGGCCGGACTCGAACCGGAACTCATAATGTACCACAATCCGGGGCCGAACTCGAATCGAAACACCCAATGGTCAATAACCAAAATCATCATACCTGAATCAGTAGCCGGACTCAAACCGAAACTCATCATAGCCAGTAACCAGAACAGAATCAAAGGTCATATCATATCAAATAAACGGGGAACGCCCTAGTGCCAAGTCAATACTATTATATAGGTACAGAAGCTAACTCTACAACATGCTACAAGTCAATCTCGGGGTCCTTCTAGGTCAAATATTTACTATAAGCAATATGTATATACAAGTCTGGGTATACATTATAAGTCATGGAAAGGTAGGTCAGCGTTCTAAGTCAAACTAGCCGACCCCGATCAAATACGGTGCTATCAGGGACGAACAAAGCTAAACAGGCCAACCGGGTATAATCGGGGTGACTCAATCCCGTCACAACCCTAATATTCATATAGGGCTTATCTAAACCCAAAGATGCCAAAGTTCCGACAAGTCGACAAAAAAAAGGGTAACGGGGCCCGCTACCGGGTTTTGAAAACCAGGTCTGGTTATACTTGTCTAAGTCTGAGCTAAGTCTGTCTAAGCCTGGACTAAGTCTGTCTAAGCCTGGACTAAGGTCTAATAATAACATTCCCAGACTAGCAACAACAACAACAATACTATCCGACCCCAAATAGGTCATCTGTGGTGTACCACGAGGATAACGGGCCTGGAATATATCCGAATAGCCCTATCCGGCCTAGAAAGCCTAAATCACAGCAAACCACCACCACCAATTCCAGCCCACAATACCAGCACAATAGCATACATATATCACACATAAGCCCAGTCTAAGTGCAAAGGAAGGTAAACCTAGCCTACCTGAACGCCTGCCGCAAGCCTGCCAAAAGACCCAGCTAAATAGGAGCCTTCCCCTTTCGAGAGGCCTCCGACTGTTGCCAAGCTACCAAAATAATAAACTACATGTCAAAACATGACTATTGATACCTATATTGCATTAGTTCGAAAAAATGTCTGAACCGTCCCAGTGGAGCCCGCTTGCGGAATCACGAAACTGAAACCGTCACAGCATCCCAAACAACTCCGTGACCAATAGTCACAACTAGCACCATTCAATTTGAGCTCAAAATGTATCTCAAACCTCAATACCAATCCCAATAATTAACAAATACGCGACTTTAAGCTAAAATTGACCAAAAACTTACGTTATAAAGACGTTATACTATCAACCATGTGATCCCCGAGCTTGAATAACTTGATGTAGATAATTTATTTCCCAGCGGTCATTAAGTATAAGCTCAAAAGGTACTGTTTTCCGCAACTCTTCTTTCAATTTGTGTTAAAGGAATATATGTAGTAACTATGTGTTAGTGAAAAGGATTGGAGAGAAATTATACTAATAGTCATGTATATATATATACTAGACATTCGGAGCCCGTGCCAGCACGGGCCCAACGTAAATAGTGTTATGCCAGCATGGGCCCAACGTAAATAGTACTTATTATGTATTTTTATATAATAAGTTTGAAGTAATAATTTATTTGAATATGAAGTTTATACTTATCAAGTTTTACGATCTTCTTAGCAGGCTTCTTTAAAGTAAATATGATATATGTTAAATTTCAATATTGTTGTCATAACAATTATCGATTGACTTAATATATGTGATGCACTTATGTATTAAAAAAAAAAAAATATCGTTTAATATTTTAAAATATTTTAATTTGTAATTTTATTTAACCTTCCATAACATAAATTTATAATTATAAAATGCTATAACATATTTTATAAATTATAATTAGAGAATGTAAATATAGTCACATAAATTTAGACTGAGTAAATCATAAACATAAATTTAGATTGAGTAAATCATAAGTTGTATGTATAAAAAAACTCAATAAAAAATTATCCTCTGTTCCTTTAAAAAACTCAATAACTATTAAGAAATTGTCCTCTGTTCCTATTTGCATTTGTTCACGTTGCGTAAGAATTTTTCCTTATGTTAATTTATATAGTTTAGTTTTTAATGGTTGTAAAATATTTTTTTAAGTCATTAAAAAATATAATCTTAGAAAGAAGACTCTGTTTAGCTTAACTTAAACATATAATTAGCTTTATTTTTTTTTTGGTTAAATATAATTAGCTTTAATTTATTCATCTTATTTTTCTTTTTAGTTTATTTCAAGATTAAATTTTTTTTTTCTTACAGTTCTTTACTTTTAACTTTTATATAACATATTTAAGATTATAAGAACAAAAAGTATTTTAGTATATTTTATAGATATTTAATTTTAAACTACAATATTTAAAAATTATTATTTACATTTCAAATTTTATATGAAATCAAAATCAGATAAATAAATTAAAACAGTAGAAATATTTTTACATACATTATTGTGAAAACTCAAATAGCAGCAATTATGGGACCCACGTTTCAAGCCATGTGGCATTAGGTTGATGCAAGATGACTAAAGCAAAAGGACAAAATAGGCAAGGGGCACTATATATTTAAATAGCAGCTATAGCAATAACCATTTTTAGCCAATCATACTATTATAATTTAATTAAAATGACTAAAGTGCCCCCAAATGCCAAAGCAAGCATGTTGACCTGCTGCTTGCTTTGGCATGGGCAACTCCCTCTTATTATATAGGTAATATAGACAATAGTAATCTTAACCGACAAAACAAAAAATTGAAATCAATTTACCTAACTTAAGTGTCATGATTACTTTAACAATTGGTAGCCAATTCATTCTTGCCAAGGTCCACGTGGCTATGTGGTGGCAACTTCTTACTAATTCGTTTCATTCCGTTACGTATCTATTCGGGTATTGCATAGGTTCGTGGTAAAATAAATACAATATTTTGAATATACCATAATTAATAAGAAATTATTTCTAACAAAACCTCTATAAAATAATAATATTATTTTAACATATTTAAATTCACTATCTCCGCTTAAATTATTAATAGGTTACAAAACTATTATAAAATAGTATAGATATATCATAACTAAAGAATTGTATAAATTTCACAAACATTTTCGAAAGGTCATTAACTATGTCATTTTACCAAATTCTAATTTAATTTAATATTTTACAACGTGCTCGATCTAAATAATATTCTCAAACGAACTGCCCGGGAATCGAACTGTCAGTCCCAGCAAGTCATAAATAACTTGGGACAGTTATAGAAAAGCTCTAAACGCTGAGAACACACGAAAATGAGGGAAATAACCGGGAAGGTCATTGCAGTACAAATCTTTCAACAAAATAGTTTAAGACTTTTAAATCCTAAAGTTTTATATAGTGCTGAAATATTTTCTCAAAAAGCTCAGTTTTACAGACATTATAGAGAAGAACAGATGTGTGTAATAAAAAATAGACATCATGTAAGTTTAATCAGTTCAGATTCCACCAAAGAAATATTAAGAACTAATATGAATTTAATGCACATGGGTTTAATTGTAATAGGAATCAAAGGATTAACCAGAAAGAATTTAGGAACTAAAGTATTAATTACAATTTATGATGATAGATGGTCAGACCCTAAAAGATCTATACTAGGTTTAACAGAAGTAGATATGACTAATAATGGCGGAATATTTTATTGTAGTCCAAACTATATGATTAATTCAGCAGAATTTGGAGAATATATTAAGGTAGGATTTCAGACAAAAGGATATGAAGACATGAATGGAGGAAATAATTTATTAGTATGTTTAGGATTTATTGGTAAATTATCTAGTAATAGTAATACTAGGTTTAAACTAAAAGTAGATGATGTAGTAGAATTAATGGGAAATCGGGGAATTAAAGTAATGAAGCCATTAAAAATAGACCCAGAGACTTATGCAGGATTAGAATGGAACTTAGAACCACCTAAGACTCAAGCAATCCTTAAACCAACAGATCATTTAATGTATACTAATAGGAAAGGAGAAACATCAATTAGGTTTATAGACTATAACTTAGAAACTCAAAAGAATGAAGAATTCGAAGAACCAGGAAGGACAGAATTAATGAATATAATAGAAACAATATCCGAAGAATTTTCAGTGGATTTAGCAATAAAAACTGCTAGAGAAATGTATAGAAATAATAAAAATAAAACTTTTAAATGTAAAGGTTGTAAATTAGGACACTTACATTTTACTCAAGTAGAAGACCATTTCAAATATTGTAAGTTGAGAACAGATAATTTAGGATATCAAGAAAATGAAGATAATATTTTAGACAATCAAAGTACATACGACGAAGAAGAAACCACTAAGAGTATTAAAGAATTTATGGAATCGGCAACATCTAGTTCAAGCCCATTTCAAAGAACAACAACAGGCCACAGTGTACAAACCAATATTGGTAATGTACCTAGACATAGAGTATATAGAATAAATCCCGAAATAGAAACGGAAAGAATTAGACCTGTCGAAAAGAGAATGCCTATAGAAGAACCCGTCCAACTCCAAGAAGGAGGTAGTAAAGGAAAAATATTAAATATAGCTGCACAAGACCCTCAAGCATGGAACACTGTACTAGACTTATAGAAAGGAATAGTAGTAGCAGATTATATAAAAACTTATCAAGAGACGGATGCAGAGACTATGTATAGATATATGGAAACATTTTTAGGAGAATCTACCAAAGGATTATGGGAAGCCTTTAAGACAGAATTTCGCCAAGAATTTCAAGACTTAGTAAACATGGGAGCTAATCCCTATAATTTTACAAATAAAATACACAGTTTAATAACAGGAGAAGATCCCAATAGTGGTTTATTAGTATTACAAAGAAAATCCTTGATACAGTTAGAACAATTAAGTATTAGTAATTGGCACCATATAAAGTTTTTCTTAAATGACTATTTTTATTATTGCACCAGAAGTGGAAACGCTTTTGATCAGACATTAGGTAGAAAATTGTTTAATAAATTACCAGGAGCTTTAGGAAGAGAAATAGAAAGACGATGGGATGAAAGAGAAGGTGTAGTACAAAACCCTAATGCTAGATGGTCCATTGGACATAGAATACAACACATAATAGAAATATTACAAGAAAAATGTACTAACATCCAAATTCAAAAACAGTTAAAGAAAGGTGAAACCAGTTTTTGTAAAAGTATATACACTACCCAAAATTATGATGAAGACTATCAGAAATCAAAAAAAAAAAAAAACAGGCATCAATAAACAGAGCAAGCATCAAGCAACCATAGTAAGAAGTAATTAGCTTAGAGTTTACAAATAAATATTGTGAGCAAAGAGTGTTTGAAAAAGAAAAGAGTGTGTTTGTAAAAAGAGTGCTTGTGAGTGTTTAATTTTCCTGTTCACTAGGAGCAACTTCGGGGACTCCCGAAAGGGAACCCTCTATCCGCTCTACTCAATGTAAGTAGGTTATAAGCTTTACTAGAAGTAGGTATTATTCCCTATGTTTGTATGTTTATGTTTATGTTTTATGTTAATATCATGAATATATGTTGATATTTATTATATGTTGATATTTTATCATGTCTATCTTCAAAAGTTATGTTTAGTTGTCTAAATCTACCTTTAGTATATGGTTATTCTCTTAAATGTCTAAGCAACTCTGATGGATTAACCTATAAATTCCTAGGATTTGAGTCTGTTAATGGCCAAGAGAGCCGCAGGACGTGTGTCATCCAGGGTGAGGTTAAAGAAGCAAGTACTTAGAAAATGAGTTTAAGAGAAAGAGTTGAAAGAGGTAGATTTACCGATAAACTAAATAACAAGTAGAAATAGACACCCATAAAAAATAAAAATAAAAAAATCATCAAAAAAAAAAAAAATTAATTTAAATTTGGGGAATATACTTAGCATTCTAGTAATTACCTTGACCTATTAACATAGTAGAAACAATCATAACTATATAAATCATTACAATAATCAAATACATAATACTCATATTGAAGAAAGACGACTAAGAAAGGTACGAGACCAATTAATTCAAAATTTACAAGACTTTGATAATGCAACCAATAAAAACTATAGCAATATATCGGTTAACAAACATCGTCAAAGGTGTGGACACCGACTTAGAATAAAATCAAAGTTATTTATAATAAATAGAGATATTAGAAGTGTGATACATTATAGAGCAATTTTTAAAGAATATTTAGACAACTGCCCGTTAGGATAAAAATTATTAATGAAAACACATCCCTTTGCTAGACAAGTACAAGCTAATTATTGGATATATAACTTAGAAGTACAGAGACTAATACAAACTAAAAGAAAGTATATAAATCTCAAAAAATCATTAGAAAATATATTAAAACATAAGACACTAAAAAATAATAAAGACATAATAAGTAACATAACTTGGGATATACACGGATTAGAACTCGATATCAACGAATTTACTAATTGGTTAGAGTGGTATAAAAGTAGACCATTCTGGATTCCGTTAGGATAAACGACTTAGCTAATCTAAAGAAATTAGAATATTTAGACTTACAAATAATACCAGAAAATAAATACAAACGTTTGAAAGACAATTCCTCAATCAAGTGTAATTTTAATAACGGAGAACATATATTACATAGTGAAGACGCACATTTAAATAGCATAATAGACTTGTTAATAAATTTAGCAGAAAATATTCAAAAAGACAATTCTCTAATTATTAAAATTTTAGAAGATTTACAAACAAAACAAATCAAGACTTATAGTGCTATAGCCGATAACTTAGATTGTATTAGGACTCAACAAGTTGAAATAGCAAAGAAACAAATAAGTAAAACATCTCAAGAAGAATTAAATAAAATACTAAACGAAATAAAAGACTTAAAGATTGAACTAAAAGCCATAACAACAAAACATATAACTCCACAAAAACCCCCAGAAATTAATAAAAACATAGAAAAACTTATTAAAGAAAAATATCCTTCAGTACCTGAAAAGACCATCAGTGAATTAACGAAACAATTAAAGAAAGTTGAAGTTACCCCAAGTAAAGAAAGAACACAGGTAGTAACAAAGATTAAAACATGGACCTTTTATCAAGTCGGAGAACAGAAGAAACCAGACCCCTCATCCAAAAAAGACTCGAAAACAATATGATAAGTAGATTAATGAATAATAATTTAAGACAAAATATAGGACAACAATTAGACGAAGTAATAGACATAGATAAAGATATATAAATCTTTCAACAAAATAGTTTAAGACTTTTAAATCCTAAAGTTTTATATAGTGCTGGAATATTTTCTCAAAAAGCTCAGCTTTACAGACATTATAGAGAAGAACAGATGTGTGTAATAAAAAATAGACATCATGTAAGTTTAATCAGTTCAGATTCCACCAAAGAAATATTAAGAACTAATATGAATTTAATGCACATGGGTTTAATTGTAATAGGAATCAAAGGATTAACCAGAAAGAATTTAGGAACTAAAGTATTAATTACAATTTATGATGATAGATGGTCAGACCCTAAAAGATCTATACTAGGTTTAACAGAAGTAGATATGACTAATAATGACGGAATATTTTATTGTTGTCCAAACTATATGATTAATTCAGCAGAATTTGGAGAATATACTAAGGTAGGATTTCAGACAAAAGGATATGAAGACATGAATGGAGGAAATAATTTATTAGTATGTTTAGGATTTATTGGTAAATTATCTAGTAATAGTAATACTAGGTTTAAACTAAAAGTAGATGATGTAGTAGAATTAATGGGAAATCGGGGAATTAAAGTAATGAAGCCATTAAAAATAGACCCAGAGACTTATGCAGGATTAGAATGGAACTTAGAACCACCTAAGACTCAAGCAATCCTTAAACCAACAGATCATTTAATGTATACTAATAGGAAAGGAGAAACATCAATTAGGTTTATAGACTATAACTTAGAAACTCAAAAGAATGAAGAATTCGAAGAACCAGGAAGGACAGAATTAATGAATATAATAGAAACAATATCCGAAGAATTTTCAGTGGATTTAGCAATAAAAACTGCTAGAGAAATGTATAGAAATAATAAAAATAAAACTTTTAAATGTAAAGGTTGTAAATTAGGACACTTACATTTTACTCAAGTAGAAGACCATTTCAAATATTGTAAGTTGAGAACAGATAATTTAGGATATCAAGAAAATGAAGATAATATTTTAGACAATCAAAGTACATACGACGAAGAAGAAACCACTAAGAGTATTAAAGAATTTATGGAATCGGCAACATCTAGTTCAAGCCCATTTCAAAGAACAACAACAGGCCACAGTGTACAAACCAATATTGGTAATGTACCTAGACATAGAGTATATAGAATAAATCCCAAAATAGAAACGGAAAGAATTAGACCTGTCGAAAAGAGAATGCCTATAGAAGAACCCGTCCAACTCCAAGAAGGAGGTAGTAAAGGAAAAATATTAAATATAGCTGCACAAGACCCTCAAGCATGGAACACTGTACTAGACTTATGGAAAGGAATAGTAGTAGCAGATTATATAAAAACTTATCAAGAGACGGATGCAGAGACTATGTATAGATATATGGAAACATTTTTAGGAGAATCTACCAAAGGATTATGGGAAGCCTTTAAGACAGAATTTCGCCAAGAATTTCAAGACTTAGTAAACATGGGAGCTAATCCCTATAATTTTACAAATAAAATACACAGTTTAATAACAGGAGAAGATCCCAATAGTGGTTTATTAGTATTACAAAGAAAATCCTTGATACAGTTAGAACAATTAAGTATTAGTAATTGGCACCATATAAAGTTTTTCTTAAATGACTATTTTTATTATTGCACCAGAAGTGGAAACGCTTTTGATCAGACATTAGGTAGAAAATTGTTTAATAAATTACCAGGAGCTTTAGGAAGAGAAATAGAAAGACGATGGGATGAAAGAGAAGGTGTAGTACAAAACCCTAATGCTAGATGGTCCATTGGACATAGAATACAACACATAATAGAAATATTACAAGAAAAATGTACTAACATCCAAATTCAAAAACAGTTAAAGAAAGGTGAAACCAGTTTTTGTAAAAGTATATACACTATCCAAAATTATGATGAAGACTATCAGAAAATACGAACTCCAAAGAAATATAAGAAATCATACCCAAAGAATAATTACAGACGAAGAAGTTACTATCTAAGAAAATCAGCAGCCAAAAAACCATACTTAAATAAAAATAGACATGTTAGAAAATATAAGAATGATAAAAGTTATAAGAATACTCTAGAATGTTTTACTTGTGGAAGCACAGAACATTTAGCAAATACTTGCCCTAAAAGAAATAATACTAGAACAAGAAACTCTCAATTAATAGAAGATTTTCAAGAAACTTTAATTAATGTAGACGAATACATGTCAGACAATGAAAGTATTTATTCTATAGTAAGTATAACTAACAATGAACCCTATAATTCATCAGACTCAGAAGATGAGAATCTCATTAATGAGATAAATCTAGAAGACCTACATTTAGATCCACCAAATTTTGATTTAGTAAATATAATAGACTATAATTTAGTTAATATAAAAAGTGAGGACTGTATGCATGAATTTGAAAGGAAAGGCTTAGACAGTAATCAATGCTTCATTTGTAAATGGTACCCAGATAAAAATAGAAGAGTCCAATGTAAACTTTGTTATATAGAAGGATGCATTCCTTGTATAGAAAGACTCATAGGAGGTAAGTTACTACAACCTAAGACAAGTAATGAACTACATAAAGAAACAATTAAAGAAGTAGCTAGTTCTTCAACTAATTATATTATATCACACACAGAAGAAGATAAAATAATTGAATTAACAACAAGACTAAATAACCTAGAAGAAAGAATAAAAAGATTAGAAAAAGGTAAACATGTCATGGAAGAAGACTCCGAATTAATGAACGAATCCTTTGATGGTTTAGTATGTAATGAAGATAAGAAACTAAGTACAGTCAAAATATTAACCAAAATAAAAATACAAGATTATGAAATAGAAACATTAGGATTAGTAGACTCAGGATGTACACAGTGTATAATAAACCAAAAAATATTACCAAAACACCTTATACATAATTTTACGAAACCTCATATATCCATGCAAATGGATGGAACTCATAATACTTATAAACATTTTGTAAAAAATGCAGTAATTAGTTTTAATAATACATGTTCTAATTATAAAACAGTATATAAGTTAGGAGTAATATTGACCAGAGATTTAAATATAAAGGCAGACTTTATAATAGGTTTAGATTTCATGATAAAAAATAATGGAAGATGTTTTATAACCAGAGACGGAGTAATTTTTACAAAGAATATTACAATAACCCCAGCGTTTTTTTGGAAAAAATGTACAAAGAAATACAAAAGTAATCAACGACTCTAAATATCTTAAAGAATCCTCAAAGCACTTATGTGACAAAGGCACAGACTGTACCTGTGAGACAGGAATATTACTGTTAGAAGAATTAGACTTAGATGAAGAAGTTAATGAAATAGAATTATTAAATCAAATCATAGACAAGAATTATGATTTAATGGAGATAAACATAGACAACTACAATTTTAAGAAAGGAATTCAACAAATAGGAATAATAAAGAATCAAGAAGACTTGCAAAAGATAATTCAAAAATTAGATGACATAGACATAATAGGTGAGAAACCTTTAGAACACTGGAAGAATAATAAAATAGAGTGTAAACTAGAAATCATAAATCCAGAATATACGGTAAGAACAGCAACAATACAAGCTACTAATGAAGATTTAAAAGACTTTGAAGTACAAATTAAAGAATTACTTGACCTAGGAGTAATTAGAAGATCTAAATCAAGACATAGGTCAGCAGCTTTTATGGTTAGAAATCATAGCGAGATAGTTAGAGGAAAAGTTAGAATGGTAATAAATTATAAAAGACTTAATGACAATACAGTAATGGATGCTTATAAACTACCAGACAAAACAGAGTTAATAAATAGAATTCAAGGAAGAACAATGTTTAGTAAATTCGACTGTAAGTCAGGATATTGGCAGATAAAAATGCACCAGGACAGTATAGAGTGGACAACATTTACTTGTCCCGAAGGACATTTCGAATGGTTAGTAATGCCATTTGGATTAAAAACTGCTCCACCAATTTTTCAAAGAAAGATGGATAATATATTTGGTAAATATAAGAATTTTATACTAGTGTATGTAGATGACATTTTAGTTTTTAGCTATAACATGAAAGAACATTTAGGACATCTCCAAACAGTTTTTAAATTATTTGTAGACAATGGAATAATTATAAGTAAGAAAAAGATGAAATTATGTAAACAACATATTAATTTTTTAGGAATCACCATAGGAGAAGGAAAAATAAAATTACAACCACATATAGCAAAAAAGGCCCTAGAAATGCCAGACAGGTTAGAAAAAATAAAAGACCTACAAAAATTCTTAGGAATATTAAATTATGCTAGACAATTTTTTAAGAATTTAGGAAAGGTAGCAGGACCTTTATATGTGAAAACAGACTCTAAAGGACAAAAGACATTCAATGCGGAAGATATAAAATTAGTTCAAAGACTAAAAGAAATGGTTAAGGACATACCAGACTTAGCCCTACCTTTAGAAACAGACTATTTAATAATAGAGACAGACGGTAGTTTTGAAGGATGGGGAGCCGTCCTTAAAGCTAGAACCAATAAATATAGCAATAAGAAAGATGAAAGAATATGTGCTTATCAGAGTGGAAAATATAAAGAACAAGGCAATATGAGTAGTATAGACGCTGAAATACTAGCAGTCATATATGGTCTTAATAGTTTTACTCAAAAATTTTGAAACATATTTTATCTAAGTGCCCCTAACATTTTGGTATCAGAGCGAGAAGTTTCTAGGCCTTAGCTTATGAAAAGAACTAGACTAGCTAGATATATTAAAGCTCTTAAATCTTTTTTGGTAGCTAATAAAGTACTTTTAAAAGAATTAGAATTAGAATATGAAAACATAGACCAACAATATAAAAACTACGCCAATAGTTTAGAACAAGATTTTAATCAACAAGATCCCATAATAGTAGAAGTTGTACATCTAAATATAGACCAAACCATAGTCCTTATTAATCAAATAAAATTTAGACAAAAAGTAATCAAGAAAATAACAAGCAAAATTAATTACTACCCTTTAGGATAATTAGTTTATGAAAAAATCTCACTTAGCTAAACAAATAAAAACATCAATTAAATATTAGAAAAAATCATTTAAAGTTTTTAGCACAAGATAAAGTAGACCTCATAGTAAGATATAATTATTATAAATTAATATTCAAAGAACAGATAGAAGAACAAGAAATAAACGCAATAAATATTATAAATTTTATGTGCTTAAGTATTCAAGAATCTGCCTATCATATAAGACATCAAACCTTTAAAATAAAACAACTTAATAATTATATAAAATACTTTCCTTTAGGCTAAGTATATGAATAGACCAATTACTACTTTTCAAGAATATCTAGAAACAAAAAGAAAAATAAACCAATTATATACAGAACTTAAGAATCTTTATTATAACCCTGAAATAAAAGACGGAATAATACAAAACGATAGAATCCCTCATTGTATAACTGAATGAAGACAATATCAAAGAAAATTAATTAGATACGTTCTAACAAGACATAATCAATTTGCTCTTCAACACATAAGAAATAACCAAAGATATAGAAGACTTTTTAGATTATTAAATTTATGAAACAACATTTTTACACAAAAAACATTGCATATCATTATAAGGAAATATACGATTACAAACAAGATTTAAGACAAGCTATAATAATTAAAGAATCTCTATTACATACCCAAAAACGCGAATTAAGACGTATAGAAAAAGAAATTAGAAATATAAAAGATTATATTAAATTTTTAAGAAATAGAGTAAGATATTTTCCTTTAGGATAAGAATTTTATGCAATACTCAAAAAACGCTATTAAAAAATATCTTAGAAAAAATAAAGAACTAAGCAAAAGACTATATCTTATACAGCAAGGTCAAAATTATATACATTTCTTAGAACAGAAATTAGTAGCAGTATTAACTAGATTCAAAATATATTTAGAATTAGATATAGAAGTTCACTTAATCAAACAAATAACAGACTATTATAACTATATAGTAAACGAAATAAGACAAGTTAAAATAGACATACAATCCCAAGAATATTTAATAAAGGCTATCTTAATTTCCTTTTATGCGAAGAAACGATAATTATCATAACTATATAAATCATTACAATAATCAAATACATAATACTCATATTGAAGAAAGACGACTAAGAAAGGTACGAGACCAATTAATTCAAAATTTACAAGACTTTGATAACGCAACCAATAAAAACTATAACAATATATCGGTTAACAAACATCGTCGAAGGTGTGGACACCGACTTAGAATAAAATCAAAGTTATTTATAATAAATAGAGATATTAGAAGTGTGATACATTATAGAGCAATTTTTAAAGAATATTTAGGCAACTGCCCGTTAGGATAAAAATTATTAATGAAAACACATCCCTTTGCTAGACAAGTACAAGCTAATTATTGGATATATAACTTAGAAGTACAGAGACTAATACAAACTAAAAGAAAGTATATAAATCTCAAAAAATCATTAGAAAATATATTAAAACACAAGACACTAAAAAATAATAAAGACATAATAAGTAACATAACTTGGGATATACACGGATTAGAACTCGATATTAACGAATTTACTAATTGGTTAGAGTGGTATAAAAGTAGACCATTCTGGATTCCGTTAGGATAAACGACTTAGCTAATCTAAAGAAATTAGAATATTTAGACTTACAAATCATACCAGAAAAGAAATACAAACGTTTGAAAGACAATTCCTCAATCAAGTGTAATTTTAATAACGGAGAACATATATTACATAGTGAAGACGCACAATTAAATAGTATAATAGACTTGTTAATAAATTTAGCAGAAAACATTCAAAAAGACAATTCTCTAATTATTAAAATTTTAGAAGATTTACAAACAAAACAAATCAAGACTTATAGTGCTATAGCTGATAACTTAGATTGTATTAGGACTCAACAAGTTGAAATAGCAAAGAAACAAATAAGTAAAACATCTCAAGAAGAATTAAATAAAATACTAAACGAAATAAAAGACTTAAAGATTGAACTTAAAGCCATAACAACAAAACATATAACTCCACAAAAAACCCCAGAAATTAATATAGAAGAAATTAATAAAAACATAGAAAAACTTATTAAAGAAAAATATCCCCCAGTACCTGAAAAGACCATCAGTGAATTAACGGAACAATTAAAGAAAGTTGAAGTTACCCCATGTAAAGAAAGAACACAGGTAGTAAGAAAGACTAAAACATTCCTTCTGTCCGTCCTTCTGTCTTATCCATATATATGTCATTGCTTACAAATATTAAGTCTGTTGAGATCACTGCTTGTCCTGCGGCTCTCTTGGCCATTAACGGACTCAAATCCTAGGAATTTATGGGTTAATCCATCGGAGTTGCTTAGACATTTAAGAGAATAACCATATACTAAAGGTAGATTTACCCTCTATCCGCTCTACTCAATGTAAGTAGGTTATAAGCTTTACTAGAAGTAGGTATTATTCCCCATTTTTGTATGTTTATGTTTAAGTACCCTCTTCTTTAACCTCACCCTGGATGACACATGTCCAAAATGTTAGGGGCACTTAGATAAAATATGTTTCAAAATTTCTGAGTTTAGTATGGAGTGGATAGTTTTAATAGAGTTGTGGTTCTTATGGTTGTAAAATCCTACTCGGTAATTCCTCTCCCTATTTCTACTATGTTAATAGGTCAAGGTAATTACTAGAATGCTAAGTATATTCCCCAAATTTAAATTAATTTTTTTTTTTTTTTTTAAATGATCAAACGTGTTGATGATTTTTTTTTTTTATGGGTGTCTATTTCTACTTGTTATTTAGTTTATCGGTATATCTACCTCTTTCATCTCTTTCTCTTAAACTCATTTTCTAAGTACTTGCTTCTTTAACCTCACCCTGGATGACACATGTCCTGCGGCTCTCTTGGCCATTAACGGACTCAAATCCTAGGAATTTATGGGTTAATCCATCGGAGTTGCTTAGACATTTAAGAGAATAACCATATACTAAAGGTAGATTTAGACAACTAAACATAACTTTTGAAGATAGACATGATAAAATATCAACATATAATAAATATCAACATATATTCATGATATTAACATAAAACATAAGCATAAACATACAAACATGGGGAATAATACCTACTTCTAGTAAAGCTTATAACCTACTTACATTGAGTAGAGCGGATAGAGGGTTCCCTTTCGGGAGTCCCCGAAGTTGCTCCTAGTGAACTGGAAAATTAAACACTCACAAGCACTCTTTTTACAAACACACTCTTTTATTTTTCAAACACTCTTTGCTCACAATATTTATTTGTAAACTCTAAGCTAATTACTTCTCACTATGGTTGCTTGATGCTTTCTCTCTATTGATCTCTGCTTCTGTCTTTTGTAGTATGGAAATGAAAGGTATTTATAGAGGAGCGTCTGCGGACTTCAAATGAAATTGAACGAAGAAATATTGCTGAATGTCGCTTTCAAGTCTGCTTTATGTCACTTTCGCTATTAATTCCTTTGAAATCTTGTAACATTTGTTTATAATGTTACGACTTTTTCCTTCTGTCCGTCCTTCTGTCTTATCCATATATATGTCATTGCTTACGAATATTAAGTCTGCTGAGGTCACTGCTTACGTCTTTGAAAATGTCCAAAATATCTGATGTCATTGCTGATGTCTTTAACAAATAGTGTCTAAATTGTGCAAGGCCTCGGAGTCAAAACTCATACCGGAATCATCATCTGCGTTAGGGTCTTGAGCAAATTGATCTAGAGCCGGGTCATATTCTCTGTCTGAACTGGGTAGATCTGAGTCTGAATTTGAAATATCTGATGTTTCTTTCTCTGGTTTAATCATGTCTTTAGTCTCTTCTTTAGGAGTGTTAGAGGTAGAGTCTACCAATAATCTCATCAGTGTATTGCCAATAATATTTTCTATTGTTTTTGTAGTCACTTTCTTTTTATTTTGTCTTTTGATTTTTACAGTCTTTGAGCTTGAGGCTCCTTCTAAATTAAAACTAGCTGGAAGTCGTCTTACACTCTTTGGCAAAGTGTCAGCCATTAACGGACTTGATTCGTCTTTACCGATTGCCGTTTGAACCGGACTAGCTACATCCTTACCTGATGCAGTAGGTCTGTTTACATTCAGTGGGGAATGCACACCCATCTCATCCATTTTAAGTAAAGATGGAGAACTTTTTTGTGGTGTTTGAAAATCAGTCTGAGTAAAAGAATTCTTAAAATTTTGAACTGGTCTTTGTGTCTGAAAGGGTGCTGAATTTGGGTTTTGGTTTAATTCAAGATGTTTTATATAATCTTGTAGTAATAAATTTTGTCTTACTAATTCATCTCGTTCTTTCTCTAACAGTTCATTTTAAGATTTAATCTTTTAAACCTTCGGTCATTGAACTGCAGTGATCACAAAAAATAATTTTGTTTGTGTATTTTGTAATATTGTACTGAGGGTAATTAACCGGGTTTCTTAGTTCTGGGGTAATAAAAAAGTTTGGTCCTAATTTTCCTCTTGCGTAGTCTAAAACCTCATTAAAATTATTAAATCCTTTGTATAAGGGGTCTTTAAAGTTCTTAATCGCGTCTATTACCTGAATCCATGTCTGGTAAATTCCTGGAGTCCTTCCCTGTATGATCACATAAAAGTTAAACTTGTTAGTTAAATATTTGTCTGTAAAATATTATTCCAGGGCATTCATAACAGCTAAAAAATAGCTGACATCCCTTGGAGTCTTGTTGTATGAAATCCATAAGTTGTCTAATAAACATTTTTGATTTCTGTCGACCCTTGCTTCAGGCCTTGTTTTAAAACTGAAATTTGAGTCTGGATAATAAATTAAATATTGTGTCCCAAAATGTATTCTTTCGATCGTCTGATCACTAGATGTCTGAGCTGTACATAACATTGTCTGTGGCCGAAAATGAGTATTGCTTAATAAAGTCTTTAAATAATTGTCTGCGCTGGAGTCTGAGGCTTTTGCCTTGCCTTTGTCTGTCATGCTGCAAAAAAGATTAGTTAGTAGTTTTTGATATTAATCTACTAAGTTTATCAGCTAAGGTGTTTTCTCTACCTTTAATATGTTCGAATTTAATAGTATATATTGAAGTAGCATCAATAAAATTTAACCATCGTCTCTTACTACTATTTTTCTCGCTAATTTTCTCATGAAATTTGACTATGGCTTCACAGTCAGTTCTTACTAATACTTCTAGCTTATTTAAAATATATATTTTAAAACTATTAAGACCATATATGACTGCTAGTATTTCAGCGTCTATACTACTCATATTGCCTTGTTCTTTATATTTTCCACTCTGATAAGCACATATTCTTTCATCTTTCTTATTGCTATATTTATTGGTTCTAGCTTTAAGGACGACTCCCCATCCTTCAAAACTACCGTCTGTCTCTATTATTAAATAGTCTGTTTCTAAAGTTAGGGTAAAGCTACAGTCGAATTTACTAAACATTGTTCTTCCTTGAATTCTATTTATTAACTCTATTTTGTCTGGTAGTTTATAAGCATCCATTATTGTATTGTCATTAAGTCTTTTATAATTTATTACCATTCTAGCTTTTTCTCTAACTATCTCGCTATGATTTCTAACCATAAAAGTTGCTGACCTATGTCTTGATTTAGATCTTCTAATTACTCCTAGGTCAAGTAATTCTTTAATTTGTACTTCAAAGTCTTTTAAATCTTCATTAGTAGCTTGTATTGCTGCTGTTCTTACCGTATATTCTGGATTTATGATTTCTAGTTTACACTCTATTTTATTATTCTTCCAGTGTTCTAAAGGTTTCTCACCTATTATGTCTATGTCATCTAATTTTTGAATTATCTTTTGTAAGTCTTCTTGATTCTTTATTATTCCTATTTGTTGAATTCCTTTCTTAAAATTGTAGTTGTCTATGTTTATCTCCATTAAATCATAATTCTTGTCTAGGATTTGATTTAATAATTCTATTTCATTAACTTCTTCATCTAAGTCTAATTCTTCTAACAGTAATATTCCTGTCTCACAGGTACAGTCTGTGCCTTTGTCACAAAAGTGCTTTGAGGATTCTTTAAGATATTTAGAGTCTTTGGTTACTTTCGTATTTCTTTGTACATTTTTTCCAAAAAATGTTGGTGTTATTGTAATAGTCTTTGTAAAAATTACTCCGTCTCTAGTTATAAAACATCCTCCATTATTTTTTATCATGAAATCTAAACCTATTATAAAGTCTGCCTTTATATTTAAATCTCTGGTCAATATTACTCCTAACTTATATACTGTTTTATAATTAGAACATGTATTACTAAAACTAATTACTGCATTTTTTACAAAATGTCTATAAGTATTATGAGTTCCATCCATTTGCATGGATATATGAGGTTTCGTAAAATTATTTATAAGATGTTTTGGTAATATTTTTTGGTTTATTATACACTGTGTACATCCTGAGTCTACTAATCCTAATGTTTCTATTTCATAATCTTGTATTTTTATTTTGGTTAATATTTTGACTGTACTTAGTTTCTTATCTTCATTACATACTAAACCATCAAAGGATTCGTTCATTAATTCGGAGTCTTCTTCCATGACATATTTACCTTTTTCTAATCTTTTTATTCTTTCTTCTAGGTTATTTAGTCTTGTTGTTAATTCAATTATTTTATCTTCTTCTGTGTGTGATATAATATAATTAGTTGAAGAACTAGCTACTTCTTTAATTGTTTCTTTATGTAGTTCATTACTTGTCTTAGGTTGTAGTAACTTACCTCCTATGAGTCTTTCTATACAAGGAATGCATCCTTCTATATAACAAAGTTTACATTGGACTCTTCTATTTTTATCTGGGTACCATTTACAAATGAAGCATTGATTACTGTCTAAGCCTTTCCTTTCAAATTCATGCATACAGTCCTCACTTTTTATATTAACTAAATTATAGTCTATTATATTTACTAAATCAAAATTTGGTGGATCTAAATGTAGGTCTTCTAGATTTATCTCATTAATGAGATTCTCATCTTCTGAGTCTGATGAATTATAGGGTTCATTGTTATTTATACTTAGTATAGAATAAATACTTTCATTGTCTGACATGTATTCGTCTACATTAATTAAAGTTTCTTGAAAATCTTCTATTAATTGAGAGTTTCTTGTTCTAGTATTATTTCTTTTAGTGCAAGTATTTGCTAAATGTTCTGTGCTTCCACAAGTAAAGCATTCTATAATATTCTTATAACTTTTATCATTCTTATATTTTCTAACATGTCTATTTTTATTTAAGTATGGTTTTTTGGCTGCTGATTTTCTTAGATAGTAACTTCTTCGTCTGTAATTATTCTTTGGGTATGATTTCTTATATTTCTTTGGAGTTCGTCTTTTCTGATAGTATTCATCATAATTTTGGGTAGTGTATATACTTTTACAAAAACTAGTTTCACCTTTCTTTAACTGTTTTTGAATTTGGATGTTAGTACATTTTTCTTGTACTATTTCTATTATGTGTTGTATTCTATGTCCAATGGACCATCTAGCATTAGGGTTTTGTACTACACCTTCTCTTTCATCCCATCGTCTTTCTATTTCTCTTCCTAAGGCTCCTGGTAATTTATTAAACAATTTTCTACCTAATGTCTGATCAAAAGCGTTTCCACTTCTGATGCAATAATAAAAATAGTCATTTAAGAAAAACTTTATATGGTGCCAATTACTAATACTTAATTGTTCTAACTGTATCAAGGATTTTCTTTGTAATACTAATAAACCACTATTGGGATCTTCTCCTGTTATTAAACTGTGTATTTTATTTGTAAAATTATAGGGATTAGCTCCCATGTTTACTAATTCTTGAAATTCTTGAGGAAATTCCATCTTAAAGGCTTCCCATAATCCTTTGGTAGATTCTCCTAAAAATGTTTCCATATATCTATACATAGTCTCTGCATCCGTCTCTTGATAAGTTTTTATATAATCTGCTACTACTATTCCTTTCCATAAGTCTAGTACAGTGTTCCATGCTTGAGGGTCTTGTGCAGCTATATTTAATATTTTTCCTTTACTACCTCCTTCTTGGAGTTGGACGGGTTCTTCTATAGGCATTCTCTTTCCTATAGGTCTAATTCTTTCCGTTTTTATTTCGGGATTTATTCTATATACTCTATGTCTAGGTACATTACCAATATTGGTTTGTACACTATGTCCTGTTGTTGTTCTTTGAAATAGGCTTGAACTAGATGTTGCTGATTCCATAAATTCTTTAATGCTCTTAGTAGTTTCGCCTTCGTCATATGTACTTTTATTGTCTAAAATAATATTATCATTTTCTTGATATCCTAAATTATCTGTTCTTAACGTACAATATTTGAAATGGTCTTCTACTTGAGTAAAATGTAAGTGTCCTAATTTACAACCTTTACATTTAAAAGTTTTATTTTTATTATTTCTATACATTTCTCTAGTAGTTTTTATTGCTAAATCCACTGAAAATTCTTCGGATATTGTTTCTATTATAGTCATTAATTCTGTCCTTCCTGGTTCTTCGAATTCTTCATTATTTTGAGTTTCTAAGTTATAGTCTATAAACCTAATTGATGTTTCTCCTTTCCTATTAGTATACATTAAATGATCTGTTGGTTTAAGGATTGCTTGAGTCTTAGGTGGTTCTAAGTTCCATTCTAATCCTTCATAAGTCTCTAGGTCTATTTTTAAAGGCTTCATTACTTTAATTCCCTGATTTCCCATTAATTCTACTACATCATCTACTTTTAGTTTAAACCTAGTATTACTATTACTAGATAATTTACCAATAAATCCTAAACATACTAATAAATTATTTTCTCCATTCATGTCTTCATATCCTTTTGTCTGAAATCCTACCTTAATATATTTTCCAAATTCTGCTGAATTAATCATATAGTTTGGACTACAATAAAATATTCCGCCATTATTAGTCATATCTACTTCTGTTAAACCTAGTATAGATCTTTTAGGGTCTGACCATCTATCATCATAAATTGTAATTAATACTTTAGTTCCTAAATTCTTTCTGGTTAATCCTTTGATTCCTATTACAATTAAACCCATGTGCATTAAATTCATATTAGTTCTTAATATTTCTTTGGTGGAATCTAAACTTATTAAACTTACATGATGTCTATTTTTTAGTACACACATCTGTTCTTCTCTATAATGTCTATAAAGCTGAGCTTTTTGAGAGAATATTCCAGTACTATATAAAACTTTAGGATTTAAAAGTCTTAAACTATTTTGTTGAAAGATTTGTATATCTTTATCTATGTCTATTACTTCGTCTAATTGTTGTCCTATATTTTGTCTTAAATTATTATTCATTAATCTACTTATCATATTGTTTCCGAGTCTGTTTTGGATGAGGGGTCTGGTTTCTTCTGTTCTCCGACTTGATAAAAGGTCCATGTTTTAGTCTTTCTTACTACCTATGTTCTTTCTTTACTTGGGGTAACTTCAACTTTCTTTAATTGTTCCGTTAATTCACTGATGGTCTTTTCAGGTACTGGGGGATATTTTTCTTTAATAAGTTTTTCTATGTTTTTATTAATTTCTTCTATATTAATTTCTGGGGTTTTTGTGGAGTTATATGTTTTGTTGTTATGACTTTAAGTTCAATCTTTAAGTCTTTTATTTCGTTTAGTATTTTATTTAATTCTTCTTGAGATGTTTTACTTATTTGTTTCTTTGCTATTTCAACTTGTTGAGTCCTAATACAATCTAAGTTATCAGCTTTAGCACTATAAGTCTTGATTTGTTTTGTTTGTAAATCTTCTAAAATTTTAATAATTAGAGAATTGTCTTTTTGAATGTTTTCTGCTAAATTTATTAACAAGTCTATTATACTATTTAATTGTGCGTCTTCACTATGTAATATATGTTCTCCGTTATTAAAATTACACTTGATTGAGGAATTGTCTTTCAAACGTTTGTATTTCTTTTCTGGTATGATTTGTAAGTCTAAATATTCTAATTTCTTTAGATTAGCTAAGTCGTTTATCCTAACGGAATCCAGAATGGTCTACTTTTATACCACTCTAACCACTGTCTAAGTTCTTCAATACTTTCTATCCCTTGTAATTCCCAATAAATTTTACTTTCTACTTGGCTTTGTTTTGGTAAATTTAAAGTTTTTAGTTTTTTAAGGGATTTTTGTAAATTATTATAATGCTTTGTCTTATAAGTTAGTCTTACTACTTCAATATTATATATCCAATAATTAGCTTGTACTTGTCTAGCAAAAGGATGTGTTTTCATGAATAATTTTATCCTAAAGGGAATTTTGGAATTTGTTCTTTCAGGTATTTTCTATCACTTATTATATCTTGTATTTCTCTAGAGATAAGTAACTGTGTATTTAATATCCTAATTCTTTGACTTAATCTTTGATGATGTTTTTTGACTGAGAGTTTTCTATTTGTGAGTTTATCAAACTGTATTAATTCAAATTCTAGAATACTTCTTTGTTTCTTAAGTCTTTTAATTTCTGGGTATGACTGATTAATAAAATTGTAACAATATCGTAAATAATTACAATATGGGTCGTTTCTTTTCATGTATGACTCTTGACTTTTTTCCATAGTTAGGTATCTAGAATTAATTTCCTCGTTGAATTGTCTGTATTGTTAAAGAAATTTCCTATGGTAACCTTGACTTATCCTAAAGGTATAGTCTTAAGTTGGTGAGTTAAATAATTGATCCTATCTTTATATGCTTGTATAGCAGTGTCTGTTCTATATAATTCTATAATTATATAATTTTTTTTTTAATTCTAAATACTCTAGTATATTTTCTTGTAGTATTTCTTCTTCTTTTTTGAGTTGATTTAGTCTAATATTTAATGCTTTTTGGAAAAGTTTTGTTCAAAATTATATATTTCTTCGTAGTAAAAAGATACTAATCTTGAATAATTTAATTGTTTCATATATTAAAACTTCTTAGAATTCTATGATACGAATTTCTTACAGTGTGGGGATTGCTATATATAAGTCTTGAAATAATATGATTAAGTAATTTTTTCGTATTTTTTCTAATTTCAAGTATACAATAAGGAATCCTACCGTTCTGAATTATACCGTTTTGTACTTCGGGATGATAATATAATCTTTGAAGTTCTAGCCACAAATATTTTAAGTCGTGTATTGATTTTCTATAGTCTCTAATATTTCTAATAGGTCTTCTCATATAATTTCTTAACCTAAAGGAAAATATTTAATTCTAAGTCTAAGCTGTTGGATTCTTTTATGTAAATATTTTATCCGATTATTAGATTCCCAAATATTTCTAATCATAAAATCTATAAGTCTTATTGCGTTTAATTCTCTTTGTTCTAATTAGTCTTTAAATACTTCTTGATAATAATTATACCTTACTAAAAGTTCTAACTTATCTTGTTCTAGGGTGTCTAAAATGTCTTTCCTATTTTCTAACTGGTTATGTAATAACTTTAACTGTCTAGCTAAATGAGATTTTTTCATAAACTAATTATCCTAAAGGGTAGTAATTAATTTTGCTTGTTATTTTATTTATTACTTTTTGTCTAAATTTTATTTGATTAATAAGGACTATGATTCGGTCTATATTTAGATGTACTACTTCTACTATTATGGGATCTTGTTGATTAAAATCTTGTTCTAAATTATTGGCGTAGTTTTTATATTGTTGGTCTATGTTTGCATATTCTAATTCTAATTCTTTTAAAAGTACTTTATTATCTACCAAAAAAGATTTAAGAGCTTTTATATATCTAGCTAGTCTAGTTCTTTTCATAAACTAAGGCCTAGAAACTTCTCGCTCTGATACCAAAATGTTAGGGACACTTAGATAAAATATGTTTCAAAATTTCTGAGTTTAGTATGGAGTTGTTGGAGTGGATAGTTTTAATAGAGTTGTGGTTCCTATGGTCGTAAAATCCTACTCGGTACTTTCTCTCCCTGTTTCTACTATGTTAATAGGTCAAGGTAATTACTAGAATGCTAAGTATATTCCCCAAATTTATTTTTTTTTTAATTTTTTTTTATGGGTGTCTATTTCTACTTGTTATTTAGTTTATCGGTATATCAACCTCTTTCATCTCTTTCTCTTAAACTCATTTTCTAAGTACTTGCTTCTTTAACCTCACCCTAGATGACACATGTCCTGCGGCTCTCTTAATTGAGAGTTTCTTGTTCTAGTATTATTTCTTTTAGGGCAAGTATTTGCTAAATGTTTTGTGCTTCCACAAGTAAAACATTCTAGAGTATTCTTATAACTTTTATCATTCTTATATTTTCTAACATGTCTATTTTTATTTAAGTATGGTTTTTTGGCTGCTGATTTTCTTAGATAGTAACTTCTTCGTCTGTAATTATTCTTTGGGTATGATTTCTTATATTTCTTTGCAGTTCGTCTTTTCTGATAGTCTTCATCATAATTTTGGGTAGTGTATATACTTTTACAAAAACTGGTTTCACCTTACTTTAACTGTTTTTGAATTTGGATGTTAGTATATTTTTCTTGTAATATTACTATTATGTGTTGTATTCTATGTCCAATGGACCATCTAGCATTAGGGTTTTGTCCTACACCTTCTCTTTCATCCCATCGTCTTTCTATTTCTCTTCCTAAAGCTCCTGGTAATTTATTAAACAATTTTCAACCTAATGTCTGATCAAAAGCGTTTCCACTTCTGGTGCAATAATAAAAATAGTGATTTAAGAAAAACTTTAATGTAATGACCTTCCCGGTCATTTCCCTCGTTTTCGTGTGTTCTCAGCGTTTAGAGCTTTTCTATAACTGCCCCAAGTCATTTTTGACTTGCTGGGACTGACATTTCGGTTTTCGGGCAGTTCGTTTGAGAATATTATTTAGACCGAGCACGTTGTAACATATTAAATTAAATTTGAATTTGGTAAAATGACATAGTTAATGACCTTTCGAAAATGTTTTTGAAATTTATACAATTCTTTAGTTATGATATATAGTAGGTAGTTGACCTAGAAGGACCCCGAGATTGACTTGTAGCATGTTGTAGAGTTAGCTTCTGTACCTATATAATAGTATTGACTGGCACTAGGGCGTTCCCCGTTTATTTCATATGATATGAGCTTTGATTCTATTCTGGTTACTGGCTATGATGAGTTCCGGTTTGAGTCCGGCTACTGATTCTGGTATGATGATTTTGGTTATTGACTATTGGGTGTTCCGGTTCGAGTCCGGCCCCGGATTGTGATACACTATGAGTTCCGGTTCGAGTCCGGCCACTGATTATTATGAGTTCCGGTTCGAGTCCGGCATCTGGTTATGATATGATTGGAGAGTTTTGGTACTGGGTACCGTGATTATGATGTTGTTGTTCTATGAGTTCCGGTTCGAGTCCGGCAGATATGATATATATGTGGCCTCTTGTTATTACCCACTGCTTCCGGTTCGACTCCGGCGTCTGGCCTCTTGTTATTACCCATTGGTGCCGGTTCAAGCCCGGTGCACTCCTGTTGGTTAGTGTGGTTACTGGATACTGATACAGCCTCGAGACACTGGTGACTATGCATTTACTTTTCTTGTGTGTCCCGCTGGTTTATGGGGGCCAGACTGGGTTATTGTTTTCTTCCGTGTGCCTATCGGGCTTATGGGGGCCCAGATAGGTTATGTTTGACTTGTGTGTTTACTTGCGCATTTATTTACTCGTTATTCTGTATCGCACTTATATTCTCCTGAGCATATCTATACGCCTTGGCCGTTACTTATGTACTTATTATTTATACCCCGGACCTAGCATGTACCCCCGTACTTTAGCCTGTTTATATTACATTAAGCTCAGTCGGCCGATGATGCCTACTGAGTACCCGTTGCCCCGGTACTCATACTGCACTTCTGCATCTTTTCCCCGATGCAGATTCAGGCACCAGTCGACGGTTTTGACGTGACTCCTTTCTTAGCGCTGGTTCCGGAGCAGGGTGAGCTTACTGACGTCCGAGGCAGATCCTACTCCATCTTCTACTGTATAGTCTTTTGCTCTCAAGACTATTGTACTTGTTACACATATTTGGTTTCTGTCTTATATTTTGGGTATGTTAGTAGTGGCTCATGTACTGACCTCACCAGGTCTTGGGGAGGGTTCTTAACTTTATATACCGTCCTCTTCCTTCTCAGTCTTGGCATATATACATATTCTGATTCTGTCTTTAGTGTTATAGCATGTTTATAAGTATAGTTACTTCCACTTCATCTCTGTTTTATGAGATTCCGCCCGTTAGCCCGTCGTTTGTCGCTCCGGGCTAGGGTTTGGCTTGCCTATTGGTGGGTTACGGTAGGCGCCATCATGACCCAAATATTGGGTCGTGACATTTAAACGGTGCCAATTACTAATACTTAATTGTTCTAACTGTATCAAGGATTTTCTTTGTAATACTAATAAACCACTATTGGGATCTTCTCCTGTTATTAAACTGTGTATTTTATTTGTAAAATTATAGGGATTAGCTCCCATGTTTACTAAGTCTTGAAATTCTTTGGAAAATTCCGTCTTAAAGGCTTCCCATAATCCTTTGGTAGATTCTCCTAAAAATGTTTCCATATATCTATACATAGTCTCTGCATCCGTCTCTTGATAAGTTTTTATATAATCTGCTACTACTATTCCTTTCCATAAGTCTAGTACAGTGTTCCATGCTTGAGGGTCTTGTGCAGCTATATTTAATATTTTTCCTTTACTACCTCCTTCTTGGAGTTGGACGGGTTCTTCTATAGGCATTCTCTTTCCTATAGGTCTAATTCTTTCCGTTTCTATTTCGGGATTTATTCTATATACTCTATGTCTAGGTACATTACCAATATTGGTTTGTACACTGTGGCCTGTTGTTGTTCTTTGAAATGGGCTTGAACTAGATGTTGCCGATTCCATAAATTCTTTAATACTCTTAGTGGTTTCTTCTTCGTCGTATGTACTTTGATTGTCTAAAATATTATCTTCATTTTCTTGATATCCTAAATTATCTGTTCTCAACTTACAATATTTGAAATGGTCTTCTACTTGAGTAAAATGTAAGTGTCCTAATTTACAACCTTTACATTTAAAAATTTTATTTTTATTATTTCTATACATTTCTCTAGCAGTTTTTATTGCTAAATCCACTGAAAATTCTTCGGATATTGTTTCTATTATATTCATTAATTTTGTCCTTCCTGGTTCTTCGAATTCTTCATTCTTTTGAGTTTCTAAGTTATAGTCTATAAACCTAATTGATGTTTCTCCTTTCCTATTAGTGTACATTAAATGATCTGTTGGTTTAAAGATTGCTTGAGTCCTAGGTGGTTCTAAGTTCCATTCTAATCCTGCATAAGTCTCTGGGTCTATTTTTAAAGGCTTCATTACTTTAATTCCTTGATTTCCCATTAATTCTACTACATCATCTACTTTTAGTTTAAACCTAGTATTACTATTACTAGATAATTTACCAATAATTCCTAAACATACTAATAAATTATTTTCTCCATTCATGTCTTCATATCCTTTTGTCTGAAATCCTACCTTAATATATTTTCCAAATTCTGCTGAATTAATCATATAGTTTGGACTACAATAAAATATTCCGCCATTATTAGTCATATCTACTTCTGTTAAACCTAGTATAGATCTTTTAGGGTCTGACCATCTATCATCATAAATTATAATTAATACTTTAGTTCCTAAATTCTTTCTGGTTAATCCTTTGATTCCTATTACAATTAAACCCATGTGCATTAAATTCATATTAGTTCTTAATATTTCTTTGGTGGAATCTAAACTTATTAAACTTACATGATGTCTATTTTTTAGTACACACATCTGTTCTTCTCTATAATGTCTATAAAGCTGAGCTTTTTGAGAGAATATTCCAGTACTATATAAAACTTTAGGATTTAAAAGTCTTAAACTATTTTGTTGAAAGATTTGTATATCTTTATCTATGTCTATTACTTCGTCTAATTGTTGTCCTATATTTTGTCTTAAATTATTATTCATTAATCTACTTATCATATTGTTTCCGAGTCTGTTTTGGATGAGGGGTCTGGTTTCTTCTGTTCTCCGACTTGATAAAAAGTCCATGTTCTAGTCTTTCTTACTCCATGTGTTCTTTCTTTACTTGGGGTAACTTCAACTTTCTTTAATTGTTCCGTTAATTCACTGATGGTCTTTTCAGGTACTGGGGGATATTTTTCTTTAATAAGTTTTTCTATGTTTTTATTAATTTCTTCTATATTAATTTCTGGGGTTTTTTGTCACGACCCAATATTTGGGTCATGATGGCGCCTATCGTAACCCACCAATAGGCAAGCCAAACCCTAGTCCGGAGCAACAAGCGACGGGCTAACGGGCGGAATCTCATAAAACAGAGAAGAAGTGGAAGTAACCATATTTATAAACATGCTAAGACTGAGAAGGAAGAGGACAATGTATATAAAGTCCAGAACCCCTCCCAAGACCTGGTGGGGTCAGTACATGAGCCACTACTAACATACCCAAAATACAAGACAGAAACCAACCATATATAATAAGTACAATAGTCTTGAGAGCAAAAGACTATACAGTAGAGGATGGAGTAGGATCTGCCTCGGACGTCAGTAAGCTCGCCCTGCTCCGGAATCAGTGCTGAGAAAAGAGTCACGTCAAAACCGTCGACTGGTGCCTAGATCTGCATCGGGGAAAAAGATGCAGAAGTGCAGTATGAGTACCAGGGCAACGGGTACTCAGTAGGCATCATTGGCCGACTGAGCTTAATATAATATAAGCAGGCTAAAGTGCAGGGGGCATGCTAAGTCCGGGGTACAAGTAATAGATACATAAGTAACGGCCGAGGCGTATAGATATGCTCAGGAAAATATAAGTGCGATACATAATAACGAGTAAATAAATGCGTAAGTAAACACACAAGTCAAACATAACCTATCTGGGCCCCCATAAGCCCGATAGGCACACGGAAGAAAACAATAACCCAGTCTGGCCCCCATAAACCAGCGGGACACACAAGAAAAGTAAATGCATAGTCACCAGAGTCTCGAGGCTGTATCAGTATCCAGTAACCACAATAACCAACAGGAGTGCACCGGGCTTGAACCGGCACCAATGGGTAATAACAAGAGGCCAGACGCCGGAGTCGAACCGGAAGCAGTGGGTAATAACAAGAGGCCACATATATATCATATCTGCCGGACTTGAACCGGAACTCATAGAACAACAACATCATAATCACGGTACCCAGTACCAAAATTCTCCAATCATATCATAACTAGATGCCGGACTCGAACCGGAACTCATAATAACCAGTGGCCGGACTCGAACCGGAACTCATAGTGTACCACAATCCGGGGCCGGACTCGAACCGGAACACCCAATAGTCAATAACCAAAATCATCATACCTGAATCAGTAGCCGGACTCGAACCGGAACTCATCATAGCCAGTAACCAGAACAGAATCAAAGGTCATATCATATCAAATAAACGGGGAACGCCTTAGTGCCAAGTCATTACTATTATATAGGTACAGAAGCTAACTCTACAACATGCTACAAGTCAATCTCGGGGTCATTCTAGGTCAACTACCTACTATAAAAATATGTATATAAAAGTCTGGGTATACATTACAAGTCATGGAAAGGCGGTCCAGCGTTCTAAGTCAAACTAGCCGACCCCAATCAAATACGGTGCTATCAGGGACGAACAAAGCTAGACAGTCCAACCGGGTATAATCGGGGTGACTCAATCCCGTCATAACCCTAATAGTCATATAAGTCTTATCTAAGCCCAAAGATGTCAAAGTTTCGACAAGCCGACAAAAAAGGGTAACGGGGCCCGCTACCGGGTCCCGAAAACCAAGTCTGGTTATACTTGTCTAAGTCTGGGCTAAGTCTGTCTAAGACTGGACTAAGGTCCAACAATAACATTCCCAGACTAGCAACAACTACAACAATACTATCCGACCCCAAATAGGTCATCTGTGGGGTACCACGAGGATAACGGGCCTGGAATATATCCGAACAGCCCTATCCGGCCTAGAAGGCCTAAATCACAGCAAACCACCACCACCAAGTCTATAATACCAGCCCACAATACCAGCACAATAGCATACATATATCACACATAAGCCCAGTCCAAGTGTAAAGGAAGGTAAACCTAGCCTACCTGGACGCCTGCCGCAAGCCTGCCAAGAAAACCAGCTAAATAGGAGTCTTTCCCTTTCGAGAGGCCTCCGACTGCTGCCAAGATACCAAAATAATAAACTACATGTCAAAACATGACTATTGATACCCATATTTCATTAGTTCGGAAAATGTCCGAACAATCCACGTGGGGCCCGCTTGCGGAACCACAAAACTAAAACCGTCACAGTGTCCCAAATAACTCTGTGACCAATAGTCACAACAGATGTTATCCAATCCGAGCTCATATTAATCTCTAAATAAGCACCAACGTATAAGAAAACTACCGTAAATAAAATAAAACTTACCAAAATAACGATTATTACACGTCCACAAACACTTCCCACTAGAACACGAGCTTGAATAACTTGATGTTGACAATTAATTTTATCTCCGTTAAGTAAATTGTCAAGGAGACAAAAGGATTACTTCTCAGAAGATTCCACTCAAATCTCAAAAACTGCCACATACTACCAAGAATCGGACCAATTCAACGCACACCATTTTTGTCAATTGCTGAACATCAATAACTCATAGGCCACTGAATTCATATCTCCAAATGTTTCAACATATGTTGATTAAGTCCTTTGCTTTTTCTTTTTATTATTATTTTTTAGTCAAATCTATATATGATGCTAAACGGTGGAATATGACCTTTGGGCTTTGTCCTTGCCACCTTTAAATAAACTATGCCCTGGACACTTCCTCCACTCCCACGTGGAGTGAGGTGTCAATGCAATAAAATTTTATTTGTTCCGTTACGTAAGTACTCGGGTATTGCATAGGTTCGTGGTAAAATAAATATAATATTTTGAATATACCATAATTAATAGAATATTATTTCTAACAAAACCTCTATAAAATAAAAATATTATTTTAACATATTTAAATTCACTATCTCCATTTTAATTATTAATAGGTTATAATACTATTATAAAATAGTATAGATATATCATACCTAAAGAAGTTCAAAAATATTTTCAAAAGGTCATTAACTAAGTCATTTTACCAAATTCAAATTTAATTTAATATTTTACAACGTGCTCGGTCTAAATAATATTCTCAAACGAACTGCCCGGGAGCCGAACTGTCGGTCCCAGCAAGTCATAATTAACTTGGGGCAGTTATAGAAAAGCTCTAAGCGCTGACAACACACGAAAACGAAGGAAATGACCGGGAAGGTCATTACAATATCCACTACTAAAAGGACTTTCGTCCGCGAAAGTCAAGAATAAGCACGTACCTGAAGATGTGAACAAGTAGGGATACTGGGCTCGCATGTCACGTTCAAGCTCCCAAGTTGCCTCCTCAATCGGACGGTGACGCCACTGTACCTTAACCACTGGAATGTCCCGGGAGCGTAACCGTCTGACATCTCTGGCTAAAATGGACACAAGCTCCTCCACAAATGTTAGTTTCTCGTCTAACTGAATCGAGTTCCACTGAAGCACATGCGACTCATCTGGAATATATTGTCGTAGCATAGAAACATGAAATACTGGGTGGATAGCTGAAAATGCTGGAGGTAAAGCTAGCACATAAGCGACCTCTCCAACTGTCCGCAAAATCTCAAAGGGTCCAATATATCTGGGGCTAAGCTTACCCTTCCTACCAAACCGCATCACGCCCTTCATGGGCGATACTCGTAAGAAGACCCTATCACCCACCCTGAATTTCAACGGACGACGTCTACGGTCAGCATAACTCCTCTGTCTACTCTGAGCTGTCCGCAGCCTGTCCTGAATTACTCGAACTCGGTCCAAAGATTCTCGGAGTACATTTGTGCCACGAGGACTGACTTCTGAAGTTTCAAACCAGCCAACTGGAGATCGACACCGTCTGCCATATAAAGCCTCAAACGGAGCCATTTGAATACTGGAGTGAAAGCTATTATTATATGCGAACTCGGCTAATGGTAAGAATTGATCCCACTGACCCCCAAAGTCTAACACACAAGCGCGGAGCATATCCTCTAATACCTGAATCGTCCGCTCTGACTGCCCATCGGTTTGAGGATGAAATGCAGTACTAAGGTCTACCTGAGTACCCAACTCTTCCTGGAAAGTCTGCCAGAAATTGGAGGTAAACTGAGATCCTCGGTCTGAGATAATAGATATTGGCACTCCATGTAGGCGAACCACTTCCTGAATATATACACGAGCTAATCTCTCAGCACTGTAGGAAACTCGAACAGGGATAAAGTGTGCAGACTTAGTCAACCGATCTACAATAACCCAAATACTATCAAAACCATGGAAGGTGCGAGGCAATCCAACAATGAAATCCATAGTGACCCGCTCCCATTTCCACTCGGGAATGGGCAACTGCTGAAGCAATCCACCAGGTCTCTGGTGCTCGGCCTTTACCTGCTGACAACAAAGGCATCGCGCTACAAACCCTGCTATATCTCTGCGCATACTGCTCCACCAATAGTGTTGTCTCAGATCCCGATACATCTTAGCTGTACCGGGGTGAATAGAATATCTAGAACTGTGAGCCTCACGCAAAATCAACTGAATTAAATCTTCAACCCTTGGAACACAAATACGACCGTCAAACCTCAGAACACCATCAGAACCCAAGGTAGCTCTCTCAGACTCACCCCTCAATACCTGATCTCGAATTCTACGGAAACCGCTATCCTCAAATTGACGACTCTGAATCTGCTCCAGCAAAGTAGATCTCGCACCAACACAAGCGATAACCCTCCTGGGGTCAGAAATATCCAAACGCACTATCGAGTTAGCTAAGGACTGAATATCCAAAGCCAACGGCCGCTGAGAGACTGGAATGAAGGCTAAGCTACCCATACTCACTGCCTTCCGACTCAAGGCGTCCGCTACCACATTCGCCTTGCCCGGATGATAGAGAATAGAGATATCATAGTCTTTTAGCAACTCAATCCACCTACGCTGCCTCGAATTAAGATCCCTCTGAGTCATAATATGCTGAAGACTGCGGTGGTCTGTAAAGATCTCACAATGAACACCATAGAGATAATGCCTCCAAATCCGTAGTGCAAACACAACCGCTGCTAACTCTAAATCATGAGTGGGATAGTTACGCTCGTGCACCTTCAGCTGCCTCGATGCATAAGCAATAACATGACCCTACTGCATCAGAACACATCCCAAACCAATACCAGACGCATCACAATACATGATAAAACCCTCGCCCTCAACTGGAAGAGTCAACACAGGGGCAGAAGTAAGTCGATCCTTGAGCTTCAGAAAGCTTGCCTCATAATCCTCAGACCACTGAAATGGAACCTCCTTCCTGGTCAGTCTGGTCATAGGAGATGCAATAGACGAGAAGCCCTCAACAAATCGCCTGTAGTATCCTGCCAACCCAACAAAGCTGCGAACCTCGGTAGGTGACGTGGGCCTAGCCCAACCTCGAATAGCCTCAATCTTTGCTGGGTCTACCATGATACCGTGTCTGGACACAACATTGCCCAAGAAAGCTACAGACTCAAGCCAGAACTCACACTTTGAGAACTTGGCATACAACCGATGATCTCTCAAAGTGTGGAGCACAATCCTCAAATGCTGCTCATGCTCCTCGTTACTCCTCGAATAAACCAAGATGTCGTCAATAAACACAATCACAAAGGAGTCCGAGTATGGCCTGAATACATGATTCATCAAATCCATGAAAGCTGCTGGGGCATTAGTCAACCCAAAAGACATCACCAGGAACTCATAATGGCCGTATCGAGTCCTGAAGGCTGTCTTTGGGATGTCCTCAGCCCTAACTCTCAACTGATGGTATCCAGATCTCAAATCTATTTTTGAGAATACCGCTGCACCCTGAAGTTGATCAAACAAATCATCGATACGAGGCATAGGATACTTATTCTTCACAGTTACCTTATTCAACTACCTGTAATCAATACACATGCGCATAGATCCATCCTTCTTCTTTACAAACAGAACTGGAGCACCCCACGGAGACACACTCGGCCTGATAAAACCCTTCCCCACAAGGTCCTGGAGCTGAGTACTCAACTCTCTCAATTCAGCAGGAGCCATACGATAAGGAGCTATAGAAATAGGTCGGGTGCCCGGCTCAAGGTCAATAATGAACTCTATATCACGCTCAGGAGGAAGGCCAGGTAAGTCAGTCGGGAATACATTAGGAAACTCACGAACAACTGGGACGGAGTCAAGTGACGGACTCTCAATGCTAGCATCCCGAACATAAGCAAGGAATGAATCACATCTCCTCGACATCAATCTACGAGCACGAACATATGAAATAATCCCTGTCGGTGTGCGGCTAACAGAACCCTGCCACACCACCGGGGGTACACCAGGCATGGCTAAGGTAACGGTCTTGGTAAAGCAATCCAAGACTGCATGATGAAAAGACAACCAGTCCATGCCCAGAATCACATCAAAGTCTACCATGGCCAATACAATAAAATCAACCTGAGTCTCAAACTCCTGAATAGTCACCAGACATGATCTATATACCCGATCCACTACTAAGGAATCACCAACGGGGGTAGATACACGTAAGGGCATAGATAATAACTCAGAACACAAACCCAACCGTGGTGCATAATAAGTAGATACATAAGAAAACGTGGATCCAGGATCAAATAATGCAGAGGCTGGCTGATGGCATACGGAAATCGTACCTGTAATCACTGCATCCGAAGCCTCAGCCTCCGGTCTAGCCGGCACGGCATACAACTGACGCTGGCTACCACTAATCTAAGCACCGCCCTGACCACCAGTCCGACCTCCCTGTGCTCTACCTCGAGAACCCTGGGGACCACCCCGACGACCCTGTGCACCACCTCTAACTGCTGGAGGTATAGATCTGAGGGGCTGTGCTGTCTGAACTGAAGGCTCAATCGCCATGCGCTGAGGACACTCACGCGCAAAATGACCGACAACCCCACAAGTGTAGCATGCTCCTGGCTCCCTGCTCGGCCTAGAAGGTCCGGCTGAGCTGGTATGACCACCTCTAGTCGATGAACTGGACTGACCACGTCCTTGAGGCTGAATAACAGAACCACTATAGGTGGGCTGACCCCTATCAGATATTTGCAAAGCTGACTGTACGGGCCTACTGGGCTGACCCTGTCGCTGAAAAGACTGCTGCTGCTGCTGAGGGTACCTACCCTGAAACTGGAACCCACGACCTCTGAACTGCGAACCACTATGGCTCCCACTGAAACTACCCTGAACACGAGGTCTCTTATCGCTGCCCCCTTGGGCCTCGCAATCCATCTCCTCAATAGAGTATACATGCTCGGTAATCTCTGCAAATGACTTCCCTGAAGTCACTAAACTCTGGGTAGCTCTGCGGAGTGGTAATCTCAGTCCCCTGACAAAACATCTAACTCTCTCATACTCATCAGGCAAAATAGAAGTAGCATGCCTAGCAAGATCATGAAACCTCGCCTCATACTCGGCGACAGATAACGAACCCTGAGTCAATCTGGAGAACTCATCTCTAAGTCGCTCCCGCATAGTACGGGGCATATACTTTCCCAAGAAAATCTCAGAGAACTGGGTCCAAGTAACCGGCGGAGATCCTGCTGGCCTGGAATCAAGATATCCCCTCCACCATCTCCTCGCTGCAGTATCAAACTGATATGCCACAAAATCAACACCACGAGACTGTACCAATCCCAAATTCCGCAATCTATCCTCGCAGCTGGACAAGAACTCATATGCATCCTCACCCGGAGTACCAGTAAATCTCGGTGGAGTCAACCTCAAGAAACGCCCCAACATCTTCTGCTCATCGACAGACATAGCAGGCTGATCTATAACTGGCTGTGGAGCTACCGGTGCTGGCGGAATCTCAACTCTGGGTGCTGCAGCTGCAGGCTGCGCCCCAACACCAACTCCCTGTACTGCTGGTTGGGCTCCCTCGGCTGACGGACCTCCAACTATCCCCAACAACTGAAGTAATGTACCTCGAAGCAAAGAAGCATCTATAAATCCAGGTGGAGCCTGGGCTACTCCCTGGCCCACCAGCTGCTGTGGCGGCGGAGCATCTAGAGCTATAACAGGATCGGGTAACTGATCCCTAGCATGATCTCGGCCTGGAGCTGCTGCTCTACCCTACCCCCGACCTCTGGGTCGACCTCGGCCCCTAACTGGAGCCCTTGCTGCAGGCTCGGGGTCCTGACCCTCGGGTCTCGCACCATGCGTCCTAACCATCTGCGTAAAGAGTGAACCAAATGAAGATCAGAAACCAACATAGACCCAATGCACGGACATGAGTCAAGAAAATGAGAGACTCTCCTAAAAATGCTCCGTAGCCTCCCGAGGATAGGATACAGGCGTCCCTGCACCGATCCACAGGACTCTACTAAACATTGGCTCATGTACCTACACTACCTACACAACCTGGGCTCTGATACCAAGCTGTCACGACCCAATATTTGGGTCATGATGGCGCCTATCGTAACCCACCAATAGGCAAGCCAAACCCTAGTCCGGAGCAACAAGCGACGGGCTAACGGGCGGAATCTCATAAAACAGAGAAGAAGTGGAAGTAACCATATTTATAAACATGCTAAGACTGAGAAGGAAGAGGACAATGTATATAAAGTCCAGAACCCCTCCCAAGACCTGGTGGGGTCAGTACATGAGCCACTACTAACATACCCAAAATACAAGACAGAAACCAACCATATATAATAAGTACAATAGTCTTGAGAGCAAAAGACTATACAGTAGAGGATGGAGTAGGATCTGCCTCGGACGTCAGTAAGCTCGCCCTGCTCCGGAATCAGTGCTGAGAAAAGAGTCACGTCAAAACCGTCGACTGATGCCTAGATCTGCATCGGGGAAAAAGATGCAGAAGTGCAGTATGAGTACCAGGGCAACGGGTACTCAGTAGGCATCATTGGCCGACTGAGCTTAATATAATATAAGCAGGCTAAAGTGCAGGGGGCATGCTAAGTCCGGGGTACAAGTAATAGATACATAAGTAACGGCCGAGGCGTATAGATATGCTCAGGAAAATATAAGTGCGATACATAATAACGAGTAAATAAATGCGTAAGTAAACACACAAGTCAAACATAACCTATCTGGGCCCCCATAAGCCCGATAGGCACACGGAAGAAAACAATAACCCAGTCTGGCCCCCATAAACCAGCGGGACACACAAGAAAAGTAAATGCATAGTCACCAGTGTCTCGAGGCTGTATCAGTATCCAGTAACCACAATAACCAACAGGAGTGCACCGGGCTTGAACCGGCACCAATGGGTAATAACAAGAGGCCAGACGCCGGAGTCGAACCGGAAGCAGTGGGTAATAACAAGAGGCCACATATATATCATATCTGCCGGACTTGAATCGGAACTCATAGAACAACAACATCATAATCACGGTACCCAGTACCAAAATTCTCCAATAATATCATAACTAGATGCCGGACTCGAACCGAAACTCATAATAACCAGTGGCCGGACTCGAACCGAAACTCATAGTGTACCACAATCCGGGGCCGGACTCGAACCGAAACACCCAATAGTCAATAACCAAAATCATCATACCTGAATCAGTAGCCGGACTCGAACCGAAACTCATCATAGCCAGTAACCAGAACAGAATCAAAGGTCATATCATATCAAATAAACGGGGAACGCCTTAGTGCCAAGTCATTACTATTATATAGGTACAGAAGCTAACTCTACAACATGCTACAAGTTAATCTCGGGGTCATTCTAGGTCAACTACCTACTATAAAAATATGTATATAAAAGTCTGGGTATACATTACAAGTCATGGAAAGGCGGTCCAGCGTTCTAAGTCAAACTAGCCGACCCCAATCAAATACGGTGCTATCAGGGACGAACAAAGCTAGACAGTCCAACCGGGTATAATCGGGGTGACTCAATCCCGTCATAACCCTAATAGTCATATAAGTCTTATCTAAGCCCAAAGATGTCAAAGTTTCGACAAGCCGACAAAAAAGGGTAACGGGGCCCGCTACCGGGTCCCGAAAACCAAGTCTGGTTATACTTGTCTAAGTCTGGGCTAAGTCTGTCTAAGACTGGACTAAGGTCCAATAATAACATTCACAGACTAGCAACAACAACAACAATACTATCCGACCCCAAATAGGTCATCTGTGGGGTACCACGAGGATAACGGGCCTGGAATATATCCGAATAGCCCTATCCGGCCTAGAAGGCCTAAATCACAGCAAACCACCACCACCAAGTCTATAATACCAGCCCACAATACCAGCACAATAGCATACATATATCACACATAAGCCCAGTCCAAGTGTAAAGGAAGGTAAACCTAGCCTACCTGGACGCCTGCCGCAAGCCTGCCAAGAAAACCAGCTAAATAGGAGTCTTTCCCTTTCGAGAGGCCTCCGACTGCTGCCAAGCTACCAAAATAATAAACTACATGTCAAAACATGACTATTGATACCCATATTTCATTAGTTCGGAAAATGTCCGAACAATCCACGTGGGGCCCGCTTGCGGAACCGCAAAACTAAAATCGTCACAGTGTCCCAAATAACTCTGTGACCAATAGTCACAACAGATGTTATCCAATCCGAGCTCATATTAATCTCTAAATAAGCACCAACGTATAAGAAAACTACCGTAAATAAAATAAAACTTACCAAAATAACGATTATTACACGTCCACAAACACTTCCCACTAGAACACGAGCTTGAATAACTTGATGTTGACAATTAATTTTATCTCCGTTAAGTAAATTGTCAAGGAGACAAAAGGATTACTTCTCAGAAGATTCCACTCAAATCTCAAAAACTGCCACATACTACCAAGAATCGGACCAATTCAACGCACACCATTTTTGTCAATTGCTGAACATCAATAACTCATAGGCCACTGAATTCATATCTCCAAATGTTTCAACATATGTTGATTAAGTCCTTTGCTTTTTCTTTTTATTATTATTTTTTAGTCAAATCTATATATGATGCTAAACGGTGGAATATGACCTTTGGGCTTTGTCCTTGCCACCTTTAAATAAACTATGCTCTGGACACTTCCTCCACTCCCACGTGGAGTGAGGTGTCAATGCAATAAAATTTTATTTGTTCCGTTACGTAAGTACTCGGGTATTGCATAGGTTCGTGGTAAAATAAATATAATATTTTGAATATACCATAATTAATAGAATATTATTTCTAACAAAACCTCTATAAAATAAAAATATTATTTTAACATATTTAAATTCACTATCTCCATTTTAATTATTAATAGGTTATAATACTATTATAAAATAGTATAGATATATCATACCTAAAGAAGTTCAAAAATATTTTCAAAAGGTCATTAACTAAGTCATTTTACCAAATTCAAATTTAATTTAATATTTTACAACGTGCTCGGTCTAAATAATATTCTCAAACGAACTGCCCGGGAGCCGAACTGTCGGTCCCAGCAAGTCATAATTAACTTGGGGCAGTTATAGAAAAGCTCTAAGCGCTGACAACACACGAAAATGAAGGAAATGACCGGGAAGGTCATTACATTTTTTGTGGAGTTATATGTTTTGTTGTTATGGCTTTTAGTTCAATCTTTAAGTCTTTTATTTCGTTTAGTATTTTATTTAATTCTTCTTGAGATGTTTTACTTATTTGTTTCTTTGCTATTTCAACTTGTTGAGTCCTAATACAATCTAAGTTATCAGCTATAGCACTATAAGTCTTGATTTGTTTTGTTTGTAAATCTTCTAAAATTTTAATAATTAAAGAATTGTCTTTTTGAATATTTTCTGCTAAATTTATTAACAAGTCTATTATGCTATTTAAATGTGCGTCTTCACTATGTAATATATGTTCGCCGTTATTAAAATTACACTTGATTGAGGAATTGTCTTTCAAACGTTTGTATTTCTTTTCTGGTATTATTTATAAGTCTAAATATTCTAATTTCTTTAGATTAGCTAAGTCGTTTATCCTAACGGAATCCAGAATGGTCTACTTTTATACCACTCTAACCAATTAGTAAATTCGTTGATATCTAGTTCTAATCCGTGTATATCCCAAGTTATGTTACTTATTATGTCTTTATTATTTTTTAGTGTCTTATGTTTTAATATATTTTCTAATGATTTTTTGAGATTTATATACTTTCTTTTAGTTTGTATTAGTCTCTGTACTTCTAAGTTATATATCCAATAATTAGCTTGTACTTGTCTAGCAAAGGGATGTGTTGTCTAAATATTCTTTAAAAATTGTTCTATAATGTATCACACTGCTAATATCTTTATTTATTATAAGTAACTTTGATTTTATTCTAAGTCGGTGTCCACACCTTCGACGATGTTTGTTAACCGATATATTGCTATAGTTTTTATTGGTTGTGTTATCAAAGTCTTGTAAATTTTGAATTAATTGGTCTCGTACCTTTCTTAGTCGTCTTTCTTCAATATGAGTATTATGTATTTGATTATTGTAATGATTTATATAGTTATGATAATTATCGTTTCTTCGCATAAAAGGAAATTAAGATAGCCTTTATTAAATATTCTTGGGATTGTATGTCTATTTTAACTTGTCTTATTTCGTTTACTATATAGTTATAATAGTCTATTATTTGTTTGATTAAGTGAACTTCTATATCTAATTCTAAATATATTTTGAATCTAGTTAATACTGCTACTAATTTCTGTTCTAAGAAATGTATATAATTTTGACCTTGTTGTATAAGATATAGTCTTTTGCTTAGTTCTTTATTTTTTCTACGATATTTTTTAATAGCGTTTTTTGAGTATTGCATAAAATTCTTATCCTAAAGGAAAATATCTTACTCTATTTCTTAAAAATTTAATATAATCTTTTATATTTCTAATTTCTTTTTCTATACGTCTTAATTCGCGTTTTTGGGTATGTAATAGAGATTCTTTAATTATTATATGGTTGTAAAATCCTACTCGGTACTTCCTCTCCCTGTTTCTACTATGTTAATAGGTCAAGGTAATTACTAGAATGCTAAGTATATTCCCCAAATTTAGATTAATTTTTTTTTTTTTTCTTTTAAATGATCAAACGTGTTGATGATTTTTTATTTTTTTTCTTATGGGTGTCCTTCCCTGTATGATCACATAAAAGTTAAACTTGTTAGTTAAATTTTTGTTTGTAAAATATTGTGCCAGGGCATTCATAACAGCTAAAAAATAGCTGACATCCCTTGGAGTCTTGTTGTATGAAATCCATAAGTTGTCTAATAAACATTTTTGATTTCTGTCGACCCTTGCTTCAGGCCTTGTCTTGAGACAGGGACATTACTGTTAGAAGAATTAGACTTAGATGAAGAAGTTAATGAAATAGAATTATTAAATCAAATCATAGACTGGTATTATTCCCCATGTTTGTATGTTTATGTTTATGTTTTATGTTAATATCATGAATATATGTTGATATTTATTATATGTTGATATTTTATCATGTCTATCTTCAAAAGATAATTCAAAAATTAGATGATATAGACATAATAGGTGAGAAACCTTTAGAACATTGGAAGAATAATAAAATAGAGTGTAAACTAGAAATCATAAATCCAGAATATACGGTAAGAACAACAGCAATACAAGCTACTAATGAAGATTTAAAAGACGCACATTTAAATAGCATAATAGACTTGTTAATAAATTTAGCAGAAAATATTCAAAAAGACAATTCTTTAATTATTAAAATTTTAGAAGATTTACAAACAAAACAAATCAAGACAATACTTAATTGTTCTAACTGTATCAAGGATTTTCTTTTAAAACCTTCTGAACTGCAGTGATCACAAAAAATAATTTTGTTTGTGTCTTTTGTAATATTGTACTGAGGGTAATTAACCGGGTTTCTTAGTTCTGGGGTAATAAAAAAGTTTGGTCCTAATTTTCCTCTTGCGTAGTCTAAAGCCTCATTAAAATTATTTAATACTTTGTATAAGGGGTCTTTAAAGTTCTTAATCGCGTCTATTACCTGAATCCATGTCTGGTAAATTCCTGGAGTCCTTCCCTGTATGATCACATAAAAGTTAAACTTGTTAGTTAAATTTTTGTCTGTAAAATATTGTTCCAGGGCATTCATAACAGCTAAAAAATAGCTGACATCCCTTGGAGTCTTGTTGTATGAAATCCATAAGTTGTCTAATAAACATTTTTGATTTCTGTCGACCCTTGCTTCACGCCTTGTCTTAAAACTGAAATTTGAGTCTGGATAATAATTAAATTTTGTCTCCCAAAATGTATTCTTTCGATCGTCTGATCGCTAGATGTCTGAGCTGTACATAACATTGTCTGTGGCCGAAAATGAGTATTGCTTAATAAAGTCTTTAAATAATTGTCTGCGCTGGAGTCTGAGGCTTTCGCCTTGCCTTTGTCTGTCATGCTGCAAAAAAGATTAGTTAGTAGTTTTTGATATTAATCTACTAAGTTTATCAGTTAAGGTGTTTTCTTTACCTTTAATATGTTCGAATTTAATAGTATATATTGAAGTAGCGTCAATAAAATTTAACCATCGTCTCTTACTACTATTTTTCTCGCTAATTTTCTCATGAAATTTGACTATGGCTTCACAGTCAGTTCTTACTAATACTTCTAGCTTATTTAAAATATATATTTTAAAACTATTAAGACCATATATGACTGCTAGTATTTCAGCGTCTATACTACTCATATTGCCTTGTTCTTTATATTTTCCACTCTGATAAGCACATATTCTTTCATCTTTCTTATTGCTATATTTATTGGTTCTAGCTTTAAGGACGGCTCCCCATCCTTCAAAACTACCGTCTGTCTCTATTATTAAATAGTCTGTTTCTAAAGGTAGGGCTAAGTCTGGTATGTCCTTAACCATTTCTTTTAGTCTTTGAACTAATTTTATATCTTCCGCATTGAATGTCTTTTGTCCTTTAGAGCCTGTTTTCGCATATAAAGGTCCTGCTACCTTTCCTAAATTCTTAATAAATTGTCTAGCATAATTTAATATTCCTAAGAATTTTTGTAGGTCTTTTGTTTTTTCTAAACTGTCTGGCATTTCTAGGGCCTTTTTTGCTATATGTGGTTGTAATTTTATTTTTCCTTCTCCTATGGTGATTCCTAAAAAATTAATATATTGTTTACATAATTTCATCTTTTTCTTACTTATAATTATTCCATTGTCTACAAATAATTTAAAAACTGTTTGGAGATGTCCTAAATGTTCTTTCATGTTATAGCTAAAAACTAAAATGTCATCTACATACACTAGTATAAAATTCTTATATTTACCAAATATATTATCCATTTTTCTCTGAAAAATTGGTGGAGTAGTTTTTAATCCAAATGGCATTACTAACCATTCGAAATGTCCTTCGGGACAAGTAAATGCTGTCCACTCTATACTGTCTTGGTGCATTTTTATCTGCCAATATCCTGACTTACAGTCGAATTTACTAAACATTGTTCTTCCTTGAATTCTATTTATTAACTCTATTTTGTCTGGTAGTTTATAAGCATCCATTATTGTATTGTCATTAAGTCTTTTATAATTTAATACCATTCTAGCTTTTCCTCTAACTATCTCGCTATGATTTCTAACCATAAAAGCTGCTGACCTATGTCTTGATTTAGATCTTCTAATTACTCCTAGGTCAAGTAATTCTTTAATTTGTACTTCAAAGTCTTTTAAATCTTCATTAGTAGCTTGTATTGCTGCTGTTCTTACCGTATATTCTGGATTTATGATTTCTAGTTTACACTCTATTTTATTATTCTTCCAGTGTTCTAAAGGTTTCTCGCCTATTATGTCTATGTCATCTAATTTTTGAATTATCTTTTGCAAGTCTTCTTGATTCTTTATTATTCCTATTTGTTGAATTCCTTTCTTAAAATTGTAGTTGTCTATGTTTATCTCCATTAAATCATAATTCTTGTCTATGATTTGATTTAATAATTCTATTTCATTAACTTCTTCATCTAAGTCTAATTCTTTTAACAATAATGTTCCTGTCTCACAGGTACAGTTTGTGCCTTTGTCACATAAGTGCTTTGAGGATTCTTTAAGATATTTAGAGTCGTTCGTTACTTTTGTATTTCTTTGTACATTTTTTCCAAAAAATGCTGGGGTTATTGTAAAAGTCTTTGTAAAAATTACTCCGCCTCTGGTTATAAAACATCCTCCATTATTTTTTATCATGAAATCTAAACCTATTATAAAGTCTGCCTTTATATTTAATTCTCTGGTCAATATTACTCCTAACTTATCTACTGTTTTATAATTAGAACATGTATTACTAAAACTAATTACTGCATTTTTTACAAAATGTCTATAAGTATTATGAGTTCCATCCATTTGCATGGATATATGAGGTTTCGTAAAATTATGTATAAGATGTTTTGGTAATATTTTTTGGTTTATTATACACTGTGTACATCCTGAGTCTACTAATCCTAATGTTTCTATTTCATAATCTTTTATTTTTTTTTTGGTTAATATTTTGACTGTACTTAGTTTCTTATCTTCATTACATACTAAACCATCAAAGGATTCGTTCATTAATTCGGAGTCTTCTTCCATGACATATTTACCTTTTTCTAATCTTTTTATTCTTTCTTCTAGGTTATTTAGTCTTGTTGTTAATTCAATTATTTTATCTTCTTCTGTGTGTGATATAATATAATTAGTTGAAGAACTAGCTACTTCTTTAATTATTTCTTTATGTAGTTCATTACTTGTCTTAGGTTGTAGTAACTTACCTCCTATGAGTCTTTCTATACAAGGAATGCATCCTTCTATATAACAAAGTTTACATTTGACTCTTCTATTTTTATCTGGGAACCATTTACAAATGAAGCATTGATTACTGTCTAAGCCTTTCCTTTCAAATTCATGCATACAGTCCTCACTTTTTATATTAACTAAATTATAGTCTATTATATTTACTAAATCAAAATTTGGTGGATCTAAATGTAGGTCTTCTAGATTTATCTCATTAATGAGATTCTCATCTTCTGAGTCTGATGAATTATAGGGTTCATTGTTATTTATACTTAGTATAGAATAAATACTTTCATTGTATGACATGTATTCGTCTACATTAATTAAAGTTTCTTGAAAATCTTCTATTAATTGAGAGTTTCTTGTTCTAGTATTATTTCTTTTAGGGAAAGTATTTGCTAAATGTTTTGTGCTTCCACAAGTAAAGCATTCTAGCGTATTCTTATAACTTTTATCATTCTTATATTTTCTAACATGTCTATTTTTATTTAAGTATGGTTTTTTGGCTGCTGATTTTCTTAGATAGTAACTTCTGCGTCTGTAATTATTCTTTGGGTATGATTTCTTATATTTCTTTGGAGTTCGTCTTTTCTGATAGTCTTCATCATAATTTTGGGTAGTGTATATACTTTTACAAAAACTAGTTTCACCTTTCTTTAACTGTTTTTGAATTTGGATGTTAGTACATTTTTCTTGTAATATTACTATTATGTGTTGTATTCTATGTCCAATGGACCATCTAGCATTAGGGTTTTGTCCTACACCTTCTCTTTCATCCCATCGTCTTTCTATTTCTCTTCCTAAGGCTCCTGGTAATTTATTAAACAATTTTCTACGTAATGTCTGATCAAAAGAGTTTCCACTTCTGGTGCAATAATAAAAATAGCCATTTAAGAAAAACTTTATATGGTGCCAATTACTAATACTTAATTGTTCTAACTGTATCAAGGATTTTCTTTGTAATACTAATAAACCACTATTGGGATCTTCTCCTGTTATTAAACTGTGTATTTTATTTGTAAAATTATAGGGATTAGCTCCCATGTTTAGTAAGTCTTGAAATTCTTGAGGAAATTCCGTCTTAAAGGCTTCCCATAATCCTTTGGTAGATTCTCCTAAAAATGTTTCCCTATATCTATACATAGTCTCTGCATCCGTCTCTTGATAAGTTTTTATATAATCTGCTACTACTATTCCTTTCCATAAGTCTAGTACAGTGTTCCATGCTTGAGGGTCTTGTGCAGCTATATTTAATATTTTTCCTTTACTACCTCCTTCTTGTAGTTGGACGGGTTCTTCTATAGGCATTCTCTTTCCTACAGGTCTAATTCTTTCCGTTTCTATTTCGAGATTTATTCTATATACTCTATGTCTAGGTACATTACCAATATTGGTTTGTACACTGTGTCCTGTTGTTGTTCTTTGAAATGGGCTTGAACTAGATGTTGCCGATTCCATAAATTCTTTAATACTCTTAGTGGTTTCTTCTTCGTCGTATGTACTTTGATTGTCTAAAATATTATCTTCATTTTCTTGATATCCTAAATTATCTGTTCTCAACTTACAATATTTGAAATGGTCTTCTACTTGAGTAAAATGTAAGTGTCCTAATTTACAACCTTTACATTTAAAAGTTTTATTTTTATTATTTCTATATATTTCTCTAGCAGTTTCTATTGCTAAATCCACTGAAAATTCTTTGGATATTGTTTCTATTATATTCATTAATTCTGTCCTTCCTGGTTCTTCGAATTCTTCATTCTTTTGAGTTTCTAAGTTATAGTCTATAAACCTAATTGATGTTTCTCCTTTCCTATTAGTATACATTAAATGATCTGTTCGTTTAAGGATTGCTTGAGTCCTAATACAATCTAAGTTATCGGCTATAGCACTATAAGTCTTGATTTGTTTTGTTTGTAAATCTTCTAAAATTTTAATAATTAAAGAATTGTCTTTTTGAATATTTTCTGCTAAATTTATTAACAAGTCTATTATGCTATTTAAATGTGCGTCTTCACTATGTAATATATGTTCGCCGTTATTAAAATTACACTTGATTGAGGAATTGTCTTTCAAACGTTTGTATTTCTTTTCTGGTATGATTTGTAAGTCTAAATATTCTAATTTCTTTAGATTAGCTAAGTCGTTTATCCTAACAGAATCCAGAATGGTCTACTTTTATACCACTCTAACCAATTAGTAAATTCGTTAATATCGAGTTCTAATCCGTGTATATCCCAAGTTATGTTACTTATTATGTCTTTATTATTTTTTAGTGTCTTATGTTTTAATATATTTTCTGATGATTTTTTGAGATTTATATACTTTCTTTTAGTTTGTATTAGTCTCTATACTTCTAAGTTATATATCCAATAATTAGCTTGTACTTGTCTAGCAAAGGGATGTGTTTTCATTAATAATTTTTATCCTAACGGGCAGTTGTCTAAATATTCTTTAAAAATTGCTCTATAATGTATCACACTTCTAATATCTCTATTTATTATAAATAACTTTGATTTTATTCTAAGTCGGTGTCCACACCTTCGACGATGTTTGTTAACCGATATATTGCTATAGTTTTTATTGGTTGCATTATCAAAGTCTTGTAAATTTTGAATTAATTGGTCTCGTACCTTTCTTAGTCGTCTTTCTTCAATATGAGTATTATGTATTTGATTATTGTAATGATTTATATAGTTATGATAATTATCGTTTCTTCGTATAAAAGGAAATTAAGATAGCCTTTATTAAATATTCTTGGGATTGTATGTCTATTTTAACTTGTCTTATTTCGTTTACTATATAGTTATAATAGTCTGTTATTTGTTTGATTAAGTGAACTTCTATATCTAATTCTAAATATATTTTGAATCTAGTTAATACTGCTACTAATTTCTGTTCTAAGAAATGTATATAATTTTGACCTTGCTGTATAAGATATAGTCTTTTGCTTAGTCCTTTATTTTTTCTTTCTAATAGCGTTTTTTGAGTATTGCATAAAATTCTTATCTTAAAGGAAAATATCTTACTCTATTTCTTAAAAATTTAATATAATCTTTTATATTTCTAATTTCTTTTTCTATACGTCTTAATTCGCGTTTTTGGGTATGTAATAGAGATTCTTTAATTATTATAGCTTGTCTTAAATCTTGTTTATAATCGTATATTTCCTTATAATGATATGCAATGTTTTTAGTATAAAAATGTTGTTTCATATATTTAATAATCTAAAAAGTCGTCTATATCGCTGGTTATTTCTTATGTGTTGAAGCGCAAATTGACTATGTCTTGTTAACGCGTATCTAACTAATTTTCTTTGATATTGTCTTAATTCAGATATACAATAAGGGATTCTATCGTTTTGTATTATTCCGTCTTTTATTTCAGGGTTATAATATAGATTCTTAAGTTCTGTATATAATTGGTTTATTTTTCTTTTTGTTTCTAGATATTCTTGAAAAGTAGTAATTGGTCTATTCATATACTTAGCCTAAAGGAAAGTATTTTATATAATTATTAAGTTGTTTTATTTTAAAGGTTTGATGTCTTATATGATAGGCAGATTCTTGAATACTTAAGCACATAAAATTTATAATATTTATTGCGTTTATTTCTTGTTCTTCTATCTGTTCTTTGAATATTAATTTATAATAATTATTTCTTACTATGAGGTCTACTTTATCTTGTGCTAAAAACTTTAAATGATTTTTTCTAATATTTAATTGATGTTTTAATGTTTTTATTTGTTTAGCTAAGTGAGATTTTTTCATAAACTAATTATCCTAAAGGGTAGTAATTAATTTTGCTTGTTATTTTATTTATTACTTTTTGTCTAAATTTTATTTGATTAATAAGGACTATGGTTCGGTCTATATTTAGATGTACTACTTCTACTATTATGGGATCTTGTTGATTAAAATCTTGTTCTAAATTATTGGCTTAGTTTTTATATTGTTGGTCTATGTTTGCATATTCTAATTCTAATTCCTTTAAAAGTACTTTATTATCTACCAAAAAAGATTTAAGAGCTTTTATATATCTAGCTAGTCTAGTTCTTTTCATAAGCTAAGGCCTAGAAACTTCTCGCTCTGATACCAAAATGTTAGGGGCACTTAGATAAAATATATGTTTCAAAATTTTTGAGTTTAGTATGGAGTTTTTGGAGTGGATAGTTTTAATAGAGTTGTGGTTCTTATGGTTGTAAAATCCTACTCGGTACTTCCTCTCCCTGTTTCTACTATGTTAATAGGTCAAGGTAATTACTAGAATGCTAAGTATATTCCCCAAATTTAAATTAATTTTTTTTTGTTTTTTTAAATGATCAGACGTGTTGATGATTTTTTTTTTTTTTTTAATTTTTTAATGGGTGTCTATTTCTACTTGTTATTTAGTTTATCGGTATATCTACCTCTTTCATCTCTTTCTCTTAAACTCATTTTCTAAGTACTTGCTTCTTTAACCTCACCCTGGATGACACATGTCCTGCGGCTCTCTTGGCCATTAACAGACTCAAATCCTAGGAATTTATAGGTTAATCCATCGGAGTTGCTTAGACATTTAAGAGAATAACCATATACTAAAGGTAGATTTAGACAACTAAACATAACTTTTGAAAATAGACATGATAAAATATCAACATATAATAAATATCAACATATATTCATGCTATTAACATAAAACATAAACATAAACATACAAACATGGGGAATAATACCTACTTCTAGTGAACTGGAAAATTAACCATTCACAAGCACTCTTTTTACAAACACACTCTTTTATTTTTCAAACACTCTTTGCTCACAATATTTATTTGTAAACTCTAAGCTAATTACTTCTCACTATGGTTGCTTGATGCTTTCTCTCTATTGATCTCTGCTTCTGTCTTTTGTAGTATGGAAATGAAAGGTATTTATAGAGGAGCGTCTGCGGACTTCAAATGAAATTGAACGGAGAAATATTGCTGAATATCGCTTTCAAGTCTGCTTTATGTCGCTTTCGCTATTAATTCCTTTGAAATCTTGTAACATTTGTTTGTAATGTTACGACTTTTTCCTTCTGTCCGTCCTTCTGTCTTATCCATATATATGCCATTGCTTACGAATATTAAGTCTGCTGAGGTCACTTCTTACGTCTTTGAAAATGTCCAAAATATCCGATGTCATTGCTGATGTCTTTAACAAATAGTGTCTAAATTGTGCAAGGCCTCGGAGTCAAAACTCATACCGGAATCATCATCTGCGTTAGGGTCTTGAGCAAATTGATCTAGAGCCGGGTCATATTCTCTGTCTGAACTGGGTAGATCTGAGTCTGAATTTGAAATATCTGATGTTTCTTTCTCTGGTTTAATCATGTCTTTCGTCTCCTCTTTAGGAGTGTTAGAGGTAGAGTCTACCAATAATCTCATTAGTGTATTGCCAACAATATTTTCTATTGTTTTTGTAGTCACTTTCTTTTTATTTTGTCTTTTGATTTTTACAGTCTTTGAGCTTGAGGCTCCTTCTAAATTAAAACTAGCTGGAAGTCGTCTTACACTTTTTGGCAAAGTGTCAGCCATTAACGGACTTGATTCGTCTTTACCGGTTGCCGTTTGAACCGGACTAGCTACATCCTTACCTGATACAGTAGGTCTGTTTACATTCAGTGGGGAATTCACACCCATCTCATCCATTTTAAGTAAAGATGGAGAACTTTTTTGTGGTGTTTGAAAATCAGTCTGAGTAAAAGAATTCTTAAAATTTTGAACTGGTCTTTGTGTCTGAAAGGGTGCTGAATTTGGGTTTTGGTTTAATTCAAGATGTTTTATATAATCTTGTAGTAATAAATTTTGTCTTACTAATTCATCTCGTTCTTTCTCTAACAGTTCATTTTTAAAATTTAATCTTTTAAAACCTTCGGTCATTGAACTGCAGTGATCACAAAAAATAATTTTGTTTGTGTCTTTTGTAATATTGTACTGAGGGTAATTAACCGGGTTTCTTAGTTCTGGGGTAATAAAAAAGTTTGGTCCTAATTTTCCTCTTGCGTAGTCTAAAGCCTCATTAAAATTATTAAATCTTTTGTATAAGGGGTCTTTAAAGTTCTTAATCGCGTCTATTACCTGAATCCATGTCTGGTAAATTCCTGGAGTCCTTCCCTGTATGATCACATAAAAGTTAAACTTGTTAGTTAAATTTTTGTCTGTAAAATATTGTTCCAGGGCATTCATAACAGCTAAAAAATAGCTGACATCCCTTGGAGTCTTGTTGTATGAAATCCATAAGTTGTCTAATAAACATTTTTGATTTCTGTCGACCCTTGCTTCAGGCCATGTCTTAAAACTGAAATTTGAGTCTGGATAATAAATTAAATTTTGTCTCCCAAAATGTATTCTTTCGATCGTCTGATCGCTAGATGTCTGAGCTGTACTTAACATTGTCTGTGGCCGAAAATGAGTATTGCTTAATAAAGTCTTTAAATAATTGTCTGCGCTGGAGTCTGAGGCTTTCGCCTTGCCTTTGTCTGTCATGCTGCAAAAAAGATTAGTTAGTAGTTTTTGATATTAATCTACTAAGTTTATCAACTAAGGTGTTTTCTTTACCTTTAATATGTTCGAATTTAATAGTATATATTGAAGTAGCGTCAATAAAATTTAACCATCGTCTCTTACTACTATTTTTCTCGCTAATTTTCTCATGAAATTTGACTATGGCTTCACAGTCAGTTCTTACTAATACTTCTAGCTTATTTAAAATATATATTTTAAAACTATTAAGACCATATATGACTGCTAGTATTTCAGCGTCTATACTACTCATATTGCCTTGTTCTTTATATTTTCCACTCTGATAAGCACATATTCTTTCATCTTTCTTATTGCTATATTTATTGGTTCTAGCTTTAAGGACGACTCCCCATCCTTCAAAACTACCGTCTGTCTCTATTATTAAATAGTCTGTTTCTAAAGGTAGGGCTAAGTCTGGTATGTCCTTAACCATTTCTTTTAGTCTTCGAACTAATTTTATATCTTCCGCATTGAATGTCTTTTATCCTTTAGAGCCTGTTTTCGCATATAAAGGTCCTATAAAGTCTGCCTTTATATTTAATTCTCTGGTCAATATTACTCCTAACTTATCTACTGTTTTATAATTAGAACATGTATTACTAAAACTAATTACTGCATTTTTTACAAAATGTCTATAAGTATTATGAGTTCCATCCATTTGCATGGATATATGAGGTTTCGTAAAATTATGTATAAGATGTTTTGGTAATATTTTTTGGTTTATTATACACTGTGTACATCCTGAGTCTACTAATCCTAATGTTTCTATTTCATAATCTTTTATTTTTTTTTTGGTTAATATTTTGATTGTACTTAGTTTCTTATCTTCATTACATACTAAACCATCAAAGGATTCGTTCATTAATTCGGAGTCTTCTTCCATGACATATTTACCTTTTTCTAATCTTTTTATTCTTTCTTCTAGGTTATTTAGTCTTGTTGTTAATTCAATTATTTTATCTTCTTCTGTGTGTGATATAATATAATTAGTTGAAGAACTAGCTACTTCTTTAATTATATTTTTATGTAGTTCATTACTTGTCTTAGGTTGTAGTAACTTACCTCCTATGAGTCTTTCTATACAAGGAATGCATCCTTCTATATAACAAAGTTTACATTTGACTCTTCTATTTTTATCTGGGAACCATTTACAAATGAAGCATTGATTACTGTCTAAGCCTTTCCTTTCAAATTCATGCATACAGTCCTCACTTTTTATATTAACTAAACTATAGTCTATTATATTTACTAAATCAAAATTTGGTGGATCTAAATGTAGGTCTTCTAGATTTATCTCATTAATGAGATTCTCATCTTCTGAGTCTGATGAATTATAGGGTTCATTGTTATTTATACTTACTATAGAATAAATACTTTCATTGTCAGACATGTATTCGTCTATATTAATTAAAGTTTCTTGAAAATCTTCTATTAATTGAGAGTTTCTTGTTCTAGTATTATTTCTTTTAGGGAAAGTATTTGCTTAATGTTATGTGCTTCCACAAGTAAAGCATTCTAGCGTATTCTTATAACTTTTATCATTCTTATATTTTCTAACATGTCTATTTTTATTTAAGTATGGTTTTTTGGCTGCTGATTTTCTTAGATAGTAACTTCTGCGTCTGTAATTATTCTTTGGGTATGATTTCTTATATTTCTTTGGAGTTCGTCTTTTCTGATAGTCTTCATCATAATTTTGGGTAGTGTATATACTTTTACAAAAACTAGTTTCACCTTTCTTTAACTGTTTTTGAATTTGGATGTTAGTACATTTTTCTTGTACTATTTCTATTATGTGTTGTATTCTATGTCCAATGGACCATCTAGCATTAGGGTTTTGTCCTACACCTTCTCTTTCATCCCATCGTCTTTCTATTTCTCTTCCTAAGGCTCCTGGTAATTTATTAAACAATTTTCTACGTAATGTCTGATCAAAAGCGTTTCCACTTCTGGTGCAATAATAAAAATAGTCATTTAAGAAAAACTTTATATGGTGCCAATTACTAATACTTAATTGTTCTAACTGTATCAAGGATTTTCTTTGTAATACTAATAAACCACTATTGGGATCTTCTCCTGTTATTAAACTGTGTATTTTATTTGTAAAATTATAGGGATTAGCTCCCATGTTTACTAAGTCTTGAAATTCTTGAGGAAATTCCGTCTTAAAGGCTTCCCATAATCCTTTGGTAGATTCTCCTAAAAATGTTTCCCTATATCTATACATAGTCTCTGCATCCGTCTCTTGATAAGTTTTTATATAATCTGCTACTACTATTCCTTTCCATAAGTCTAGTACAGTGTTCCATGTTTGAGGGTCTTGTGCAGCTATATTTAATATTTTTCCTTTACTACCTCCTTCTTGGAGTTGGACGGGTTCTTCTATAGGCATTCTCTTTCCTACAGGTCTAATTCTTTCCGTTTCTATTTCGGGATTTATTCTATATACTCTATGTCTAGGTACATTACCAATATTGGTTTGTACACTATGTCCTGTTGTTGTTCTTTGAAATGGGCTTGAACTTGATGTTGCTGATTCCATAAATTCTTTAATACTCTTAGTAGTTTTGTTTTTGTCATATGTACTTTTATTGTCTAAAATAATATTATCATTTTCTTGATATCCTAAATTATCTGTTCTCAACTTACAATATTTGAAATGGTCTTCTACTTGAGTAAAATGTAAGTGTCCTAATTTACAACCTTTACATTTAAAAGTTTTATTTTTATTATTTCTATACATTTCTCTAGCAGTTTCTATTGCTAAATCCACTGAAAATTCTTCGGATATTGTTTCTATTATATTCATTAATTCTGTCCTTCCTGGTTCTTCGAATTCTTCATTCTTTTGAGTTTCTAAGTTATAGTCTATAAACCTAATTGATGTTTCTCCTTTCCTATTAGTATACATTAAATGATCTGTTGGTTTAAGGATTGCTTGAGTCTTAGGTGGTTCTAAGTTCCATTCTAATCCTGCATAAGTCTCTAGGTCTATTTTTAAAGGCTTCATTACTTTAATTCCCTGATTTCCCATTAATTCTACTACATCATCTACTTTTAGTTTAAACCTAGTATTACTATTACTAGATAATTTACCAATAAATCCTAAACATACTACTAAATTATTTCCTCCATTCATGTCTTCATATCCTTTTGTATGAAATTCTACCTTAATAGATTCTCCAAATTCTGTTGAATTAATCATATATTTTGGACTACAATAAAATATTCCGCCATTATTAGTCATATCTACTTCTGTTAAACCTAGTATAGATCTTTTAGGGTCTGACCATCTATCATCATAAATTGTAATTAATACTTTAGTTCCTAAATTCTTTCTGGTTAATCCTTTTATTCCTATTACAATTAAACCCATGTGCATTAAATTCATATTAGTTCTTAATATTTCTTTGGTGGAATCTGAACTGATTAAACTTACATGATGTCTATTTTTTATTACACACATCTGTTCTTCTCTATAAAGTCTGTAAAGCTGAGCTTTTTGAGAGAATATTCCAGCACTATATAAAACTTTAGGATTTAAAAGTCTTAAACTATTTTGTTGAAAGATTTGTATATCTTTATCTATGTCTATTACTTCGTCTAATTGTTGTCCTATATTTTGTCTTAAATTATTATTCATTAATCTACTTATCATATTGTTCCCGAGTCTGTTTTGGATGAGGGGTCTGGTTTCTTCTGTTCTCCGACTTGATAAAAGGTCCATGTTTTAGTCTTTCTTACTACCTGTGTTCTTTCTTTACTTGGGGTAACTTCAACTTTCTTTAATTGTTCCGTTAATTCACTGATGGTCTTTTCAGGTACTGGGGGATATTTTTCTTTAATAAGTTTTTCTATGTTTTTATTAATTTCTTCTATATTAATTTCTGGGGTTTTTTGTGGAGTTATATGTTTTGTTGTTATGGCTTTAAGTTCAATCTTTAAGTCTTTTATTTTGTTTAGTATTTTATTTAATTCTTCTTGAGATGTTTTACTTATTTGTTTCTTTGCTATTTCAACTTGTTGAGTCCTAATACAATCTAAGTTATCAGCTATAGCACTATAAGTCTTGATTTGTTTTGTTTGTAAATCTTCTAAAATTTTAATAATTAGAGAATTGTCTTTTTGAATGTTTTCTGCTAAATTTATTAACAAGTCTATTATACTATTTAATTGTGCGTCTTCACTATGTAATATATGATCTCCGTTATTAAAATTACACTTGATTGAGGAATTGTCTTTCAAACGTTTGTATTTCTTTTCTGGTATGATTTGTAAGTCTAAATATTCTAATTTCTTTAGATTAGCTAAGTCGTTTATCCTAACGGAATCCAGAATGGTCTACTTTTATACCACTCTAACCAATTAGTAAATTCGCTAATATCGAGTTCTAATCCGTGTATATCCCAAGTTATGTTACTTATTATGTCTTTATTATTTTTTAGTGTCTTGTGTTTTAATATATTTTCTAATGATTTTTTGAGATTTATATACTTTCTTTTAGTTTGTATTAGTCTCTGTACTTCTAAGTTATATATCCAATAATTAGCTTGTACTTGTCTAGCAAAGGGATGTGTTTTCATTAATAATTTTTATCCTAACGGGCAGTTGTCTAAATATTCTTTAAAAATTGCTCTATAATGTATCACACTTCTAATATCTCTATTTATTATAAATAACTTTGATTTTATTCTAAGTTGGTGTCCACACCTTCGACGATGTTTGTTAACCGATATATTGCTATAGTTTTTATTGGTTGCATTATCAAAGTCTTGTAAATTTTGAATTAATTGGTCTCGTACCTTTCTTAGTCGTCTTTCTTCAATATGAGTATTATGTATTTGATTATTGTAATGATTTATATAGTTATGATAATTATCGTTTCTTCACATAAAAGGAAATTAAGATAACCTTTATTAAATATTCTTGGGCTTGTATGTCTATGTTAACTTGTCTTATTTCGTTTTCTATATAGTTATAATAGTCTGTTATTTGTTTGATTAAGTGAACTTCTGTATCTAATTCTAAATATATTTTGAATCTAGTTAATACTGCTACTAATTTATGTTCTAAGAAATGTATATAATTTTGACCTTGCTGTATAAGATACTTTCTCCTAGATTTATTATTAAATCTGTTATAGTATTTAGCTGTTGGTCTTTGCTATGTAAAGTGTGTTCTCCGTTTGTAAAATTACACCTAATCAGCGAATTATCTTTTAGTCTTCTATACTTTTTTTTTATTGTATTTTTAGGTCTAAATAGTCGAGGTCCTTTAAACAAGCTATTTTATAGTATTCTAGAATAGTATCCACACTTTGTCTTTTTCTATTGTTTGTTCAACTATAAATATTTGGTTGTCTAATCCTTGTAACTCCCAACAAATGGCTAGCAGCACTCTGTTAGCAAGTAAATCTCTTAGTCCTGTAAGAATTCTTTGATTTTGCAATAACTCTTTTGTTGCTGTTTTTAATCTTAGTAATTTTTTTTCGGCTTTTCTTAACTCTTTTAAAAGTCTTTTGTTCCTTTTTATATACCAGTATCTAATAATAATTTGTCTAGTGAAAGGGTTGTTTTTCATGTCATCCTAAATGGATATTTTTAATCTTTTTAAATAGGCTACTAAGATGATTGTTTTGTATATTAATTTTGTATGCGCAGTTGTGTATTTTCCAAAGTATAAAATTCCTTATTTGAATTACTTCAGGTATTTGTAATTTTAATTCTACTTCGTATTTCGTTTCTAGCCTTTTTGATCGTTCTATTAATGCCTTTTTGAATAATATTAATTCTTTTATAACTCTTTGTCTAAATCTAATTATGTTATAAAGATGTTGAAAGCACAGTTGTGTATTTCCCAAAGTATAAAATTCCTTATTTGAATTACTTCAGGTATTTGTAATTTTAATTCTACTTCGTATTTCGTTTCTAGTCTTTTTGATCGTTCTATTCATGCCTTTTTGAATAATATTAATTCTTTTATAACTTTTTGTTTAAATCTAATTATGTTATAGAGATGTTGAATATATCTAGAGATTCTATGTTGTCTCATAGATTGGGTCCTATGAATCTCATGACTCTGATACCAATATAATTATGAAAGATTTAAATAAATGATACCAATATAATTATAAAAGATTTAAATATAAAGAATTTATGATTTCGATTTAATCAAAGGTTGTGTAGATTAAAGGTTGCGTAGATTAATGTTGTAAAATCCAACTCGGTACTCCCTCTCTTTGAACCAACCCTTTTGTTGAGTAAAATATTTTAACCAGATCATTATATATCTATCCAATACTTTTTTTTATCTTACCTTGTTCATCTCTTTTCTCTTAACCTTATGTTCTTAGTAACTCCCTTCTTTAACTTTACCCTGGAAACAGATGTTCTTCGGCCTTTAGCCATGGTGTCTCGATGTCCTAGGACTTTATAGGTTAATCCATCGGTACTATTAAGAGATTAAAGAAACTAACCATATACTGAGGATAATAAAAACATATATTCACATAATCTATTAACATGCCTTTTCATATCAAACATATATTAAAGGAGAGATACAAAGATCTTGGTAGAAATATATCTACTTACATGGTGTAGGCCAACGAGAGGTTTTCCTTTCGAGAGTCCCCGAAATATATATATATATATACGGAATGAAAAACGAAAATGAAAAATTACTCTTCTTTTTTGTTGCTATCTCTTTCACTCTCTCTCTTTTTTCTCGCTCTACTTCAATTGTTCCAAATGGTAGTATTTATCGCCTTCTGCGGACTTCAAATCTGGACTTCAAAAATGTATAAAATTTTCTTTTAGCCTGTCGGGTACTCATTGGGCCCCATCGTCACATGGCTTTGTTGAAAATTTTCTCTATCACGATCTCAAAATAGGCACGTGATGGTACTTGTCACACCCTCCAGACAAGTAAGTCTATCACAACCCAAACTCAATAGACATTTAAATCAAAAGTGGAAGATAAAGAATAATCTCCAAAATATATATAAAAAAGAAGCAAATATTCAAGATACATCCTAGGTCTGGTTGTCACTAGCAAAAACCTCTAATATAGAGTAGGAATAATAATCTTCTAGAATATTAAATGCGAATAAAGCATAAGACATAAATAGAGAGATTTGAGAAGTCCTGAAGTCCCTTAGCTACTACCTCGATCTCCGTAGTGCTAATACCGAAAGAAGACGATCTACAAACTACTACTCGGCCCAATACCTGCACGGGGTGCAGAAAAACAAGAAAAAGGAAAACGAAAGTAAGAGTGAGTACGAAACCACATGTATTCAGCAAGCATCGTCGATAATTGATCCTAATCCAAAGTGATGGCGAGAACCACCACCTCTACTACCCAAGGTTTTCCAATCAATCTACACCCCACCAAAACACAGTACTTTATCCTATCGGGGTAGACCAACACAACGGTTAACAAACATATCAAAGGTAGGGTCGACACACTAATCCGGGTGTGACAATACTATTTATTTATATTCAACCACAAGGGAATTCATTTATGAAGAAGACTAACAAATACGCTAAAATAGGCTTAACCAATTATCATTAACCAATACTATGGGATATCAATAGGGAGAGTGTATATATAGAAGGGTATATCTCATACTACCAAAAGGTGATACACCACTATCTCTCTAATCAAGCCTAAGCCATACCCCATGTCTCACAATACCTCATCCCAACCAATATAAGATGACATAAAGTAATGTAATGAAATGAAATGAATTCTCAATTATAGTATCACAAGCAAGTTATATCATGGTAATACAATACAAGAGTAAATACTAACACAATACTAAATCATACCCAAGAAAGTCAATGCATTACAAATGATGCAATGCAATGTAGTGATGATAATAGGATGATGATGAATCTTTGAAAGTTATCGCATAACTTTCTGTATACACCCATCGAGCAACGCTGCTCCCCAATAGGACCCATGAGGTTTCACAACCCATATACTTTCCATAATCTCAATCTCATGTCTCAAATCAACCTTACCAGCACATCCCTCGGTCTAGGCATTTTATAAAGTGTCTCATTTTCTTACAAAATCATAATATCTCAGTGGTACCAATGTCTCATGAATATGCATGCGTGATATGAGGATGTAATGCTCACAACCAATCAGTATAAAGATCAATATCCAATCAATACACGTATAAGTGAGCTCAGAATCAACTCTATGTATCAAGAATTCATAATATCAGTTTCCACTTGGCACCACCAGAATAAATAGTCATGTATTCGTTGGTATTATCATTTCCAACCTCTCTCTCGGGCATAACTATAATGAATAAGCAATTAAATGCTCAGATAAGGCCTATAATGTCAAGTCAAGCCCCCACTCGGGCGACACAATCATAAATATAGCATTCCAAAGCATATATAAGACCTATGATGACAAGTCAAGCCCCCAATCGGACAACACAATAATAGATAAGGTATTTAATGCGCAAACATGCTAATAACATCAAGTCAAGCCCCCACTTGGACATCACAATAATATTCTCTCAATTCAAAGTAATATGCATATAAGCCCCCACTCGGGCACACGATCATAAATAATTACTCATGTTCATAGTGAAGTTCATATAAGACCTACACGGGCAACATGAAATAAACAACGATCTCAATAACAATATATCGTGAAACTACCTAAACCTAGCTTATTTCATACGATAAGTCTCATCTACTATTATAAGTCCACTTATACTCTAAGTATTCTCTAAAGGTCATTAATCCCCAATCATATCAATAAAGTTTGCTAAACAAGATTCAAGCTCTAAAATAGGCATCCATTACCAATATTTAAAGATTACTAAGTTATCTATCCACATTCCACTCTAAGGATAATTACAAGCAACAATACAAACTAAGAAAGGTAATAATCTAACTACAATCCACCAACAGACTCTGGTACCCACAGAGATACTCTCCATTTCATCTAAGCATGACCCCCAATCCTAAACGAATCACAAAATAAAACAAACAAGCATACAACACAAACACTTTGGAAAAAGTCAAGGTATAACTTAATTTACCTTAAATGAAGATCCACAAGCTCAAACGCAGTCCAAAACCTCAATCGGAGCCCAAATCTCTCAAATCAACACCAAATGTGTCTAATCTAGTCAAATATGTCAGCTACAAGTCAAAAGGAAGCTAATGATACCCATATTGATCATATTTGAAACAGGTTAAAAACGGACCTCGAAAATGAGTTTTGAAAACAAAGGGGTAAAACTGGAATTTTATTTTAAAAACACATTTTCCAAGGTTAACGAAACCCGTAACTGAAAACCCATGCAAAAATGAGTTAAAAACGAGGTCCAAATCGAAGAAAAACCATTTTCAAGCTTTACCGACAAAAAATCACCGAAAATTAAAAAGGGTAAAAATGGAATTTTTATTTGAAAAATATAATACTCAAGTGAAAAGGACTCTATGGGTGAAGCCCAAGTAAAAACGAGGAAGAATCGAAACTCAAATCAAAGAAATACCAAATTTTCAATTTGGGAAAAACCCCCCAAAAACTCTCTTCTGAAATTTTGATCTAGAATAATTTAGATGATAAAGTTGGTAGGAAATGATTTAGAATTGAGCTAGGAACTAACCCGTATGAACTTACGCAAGAAATCTCCCCTAAAATCTCACTCCCGAGCTCCCAAGATGATAAAAATGGTGAAAATGAGTAAAAGGGGATAAAATCCCAAAATTTGGGTTGTTTCAGTAAGGTTGACAGCTCCTTTGACCGTTGACCACGCGTTGACCGTGGTCAACTATTGACCGACAACCAACAATTTTGAAAAACTTGTTTTTGACCCTCGGACTCATCCGAAACCCTATGAACATGAACTAATTGAGTAAATTGATCATAAAACACGTTCCCGATCCAATGGAATCATCAAATTTACAAATATAGGTCGTTTACAACAAATTGATCCCAGGACCCCTTTAGGCCAAAATACACTATTTTTCAAATGGAGGATCGAAATACAAAAATAAAGGTTTTGAACCCGAACCAACCCAATACTAACTTAAAATCGACGTTTCGAATCTAATGGAGTTGTCGGAATCCTCGTCCGAGACTCGAATCATAAAAATGTTGACCGAAGTCAAACCTATCCTTTTAAGGATACTCAAAACCACAAACTCAAATAAAACACTCTCGAATGAATCAGAGACCGTGCCAACCATCCCCATAACTTGTAAATAAGACAATGCAACCACGGGGAGGGGTAAAATGGTCAAAACATAGAAAATTCTAAATTTCAGTGCGAGGGTCATTACAATATCTACCACTAAGATTCACGTTCGTCCTCGAATGTACAAGTAAGATAAGACCAAAATAGATAAAGGATTGAAAAATACCCTCAAGATGCATCAACAAGCACTCCCACGTGGAGTCACAACCATAAAACTACTGGTCTCACCATAGAACCATAAATCTATCATATAAGGACTCACCAAGTCACAACACAAGCATCAAAAGACCAAATTCTCAATAAAGCCGAATTTCTATATTTTCGAACTTCTTCTATACCCAACTCTGAGCCAAACACAATAGAAGTTCTGAACCTACCTGGCTAATCTAAACATGACCAAGGCACCACAAGACACTAGCTACAATCACAAGACCAAAAATCACCCTCAAGCCCACCAAATGCCAATGGACCCATAAAACACATAACTACCCATCAAATAACTGAATCAATCTACCTAAGGCCGATACTATTTCTACCAAATCAAACTACACTATTGCCCCAGGCTAAAGCTACTAAGCCAGAAACTGGTATCAAAACTACACAAAACCTCAAAGGTCACACTTAGCATAATGAAGGCACTATACTATGGTCATACCCATATGCTCAACCCTCTAAGGCAACCGAGAATCACCATAAAACTCTCTATATACCATAGACATGAAATCTCTAAAATACACTGAAAGCTCAAGCAACTCATCACCATAGCCCATGTAGTCCTCAATGCTCAAGTAACATCAATCAGCTGAATTCCTCAATAATCTAGTAGAGCAAGAAGCTTCTACGACTACACATACATAAGCAACCTGTCATATCAGGGACAATCAACCCATAGAAGAAGTGTAACCAACACTATATCTCACTAACAGACGCCCAAAACATAAACAAAACTCGAGAGGAATCACCGCTAGATTTTGCATAGTCACCGATGAACCACACTAACAATGCTTCAAATTTCTATATCATGCCCATAGCTAAACTCTGAATAGAACAAATTTTCCTTATGTACAAGAATCCTTATCTTTTTTCTTAACTCTTTCCCATTCAGTATTCCTTAACACAACAGTCGTGGACTAATAAGGTACAACTTTGACCAGCTCGATTCTCATTCGACATTTCTTAACACAAAGTCCACGAGAATAACACATACTCAAATCGAAGCTTATGAGAAAAATGTTCCACCAAGCCACTTTGCTAAAAGAGTAACAAATGCTATAAACTAGGTACCTTTTCTATTAAAAAATCTTTCCAAATCAAAAGCAAAAATTCTCATGAGCTGAAATCTTTTAAATATGACCGAAGAGTGTCTCAATATCAAATAGTGTATTTACGCAAGCAAAGGGCAAATACTAAGGACTCGAATGCCTGAAATCTTCCCTTACCCAACTAGAATCTTTTACTCGCAATCCTTTTGAATCAATCACACCACAAGTCTAGGCTATCATAGGGTCTACCACTAGTGAGTACCACTTGGCATGCTACAATTCGAAATGCCAAACCATGAGGCCAATCCATTCTACAATCTGAAAGTATGCCAAAGCCTAGAAGCAATCCACCACTATTCCACAATATAACCATCAAGGACACCATACCCAAAACACCAAAATCCACAATACCCAAGAATTCAAACAAAAACTAGGGATCTATTCTAAGCGAGTTACAACATAAGATTGACACACCCGATCCACCACTAAGGAAACATCTATGGGGTAGAAAATATCAACAGCTCCAGCAAAAATCTATGAATCATATGAAGACTCCATGCCTAGTAAATAAACACACAAGAGAACGTAGAACCACAGTCTAATACCACTAAGGCATAAGGTGCACCAAGAACCATACCTACGACTACTGTACCGAAAGCTCCTGCCTCGAGTCCATCATGTGGAACCTGATACCGGGATCTGTCATCTTCTGGAGCAACTGGTGAAGCATCTTTCTATTTAAGCTGTGGGCAATCTCCTCTATAGTGCCCAAGATCTCCACATAAAAAGAAACTCGAAGAAGTAGGAGCCCATTGAACTACGCCGGTAGAACCTGAATGACCATCACGATCAAACCCTCTCCAAGCATCACTACGAAGCTCCTGACCTCCATCATGCATATCGCTATGATCATCAAATCCCTGGGCCCTCTGGCCCACAAGCCTCTTATATCTCTACACAAACTCTTCTTAAAACACTCGAGCAAACTGATCCCACAAAAGAGGATGTAATCCAACTGGTCTACCCTCTACAAAGTTCCTCCACCACTATCAAGCTGGCCCGTAAAACTAAAAGAAAGTAAAGTCTACTCCATTAGAATCCACCAAACACAACCTGTGCAACCTCTCATAGCAACTAAGCAAGAACATATAAACATCAAACCTAAAATCTCCATCGAAATGAGGAGGATCTGTCCTCAAGAACTCCATATATCTAATCTATCCTTCCATAGACATGAAAGGTAAAGTCACTGGATGTGGAGCAATCCCTGACATTATCTCATCAGCACCAGGAGAACCAGTAAGAGTCGTAGATGCATATGAAGTCTGAAACCGTAAAGTAGTATACTCAAAATAGGAGCCACCCTCTGAATAAAGCCCAACATTCAAACCAAACAATCCTCAAACATGGGTATGGTCATGTGTGGTGTCTGAATTGGACTCAACCCCTCTAACTCACTAAAACTACCACTACTAGCAACCCTAGGACGTGAAGAGGCAACTCTAACCTAACTTCTAGCTAGTATGGACATCCCGATCCAACCTCTGCCTCAAACTCTACTCCTATCGCGCACTAAAGGCACGAACTTTGAATCCTTAACTGAGGAACAAAGAGTGCTCACCATCTGTGAGAAAAGGAATTAAAGATTTTGAGTTATACAAAGCTATGAAGGCACGTGAAAGAATGAAGAAATAGGAAACTCCTAAAATCATGTAGTCTCTAGAAGATAGATAACGGACGTCTCCGCACCGTTCCGCAAGACTCTACTGAACTCGGCTTGTACTAATGAGACCAATGAACCTAGGGCTCTGATACCAATTTGTCATGACCCAAAATAGGCATGTGATGACACTTGTCACACCCTCCAGACAGGTAAGCTTATCCCAACCCAAACTCAATAATCAATTAAATCAGAAGTGGACCCTTCCCCCCCATATATACAAAGAAGAAGCAAATATTCAGTACATCCAGGTCTGGTTGTCACTAGCACACATATCTAATATAGAATATGAATTATAATCTTCTAGAATATTTTAGATGTGAATAAAGCATAAGACATAAATAGAGAGATCTAAGAAGTCCTGAAGTCCCTCAAATACTACCTCGATCTCCGTATTGCTAATACCAGAAGAAGACGATCTACAAACTACTACTCGACCCAATACCTGCACAGGGTGCAGAAAAATAGGAAAAAAGAAAAAGGAAGCAAGAGTGAGTACGAAACCACATGTTCTTATCAAGCATTGTCGATAATTGACCCTAATCCAAAGTGATGGTAAGGGCCACCACCCCAACTACCCAAGGTTTTCCAATCAGTCTATACCCCGCCAAAACACAGTACCTTTTCCTATTAGGATAACCCAACACAACGGTCAAGAAATATATCAAAAATAGGGTAGGCACACTAATTAGGGTGTGTCAACACTATTCATTTATATTCAACCACAAGGGAATTCATTTATGAAGAGGACTCACAAGTACGTTATAACAGGCTTAACCAATTGTCATTAACAAATACTATGGGATAGCAATAGGGAGAGTGTATATATATAAGGGTATATCTCATACTACCAAAAGGTGCTACACCACTATCTCTCTGATCAGGCCTCAGTCATACCCCATGTCTCACAATACCTCAATCTCCCAACCAATATAAGATGATATAAAGTAATGTAATGTAATGAAATGAATGCTATAAAACAGCATCATAAACAAGTTCTATCACGATAATACAATACAAGAGTAAATACAAACACAATACTAAATCATACCCAAGAAAGTCAATGCAATGCGAATGATGCAATGCAATGTAGTGATGATGATAGGATGATGATGAATCTTTGAAAGTTATCGCATAGCTTTTTGTATACACTTACCGATCAATGCTGGTCCATAATAGGACCCATGGGGGGGGGGGGGGGGGTTCACAATCCATATACTTTCCATAATCTCAATCTCATATGTTAAATCAACCTTACCGGCACATCCCTCGGTATAGACATTTTATAAAGTGTCTCATTTTTTTACAAATCTAGAATATCTAAGTGTTACCAATGTCTCATGAATATGCATGTGTGATATGAGGACTTAATGCTCACAACCAATCAGTATGAATATCAATATCCATTCAATACATGTATAAGTGAGCTCAAAATAAACTGAATGTATCAATAATTCATAATATCAGTTTCCACTTAGCACAACCAGAATAAATAGTTATGTATTCATTAGTATTATCATTTCCAACCTCTCTCTCGGGCATAACTATAATGAATATGAAATTAAATGCTCAAATAAGGCCTATAATGTCAAGTCAAACCCTTACTCAGGCGACACAATCATAAATATGGCATTCTAATACATAGATAAGGCCTATGATGACAAGTCAAGCCCCCACTCGGACAATACAATAATAGATAAGGTATTTAATGCGCAAACATGCTAATAACATCAAGTCAAGCCCCCACTTGGACATTACAATAATATTCTCTCAATTCAAAGCAATATGCATATAAGCCCCCACTTGGACACACGATCATAAATAATTACTCAAGTTCATAGTGAAGCTCATATAAGACCTACACGGGCAACACAGAATAAACAACGATCTCAATAATAATATATCTCGAAACTACCCAAACTTAGCTTATTTCATACGATAAGTCTCATCTACTATTATAAGTCCACTTATACTCCAAGTATTCTCTAAAGGTCATTAATCCCCAATCATATCAATAAAGTTTGCTAAACAAGATTCAAGCTCTAAAATAGGCATCCATTACCAATATTTAAAGATAACTAAGTTATCTATCCACATTCCACTCTAAGGATAATTACAAACAACAATACTAACCAAGATAAAGCAATCATGGGGAGGGGTAAAATGGTCAAAACACAAAAATTTCTAAATTTCAGTGCGAGGGTCATTACATTCTCCCTTTTGTCCTTCTTTGTCTACTACTTTATTTTTATTTCGCCATTGCTTACGTCTGTATTTTTGTCTTCTTCTGGAACGTCGTTGCTTATGTTTGTATATTTGTCTTCTTTTGAAACGTCATTGCTTACGTTTGTATTTTTATCCCATCAAGTGTCTAGGTTGCGTAATGCTATTGAATCAAAACTCATCCCTGAGTCATTATCTATAATTATATGGATGCAATATATGAAAGTGTCTACCAAAATATCATACAACAAGAATATCTCGTTCGCTTCTCGTCCAACATAGCCAATAGGGAAGACCTAAGTCAACACATAGGTCAACATCGTTTATGGTGAAAAACCATAGCGAAATAGTAAGAGGAAAAGCAAGAATGGCAATAAATTATAAAATACTTAACGATAATACAATAATAGATGGATATAAATTACCAGACAAAACAGAATTAATAAATAGAATCCAGGGAAGAAAAATATTTAACTAACTTGACTGTATATTTAGCTAATTTGACTATAAATCAGATTATTGGCAGATAAAAATGCATGAAGATAGTATAGAATGGACAACGTTTACTTGCCCAGAAGGACATTTTGAATGGCTAGTAATGCTGTTTGGATTAAAGACTGCCCACCAATTTTTCAAATAAAAATGGATAACATTTTTAGAGAATATAAAAACTTTGTTTTGATATATGTAGATGATATTTTAGTTTTTAGTAATAATATAAAAGAACATTTAGGACATTTACAGATAGTTTTCAAATTATTCATAGATAATGGAATAATAATTAGCAGGATGAAAACAGACTTATGTAAAAATTATATTAATTTCCTCGGAGTAGTAATTGGGAAGGTAGAATTAAACTTCAATCCACATTGCTAAGAGGATCCTGGAGATGCCGGATAAACTTGATAAAACGAAAGAATTACAAAAGTTTCTAGGTATTCTCAATTATGCAAGATACTTCATAAAGATTTAGGAAAGGTAGCTGGGCACTTATACTCAAATACGGCAGCAACATGACAAAAATCTTTTAATATAGAAGATATAAAATTAGTACAAAAACTTAAAGATATGGTAAAAAATATCTCAGATTTAGCCATGCCTCTAGAAACAGACGAAAGTTTTGAAGGATGGGGAACAGTATTAAAGGCACGAAATAATAAGTATAGCGATAAAAAGGATGAAAGAATATGTGCTTATCAAAGTGGTAAATACAAAGATAAAGGACAAAAGAATAATAGAAAAAATGATAGGAATTACACTCAGAAAATTACTTAAGGAAGTTTGTTCTTACTAATATTTCTTGTTTGTTTAAACTGTATAGCCTAAAACTATTTAGCCCATAGATTACTGCTAATATTTCTGCGTCTATACTACTCATATTTCCTTTTTCTTTGTATTTACCACTTTGATAAGAGCATATCGTTTCATCATTTTTATCACTATACTTATTATTTCGTGCCTTTAATACTGCTCCCCATCCTTCAAAATTTTTGTCTGTTTTTACTATTAGATAATCTATTTCTAAAGGCATGGCTAAATCTGAGATATTTTTTACCATATCTTTAAGTTTTTGTACTAATTTTATATCTTTTGTATTAAATTTTTTTGGTCCTGTTGCTGCCTTCTTTGAGTATAAGTGCCCAACTACCTTTCCTAAATCTTTATGAAGTATCTTGCATAATTGAGAATACCTAAAAAGTTTTGTAATTCTTTTATGTTATCAAGTTTATCCGGCATCTCTAGGATCTACTTAGCAATGTGGGGTTTTAGTTTAATTCTACTTTCCCAATTACTACTCCGAGGAAATTAATATAATTTTTACATAAGTCTGTTTTCTTTCTGCTAATTATTATTCCATTATCTATGAATAGTTTGAAAACTATCTATAATTGTCCTAAATGTTCTTTCATATTATTACTAAAAACTAAAACATCATCTATATATATCAAAACAAAGTTTAAATACAAGTGTTAATAGAAAAATTAAAGAAATTTCAAAAAGAAATAAAAGACTTCTGGAACATCATTGCTTACGTTTGTATTTTTGTCTCATCAAGTGTCTAGGCTGCGTAATGCTACTGAATCAACACTCATCCCTGAGTCATCATCTTCATTTGGGTCTTGTGCGTCTTGTAATGCTGGGTGTCATATATCCACCCCAAGATAACAATATCGATGAATTAATAGAATAATAAAATAGAAAGAAATCACCCCTCAAAAAGAAAAATTAAAAATTATCAAAAAACAAAAACCATGGACCTTCTTCCAAGTAGGAGAAGAGCAGAAGAAGAAAGACCAAGAACAGGTTTCTCACAAAACTGATTAGAAAATAATATTTAACCAAAATAATGAATACATCCCGACAAAACTCTAGCCAACAGTTAGATGAGGTAATAGACGTAGATAAAGATATACAAATATTCCAACAAAATAAATTAAAGTTATTGAATCCTAAAATACTATATAACGCGGGAACCTTCTTGAGTAAAGCTCAGTTATATAAACATTATAGAGAAGAACAAATGTGTGTTACAAGTAATAATAGTGACAATATAAATTTAATAATCCAAGACTCTTTAAAAGAGATAAGACTAACAAATATGAATCTAATGCACATGGGATTAATAGTCATAGGTTTAAAAGGATTAACTAGAAAAAATTTTGGAACCAAATTTTTAATTACTATCTATGATGATAGATGGGCAGATCCAAAGAGATCCATTATAAGACAAACAGAAGTAGCTATGTCCACTAATGGAGGCATTTTTTTTATTGCAGCCCAGATTTTATGATAAATTTCTTAGAATTTGAACAATACATAAAAATAGGAATTCACACTAAAGGATATGAAGAAATGAATAATGGGAATAATTTGCTGATATGTGTAGGTTTTATAGGAAAAATTGCAAATAATAGTAGTTCAAAGTTCAAACTCAAGGTAGAAGACGTAGTAGGATTAATGGGAAATTAAGGTATAAAACTAATGAAACCTTTAAAAATAGACCCATAAGTATATGCAGGATTAGAATGGAACTTAGAAAATTTTAATAAAAAGGATACACTTAGACCAAGTGACCACTTAATATATACAAATAGCAAGGGACAAACATCCATTAGATTTACTGACTATAATTGTACAAACCAAAAAGAGTTAGATGAAGAATTAAAAGAAACAACAGAGTTCATGAACATAGAACTCATACCAGAAGAAGAATTCGAGGTAGATATAACTATAATAAAAGCAGAAACCATGTATGAGAAAAACAACAACAAAATATTTAGATGTAAAGGATGTAAGAAAGGAAGTTTAGAAATAACCCAAGTAAAAGAACATTTTAAAAAATGTTAGTTAAGAACAGATAATTATGGATACAGAAGAATTTGGTCTTTAGAAGACAGTGTTAAGGAAACAACAATAAGCATTGAAGAAGAAGAAGATACAACTCAGAGTATTAAAGAATTTATGGAATCTACATCAACTAGTTCAAGCCCCTTCCAAAAAACGACACCAATACACACGGTAGATACGAATACAGGAAACATACCAAGACACAAAGTGTTTAGAATAAATCCAAAAATACAAATAGAAAATGAAAAACCAATAGGAAAAAGAATGTCCATAGAAGAACCCATTAGACTCCAAGAAGGAGGAAGTAAGGGTAAAATATTAAATATAGCAGCACATGATCCACAATCATAAAATACAGTAATCGATGTATGGAAATGTATAGTAGTATCAAACTATATTAAAAAATAACAGAAAACAGATGCGGAGACTATGTATAGGTACTTGGAAACCTTTTTAGGAGAATCGGCTAAAGGATTATGGGAAGCTTATAAGTCAGAATTTCCACAAGAATTTCAGATGCTAATAGCTCTGGGACCTAACCCATACAATTTCACAAAAAAAAAATACACAGCCTAATAACGGGAGAAGATCCAAATTGTGTATTATTAATATTACAAAGAAATTCTCAAATAGAACTAGAACAACTAAGTATTAGTAGTTGGTATCATATAAAACCATTTTAACTGATTATTTTTACTATTGTACAATCAGTGGAAATGCGTTTGATCAAAACTTAAGAAAAAAGCTTTTCAATAAGTTACCAGGAGCCTTAGGAAGAGAAGTAGAAGAAAGTTGGGGTAAGGGAGAAGGTGTAATACAAAACCCAAATGTAAAATGGTTAATAGGACATAAAGTACAACATATAATGGAAATTTTACAAGAAATATGCACCAACATACAAATACAAAAACAACTAAAACAAAGTGATACAAATTTCTGTAAAATTATATATACTACCCAAAGTTATGATAATAATTATCAAAAGGGAAGAAAATATAAGAAATACAGAAAATTATTCCCAAATAGACAAAATAATTATATAAAGAAAAGATATTATCTGATAAAATCTTCAGTAAAGAAACCATACTTAGATAAAAACAGACATGTAAGAAAATGCAAAAATAATAGAAATTACAAAAACACTCTAGAATGTTTTACTTGTGGAAGCATAGAACATTTAGCAAATACTTGTCTCAAAAGAAAGAACAGTAGGACTAGGAATTCTCAACTAATAGAAGATTTTCAAGAAACTTTAATAAATGTAGACGAGTACATGTCATATAACGAAAGCATATACTCTATCATGAGCATAGAAGCTAAAGAACAACAAGAAAAAAGACTCATCGGATTCTAAGGTAGAAAATTTAATAACCGAGATAGGACTAAAAAAATCTAAGCTTAGACTTTACAGAATTAAATAATCACGCTTTAGTTAATATCATAGAAGAACGCGTTCATAAGTTTGAAAGAAACAAAGGCTTAGACAATAACCAATGCTTCATATGCAATTGGTCCCCAAGCAAAAGTAGAAGAGCAAAATGTACAATATATATATTCAGATCTGGGCTTGTAAGTTGTAATATTTGTCAAGTAACTAGTAGGGAAACTTTTAATACATAATGCAAATTTTTACCAAAACAAGCATAATAAATCTTACGAAACTTATAATACATTTATGTTGCATGTATAATTTTTAATAAATAGTGCAGATTTTTTATCAAAACAAGTATAATACATTTTAATACACTTATAATACATATATATTGCATACATAATTCACTTTTAATACATAGTACAGTGGCTATAGATGGTAAATATTTCTAAATATGGGATATCTAGGTAATAAATAAAAAGTATTTTTAAAAGCAGTAAATATTTTATAAAAAGTACTCACCCATGTAATTATCACTAACTCTAGTAAGTAAATGATCCAAATATAAAGGCCCAATATAAACCTAAAAATCTTCAAGAGAAATTAAACTCTTCGATTTCATCTTCACTTTCTAGAGACTTCTCCTCTCCTCCTCATTCATTTCACTACTCCGGCGTTGGCCATTTTTGCAAGTTTGTTTCTCTTTCTTCTTTCTATTTTTCTTATGAAATTATACAACAAAAACAACAACATACCTAGTAAAATCTCATAAGTGAGTTCTGGGAAGGATAAAATATATGCAGACCTTACCACTACCTCGATGAGGTAGAGAGGATGTTTTCAGAAGATCCAAGGCCCAAGTGTAGCAAATCCAGGTAAAAGAATAGGAAAACAGTAAAGAAAATATGAAAATTAATAAGGAAATAGTGTAAAGTCTACCTGAAAAATAATAATCAGCTACAAAATAACGCGATAATCGAAACACAATAAACAACAAGAATGATAGATATCTATGGCTAAACCCTAAGCTAACATACTATGGTGCATGAAAACACTCCTACCCGACTAACCTTCTACTCTGATACGTGTCCTCCACATCCCCCTATCTAAGGTCATGTCCTCGGTAACCTGAATATGCGCCATGTCCTGTCTAATCAACTCACCCCAATACTTTTTTGGCCTACCTCTACCACCCTTCATAACCAATATATCCAACCTCTCACATCTCCTCACTGGGACATTTGAACCTCGCCTCATCATATATCCAAACCATCTCAATCTCGCTTCTCTCATCTAATCCACCACGGAGGCCACTCCCACCTTATCTCAAATAACCTCATTCCTAATTCTTATGAAACTATGTTATAGTTAATTACTTTATTGACTTAAGCTATTATGCTACCTTTGGTTCTTCAAATTTTATTTCCTCAGAGGTCATTTTCCTCTTGTTAATCACAGTTTGCCTCTAGTAGTTGATATCCCTGCACTACTAATTCCATAACAACAAATTAATATATATATGAGCCTAGGCAATACTACTACTTGCTGAAACCCTTAAAGCATCAATAAAAGTTTAGGATGAAGATTTTTTGCTTTTTTTATGTTTGGTTGTCTAATCCTTTCCTATTTTGGAAATGATGGAGAACTGAATGGACGTTCCCAAAAGAAATAAGTGAATTCAATACTTCTTTCTTTCTTTCTTCTTGTGTGTGTTAGACTTGCAAGTTTTGGCATCATATCCAGTTCCAATTATGAACTAGAGAAGATTGAGCTGGAGGATTTGCATTTTGGTTCATCTTCACAATTTGTTGCTTTATATAAGTAGCAATTGGGCTCTTTTTTGTGTTCTCGAATTAGTTAGCACTAACTATATTAAACTGAAGCTCAATTATGTATGGATTTTTTTTAAATGCTTATAATTTTAAATGTGAGGTTTAGTGCTAATATTATAACGATTAATTTGTTTATAAGAAACTGTTATAACTTTGTTATTCTACGATTGTGGAAATATCTTAGAATCGGTTTCTCCATAAGGAGGTAAGGTTGTCAATAGTCACCTTCATCATTTGCTTGTGTTGACTTCATTTTTAGTTTCTAAATAATGTATTCTTTGTAATGTTCTTTTCTGTGTTGAACAAATCTTCTTTAAGATTCATCACTGAGAAAATAATTATTTTTATTCCTATGTCATTGCCTTATGTTGATTTTGATTCCCGTGATACTTGAATTTCCATATTTAACCTTTAATTAATTAAAGTCAATTATTTTAGTCCTTATACTAATGGTGACTACCAATACAAATGGATCTATTAATGTTATCAAGAATAATTATGGTATTTAACAAGGAACATTTTTATATAGAGAACAAAACCTAAAGCTTACAAACAAGTTACAAATCGTTCCATATCATCCTTATCGTTCCATATCATTCTTGCTCATACACAACCATATCCCGCCCTCCTCTTTTCTTCCATTTTGATGTTAATCCTCTAATACACATATGATTGAGTGACTCTTTCTATTTGTTGGTTCATGAACAATTACTCTCCGTAGTTGCCTCCCCTCTTATGTGCGAACACAATTTAGCAAACTCCTTTCAACTGCTGATGTCACCCAAATTACACCTCGCTAGGAAGTATAAAGAGGCTGCTAAATCAAATATAGAACCCAACAAAGGTTCGGATCGATCCCGCAGGGAATAGGCTAGAAGCTCGGTCGATGCGGTTATCTAAGCTATTAGTAAAGTATTTCAGTAAATTGGGGAGTTTTATAAGTTGGCTTTTGCACAAGTAACAATTGTGGAATTTCTTTAAGTTTGTAATCAATAGAGGAGAGACCCTAGGACTGTGATGCATGCACGCCAAGCCAAGATAAGGAGTTCAAGAGTATTAGATCAAGTCAATACTTTAGAGGCTTGAAGGGTGCTTGGGATGAAGACTTGAAATCTAACAACCTGTTCAAATGGAATAAAAGGAAAGGAGGGAGAAAAGGAGCCATACATGCAAATGGCTATTTCATGAATTCTTATGAATTCACTAAAAGGAAGACAACCAAATAAGGCCCTTACTTCATTAAGGGTATATTTGTAATAACTAGTGTCTTTCTTTTCTATCCTAGTATAAATAGTAGTTTTCTTATTTCCCTAGGTAGATTATGGTGATTGAATATGAAAACTAAATACTCTTTTGAGAGTTTGAGAGCTTGTTGAAGCTTTTAATTATTTTAGGTTTAGAAAGAAGGGTTGCTTGGAAATTACAATTCCCTTGAGGTTCTTCTCATAGGTTAGGTGTTTCTTTGGATTCTTCAAGAAGGTCTTTCATATTTGAATTGGTTGTCTTGAATTCCATTGTTATGCCTACCTTCTATCCTTTTTATCTTTGATTTTCTTTGTTTCGTTGTTTCTTTGTTCTTTTTTGTTTTCCACATTTTCTTTCATGTATCACTTGGTATCAGAGCTTTGGAATAGACAATCTTGGGAAGTTGATAGCTTAAAAAAAAAAATCATCCAAAAAAAATCTGAATTTTTTGTGTGTTTGATTTGTTGTTTTTGACACTAGATCTAGGTTCTCTAGTATTTTTTGAGTATATTTTCAAAATTTCAAGTCATTTGGAGTTGTAGAAAAGAAGTTGCCATTAAAGGATTTTCAAGCTTTTGAACTTTTCAAACTTGGAAAGTGAATTTGTTGATTGAGGAGGAATTGAAGTTTAAAAACCATTGGGGTTTGTTCTCCAAATTGTGGGGAAACTAATCCTAAATTTTGAGTTGATTTGGAGGTGTTGGGAATTAGTGTGTGTTCTTGATGTTCCTCAAGGAGTTCTTGAGGAAGAAGGGGAAAAAGATACACTTTGATCCAAATTTTGCAAGTCAAAAGTGTTTGTGAGTCCAAGTGGAAATTAGTTGGACAAGAAATTAGTAAAATAAAAAAATTGAATTTTTAAAAAAAATTGGATCTGAAAAAAATTTATTATTTTTTTAAATAATCCACGTGGATGCCATGTCAGAAGTCAACAACCTGATTTTCAGCCCCCAAATAATTCTAAGTGTCAATTTCAGCCCTAAATTTTTTTCAAAGTGTTCAAATTGGTCTGTTTCTTCTCCTAAACTCATTTTTCTTCGGATTTCTCAACTAATTAATAATGAATTATCATTTTAGTTACTTATTAACTTTTTTTTAATCCTCATCTCATTTCTTTAAGTATCTAAAACTAATTAACATCAAGTAATTCCTTTTACTTTCTTGATAATTAGTTCTTGAGTCCAACCATTTTTCGTACCAATTTTTTTTTCTTTCTTCAACTTTCTTGCTTATTTTCGTTGAAAGTTCTTGGCTTCCGTATATTAGATTTTGATCATTCTTTCTTGAGTGAACAAAATTTATTCTTGACCTCAAATAGAGATTGGACTCTTGCAACTCATTGGAGTAAACAAGATACAATCATTGGCCAAAACAATTTGTGAGGCAAACAAAGGTGTGACTCTCGAGTGATTGTGAGTCTTTTTTTTAACTAACCTAATGTGTTTGTTTTCTTTGGTTGAGTGTCTTAAATAGGTACCAATGACGGGTATTAAAAAAGAAAACAAGTTCCCACCAGGAATTCCACTTTGGGTGAATTATTAAATTTGTTCACCACACTCTCTACCAGAATGAAAGGACGATTGGATCAGTTGAGTACTTGAATTAATCGATTGAAACTAATATTTTCACATACTTTCCCTAATTTTCATCAAGGACTTGAAGAGTGTTCTAATTCATTGAGGGGATTCTCATCCTAAGGTTAAAAAAAAACTTTCTTGCAAGCTTCAAGGTAAAATAGCTAAACTTGACACTTTAGAATTGTCCAATGAATAAAGTGTGAGTGATAACTTGTATTTATGTGATCCTAATGATTCTTTACCATATGTTGATAATTGACATGTTGAGAGTGTGGATACACTAGTTGATCCTATTGATGACCGAATTGATTCTTCTAGTAAGATCAATTTCTGTCCACCTAGCGTTAATACATGTGCTTTGAATGATAGTTCATTATCACGTGATGTTGGTGTTGATCAACTTGCTTTTGAGTGTGGTTCACTAATTGAGGGACTTTGTGATGTGATTAATGAGCCTCAAGTTAGTGATATAGTTGATGAAGTTGATCATTTGAATAAGAGTGACTCTTTGAGCATACTTTGTATTAAGATCGGATTACTTATTTTGCTCATAGAGATCATGTGCTTGAAAATGCTTCAAAAATGATATTGTCTTATTGAGAGTGAACTTACATGCTTTAATTCTCCTTTTTGGTTGATCATTCTCTCTTTAAGTATAATATCTTGTTTGAAGATGATGACATCACTCCTAGTGAAGTGCCTAGTAGTGTGAACCTTGATAGTAGTGTAGTTCTTAAGGACTATACTCTTTATGATAACCCACTATAGTGTGAAAACATTCTTTCCAAAGATGAAAATCTCTTCTTGGAAAATAAGAGTACACTTGTGGGAAAGGATTGTGATGAAAAGAAAGGTGGTATTCATTTTCCAATTGCTTCTCCCTCTTTGTGTGTTCCAATTCTTGATGGTATGACCAATGAAATTGAGTCTAATAGTGGTCTTACCTATGAGGACACCTTGGATGAAGTTATTTTGGGTGATGCCTCTCCTTACTATCTATTTGCACATGATGATACTCATGCTTGTGTCGAGAGTATATTTTATGTTGATAAGAGTAACAATAGGGCAAATGGGTGTTTACTTGACATGATTCTATGTTATTCCTTCCCATTTAACCCCCATGTTGGTTTAAATTGTGATAAGTATAGTAGTAACACTTCCTTTCTTTCATGTGATTCTTACTTGGTGTTATTACTTGATCTTATGATCTTTAATGAGATAAATTTACCAACTTATATGGGGAATACCTTTGTATTTGACCCCGGTGATAAACTGGGAGTAATTCTATTCTTGAGGATAGCTAGTGCGTTGGGTGGAGTCTTAATTTGGTTTGACCTTTTTTATGATATTACACTTAGCTATGTGGGCTATCATGTGTTGCTTGGCTTAAAGGGGGAATTGTGATTGTCTAAATTTAGAAGCATTTAGGACTTACATGTGTGGTTGCCTAAACACAATGGTTCTTTTGATTCATCCCTTTGTCAATGTATCCTATGTAGCCAAGTACCTCTTGATTTGTTGGGTTACAAAACCTTTGTGGCCCATTTTGATGCTTGGTTATATGTTAAGTTTGTGCATCCTTGGCAGGATGATAATGTTGTTGCTGCTGACTCTAACCCTCATGCCATGAGGATCTTGTTGTTGTTTGTTGCTGTAACACCCCAAAAATCCAAGATGAGATTAGACCATGCTCCTAGTACATGTAAAATAAAACATCATATTTTGGTAGTATGAGAAGTGATTTAGACATGTATTAAGGCCACAAGTAACTCCTAGCTCATAGCCAAGTTTAAATCTTCCTTACCGGTGGTTTTCTTGTGAAAAAACTTGCAATAGTCAACTTCAAATGATCATAACTCCTATATTCTGAGGTATTATTGAGCTTAAGACCCACCAAATGATAGATATTTGAATTATCTTTCCAACTCATCCAGTTTCACCTTAATCCGATGTCAGAGCTAATAGTTATGACCATTTTAGTGAAACACTGTCCAGCAGTGAGAACATACGATCGTAGGTACGATTATGGTGAGATTGTACGACCGTACAATGCTCCATTCTGATTGAAACAGCCCCCCAAACATCTGCAAGTTGACAAGTATACCTTCCAACCACAATAGGGAACCACGACCACGGTTTGAATCCACGTTCTTAGGTACGCTCGTGACTCCTAAGTTTTATCCGGCTTTGATTTTCAACTTACGACCCAAGGCACGATCGTGAGTGGGTACCAAGATCATACCATGGCTCGTATGATCATGTTCAGAGAACCCCCTGTTCATCCTCCCAACCACGGGCACCACACACGATCATAGGTGGGTCCCACAATCATGGGATGGTCTGTACGACATATTGTGTAGATTTTTCAGTTACATTTTATAAGGGGTATTCTAGTCTTTTCCCACAACTTAATCCCCTAAACTATTTCGTTTAAGCTATTCTAAGGTTAAATAATAAGCCTAAGTTTACCTTAAGTCCCTCATTACTCTAATTCAAGATGCTTAGCTTTAACAGAGAAAAATAGGCGATTTCTCTTCTCCAAAGCAAGAGCTAGGGTTCCTCAATTTTCAAGCTTCAAGTTCAAGTTTTTTACTTCCAGGTATGTGGGATTTCATCAGTGGATATCCTTTCACCCATTGAGTCCCGAAAGTTCCTCAGTTAATTCATGATCTTAAAATTAGGGTTTTAATTACAACCATGATTCGTCCTGTACTTCAATTCCCCATAACTAGTAAACTATAGATACATGTTTCTCCATGAAATTTAGTATGTTGATAGTATCATGTCCACGAACTCTAAGTATAATGATATTCCATAATTTTTGGGCTTGTATTATGTTATTTCATATTTCATTCATATCATAGAAGCTATCATGAATAGTTGCATTCTTCAGAGTTGGCGGGTTATGAACACTCAATGACCTAGGATCCCATGCATTATTAATTTAAATGCTTAGTCCTTCAAGTTTACATGTTTTAGGATACTTTCAGATAGAGGGTCTGTTACTCAGTCTCAGTTCATTCGTACCTTCAGTGTTACTGGCCTGCAAAATATTTTCAGATAAAGTATATTCTAAATGGTATTTTCAGATAAATTCACCCTACTAGACTATTAACATCTCCATGAGTCAGAATTCAGGGCTCAGGTTCAGCTTTATAATTTCCTTCTAAATCTCAGTCCTTATATGTTTCTTTTATGTATTTACTCCAGCCATCCTATATCCCCCATAAAATGTACAGGTCTCATAATTCAAAAATACATGATCTCTCTCTCTCTCTCTCTCTCTCTCTCTCTATCTATCTATCTATCTATCTATATATATATATATATATATATATGTATGTATATATGTATATATATATATATGTACTCATATCATAGTCAGGAGCTTTGACTCATATCCTCGAGTTGGACTAGGGTTCAGTAAAAACCCTACTCCTAGAACTACGTGCCACCGTAGGTTTATTTATACCTTATCAAATCAGCTCAGCCTTTATACCCTGGCAAAGTATATTCGGCCCTCTTCGATGGGGATTATACATCGAACTCCATGTTTAGCTCACATGGTTATATGTCGGTTAATAGTATCTCCTACAGTCTCATAGTTTGGTATTTGCATGACCCTCACTTTAGTGTATTTCACAATATCTCAGCTATATCAGAATATTTATGAAATCAGTACTTGTGATTATCCAGATGGGTCCTTGCATCTTAGTATACCTCTGTAGTATGTATTTGGTTTGAATATTCTATCATCAATACGTCAATTTGTATACCTCTTATGATACTCAGAATGTCCTTGTACTCCTATAGTTCGGACTTAGATATTGCATAACCTTGTATTCAGTTTATTCAACATATTACTATTGTTCAGTTACATGTTTATTCACTTGGACATTGCATCAGTTTACGTTTCTCATTCTATGTTTAGTTCATTTTCTCATGATCAGTATATATAGTGTAGTGCATATCTCATATGCACGGTACATTCAAAGTACTGATCACATACTTTTCTTTGCGCTATATTTTCTTATAATATAGGTTCTGATGTTCAGCCTTCGGATCACATATAGTACGATCTCCTACTACATCAGCAGCAGTACTTTTGGTGAGTCCTCATCATTCGAGGACTAGTTATCAATATTTTTCATTTACGCCCTTTTTAGTTTTCAGACAGGTAGAGTTAGCTAGGGGCTTGTCGCAAGAACTCGTCTTAGTAAAGGCTTTCAGACATACAGTTAGACGTTCAACTTTGTGGTTTTAAACTCAGATATTATAGGTTGGTTTGATTATTATTTTTCCATTCATCTAAGCTTCTGCACAGTATTTTATTAGTTATTTTAGTATTATTATTGTCATGCCAGGCCATGCGTTAGCTTGGGGTCACTTGTGACTCTAAGCACCTGTTACGACTAGGGGGTAGTCTCAGGTCGTGATAGTTTCCCTATGGTTTTGCAAGGTTTAGATTTGAGGACGAATCCTTTTCAAGAAAGGGAGAATGATGCATGCACGCCAAGATGATGAGTTCATGAGCATTGGATCAAGTCAATACTTTAACATCTTGAAGGGTGCTTGGGATGAAGACTTGAAGTCTAACAACCTGTGGAGAAAAGTAGCTATGTATGCAAATGGCTATTTTATGAATTCTTATGAATTCACTAAAAGGAAGACAATCAAACCAGACCCTTACTTCATTAAGAGTATATTTGTAATAGCTCGTGTCTCTCTTTTCTATCATAGTATAAATAGTAGTTTTCTTATTTCCCTAGGTAGATTATGTTGATTGAATATGAAAACTAAATACTCTTTTGAGAGTTTGAGAGCTTGTTGAAGCGTTTGATTGTTTTAAGTTTAGAAAGGAAGGTTGCTTGGGAATTATAATTCCCTTAAGGTTCTTCTCATAGGTTAGGTGTTTATTTGGATTCTTCAAGAAGGTCTTTCATATTTGAATTGGTTGTCTTGAATTCCATTGTTATGCCTACCTTCTATCCCTTTTATCTTTGATTTTCTTTGTTTCCTTGTTCTCTTTTGTCTTTCGCATTTTCTTTCTTATATCAGACCGTGGTCCCCATAACTTCATAACTCTGTAGGTTGTTCGTACTGGTGATATCTCCAGGTGCTTAACATATAGAATCGATAAGTTAAGTTCATCTAAATGACCATCCAACCCTTTTTAGATGACTATCCTCAATCACGCATCCACGTCTCATGAGTTTTGCAATCTAACCCTTTTCATGGATCCCAAATTAGCTTTCCTGTGTCCACGACTCAAGATATTAAGTGAAGGTTGATAGCTTCAAGTCTCCGTTGTTTGTTCCCTTTTCCCATCCGTTACCCCTTCATCCAAAGCAAGTATGAATAAGGCGAGTTCTACCATTTGTAGCTGCTAGAAAGAAATCAAATCAAAAAGAACAATAATATATGCATGAACACCCATCAAGAATCACCTTATACTTCGAACCCTACTTCGTTAATCCGTCATGGTTCCCACAATTCTAGTTGTGGGTGTTAAGCTACTCATAATTGCAAGAACACAATAATAATTATTGGAAGAAATCATAATAATGCACTTAAAAGAAGAAGAAATAAAAGTACAAATCTCAAATATGAATTAAACTCTCAAATAATGTGTTTACAACTCTCAAGAACAAGTATATGGATTAAGAATAGTAATAGAACTAAACTAAAACATAAAACCTTATAGGAGTATTTATAAATACAAAATAAATCTTGGTATAAACATAATCAGCAGTGGCAACGGATGAGGCTACAAGTTGTATGGTCTGGCTATGCCTCATCGCGTATGCTTGTAGCTTATTGGCTTGATTTCTTGATTGTTGGTGACGACTCGTAGGGATACCTAATGGCTCGTTGGGTGGTCCGTTGCCACTGGAGTCACTGTTGCAACTTTCAGGACTTTGGAATAATATGCTCAGGATGAGTCTTGGCAACGACTCGTAGCCTCTCCTGACGGCTCGTATGGAGTAGTTGTTGCCCCTGACATAGATTTGTACCTCTGTAGGACTTTTGGTCAATATGCTCAGGATGGGTCACATGACGACCCTTCGCCTGTCCCTACGACCCATAACATGTTGTTGTTGGCAACACCTTACTTTCAATTTTCAAGACCTTGCTCACTATTAATGCAATGGTTCAGGCCACAACTCGTAGCGTGATCCAACGAGTCGTGGACAAACATTAGATGGCAACTCTTGGTCAATTTTAGCTCTTTTTTCATCTTTTTACCATCAAGACCCGTTTTCCTGCAAAGCACTTAAACACATCATACCTACAAATATACCTAAGTTCTTGCATATTTTTCTTGTTTTAAGCATTAAAAGTGCCATAGGACCGCAACACATCAACACCCTCAACTTAAAAAGTTTACAGGTCCTCAGGCAAACAAAATAGAACAAACAACTATGACGCTTAACTAAGAGTAACCTAAGGGACCTACAACAGTCAATGCAATTCTTTTTTGCACAAAATTTTCAACCCCTCCTATTCCAGAATAAAAACCACCATGTGTATACATACAAACCATTACCATGACACTAAGGGATCAATAGATGGCATCATATTTTGAACATACAACCAAGCACATATGCATATGACATTACCTGAACAAAAAACAACCAACAATGCAACCCATGTGCCCTTGCAACAATGAAGTCCCATACGCTCACAGTCTAAAGATGCAAATATAAACAGGGACTGAATCAAGGCACTCATTCTCATAAAGAAGTTCTAACAGTGTGCATGAAATACCATAGGCTTGCCCTTATTTTCTATGCCTTAATTTTTTTCGGACGGTTGGACTAGGATCACTTTAGGACTTTAATTGGCTTGTAATGTAGGCTTGGGGACGGGTATGGTAGATATAAATACAGTGACTCAACCCTCCTTGGCCCTACACTATTTTTTTCTCCGCTTTTCAACCTCATTTATTTTCTTCTCCTTTATTCTCCTTTGCTATTCCTCAGATTTTGGGTGTGGTTTTTTTTGTACACTTTTTCTCTTTTTTTTTTTTTCCTTTTTATCCTTTTTTTTCTTTTGCAAACTTCATTTTTTTCTTTTTTCTTACCACACCCAAATCCTTTTTCTGTTCTTTTACTAACTTCTTCTTAATACCCAGTTATCACTATGCACCCTAATGAGACAATTTGCCTGAGTTAGGTACACAGTGTCCAAGAAGGGACCAGTGCCAAAATAGGTTCATTGTAACTTAGCAATGGGAAGGTGAATAGACTATTGAAAGAAATAGGTCGACTTAGGCTTAAACTCGGGATCAAGGGGTATTCATTCCATTTGGTAGGGCATTTAGGCTAAAAATGGACTATTCAAGAATGACCTATGATCCTTTCCTAACCAACTATCCTACGACCTAAGCAAGACTAACCGGGCAAGTTTTAGATTGCACACACAAAGCTAAACTAAGTAAGTACCCCACACGCACATAAAACGGGGTAACACTATCAACTACTGCCTATCTAGTTCTTTCATTGCAAAGCTACGATTATTATGCCTATAATACTAATGATATATCAAGATCCACAGTGGTCACAGTTCAAAACAGAATACAACACACAGTTTAAAACAAACTTTTTGGAGGGGTATCCTTTAAAAATCAAAATCAAATTTTTTAAAACTTGACTATACTAAGGTTCCCCTATTTTCCTCCTAATAAAACACAACAAAAAACAACATAAAAACATCAAAAACAAAAAAAATAAAACCTAAACATGCCAATTTTACTATGATAGCACACCCGGAGGAAAAAAACACTGTAAACAAAAAACCCCGAGTGGTGGTACATCCCCACCCCCAACTTTGAGAACATACAGTGTCCTCACTACATGACTATAGTCAGAAAATAAAAGCATGAGGGGTAAGGACATACCTGTGGTGCTCTAGGCGTCGGATGTGGTCTCATCAGCTGCTGGGGTCTCAAAACTCACCCCTGTCTCCACTCTCATAGCTGAAGTGCTCTAATCTATATTGGCACCGATGGTGACTCGTACACTCAAAGATGTAGAATCAGTAGGGGAAGATGTCATAGCCCCACCACTCTTAGAAACAACAACAAAGGCATCTATTATGAACTCATGAACCATGGAGCTCCTGCCTCCTCACCCTTTCTCATAAATCTAAGATAAGTGGTCATGGGAGGACTCCTTGCTCTCCTCTATCACTTTTTTCAATTCTTGTTTATCTCTTTTTATCTTCTTTCTTCGTTGGATCGGCTCTGCCCCAATTTTGACACTCTTTTCTTTGTCCTTAGTGCTCCATATATTGGTCACCTTGACCTCTTCGATCTCCTTTATCACGAGCATGGTCAGAGTTGTAAATGCTGAAAACTATCTAGACGACATATCCTCAATTACAACACATAGGATAGCCAACTTCTCTCTAATATCATCACAGTATGGGGACTTCATGTCACGCCCCGAAATCCCATTCGGGCCGGACTGGCACCCGAAGCCGACATGGCCCGAGAGAACTAATCTTTGCTCATTTACATTTGTATGCATAGCCTCATATGAACATCATACTAACTCATATAACTGATAACATATAAAATGCTTATGGCGGAAGTCATGGAAAACATGTACAATATGTGAAACTTGGCCGTTAGGGCCATCAAGTCGAGTGAACATACATCTCTTGCATCCATATACCCACATACGTCTACAAAAACCTCTAACAGATGCATATACAAGACCAACTTAAATTCAGGACAAGTCCCCGCTTTATACAACATTTACAACATCAAAACAAATGTACAACTGTGACTTGGGAAGTACCGAACCAACTGGGACTCACCAAAAATCTGCAATTACTGTCAACCTATTGTGGAGGTCTACTAGTGCCTGCACCTGCAGCATTTAAAGTAAGTTCCCTAAGAGGGGTCAGTACGAAGAATGTACTGAGCATGTAAGGCTCGAATGAAACTGTATGATATGTAAACATGTCAATGAACTCAAATACAATAAATGATCAATATGGATAAGTCACTATACTGAACTTTGGGAACCATGTATATTGCTTTCATTACTTTCTTTGCTTCTATGATTATTCAGCTTTTCCTGTGACCGGTGATACCCGGGCCCCGACTGATCAGTGGGTTTACATAACATATTATGTTGGGATCGACTCAAGCTAGGCGTATGCCTCCAGAGCTGCCACCCTAAGAATCAATATATTGGGATCGGCTCGAGCTAGGTTTTTACCTCTCGAGCTTCCACCTACATAACATATCAGGTTCGGCTCAAGCTAGGTTTATACCTCCAGAGCTGCCCCCTGTCAAGTTCGGTCCGAGCTAGGCTTATGCCTCTAGGACTTTCCTTTGATCCTAGGATCGGCTTGAGCTAGGCTTATGCCCCCAAAGCTGCCACCCATACTTGATCATTAACCACATATGCATTACTTCACTTCTTTACTTTTGGGAGATTGATACCTTTACTTGTGAGAGATTGGTACATTCACTTGTGAGAGATTGATACATTCATTTGACATAGCATTTTTGGAAGCTTTGGAACCATAACCAAAATAGAAGACATGTGAATAACATTATTGGAAACATAGCCTTATTGGAAACATAACACCATTGGAACCATTGGACAATCATCCATGAACAAGATACATGAGCACAATCACTTTTGGAACTTTGGAAAACAACCTTATTGAGCTTTTGGAACAATACCCATGAATATGAGACATGAGATTCACAATTGATCTATGAGTATAAAATATATGATAATGACCATTGATAATCGCATATAGGATACCTTAGCACATTTTGGGATGGGACAAGCGTAATGTCAATGTGAATACTATTTACCACAGAAAGATACGGACAGAGTAACCTTACATACCTTGTATTCTCAATACGAATATACAATCCTAGATGTGCATAAAATAGTCCCGCTCCTTCTTTATGTGTCACTCTACAACACAAATATATAACGGAATTCACATTAACCACCAACTACCTTACAAATGCATATAACGTCAATGAGTTACATGTTTGCCTTTAAACATGCTATTTCCCCTTGACAAAACCATTGATGAAATTATTATCCCAAAAATCCCACAATATTCTCAACATTGACCAATACATGATAATCAATACATTTCACCACAACACTTCTCCTTTACACTTTCTTATCCACACCACATCACAAATCATCCATCAAATTACCTTAATACACCTCATAACACATATCGGCCAAAATCCCACAATTTACACTTATGGAAAAATAACAAGTTTAATAACAAAATCACACCATACATGTTCATATTTTATCCATTCCATGCTCTTTCATCAAAGGTACAAGTCATAATTCAAGCTTGAACCTCATGGATCACAAATCTTATACAAAAACACAAAGTACCATGTCCAACATTTCCAAGCACAACCAACATGATTTACATACTCTTTCATGCATATAATATATTAATCCATAACAATAATCACTTGCCTAGGCTTGAAATATGATGATCTTGCTCCAAGAAGTGCCTTAGGGTTTTGGGAGCCAAAGAAGCTTTCTTGAGAATTCTCTAGAAAAAGATAGAAAAAGCATGTGTATTTCTCTTGAATAAAATCAGCCTTTTGCCCCTTTTTATAGGCCCTTAATTTTCATCCTTAGCCACTCTTGGAATTTAATGCAATGTGTTGCATTAGTCAATGGAAGAATGGGTCATTTGACCCATTCTCGACCCATGATTTCTTCTCATTTTGGGCCCCTTTTTGAGCCCAATTCACTTAACCCAATAAAACCCATAATTTCTTATGTTTAAATAATTTCATACGCGTTACGATGATATTCCCATTCACGGGATTTATATTTGTAGCCTCAATTCCAAAAACAAGCAATTCTAGCCATGTATGACTTATTTTGACCATAAGGGCAAAATCATCATTTTGATGCCGAATTCGTTCACGAGTAATTTTATCATACCAATATAATATTTCATTCATTCCATGTATATACTTGTGGTTGTAGAAGAAACGTGGCAAAAATTGGCTCGGTACGTCACCGGGCACCCTTAGGACTTAGAAAATTTCCAACTTTCGAAAAATGGAAAAACCCATCCTGGCACGCCCTCTGGCGCGCCTGTGCCTTAGTTTTTTTTGAAAATTTCATTTTTCGACTTTTCTTCGCGGGTTTGGTTAGATACTTCAAGTCCTATTCTTTAACTTACTTCTTACCCTTAATATACTTTGTTTAGAGGTCCTCTTAGCCTCATTTTGAAACCCACAAATGCTCCACAAAAATCACAAAATACTTCCTACAAAGGGCTATACGAGGCCAAATTTCAATTTTTCTCATCACTAACATTACCAAATACATACTCATGGCATCTCAACACCTAGGTAACCATTGGTCCACGTCGTCACATAGGGTTGGGAAGGTACGGGGTGTTACATTTCACACCTTCAATCTTATCTCTAATCCTTTTCTCAAAGCTATCGAAATAGGTCTGCATCCCGTAAATCTCTATCATAATTTCACCCTTTACCCAAGGTTGAACCCCATTTTCTATATTCTCAACCTTCTGCTCAACTGTGGTTAACTATTTCAGCATGGTTTGTAAAAGCTCTTGTGGGACTAGAACATACCCACCAGTAGGTGGCGAGGCATGGATGAACCAGGAGCAGGAGTCGGTGAGACAAGAACTGAAGGCTACTGTGAAGTGGAGAATGTGGTGGTATCAGCAGCAGCATGGGTCTCGGGCCTCAAGGTCTCAATTTGAGACTTAATAGGTATGACCACAAGGTTAGCGAACATGGTAGTATCAATCTCTATGTGAATGCCCAATTTAAATGCTTTCTCTAATAATGCAGCTCCCGCTAAAACCTTTCCCTTAGAAACCTAGTTCGTTGGATCTCAAATTGGCCCAAGATTAGTAGTGCGTTGAACCACAACGAACTGATCGATCTCGGGCAATACATGAAGACTAACCTCCAGACAAATCTTAGTAACCAAGCAGGGGAATGGGATACTTGTCTCGCCCTCTACAACTTTATCTCAGATCTTCCGGGCAATCAACCTAGTAATGTCAATCTCGTACCCCTCCATGATGCCTACCAATAAAGCAGTCCAATCGGGGCATAAAATATTATCATTGTATATGGGCCTCAATCAGTGATGAATTAAAGTCCATCCAGACTTTGCAGTGAAACTTAATTGCCCTTTCTTTATTTGTGACTCTCCGCAGGCTACCCATTTGACCTTCTATTTTGTGGTAGCAATAATGTTTGCTATCCATCAAAAATGCACCATTTTTTCATCGGGGCTAATTTGCTTCACCTTTACCTTCCTCATCTATCAATTTGCTGATCAATCTCTGCAGTGTTAGTCGGAGGCTCAAAGTCCCAACTATGGAAGAATCATGAGATGGTGAGAGTTGAGATGTTAACCTGCTTACGTCGAATCAAAATAGGTGTCAAGCAGAGGCTGCACTTTCCATAATGGACCCTGCAGAGCCAACACCTTCATAGTGGCCTGATAAGCAGCATAAAACTCATAAACAAGTGTCGGGCTATATCTACCTGACTGCTTAGTCATCCACCTAAACTTATACTTGTTGAATAATCTCTCAAACTCGGGCATCTCAGACATACCTGTAGTAATCAACCTCGACTCCTCATAGCCCGTACTTTGGGTGATAGTAATATCTCAATCATCTATGTCTTGCATGCCACTAATACCCCATCAATCAACCCGTGAGGCTTCCTGAATTTGAAGTAGGGGCTGAGACTGAGGTGGGTTCTAAGTTTGTGGACCATTTTTGGATCTTGGAGCATGGGAAATCGTCTATTGCAGTTGAGGTATGTTAATTCAACACCTCTTGATTGTTTTCCATTGCTCTTCCCCATCAATTTCCTCCTAATTTCATTTAAATCCTAGTATTAGTTTCTTGAACTCTTTGGGGCTGATTTGAGCCCCAATTAGGACTCTATTTGTGCTCATTTTTTGAGCACGTATTCCTTGTACTTTGAGGGACCTAATGACTAATTCAATTTTTGAATTTTACATGTGGGTCCCATGAGCCTATTTTTGACCCAATTTTTTAGCCCAGAGTTTTATATTGCAATATTGGTTTTGATTTACTCATAATGATGTCTAGATTGTGTTTTTGATAGCACGATGGATTATCAAAGATCATATGGAGGTGACGAGCAGTTCGTGGTCAATCCGAGGCTGTTGTTCGACATCTAGGTAGGCTATGGTCTACTATTCTCTACGAGATTATGTATTGTATGGATTGATGTGGAGACCAGTTGGATATATACCAGGTTGGTTCTCTGTGCTCTGAAGGAGTCGTGCCTTAGTTTATAGACGCTTACATTTCCAATGTTTGGATACTGGTGATGGCATGCATACATATATATGCATATTTGGTGGTACAATTCCAAATAAAATCATTGTTTTTACCACTATTTAAAAAAGGGATTTATTCCCACTTTTCACTCTTAAATTGGTTTATAAAACGAAAATCGTACCACCTTTTCTATTGGACGATAGTCTTTTAAACTAACATGTTTCACTTTGAAAACTCAGATCGAGGCAGATTCTGGTGCATTCTTGATCTACTCATTTATCATTATTTATTTATTTCGGTTGAAGAAGATTCTGACCTTTTCTACACTATTCTATCATATTTAATCCCGATTTGATCTGGGCACTGGATTTTATAGATTACTACTTGTTTAGTCTCAGTTCGATTCTGAGCACTTATTACACTCTTACTTATCTCTGGCATGATTATAGAGTGGATTTATTATGACTGATTTTTAAAAGTCTTGATTTGGGACCATGAAGTATATATGGATATCTTGAGTCCCCTATAGGTCCATCTGCCTAGGAACCACGTGCCAGAGGAAAGGATACCCTTGCGAGCCGGTGAGCCGAAGGAGGTATATATACTTGGTATGATATGACACTCAGTTGGTATAGTAGTATTGGATTTACTTTGCATTCATTCATTCATATGCATTGCCTATCACCGGTATAATTGTTTGTTGCTTTTACTTACTGGTCTTATGAGGGGCTGGATAGGTATAGGTTATGGTTGCTGTTTACTGAGTGATTGTTTGTACCTTTCGAGCTTATGGGGGTCCAGTTAGGTTATTTTTTGTCCGAGCTTATTCGATTGTTTTACTATTTGGGTATTATTGTATAGTTTGTGGCAAGATGGTTATGGATTTGTACCTGAGTCTGTAGGTAAGCTTTTGACTTCCTTTCTCCTTTGATATTATGGGCCTTATTATTAGACTACCTTGTGATTATCCTTGTTTGGGTTAGATGTTCTTATTGTGCTAAAGCGAGCTCCCTTCTTGTCTATGATCCTCGTGATATTTTAGATGTTAGGATAGCTCTCTCGGGTTAGTACCTTCGTGTTTAGCTACCTATATTGTATTGTCGTATATCCCTTTCTTCTCTAGCTACTCTTATTGCATATCACCTTCTTCCTTCGTTACTATTATTGTACATTACATTCACCCCAAACTATTTATGTTGTATAACACTTCCTTCCCTGGTTACTAGTAGAATATGGTTTTTTATCTCTACTTCTCCATTATCTTTATCGTATTTCAATTCTTAGTTAGTTTTCTGTAATGTACATTCTTACCTTACGTGTTATTTATACTTGCATTATCTTTAGAGCTCAATCGGCCGATGCCTACTGGGTACCTCATGTTTTGTACTCATACTACACTTCTGCACCCCACAGATCATAGAACGAGTTTTTGCTGCTGGCCTGTGTATCGTGCAGATCTTTCATGGATCCGAGATTTGGGGTGAGCTCCTGGCATCCGTAGTTGTTCCTTCTCCCTCTACGTTTTGCTGGACTGATATCTATATATATATAAATAAGAGTCTTAAGCCCACCACGTGTCACCTCTCTAAGGGCTGGAATTACATTATATTTTACCACAATTATTGAGCGATTTTCTCTGAAAAATCAATAGTCCACACAAGCAGAAAACACCGCTTTGGCAACAAAGTAGTTTTAAAACTCTCTTTCATGCCTTCCATTCCTCTTTCTATGTAACGTTTCCAGTTTGCCTCTTCAAACCACTCCTCTCTCTCTCTCTCTGTGTATTCTTCCTTCCCTGCACTACGAAATATTACCCCCCAATCCAATACTATATGTAAACTCAACTTCATAAAATCTCATCGGTTATCCAAAGACGGTGCTTGATTGGTTGATCTTCATAATTAATCGGACCTGTGATGCAACAGACAGTGGAGAAAAGGCTAATAAGGAATCCTTGAGGCAGTCGATAGACAACGAGAATAAAAGCATGGCTGTGAACTGGAATAGAAGAATACTAAGGTATTGTTAAAATTCTCTTCTTGCCTTTTTTGTATCTAAGGTTAATGGACAAGAGAATATGCATGCCTGTCTTTACAATTCTTTGATTTTCTTTTATGTATTGTTGGAGTTTTATGTACGTATATCCAAACTGACTCAGTCTTTTAAAGCGGTGGAAATAGGATACACCAACTGTAACTCTCAAATGATTATATACCACTCTCTTAACCTTGGCGTTCTCCGAAATTAGCCTTTTTACGGGCCAGAATTGACACCCCTATTCTACAACAAAAGAACATATATGCATAGTCCACAGATTCTGTAATGACCTTCCCAATCATTTTCCTCTTTTTCGTGTGTTCTTAGCGTTTAGAGCTTTTCTATAACCGCCCCAAGTTGTTTATGACTTGCTGGGACTGACAGTTCGGTTCCCGGGCAGTTCGTTTGAGAATATTATTTAGACCGAGCACATTGTAAAATATTAAATTAAATTTGAATTTGGTAAAATTACATAGGTAATTACCTTTTGAAAATATTTTTGAACTTTATAAAATTCTTAGTTATGATATATCTATACTATTTTATAATAGTTTTATAACCTATTGATAATTAAAGCGGAGATAGTGAATTTAAATATGTTAAAATAATATTTTTATTTTATAAAGGTTTTTTTAGAAATAATTTTCTATTAATTATGGTATATTTAAAATATTGTATTTATTTTACCACGGACCTACGCAATACCCAAATATATATAATAGGGATGAAACCATACCTTTGCAATTCCACCTCCACTCCACGTGGAGGTGAGGCAAGTGAACAACAAATTATAATGACATAAGTCATTATGTGACACATGTATTACAGAATATAATCTTGCTATGTTAGTTGTATTTGCTACAATATACACACACTTATATATATAGCTACTGTACGGGTGGGTGACACGTACTGTCAAAAGTTTTCTCTCCCTTTTTATTTTTCCATCCGTGGTTGGTCCAAAGTATGCTATGTTACAAGCTGACCATTTATTCACATGCAATTAGTTACCTACCTCAAGTTATTCAAGCTCGGGTTCTAGCGAGGAAGTGTTTGTGGACGTGTAATCCTCGTTATTTTGGTAAGTTTTATTGTATTTACGGTAGTTTTCCTATACATTGGTATTGTTGTTGCTATTTGGGACATATATTGAGCTTGAATTTAACGTTGCTAGTTGTGACTATTGGTCACTGAGGGATTTGGGACGCTGTGACGGTTTTGGTTTTGCGATTCCGCAAGCGGGCCCCCACGTGGATTGTTCGAACATTTTTCTGAACTAATTCAATATAGGTATCAATAGTCATGTTTTGACATGTAGTTTATTATTGTGGTAACCTGACAACAGTCAGAGGCCTCTCGGAAGGGGAAGGCTCCTGAATAGTTGGTTCTTTTGGCAAGCTTGCGGCGGCGTCCAGGTAGGCTAGGTTTACCTTCCTTTGTACTTAGATTGGGCTTATGTGTGATCTATGTATGCTATTGTGCTAGTATTGTGGGCTGGTGTTATAAACTTGGTGGTGGTGTTTTGCTGTGATTTAGGCCTTCTAGGCCGGATAGGGCTATTCGGATATATTCCAGGTCCGTTATCCTCTAGGTACACCACAGATGACCTATTTGGGGTCGGATATTATTGTTGTGTTGATTTCTGGTTGGGGAACGTTATTGTTGGACCTTAGTCCAGGCTTAGGCAGACTTAGCCCAAACTTAGACAGGTATAACTAGACTTGGTTTTTGGGACCCGTTAGTTGGGCCCGTTACCCTTTTGGTCGACTTGTCAGAACTTTGACATCTTTGGGTTTAGTTAAGCCTCTATGACCTGTTAGGGTTCTGAAGGGATTGAGTCACCCCGATTATACCCGGTTGTCCTGTTTAGCCTTATTAGTCCCTGATAGCATCGTATTTGACCGGGATCGGCTAGTTTGATTTAGAATACGGACCTACCTTTCCATGACTTATAATGTATACCTAGACTTGTATATACATATTACTTATAGTAGATATTTGACCTAGAAGGACCCCGAGATTGACTTGTAGCATGTTGTGGGGTTAGCTTTTGTACCTATAAACTAGTATTGACTTGGAACTAGGGCGTTCCCCGTTTATTTGATATGATATGACCTTTGATTCTGTTCTGGTCATTGGCTACTGATTCAGGTATGATGATTTTGGTTATTGACTATTGGGTGTTCCGGTTCGAGTCCGGCCCCGGATTGTGATACACTATGAGTTCCGGTTCGAGTCTGGCATCTGGTTATGATATGATTGGAGAGTTTTGGTACTGGGTACCGTGATTATGATACTGTTGTTCTATGAGTTCCGGTTCGAGTCCGGCAGATATGATATATATGTGGCCTCTTGTTATTACCCACTGCTTCCGGTTCAACTCCGGCGTCTGGCCTCTTGTTATTACCCATTGGTGCCGGTTCAAGCCCGGTGCACTCTTGTTAGTTATTGTGGATACTGGATACTGATACAGCTTCGAGACACTGGTGACTATGTATTTACTATTTTTGTGTGTCCCGCCGGTTTATGGGGGCCAGGCTGGGTTTTTGTTTTCTTCCGTGTGCCTATCGGGTTTATGGGGACCCAGATAGGTTATGTTTGACTTGTGTGTTTACATACGTATTTATTTACTCAATTATTCGGTATCACATTTATTTATTTATATCTACATGCCTGGCAGTTACTTATGTATTTGTTACTTATACCCCGGACTTAGCATGCACCCTCGCATTTTAGCTTGCTTATATTACTTTGAGCTCAGTCGGCCGATGATGCCTACTGAGTACCCGTTGCCCCGGTACTCATACTGCACTTCTACATCTTTTTCCCCGATACAGATCCAGGCACTAGTCGACGATATTGACGTGACTCTTTTCTCAGCATTGACTCCGGAGCAGGGTGAGCTTACTGATGTCCGAGGCAGATCCTACTCCATCTTCTACTGTATAGTCTTTTGCTCTCAAGACTATTGTACTTGTTATACATATTTGGTTTCTGTCTTGTATTTTGGGTATTTAGTAGTGGCTCCTGTACTGACCCCACCAGGTCTTGGGAGGGGTTCTTGACATACATTCTAATTCTGTCTTTAGCGTTATAGCATGTTTATAAATGTGGTTACTTCCACTTCTTCTCTGTTTTATGAGATTCCGCCCGTTAGCCCGTCGCTTGTCGCTCCGGGCTAGGGTTTGGCTTGCCTATCGATGGGTTACAGTAGGCGCCATCATGACTCAAATATTGGGTCGTGACAGATTCTATCAAACTCTTACTCCTATTTGAGTAGCAAACTGAAAACAAATATAAATAATAACTGTCCTAGCAATGCTAAGGGTCCATATAGGCTTGACCGTAAGGATTCTCTTCGAGACAAAAGCACAAGAAGAACCAATTTGTGAAAATCGAGCTGTATTAATCTTCAGGTTGGCCCTTCATATATTCCCTGCATCTTTTTGTATGTATTTCCTGGATGGTCTTGAACAATATCAGCCAGAACTTTATCGCCTTTGATAAATTTTTGAAGATACAAATTCTTCAATTTTTGGTTGGTGTTTTACATTAGATTTTGGCATAATCTGAGTTCAATCATGGTGATTCCGTGAAATTCTTTTCATTCTGTTGTTTAATCAAAGGTTGTATGGGAGTACCAATATAAGAACATCTATGATAGTCTGGAGTCTTAACTTCTCTCATCTAATTAACAGTATAGTATGGAAGCTTTTAACACTTGAGTATGATAATGGAAGAAAACAGTCACAAAGCCAAATGATGTAGTTGATTTTCATTTTTCTTGAAAAGGTTTAATGCCTATTCTCTGAAATATTGGTAGACTAATTCACATTTCTTTAATTTGGTTGCCTGTTCAGTTTATTGATTGTGAATCATGTATTTTCGTAAATGGTTTTAGTGTGTCTAAAGCTTGACATTGACAAGTCAGTAGCAACAAGAAAAGTTACGAAAAAGGCCCAAAAGCTTTAAAAGTATCCTACATGTAGATTCTTTATCTTTTAAGTATGTTCTTTTTTGGGTGATAATGACTTGATCTGCTACCATATAAAATTATATGAGTAGATTTATCTAGAAGTTGCGTTATTTGTATTGGGTTTATAGCAAGCTAGATGGAGATGAAAAAAATATAAGTGCACTGCTTACATAGTTCATATCTTGGTTCCTTTTTCCCTGTTGATTGACAAGATTGAGGATAAAAGTTCTCATTAGCAGTTGACTTTATATTTTTGCTGTTCATATTAGCTTTTATTGAGGGAAACTAATTAAATCTGTGTTGTAAGAGAAAAGTTATGGAGGGATCAACTTTTCTTGATCTTTCTATGCTTTTGTGAATGAGAAGTTCTAGGCATATATCATTCATCAGAAGATATGTTGGAGAAGTTCTAGGCATACATCATTCATCAGAAGATATGTTGGCTTTTATCCTTCAGTGTCCATATGAGTTCTACTTGTGTTATTGGGCTATTTGCTTACAAAATCACCCTTTTAAGAACATGAATATTTGTCGTTTTACTAATTATTCCGACAGAAGGTATCCGATTTATGTATAGCTATTCTATAAATTTCTTTGACTTTGGCTTTTTGTTAAGTGGTTCTGCTTATAGATATGTTTCTTTGACTATTTTGCATCAAATTTGGCAGCAACCAGTGTTGTGATGAGGAGAGCCAAAGAAAGACGATATGGAGGAGAGTTTTATTTTTAGATGGATATTAATTTTGACTTTCATGGTACGTGTAATACTTTGTTATTTTTTCTCGGATTTCTTGTTGTCCCTTGCTCTTAGTGTAATATATATACATGCTTAATTATAAATGTTGTGAACTTATGAGAAATTGATGCGGTGAAGAGTCTAATTAGTCTACCTTTTGCTTTATTTTTTTGGGCATGCATCTAATTACAATACTGTAATTCTACTATTAACAGACAACTTATGATTGAAATTATTCTTAAATTTTTACTTAAAATTGTTGACCACTAAGTTAACTCTTCTGAAAAATGATGGTGATGAATACATATTTATAAGGTATGAATTTGTAATTCTAAGTCTGTAATCACTCAAACTGTGTGAACTACAATTTACTAAGGTATGATTCATTCTAGGACTATTTGTTGTGTCCTATGCTTTTTTTAAAAGATATACAGAGAAAGGACTTTACAAACTCATTCGAAGGTAGCAGCAAGGAAATCTTGAAGTTATTGCCAAAAATCCTCTAACCATATTAGTGAGAAAGAAAAACTTTTCTAGGATAAACAAGCAATAATGTTTTGCTAAAGTGACCAAATGGTGATTCAGGTAAAAGTATAATTTTTCTTTATGAATTTGAAACGAGAGAAAGCTAACCTTAAGTAGGCTCCGCGGAGAAGTCTTAGTTCACAATATCCTCAGATAAAGAGTCTTTACCATCATGTTATGGGGTAAGGTTATGCAAATTTTATTTAGGACACAGTGGACTTCAAAGTTCAAAAAAACATTTACCCCTTGCAATGTAGACTGTAATTCTTCCAAATTCTCAATTCCTTCATGGACTTCCAGCCTTCCCTGTCGCAAAGCAAGTCTTTTGAGAACTCTACTCTATATATATTAATGTCCACTTTTTTTTGTTTAATTTAGAATTATAGCCTGTTGCTCCTAATTGTCATGCTTCATTTTAACTTTTCTTTTTAACTTTTATTTCTTCAATAGGCATCAGGTCAATTGATCATTTTGCTTTTTATAAATAAGTACAGATTTCTGGGTTAAAGATATTGACTCTTTGTCATCGTTGATTGTTATGCTTTATCACATTTTTCTTTCCACATCTCAATTGCAAAAGAGATCATAAGTAGCATGTAAAAAAACATGTTTACTAGAAACTTGGGAATAATTTATGATTCTGTCATATCAGTATTCGTAACTAATTTGGGATTGAAGTATAGTTGATTGATGTTACAAGTTTAAAAGTAGTACAGTTGATTGATGGATTGGTTATAGTTAGAGGTAAGAACCGTAAGTAGCAATTCAGATGTGTCATGTGTATTTTAGCCTGTCCTGGAACAGGTTTGGATCTCTAGATGAAATTGTTATTTATTGAGTAGTTAGAAGGGCAAAAAGTAGTTCCTAAATTTTCTGTATCTATTCTCAAGCCTACAATTAGTAGTTTTCTGTACCTATATATAGGAGAGTATTAATTCAGTAAGTCAAGTTAGAATTATGAAGAGAAAACGAGTAAAGAAACCACTAAAGTTGTCCTGAATTTGCAAGTAGACACTTTAATTTTGCGGGGGTCCTATTACCCCTACAAAACTAATTAAGACCATTATAAATACCCCTTTAGACCCTTTTCGCACCAGCCTTGAAATCCCCATTATAAACTAATTATTCATTCACGTGCGTCTGTTGTGTGAGAATACTGGTAAGAAAATGGGTCAAAGGGGGTATTTATAATGATCTTAACAAGTTTTATGAGGTAATAGGACCCCACAAACTTAAATGTTTCCTTGTAAATTCGGAACAACTTTTGTAGTCTTTATACATTTTCCCAACTATGAATGTGTAAATATTTATTTGATTGTATCCATTTGATGTCCAGCAAATATGGAAGGACATTGGAGAGACTGAAGCTAATAAAAACCATATGTTACTGGAGTTGGAGAGAGTGTTTTCATCTATCTGTTGCAGCCAAACAATCCGAGGGCAACCTTAATAGTCGCTCTTGGTGAACTCAATACCAATGAAGACTTTATGAAATGGATTTATAGTTTTTATCCCTATTTCACATTCTTATAGGATTTATATAAAAAAAAGGGTGATAATCTATCGGCTCATGGCTATATTAGACGTTTATTGCTATGCCAACTCATATTGAAGCAGAGAATGAGAAATTTGAAGCCACATTAGTTCGCGGAAAAGCTTTTTTACTATTAAAAATTGTTATTCACACATCGTTTGTAAACCAGTGCAACAATATGAAGGAGTCTCTTCAATTAGATGAAACTACAGTCTAAATTGTATAATATATGAAGTTTAAAAACTTTCAATTTAAAGAGAGTATAGATGAAAAATTGATGTGTCAATATAGTTTTACTTCACCTTTTATAATAATGTAGTTAATGGTAATGTCTTGAGTCATATTTTATTTACTTTTTCATGACCGCGCGAAGCGCGGGTATATTTACTAGTTTATTTTATATTTCGGAGACAATTTTGTGTAAATTGTGTTTACCTAGAACTCCTGTTATGCTAGTGTCTCCTTGTCACGACCCAGGACTAGCCCCTGGAAGTAATAGACATTCCAAAACAAAGAAGGCCTGAGAGGACCCCTTAGCATATCATCATAAGCATATTCACTAATAATTGTGGAAATAGACCCAATAAAAGGAAATCCAACTTAAATAGAATAATAAATCCAACTCTGAAATAAGAACATGATAACATCAACTACATCAGTCTAAGAAGCCTCTAACTTTTAGAGTGAACATCCTAAGCCGGTACATGTCCCTAACGATACCATAAAACAGAATACTCAAAGTCTAAATAAGAGAAACCATATTCCTTTCGGAAGGATGAAGGCTCACCACTTGCTTAAGCTGTCCTGAGAATCCTAGTGCAACACAAAACCACGTGGAAATGCCTCTGAACCTACATCATGAAAAGATGTAGCATCCGGGGACAGTCAGTACGATGAGTACTAGTACGCAACCCAGGGAAAGGGATAAATCAGTTTATAAAGAAACTCATAAAAGTCTTAACATAAATCATAATAGGGAAAGTATGGGACAAGTGACTCAAAAAAAACAAAGGCATAACCATTTATTAAACTTTAATTCTAAACTATGTAGTTTTCACCGACATTAAGTAACCCACGAGTTATAAGAGTCCGGTCAATACCCAACCAGCGGGGCCTCAATCCATATTTACCGCATGAATTGAGATATATGTCATTTGACCATTATAATATACTCGTAGAGGAAAACATCATAAGGTTGTCCCGTTAAGGAATGAATCATCCTTATGTCGGCAAAACATAGGTTTCAGGCGTTGGGTCACGGGAACTTACACCTTCTTGGCGAACTATATTTTTCATGACCCAATTCACCGAGTAGTGAGGGCATCTATTCTATTCCACCTAGATATGAGAACCCCTTTCCATCCCTTAAGGAAATTATGCAGAAGTGTTTGTTATAACATTAACCCAACCTTATTACATGATGACACAATCAACTGCAAAAAAAATAATCTACCCTAGGATCTAGTCTAAATAGGTACAAGAGCTGCTAAAGAAAAAAGGAATGTCCGAGACACAGCTTCCACCATGAATGAGAGAGTGGACTTGCAGAATGATCACTACCGCAACAAGCAAGAAACCAATACTGAATACTGCAAAAGACTATACCCTAAAAAAGGTATAGTAAGAGTAACATCAGTACAAACCATACGTACTGGTAAGACTCATCGATTGACCTTAATCGAATTACACAAATATAACATAAATAATCAGTAAAAAACACGCATACTTATATAACTTATTATCCCAAACACTTAGGATTACCCCATTCCCATTACTAGACTCTAGTCACAAACCCCGAAGCACAACACCTCCCCTAAATCACTAAGCCGGACATCACGTCGAGGATTACCCTAAATTCGGAAGACAACTACGACAAGGAAAATTCTAAGTCTGACTCCTTAATTTAGTAAGTTGTATAGTATGCCTGGAGAAAACTCTCCCGGACATGTAACCTGTCCTTTTCTTCCTGAACACTAGATCTTTAGTAATCCTTAATCCGCACCCCATCTTCTCCCCATCCTACTAGCATAATCCCATTTGCGTAATACGTACTACTGTGCAGCAGATGATTTAGCTGCCCTTGTTCCTCCACCAGCTTCTTCTTGGCATCAATCCAACCCTTATTCCTTGCATCAACAGGCAATCCCGCATAAAAGAAAGGCTACTGACTTGGCTGATTCAACAAGGGTAGATCCTCCCTCTCCCTCGCTCCACTTCGTTTTGCTAGTTTTCTCTTTCCTTCTGCCTGCAAAAAAAGTTCTGAGATTGGTTTTGTGTACGTTAGAGATCATCAAACCTGTGACATAGATAAGATTGGAGTTCATGCAGTTGGAATGCCTGAGACCAGGGCAACTTTTTCAGTCACAGGTGCTGGTCTTTCTATCTTCTGGCTGTTCCCAGAAGGAATTTACGAGCTTTTGAAATAATAGCTGTGGCACTCTCTTTCTTCCTAGAATTGGAAGAAAAAGATTGAAATGACTGTGAAAAATTGAACCTATACCTTTCTTTGAGATTGAAACTGCAAAGGGTCGTTCATTAGCCCTACTAGTCAAATACAGGAAAAAGAGCGGACACAGCAGCTACATGGACCCCTTCCTTTCAGTTGTTGCCAGCGCTTTCTCGGGCCGAGCCGGAATTTCTTATTAGAAAGGGCAGGCAAAGCCCGAAGGCTTCTATCCCAATAGGAAGGGCGGAACGAGAAGAGGAGCTGAAAGCCACTGTAAGGAGGAGGGCCCGGTAATCATACCACGGCGGTCAAAAAAGCGTGTTCCCTTCAGATAACTACTTCTAACCCAACCCCCACCTCCTTGGTCATTTCACCACCTGTTGCAATATAATGAGCCAAGACAATATAGGAGATATGCATTAAACTATAGACCGAACACCCTTAACCATGTGATAAAATGACAAAATAATCCTATTCGAAACCAATACCCATTGGGAATAACACACCACAAGGCATTTAGAAGAGCATACTAACAAGTCAACAATTAGTACCAAGTCAAATACAGATGGACTACATAAGCAATTTCAAAAGATTGTTAATTGACTTAGACCAACTCAAGTATGGATACATACAACACCCAGGGCATTCCAATACAACATAGAAATTCATTCCATAAATACCAGTTGAAGGATCATTTTTATTTCCAAGATCAATGTACCCTAACATCTAAAAACAAGGCATCCAAGGATATTACAAGTACCTGAACCACACAAGGGTCCCAATAAACATATATCCAACATGTAAGAATAATCCCTAATTCACTCATGGAACCGTCAAACTTATACATACCTTCGTACATACATGCTATGGGTGATGCATCTACCCTCTAGACATGACCTGCAGGGGATAATTACCGTCCATGTTCTAAAAACCCCAGACATGAATGTCTGTAATCCTTAATCCAACAATCCTGTAAGAACATCTCAAATGCCGAAACATTCCATAATTTATAGTAATAAGAGGCCAAGTCATAAAAAAGGTAGACATTGCAATGACCAAGCACACCACACGAATTAACCAATCACACTACAAAGTAGTTAACCTGAACATATAACACAAGTTGGATTAAATACACCCCATAACCTAACCCTACCAATTAGTAGCTTAACATTCTATGCCCATGATGATGGATTCTGGGGTAGGTAACAAGGAATGCTACCTTAATAAGGGGTTATGGACCCACCCCTTTCTCACTTAAGTTATGACTTCTCTTAAGGGTCTTGTAGTTAACTGACAGTCCACCCTCACCTTAATCTAAGACACAAGTTAGGGATGAGGAGCATCAGCGAATGAAATGAAAACATCCAACATAATAATGGTACATAACAGTCCCTGAACGTACATTACTTGGACCCTAAGTGATTTTACCCAACTTAAGTCTTTCCCCGAAGACCTAAACATGCATTTTATGATCCATCTACGTTGTATTCATTCTTTCAAATTCAAGTCTAAGCTACTCAATAAACCTTAGCTTACTTGGATTTCAACCAACCGAAGGATGAATAAACCAATGAAATCCCATCCTAATGTTGATACCGCAAATGCACAATTCTCCAGAAATCTATGGGTTTGCACCCATCCGTACCCCTTTCTCCTCCTTTCTATGGTTTGAGGCTTGGCAGACAATGATTAGCATTTTTGGGAAGCCTCCCACGCTTCTATGTCAGTTAATAAGGAGAAGGAAATTAAAACCCAGCTTTACCCTATACTGGTCGCAGAATAATTACTGCTATAACGGAATGACGTCAGCCCGACCCTCAAAAGTTTTAAGTTCCCAATTTTAAAAGTCGTGATCCTGTGTACGCTTTTGAATATTATTTTGATAATTTTTGAACTCCGCACTAACCCCGAGGTAATTTCCAATAACCACGATCAAAGAAGTACGAGTCGAGTCTAGATTATTAAAATTAAGACATACCCTTGCAGGGTCGTGAAATGCTACTACTACCTTTCGGATCCTAGTTCAAATTTTGAACTAACTCGCAAACTTGCCAGACCATAACCGCTTAGACCTTGGTTCTACTAATTGCATGAATCCTGAACCTAGACACCGACCACCCCGAAAAGGATTTTCATGCCCAAGTGGATACAAAGTAACTACAAAATTTTCCTTCCTAAAGGCTAAGAGAGACACTTGGAACTAATTTGAACTACACACCTTGGAAGGAGTGTTAAAGGATTGGAACTTAAAATTTCATAGAATTTAATGGGTCCTCGCTATAGCGGTCACCACACCGCTATAGCGGTACTGCCATAGTGGTCGTCAGTCCATTATAGCAGTCTCGAACAGTATATAGAGGGGGAAATTGGTTTCATTTCCCATTTTCCCCTCAACACACTCAAAAATACTCCTCCCCGATCACTTCGTCACCGTCACCAGAAATAGGTAACACTCAACTTTCTCGCTCCTTAATACTTTACTACACGTGAAAATACATGCCGTAGGCTAGAATTTATGTTGAAAATAGAAGGTTATAGAGGTTTTCGAACTTTTGAAAATTTTGGTCTGATAATGTTGAATTTTTGAAGCATGGATGCTTCCCTTACATTCACAACATTCCCATTGCATTCTGGAAGTAAGGAACTCAAAGTTTATGGCCTTTATGGGCTTAAAACATTAGAGAATTCGAAGGGTCTCTTTCACTTTTGAATTGGTGATTTGGGCATAATTTAGGAGTTATCATGCTCGAATTTTTTATAAAGATTAGTTTTTGAATGTTGCGGGACTACTGATCTGTGTTAAAAAGTAAAAATTGAAGAAATTGAGCCAAGGGTGTGATTGTTGGAACCCTTGCCCGCTGATGGAGAAGAAGACCGCTATAGCGATCTTTACTACTGTAGCGATACTGCTATATCTATGAAATTACTACTATAGTGGTGCCGCTATAGCGGTTAGCCTACCGCTATAGCGGGAGGCCTCAGGCAGTGACCTCCTAACTCAACTGAAAATTTTTGCTTCTGAAATTTTTTGATCCCAAACAGATGTGTAATAATTTCTAACAATTTTCCTTGGTCAAATGTAGGTTTATATGAATCATGGAGGACAACCAAGCCAACGCCCCCTCCTACAAGAGGTTCCCCGATGCGACTTGTCGGGAGTGATTTCAGGAGCACCGAAGGATAGGGCTTTTCTTTGAGTGGGGCTTCAATATGAAGAACGTGAAGCAGAAGGCATAAGAGTCTTACAACTGACTGTAGGATTTTGGGTAGGGCCCATTAGTGGAGGCTCTCCCCGATGGGGTTGCGACTTGGATGCGGGAGTTCTTTGCTATCCTCCCCACCGTGCTTTGGAATTCGCCTAACCCCACTATCCGCATTCAGGGAGTGGACGTCTCCATAGATTCCCACACCATCAATGAGGTGATCAACATCCCCTATGTCTCTAATACTGACTATATGGCCAAGGACCAGGAGAGGGACATGGGATGACTGAGGGACACACTGATCTCAGAGAAGTTTTGGGATAGGGTATACTGGCCTATACTGAGGGTGTCACTGGCACCTACTTTTTGGCCGATTCTAGGAGATGGCTAAATTTAGTGACTCGATGGATTCATCCATCCAACAACACCATGGATGTGACTTATCTTTGGGCCTTGGTGGTAGCCTACGCTATCAGGGGGATCCACCTGAACGTGGGGGAGCAGATATTAATGGAGTCGAAAGACTTTCATTGGGGTCCTAAGAAGGTCTACTGGGTTTGATGTCAGAGCTATGTAGAGGGGCAGAGGTCCCGGAGGAGCCCAATGATATGGTGGCGGAGATGAACATCCGCTTCACCCTCTCATAGTGAGAGCACCCTCATCCCAGAAAAGAAAGAAGAGAAAGGCCGGCGAGGCGGTGAGTATCAGGGTTGTGGGGGAGGCCCTTGGAGCTGATGTGGATAATAATGACGATGCCATTCCCTCCCAGTCCTAGTCCAAGATCCTTAGCAGCCAATTGGAGGCAGACCTGGCCTCTGTTAGTAGGTATATTGATCAGCACCCCTCTAGTTCTGCAGCCCCTTTCACTACCTAGGATGTCGCAGTGCTCCACTGAGAACATGACGAGGTGAGGAAGAAGAGATGCTCCCGGGATCGCCTGCTCGCCCGAATGTGGAAGACCATGAAGGTCATGTTCGGGTGTGTAGCACCCAACTAGGAGCTTCCCCAGTTGGAGCCGAAGATTTGAGGGAGTTTCCCTTCCTGAGTGATACAGAAAGAGACGATCCTACCCCAGTAGCCCGCGACTGACAGGGCATCCAGCTTGGTCCCCTTCGTCCCCCTTTGATTATGATATTTGGGTCGCCCCCATTTGGGGTATGTACTAGACATTTTACTATTCCTGCCTTTATTTTCCCGCACATGGATGCTATTTTTATTTCTGCATTAATAGTATAACTGCTTATCTGGTAAATTGAGGCAATTTTTATCTTAATGCAATGCCCCGCCCCCTAAAGGTCGCAATCAATCAAGCACGTACAAAAGTCAAAAACAGGGGAAAATTAAGCTGGCTTACTGCCCCGCCCTCACCGCTGTGGCGGTCGAATCAGAGGCTGCCCAAAATTTTTCAAACTTTTCCCTATGCTTCATTCCGCAACAATGAAGAGGCCTTAATATAACCCAAAAAATATCGAAACCTTGCAAAGTTACCCGGAATGAGTTTTTAACCAATTACAGTCAACTGCAACCTTGTATTACAACACATAATGCATTTATGAAATCGTAAACCACAAGACAACCACCCTTTTAAACTAATCCCACTATTGCAAATCCCAACCTTATTTTCATATCATGAAACTCAGCCTTGTCAACAACGAAAACCATAATTTCTATGCGTTTTAACTAGACTTAGCATAGGTCTTCCGGTGTTCAATATCAACCACAAGTTGGATTTCATATCCCTAAGCACCAACTTAGACTCTTATATACTTTAGCACAATAGTACAATCATAGTGTAAAGTTTATCTACGACCACATAACACATTGATGTGCCATGGTTATATGGCACTTTCGATGCTTAAAACAAGGAAAAGATGCAATAACTTGGGTGTGTTTTGTTGGTATGATGTGGTTTCTGTCCTAATTTGCAGGAAAACAGGCTTTAAATACAAAATGAGCAAAAGAGGAAGAATCAAGCCCGAGAACAAAGTGTCGAATAAAGAAAGAACAAGAGGCTGCAAAAGAGAACCACTCATGCCACAAGTCACGTGGCGTGGAAGTCACTCACGCCACGTGAGTGGCTATCGTGACTAAGTCCAGAAACAGAAAATTCCAGCCTGATTTCCACGGCAGGGGTCACGTGGCGTGACTGACACCCACGTGGCGTGGAAGCCTGCCGTGAGTTCACTTCATAGATCCAATAAAAGGGCCTGATTCCCACGATACAAGTCGCGTGCCGTGACTTGGTTCCATGACACCAAGTCACGACATCGTGAAAGCTGCCGACTCTGTTCTCCTATTTTGTTTTGGATAGGACTAGTTTTGTATCTATAAATACCCCTAGGTAGTCCTAAGTGCGGGAGTTGGACAATTTACTACTTTGAGAGTTATTTTACATTGTTTGAGACATATATTTTGGTTTTGTATTCACAAACCCTAATTCTGAAGTTGATTGATAATTGAAATTTTGGGTTTTCCTTCATTCTTGTGAGATCATAATTATGCTTTCATCTTTGGATTATTCTTGTGTTCTTGCAATTATGAGTAGCTAAACCCATCAACTAGGGTTGTGTGAACCATGAAGAATTAACGAAACCAGTGAAGTGCAAAACAACTTTGTATTGCTGTGTATGCATGTATTGTTGTCTCCTTCGTATTGATTGCTTTTCTAACGATTGCAAACGTTAGAATCTTGCCTGTATTCTAGACTTGCTCAAGAGAGAGGTAGAGATTGGGAAAAGGAGATAACAATAGAGATTTGGAGCTATTAACCTTCATCTAATAACCGGAGCCTTAGCGGGAAGGGTTATCTGAAATCCAGGACAAGGGTTAGGAGTGTGACACTTGGAGACCGAGAGGAGAAGAGTGAAATTCGTCTAATGACAGTCGAGAGACATTTAGATGAACCTAACTTGTTAGATTTTGCATGCAGTGCAGTGGGGCCGTCTTGTTAAGCATAAGTCACCGATGGAGTTAAGGAATCATTGGGGATCACAGTCCTAGTGAATTTCTCTTATTATTTACAAATGCGATATCAGTCTACAATCGTCATAGTCACCATTTACTAGCAAAACCCCCCAGTTTAGTTACTTGCCAGTTATTCCTTCCAGTAGTCTACTCATACTTTGACCTATTCCCTGTGGGATCGACCCCAACCTAGTTGGGTTCTATATTTGATTCAGCGACCGCATTATACTTTTTCGGAGATATACTTTAGGCGACATCAAATTTTGGCATCGTTGTCGGGGAATACGGTTACGAAGTTGAACATTATTGGTTGGAGTTGATTGGGTGTGTTCTTACATACTCTCGAGGGCATACACCGGTGTATGCCAAATACTAGGAGTCAAGGCAATCCCCTGATTCCACTTGATCTTGAAATCGAAAGGACTTTAAGAGCTAATCGGAGAATGGTGAATACTGAAGGAGTCTAGAATCCCGCAGCTATGGGGGATGTTCATAATCATCCAATGCATCTGGCTGGTCAGGAAACAGCGGAGCAAACTACTGCTCGATTGACCCGAGAAGAGCATGCTAGACAAGCTGCTCTTAGACAAGCAGAAAGAGATAATCGAGCTATGCAGGAAGCAGCACAGCGTCTGGCTGATGCTGAAGAGCGACAAAGACAATTAAGAGAACAACCGAGACAACGTGTGCCTGTTTATGATAATCCTGAAGATGAATATGTGGCCTATTTTGAGCCGATTGAGAATGGTGCTATTGTTCCACCTGAGTTACCTCCAGGCACTAAGTTTGACATTACTAGTGCCATGATCCATCTGCTAAACTTGAAGGGCGTGTTTGCGGGTCTTCCTTCTGATGATCCAAACTTGCATGTAATGAATTTTGTGGGGGTCTGCACGTCATACAATCTGCCTGGAGTTGACCAAGAGGTGATACGGTTGAGGTTGTTCCCATTTTCTCTTACAGGAGCAGCCACTTTGTGGTTGGCTGAGCTGCCACGAGGTTCTAGCACTACTTGGCAGGAATTGAGAAATCAATTCTTGGAAAGATTCTTCCCACCGTAAAAGATACTGCGGTTGAAAGATGAGATCTATAATTTCAGACAGCTTCATTCGGAAGCACTCTATGAGACTTGGCTGAGATTTAAAAAGAAGCTGCAGATGGTGCCAAATCATAGGATGAGCGGTAGGAACTTACTTGAAATCTTCTACAGAGCTTTGAATGTCAACACAAAAGCGGTAGCAGATAAGATCACTGCTAGAGCATTCATGAGTTTGAGATGGGACCAAGCTTCTGAGATATTAGATCGTGTCACTAAGACCAACCGAGGATGGCATACTCGGGAGGCAGATACGCCGGCTGGGACATATGCTATTGGAGCTTCAGCAGCTCAAAGGGCACTGGATGAATCTGTGGCGCAAGAGGTTGCTCAGTTAAGGACAGAGATTGGTCTTCTGGCCAAACAGATAGCAGCTAGAGATGCGGAAAAGGTGCATGCTGTTGGTGCACAAAGAAAATCAGTTAGACATGATGATAGTGAGTCAGATAAAGAGGTGAAGTATCTAGATCGTGAAGTGGCGGGTTTCTGAGCCAAGGGCCAAGGGTCTAATTAAGACTCTTGGAACTCAAGGCAAGGGAATCAAGGTCGGAACTATTATGGGGACAGCTACAACAAATCGGGATACAGAGATCGTGAACGGGACTGTGATGGTGATTGGAGGAGGAAAGATGATCATAGAGAAAAGAACGATACTTATGTACCGCCTGGAAGACGTGATGAGGAGTCTGGAAATTTGAGGATGGAGGCACTTCTAAATAAATCGGTGAAAGGAGCAGAAAGTCAGGAGAATTGCTTGAAAGAAATTAGAACTGACATCTCGGGCATAAGTCAGAAAGTGGAGTCCCACTCAACTGCCATTAAACAGTTGGAGCAACAGTTTGGGCAGATTTCTTTGGCACTGAACCAACGTCAGCCAGGCACCCTTCCAATTAACACCATCCAAAATCCTAAAAATGATAGTCATTGCCTCGCCATCACTACTAGAAGTGGGAAGTGCATGACAGATCCACCTATGCCTGCCAACAGTGGTGTGCCTATTGATCCAGTGATTGTTGATGTAGAAGCTGAGTTAGAGCCGGCTAATGAAAAGGGTGATATGGTTCCAAACCAGGACGAGAGTGATAATGCCAAATCTGAGAAGAGGAAGGAGAATGAGGTACCAAAAGTGCTCAAAACTATTCCGCGACCTCCTCCTCCCTATACTCAAAGGTTGAAGGAAAAGGCGGAGAAAGGAAAGTATCAGAAGTTCATCACCATGTTGAAGGAGCTGTCAGTTAACATTCCTCTTGTAGAAGCATTAGAGCAGATGCCAGGCTATGCCAAGTTCATGAAAGACTTGGTGACTAAGAAAAGAACGGTTATTTTTGAGCCCGCAGATAACATTCATCATTGTAGTGCAATTGCTTCACGGTCCTTAGTTGAAAAGAAAGAGGATCCAGGAGCTTTCACAATCCCGTGTACTATTGGGTCATATGACTTTGCTAAAGCATTGTGCGATTTGGGTGCTAGCATCAACCTAATGCCATTAGCCGTGTTCAAGCAATTGGGGTTGGGTGCACCAAAACCAACCTCCATGAGACTTCTCATGGCCGATAGAACTGTGAAAAGTCGGTGGGCATTCTGTACGATGTTTTGGTGAAGGTTGCTTCTTTCATATTTTTGGCTGATTTTGTGATCCTCGATTGTGAAGTTGACTTCGAGGTTCCCATCATACTGGGGAGACCATTCCTTGCCACGGGTCGTGCACTGGTTGATATGGAAATCGGGCAGCTGCAATTTAGATTGAATGATAAGCAGGTTACTTTCAATGTCTGTCGGTCAATGAAGCAGCCAAAAGAAAAGAGAGTCATTTCAGTGATAGATGCGGTTGATGATATTGAAGTTGTCGTGCCCATTGAAGAAAGGTTGGGAGTGGAACCTCTGGCTGCCGTGATCATGAACTTTGAAGTCGATGGTATAAAAGACTATGATGAAATGGTGGGTGCACTAGTTGGTAAAGGAGCATACACTTATGCGCCCAAGAAACTGGATCTTGATTTAAAGAATAGGGTAACTCCACCAGCTCGTCCGTCTATAGAGGAGCCTCCAGTGTTAGAGTTTAAGGCCCTTCCGACCCACCTTTGCTACACATTCTTGGGAGACAACAATACCTTGCCAATGATTATTTCTGCTAAGCTGGTGGAATGGCAAGTAGCGGCTTTGGTTTCGGTTTTGAGGAGATTTAAGAGGGACATTGGTTGGTCCATTGCAGATATCATAGGTATTCCACTTGGCATTTGCACTCATAAAATTTAGCTTGTGCCAGAATGCATCCCTAGAATTGAACATCAGCATCGTTTAAACCCACCTATGCAAGAGGTCGTAAAGAAAGAGATCATCAAGTGGTTGGATGCAGGAGTGGTTTACCCTATTGCTGATAGCAAGTGGGTGAGCCCGGTTCAGTGTGTGCCGAAAAAGGGAGGAATCACGGAGGTTCCGAATGACAAAAATGAGTTGATTCCAATGAGACCAGTGACTGGATGGAGAGTTTGCATGGCCTATTGGAAGCTAAATTCATGGACTGAAAAGGATCATTTTCCTATGCCCTTCATGGACCAGATATTAGACCGTCTTGCTGGAAGAGGATGGTATTGTTTTCTTGATGGATATTCAGGGTATAACTAGATCTTTATTGCCCCCGAAGACCAAGAAAAGACCACTTTCACTTGCCCATATGGGACGTTCGCATTCAAGAGGATGCCCTTCGATTTGTGTAATGCACCGACCACCTTCCAACGCTGTATGATGTCTATTTTCTACGACATAGTGGAAGACACTATCGAGGTGTTTATGGATGATTTTTCTGTAGTAGGTGACTCGTTTGAGGGCTGTTTGGCACACCTTGCTAATGTGCTGCAAAGATGTGAGGAGTGCAACCTAGTGCTGAATTGGGAAAAGTGTCACTTTATGGTCAATGAAGGTATCGTATTGGGGCATCAGATTTCGAAGAATGACATGGAGGTGGATAAGGTGAAAATCGAAGTAATTGAGAAGCTGCACCCACCTATCTCTGTAAAAGGCATTTGGAGTTTTTTGGGTCATGCTGGTTTTTACAGAAGGTTCATCAAAGGCTTCTCCAAGATTGCTCATCCCTTCTGCAAACTTTTAGAGAAAGAGGTGAAGTTCGTGTTTGATGAAGCATGTCTTAAAGCGTTTGAGTGTCTGAAAGAGAAGTTGGTGTCAACTCCTATCATTGTGTCACCGGATTGGACTAAGCCTTTTAAGGTTATGTGCGATGCTAGTAGAGTGGCTTTGGGAGCAGTTTTGGGTCAGAGACTTGAGAAGATATTACATCCGATCTACTACGCTAGCAAAGTGCTTAATCCAACTCAAAAGAATTACACTGTGACTGAGCAGGAGTTGTTGGCAGTAGTCTTTACTTTCAAGAAATTTAGATCATACTTGATTGGCACTAAGGTGATTGTGCACACAGATCATGCAGCTCTTCGGTATCTTATGTCGAAAAAGGATGCTAAGCCAAGACTAATTCGGTGGGTACTGCTGTTGCAAGAATTTGACTTTGAAGTCAAGGATCGAAAGGGGACCGAAAATCAAGTGACTGACCACCTGTCACGCCTTGAGAAGGAGGCCATGCTTAAATTGAAAGATGATCTTGAAATTGATGATACTTTTCCAGACGAGCAAGTGTTTGCAGCATCCCAAGATTTAATCCCGTGGTTTGCTGATTTTGCCAACTTTTTGACAAGTGATCTAGTCCCGGAGGATATGACATATCAGCAGAGAAGAAAGTTCATGCATGAGGTAAGAAAATTCTTTTGGGATGAGCCATATTTGTTCAGAGTGTGTGCTAATGGCATTATTCGAAGATGCATCCCAGAGGTCGAAATGATGAGTATTTTGGAGGCATGTCACTCATCTCCAGTTGGGGGTCATCATGGAGGTGCAAGGACTGCCCATAAAATCTTGCAATGTGGGTACTATTAGCCCAGCATTTACAAGGATGTTCATGACTATGCCCGCGCTTGTGACCGGTGTCAAAGGCAAGGTAATATTTCACGCAGACACGAACTTCCCATGACTACGATTCTTGAACTTGAATTATTTGATGTGTGGGGAGTTGACTTTATGGGTCCATTTGTGAGCTCGCATGGAATGAAGTATATCTTGGTGGCTATTGACTATGTTTCTAAATAGGTGGAGGCAATTGCGCTTCCCAATAACGAAGGAAGAAGTGTCACAGTTTTCTTGAAAAAGAACATTTTCTCATGATTTGGGACACCTCGAGTTATTATTAGTGATGGAGGATCCCACTTTTGCAACCGGCTGTTTAAAGCTCTTCTTGAAAAATACGGTGTAAAGCATAAGGTGGCCATACCTTAGCATCCACAGACAAGTGGGCAGGTTGAGGTATCAAATCGTGAAATCAAGTCTATCTTAGCAAAAACATTCAATGCTAATAGGACTGATTGGGCTCGTAGATTGGATGATGTATTATGGGCATATCGGACAGCTTTCAAAACACCAATTGGTGCTTCACCATATCAGTTGGTTTTTGGAAAAGTTTGCCATCTGCCCGTCGAACTGGAACATAAAGCATTGTGGGCATTGAAGAGGTTGAATTTAGACTGGAATGAAGTGGCTAAAATGAGACTGGAACAGATGAATGAGATGGATGAATTTCGTCTCCGGGCTTATGAGAGTTCAGCATTGTATAAAGAAAAGATGAAATTGTATCATGATCGTCGAATTGAGAATCGAGAGTTTCATCCGGGAGATTTGGTGCTGCTACATAAGTCCAAGCTTCGCCTGTTTGCTGGAAAATTAAAGTCCAAATGGTCTGGCCCATTCACGGTAGTTCAGGTATTCTCACATGGTGCTCTTGAGTTAAAAAGAGCAGATTATATCCTATTCAAAGTTAATGGACAACGTGTTAAGCACTATGTAGGAGTTTCGGAAGAGATAAAGACGATTGAAGAACTTGAACTTGATAAAGTCTGAGTAGTCAAGTTAACCATGTCGTGCCGCGACGTTAAATCAGGCGCTTCATGGCAACCCATGGGCTAGTTGGGGAAGTCTGAGTATCCTAGTTAGCCATGTCGTGCCGCGACGTTAAATCAAGCGCTGATTGGGAGGTAACCCAAGATTTTGTTATGAGGAGATTGGATTATTGAGTAGCAGTTAGTTGAAAATCACAAAATCTATGAGAAGTGGTGAAATTTCATCCACGACAAGAATCACACAACGTGAGGGGGTTCTACACCACGTGGATGACATCGTCAAACTCAGAGAAAGATTTCCAGGCTCTGAATCAGTTCCACAGAAGCAGTTCACGTGACGTGGATGGGATCCACGACACGTGACTGGTGTCATTAAAATCAGACACCCAGTCCAGTTACAGTACACCAATCACGACAGACTCCACGTCACGTGGGTGTCAGTCACGTGGCGTGGGTCGTGTCGTGAATCATAAAACCATCGAAAATCAAAATCCAACCAGACTCGAGCCCAGTTTTTCCAAAATAAATCTGACACCCTTTCTTCTTCACCAGATTTATATTCGACTCAAACCCTTTCTTCTCCACTTTAACTTCTTTCATCTTAAACCCTAAAATTCTAATCTTCTCTACTTTTCTCCATTAAATCTGAATCCCTTCTCCCCCAAACTCCAAAAATCCGAAAACCATATCCCAAACACTGACCAAATCCATTCCCTATTCGGAAATCCAAACCCCATTACCAAGTAGGTCCGAAAAATCCAAAACAACCATACCAAACCCGACCCAAATCCAACCCCATACCCAAAAAATTTGATCCAAACCCGTTACCATGCCTCCAAAATCCAATCCCAAAAGTGACCACCTTGATGTATCATCCCGAATTCGGACTAAAAACCCGGACTTACAGATATATCTAAGGGATGAAACCACTGAGTCTGAACCAAGTGGGTCTGTGGAAGAATTTGAGATTAGTCAGGATGACACGGGCCCGAGCGGCTGCCTGAGCAGCTAGTCAGCCGGTCCCACCACCTGCTGCGCCAGTTATTTTGGCTGAGTCGTCTGAGTCAGGGTCTGCGGCTGATGCTACAGGTCAGGGTATGTCTGCAGATGAGGCTACGGGTCAGGATACATCTGTGGCAGAGGCTACAGCCTCTCCTTTCGATACTGGTACCGAGAGTGCCCCGACTGCTGAACAGGATAGGGGGGTTCAAAGGTGGTATGTACAGGGCATGTGTACTATTTATGATCGATATGCTGAGCTGACAGAGCGTGGTATGTGTCGGAGAAGCATTATGGAGGAGCCCCGGTATAGAATGGAGAAACTGAGGTCATTGCCGGATATTTGGCCTCCTTTTGAGCGATATGGCTTGGGTTGGATGGCGCAGCCGTCTGGCAGGTATAGCTCGGAGGTGATCCGAGAATTTTATGCTTCCTATGCTGCAGCTGTTGGTTTGAGCACCCCAGTTGGGCAGCGATACATTTTGCAGCCAGTGTTACTTTATGTCATGGTGCGCGGTACCCGAGTAGACATTTCGAAAGAAACCATCCACCGCTTCTTGTTTGGGCCTAACGGTCCAGTTTTGGTTTCGACAGCTGAATTTGATCACAGGCTAGCCACGGTCAGAGATAGAGTTAGGATGAAAGATGCTGAGCAGAAGTTAGAGTTAATTAAATAGATTGCAGGTTACATAGCCGAGGAGGGTGTAGCGGCTAGTTGGGTGACTGGGAAACTGGACATCAAAAAGTCCACGCTCTATTTCGCTGGTCGTTTTTGGTGGTCAGTGGTTCGTCATAGGTTGGGTCCAACCAATGCTGATAACTCTCTCACACTGGACAAGGCGGTAGTAGTATCCAACATTTTGGCTGGTTATGAGATCCATTTCGCAAGATACATCGTCCAAGAAATCCACGAGCGAGCATTCCGAGATCACACAAGTATCTCTTTCCCATGTCTGATTCAGGGTCTGTGTGATAGATTTGGGGTTTCCAGAATACCTGCCATCGATAATTCTATAGAGGTGACCCATTTGGCAGATATTGCGATGATACAGCAGAGGGGTTTGCACCCCATTCTTCCCCGAGGGTCACAGCCGTCTGAGGCATCAGGTGCTGTCATGGATGAGGTGACTGGTGTACCTTTGCATATTCCTGCACCAGTTAGGCTATCGGTACCAACTGAGGGCACTGGCCCTGTTGATGAGAGCATACCTAGTACTAGTGCCCCATCGAATCCTTCTGGGATGGTGTCCGTCTCTCGAGACTTTCTACAGCAGCTAGTTGACAGGCAGACAGAGATGTTTGAGCGCCTGGCTCATACTGAGAATCAGATGGCTAAGTTGGTATCCCAGCTTAAGCCTTGGGTTCGATCTACAGTCGAGGCTGCAGAGACTAGGGTGGAGGCTCGGATGACTGCAGCTATGGACCAGTTTATGCGGGGCTTGTATGGGCGGATTGACAGTTTTGAGGCACGTATGGCCTCCCGCTTGAGTGCTGCACCGAGCCCTGGCTTGGCCGGCTTGACCCAGGAGGTTGCTGTATTAAGAGAGGAGGTTCGGGCACTGGCATCGACTAGCACGCCAATTATACCACCTATGCCTGTCCCGACCTCCGTACGACCAGCCTTTGAGATAGATTTATTTGCTGATGAGGATCCGGAGATGGATAGAGGAAAGAGACCTCGTAGTCCGGTGGATGGGGGTACGAGTGATGATGAGTTCGATAGTGATCTGAGGAGGGCTGTTAAAGCCTCCCGAGTAGAGTACCACGCAAGCCAAATTGAGGCAGAGCAGAGGGCGCGTGGTGCATCTGCCAGTCGGACTATTCCCCCACCGAATGCAACCACTGCACAGTCTGATGATCCCGCGGCTGGCGAGCCCACTTTTGGCGCTTAGAGCACCACAGGTATGCCTTCACTCCCTTATTGTTGATATGATATCGGTGCATTGAGGGCATTGCACCATGCTTAGTTGTGGGTAGGGGTGTACCACCACTTGGGGTTTTTTGTTACCGTGTTTCTTTTCCCCCGAGTGTGCTATCATAGTAGAAACGGCATGTGTAGGATGATATTGTTGATGTTTTTTATGTTTCTTGCTATATTAGGAGAAAAATGAGGGAACTTTAGTGCAGTTCAGTTTTGAAAAATTTCTTATGTGTTTTTGTTGCTAAGGATACCCCTCCTGAAATTTTGGTTTTGGAATTGACATGCTTTGTGTGTGACTGCTGATTGGATCTTGTTATGGCACTAGAATTATAGGCAAACAACCGTAGCTAGCATTGCATGAACGGATAGGTAGTAGTTGGTAAGATAACCCTGTGCTATGTGCGTGTGAGGTCACTACTTAGTTAGCTGTGTGTGAAATAGGCCGTTGTTGAAATAGTCCACTATTAGCCTAAATGCCAAACAAAAAGAATAAGTATCCCTTGATCCTAACTTTTGAGCCGTAATTATCATATTTCTTTCATTAGCCTATTCACCTTCCCATTTTTAATCACAATGAACCTGTCTTGGCCCTGGTCCCTCCTTGGACACTGTGTACCTCAACTCAGGCAAATCGCCTAAGTTGAGGGTGGCTATTATAGGGGTGCGTAGATTGAGTTGGGTATGAAGAAGGGTTAATAAAAGAAGAAGAGAAAACAGATTTGGGTGTGAAAAAAAAAAGAGAAAAAAAAAAAGAAAAAAGAAAATATATATATGTGTTTAAAGTTTGAGAAGAAAAACCACACCCAAAATCTGAGAATAAAAGAATGAAGAACAAGGAAGAATAAAAATGAAAAAGGTTGGAAGTGGGAACCAAAAATAGTGTAGTGTCAAGGAGGGTTGAGTCACTATATCCATATGCACCATACCTGTCCCTAAGCCTACATTATAAGCCAAGTAAAGTCCTATAGTGATCCTAGTCCAATTGTCTGAAAACTAAGGCGTAGAAAATAAGGGCAAGCCTATGGTATTTAACGCACACTGTCTTAATTTCTTTTTGAGCGTGAGTGTTTTGACCTCGTCCCTATGTTGATATTCATTAGTATATTGAGAGTGCATGGGACTTCTTTGATTGTAAGGGCACATGGGTTGCTTAATTAGCTGCTAGTTGTTCTGGAAGTGTCAATTGCATATACGCTTAGTTGTTTGTGCATAATTTGGTCCCATCACTTGATCCCTGCTATGTCATGATTCTGCACTGCTTACATACACATTTTGGTTCTACTTTTAAAATAGGAGGGGTTGGAAAAGTTTTTGTATCAAAAAGCAACAAGTTGACTGCCATAAGTCCCTTAGGTTTCTCTTAGTTAAGCATTGTTTTGGTATAGTTTTATGTTGTTCGCCTGAGGACATGCAAACATTCTAAGTTGAGGGTGTTGATGTTCCATGGTTATATGGCACTTTCGATACTTAAAACAAGGAAAAGATGCAATAACTTGGGTGTGTTTTGTTGGTATGATGTGGTTTCTGTCCTAATTTGCAGGAAAACAGGCTTTAAAGCCAAAATGAGCAAAAGAGAAAGAATCAAGCCCGAGAACGAAGTGTCGAATAAAGAAAGAACAAGAGGCTGCAAAAGAAAACCACTCACGCCACAAGTCACGTGGCGTGGAAGTCACTCACGCCACGTGAGTGGCTATCGTGACTAAGTCCAGAAACAGAAAATTCCAGCCTGATTTCCACGGTAGGGGTCACGTGGCGTGACTGACACCCACGTGGCGTGGAAGCCTGCCGTGAGTTAACTTCAGAGATCCAAGAAAAGGGCCTGATTCCCACGATACAAGTCACATGCCGTGACTTGGTTCCACGACACCAAGTCACGACATCGTGAAAGCTGCCGACTCTGTTCTCCTATTTTGTTTTGGATAGGACTAGTTTTGTATCTATAAATACCCCTAGGTAGTCCTAAGTGCGGGAGTTGGACAATTTACTACTTTGAGAGTTATTTTACATTGTTTGAGACATATAATTTGGTTTTGTATTCACAAACCCTAATTCTGAAGTTGATTGATAATTGAAATTTCGGGTTTTCCTTCATTCTTGTGAGATCATAATTATGCTTTCATCTTTGGATTATTCTTGTGTTCTTGCAATTATGAGTAGCTAAACCCATCAACTAGGGTTGTGTGAACCATGAAGAATTAACGAAACCGGTGAAGTGTAAAACAACTTTGTACTGCTGTGTATGCATGTATTGTTGTCTCCTTCGTATTGATTGCTTTTCTAACGGTTGCAAATGTTAGAATCTTGCCTGTATTCTAGACTTGCTAGAGAGAGAGGTAGAGATTGGGAAAAGGAGATAACAACAGAGATTTGGAGCTATTAACCTTCATCTAATAACTGGAGCCTTAGCGGGAAGGGTTATCTGAAATCCAGGACAAGGGTTAGGAGTGCGACACTTGGAGACCGAGAGGAGAAGAGTGAAATTCGTCTAATGACAGTCGAGAGACATTTAGATGAACCTAACTTGTTAGATTTTGCATGCAGTGCAGTGGGGCCGTCTTGTTAAGCATAAGTCACCGGTGGAGTTAAGGAATCATTGGGGATCACAGTCCTAGTGAATTTCTCTTATTATTTACAAACGCGATATCAGTCTGCAATCGCCATAGTCACCATTTACTAGAAAACCCCCCCAGTTTAGTTACTTGCCAGTTATTCCTTCCAGTAGTCTACTCATACTTCGACCTACTCCCTGTGGGATCGACCCCAACCTAGTTGGGTTCTAAATTTGATTCAGCGACCGCATTGTACTTTTTCGGAGGTATACTTTGGGCGACATCACACATCACACAACAATTTACAACATGCACATGGCATAAATTCAAATAAATCAAGCAACCACACAACATAGATTCAAATCAATCAAACAACCATGATTACCACACATGAAGGAAGAGGAAGTCAAAATCAACGTCACCTTTCCATGCCTTAATAAAACCATACCTAACTATGCAGGTGACAACCACAAGTGAGTTGTCTAATATGTTTACATGGCCAGGAGGGCCAGATACCAATTGGAACCTTCCCAGTTCCAATTCGCATCACTTATATCCTTTCCAATAGAGTCAAGTAATATTTAATTTCCTAGTTGAGATTCCAATTGGACTCAACCCATACAACAACTAAACAAGCGCACGAGAGGAAAGAAGGAAGTGAAATAGTTGTCTATAATGCCTCATAGCTTCCCGAATACTACATGTGGACGTCAACACACCAATCCGCAGGGCTCTACTTGATATTTTCTCTTGTAATGGTAGACCGGTAACTTAGATTCTGAAACCAAATTATGATGACACATTTCACCGAGTCGTGAGGGAACCTATTCTAATCCACCTAGATAGGAGAACTCCTTACCATCCCTTAAGGAAAATATGTGGAAGTATTCCTTATAACATTAACCCTACCTTATTACATAATTACACAATCAACTGCAAGAAAATAATCTACCCTAGGATCTAGTCTACAAGGTACAAAAGCTGTAAAAGAAAAAGGGAATGTCTGAGACACAGCTTCCACCATGAATGAGAGAGTGGAGCTGCTAAATGATCATTACCACAAAAAGAAAGAAACCAATACTGAATCTCGTAACAGACTATACCGTAAAAAGGATATAGCAAGAGTAGCATCAGTACAAACTACACGTACTGGTAAGCCTCATTGATCTACCTGAATCAAATTACATGAATATAACATAAATAATCAGTAGAAAACATGCATACTTATATAACTTATTATCACGAACCCTTAGGAATACCTCATTCCTGTTACTAGACTCTTTACAAACCCCGAAGCACAACACCTCTCCCGAACCACTAAGCCAGACATCACGCCGGGGATTACCCTAACTTTGGAAAACAACTATGATAAGGAAAATCCTAAGTCTGACTCCTTTATTTAGTAAGTTGCATAACATGCTTGGATAAGGCTCGCCCGGACATGTAACCTGTCCTTTTTTGCCCGAACACTAGATCTTTATTAATCCTTAACCCGCTCCTGGTCTTCTCCCCATCCTGCTTGCATAAGACTTCTTACCCAACCCCCACCTCCTTGGTAATTTCACCACCCGATGCAATATAATGAGCCAAGACAATATAGGAGATAAATATTAAACTATTGACCGACCACCCTTAACCATGTGACAGAACAACAAAATAATCCAACTCGAAATCAACACCCATTGGGAATAACACACCACAAGGCATTTAGGAGAGCACACCAACAAGCCAATAATTAGCACCAAGTCAAATACAGATGGACTACACAAGCAATTTCAAGAGACAGTTAGTTGACTAAGACCAATTCAAGTATGGATACATACGACACCCAGGGCATTCTAATACAATATAGAAATTCATTTCATGAATATCTGTTGAAGGATCATACTTAATTCCAAAATCAACGTACCCTAACATCTAACAACAAGGCATCCAAGGATATCACAAGTACTTGAACCACACAAGGGTCCTAATAAACATATATCCAACATGTAAGAATAATCCCTGTTTCACTCATGGAACAGTTAAACTTATACATACCTTCATATATATACGCTATGGGTGATGCATCCACCCTCTAGACATGAGCTACAGGGGACAATTATCGTCTATGCACTAAAACCCCCAGACATAAATGTCTGTAATCCTTAATCCAACAATCCTGTGAGAACGTCTTAAATGCTGAAACATTACACAATTTACCGTAATAAGAGGCCAAGTCATAAAATAGGTATACATTGCAATGACCAAGCACACCACACAGATCAACCAATCACACTGCAAAGTAGTTAATATGTACATATAACACAAGTTGGATTAAATACACCCTATCACCTAACCCTACCGATTAGTAGCTTAACATTCTATGCCCACGATGATGGATTCTGGGGTCGGTACAAGGAATGCTACCTTAACAAGGGGTTAGGGAACCACCCCTTTCTCACCTAAGTTATGACTTCTCTTAAGGGTCTTGTAGTTAACCAACAGTCCACCCTCACCTTAATATAAGACACAAGTTAAGGACGAGGAACATTAACGTATCACATGAAAACATCCAGCATAATAATAGTACATAATAGCCCCTAAACGTATACTACTTAGACCCTAGATGATTTTACCCAACTTAACTTGGTTGAAGAGCTAAACATGCATTGTCTAATCCATCTACGTTATAATCATTCTTTCAAATTTAAGTCTAAGCTACTCAATAAACCTTAGCTTACCTAGATGTCAACTAGCCAAAGGACGAATGAACCAATGAAATCCCAGCCTGAAGTTGATACCACAAGCGTAAAATTCTCCATAAATATATGGGTTTGCACCCATCCGTACCCCTTTGTCCTCCTTTCTATAGTTTTAGGCTTGGGAGGAATCAATTAGGGTTTTTGGGAAGCCTCCCATGCTTCTATGTCAGTTAATGAGGAGAAGGAAAATAAATCCTGACTTTACCCTATACTAGTCGCGTCACACCGCTATAGCGGTCGGTCTATCGCTATAGCGAAATAATTACCGCTATAGCAGAATGATGTCAGCCCGACCCCCAAAAGGTTTAAGTCCCCAACTTTAAAAGTTGTGGTCCTGCGTATGTTTTCAAATATTATTTCGATAATTCTCGGACTCCACATTAACCCCGAGGTGATTTCCAATAACGATGAATTAGGTCGTTACATACATAATTCTTTTGTAAGCCAGATTCTTACATTTTCATAAGCATTTTCCATAAAACATAAAATAATTCTTTCTTAGGGGAATTCGTACAGTTGATATCGTCATACCATGACTTGCAAGTCATAAATTTCATGCCATATCCGTTTCACATATTTGAACATCATTAGCCCCATTATTTTGAAGATTTAAACACATTTCAATATCCATTATATGTTGAAGATTTCACATTTAAGTAACAATATTTTCGAAACCAAGGGATGTAGTAACTTCTTTTCTCTCACCAAAAATCATGACTTGAATAACAAAGGTGATATATAAAAGAAAACATGACTTCTTGACTTCCCTATGTCCCAATAATATTTCATAATAACAAGGTTTCATAATTCAAGCAATAACTTCAATTTTCAAGTTTAAATATCAAATTATGAGTAATTTCATAGAAAAGGTTTCACAAAACTTTAAGTTAATTCTTCTTTCGAAGACCATTCAGCAAACCCACATTCGAAACTCACGTAAATACCACTTTAGTAGTTAGGAAATCAGCCACTAATAGATTTAGTTAAAAGGTGGTTGTTCAACATACCTCTTGATGGAAAGAATTTTGAGAAAGCTTGAGATTTGAGCCTTGAATCTTGAACCCTAGGTGTTCTTGCCTCTAAGAATGTTTTGGGGAAGAATGGAATGAGTTATACTGATTAATTTCGTAACTTAGGGGTTTGTGGTCATTTAGTATAGGTGGAAGATGGTTTTAACCAAGAAAAGGACCACAAAGCCCTTAAAAATTACGTAATAAAAGGGAGTCCCGTCAGAAGAACGGGTTGGGGGGGGGGAGTGTGCAGTGACCCCTATAGGACCACCCCTACCTATGAGGTGTGTATCTCAAGGCAGAGATGAACCAGTAGGTTCTCCTGCTTGGCTGTACGGTGCAGAACCCATGGCATAAACCCCTTCGTCGTAACACATGAGTCTAAAATTACGCTTAAAGCTTCCTTAACGTTCCCAAACTCATCCTTAACGTTTTATACTTGGTCTAAGGGTCATATAGGTTCATTTTAAGCACTAAAGAGACATACAAAAGTATGGGGTGTTACATTATCCCCATTTGGGATCATTTGTCCTCGAATGATTATTAAGGACCCTTTTTACACGACGTAAGGATTTGCAGATAACATTATGGATTTATATCAAGAATGAAATCATCAAGAGAAGAATATCATGACCACACCAACCCCTCAAATTAAACATAAATCATAATACTCTAAGATTTCACCTACGTACAAATACTAAGGCATGAATACAAAAAGATTAAAGATGAGTATGGGATTGACATCTTCGACAACCTCATCTGAAGACGTGAACAGAAAGGGATATCTAGCCTTTATGTCCTCCTCCAATTTCCAAGTAGCTGCTTCTACCTTTTGATTCTTCCACAATACCTTTACCGAAACTATTTCTTTGGTTCTATATTTCTGAACTTGTTGATCCAAAGTTTCTATAGGAACTTCTTCATAGGACAAGAAATCTTTCACAAAAATGTTCTCTATGGGAATTACCAAAGAATGGTCACCAACACACTTCTTGAGCATAGACACGTGAAACTCGGGATGCACCGATGCTAGACTCGCAGGTAACTCCAACTCATAAGCAACGTTCCCAAACTTCCTCACAATCTGATAAGGACCGATGTAACGAGGACTGAGCTTACCCTTTCTCCCAAAATTCTTCAATCCTTTCATGGGAAAGACTTTCATAAATACCCAATCGCCAATTTTGAACTCTAACTCTCTTTACCTCACATCTGTATAGGACTTTTGATGAATTTGAGCAGGCTAAAGTCTTTAGCCTCTCTCGAGTAACTCTAACTTTCTCCATCGCTTGGTGCATAAGGTCTGGTCCTAACAATCTTGCTTCACCTACCTCATACTATCCAATAGGTGACCTATACCTTCTACCATAAAGAGCCTCAAAAGAGCTATTTGGATGCTAGAGTGTTAGCTTTTATTGAAGGCGAATTCTATAAAAGGCAAGTGATCCACCCAACAAACCTTAAAATCAATAACATAGGATCTCAACATATCCTCCAAGGTATGAATACGACACTCCGATTGCCCATCCCCTTTGAGGATGGAAACCGATATGAAGGTTCAACTGTGTACCCAAACCTTTCTGAAAAGCTCTCCAAAACTTAGAAGTAAATTACGTACCTCTGTCAGATATTATAGAAATGGGTCCACCATGCAATCTAACAATATCTTTAATGTTCATCTTTGCATAATCCTCTCTCGAATAAGTCATCCTCACAGGTAGAAAATAAGCAGACTTGGTCATTCTATCAACAATGACCCAATTAGTGTCATATTGGTTGCGAGTACGCAGAAGGCCTATGATGAAATCCATATTTATCATCTCCCATTTCCACATTGGGATAGCTATGTCTTGAGACGTACCACACCAGACCTTAAATGTTCAACCTTAGCTTGTTGACAATTAGAGAACTTACCAACAAAATTAGCAACATCTCTCTTCATATTATTACACCAATATAATTCCTTCAAATCATGGTATATCTTAGTAGAGCCAGGGTGAACAATATACCTAGAAACATAGGCTTCAACTAAAATCCTCTCACATAGATTGTCTATGTTAGGAACACACAACCTCCCTTGGTACCGCAAGATTCTATCTCCTCCTATTTCAAAAGCCATTACCTTCTACTGGCCAACATCCTCCTTAATTTGCAAAAGTATGGGATCATTAGCCTGCTTTTCCTTAACTTTGGCACCTAGGGATGACTTAGCCATTTCTTGAACAATCACTCCCCCATCTTCGGAGTCCAAAAGTCAAACTCCCAAATTAGCAAGTCAGTGAATATCCTTCACCAACCCTCTCTTTTCCTCCTCCATATGAGAAAGACTACCCATGGACAACCTGCTAAGAGCATCAACAACTACAGTAGCTTTACTTGAATGATAATGCAAGTTCATATCGTAGTACTTCAACAATTCCAACCACCTTTTTTGCTTGAGATTCAGCCTTTTTAGGTTAAAAGGTATTGTAGACTCTTGTGATTAGTGAAGATGTCCACATGTACTTCCTATAAATAGTGATGCAAAATCATGAGTGCAAAAACCACTACCGCCAATTCAAGGTCATGGGTTGGATAATTTTTCTCATGCACTTTAAGTTGTTTGGAAGCATAAGCCACAACCTTTCTATGCTACATAAGCACACACCCAATTCCCACCTGAGATCCATTACAATATACCACAAATCCCTCAGTACCCTCGGGTAGAGTCAAAACAGAGGCAAAAATCAAACAATATTTCAACTTCTCAAAACTGCCCTCACAAGCATCGGACCATAGGAATTTTATCTTTTTCTACGTCAACTTTGTTAATGGGGAGACTATTGTAGAAAATTTCTTAATAAACCTCCTATAGTAACCTGCCAAACCCAAGAAACTCCTAATGTCAGTCAAAGATGTGGGTTTGGGCCATTTCTTCACCACCTCAACCTTTTGAGAATCCACCTTAATTCCTTCACTGGAAATAATGTGACCAAGAAAAGCCACAAGACTTTGCCAAAATTTATGCTTGGAGAATTTTGCATATAATTCCTGATCCTTGAGAGTTTGAAGTACAATTTAGAGGTGATTGGCATGTTCCTCCTTACTTCGAGAGTAAACTAGGATGTCATCAATAAAAACTATTATGAACATATCCAAAAACTGCTTAAACACCCTGTTCATAAGGTCCATGAAGGCTGCAAGAGCGTTAGTTAAACCAAAGGAAATAACCAAAAATTCAAAGTGGCCATACCGAGTTAGAAAAGCAGTCTTGGGAATATCAGCTTCCCTAACTTTCAACTGATGGTAACCTAAACGGAGATCTATTTTTGAGAAACACTTAGCACCATGAAGTTGATCGAAAAGATCATCAATTCTCAGAAGAGGGTACTTATTTTCACTGTGACTTTATTCAACTGGCGATAATCAATATACATACAAAGAGATCCGTCTTTCTTGTGCATGAAAAGTACGGGTGAAACCCAAGGGGAGACACTAGGATGGATAAAGCCTTTATCAAGGAGATATTTCAACTGTTCTTTTAGCTCTTCAACTCTGCAGGAGCCATTTTATATGGTAGAATGGAAATTGGTTAAGTATCGGGCGAAAGGTTGATCCCAAATTCTATCTCCCTGTCTAGAGGAACCCCAGAAAGGTCTTTAGGAAAAACTTTGGGACACTTATTAATTACAAAAATGAACTGGAGTGGGGGACTTTCAACACTAGAATCCCTGACACGGACTAAATGGTACAAACACCCCTTGGATATCATTTTTCGGGCTCGAAGATAATAGATAAATTTTCCCTTTGGCACTACGGGACTCCCATCGCATTCTAGAACTGGTTCATTAGGAAAACAGAATATGACTTTTCTGGTCCTACAACCTATAGTAGCATAACAAGAGTGAAGCCAATCTATCCCCAGAATGACATCGAAATCTATCATATTAAGTTCTACCAAATCCACAACCATATCCCTATGAAATATAGTAACAACATAATTTTTGTATACCCTCCTCGCAATAATAGACTCACCAACAGGGGTAGAAACTGAGAAGGGTTTAGGAATATTTTTAGGAGCAAAACCAAAATTCACAGCCACATAAAGGGACACATAAGATAAAGTGGAACCAGGATAAAGTAGCACATAAACATCATGTGAGAAATCTTTAACATACTTATGACAACATCTGGAGAGGCCTCAAACTCCTAGCGAGTAGATAGGGTATACAGAGGCCTCAAACTCTGAAGTAGCATCCATTGCAGCTGGGGCCAAAGAGGTAGAAGCTAGGGCTCTAATTCCCCTAGATGCTCTCTTTGTCGAGGGGCACTCCCACTGAAAATGACCAGTCTAACCACAATTATAACAGACATTCTTACCCAAGCCGCAAATCCCATGGTGATGCTTTTCACAAATCTGGCAAGGAGGATAGGATGAAGCCAACTGAGCTACACTACCCTAAGACTGAGCACCCTATATTCTGGGACCATTACTAGGCTGGGAACGCTGATCGTTCATAGGAATGAGCACAGGTGAACTAGCGGATGAATGAGCATGCCCCTAATATTTCTTTCTAAAAAAGTTCTTGACACTCTTACCACTATTCTAGTGGTTCACCTTTTAATCTGTGGGTTTAACCCTCTTAATCTGACATTTTTTATCTTCTGCTTTCTTCTTTTTCTAATCTTCCACCCACTGAGCATGCATCACTAACCTATATATAGCTATGTAATTGTTCAACATTGTCCCTTTACACTCTAGTACCATATCCTCAGAAACACCAGACATAAATTTCCTCATTCTGTCTCTCATAGTAGACCCTAACTCTGAAGCATAGCGAGACAACTAAGTAAATTTCAGAGTATACTCCATAACACTCATATTTCCCTGCTTCAATTTTATAAATTCCTCAGCCTTAGCCTCTCTCAACTCTTGAGGAAAGAAATGATTAAGAAAGGCTGCAAAGAAATCCTCCCAAACTACAGGTTCAACATTCTCACCCCTAATCTCTTCCAAATCATCATACCACTAATAAGACACACCTTTTAGCTGATAACCTTCCAGTTCAACTCCCTCCGTGTCACTGACATGCATAACTGTGAAAATCTTCTCCATCTCATTTATAAAATCTTGAGGAACTTTCTCAAATTTGGATCCCATGAAAATTGGTGGGTTCAGCCACTTGAACTGACCCACCCTAGTAGCATTTGAGGGAGAAATGGCAGACTCAGTATTACCTAACCAGCGAGAATGATATGAGACAATCTGAGCAAGCATCTGAATAGTCTGTCTAAACTCGACATTAGTAACTTCACTTTGTGGGGACTGAGTCCGTGTGGGAGCGATTCTAGGAGCCTGTGGAGGACTAGTCTGTACTGGTAGAACCCCAGTAGGAGTAGTTAGACCAGAAGTGCAAACTTTATTATGGGTCTGCATCATATGAGTAGCGCGAAGTTCTTCAGCACTTTCCCTTGTAGGGATGGAGGTTCCAGCTGAAGTCCTTTGGCCGGTAGTTCTTTTTGGAGAAATGATTTGAAACGTGGGAAAATTAAGAGTTAGAAGAATTTTCTTAGATCTAGACTTGCTAGCACGAACTAGAACATGAAAAAAGGGAAACATTCCTAAATGTCTTCCAGCCTTCCCTTTATAAGTGTGGTGCGCTACACACCCATAAAAAGGACTCTACTTGAGATGGCTTCGTAAACACCCTAGGACAATTGAACCATTCTATGATACCAAGTTTGTCATGACCCAGGACTAGGACCTGTATGTAATGGGCATCCTAGATCAAAGAAGGCCCAAGAGGACCCCTTAGCATATCACCATAAGCATATTCAATAATAATTACTGAAATAGATCCAATAAAAGGAAATATAACTTAAATAGAATAATAAATCCAACTCTGAAATGAGATCATGATAACATCAACTACATCAATCTATGAAGCCTATAACTTTAAGAGTGAACATCCTAAGTGGGACAAGGCCCCAACAATACCATAAAATAGAATACTAAAGTCTAAATAAGAAAAACCATATGCCTTCAGAAGATGGAGGGCTTAGCATTTGCTTAAGCTATCCTGAAAATCCTAGTGCTGCACAAAAACATGAGGAAATGCCTCCAAACCTACATCATGTAAAGATATAGCATTCAGGGATGATTAATACGATAAGTACTGGTATGCGACCCAGGGAAAGGGACAAAGCAGTTTATAAGGAAAGTTATAAAAGTTTTAACATAAATCATAATAGGAAAAATATGGGACAAGTGTCTCAAAAGAAACATAAGGCATAACCATTTATAAAACTTTAATTGCAAACTATGTTGTTTTCACCGACTTTAAGTAACCCATGAGCTATATGGGTTTGATCCATACCCAACCGATGGGGCCTCAATTCATGATTGCTGTATAAATTGAGATATATGTCATTTGACCATCATAATATCCTCGTAGAGGAAAACATCATAAGGTTGTACTGTTAAGGAGTGAACCATCCCTATATTGGCAAAATAGAGGTTTCAGCTGTTGGGTCACGGGGACTTACACCTTCTCAGTGAACTACATAATTCTCTTTAAGCTGGATTATTACATTTTCATAAGCATTTACCATAAAACATAAAATAATTCTTTCTTAGGGGCATTCATTAAGTTGTTATCGTCATACCAAGACTTGCAAGTCATACATATCATGCCATATCTGTTTCACATATTTGAACATCATAAGCCCTATTCTTTTGAATATGATTTCATATTTAAGTAACAAATTTTTTGAAACCAAGGGATGTAGTTACTTCTTTTCTCTCACCAAAAATCAAGACTTGAATAATAAAGGTGATTTATAAAAGAAAACATGACTTATTAACTTCCCTATATTTGAATAATATTTCATAATAACAAAGTTTCATAATTCAAGCAATAACCTCAATTCTCAAGTTCATATATAAATTTAGGAGTAATTCCATAGAAAAGGTTTTGTAAACTTTAAGTAAATTCTTCTTTCAAAAACCATTCAGCAAACCCATATTCAAAATTCATGTAAATACCACTTCTATAGTTAGGAAATTAGCCACTAATAGATTTAGTTGACAGGGGGTTGTTCAACATACCTCTTGACGGAAAGAATTTTGAGAAAGCTTGAGATTTGAGCCTTGAATCTTGAATCATAGGTGTTCTTGCCTCTAAGAATGTTTTGGGGAAGAATGAAATGAGTTATGACTGATTAATTTCGTAACATAGGGGTTTGGGGTCATTTAATATAGGTGGGGGACAATTTTAACTACGGAAAGGACCAAAAAGCCCTTAAAAATTATGTAATAAAAGGAAATACCATCAAACAAATTTTTTTTGTGGGGGGTGGGGGGGTGGGGGTGTAGCGCCCTTGTTGCGCCACCCCTTCTTGTGTAGCATGTAGCTCAAAGCGAAAGTGAACGAGTAGGTTCCCCCACTTGGCTGTGCGGCACGGACCCCATGGCATAAACCCCTTCGATGCAATGCACGAGTCTAAAATCACATCCTAAGCTTCCTTAAAATTCCCAAACTCATCCCAAAGGTTTTACACTCAATCTAAGGGTCATAGTTTCATTTTTAATCTCTAAAGAGACATACAAAAGTACGGGGTATTACACTCCTGTATTGACTGATACCAGGTCTTGGGGGTATTTGTTATCGTCTGGTTCTCTTTCTTATTTTATTTGTATATGTTGTGTCTTGTTTCTCTATATTTATCTTTCTATTGGTCTTGGTTTCCTGTGTTTATCCTCTTTCTCTTACTAGAGCGTTACTCATCATTTTGGGCTATGGGTTGGCTTACCTACTGGTGGATTATAGTAGGTGCCATCGTGACCTGAGAAATCAAGTTGTGACATATAAACATAACAAGTATAAAATATACAAAATGGGGCCATAAAGAAATAGGAAAGATAGAATATACAAGGAAATCCAACCCCTCTAAAGAAATAGGATAGACAGAATATACAAGGAAATCCAACCACTAAACCTGGTGTCACCAGTAGAAAAGCCGCTAAGTACTGGAATACAGACAAAACTAATACTAGTCTGTACAAAATATATAAAAATACAGATCATAGATACTGGTAGGAGATAAGTAAGCATCCGGATGCCAAGTTCTCACCATAACTCCAAGCAAGGGACTTTTGAACTAGCAAAATTAGTGAAAAGACTCGTACTAGGATCTGCAAGAGGGAAAAAGATTCAAAACTGTAGTATAAGTACCAAATATGCAGTACCCAATAGGAATCATAGGACAATCAAGAACTAAAGATAATACAAAGTATATATATGCATAGGTATAATCTATACTTCAAGATGAGAAAAATAGCATCCATATAATAAATATGAAAATTGGGCCAAAAATTGGGTCTAAAATCAATCCTCAGGGCCCGACAAAAGAAAAAAAAATTGAACCCGTAATTACTTTCCTCATAGGATAAGGAGCACATGCTAAAAATTGAGCAAGATCGAAGCCTAAATTGGGGCTCAAAATAGCCCTCAAAACCTAAATAAATTAAGACCACAAACTAGAAATTTAACTGAATTACAAAAAAATTTAAATGAGAAATAAGTGGAGAATCAATCTTGGGAAGTAAAACTATCATACCTTAGCTTCATCTAATGAAAAATTCTATAATTAACTCCTCTTAGCTTCCTTCTTGGGCCAGGGTTTGAGAAAAATGATGGAAAAATAAATGAGAGGAGTTTATATACTGCCAAGGGTCCCTTCTTCGCGATCGTAGGACCCTTGTCATGAACATGGACTGGCCCCAAAATAACTCTTCACAATTGCAGTTGGTTTATCGCGAATGTGAAGAACAAATCCAAATTGGGTCAACTTGGCCCTTCTTTGCAAATACGATGGTAGTCGCACAAACACAATGGTCAAGAAACTTTACACGTTGCAATAGCGATAATCCCTTTGCGAACACGAAGGGCCATTTTGCCTTGCACTAGCTACAATAGCATTAACTAGAATGGAGTCCAAAAATGACTTTGAACGAGTCCTCGGGATTCATTTGGAACCTCGTGAACACAAACCAATTATGCTACCCTATCATAAATGGCATTTTGAACTTAAAGAAATCGATAAAATTCTCAGCGGAGGTCGTTTTGACAAAATGTTGGCCCAATCCCATTCTTTTAATTTTCAGTAAAATCTACCCAATATCTAAAAATGAGTTTGGAAGACTTGGGACGCAAACAAAATATCTTCCTAGCCTAAAGCTACGTTCCAAAGCTAACAGAACTATCAAAGTTCTCATCTAAGGCCATTTACTAGAAGTTTTGACCGTAGTCAAACTTCTTAACTCACTAAAATAACAAGTTTAGATATGACTAACAAATAAACTAATCCAAGGTCCTGAAAATATGAGGACTCACTAAGGTGACTGGGAATCCTGCTGCTAGCTAGCTACGAGTCTGGGAGTGAGCACTTGAATCTATATCATAATAGGATATAACACAAGAGAAAAGTATGTGATCAGTACTACTGAATGTTCTGAATATGTAAGATTATTCTATAATTTTAAATTATTCAAGTAAACAATATCATGGAAAGATGATTGAAATCTAAAAGTAGTGCAGGCATTTGAAAATGCATACGTCCAAACTATAAGTCATAAATCATTTTCAGAAAACTGAGAACTTAAGAATAACAAAATTGTAAGTCTGTGAAATCATGGATAATAATTCAATAGAAAAAAAATACTGGGGATTTTCCTATAACCGCTATACATCATCTGAGCATGTGAAGTGATAAGTGACGGTTTTTCCACTTATTTGTACCCTTTTCTTATGATTTGTGTCGCTAATCCATAATATAAGGCTAATATCATTTGAATTGTAATGATTTTAGGTATTATGAGGTTTACAAGGAGTTTTGATGAAAAGAAGTGGAAGTAAGAGAAAAAAGAGCTGAAAAAAAAGAGCTGGAAAAAGACTAAGGAAAATGCCTTCAGGTACTTCTTAAGCAGCCTGAGGAGTGCTTAAGCGAAAGTCAAGGACTTGGTCAACAACCTCTAAAGTGGCCTCAGCATTGCTTAAAAAACCAGTCAATATCCAATCAATAGCTGCTTAAGCTGTCAAGTCAAAGTCAACGCTGGCTCTTAAGCAACCATTCTGACCGATTAAGCGGTTGTCGGGAACTATTCATAAGCAAGTCTGGAATGTCACATTTTTCGATACCAAAATGTATAAAACTCAATCCAAGTTTCTATGAAACACATCTTTGGCATATTTCGCAACCTTGGAGGCTAGAGTTCTTAAACCAACACCCTTGGATTTGAAGATTGGAAGATTGGCAGTAACAAATTCTTAATCTTTTCTTTATTTCCTTGCTTTGTAGTGACTATGTTAGGGTGTAGTTAAATTAATACTTGGATATTGTAGTTAGAGATAATGGAATATTTATGTTTTGAATTTGAGTTTTGATTTTATCTTATTCTTTTGTTTTAGTTGATTGCTCTTAATTTATAAATGGGTTTTGATTGTTTAAATTAATCTTGTGCTTTATTGATTTCTAATTTAATTAAGCATGAAAGAGGATATTATAGTGGAATCGTCCATCTACTTCGATTAATGCTTGATAGAGCTAATTGAAGTCGGAAAAGGTTAATTTAACGTGATTTGAGATGTATGACCCATCTAATGGATTTGATACTAGAAATGGTAAAAATCCTAGTGTAGTCATATATTGGAACTATTTGTGTAGGTACTTGGATAATATTTGACAAAATTTAGCCAAGAAATATTCGCCAATCGATTGAAAGACATGGCAGATGCTTGAGGTTCCAAGGCTAATTTTCTAATACTTGATAAATTATGAGCACTTGATTTAAATACAATGGATTGTTGATAGAATTTATTTCCCGTCATCATTTCCCTTATTTTCCATCATTTGTGAAAGCCATCGATCAACTTGTTCATATTAAAATTGGTTCTGTCCTTGTTTTATTTTATATTGAAAATGCTCTAAAACACTTGTATCCTTTGTTTGGATTTGAGTGAGTTACTTTTATTCCTTATTCTCGATCACTAGTCATATTGTTTCTCATGAGATTGAACTGGTAAATATATTACTAACAACCGCGTATATCTTTTTGCGAGTGTAATTGAGTGTTATCAAAAATTGCGCCATTGTCGGGGAACAATTTGGCATATTAAGTTAGTTTGGAATCGTAGCTTACTTGCTTTGATTCGAACTTGTGAATATGTGTTTGTGATTTTTTTTTGTTTCTTGTGTAGTTAGCTTTTTATTTTGTTATACTTGTTACTATGACATCATGGAGTGAAAATGAGTTTGGTGGTTGCAAGACTTTTGTTGATGACCCATGTCCATATTGTGGAGGACCCCACTTTTGGCAAGATTGTAAAAATTCCCCTAGGAGAGAGGTGTGTGCACCATATTGATTCTAGAGGGAGTATTATTGTTACTTGTGTAGTGGTCGAGATGGACATTGGAGTGATTGTCCCAATTATTGAGCTCCCAACCCTAGTTATGCTAACAAAAGTGCTAGTTGTCCTTTTGAATTTGATAGTAATCATGATGTTGGAAGAGAGGAGCAACGTGCCAGACACAAAGGTATTGAGGTAATGCTTAAAACTATCTTGGACAGGGTGACTAAAGTGGGCGAGGATATGCATCTCATACACCAATCCATAGCGGCCTTTGGAAAGAAATGTGAAAAAGAGTAAGACCTTGTGAAGATGACAATCTCTCAAGTTCCATGGATTTGCCTAGTCTTCAAAATGAAGTTATCGAAGAAGAGATTTCAAGCTATGTGGTTGAGCCAAAAATGTGTGATGACCATAATGAAAATTGCCAAAGTGAAGAGTGACTCAAATTGAAGAGGAAGAACAAAATTGTGATGAAGAAATCTCGGATTCTCCAAGGAAACAAATTGAGATGTTGAAAAGCACAATGGAGAAGAGTGAAAAATATGGGAAAGCCTTGGCCAAATGGTGGGACCAAATCCAACATAGTGAAGATGAAGTTTACCAAAACATCAATTTTTCTATGGGTGGAGTTTTGCAACTGGTGATTGAGTCCCAAAATGAAGAAAAACTTGACAAGGATGAAATTATGAGCCAAGAATGGCTATTGAATCAAGCTCAAAAACTTGAAGTAAATGAGGAAAAATGTGATAGAATTTTCCTAATGATGGATGAATCCCTCAAAGTGCTTGTTGAGCGGTGTCAAGTAGTGATTCAAATTTAAATGGTTACTCAAAAATTGGAAATCAAATCGAATGCAAAAATTGAGGCATGTGGTGTTCAATGTCAATTGGTCATAAATAATTTTGATGAGATAGTTTCCAATGAAGAATTGGTCAAGATTGATCTTGAAGAATTCATGGTGATTTGCCAACCAACTGAGCCAAAAATAATGAAGGATGCCGAAATTGAAGAAATGATACTAGAGTTTCAAGAAAAAGTCAAGCAAATCCTTTGTAAAGACTCTAGTTCATTTCAGGATGAGAATGTCCAGAAGGATGAAAATTCAGAAATATAGAGGCTTAAACCTTATTCTAACTATTTTTCAATGTTGTACTTGGAAGATATAATGAAAATTGAAATCATCGGGCAAATGAAGAATTTTGAAGATGAGGGACAAAGTTCCTACATTTTGAAGTTTGTCATACCAAGGAAGAAAAATGACGTTCCTCACTTAATGGCCAAGAAATGTAAAATATGATGTTTAACAAGTGGCCTACTGATTTTCTCACCATTGCCCAACGAGCCTAAACAAAATTTTGATATGAAGTTTTATAAAAGATTCAAGTCTTCCAAATGGAAGTATAGAGTTGGTCTCGTTGCTTCCTTACATTTGTCCCACGAGCTTCATCAGAATCTTGATGTGAAATTGGTAGAAAATTCAAATCCTCAAAGTGGAAAGATAAATGGTAAGGTTGCTTGCTTCGTGTCGCAACATTAAATCAAACGCTTGATGAGAGGCAACTCATTGTTCTCAAAAATTGTAAACTTATTTTTTGAAATTTTAATTTGTAGAATAGCTTTGGATTTTATTTTTGACTAATCCATAAAATTTTGGAGTTTTTGGAAATAATTTGAATAGATTTGGAGGCAAAATTCTATTAGAGTGAAGTTTGATAATTCCATGCCTTAAAAAGGGGGTTTGAAACTCTATTTCAGTGTGTGTGGATTGCCAAACTCGTTGGCGGATAACCAAAATAGACTCTTGCATCACCAAGCTTGGCAGAACAAAATTGAAGTGCTTAGCCTCAGGTACTGCTAAAATAGTATAATGTCCGCTTAAGCAGACGGTCAACTCTTTGGTTAAGGGCACTTAAGATTCCCAGAGTCCACTTAAGTGGCAGTCAATCTCTTTGGTCAAGGGCACTTAAGCAGCCCAGTGTTCGCTTAAATGGATGGTCAGAGTTAAGTCAAGACCGCTTAAGCGGTCAAAAGTCTGCTTAAGCGGCATTCAAAGGTCAAAAAACCCTTGGAAAAGGGAAAAGGTGCAAAACATTATATATAACACCAAAAACTCGAGCACACTTTCTACATTTCTTTCAAATTTCTTCTTCACTTTAATTCTCATTGCACGAATCAAGGTATGTTTCGTGAACTCTTTCACTCCTAGGTTTGTAAATCTTTGTGTTTTCCTTCCTCTCTTCTTGTCTCACTATTTTAAGGCTAATATTATGTATAATATTTGATCAAATATGCTAGGAATTCATGTGGGATTTTGGTAAAATATAGAATTGGAAATGAAAGTCTTGGTGATTAAACCATGGGGAAGTCTTGAGTACTCAATGGTTGTTCAAAAAGTTTAAAAAGATTTTGTTCACCAAGTGTTTTTTGTGTGGTGTGAAAGAATTTTGTGGCTTTTTCTTTAATTTTTCCATGATTTGATAACGTATGGGAAGTATATTTCATGTTTTATTGTTAAAATTTAAGCTAGACTGTGTTTGAAGGATTATTCTTTCATGGAGCCGATTTGGGTTTATTGGGGACAAAGGGTCCGCTTAAGCAACCCTTCCATCGCTTAAGCAAGGTCCGCTAAAGCAGCCTGACTGCTTAAGAGGCTGTCTGATAAAGCAGCCTCTGACCACTTAAGTAGTACCTTAGGTCCAATTTCTATAGGTTTTAAAAAATTCACAATTGGTGTATAAGTCCTGAATTGAGTCTTAATTTATTTCTTTGGTTTCTATTACTCATATTGCATTGTTTTACATGCTAATCATATACATTCATGCTTTTGTGATGTTTTTAGGTTTCAAAAACTCAAAGATGGATCAACATTTTGGTTTAGTTGATGAAGTGGTATCTGAAGAAAAGTATGATCAAACTCGATTCCTCTCTCTTGCATGTCAGAACCAATACTACACAGACTTGTCTAGAAAAAATTGTTCCTCAAGAGAGGGATTTCACTTGACCGGGTCCCTGAAACTCTCCCCAAAAGCATGGTTATATGTATGACTTGGGCTATCCCAAAAGCAGGGATCACGACCAAAGAGTTCACAGCTGAAGTAAGGAATTAGATCTCATTCATTTTTAGTCGAGTCTCTCCACATGGTAATATTTTCAACATTCCATTGACAAGGGCTCAAATAGTTACTTGAATTTTTGACGAGATTCTAGTAAATGTTGGTCATATGATCATCCTAAAGCTCATGGATTTTAAGGTACAAGATAGCCCGACACTCATATTTCCTTCATTGATTATTAAATTATGTAAATGGGCTTGGGTAGATGAGTATCTAAAAGATAATTGGGTGGATAAAAATTGTTGATCTTTCCATTGGAAAAGTGTGGTGAAGGTACTGTTACCAAAAACGAGAAGAGGAAGATTGATTCAGGAAAGTCGCATCAGGTGGAGACTGATTCTTGTAGGCCATGAACTGTAGATTTATTTGAGATATTGACAAATGAGCTGAGGATGGTCTGAGATTTAGTGTCTAACCTCCCTAAAGGGCCAGGTGAGACATCTAAGGGGCCCATCTTTGGAGACTGGAGAAGGCCTACATCGATCTAGCCAAGTCACATGGAGAGTTTAGTGAGTCCCACACTAAGATAAAAAAGAAGAGAGACAAATTTTTCCCACAAATATGGAAGGGCGTGAAAGGTTCTGAAACCTAAAGATCTACTTCCATCAGCAAGGTCGGACGATGATGATAATATTCCAGTCCAGTGGTCTGATAATGATGCTGAGGATGTTGATGATGGTGAGACTGAGAGCAATGAGAGTGTATGATACATATTTAAGGAGTCCTTACCTCCTTCTCCATTTTATTTGGATTATATTAGGGAAAATGAAACATCTTTTAGTTGGGGTGGGATAGCTTATCTTATGTTTGTGATTGGTACTGTACTTTTATATTTTGATTTTGATACTTTTGTGCCCTTGTGGGGCTTTTGGATGTATGTTTTTGGAGATTGTTGCACCCTTGTTGGACTTTTCTTTATTGTATGGATATCTTGTGCCCTTGTTGGCTTGATCTTTATGGTTATGGATGTTGTGCTCCCTTGTCGGGTTTGCTTTTGATTGATGATTTTATTGGATTAGTCGTTTCTCTTATATTTCATTTCTAGATTTGTTTCTTTATCGTGTTAGCTTCTTGTAATTTTTATTTTGGTAGTTCTTTTGAATGACCTTTCCAGATGATGGATTGAGTGACGACATTCTTAAGGGAAAATCATCATTTCTAGGTGTTGGTGTCATTTGTGTAGGGGAAATCTGAGTACCCGTAGCCATTGTGAATGTGGGTTGTGATTGTTGTTATAGTGAAGTCTGAGTAACTAATTGCTATGATTAAGTGTGAGTAGCTATTACATTATTGACCTTTTTGGAGTCAAAATGTGGGGTTCTGGCTTGTTTGGTACTAATAGAGTTAGTCTTGCATTGTGAAATTCCTTGTTGAGCATACCCTTCGAAAATTTTGTAAAATCAAGTGTATGGAAGTGAATGATGTTTGTGACAGCACTTTGACTCTTTTTGTGACTCCTTACTCATTAGGTGGTGATGATGTGGATTAGAAAATGACTCCTTTTGTTCTTGTTTATTAAATATAATTGCTCTTTCTTGAATAGTTTGCATTCCATGTGTGGTGAGTTTTTGTTAAGTAATTCTTGTGCTTACTTATGCCATCTAGAACTTGCCCAGTTGCTCTTTCAATGCTAGTCTTGATTGTGCTTGGTTGGAGAAATAATCTTAGGCCTTCTTTGTGATTTTTGAAAACCCTTTTAGCCTTAAAAGTCCACCTGTGCATAGATGTTATCACTAGTTACCCCATTTGAGCTTAATATCCTTTCTTTGACAACCACATTACAAGCCTTGAACCCTTTTGAAATATTCCCTCTCTTTAATCCTACCCTTCTTGAACTTGAAAATTCTAACTTGAGGCTAAAAGCCTAAGTTGGGAGTGGTGGAACTTGGAAGAGGTGATCATGCATCGTGGTTTTGTAAGTGAATGCCACAAGAACAAATAAATGATTGAATAAAAAGAGAGAAAAAAGAAAAAAAAAAGAGAAAAGAAAAGAAAAGAAAAAAAGAGAGAAAGTTTTCAATAAGTAGGTGAACTAGAATGAAAAGGAATGGTGCTTTGTGTTGTATGGAAATGAAGAGAAAAATGATCAAAAATTGCATTGTAAAGTGTTGTGTAGAGTTCAAGAAGGGTGTAGTCAATTTATCCCAAATGATTATCTTACCCTTCCCCAAGTCTACATTACAAGTTAAAAAAAGTCTACATTACAAGTTAAAAAAAGTCCTCTGAGATCACTAGCTGAGTGCTTTTGAGTTAGTGGCAATTGCAAATAAGGGCAAGCCTATGGTATGGTACTTGTTGCATTGAAATTTTTTTGTTGAGTGTCAGTGTTTGTGCATTTGTCCCTTGTATAAATGTTGTAAATATAGTGAGTTTTGGGACTTTCTTTCTTGTGAGGGCATGTGAACTAGGATAGATTGGTGAAGTTGATAAATTTCGAAAATGTGTCAAGGGAGAATGTTTGGTTGACTAGTGGTTTTGAGTCACTCCTTGAGAATTGGTTATTTTTACTTGATTATCCTTGAGATTTCATTGTGTTCTTGAAATTGTGTTAGAAATTGGGGGAGTTGGTTGGGTAAGACTTACATGCTTGCGGACTAATTGTTAGTACAAACAAAAGTCATAGTCATTGTGCATATTTTGAAAATATGAAGTGAAAAAGTTGATGTTGATTCATGAGCTTGAATGGATAGACCTCATTGATTTTGATTTTGTTTTGCTTGAGACGAGTAAAGTCTTTAAGTTGGAGGTGTTGATAAGTGGCAGTTTTGCCACTTATTTGTATCTCTTTTCTTATGATTTTATGTCGTTAATACATAATATGAGGCTACGTATCGTTTGAATTGTATTAATTTTGATATTTTAAGATTTACAAGGAGTTTTGATGGAAAGAAGTGGAAGTAAGAGAAAAAAAAATAAAAAGAAAGAGCTGGAAAAAGACCAAGGAAAATGCCCCAGGTACCGCTTAATTAGCCTTAGGAGCGCTTAAGTGGAAGTCAAGGACCTGGTCAACAACTGCTAAAACAACCTCAGCGTCGCTTAAGAGACCAGTCAACAACCGCTTAAGCAGTTAAGTCAAAGTCAATACTGGCGCTTAAGCTGCCATTCTGATGGACTAATTGGTCGTCGGGCACTGTTCATGGAAAAGTCTGGAATTTCATACTTTTCGACCCCAAAATGCATAAAAATCAATCCAAGCTTCTATGGAACACATCTTTGGCATATTTCTCAACCTTGGAGGCTAGGATTCTTGAACCAGCACCCTTGGATTTGAAGATTGGATGATTCGTAGTGACAAATTCTTAATCCTTTCTTTGTTTCTTGCTTTGTAGTGACTATATTAGGGTGTAGTTAAATTAATACTTGGATATTGTAGTTAGAGATAATGCAATATTTATGTTGCGAATTTGAGTTTTGATTTTATCATATGCTTTTGTTTTAGTTGATTGCACTTAATTTATAGATGGGTTTTGCTTGTTTAAATTAATCTCGTGCTTTAGTGATTTCTACTTTAATTGAGCTTGAAAGAGGAAATTAAGTAGGAATTGCCCATCTACTTCGATTAATGCTTGACAGAGCTAATTAAAGTTGAGATAGGTTAATTTAACGCGATTTGAGATGTATGACCCATCTTATAGATTTGATACTAGAAATAGTAAACATCCTAGTGTAGTCATAGATTGGAACTATTTGTGTCGGCACTTGACTAATATTTGACAGAATTTAGCCAAGAAATATTCGTCAATCGATTGAAAGACATGGCGGATGCTTGAGATTCCAAGGTTAATTTACTAATCTGTGATAAATTGTGAGTACTTGATTTAAATACAATGGATCATTGATAGAGTTGATTCCTCGTTATAATTTCCCTTGTTTCCCATCGTTTGTGAAAGCCATTGATCAACTTATTCACGTTAGAATCGGTTCTATCCCTGTTTCATTTTTATATTAAAACCCCCCTAAAAACATTTGTATCCTTTGTTTGGATTAGAGTAAGTTACTTTTATTCCATATTTTCTCGATCGCTAGTCACATTATTCCTTATGGGATCTACCCTGACTAGATTTGAGTAAGTTACTTTTATTCCATATTTTCTCGATCGCTAGTCACATTGTTCCTCATGGGATCAACCCCGACTCTATAGTTGGATAAATATATTTCTAATGACCACATACATCTTTTTATAGGTGTAATTGAGTGTTATCATGAAGTCCAACATATAATCCTAGTTGGGAGGGTACCCTATACCTTGTCATGGGCATAGAACATGTCTAATATGGATCCACTACTGGGCTCTGTAGGACAAAGAGCTGACCTAACTAGCAGAGCGACTCTAATCCTATGTTGCCTCTTGAGTTCTTTGAACCCATGTCCTCTCGGTGCTAAATGCTACTCAAAATACCAACTTTACAATACTATTTGCTCATAGATAATTGAAAACTATCTATCTGAATTTAGAGTAAGATACTCAACTATAAATATCTGTTCTTACTAAGTTTTGAATCATGAAATTTGAATCATACAAGTTTTATGCTAAATCATGCCAGGACATGTGAAATCTTGCTAAATCAGATTAAATCATGCTGAATTGTTGTTCATGCTTAAGCTAGGAAAGGATTTTCAAAATCATGCAATAACAACTTAAATAAGAACATTTTCAATATAATAGATTTTATATCAACTGAAATCATAAGAAATTGCATAATTGGGTATGAACCCTAAATCTTGAAATCATGAAGCTTATACTTGAATTTCTATAAACTAGGGCATGAGAGAAAAAGGAAACCCTCATTGAACATCCCACATATCTGGTAGTGGGAGGTATCTTAACTAGAGGCCTTAAACTTGGAACTTGGTAGATGAGCCCTAGAATTGGCTTGAGAGCATTCTCTTTTCTGACTTAGGAGATTTAATTGAGTATTATGAGATGTTAGTCAAATGATTAACCTTTAATATTTCCTTAAAAGTGTTAAAACAATATAGTACAGGACATAAAAAGATAGGAAAAGTCTAATCTTTCCCTTAGAAACCACTTTAAAATCTGTTGGAACTATATCAAATGAGTCGTGAGTTGAATCGTGGTCCTTGAGACTAATTTGATCCTTCACTATTTTGTGACCATGAGTGCTGATCATGATTCATGGTCTGGAGTATGACTCGTACTCCCATTTGTGGTCACTGAGGAGTTTTCCACCTCTCTTAACCCACTCAGTACGAGTCTTGAAAAGACTCGTATAACGTCCCACAACTTGTACCATGAGTTGTGGTGATTGGAGACTTTGGGCAACATACCATGAGTCATGGTACAACTCCTGCTCTCATTTTATGACTTGTATAATGAGTCATACTAGCTTGGGATTTCAAGTCTCAAACTTTGTATTTTCGTGCAAAATGCTGAGTATTTGTAGATTCAAAATCTGAGGTGTTATAATAACTTCCCCATTGGGATTATTCATCCTTGAATGAAAACTAAAGTTGGACTGAAAAGGATGAAACTACTATATCATGTCTGTCTGATTATTGAAACTGAATAAATAACATGTGTAGACACGTGATTTTTGACCCTCTTCAAACTTTAATCTATTTTAGCTTTAAATATTTTTTTATTTTTTTTATATGTTTAATCTTTGTTTTAGCTTCTATTTCATTTTTAGTAGGTTTCCTTTGAAAAATTGTGAAAAAGATGTCAAAAATAGTCACATTTTAAGTATAAGTTTCGTTTTTTACTTTGCAAAATGAAAGGTTTTTTATTTATTTATTTATTTATTTATTTATTTTATTTTATTTTATTTTTATTTTTATTTTTTTTGTCTAAAAATATGTTTTTCTTTTAATTTAGGTTTTAATAAATAAGCTAGTAATCTTAATATTCTCTTAATTATATTTTATTTTAGTCTAGTTATAAATTTTTCTTATATCTTCTTAGTAAAAAATAAAAATAAAAATTAATTAGTTAATATTTATTATTATTTTTTATCTTTAAAAAAAAAAAAAAAATGGAAGAAAACCTAATCTACCCAAACCACCCCATTTCCCCACTAACCTAAAACTCCCTCACATATCCCCCCCACAATCTGCACACACACACACACTCACAAACTCCTACTCCCTCACAACTCCCACAACTATACATACACTATATAATAACACACACATAACAACAACAAGGGAGAGACTTAGAAGAAAGGAGGGAAAACAGTAGAAAAGAAAGGGAAAAAAAAAAACTAGCAACATACGAGAAAAAAAAGAATACAATTAGAAGATAGAGATTAGGAAGAGAACGTACGCAGAGAAAGAAAAAAAAAGACTAGAAAACAAGAGAAAGCAACTAGGGAGAACAGGATAGAAAGTAAAAAAAAAAAATAGAAAAGAAGAGGGGCGAAGAAAAAAGAGTTACTTTTGAGATTTGGTTCGTGATTCCGAGTTCGTGGCTCCTGAAGGTTGGAAAACAATAGATTGTAGCCGTTTCTTTATCATAAAATAACCTTGCAAAGGTAACACTGAATTCCTTTGTATAGTTTAATGTCGCAATGGTGCTAAAATTTGATTCCAATATTATGAAATTTCTCAAATTCCGTATGTATTTAACCTTTTGCTATTCTTTGATATTATAATATGGAGTATGTTGAGATTTTTATAGCGATAAATTTAAAATAAACTAGTATAACTTGTGATTATTTCATACATGTCTCGGTTCTTGTCTTGTTTGTTGTATTCCCCGTAAATGTTGCGTGTTTAATTGTCATCGGGTTCATAATAGATCAAGTGATAAACATCTGAACGGAAGAGGCTAATTCCCTCCATTACTGTTAGCGTGATATTTGGATGAGTTTAAATATTTTGGATTTTATTGGTAAAAATAAGTTTTATGCGTTTTTGTTTTCTGCTACATGGTTTCTCTAGGCTTGTTTTGTTTAGTCTACTTCATTTGGGTTATTAGCTTGAAATTAATGGAAAGTAATATGTGATTAGCTTAAAAGCAAATCTTCTTATTTTGTCAGTGACATGTAATAGTAGATTTAAACATTTTTCATTATAGTCTTATTTTTCAATTAGTCATTTCCATGCTTTTTGTTTAGCTAAGGAATTGTGGGATATCATTGGTGACATTAATTATTTTAATAGTGATTAAAAATATTAGTGAAAATTGAAGTTCTTGTGTCCTTCAACAATGCTTTGAACGTATGGCCACTTAGTTTGTATCCCATTCATAGTCTATTTTTATTTTTATTTTTTTCAGAAAAATCAGATAAGTTTTGTTCAGTTTAAAATTTTAGTTTGGAATTGCCTTTCATTTCCTCTTTGCGTTTCTTGTCATTTTACTTGTTTGTTCAGTTGTTTCCTGTTGTTAATATTGAAACTATTTTAATATGTTTGATCATTCCTTTAGTTATATGTTATTTTTTGTTTTCCCTCAAGCTATTTATAATCACGAGATAATGACGTTAGTTTCTTAAGCTAGAAACCACTTTGTAGCCTAGACTGGTTTAAGGCCCGAACTAATTATGTGAGGATGAGCGAGATGGGTTGCGAATTTGCTCAAGACCCATCATAATAGGGAAAAGAGAAGAGAGGAAAAACCTATTAGCGAGGGAGCGAGACGAGTTGCGGATTAATCCAAGACTCATTGCATAATTGAAAAAAAAAAAGGAGTCGAAAGAGAGTAAGGTGAATAAGATAAATTGTTTCGTGTTTACAGGAGATGAATAAATGCCTTTAACGCTAGATAAGCTTTAGGCCCGATAAAATTTTATTTTGATTAAGAATGCAAATATGCATCTTTCTCGATACGCTTAATAACTATGAAACTCGAGGATGCAATTATGCACCTTGGCAAAGATCGTCCTAAAATTAATTTTTACTAGCTTAATACAAGAGGTATAAACATAAATTAAACATTAAAACGAGGGAATCAAGGCCTACAAACACAATTTATCCAAAAATAGTTGGAAGCTAAATATAAGTCAATAAAGCGACCGTGCTAGAACCACGGGACTCGAGGGATGCCTAACACCTTCCCCTCGGTCAACAGAATTCCTTACCTGGATTTCTAGTTCGCAGACCAATATAAAAGAGTCAACTTCCTTTTGATTAGGGATTCAAAAGGGTGACTTGGAACACCATAACTCAATTCCAAGTGGCGACTCTGTAAAATAATAAAAAATAATCCCTATTCAATACCGTCACTTTAATTGGAAAAACCTTTCGACCCGAACGAAAAAGGGGTGTGACATCTCTGGCGACTCCGCTGGGGACATTAACTAGAATTCGAGCTTTATGACATTGACTTATACTTGCTTTAATTGTTTGGATATTGTGTTTTTGGCCTAACGTGCTACTTGTCGCTCCTTCATCGCTTTGATATTGTTGAATTGTATTATAAACTGTCTTCTCTCGCGCACCCCTCTGAGTCTCTGAAATATAGGATAGAAGGAATGCAAAGCATGCATCCTACTTTCTTTTGAGATAAAGCCAGAGTGCCAAGGTACCTGGTGAAGGATTATTAGTCACACATGTTAGGCGGGGTTTGGACCAGCAACGAAGGCGGAGTAGCACTGCTACCGAACAAGTTACCCCACCCCGACTCGAGTGTCCGCTCGGGTAAGCCAGTCTAGACACCTATCTCCATCAGGTTAAACCTAGCAGAACTAAAACTCAGACGTGGCTATTCCTATTAGGCTTCGTTTTATCTGCATCATGTGCATTTGACTTAGCGGGACTCGGCACAGGGGCCGGGTCCGTCTAGGACAGGTGTCCCTCTTTATATGACCAACATGTGCATCCTATGTGCTCTTTGACATTTATTTGGAAGGCCTGTTCGATTGTTGACTGGCTTTAGGCAACTTAAAAAGTAATTTTTCCTCTAAACTTTTATAACCGTCTTCTTAAAAATATATATATATATATATATATTTTAGGAATAAAACGAAAAAAAGATCACCCTTCGATTGAGGGTCATTTTGAAAATATGACTACTATTTTCATATCCTCAAATTTATTATTTATGCATATATCCTAATAGCCCCGAACCTTTAGGGGTCGTGAGGCTAGGTTTTTACAAAATTTATATATATCTTAATAGCCCTGAACCTTTAGGGGTCGTGAGGCTAAGTTTTTATAAATAAATAAATAAATAATAATAAAAAAATAAAAAATAAAAAAAATAATAATAATAATTAAAAAAAAAAAAAAAAATAGAAAAAATATATACATATATCTTAATAGCCCTGAACCTTTAGGGGTCGTGAGGCTAAGTTTTTATTAAAAAATAAATAAATAAAATATATATATATATATATATATATATATATATATATATACACACACATATATCCTAATAGCCCTGAACCTCTAGGGGTCATGAAGTTGAGTTTTGCAAAAAATATATATAAAATAATTATGTCTTTCTGCTAAGTTACTATTGTTATTATTTTATTTTATTTTATTTTATTTTATTTTTTTTTAAAAAATAAAAAATATATACTTGGTTGACATCTATGTTTCCCCAACTCCCATTTTGAATAAAATTATTTCTGGAGTCCTTTTTTTTTTATTTTGCACTAACATTCACGAATTAAGTCAAAATTTGAGAATTGAGTTGTGTCAGGAGCTTAGACGTTTCCTAATCCCGTGTTTCTATCCATAGGTGTAACATGTCTCGTCCAGTTCGTGGGGAGTGTCAGAAGAGGAAAAGGGATGGAAATATACCACTGCAGGTTGTGGATTGTGCCCCCTGGCAACTTTGTACATGGTGGAATGAGATGGATTCTTCGGATCATGATGAGATATTCAAATATTTGGGTTTTCTGACAAAAATCATGACAATCAACCCTAGGAGGGATGTAATTGAAGCCTTGCTATCTTTTTGGGACCCATTGAACAATGTGTTTCGTTTCTCAAATTTTGAGTTGACTCCAACTTTAGAAGAGATAGCAGGTTATATCGGATATGGGAACATGCATCGTAAAAGACTTATAGCCCCAAGAATCATTTCAGTGAACAAATTCTGTACGCTCCTGAACATGCGCGTTCCAAAAGAGAAATCACTGGAAAAAGGTTGGGTTTCCTTGCAGTTTTTATATGAAAGGTATGGAAGGCAAGAGGGGTTTGAGCAGTTCGGAAAACAACTAGTTAACAAGGGAAATTTTTAAACCTGGAAAGAGCATAGGCGATTTGCATTCATGGTAGCTTTTTTGGGGACGATGGTTTTTCCAAGGAGGGAGAAAAAAATTAACATTCGTCTAGCCGGAGTGGTACATGTCTTGATTAAGAAAGAAGATCACACTCTGGTACCGATGATCTTGGCAGATATATATCGCGCTCTAACTGTCTGTCAGAAAGGGAAAGGTTTCTTTGAAGGGTGTAACATCTTGCTGCAAATGTGGATTGTGGAACATCTTTACCAGCGTCCTGTGGTAGCAAGGTTTGTCCCGGAGCAAAATGATCACATCACAGACTATGAAAAGAGGATGAAAGGATATAAATGCCCAGAAGGTGTTAGTGCTTGGGATAAGTGTTTTCGCTCGCTGATAGCAGATAAGGTCACATGGAACCTCCCTTGGTTCCCTTGGAGGCAGGTCATACATAGGTCTACTAGTCGCCCTTTCTTGTTGTTGATGGGTATTAGAGGTGTTCAGCCATATGTGCCATTGCGGATTCTACGTCAGTTAGGCAGGCGTCAAATAATACCTGTAACTGAAGACATGACAAAGTTTGTGTTTGAAGTCAGACCAGAGATTCCCCTTCCAGAGGGGTTGGCCCAGCAGATTTGGGATGGTTGTCGTCTTATGGGAAATGAAACAATGGTGGTAGAACGCGAGGATGGGGAAGTACACCCGGGTTACTCTGAATGGTTCAAGAAACAACCACCTCCACCAGTCAGACCAGAAAGATCGGTTAAAGGGTCGATAGATCAAGAGGCTGCGATAAGGGTAGGAATTGAGATGGCTATGCGAGATCATTATGCTGCCGATAAGGTTTTGAGAGCAGAGTTGGAAAGTGCTAGGGCAGCGGTGACTCAACAACAAGTATTCATTCCCATCCAATCAAAAAAGACTTTTTTCGAATTTTTTTTAGTTTTTTCTGGATTTTGATGAGTTGTAAGGAGAGTGATGCAGTGAATGAGGCAAGAGTCAAGAAAGCTCGATTAGATATGGAGAGAGATTATCAGTCTATTATTCAGGTACTGAAGGCTGATTTGGAACAAGCTAAGGAAAGGATCGAGGAACAACAAAGGGAATTTACTGAAGAAAGGGCAAAGTCAGCTCAGATTGAGGTTGCACTCCGGGGACAAATCAAGTTGGCAACAACCAGGGGGTCACATGTCGCAGAACTCGCTGCGTCCCGCCGCCAGCAATTGCAGGAATATGAAAATAAAATGCAATCAGAGTTTGATCAAAAAAGGTCCCAGTGGATGCGTGAAAGGGGAATATTGCGAGAAAAGCTAGAGGAAGCTTCCACTCGAGAGCAGTGCGCAAAGGAGACGATTGCCTCCCGTAATCAGCAGATGCAGCAATGGGATCAAGCTTTTAGTTATCTTCGTGGGAAGGTCCATCGTGTGGTGGAACACACTGCTCAAATGGGCTTGGACTATCAAGAGTTGACTCACGAACAGTTCCTGGTGCAAGTACCAGCCTTTGCTCAACGTCTCACTACTTCATTGCAAGATATATACTTGGGTTTGGGAGGTCATCTGAGGCCAAAATCTCCATGAGCAGACAGTTCGAGGCCAGAAAGATCACCACTAGATTTCAAGACATTTAAAGACTACTTGTAGTGATGGACATTTATTTCCTTTTGTTGCATTGTTTCAGTTTTAGTCTTCGAATCTTTTCTCAAAATTTATGTCTCTTAGTTAATCTTGTCTATTTAAGTTTAGTTTCATTTTCAAGTGTCAGTTCGTAGGGCTTGTTGTTAGGTGTCTTTTCGCTTTTTCTGTCGTATTCGTGGTTGAAAAGAAATATTTAATGAAGGTGAATGTGTTGGAAGCTTTCTAATTATCTCTGTTTTTTTTTATATATATGTATATTTTTACTTTTTAGTCTTGAAAAAGAAAAAAAAATAATAATAATATTAATAGTAAAAAAAACAAGACAAAAAAATAATAATATTAATAGTAAAAAAAAAATTAAAAAAAAATAAATAAAAATTTTTACTTAAATAAATAAATAGTAATAATAAATAAAATAAATAAATTTATTATTATTAGTTTTCTTTGAACTACGCAATGATCTGATTCATGTCCCGACATGATACGTAGGCAACCCTACAACGGGTTCGATCAAAGCTTTTCAAAAAATAATAATAATAAAAAAAATATATATAAAAATAATAATAATAATAATAAAATAATAAATAAACAAAAATAAATAAATATATATATATAGAAAAGGAAATGCGCCTAGATAAGCCGGGATGAAACATAAGGCCTCCCACATTAAGATGGAAAATGCATGTAGAGGCATAACATACGATGTGTTATATAATTTTAATGTGCAACACTCACCCATTTGCCACTTGTCACAGAAAAGGTTAAAATTTTATAAGGTGGTTGGTTTGTGGTTACACTGGCATCTCATCCGTACAATACCAGATCCAAAGGAAAGGGAAAAATGGCACACAAAGAGGGGATAGAGTCAGACAGCGAAGAAGAACAAAATCAGTTGATTCAACAAGAAGTCGCATCGATAGAGGAGAATAAGTTATTGAAACAGCAGATAGCAGAAATGTATCAAGCCTGGATGAATGGGCAAGCGCCCCCTTCCTCAATCCCTGGACTTTTGAACACGACTGTTCCAATTTCCACTCAGGCCCAAACTGATGATCCGTTTTACCCACCAGGATTCGGTCCATATACTAATATGCCTAGCACAGTTGGGACCTCCACTGTGCGCCCCCCAAATCCATCTCTCACAAATAACCCGCTCTTTATTCCCGCAGTACCAACTACTATAGATCCTCAACCAAAGCTGATACCGAAGTCAGCGGGTGAGCTACCTCGTGATCAATTCTATTCCACTGGAGTAACTTTTAAGGTCCCAGAATCCTCCAATCCTGCTTATATGCACAACTCCCCTATTGTGATTGAAAAGACGACGAAGAATGAGGAACAAGAGGAGATGGCCAAAAAAATGAGAAGTTTGGAGCAAAGCATGAGGAACATGCAAGGATTAGGAGGGAACAAGAGTGTCTCTTACAAAGATTTGTGCATGTTCCCCGATGTCCACTTGCCTCTAGGATTCAAAACCCTAAAGTTTGACAAGTACGACGGCCATGGTGATCCTTTAGCTCATTTGAAAAGGTTTTGTAATCAACTGAGAGGAGCAAGGGGAAAAGAAGAGCTACTTATGGCTTATTTTGGAGAGAGTTTGACGGGTATAGCTTCAGAATGGTTTATCGATCAGGATATCTCTCGTTGGCATGTTTGGGATGATTTGGCTCGGGATTTTGTCCAGCAATTTCAATACAATATTGACATAATTCCAGATCGCACCGCACTTACCAATCTGAGGAAAAAGACTACTGAGGGTTTCCGTGAATATGTTATTAGGTGGAGAGAGCAAGCTGCCAGAGTTAAGCCCGCAATTAAGGAGTCAGAAATGATTGATATTTTTCTTCAGGCACAGGAACCTGACTACTTCCATCATTTACTTTCCGCCATTGGGAAAACATTTGCTGAAGTCATTAAGGTTGGCGAAATGGTGGAAAATGGAATTAAGTCAGGAAGGATTATAAGCCAAGCTGCTTTAAAAGCTACGACACAGGCAATTCAAAATGGTTCGGGAGGTATTGGGGGAAAGAAAAGGAAGGAAGATGTGGCTACTATTGTGCCAGGGCCACGACAAACTCCAAGAGGTTCGCCTCACCAATACGTACAATCTCAACCCCAGATATATACCCAAGACCCATATAATCTCCCACAACACTATCCACTATATTCCGTACCATCTCCTCAGTATCCCATTTATAATGCACAACCATATGCCCAACCCTCTTCTTACCCGCAGTGGCGTGCACCAGCCCCTCAAAATCATCCTCCACTCCCACAAGTTTACCAAGGCCCTCCTAAACCTAATTTCCGACCTAGGGCAGAGTATAAAAGGGGTAACATAGCCAAAGATAATTTCACTCCTATTGGAGAATCGTATGCTAGCTTATTTCAGAGGCTGAGGGCCTTAAATGTGTTGAGCCCAATTGAGAGGAAAGTATCAAACCCTCCCCCAAAAAATGTGGATTATTCTCGAAGATGTGCATATTGTTCCGATGCCCCAGGGCACGATACAGAGAAATGTTGGTTCTTGAAAAAGGCCATCCAAGAGTTGATTGATACACAACAAATTGTGGTGCAAAACTCAGATTCTCCAAACATTAATCAAAACCCTCTGCCAACTCATACTGAAACAAATATGCTTGAGTTGATACACGGCGGTGAAGAATCCATAATTTCCTACAAGCCTATCATTAAGATCAAAAGTGATGAAGAAAAGACAACTAATGTGGTGGATTTGACAAAAGTAGTATCTTCAGGAGTGAACAAGACGCCCATAAAGCCCAAACAATCGAATACTCCCATGGTTATTGTGAAAGGAGCTTCAGAAAGTGTTGGTTCAAGTCAGATGATCCCAAAGTTGATTGCTCCAAAAATGCCTGCCAAGCCCCTCTTAATTATGAAAGGAGATCTCACAGCTCCTATTATTATTAAGCCAGTGTCACAACTTCCAATGGTTAACACCAAGACAGTCCCTTGGAGCTATAATCGCACGACAATGACATATAAGGGAAAAGAAGTCTTTGCAGAAGTGGATGGAATAGGGGGGTTGACTCGTTCAGGGAGGTGTTTTACCCCAGAAGAGTTAAGAAAAGATAGAAATGATCAGAGGCCAGTCAAGAAGCCGGTTACCGCGGAGGAGGCTGAGGAGTTCTTGAAAAAGATGAAGTTGCCAGAATATTCTATCGTGGAACAGTTGAGGAAAACGCCAGCCCAAATCTCGTTGTTGTCTTTACTGATCCATTCAGAAGAGCATCGCAAAGCTATAATAAAGATTCTGAATGAGGCACATATACCCAGTGAGATTACAGTAAATCAATTGGAGAAAATTATTGGAAGAATCTTTGAGGTAAATAAGGTCACCTTCTCAGACGATGAACTACCCGTGGAAGGTACTGGACATAATCACGGCCTCTATATTACTGTAAAATGTGAGCATTCCTATGTCACTCGAGTCTTGATTGATGGAGGATCTGGTGCTAATATTTGTCCTCTATCAACTCTGCAAAAATTGAATGTTAGTACAGAAAGGATCCGACCTAATAATGTTTGTGTCAGAGCCTTTGATGGAGCAAAAACGAATGCCATTGGTGAGATAGAACTTGTATTGACAATAGGGCCTGTTGATTTTACCATAGATTTCCAAGTCTTGAACATCGACGCCTCCTACAATCTGTTATTGGGGAGGCCATGGGTTCATAGGGCTGGGGCAGTCCCATCCACATTGCATCAAATGATCAAGTTTGAACATGACAGAAAAGAAATAGTCGTTCACGGAGAAGAGGACTTGTCCATGTACAAAGAATCATCCATTTCCTTCATTGACGCAGGAAATATACATGGAGCGCTGATTTATCAGGATTTTGAGGTAGTGGTTGTTGAGCATATCCTCGAGGGGAATCTCATCCCGAGACCACAGTTGCCATCTACATCTGTCATGGTGGTAAGTGAGATGTTAAAACATGGTTTTGAACCAGGAAAAGGATTAGGGATGTCTTTACAGGGTCGAGCTCATCCAATATGCCTTCGTGAGAAACTGGGTACCTTTGGTTTAGGGTATGAACCCACTTTTGAAGATAGGAAGGAAGATAAGAAGCAGAAAAAAGAGTTATGGTCACTCGTCAAGTCGATACCGCCACTCAATCGGTCTTTCATCAGAACCAGTGCTATTGGGTCCCCCATGTCACCAGTCTCAGAACAAATATTTGATGATGATACAGAGTTGACTGGCCTTTTTCGAAACATGTTTTTTGAGGCTGATATGGTTGAAATTGGGGAAGGCACCAGTAATGCAGATGTGCAGTTTATTGGCCCTGATGTCCAACTCAACAATTGGGAGGCCACTCCTCTTCCCACTAAGAAGGAGTCTTGGTAGTTTGTTTTATTTTCCTTTCTGAAATTTGAATTATTCCAGGGTTGTAATTCAGACCTTTATCTTGTTTGTTTTATGTTCAAACCCTCCTATCTTTATTTTCAATGAAATGCAATTTCCCTTTTTCTATTTTGAGTCTAATATTTACTTATTTATTTCCTATTGTACAGTTCTTTCTATGCCGATTCTAGTGATATGACATGCATGCGGAATTTTCAGCCAGATCTTAAAACTCAAACTAATCATGAAATAACGAATGAAGAAGTTGAATATGATCAGGATGAAGTATTAGAGGAAATAAGCAAGGATTTCGAACAGTTTGAGAATAAGTCCAATCCTAATATGAATGAAACGGAGTCAATCAATCTAGGAGATCATGAAAATATTAGGGAGACTAAGATAAGTGTATATGCGCAACCACAACAAAAGGAAGAAATAATTGAGGCCTTGCTTGATTATAAGGACATATTTGCTTGGTCTTATGATGATATGCCTGGTTTGAGCACTGATCTAGTAGTTCATAAGTTGCCAACAGATCCCGCCTTTCCTCCAGTCAAACAAAAGTTGAGGAAACTCAAAACTGACATGAGTGTATTAGTTAAAGAGGAAATCACAAAGCAACTTGAGGCTAAGGTCATTCGAGTCGCTCAATATCCTACTTGGTTAGCCAATATCGTCCCCGTCCCAAAGAAAGATGGCAAAGTTCGAATGTGTGTTGATTATCGAGATCTAAATAAAGCGAGTCCAAAAGATGACTTTCCGCTTCCTAACATCCATATTCTGCTGGACAATTGTGCCAAGCATGAACTTGCATCTTTTGTGGATTGTTACGCGGGATACCATCAGATCATCATGGACCATGAAGACGCAGAAAAGACATCATTTATCACATCATGGGGGACATACTGTTATCGAGTCATGCCATTTGGGCTAAAGAATGCAGGAGCAACTTACATGAGGGCAATGACTACTATATTTCATGACATGATGCATAAAGAGATCGAGGTTTATGTGGATGATGTGATAATTAAGTCAAGAAAGCAGTCAGACCATGTCAAAGATCTGAGAAAATTTTTCGACAGGCTTCGCAGGTACAATCTCAAACTTAACCCAGCAAAATGCGTATTTGGGGTCCCGTCTGGAAAGCTTTTGGGGTTTATAGTCAGTCGGCATGGTATAGAATTAGATCCTGCAAAAATAAAAGCCATTCAAGAATTACCTCCACCAAAGAACAAAACAGAGGTAATGAGCTTACTGGGAAGGTTGAATTATATCAGTAGATTCATTGCCCAACTCACAACAACGTGTGAGCCCATTTTTAAATTATTGAAGAAGAACGCTGTAGTTGAATGGACTGAAGAATGTCAAGGGGCATTCGATAGAATCAAAAGGTACTTATCGAATCCACCTGTGTTGGTCCCACCTGAGCCAGGCAGGCCCTTGATATTGTATATGTCTGTTCTGGACAACTCTTTTGGCTGTGTATTGGGTCAACATGATATCACAGGAAAAAAGGAGCAAGCCATCTACTACCTCAGCAAGAAGTTTACCACTTATGAGGCTAAGTACACACTTCTCGAAAGAACGTGTTGTGCCCTGACTTGGGTAGCACAAAAGTTGAAGCATTATCTTTCATCCTACACCACTTACCTCATCTCCCGCATGGATCCCTTAAAGTATATTTTTCAGAAGCCTATGCCCACAGGCAGACTGGCGAAATGGCAGATATTGCTCACAGAATTTGATATCGTCTATGTGATGCGGACTGCAATGAAAACCCAAGCGCTAGCGGATCATTTGGCCGAAAACCCTGTTGATGAAGGTTATGAGCCATTAAAGACTTATTTTCCTGACGAAGAGGTATCATGCATCGACAAAGCTGTCTCTGATGATAGCCATCAAGGTTGGAAGTTGTTCTTTGATGGAGCTGCTAATATGAAAGGAGTTGGAATAGGAGCAGTTCTTATTTCGGAATCAGAACAATATTATCCCATAACAGCCCAACTTCGATTCTATTGTACAAATAATATGGCAGAATATGAAGCCTGCATCTTGGGCCTGCGACTGGCTATCGACATGGGAATTCAAGAACTATTGGTGTTAGGTGACTCAGACTTGTTAGTCCACCAGATCCAAGGAGATTGGGAAACTCGCGACTTGAAGCTTATACCATATCGAGATTGTTTGCAAGACCTTTGTCGGCGATTCGTATTGATAAAGTTTCAACACATTCCTAGAGTTCATAACGAGATTGCTGATGCCTTGGCAACCTTATCTTCGATGCTCCAACATCCCGACAAGACTCATATTGACCCCTTGCATATACAAATTCATGATCAGCACGCTTATTGCAATATGGTCGAAGAAGAACTCGATGGTAAACCTTGGTTCCATGATATCAAAAAATACATTCAATCTGGAGAATATCCAATACATGCCGATGGTAACCAAAAGAGAACTATTCAACGGTTGGCTAGCGGATTTTTCTTAAGCGGAGGGATCTTGTACAAAAGAACTCCAGATTTAGGACTTTTAAGGTGTGTAGATGCCAGAGAAGCTTCCACTATCATGACTGAAATACATTCTGGGGTTTGTGGACCGCATATGAATGGGTATGTATTGACAAAGAAAATACTGCGGGCAGGTTATTATTGGCTTACCATGGAGCGAGATTCCATTCGATTCGTTCGTAAATGTCATGAATGCCAAGTGCACGGGGATTTGATACATTCTCCTCCTTCTGAGTTACATACAATGTCTGCTCCATGGCCCTTCGTGGCTTGGGGAATGGATGTGATTGGACCTATTAAACCGAAAGCATCAAATGGGCACAGGTTCATCTTGGTAGCAATTGATTATTTTACAAAGTGGGTGGAAGTAGCAACCTTCAAGTCGGTGACCAAAAAAGTTGTGGTCAATTTTGTTCACTTCAACATCATTTGCCGATTTGGTATCCCAAAGATAATTATTACAGACAATGCTGCGAATCTCAATAGTCATTTGATGCAAGAGGTATGCCAACAATTTAAGATTACGCATTGGAATTCAACTCCATATCGCCCCAAGGCAAATGGTGCTGTAGAAGCTGCCAATAAGAACCTAAAGAAGATACTCCGAAAGATGGTGCAAGGTTCCCGACAATGGCATGAAAATTTACCTTTCGCTCTATTGGGTTATCGTACTACAGTTCGTACTTCAATAGGTGCGACTCCCTACTCGTTAGTATATGGGACCGAAGCAGTTATACCTGTAGAAATTGAGATTCCATCTCTTCGAGTCATGGTGGAAGCTGAGATTGACGATGATCAGTGGGTCAAGACCCGATTGGAGCAATTGAGTTTGATCGATGAAAAAAGATTAACGTCAGTATGTCATGGCCAACTATACCAGAAGAGAATGGCACGAGCATACAATAGAAAAGTGCGGCCCAGACATTTTGAAGTTGGGCAATTAGTATTAAAGCGCATCCTCCCCCATCAGGTTGAAGCTAAAGGAAAATTTTCCCCGAACTGGCAAGGTCCTTTCATGGTGAAGAAAGTGTTGCCCAATGGTGCATTATATTTGACCGATGTAGAAGGCAAAATGGTAGAAGTGGCTATCAATGCCGATGCGGTTAAAAGATATTATGTATGATCTTTATTTATCATTATTGCTATTCACATGTTTGGTTTTGGCATATTTGAAAGATTGATATGACGAAGGCATTTTATTCCACTATCCAAATATTGTGTCATCATTTGTCTATCCCATTTGAGCTTAAGTTTTACTTTCTTTCGTACCCCTCTTTTGGAATCAAAATAGAATAAAAAAAAAAAATGAATGATAAAAGTGTCGAAAAAGAAAAATGGAGTCAGAAAAAATCACAAGAGAGAAGTGTCTCAAAAAAAAAAAAAAAAAAAAATGAAAAAAATGAAAATCAAAATATAATTCAAAATCAAGCAAAAGAACAAATATCGTGAACTACGTTTGACCTGATTCTTGCTACGACAAGATACGTAGGCAGCCCTACTCTGGGGTTCGGTCCCACCAAAAAAAAAAAAAAAAATTTATTCAATTTACCCAGTTTAAAAGAAACTGGGGCAAAAGTTATTTTCTTTGTGAGTCGATTCCAAAAGTTGTAAGTCTCACCCTATGTTAAGTGTCTTTTGAGCCTCATGCCACCCTTTCCTTCTAACCCTATCCAAAAGCCACGTTACAACCAGAGAAAGACCTTCAGATCAATCTTTGAAAATGTCGAGACTAAGCATGGTATGGTGACATGACGCTCTATATTTTGGGTCGCACTTGTCCTTATCAGCAGAAAGAAAATATGACAGAAATGAAAAGTGAGAGAGTCTTATTGGTGAAAACCCTCACGGGCACCATAAGGCGACGATGAGATGAGAGAAACAAAAATGAGAGAGTCTTATTAGTGAAAACCCTCACGGACACCATAAGGCGATGGTGAAATGAGAGAAAAAAAAATAAGAGAGTCTTATTGGTGAAAACCCTCACGGGCACCATAAGGCAATGGTGAGATGAGAGAGGTTTGCTGGTGAAAACTCTTTGGGGCTTCACTAGCCGGATGAGGTTTGTGATATAGAGGCGACAGACTCAAAAGCAAAACTCAGTTTTGAATTCAATAAGTTGGCAAAAGTTGATAAATGGTTGAGGTTGAAAGATTGGGCTGCTTGATCCCAAATGCATGTCATAATCACTAGAACCGGCTATAATATTCAGATAAGTTTTCTTTCCTTCTTTCTTTTGAAAATAGGGTCGCCTGTTATGTTTCTTTCCGTTCAATATTTTCATTTTTATTTTCTTGTCTTTGTTATCAAAATGAAAAATCACCGTCCTCATTCGTCTATTGTCTCTGAGTCAAGTCCATGGCAAAACAAGTAAGAAAGGACTTCAAAATTTGCTATCAACTCCTTCAATGGTGCAAAGCAGGGGAAAGGGTCAACACATAAAAGAAACATGATTCAAAGTGAAACAAAACGCCTAAGAATGGTCATCATCTGACAGTTTTCGGATTCGTAAGAATACGAAGTTGCGACAGAATTTAAAATTCAGAGGCGCTATGAAATGAAGATATGATTTGAGTTACAGTCATCGGGTAACCAGAATTTTGGGTCAAAGTAATACAAGTTAATGATACTCATCAACGGCCCGAAACAAAGCTGAACATGACAAGTGCAGGAGCAATTGAATCAAAAGTCAAATGCCACGAACCAACCACCATGTTGTTAAACTCACAATTTTTCTTTGTCTGAAACAGAGATAGGTGTTGCCTGCAAATCAAAGGCTTCGAAGCCTGGATATTAGAAGGGGGCAATTCTTCACTTCAGCGAATGCAAGAAGCAATATTGCGATATAAGCTTGCCAGATTACAGTCATAGTAAAAACTATTATCTTTTACCTTTGCGAGAGGTATTTTCGGGAATTGGGCAGATCTTGGATTCACCCTCTTCATTTTTCAAATAGTTGTGATTTTTCAAACACTCACGAAATTTTTTGTACAAACTGGGGCAAAATTTTGTTCGTGTTATTTGGGATTTTTATCTTCTGTTCAGGACCCTCCTGGAAAATGGGATCAACAGGACCCTCCTGGAAAATGGGACTTTATTTTTCTGCTCAGGACCCTCCTGAAAAATGGGATTTTATTTTCTACTCAGGACCCTCCTGGAAAATGGGACTTTATTTTGTGCTCAGGACCCTCCTGAAAAATGGGATTTTACTTTTCTGCTCAGGACCCTCCTGGAAAATGGGATCAACCTTTCTGCTCAGGACCCTCATGGAAAATGGGATCAACAGGACCCTCCTGAAAAATGGGACTTTATTTTCTTCTCAGGACCCTCCTGAAAAATGGGATTTTACTTTTCTGCTCAGGACCCTCCTGGAAAATGGGATCAACAGGACCCTCCTGGAAAATGGGGCTTTATTTTGTGCTCAGGACCCTCCTGAAAAATGGGATCAACAGGACCCTCCTGGAAAATGGGACTTTACCTTTCTGCTCAGGACCCTCCTAGAAAATGGGATCAACAGGACCCTCCTGAAAAATGGGACTTTATTTTCTGCTCAGGACCCTCCTGAATAATGGAACTTTTATTCTCTGCTCAGGACCCTCCTGGAAAATGGGATCAACAGGACCCTCCTGAAAAATGGGACTTTATTTTCTGCTCAGGACCCTCCTGAACAATGGACTTTTATTCTCTGCTCAGGACCCTCCTGGAAAATGGGATCAACAGGACCCTCCTGGAAAATGGGACTTTATTTTCTGCTCAAGACCCTCCTGAAAAATGGGATTTTTATTTTCTGCTTAGGACCCTCCTGAATAATGGGACTTTACCTTTCTGCTCAGGACGCTCCTGGAAAATGGGATCAATAGGACCCTCCTGAAAAACGGGACTTTATTTTCTGCTCAGGACCCTCCTGAAAAATGGGATTTTTATTCTTCAGCTCAGGACCCTCCTGGATAATGGGACTTTAATTTTCAGTTCAGGACCCTCCTGGAAAATGGGATCAACAGGACCCTCCTGAAAAATGGGACTTTACCTTTTTGCTCAGGACCCTCCTGGATAAGGGGACTTACCTTTTGTTCAGGACCCTCCTGGAAAATGGGATTTAGATTAGCAGGACCCTCCTGAAGAATGGGATTTACTTTCTTTAGCTCACTATTCATTTTGAGTTCAGGAACACGTTTAGAGAACAAGGATTACTCTCAGTTTTGAAGCTTAGGTGCCCGCCTGGAGAATAGGGTCAATTTTCATTTTTCAAATTCAGAAGCCCGCCTGAAGAATAGGGTCAACTTTCAATTCAAGCTCAGGAGCCAGCCTGGAGAACATGGCGATTTTCGAATTCAAAGTCAGAAGAAGCAAGCATCCGTTTGAAGAATAGGACCGATTTCAAGTTCATCTCCAACAAACGAAATCGACATAAAGAAAAGTTCACTGTCGAGTTCAACTCAAGAGGAGAGCAGACACATCATCACTTGAGGAAGCGTGAAGATTCAAGTCAAGATTCAACAGAAGCTGAATAGATAGGATCTTGTACTTGAAGAATCATTTTTATTCTTGTCTTTCATTTTGATGTAAAAACAGGAGCCGCGAACCGGAGACTCGACGGGACCTCACTCGACCTCTAACTCATCGTCTCACCATTCCACCTCATTGAACTACACGTGACCTGATTCCCTTATAACCCGGGATATGTAGGCTGTCCGAAACCAGGACTCGGTCGCATCTTTTCCTTCTTTTCTTTTTCATTTCAAATAACAGTAGGGTCAAAACTTGTCTCGTTGTCTACTTCTTTGTCTGAAAACTCTTCGTGTTCTCAGACAAAGAGGGGCAAATGTAGACACGTGATTTTTGACCCTCTTCAAACTTTAATCTATTTTAGCGTTAAATATTTTTATTTTTTTATATATGTTTAATCTTTGTTTTAGCTTCTATTTCATTTTTAGTAGGTTTCCTTTGAAAAATTGTGAAAAAGATGTCAAAAATAGTCACATTTTAAGTATAAGTTTCGTTTTTTACTTTGCAAAATGAAAGATTTTTTATTTATTTATTTATTTATTTATTTATTTATTTTATTTTATTTTTATTTTTATTTTTTTTGTCTAAAAATATGTTTTTCTTTTAATTTAGGTTTTAATAAATAAGCTAGTAATCTTAATATTCTCTTAATTATATTTTATTTTAGTCTAGTTATAAATTTTTCTTATATCTTCTTAGTAAAAAATAAATAAATAAATTAATTAGTTAATATTTATTATTATTTTTTATCTTTAAAAAAAAAAAAAATGGAAGAAAACCTAATCTACCCAAACCACCCCATTTCCCCACTAACCTAAAACTCCCTCACATATCCCCCCCACAATCTGCACACACACACACACTCACAAACTCCTACTCCCTCACAACTCCCACAACTATACATACACTATATAATAACACACACATAACAACAACAAGGGAGAGACTTAGAAGAAAGGAGGGAAAACAGTAGAAAAGAAAGGGAAAAAAAAAAACTAGCAACATACGAGAAAAAAAAGAATACAATTAGAAGATAGAGATTAGGAAGAGAACGTACGCAGAGAAAGAAAAAAAAAGACTAGAAAACAAGAGAAAGCAACTAGGGAGAACAGGATAGAAAGTAAAAAAAAAAAATAGAAAAGAAGAGGGGCGAAGAAAAAAGAGTTACTTTTGAGATTTGGTTCGTGATTCCGAGTTCGTGGCTCCTGAAGGTTGGAAAACAATAGATTGTAGCCGTTTCTTTATCATAAAATAACCTTGCAAAGGTAACACTGAATTCCTTTGTATAGTTTAATGTCGCAATGGTGCTAAAATTTGATTCCAATATTATGAAATTTCTCAAATTCCGTATGTATTTAACCTTTTGCTATTCTTTGATATTATAATATGGAGTATGTTGAGATTTTTATAGCGATAAATTTAAAATAAACTAGTATAACTTGTGATTATTTCATACATGTCTCGGTTCTTGTCTTGTTTGTTGTATTCCCCGTAAATGTTGCGTGTTTAATTGTCATCGGGTTCATAATAGATCAAGTGATAAACATCTGAACGGAAGAGGCTAATTCCCTCCATTACTGTTAGCGTGATATTTGGATGAGTTTAAATATTTTGGATTTTATTGGTAAAAATAAGTTTTATGCGTTTTTGTTTTCTGCTACATGGTTTCTCTAGGCTTGTTTTGTTTAGTCTACTTCATTTGGGTTATTAGCTTGAAATTAATGGAAAGTAATATGTGATTAGCTTAAAAGCAAATCTTCTTATTTTGTCAGTGACATGTAATAGTAGATTTAAACATTTTTCATTATAGTCTTATTTTTCAATTAGTCATTTCCATGCTTTTTGTTTAGCTAAGGAATTGTGGGATATCATTGGTGACATTAATTATTTTAATAGTGATTAAAAATATTAGTGAAAATTGAAGTTCTTGTGTCCTTCAACAATGCTTTGAACGTATGGCCACTTAGTTTGTATCCCATTCATAGTCTATTTTTATTTTTATTTTTTTCAGAAAAATCAGATAAGTTTTGTTCAGTTTAAAATTTTAGTTTGGAATTGCCTTTCATTTCCTCTTTGCGTTTCTTGTCATTTTACTTGTTTGTTCAGTTGTTTCCTGTTGTTAATATTGAAACTATTTTAATATGTTTGATCATTCCTTTAGTTATATGTTATTTTTTGTTTTCCCTCGAGCTATTTATAATCACGAGATAATGACGTTAGTTTCTTAAGCTAGAAACCACTTTGTAGCCTAGACTGGTTTAAGGCCCGAACTAATTATGTGAGGATGAGCGAGATGGGTTGCGAATTTGCTCAAGACCCATCATAATAGGGAAAAGAGAAGAGAGGAAAAACCTATTAGCGAGGGAGCGAGACGAGTTGCGGATTAATCCAAGACTCATTGCATAATTGAAAAAAAAAAAAGGAGTCGAAAGAGAGTAAGGTGAATAAGATAAATTGTTTCGTGTTTACAGGAGACGAATAAATGCCTTTAACGCTAGATAAGCTTTAGGCCCGATAAAATTTTATTTTGATTAAGAATGCAAATATGCATCTTTCTCGATACGCTTAATAACTATGAAACTCGAGGATGCAATTATGCACCTTGGCAAAGATCGTCCTAAAATTAATTTTTACTAGCTTAATACAAGAGGTATAAACATAAATTAAACATTAAAACGAGGGAATCAAGGCCTACAGACACAATTTATCCAAAAATAGTTGGAAGCTAAATATAAGTCAATAAAGCGACCGTGCTAGAACCACGGGACTCGAGGGATGCCTAACACCTTCCCCTCGGTCAACAGAATTCCTTACCTGGATTTCTAGTTCGCAGACCAATATAAAAGAGTCAACTTCCTTTTGATTAGGGATTCAAAAGGGTGACTTGGAACACCATAACTCAATTCCAAGTGGCGACTCTGTAAAATAATAAAAAATAATCCCTATTCAATACCGTCACTTTAATTGGAAAAACCTTTCGACCCGAGCGAAAAAGGGGTGTGACAACATGATGACTGGTTTAGACTAAGAGTATAACTCAGCTTAAACACATAAAACACAAATTCATACTTAGGAATTGTAAGTAACTGATAAGTACATGAAATTGAAATGAATAAATAAAGAAGGAAAATCGTTACCTTATGCTTTCTCAGTGCTATGAGGGAGTAGGTGAGGGTACTTGGCTATCATATCTGCTTCTGGTTCCCAAGTTGCTCCCTTAATGAGCTGATTCCTCCCCAACACTTTCACGGAGGTGATTTCCTTTTTTCTTAGCCTGCAAATCTTATCTATCAAATGTCTCAAATTGTACCTCCTCATAAGAAAAACTATCCTTCACACTAATTTTCTCCAAAAGGTCTACGAACAATGGATCACCATAAATTTCTTTATAAAGGACACATGAAACACTGGATGCACTACTGCTAACTCCATGGGCAACTCTAAATCATAAGCCATATTGGCAATCTGTCTCAAAATCCTATAGGGACCAATATACCGGGGACTAAGCTTCTTCTTCTTACCAAATCTCGTCACCCTTTTCATGGGTGAAACTTTTAAAACACCTAATCATCAATTGTGAACTCAAGGTCCCTTCTCCTCACATCTGCATAGGATTTCTGAGGGCTTTAAGAAGTCTTTAACCTTTCCCAAATCAGCAGAACCTTTTCCATAGCCTCATGAACTGAATTTGTCCCTATCAAAGGTTCTTCACCTACCTCAAACCAACCAATAGGAGATCTACATCTCCGCCCATAAAGTGACTCAAAAAAAGCCATCTAGATGTTGGAATGGAAACTATTATTATAGGCAAACTCTGTATGAGGTATGTGATCATCCTAATTACCTTTGAAGTCGATCACACAAGCCCTCAACATATCCTCTAAAGTCTAGATGGTATGCTCTGCCTGACCATCTGTCTGTGGATAAAATGTTGTGATGAGATCTACTTGGGTACCAAGACCTTTCTAAAATATTTCTAGAACTGAGATGTAAAATGATTACCCTTATCTAAAATGATAGACAAGGGAACATTGCAATCTAACTAACTCTTGAATATAAAGTCTGGCATATTCCTCTACTGAATCTATAGTCTTTATAGACAAAAAGTAAGCTAATTTAGTAATTTTGTCTACTATCACCCATATAGAATTGAGCTGAGGCCGAGTACAGGGTAAACTTATGATGAAATCCATATTAATCATCTCCTATTTCTAAGTGGGAATACTTATATCTTGAGCTAAACCTCTCAGTCTTTGATGATCAACCTTTACCTACTGATAATTTGGATGCTTAATCATGAAGTCTGTAAGATCTCTCTTTATGCCATTCCATGAATAGACTTCCTCTCAATCATGGTACATTTTAGTGGATCCTAGGTGAAGAGAATATTGAGAGTTATAAGCCTCCATCAAAATCCTCTCTCATATACCATTTACATCTGGAACATATAATATGCCCTGATAACGAAGCACATCAGCTCCTCTTAGGGAGAAAACCTCCACTTTCTGCGGGTTGACAACATCTTTTAGCTGATGTAAGATAGGATTACTATCCTTCTTCTCCTTAACTTCCATCACAAGTGAAGACTCTAAACCATTCTGAATGATAAAAGCACCGTCATCTGAATTTGTAAGACAAACTCCTTAACACGCAAGTCTGTGAACATCGTTAGCCAATTCCTTCTTCTTTTCCTCAACATGGGCCACCCTACCCATGGAAAACCTGCTAAGATCATTATAATGACTACACTTGCCTTACCTAGATGGTAAAGCACGCTCATGTCATAATCCTAGAGAAACTCAAGCAATCTCTCTATCGAAGATTCAACTCCTTCTGCCTGAATACATACTACATGCTTTTATGTTCCGTAAAGACATCTATGTGAACACTATACAAGTAGTGTCTCCAAATCTTCAAGGAAAATACTACAACTGCCAACTCAAGGTCATGAGTCGGGTAGTTATTCTCATAGAACTTAAGCTGTCTAGAAGCATAAACAATGACCTTACGATGCTGTATCAAAACACAACCAATGCCAACTCTGGAAGCATCACAATAGACAACAAAACTATCTACCCTTTAGGCAAAGCTAACACTGGTGTCAAAGTCAACTGAGCCTTCAACTCCCGAAAACTCTTCTCACAATCCTCGGACCATTGAAATTTAACCTTCTTCTATGTCAATCTGGTCAATATGGAAACCATTTATGAGAACCCATCAATAAATCTCCTATAGTAACCAGCTAAGCCCAAGAATTTCCTAATGTCTAATAGAAAAGTGGGCCTAGGCTTGTTCTGCACTACCTCAATCTTCTGATAGTCTACCTAAATACCCTCACTGAAAATAACATGACCAAGGAAAGAAACTGACCTCAACCAAAACTCACACTTGCTGAACTTAGCAAACAACTGGTCTTCCTTAGAAGTCAGCAACACAATCCTCAAATGATCTGCATGCTCCTCTTCACTTTGGGAATAAACTAAAATGTCATCTATAAATACAATGACGAACATATCTAGGTGTTGACGCCCAATTTTGACCCTCATTTCTTCTAATTTATTTCGATGAGCTTCTAACTTATCAATAAATCAAATACCTTAATTTCACCAATATTTTTATGATTATTTCCATTTCAATTACTATTAGTATTATTGAATTGTTTTATTATTATTATCATCATTTTTATTTATCGCCATTTTTTTCTTCAATTATCACCATGGTCATTTTTAATTGTTTATTATTTTCACAAAGGCATTACATGTATTCGATCAAATGAAATATTCCTTTAACTTTATCATTTATAAATATTTTCGAATAATTTTTATGATTTTTATTTGTTATCTAAGTATTAATAATTATCTTTTTATATGTTTTATCTTAATTTTGGAAGCCCAAAGAAACATAAGAAAGAAAAGTCTTTTATTGATCTTGATTATCCCATCTTACAATTATTGACCATAAATTCAACTAACATTGGCCCAAAAATTAAGCCCAACTCAAGCAACCCACTCTTCACACTAGCACCACATTGGAGCCATCTCTATGATACAAAAGGTGCCAACAGTATGTTCACACTCTTAGTAAACACCTCACACACGTTGCACACTCCCTTGCCATATGTCATCCTGGTAGTGGTTGTCCAAATACAACTCAAAACTAATTATCTTTAACAATCCATTTTAACCCCACTTAATCTACCTAAAATGACCAAAATATCTTTAAGCCCTAGAAATAAAATTAGATTAGGTCTTATCCTCCTCTTCTCTCAATGAGCCGTTCCATCTCTCTCTCTTCTTCCCTTCCATTTTCAGAAAAATCAAGGGTTATCAACCATGGGCAGAGGCTTGCTGCTCCATTTTTGAGCTATGGTTACATCAATCACCTGAAGGCTACTAAGAACATCCAATAAATCCCAACATTCGAATTTGAACATATCTTTAACATGGATTCGAACTCAAAGGTTATATCCCACCCAAATTATAACCCTAGTCATTGTTCCCTCTATATACTCGCTTTCAAGAGCCATGGAGGTAATGGTTTTTACCTCTAGAAAAGCTTTTTGAAACTGCCCTCTCTTAGTTTTAACAATTGTTGCTTTCCATTCAACACCCTTAAAACTACTATTTGCTTTCATTACCTTCTACTCTTACAAAGTACTAGTTTTTCTCGATTTGTTTTTTTCTCTACCACAAACTTTGAATATACTCTTTGAATATGAGCATATTCAAGCTCAGAGTCATTTGTATTTGAGTGTAGATCTGTGATTGAAGATCGATTATCAATACTGCACAGAAAGTAAAATCTAAAACAATTATATTTTAGTTCATGAATCTCATATGTAGTAGTGTTTCGTTAACTAGTTAAAACCATTTTGTTCCATGTTTGTCTCTCTATTTATTTTAGCACATAGCCCCTGTTAAGAATATTATGTTAAAAACTCTGGATTAGTATTTCCTATATAATCTAAATATCATGATTTAGGAAGCAACTTTTGGGTATCATAATTTTAGGAAGTAATTGATTTGATTATTTTTATTCAAAAATGGCAGATTTAATTCTATCTTGCACATTTCTACTAATAAACAAGTATGCATTTTCCCTTTAGTCAGCAATGTGTATCATACGGTTGAAATATTTCATGAAATGGCTGCACAATGCTGGATGTCCATCTAATGATTCATTCATATCATCTTTTAGTTGACTCTAGTTAATAAACGTCGAGGCTGGTTGTTGTATACAAACTCAAAATATGTTTTCTTAATAAACTATTGTAAAGTTTACTTCTCCTACTGACATCTAGAAAACATGTTATTAGAATATTAGTAAACTTGCAATCACTAACTTTATGATGAAAATTGTAAAAGTTTGTGCTCAGAATGGTCATGTTTTACTTTCATTTTGTATTGTTTTGATCATTACATTTACCATCAGCTTGCTATGCAATGGGATTTGTTTGTTATAAATCTATAAGATTATGTGATGTCCTACTTGTTTATCTACTTAATTTCTTATGTTCGAACGGCAGATTCCATTCACTATCTCATTTGCTTTCCTCTTCTCTGTTTTGCATGATCACTGGAGCCACAAGAAGTTTCCAACTAGGTTGAGACTCGCCGCTACTAGACCTCTAATGTGCATCTCCATCATATTCACTTCTCTTGCTCCCTTGAGTACATCCAAACAACAAAAAAAAGAGGAAACCACGAGTCTGCGTTCTCTTTTTCATTCACTCTTCTCCTTATTCTCTCAAAATGCCCGAATAGAAACAAGAAAGAGAGAGGGGAAGATACGAATGGCTGTTGCATTTTTTAACTCATCTTATGTTTAATTAGTTATTTTATATCCTTAAGTGTGACTTGTTTACTTGATTTATTTCTTTTTAAACTATTTGCCTTAGAACAGATACATTAAAGGGGGTTGATTGAGATATTGATTTCAGTGAATTTTTTAGTTATTAACATTTTTCCATGTTCTATTTTAGTTTATTTTGAATCATTATACGTTTTTCAATTGAATTAATATGCCTCTAAATCAATTAGAATGGAATTTGAGTTCATTCTCTTAAAAACTAGTTTCCTCTCTTTCACGTTTAAATATTTGAACATCTCTTTTAAATTTAGTCTTTGGCTAGCTAAGGCTTTAGATTTTGGTTTAGTCTTACAAACACTTTTTTTATTATTTTATTGCAACCTAGTCCTTTTGAAATAAATTAAATACTCCTAATGTTAGGTATCACTTTTTCTTTTAAAGTTGCCAAATGACCCTCTTTATAAGTCTTTGTTGTCTTACTTGACTTTTCCCCAAAACATGTGTTTTAGGTTTATGTTTTGTTAAACAGAGCAATTGTTCTATTAATTGATTAGCCATTTCCCTCTTAATTGATTGCAAGGTTGAAATTGTTTTTCTAAGTTAATCACTGGACCATTTCATTTTCTTAACACTCATGTTAACTTTATATATTTTTATTAACCCATGTTTGGTTTGTTAACCATAGTTAGTGGATCTTAAAGAGTACTTAACATCTTCTTTTTACGATAATTAGAACCCTTATTCAGAATTATCTTCTTTTTACGATAATTAGAACCCTTATTCAGAATTGCATAAGTTAAGTAGACCTAAAAATAAAATTTTTATTTGTTTTAATTATATAGTTTATAATAGGTGTCCTAATTCATTGTAAAGCTAATTAGGTGGCGACTTCCTTAATTAATTCAGAAGTTCCCACTATGTTGAGCTTAATTTTGACTCATGTTAAAATGGGTTATAACAACTTGGCGACTTCACTGGAGATTTTAAGTTCTAAATTATAACAAATTTAAGTTAGTAATTAAGGCTTTATATGTGTGTTATAAATTGTTTGTTTGCAACTAATTTTTATAAATTGTCTATTTGTTATTGCTTTATATAAACTGTCATTCTGTTCATTTCCTCCACTTCTGAAAAATTGACACTTCACACACATTGTACACGCGGGTTGTGCATTGCATTTCTCCAAAATTCTTTCAAACACCTTATTTAGAGAATTGGTGCATAATGAGGTGGGCGAATAGTTTTACTACCATGTGACCACGTACCATCTCATATAGGTAAACCTTAAGTTCAGATCAACCCAACTCTTAGTTCACCCATGATATAGATAAACCAAAACCTTTTAAAGAAACATACATCATGCCAACTTAGGAGGCTTAATATCTTTTGTACATTAAGCCCATTAGTCAACCTTATGTAATGATCCTCTAGGTCATTTTTCTCCTTTTTGTGTTTTTTTTGCATTTAGAGCTTTCCTAAGTCATTTATAACTTATTGGGACTGATAGTATGGTTTCTGGGTAGTTCATTTGATTTTTATATCATTTTCCCCTTTTTGGAGTTTCTAAAGTTGAGAAAATGGTTTTGCGCCAAAACATCAGGTAAACGGCCTCGAATGAAAATCTTGATAGTTTCGTCAGCATTGGAATATGGATTTTAGGCTAGGGGACCTTGGTTTGTGTCATGTCTCAAATTCCATTAAGACGGACAGGTACCCGATGCCCTAAAGGCCTGAGAGAACCAACTTATGACTTGTACTTATTGTACATGCAACTATGGTTATTATGAAGCTTTGACGAGTATAAGTAGGATACCTTGATAAAATACCAACATAGATAGGGCCAAACAGATGTACGTGACTTAGCCGTTGAGGCTTTAATTAATAGAAACAAGATACCACTGTACTTTACTTTGACATTAGTCTACAAAGCCTCTAAAAGAAAGACAACTTAACTTAAGTCAGGACAGGATTCCGCCGTACCCTTAACTTTACTAAAATAACAAAATATATGTTGAAGACTAGGCTAATCCCCGAATTAACCTGGAGCTCACCAGAAGCTGCTGAGTATTTGGTGCTTCTATTGGAGAGATCTACTAGCTGGAATACCTTAACTTGTGGCATGAAACACAGTATCCTCCATGAGGGACATCAGTATGAAAGAATGTACTAAATATGTAAGTATAAAATAACCATATGTAAAACAAGAGCTCAAATAAAATTAGGTATAAATGTGTGATGAAAGACCACTTTTGCTTATACTTGTGGAATCGTGTACATTACATTCGTTTCTTTACTTTGCTCTTCTCTTCTTAATAGCTTTGTAAGGCATGTGATATAATGACCAACTGATTAGTGGTAGAAGAGGATGACCTATGCTAGACATTTTAACCCCTGGGATACGGTCCTTATAAATATATAGATTGGGATCGGACTATGCTAGGTATTAAACCCCTGAGCTGCCACCCATAAATACATCAATTGGGATCGGCCCATGCTAGGTATTAAACCCCTTAGCTGCTACCCATAATTATATAGATTCACTTTACCTTGTTCCTTTAATCTTTGAGATTGTTCTTTTAGTGGTCGTAACTCTTTTGAGCTTTGGTACTATGGACCAGTAGTGAAGACATGTGAATAAAATACTTGAGGCAGCAACAATGACATCAGAAGCAAAATATAACTTCAATGTGATACTTAGGAACTTGTATGACTCAATGAACGTCGTTGGGCACAAAGTATATTCACAAATGGCCATAAAGACATATGACAAGCGAGGACATGAGTAGATGTAGCAAATGAGCCATTAAGGTGTAGAACTAGTGAGCAAGTGATCTTACATAGCATACAACAATTGTGATAGACTCAAATATAGAAATTTTGATATTTCAAATGGGGCCATACGTACATATCAAGTGGAGACATGTAACTCCTCAACTGAAGAGGTTATGATTGTATAATAACTACTTCGTAGGCCATGCCAAATGAAAGAATATATGGGTAACATGTGGCAGATTCAACTCTAGGAAAAATACACATTTCAAGTAGGGACATATAAACTGTGTAATAGAACAAGAGCTCTGTGAGGTAACATTGTATCCTAACACGATGAAAGTGATATCTAATGAAAGGATTATGTGAACGTGTGAGCCAATGAAGTATTTGACCAAATAGACAATTGGAGTAATTTGGAAGTATATGGAAAGATTGTATATCTAACATATAAGCACTCTTTACATGTGTAATCTAATATCTTATTGACTCATATAAGAGAAACATAACTTTGACACATTTTTGAGACCATGGATAGTAGGGTAAAGGGCCATTAACTATAGTGGGATTGTACACCATGACTATGTATCTTTTATGGTGAAAATCATCTACGATGCTTACTTTGTTGGTACAGAAGTATAATACTTCATGCCAAACAATGTGAAATAGACTTGCCTTATATACCTTACAGTTCAACTCGGGTGTTACAACAAATTAGCCTTCTCCCCTTCAAATTATAAATCTACAATGAAATAAGTAGTAAATCTAGTATTAATAGCTAATCAACCAATTTAGGCTATTTGATTCACCAAATTAGTAACCAGGCAGTAAGCTCATAATTTATCAAATTAAGTTGTTCTTTCCTTCCCTTTTCCTTTAATACTGTCTATCAGGTCCTCCCTAAAACTCCACGGCATGCATAACACATATAAATCAATATACAAAAGCGTGGTAGGCAGAAAGCTCACGCAACACCCAATTAAGTGGTGTATCACCACACCCTGCGATGTCTATGCCCTTTAACATCTCCATGACTTCTCTATACTTACAGTCACACCCCTTATCATACTATACACCAAACAGTCCCTAAACATCACAATATGGTATAGGAAATATGAACTCATGGCTTACTATTACTATCTCATGAGTTTCGATTAACATTACACTTAAAATGCTCCAATGAGCTAATAATTGAAGATAAAAGGGACACCCCTCCATGGATTTCCCAACACCCAAAAACCACCAGAACGTCCTCCCCAAAATTACACCATGTAAAAGGAACAATCCCCAACTCATAAATACACATCAAATTCTCTAATCAATTCAAGCACAAAAGAGGGACAAAATTTCAGTAGCTTACCTTGCTGGACAGAAATACCACTTGATAGGACTTTGATTCTTCAAGGATTAGGTTGTCCTCTCCAAATTATCTTGACAAGAATAGATAGGTTACTAAAACCATCACACCATACTCTTAGTAATTCAAGGTTAGAAAAGAATTAACATGCCAGTAGAGCTTTACCTTACTTGGTGGAGATTTTTATTTCCCCTAACTTGCACTTGTTCAAGAGCTTGAATCCTACTTCAAATTAGCTTGAATAAAATTATAATATTCAAGAACCCTAAAGGTATTTTATGGATGTTATATAAAGCTAAGAGAGAACAAGAGAGAAAATTCTGAAATTATAATTTTTTTGCAAGATAGAAATGAGTCAAATGAGCTGGTCTCTAACCCTTTAAAGGGAACACCTTTTGGACGACTTTCTTGGCTCATTTTGGGCCATAAATGGTCAAGTAGGTAATGCACCTACTTGGCCATTTAACTTGGGCTTTGGTGGTCTCAAACTTGTTGGGCCTTGGCTTCCCATTCTTCTCCTATTCTTTCACGTAGTTTGGGCCAGAATTGATTCAAGTAGATGGTTATGTACTTGGCCCAATAATATGGTCAAAGGAGTCTTAGTAGGTGATGCACCTAATTGGTTCTTAGGTTGGTCAATAAGTCAAAGTAGGTGATGCACCTACTTGTCACCTATTAGCTTAATTTAAGTCAAGCAAGCGTCTCACTTAATTTATTCCATTTTCCAAATATTAATCCTTTCTACTTACTTAACAGTTATATATACTTAGGCTATTTTTTAACCTTAATCTAGAATGCCACCTTAATATCTCGAGTTCAACTACTTTCGTCGGGGTTAGCTTGGTGTACACATGCTGAAATGTTTGGGGTATTCCAATACCATCCAAACCTATTTAAACCATCAATCACTTATGAAACTTGTTCCCTTACATATATAATGAAACTACCTCAAGTTTCCATATAACTAGAACTAGTATAACTAGAATACGGGGTGTTACACTTTAACATCAAACTAGAACTAGTATAACTAGAATACGGGGTGTTACACTTTAACATCAAATACCGCCTTTTACCATCTCAAGTTCAAATATTTTTATTGAGTCCACTTAGTCGTATATGTTTTTGAAGGTATGGGGTGTTACAGTTTGGTTCCTGAGGCTTCTTGGTTCATTTTGGGCTATTGGTTGGAAAATGGTGAAAATAGAATTTAGGTGTGGGGTTCACTTTTTATCAAAATGATTTATGTTTGAATTTTTGATAATTTCATTGAGTCTGAAATGCTGATTTTACTAGGGTAGCATATATCATTTGCATGCATGGGATTTTGAATGAATCCCAAGCACCCAATCAGAGTTTGTTGAAACTTAGCAATATTTCTAGTGCCCAAAGTATCTGGTGCAGCCGTAGCCGTTTAAGCAGTTTGCTGATTGCTTAAGCGATAGGTGCTTTAGCAGTTTGGCACTACTTTAGTGGTGGTTTTCCACCTCAGCTAGGGCCACTTTAGCAGTCCTTGGTCGCTTAAGCAATGACCTCTTAAGTGGTCATTTGGCTACTTAAGCGGTCACTGCTGTGTGTTGTATATATTTTTCACCTTAGATCCAAAATTTTTTCCAAGTGTAAATACCACATTGAAGCACCTTGAGAGCTTAAAAAATAGTTTGGATCATCAATTTGAATCTTAGGTCTCATTCTCGTTCCTTGATTATTTTCTCGTCCTAAATCGTAAGTTCCGACTTAATTCGATTAAAATTCTAGTTTTAAATTCTTGATTTTTCCTTTCATTCTTGGGATTTTTTGGGGGGTGTTTTTAAGCTTGGATGGTGCTCAATTTTGGAGCATGCGATCCTTGAGCTGAGAGGGACCTAATAATAGACTCAATTTTTGATTCCATCGGTGGGCCCCACAAACTAATTTCTAGCTCAATTTTTGTCCTGGAGCATAAATTCACAATATGGGTATTGTTATTCTCATATTGATTCCTAGATTACTATTTTGATAGCGTGACATCGGTCAGAGGCTTCTCAGAAGAGAAAAACCCCGCTTTAGTGGATTTTGGGCGTGTTCTTCGTCGTCCAGGTAGACTAGACTTACCTTTCTTTAGACTTTACTTATTTAATATATTGGTGTGGTAATTTGCTTATTATTGGTGGGATATTATGGTCCGGAAGTCTTTTAGGTAGTTCATGATTAGTTTAGCCTATTAGGGGGCTTTAGGATAAATTTTTGCCTTGAATTCCCTTAGGCCAGTAGTTGCTTCTCCTTTAGCACTTGGCCTAGCGTACCTAGGGACCTTGGGTTTGGATTTTGATGCCTCAGTCTAGGTTTGGATAATTTCTCTCCTTAGGTTGGGTTCTTGGGGCTTGTAGTTTGCATTATCGTCTCTTTTAAGGTAGGGTATCATAAGTTAACGTCCCTTTTGGTAATAAATGGTTATAAAATGTTTTGATGGTCTGGTTTTTGGATTTTATTGGTTTTTTAATGATGATGTTTTTTTTTTTGACATCCTTGGTATTCTAGTACTTTGGCCTTAAAAACACGATTTTCAACTTATGAAATGAACTTTTATAATGTTTTAAAGGAACTTGGTCTTCTGAAAAGGGAAAAAGGACTAGTTAGGCTTGGTTTAAGTTTGAACTCTAGGTTATTACCACATGTGGTATTTGCTTTTGGTTCGAGTACGACACCTGATTTTACTAGTTATTATCTATTTAGTTCCGGTTCGAGTCTGACACCTTGTTTTACTACTTATTATCTATTTAGCTTTGGTTTGAGTCAGACATATATTGTTATTGATCTCTGGTTGAAAATCTTGTTCGAGACCTGTATGATTTATGGTTATGGTTGGAGGAGGAGTATACATATGTTTATCGCATATCTTGGCTAATTTCACCTTCATTACTGTTGTACTTAGTTTTGAATTAGCCTTGTTCTCTGTTTGCATCCACCATGCTTATGGGGGATTGGTTGGATTTTTTGCATTATGTGTACGTTCTGGGCTTGTGGGGATCCAATTAGGTTATAGCTAGGTGCTTATTTTCGTGATTTGAGTTATTTATATATGAGTTTTATATTAGCCTAGCTTTAGCCAGTTATTCCCTTTATGACCCTTCTTTTATTTATTTCTTAGTATAGATTTGCACTTTATTATGCTTTTATGATAATTGAGCTCAATCAATCTATGATTCTTACTGAGTAACACGTGTTTTGGTACTCATACTATACTTCTGTATCTTTTTTCCTAATGTATATCCTAGTACGAGTCATCACTGTTAACGTCGACTTCGAACGGAGCTGTTGATTGGAGTTTAGGGTGAGCTTTTAGCATCCAGAGCTGATCTATCTCTTTCTATTTTGGACATTAGTCTTATTTTGTATCTTTCAGAGGCTACTTTGTGTATTTTGCACCTGTCTAGTACTCCTTGTGTATAGTGGCTCTTGAACTAGCTTTACCAGGTCTATGGGGACTCATTTTGTATATTTTTTCCTTTCCCCTTGTTTTGTATGCCATACTTTGTATATTTTCCCTTGTTGGTCACTTTAAATTATTGTTATACTCCTATTTCTCTCTCTTCTGCCTATTAGCCCATTACTCACCATTTGGGGCTATGGTTTTGGCTTACCTACTAGCTGGTTAAAGTAGGTACCATCATTACCTGAGTTTTTGGATCGTGAAACCTTACCAAAATGTTCGAGTGTCTCAACCCTGTGTGACACTTATAATTTATATGTGCATTATTTGAACAATAATTATGCCAAAATAAGGACCGTTTGCTCTAAATTAATGTATCTTTAGGAGGGTGGGTATGACTAATATTTTGTGATGCAGATAATTATGAAGATCCCAAGCTTTGTTTGGTCATTGAAAACTTAACCTCAAGAATGTCATGGGATGAATAGGCTTAGATGCGATGAAGGACTACACGTATTAGGAATAAATTTTTATTGTATTTTTCCTTTGCATGTAATAAGCTTGAGGCTATATTTGTATTAATTTTAGGAATATTTTCATTTGATTAATTAAAAAGTAATGAGATGACATATTATGACACATTTATTTTTCAAATACGTGTTAGGTTTACCTTCGGCATAATGGAGTCACATATATATTAGGATGCATTATTTAATATATTTGGATTATGTGCTTTGTAAACATTTGCTTGCTTACTTGCTACTTGACCTATATGTATTTATTTGCAATATAATTTTATTTGAAGTTTACAAACTTCATCTTTGTTTTGCGCTTATTTTTAGGGAAGAGAATTAAATTCGCTTTTATATATCTCTTTATTTCCTATTACATTTTTACATATTTTTGTATCATGTTATTTCCTTATTTTTATAATTATATAATCGTAATACTTCTGGGTTTAGCGCACTTTAACAATTCTAGAGCGCCATTTAGGTTTTATAATTATCTTAGGCTCGCCCAAATTCTTAATGTTTCAAATAAGGTTTCCTTCTATTTTCATTTTTACAATCTACTATAAAGTTCACATTCTTTCTTTAATTTTTTTAATGAGTTTAATTCATTATTTTTTTGCAATTCTTCCTTCAAGTTTTTCAATACTCTTGTTCGCAATTTGCTTTAAGAATTTCCTTCTAGTCTATTAACATGAGCATAATTCTTTGCAATTAGGTGTAATATTTTGCCCATCTATTTTTGCTAAGTCAGCTTATTCCAAATTTTGCTAGACTCATTCCAAATTCAAATTTTTTAGAATTTTAGCTTCTTAAGCTCTTCCAAGTCCTTTCTTTATGGGTGTAATTTTCTGTTTCTAATAATAAAACATTTAGCCCGCTATTCCACGCTTCATAGAATCTATTTTGTAATGACCCTGCATATCATTTTCCTTATCTTCATACCTTTTCAGCATTTAGAGCTTTCCTATAGTTTCCCCAAGTTATTTATGACTTACTGGAATCGGTAGTTCAATTCCCGGGCAGTTCATTTGATTTCTATGCCCATTTCTTTGTTTTGGAGCTTTTAGAGTTATAAAACTAGCATTTAGCCAGAACTCCTAGTAAATGACCTCGGATGACAATTCTGACAGTTCCTTTAGCTCTGGAACAAGGATTTTAGCATAGAGCGTCCTTTGGTTTGGATCCTAAGGCGCCGAACTCATTTTGGGCTATTAGTTGGAAATTGATAAAAATAGAGCAGTGGTTGTGGGACCCATATTTTGTCAAAATGGCCTCTGTTGGGAACTTTGTTGATTTTTTTGAGTTCAAAATACCATTTCTTTTAGGGTAGCATATTTTATTTGCATGCACAGGTTCCGAACTAATCCCAAACACTCGATCAAAGTTTTTTTGGACTTAGCTAAAAATTCTAGTGTAAAACAACTATTGCAACCACTTTAGAAACCATTTTGTCGCCTAAGAAGATCTATTTTATTAGTGGAGTAGCTTGAGCGGCTACTGATGACCTCAGCGTCCACCGCTTAAGCGGCACCTTCTCCGCTTTAGCAGAGCCACTTGAGCGGCTGAGGAATCGCTTTAGCGGGAGTTGGCTAGCATTTGAAGGATCACTTTAGTGGTCAATGTCTTCATTAGTGGTAAATTTGGCAGCTTAATCAGCCAGTGTTGGTGTTATATAAAGCTTTCCCCCCATTTTCAATTCATATTATAAGTCCAAAATCACTATTGTTACACCTTGGGAACTTGGAAATCAGTGTGGGTGTAATGATCCTCTAGGTCATTTTCTCTATTTTTTGCATTTTCTGTGTTTCTTGCTTTCCCATAATGACTACATGTCATTTATGACTTGTCGAGACTTTTGGTTCGCTTTTTGGCCAGTTCGTTTGGGCTTTAGGCTAATTTTTAAAGTTGAGAAATAGGTCTTCGAACTAAACTTTAAGTAAATAGCCTTGGATGAGAATTCTGACAATTCCATTAGCTCCAAAACATGGATTTTAGGCTAGAGGGACCTTTAGTTCGGTCTCGAGGCTTTCAGACTCGATTTGGGCTTTTGGGTGCAATTTGGTTAAAGTGGAATTGTGGGTGTGGAGCCCATATTTTGTTGAAACAATCTCTATTGAAAATTTTGATTGTTTTATTGAGTTTGGAATGCCATATTTTGTGGGGTAGCATAGTTTGTTTGTGGTCACGGGGTTCCGATCGAATCTTGTGGACCAGTCCAGAGAAATCTCTAACTTAACATTTTGCTGGTTTTTTAGCAGCTGGTGCAGGGCATAGTTATCCTTCATGTTCACAGTGGGAGGGACACTTTTACGAAGGGTAAAGTACTTGACCATCACGTTTACGAGACCATCCTCGCATTCATGAAGAAGGCTAATCTGGCTGGCTCAACTTTTCTTTCACAATCGTGAAAAATCGGCCGCATTCACAAAGGACTGACCCGGTTAAGCATCAAATTGAAATAGGGGTCTCGTAATCACGATGAAGGTACCCCTGGCAGTATATATTCTCATTACTCAAAATTTTCAACCATTTCAAAGCACTATTTTACCATTTCTGGAGCTTGGAGCGTGGGAAACTATGGAAATCGTCTATTGTAGCTGAGGTGTGTTAATTCAACACCTCTTGATCATTTTCCATTGCTTTTCCATATCTAATTCTATCCTAATTTCATTTAATTCTTAGTATTAGGTTCTTGAATTCTTGAACTCTTTGGGGCTGATCTGAGCCTCAATTGGGACTCTGTTTGTGCTTATTTTTCGAGCATGTATTCCTTCTGCTTCGAAGGACCTAATGAAGAATTCATTTTCAAATTCCACATACAGGTCCCACGGGAATATTTTTGACCCATTTTTTAGCCTGAAGTTTTTTTATTACAATATGGGTCTCATTTACTCGTAATGATGTATTTATGTTTTTAATAGCGCGATAGATTTTTGATGATTGTGTAGAGGGGATGAGTAGCTTGTGGTCAATTCAAGGCTATTGTTCGACATCCAGGTAGGCTACGGTCTACTCTTCTCTACAAAATTGTGTATTGTACAAATTACATGTGGGGTGGGGGTTATAGGGTAGGTTTAAGGCTGCTTTATCATTTTGCCAATCCTTGGCATCTTTTGGGGGATTTTTGAATAGAATAGTAACTTGATCCTTAGTTTAGAATACCCGCTATAGCTGTAGGATTATGTTAGGATTTTTTATATACTTGCTTGGACCTTAGGTTGATAGTGGCAATCCTTAGCATAGATTTGAGGTATTGTCCTTTGATAAAAGATGTCGTTGTTCACATTATTCCTAGTATTAGACTTTCTCTTGTTACATTCGTTTCCTGGATTGCTTTATATATATGTATATTGTTCGATATATTATTGGGCCCGGGCCCTTATTTACAAGACTAGTTGGATACCAGGTTAGTTCTCTGTGCTCTGAAGGAGTTGTGGCTTAGTTTATAGACGCTTAGCCGCTTATGTTTTCATTATTTGGTTACTGGTGATAGCATGCATACATTTATACACAGATTTGGTTGTATGATTTCAAATAAAATCAATGCTTTTACTACTATCTACAAAAAAGGGATTTATTCCCACTTTTCACTCTTAAATTGGTTTATAAAATGGAAATTGTACCACCCTTTCTATTGGATGAAAATCTTTTAAACTAATATGCACCACTTTGAAAACTTAAACCGAGCCAAATTATGTTCCATTCTCAATCAACTGATTTATCATTATTTACTTATTTTGGTTAAGGGAGATTCTGATCCTTTCTACATTATTCTATTATTTATAGTCTTGGTTCGATCTCAGGAACTGGATTTTATGGATTACTACTTGATTAGTTTCAGTTTGATTTTGAGCACTTGTTACTCTCTTACTTATCTTTGGTATGATTATGGAGCATACTTCTTGTGACTAATTATTGGAAATCCTGGTTAGGGATCAAATAATATATATGGATGCCCCGAGTCCCCTATAGGTCCCTCTATCTGGGAACCACATACAGGAGGAAGGGATACCCTATAGGTCCTACCTTGTGAACCGGCAAGCTAAAGGAGGTGTATATACTTGGTACGATATGGCATTCAGTTGGTATGGTAGTATTGGATTTACTTTGCATTCATTCATTCATTCATATGCATTGCCTATCACCAGTATCATTGTTTGGTGATTGTACCTACTAATCTTTTGGGGGGCTGGATGCGTATGGGTTATGTTTGCTGTTTGCTGAGGGATTGTTTGTACCTTCTGGGCTTATGGGGGTGGTTAAGTTATTATTTGTCCGTACTTATCTGGTTGTATTACTGTTTGGGTATTATTGCATAGTTTATGGAAGGATGGTTATGGATTTGTACCCAAGGCTGTAGGTACGCCTTTGAGTTCCTTTCTCCTTTGATATTATGAGCCTTGTTATTAGACTATCTCATGATTATTCTTGTTTCGAATTAGATGTTCTAATTGTGCTAAAGCTAGCTCCCTTTTTGTTTATGATCCTTGTGATATTTAGGCTGTTAGGCAAGCTCCCTTCTTGTTTATGATCCTTGTGATATTTAGGCTGTTAGGCTAGCTCCCTCAGGTTAGTACTTTTGTGTTTAGCTACCTATATAACATTGTTATATATCCCTTTCTTCTCTAGCTATTCTTATTATATATCACCTTCTTATTTCATTACTATTATTGTATATTACCTTTATCCGTAACTATTTATATTGTATAACACTTCCGTCCCTAGTTACTCATAGAATATAGTGGTTTATCTCTACTTCTCCATTATTCTTATCGTATTTCATTTCTTAGGTAGCTGCCTGTAATGTATATTCTTGCCTTACATGTTATTTATACTTACATTATCTTTAGAGCTCAGATGGCCGATGCCTACTGAGTACCTTGTGTTTTGTACTCATACTACATTTCTGCACCCTATAGATCATAGTAAAAGTTCTCGCTGCTGACCTATGTATCGTGCAGAGCTGTCATAGATCAAAGATTTAGGGTGAGATCCTGTCGTCTGGAGTAGTTCCTTCTTCCTCTCTCTTTTGCTGGACTAATATTTATCTTGTGTTTCATAGATGGTTTTGTATATGTATATTGTGTTTACCTAGTACTCCTGTTATGCTACTATCTCCTGTATCGACTCACACCAGGTCTTAGGGGATATTTTTGTTCTTTTGGTTCTCTTTCTCCTTTTATACTATTTTGGTTATCATTTTTTATCTTGTTAGCCCGTTACTCGTTGTTCCGGACTATAGGTTGGATTACCTACTAGTAGGTTATAGTAGGTGCCATCATGACCTAATAAATTGGGTTGTGACAATTTGGTATCATAGCCTAGGTTCAACGGTGTCGTTGGTACAAGAGCAAAATGTCTAGTAGAGTCCCATGGATCGTTACGATGACGTCTGAATCTTATCTTTGGGAGGCTATAGGGAATTCTTGGGAAATTCCATTTCTTGATTCTTGATTATGTTTCCTTACTTCTATCAACTTCTATGTGCTTCTTTTGGCCCCATTCTTTCTCAGATAGATAGTGATGATTCGACAATTTGTGATTCATTTAGCCTAAAAATGATGAGAAATCAGGTCCTCAATGCCAATTTGAGTTAGTTTTAATATTAGTTTGGCTTATTTTCAGGGTTGAAGCCAAGAAGTGGTTGATAGAGCATAAGGAAGCAAAAAAGATGGAGAATTGGAGCTAAAATGCAAAAAGGCATTGTCCATGGAGTTTTGGGGATCGCCAAAGTAGCGGATCGCCTAAGTTGAGGCTCCATCACCTAAGTCAACAGATCGTCCAAGTCCTAAACAAAGCAATTTGATGATGATGAGAAGAAGTTTCATGTATCGCCGAACAGTTTGGTGAAGCAACAGTCTATCATCAAAGTCACCAGATGCCAATCACAGAAGCTCAAGTTCAACGCCAGTTTGGCAAAAAATATGCAATTTGGCGTATTGCTATAGAATTTGGCGATGCCGGTTCTCCTTCACCAAAGTGAACGCAGTGGCATTTTCATAAATTCCTGGCCTATTTTTGCTTCAGCTATAAAAGACTTTTAGCAGTTTTCAACCCTATCTTTTGTCAAATTTGAGATCTAGAAACTTGTAGTTGAAACCCTAATGTTGGAATTTAGTTTATTGCTTGTTATTTTGCTTTGGATTTGGATTTCACTTGTGAATATTTGGATTCAATGGAAGACTTCAATGAGAATATGGGTTTAATTCCTTTTTCTCTTACTATGTGTAGCTAAATTCCCCAACTTGGGGTTATGTATGATTTAATAGTGATTATTACATGGGTAGTGTTTATTTTCCTTTTTAATTGATTAATTGTTATGGGTTTAATCATTACTCCGTGTTATCAACCTAAAATTGAAGGTTGCAAACTCTAATTGAGCCTAAATCTTTTATCATCCTTGATAAAGGGGATAAGGGTGAGGAGTAGTGGTTAACAATGATTTGATTTTATCATTTGATGGTAGATCTTAGACATAAGGCTATCAAATTGAGGTATTTGGTTGGGTATGAAGAAACACATGTGAGGTTAGAAAGAACCCATATGTGATATTTGATGTTTTATTGAAAGATTAGCATTAAGATTTAAAACCTAGCCTACCTATAAGTATTAGTTGAATTTAGGCAAATGTTCTCTTAGTCATGTATGTACTCACACTCATGAGGGCATAATCCCAAGTTACTTTAACTTTTGATTACTAATCTCTAGTACTTGTTTTTGCAAACCAAGCTTACAATTGACAAATTGAATACAAAAATGTTCGAAACAAACCCCTATATTATTTTTATTGCATTTTACATATTACGAGCAAATATCTAGTAACTTGTAACACTCTAAGGTGAACCTATCGACTTCATTCCCTGTGGGATTGACCCCGACTCATTGAGTTGGGTAAAGTATTTCTAGTGATCATGTACATTCCATTCTAGTGTGTATTGGAGCATTTATCAAAAAAGACGCCATTGCTGGGGAATGAAAGTTAGCATTCATTTTGTGTAGTGTTGTGATTCACTTGTGTTAGCCATAGTTTGAATTTATTTTGTTTGTCGTTTTTGTTTTTCTTAAGTGAGAATATGAGCTAACACGGTAGTATAAGTCAGCACGGTAATGATACCGCAACTTTTGATGGGCAATTCGAGGATGAGGACCAATTGGGAGACGCCGGAAGGGCTAGTGCTATCCGTCTAACACCCACGGTAGGCAATGCAGCGTTTCATGTCACTAGCATAATGCTTCACTTGCTATAAATGAAGTGAATGTTTGGCGGGAAACCACATGATGATGTAAACATGCATCTAAAGAATTTTAAAGATGTTTGTACCCCCATCAAAATTTCAAATATTTCCCAAGAGTCCACCCGGTTGATATTGTTCCCATTTTCTTTGATGGGAGAGTCGGTGATTTGGCTGAGGGAGTTTCCTGAGGGATCAATTACTTCTTGGGTTGAGCTTATGGAGGTTGTTGCGACCCAGCTATACACGCAAGTGCACGTGATCGTTCAAGTAATAGAATGACTCCTTTAAAAGAGTCGGATATCGAACCCAAGGGACTTTCGTCAACAGAAGTCAATTTTATATGTCAAACAATAAATAAAAACTAGTGTTGCAAAAAGGACAAGGGATTTGTTACTAAAAATTAGATGATTGCGGAATATAAACTACTATCTTCGCTACCGTAACTTCAGTTTTCGCAAATTTGATATAAAATTCAATAAAAAGTAAATTCCCAGGGTCAAGACACTCCAAACATCCTCTTTAGAGTATCAATATTACTGGTTTAAGCAATTTTAGTCGTTTATCTTGGTTATTGATCACGAGGTTAATAATATGATTATATTCGTCTCCAAACTATAACCTTCTATTTGAAAATGGAAACCTAACTACATCATTGAGCGGGGATAGATTTAACCAACTCTAACGCCATTAAGTTGTCTTCCTGTATTTGAACAAGCGCGGTGAATTAGGTACCTCTCGGTCCTCATCGCATATCAATCTCTTGGAATATCTTCCTCGAGTAACGATCACGCTCCTTATATTCCTCGTTCTATCTCTCAATTTCTCTCTCGAGCTCCTCTCAAGATAATAAATTTATTTCAATGGTGATCAAACATTAAAATAGTAAAATCAAGAATATAAGAATAACCAATAATTGATAAACTTCAGCAAAAACTAATAATGTTCAACTCTAGAGATTCATGTTCATCACCTCAACCCCAAGAATTAGGGATTTTAGCCACTCATACCTTGAATTAACATCATACTTTGATAAAAATAAATAAAAGCTGAAAGAAGAAGTATGAAACCTTGTTTCAATGCCAAAAGGGCCCCAAAGTAGTCTAACAATGACGGAATGATGATACAATAACCCAATAGCCCTATTTATAGACTAGAATTCGGAGAGGAAATCTAGCAAAAAGTGGCCCAGCACGCTAGTTGGCGCGCCTGACACTTGGGCCAAATTTCTGCCCAAGAAAATTTGGGCAATAGTGACCCGGTATGCCTCTAGGTGTGCCGCTCTTCTATCCATCCCAACAAAATACTGGTCCAAAGCTGTCCGACACGGCCCTGGGCGCGCCTAGCCTTTAAATTCCAATTTTCTTCCTTTCTTCGACTTTTCTTCGTGGATTCGGGTGGATTCTTCAAATCTAAATCTTTGGCTTGTCTCTTATCTTCAAGATTCTTTGCTCGTTAATCCTTCAAGCATCACTTTCCACTCCAAAAATACTCCAATTAGTTGCAAATTCCACCTACAAGGGTCTAATAACATTTATCAGCGCAATATCAGATATTCCATCAAAACAATGCAAAATACGCATGTATTGCTCTCAAAACTAAGGTAAACATGTGTCGCAATAGGGTGTATAAATACGCCCTAGATCACCAACCCACACTTAAACCTTTGTTCGTCGTCGAACAACAACCACAATCTACCCAAGGCTTTAGACAACCAACCAACAATAGAAATTCAAGTATAGCTACACAACTACCTTCATCAAATTATGCAACTAACATGTTAATATAACAAACAAGTGAACAACAAATTGAAACAACCTATCCTTACAAAACAATTCTACTAGTTGTGAACTCATGCATGACACGTTATCAATAGATCACCACACTTTTTTCAACATGCGCCCTCACCACAAGAAAATCACCCAATATCTCACTCAATTTATTCAAAGTAATGATTAAATGGGTACATGAATAAAAGTTCTCTCACTCTCACAAAGAATTCACATGTCATATAAGATGAACCATAAGCTTGCCCTTAGTGTAGTACTCCACTAATAGTAGAATGTCAAAGCTCAAGATCAAGTAGGACTTTAAGGGTTATAAAGTAGGCTACGGGACGGGTAGGAACTATTTGGTTAAGAATAGTGACTATATTCCATAAGCGCTTTAATACATTACAATTCACTTAAAGATAACCTCCAACCAGCCTATTTTACACCACTTTTGTCTTCCCAATTCTCTTTTATTTTGCCCCCTCGATTTAAGCTAGCTTACACGTATTAGGCAGGGAGTATTTGCTATTAGCATATGATTCACTTCTTTTGGTTAATTTTTCTTTTCATTACATTGCTCCCTACCAACAACACAGAAACTTTTTCACACACCAAAAGCTATTTACTTGGAGCTTCAACTTCACTTTTCCTTCTTCAATTTTTTTTCTTCTCTTACTCCTTAACATCTTAGTTTCTCAACTAAAAAGCTTATGAGTTTTGGATCGAATTACGGTTAATTGAAAGAAAAGGATTAAGCTACATATACAACTACTAAAGAATAGGCTAAAGGCTCAACGAGGCTAGCTAAGATCATGTAAAAAGGGTAGATAAAGTAGGTATAAAACATGGCTATCAAAGAAATGCCTATATCATATCCTAAACTCAACACCCTTTGTTTCGCTTTGCAAACACACCGAGCAAGTTCTAGACATAAATATGCACATGGAATATCATAAAAACCTCACTCACACATGGCATATGTTTTGACTCAAGCAGGCTAACCATACAGTTTATACGAAGTTATGCATGAGTTCAACATTAAGCAACTTATCAAGTCAACTAAGTAAGCATTAGATGTTTCAACACTTGCTATTGTATAACTTAGCATGTTCCACAATTATACCGGATGTGTATGCGTAATTACATAGCAAGCAAGAATACCCAACAATAACATGACTAATTTACTCTTAAGACGGTTGTCATCCATACATCATAGAGCAAAGCTCCTAATACTATGACTAAAAGACTCAATCTAAAAAAAAAAACTTTTTGTGCTTTCTACAGTTCAAAGGGACTATTCTTAGTAAAAGAACCGAAAACAAAGGCTAAGGAACCCAAAATAAAATGACTAAAAACACATATATGCACATATAAACATATAAAAGGAATCCCATAACACCCCACCCCACACTTAAAAGATTAGCATTGTCCCCAATGCTACATAAATTAAACAAGTCAAGAGTACGGTGTAAGGAGCTCCTTGGTCAATTGAGGAAGTCGTCATCCTCCGGGCCACATACTGCTAAAGGTGTATCACTCGCTTCTACCTCGTCCTTATAGGATTAGGGGGCGGTTATTCTCATTTGTGGGGACTTCATCATCCATGGGCTCAACAAAATCTGGCCCAATCTACAACAATGCCATGGCATGCTCATTTATAGGATAATTCCTCTCAACCTGGCTGAGCTTTTTTGCCGTAGAGGGCCTACCCCTAGTACTATGGCGTAGCATCTCCAAACCATACATACGGGCTAAGATGCCGTCATCATGAGCGAGATGCTCTGCTAACCTCACTCACACTAGTGTATCAGGTGCTTTAGTTTGGGTGACATCAACAGGTGTCGTCACCAAAGGAGGATGATAATTAAATGCTTCTGCAGCCACATCGAATTCTCTCATTAATTTGGTCAACAAGCCTCCAAAAGAAAATCATAGGCCTCCCTGTAGACGAGCTAGGTGCATTTCCGACAGCACCACAGAACCCACATCAATTTCGACATCAGTCATTAAAGCATAAACCAAACAAACTCGGTCCCTAGTGACCTCCGTCATGTGGCTACCCAGAATCAAACAACAACAAACAATCTTCAACCAAATCCGTGCTTCTTTATTCAAATGAGCATAGACTAAACTCATGTGGTACCCTCTTTTATAGTGTCGAAGCCACCTTGCCGTCGAATGTTGTCCACAAAGTGTGTGGCGAATCTGCACATAGGGAGGCCAAACCATCAGCTTATGCAGGTCGTGGGGACTAGCGCGAGTATGTGTGCCCAATAACCCATTTAACCCAAGAGAATCCAGTATGACATCTGACCCTCACACTACTACCGAGCTGGTAGGTGCATCTGGGTTCCAATTCACATATAATTCCCTCACAAGATGAAGGTTGCAATCAGTTGGTTTTGTAAGGAGGAAACCCATACCTAATTTCATAATGCGATCCAATATTTTTGGGTAAGTCCAGGCTAGCCTGTCCCGATCAATACACTTGTCCGTAAAGTATTTTGCCTCGGTGTGACTTTTGTACCAATTCTTTCTAGCATTAGAGACAACATTTAACCCATATTTTTTTCTGTCCTTTAGGGGCTGGGGGAGCCGCTGGAACCTTATTTTCGGATCGTCTTTGCTTGTGTGAACTTGAAGCTGCCACGTTAGATGCCGACATGGTATCTATGACAAAGTTCCAACAAGCATGTCAATTTCCCATCTAAAGATAGCTAAACAATTCAATGTGTGTTGGCTTTTAGGGCCACCCCACACTTAGTTGATTAGCATCAATTCAAAATCTATGGGTGTAAGGGTACTTAGACTTCCCCTTTTCACTTATAGCCCAATCAAGAATTCCAACCCATAGTCAAGTTCATCATCTCCAACACAAGTTCCACATTTCCATGAATATCATTATAATGGATTACTTGTTTTACTCAAGAATTCAAACAAGTTCCATGCAAATTCAACAATATATGGGTTATATCAAGTGACTTCAACAAGCAATTTTCTCAATTACCACCATTTAAGCTAAACCCACTTGCAAGTTGTTCAACTAAAAACATGATTAATTATAACACTTTCACTTGCACTTCAAGTTCTTAGTCATGACACCCTATAAATTCCAACTCTAGTATAATAATCAAGTCAAACTACAAAGAAAATAAAGGGCACCAAAAATTCAAAGTGCATAATCCCTAAATTTTTCAACATTCACATAGCAATCTAGAGAGAGAAAGCTTAAAGAAAACATACCTTGGTAGCTCTAATGGAGTCTTGCAATCACAATCTAAGGATGAGAAGGGGAGAGGCGTGATTTATGATGGAAGGAGAAGAGAAAATTAAGAGAGAAAATTGAATTTGTGGGGAGAAAATTGGGTATGGGTATAGGAGGTGTGATGAATTAAAAGAGAATTAGGGATTTTAATAGATGGGGGTGGGTGGGTCGGGTTCCCTCTCTTTAAAAATTCAGCCCCAAAATATTCAAGGGGTAGCGGCCCGGCACGCAAGGTGCCGTGCTACCCCACTGCCTGGATAAGGGAAAAACTAGGCAGGAGTGGCTTGGCACGCTGCCTGGAACGCCTGCTCACTACCCATGCCCCAAAAATTTTGGGCGAAGGCGGCCCGGCACGATGCCTGGCGCGCCTGCCTGCTGCCTTTGCCACACAATTTTTTTTCATATTAGGCCTGACATGCTACTTGCCCGCCTTATACTTTAATTCATACCTGAGTGGTGTTTTTCATTTTTCAACATATCTCGAGGCTTTTTCAAGTCCCAATACTCAAAAACTTTATCTCAACGGATTTCTTACCTTCCCAGCACCTTCAAAAGATCATCAATTCTCCAATTTACCTTTTCCTCTTGGATTACCTTGGCAAACACTCCGTGTACCTCTGCATAAACAATAAATCCTAGAACTAAGTTAGAAAAGAAAAGAATTTAAAAGAAATAGGTTGCCCCCCATCAAACGCCTTAGTTTTGGTCGTGGCACGACTCTTCTTTTTGTATTTTTTTACTTTATAATTCCTAACTATTACAATACATTAATGGGTTGCCTCCCATCAAACGCCTTGTTTAATGCCACAACTTGACCAAGCTTGGCTCAATTATCATCAAGGTGAAACACTTCCACCTTACGCTTCACATCTTCCCCAAAATAGTGCTTCAACCTTTGGCCATTCACAAGAAATTTAGTACCATCACCTTTATTCATTATTTCCACCGCACCATGAGAAGTTGTGCAACTTACCTCAAAAGGACCACTCCACTTAGATCTTAGATTGCCCCAAAACAACTTAAGTCTAGAATTAAATAGTAGTACCAATTGGCCTGGTTCGAAAGTACATTGGAGAATGTGCTTGTCGTACTATCGCTTCGTTTTCTCCTTATAAATCTTTGCATTTTCATACATGTAGAAACGAAACTCTTCCAACTCATGTAGTTGCAACAATCTCCTTTGACCAGTCAACTCCAGATATAGGTTCAATTTCTTCACCGCCCAGTATGCGCGATGTTCAAGCTCAATCGGAAGGTGACATGCTTTCCCAAAGACAAGATGATATGGAGAAGTCCCTATAGGTGTTTTATATGCAGTTCTATGAGCCTAAAGAGCATCATCTAGCTTAAGCGACCAATCTTTTCTCTGAGTATTCACAGTCTTTTGCAAGATTTGTTTTATCTAGCGATTAGACACTTCAACTTGGCCACTTGTTTGGGGATGATACACTGTTGAAACCTTGTGTTTAACACCATATTTAGCCAACACACTCTTTACCCAATAGTTTATAAATGTGAACCTCCATCGCTAATAATAACTCTTAGAGTTCCAAACCTTGTGAAGATGTGTTTTTGAAGGAATCTCACCACAACGTTAGAATCATTTGTAGGAAGAGAAGCAGCCTCTACCCACTTAGACATGTAATCCATTGTTACAAGTATGCATTGATTCCCATTTGACTTTGGAAAAGGGCCCATAAAATCTATCCCCTACACATCAAAAATTTCAACTTCAAAGATGTTACTCAAAGGCATCTCATGTCTTCTTGAAATCGTCCTCATACGTTGGCACTGGTCATAAATTTTCACAAACTCATGTGCATCTTTAAATAGAGAAGGCCACAAGAAACCTGATTGTAGAATTTTACGGGTTGTACGTTCACCAACATGATGAACACCATAATGTGATGCATGTCAACTCTCCAACACATGCTTCACTTCCGCATCCGGAATACATATTCTCACCACTTGATCGGGCCCCTGTTTGAATAAGGCTCATCCTAAATATAAGAACGCGCCTCATACGATAGCTTCTTCTTTTTATTAGTACTCGAATCAGGAGAAAATAGCCCACTCACTAATAGATTCACAATGTCCGCATACCATGGAAACTCGTCAACCTCTAATAGTAGCAATTGCTCATCTGGAAATTCCGCACAGATACGTCCATCATCAGCTACATGTGTCGAGCTCTCAAGTCTAGAAAGGTGGCCGAGAATTTGATTTTCTGACCTCTTCCTATCTTTAATCTACAAAATCAAACTCTTGTAATAATAAAATCCATCGAATCAATAGCGGCTTAGCATTTTTTTTATTGAACAAATAATGTATGGCAGCATGATCTGTGTATATAATGACGCTAGTGCCCACCAAATATGATCTAAATTTATCAAAGGAGTACACCAAAGCTAGCATCTTCTTTTCATTCAATTTCCTTGCTGCTACATCAATGATCGCACCCCCTGTGAGCAGAAATGGGCGCCCCAAAATAAATGGGACTTTCGAGTCAGGCTCAAAATTAAGCACCACAAAATCAACCGAAAAGATCAACGAACCCACTTGAACCAGAACATCCTCAACAATACCATCCGATCTATTCATGGATCGATCTATAAGATGCAGAATAATAGTAGTAGGTTTAGACGACCCAAACCCAATTCTTTAAAAATTAAAATGGGCATTAGATTAATACTAGCCCCCAAATTGCACAACCCACGAGCACAGACACGATCTCCCAGAGTAATTTTTATAGTAAAGCTTTCGGGATCTTTCAGCTTGGTGGCTAAATGGTTTTGAATGCGAGAGCTACACTCCTCAGTAAGTGCAACTATGGCATACTCAGTCAATCTACTCTTGTTTGCCATAATATCCTTCACAAACTTAGCATACTTTGGAATACCCTGCAAGATATCCACAAGTGGTAAATTAATGTGCACTTGTTTAAGTAATTCAATGAAATTACCAAAGCATTCGTCCTCCTTCTTCTTCTTGAACTTCTGAGGAAAAAGAGGAGGCAACTTTACACTTTGGACCACTTTCCCATCTCTGGAGCTTTTGTCAGACTCAACTTGTCCGTTTTCAACCACAACTTCTTTTGGTTCAAATTCTTTTGCTGGTGGAACTGTATCCTCTAACTGCTTACCACTACGAGTAACAATAGCACTCACCTACCTCGGGTTAGGATCAGTATCACTTGGAAGACCTCCTTGAGGCCTTGTATTCTGTGCATTTGCTAACTGACCAATTTGCTTTTCCAAATTATGAGTAGCCAACTGATTGTTCCTCACATCTGCTTCCAGCTTAGCTTGCTTCACCATAATCTTCTTCAACATATCTTCCATGCTCATATTGTCGGGCTTAGAAGTCATTTGATTACCTTGACCCTGCTGTTGGTTATATTGTGGTGCATATCCTTGACGCTTATACTGATTTTAATTACTTCCCCAAGATAAGTTCGGGTGATTTTTCCACCCAACATTGTAAGTATTTCCATAATTTTTCGCTCCACCTCCTCTTTGGTCATTACCCACAAAGTTCACAAAATTCAGGTTTTCACTGCACAACGCGCTGGTTTGGTCCCCATTCCTGCATACATCACACCACACATAAACATGTTGCTGTACTGCATTTATGGGAGCTTGTTGCTTCCCCAAATTTAAACTGCCAAAGTGATTATTCATCATGTTTTGCATGGCTGAAATTTGGGCAGATAATGCCGTGACTGCATCCACATCTAGTTTCGCGACAACTTTCTTTGTAGAAATTCTAGAATTATCACCATGCCAATCTGGATTTCCCTGCAAAATATGATTCAACAAAGTATATAATTCATCGTAAGTCTTCTCTAAGGCTTGTCCACCTACAGCTGAATCAAGTAGAATTTTAGTGTTGGGGTCGAGAGCCTCAATAAAAGCATGCACTAACACTTCATTTACTAGGTGGTGATGAGGACAATTCCTCAACATGGATTTGAATCTGTTCCAAGCTTGGTACAAATTTTCATCATCTCTCTGTCTAAAACTCAATATCTCACTCCTCAACTTTGCTGTATTTCTGGATGGAAAGAAACTTATCAAGAATTTTCGAGCAAGATCATCCCAAGTCGTGATAGAATTCACCAGATCTGCATCTAACCACCTCCTTGATTCCCCCAATAGAGAAAAGGGGAACAAAGTTAGTCTCACATAATCTGAAGACACACCCACAGGAATATATGTGTCACTGATCTCCAGAAAATTTTAAATATGTCTCTGCGGGTCCTTATGAGCAAGACCTGTAAACTGTCCACTTGAGTGCAAGAGTTGCACCATGTTCTATTTAAGCTCAAATCTACCTCCAGCTGTCGATTTTTGAAAATTGGAGGTTACATTAGTAGCGAGTGGGATTGCCACGTCGTGAACTGTCCTAGCTGCCATAACTACCGACTCACGTCTATTTTCCACTGGGTCCACAAGATCAACTGGATTTGCTGGATTCCTTAGGTGTTCCACTTGATCCTCAATTCTTATGGGATCACCCCGTATGCCTTCGTCAGCCAGTTCAAACTGCGGGATTGGGTAATCTGTAGCCTGTCGCCTCAATCTATGAAAGTATCTCTCAGGTTCAGACTGTGGGTTACCCAATCTTTGTTCCTTGCCAGTATTCAGATGAAGTAAGCCTGTAAAGTAGGAAAACTAAGATCAAGTTGTCAACACTTAGCTAAAAATTAAAGTAAAACCATCACGAATTGAAATCGATTTATTCGAAAGTCCCCGACAACGGCGCTAAAAACTTGTTGCAACCCAGCTATACACGCAAGTGCACGTGATCATTCAAGTAATATAATGACTCCTTTAAAAGAGCCGAATATTAAACCCAAGGGACTTTCGTCAACAGAAGTCAATTTTAAACGTCAAATAATAAAAAAAAACTAGTGTTACGAAAAGGACAAGGGATTTGTAACTAAAAATTAAATGATTGCAGAATAGTACTATCTTCTCTACCATAACTTTATTTTTCGCATATATAATATAAAAGTCAATAAAAAGTAAATTCCCAAGGTCAAGGCACTCCGAACATCCTCTCTAGAGTATCAATATTACTGGTTTAAGCAATTTGAGTCATTTATCTTGGTTATTGATCATGAGGTTAATAATATGATTATATTCGTCTCCAAACTATAATCTTCTATTAGAAATTGGAAACCTAACTATATCATTGAGCGGGGATAGATTTAACCAACTCTAACGCCATTAAGCTATCTTCCCGTATTTGAACAAGTGTGGAAAATTAGGTACCTCTCGGTCCTCACCACATATCAATCTCTTGGAATCTCTTCCTCGAGTAAAGATCACGCTCCTTATATTCCTCGTTCTATCTCTCAATTTCTCTCTCGAGCTCCTTTCAAGACAATAAATTTATTTCACTGGTGATCAAACATTAAAATAGTAAAATCAAGATTCTAAGAATAACCAATGATTGATAAACTTCAGCAAAACCCAATAATGTTCAACTCTAGAGATTCATGTTCATCGCCTCAACCCCAAGAATTAGGGATTTTAGCCACTCATACCTTGAATTAACATCATACTTTGATAAAAATAAATAAAAGCTGAAAAGAAGAAGTATGAAACCTAATTTCAATGCCAAAAATGCCCCAAAGTAGTCTAACAATTATGGAATGATGATAAAATAACCCAAGAGCCTATTTATATACTAGAATTCGGAGAAGAAATTTGGCAAAAAGCGGCCCGACACGCTAGTTGGCGTGCCTGACACTTAGCCAAATTTCTGCCCAAGAAAATTTGGGTGATAGCGGCTCGGCACGCCATTGGGCGCACCCCTCTGCTGTCCATCCCAACAAAATATTGGTCCAAAGCGGCCCGGCACGCCCCTGGACGCGCTTAGCCTTTAAATTCCAATTTTGTTCCTTTCTTCGAATTTTCTTTGTGGATTCGGGTGGATTCTTCAAGTACAAATCTTTGGCTTGTCTCTTATCTTCAAGATTCTTTGCTCTTAAATCCTTCAAGCCTCACTTTCCACTCCAAAAGTGCTCCAATTAGTCGCAAATTCCACCTATAAGGGTCTAATCACATTTATTAGCGCAATAGCAGATATTGCATCAAAACAATACAAAATACGCATGTATTGCTCTCAAAACTAAGGTAAACATGGGTCACTGACGGTAATAGGGTGTATAAATGCGCCCTAGATCAGAGGTTTTCCTAGATATATTCTTCCATCCATGTAGTATGCTTCAACTTCTAGATGAAATTAAAAAATTTCGCCAAGTGAGGGGTGAACCCTTACATGAAGCATGGGTAAGATTCAATAAGAAATTGCTTTATTTCCCCAACCATGAGTTACCGGTTAAGATTTTGCCTCAAATAGTTTATCGGTCATTGGACTCATTGAACAAAATTGTAGTAGACAATTTGGCTGGTGGGTCATTGATAAACCAAACATTTGGAATTGCCACGGGCTTGTTAGACCAAATGATGAAGCAAAGTAGAGATTGGCACACACAAAATGTCGAGGTGGCCGTAGGGGCTCCCTCTGTGTCTTATGTGAGCCAAGAACAAACACATGAGATGCTGAGGTGGCCGTAGGGTCTCCCGCTATGTCTTATGTGAGCTAAGAACAAGGGAAAAAAGATGAAGAGAGAGGTGAAAACATGGCAAAGATCATGACACTTATGGATCTCCTAACAAAGCATGTCATGGGGTCAACCCCAAAGTGGTTAATGTCGTAGCTTTAAGAGGAAATAGAGCTTATAAGGATGATAATGATAATTAACTTGATAAAGATATCCATTTATTATCAAATCAAACCAGGGGTTCTCCACCTGCCTATCAAAGGCAAGACGGGAATCAAGTTTATAAAGATAGAGATAGAGATTGGAATGATCGAGATTGGAGAAATCATGACCATCATCATGATTGGAGGGATAAAGAGTGAGAAAGAGATCATGATTGGAAGGACAAGGAGCAAGATTGTGATATATATGTCCCACCACAAGATAGACAAAAGGGAAAAAAGGCCACCTCCATTGATCCGGAAATTACAAAAAAGAAGATGTGCTTGCTAGAATTCTTAATGGAATTGAAGGGAGTGACAAATGCTCAAAGAAATAAAGAGTGAATTCTTGCAATTAAACCAAATGGGTAGTTCATCTGCGGCTTTGATTAAACAACTTGAGACCTAATTGATCCAAATCTTGGCTCACTTCAACCCTAGACAAAAGGAAAGGCTCCCTAGTGACACCATGACAAATACCAAGAATGATGCTCATTGTATGGACATTATCACTAGGAGCAGAAAGACACTTGGTGGTGAGGTATTAGATCTCGATAAAGACCCTAATAATGGGGTGGTTGAAGAGCAAGAAAGTGTAATGAGAAAAAGGATTGACAAGCTAAATGAAGAAGTTCATCTTCCCAAAGAGTTGAATATTGAAAATGTGGGAGAAGTTGAAGATGTGGTTGAGCATGAAGAGAAACAACAAGAGGTTGATGAAAATGTCTCAAAATTGAAAGAGATCCCAGTTTATTCAAAGTCATCAATCAAGATAGCTCCTTTATTTCCATAAATATTCAAGAAGAAGAAGGATGATACTAAGTTCAAAACGTTTCTCTCAAAATTTAGCAACTTGTCCGTGAATATCCCATTGGTAGATGCCTTGCCTGAGATGCCCGGTTACACAAAGTTTATGAAGGACTTGGTAACCAAAAAGAGAGTCATGTATTTTAAAATGATTGAAGTGTTTCATAATTGTAGTATGATAATGGCTAGTAGTATGGTGGTGAAGAAGGAAGATCCGGGGGTGTTTACTATTCCTTGTACCATTGGTGTTTATATATTCAGTCAAGCCTTGTGTGATCTAAGGGAACGTAGTAATTTGATGCTATTGGCAGTATTTAAAAAATTAGGTTTGGGAACTCCCAAAGCCACTAATATGAGGCTTTTGATGGAGGAGATCCATAAAGAGACTGGTGGAGTCCTCTATGATGTTCTTATTGGAGTTGATCGATTAAAATTCCCAATCAATTTTGTTTGTCTAGATTATGAGATCGACTATAAGGTCCCCATTATTCCTGGTACACCTTTCTTGGCTACCAGGAGAGCTCTCGTTGATATGGAGTGTAGTGAGTTAAAGTTATGGGTCAATGGTGATGAAGTCACCTTTAATGTATGCAAGTCCATGAAGCAACCTAGAGACTTGCAAGTTATCCCGGTGATTGATGTAATTGATGATGAGGTTGCCGATGCAATGAAAGTGGATTTTATAAGTGAGCCACTACAGACAGTCTTGTGGAACTACAAGAGTGAACATGTTGAACAATATGATGAGCTTTTAGCTTCCTTGGTTCATATAATAAGAACCCACATAATCTTGACCTTGAGCTAAAGAATTGGGAGAGTCCTCCTGCCAGAACATCAATAGAGAAGCCTCCACAACTTGAACTTAAGCCGCTCCCTCCTCATCTTCGCTATGTATTCTTGGGGCAATACAATACCTTGCCCAATATTATAGCGGCAGACTTGTTGGTGTGTTAATTTGATGCTTTAAAATTGGTATTAAAGAAATTCAGAAAGGCTATTGGTTGGACTATCGATGATATTATCCGGATCCCTCTCAATATTTGAACTTATAAAATCAAGTTAGAGCCCAAATATGTTCCATGTTTGGAACATCAAAGGAGGTTGAATCCTCCAATTCAAGAGTTGGTTTAGAAGGAGATTATTAAATGGCGCGGGCATCGTGTATCCAATCTCGGATAACACTTGGGTAAGCCTGTTGTAATGTGCGACCAAGAAGGAAAGAATCACGGTGGTTCCCAATGAAAATAATGTACTTGTACCCGTTAGACTAGTTACGGGGTGGAGAGACTGTATGGATTACCAGAAACTCAACTCATGGACGGAAAAAAGACCCTTTCCTTATGCCTTTCATGGATCAAATGCTAGATCATTTGGCGGGGCAGGGTTGGTATTGTTTTCTTGATGGGTATTCTAGGTATAACCGAATCTTCATGGATCTGGAGAATCAAGAGAAGACAACTTTCACATATCTGTATGGTACATTTGCTTTCAAATGCATGTGTTTTAGGTTATGTAATGCTCCTGCCACCTTCCAAAGGTGCTTGTTGTCAATATTTTTGGATATGATGGAAGACACAATAGAGATCTTCACGGATGACTTTTTGATAGTTGGTGATAAATTTGAAGCTTTTGTTGAGCACTAGGGCAAGGTTCTCCAAATATGTGTTGAATCAAACCTCATTTTAAATTAGGAAAAATGCCATTCGTGGTGAAGAAAGGATTATATTTGGGCATAAGTTATCAGGATAAGGTATTCAAGTTGACCAAGCCAAAGTCAAAGTAATTGCAAAGTTGCCTCCTCCAATCTTTGTTAAGAGTGTGCGAAGCTTTCTAGGGCATGCCGGCTTCTATCGATGATTTATCAAAGATAGCCCATCTAATGTGTATGCTCCTTCAAAAATAAGCCAAGTTTGACTTTGATGGAGATTGTGTGAGGGAATTTAATTGCCTTAAAGAAAATCATGTAATGGCTCCAATCCTTGTGGCCACAAACTGGTCACTTCCCTTAGAACTCATGTGTGATGCAAGCAGATTGGCATTAGGTGTGGTTCTATGCCAAAGAAAGGATGAGTTTTTCATCTAATATATTATGCTAGCAACTCCTTGAATGATTCACAAAGAAACTACATAGTTACAGAGCAAAAATTGCTAGCTGTAGTTTATGCTTTTGAAAAATTCTGTGCTTTCTTGTTTGACACTAAAGTTATTATGCATACCGACTACGCCACTCTTTGGTATTTGATTGCTAATAAAGACGCTAAGCGACGGTTGATCTAGTGGACATTGTTACTTCAAGAGTTCAACTTTGAAGTCAAATATAGGAAAGGGTGCGAGAACCAAGTAGAGGATCATCTATCCCACCTTGAGTCTAATAGTTAGAAGTTGGGCAAAATTGATATTGATGAAACTTTTTAGACGAGCTTGTCATGGCTCTTTTGAGGGGTGTGGAACCATGGTATGCATATTATGCAAACTACATGATGTGTGGTTTACTCCTTGAAGATTTGAATCTCTATAAAAGAAAGCATTTCCTCTATGATGTAAAGAAATATTTTTGAGATAAACCCTTTTTATATAGGGAATGCGCAAATGGAGTGATCCGTGGGTGTGTGATGGAATCAAAAATTGATAAATTGGCATTTTGCCAAATTTTTAGTCCTTTAAGATTGAATTATCATCTTGATTTTCTTTGATTTGATGCATATCCCATGTTAAAATGCTTACTTGCGCAAGTATTCAAGGAATATGAGAGTGAGCTAACCTTACAAGTCAAGTAGAATGGAAAAATGAGGAAAAAGGACCTAAAATAATGTATTGAAGGAAGAAGTTGAAGAAAAAGGAATCCGGTATGATGTTTGCTTCCACATTTGACAATATGCTCCCACAAAAGTGTCCACAAATGAGTTCACAGAATCACTAAAAGAGAAGACATGGATCTGCCTGTCCAAATGCTCCAACAACTCACCATATGGATCCACATGTGGGGGAGTGTCTCAGTTGGCAGATTTACTGGAAAGAGGGAATTTTGTGATATATTGAGCAAGATGCGTCTGCATCTGGCCATATGCGCTGGCATGTGTGCCAGCATATGCCCTACGTGGTGGCATTTTAGTAATTATCTATTACCTATTTTCTCAGCTATAAAAGAGATTTTATGGATCTGAAAGACCATCTTTTTTCATAATTTGAGAGCTAGAACCTTGTGAGTGAAACCCTAAAGTGAGAATTTACTTTATTGCTTGTTTTTTTGCTTTGGATTTGGATTTTACTTGTGAATATTTGGATTCAATGGAAGACTTCAAATGGAATATGGGTATAATTCCTTTTTCTCACATTATGTGTAGCGAAATTCCCCAACTTGGAGTTATGTATGATTGAGTAGTGATTATTGCATGGGTATTATTTATTTGTACTTTTAATTGATTAGTTGTTATGGGTTTGACGTCAACTCCGTGTTATCAACCTAAAATTGGAGGTTGCAAACTCTAATTGAGCCTTGATCCCTTATCATCCTTGACAAAGGTGATATGGGTGAGGAGTAGTGGTCAATGATAACTTGATTTTTATCACTTAATGGTAGATCTTAGACATAAGACTTTAAAATTGAGGTTTTAAGTTGGTTATGAAGAAGCATTTGTGATTTGTTCGAAAGAACCCACTTGTGAACTTTAATATTTTATTGAAAAATTAGCATTATGATCTAAGACCTAGCCTACCCATAACGATTAGTTGAATTTAGACAAATGTTCATTTACCCATGCATGTACTCACACTCATGAGGGCATAACCCCAAGAGACTTTAATATTTGTTTACAAATTTGTAGTACTCATTCGTGCAAACCAAGCTTACTATTGAAAAATAGAATACAAAAATGTTCGAATCAAACCCCCATTTTATTTTTGTTGCATTTTACTCATTGCAAACAAGCATTTAGTGACTTATTACAGTAAAAGGTGAACCTATCTCCTTCATTCCATGTGGCATCAACCCCAACTCATGGAGTTGGGTAAATATATTACATAACAACCACATAAATCGTTGCTAGAGTGTATTTAAGTATTATCAAAAATGGCGCCGTTGTCGGAGAATGAAAGTGAGTATTCATTTTTTGTAGTGTTCTGATTCACCTGTGTTAGCCGTAACTTGAATTTACTTTATTTGTTTTTTTTTTATTTATGTTTTATGTGATAGCTTAAGCCAATAAGGCACTATGAGTCAACATGGTAGCGATACCGCTATATTTGATAGGAAACTGAAGTACAAGGATCAATTAGGTGATGTCGAAAGGGCGAGTGCGGTTTGTCTACCTCCTACGAAAGGTAATACGACCTTTATGTTACTAGTGCTATACTTTATTTGCTTCGAATAAAAGGAATGTTTGGCCAAACGCATGAGGTTTCGGACACGTATTTAAAGAATTTCATAGACGTTTGCACTTCATTTGAAATTGCTAATATTTCCCAAGAGTTCATCCGTTTGAGGATGTTCCCACTTTCTTTGACAGGTGAAGCGGTGATTTGGTTGTGGAAGTTGTCCAATGGATCTATTACTTATTGGGTTGAGTTTACGGAGGCCTTATTTGATCAATTCTTCCCTTTATTTTGCATGCTTCCTTTGATCAATTCTTCCCTTTATTTTGCATGCTTCCTTTGATCAATTCTTCCCTTTATTTTGCATGCTTCAACTTTTAGATGAGATTACAAACTTTTGCCAAGTGAGAAGTGAACCCTTGCATGAACCATGGGTATGATTCAAGAAGAAATTACTTCATTTCCCCAAGAATAAATTGCCAGATAAGATGTTTCTTCAAATATTCTATTGGTCATTTGACTCATTGAACAAGACCGTGGCAAATAATTAGGCTGGTGGGTCATTGATAAATCAAGTATTTGGAATTGCCACGGGATTGCTAGACCAAATGACAAAGCAAAGTAGAGCATGACACACACAAGATACCGAGGTGGACGTGGGGGATCCCTTTGTGTCTTATGTGAGCCAAGAACAAAGGAAAAAGGATAAAGAGAGAGATTAAAACATGGCCAAGATCATGATGCCAATGGATCTCTTAACAAAGCATATCATGGGGTGAATCCCCAAAGCGTTTAATGCCATAGCTTCAAGAGTAAATAGAGCTTATGAAGATGAGAATGCCGAGGCACTTGATAAAGAGATCCATTTCTCACAGAATCAAATGGGGGTTTCCGACCTACATAGCAAAGGCAAGGCGAGAATCAAGGTTGGAAGGAAAGAGATAAAGATTAGAAGAATTGAGATTAGAGGGATCATGACTGTGATCATGATTAGAGGGATAAGGAAAAAAAGAGTGATCCGGATTGGAGAGACAAGGAGTGTGATCATGATAGATATGTCCCACCATATGATAGGCAAAAGGGTAAAGAGTCCATCTCCGTTGATCCAAAAAACTTTAAAAAGGAAGATGTGCTTTCTAGAATTCTAATGGGGGTTGAAGGGAGTGAAAAAATGCTCAAAGAAATTAAGAGTGAATTTTTGCTATTAAGACAAATGGTCACTTCCCATGAAGATTTGATTAAACAACTTGAGACCCAATTGAGCCAAACCTTGGCTAACTTCCACCCTAAACAAAAAGGAGGGCTCCCTAGTGACATAGTGACAAATCCCAAGAATGATACTCATTGTTTGGCCTTTGTCACTAGGAGCAGAAAGATACTTGGTGGTAAGGTTTTGGATCTTAATAAGAACCACAATAATAAGGTGGTTGAAGAGCAAGCAAGTGGAAAGAGAAAAAAGGCTTGACAAGTTAAATGAAGAAGTTCTTATTCCCAAAGAGAATGTTAAAAAACTAGAAGAAGTTAAAGAGATGGGTGAGAGTGAAGAGAAATAACAAGAGGTTGATGAAAATGTCTCAAAATTGGAAGAAAGCCCGGTTGCGAGAATAAATTTGATTCCATTAGCCATGTTTAAAAAGTTAGGCTTGGGAATTCTCAAAGCTACGGTGGGAGTCCTCTATGATGTATTTGTTCGAGTTTATATATTCAAATTCCCCACAGATTTATTTATTCTAGATTATGAGATCGACTATGAGGTCCCTATTAATCTTCATAGGCCTTTCTTGGCTATCGGGAGAGATCTTGTTGATATGGAGTATGGTGAGTGAATGTTTTAAGTCAATGGTGATGAAGTCACCTTTAATGTATGCAAGTCCATGAAGCAAACTCACGATTTGCAAGTTATCTCAGTGATTGATGATGAGGTTTTCGATGTAATAGAGGTGGGTTTTATTAGTAAGCCACTAGAGGCGGTCTTGTGGAACTATGAGAGTTAGCATGTTAAAGAATGTGATGATGGTGTAGATTCTTTAACTGGCCTTGGTTCATACAATAAAAACCAGCATAATCTTGACCTTGACCTAAATAATCTGTAGAATCCTCCCGCCAAGTCATCAATAGAGGATCTTCCACAATTTGAACTCAAGCCTCTGTCACTCATCTTCACTATGTATTCTTAGGGCAAAATAATACCTTTCCTGTTATTATAATAGCATACATGCTGGTGTGGTAAGTTAAGGCTTTGAAATCGGTATTGAAGAAATTCATAAGGGCTTTTGGTTGGACTATCGATAATATTATTGGGATCCCTCCCGGTATTTGCACTCATAAAATAAGTTGGAGCCCAAATGTGTTCCAAGTGTTGATAATCAAAGGAGATTGAACCCTCCAATGCAAGAAGTGGTTAAGAAGGAGATGATTAAATGGTTTAATACATGCATCGTTTATCCAATCTTGAATAGCACTTGGGTGAGCCGGTATAATGTGTGCCCAAGAAGGGACGAATCACGGTGGTTTCCATTAAAAATAATGTACTTGTGCCCATTAGACCGATTACGGGGTGGAGAGTGTGTATGGATTACCAAAAACTCAACTCATGGATGGAAAAATAACTATTTCCCTAAGCCTTTCATGGATCAAATGCTAGATCATTTGGTGGATTGGGGTTGGTATTGTTTTCTTGATGGATATTCTGGGTACAACCAAATCTCCATAGCTTTGGAGGATCAAGAGAAAACCACCTTCACATATCCGTATGGTACATTTGCTTTCAAACACATGCCTTTTGGGTTATATATTACTCTCACCACCTTCCAAAGGTGAATGTTGTCAATAATATTAGATATGATGGAAGACACAATGAAGGTCTTCATGGATGACTTTTTAGTTGGTGATACATTTAAAGCTTGTCTTGAGCCTTTGGCCAAAGTTCTCCAAAGGTGTATTGAAACGAACCTTGTTCTAAATAAGGAGAAATACCATTTCATGGTAAAGGAAGGAATTATACTTGTTCATAAGATCTTGAGACAAGGCCTTCAAGTTGACCAAGCCAAAGATGAAGTAATTTCTAAGTTTCCACCTCCAATCTCCGTTAAGGGTGTGCGAAGCTTTCTAGGACATGCCGGATCCTATCAATTATTTATCAAGTATTACTCAAAGATAGCCTATCCAATGTGTAAGCTCCTTGAAAAATAGGTCCAGTTTGACTTTGATGGATATTGTGTTGGGGTATTAAATTGTTTCAAAGGAAAGCTTGTTATGAATCTGATCATTGTGGCCCTAAATTGGTCACTTCCCCTTGAGCTCATGTGTGATGTAAGCAAATTGACATTGGGTGTGGTTCTAGACCAAAGGAAGGACAAACGTTTTAATCCATTATGCTAGAAAGTCCTTTAATAATGCACAAAGAAACTACATAGTTACAGAGCAAGAATTGCTAGCTATAGTTTATGCTTTTGAAAAATTTCGTGCTTACTTGTTAGGCACAAAATTATTATGCATACCGACCATGACGCTCTTTGTATTTGATGGATAAGAAAGAGGCTAATCCATAGTTGATCCAGTGGATATTGCTACTTCAAGAGCTTAAATTTGAAGACAAAGATAGGAAGGGGTGCAAGAGCCAAGTAACAAATCATTTATCCTGCCTTGAGTTGAATAATGAGAAATTGGGTGAAATTGATATTGATGTAGCTTTTCTCAATGAGCTAGTCATGGCTCTTTTGAGGGGTGTATAACCATGGTATGCAGAATATGCAAATTATGTAGTATGCGGTTTAGTCGCCGATGAGTTGAATCAATATCAAATACAACATTTTCTCCATAATGTGAAGAAATATTATTGGGATGAACCCTATTTATTTAGGGAATGCATGGATGGAGTAATCTGTAGGTGTGTTATGGAAGTAGAAATGCAGTCCATTCTTAAGGCGTGCTATTCTTCATAATTTGGTGGCCACCATGGTGATTTGAGAACTACCACCAAAGTTCTTCAAAGTGGTTTTTTTGACTTACGCTTCATAGGGATGCTCATGATTTAGTTCAATCTTGTGTGAAATGTCGAATGCAAGGAGGCATTTCAAGAAGGAACGAGATGTCCTTGAAGCCTAATCTTGAAGCAGAATTGATTGATGTGTGGGTCATTAATTTCATAGGGCCCTTTGTAAGCTCGTATGGGAATAAGTATATCTTGGTGGCCGTTGATTACGTATCAAAGTGGGTTGAGGCAATTGATTTACCAAATAATGAGAGCAAAAAAGTCATGTTTTTCTTAAGGAAACCTATATTTACAAGGTTTGAGTCTGCTAAGGCAATCCTTAGTGGGAAAGGCTCTCATTTTTACAATAGAGTGTTTGGTGCATTGCTTGAAAAGTATGGGGTCAAGCATAAGGTTTCTACCCCGTTCCATCCTCAAATGAGTGGCCAAGTTGAAGTATCAAATAGGAAGATCAAAGTAATCTTAGAGAAAACCATCAATATGGGTCGAACTAATTATGCGAGGCAATAAGATGACGCTCTTTGGGTGTACCGAACAACTTTTAAAAAGCCAATTGGAATGCCTCCCTATCAACTTGTTGTTGGGAAGGCATGTCACCTACCAATTGAACTAGAACATCATGCTCTTTGGGATTTAAAGAAGCTTAACATGGATTGGGAATAGGCTTCTAAGTCTAAAGTGGAGCAATTGCTAGAGTTGGAGGAATTTTTCCTTTGGGCGTATAAAGCTCCGCTCGATACAAAGAGTGAATGAAAAGGTGGCATGATGCCAAAATACTGAAGAGGGAATTTTGAGTGAGGTTTGAAGTGTTTCTTTTTAAATCAAGGTTGAAACTCTTTGCGTGGAAAGTCAATTCCAAATGGTCGGGTCCTTAAGTGGTAAGTACTTTTCCTAGTGGTGCAATTGAGTTGGAGGACCATAAAAATAGAAGGTTCAAGGTGAATGGACGAACTTTGAAGAATTTCTATGTTGGTGGCCCTAGAGTTGCCTAAGTTGAGGCACTCCACTTTCTAGATGTTTGATTAATGAGAAGAAATGTCATGCTACAACCATGACTAAGGTGCTTCTTGGGAGGCAACCTAAGCATAAGATTGATGTTTTATACTTATTTTTGTACTTATTTTGAGTAGTATTAGTGAATACAGGTGAAAAAATTAAGTTTGGGGCAAGTATAAGACTATTTTGACCATGAAAAGAGCACATGCATGCCCACATATGGGAGCAAATGGGACCGCATGTCCTGGACAGTTTACCTATGCATTCTGGACAAGATTTTGCCCACATCTGCGTGTGCATATGCCCACAAGAGAGCACATGTAGGGGCGCATGGCAGGCAAGTGTAGTCATTCATTTTTTTAGTATTGTGGGACTTACCCGACCTGGGCAACCCAATACCCAAACTCAACCTTTTATCACTTAAGCCTTTTATTCACCCAAACTTAAACACTTCACACTCTCAACTCATCAATACTATTTATCTTTATACACACCAAAACTGGCAACTGCCCCTCTCTAGATTCTTCACTATGCCATTTTCTACCTCACCAAATGCTGACTGGTGTATCCCAACTCCAGTAAACACCATATTGAACCTCTCTCTTGATAGTCTTTAGAGTTTAACTCAAAATTTTAGTAAGTTCACATCTTCTTCTTCAATTTTTGAACCCATAAATGTGCTTGAATATTGATAAGCTTCTATGAACTTTCTTACTTGTCTATTGTTCAAAATTGAAGTATGTTGTGTGAAGTAATCTATTTAAAAGTGTGATTCTTATAATTTGTTGGTTGTTCTTTGAGTGAAATGATGTTTTGAGGAACGGGTATCACATTTGATTATGAGTTTGGGATGTCTTAAGTACCCATATTGCTTTCAAGGATGTTTACTTTATTACACCCTCCATGTGTTCGATAAAAGTCCCAAGTGAAGTTTTCACCATGTTCGTTAATGGTTCAAGATCTAATTATTAATGCGAAGTGTTTTAGATATTGCGTACATTTAAACTCGAGTTAGGATGTCTATTAGAGAGGGTTGTGTTGGTAGTTCAAATTGATTGATGTTGTTATGATTGAATCATGTTGTCTTATAGTAATTTGCTTGCTTGATTGGGTGGATTGAATTTGGATTTGACTTTGGGGGTAAAGTCTGAGTAACCCCCATTAATCAAAATGCATGATTTGGCCCAATTATAGATTGGATGACATCATTCTTAAGGGTAAATCATTGCTTTGGTTAATACAAATATTCATGGTCAATTCTAGTGGATAAGTGTCAATCATGTGGGGTGATATTGTGTTTGATGTAGTATTAAAGTTTGATTTGCCACGTTTTCTTGGTTTGTGTAGCTTCCCTTTGGTATTTTACGCGTTCAAAACTTGTTGTGTTTCCTTGAAAACACTAGACAAGAGTGGTGAATAATCCATAGTCTCATGGAGATACCACTGCAATTCGTTTATAGTTTTTTTTGGAACACACATCTCATTTCAAACCCCTCAAAAACAAAATATTATAGTAGGAATGTACTGGTTGTATATTTTTTGATTTTTGTCTTCAAAAATCACCATTTATGTTCACAAATTAGGGACACATTTCACTAAACGAATCTGTCCAGGAAGAACTGCTCATGTGTGCTCGCATGTCGCTACTTGAGTGTGTATTTTGGGGCATAGTTCACCTCATGCATATTCTGTTTCCATTGTCTCCCATCTGCGCATTGACATGCATCTGCAGATGCTGATGTGCATTTGCATATCAATGTCTGTGGTTTGCATTATCAGTCTTTCGCAGTTGTTTTCCTATGTATTCTCTTTCATTTTTTTTATGTTGCATTCCCTTGTTTTAGCATAGTATTTCATTTTTTTTATAACATATAAAATCAAAAAATATGTCTTACCTTTGTTGCTTTGTTTGGTGGTTTTTTCTTTCCGGAGATAACTCCTAGAAAGTCAATGTCTCGTGAGGCCAAGACAAACAAAGCTAAGGAAAAAGCTAAGGTCACCACCACCACCTGCAAAGGTTCTTAAAATCAAATCCCAAGCCATAATGATGATTATTCCAACCACGAGCCTCAAGGAACTCTCTGTATTTCAGTGGGTTTAGATAAGGAAGTTGAGGTACAAAGAAAGGTAGAGAAAGACAAGATTCATTTCTCGATCGAAGAGACGCAAGGGATTTATATTGATTAGTTAGGAACTCGAGGGTTCAACCCTGAAAAGTAATTTAGTTTGAAGGGGGTCTCAGACCATTTTCAAGACATTGTGCAGTAAATTGATGAGCGTGCATGGCATAAATTTACTAATGTAGAAGACCCACGTGATGTCTATATCCCAGATGTTGTTTGGGAATTTTATGCCTCTTGCCATATTCATCATAAACAACAAAAATACAAAGGATCTGTGGAGACATAACCTTTCTTAACTATTGTTCTCATAAGAGGTATTGAGGTGCAATACACCCCAGAGGTCATTTACAATATGTACTTTCGGTATTCTTCTGAGCCTGATATTGAATATAAGGAGCGGTTAGCCAGTGGGTGTGATCAATTTCCTTAGCTTGCTTCAATCATTGTCAAAGGCCTTCCTACATGGGCTAATGGTCAAGGTAAAATTAAGAAGCGTGATCTCTGTATTCAGGCCAAGCATTGGCTCAGCTTTGTGGGTTCCTGGTTACTTCCTTCAACCAATGATCAAAGTTTTACTAAGAAAGGACTAAGGCAGGGTGACCCAATATCACCTTATTTGTTTGTCGTTGCAATAGAGTATATGTGTAGACTTATGAAACAGTTGAAATAGGATAAAACTTTCAAGTTCCACCCAAGAAGTGCCAACTTACAAATCATCTAGCTTAGATGTGTCGATGATCTCCTATTGTTTAACAGGGGTGATTTGAATTCTGTACAAAGACTATTTGCATACGTACAAAAAATTTCTAATTCCTTTGGCTTCAGGACAATATCCAGAAGACCTTCATTTATTTTGGAGGGGTCAATCTGGTGTTTAAGATCAGATCACTGAGCTATTGGGTATGACAAAAGGTGAGCTACCATTTAGGTATTTAGGTGTGCCACTATGAACCAAAAGGTTATCCTTAGTGTAATATAAGCCGCTGCTTGATTGAATGTTAGGAAGAGTCACCTCTTGGACAACTAAACTACTTTCATACACTGGTAGATTTCAGCTGATCAAAAGTGTACTTTTCTTTATTCAAACTTATTGGTCCCAAGTTTTTGTTCTACCAAAAAGAGTTGTAGAGCAAATAATCAGAATTTGTAGAACCTTTCTTTGGACAGGAAATGTGGAAGTGTCAAAAAATGCATTGATTACCTGAGATAGATTATGTTTACCCATGAGTGTGGGTGGACTGAATCTACTAAATATTGGGCTTTGGGATAAGGATTCTTTATGTAAATTGCTTTGGAATCTATGTAATAAGAAGGACAAATTGTAGGTAAGATGGGTTCATTTATATTATATAAAAGGTGGAACAACATGTAGAATTGTTGATAACCAAGATTCCTAGATTATCAAGATGGTGTTGAAAGTTGCTACATACATGGAAGATGTTGGATTAAATGCCACTGAAGAACTGAAGGCGAAAATGTTACCATAAGGAAAATGTAGTTAAAACTCATGGGGCCAATAACTAGAGTAAGTTAGAGAAGGCTAATTAGTAGTAACCCTGTGCCTCCTAAATGGATTTTTATAGTATATCTAGTGGATAATGGTAAGCTCTACACTAAAGATATGCTGATTAAATCGGGGATAAATTTGTATCCTGCATGTCATTTGTGTGATGGAGCTGCTAAAACTTTGGAACACTTGTTTTTCAAATTCCCTCTACCTGTGGAAATAGGGATAAACTTTCAAATGGCAAAGTATTGTGCGGGAAAGTTGTGCGGGAAAGTTGGAATAGACAATGAAATACACCTGGATGGAAGCTTTTCACAATACAAATAGAGCTACCTCTATTTTATATAAAAGGGCACCATCTGGGTACATATATCAGATTTGGCATGAAAGGAACCACGCTATTTTTAAAGGGACATACAGAACTGCTAATGCAATCTTTAAACTTGTGATCCAAGATGTCTACTTTTGAGCTTGTATGAGGCCAAAACTTGCTAGTATTCTCCCATCCCTAAATTTTTACCCATAGCTAGTTAGAGTATATGTTGAAAAGGTGTAGTGAAGTCAAGGAGGGGCTGGGACTGTGTCCAGTACACTAGTAGGTTTTTCTCCTTTATTTGGAGCTGTACTTATCCATACTTGGTAATAAAATTCCTAATTACCAAAAAAAAGTGTTACGATTGAGAAGCCAATTCTAGTGGGCTGCATCATAGGTAGTATGCACATCAATGTTGGAGAATTAATTGCCAAGATGATCAAACAGAAAGAAAACCAACATGGAGCATTATTGCCTTTTCCTGCTCTAATCTCTGAGTTATGTCATGACACCAAAGTGCCTCTCTTCCTTAGGGTTGACCAACAGATGATATATACCAGGGTGATTGATATTACCCATAGTTAGGATGATGCCAATCTTATGGAAAAGAAGAGGAAAGTTTCTGAGGTGTCTATTTCATCTATTAGAGAGCAACTTAATATGGAGGGTATGAGTACTACTCCTGAGATTTTATCTTCATCGTCTACCCCGATGACTACTATTGGAGCTACTTCAGCTGTGGCCCACCATTTGTACAACTTCCTCCTAGTACTACACAACCCCCTCCTCATAATACATAACCTCTTAGACATGATTTAACTATCACCTTTCCAAAAGTGGCCTCCATAACTTCGGGAAACAATAGCACTTTACATTGGCTCATTCCTGATATTACACAGTTTATTCGGGTAGCCATTGATCATAGCCTTGATCCTTTACTCACCTAGATGTGAGATTTTGAGCATATATTGATAGCAGTAGAAGGGAGAAATGATGATGAGTTTGTTGCTACACTTAGAGCTGATCTTACTAGATTGTGGGAGGATTTACAGCTAGTACAACCTTCATTCTCCTTGTTTGGCAATCAGATGCCACCACCTTAGGTTGCTACCACTCCAGCTCTTCCCTTTGCAGGTTTGCATGGGGTCACTAGAGAGAAGGGTGTGAAATGAGAGAAATTTATTTAGGGACTGACTGAAGCGCTTTGAGTTGCCACGTAGCTGTTCTTGGACAATCAACATGCTAGATTAGTTGGTGCTAGTTCTAGCTCTCAGCTCATGGTACAACCAGAGATAGGGGCCCATACTGATTGTTTGGTTGTAGCCATCGGAGCTCTGTCTGAGAAGGCTTCTAGTATTCTAGTTGATGCACAGTCAGAGACCACTCCCACTGATCCACATGCCTAGAGTGTTCAGGAAGTCCTTACCCTTTCTTATTATCATTCAATATTTTTGTATTGAGGTAATGCAACATGCTTTATTTGGAGGGTGGGATATTTGATTCATGGTCTGCAATATTATTTTTGATATACTCATGATATTACCCTTGTTGGGCCTATGTTAGATTCCTTTCATACATTCTCATATTTTGCACTTGTCATGATCATTTGAGGCCCATGTGTGTTTTACTTGTGTTGGCCGTTTAGGTGATGTTTATTCGCGCTAGTACCCCCATTGGGCCAATTTTAAATGTTAGGATGAGCGTATTAATCTTTTTGCCTCTTAAATACGTGTCAAATGAACTTCAAGGTTTTCTTTGAAACTCGGTTCTTTTCTAAGGAACATGTTTTTTTTGATATTTTATTTTATTTGTTGAATTGAGTGGCATTTCCCTATGATGGATGGAATGGGCGACCTTCTTAAGGGAAATACCCATCTTTAGAAGTATGAACCAAGTGAATAATTTAGCAAGGTTCGAGAGGTATCTCCAAAAAATTGTCATTGGCAAGAAAAATGACTATTGAAAATAAAAGGCAAGGAGTTGGCGACCTTCAAATTCAATACTTGGCTCTTTCTTTACAAAAGAAGAGTTTCCAACTTGGAGTAGTTTATCAACTTCATTTTCTCAAATTGCTTGGAAGACTAATTTTTATTTTAAGAGTGTGGTTCCTTGTATGGTGAGGTTTTGATTGATTTTTGTACATTCATGGTAGTCTAGAACTTGACCTGAGTGTACTCAAGGAAAAATCCTAGACCACACTTGGTTTGGAAGAGGACCTAAGGCCTTCTTTAGACTGTCACATTGCATAAATCTTACCTTAACATGTTCCCTAGTCAAACCCATTTGATCCTTTTTCCATTTTCTTCTTTCCTTGTGATAACCATACTAGTACACCATAGATTTTTGAATGACCCTTGTTTTGGCAACCAACCTCCTTGAATTCATTGCATTTTTCAAATGTAGGCCGGTGTAGGCAAATGCCTAAGTTTGGGGGTGCATAGTTGTGAAAATGAAAAAATTAGGCCGAAAGAAAATTAGTTGTCTCAAAGAATGCTTTGTGAAATAAAATGAGCTTGCAAATGGAAACAAAGAGCCTAGCCTATTGAAAATAAAAAAAGTAAGTTGAAAAGCATGAAAAGGTGAGGCTTGAATAACTAGAGAGGAGAAAACCTCTTGAAAGAACTGAAGAAATGAATGAAGAGGAGAAGCATGAAAAGTATGATTAGCAAATGAATGGAAAAGCTTTGGCCAAATCCAAAAAAGGTGGAAAATTTGAAAGAAGGGGGTCTAAATAGTTATTTAAACAAGTGTGTTTAGGGAGGTTTACAAGTCGCTTTATCCATAAGTTCCTGCCTTAACCCCTAACCTTCATCAATGCCTGCAAGTCCTTGGTGATTTCAAGTATTGTAGGTCTACATTAGTGGTGAATGACACAAAAGGCAAGCCTATGATTCTACTTGTTGTACTTGAATTTCTTTGAGAGAGTGAGCGTGAATTCTTTAGATTTGTTTATCCCTTGTGGTTTTCTTTACAATATGTGAGTGGGTTTAATTCTTGTTTGTGAGTGGCACCTACACCTTAAAGTGAAAAGTAACGTCTTACTCTCAATTTCGGGATAGCAACAAAGACAAGCCGCGAAGTGAGTATGAGGCAAGTTTTGAAAGTCTAATGTCAAGACTTGAGAAACTTCTTGTTTTAGAGCCCTTACACATTGATATCATCTATTTTTGTAAAGGAATGAAATATACTTTTAAAAAGGGAAATGAGGATTGCTTACTTTCCATGACTTCTTAGGAGAACCATTTGAACTTTGTGACTATTAGTGGTACAACTTGGTGTACTGTTCTTGATTGGCATCGAGGGTATCCTTTATTGTTAGGAAAGTCTCTACATGCTTAAGGAAAATCAATAGTTTAAGTTTGGTGGGGGTTGATAAGGTTGCATTTTGCCAACTTTTTAATCCTTTAAGCTTGAATTATCATTTTGATTTCTCTGATTCGATGTATATCTCATGTTAAAATCCTCACATGTGCAGGTATTCGAGGAATTTGAGAGTGAGATAACCTTACGAGTCAAGTAGAATGCAAAAATGAGTAAAAGGGACCTAAAATGATGCATGAAAGGAAGAAGTTGAAGAAAAAGGGATCTGCCTGGCGTTTGCTTCTACATTTCACAATATGCTCCCACAAAAGGGTCCACAAATAAGTTCACAAAATTATTGAAAGAGAAGACATGGATCTGCATGGACATATGCTCCAGTATCTCACCATATGTGTACACAAGTGAGAGAGCATCTCATCTGACAGATTTACTAAAAAGAGGGAATTTTGTGATATGCTGAGCAAGATGCATTCGCATCTGGCCATATGCACTGGCATGTGTGCCAGCATATGCCTTACACAGTGGCATTTTAGCAATTATCTGTTACTCATTTTTCTCAGCTATAAAAGGGATTTTATGGATCTTAAACACCATCTTTTGTCAAAATTTAAGAGTTAGAACCTTGTGAGTGAAACCCTAAAGTGAGAATTTAGTTTATTGCTTGTTCTTTTGCTTTGGATTTGGATTTCACTTGCAAATATTTGGATTCAATGGAAGACTTCAATGAGAATATAGCTATAATTCCTTTTTCTCTAACTATGTAGCTAAATTCCCTAACTTGGGATTATAAATGATTGAGTAGTGATTATTGTATGGGTGTTGTTTATTTGCCTTTTTAATTGATTAATTGTTATGGATTTGACCTCTACTCTGTGTTATCAACCTAAAATTAAAGGTTGCAAACTCTAATTGAGCCTAGATACCTTATCATCCTTATCAAAGGGGATAAGGGTGAGGAGTAGTAGTCAACGATGACTTTATTTTTATCTCTTAATGTTAGATCTTAGACATAAGGTTATAAATTTGAGATCTTAGGTTGGTTATGAATAAACACTTGTGAGGTGTTCGAAAGAACCCACTTGTGAACTTTAATATTTTATTGAAAGATTAGCATTAAGATCTAAGACCTAGCCTACCCATAACAATTAGTTGAATTTAGGTAAATGTTTATATATATATATATATATATATATATATATATATATATTTTGGATTAAAATCAAGCTAATGCCTTTCTAATAATAAAAATAAGTCTGAATAAAAATAAGTCTGAATTTAGATAAATGTTCATTTACCCATGTATATACTCACTCTCATGAGGGCATAACCCCAAGTGACTTTAATCTTTGATTAGAAATTTCTAGTTCTCATTCTTGTAAACCAAGCTTACAATTAATAAATTGAATACAAAATGTTCAAAACAAACCCCCATTTTATTTTATTGCATTTTACACATTATGAGCAAGCATCTAATGACTTATTGCACTCGAAGGTGAACCTATCTCCTTCATTCCTTGTGGGATCAACCCTGACTCAAGGATTTGGGTAAATATATTGCATAAAAACCTCATACATCATTTCTAGAGTGTATTTGAGTATTATTAGAAATGCTACAATTTTCGAGGCTTACTACTCTTCCAAATTTGGTGGTCACTATGGTGGTGTGAGAAAGGTTGCTAAAGTTTTTCAATGTTTTTTTAAATGTCCTATGCTTCATAGGGATGCTCATGATTTGGTTCGATCTTGTATGCAATGTCAAATGCAAGGAGGCATTTCAAGAAGGCACAAAATGCCCTTGTAAGCTAGTATTGGAATAAGTATATCTTGGCAGCCATTGATTATGTATCAAAGTGGGTTGAGGAAATTACATTGCCAAATAATGAGAGCAAAAGCATGCCATTTTTCTTGAGGAAGAATATATTTACAATTATTGGGATTCCCCGAGCAATCATTAGTGATGAAGGCTCTCATTTTTGCAATAATGTGTTTGGTGCATTGCTCGAAAAGTATAGGGTCAAGCATAAAGTTGCTACCCGTACCATTCTCAAATGAGTGTCCAAGTTTAAGTATCAAATAGGGAGATAAAAGCAATCTTTTAGAAAACCATCAATGTGGGACGAACTAATTGGGCGAGGCAATTGGATGATGCTCTTTGGGTATACCGAATAGCTTTCAAAATGTCAATTGGAATGTTTCCCTATCAATATTTTTTTGGGAAGGTGTGTCACCTATCGGTTGAACTAGAATATTGTGTTCTTTGGGCCTTAAAGAAGCTTAACATGGATTGAGAGGAGGCGTCTAAGTCTAGAGTGGAGCAATTACAAGAAATGGAGGAATTTTTCCTTTAGGTGTATGAAAGCTCCATTCTATGCAAAGAGAAAATGAAAAGGTAGAATGATACCAAAATATTGAAGAGGGAGTTTCGAGTGGGGGATGAAGTGTTGCTTCTTAACTCAAGGCTAAAACTCCTTGCGGGAAAACATAAGTCCAAATAGTCGGGCCCTTTTAAAGTGGTAAATGTTTATCCTAGTGGTTCAATTGAGTTGGAGGACCATGAGAAGAGAAGGTTCACGGTGAATGGCCAACAATTGAAGTATTTATATGTTGGTGGCCCCGGAGTTGCTAAAGTTAAGGTACTCCACTTCAAAGATGTTTGATTGGTGAGAAACAACATCATGCTATAATGATAACTAAGGAACTTCTTGGGAGGCAACCAAACTTTTACTTTTTGTTATTTTGAATAACATTTGTTGCATGGTTCAAGTGTGTGATTAGATTGGAATGTGGAACACATATCACATATCAAGTCAGAGTAGAAAAATGTAGGAGATCGTGCACTAAGCTCTAAGGATGAGGCTTTGTAATTCGCCAAACACTTCGATGAATCGCCAAAGTCCTTTGCCGAACTCGATCTCCCAAGGCTTTTGGTACGTTTGCTTTCAAACGCATGCCTTTTAGTTTATGTAATGATCCTTCCACCTTCCAAAGGTGCTTGTTGTCAATATTTTTGGATATGATGGAAGACACAATGGAGGTCTTCATGGTTGTCTTTTCGATAGTTGGTGATACATTTGAAGCTTTTGTTGAGCACTGGGGCAAGGTTCTCTAAAGGTGTGTTGAATCAAACCTTATTTTAAATTAGGAAAAATGCCATTCGTGGTGAAGAAAGGAATTATACTTGAACATAAGTTATCAGGATAAGGTATTCAAGTTGACCAATCCAAAGTCAAAGTAATTGCAAAGTTGCCTCCTCCAATCTTTGTTAAGAGTGTGCGAAGCTTTCTAGGGCATGCCGGCTTCTATCAACGATTTATCAAAGATAGCCCATCTAATGTGTATGCTCCTTCAAAAATAAGCCAAGTTTGACTTTGATGGAGATTGTGTGAGGGAATTTAATTGCCTTAAAGAAAATCATGTAATGGCTCCAATCCTTGTGGCCACAAACTGGTCACTTCCCTTAGAACTCATGTGTGATGCAAGCAGATTGGCATTAGGTGTGGTTCTATGCCAAAGAAAGGATGAGTTTTTCATCTAATATATTATGCTAGCAACTCCTTGAATGATTCACAAAGAAACTACATAGTTACAGAGCAAAAATTGCTAGCTGTAGTTTATGCTTTTGAAAAATTCTGTGCTTTCTTGTTTGACACTAAAGTTATTATGCATACCGACTACGCCACTCTTTGGTATTTGATTGCTAATAAAGACGCTAAGCGACGGTTGATCTAGTGGACATTGTTACTTCAAGAGTTCAACTTTGAAGTCAAATATAGGAAAGGGTGCGAGAACCAAGTGGCAGATCATCTATCCCGCCTTGAGTCTAATAGTGAGAAGTTGGGCAAAGTTGATATTGATGAAGATTTTTGGACGAGCTTGTCATGGCTCTTTTGAGGGGCGTGGAACCATGGTATGCAGATTATGCAAACTACATGATGTGTGGTTTACTCCCCGAAGATTTGAATCTCTTTCAAAGAAAGCATTTCCTCCATGATGTAAAAAAATATTTTTGAGATGAACCCTTTTTATTTAAGGAATGCGCAGATGGAGTGATCTGTGGGTTTGTGATGGAATCAAAAATTGATAAGTTGGCACTTTGCCAAATTTTTAGTCCTTTAAGCTTGAATTATCATATTGATTTTCTTTGATTTGATGCATATCTCATGTTAAAATGCTTACTTGCACAAGTATTCAAGGAATATGTGAGTGAGCTAACCTTACAAGTCAATAGAATGGAAAAATAAGAAAAAGGGACCTAAAATGATGTATGGAAGGAAGAAATTGAAGAAAAAAGGATCCGCTATGACGTTTGCTTCTACATTTGACAATATGCCCCCACAAAAGTGTCCACAAATGAGTTCACAGAATCACTGAAAGAGAAGACATAGATCTTCCTAGCCATATGCTCCAATATCTCGCCATATGCATCTGCATGTGAGGGAGCATCTCAGTTGGCAGATTTACTGGAAAGAGGGAATTTTGTGATATATTGAACAATATGCGTCTGCATCTAGCCATATGCGCTAGCAAAAGCGCCAGCATATGCCCTACGTGGTGGCATTTTAGTAATTATCTATTACCCATTTTCTCAGCTATAAAAGGGATTTTATGGATCTGAAAGACCATCTTTTTTCATAATTTGAGAGATAGAATATTGTGAGTGAAACCCTAAATTGAGAATTTACTTTATTGCTTGTTTTTTTGCTTTGGATTTGGATTTTACTTGTGAATATTTGGATTCAATGGAAGACTTCAAATGGAATATGGGTATAATTCCTTTTTCTCTTATTATGTGTAGCTAAATTCCCTAACTTGGGGTTATTTATGATTGAGTAGTGATTATTGCATGGGTGTTATTTATTTGTATTTTTAATTGATTAGTTGTTATAGGTTTGACCTCTACTCCATGTTATCAACCTAAAATTAGAGGTTGCAAACTCTAATTGAGCCTAGATCCCTTATCATCCTTGACAAAGGGGATAATGGTGAGGAGTACTGGTCAATGATGACTTGATTTTTATCACTTAATGGTAGATCTTAGACATAAGACTATCAAATTGAGGTTTTAGGTTGGTTATGAAGAAACACTTTTGATTTGTTCGAAAGAACCCACTTGTGAACTTTAATATTTTATTGAAAAATTTGTGTTACGATCTAAGACCTAGCCTACCCATAATGATTAGTTGAATTTAGACAAATGTTCATTTGCCCATGAATGTACTCACACTCATGAGGGCATAACCCCAAGTGACTTTTATTTTTGTTTACAAATTTGTAGTACTTATTCGTGCAAACCAAGCTTACAATTGATAAATTGAATACAAACATGTTCGAAACAAACCCCCATTTTATTTTTGTTGCATTTTACTCATTACAAACAAGCATCTAGTGACTTATTACAGTAGAAGGTGAACCTATCTCCTTCATTCCCTGTGGGATAAACCCCAACTCATGGAGCTGGGTAAATATATTACATAACAACCGCATATATCCTTTCTAGAGTGTATTTGAGCATTATCAAAAATGGCGTCGTTGCCGAAGAATGAAAGTTAGTATTCATTTTTTGTTGTGTTTTGATTCACCAGTGGTAGCCGTAGCTTGAAATTACTTTATTTGTTGTTTTTATTTTTTTTATGTGATAACTTAATCTAACAAGGCACTATGAGTCAACATGGTAGTGATACCGCTATCTTTGATAGGCAACTCAAGTATGAGGATCAATTGGGTGATGTCGGAAGGGCGAGTACGATTTGTCTACCTCCTACGAAAGGTAATGCGACCTTCATGTTACTAGTGTTATACTTTATTTACTCTAAATAAAATGAATGTTTGGCCAAACGCATGAGGATTTGAACACGTATTTAAAGAATTTCATAGACTTTTGCACTTTTTTTGAAATTGCTAATATTTCCCAAGAGTTCATCCGTTTGAGGCTGTTCCATTTTCTTTGATGGGTGAAGCTGTGATTTGGTTGCGGGAATTGCCCAATGGATCTATTACTTCTTGGGTTGAGTTGATGGAGGCCTTCTTTGATTAATTCTTCCCTCTATTTTGCATGCTTCAACTTTGAGATGAGATTACAAACTTTTGACTAGTGAGCAGTGAACCCTTACATGAACCATGAATAACATTCAAGAAGAAATTACTTCATTTCCCCAAGCATGAGTTACCAGATAAGATGTTTCTTCAAATATTCTATCAGTCATTTGACTCATTGAACAAGAACGTGGCAGATAATTTAGCTGGTGGGTCATTGATAAACCAAATATTTGGAATTGCCATGGGATTGTTAGACCAAATGACAAAGCAAAGTAAAGCATGGAACACACAAGATACCGAGGTGGACATGGGGGCTCCCTTCGTGTCTTATGTGAGCCAATAAAAAAGGAAAAAAGATGAAGAAAGAGATTAAAACATAGCCAAGATCATGACGCAAATGGATCTCTTAACAAAGCATGTCATGGGGTGAACCCCCAAAGAGATTAACTCCATAGCTTCAAGAGTAAATAGAGATTATAAAGATGAGAATGCATCTATTTCTTACAGAATCAAATGGGGGTTTCCGACCTACCTATCAAAGGCAAAGGGGGAATGAAGGTTGGAAGGAAAGAGATAGAGATTAGAAGAATTGAGATTAGAGGGATCATGACTGTGATCATGATTAGAGGGATAAGGAATGAAAGAGTGATCCTGATTGGAGAGATAAGGAGTGCGATCGTGATAGATATGTCCCATCATATGATAGGCAAAAGGGTAAAGAGTCCATCTCCGTTGATCCAAAAAACTTTAAAAAGAAAGATGTGCTTGCTAGAATTCTAATGGGGGTTGAAGGGAGTGACAAAATGCTCAAAGAAAAGAAGAGAGAATTTTTGCAATTAAACCAAATGGCCACTTCCCATACAGATTTGATTAAACAACTTGATACCCAATTGAACCAAATCTTGGCTCACTTCAACCCTAGACAAAAGGAAGGGCTCCCTAGTGACACCGTGACAAATCCCAAGAATGATGCTCATTGTATGGCCATTGTCACTAGGAGCAAAAAGATACTTGGTGGGAAGGTTTTGGATCTTAATAAAAACCCCAATAATAAGGTAGTTGAAGGGCAAGCAAGTGTAAAGAGAAAAAGGCTTGACAAGTCAAATGAAGAAGTTCCTATTCCCAAAGAGAATGTTAAAAAACTAGAAGAAGTTAAAGAGATGGGTGAGAGTGAAGAGAAATTACAAGCGGTTGATAAAAATGTCTCAAAATTGGAAAAAAGCCCGATTGCTTCAAATCCAACAATAAAGATACCTCCTCTATTCCCACAAAGATTTAAGAAGAAGTAGGATGGTACTATGTTCAAAAATTTTCTCTCCAAATTTAGCAGCTTGTCTGTGAATATCCCATTGGTTGAGGCCTTACTTGAGATGCCCAGCTCTGCCAAGTTCTTAAAGGACTTGGTAACCAAAAAAAAGTTATGGATTTTGAAATGATTGAAGTGTTGTATAATTTTAGTGTGATAATGTCGAGCAACATGGTGGTAAATAAGTAAGATACGGGGGCGTTTACCATTCCTTGTACCATTGGTGTTTATCAATTTATTAAAGCTTTGTGTGATCTTGAGGCAAGAATAAATTTGATTCTATTGGCCATCTTTAAAAAGTTAGGCTTGGGAATTCTCAAATCTACGGTGGAAGTCCTCTATGATGTTTTTGTTTGAGTTTATAGATTTATATTCCCCACCGATTTGTTATTCTAGATTGTGAGTCGACTATGAGGTCCCCATTATTCTTTATAGGCCTTTCTTAGCTATCGGGAGAGATCTTGTTGATATGGAGTATGGTGAGTTAATGTTTTGAGTCAATGGTGATGAAGTCACCTTTAACGTATTCAAGTCCATGAAGCAACCTCATGATTTACAAGTTATCTCGGTGATTGATGTGATTGATGATGAGGTTTTTGATGCAATAGAGGTGGGTTTTATTAGTAAGCCACTAGAGGCTATCTTGTGGAACTATATGAGTTAGCATGTTGAAGAATATGATGAGGGTGTAGCTTCTTTGACTGGCATTGGTTCATATAATAAGAACCATCATAAGCTTGACCTTGACCTAAATAATCTGGAGAGTCCTCCTGCTAAGTCATTAATAGAAGATCTTCCACAATTTGAACTCAAGCCTCTCTCCCTCATCTTCACTATGTATTCTTAGGGAAAAATATTATCTTGCCTGTTATTATAATAGCATACGTACTGGTGTGGTAAGTTAAGGCTTTGAAATCGGTATTGAAGAAATTCATAAGGGCTCTTGGTTGGACTATCGACGATATTATCGGGATCCCTCCCGGTATTTACACTCATAAAATAAGTTAGAGCCCAAATGTTTTCCAAGTGTCGATAATCAAATGAGATTGAACCCTTCAAGGAAAGAGGTGGTTAAGAAGGAGATGATTAAATGGTTTGATGCAGGCATCGTTTATCCAATCTTGGATAGCACTTGGGTGAGCCGGTATAATGTGTGCCCAAAAAAGGAGGAATCACGGTGGTTTCCATTGAAAATAATATGCTTGTGCCCGTTAGACCAATTACGAGGTGAAGAGTGTGTATGGATTACCAAAAACTCAACTCATGGATGGAAAATGACTATTTCCCTATGTCTTTGATGGATCAAATGCTAGATCGTTTGGTGGGCCGGGGTTGGTATTATTTTTTTGATGGGTTTTTTGGGTACAACCAAATCTCCATAGCTCTGGAGGATCAAGAAAAAACCACTTTCACATATCTGTATGGTACATTTGCTTTCAAACACATGCCTTTTGGGTTATATAATGCTCTCTCCACCTTCCAAAGGTGCATGTTGTCAATAATATTATATATGATGGAAGACATAATGAAGGTCTTCATGGATGACTTTTCGGTAGTTGGTGATACATTTAAAGCTTGTCTTGAGCCCTTGGCCTAAGTTCTCCAAAGGTGTATTGAAATGAACCTTGTTCTAAATAAGGAGAAATTCCATTTCATGGTGAAGGAAGGAATTATACTTGGTCATAAGATCTTGGGACAAGGCCTTCAAGTTGACCAAGCCAAAGATGAAGTAATTTCCTTGTTGCCTCCTCCAATCTCCGTTAAGGGTGTGCGAAGCTTTCTAGGGCATGCCGGATCCTATCGATTATTTATCAAGTATTACTCAAAGATAGCCCATCAAATGTGTAAGCTCCTTGAAAAATAGGCCCTGTTTGACTTTGATGGATATTGTGTAAGGGTATTAAATTGTTTCAAAGAAAAGCTTGTTATGACTCTGATCATTGTGCCTCCAAATTGGTCACTTCCCTTTGAGATCAAGTGTGATGTAAGAAAATTGACATTAAGTGTGGTTCTAGACCAAAGGAAGGACAACCTTTTTAATCCAATATATTATGCTAGCAAGTCCTTGAATGATGCACAAAGAAACTACACGATTAAGGAGCAAGAATTGCTAGCTATAGTTTATTGTTTTGAAAAATTTCGTGTTTACTTGTTAGGCACAAAAGTTATTATGCATACCGACCATGCCGCTCTTTTTATTTGATGGATAAAAAGGAGGCTAATCCATGGTTGATCCAGTGGATATTGCTGCGTCAAGAGTTCAAATTTGAAGACAAAGATAGGAAAGGGTGCAAGAGCTAAGTAGCAAATCATTTATCCCGCCTTCAGTTGAATAATGAGAAGTTGGGTGAAATCGATATTGATGAAGCTTTTCCCGATGAGCTAGTTATGGCTCTTTTGAGGGGTGTATAACCATGGTATGCGGATTATGCAAATTATGTGGTGTGTGGTTTACTCGCCAATGATTTGAATCATTATCAAAGAAAGTATTTTCTCCATAATGCGAAGAAATATTATTGGGATGAACCCTATTTATTTAGGGAATGCACGGATGGAGTAATTTGTAGGTGTGTTATGGAAGTAGAAATGCAGCCCATTCTTGAGGCGTGTCACTCTTTACAATTTGGTGGCCACCATGGTGGTGTGAGAATGACTACCAAAGTTCTTCAAAGTGGTTCTTTTGACCTACGCTTTATAGGGATGCTCATGATTTAGTTCAATCTTGTGTGAAATGTCAAATACAATGAGTCATTTCAAGAAGGCACGAGATGTCCTTGAAGTCTAATCTTAAAGTGGAATTGTTTGATGTGTGGGTCATTGATTTCATAGGGCCCTTTGTAAGCTCGTATGGGAATAAGTATATCTTGGTGGCCGTTGATTACATATCAAAGTGGGTTGAGGCAATTGATTTACCAAATAATGCGAGCAAAAAAGTCACATTTTTCTTAAGGAAACATTTATTTACAAGGTTTGAGACTCCTAAGGCAATCATTAGTGGGAAAGGCCCTCATTTTTACAATAGAGTGTTTGGTACATTGCTTGAAAAGTAAGGGGTCAAGCATATGGTTGCTACCCCGTGCTATCCTTAAACGAGTGGCCAAGTTGAAGTATCAAATAGGGAGATCAAAGTAATCTTAGAGAAAACCATCAATATAGGTCGAACTAATTATGTGAGGCAATTAGATGACGCTCTTTGGGCATACCGAAAAACTTTTAAAATGCCAATTAGAATGTTTCCCTATCAAATTGTTTTTGGTAAGGCATGTCACCTACCGATTGAACTAGAACATCATGCTCTTTGGGCTTTAAAGAAGCTTAACATGGATTGGGAATAGGCTTCTAAGTCTAAAGTGGAGCAATTACTAGAGTTGGAGGATTTTTTCCTTTGGGCGTATAAAGCTCCGCTCTATACAAAGAGTGAATGAAAAGGCGGCATGATACCAAAATACTGAAGAGGGAGTTTTGAGTGGGGTTTGAAGTATTTCTTTTTAAATAAAGGTTGAAACTCTTTGTGGGGAAAGTCAAGTTCAAATGGTCGGGTCCTTAAGTGGTAAATGTTTTTCCTAGTGGTGAAATTGAGTTGGAGGACCATAAAAATAGAAGGTTCATGGTAAATGGCCAAAATTTGAAGTATTTCTATGTTGGTGGCTCCAGAGTTACAAAAGTTGAGGCACTCCACTTCCAAGATGTTTGATTGATGATAAGAAATGTCATGCTACAACAATGACTAAGGCGCTTCTTGGGAGGCAATATAAGCATAAGATTGATGTTTTATACTTATTTTTGTACTTATTTTGAGTAATATTAGTGAATGCAGGTGAAACAATTAAGTTTGGAGCAAGTATAAGACTATTTTGACCATGAAAGGAGCATATGCATGCCCACATATGGTAGCAAATGGGACAGCATGTCCCGGACATTTTACCTGTACATTCTGGAAAAGATTTTGCCCACATCTGTGTGCGCATATGCCCACAAGCGGGCACATGGCAGGTAAGTGTAGTCTTTAATTTTTTAGTATTGTGGGACTTACCCGACCTCGGCAACCCAATACCCAAACCCAACTTTTTCTCACTTAAACCTTTTATTCACCCAAACATAAACACTTCACACTCTCAACTCATCAATACTATTCATCTTTATACACACCAAAACTGGCAAATTCCCCTCTCTTGATTCTTCACTATGTCATTGTCTACCTCACCAAACGCTGGCTGGTGTATCCTAACTCTATTAAACACCTCATTGCACCTCTCTCTTAATAGTCTTCAGAGTTTAACTCAAAATTTTGGTAAGTTCACATCTTCTTCTTCACTTTTAGAACCCATAAATGTGCTTGAATGGTGATAAGCTTCCATGAACTTTATTACTTGTCTATTATTCAAAATTGAAGTAGGTTGTGTGAAGTAATCTATTTAAAAGTGTGATTCTTATAATTTGTTGGTTGTTCTTTGAGTGAAATGATGTTTTAAGGAATGGGTATCACATTTGATTACGAGTTTGGGGAAGTCTTAAGTACCCAAATTTCTTTCAAGGATGCTAACTTTATCACACCACTCTATGTGTTCGATAAAAGTCCCAAGTGAAGTTTTCACCATGTTCGTTAATGGTTCAATATCTAATTGTTAATGTAAAGTGTTTTTGATATTGTGTGCATTTAAACTCGAGTTAGGATGTCTACTAGAAAGGGTTATATTGGTAGTTCAAATCGATTAATGTTGTTATGATTGAATCATGTTGTCTTATAGTAATGTGCTAGCTTGATTGGGTGGATTGAATTTGGATTTGACTTTGGTGGTAAAGTCTGAGTAACCCCTATTAATCAAAATGCATGATTTGGCCCAATGATAGATTGGATGACATCATTCTTAAGGGTAAATCAGTGTTTTGGTTAATACAAATGTTCATGGTCAATTCTAGTGGATAAGTGTCAATCGTGTGGGGGGATATAGCGTTTGATATAGAAGCAAAGCTTGATTTCCCATGTTCTCTTGGTTTGTGTAGATTCCCTTTGGTATTTGACGCATTCAAAACTTGTTGTGTATCCTTGAAAACACTAGACGAGAGTGGTGAATAATCCATAGTCTCATGGAGATACCACTACAATTCGTTTATAGTTTTTTTGGAACACGCACCTCATTTCAAACCCCTCAAAAACAAATATTATAGTAGGAATGTACTGGTTGCATATTTTTTGATCTGTGTCTAGAAAAATCGCCATTTGTGTTCATAAATTAGGGACACATTTCACTAAACGAATCTGTCCAGGCAGAACTGCTCATGTATGCTCACATGTCGCTACTTGTGTGTGCATGTTGGGGCGTAATTCACCTCATGCATATTCTGATTCCACTATCTCCCATCTGCACATTGACATGCATCTGCAGATGCTGATGTGCATTTACATATCAATGTCTGTGGTTTGCATTATCTGTCTTTCACAGTTGTTTGCCCATGTATGCTCTTTTATTTTTTTTATGTTGCATTCCTTTCTTTTAGCGTAGTATTTTTTTTTATAACATATAAAATCAAAAAACATGTTTTACCTTTGTTTCTTTGTTTGGTGGTTTGTTCTTTTTAGATATAACTCCTAGAAAGTCAATGTCTCATGCAGCCAAGACGAACAAAGCTAAGGAGAAAGCTAAGGTCACAACCACTACCTCCAAGGGTTCTAAAAATCAAATCCCAGGCCATAATAATGATTATTCCAACCATGATCCTCAAGGAACTCTCTATATTTCAATGGGTTTTGATAAGGAATCTAAGGTACAAAGAAAGGTAGAGAAAGACAAGATTTGATTTTAGATCGAAGGGATGCAAGGGATTTATATTGATTAGTTAGGCACTCGAGGGTTCAACCCAGAAAAGTTATTCAGTTTGAAGGGGGTCTCAAACCATTTTCCAGACATTGTGTAGTAGATTGATGAGCTTGCGTGGTATAAATTTACTAATGTAGATGACCCACATGATGTCTATATCCCAGAGCTTGTTAGGGATTTTAGGCCTCTTACCATGTACATCATAAACAACAAAAATACAAAGGATCTGTGGAGACACAACCTTTCTTGACTATTGTTCTCGTAAGAGGTATTGAGGTGTCATGCACCCCGGAGGTTATTAACAATATGTACTTTCGATATTCTTATGAGCCCGATACTGAATATAAGGAGCGGTTGGCTAGTGGGTGCGATCAATTTCCTTGGCTTGCTTCAATCATTGTCAAAGCCCTTCCTACATGGGCCAATGGTCAAGGTCAAATTAAGAGGTGTGATCTCTCTATTCAAGCCAAGCATTGACTCAGCTTTTTGGGTTCCTGGTTACTTCCTTCAACCAATGATCAAAGTGTTACTAAGAAAGGACTAAGGCAGGGTGACCCAATATCACATTACTTGTTTATCCTTGCGATGGAGTATATGTGTAGACTTATGAAATAGGATAAACCATTTAAGTTCCATCCAAGAAGTGCCAACTTACAAATCAGCCAACTTAGATTTTTCAATGATCTCCTATTGTTTAGCAGGGGTGATTTGAATTCTGTACAAAGACTATTTGCATACGTTCAAAAAAATTCTAATTCCTTTGGCTTCAGGACAATATCCAGAAGACCTTCATTTATTTTGGAGGGGTCAATCTGGTGGTTAAGATCAGATCACTGAGCTATTGGGTATGATAAAAAGTGAGCTCCCTTTTAGGTATTTAGGTGTACCACTATGTACCAAAAGGTTATCCTTAGTGTAATGCAAGCCTATGCTTTATAGAATGTTAGGAAAAGTCACATCGTGGACAACTAAACTCTTTTCATACACTAGTAGAGTTCAGCTGATCAAAAGTGTACTTTTCTCTATTCAAACTTATTGGTCCCAAGTTTTTCTTCTACTAAAAAGAGTTGTAGAGCAATTAATATGAATTTGTAGAACCTTTCTTTGGACAGGAAATGTGGAAGTGTCAAAAAATGCATTGATTGCCTGAGATAGATTATGTTTACCCATGAGTGTGGGTGGACTGAATCTCCTGAATATTGGGCTTTGGGATAAGGCTTCTTTATGTAAATTGATTTGGAATCTATGTAATAAGAAGGACAAATTGTAGGTAAGATAGGTTCATTTATATTATATAAAAGATGGACTAGCATGTAGAATTATTGCTAACCAAGCTTCCTAGATTATCAAGATGGTGTTGAAAGTTGCTACATACATGGAAGTTGTTGGCTTAAATGCCATAGAAGAACTTAAGGCCAAGGTGTTACCATAAGGAAAATGTACTTAAAACTCATGGGGCCAATAACCAGAGTAAGTTGGAGAAGGCTAATTAGTATTAACTCTGTGCCTCCTAAATAGATTTTTATAGTGTATCTAGTGGCTAATAGTAAGCTCTACACTAAAGATATGCTGATTAAATAGGGGATAAATGTGGATCTTGCATGTCATTTGTGTGATGGAGCTGCTAAAACTTTGGAAAACTTGTCTTTCAAATTCCCTCTAGCTGCAGAAATAGGGGTAAACTTTCAATTGGCAAAGTATTGTGCAGGAAAGTTGGGAACAGACAACGGAATGCACCTGGATGGAATCTTTTCACAATACAAATAGAGATACCTCTATTTTATGTAAAAAGGCACTGTCTGGCTACATATATATGATTTGGTATGAAAGGAACCAAGCTATTTTTAAAGGGACATGCAGAACTGCTAATGTAATCTTTAAACTTGTGATCTAAGATGTCTACTTTCGAGCTTGTATGAGGCCAAAACTATCTAGTATTCTCCCATTCCTAAATTTTTACCCATAGCTAGTTAGAGTAGATGTTGAAAAGGTGTAGTGAAGTCAAGGAGGGGCTGGGACTGTGTCCAGTACACTAGTAGGTTTTTCTCCTTTATTTAGAGTTGTACTTATCCATACTTGGTAATAAAATTCCTAATTACCAAAAAAAGTGTTGCGATTGAGAAGGCTATTCTAGTGGGCTACATCGTGGGTAGTGTTCACATCAATGTTGGAGAATTAATTGCTGAGATGATCAAATAGAAAGCAAACCAACATGGAACATTATTACCTTTTCCTGCTCTAATCTCTGAGTTATGTCATGACGCCAAAGTGCCTCTCTTTGCTAGGGTTGACGAAAAGATGAAATATACCAGGGTGATTGATATTACCCATAGTCAGGATGATGTCAATCCTATGGTAAAGAAGAGAAAAGTTTCTGAGGTGACTATTTCGTCTATTGGAGAGCAACCTAATATGGAGGGTATGAGTACCGCTCCTGAGATTTTATCTTCATCTGCTACCCCAATGACTACTATTAGAGCTACTCCAGCTGTTGATCCACCACTTGTACATTTTCCTCCTAGCACTACACAACCTCCTCCTCATGATACATAACCTCCTAGACATGATTTGGCTGTCACCTTTTCTAAGGTGGTCTCCATGAATTTGGCAAACTATAGCACCTTGGGTTGGCACGTTCTTGATATTCCACAGTTTATTCAGGTAGCCATTGAACATAGCCTTGAGCCTTTACGTACCTAAATGTGAGATTTTGAGCATAGATTTATAGCAGTCGATGGGAGAAATGATAATGAGTCTATTGCTACACTTAGAGATGATCTTACTAGACTGCGGGAGGAGTACCAACTAGTACAACCTTCATTCTCCTTGTTTGGCAATCAGATTCCACCATCTTAGGTTGCTACCACTCTAGTTCTTCCCTTTGCAGATTTTCTTGGGATCATTAGTGAGAAGGGTGCGAAATGAGATGAGTTTATTCAAGGCTGACTAAAGCGGAATAGGTTTGAGTTGCCACCTAGCTGTTCTTGGACAATCAACATGCTAGATTAGTTGGTGCTAGTTCTAGCTCTCAGCCCATGGTACAACAAGAGATAGGGGCCTATACCGATTGTTTAGTTGTATCCATAGGAGCTCTGTCTGAGAAGGATTCTAGTATTCTAGTTGATGCGCTGTCACAGACCACTCCCGCTGATCCACATGCCTAAAGCGTTAAGGAATTCCTTACCCTTTCTTATTATCATTCTATATTATTGTATTGGGGATTATGCAACGTGCTTTATTTGGGGGGTGGGACATTTGATTCATGGTTTGTAATGCTTTTTTTTATATACTCATGATGTTACCCTTGCTGGGCCTATGTTAGATTCCTTTCATACATTCTTATATTTTGCACTTGTCATGACATTTGAGGCCCATGTGTATTTTAATTGTGTTGGCTATTTTGGTGGTGTCTATTCGCGCTAGTGCCCTCATTGGTCCAATTTGAAATGTTAGGATGAGCGCATCAATATTTTTGACTCTTGTAAATACGTGTCAAATGAACTTCAAAGGTTTTCTTTGCAACTCGGTTCTTTCCCAAAGAGCATGTTCTTTTTGTTATTTTATTTTATTTGTTGAATTGAGTGGCATTTCCCTATGATGGATGGAATGGGCGACCTTCTTAAGGGAAATACCCATCTTTAGAAGTATGAACCAAGTGAATAATTTAGCAAGGTTCGAGAGGTATCTCCAAAAAAATTTCATTGGCAAGAAAAATGACTATTGAAAATAAAAGGCAAGGAGTTGGCGACCTTCAAATTCAATACTTGGCTCTTTCTTTACAAAAAAAGACTTTCCAACTTGGAGTAGTTTATCAAGTTCATTTTCTCAAATTGCTTGGAAGACTAATTTTTATTTTAAGAGTGTGGTTCCTTGTATGGTGAGGTTTTGATTAATTCTTGTACATTCATGGTAGTCTAGAACTTGACCTGAGTGTACTCAAGGAAAAATCCTAGACCACACTTGGTTTGGAAGAGGACCTAAGGTCTTCTTTAGACTGTCACATTTCCTAAATCTTACCTTAACATTTTCCCTATTCAAACCCATTTGATCCTTTTTCAATTTTCTTCTTTCCTTGTGATAACCATACTAGTACACCATAGCTTTTTGAATGACCCTTGTTTTGGCACCCAACCTCCTTGAATGCATTGCATTTTTCAAATATAGGCCGGTGTAGGCAAATGCCTAAGTTTAGGGGTGCATAGTTGTGAAAATGAAAAAATTAGGCTGAAAGCCTAAGTTTGGGGGTTTGCAAGACTTATTTATGAGATGTGTATACTTAGTTGTCTCAAAGAATGCTTTGTGAGATAAAATATGAGCTTGGAAATGGAAACAAAGAGCCTAGCCTATTGAAAATGAAAAAAGGAAGTTGAAAAGCATGAAAAGGAGAGGCATGAATGGCTCGTGAGGAGAATACCTCTCGAAAGAACTCTTGAAAGAACTGAAGAAATGAATGAAGAGGAGAAGCATGAAAAGTATGATTAGCAAATGAATGGAAAAACTTTGGCAAAATCCCAAAAAGGTGAATAAGGTGGAAAATTTGAAAGAAGATGGTCTAAATAGTTATTTAAGCAAGTGTGTTTAGGGAGGTTTACAAGTCACTTTATACATAAGTTTCTTCCTTAAACCCTAACCTTCATCAATGTCTGCAAGTCCTTCGTGATTTCAAATATTATAGGTCTACATTAGTGGTGAATGACACAAAAGACAAGCCTATGGTTCTACTTGTTGTACTTGAATTTCTTTGAGAGAGTGAGCGTGAATTCTTTAGATTTGTTTAACCCTTGTGGTTTGATTTACAATATGTGAGTGGGTTCAATTCTTGTTTGTGAGTGGAACCTACACCTTAATGTGAAAAGTAACGTCTAACTCTCAATTCGGGGATAGCAATAAAGACAAGCCACGAAGTGAGTATGAGGCAAGTTTTGAAAGTCTAATGTCAAGACTTGAGAAACTTCTTGTTTTAGAGCCCTTACACATTGATATCATCTATTTTTGCAAAGAAAAGAAAAATGCTTTTAAAAAGGGAAATGAGGATTGCTTACTTTCCATGACTTCTTAGGAGAACCATTTGAACTTTGTGATTATTAATGGTACAACTTCTTATATTATGCTTGATTGGCATTGAGGGTATCCTTTGTTTTTAGGAAAGTCTCTACATGCTTAAGGACAAGCAATAGTTTAAGTTTGGTGGGATAAGTTGGAATTTTGCCAACTTTTTAGTCCTTTAAGCTTGAATTATCATTTTGATTTTCTTTGATTCGATGCATATCTCATGTTAAAATCCTCACATGTGCAGGTATTCAAGGAATTTGAGAGTGAGATAACCTTACGAGTCAAGTAGAATGCAAAAATGAGTAAAAGGGACCTAAAATGATGCATGAAAGGACGAAGTTGAAGAAAAAGGGATCCGCTTGACGTTTGCTTCCACATTTCACAATATGCTCCTACAAAAGGGTACACAAATAAGTTCACAAAATTACTGAAAGAGAAGACATGGATCTGCATGGACATATGCTCCAGTATCTCACCATGTGTGTACACAAGTGAGAGAGCATCCCATCTGGCAGATTTACTAAAAAGAGGGAATTTTGTGATATGCTGAGCAAGATGCATTCATATTTGGCCATATGCGCTGGCATGTGCGCCAACATATGCCTTACGCAGTGGCATTTTAGTAATTATCTGTTACTCATTTTTCTCATCTATAAAAGGGATTTTGTGGATCTGAAACACCATATTTTGGCAAAATTAAGAGTTAGAACCTTGTGAGTGAAATCCTAAAGTGAGAATTTAGTATATTGCTTGTTCTTTTGCTTTGGATTTGGATTTCACTTGCAAATATTTGGATTCAATGGAAGACTTCAATGAGAATATGGGTATAATTCCTTTTTCTCTCACTATGTAGCTAAATTCCCTAACTTGGGATTACAAATGATTGAGTAGTGATTATTATATGGGTGTTGTTTATTTGCCTTTTTAATTGATTAATTGTTATGGATTTGACCTCTACTCTATGTTATCAACCTAAAATTGAAGGTTGCAAACTCTAATTGAGCCTAGATCCCTTATCATCTTTAACAAAGAGGATAAGGGTGAGGAGTAGTGGTCAACAATGACTTTATTTTTATCACATAATGTTAGATCTTAGACATAAGGTTATAAAATTGAGGTCTTAGGTTGGTTATGAAGAAACACTTGTGAGGTGTTCGAAAGAACCCACTTGTGTACTTTAATATTTTATTGTAAAATTAGCATTAAGATTTAAGACCTAGCCTACCCATAACGATTAGTTGAATTTTGGTAAATGTTCATTTTTAAATTATTTTTTTTTTGGATTAAAATCGGGCTAATGCCCTTCTCATAAAAAAAATAAGTCTGAACCAAAAATAAGTCTGAATTTAGGTAAATGTTCATTTACCCATGTATATACTCACTCTCATGAGGGCATAAACCCAAACTAAATTAATCTTTGATTATAAATTTCTAGATCTCATTCTTGTTAACCAAGCTTACAACTAATAAATTGAATACAAAATGTTCAAAACAAACCCCCATTTTAGTTTTATTGCATTTTACACATTACGAGCAAGCATCTAATGACTTATTGCACTCGAAGGTGAACCTATCTCCTTCATTCCTTATGTGATCAACACCGAATCAAGTATTTGGGTAAATATATTGCATAACAACTGCATACATCATTTTTAGAGTGTATTTGAGTATTATCAGAAATGTTGCCATTTTCGAGGCTTACTACTCTTCCAAATTTGATGGTCACCATGGTGGTGTGAGAAAGGTTACTGAAGTTCTTCAAAGTGATTTTTAATGGCCTGCGCTTCATAGGGATGCTCATGATTTGGTTCGATCTTGTATGCAATGTCAAATGCAATGAGGCATTTCAAGAAGGCACAAGATGCCCTTGTAAGCTCGTGTGGGAATAAGTATATCTTGGTAGCCATTGATTATGTATCAAAGTGGGTTAAGGCAATTGTATTTCCAAATAATGAGCGTAAAAGCATCCCATTTTTCTTGAGGAAGCATATATTTACAAGGTTTGCGACTCCCCGAGTAACCAATAGTGATGAAGGCTTTTATTTTTACAATAGTGTGTTTGGTGCGTTGCTCGAAAAGTATAGGGTCAAGCATAAGGTTGCTACCCATACCATTCTCAAATGAGTGTCCAAGTTTAAGCATCAAATAGGTAGATAAAAGCAATCTTTGAGAAAACCATCAATGTGGGATGAACTAATTGGGTGAGGCAATTGGATGATGCTTTTTGGGCATACCGAATAACTTTCAAAAATTCAATTGGAATGTTTCCCTTGCAACATTTTTTTAGAAAGGTGTATCACCTATCGGTTGAACTAGAACATCGTGTTCTTCGAGCCTTAAAGAAGCTTAACATGGATTGAGAGGAGGCATCTAAGTCTAGAGTGGAGCAATTACAAGAATTGGAGGAATTTCGCCTTTGGGTGTATGAAAGCTCCGCTCTATACAAAGAGAAAATGAAAAGGTAGAATGATACCAAAATATTGAAGAGGGAGTTTCGAGTGGGGGATGAAGCGTTGCTTCTTAACTCAAGGCTGAAACTCCTTGTGGGAAAACATAAGTCCAAATGGTTGGGCCCTTTTAAAGTGGTAAATATTTATCCTAGTGGTTCAATTGAGATGGAGGACCATGAGAAGAGAAGGTTCATGGTGAATGGCCAACAATTGAAGAATTTCTATGTTGGTGGCTCCGTAGTTGCTAAAGTTGAGGCACTCCACTTCAAAGATGTTTGATTAATGAGAAAAAACATCGTGCCATAATGATAACTAAGGCACTTTTGGGGGAGGCAACCAAACTTTTACTTTTTGTTATTTTGAATAACATTTGTTGCATGGTGCAAGTGTGTGATTAGGCTGGAATGTGGAACACATATCACATAATAAGTCGGAGTAGAATCGCCAAACACTTTGGTGAATCGCCGAAGTCCTTTGCCAAACTCGATCTCCCAAGGCTTTTGGACAGTGAAAAATGGCGATGCTTCTCAATGCTTGTCAATTTACCAAAGATTTTGATGATGCCTTTTCCTATTGCCAAACTTGTTCACCCATGAGAACCTCTAAGATGTGGAAATTTTCATAATTGGTGTGATACTATATATAGTTTGGCACATCGTCCATCAGTTTGTTTATGCACGCACCTATCACCAAACTCGATCGTATTTAAAAGGAAGATGATTTGAATTTTCAACTCTTGACTTTTCAATTCTTGACTCTTAGTCTTCTCCTACTCTTTTCCTATTTCCCATTTCCCTCTTACTTGTCCTGTATAATACATATACATACACACTCAAAATCACACTTAACTCACCACCACCACTACACACACATACCACTACACCACCATCGTTATCATCGACTCTACCACATCGGAACCCTAGAGCCGTTTCTCCACCTTTGTACTTTAATCATTTTTAATCCCTCAATCTAAATGTTAGAACTCTTGGTTTACTTTGAATGATGTTTTGGTTCTTTGTACTTGTTGTTGTTTGTTATCCAGGCTATTTTAGTTATGTTTTTTCGTTTAGATCTGGGATTTTGATTGTTGGTACTCATATTTGTCTAAATTGGTTAAAAAATTTTTAGGGTTACTCGATTTGGGTAAATTTAGGATTTAATTTTGTTCTTATTAGCAAATTGGGTGTAATTTTTGGTATGTGGGGTTGATTTTGGTCAATGGTTTTTAAATTTTTAATTGATTTTGTGGTTCGCAGTTTGAGGTCAATTGATTTTTCCTAATGATAGATTGGGTGATGTCATTCTTAAGGGAAAAATCATTAAATTCGTTGTATTGAATGTTTAAACTTGGGGAAGTATGAATACCCATGGCTGAATTGACTAAAATCGCCATTGAATGGATTTATGGGTTTGAAAGGTTGAATTTTGGGAAGATGACTTTCGGCGATGCGGTTGAGAACTTTGGCTATGCATCAAACTTCGTGGCAGATCACCAAAGAGCTCGCCATATTGCCTAAAGTAATAGTGGGTTTGGCTAATCAAGGTGAAAGTTTAGTGATACCTTACTAGTTTGGCGATGCTCTGGGAGTATTTCCAAAATATTCGGCATATCACCAAACTCCAATTTTCCTTCACCAAACTCTACACTCCCAACTGTTAAGTTCGGTGATAGATGTAGTGCATCGCCGAACACTTTGGCGATCCTCCAAAGTTGTTTGGTGATGCACCTTTGAAATGAGTTGTTTTTGTGATTTCTAACCTTAACTTGGTGCCTTGCTTCTTTCATTTGCAGATATGGTTCACCCAAAGCATGTAGCCAAGAAACACACCCGTACTCCTCCTCCTACACCAAAGGTTACCAAATGGGTCTCAATTTCAGTGCGTTCTCCACCCAAAAGATAGATTCAAAAGAAGAAGAAGGTAGAAGAAGGAAAAGAAAGGCTCAGGTTACTGAGGAGCAAAGTTTGGAGCATAGTTCTAACTCCGAGAGGTATAACATCACCACCACGGAGGAACAAAACACCACTCCAATCCATGAACCACTGCATACTCGGGAAGTTGATCCTACCAAGAAAAAGAGGAGGAATGACTAAACCTCCAATGCAGGCTCAAATCCTCAACCCATTATGGGTGATCGGTTCTTCAATCGATTCAAAGCTCCCGGAAAGCGTACAATCATGGAAAAGCAAATATTTTGCATGGAAGGGATAGAAGGAAAACACCCTAAGGTTTTTGATGTCATCCATGATAACGCTCAAATACACCCCGGAATAGAATGTAAGCAGTCGTTAGCAATATAATTACCCAACTTGGAGTCGGGGTCGAATCCACGAGGAATGAATGCGATAGCTTTCACCTCTAAGTGTCAGAAGCAACTAGTGCTAATGCGTGATGCTATGAAAATAATACATAAAAATAACTGGGGGGTTATCATCTATTAATTTGTAACTATTCAGACTTTTGTAACTTGGGACACACAAGTTCAAGATTAGAGAAGAGGAGTTGAAACCAAGTGTATTACGGGACTTGGGGTTATGCCATCGTAAGAGTGAAATTGTGTATGGGTAATTGGAGCATTTGACTACATTTAGCTAAGAGCTTTGGGTAGGTTAGATTATAGGTGCTTGGTGTTGATTTGTCAACAAAACACCAAGGTTTCACAATTGGGTTCTTTCGAACACCTCAAAAGTGCATATTATAAGACCAATCCAATACCTCAATTAACATCCTTATGTCTAAGAGATGATATTAAATGACACACATCAAGTTATTGTTTACTCCCATTCCTCACCCTTATCCCCTTTGTCAAGGATGATAAGAGCTCTATAATTAATTAAAGTTTGCAACCTTCAATTTGAATGAAGACATGGAATGAGATTAAAACCCATGGCAATTATCTAAACATAAATCAAATAAACAAAACCCATACAATTATCACATCTTATTCAAGCATAACCCCAAGTAGAGAATTTAGCTACTCATAGAAGAAGAGAGAAGAAAATCACCCAAATTCTCTTCCCAAACTTCCATTGGATCCAAGTGTTTACAAGAATTTGATCCAAAATTCACACAAAATGCAAGAATGTAACTTGTTTCTCTTTAGGGTTTCACTCTCCTTTACTATATCTTTCCAAAAATGCCCAAAAAGATCCCTTCAGAGCTAGAAAAAATCTATTTTATAGCCCAAAAATTGCGTCCTTGGAAATTACGCAAATGCCACCGCACCAGTCACCTGCTGGCGCAGGTGCCAGCGCAGATACCTGAGCTGTGCACGCAGGAGACCAGTGCAGGTGGCACTGCCTTGTGCTGCTGCGCTGCTCAGTTAGCCACCTGCGTGCGCAACCCATGACATGCGTGCGCAGGTGGCCATTAAACTCCCCGGGGGTTAATTTAAGCCTCCTTTCTTCACTTTTCGAACTCCCATTGACTCGCATGGTTAGCTCGGGCTCGTATTCATCCACTACCTGCATATAAGAGCTTCATAACATGAGAATTTATATCGAATCAATGTGAATTTCAAGATAATTCAAGCTCAAATGTATTAAGAATTGGGTAAAATGTTAACTTATCAACTCCCCCAAACTTAAACTATTGCTTGTCCTCAAGTAATCAAGAATGCTTAAAGTGAAAAGAAAAGGGTACTCTTAACCATGAAACAACCATAAGGGACATCACTAGACCATTAAGCCTATAAAGTTCAATCGGTTCCTCCCATAAGTCATGACAAACAAGCGACTCATGCTTTCTTTTTCACACGTCAATCTTCATCACCCAAGAGCATAAAAAAAAATTCAATAAGCAACCAATTTTCAGGTTGGGATGCTTCTCAAGGTGTGACACAAGATTTTTCAGAATTTGTCTCATCTCCAATTTGCAATTTGTCTTGCTCATTTTCCCGAATTGAAGGTAGGACATCACTCTCCCTTTCAAGGTATCCATGCCTCTCACTTGCAAAAGTTTTCTCCACCCCTATAAGTTAATGTGATTCTCAAGGGGGGTAAGGATAGAAAGAAATTTCACTTACTCTCACAAGGAGATTCAAGTACCACACGTAGAACCATAGGCTTTCCCTTTGAGTCATTCGCCACTAATGGGGACCAACACAAGGTTTTAAGTCAACAAAGGCTTGCGGGAAATGATGAAGGTTCGGTTGAGAGAAAAGGTTTATGGATCAAGTGACTAGAAGATTTCCCTAAACACAATCGCATTATCACTTCTTAGGCCCACTTTGTTCAAGCTCTTCACCTTATTTTCCCTCGCTTGCTTTGTCTTTGCTTTTCTTATCTCTTCTTTTCTCCTTTTTTTTTTTATATATATATATATATATAGCCCTCCAACCGAGATTCCCTCTTCATTTGCTTTTGGGGCCCTTTCAAGAGACTTTTTTACTCTTTAGCAACTCATGCCTCTCTTTTCTTTCTACAAACTTTTCTCATCATTTTATTTATTTATTTATTTATGCAACAACCAAGCATACACCTCTCTTTACAATCTTATAAATCTCCTTTTTCCCAAACTTAACTCTTAACTCCATCTCAACCATTTTCACAATCATGCTCCCCCGAGCTCAGGCCTTTGCCTATGTTGGTTCACATAAAAACCATGCGATGTGTTTACAGAGATTGGGTGATAGACAAGAAAAGGATTTGACAAAGATGAAACTAGGGTGTCATAGTATGGTCATATCCAAGAAAAGAGTGGTGAAAGGCTCAAGTAGGTTAACTAGGGACAAATGTCAAGGTGGGAATTTAGGTCAAATGGTGGATCAAGATGGCCTCAAGTCATTCTCCAAACCAAGCTAGGTCCCAGATTTTGCCTTGAATACACGCGGGGCAAGTTCTAGACTATCATGTGTGTACAAGAATTAATCAAACACCTCACCACACTAGGCACTTTTTCTTTAAAATAGAAAGCTAGTCTTCCCCCCAACTTGAGCGAATGAACTTGACAACCTACTTTTATGAAGAATGAGCCAGAAACTAAATTAGCAGGTCACACACAAGAGGAAGCTTGGAATCACTTTGCTCTTTTCTTTTCAAAATCATTTTATCCTTCACAACTCATTTTTTTTTTTTTTGTCACGACAATTTTGGAAAGGCCTTTGAACCTCTTCAACTACTACACAACTCTAAATTAGGACTAGCATACAAAAAGAGCCTGGCAAGGGCACTATCTGAATCACACTTCACAAAAGTGGACCGGCAAGGGCAATATCTGGATCAACAAAATTGGCCCGGCAAGGGCAATATCTGGATCAACAAAATTGGCCCGGCAAGGGCAATATCCGAATCAATAATATTGGCCCGGCAAGGGCAATATCCGAATCAACAAAAATGTCCTGGCAAAGGCATATCCGAGTCCCGGCAAAGGCATATCCGAGTCACAACTCACAAAAATGGCATCCAAATAGAATTATGAATTAATATTACAAACCATAAAGTAAAATGAATTGGCCCACCCCCCACTGAAGAGTATTACATTATCCCCAATGCAATCAAGATAGAACAATAAGGAAGGAAGTGAGAGACAAAACTCCCTGAGGCGCACTAGGCACTCGGATCTGTATCATATGAAGGCTGTCCCGGTGCTGTGGCTGTAACAGTAGGAGCCTCCTCAGACTAAGCTCCTGTATGAACCTCCTCAAGAGGCCGAGAACTAGGGCCATCACCCACTGTCCGTGCATGTAGCTCCTCAATGGACTTACTTTTTGCCAACTCCATCTGTTGATCCTCAGAGAGCCCTGTGCTGAAATTGATCCCTGTCTCTTCCTCCACAGGCGAATACCCAAACAAGTCAGCAAATGGAAGGATAGGGACAGTCTCCGCCTGTTGGATAGTGAACTGGGCATCATCAAAAGAGACGGAGGGTTGCATAGACTGCATCTCCTCACGCAGACTATCAAGATCTGTCCTGAGAGTAGTAACCGCCTCACTATCCCCCCGGCCTCAACCGCGGATAATCTCCGCTCATAGTCTACCATCTGAACATGTAAAGGCCCAAGGCTCCGCTCAATAGCCACCTGAATGAAATGAGGAATGTCGGCCACCAAGCATGATATAGAGCTGTCATTTGCCAAAGTCATGGCTACAACCTTAGCAAATGTCAATGTGAAATATCGAGGAGGCTGCGCTGGATGCGTAGTATGTGAGGGAGGTGGTGCCTGAGGGAGATCACGATCTAGAGTAATGTCACCATGGATAGAAGGAGCCTCGGATGCATGAGAAGTCATAGGGGATGTACTAGCAATGGGTACCTCTCTCATGGATGAACCATAACCCTTACCCAACTTTCTCTTTAGGCCCACCGGATTGTCATCATCTTGACTAGTTTGAATATCAATGACTCCCGGACATTTAATTTTTTTATCAATCTTTAGGAAGAGAGAAACCTTGTAGACTGCACATAATGCCGATATAAGAGCGGGGAAAGGTAATAAAGTGCCCACTTGCTTTGATCGGAGTTTTATCACTTCAGCAATAATCTCTCCCAGATTCATATCCAACCCATCCATAATGCATCCCACAAGTATAGCCCATTCGATAGTGACATCTTGATCATTGGTGGAAGGAAGCAACCGATTGCCCACAAAGCCAAGCCAATGCTTGGCCTGAATGGAAAGATCCTGTCTTTTGATTTGTCCAATCCCATTCCCCATAGCGGAAGACCTTTAGTAATTGTTTTGGAAAGCCATAGAAAATGAGCACGTCCCTCTAGCACTCGCCTCTTGCTCTCAACCCCAGGTGCACGGTCACACCCAAAATATAACTTGTTTATTGCGGAAGCAGAGCAAGTCACCTCTACTCCCCTAACAAGCATACTACGTAGGCAAGGTTGGTCAGCCACTGGCGATTTATACTTGTGTTGATTGTGCTGGTTGACGTAGGAGGCATAAAACTCCCTGACAAGATCAGAATGATAAACCTCGGGGGGAGACTCGGGATTGATGTCTGTGAAAATCTCCCAAGCATACTTGTGGACTTGTCTGACGATATCTGGGAAATGATTATGGACGCCCTTCAAGCTAAACACCTTTTCGGGATTGAAACCCCAAGTATACACCCAGTCACTATAAAGGTCACGCATTTCTTTGCTTGCAAATCTGATTTTGTCAACATCTTTGGCCAGCCCCCTTGAGATATCAAGTGTGTTTTGTACATAGGGGGTGTTAGGGTGTCCTTGTTGTGTCGGAGCTTTTCTATGTGATGTAGTAGCAATGGCCTTGCCTTTGTCTTTGTGCTGATCTTTCTTTGCACCTCGCAACATTGATTTCCGAGGAGACATTCCCTAAAAAGAACAAGGAAACAAACCACACAAACGAAAAAGATAAAACATGTTTTTGGATTTTCAATATATAAAAGCAAATGAAAACGATGTTAACTAATGCGAATGCAAGGAAAAATACTAGATGAAACCATCTCAAGCACAATCCATTTCATCATTAAGTGCACCATCCATCATGACCTTAAGAAGAATAAAAATGACGTTTTACCCTTAAGAATGGTGTCACCTAATCTATCATCGGGCAAACCATGCATTTTTGGTATGAGCAATTATGCTTATTAACTCATCTTACCAACAAGAAGCACCACTCATACACCATGAATAAAGAAATGCATTAGGAATCATGGCATTTGAAAGATCATATAATTCACATCTCTTTGCTACAATATTAGAACCAATTATTTAGCAATGAGAAGGTGCTCAAAATAGGCACAAGAAATCATGCCTAGGTCTCCAAGATTATTCACAAAATAAAATGCAAAGAAATGCTCCTGTAGGAATTTAATCAAACACATGGAGTGCATAACATTTGGGTACTCAAGAATTCCCTAACTTGTATGTAAAACATCATTTCCAAGACAAATAATCCCCAAAACATAACCATTACACCATAAGTAATCCATATGGAGCAACTCTTCACAATAAAGAAGCTAAAAACATGATTCATCATTTTTGGCCGAAAGCTTCTTAGTAAGAAGAGACCAAGTGACTTACCAATGGTAGTGATAAGAGAATGTGGAGGATTAATAGCCCTTGAATTCTAGTGGGTGAAGTGTGCAAACTCCTTTGAAAATTGCAAGTGAGAAAATGAAGAGGAAAATTTTTGAGCCTTCAAGTAGAAAGGCCGAATGATTTGCTCAATCTTTTCCTTTTTGAACTTATTTTTGTGTTGGAAATAGGAGTTGGTCTTTATAGGTATAAAGAAATGGGTTGTGGGTTATGGGTTTCTTTTTAGAGAGGAGATCGGGTCATAAATGGGTCGGTTCAACCCACTCTACCAAAGGGCTTATTTTTTTAAAAAAACTGAACCTCACCTGCGCCCCACCATGCGCACGCATATTGGGAGATGCGCGCGCAGGTGGGCCACCTTACCTGGGCAGAATGCCTGGGCAGAGCTGGAGCAGCTACAGAAGACATCTGTTCACGCATGTGGAGGGCCTTCGCACGCATGTGCCTGGCCTGCACCCGCAGGTGGCTTCTTGGCTCCAGGCAGAATGATTCTCTCAACCTGCTAGCCTCATGCGCTCCAACATGCGTGGGCATGTGGGCATGTGTACCAACAGGTGACTAATTCAGCTCTAAATAGTGAACTCAATCTCCCACACTTAGTATTATTTACCTGCATCCACCAAACAACTAAGAATTAACAATCAAACAAATCTAAAATGACCATAGGTAACCTTGGGTTGCCTCTGATGTCTCCCAAAATATGCCTCCTAAGAAGTATAAAGCGGTCACTGAATCAAATATAAAATCCAACTAGGTTGGGGTCGATCCCACAGGGAATAGGTCGAAGTATAGGTAGAATACCGGATGGAACATTTGGAAAGTAAGTAAAACTGGGGGGGTTTACTAATGAATAGTAATAATAACGATTGCTGGTTGTATTGAGTTCGTAGACAATAAGAGAAATACACTAGGACTGTGATCCACAATGATTCCTTAACTCCACCGGTTACTTGTGTTTAAAAAGATTACCCCGCTACGTTGCATGCAAAATCTAACAAGTTAGGTTCATCTAACTATCTCTCGACCTTCATTAGACGAATTTCACTCTTCTCCTCTCAGACTCCGAGTGTCACACTACTAACCCTTGTCCTGGATCTCAGATAACCATTCCCGCTAAGGCTATGGTTATTAGATGAAGGTTGACAACTTCAAATCTCTGTTGGTATCTCCTTTTCCCAATCTCTACCTCTCTCTTGAGCAAGTCTAGAATACAGGCGAGTTTCTAACATTTTCAACCATTAGAAAAGCAATCTCAACGAAGGAAACAACAATACATGCATTCACAGTGGTACAAAATTGCTTTGCACTTAACCGGTTTTGTTAATGCCTCATGGTTCACACAACCCTAGTTGATGGGTTTAGCTGCTCATAATTGCAAGAACACAAGGAGAATTCAAAGATGAAAACATATTATGAACTCACAATAATGAAGAAAAACCAAAATTTCAATTATCAATAAAACTCAACTTAGGGTTTGTGAATACGAAACCAAGAATATGTCTGAAACTGTATGAAATAACTCTCAAAATAGTATATTGACTAACTCTGAATGATTTTCACACATAGGACTATACATGGGTATTATAGATACAAAGGTAATCCTATCCTAAGCAAAATAGGAGAACAAAGTCGGCAACTTTCATGGTGTCATGACTTGGTGTCGTGGAACCAAGTGACGCCACGTAGGTTGATGTCATGGAAATCAGGCTCAATTAGACGTCTTCAGAAGTTGAGTCATGCCACCTTTCCACGTCACGTATGTGGACCCACGCCAATTGACTTGTGTCATGGTAATCAGACACTTTTTTTCACACTGGAGTGTGACTCACGGCACCACTCACGCCACGTGAGTGGAACTCACGTCACGTGAGTGGTGTATTGACTCCTACTCTGGTGCAGATTTTTGTTCTTTCATCTTTCGATACTTCATTCTCGGGCTTGATCCTTCCTTTTGATCATTTTGCCTTTAAAACCTGTTTTCCTCCAAAGTAGGAAAGAAACCACATCATACTAACAAAACACACCCAAGTTATTGCATATTTTCCTTGTTTTAAGCATAAAAAGTGCCATGTAACCATGACACATCAACACCCTCAACTTAGAACGTTTGCATGTCCACAGGCGAACAAAAAATAAAAATACACAAACACAATGCTTAACTAAGAGAAACCTAAGGGACCTATGGCAGTCTGTTCATTGCCTTTGACCAAAAACTTTTTCGACCCCTCCTCTTTACAAATAAAGACCAATGTGTGTATTCAAGTAGCATGGTATCATGATACAGAAGGGATCAAGTGATGGCACCAGATTATGTACAAACACCTAAGCATATATGCAATTGACATTTCTCGAACAACTAGCAGCTAATAATGCAACCCATGTGCTCTCACAATCAAAGAAGTCCCATGCACTCACACTATACTAATGAATATCAACATAGGGAAGAGGTCAAAACACTCACGCTCACAAAGAAGTCAAAACAGTGTGCATGAAATACCATAGGCTTGCCCTTATTTTCTACACCTTCGATTTTGGACAGTTGGACTAGGATCACTATAGGACTTTACTCGGCTTGTAATGTAGGCTTGGGGACGGGTATGGTACATATGGATATGGTGACTTAACCCTCCTTGGCACTACACTATTTTTGGCTCCAACTTCCCACCTTTCTTATTTTTCTTCTCCCTTATTCTCCTTTATTTTATTTTCAGATTTTGGGTGTGATTTACTTCACTTTCAAAACAAAACTTTCTCGTTTTTTTTTTCTTATTTCACACCCAAACCTGTTTTCCCTTTTTCTTTTATTAACCACTTCTTCATACCCATCTCAATCTACGCACCCCTATAATAGCCACCCTCACTTAGATGATTTGCCTGAGTTGAGGTACACAGTGTCCAAGGAGGGACCAGGGCCAAGACAGGTTCATTGTAATTAAAATGGGAAGGTGAATAGGCTTAATGAAAGAAATAGGCCAAATACGGCTCAAAGTCGGGATCAAAGGATACTTCTTCATTTGGTTTGGCATTTAGGCTAAAAATGGACTTTATTCAAACACGGCCTATGATCCTTTCCTAATCCCTATCGCGCCCCATTTTTCTCGCGAAAAGCGAGATTCAACGTGACAAACTCTTTTTGGGATTTAAGGAGTGAAGAGTCGCCACCTAACGAATTAAGGTGCGTTAGGGCACCATTCTAGACTAATTATGAACTTATTTTAATTATTAGCCTATGTCAACCAGAAATTCGGGTAAGGATTCAGGTTACCTCGAAAGGGAGGTGTTAGGCACCTTTCGAGGTCCACAAATGTGGGTCCCGACCGAACTCATATATTACGTGGGAAATTCTATGTGATAAGCAAAAGGTCCGATGATTTTTATTAACTTAATAATGATTAAGTGTTAAACAAATAAACTAAACATGCAACTTAGTTATTATTAATTATATAAGTGATAATACATAAACAGACAGTTAATCAGATAAGCGAGAAGATAGAAGAGACACAATGATATAAATTGAAAGATTTATTTAAATAATAACGAACCTAAACTACCCCAAATAAGTGAACATTCAAGATAAGATAAAGAAAACCGATTCAGAAAAGATTTTATACAAGAAGTTAATTTTAACCTATTCGGATCAGCGCCCGGCTTATTAGTGGATGACAATGTCGTATGTTGCATTGTCGAATTTCGCTCGGGACAACTTACATCATTTTCGATTTTCTACCTACCCACCTAGTTTTGATTATTGGTCTTAAAGTTGTCCTAAAGAAAGTGATAAAACTAACGTTCCCTAAAATGCCTACCCGTCCCAACTTAATGTCCAAGAGGCGTCGGACTTATTATTTGGGTAAGGATCTAGACATAGAAAAAGTCTTAGGCTTCCTAATTAGACTCGAAATTCGCGTCAAACAAAACATATAAGACTTGAACAAGTAGCACATGATGGTTTCAAATAAACCTCTTAATTAATTAGAGTTGATTAGGTGATAGGCAAGGCATGCTGAAAATGATTAAACAAGTCCTATAAGCATGATATCTAGCATTGTAGATTAAGTAACATACTTGGACTTAACTAAAACCTAATGAAAAAGGTGTCTGTGAGAATCGATGCGTTAGACGTACTGAAATTATTTTAAAGGGTTCTATAACATGTGTCTATGTGCAATTAGTGTTTCTAACATGCTAAAATTGTTTAAAAGAACCTAAAACATGACGCCTAAGTTAACATGCTGAAATTCGTTAAATAAGTTACGAAACTTGATATCTAGGTGAAAATATTAAAATGCCTGTCGAAAATTGATTTTAGATATGCTGAAAATTCAATTTAAATGCTGGAAACTGTATTTAATATGCTGGAATTTCAGTTTACATGCTGGAAACTAATTAACAGTTGCAAAAAAAGGTTTTTAATATTAAAAAAAATACTGAAAAATTAATTAAATAGTTGCTGGAAATAGTCTTAATATGCTGAAAATTAATTTAAAAAAGTGCTGAAAAATTGTTTTGACATGCTGAAAATTAATTATTAACTTAGAAACACGGTTTCTAAGTGAGGAATTAGTAAAAAACAGTTCTAAAAAATAGTTTTAATATTTCTGAAATTTATTTAAAATGTTGAAAATCAGTTTTATTATGTCACAAATTAATTAAACATGCTTAAATCAAATTGACATATTCAAAATTAATATAATACATCCAAAGTTAGTTAATGATCCTAAAACATGATTGCAAAACAATTTAACTAATTAACATGTGAAATACTATAAGCATGATTTCTAGCATTATAGATTAGTTAGCATATTAAAATTTATTAATCTTATAGACATGATTTCTAGGTGAGGAATATTAATCAACATGCTAGAATTTATTGATTATATCCTACAAATGTGATTTCTAAGGGGAAGTTACTTAATCAACATTCTAGAAATCAGTGACACATAGCCTATGCTAAAATAAGTAACTACATCTCCTAGGCAAGATAACTTTTGTAACTAAAAATTCTTAAAAAGACGTGATTTCCAGCAACTAAACAATACTTAAACATGCTCGACATGATTAATTCCCATAGGCGTGCTGAAATTATCATGTGGTCAGATCCTATGGTCATGGTTTCTAAAAGTAATAACAAAACATTATAGGTCCTAACGTGATGTTAATGCTATGTGACAGGTCACTCTCAAACACATCCTACAAGTAGGATTATAATAAAAAAAAAATGCAACAAGCACCAAGTAATCCCCTTCCCCAACAGTCCCTGATATTTTATTACATATCTTTGTCTATACAATAATAGTTACAGGCCCGATATAGAATAGAAAAATCAAATAAAGAGAAGACAAAGGCGGACTGGACAGTCTTTTAACAACCCCTCCAGACTCCGGCAACTCTTCACAATTCTCAACAATCAGCTTCTAGTAAAGAACCTGTTAAGCACAACCATATGCACAAAAATAGACCAACAGAAACCAAAATGAAACCTTTCTAGTTGCCAAAATTAGACCTACATGCATGCTTTCTGGACTACCATATTTAATCATGGAGAACATGTTACAAACAGAGAAGGAAATTACACCACTTAAACCAAGCTAACAGAGGCAAGTAGTGGAGATATGACATCCTAACATGTTACATGGAAAACTCAACAAAACATAAGAAACCCACATTATACCGGATTTCATACCAAACACTATAGACAGATTAAAGACTTTATTTCTAAAGATAAGACATCCGAGGCAAACGAGTTTAAAGCCATAGCATTCAACTTGAGAGTTTAAGTAACATACCGTTTAGCAGCAACAAATAATTTAGAAATCTTGAATCATCACTTTGAGAACAAGCAAAATGGGAGCTTTAACGAATTTGCGTAGAGAAAGAGACGTATACTAGAAAACATGCGAGTGACAATGTAAAAGTATGAGAAAGTCTGTGTAAGAGAGAAGTAGGAGCGTCCATTCTCCCCCAAAATAGTAAAGAGAGGTCTTATTTATATGGTAGGAGGGTGATAATCAATCACATAAAAATTCTGAAAATCAATCAAGGCAAATCCTTTCTTTTAAGGAAAGGGATCAACCACTTGGGGCGAAATTATGCAAAGATTATCATAATTAGACAAGTAAAAATCCGCCTAGACCAAATAGGGATAGGACAATTAATAAAAAGATCATAAAACTATAGAATCTGCCAAAAATAGATAAACAGTGATGCTGTCACACTGTTTCAGTTTAAATCGTACACAAATCAGCCACATAACATTCCATTGAGTGTAAAAAATGAATCATGTCTTTACCATAAATGGCTAAGTACCAAAGCTGTCTAATTGAAATAAGCAAAGAGAGAGAGTAAACTAACTGATTTTGAGCACCAAGCTATATATTGTATAAGGTGAAAATCTCAACTTACCATATTTAATCATACTAGGCTGTTGTAAATTGGATTTAAGCAAGGCAAGAAACAAGCAGGTAAAGTCATCATATAATTTGAACTGATTCAAAAATGAACAATGGCATGTCGTCCCTATAGCTCGAATTAAAAATTAACGATTGAGAATGTGGAATACAATACTAATTTTAACAAAATCTAAACTGGACAGACCATGAAATGGCTCAACCAAGAAATACTCAACCCCATTTCCACCAAAAATCAGCAATCAATTCACACGAATGCAATAGAATCATACCAGAGACAGATCACATAATAATCCATGAAAGATCAAAGTTCAAAACTCAACCATAGACCAAGGCATCGAGTGGTGGAGGTCAATGGTTTTTGTCTGGCGGGGGTTCACCGGAGCTAGCGGTGGTGACTGGTGGATCGGCAGCTGCTGCGATTGATCGATGGATGCCAGTGGAGAGAGAGAGAGAGAACGGGAAGCGGGTTTGGGTTTAGAGAGAGAAAAAGGGCATAGGCTCGGGTGGTTCTCATCGTGCTCCGTCGGCCAGGGGTGACCGGCAGTGGCGTGGTCGCCGGTGACTGGTGGTGTTGGAGCGAAAAAGAGGAAGATCGAGAAAAAAAAAAGGAGATAGAGAGAGATCGAGAGAGGAGGCGGCGAGAGAAGGGTTGGCTGCAGTGGGGCGGCGGCTGGTCTTGGGTCTATCGTCCTCACCAAGGTGGTGGTGCGACGGTTGTGGGGTGAGAGAGGAGAGAGGTCGAGAGAGGTGAGGGAGATCGGGTGCGTGAGATATGAGGAAGAGAGAGAGGGGTGGCTGAGTTATGGGGGGTATCGGTTGGCAGGGGTAGAAGATTAGGTTTTTTGGGGGGATTTGGGGGTTTATTTGGTTAAAAGGGAAAGAAAGTGGGGATTTAATCTCAGCCGTTGGATCAATTTTGATCAATGGCTGGGATCAAAAATTTACAAAAAAAGGCCAAGATTTGGTTTATTTAAATTGGGGTCAATTAAAATTGGATTGGGGATTTCAATTTGAGATCAATTTAGGCTAAAATTGATACCAAATTAGGTACAGAATGGCTAGATTTTAAATAAATTGAGGAAAATGAATTCAATTAGACTGTTATTTTTTGTAAAAATAATTACTCCATAATAATAATAAGATGTCTCAAAAACTATTATTACGTAAATAATATTGTATAAAATTGACAATAATAATAATAATTTAAGAGTAAGTTACGCATGCGAATTTTAAGAAATGTTATAATAATAATGATAAATATATATATTATTATTAATAAATAATAATAATAATAATAATTATAATAATAATAATAATAATATTGGTAACAACAATAATAGTAATAAACATGTGTTTGTAACTTATGAGCATACACATTTGCAGAAATAATTTGATAAATTTTTACCAAAATAGTAGTAAATTATATATTATGTAAGAATATAAAATAAAAAATGCTAAAAAATAAATTGCATACCTTAAAATTATGAATATGAAATGTCAGAATTTATTTGATATAAAAATAATATTTAAAAATTTAAAAACTAATATTTTTGATAAAATAGCAGCCTGTGAGGAATATCGGGAGGCCAAAATTGGGTGTCAACAGCTACCCCTTCATTGCTTGGGAATGATAGAAGGATTGTCAAGCAACGAACGTTGACGTAGTAGCCAATTTTTTCTGACCGATGGGATGATTTGCTGGAATTGAAAAGCAAGAGAGGTTTATTAAAATTATGTGACCGAGCCTTTGGTTTCTAGTGGCCTACATATCTCTGGTTTTATGAGAATCAGGCCGTGTGTATTTCTAGATTAGAGACAAATGAAATTCCTAAAGAGAATTGATGAATTTGAATGATGATAGCACGAATCGGCAAGATTAGAGTATGAGTCGTTTTGGAATATGAAATTTGAATATGATTGAGATGAAGAATTATGTTTCAAAAAGCGAAAAGAGAGAATTGCTTAGTCGCCTTGTTTTTAATGAGAAATCAGTAGTAGCTTGTTTTAAAGCTCGACAGGGAAATCAATAGTGCTTAGTTTAAAGTTCGGTGAGGAACCCATGCTTATTTTGAGGTTCGTTAAGGAACCCAGTGCCGTTTTAAGGTCCGTTTGAGGAATCCAATGCCGTTTTAAGATCCTGCGGGGAGCCCAATGCCGTTTTAAGGTCCTGCGTGGAGCCCATTGTCGTTTTAAGGTCCTGCGGGGATCCCATTGTCGTTTTAAGGTCCTGCGGGGAGCCCATTGCCGTTTTAAGGTCCTGCGGGGATCCCATTGCTGTTTTAAGGTCCTGCGGGAGCCTATTGCCATTTTAAGGTCCTGCGGGGAGCCCAATGCCGTTTTAAGGTCCTGTGGGGAGCCCAATGTTGTTTTAAGGTCCATTTGAGGAACCTAATGCTAAGTTTGATGCCGAATTATTAATGCAATATATTGTTGCCAAAGTTAAATGGATAGAGAGACTTAGCTTCTTTTCAAGATTGAGGATGTAATTTGGGTTTTCTTTGATGATGTTGCAAGGCAGTGACTGCATTTGTACCTGTTATCTGCACTCAAAGGAAAATTGTAAGTCGAAAAGTAAGGTTGACCCATACCTTTGCTTGGCTTGTCTCCTCGTCATTGTTTTGATCTCAGAGATTGAGGCTTGTATTCTTTATGGTGAAATTTTTGAGATATTCTCAAAAATTTCTGCCCCAGTTTAGAATAAAAGATGCCCTTCGTACATCCTTGTGAATTGACATGTTATTTTCTTGTGGAATTTTTGAGGTTTCCTCAAAAATTCTGGCCCAGTTTTTGACTTTTGGAGTCTTATATTCTCGCTTCACTCAAGGAAAAATATTAGTTCAAAAGAAATTGTTGCCTTACATTTGAACATCGTGATCTCAATTCCAATCTGTCTTTATATGCTCAGGAGTCGGCTTATTAGCCTGGTATTTCGGATTTGAATTTGAGCAAAGTGTTTGCATTAAAAATGGAGGGAAAAAGAAAAATTTTATTTGATTGAGACCGGGTTCAATAATGGACTGCCTACGTATCCAAATGGAAATCAGGTCAAACGTAGTTCAGATTACAAGTAAAAGATAGATAAAGCAGGAAAATGTTATTAGCCATAAGGCGGACAGATAGAAAAATGATGGTATGATAATGGTATGTCCTCATAAGTCCATGTGATGTGCTTTGCGCTTTCTTTGCGAACGTCTAGGAAATATTTTTGTTGGATCACCTTGAACAATGGCATTTCCTGTAGTGATGGGGTTGTAGATGTTGCTTATTGGGCCTCGTTGCACTTTTATCCTCCCCTTTTCAATTAGATTCTGAATTTTGTACCTAAGTGCTGAACATTCCTCAATATCATGGCCTTGTATATTTGAGTGATAAGCACAGTTTTTGGATGGGTCAAAGTTAAGAGACGGATAGTTAGGAATCCAACCCCTTCTTGGTTGCACAATACCTTGGGCCCTCAATCTTTCAAATATGCTCGTCAATGGCTCAGTCAAAGGAGTGAAGGTACGAGGCCTTATTCTCTTTGGTTGATGAAAATTACCTCGTACCGGATAAGACCGATGTTGAAAGTCGGATTGTGTATGATAAACGTCATCTTGAAAATTTTGCTGGAAAGAGTAGGGTTGAATCTGATAAGCTTCACATTGAGAATCTTGTGAATCATAAGGTTTGAGATGCTCATGTCGGGATTCAAACACAACAAGGGATTCTTCATTATTCTGATAGCAGTGTGTCTGAGGTGATAAATCCTCTTCCTCTTCCTCAGACGGACTCTTTGACGCTTGGAAAGTGGTTGGCATTGCAGACACATCAATAATTCTCCCTGTTCGGATACCATATTCTAGCTTTTTTTCGATTGAAATCAGACTCTCAAAACTGTGACTATTTAGGAAGCACAATTTTTGGTAGTATATTCCATCTAGCAACCTGATGAAAGTTTGGACCAATTCTTCTTCAGGCACAGAAGGACGTATCTTAGAAGCTTCCAATCTCCATCGGATTGCATATTCCTCAAAAGATTCGTGAGTCATTCTCTTTACTTCGAGCAAATCCCACATGGTTGGATCAACTGTGATGTTAAAATTATATTGCCCTACGAAGTCTTGTGCCATGTCTTCCCATGTACGCCATTTGTCAAAGTCTTGTTTGGCGAACCAGGTGAGTGCTACCCCTGACAAACTTTGAATAAATAATCTCATTAGGAGAGCCTCATTATGCCCTATGCCAACTAATCTGCCGCAATAGTCCTTTAGATATGTGATTGGGTCTCCACGTCCATCAAACATGTTGAACTTTGGGACTTTGTATCCTGGAGATAATTCAACCCTTGGATGTAGACATAGTTTCTCATACCTCAAGTCATGAATACCTTTGGAGCGTAGATTCTCATCCAACCTCTTTTCTAAGTCATGAAGCTTTTGTTGTCGTGCCTCTAAATCGACTCTCTCATTTCCAAGAGTGGTGTGTGTTGAAGGCAACTGTTGAGCGGGTGTATGAGTAAGGCGAGAATAAGGAGCTACAGTCCAAACAGGGGTTTGTTTTGGACGAGCAGGAAGAAGAGTGGGATCTTTCTGGATGTTGAGCATATTTGTCTTGCAGGTTTTCAATCGAGTCGATGTTCAAATGCTATACAACCTTTAAACAACATAAATAAATCAAATAAAACAATAGTCAGTATACCCAATAACAAAAGGGATAATATGAAAATATGAGTCATCTTGTCAAAGAGGACTTTAGGACGAATGGGTGGGCTAGAATTTGAACTTGAGAAGTGCATCGATATCAAAAGGTAGAATATAGGTTTCAAGCAAGACCTAAATACTACGCTGATTAGGTGAACAAGTAAATAGTGGTAAGATATTTTAAAGGATAAGCATAAAAAATATTTGAAGGCACTTTATTTTGAAAAAACGGGAGGATTGAAGATTTAAATATTTTTGAAAGATTTTGGAAGAATTAGTTCAACTAAGACATTTAGTATGAAACAATTGAGAATTTAAAAGATTGTAAGGAATAATTCAAAAATACTCTATTTTTCACCCTTACGACATTATGAAAAGGTGAAAGAAAAGGAGAATATAAGAATTGATAGAAAAATTATTTGAATGATAAAGATTGTTTCATACTTTTAAAATACGGGGATATTTTGTAAAGAATGGAAAAAGGAGGACCGCATCCTTATAAAGGATTACCTACGTATCTTGCTAGACAAGAATCAGGTCAGACGTAGTTCAAAATTTAGACTTAGAGAAATTTGAATGGTAGTTGAAGGCATAGCATGAGTCGAATAACAACTTACACAAGGATAATAAACACGTAGCACATAATGATTAATGCATGCATGACTTAGAATTTTCTAAGATTTGGATAGATACGGATAAGGGAAATCTTATGTGAGAAGGCATGTGGTCTCACGGTAGTAAAACTATCCGCTCAACCGCGTCTTAGCAGACTCTCTATAATAAGGTTTTGAAGAGAATTTGGAGAAGTGCGAAGGCACAACATCCTAGTATAGTGAAATTGTGTGAAAGTGTGAGATTCCCGAGTGGGGGAAATATGAACGAAATGCCAATTATATAAAGCGGTAACACGTAGCGCAGAGTAGCATGTTGAACAATAAATAAAAATAAATAGACAGGAAAAGAAAGATAAATACATGATTTTGAGCTAATAAATTGCATATAAAAAAATAAAGGGATAAGGAAAAGGGATTGACATAGAAGAAAATAATTAAATTAGAATAAAATAATGGGAAATAGAAACGGGACATAACATGATTTTTCGTGACAACTAATTATTCATGATAAGACAAATATATAAAAATTAGCAAAAACAAAGAGTCAATAATAAACGAATAGACCCAAATAATTAAAGAATCCCACGTAATATACCAATTCGTATTGGTTAGAATCTAAGTATCCTCAGCAGAGTCGCCATGCTGTCACGCCCCATTTTTCTCGCGAAAAGCGGGATTCGACGTGACAAACTCTTTTTGGGATTTAAGGAGTGAAGAGTCGCCACCTAACAAATTAAGGTGCGTTAGGGCACCATTCTAGACTAATTATGAACTTATTTTAATTATTGGCCTATGTCAACCAGAAATTCGGGTAAGGATTCAGGTTACCTCGAAAGGAAGGTGTTAGGCACCTTTTGAGGTCCACAAATGTGGGTCCCGACCGAACTCATATATTACGTGGGAAATTCTATGTGATAAGCAAAAGGTCCGATGATTTTTATTAACTTAATAATGATTAAGTGTTAAACAAATAAACTAAACATGCAACTTAGTTATTATTAATTATATAAGTGATAATACATAAACAGACAGTTAATCAGATAAGCGAGAAGATAGAAGAGACACAATGATATAAATTGAAAGATTTATTTAAATAATAACGAACCTAAACTACCCCAAATAAGTGAACATTCAAGATAAGATAAAGAAAACCGATTCAGAAAAGATTTTATACAAGAAGTTAATTTTAACCTATTCGGATCAGCGCCCGACTTATTAGCGGATGACAATGTCGTATGTTGCATTGTCGAATTTTGCTCAGGACAACTTACATCATTTTCGATTTTCTACCTACCCACCTAGTTTTGATTATTGGTCTTAAAGTCGTCCTAAAGAAAGTGATAAAACTAACGTTCCCTAAAATGCCTACCCGTCCCAACTTAATGTCCAAGAGGCGTCAGACTTATTATTTGGGTAAGGATCTAGACATAGAAAAAGTCTTAGGCTTCCTAATTAGACTCGAAATTCGCGTCAAACAAAACATATAAGACTTGAACAAGTAGCACGTAATGGTTTCAAATAAACCTCTTAATTAATTAGAGTTGATTAGGTGATAGGCAAGGCATGCTGAAAATGATTAACCAAGTCCTATAAGCATGATATCTAGCGTTGTAGATTAAGTAACATACTTGGACTTAACTAAAACCTAATGAAAAAGGTGTCTGTGAGAATCGATGCGTTAGACGTACTGAAATTGGTTTAAAGGGTTCTATAACATGTGTCTATGTGCAATTAGTGTTTCTAACATGCTGAAATTGTTTAAAAGAACCTAAAACATGACGCCTAAGTTAACATGCTGAAATTCGTTAAATAAGTTACGAAACCTGATATCTACGTGAAAATATTAAAATGCCTGTCGAAAATTGATTTTAGATATGCTGAAAATTCAATTTAAATGCTGGAAACTATATTTAATATGCTGAAATTTCAGTTTACATGCTGGAAACTAATTAACAGTTGCAAAAAAAGGTTTTTAATATTAAAAAAAATACTGAAAAATTAATTAAATAGTTGCTGGAAATAGTCTTAATATGCTGAAAATTAATTTAAAAAAGTGCTGAAAAATTGTTTTGACATGCTGAAAATTAATTATTAACTTAGAAACACGGTTTCTAAGTGAGAAATTAGTAAAAAACAGCTCTAAAAATAGTTTTAATATTTCTGAAATTTATTTAAAGTGTTAAAAATCAGTTTTATTATGTCACAAATTAATTAAACATGCTTAAATCAAATTGACATATTCAAAATTAATATAATACATCCAAAGTTAGTTAATGATCCTAAAACATGATTGCAAAACAATTTAATTAATTAACATGTGAAATACTATAAGCATGATTTCTAGCATTGTAGATTAGTTAGCATATTAAAATTTATTAATCTTATAGACATGATTTCTAGGTGAGGAATATTAATCAACATGCTAGAATTTATTGATTATATCCTACAAATGTGATTTCTAAGGGGAAGTTACTTAATCAACATTCTAGAAATCAGTGACACGTAGCCTATGCTAAAATAAGTAACTACATCTCCTAGGCAAGATAACTTTTGTAACTAAAAATTCTTAAAAAGACGAGATTTCCAGCAACTAAACAATACTTAAACATGCTCGACATGATTAATTCCCATAGGCGTGCTGAAATTATCACGTGGTCAGATCCTATGGTCATGGTTTCTAAAAGTAATAACAAAACATTATAGGTCCTAACGTGATGTTTATGCTATGTGACAGGTCACTCTCAAACACATCCTACAAGTAGGATTATAATAAAAAAAAAAATGCAACAAGCACCAAGTAATCCCCCTCCCCAACAGTCCCTGATATTTTATTACATATCTGTGTCTATACAATAATAGTTACAGGCCCGATATAGAATAGAAAATCAAATAAAGAGAAGACAAAGGCGGACTGGACAGTCTTTTAACAACCCCTCCAGACTCCGGCAACTCTTCACAATTCTCAACAATCAGCTTCTAGTAAAGAACCTGTTAAGCACAACCATATGCACAAAGATAGACCAACAGAAACCAAAACGAAACCTTTCTAGTTGCCAAAATTAGACCTACATGCATGCTTTCTGGATTACCATATTTAATCATGGAGAACATGTTACAAACAAAGAAGGAAATTACACCACTTAAACCAAGCTAACAGAGGCAAGTAGTGGAGATATGACATCCTAACATGTTACATGGAAAACTCAACAAAACATAAGCAACCCACATTATAGCGGATTTCATACCAAACACTATAGACAGATTAAAGACTTTATTTCTAAAGATAAGACATCTGAGGCAAACGAGTTTAAAGCCATAGCATTCAACTTGAGAGTTTAAGTAACATACCGTTTAGCAGCAACAAACAATTTAGAAATCTTGAATCATCACTTTGAGAACAAGCAAAATGGGAGCTTTAACGAATTTGCGTAGAGAAAGAGACCTATACTAGAAAACATGCGAGTGACAATGTAAAAGTATGAGAAAGTCTGTGTAAGAGAGAAGTAGGAGCGTCCATTCTCCCCCAAAATAGTAAAGAGAGGTCTTATTTATATGGTAGGAGGTTATAATCAATCACATAAAAATTCTGAAAATCAATCAAGGCAAATCCTTTCTTTTAAGGAAAGGGATCAATCACTTGGGGCGAAATTATGCAAAGATTATCATAATTAGACAAGTAAAAATCCGCCTAGACCAAATAGGGATAGGACAATTAATAAAAAGATCATAAAACTATAGAATCTGCTAAAAATAGATAAACAGTGAAGCTGTCACACTGTTTCAGTTTAAATCGTACACAAATCAGCCACATAAAATTCGATTGAGTGTAAAAAATGAATCATATCTTTACCATAAATGGCTAAGTATCAAAGCTGTCTAATTGAAATAAGCAAAGAGAGAGAGAGTAAACTAACTGATTTTGAGCACCAAGCTATATATTGTATAAGGTGAAAATCTCAACTTACCATATTTAATCATACTAGGCTGTTGTAAATTGGATTTAAGCAAGGCAAGAAACAAGCAGGTAAAGTCATCATATAATTTGAACTGATTCAAAAATGAACAATGGCATGTCGTCCATATAGCTCGAATTAAAAATTAACGATTGAGAATGTGGAATACAATACTAATTTTAACAAAATCTAAACTGGACAGACCATGAAATGGCTCAACCAAGAAATACTCAACCCCATTTCCATCAAAAATCAGCAATCAATTCACACGAATGCAATAGAATCATACCAGAGACAGATCACATATTAATTCATGGAAGATCAAAGTTCAAAACTCAACCATAGACCAAGGCATCGAGTGGTGGAGCTCGATGGTTTCTGTCTGGTGGTGGTTCACCGGAGCTAGCGGTGGTGACTGGTGGATCGGCGGCGGCTGCGATTGACCGATGGATGTCTATGGAGAGAGAGAGAGAGAAGAGGAAGCGGGTTTGGGTTTAGAGAGAGAAAAAGGGCGTAGGCTCGGGTGGTTCTCATCGTGCTACGCCGGCCAGGGGTGACCGGCAGTGGCGTGGTCGCCGGTGACTGGTGGTGTTGGAGCAGAGAAGAAGAAAATTGAGAGAAAAAAAAAGGAGACAGAGAGAGATCGAGAGAGGAGGCGGCGAGAGAAGGGTTGGCTGCAGTGGGGCGGCGGCTGGTCTTGGGTCTGTCGTCCCTACCATGGTGGTGGTGCGACGGTTGTGGGGTGAGAGAGGAGAGAGGTCGAGAGAGGTGAGGGAGATCGGGTGAGAGAGTGGTGGCCGGTATGGGAGTTCGCCGGTCGGTGATGACAGGCGATGGGGGCGGCGGCGTGAGACATGAGGAAGAAAGAGAGGGGTGGCTGAGCTATGGGGGGTGTCGGTTGGCAGGGGTAGAAGATTAGGTTTTTTGGGGGGATTTGGGGGTTTAGTTGGTTAAAAGGGAAAGAAAGTGGGGAATTAATCTCAGCCGTTGGATCAATTTTGATCAATGGCTGGGATCAAAAATTTACAAAAAAAAGGCCAAGATTTGGTTTATTTAAATTGGGGTCAATTAAAATTGGATTGGGGATTTCAATTTGAGATCAATTTAGGCTAAAATTGATACCAAATTAGGTACAGAATGACTAGATTTTAAATAAATTGAGGAAAATGAATTCAATTAGACTGTTATTTTTTGTAAAAATAATTACTCCACAATAATAATAAGATGTCTCAAAAACTATTATTACGTAAATAATATTGTATAAAATTGACAATAATAATAATAATTTAAGAGTAAGTTACGCATGCGAATTTTAAGAAATGTTATAATAATAATGATAAATATATATATTATTATTAATAAATAATAATAATAATAATAATTATAATAATAATAATAATAATATTGGTAACAACAATAATAGTAATAAACATGTGTTTGTAACTTATGAGCATACACATTTGCAGAAATAATTTGATAAATTTTTACCAAAATATTAGTAAATTATATATTATGTAAGAATATAAAATAAAAAATGCTAAAAAATAAGTTGCATACCTTAAAATTATGAATATGAAATGTCAGAATTTATTTGATATAAAAATAATATTTAAAAATTTAAAAACTAATATTTTTGATAAAATAGCAGCCTGTGAGGAATATCGGGAGGCCAAAATTGGGTGTCAACAATCCCTATCCTCTAACCTAGGCAAGACTAACCGGGCAAGTTCTGGATCGCACACACACAGTTAACTAAGTGGTGACCTCACACACACATATCACAGGGTTGTATTACCAACTACTACCTATCCGATTCATGCAATGCTAGCTACAGTTATTTGACTATAATACTAGTGTCATAACAAGATCCAACAGCTGTCACACACAAGCATGCTGTTCACACAGTTCAAAAACAGAAATTTTTAGGAGGGGTATCCTTAACATTCAAAACAAATAAAAATCTTTCAAAACTGGACTGCACTAAGATTCCGTATTTTTCTCCTAATCAAACACAAATACACATGATAATAAAAACCTAAATATGCCGGTTCTACTAAGATAGCACTTGAGGGAAAAGAAACACGACAACAAAAACCCCTAAGATGACATATAGACCCACAAGTACCTCAAACCCTCAACTTGTAAGCATGCATTGTCCCTAATGCAATAGATAAAATAAAACACGAGAGTTAGGAACATACCTGTGGCACCCTAGGTGCATGGGTCTAATGTCGATCAAAATCAAAAAATCAAAGAAAATGTAGAAATAGCAAAACACCTTGGGTTGCCTCCCAAGCAGTGCCTGATTTAATGTTGCGGCACAACGGGGGTATCTTGATTACTCAGACTTTATCAAGATCCCCATTGGATTGTACTCCAGGGTCATCAAAAATATTTATTTCCGAAACCACCCTCATGTTCTTTGGCTGCTTCATACTTCTGTAAACATTGAATGTGACTTCCTTATTATCCATCTTGAATTTCAGCTCACCCCGCTCCATATCTACCAATGCTCTGCCGGTGGCTAAAAATGGTCTCCCCAAAATTATGGGCATCTCAAAATCGACCTCACAGTCTAAGATAACAAAGTCAGCAGGAAAGATGAAGTTTTCAACCTTTACCAAAACATCACATATTATGCCCACGGACTTCTTGATCGTACGATCCGCCATCAATAACCGCATCTTTGTTGGCTCGGGGGCTCCCAAACCTAATTTCTCAAACACTGCCAGCGGCATCAAGTTAATGCTCGCACCTAGGTCACACAAAGCTCTGGTGAAGTGACTTGGCCCAATTATGCATGGAACTGTGAAGGCACCAGGATCATCTTTCTTTTGTACAAGAGAACGGGATGCAATTGCACTACAATGGTGCAAATTATCAACAGACTCATAACTGACGGTTCTCTTCTTCGTGACCAAGTCCTTTATGAACTTCGCATAACCTGGCATCTGCTCCAATGCCTCAACCAGAGGGATGTTTATAGAAAGTTGATTCAAGATGGACATGAACTTCTGAAATTTTTCATCCTCCTTCTTCTTCTTCAGTCGCTGAGGGAATAGAGGTGGCAGCCTAGGAATGGGTGTTAGCACTTGTGGGGTTTCCTTCTCTTTCTCAGTTTTAGCATTTACCTTATTTTCATCAGTTTGAGGCTTTTCCACCTCTTTCGTGATCTCCCCACTAACAATTTTATTTTCATCCACCTTTTTCTTGAGACGTTGAGGGAAAGGTGGAGGAAGCCTTGGTAATGGAACATACTTCTTTATTGCTTCCTTTACTTTTTTCGTGGTCTTAGTCTGCTTTTCCAGTGGGGCATGAACACCCTCAACTTGATTGGGTGCCTCAATGAGAGTCATTCCACTTCTTGTTGTGATAGCCATACAATGAGCATCATTCTTTGGATTCTGGATGGTGTTGCTTGGAAGGGTGCCTGGCTGACGTTGATTTAGTGCCAATGATATCTGCCTGAATAGTTGCTCCAATTGTTTAATGGCAGTCGAATGTGAATCTACCTTCTGACTTATTCCTGAGATATTTGCCTTGATCTCTTTTAGACAGTTTTCTTAGCTTTCTGACCTTGTAACCAGTTTATCAAGAAGGTCTTCAATCCTTGAATTTCCTGACTAAGCATCACGTCTTCCTGGTGGTACATAAAGTTATTCTTCTCTCTATTATCATCTTTCCACCTCCAATCACCGTCACGGTCCCGTTCTTGATCTCTGTATCCCAATTTATTATAGTTGTCTCCATAGTAGTTCCGACCTTGATTTCCTTGCCTTGAGTTCCAAGAGTCTTGATTAGACCCTTGGCCCTTGGCTCGAAAACCCGCCACTTCACGATCTAGATACTTCGCCTCTTCATCAGACTCACTATCATCATGTCTGGACGATTTGCTTTGTGCACCTACAACATGCACCTTTTTTGCGTCTCTGGCCGCTATCTGTTTAGCCAGAAGACCAATTTGTGTCCTCAACTGAGCGACCTCTTTAGCTACCGATTCATCCAAAGCCCTTTGAGCCGCTGAAGCTCCAATAGCATATGTGCCAGCCGGCGTATCTGCCTCCCAATTATGCCATCCTCGATTGGTCTTAGTGACACGATCTAATATCTAAGAAGCTTGTTCCCATCTCAAACTCATGAGTGGTCCACCAGTAATAGTGTCTGCTACCGCCTTTGTGTTAACATTCAGATCCCTGTAGAAGATTTCAAGTAAATTCCTGCCACTCATCCAGTGATTTGGCATATTCTGCAGCTTCTTTTTGAACCTCAGCCATGCCTTATAGAGTGCTTCAGAATGCAGCTGTCTGAAATTATAGATCTCGTCTTTCAACTGCAGTATCTTGGACGGTGGGAAAAATCTTTCCAAAAATTGATTTCTCAGTTCCTGCCAAGTAGTGATGGAACCTCTTGGCAGCTCAGCTAACCATAAAGTGGCTTCTCCTTTAAGAGAGAATGGGAACAACCTCAACCGAATCACCTCTTGGTCAACTCCCAGTAGATTGTACGACGTGCATACCCCCACAAAATTCATTACATGCATGTTTGGATCATCAGTAGGAAGACCCGCAAACACACCCTTAAAGTTTAGCAGATGGATCATAGCACTAGTAATGTCAAACTTAGTGCCCGGAGGTAATTCTGGTGGAATGATGGCACCATTCTCTATTGGCTCAAAATATGCCACATATTCTTCTTCAGGATCATCATAAACAGGAACATGTGGTCTCGGTTGTTCTCTCAGTCATCTTTGTCGCTCTTCAGCATCATCCAGACGCTGTGCTGCTTCCTGCATAACTCGATTATCTCTTTCTGCTTGTCTAAGAGCAGCTTGTCTAGCATGCTCTTCTCGTGTCAATCGAGCAGTAGTTTGATCCGCTGTTTCCTGACCAGTCGGGTGAATTGGCTGGTTGTGAATGTCTCCCGTAGCTGTGGGATTCTGAACTCCTTCAGTATTCACCATTCTCCGATTATCTCTCAGAGTTCTTTCGATTTCAAGATCAAGTGGAATCAGGGGATTGCCTTGACTCCTAGTATTTGGCATACACTGGCGTATGCCCTCAAAAGTATGTAAGAACACAACCAATCAGCTCAAACCAGTAATGTTCAACTCCATAACTGTATTCCCCGGCAACGGCGCCAAAATTTGATGTCGCCCAAAATATGCCTACTAAGAAGTATAAAGCGGTCGCTGTATCAAATATAGACCCCAACTAGGTTGGGGTCGATCCCACAGGGAATAGGTCAAAGTGTAAGTAGAATACCGAATGGAACAGTTGGAAAGTAAGTAAAACTGGGGGTTTTGCTAATGAATAGTAACAATAACGATTGCTGGTTGTATTGAGTTCGTAGACAATAAGAGAAATACACTAGGACTGTGATCCCCAATAATTCCTTAACTCCACCGGTTACTGGTGCTTAACAAGATTGCCCCGCTGCGCTGCATGCAAAATCTAACAAGTTAGGTTCATCTAACTGTCTCTCGACCTTCATTAGACGAATTTCACTCTTCTCCTCTCGGTCTTCGAGTGTCGCACTACTAACCCTTGTCCTGGATCTCAGATAACCATTCCTGCTAAGGCTCCGGTTATTAGATTAAGGTTGACAACTTCAAATCTCTATTGTTATCTCCTTTTCCCAATCTCTACCTCTCTCTTAAGCAAGTCTAGAATACAGGCGAGTTTCTAACGTTTGCAACCGTTAGAAAAGCAATCACAACGAAGGAAACAACAATACATGCACACACCGCAGTACAAAGTTGCTTTGCACTTAACCAATTTCGTTAATGCCTCATGGTTCACACAACCCTAGTGGATGGGTTTAGCTGCTCATCATTGTAAGAACGCAAGAAGAATTCAAAGATGAAAACATAATTATGAACTCACAATAATGAAGAAAAACCAAAATTTCAATTATCAATAAAACTCAACTTAGGGTTTGTGAATACAAAACCAAGAATATGTCTGAAACTGTATGAAATAACTCACAAAATAGTATATTGACTAACTCTGAATGATTTTCGCACATAGGACTATACATGGGTATTTATAGATACAAAGGTAATCCTATCGTAAGCAACATAGGAGAATAAAGTCGGCAAATTTCACGGTGTCATGACTTGGTGTTGTGGAACCAAGTCACGCCACGTAGGTTGATGTCGTGGAAATCAGGCTCAATTAGACGTCTTCAGAAGTTGAGTCAAGCCACCTTTCCACGTCATGTAGGTGGACCCACGCCACGTGACTTGTGTCGTGGTAATCGGACACTTTTTTTCACACTGGAGTGTGACTCACGGCACCACTCACGCCACGTGAGTGGCACTCACGTCACGGGAGTGGTGTCTTGACTCCCACTCCGGTGCAGATTTTTGTTCTTTCATCTTTCGACACTTCGTTCTCGGGCTTGATCCTTCCTTTTTGATCATTTTGCCTTTAAAACCTGTTTTCCTGCAATGTAGGACAGAAACCACATCATACCAACAAAACACACCAAGGTTATTGCATATTTCCTTGTTTTAAGCATCAAAAGTGCCATGTAACCATGGCACATCAGCCGCCACACCATCTTCGGCTATGTACCCTGCAATCCATTTAAGCAGTTCCAATTTCTGCTCCACATCTCGCATCTTAGCTCTATCTTTGACAGTGTCCATCCTATGATTAAATTCAGTAGTCGACGCCGAAAGTGGACGGTCAGCCCCAAATAGGAAGCGGTGAATGGTTTGCTCTGAAATATCCACGTGGGTACCATGAACCATGACATGAGTCAAAAATGGCTGTAAAATAAATTTCTGCCCAACAGGAGTGCCCAAATCCACTGACGTAGCATAAGAGGCATAAAAATCTTAGACTAACTCCGAGCTATATCGACAAGAAGTGTCACACCCCGAATCCCATCGAGACGTGATTGGCACCCGTAGACGATAAGGCCCGAGAGAACCAAGCTTTGCTTCTAGTCATTCATATGCATACCATCAGAAACACGTGAGCACATGAGAGCTTAAGAATACTAACAATGGAATTCATGGAACATGTGATCTATATATATATACATATGTGAAACTTGGCCGTTGAGCCATCAAGTGAAAACCGTCATATACCACCTTACATTCATACACCCACATACGTCTACAAAAGCCTCTAGCAGATGAATTGACCAAAATGAACTAAAAGTCGGGACAAGTCCCTGCTTTATACAACATGTACAACACCAAAACATATGTACAACTGTGACTCGGAGAAGCCCCGAACTAACTGGAGATCACCAACGATCCGCAACAACTGGCAACCTACTGTGGAGGCCAACTAGTACCTGCGCCTGCAGCAAGTAAGGTAAGTCCCACAAGGGACGTCAGTACGAAGAATGTACTGAGTATGTAAGGCTCATATGAAACTGTATGATATGTAAATATGTCAATGAACTCAAATACAAATGAATAACCAATATAGATAAGTCACTATACTGAACTTTGGAAATCATGGACATTGCTTTCATTACTTTCTTTGTTCCTTTGCTTCAATGATTATTCATCTTTGCCTGTGAACTATGATACCCGGGCCCCGACTGAACAGTGGGTTTTAACATTACATAACGTTATGTTGGGATCGGCTCGATCTAGGCTTATGCCTCTAGAGCTACCACCCATGAATTAATATATATCGGGATCGGCTCGAGCTAGGTTATTACCTCTAGAGCTACCTCCCATAAACCAACATATCATGTTCGGCTCGAGCTAGGTCATTGTCTCTAGACCTACCCCTTGTCAGGATCGGTCCGAGCTAGGCTTATGCCTCTAGGACTTCCCCCTTATCCAACATTCTCGGGATCGGCTTGAGCTAGGCATTTCGCCTCCAAAGCTACCACCCATACTTGATCATTAACCACGTATGCATTACTTCATTCATTACTTTGAGATTGATACAATGATAGTCATAACTTTACTTGAAGCTTTGGATCATTAACCAATGAGTGAGAGACGTGAATAAACCTTGTTGGAAACATAGCCTTATTCGAAACATAACACTATTGGAACTATTGGACAATAATCAATGAACAAGATACATGAGTATAACCAATATTGGAACTTTGGAACACAACCTTATTGGGATTTTGGAACATTAAGCAATGAATATGAGACATGTGATTCACAATTGATCAATGAGTAGGAAACATGTGATAATAACCATTGGTAACCGGGAATAGGATACCTTAGCACATTTCGAAATAGGACAAGTGTAACGTCAATGTGAATTCTATATGCTGCAGAAAGATACGGAAAAAGCAACCTTACATACCTTCACTTCCAAGTATGAATACACAAGCCTATGTATGAACACAAAAGTCCAGCTTCTTCCTTACGTCTTACTCTACAATACAAGTACATATCGAAGCTTACATTAGCAACTAGTTACTATACAGTCGTACAAGATGACAATGAACTATATGACTGCCGTATAACATCATGTCACCCCTTACAATACAATCCACTGCATTATCATATCAACAACACCATAACATTGCGCACATTGACCAAGAGATCATACATCAATATTATTTCACACCACACTTACCCTTTACGCTTTTCTCTTTATCATTCTGTCACAATTACTCCTTCATAACAACATATGAAAAAACATCCATACTTAATATAGTCCAACATACCTCCATACGACACTTTAAAGTCATTAAAACGACATCACAAGTTGATAATTACATCCAAAAAGTGTATAGGGGCCTTCGGGGACCAAGACGATGCGAAAACATACAAAACCAAACCTGGGGCTGACCTGCAAAGCCACCTATGCCCAAAGATGGCTGAGGTACTCCCGCAGGTGGCTGGTGTCAGTTACCAGTGGCACCTGCGTTGGCATCTGCGCCCGCAGGTGCCCTCGTCTGCGGGGGCGGATACCCGTTTTGGTCCGAAATGGTCTCTTTTGGGTCTTTTAATGCCATGAATGGTCCATGATCATAACCAAACTTATTTTGACATATTTTCGATCATATTGAACACCAAAAATCATCCATGGTCCCACAACACACATAACAACACCCAAAACTACACTTCACGGTCAATACGTCACCAAATCCATAACCGATTTCACAATAACAATTCCAAACATTATACACAAGGAAAAAAAAAAGGTAAGACTATAAACACATCTCACATGACAATATTTAATCCATCAAGTTCACTTCCTTCAAGATCACAAGTACATGTTCAAGTTTACAAGACAAAACCATCCTCCGATTTAGCAAACATGTAACATTTCACACATTGTGAACTTCTCACTACTCCACCAACATAACCAACATAATATACACCATATATCATGAATAAAATATATTAAACTATCATAATAAACACTTACCAATTCTTTTACAAAGATGATCTTGTCCACAAAGATGAGAGTTTAGGGTTTGTGTGAGAGGAAAGCTTTGGATAATTCTAGAAAAGGAATGAGAGTCCAAATGAAATAAAAATCTGATTTTTCTCTCTTTATATGTCCCCTCAAGTCACTCTTATCCCTTTCTTAGCATTAAATGCAAGGGTTGATTGGTCAAATGGAAAAATATTGGAAGAATGGGTCAAATTCCCATGTTGGGCCATGTCTTCCTTATGATTTTGGGCTTCATTTGGGCCCAATGGTGTAAGACTTATTAATGCCCACAAATTAATGTATAATTCACCAAATCTCTCATGTTCCCATATTTCCATGAATGTTACGGTAGACAACTAGACTCGAAAACATACGGGGTGTTACATTCTTCCCCTTTAGAAACATTCGTCCCCGAATGTTAGTGTTATTATTCAAAGTAAACAATTACAAGTCTAGGAACATTCTTCATGTCATCAGATAAATATATACTCAAAGCTTATAAATACTTACTTGTCGTTCTTCCCTTTGGAACAAATGAGGGTACTTGGATTTCATCATTTCTTCAGCTTTCCACGTAACCTCTTCTATTTGCTGATTTCTCCAAAGTACCTTTACGAAGATGACATATTTATTCCTCAACCTCTTCACTTGTCTATCCAGAATAGCAATAGGTATCTCCTCATAGGTAAGATCTTCCGTAACTTGTACATCGTCAATAGGAGTAAAACGAGATGGATCCCCTATGCACTTTCGAAGCATTGAAACGTGAAATGCTGGATGGACTGTGGAGAGTTCTTGGGGTAGTGCCAACTCATAAGCAACCTGCCGAAATCTTCTAATAATTTCATAGGGGCCTATATAACGTGGACTCAATTTCCCTTTCTTTCCGAACCACATTACCCCTTTCATCGGTGACACCTTCAGAAATACCCAATCACCTATGGAGAACTCAAGTCCTCTTCTTCTAACATCAACATATGACTTTTGTCAACTCTGGGCCATTTGTAATCGTTGTTGAATCACTTTAAATTTCTCCATCGCCTGATGAACAAGATCTTGCCCAGGTAAAGCAGTTTCACCCGCTTCAAACCATCCAATTGGTGATCTATATTTTCTTCCATACAAAGCTTTATCAGGTGCCATTTTAATACTTGAATGATAGCTATTGTTGTAAGCAAATTCAATAAGAGGAAAATGGTCATCCCAACTGCCTTGAAAATCTAACGTGCATGCTCGTAGCATATCTTCAAGTGTTTGAATCGTACGTTCTGCTTGTCCATCAGTCTGAGGATGGAAAGCCGTACTCAGATTCACCTGTGTACCCAAACTCTACTAAAAAGATCTCTAAAAATGTGCAGTAAATTATGCTCCTCTATCTGATATAATAGAGATCGGAATCCCATGTAACCGCACTATCTCTTTCACATATAATCTTGCATAATCCTCCGCTGTATAGGTGGTCTTGACTGGTAGAAAATGTGCTGACTTGGTAAGCCTGTCGACTATAACCCATATAGAATCAAACTTCCGCAGCATTCGAGGCAAACCTGTGATGAAGTCCATATTAATCATATTCCATTTCCAGACTGGAAGATTGATACATTGCATGTAACCTCCTGGTTTTTGATGCTCTACCTTTACTTGTTGACAATTCGGGCATTGAGCGACAAATTCTGTAATGTTCTTCTTCATATTTCCCCACCAATACACTTCTTTTAAATCATGGTACATTTTAGTAGCAGCCGAATGAATAGAATAGCATGAATGATGCGCCTCTGTCATAATTCATTTCCGCAGCTCATCTACATCTGGAACGCATACTCTACCTTGGCATTGGAGCACCCTTTCTTGTGTCAGATCAAATGCCTTTGTCAAATTCTATTCTACATTCTCCTTTAACTGCAATAACATAGGATCTGCAAACTACTTCTCTTTCACCTCAGCTATCTGTAAAGATTCAACCGCATTTTGTACAATAACTTCTTCACCTGAGGATTCAAGAAGACGAACCCCCAAGCTGGCTAATTGATGTAGATCTTTGATTATCTCTTTCTTTTTCGTCAATTGGCCACTAGTGCTTTCTACTACCTTGCGGCTCAATGCATCCGCTACTACATTTGCTTTTCCTGGATGATAAAGAATGTCAATATCATAGTCTTTTAAGAACTCTAACCACCTTCGTTGCCTCAAATTGAGTTCCTTCTGATTAAAGATATATTGTAAACTTTTGTGATCAGTATAGATATCAACATGAACTCCATACAAATAATGACGCCATATCTTTAAAGCAAAAACCATCGTTGCTAATTCAAGATCATGTGTGGGATAGTTTCTCTCATGTGGTCGCAACTGTCGTGAAACATATGCTATGAAATTACCGTGCTGCATCAATACACATTCGAGGCCAACCTCGAAAGCATCAAAATACACTGCATAATCTTCGGTGCCTTCAGGAAGTACTAAAACTGGTGTGGAGGTTAATTTATCTTTCAACTCTTGGATGCTTTTCTCACACGCATCATTCCACTGAAATTTAACTGCTTTATCTGTAAGCTTTGTTAACGGTGCAACAAAAGAGGAAAAACCTTCCACAAATCTTGGGTAATAACTTGCCAGTCCAAGAAAACTATGAATTTCTATAGGTGTCGTAGGTCTTGGCTAGTTTTTCACTGTTCCAATCTTCTGTGTATCAACTTGTATCCCTTTATCTGATATAATGTGACCCAAGAATGCAACTGATTTTAACCAAAACTCACACTTAGAGAACTTTGCATACAATTTACATTCGCGGAGAATCTGTAACACCTGTCGTAAATGATTAGCATTGTCCTCTGGTGATCTTGAATAAACCAGAATATCGTTTATAAATACCGTGAGGAACACGTCCAGGAATTGCTTAAACGCCCTATTCATCAAATCCATGAACACAGCTGGTGCATTTGTTAGTCCAAATGACATAACTAAAAATTCATAATGGCCGTACCGTGTTCGAAATGCTTTCTTGGGTACATCTTCTTCTCTAACTCTGACTTGATGGTAGCCCGACCTCAAGTCAATCTTTGAAAAACACTTGGCACCCTGTAACTGATCAAACAAATCATCAATTCGAGGGAGGGGATATTTATTCTTGATCGTTACCTTATTCAATTGCCGATAGTCAATGCACATTCTCAACGTGCCATCTTTCTTCCATATGAATAATATCGGTGCACCCCACGGGGATATACTAGGACTGATGAAGCCTTTGTTCAGCAAACCTTTCAATTGCTTCTTTAATTCACGCAATTCTGCTGGAGCCATTCTGTATGGAGGAATAGAGATAGGCTGAGTGCCTAGAATCACATCAATGCCAAAATCTACTTCCCGTTCTGGGGGTAAGCCTGGAAGATCCTCTGGAAATACATCTAGAAATTCATTGACCACTGGAACCGACTGCGGAGTTAGTGGTTCCACATCATTATCTTTCACTCGTACTAAGTGACATATGTAACCCTTAGCAATCATTTTTCTTGCTTTCAGATAGGAAATAAATCTTCCTCGTGGTGCTCCCACATTTCCCTGCCATTCAAGAACATTCCCTTGCGGAAAATAAAAATGCACCTTCTTGGCCCGGCAATCTACCATGGCATCACAAGAGGCCAACCAATCCATCCCCATTATCACATCAAAATCCACCATGTCTAGTTCAATGAGATCGGCCAATGTATCATGACCACACACAGTTGCCACATAATTTCGATATACTCTTTTTACAACAATACATTCACCAACCGGTGTAGACACTTCAATTGATTTAATTAATAATTCTGGTGCCTTTGCAAATTTTGCAGCAACCAATGGAGTAACATAGGACAATGTAGAACTGGGGTCAATCAATGCATATACATTATATGAGAATATGGATAATGTACCTGTGACGACATCAGATGAAGCCTCTGAATTCTGTCGGTCCACCAAAGCGTAAGTACGATTCTGGACCCCACTAGTACTGGTTGCTCCTCTGGCACCTCTACCACAGCCAACAGACTGCACACCTTGGCCCAGTGAAGGAATCGATGCTGATGATGCAACGGCCGATCCGGCCGATCGTGCTATACCACCCATGCTTCTCTGGGGACACTCTTTCATCATGTGTCCCGTCATACCGCACCAGAAACAAGCATTTGTCCCCACTCGGCATGTACTTGCATGAATACGCCCGCAGTGCTGATGAGGAAAACCTGCTTCCTGTGATCCGTGAACTCCACCACTCTACCCAACTGGACTACCTCGAAACCCTCAAACTGAGAGTGAGCACCTACTGTGGAGTGAGAAAACGATGGTCTGGGTGGTCTAGGAAACATACGAGGCCTAGATGCTCCTTGGGACATCATAGATGATCCCATAGGTCTAGCCCTTTTAGATTGTCCCCTGTCAAATTCATGTGCCCTTCTTCTCTGTCTTTGATCTTCCATTTTCTGGGCGAAGGCTTGAATTCTCGCTATGTCCATGTCCTTGTTCAAGGAAGCAATGGTGCAATCCCTTACCAAATATGGTTCTAATCTGTCCAAGTATCGATGGACTCTATCTGTCATTGTAGCCACCACATTTGGAGCATATCGTGCCAAGGAATTGAATTGCAAACTATATTCTCTGACGCTCAAATTTCCTTGACGGAGATTTAGAAACTGATCCGTACGGGCCTCACGGATCTCATAGGAAAGATAATGATCAAGAAAAGCCGCTTTAAATTCTTCCCAATTAGGTGGATTTGCACTAATATCACGAGATTTCTTCCAATCCTCATACCATAATATCGCCTCTCCTTTCAATCTATATGCAACAAGTTCAACTGTTTCTACCCCCGTCTCGTGCATAACTTCTAGAGCTCTCTGAATTTGATCTACGAAGTCCTGTGGATCTGCTTTTGGATCTGACCCAGTGAATATAGGAGGGTCCAGTTTTAAAAAATCCTGTGTTCTGTGACTCGCCACTCTAGCCGCATCATCTTAATGTGTCATTGGACCAGTTCTTCCTTGACTTTGTGCTGCCACTAACTGTGTCAACATATGTGCTGTATTTCTAAGATCCTGATCCGTAGCATTCATTGGTGGTGCTGCGGGTTCTTCTCTACCAATTGGCTCTTCCAGAGCTGGAAAAGTAGAGAAAGACCGCGAGGAAATTTCAGCATTTGCTCCACCTTGACTAGCTTGGTCAGGTGGTAATCTACTCATGCCTTCATCGGCAGGCATGTCTACCTGCTTACCCTTGCCTCTGCCCCTTATTTTCATCGGCATTGTTACTATATCACAGAAAAACAATGACCATGGTCAGATACAATTTAACTTACAACACTGGCTCTATTGCACGATCTAGAAGTGAAGAAAAGAAACAACATCCTAAATGTCCCGTAGCCTCCTACTTATAAATGTGGTGCACAACACATCGATAAGTAAGACTCTACTCATACACGACTTTGTAGACACCCTTAGAACGACCTGCTGTGATACCACTTTTGTCACGCCCCGAATCCCATCGAGACGTGATTGTCACCCGTAGCCGATAAGGCCCGAGAGAACCAAGCTTTGCTTCTAGTCATTCATATGCATACCATAGGAAACACGTGAGCACATGAGAGCTTAAGAATACTAACAATGGAATTCATGGAACATGTGATATATATATATATATATATATATATATATATATATATATATATACATATATACATATGTGAAACTTGGCCGTTGGGCCATCAAGTCAAAAACATCATATACCACCTTACATTCATACACCCACATACGTCTACAAAAGCCTCTAGCAGATGCATTGACCAAAATGAACTAAAAGTCGGGACAAGTCCCCGCTTTATACAATATGTACAACACCAAAACATATGTACAACTGTGACTCGGAGAAGCCCCGAACTAACTAGAGATCACCAACGATCCGCAACAACTGGCAACCTACTGTGGAGGCCTACTAGTACCTGCGCCTGCAGTAAGTAAGGTAAGTCCCACAAGGGACGTCAGTACGAAGAATGTACTGAGTATGTAAGGCTCATAAGAAACTGTATGATATGTAAATATATCAATGAACTCAAATACAAATGAATAACCAATATATATAAGTCACTATACTGAACTTTGGAAATCATGTACATTGCTTTCATTACTTTCTTTGTTCCTTTGCTTCAATGATTATTCATCTTTGCCTGTGAATTGTGATACCCGGGCCCCGACTGAACATTGGGTTTTAACATAACATAACGTTATGTTGGGATCGGCTCGAGCTAGGCTTATGCCTCTAGAGCTACAACCCATGAATTAATATATATCGGGATCGGCTCGAGCTAGGTTATTACCTCTAGAGCTGCCTCCCATAAACCAACATATCAGGTTTGACTCGAGCTAGGTCATTACCTCTAGAGCTACCCCCTGTCAAGATCGGTCCGAGCTAGGCTTATGCCTCTAGGAATTTCCCCTGATCCAACAATCTCGGGATCAACTTGAGCTAGGCATTTCGCCCCCAAAGCTACCACCCATACTTGATCATTAACCACGTATGGATTACTTCATTCATTACTTTGAGATTGATACAATGATAGTCATAACTTTACTTGAAGCTTTGGATCATTAACCAATGAGTGAGATACACGTGAATAAACCTTGTTGTAAACATAGCCTTATTGGAAACATAACACTATTGGACAATAATCAATAAACAAGATACATGAGTATAACCACTATTGGAACTTTAGAACACAACCTTATTGGGCTTTTGGAACATTAAGCAATGAATATAAGACATGTGATTCACAATTGATCAATAAGTAGGAAACATGTGATAATAACCATTGGTAACCGGGAATAGGATACCTTAGCACATTTCGGAATAGGACAAGTGTAACGTCAATGTGAATTCTATATGCTGTAGAAAGATAGGACAAAGCAACCTTACATACCTTCACTTCCAAGTATGAATACACAAGCCTATGTATGAACACAAAAGTCCAGCTTCTTCCTTACGTCTTACTCTACAATACAAGTACATATCGGAGCTTACATTAGCAACTAGTTACCATACAGGCGTACAAGACGACAATGAACTATATGACTGCCGTATAACATCATGTCACCCCTTACAATACAATCCACTGCATTATCATATCAACAACACCATAATATTGCGCACATTGACCAAGAGATCATACATCAATATTATTTCACACCACACTTACCCTTTACGCTTTTCTCTTTATCATTCCGTCACAATTACTCCTTCATAACAACATATTAAAAAACATCCATACTCAATATAGTCTAACATACCTCCATACGACACTTTAAAGTCATTAAAACGACATCACAAGTTGATAATTACATCCAAAAAGTGTATAGGGGCCTTCGGGGACCAAGACGATGCGAAAACATACAAAACCAAACCTGGGGCTGACCTGAAAAGCCACCTGTGCCCACAGATGGCTGAAGTGCTCCCGCAGGTGGCTGGTGGTAGATACCAGTGGCACCTGCGTTGGCATCTGCGCCCGCAGGTGCCCTCGTCTGCGTGGGCGGATGCCCGTTTTGGTCCGAAATGGTCTCTTTTGGGTCTTTTAATGCCATGAATGGTCCATGATCATAACCAAACTTATTTTGACATATTTTTGATCATATTGAACACCAACAATCAGCCATGGTCCTAGAACACATATAACAACACCCAAAACTACACTTCACGGTCAATACGTCACCAAATCCATAACTGATTTCACAATAACAATTCCAAACATTATACACAAGGAAAAAAAAACAAGGTAAGAATATAAACACATCTCACATAACAATATTTAATCCATCAAGTTCACTTCCTTCAAGATCACAAGTACATGTTCAAGTTTACAAGACAAAACCATCCTCCGATTTAGCAAACATGTAACATTTCACACATTGTGAACTTCTTATTACTCCACAAACATAACCAACATAATATACACCATATATCATGCATAAAATATATTAAACCATCATAATAAACATTTACCAAGTCTTGTACAAAGATGATCTTGTCCACAAAGATGAGAGTTTAGGGTTTGTGTGAGAAGAAAGCTTTGGATAATTCTAGAAAAGGCATGAGAGTCCAAATGAAATAAAAATCTGATTTTTCTCTATTTATATGGCCCCTCAAGTAACTCTTATCCCTTTCTTAGCATTAAATGCAAGGGTTGATTGGTCAAATGGAAAAACGTTGGAAGAATGGGTTAAATTCCCATGTTGGGCCATGTCTTCCTTATGATTTTGGGCTTCATTTGGGCCCAATGGTGTAAGACTTATTAATGCCCATAAATTAATGTATAATTCACCAAATCTCTCATGTTCCCATATTTCCATGAATGTTACGGTAGACAACTAGACTCGGAAACGTACGGGGTGTTACAAGAAGGCTGCGCCATCCATCCCAAACTGTATCTCTTAAAGACAGGCCGTATGTCAGGTAATGACCTCAGCTCATCCACCCTATATCGAGGCTCCTCCATAATGCTCCTCCGACACCCCCCCTCTCAGTCAATTTAGCATCTTTATCATAGAAGGCACGCATGCCCTGCACACACCAACGCTGAACCTCCGTACTCTGTGCAGGAGTCAGAGCACTCTGGGCACCAGAACCTGAAACAGAAGTTGTAGCCTCCGCCGCAGAAGTACCCTGACCTGTAGCTTCATCTGCGGAGCCTGACGCAAAAGTATCCTCCCTCTCTTCAGACTGGGGGGCAAACTCAGAAGACTCAACCAGAATAACTGGCTCAACAGGTGGTGGGGCCGACTGAAGTGCTGCCCGAGAAGCCGCTCGGGCTCGCATCTGTAACTTCGTAGCCCGAGGGACCAAAGCAGTATCATCATGGCTAATGTCAAATTCCTCCACAGAACCACTTTGGTCAGACTCAGTTGGTTCATCCAGCAGACGGGTCGGTAAATCCAGATTTTTGGTGCGTATTCGGGATGAGGCATCAAGGTGGTCACTCTTAGGGTTGGATTTGGGAGGCATGGTAACGGGTTTGGGTTAGATTTTTGAGTTCAAGGGTCAGATTTGGATCGAAATTGGGTCAATGGGTCGGATCTTTGGGTAAATAGGTCAAATTTTTGGACTTTGTGGGGAAATGGGATTCGGATTTTTGGAGATTTGGGAGTCTAGGATTCGAATTTTTGAGATTTTGGGGATGCGAGGTTCGTACTTGATGTGATGAAAGATGAGAAAAATTGGATTTTAGGGTTTAATTAGAGGAGTTTGAAAGTGGGGAAATAAGGGAATGGATCGGATTTATATTGGGTAGAGAAGAAGGGTTCCGATTTTATTTTGGCAAAATAGGACTGGGTCGGGTCGGATTTGGATACCTGCAGGGTTTTACTTTTCATGACACTTCCCACATCACGTGGGAGTGACTCACATGATGTGAGGCATGGCGTGGATGAAGTTATGCAGTAAAAAATATCCCTTTGATTTCCACGAGACATCCCACGTGACGTGGGTTATACTCATGCCACGTGGGTCCTGACGTAGGTGAGGTTCTGAAAATTGAATTTTACTCTAATTGTCACGATTCCAACCATGTGACGTGGGTGTTACTCACGTCACGTGATTCCTGTCGTGGATTATGTTCTGAACGAATTCTGGTAAATTTTGTGATTTTCTGCTAACTGCTCCATAATAATCAGATCTCCGCATAACACAATCTTGGGTTGCCTCCCAATCAGCGCTTGATTTATTGTCGTGGCACGACACGGATAACTTGGATACTCAGACTTTACCAACTAGCCCATGGGTTGCCTCCCATGAAGCGCCTGATTTAACGCCGCGACACGACATGGCTAGCTTGACTACTCAGACTTCATCAAGTTCAAGTTCTTCAATCGTCCTTATATCTTCCAAAACTCCAACATAATGCTTAACACACTGTCCATTGACTTTGAATAGAACATTATTTGCTCCTTTTAGCTTAATAGTACCATGTGAGAATACCCGAACGACCATGAATGGGCCTGACCATTTGGATTTTAGTTTTCCAGGAAACAAGCAAAGCTTAGAATTATACAGTAAAACCAAGTCTCCCGAGTGAAACTCTCGGTTCTCAATTCGACGATCATGATACAATTTCATCTTCTCTTTATACAATGCTGAACTTTCATAAGCCCGAAAACGAAATTCATCCATCTCATCCATCTACTCAAGTCGCAATTGAGCAGCTTCACTCCAGTCTAAATTCACCCTTTTCAACGCCCACAACGCCTTATGTTCCAGTTCAACGGGAAAATGGCAAGACTTTCCAAAAACCAACTGATATGGTGATGCACCAATTGGTGTTTTAAAAGCAGTCTGATGTACCCATAACGCATCATCCAGTCTTCGAGCCCAATCAGTCCTACTTGCATTAACTATTTTTGCCAAAATGGACTTGATCTCGCAATTTGACACCTCAACCTGCCCGCTTGTCTGAGGATGGTAAGGTGTTGCCACCTTATGTTTGACGCCATATTTTTCAAGTAGGGCTTTGAATAGACGGTTGCAAAAGTGGGATCCTCCATCACTAATAATAACTCGGGGTGTCCCAAAGCGTGAGAATATATTCTTTTTCAAGAAAGTTGTGACACTTCTCCCTTCATTATTAGGAAGCGCAATTGCCTCCACCCACTTAGAAATGTAGTCAACGGCTACCAAGATGTATTTCATTCCATGCGAGCTCACAAAAGGACCCATAAAGTCAACTCCCCACACATCGAACAATTCAAGCTTAAGTATAGTTGTCATGGGAAGTTCGTGTCTGCGTTAAATATTGCCTTGCCTTTGACATCAGTCACAAGCGCGAGCATAATCATGAGCATCTTTATAAATACTGGGCAAGTAGTACCCACATTGAAAGATTTTATACGCAGTTCGTGCACCTCCATGATGACCCCCAACTGGAGATGAGTGACATGCCTCCAAAATACTCATCATCTCGGACTCTGGGACACATCTTCGAATTATACCATCAGCACACACCCTAAACAAATACGGCTCATCCCATAAGAATTTTCTTACCTCATGTATGAATTTCTTTCTCTGCTGATATGTCATAGCCTCCGAAACTAGATCACTTGCCAAAAAGTTGTCAAAATCAGCAAACCAAGGGATTAAGTCTTGGGATGCTGCCAGTACTTGCTCATCTGGAAAAGTATCATCAATCTCAAGATCATCCTTCAATTTAAGCATGGCCTCCTCCTCAAGGCGTGAAAGATGGTCAACCACTTGATTTTCGGTCCCCTTATGATCCTTGATTCAAAGTCAAATTCTTACAACAGAAGTACCCACCGAATCAGTCTTGGCTTAGCATCCTTTTTTGACATAAGATACCGAAGAGCTGCATGATCTGTATGCACAATCACTTTCGTACCAATCAAGTAAGATCTGAATTTCTCAAAAGCGAATACTACGACCAACAACTCCTGCTCAGTCAAAGTGTAATTCTTTTGAGATGGATTAAGCACTTTGCTAGTGTAGTAAATTGGATGTAATATCTTCTCACGTCTTTGGCCAAGGACTGCGCCCAAAGCCACTCCACTAGTATCGCACATAACCTCAAAAGGCTTAGTCCAATTCGGTGACACAATAATAGGGGCTGAAACAAACTTCTCCTTAAGACACTCAAATGCTTTAAGACATGCTTCATCAAACACAAGCTTCACCTCTTTCTCTAAAAGTTTGCATAAGGGATGTGCAATCTTGGAGAAATACTTGATGAATCTTCTATAAAAAACAGCATGACCTAAGAAACTTTGAATACCTTTTACAGAGATAGGTGGGGGAAGCTTCTCAATTACTTCAATCTTCACCTTATCCATCTCAATGTCGTTCTTCAAAATCTGATTCCCCTCATTAACCATAAAGTGACATTTTTCCCAATTCAGTACTAGGTTGCACTCCTCGCATCTTTGTAGTACATTGGCAAGGTGTGCCAAACAACCATCAAACGAGTCTCCCACAACAAAAAAATCATCCATAAAAACCTCGATAGTGTCTTCCACTATGTCAGAGAAAATAGACATCATACAACGTTGGAAGGTGGCCAGTGCATTACACAAACCGAAAGGCATCCTTTTGAATGCAAACCTCCCGTATGGACAAGTGAAAGTGGTCTTCTCTTCATTTTTGGGGGCAATAAAAATCTGATTATACCCCGAATAGCCATCAAGAAAGCAATACCATCCTCTACCAGTAAGACGGTCTAACATCTGGTCCATGAAGGGAATAGGAAATTGATCCTTTTCAATCCACGAATTCAACTTTCAATAGTCAATGGAAACTCTCCATCCAGTCACCGACCTCATTGGAATCAACTCATTTTTGTCGTTTGGAACCACCGTGATTCCTCCCTTTTTTGGCACACACTGAACTGGGCTCACCCACTTGCTATCAGCAATAGGATAAACCACTCCTGCATCTAACCACTTGATGATCTCTTTCTTCACAACCTCTTGCATAGGTGGGTTCAGAAGACGCTGGTGCTCAATGCTAGGTATGCACTAAGGAACAAGCTGGATCTTATGAGTGCAAATGCCGGGTGGAATACCTATGATATCAGCAATGGATCAACCAATGGCCCTCTTAAATCTTCTCAAAACTAAAACCAAAGCCTCTACTTGCCAATCCACCAATTTAGCAGAAATAATCACTGGTAAGGTATTGTTGGCTCCCAAGAATGTGTAGCGAAGGTGGGCCGGCAGAGCCTTAAGCTCTCAAACTGGAGGCTCTTCAATAGACGGACGAGCTGGTGGAGTTACCTTATTTTTTAAATTGAGATCCAGCTTCTTTGGAGCATAAGTGTATGCTCCTTTACCCGCGAGTGCACCCACCATCTCATCATAGTATTCAATACCATTGTCTTCAAAATTCATGATTATGGCAGCCAGAGGTTCTACTCCCAACCTTTCTTCAAGGGACACAACAACCTCACTATCATCAATCGCATCTATCACTAAAATCACCTGCTTATCTCTTGGCTGCTTCATTGAACGACAGACATTGAAAGTAACCTGTTCATCATTCAATCTAAATTTGAGCTGGCCTATTTCCATATCAACCAATGCACATACCGTGGCAAGGAATGGTCTTCCCAATATGATAGGAACCTCAAAGTCAACCTCATAATCGAGAATCACAAAATCAGTCAAAAAAATAAAAGATGCAACCTTTACCAAAACATCATATAGAATGCCCACCGGCTTTTTCATAGTTCTATCGGCCATGAGAAGTCTCATAGAGGTTGGTTTTGGTGCTCCCAACCCCAATTGCTTGAACACGGCTAATGGCATTAGGTTGATGCTAGCACCCAAATCGCACAATGCTTTAGCAAAGTCGTAAGACCCAATAGTACAAGGAATTGTGAAAGCTCCTGGATCCTCCTTCTTTTTAACTAAGGAACGTGAAGCAACTGCACTACAATGATGTATGTTATCTGCTGGCTCAAAACTAACAGTTCTCTTCTTTGTCACCAAGTCTTCCATGAACTTTGCATAACCTGGCATCTGCTCCAATGCTTCTACAAGAGGGATGTTTACTGACAGCTCCTGCAACATGGTGATGAAATTATGATATTTTCCTTCCTCAGCCTTCTTTCTCAATCTTTGAGGATAGGGAGGAGGAGGTCGTGGGATCATTTTGAGCACTTGTGGTACCTGTTTTTCCTTCCTCTTCTCAGATTTTGCATTATTGCTATCATCATGATGATTTGGAACCATGTCACCCTTTTCATTATCCGACTCTAACTCTGCTTCTACATCAATAACCATTGGTTTATTAGTCACACCACTATCGGTAGGTATGGGTGGATCTGTCGTGCACTTCCCGCGTCTAGTAGTAATGGCAAGATAATTCCTATCATTTTTCAGATTCTGGACGGTATTGCTTGGAAGGGTGCCTGGCTGACGTTGATTCAGTGCCAATGAAATCTTCCTGAATTGTTGCTCCAACTGTTTAATGGCAGTTGAATGAGACTCCACTTTCTGAATTATGCCAGAAATGTCAGTCCTAATCTCCTTCAAGCAATTATCCTGACTTTCTACTCCTTTGACTAATTTATTGAGTAGTGCCTCCATCCTTGAATTTCCAGACTCCTCATTACGCCTTCCTGGTGGTACATAGATGTCATTCTTTTCTCTATTATAATCTTTCTACCTCCACTCACCGTCACGGTCCCGTTCTCGATCTCTATATCCTGATTTGTTGTAGTTGTCTCCATAATAGTTTCGACCTTTATTCCCTTGCCTTGAGTTCCAAGAGTCTTGATTAGACCCTTGGCCCTTAGCTCGAAAACCTGCCACTTCGCGATCTAGATACTTCGCCTCTTCATCAGACTCACTATCATCATGTCTAGCCGATTTGCTTTGTGCACCTAAAGCATGCACCTTTTCCTCATCTATGACCGTTATCTGTTTAGCCTGAAGACCAATTTTTGTCCTCAACTGAGCAACCTCTTGAGCCACCGATTCATCCAAAGCCCTTTGAGCTGCTGAATCTCCAATAGCATATGTGCCAGCCGGCATATCTACCTCCCGAGTATGCCATCCTCGATTGGTCTTAGTGACACGATCTAATATCTCAGAAGCTTGGTCCCATCTCAGACTCATGAATGCTCCACCAGTGATAGTGTCTGCTACTGCCTTTGTAGTGACATTCAATGCCCTGTAGAAGATTTCAAGTAAATTTCTACCACTCATCCTATGATTTGGCACATTCTGCAGCTTCTTTTTGAACCTCAGCCATGTCTCATAGAGTGCCTCAGAATGAAGTTGTCTGAAATTGTAGATCTCATCTTTCAACTATAGCATCTTGGACGGTGGGAAAAATCTTTCCAAAAATTAATTTCTCAATTCTTGCCAAGTAGTGATGGAACCTCGTGGCAGCTCAACCAACCACAAAGTAGCCTCTCCTGTAAGGGAGAATGGGAACAACCTCAACCGAATCACCTTCTGGTTAACTCTAGGCAGATTGTACGACGTGCAGACCCCCACAAAATTCATTACATGCATATTTGGATCATCAGTGGAAAGACCCGCGAACACACCCTTCAAGTTTAGCAGATGGATCATGGCACTAGTAATGTCAAACTTAGTGACCGGAGGTAACTCTGGTGGAATGATGGCACCATTCTCTATTGGCTCAAAATAGGCCACATATTCTTCTTCAGGATCATCATAAACAGGTATATGTGGTCTCGATAGTTCTCTTAGTCGTCTTTGTCGCTCTTTCGCATCAGCCAGACGCTGTGCTGCTTCTTGCATAACTCGATTATCTATTTCTGCTTGTCTAAGAGCAGCTTGTCTAGCATGCTCTTCTCATGTCAATCGAGCAGTAGTTTGGTCCGCTATTTCCTGACCAACTGGATGAATTGACTGGTTTTGAATGTCTCCATCAGCTGCGGGATTCTGAACTCCTTCCGTATTCACCATTCTCTGGTTAGATCTCAGAGTCCTTTCGATTTCAAGGTCAAGTGGAATCAGGGGATTGCCTTGACTCCTAGTATTTGGCATACACCGGCGTATACCCTCAAAAGTATGTTAAAACACACCCAATCAGCTCCAACCAGTAATGTTCAACTCCGTAACCGTATTCCCCGACAGCGGTGCCAAAATTTGATATCACCCAAAATATGCCACCTAAGAAGTATAAAGCGGTCGCTGAATCAAATATATAACCCAACTAGGTTGGGGTCGATCCCACAGGGAATAGGTCAAAGTGTAAGTAGAATACCGGATGGAACAATTGGAAAGTAAGTAAAACTGGGGGTTTTTGCTAATGAATAGTAATAATAACGATTGCTGGTTGTATTGAGTTCTTAGACAATAAGAGAAATACACTAGGACTGTGATCCCCAATGATTCCTTAACTCCACCGATTACTTGTGCTTAACAAGATTGCCCCACTGCGCTGCATGCACAATCTAACAAATTAGGTTCATCTAACTGTCTCTCGACCTTCATTAGACGAATTTCACTCTTCTCCTCTCGGACTCTGAGTGTCACACTACTAACCCTTATCCTGGATCTCAGATAACCATTCCCGCTAAGGCTCCGGTTATTAGATGAAGGTTGATAGCTTCAAATCTCTGTTGTTATCTTCTTTTCTCAATCTCTACCTCTCTCTCGAGCAAGTCTAGAATACATGCAAGTTTCTAACGTTTACAACCGTTAGAAAAGCAATCTCCATGAAGGAAACAACAATACATGCATTCTCAGTGGTACAAAATTGCTTTGCACTTAACCGGTTTTGTTAATTCCTCATGGTTCACACAACCCTAGTTGATGGGTTTAGCTGCTCATAATTGCAAGAACACAAAGAGAATTCAAAGATGATAACATAATTATGAACTCACACATAATGAAGAAAAATCAAAATTTTAATTATCAATAAAACTCAAGTTAGGGTTTGTGACTACAAAACCAAGAATATGTCTGAAACTGTATGAAATAACTCTCAAAATAGTATATTGTCTAACTCCCGCACCTAGGACTATACATGGGTATTTCTAGATACAAAACTAGTCCTATCCAAAACCAAATAGGAGAACAGAGTCGGCAACTTCCACGGTATCGTGACTTGGTGTCGTGGAACCAAGTCACACCACGTAGGTTGTTGTCGTGGGAATCAGGCTCAATTATAAGTCTTCAGAAGTTGGGTCACGGCAGTCTTCCATGTCACGTGGGTGGTAGTCATGCCACGTGACTCCTACCGTGGAAATCAGGGTTTTTATTCAATCTCTGAAGTTGAGTCACGAAAGCCACTCACGTCACGTGAGTGGCTTCCACGGCAAGTAGGTGGTGGCGTGACTCCTCCCCTGGTGTAGACTCTTGCTCTTTCTTCTTCTGACACTTCGTTCTCGGGCTTGATTCTTCCTTTTTGATCATTTTGCCTTTAAAACCTATTTTCCTGCAAAGTAGGACAGAAACTGCATCATACCAACAAAACACACCCAAGTTATTGCATATTTTCCTTGTTTTAAGCATCAATAGTGCCATGTAACCATGACACATCAGCCTCCCAAGAAGTGCCTTGGTTATCGTCATGGCTCGACGTTGTTTCTCATCATCAAGCGTCCTTAAAACGGAGCAACTCAAGCTTAGCTGCTCCAGATCCACCCTCATAAAAATGTTTCAACCATTGGACATTCACCATTAACCTCCTTTGCTCATGGTCCTCAAGCTCAATAGCACCACTAGGAAAGACATTAACCACAACAAAAGGGCCAGATCACTTGGATTTTAGCTTCCCCGCAAAGAGTTTTAACCTCGAATTGAAGAGTAGCACTTTATTACCCGCATGAAACTCTTTTTTTAAGATCTTAGCATCATGCCATTTCTTCATTTTCTCCTTGTATAACGCTGATCTCTCATATGCTTTAATTTGGAACTCATCTAACTCATGAATTTAGTCTACTCTTGATTTTGAGGCATCCTCCCAATCCATATTCAATTTACGCAAGGCCCATACTGCTTTGTGCTGTAATTCAATCGGGAGATGACAAGCCTTTCCAAACACTAACTGATAGGGTGACATGCTAATAGGAGTCTTGAACACGGTCCTATATGCCCACAGAGCATCATCAAGTTGTCTTGCCCAATTTGTACGCCCGACATTTACAGTTTTCTCCAAGATAGATTTGATCTCCCAATTAGAAACCTCCACTTGGTCGCTCATTTGAGGATGATATGGGGTCACCACCTTATGCCGTACCCCATATTTTTCAAGCAAAGCTTCAAATAGCCGATTGTAAAAATGAGAACCACCGTCACTAATGATAGCTCGAGGAGTTCCAAACCTGGTGAAAATGCATTTTTTTAAGAAGAGAGTTACACTTTTACCTTCATTGGTTGGTAAGGCAATGTCCTCGACCTTTTTGGACAAGCAGTCAACGACCACCAATATATACTTATTAGCATATGAGCTCACAAACGGACCCATAAAATCAAGGCCCCATACATTGAATAGCTCCACCTCAAGATTGGGTCGTAAAGGCATTTCATGCCTCCTCGAGACACCACCATGCTCTTGACATTGAATGCAAGTCTTTGCTAATTTGTGAGCATCACGGTGAATGGTAGGCAAATAATACCCACACTGAAGGACTTTCGCTGCGGTTCTCACACCACCATGATGGCCATCAAAAGGAGAATAATGGCATGCTCCAAGAATGGATTTTATCTCCTCTTCTATGATGCATCGCCGTATAATTCGATCTGCATATTCCCTAAAAAGATAGGGTTCATCCCAAAAGTACCGCTTTACATCATGGAGGAATCTTTTCTTTTGATAGTAACTCAGCTCATCAGGAAGGAGTCCGCTCACTATATAGTTTGCAAAATAAGTATACCATAGCGGAGTGCTCTCTTTCAAGCTCATGACAAGTTCGTCCGGGAATGTATCATCAAGATCAAAATCTCCCCAAATTTTCTCATTTGTCTCAAGACTTGATAGATGGTCGGCCATTTGGTTTTCACACCCTTTTCGATCTTTCACTTCAAAGTCAAATTCCTAAAGTTGTAGAATCCACCTTATTAGTCGAGGTTTAGCTTCTTTCTTTGCCATCAAATACCGTAGAGAAGCATGATCGGTGTGCACAATGACTTTTGTGCCTAACAAATAAGCTCAAAATTTCTCAAACCCATAAACCTCGGCTAGCAATTCTTGTTCTGTAACAGTGTAGTTCTTTTGAGAATCATTCAATGAATTGATAGCATAATAGATGGGATGAAAAAGTTTTTGTTTTCGTTGTCCAAGCACAACTCCAATTGCCAGCCCACTAGCATCACACATGAGTTCAAATGGTTGTGACCAATTTGGGGTCACTATAATAGGGGCGGAGACAAGCTTCTCTTTAAGGCAATTGAATGCCTTCAAACACTCTTCATTGAATTCAAAAGTGACCTCCTTCTCAAGGAGTTTACACATCGGATGGGCAATTTTAGAGAAATCTTTAATGAACCTCCTATAAAAACCCGCATGGCCAAGGAAATTCCAAACCCTTTGACAGATATTGGAGGTGGTAACTTAGCAATGACTTCCACCGTGGCTTGATCGACTTGGATTCCTCAGCCTGATATTTTGTGTCCAAGAACAATCCCCTCCTTAACCATAAATTGGCACTTTTCCCAATTTAATACAAGATTATTCGCCACACATCGTTCAAGCACCTTCTCCAAATGTTCAAGATAATTTTTGAATGTATCACCAACCACTGAAAAATCATCCATAAAAACCTCCATAGAACTCTCTACCATGTCAGAAAAGATAGAAAGCATACACTATTGAAAAGTGGACGGTGCATTGCATAGCCCGAAGGGCATGCGCCTGAAGGCAAAAGTTCCATAGGGACAAGTGAAAGTAGTTTTTTCTTGATCTTCGGGGGCTATGGAGATTTTATTATAGCCTGAATATCCATCGAGGAAGTAATACCAACCCCTACCCACAAACCTGCATGGGGAAGTGATCCTTCTCGGTCCATGAATTTAACTTTCTATAATCAATACACACTCTCCAACCCGTGACCGGACGGACGGTATAAGATCATTATTTTTGTTTGGGACTACCATGATACCACCTTTCTTTGGAACACATTGAATTGGACTCACCCAAGTGCTATCTGAGATAGGATAAACTACACCCGCGTCAAGCCACTTGATGATTTCCTTCTTCACAATTTCTTGCATTGGTGGATTTAGTCTTCTTTGATGTTCTACACTTGCTATAAAAGCGGGCTCAAGCTTGATCTTGTGAGTGCATATGCCAGGTGTAATTCTAATAATATCCGCTATAGTCCATCCAAGTGCCCAAATATACCGACTCACCACCGATTTCAACAACTCAATTTGCCAAGATGACAAATCTCTTGCAATAATAATGGGTAGAGACTCCCCTTCTCCCAAAAACACATACTGGAGATGAGGTGGCGATGGCTTGAGCTCGATTTGTGGTGGATCTTCAGTTGAAGGCTTTGCGGGAGGAGTTTCCTAATTTTTCAAGTCAAGATCCAACCTACAAGGATTTTTCGGGTAAGACCCAAAACCTTGCGAGGATGCAACTTCTTCGTCATATCTTTCATTCCTTTCGCTTTCAATATTCCACAAGACTCCCACCAAAGGTTCTCTAACAAATTCAGCCTCCATAGTATTAGCCACTACATCATCAACCACATCGATTACGGAGACAACTTTTAAATCCATAGGTTGTTTCATGGACTTGCATACATTGAATGACACCTCTTCATTGTTTACTCAAAATTTCATTTCACTGTATTCAACATCAACTAAAGCTTGACCGGTATCCAAAAATGGTCTACCAAGAATAATGGGGACTTCATGGTCAATTTCACAGTCCAAGATCACAAAATCGGCCGAAAAAATGAAATGATCCACCTTCACAAGCACATCACACAACACACCCATGGGTCTTTTTATAGAGCAGTCGGCCATCAATAGCCGCATTGTTATTGGCGTTGGAGCTCCCAAACCTAACTTCCAAAATATGGCTAATGGCATCAATACTTGCCTCAAGATCACATAAGGCTTTCCCAAATTGATACACCCCAATAGTACACGGGATAGTGAATGCCCCCGGATCATCCTTGTTCACAACCATCATACTAGACATTATAGCACTACAGTTATGAGTAACTTCAATTGTTTCAAAGTCCATGATTCTCTTCTTTGTTACCAATTCTTTCATAAACTTAGCATACCCGGGCATCTCTTGTAGGGCTTCCAACAATGGTATATTTACCGAAAGGTTGCTAAATTTAGAAAGGAATTTCTTGAACTTCAAATCATCTTCTTTCTTCTTAAACCTTTGTGGGAATGGAGGGGGGATTTTAACTTGTGGCTTAGAGACAACCGAGTTTTCATTCGGTTTTGCATTACCATAATCAACCACTTGTGGGCTTACCTCCTTTGCTTCTACCTTTTTCGACCCGTCAACACCTTGCTCTTGTGACAGTTGAGTTTCCTCTTTTGAATTATCAAGCCGAGTTCTCATTTTGCTCACTTGGCTCCCAACACCCTTATCACAAAGTTTGTCATCAAGATTTTCAACATTATTTCCAAGGGTTCTCCCACTTCTAGTAACAATGTCCATAACGTGAGCATCATTTTTTGGATTCACCATCGTGTCACTAGGGAGTCCTCCTCTTTGTCTTGCATTCATTTGGGAGGAGAGTTGACCAATTTGGGTTTCAAGTTGTTTTATCAAAGTCGAGTGTGAGGTGACGGTTTGGTTGAGATGCGACAAATACCCTTTCATTTCCCTTAACATCTTATCGCTTCCTTCAACTCCCAAGAGGATACGAGCAAGCACATCTTCATTCTTATATTTCTCTGGATCAATAGAGGTTGCTTCTTTACCCTTGGACCTATCATGCGGAGGAATATACCTATCATAGTCTCGATTTGCATCTCGCCAATCACGGTCTCTATCTTTATCCCGCCAATCTCGGTCTCTCTCACAATCTCTATCATGATCCTTCCACTCACGATCTTTCCAATCACGGTCTTTATCCATCCAACCTTGATTCCTACCCTTTCTTTGGTAGGTGGGGCGGGAACCCCCCGCTTGATTTGACATGAATCGGATTTCTTCATCAAGAGTCTCCATTTCATCATCATCGTAGCTCTTAGCATCCTTGGAGGCTACGGCGTTAACCACCTTTGGTGTTGAACCCATTACATGTTTAGTGAGGAGTTCAAGTTGTGTCATCATCTTAGCCATACTCTCATCTATCTCCTCATCTTTCGTTCTTTGTTCGTGGCTTACAAAAGACGTTGAGGGATCTTGGTCCCCCACGGCCACCTCAGAATCTCTTGTATGCCAACCCCGACTTTGTTTTGTGACTTAGTCCAATATTGTCGATGCAACACCATAAGTTTGTTTCACCAAAGACCCCCCAGCTGCATTGTTCAAAACCATTTTGTTCAATTGATCTAATGATAGATAAAATATTTGGAGGAGCATCTTATCCGGAACTTCATGAGTCGGGCATTGCATCAATTGTGTTAAACCTTTGCCAAGACTCATGTAATGGTTCACCATTCAATTGACAAAATTTAATAATCTCATCCCTCAATTGTAACATCCGGGATGGTGGGAAGAACCGATCTAAGAATGCTTCCGTCAATTTCGACCATGTAGTAATTGAACCCACGGGCAATTGCCTCAACCATAACGCAGCCTCGCCCGTTAATGAGAAGGGAAAGAGTCTTAACTGGATGGACTCTTGTGATATGTGTGCGATATCAAACGGCATGCACACCTCAATGAAATTTGTCAAGTGAAGATTTGCGTCTTCAAGTGTTTGACCCCCATATAACCCTTTCATTTGAAGGAGGTGAAGCATCACACTAGTAACGTGGAACACTCCATTGCCGTCCGCGGGTGGGATACGGATGGCACTAGCTCTCCTGGCATCTCCCAAATGATCTTCATCTTCAAAATATCCGTCAAATGAAGCGGCATGGCTACCATGTTGACTCATTGAATCGTGAAGACTTTGGTCGTCACCTATGAAGAACAAAAACAACAAATAAAGTAAACTTACACCACGGTAAACACAAGTAACTTAAAACAATAAAGAAATGAACGCTACGTTTCATTCCACGGCAATGGCGCCATTTTTGATAATGCTCAAATACACCCCAGAATAGAATGTAAGCGGTCATTAGCAATATAATTACCTAACTTGGAGTCGGGGTCGAATCCATGAGGAATGAATGTGATAGCTTTCATCTCTAAGTGTCAGAAGCAACTAGTGCTAACGCGTGATGCTATGAAAATAATACATAAAAATAAATGGGGGGTTATCATCTGTTAATTTGTAACTATTCAGACTTTTGTAACTTGGGACACACAAGTTCAAGATTAGAGAAGAGGAGTCGAAACCAAGTGTATTACGGGACTTGGGGTTATGCCTTCGTAAGAGTGAAATTGTGTATGGGTAATTGGAGCATTTGACTACATTTAGCTAAGAGCTTTGGATAGGTTAGATCATCGGTGCTTGGTGTTGATTTGTCAACCAAACACCAAGGTTTCACAATTGGGTTCTTTCGAACACCTCAAAAGTGCATATTATAAGACCAATCCAATACCTCAATTAACATCCTTATGTCTAAGAGATGCTATTAAATGACACACATCAAGTTATTGTTTACTCCCATTTCTCACCCTTATCCCCTTTGTCAAGGATGATAAGAGCTCTATAATTAATTAGAGTTTGCAACCTCTAATTTGAATGAAGACATGGAATGACATTAAAACCCAAAGAAATTATCTAAACATAAATCAAATAAACAAAATCCATACAATTATCACATCTTATTCAAGCATAACCCCAAGTAGAGAATTTAGCTACTCATAGAAGAAGAGAGAAGAAAATCACCCAAATTCTCTTCCCAAACTTTCATTGAATCCAAGTGTTTACAAGAATTTGATCTAAAATTCACACAAAATACAAGAATGTAACTTGTTTATCTTTAGGGTTTCACTCTCCTTTACTATATCTTTCCAAAAATGCCCAAAAAGATCCTTTTAGAGCTAGAAAAAATCCATTTTATAGCCCAAAAATTGCATCCTTGGAAATTAATCAAATGCCACCGCACCAGTCATCTGCTGGCGCAGGTGCCAGTGCAGATGCCTGACCTGTGTACATAGGAGACTAGCGCAGGTGGCACTGCCTTGTGCTGTTGCGTTTCTCAGTTAGCCACCTGCGTACACAGGTGGCCATTAAACTCTCCGGGTGTTAATTTAAGCCTCCTTTCTTCACTTTTCGAACTCCCATTGACTCGCATGGCTAGCTCGGGCTCGTATTCATCCACTACCTGCATACAAGAGCTTCATAACATGAGAAGTTATATCGAATCAATGTGAATTTCAAGATAATTCAAGCTCAAATGTATTAAGAATTGGGTAAAATGTTAACTTATCAATCCACTACCATAGTTTTGTGAAATTCACCAAAACTTCAAAACCATATATAGAATATTGGGTCTGGAATTTTTGAGGCTTACGGGGAGTTGTTGTCTGCCAAGAGGAAAAAGGACAAACCTCAAGAGACCAGAGATGTCCTGAACGTTTGAGGTGTGAAGGTTAAATATGATGGGGCATTAAAAATTTGATCTAGGGTGACACACTCAAATCACCTCATTACTTTGACATCCATTCTAAGAAGGATATTGATAACCTTCGGGGTTGGTTATCCCCTTTGGTTAGTAATGGGACACCTTTATAGCTTTCTCTGAGAACCCTGATTGATTTGATATTAATTTTGAAGCATGGTATTGGTTGACACGGTATTGGTTGAGCTTCATGTGTAGTAACCTTATGCCATATCAGAAAAAGACACTCCTTCGGCTCAATAATCGCAATAAAAGATAGACTGAACCCTACAATGATAATTGCCCCGGACATTGCTAGTCGAGCACAAAAAAATGCAAACTTCTCTTGCCTTCCCATGCCTTATTACTGAATTTTGTCGAAGGATAAAGGTTCCCTTTGACCCAAAGAAAGATGTTGAGTACACCCCTATCTCCACAGTTGATATTCCCAAATTTGAGATAATACTAGAAGTGAATAAGAAATCCACAGTGGATTCTTCCTCAGTGATTGATCTTGAGACCCTTGATAGTGTGCTGTCTAGCCTACTTCTATTAATGTAACTCTTTATCCTCCATGTTCCTCCACAGGTACTTTCTCCCAGCCCTCTCAGCCTAATGCCCCCGGCCTTTGACCATCCACTACTCCGGGCACTTTGAGGGCCTCATTGACTCAGGTAGATGTTATTTAGATGGTTATTTGCCCTACTTAACTGATGTAAGGTAGTATATATTAGAGGCTCAGATCCCTCAAGTGATTTCAGATATGGTTAAGGCAACTTTATCACCTATTACTGAAGAGATGGAAGCAAACCGTAAGACTCTGTGAGTTTATGGTGCCAAACTAGATAAGTTGAGCACCCTACAACAACCTGTAGTTCCATATGTAGAGTTTTCTAAGATGAATAATGAGCTTGTATCTTCGCAAACTTATGCAGATGAGCTTGGGTTTCTTGACTTGACCCATCTCTAGGCAGCACCATCTCAGACCCCAACTCTAGCACCTATTTAGGAGAGTGTACTAGTGGTAGAGGAGGAGACGAAGGATGAGGATGATCGTGCTTTATATGATGAGGATATTGATGATATATAGACAGTTGGTGACATAGTTGATCAGGTGGACATGCAGGCTAACATGCAATCCATTGAGGAGGCCATAGTGGAGTTTACATTGGTAAAGTTTACTTAGGAAACTTTTTAGATTGGTACTAGCAGGTCCACACCCATTAAAGAACCCTCTTACCCAGAAACTGACATGGATATCACTGATATGACTTCAGATCTAGCCTGTAGATTGATGGTAGTATTAAGCTGGGAACAGATGCCAAGACTGAGGCTGCGTCTGCGAGCCAGTCATCGAAATAGGCTTAGTACTGTACAGGGGGACCCTTCCACTAACTCTTCTACTATTTTCGTAGTCCTACTATATTGAGGACAATGCATACATTTGAGTGGGGGGTATTTATTTTTGGATATGTAATATTGGGCTCTACTTTTGATACTCTGATTTGGATACTTTGTTTTTGTTTTTGGTGGTGGTTCAAGTTTGATTTGGATATTTGGTTTTGGTTTGTAATAATTCAAGATGATTTCTGCTTTTATAGGGTCATGCATTTTGGGGTTGATTTGAGTGTATATGATTTACATTTTTCTTTTTTTCTTTTTTCTTTTATTTTAGTATAGTAGTTCATAGTATAGTGATAAATAAAATTCTTCTTGGCATTGGTACTTAAGAGAAAAGTGTACTAGCAATAGAACACTTTGAATCGAATAGTAATCTTCGAGAGATTTTTCACATGCACGAATCTTAAAAATGAAAAATCATTTTGTGAATTACTGCACTTTTCAAAATGTGCCCCTTTTAAATTTTTCCTTGGTTTAGTTGAACTAGTTAGACAATCATTTTTCTGAACACCTGCATCTTGTTTTGACTAGAGTACCTTTTTTGACATGTGCTATGAATGTGGATTATCAATTTAGAAAGGGTTTCTTTGAGTGTGAGATTGAGTGCCATGTGTGGTAAGGTTTTGATTCGATCTTGTTCAATGTGTCCACCTAGAACTTGTCTGATTGCTCTATAGCTAAGAAAAGAGTGTTGTAACATTAGAGAAGTGATCTTAGGAAATTAATTGAGACTGAACCTTCAAATTGACCATATAGCCATCCCCATTATTAGTTGAGTGACCAATTTTGGCTTAATGTCTTACTATGTGATTTTGGAATTTGAGTTGTTTGTGTTCCTTTCATGCCACTTGTATTGTATGCCATTACTATTGTTATTACCTTAATTGTTATTTATCCTTATTTGATAGATGTCTAGACTTGCGTTATTTGATTTGTATCTCTTTTCATGCGATTCTTATCCACTTGACTAAGATAGCTACCTTGGATAATTGGCTTTCTTTTGTTAGTAAGGAGAGAGGTCAGTTGTTGAGAGGGTTCTGTGAAGGAAGGTTTGACCTTCCATGGTTATGTTGTAGTTCTAGTATTTTGATGATCCTTTCCTTGACTTGGGGAATATATAGGAAAGCTCTAAACATAGAAAAAATGCAAAAAAATAATAAAATAACCTAGAGGGTCATTTCAACATCCATTACTAAAAGGACTTTTTTCGTCCAAAGTTAAGTCAAGAAGTACCCTAAGGCACGAACGTGTGATGATACTGGGCTTGTATGTCATGATCGGTCTCTCATGTAGCCTCCTTAAATGGATGATGTCTCTCTGAATCTTTACTATCGAATTCTCACTAGAGCGCAACCGTATGACATCTCTGGATAAATAGCAATTGGCTCCTCCTCAATTCCACTGGAGTATGTGAGACTCATCTAGGATGTAATGCTAAAGCATTGACATATATAAAATTTTGTGAATGGTAGAAAATACTGGAGGCAAGGCTATCTCATATGCTACATCCCAACTTTTTGTGTAATCTCAAATGCCCTGATATTCCTGGGGCCGAGCCTGCCCCTCATCCCGAACCTCATCACGCCCGACATGGGGAAAACTCAAAGAAATACCCAGTCACAAACTCCAAACTTGTAATGACCTTCCCGGTCATTTCCTTCGTTTTCATGTGTTGTCAGCGCTTAGAGCTTTTCTATAACTGCCCCAAGTTATTTATGACTTGCTAGGACCGACAGTTCGGCTCCCAGGCAGTTCGTTTGAGAATATTATTTAGACCGAGCACGTTGTAAAATATTAAATTAAATTTGAATTTGGTAAAATGACATAGTTAATGACCTTTTGAAAATATTTTTGAAATTCTTTAGGTATGATATATCTATACTATTTTATAATAGTTTTATAATTTATTAATAACTTAAGCGGAGATAGTGAATTTAAATATGTTAAAATAATATTTTTATTTTATAGAGATTTTGTTAGAAATAATTTTCTATTAATTATGGTATATTCAAAAAGTTGTATTTATTTTACCACGAAGCTATACAATACCCGAATATATATATAACGGGATTCGAATTAATGGGATAGTGCTACCTCCACTTCCACGTGGAAGTGGAGGAAAGAGTACAACAATCTTAAGTGATGTCGTGGTGGCAGCATTAGTCATTAGTAGTTATATGACAAATCATATCACTATGTAAAACATAGTTGACAAATTCAAATGTCATAAAACTGTTACTTTTTCAAATGTGTTTTGCCACTTTCAGAAGCTGAAAGATCATCATCGGCAATCCTTGGTTCTATTCCGATTATATTTTTGAGTCCGTGGACTCGTCCTCGTCATTTCAACGGTATGTTTTCTTATTTTTACGGTAATTTTCGTTTACGATGGTATATTTTAGGATTGGTATTGATGTTTGAGCTACATATTGGGCTCAAATTGAGCGGTGTTAGTTGTGACTATTAATCACGGGGTAATTTGGGACGCGGTGACGGTTTTAATTTTGCGATACCGCAAGTGGGCCCCACGTGGATTGTTCGGACATTTTTTTGAACTAATGCAATATGGGTATCAATAGTCATGTTTTGACATGTAGTTTATTATTTTGGTAGCTTGGCAATATTCGGAGGCCTCTCGAAAGGGAAAGGCTCCTATTTAGCTGGTTTTCTTGGCAGGCTTGCGGCAGACGTCCAGGTAGGCTAGGTTTACCTTCCTTTGCACTTAGATTGGGCTTATGTGTGATATATGTATGCTATTGTGCTGGTATTGTGGGCTGGTATTATAGACTTGGTGGTGGTGGTTTGCTGTGATTTAGGCCTTCTAGGCCGGATAGGGCTGTTCGGATATATTCCAGGCCCGTTATCCTCGTGGTACCCCACAGATGACCTATTTGGGGTCGGATAGTATTGTTGTTGTTGTTGCTAGTCTGGGAATGTTATTGTTGGACCTTAGTCCAGTCTTAGACAGACTTAGCCCAGACTTAGACAAGTATAACCAGACTTGGTTTTCGGGACCCGATAGCGGGCCCCGTTACCCTTTTTGTCGGCTTGTCGAAACTTTGACATCTTTGGGCTTAGATAAGCCCTATATGACTATTAGGGTTATGACGGGATTGAGTCACCCCGATTATACCCGGTTGGACTGTCTAGCTTTGTTCGTCCCTGATAGCACCGTATTTGATTGGGGTCGGCTAGTTTGACTTAGAACGCTGAACCGCCTTTCCATGACTTGTAATGTATACCCAGACTTTTATATACATATTTTTACAGTAGGTAGTTGACCTAGAAGGACCCCGAGATTGACTTGTAGCATGTTGTAGAGTTAGCTTCTGTACCTATATAATAGTAATGACTTGGCACTAAGGCGTTCCCCGTTTATTTGATATGATATGACCTTTGATTCTGTTCTGGTTACTGGCTATGATGAATTCCGGTTCGAGTCCGGCTACTGATTCAGGTATGATGATTTTGGTTATTGACTATTGGGTGTTCCGGTTCGAGTCCGGCCCCGGATTGTGGTACACTATGAGTTCCGGTTCGAGTCCGGCCACTGATTATTATGAGTTCCGGTTCGAGTCCGGCATCTGGTTATGATATGATTGGAGAGTTTTGGTACTGGGTACCGTGATTATGATGTTGTTGTTCTATAAGTTCCGGTTCGAGTCCGGCAGATATGATATATATGTGGCCTCTTGTTATTACCCACTACTTTCGGTTCGAATCCGGCGTCTGGCCTCTTGTTATTACCCATTGGTGCCGGTTCAAGCCCGGTGCACTCTTGTTGGTTATTGTGGTTACTGGATACTGATACAGCTTCGAGACACTGGTGACTATGCATTTACTATTTTTGTGTGTCCCGCCGGTTTATGGGGGCCAGGCTGGGTTATTGTTTTCTTCCGTGTGCCTATCGGGTTTATGGGGGCCCAGATAGGTTATGTTTGACTTGTGTGTTTACATACGCATTTATTTACTCAATTATTCGGTATCACATTTATTTATTTCCTAAGCATATCTACACGCCTCGGCAGTTACTTATGTATTTGTTACTTATACCCCGGACTTAGCATACACCCTCGCATTTTAGCTTGCTTATATTACTTTGAGCTCAGTCGGCCGATGATGCCTACTGAGTACCCGTTGCCCCGGTACTCATACTGCACTTCTGCATCTTTTTCCCCGATGCAGATCCAGGCACCAGTCGACGATTTTGACGTGACTCTTTTCTCAGCACTGATTCCGGAGCAGGGTGAGCTTACTGACGTCCGAGGCAGATCCTACTCCATCCTCTACTGTATAGTCTTTTGCTCTCAAGACTATTGTACTTATTATACATGTTTGGTTTCTGTCTTGTATTTTGGGTATGTTAGTAGTGGCTCATGTACTGACCCCACCAGGTCTTGGGAGGGGTTCTGGACTTTATATACGTTGTCCTCTTCCTTCTCAGTCTTAGCATGTTTATAAATATGGTTATGGTTACTTCCACTTCTTCTCTGTTTTATGAGATTCCGCCCGTTAGCCCGTCTCTTGTTGCTCCGGACTAGGGTTTGGCTTGCCTATTGGTGGGTTACGATAGGCGCCATCATGACCCAAATATTGGGTCGTGACAGCTTGGTATCAGAGCCTAGGTTGTACGGGTAGTGTTGGTACATGAGCCAGTGTGTAGTAGAGTCCTGTGGATCGGTGCGGGGACGCCTGTATCCTATCCTCGGGAGGCTACGGAGCATTTTTAGGGGAGTCTCTCATTTCCTTGACTCATGTCCGTGCGTTGGGTCTGTATTGGTTTCTGATCTTCATTTGGTTCACTCTTTACGCAGATGGCTAGGACGCATGGTGCGAGAGCTAGGGGTCGGGACCCCAAGCCTGCAGCGAGGGCTTCTGTTAAGGGCCGAGGTCGACCCAGAGGTCGGGGGCAGGGAAGAGCAGCAGCCCCAGACCGAGATCATGCTGGGGATCAGTTACCCGATCCCGTTATAGCTCCAAATGTTCCGCCTCCACAGCAGTCGGTGGGCCAGGGAGCAGCCCAGGCTCCACCTGGATTTATAGATGCTTCTTTGCTCCGAGGTACATTACTTCAGTTGTTGGGGATAGTTGGAGGTCGGTCAGTCGAGGGGGCCCAACCAGCAGTACATTGAGTTGGTGTTGAGGCGCAGCCTGCAGCTGCAGCACCCAGAGTTGAGATTCTGCCAGCTCCGGTAGCTCCACAACCGGTTATAGATCAGCCCGTTATGTCTGTTGATGAGCAGAAGATGTTGGGGCGTTTCTTGAGGTTGAATCCACCGAGATTTGCTGGTACTCCGGGTGAGGATGCATATGAGTTCTTATCCAGCTGCGAGGATAGACTGAGGAATTTGGGATTGGTACAGTCTCGTGGTGTTGATTTCGTGGCATATCAGTTTGATACTGCAGCGAGGAGATGGTGGAGGGGATATCTTGATTCCAGGCCAGCAGGATCTCCACCGGTTACCTAGACCCAGTTCTCTGAGATCTTCCTGGGAAAGTATATGCCTCGTACTATGCAGGAGCGACTCAGGGATGAGTTCTCCAGATTGACTCAGGGTTCATTATCTGTCGCCGAGTATGAGGCGAGGTTTCATGATCTTGCTAGGCATGCTACTTCTATTTTGCCTGATGAGTTTGAGAGAGTTAGATGTTTTGTTAGGGGACTGAGATTGCCACTCCGCAGGGCTACCCAGAGTTTAGTGACTTTAGGGAAGTCATTCGCAGAGATTACTGATCATGTGTACTCTATTGAGGAGATGGATCGCGAGGCCCAAGGGGGCAGCGATAAAAGGCCTCGTGTTCAAGGTAGTTTCAGTGGGAGCCATAGTGGTTCACAGTTCAAAGGTCGATGTTTCCAGTTTCAGGGTAGGTACCCTCAGCAGCAGCAACAGTCTTTTCAGCGACAGGGTCAGCCCAGTAGGCCCGTACAGTCAGCTTTGCAGATATCTGATAGGGGTCAGCCCGCCTATACTAGTTCTGTTAGACAGCCTCAGGGAAGTGGTTAGTCCAGTTCATCGACTAGAAGGGGTCATACCGGATCAGCCGGACCTTCTAGCCCGAGCAGGGAGCCAGGAGCATGTTATACTTGTGGGGTTGTCGGTCATTTTGTGCGTGAGTGTCTTCAGCGCATGGCGATTGCGCCTTCAGTTCAGACAGCACAACCCCTCAGATCTATACCGCCAGCAGGTAGAGATGGTGTACAGGGTCATTGGGGTGGTCCCCAGGGTTCTCGAGGTAGAGCGCAGGGAGGTCGGACTGGTGGTCAGGGCGGTGCTCAGACTAGTGGTAGCCAGCGTCAGTTGTATGCCGTGCCGGCTAGGCCGGAGGCTGAGGCTTCGGATGCGGTGATTACAGGTATGATTTTCGTATGCCATCAGCCAGCCTCTGCATTATTTGATCCTGGATCCACATTTTCTTATGTATCTACTTATTATGCACCACGGTTGGGTTTGTGTTCTGAGTTATTATCTATGCCCTTACGTGTATCTACCCCCGTTGGTGATTCCTTAGTAGTGGATCGGGTATATAGATCTTGTCTGGTGACTATTCAGGAGTTTGAGACTCAGGTTGATTTTATTGTATTGGCCATGGTAGACTTTGATGTGATTCTGGGCATGGACTGGTTGTCTTTTCATCATGCAGTCTTGGATTGCTTTACCAAGACCGTTACCTTAGCCATGCCTGGTGTACCCCCGGTGGTGTGGCAGGGTTCTGTTAGCCGCACACCGACAGGGATTATTTCATATGTTCGTGCTCGTAGATTGATGTCGAGGAGATGTGATTCATTCCTTGCTTATGTTCGGGATGCTAGCATTGAGAGTCCGTCACTTGACTCCGTCCCAGTTGTTCGTGAGTTTCCTGATGTATTCCCGACTGACTTACCTGGCCTTCCTCCTAAGCGTAAGATAGAGTTCATTATTGACCTTGAGCCGGGCACCCGACCTATTTCTATAGCTCCTTACCGTATGGCTCCTGCTGAATTGAGAGAGTTGAGTACTCAGCTCCAGGACCTTCTGGGGAAGGGTTTTATCAGGCCGAGTGTGTCTCCGTGGGGTGCTCCAGTTCTGTTTGTAAAGAAGAAGGATGGATCTATGCGCATGTGTATTGATTACAGGCAGTTGAATAAGGTAACTGTGAAGAATAAGTATCCTATGCCTCGTATCGATGATTTGTTTGATCAACTTCAAGGTGCAGCGGTATTCTCAAAAATAGATTTGAGATCTGGATACCATCAGTTGAGAGTTAGGGCTGAGGACATCCCAAAGACAGCCTTCAGGACTCGGTACGGCCATTATGAGTTCCTGGTGATGTCTTTTGGGTTGACTAATGCCCCAGCAGCTTTCATGGATTTGATGAATCGTGTATTCAGGCCATACTTGGACTCCTTTGTGATTGTGTTTATTGACGACATCTTGGTTTATTCGAGGAGTAACGAGGAGCATGAGCAGCATTTGAGGATTGTGCTCCACACTTTGAGAGATCATCGGTTGTATGCCAAGTTCTCAAAGTGTGAGTTCTGGCTTGAGTCTGTAGCTTTCTTGGGCCATGTTGTGTCCAGACACGGTATCATGGTAGACCCAGCAAAGATTGAGGCTATTCGAGGTTGGGCTAGGCCCACGTCACCTACCGAGGTTCGCAGCTTTGTTGGGTTGGCAGGATACTACAGGCGATTTGTTGAGGGCTTCTCGTCTATTGCATCTCCTATGACTAGACTGACCAGGAAGGAGGTTCCATTTCAGTGGTCTGAGGATTGTGAGGCAAGCTTTCTGAAGCTCAAGGATCGACTTACTTCTGCCCCTGTGTTGACTCTTCCAGTTGAGGGCGAGGGTTTTATCGTGTATTGTGATGCGTCTGGTATTGGTTTGGGATGTGTTCTGATGCAGCAGGGTCATGTTATTGCTTATGCATCGAGGCAGCTGAAGGTGCACGAGCGTAACTATCCCACTCATGATTTAGAGTTAGCAGCGGTTGTGTTTGCACTACGGATTTGGAGGCATTATCTCTATGGTGTTCATTGTGAGATCTTTACAGACCACCGCAGTCTTCAGCATATTATGACTCAGAGGGATCTTAATTCGAGGCAGCGCAGGTGGATTGAGTTGCTGAAGGACTATGATATCTCTATTCTCTATCATCCGGGCAAGGCGAATGTGGTAGCGGACGCCTTGAGCCGGAAGGCAGTGAGTATGGGTAGCTTAGCCTTCATTCCAGTCTCTCAGCGGCCGTTGGCTTTGGATATTCAGTCCTTAGCTAACTCGATGGTGCGTTTGGATATTTCTGACCCCAGAAAGGTTATCGCTTGTGTTGGTGCGAGATCTACTTTGCTGGAGCAGATTTAGAGTCGTCAATTTGAAGATAGCGGTCTCCGTAGAATTCGAGATCAGGTATTGAAGGGTGAGTATGAGAGAGCTACCTTGGGTTCTGATAGTGTTCTGAGGTTTGACGGTCGTATTTGTGTTCCGAGGATTGAAGATTTAATTCAGTTGATTTTGCGTGAAGCTCACAGTTCTAGATATTCTATTCACCCCGGGACAGCTAAGATGTATAGAGATCTGAGACAACACTATTGGTGGAGCGGTATGCGGAGAGATATAGCAGGGTTTGTAGCCCGATGCCTTTGTTGTCAGCAGGTAAAGGCCGAACATCAGAGACCCGGTGGTTTACTTCAGCAATTACCCATCCCCGAGTGGAAATAGGAGCGGGTCACTATGGATTTCATTGTTGGATTGCCTCGTACCTTCCGTGGTTTTGATAGTATTTGGGTTATTGTGGACCGGTTGACTAAGTCTGCACACTTTATCCCTGTTCGAGTCTCCTATAGTGCTGAGAGGTTAGCTCGTGTATATATTCAGGAGGTGGTCCGCCTACATGGAGTGCCAATATCCATTATCTCAGACCGAGGGTCTCAGTTTACCTCCAGTTTCTGGCAGACTTTCCAGGAAGAGTTGGGTACCCAGGTGGACCTCAGCACTGCATTTCACCCTCAAACAGACGGGCAGTCGGAGAGGACGATTCAGGTATTGGAGGATATGCTCCGCGCTTGTGTGTTAGACTTTGGGGGTCAATGGGATCAATTCTTACCTTTAGCCGAGTTCGCGTATAATAATAGCTTCCACTCCAGCATTCAAATGGCTCCGTTTGAGGCTTTATATGGCAGACGGTGTCGATCTCCAGTTGGCTGGTTTGAAACTTCAGAAGTCAGTCCTCGTGGCACAGATGTACTCCGAGAATCTTTGGACCGAGTTCGAGTAATTCAGGACAGGCTGCGGACAGCTCAGAGTAGACAGAGGAGTTATGCTGACCGTAGACGTCGTCCGTTGAAATTCAGGGTGGGTGATAGGGTCTTCTTACGAGTATCGCCCATGAAGGGCGTGATGCGGTTTGGTAGGAAGGGTAAGCTTAGCCCCAGGTATATTGGACCCTTTGAGATTTTGCGGACAGTTGGAGAGGTGGCTTATGTGTTAGCTTTACCTCCGGCATTTTCAGCTATCCACCCAGTATTTCATGTTTCTATGCTACGATAATATATTCCAGATGAGTCGCATGTGCTTCAGTGGGACTCGGTTCAGTTAGACGAGAAACTAACATTTGTGGAGGAGCCTGTGTCCATTTTAGCCAGAGATGTCAGACGGTTACGCTCCCGGGACATTCCAGTGGTTAAGGTACAGTGGCGTCACCGTCCGGTTGAGGAGGCAACTTGGGAGCTTGAACGTGACATGCGAGCCCAGTATCCCTACTTGTTCACATCTTCAGGTACGTGCTTATTCTTGACTTTCGCGGACGAAAGTCCTTTTAGTAGTGGATAATGTAATGACCTTCCCGGTCATTTCCTTCGTTTTCATGTGTTGTCAGCGCTTAGAGCTTTTCTATAACTGCCCCAAGTTATTTATGACTTGCTAGGACCGACAGTTCGGCTCCCAGGCAGTTCGTTTGAGAATATTATTTAGACCGAGCACGTTGTAAAATATTAAATTAAATTTGAATTTGGTAAAATGACATAGTTAATGACCTTTTGAAAATATTTTTGAAATTCTTTAGGTATGATATATCTATACTATTTTATAATAGTTTTATAATTTATTAATAACTTAAGCGGAGATAGTGAATTTAAATATGTTAAAATAATATTTTTATTTTATAGAGATTTTGTTAGAAATAATTTTCTATTAATTATGGTATATTCAAAAAGTTGTATTTATTTTACCACGAAGCTATACAATACCCGAATATATATATAACGGGATTCGAATTAATGGGATAGTGCTACCTCCACTTCCACGTGGAAGTGGAGGAAAGAGTACAACAATCTTAAGTGATGTCGTGGTGGCAGCATTAGTCATTAGTAGTTATATGACAAATCATATCACTATGTAAAACATAGTTGACAAATTCAAATGTCATAAAACTGTTACTTTTTCAAATGTGTTTTGCCACTTTCAGAAGCTGAAAGATCATCATCGGCAATCCTTGGTTCTATTCCGATTATATTTTTGAGTCCGTGGACTCGTCCTCGTCATTTCTACGGTATGTTTTCTTATTTTTACGGTAATTTTCGTTTACGATGGTATATTTTAGGATTGGTATTGATGTTTGAGCTACATATTGGGCTCAAATTGAGCGGTGTTAGTTGTGACTATTAATCACGGGGTAATTTGGGACGCGGTGACGGTTTTAATTTTGCGATACCGCAAGTGGGCCCCACGTGGATTATTCGGACATTTTTTTGAACTAATGCAATATGGGTATCAATAGTCATGTTTTGACATGTAGTTTATTATTTTGGTAGCTTGGCAATATTCGGAGGCCTCTCGAAAGGGAAAGGCTCCTATTTAGCTGGTTTTCTTGGCAGGCTTGCGGCAGACGTCCAGGTAGGCTAGGTTTACCTTCCTTTGCACTTAGATTGGGCTTATGTGTGATATATGTATGCTATTGTGCTGGTATTGTGGGCTGGTATTATAGACTTGGTGGTGGTGGTTTGCTGTGATTTAGGCCTTCTAGGCCGGATAGGGCTGTTCGGATATATTCCAGGCCCGTTATCCTCGTGGTACCCCACAGATGACCTATTTGGGGTCGGATAGTATTGTTGTTGTTGTTGCTAGTCTGGGAATGTTATTGTTGGACCTTAGTCCAGTCTTAGACAGACTTAGCCCAGACTTAGACAAGTATAACCAGACTTGGTTTTCGGGACCCGGTAGCGGGCCCCGTTACCCTTTTTGTCGGCTTGTCGAAACTTTGACATCTTTGGGCTTAGATAAGCCCTATATGACTATTAGGGTTATGACGGGATTGAGTCACCCCGATTATACCCGGTTGGACTGTCTAGCTTTGTTCGTCCCTGATAGCACCGTATTTGATTGGGGTCGGCTAGTTTGACTTAGAACGCTGAACCGCCTTTCCATGACTTGTAATGTATACCCAGACTTTTATATACATATTTTTACAGTAGGTAGTTGACCTAGAAGGACCCCGAGATTGACTTGTAGCATGTTGTAGAGTTAGCTTCTGTACCTATATAATAGTAATGACTTGGCACTAAGGCGTTCCCCGTTTATTTGATATGATATGACCTTTGATTCTGTTCTGGTTACTGGCTATGATGAATTCCGGTTCGAGTCCGGCTACTGATTCAGGTATGATGATTTTGGTTATTGACTATTGGGTGTTCCGGTTTGAGTCCGGCCCCGGATTGTGGTACACTATGAGTTCCGGTTCGAGTCCGGCCACTGATTATTATGAGTTCCGGTTCGAGTCCGGCATCTGGTTATGATATGATTGGAGAGTTTTGGTACTGGGTACCGTGATTATGATGTTGTTGTTCTATAAGTTCCGGTTCGAGTCCGGTAGATATGATATATATGTGGCCTCTTGTTATTACCCACTACTTTCGGTTCGAATCCGGCGTTTGGCCTCTTGTTATTACCCATTGGTGCCGGTTCAAGCCCGGTGCACTCTTGTTGGTTATTGTGGTTACTGGATACTGATACAGCTTCGAGACACTGGTGACTATGCATTTACTATTTTTGTGTGTCCCGCCGGTTTATGGGGGCCAGGCTGGGTTATTGTTTTCTTCCGTGTGCCTATTGGGTTTATGGGGGCCCAGATAGGTTATGTTTGACTTGTGTGTTTACATACGCATTTATTTACTCAATTATTCGGTATCACATTTATTTATTTCCTAAGCATATCTACACGCCTCGGCAGTTACTTATGTATTTGTTACTTATACCCCGGACTTAGCATACACCCTCGCATTTTAGCTTGCTTATATTACTTTGAGCTCAGTCGGCCGATGATGCCTACTGAGTACCCGTTGCCCCGGTACTCATACTGCACTTCTGCATCTTTTTCCCCGATGCAGATCCAGGCACCAGTCGACGATTTTGACGTGACTCTTTTCTCAGCACTGATTCCGGAGCAGGGTGAGCTTACTGACGTCCGAGGCAGATCCTACTCCATCCTCTACTGTATAGTCTTTTGCTCTCAAGACTATTGTACTTATTATACATGTTTGGTTTCTGTCTTGTATTTTGGGTATGTTAGTAGTGGCTCATGTACTGACCCCACCAGGTCTTGGGAGGGGTTCTGGACTTTATATACGTTGTCCTCTTCCTTCTCAGTCTTAGCATGTTTATAAATATGGTTATGGTTACTTCCACTTCTTCTCTGTTTTATGAGATTCCGCCCGTTAGCCCGTCGCTTGTTGCTCCGGACTAGGGTTTGGCTTGCCTATTGGTGGGTTACGATAGGCGCCATCATGACCCAAATATTGGGTCGTGACAAAACTCCAATACACAAAGCATACGTCCAGCATAACTTTTTTTCTGCTCTAAGTTGTCCGAAGTCTATCTTGAATCATTTGAACTCTATCCAATGACTATTGCAACAACTCATTATCCCGTGGCCTAGCCTCAAAGTCATCAAACCATTCAACTGGATACCCACACCGCCTATCATACAATTTCTCAAATGGAACCATCTAGATACTCGAATGGTAGCTGTTATTATAGGCAAACTCCACTAAGGCTAGAAATTTCTTCCACTGACCTTCAAAGTCCATAACACATGCTCGGAGCATGTTCTCCAAAACTTGAATCTTCTTCTCTGACTGACCATTATTCAGTGGGTGAAAAACTACTCTGAGGTCAACTTGGGTACCCAACTCCTCCTGAAAATCTTTCCAAAACCTAGAGGTGAATTGGGAACCTCCATTAGAAATAATAGATACTTAGACTCATTATGACTAGGAAGAGTTGCTGGGTCTGGGGATAACTGGGACACAACAACTCAATGTCAATGATAATGAGACATTGGGTAGACTCGTTGGTTATGGACACAAAATATCAACTCTCAGGTCTTCCTTAGAATGGTTGATAGGATGAGTTGTCCTAGGTGACATCAACTCATCATCTGAAGTCATCACTTTGGACTAAATTTCCAATATTCAGGACATTGGTTTGGGCTATTTGGAATGAAGTCACACGATGGCTCATTAGTACTAAAAATGACTCATCATCACTGAGTCATTGTCACTGAGTAGAAAACAATCCTTCAGGAATTTTCGCTAAAAACTCAAGATGAGTGTCCTGACAACCCGTCATACCTGCCAACAACTTATTGTCAGAGTCGTCCTGTGGGTTTTTCTGCTTGTTTCAACTGGTTTTTTGTGCTATGTATGAAATGGAGTCTTAGGGACTGTTGGAGTGTTACAATATCTCCACCTTGGGAGTATTCATCCTTAAATAAAGGCTAACTAGGCTAAAAAATAAAGAAGGAGCTGCAATTCTAAAATTGAGTTCTCAAAGTTGATCACTGACATAATAACTAAGGCACTTCTTGGGGAGGCAACCGAACTTTTACTTTTTGTTATTTTGAATAACATTTGTTGCATGGTGCAAGTGTATGATTAGGTTTGAATGTGGAACACATATCACATAATAAGTCAGAGTAGAAAAATGTAGGAGATCGTGCCCCGAGATCCAGGGCTAAGGCTTTGGCAATTCGCCAAACAATTTGGTGAATCACCGAAGTCCTTTGCCAAACTCGATCTCCCAAGGCTTTTGGACAGTGAAAAATGGCGATGCTTCTCAGTGTTTGTCAATTTATTAAAGATTTTGATGATGCCTTTGCCTATTGCCGAACTTGTTCACCCATGAGAACCTCCAAGATGTGGAAATTGTCATAATTGGTATGATACTATAATAGTTTGGCACATCGTCCATCAGTTTGGTTATGCATGCAATTATCACCAAACTCGATCGTATTTAAAAGGAAGATTATTTGACTTTTCAACTCTTGACTTTTCAATTCTTGACTCTTAGTCTTCTCCTACTCCTTTCCTATTCCCCATTTCCCTCTTACTTGTCTTGTATAATACATATACACACACACTCAAAATCACACTTAACTCACCACCACGACTACACACACATACCACCACACCACCATCGTTATCATCGACTCTACCACATCGGAACACTAGAGCCATTTCTCCACCTTTGTACTTTAATCATTTTTAATCCCTCAATCTAAAGGTTAGAACTCTTGGTTTACTTTGAATGATGTTTTGGTTCTTTGTACTCATTGTTGTTTGTTATCCAGGCTATTTTAGTTGTGTTTTTTAGTTTAGATCTGGGATTTTTATTGTTGGTACTCATATTTGTCTAAATTGGTTAAAGAAAAATTAGGTTTACTCGATTTGGGTAAAATTAGGATTTAATTTTGTTCTTATTAGCAAATTGGGTGTAATTTTTGGTATGTGGGGTTGATTTTATTCAATGGTTTTTAAATTTTTAATTGATTTTGTGGTTCGCCGTTTGAGGTCAATTGATTTTTCCTAATGATAGATTAGGTGATGTCATTCTCAAGGGAAAAATTATTAAATTCGTTGTATTGAAGTTTTAAACTTGGGGAAGTATGAATACCCATGGTTGAATTGACTAAAATCTCCATTGAATGGATTTATGGGTTTGAAAGGTTGAATTTTGGGAAGATGACTTTCGGCGATGGGGTTGAGAACTTTGGCTATGCATCAAACTTTGTGGCGGATCACCAAAGTGCTTGCCATATTGCCTAAAGTAACAGTGGGTTTGGCTAATCAAGGTGAAAGTTTAGTGATGCCTTACTAGTTTGGCGATGCTTTGGGAGTATTTCCAAAATATTCGGCATATCACCAAACTCCAACTTTCCTTCACCAAACACTACACTCCCAATTGATAAGTTCGGTGATAGAGGTAGTGTATCGCCGAACTCTTTGGCATTCCTCCAAAGTTGTTTGTTGATACACCTTTGAAATGTGTTGTTTTGGTGATTTCTAACCTTAACTTAGTGCATTTCTTCTTTCATTTGCAGATATGGTTCATCTAAAGCATATAGCCAAGAAACACATCCGTACTCTTCCTCCTACATCAAAGATTACCAAAGGGGTATCAATTTCGGTGCGTTCTCCACCCAAAAGACAGGTTCAAAAGAATAATAAGGTAGAAGGCGGAAAAAGAAAGGCTTCAGTTACTAAGAATCAAAGCTCGAAGCATAGTTCTAACTCCGAGAGGTATAATATCACCACCTCGGAGGAAGAAAACATCACTCCAATGCATGAACCACTGCATACTCGGGATGTTTATCCTACCAAGAAAAAAAGGAGGAATGATCAAACATCTAATGCAGCCTCAAATCCTCAACCCATTGTAGGTGATCGGTTCCGCAATCAATTCAAAGTTCTAATAAAGCGTACAATCATGGAAAATCAAATATTTTGTATGGAAGGGATAGAAGGAAAACACCCTAAGGTTTTGGATGTCATCCGGTACCTTGGTTTTTTGAAATTCGCCAAACCTCCAAAACCATATGTAGAACATTGGTTCTGCAATTTTATAAGTCTTACAGGGAGTTGTTGCCCACCAAGTGGATAAAGGACAAACTTTAAGAGACCAGAGATGTCCTGAACGTTTAGGGTGTGAAGGTTAAAAGTGATGGTGCATTATAAATTTGATATAGGCTGACACACTCAACTCACCTAATTACTTTGACATCCATTCTAAGAAGGATGCTGATAACCTTCAAGGTTGGTTAGCCCCTTTGGTTAGTAATGGGACATCCATTCTAAGAAGGATGTTGACATGTCCGATGAATGTGGTAAATCACTTGAGAAAGGGTTTCTTCGAGTGTGAGAATGAGTGCCATGTGTGGTGAGGTTTTGATTCGATCTTGTTCAATGAGTCCACCTAGAACTTATGAGATTGCTCTATAGCTAAGCAAAGAGTGTTGTAACATTATATAAGTGATCTAAGGACACTAATTGAGAGTGAACTATCAAATTGACCAAATATCCATCCCCATTATTAGTTGAGTGACCAATTTTGGCTTAATGGCTTATAATGTGATTTTTGAATTTGAGTCATTTGTGTTCCTTTCATGCCACTTGTATTGTATGCCATTACTATTGTTATTACCTTAATTGTTATTTATCCTTATTTGATAGATGTCTAGACTTGCGTTATTTGATTTGTATCTCTTTTCATGCGATTCTTATCCACTTGACTAAGATAGCTACCTTGGATAATTGGCTTTCTTTTGTTAGTAAGGTGAGTGGTCAGTTGTTGAGAGGGTTGTGTGAAGGAAGGTTTGACCTTCCATGGTTATATTGTAGTTTTAGCATTTTGATGATCCTTTCCTTAACTTGGGTAATCTATAGGAAATCTCTAAACAAAGAAAACACGCAAAAAAGAATAAAATGACCTAGAGGGTCATTTCAACATCTATTACTAAAAGGACTTTTGTCGTCAAAAGTTAAGAGTCAAGAAGTACCCTAAGGTTCGAACGTATGATGATACTGGGCCTGTATGTCATACTCGATCTATCATGTAGCCTCCTAAACTGGATGATGTCTCTCTGAATCTTTACCATCGAATTTTCCCTAGAGCGCAACCATATAACATCTTTGGATAAATAGCAATTGGCTCCTCCTCAAAAGTCAACCTATCATCCAATTGACCTGAATCCCATTGAAGTACGTGAGACTCATATGGGATGTAATACAAAAGCATCGACATATAAAAAATTGGGTGAATGGTGGAAAATAGAGGAGGCAAGGATATCTTATATGCTACATCCCAGCCTTTTGTGGAATCTCAAATGCCCTGATATTCCTAGGGATGAGCCTGCCCCTCATCCCGAACCTCATCACGCCCGACATGGGGAACACTCAAAAAAATACCCAGTCACTAACTCCAAACTCCAATACACAAAGCATACGTCCAACATAATTTTTTTATGCTCTGAGCTATCCGAAGTCTAACTTGAATCATTTGAACTCTATCCAATGACTATTGCAACAAATCATTAGCCCGTGGCCTAGCCTCAAAGTCATCAAACCAATCAACTGGAGACCTACACCACCTATCATACAATTTCTCAAATGGATCCATCTAGATACTCGAATGGTAGCTGTTATTATAGGCAAACTCCACTAAGGCTAGAAATTTCTCCCACTAACCTTCAAAGTCCATAACACATGCTCGGAGCATGTTCTCCAGAACTTGAATTGTCTTCTCTGACTGACCGTTAGTCAGTGGGTGAAAAACTACTCTGAGGTCAACTTGGGTACCCAACTATTCCTGAAAATCTCTCCAAAAGCTAGAGGTGAATTGGGAAACTCCATTAGAAATAATAGATACTTAGACTCATTATGACTAGGAAGAGTTGTTGGGTCTGGGGACAACTGGGACACAACAACTCAATGTCAATGATGATGAGACATTGGGTAGACTCGTTGGTTATGGATACAAAATATCAACTCTCAGGCTTTCTTAGAATGGTTGATAGGATGAGTTGTCCTAGGTGACAACAACTCATCATCTTAAGTCATCACTTTGGACTAAATTTCCAATATTCAGGACATTGGTTTGGGCAACTTTGAATGAGGTCACACGATGGCTCGTCAGGAATAAAAATGACTCATCATCACTGAGTCATTGTCACTGAATAGAAAATAATCCTTTAGGAATTCTCACTAAAAACTCAAGATGAGTGTCCTGACAACCCGTCATACCTGACAACAACTTATTGTCAGAGTCGTCCTGTGGGTTTTTCTGCTTTTTTCAACTGGTTTTTTGTGCTAAGAATGAAATGGAGTCTTAGGTATTTTAGGAGTGTTACAATATCTCCACCTTGGGAGTATTCATCCTTAAATAAAGGCTAACTAGGCTAAAAACTAAAGAAGGAGCTGCAATTCTGAAATTGAGTTCTAAAAGTTGATTATTGACATGATAACTAAGGTACTGCTTGGGGAGGCAACCAAACTTTTACTTTTTGTTATTTTGAATAACATTTGTTGCATGGGGCAAGTGTATGATTAGGTTTTAATGTGGAACACATATCACATAATAAGTCAGAGTAGAAAAATGTAGGAGATCGTGCACTGAGCTCCAGGGATAAGGCTTTGGCAATTCGCCAAACACTTCGGTGAATCGCCGAAGTCCTTTGCTGAACTCAACCTCCCAAGGCTTTTGGACAGTGAAAAATGGCGATGCTTCTCAATGTTTGTCAATTTTCCAAAGATTTTGATGATGCCTTTGCCTATTGCCGAACTTGCTCACCCATGCAAACCTCCAAGGTGTGGAAATTGTCATAATTGGTGATACTATAATAGTTTGGCACATCGTCCATCAGTTTGGTTATGCACGCACCTATCGCCAAACTCGATAGTATTTAAAAGGAAGATGATTTGACTTTTCAATTCTTGACTCTTAGTCTTCTCCTACTCCTTTCCTATTCCCCATTTCCCTCTTTTCTCTTACTTGTCTTGTATAATACATATACACACATACTCAAAATCACACTTAACTCACCACCACCACTGCACACACATACCACCACACCACCATCGTTATCATCGACTCTACCATGTCGGAACCCTAGAGCCGTCTCTCCACCTTTGTACTTTAATCATTTTTAATCCCTCAATCTAAAGGTTAGAACTTTTGGTTTACTTTGAATGATGTTTTGGTTTCTTTGTACTTGTTGTTGTTTGTTATCCAGGCTACTTTAGTTGGGTTTTTTAGTTTAGATCTGGGATTTTGATTGTTGGTACTCATATTTGTCTAAATTGGTTAAAGAAAAATTAGGTTTACTCGATTTGGGTAAAATTAGGATTTAATTTTGTTCTTATTAGCAAATTGGGTGTAATTTTTGGTATGTGGGGTTGATTTTGTTCAATGGTTTTTAAATTTTTAATTGATTTTATGGTTCGCAGTTTGAGGTCAATTGATTTTTCCTAATGATAGATTAGGTGATGTCATTCTTAAGGGAAAAATTATTAAATTCGTTGTATTGAATGTTTAAACTTGGGGAAGTATGAGTACCCATGGTTGAATTGACTAAAATCGCCATTGAATGGATTTATGGGTTTGAAAGGTTGAATTTTGGGAAGATGACTTTCGGCGATGGGGTTGAGAACTTTGGCTATGCATCAAACTTCGTGGCGGATCACCAAAGTGCTCGCCATATTGCCTAAAGTAACAGTGGGTTTGACTAATCAAGGTGAAAGTTTAGTGATACCTTACTAGTTTGGCGATGCTTTGGGAGTATTTCCAAAATATTCGGCATATCACCAAACTCCAACTTTCCTTCACCAAACACTACACTCCCAACTGTTAAGTTCGGTGATAGATGTAGTGCATCGCCGAACACTTTGGCGATCCTCCAAAGTTGTTTGGTGATGCACCTTTGAAATGTGTTGTTTTTGTGATTTCTAACCTTAACTTGGTGCCTTGCTTCTTTCATTTGCATATATGGTTCACCCAAAGCATGTAGCCAAGAAAAACACCCGTACTCCTCCTCCTACATCAAAGATTTCTAAAGGGGTCTCAATTTCGGTGCGTTCTCCACCCAACAGATAGGTTCAAAAGAATAATAAGGTAGAAGAAGGAAAAACAAAGGCTTCAGTTACTAAGGAGCAAACCTCGAAGTATAGTTCTAACTCCAAGAGGTATAACATCACCACCTCGGAGGAAGAAAACACCACTCCAATCCATGAACCACTACATACTCGGGAGGTTTATCCTACCAAGAAAAAGAAGAGGAATGACCAAACCTCCAATGCAGCCTCAAATCCTCAACCCATTGTGGGTGATCGGTTCCACAATCAATTCAAAGTTCCCGTAAAACGTACAATCATGGAAAAGTAAATATTTTGTATGGAAGGGATAGAAGGAAAACACCCTAAGGTTTTGGATGTCATCCGGTACCATGGTTTTTTGAAATTCACCAAAACTCCAAAACCATATGTAGAACATTGGGTCTACAATTTTATAAGGCTTACGGGGAGTTGTTGCCCGCCAAGTGGATAAAGGACAAACTTTAAGAGACCAGAGATGTCTTGAACGTTTGGGGTGTGAAGTTTAAAAGTGATGGGGCATTATAAATTTGATCTAGGCTTACACACTCAACTCACCTAATTACTTTGACATCCATTCTAAGAAGGATGTTGATAACCTTCGGGGTTGGTTAGCCCCTTTGGCTAGTAATGGGACACCTTTATGGCTTTCTCTGAGAACCCCAATTGAGAAAGGTGATATTAATTTGGATATACGGATGGTATTGGTTGAGCTTCATATGTAGTAACCTTATGCCATATCAGAATAAGATGGTCCTTTGGCTCAATAATCATAATGAAGGATAGATTGAACTTTACAATGATAATTACCCCTGACATTGCTCATTGAGCACAACAAAAGTAAACTTCTCTTGCCTTCCCATGCCTTATTACTGAATTGTGTCGAAGGGTAAAGGTTCCCTTTGACCCAAAGAAAGATGTTGAGTACACCCTTATCTCCACAGTTGATATTGCCAAATTAGAGACAGTACAAGAAGTGAATAAGAAATTCAGGGTGGATTCTTCCTCGGTGATTGATCTTGAGACCCTTTATAGTGTGCCACCTATCCCACTTCTACTAATCTATCTCTTGCTTCTCCAGGTTCCTTCACAGGTACTTCCTCCAAGGCCTCTCAGCCGAATGCCCCCGGCCTTTGACCATCCATTAGTCTGGGCACTTTGAGGGCCTCATTGACTCAGGTAGATGTTATTTAGATTACTATTTTCCCTACTCAACTGATGTGAGTTTGTATATATAAGAGGCTCATATCCCTCAAATGATGGAAGATGTGGTTAAGGTAACCTTATCACCTATTACTAAAGAGATGAAAGCGAACCGTGAGACTCTGTGAGTTTATGGTGCCAAACTAGATAAGTTGAGCACCCCACAACAACCTATAGTTCCATATGTAAAGTTGTCTAAGATTAAGACTAAGCTTGTCTCTTTGTAAAATTATGTAGATGAGCTTGGGTTCCTTGACTTGACCCATCTCTAGGCAGTACCATCTCAGACCCCAACTCTTGCACCTATTTAGGAGAGTGTACTAGTGGTAGAGGAGGAGGAAGAGGACAAGGATTATCGTGCTTTAGATGATGAGGATATTGATGATATATAGAAAGTTGGTGGCACAGTTGATCAGTTGGACATATGCAGGCTAACATGCAAGCCACTGAGGAGGCCATAGTGGAGGTTACATTGGTGAAGTTTAGTCATGAAACTTTTTAGATTGGTACTAGCAGGTCCACACCCATTAAAGAGACCTCCTACACAGCTACTGACATGGATATCACCGGTATGACTTCAGATCTAGCCCGTAGATTGATGCTAGTATTGAGCTGGGCACTGATGCCCAGACTGAGGCCGTGTCCTTGAGCCAGTCATCGACATAGGCTTAGTACTGTATAGGGGGACCTTTCCACTAACTCTTTTACTATTTTATTAGTCCTACTGCATTGAGGACAATGCTTACATTTGAGTAGGGGGTATTTATTTTTGGATATGTAATATTGGGCTCTACTTTTGATACTCTGATTTGGATACTTTGTTTTTGTTTTTGGTTGTGGTTCTAGTTTGATTTGGATATTTGGTTTTGGTTTGTAACAATTCTAGATGATTTCTGCTTTTATAGGATTATGCATTTTGGGGTTGATTTGACTGTATGTGATTTACATTTTTCTTTTGTTTACCTTTATTTTAATATTGTAGTTCATAGTATAGTAATACATAAAATTCTTCTTGGTATTGGTACTTAAGAGAAAAGTGTACTAGCAATAGAACATTTTGAGTCAAATAGTACTCTTCGGGAGATTTTTCACATGCACGAATCTTAAAAATGACAAATCATTTTATGAATTGCTCCACTTTTCAAAATGTGCCCTTTTTAAAATTTTCTTTGGTTTAGTTTAACTAGTTAGGAAATCATTTTTGTGCACACCTGCATCTTGTTTTTACTAGAGTACCTTTTTTGACATGTGCTATGAATGTGGTACATCAATTGAGAAAGGGTTGCTTTGAGTGTGTGATTGAGTGCCATGTGTGGTAAGGTTTTGACTCGATCTTGTTCAATGAGTCCACCTAGAACTTGCCCGATTGCTCTATTGCTAAGCAAAGAGTGTTGTAATATTGGAGAAGTGATCCTAGGACATTAATTGAGAGTGAACCTTCAAATTAACAAAATAGCCATCCCCATTATTAGTTGAGTGACCAATTTTGGTTTAATGGCTTATAATGTGATTTTGGAATTTGCGTCGTTTGTGTTCCTTTCATGCCACTTGTATTGCCATTACTATTGTTATTATCTTAATTGTTATTGATCCTTATTTGTTAGATAGATAGACTTGCTTCATTTGATTAGTATCTCTTTTCATGCGATTCTTGTCCACTTGGCTAAGACAACTACCTTAGTTGATTGGCTTTCTTCTCTTAGTAAGGTGAGAGGTCAGTTGTTGAGAGGGTTGTGTGAAGGAAGGTTTGACCTTCCATGGTTATGTTGTAGTTATAGCGTTTTGATGATCCTTTCCTTAACTTGGGTAATCTATAGGAAAGCTCTAAACAAAGAAAACACGCAAAAAAGAATAAAATGACCTAGAGGGTCATTTTAACATCAATTACTAAAAGGACTTTTGTCGTCAAAAGTTAAGAGTCAAGAAGTACCCTAAGGTTCGAACGTGTGATGATACTGAGCCTGTATGTCATGCTCGATCTCTCATGTAGCCTCCTCAACAGGATGATGTCTCTCTTAATCTTTACCATCGAATTTTCCCTAGAGCGCAATCATATGACATCTTTGGATAAACAATAATTGGCTTCTCCTCAAAAGTCAACCTATCATCCAACTGACCAGAATCCCATTGAAGTACGTGAGACTCATTTGGAATGTAATACCATAGCATTGACATATAAAAAATTGGGTGAATGGTGGAAAATAGAGGAGGCAAGGCTATCTCATATGCTACATCCCAACCTTTTGTAGAATCTCAAATTCCCCGATATTCCTGGGGCTAAGCTTGCCCCTTCTCCCGAACCTCGTCACTCCTTTCATGGGGAAAACTCAAAGAAATACCCAGTCACTAACTCCAAACTCCAATACACAAAGCATACCTCCAGGATAACTCTTTTACTGCTCTGAGCTGCCCGAAGTCTATCTTGAATCATTTGAACTCTATCCAATGACTATTGCAACAAATCATTAGCCCGTGGCCTAGCCTCAAAGGCATCAAACCATTTGACAGGAGACCTACTCCGCCTATCATACAATGCCTCAAATGGAGCCATCTAGATACTCGAATGGTAGCTATTATTATAGGCAAACTCCAATAAGGATAGAAACTGCTCCCACTGACCTTCAAAGTTCATAACACATGCTCGGAGCATGTTCTCCAGAACTTGAATAGTCTTCTCGACTTACCATTAATTAATGGGTGAAAAACTACTCTGAGGTCAACTTGGGTACCCAACTCCTCCTGAAAATCTCTCCAAAAGCTAGAGGTGAACTGGGAACCTCCATTAGAAATAATAGACACTCGGACTCATTATGACTAGGAAGAGTTGCTGGGTCTGGGGACAACTGGGACACAACAACTCATTGTCAATGATGATGAGACATTGGGTAGACTCATTATTTATGGACCCATAATATCAACTCCCAGGTCTTCCTTCGAATGGTTATTAGGATAAGTTGTCCTAGGTGACAACAACTCATCATCTGAAGTCATCACTTTGGGCTAAATTTCCAATATTCAGGACATTGGTTTGGGCTACTTGGAGTGAGGTCACATGATGGATCGTCAGGATTGAAAATGGATCATCATCACTGAGTTATTGTCACTGAGTAGAAACAATCCTTCAGGAATTTTCGCTAAACACTAAAGATGAGTGTCCTGACAACCCTTCATACCTGACAACAACTTGTTGTCAGAGTCGTCCTGTGGGTTTTTCTGCTTGTTTCAACTTGTTTTTTGTGCTAAGTATGAAATGGAGTCTTAGGGAATTTTGGAGTGTTACAATATCACCACCTTGGGAGCATTCATCCTTAAATGAAGACTAACTAGGCTAAAAAATAGAGAAGGAGCTGTTATTCTAAAATTGAGTTCTAAAAGTTGTTTACTGACATGATAACTGAATCTTTGACTGAGATATGTAATGGTCTAATACTACTTTATATAGTTATTTAATATTGAGGATAGGAAGGAAAAAAATATAATAAAGTTATCTTGATTTCATAAATTGGATAGGTTAACTGAAATAACAATTTTTAGTATCGAAGCCAAGTAATTTGAAATGGAGGGAGTGCTATGTTTCTTGAAATTCATTGTGTGAACTGGAAAAATAGCATGGTGGGACCCATGATCAAACATAACCATGACATACATGTACAAAGTGGGAAGGACAAAATAGTCAAGTCATACTAGCATCAATAAAGCAACTACAATAGGATTCTCTGCTAACCAATCAAATGGCTCTATTGCAACGTAATTGACTTAAAAGCCATTATATGGGCAATTGGCCTAGAATTCAGCCACATTATTCATTGTTTAAGCCTCTACTATATAGTAGAACTAGATATTATTTTTTCGTTTACGATGCACGGGCCCAATATTACTCTTTTTATTCTCTTCTTTGTAATAATATTTTTATTGTATTTACAAAAACAAAAATGGCAATATGTGGAATTATGATATTGTATACTGTTATTGGTTTACTTATCTTTTATATTATCTCTTGATTTTTAGATTTATGCTTTAAAATAAGTTTTATATTTGTGCAGTAGTAAATTAACTCATTAAAGGTAAGACCTTTTTTGTTTATTTTCTATCATATTTTATAATAATTACACCCTTTTGACACAAACACAATCATTGAAATGTCACAACCCAAAAACTCAGGTCATGATGGAACCTACTAAAATTCTCCTCTAGGTAAGCCAAACCCTATAGCCTAGAACATCAAGTAACGGGCTAATAGAATAAGAGAAATATTTTATTAAATAGACGGGCCAATTATAAATATAAACAAAGATGGGGCCCATTAACTATGCAAATAAGGAGTGAAGGGACAAAATATACAAAACACCCCCCAAGACCTGATATCAGTCTGTACAAGAGCCACTAAAAATACAAGGATTGCAGAATAGATACAATATATACAAAACTGTCACCGAATACACAAAATAAAATTAGTCCAACAAAATAAAGGGAGAAAGAACAACTCCAAACGTAGGAAGATCACCCCAACTCTCTGACCTAAGACAGCTCCGCACGAGGTGCACGTTAGGGATGAGAACTCATACTAGGAACTGCATCAGGGAAAAAAAATGCAGAAGTATAGTATGAGTACCAAAACCAAGAGGTACCCCATAGGCATAAAGGCCGACTGAGCTCAACAAATAAATGTTAAGTGTAAATAACACAAAAATAGGTAAGTTATGACAGAAGTAACAAAAAAAAGGTAATCACCTACAAAAGCTAGCCTAACAGTCTAACACGACAAGGGTCAAATTAGGTAAGAGTGATAATAGTAGTATACATAGAATGACTATCCAAACTAGGAGAAAAAGGGCAAATAATCTAACACTATGTATGAAAATGCTAGAATGAGGGTTCATAAGGCATACCTAGATAATGAGCAAAACATCCCTAGCTATCCTAACACCAGCTTTGCAGTAATAATAAATAATAACCTAACCAGGCCCTCATATGACTGAAATGTACATATCAATAGACAAGAACCCGACCGGCTCCCATAAGCAGAGCAGGTACAAACAATAAACATATCCCAATAGGCCTGGATAAGCACGACATGTACAAACAACAAACATACTAGCAACATTAGGTCATATGAATGGATGAGATCAATGAAAATTAAGTGAAGGAACTATGAGATGAATGCCAAGTTCAACAATAGTGTATATACCTCCTCCAATACCTATGGCTTGTAAAAGAAGGACCCATAGGAAGCACCCTTCCTCCAGCATCTTTGGCTTGCAAAGGAGGGGCCTATAGAGCACTTGGGATTACATATGCACTTCTCGGTCCCAAATTGGTACTTCTAAGTGGTAATCAGTAGTGAATCCCTTCTTGATCAAACTGAGACTAAAATGATCCATTTTCCAATTCGAAAGCCAATGCATAGATAAAAATCTCCAAGTACCATTTAAGATCAAAATTAGTGAGTGCAAATTAGGACAAATCCTTTTTATGAAAATAGTAGTGGAAACCAATGACAGAGTGTAGAAAGTAGTAGTAAAAATTGGTGTTAAAAGTGTGGAAAGTAGAAAGAAAAATTGGTGTTAAAAGTGTTGCAAGTCCTTTAAAGTCTTCAAAAATATGTAGTAAAGATGGTACGATTTCCCTTTTCTTTTAAAAACCCAAAATCAATATTTTACCTTGGAATCGTATCACTATGCATACGTGTGCACATGTGAATGTATGTATTCCATCACCTGTATACAAACAATAAGGGCATAATCACACAAGTATACATAAATAGGCATCACCGTGCTTTCTAGAGCAAGGAACACTAGCCTGAAATCCAACTAAGCCATATCCACGACCTCAGGCCCACTAACGTATAGTAAAATATATAACAATAGGGGAAACGAGAATAAATGAGAGTAAACATAATTTTAATTATGAACCAACTGAGGAAATACCATTCTTATTTTGAAATATTATCCCAACCTAAACTATGGACCGCTAACCAAATACCAACACCATAGTAGACATATAACACTCCTAAAGAAATCCTAACATTCCATCAGACATTCTAAATTAAGGCACAAGCTAATATTGTTTTCTAAGATCCTCTAATAAGGTCAAAAATGGTGGAAATATAAAATAAATTTTAAGCCTAACCTATAAAATCCTACCCCACATGTAATTTACCATAAACAATCTCATAGAGCAAAGTGCATAAGGGAGTAGACCGTAGCCTACCTCAAAGACGAACATCAGACTTGGACCGACCATAAGCTGCTTGTCATCTATACTCGACCTCAGAATACTGCCTATCACAAATATACTATATACATCAATATTAGTAGAACAAGACCCATTTTACAATTTTATACTTTAAGATAAAAAAAATCAAACCATGGGACTCATTAATATAATTCAAAAATTGAACCTGCCATTAGTTCCTTTGTGGGACAAGGATCACATGCTAAAAAATTAAGCATGACTGGAGCCCAAATCGAAATTCAAAATAGTTTATCAAGTTCAAGTAATCAAGAGCCAAGATGAAGAAATTACACAAAATTAGGGTGAAAATCGATGGGAAAGATAATGAAAAATGATCAAGAGGAGTTGAATTAACATACCTCAGCCCAATACAATGAAAACCCATAATTTTCCAAGCTCTATAGTCCAATAATAGTGCAAAGCTTGTGAAATAATGGAGGAAAGATGAAGTGAGGTAGTATTTATAGTCACTGCCAGGGTTTTTTCACAAATATAGGACTTTTGTTGCAAACACAGTGGTCCACCAACCACACCTTCATAAAAGCATTCGGTTCCCCACGAACGCAAAGAACAAATTAGACCGAGCCAGATCGGCCCATCTTCGTGAATATGAGGGTAGGCTCACAAATGTGATTATGAAAAACATGACCCTACACATATATGACCAACACTTTGCTACCCTATTGGAAAGTGCAACTGTGATCTACACCAGGTGTTGTTGCACCAACAAAAGTCCAAGTAGGAATTTTCTCTGAACGAGTTCTCGAGATTCATTTAAAACCCTGCGAACACAAACAAAATATTCTAACCTATTGTAAATGACATTCTAGACTCAAGAAAATTGATTAAATTCCTGGTGAAGTTCATTTTGATGAAATATGGGTCCCACACCTATTCTTTCCATTTTATCCAAATTCAACCCAATAGCCAAAATGAGCTCAGAAGCATTGGAACTTGAACCAAAGGCCCCTTTAGCCTAAAATCCACGTTCCATTGTACAATGTCAAAATTTTCATCTCCAAGAGCTCTGTCCAAAATAGGGAAATTGGTATAAAACTCAAATGAACTACCCAAGAACCAAATCGCCAGTCCAAGTAAGTAAAAAATGACCTATAACATATATTGGAAAGCTCAAAATGCTAAAAACACATGAAAATAACACGGAGGGTCACTACAACATCCACTACTAAAAGGACTTTCATCCTTAAAAGTCAAGGAACAGAAAGAGCCTAAAAGCTAAAAAATATTGAGGTATTGGGTCTGCATACATCTATAGGCTCCAAACCCCCCTAACTAGATACTGCTTCCATAGAAACTTCACTACAACAATCCCCTCGATCTTCAATTCCTTACCCCTATGCTCAAAATATCAACCAACTCCCCTAAGGGTGTCAACTATCATCCAATTGAACCAAACAACGCTGAAGCATGTAAGACTCATCCAAACTACACTAATGTCACATAGATATGAGAAAAATTGAGTGAAACTTTGACAAGGCTATAGGCAAGCAAACTCATATAGTAAATCACCAACCTTAAGCTCTATGTACTGCATCCTCTGGTAATTATAAACCTTTTGTTCACTGATGTTGCCTAAATTACATCTTGTAATGAAGTATAAAGTGATCATTAATCAAATATAGAACCCAACAAAGGTTGGGGTTGATCCCACAGGGAATATGGCTAGGAGCTCGGTCTATGCGGTTATTTAAACTATCAGTAGTTATTTCCAAAGAGGGGGAATTTTAGGAGAACAAGTAAAAATTTGTAAATTGTGTAATAAGTCACAAAGTAACAATTTAGTTGAGTTGTTATCAATGAGAATGGTGAACTAGGATTGTGTTCCCCATGATTTCATAACTTCGTAGTTGCATTGTACTAGTGTTCTATCCTGGTGATTAGTATGCAAGTTAGGTTCATCTAAATAGATGGTTGCCTATAAAGATGACTATTCTCAATTACTAGCTAGTTCTTATGAGCTTTTCCTATTAACCATTACCTTTGATCATAGATTAGCTATTCCAGGTTAAGGTCAAGATATTAGATGAGGTTTGATTCGTCAAATCTCCTTTGTTACTTCCTTTTTCCCATTCTCTACCTCTATGGTTAATCAAGGAAAGACTTAAGATGAGTTCTAATGTTGCACACCATTAAAAAAAGTCAAAACAAAGGGAAGAATAATACATGCATAAATACCATTCAAGAAACCCTAAGTACTTTGTCTACTTTGTTAATTCGTCATGGTTCCCACAACCTAGATGTGGGGTTTAGACACTCATTCTTGATGGATCACAATTAGAAGTTGTAGATGAATTTGTAATTGGAAACATACTAAGTTGAGTAGATGACAACCCAGAAACTTGAATTCTCAATGAAAGCTTAAGACAAATAATCAATATATGAATTTAATCCTTTTAAAACAATGAACAAATCAATGTTTTTATTTTTAAGGTCACACAAGGAGTAATAATGAGTAACCCCTAAAAGAACAAAAGAAATATATTTATAGACAAAACCAAAACCTATCATAAACAAAATTAGATTACATAATTGACAGTGGCAACGACCCGTTAGGGGTCCTCACGGTTTGTTATGTATTCTAATAACTCCATCAATGTTCTTTCCTACTGGTTGGTGACATCTCAAGTGATGACCCTTTGTCAGTCCTGACGGGTCATTAAGTCCTCCATTTCTACAGAAGCTATTTTGCCAACTTTTAGATATTTTTCCAATGGTTACTGAGAACCACTGTAAGAGGGACCCATTGTTAGTCCTAATGACTAGTCATATACCCTCATTTTCAATGGGTCAATTTTTTATCTTTTCAGCTTCTTTTCTGAATGATTCCTCAGAATGGTTCATATTAACCCATTAGTTAACCTGACAAGTCATTGTGTCCATCCATCACTTGCTCCTCTAAATTCATTCTTCAGGACTTTTGGAACTGGTGTCAGAATGATAAAGGGAACAACTCAAGGTCTGACCAAATGTGTCATCCTTTGCTTTGGCAGCCAACACTTTGTGTGTTTTTCACTCTTTTTGTATTACTCACTTTCAAAACCTATTTTCCAACAAAGCTAACAAAAAAAATCATATCCACATAAATGTGACTCAGAACTAGCACATTTTTCATGTTTTGGGCATCGAAAGTGCCATAAAACCATGGCACATCAACGCTCTTTAACTTAGAACATTTGTATGTCCTCAAGCAAACAAAACAAAAAACACACCATATGATGCTTAATTAAGAGAAACATAGGAGACCTATGACAATCATATCTCTACACATTTGGCAACCCTACTCTTATGCAGTCAAATCAAAACTAGCATGTATATGTACAACTTCTTACCATGACACAAAGGGATCAAGAGATTGCATCATATTATGAATAGACAACCAAGAATGTATACAGATGACATTACCTAAACAAATAACAGCCAACAATGTAACCCATGCGCTCTAATAATAAAGAAGTCCTGTACACTCGCAATATAATCATGTATATCAAAAATAGGGACTAAATCAAAGCACTCACTCTCATAAAGAAGTTCAGACAGTGCGAGTGAAATATCATAGGCTTGCCCTTATTTTCTATGCCTTAGGTTTTTGGATAGTTGGATTAGGATCACTATAGGGCTTGTATTGGCTTGTAATGTAGGCTTGGGGAGGGGTATGGTGGATTTGGATAAAGGGGATCAACACTCCTTGGCACTACACTATTTTTAGCTCCACTTTTCAATCTCACTTTTCTTTATTTCCTCCCTTATTCTCCTTTATTACTTTCTATATTTTAGGTGTGGTTTTTTTTTTTGCAATTCTCCTTTATTCATTTTTTTTGCTTAAGATAAGAACAGAAAACTCTTTCCTTGTTTTTTTATCTATTTCTTTTGCTTGCCCAGTGTCTTCATAGTTGCATATAGGTTTAGATTATTTGCCTTAAGTCTTTTGGGATACTTGTACTTTTGTGACTACTAGTTCTTGGATATCTAGTATTTATAGATTCAACTTTTTAGTGGTCGTTGCCTAAATTGCTTGTGTGCCTACTTATTTTCATTTCCTTTTTAAGTAGTGGCTTTAGTAGTTGATCGTAGACTAGGGTCATGTCATAGGTTGGGGTTGAGGTTAGGTTTGGGGTCAATTTTGGTAGTGAGGGTGAGGGAAAGACTGGGGATGGGGCTAGGGTCAGGGTTAAGGTTAGGGTTAGGGTTAGGTTCTGGGTTTGGGTTGGGATTAGGGGCGAGGGGTAGTAGGGGTACGTGGGATAAGAGATTCTCTAGGTTGAGAATAAAGTCATGGAACCTAGGGACCCTTCAAGGTAAGTCCATAGACCTAGTGATGATTCTCAGTAAGAAGAGGTTCAATATACCTTGCGTCCAGGAGACTAAATGGGTGGGTTCTAAGGCGAAGGATGTAAATGGGTATAAGTTGTGGTACTCAGGGTGTGAGAGGCATATGAATGGGGTAGGTATCATAGTTGATAAAGAACTCAGGGGGCAAGTGGTGGAGGTTAAGAAGGTCAACAATAGGTTGATTATGATTAAGTTGGTCATTAGAGGATCTTCGTTGAACATTATTAGTGCCTATGCCCCGCAGACGGGCTTGGATAAGGAGGAGTAGAAGAAGAGCTTTTAGGAAATTTTAGATAAGGTGGTGAGAGGCGTATCGAGCTCTAAGAAGCTTTTCATAAGAGTGGATTTCAATTGGCACATCGGGTCTTTACCGAGAGGTTATAACGATGTACATGAAGGCTTTGGTTTTGGGGAAAGGAATGAAGGAGTGTCCTCATTTTTTGATTTTGCTAGGGCCTTTGAGTTGGTGGTAGCAAACTCGAGCTTCACAAAGAAGGAGGAACACTTTATTACCTTTTGAAGTTTGGTGGCCGAGATTTAGATAGACTTTCTACTTTTTAGGAATGGGGATAGAGCACTTTGTAAAGATTGTAAGGTCATACCAAGTGAGAATCTTTGGACCCAACATAAGCTTTTGGTGATGGAAGTGGAAATCAAGAAGAGTAGAAAAAAAAGGGGTGGGGAGGATCGACCCAAAATTAAGTAGGTTAGCTTGACTCTGGCCAGTGCTCTAGAGATAGGTCAGAAGTTGGTGGCTTCAAGGGGATGCTGATAATAGGTGGGAGACGACTGCTAGTTACATCAGGGAGACAACTAGAGAGGTGTTGGGTGTCTCGAGAGGTTGATCTGGCAAGTACCGGGGGGATTGGTGGTAGAACGAAGAAGTTAAAAGGAAGGTGGAGACTAAGAAGGTGGCTTATGTAAAGTTGGTTGGAGTAAGGATAAAGAGGAGAAGTGGGTGAATAGGGAGAAGTATAAGTTAGCTAGAAAAGAGGCTAAGTTAGCTATCACGACAGTTAAAACAACAGCTTTTGAAAGCTTGTATGAGAAATTAGAGGAGAAAAGTGGCAAAAAAAAGTTATTTACTCTTGCCAGAGCTAGAAAGTGGAGGGCCCATGAGCTAGACCAAGTGAAGTGCTTAAAGGGGGAGGATGGAAAAGTATTGGTGTAGGACATCCACATTAAGAGGAGGTGGCAGCCTTATTTTAATAGGCTCTTGAACGATGAGGGGGATAAAGGCATTATGTTAGGAGACTTAGAGAACTCTGAGAGGTATCTTGACTACAGTTATTCTAGATGTATTAAGGTGGATGAGGTCAAGGTGATATTCATAGTATGTGTAGGGGTAGGGAGACTGGGCCAGACAAAATTTTGGTGGATTTTTGGAATAGCAATAGGGGGAAGGTTTGGAGTGGCTGACCGAGTTGTTTAATGGCATTTTCATGATGGTGAAGATGCCTGAAACTTAGAGATGGAGTATGATGATCCAACTATATAAGAAAAAAGGTGACATTTAGATTTGCAACAACAATAGGGGTATCAAGTTATCGAGCCACACTATAAATGTTTGGGAGAGGGTGGTACAGTTGAGGTTAAGGGAGATCACGAATATTTTTGAGAACTAATTTAGATTCATCCCAGGTCGCTCGACTATTGAGGACATTCATCTCATGAGGAGACTAGTGTAGAAGTATAAGGAAAGAAAGATGGACTTACATATAGTGTTTATTGATTTTGAGAAGGCGTACGACAAAGTCCCAGGGAGGATCTATGGAGGTTCTTGGAGGCTAGAGGTGTTCTGGTGGCATAAACTAGGTCGATTAAGGACATGTATAATGGAGCAAAGACTCATGTGAGGGCAAAGATAGGAGATTCATAGCACTTTTTTGTGTTGACAGGGTTGCACAAGGGTTTGATTCTTAGCCCATTTTTATTTGCCTTTGTGATGAATGTTTTGACGCAACGTATTCATAGGGAGGTGCCTTGGTGTATGTTATTTACTGATGATATAGTTCTGATTGATGAGACCCCAAAAGGTGTTAATAATAAATTAGAGGTTTGGAGACAAACCCTAGAGTCTAAGGGTTTAGGATGTACAGGACTAACACAGAGTACTTGGAGTGCAAGTTTAGTGAGATGACACATGAGGCTGACGTGGTGGTGAAGTTGGACTCCTAAGCTATTTTGGAAGAGAGATAGTTTCAAGTATCTTGGGTCTATGATACAGTGGAATGAGGTGATTGACAAGAATGTTACACACCGTATCGGTAGAGGCTTACCGTTGGAGTTTTGTGTGATAGGAAGGTGCCTCCAAAACATAAAGGCAAGTTCTACAAAGTGGCAGTCCGATCGGTGATGTTGTATGGAGTAGAGTGTTAGCCAGTCAAGAATTCCCACATCTAAAAGTTGAGGGTCGTGAAGATGAGGAGCTGCATTGGATGTGTGGTCTTACTAGGAGAGATATGGTTAGAAATGAGATTATTCAAGAGAAGGTGGGAGTGGTTTAGTGGAAAACAAGATGCAAAAAGTGAGGTTGAGATGGTTTAGTCATGTGATGAGGAGGGGCACAGATGCCCTAGTGCGGAGATGTGAGAGGCTGACTATGGATGGTTTCAGAAGGGGTAGAGGTAGGTCGAAGAAGTATTGGAGGGAGGGGATTAGACATGATATAGAGCAACTACATCTTACTGAGGACATGACCCTAGATAGAAAGTTATGGAAGACATAAATTAGGGTAGAGGGTTAGAAGGTCAGAGTGTGTTTGATTTGTAGGAAGGGTTGCTTTGCTTGTAGCCATGATAGTAGTTGTTGTACTTTATGGGTGTCTTATGGTTTCTTGTTCGTGGTATCATAGTGGTGTTTGTGATTTATTTATAGTGCTACTCTATGGGTATCTTTGTTCTATTATTCTCTATTTGGTTTTGTTATTCCATCTTGTTTTTTGTTTTTTATTACATCTTTTTATATTATTTTTGTTCTAAGTCGGGGTTCTATCAAAAATAGCCTCTCTACTTCTTCTGAGGTAGTGGTAAACCAATTCAATTGTTTACTTATTCAATGAGACTGAGTTAATTTGCAAGCTCATCCAACCTACCCTCCCCAGACCTCACTTTGTGAGATTACACTGGGTATGTTGTTCTTGTTGTGAAACATTATTCATTTTTTCTTCTTACCACACCCTAACCCTTTTTCATCTACTAACTTCTTCTTTATACCCTTTCTAACTACACACCATTAGGTACTACCTATCCGATTCATGCATTGCTAATATACGGTTATCATACCTATAATTCTAATGCCATAACAAGATCTGCAATGGTTATAGTTTGAAATAGACATAACACACAGTCAAAAATATTTTAAAAGGACGGGTATCCTTAAAACAACAAAATTAAAGCATTCAAAACCTGTTAGTGACTGCACAAAGTTCCCTTATTTTAATCCTAATTAAACACACAAACATGCTAAAATAAAATTGAAATCCTAAACATTCCCATGCTACTATGATATCATACCTGGGGGAAAAGAAACATGAAAACAAAAAACCATGAGTGGTGGAATAGACCCACAATATAGACCTCCCCTAAAAAAAAGTACAGTGTCCCCAATGCATAACAATGATGTAATACAAGAGGTAGGGACATAACTATGGTTCCCTAGGTGTGTGGGTTAGCTAAATCAGTATGGATCGCAACTGCAACCTCAAAATCAACAATGATGAGGTCTGCGGTATTCGACACACTCTCAATGACCTCAGTAGCAATAATAGCACAGGTCGTGGCTGGTGTGCCCAATAGTGGAGGCTCATCCCTATGGATTCCACCTCTAGAAATCTGGGTCTCTTTATTTGCAGGTGCAAAACTAGCATAAGCTCCTAGCCACATCTACTCCTACCTAATTTGGCCCACATGATATTCAGTCTGAGAGGACTTTGAGTCTTTCTACATTTTTCAAAACTTAATTCCCCAACTCCCTCAGTCTCACCTCTAGATCTCTTTCCACCTAGGTTCTTCAAGGGCTGCTTAGTAAAGAAATCAAATACTTCTAGAAAATCCTCTTTTGGCTTCTCAATCACAATAGGAAGTATGAACGGTGGTGGTTTTCTAGGGAGCAGTCGAGACAATGACTCTCTTACCTCCGCTTGCAATGCCTCAACTGAGCATATAAGTCAGTCAAATTAGGTGGCTTGACTGCTGCAAGGTGCTTATCTATACTCCACTCAAAAGCATCTACTCAGTAATGCAATGTCCTCCCACATGCCTCGATTTCTCGTTTAACCCAAGCTTCACTTACTCCACTAACACTTTGACTTGGAAGGTGGTATTTTCCTGTTGTATTTCATTCTGAATTAGCTGCTTAGCCATGTTGGTTATGTATTCCTATGAAATAGTGACTAGGCTAGCAGTTGGGGGATGAGACGATGAAAGTACTATATGATTACTAGTGTAGTAGATAATAATATTTATGCAGCAGTCGGAGTGGCAGCGACAGTTGTAAAAATGCTTGTCTTGAGGACTGTACCCCCAATCTGTGAATCTAAGGCATCTGGCTCAACTTCAATAAAACCTAGAGTATCTATCTTTGGACCCAGCTGTAATGAATTTACAAGTACCACTACACTGGCTAAATTAGAAAGCTGAGTCTTTGACTTGGATACAGGGTTTGAATCATCCCGAATCAACTCGATAGCCATAGTCTTTGTCACCACCACAAAATGATCTATACCTGACAACTTAGGACCCTAACCTCTCGGTATAAATTAGAAACTAGACATAGGAATGGGATGCTCATGCTATCATGGCTGTATCGCTCTAGTCTCTTCTCCAAAATGCACCAAGGTATATTAATCTCATACCCTTCCATGATATTTGTAAACAAAGCATCCTGATTTGGAGACACTATATTACTATTGCTTATTGGACCCAATCTATGCCTTTTCAATGACCACTAAACCTTTGCATGGAAATTCAAAGTTGCCTTTCTAATTTGCGACTCATTACCTGCCAACTACTTAATATTGGTCCCTTTGGTGGCGATGATTCGTACCAATCAAGTGTAGTGAATCCTCTTGTCATCCACACTTAGCTTCTTCATTTTGATCTTTTTCAGTTCTGTGACATGAAAATCATATTCTATAGTGTTGGTTGGGGACTCATACTGCCTACCATATATAAATGTGAGATTGTAGGCTCAATAATGTAAACATGTGTGCCCCGTACGAGAATAGTAAGCAATGGGTGCTTCTTATTCAAGTCTTGATCCCGCGACGCATGATTTTTCAATGTTGCCACATACACTACGTAGAACTTATGAACCATCTAAGGGCTATATCTCCCTGATGGTCTACTCATCCAGCTGAATTGCTACTGGTTGAACCATTCTAGAATATCGGGTACGTCTTTGAGCCCGGCAATGACCAATCGAGGCTCAGTGTTAATGCTTCGCTTTAGATTTCCTTTGTCATTCTGAGCTAAGTCTTTGTCATATACCATTATTCATGCTCGGGACACACCATCTCTGGACTGGCTGCTCAATCTGAACTTGTGGTGCTGGGTTTTGACTAGGAGGAACTATAGTTGTAGTCTCAGTCTCAACATTCTCACTATTTGAGTCTCTCTTATTGGACTCACTTCCATCATTTTCACCTGCCTGCTACTCTCTTCTTCACTCTCTGATTCCCCTCCCTCTTTAAGTTGGGGAGTGGAAATCAGAGTGGACACCAAAACTAGTGGCAGAACTAACTATTAAGTAATATTTATATTTTTCATTCTCGGCATGGAAGGATGATCAGCTGGATACTTCTCTAAAGAGCTGCCTCTTCTAGTTTTTTGAAAACTCTAATCCATTTGATGTCCGCCACCCTTCCCCTCCTCCTTCCTCCGTTAGTTTAGCTGCAACGGCCACAGACGCAGGAAGCAGTTCCTCTATGGCAAATTGGAAATGTCGACCTTTTCTTCTTTTACTTCACATAGCTTTTCGTCTCCTTGATCAACCCCCCCTTATTGGCGGAAGCTGCTCTTTCTGCTTACTGATCATTTTTATCTCATTCATTAGGGGAGGGGCAACCCATTTGCGCGACGGAATTGTTCGTCAGTAAAATGAGAGCGGAATTCCTGGTAAATTTTAGAATCTCTGCCGTTCTGGTTGAGTTGTTGAATAAAGGAAGTTTTATTTCCATCAAGGCAGCTTCAGAGCTATTTGACTGCTCTAATTGCTTTTATTGCTATTTCTTAGTTGTGGTGTTAGTCTTCCCTTTCTTAGCATTACTTTTTGGAGGCACAGTACCTGTGGGTGTAAACATTACACCCAAAGAATCAGGGAAGAACATACAAATATCATACTGCAGAGTCACAGAATGAGTCAAAAAATGAGTCATTTTTTATGGGTGCAACTCGTTCCTTGACCCTTTAAGTCAAGTCCTGAAAACTATCAAAACCAACCCACTCAAAACGAATCAAGTAACGTGTCATTGGCTTACTCTATGACTCGATAAGTGACTCATCCTTAAAGGTCCAGACTTAGCACTATTTTCTTGTAAATATCAGTGGTGATGGCAGGCACTACGACTTGTTACTGGAAGTAACAATTTGTGAAGTCATTCATTGCCTTTGCTCTTGGCAGCCTACTAAAACTCATATCAGTTTTCACTTGTTTTTTAATCATATCAGTAGTATGGGGTACTCATAATTCCCCCATGTTAAAAAATTTAAGCATAACCACTGGAAGTTGGCGGGCAAAACCATTTGAGCTTTATTTCCAAGGCAATTATAGATCTTAATGCCCACCGACTCAATGGGTATGAGACACCCAATCTAACATAGACACACCAATAACTTAAACTCATATTCCACATAAACATTTACATAGCCACACAATAAACATATGATAGGAATGTAAGCAGTTAAAAAATCTACACATAGATGGGGCAATTCACAATTTGGGTATATACCATAAAGTATCATCTCAAAAGCAACCTAGGGTTTTCAAAATCAGGCATAGAATACATGAACCCATAGGTAGGTCTCAAAATCACCAAGCAAAGTAAATTATACTTACATTCAAATTTGAGTGCTTGAGAAGATGAAACAATGAAATTAGGTGATGTATGTACCACAAAATTGTAAGACCTGGGAGGAGTGTGGAATCATAATTTTTGAAACAATGATTTTAGAGGGAGTTTTATAGTTGAAACATATGAAGGGAAAGGAGAAATGGGTATCATATTGGCGATTAAAGGGATACTGGACACAGGCGCGGGTCAAGTCGGGTAAAATTAAAAGATTTTTTCTACTTTGACTAGGGTTAACCATGATCCGTACAGACAAGTCATTAGCAAGAGCAACAACTTCTTCTATGTTCCTTATCAACTTCATTAAGAGGAACTTACCTAGGACTTGATGAGTGTAGGGGACAACTCATTCTTTGTCTAAAAGGATTGTTTCGGGATTCATAAGTCATCTTCTTGTGGGATGTCAAATCAACCAGTCAGGATGTTTGACCCAATGAATCATTCCTTGGTGGGATGGTTTGATGGAACCAACTGTTCCGTGACTCAAAATTTTAAGTTATCACTTCAATGGCAACAGTTGTAGGCCACGAATAGTTGGTATACCCAATGATTTATTATGTGACCTATGATCCCTGAAGCTACCAGATTTTTCTTTGAAATTTTTATACTCCTTTGTTAAGGACACCTGCAAACTTCAATACACATTACCCCTATACTAAAGACAAAAATCAATGGAAAACAAAATACAAAAGCTTGGGTTTCCTCCCAAGTAGCGCTTGATTTAATGTTGCAACATGACGTGGGTATCTTGACTACTCAAACTTTACCAAGATACCCCTATGGTTTACCTCCCATGAAGCACCTGATTTAACGTTATGGCACGACTCGTGTCCTTTGGTTACTTAAACTTCACCAAGGGTCCATTAAAAAACAACCTTTATCTCTTCCTCCATTCCCAAGTATGTTTTCACCCTCTGACCATTTAACTTGAAATAGTTTCCTTCTTGATTTTCAAGCTTAGTTGCACTATACGGGAACACATGTACCAAATGAAATGGCCCCACCCATTTAGACCTCAACTTTCCAAGAAACAAGAAAAGTTTCAAGTTGAATAGCTAGACAAAGTCATTCCTAGACTAAATTCTCTCCTTTGTATCTCCTGGTCATGATACATCTTCATATTTTCCTTGTAAAGAGTTGAAATCACATAGTCCTTTAGTTTAAATTCATCAAACTCATTCAATTGTTCAAACCTCAAGTTAAAAACATCACCTCAATTCAAATCCAGCTTTTTGAGTGCCCACATCGCTTTGTATTCAAGCTCAGCTGGCAGATAACATCACTTTCCATAAACAAGCTAATATGGAGTTATACCTACCTATAGGGTCTTGAAAGTAGTCTGGTAAGCCTATATAGCATCATCTAACTTTTTAGATCTATCCATTCTATTTGCATTTATAGTCTTCTCAATATATATATATATATATATATATATATATATATATATATATATATATATATATATGATTGTCTTATCACCCGGTTGGAGGAACCCACTTGCCCACTAGTCTATGGATGATAAATTATTACCACCCTATTCTTTACACTATATTTTTCAAGTAGGGTACAAAATAACCAATTATAAAAATGAGATCCTCCATCACCGATGATTGCCCTTGGCGTACTTGTATCTCCCTGTATATTTCTGAACTCATGCGACTACCCTAATTTTCATGGAATTATTTAAGTTGTGATAGTTGGTATATTATTCATAGATGTTATTGGGCTAAATGAATCTTGTGCCATTGGGCTCAATTGAGGCCCAAAATGATGCAATAGACATGGCCCAAAGATGGCAAATGATCCATTTTAATGTTGACCAAGTAAACATAGCATTTAGTGACCAAGAATTGGCTAAGGATGACCATAAATAAGGCGACAAAATCAGATTTTATTCATTCCTTTACACTTCCCATTCTAGACTTTTCCAAAAAAAGGAGATATTTTCTCTTCTCTCTCAAACCCTAAGGCAACCACTTGTTTGGACAAGATCATCACTTTGCAAGATTCGATAAGTGTTTAATATTGTGTTTTAATATATTATATGCATGAGATATTGTGTATATCATGATGGTTATGTCTAAAAGTGTTGGGTAGTGCACTTTTGCTTCTTTGCTAAAAGATGTGTCATCTTTGTGATTTGAACTTGAAAGGAGACTTGAGGTTTTGATGGAAGTGAATGATATGGATGATATGTCAACATGTTAAGATGTGTATGTTAACATTAGAATGTGTTTATGGCCCTAATTTGTTCTCTCTTTGTATGTGACTTGTGGAAATATTGTTGTGTGGTGGTATAATGGAAGGAGAATATAGTTTTTGGTGGTGTTCATGTGCATGTTGAAACCATGGTTGTGACTTAGCATCAAGTTGACCTAATATATTAAAATAGAAGCCTAATTATAACCATGGACCATTCATTGAAAAAAGGACCCAAAAATGACCCTTGGAGGCTGAAACGGGCACCCGCCCTCGCAGGCGGGGCACCTGCGGGCGCAGATGCCAATGCAGGTGGCCCTAGACCAAGCCAATGGTCACCTACGGCCTCACCTCATCCACCTGAGGGTACAGGTGGCTTCGCAGGTTAGTCCAGAACTCTGTTTCAATTGTTTTTGCATCTCTTTTTGCCCCCAAGACCCCTATACCCTTTTTGGATGCAATTATCAACTTATGGTACCTTTTGAATGAATTTAAAGGAGTATCCCATAGGTATTTTGAATGGTATCAATTATGGATTGTCTTTAATGTGTTGTTGTGAAAGGTGTTTACGTGACGTAGTGAGGTAAATGTGACATTGTATTGAAAAGGAAGTGTAAAGTATAAACTTGGTATAAAATGCTATTGGTTTATGATGTCTTGGTGGATGTGTGGCATGATGTGGTGTTGTTGGTATGGTGATGCAATAAATGGTATTGTAAGAGGGTGAAATGACATTATATGGCAGTCACGTAGTTCATTGTCATCTTATGCACTTGTAATGTAGTTAGTTGTTAACGTGAGCTCCGTTATGTACTTGTGTTGTAGAGTAACACGTAAGGAAGGAGCTGGGCTGTTGCATTCACATATAGAATTATTGTATTCATATTGGGAAGATAAGGTATGTAAGGTTTCTCTTTCCCATATTCTTTGGCAGCGCCTATTGCTCTCATCGTTATCGTACTTGTTCCATTCGAAATGTTCCAAAGTATCTCATTCAGGTTTGACATATATTGTTATTCACATGTTTCTTATTCAATGACCAATTGTGATTAACATGTCTTTTATTCGTTGACTAATGTTCCGAAGCTCCAATAATGATGTTATAACCACCAATGTATCAATCTCACACAAGCAAATGTATCAATCTCTCACAAGTAAAGGAATGGAATAATGCATATATGAGTTTTTTTTTAAGGTCGGGTGGTAGCTCAAATGGGTGCAAGCCCAGCTAGAGATGAGCCCGATGATTGTTGATATGATACACTACATTATGTTATGGCCCACCGATACGGTGGATGATTGTTGATATGATACATTATATTATGTTATGGCCCACCGATAAGGTGGATGATTATGCTATAGCCCACTGATCAGCTGGATGAATGGTAATGATGATGAACGTAAAAGCAAAGAAAGTAATGAATGTAATGTACATGGTTCCACACATATACAGAATGGTGATTTATCCATAATGCTCATTCACTTGTATTTGATTCCATCTGAGATCCTATGTTTCATACAGTTTCTTATAGCCTTACATACTCAGTACATTCATTCGTACTAACGTCCCTTGGGGGATTTACCTTACTTGCTGCAGGTACAGGTGCTAGTAGACCTCCACAGTAGGCTGCGGGTCATCTATGGATTATTGGTGAGCTCCAGTTCGATTCGGGGCTTACCGAGTCACATGTGTACACTTGTTTTGGTATTATGTAAATATTGTATAAAGCGGGGACTTATACCGACTTTAGGTTGGTTATGTCTATGTATCTGTAGAGGCTTTGTAGACATACGTTGTGGGACAAATAAAGGAAATGTAAGAAATGTATGCTTTTGATGAGATGGCCCTAACGACCAAGTTTCATATCTATTGAATATTTTTTTTCCATGACTTCCGCCAATGGTATCTTGTATCCATATTTGATAGAGTGTTTTTCATTTAATGACATGCATACGAGTGTACATGCATGAAGGTTGGTTCTCTCGGGCCTTATCGACTTCGGGTGCCTGTCCGCCCCATTGGAATTCGAGGCGTGACAGTACCAAACCTTGAAAAGATATTCCTCTTCAAAAATGTTGAGACGCTCTTGACTTCATTATTGGGAAGTGCAACTGCCTCCACCTACTTGGACACATAGTCAACAGCCACAAGCATATACTTTACCCCATTCAATCTTACAAAAGAACCCATAAAGTTAATACCCCAAACATCAAAATGCTCAATCACAAGAATGGGAGATAGAAGAAGTTTATGCTTTGTTGATATACTTCCTTGCCTTTGGCATTAGTCTCTTGCATAGTCATGAGCATCTTGATGATTGGTTTTCCAATAGTACCCACGTTGCAGAATTTTATGGGTTGTCCCAGCACCACTATGGTGTCCCCCAATAAGAGATGAGTGACATGCCTCCAATATGATCATCATCACTATCTTAGGTACACATATATGAATCATGCCATTAGAACAAATATGGAACAAGTATGGCTCATCCTAGAAAAATTTCCACACATCAAATATAAACTTCTTCCGCTACTGAAAGGATAAATCCTCATGCACCACATCACTTACCAAATAATTGGAAAAATTTGTGAACCATGAAAGATCCATTATAAAAGGGTAAGGATGACCTAATGTTTCTTGCATTCTCTCGCAGCTCATTCATCATCCCTAAATCACCTTAGGGTTCTTGAAAATTCTCCCACTTTTAGCCATGGTGTGTGATTAAATTGTATGTTTAGCTTACTTCTATTGTGAGAAGACTCTGGAAAAATCAGATTCTCTGTTTGAAGTGTAGGGCAGAACCTTTTCTCAAAGATGGCCACCACTCTCTCCAACTTTCCAAAAGATATTTTGTTGTTCTTTATTTCTTCTTCGAACTAGAGATTATGCTCTTGAAGAATCTAAGTTAAGATGATACGATACCAAAATATGAGGTAAAATTACTGCCCATTTTCAACCCTCCTTATATATAAATTCTGTTGAGAATTATGTATATATTTTTGTCAAGAACTCATGAAAACTAATTGGAATATTTGAGTTCAATACTCTCCTATTATGTTGAAGTCTTTTGGGACAGGTTAGGGGCTATTTTATATATATTGTTATTGGGAGGAAGTGGAAAACCTTGTAGGAAGGTTGTGTGCAGTTGTATTGAAGTAAAAAAGAAAAGTGTAGTAACATACCAAGTGTTTGAGGAGTATTCAGTATTACTTCCCTTCGAGTGTTTAGCTACGATTTTACAAGACCCACATTGTAATTAGGTACTAATATTAGCTTCATTATATACATACAATGTTGATTAACACCTTAAAAGGGAGGCCTAATTCGTGGTAGTGATATTGGTCAAGGAACAAGGTATGTATGGCAATTCAATTTCATTTTCCTTGGCATGAAGTATCACATTTGTGTTACCACCAACAAAGTATGCTTCCAAAATGCTCTTAATGGTAAAGGATACATAGTGACGATGTATGATTTGTAGTGTAGCTAATGACCTTTTTCCTACTCCTTATGATCTCACAAATGTATCAAAGTACTTCAATATATGTTTATTACTAGATCCATGTTTTGGTTCTTCCAAGTAATAATATGAGAAAGATACTTTCAGCAACAAGCTTCATGAGTTCTCCTCTTAGTCAAATAAGGTCCGTTGTATCATATAAGTTCCTGAGTATTACATTGATATTATGCGTGGTTCTTATGTCATTGTTACTGTCTTAAGCATATTATTAACATGTCTAGAATATTGGCCAATAATTTCAAAGCTCAATAATGTTACAACCACCAAAAGAAAAATCTCAAAGATCAAAGAAATAACGTGAAGTGAATGTATGTTTTTATGGGTGGTATACCAGGGGCCAAGGACTAGTCATAGGTTGATTCCAAAGAAAGTATTCATCCAGGGGAAAAAATACAAATATGATAGTTCTTAATAAATTATATTATGAATATGGCATCGCAAGGACTAAAATGCCTAGCTGAGTCTCCTCTTCTACCACTGATCAGTTGGTCAATTGTATTACTTGCCTTACGAGGCTTATAAAGTAAAGAAGAGTAAAGATATGAATGTGATGTGCATGATTCCAAAAGTGTAAGTAAAGGTGACCTTTTATCCCTATTGGATATTTATATATTAATTCTTGACTTTTTCTAAGCTCTTATTTTACATAAGTTTACTTTATGCCTTACATATTCGATACATTCTTTTGTACTGATGTTCCATAGGGGGACACTGAAGTTCATGGTGTAGGCACAAGTACTTCACCTAGTAGATCTCCCCAACAGGAGTGCAAGATACTGAACTATTATTGGTGGGCTGCATGTTGATTTGAGGTTTTGCTAAGTCTTGATTATGCCTTATGGTATCGCATTGTACTTAAGGGGAAAAGGGGCCTTGTCCCAACCTAAAGTAAGTTTTCCATCTTATAGAGTCTTTGTCGACTAATATTAAAGTAAAGTGTAGTCATTTCTCATCTTCTAATAATTGTGGCCTTGACGACCAAATGATATATATAAGTTTTGATCCTATACATGTTAGTATTTTTATGAAGACATCGTACATATACTTGTCAAAGATTTGTAATTGTTGTAGTTATATGCAAGGTAAGAATAAGCTATAATTTGGTTCTCTTGGTCCTTTAGGGAATCAAGCACCTATCTGTCTCAATGAGATTTTAGATGTGACAAATATGGTTTTCTTCCCAACTATTTTCTATTCTACTTAAATTGTTTCCAACTTCTTATGTTGTTTATGATTATAAAATTTGTAAAATTAATTTACTACATTTTCACATGAAATTAATACTTCATCCCTTATGATTTTTCACTCAAAAAAATAAATCCAAACTATATGATTAACATGGTAAGTCTAAAACAAACGAATTAAGTAGTAAATCTCTGAACAACTTCCTTTGTGATGATTCTCTGTTCTCTTAAATCTAGATTAATTGTTAACTCTTTCTCGTTATGTTTATTAAAATTACAAAATTAATTGATACATTCTCACCTAAAAAGAATTGCATGGTCTTTTATGATTGTTAGTTTTTTATTTTTTTAAAAATAACTTTATATGTTTTCCATGGTCAGCCAAATATGGGTGTTCCACCAGAAGGAAAAAAGAATGTTAGATTCATATATCTAAATAATGATTTTTTGGGATCTTCAAATAAATCTTCAGTTATAGTTCCCCCATTAGAGGAAGAAAAATACCCTTCACTAACAGAAGAAGAATAATCCAATGACATGTTCACATGATCCAACATGGATAAAAAACTATGTCCTATACCATAGAACAACATATGAAATATGTTGAATTCCAGAGAAATCCTTACATCTGCAAATGCTTTGTTGATCATTGTTATTAATTGTTACAAAAGATAAAAGAACTAAAGGTCTAAGAAGATGTCCAAGTTGAAAAGCTAGGAACCATTAGCAAGTTGTCGATCGTCCTTCAAAAAGATAAGAACTGTCAAAAAAAAACAAAAAAATACTCTTCAGTTTATGCTAGGTGTTAGACCAACAAAAGAAATCAGCATATTAACTCAAACACCAATAAATATTGTGCTACCATGAATGTCTTAGTTCCCCTATCTCTGTTATTGTCGTGTTAGTTTTTAGGATCACTATGTATCATAAATGTAACTGTATGTACAACCTAAACTTTACAGTTTCGAAACTTCTAGACTGTAATATGTATAATTTCTAAATTTTGTAATTTTATTGTCCATTGCATTTTTTCGTTATTCTAAGAAAAAGTCCCTTCTACCAAAATGTAACTTAATAGATACAGGGAACTCATTAACTTTGGTTGCTTGTCATTTTCTTAAAAAGAGTCAAACCATAAGCTAATATAGATAAGTAAGATAACCCAAGAGGAACAAATATATTGTTCATACTAGAATCTAATTTATTCTCGTGAAAAAAAATAGGAACTGTTATTTGTGTAGAATGGGAAAATAATAGTCCCAAATCTAATTTTTTCCCCCTAATGTAACAGGGTATTAGCATGTGTCGCTCTCAACATTGATAATTTAGGGCTTTTCACATCTTAATTTGAAGATTTAAAATAAAATATTTATATTATGGATAATTATTACTTAACGTCATTTAAGAATCTGTATATGTTTGTATCTATTATTCTATTTTAAAATGTTCACCATTTTATATAATGCATTATTCCACTTATTCATGTGTTTTATATTATTTGATTTTAATGTATGTGTAACACATTAAAATTGGTAGTATGATTTAGTAGGTTTTGGGCACCTTCAAGCATAGGTTCAATGTTGTTTGACCTTTATAAGGAATGGGAATTATTTAGGAAGTATTTCGGTATGTAGGTGGGAGTTTACAACATTAAATATTACCCATGTATCTTATTTTAGGATCCCACACCTTAGGACCGCACTATGGTTAATAAGAAGAACAGGGGAAATTTCTATAGCCTAGCACACTGGGTAGTGTGCCACAAAGCAGCGGAGTCGTGCCCAACAGTATGCCATGAGGGATATCTGGCACAATGAACTATGTGGCATGCTTAAAAATAATAAGAAAAGATTATTTAAAATCAAAAAATAATAAGAAAATATGTCCTCAATGCTAATTTGAATGCGTTTTAATGTTGTTTTGATTTAATTTCAGGGTTAAGGCCAAGAAGTGGTTGAAATGACAAAAAAAGTAAAAAGATGGAAGATTAAAGCTAAAAATGTACAAGAGTATCACCAAACCTTTCTACGCATTGTAAAACTGATAGTTCCATCGCTAATTCCAACAGTCAGGGCCAGATCAACTTTTGACGAAAAGGTGATGCAAGATACGATTCGGCGCATCGCCGAACCGGTCGGCGAGGTTAAGATCCATCGCAAATTTCATCAGATTCCAACCACTGAGACTTATATATAAAGTCAAATCGGTGAGCAGTAGAAAATTCGACACAGTGCCGATCCCTTCGGCGATGGAAAAATACTCAGCCGAATTGGATGCGGTGGCATTGGATTTAGTAATAAGCCTTTTTGGCCAATTGGAACCCTATATTTTGTCATTATTTGAAGCTAAATCTTGTAATTGAACCCTAGTTGGGATTTTGATTTGCTTATTACTAAATCCTTGCTTGTGAATTTGAATTTTTCTTCGAAAACATTTGGATTCCATGGCAGCTTTGAATGAGAATATAGGTATATTTGCTTCTTCTCTTGTTATGAGTAGCTAAATTTCCAAACTTGGGGTGATGTATTATTGAGTATTGATTATTGTGTGGATAGTGATTATTTACCTTTACATTTGATTGAATGTTATGCTCTTAGCTAAATCTCTACGTTTCAACTTAAGAATTGAGGTTGCAAACTCCATTCATGCATAGATCCCTTGTTTTGATTGAAAGAGAAGGCAAGGATGGAGAGATTTAGTTGAAAAAGACTTGATAAGTTCTCATTTAATAGCTAGTGCTAGAAATAGGCTAACTAATTTGAGGCCATTGGTTGCTTGGTATTGAGTACGTATGGGTGTTTGAAAGAAACCCTTACGAAATTTGGAGGTAGATTGAAAAATTGCCTCCAATACCTAAGACCAAGCCTAGTCATGACTATTAACTGAGTTTTAGGTGAACTTTATCTTACCCACACTTATAATCACTCTTAAGAAGGCATAACCCCAAGCATGTCTACTTATTGATTACATTTATTAGCGTTCATTTTGACAAACTAACATCAAAACTGATAATTTGAGTACAAAACAAGTTCTTCCTAAATAACCCCCCCCATTTTACTTTATTGCAATATTTTAAGCATTATGTTCCAACTCATAGTCACTTGTGATACTTGAGAGTGAAGCTATTGCTCTCATTCCTTGTGGATTCGACCCCGCCTCCTAAGTTGGGTAAAAGTTATTGCTAACGACTATGTACACTCATTTCTAGGGTGTATTTAAGATTTATCAGGTTCTTATCATCCTCACACTCATGTATTTTGAAGTTATCTTAAATTATATTAATCTAGGGTTTTTATGCCTAATTTTCAAAATTCAATTTCTCTGGTTTGATACTGATTTTATGAAGGATTTACTATAGAAGTTATGAACTTTTTTCCAAGATTATGGTAATACTATACTATTGATTCTAAACTCATATTTTAAGATCGTTTAATAAAGTTTTGAAGCATGCTTAAGTATCAACAATATATGATATGTTTTCAGCAAGTTTTGTAGTTTTAAACTTTATACACAACCAAAAACATATGTTTTAGAAATAGATTTTAGCACACAATTCATGACATTAGAATTGAGCATGGGCTCATAGTAAGATAGTTTCAAGAAAAGCTAATTCGAGTAAAGACTCATGATAAGCTTTTACACAATTTTATAAACTAAGATATGAGCACATGTATATATGAAGATAATTTTGGGAGGATTATTTAGCACCAAGAGGACATGGGTTCAGATAACACATGTCCTATAACTATGTCTCCATTATAAGTTTTATTTAGCCCAAGGGGCTCCATTCTGGATCCGTAAGTTAAGTTTCATTCTATTCTTTACCACTACTTGCATATTAGGGTTCAACCTCCTTTGGTTCTCAATATACATATTTGTGCTCCAATTGAATCTTATGGGTGCAAATACTGGGGAAATTTGAATAATATCAGTGATTGTCCATACAATATCTCTTATAAATATTCTCAACACGGATACCAATACTTTGACTTGCCATGCTAACAAATTTGTTGCAATGATCATGAGAAAAGTACTATTATGGCCCAAGAATACATATCAAAGGTGAGGGGAAAGAGTTTTAAGTTCAAGACTTGGAAGCTTTTCTATGATGGTTTTACGGGAGGAGTCTCCCAATTCTTCAAGTCAATATATAACACTTGTGGGTTCTTGGTGTATGAACCAAACCCAGTCAATGAAGCAACCACTTCATCATATTATTTGACCTCTTTTCTCCCATAGTTCCATAGTACCAATGCCAATGGTTCATTTATAAGACTAATATCTGATACATTCACAACCATCTCATCAATTAAATTAATGACCGAGATCACTTGCAAATTCTTTGCTTGTTTCATGGATTTGCAAACATTGAAAGTGACTTCATCATCATTCACTCTAAACATCAATTCACCATACTCCATGTTTACTAAGGCTCTTCTGGTAGCCAAAAAGGGACTATCAGGGATAATTGGGACCTCATAATCTATTTCGCAATTGAGATTGACAAAATGGGCAGGAAATATTAACTTGTCAACTCAAACTAACACATCATAGAGGATTCCCACTGGTCTCTTGATAGATCGATCCGCCATTAATAACTGTATTGTAGTAGCTTTTTGAGTACCCAAGCCCAATTTCTTGAATATGGCCAATGACATCAAATTGATTCTTACTCCTAAGTCACATAAAACTTTACCAAATTGGTACACACCAAATGCATAAGGGATGGTCAATGACCTAAGTTATTCTTTCTTAACTACAACATTACTAGACATGATCGCACTATAATAGTGTGAGATTTCAACCATTTTGAAGTCCATAGTTCTCTTTTTGGTTACCAAGTCCTTCATGAACTTAGCATAGCTGGGTATCTCAAGCAAAGCATCCCCAAGGGTATGTTGACCGACAAATTGTTGAACATGGGGATAAACTTCTTGAATTTAACATCTTTTTCTTTTTTCTTAAGCCTTTGTGGGAATTGAGGAGGGATTTTCATTTTTGGCTTTGAAATAATCGGGTTCTCTTCTGATTTTGAACTTTTTTTATCAACCACTTGTTTTCTCATCATTAGAATTTTTATCCTTAACTACTATCGGTTCCTCATAATTCAAATCTTTAGAGTTTGTGACCTCAAGATTGGGCTCAACAAGTTTCTCAATGTAGTTTTTTTCACTTTAGTTTGCTCTTCAATCACCTCCTCTATAGGAGCTTCACTCATGTCAACCATTTCATCAAAACGTGTCTTCCCAATCCTACTGACAATTGCCATACAATGAGCATTGTCATTCTTGGGATTCACCACCGTGTCACTAGGAAGTCTACCTTTATAGGATTTAAAAAGGGATGAGATTTGGCTCAATTTTGTTTCAAGTTACTTTATGGAGACCACATGGGATGTGGACATTTAATTTAATGAAGAGAAGTCACTCTTTATCTCTTGAAGAACTTTGTCACTTTCTTCAACCCGATTGAGAATTCGAACAAGTATATCTTTGGTTCTATAACTTTCTAGGTCCAAAGTAGACTCTTTGGCCTTTAGACAATCATGAAGGGAAAAATATCTATCTCTATCAGGGTCTCTATCATGATCTCAATCCCTCCAATATGACCTCTATCGCGATATTGCCAATCTCTATCACGATCCCTATCACGGTCATGCCTATCTCTATCCCTATCCTTGTTTCAACTTTGATTCTCACCTTGCCTATGATAGGTAGATCAGGAAACCCCCACGTGATTTGATAAGAAGTAAATCTCCTTATAAAGTGAGTCATCATCGCAATCATAGGGTTGGCTTCCTTTACTAGCCACGACATTCACAGTTTTGTGGCTTGAGTTCATGAAATGCTTTGTCAAAAGATCCATTTGAGTCATTATTTTTGCCATATTTTCATCATATTACTCATCTTTTTTTCATTTCTCTTGAGTCACCATAGACGAGGAGGGATCAACCATTTCCACCTCAGTGTCTCGGGTTTACCAAGTACAACTAGTCTTTGTCTTTTGATCAAGCAATCTCAGAGCAACCCCAAAAGTTTGATTAATCAAGGAACCACCAGCCATATTATCCGCTACAATTTTGTTTAAGGAATGCAATGAATGATAGAATGTTTTATGCAACACATTATCTGATAGCGCATGTGTAGGACATTGGAGCAACTTTTTCTTGAACCAAAGCCATGCCTCATGAAGAGGTTCTCCACTTAATTGGCAAAAATTAGTGATTTCATCCCAAAGTTGAAGCATCCGGTATGGTGGAAAGAACCTATCAATAAATGCCTCTACAAGCTTGAACCATGAAGTAATTAATCCTTGGGGAAATTCCCTAAGACAAATAATCGCCTCCCCCTTCAAAGAGAAAGGGAAAAACCTCAAATGAATAGACTCTTGGGATATGTTTTCTATGTCTAAGGGTGTGAAAACATCAATAAAGTTCTTAAGATGGTTGTTTACATCCTCATGTGATTGACCTCTGAACAACCTCTTCATTTAAAGAAAGTGGAGCATTGTACTTGTGACATGAAAATCCACATTCCCCATCGTAGGTGGTAGGCAAATGGCACTTGCTCGTCTAGCATCTCCTAATTGGTCTTCTTCATTGAATTTCACTTCATAACTCGTAGTATCTCTACCATGTTGACTCATGTTTTTACCTAAAAAAAAACAATAAACAAAATAAATTTAAAGTACGGCTAACACAAGTCATTTAAAACACTTCAACAAAGGAACTCTATACTTCCATTACTCAACAACAACTCCATTTTCGATAATGCCCAATTACACCAGTTTAAGTGCACACGATTGTTAGCAATATATTTTACCCAACTTAGAGTCGGGGTCAATACCTTGAGGAATGAACTTGTATGGTTTGATTTAAAGTACAATAAATCACTAAATTCATACTCGTATTGATTTTAAAGCAATAAAAGTAAATTAGGAGGGGGGTGGGGGTTGTGTAAACAATTTGGAAAGTTTGATTGCAATAATTGAAACGTAGGAGTCGTAATCAATGATAAAATGGCTTAGGGGTGTGCTTGTTTGAGAGTTAATAATATGCATGGGTAATTAACCTTTGCTCCAATAAGTTAAAGCTATAGGTAAGCTGGGTTTTAAATACTAGTGATAATCTTTCAATCTATCACAAAATATAACATGGATTTCTTCTAAACACCCATGTGTTTACTTTTCTAAATAACCCAATACTTCAAATTGACCAATTTATTTCAAGCACTAGCTATTAAATGAGATACCTCAAGTATTTGTCAAATAAGTCTCTTCACCTTTCTTCTGTCTTTCAAGCAAAACAAAGGATCTAAAGTTGAAGAAAGTTTGCAACCTCTATTCATAAATTAAAACATGTATATTTAATTGAACCCACAACTTATAACTTAAATTAGAAGCAATAAATTAACAACTACACAATCATTAAAAATCATGCATCACACATCCCTAAGAATTAGGGGTTAGCTAAGCATAATTAAAGAAGAAGAAATTATATCATCATGCTCAGATAAATCTACCATTGGATTAACTACAATCAATTATTTAATTCAAGTGTAGAAAACCCAAAACAATTAGCTAATCCCAACTTTAAGGTATGAATACAAGTTTCTAGATTTTAAAATTCAGAAAAATTTAGGGTTGAAAGTCTCAAAAAGCTATATATAGCTGAAACAAATCAATGCCAAAATAATTATAAAATTGCCACATGCTTACTTTGGCGATGGAATAGGGTATCACTGAACTCATCGGTGATGCGCCTAATTGACCCACATTGCCGAACTGGCTTAGAGATTGAGATCCAATTGCTTGCATATAATTAACTTTGGTGATGGAGACCTAGCATTGCCGAACTCGGTGGTGATGCCAAACTAATCATGCTGCTCACCAACTATTTCCTTCAGAACTTGAATGAACTCTTACTTTTGGCTATGTAATAAACACTTAGGCGATGCACCATAGAGTTTGGCAATGTGCCAAACTCCTTGGGTGATGCCACTTCTATTTTTATCTCCTTTCTCTATATTTTTGCTTCCTTATGCTTCATTGAACATCATTTGGCTTCAACTCTGAAAAACAAATAAACTAACATTAAACTAGCACAAAATGGCATTGAGTACTTGATTTCTTATCAATTCTTGGCCAAATGAGTCGCGAAATGTTGAATCATCAATCATTCCCTCATATGTAGGAAAATTAAATATGGAATTTCAAGATATTCCCCATCCTTAAACAACATGTAAGTTTAACAAAAATTGAAGTTCACCATTAATACTAAACTTAAGAACCAATTGGTAATTAAAAATTATTGACAAGATCACATTATACGTTTGATAGGACACAAACAAAAAGTATTGCCTGATGTAGAAAGGGCATTGTGAAGGGTGAAAAAGCATGTTGCATCAACTCATCAATTATAAAATGGACACGTTGAAGAACCACAACCAAAGAAGTGGAAAACAAAATGGCTACTTAAATTTTTGTTAGAGATGAACGATAATGGAGGTACATTTACTAAAATAGATTAGGCATTAAGTTTCTCACTTTTAATTTTTGTAACCAATATATTACACTATAATAATATATAATATTTTGAACTATAAAATTTAGGTGAAACAAATGGAAACTTATCACCACCTATTTATAAGTTGTAAAAGAATCAACTTGCATCTTCTGTCATGCTAAGAAGTTTGAATATGAGCCTCTAATATTTTGTTGTGGAAATAGATATATTAAGTTGGCACCCAACATAGTTCTTGTTGAGTTATATGCATTATTTGTTCTTGAGCCTGAAGAAGCCAAATGTAATTGTAACACCATACAATTTATGTTATGTTTATGTGATCCCATATGACTTATACGACTTAGAAATCAAGTTGTAGGATCTTTAGATCAATTATAAATCATTTGGAATGAGTTTTGTGACTTAAACAAAGTTTTGATCATGTGAAATGGCTAGGTCGATGGGTTATACGGCACATACCCCTCTATTCCAGACTGGAAACTTTCCCATCTTTATTCAATTAAGGGTATTTTGGTCCTAATTCTTTTAGAAAATTACTGAGTGTGACTTTTGAATTCCCTAAAAGGCTTGAACACTCTGAAACATTGGCTTATTTCCCCTCATTCTCCTCCCTAAACTCCAAAGAAAAAAAGTTCTTCAAGCAACACTCACGGATTCAAGCAAAGGCTCTTTCAAATTCTCCTCCAAGTTCCTTTCTCCCTCCTAAGGTATGTAAGATTATTTTAGTATCGGAACCTTTTTTTTCTCTATAATTCATGGTTCAATAGTTTGTTCTAGTTAGGAATCAAGTTAGGACTTTGACACCAAATCCTTAAAGTTAGTTTCTTCGCCTCTTGGGTTGATCTTTGAAGTTATCTATGAGAAATAATAGAAATGTAATGAAGTCCACAGTCATCCCTTAACTTTTATTAGTATTTTATGTCCATGGATTTTGCTTTAAACCCTATGAACTTATCTTAAGATTTGGAAGGGGTTTTATGTTTTATAGCATTGTCCTAAGTTCTATGGAAAATTGGTTTGAGATTTGAAAGTTCATGTTAATTAAAGTTTACAATTTCCTCCTATGCATAATGATATAATTGAATAAAATTATTTTTATCATGAATCTTCAGAATTTTGATGTTATACAGTAGATTAATCAAGGCTCACTAGCAGTACAATTTAAATATATGAATTAAGCAAAGACTCACCAGTATGATTATCATTTTACCTTAAAAGGATTACAGTATGAGCATAAATATGTTTTGGGATGACTATTTAATGCCAAAAGGGGTAGAGGTTCAGATAATGCTTTTCACTAAACTACATATGCCAGCATAGGATAGGATCATATCGCAAGTTTTGATAATTCCTCTTTTAGCTCAAAGATGCCTAGTATGGATCCATAGTTTCAGTTTGGTTCTATACCCTAGCAAGGTATAAGATAGCTCTTCCAACCATGTCAGGGATTGGACATCACAAGCTCACGTGATGTATGTCAGTTATAAGATACTCCCTAATTATAAAATTAGAATTTTTGTTTAAGTATTATTTATGGCATCAGGCAATTAGTTTTGAAAATGCTTTATCACAGTTTTTATACAATATAATTATTATGACATTTCAGCTGTTTGGTTGTTGTTCTTGACTCAGATAGTTATATATTCAATTTTTTTTACATGTTTTCAGTAGTAAGAGATCCATTTTACTACATTCACTTGAAGCTCTTCAGTTTATTGATGATCTAGATATTTCAATACATTATATCTGAATACTCATGTGCTTATATAGATTTATTATAGATCATACTTATGCTTAGTTTCTTAGTCTATTAGATATTGGTATTGTTTAAATTTGACTTTATTTCATACAATACGTTCCATATACAAACGTCATTTGGCATTACATCATTTTATGATACAGATCTAGGTAATCAAGCTCGTATCCTGACACTCTGTTAGATCTCACAGTCTCTCAAGATGTGGTGAGCCTCCTCCCATTTAGAGGACTTAGTTATGCGTAGTTCAGTTCATTAGCTCATTTATTTATTAAAGGTAGACTGGGCCTTGTCCCAGTGGACTTATCTAGTTCAGTTTTTTGGAGTCTTCATTAGAGAAGACTGTTAGTTTGCTTATTAGTTCAGTTGACTTAAAGTTTCTAATTATAAAAGCTTATTTTACTTTATTTCAAAAGTTTAGTTCATACTTTATATTTCATAGATTTTGAATATTTTAGTATTTAGTCTTAGTAGTATGCCAGGCAAAGGGTATATTCGATCCAGTAGTAGTTCCTAGAGCCGACCACTTCCAGGGTGTAGATTCAAGGTGTGACAAACTTATTATCAGAGAATTAGGTTTAAGATTCCTCGGATGTCTATGATGCCACATCTAATAGAGTCATTCTTATTGGTTTAAAGCAAGCCACACTTTTAATAAGGAAGCTACAGGATGTTAGGAAGTACTACCTTTCTTTTATAGTCTAGTTTGTGCAATAGAGTTACACTCTATGAAATTTTTCTAACTTGTGCGCTACACATATTTCAAAACATGCTTCCAAAAATGACTATCATTCAGAGATTTACTACCAGTGCTGAGAATCCTACTAAGGCCAATGCAAAAAATATTCCCCCACCTCGTGGAAAATAGACTAGAACTAAAGGTTGCTCTTTTTGTTAGAAAGCTAGCTCTAAGGCTTAACCTATACCATCAAGCCTAGTGGTAGTTCTTATGAGATCTACTCATCAGCCTCACAGTGCTTCTACTACTGATGTTGAATTAAGAGGAGTCATTCAGATGCTACCACTTATTTGTGTCTCTTTGCTTATAATTTTGTGTTATCAATCCATAATATAAGGCTAATTATCATTTGAAAGGTGTTGATTCTAGCTAATTTGAAGTTTACAGGGAGGTCTGATGATAAGAAGTGAAATCGAGGCAAAAAATAGAGTTGAAATGGAAAAGTTAAAAAACTAGATAAAAATGTTCATCATGACAGCAATGAAGAAGGCTCGTGATTACGAGCTGGTCAAATTCAAAGCCTCATGATTGTGAGGTCATATGCCGCGATTGCGGTCAACTAAAAGTTTAAGCATCGCGATCGTGATAGTCAAGGCTCGCATTAGCAATGAGTAATACCTCCAACCTTTAGGGGAAGATTTGGAACTTCACAATTTCAATCCCAAACATACAAAACTCAATCCCTAGATATTCCAAGACTATCTTTGACATATTTATCAACCTTGGAGGCTAGGGTTCTTCAACCAACACCCTTGGATTTGAAGATTGGAGGCTTTGTAGTGATAAATTCTCAACCCTTTTTTTATTTTCTTGCTTTGTATGGAATATTTGGATGTAGTTAAATTCATACATGGATATTATAGTTATCGATAATCCAATGTTTATGCTTTGAATTTTGAATTTTATTTTATCTTATACTTTTGTATTTATTGAATACTCTTGATTTTTAAATGGGTTTTTCTTGTTTAAATGAATCACATGCTTTATCGATTCCTACTTTAATTGAGCTTGAAAGAGGAGGTTAAAGTAGGACTTGCCCATCTACTTTGATTAATGTTTGACAGAGCTAATTGAGGTTGGTAAAGGTTAATTTAGCGCAATTTGGGACGTATGACCCATCTAATGAATTTGATACTGGATATGGTAAAATTCTAGAGTAGCCATAGATTGAAACTATTAGTGTTGGCAATTGGCTAATATTTGACAGAATTTAGCCAAGAAATATTCGCCAATCGGTCGAAAGATGTGGCGGATTCTTGAGGTTCCAAGCATAATATTCTAATCCATGAGTAATTAGTTAAACACAATGAATCTTTGATAGAATTGATTCCCTGTTATCATTTCCCTTATGTCCAACATTTGTGAAATCCATCGATCAACTTTTTTATAATAATATTGTTTCTATCTGTGTTTTGCTTCTATATTGAAAACCCCCCTAAAAAAAAAATACTTTTATCATTGTTTGGATTAGAGTGAGATACTTTTATACCTTATTTTCTTGTTTGCGAGTCACATTATTCCTCGTGGGATTGACCTTCACTTTATAGTTGGGTAAATATATTGCTAATGACTGTGTACATCTTTTTGGGTGTAATCAAGCGTTATCAATAACGACGCCATTTTCGAAGAACAATTTGGCATATTGAGTTAGTTTGAAATTTTAGCCCTTGCTTTGATTCAAACATGTGAATATGTGTTTGTGATATTCTTTTGTTTCTTGTGTTAGTTACATTTTTGTTTTGTTAGACTTGTTACCATGGCATCATGGAATAAAAATGAATTTGGTGGTTGTAAATCTTATCTTGATGACCTGTGTCCGTATTGTGGACGACCACTCTTGGCAAGATTGTAGGAATACCCTCGAGAGAGAGGTGTGTGCGCTATCTCAATCCTATAAGGAGTATAATTTTGTGTGGTGGTTGAGATGGACATTGGAGTGATTTTCTCAATTATTATGCCCCTCCCCTAGTTATGCTAACAAAAATGCAAGTTGTTCATTTGAGTTTGATAGGAATCATGACGTGGTAAAGGAAGAGCAATGTGCCAGACACAAAGGTATTAAACACAATACTTCAAACTATCTTGGACTGGGTGACTAACATGGGTAAGGATATACATCTCTTGCACCAATCCATGGCAGCATTTGGAAAGGAATGTGAAAAAGAAAAAGACCTTTGTGATGATGCCAATCTCTCAAGTGCCATGGATTTGCCTAATCTTCAAAATGAAGTTGTCAAAAAAGAGATTTCAAGCCATGTGGTTGAGCTAAAAATGTGTGATGACCATAATGAAAATTGCCAAAGTGAAGAAGTTGCTCAAATTGAAGAAGAAGAAGAAAATTTTGATGAAGAAATCTTAGATTCTCTAAGCAAATTAGTTGAGGAGATGTTGAAAAGCACAATGGAGAAGAGTAAAAAATGTGGGAAAGCCTTGTCCAAATAGTGGTACCTAATCTAACATGATGATGATGAAGTTTTTCAAAACATTGATTTTTCCATGGGTGGATTTTTGCAAACGGTGATTGAGTCCCAAAATGAAGAAAAACATAACAAGGACGAAATTGTGAGTTAAGAGTGGCTGTTGAACAAAGCTCCACAACTTGAAGTCAATGAGGAACAACATGATAGAATTTTAAACATGATAGAATTTTTCTAATGATGAATGAATCCATTAAAGTGCATATTGAGCAATGTCAAGTGGTAATTCAAATTGAAATGACTACCCAAAAATTAGAAACTGAATTGAATGCAAAAATTGAGGCATGTGAGGTTCAATGTCAAATGGTCATGAAAAATTGTGATGAGATGGTTTCCAATGAAGATGTGCTAAATATTGATGTTGAATAATTTATGGTGATATGTCAACCAACCGAGCCAAAAATAATGCAAGATGCCAAAATTGATGAAATGATACTAGAGTTGCAAGAAAAAGCCAATCAAATCATTTGTGAAGATTCTAGTTCATTACAGGGTGAGAATTCAAGAAATATATAAATTTAGAAATGGAGAGTCGTAGGCCTTATTCTAACTATTTTTTGACGTTGTGCTTGGTTTATGAGATGGAAATTGAAATAACTGAGAAAATGGAGAATTTTGGAGATGAGGAACAAAGTCCTTACATTTTTGGAGTTTGTCATACCAAGAGGGTAAAATAATGTTCCTCACTTGATGGACAAGAAGTGCAAAATATGATGTTTAACAAGTGGCCTATTGATTTTCTCACCATTGCCCAACGTGGATAAATGGAATTTTGATATGAAGTTGGGTAAGAGATTCAAGTCTTCCAAATAGAGAGATAGAATTTGTCTCATTGCTTCCTTACCTTTTCCCCATGAGCCACAATGAGAGTTTGATGTAAAGTTGTGTCGAAGATTCAAATCCACAAAATGGAGAGATAAATGTTGGTTTTCATAGGTTTGGTTGCAAAAAATTGATGGGAATGAAGTTCAGGGCTGTAATACATTGAAAATGGGACTTGGAACACTTTTTGGTAGTGTTTTGTTTGCCAAAGTCTTTGGTGGATTGCCAAAGTGGAAAGTCCTATCGCAAAAGTTAAAAGAAATTACCCAGTTCTGAATCTCTCACAAAGCATCACTATCACATGGAAAAGCATCGCGATTGTAATGAGTTAAATTTCAGTAACTTACGCAATCACAATGGTTTATGATGTTTTAATTCATCACTATCACGGGTGAATCCTCATAAGTTTGAGAAGGTGTGTTTAAGTCAGTAGAAGTCCAAGGTTTATTCAAACCCTTTTCACTATTTTTCCATTAAAATTTCCCCATTACCCTTTGCCCAAAATTATTCAAAACTTCAACCAAGTTCTTCAATTCGCCAATTTTCACAGCAATCCTTCATTGAAATCTCAGGTATGTATTTTGCTCTCCATCTTCTATCTTTAAATTGGGTTTGATCTTTATGTTTTATAGTAGACAACAACCATGTTACTTCATTTTTTTTAGGTCTGAGTATTTTAAATTTTATGGTTCGAGTGATGAGTTAACTGTGTGGTGCTGAGGATTTTGAGTCTAATGTGTGCTTGATTGTCCTAAAATTAAGGGAGAAACTTGTTGCCCAAAACTTGTTTGATAAAATGCCTCTGTGAATTCTAATCTGGGAAAACCTGGTGAACATCACCATCGCAATACCAAGTGTCGCGATAGCGATAAACAAAATTTTCTAAAGAAAAACCAATTTCTCTTGGCGATCGCTATGTTTCATACAGCAACCGTGATGAACAATGTAATTTGAAAAGAAAATATCTCTTGGCGATAGCGAGGAACTACTGGAAGTACTAAAGCTGCCCAAAAATAGTAGCTCTACCCCAGTCTGTCCGGCACCCATTCCATCTATTTTTTGGCCTAATTGTATGCTAATACTTTGCTTTACGTACTTATACAATCGTTTGACATGTTTGCTTCATTTATAGGTACTTTACTATTCAAAATGGCTATTGAATCAAATGTTAGTATGGAATAGAATATCGACCATGTGGTCGATGATGAATACTTTGATCAAACAACTTTCTCTCAATCAAATGCTCCCAATTGTATGATCATTTATTGTCAAAAAATATCACCCGAGAAAGGGGTGTTCTTCTGGAAAAGCAAAAGCTCAATGGGCTGATTTTTATGAGGGATTGTAGGATAGTGGTTGGATGTGCTTTGCCCAAAAGCTAATAAAGGGAAATTTGTAAATGGTGCGGGAATTTTATGCCAATGCCGTCGAGACTGACTTTGCTAATGATTTGTTTATGACGGTCAAAGGTAAGCAGGTTCGGTTTGACTCTTTTATAATCAATGGTTATTGTAGACTTCCTGATACAAATAACGAAGGTATAAAGTAAGGGCAACTAATAAGGGACTGAAGCGGTATGTTAAACATTTGCATGATGGCCATTTGCCTAAGTGGATAGCCAATAATATGCGGATTGACTCCTCAGAGTTCATTAATGAAGCCAAATCTTAGCTTTACATCATTTGTACCCATATCTTTCCTTGTATAAATGAGATAAATGTCTCAACTGAGAGAGCCCAGATCATTTGTGCCATTATGAAGGGTCTCCAAGTTAATATCGGGGCATTTATTGTAAAGAAAATTCAGGAGGTGGTTTTAGAAAGGTCTGAGAGTTTGTTTTTCCCCTCTTTGATCACCTGGTTATGAAATGAGGCTAATGTTAAAAAGAGGGATACAGACCGCATGAAGGGTCTTGAAAGAATAATACATCCCTTGAAGAAAAAAGAAGTTGGGAATGTGCTTAAGAAAATGAAGATTGACATGGTATCACCAATATTTGCCACTTTAACAGAGGCTAGTGAGAGTTTTGATCCAGCTAGAGCTTCAATATCCATTGAGCCACTTCAGACTTGACCTCCTGCACTCCAACACATATCCGTCCATGTTCATGACATGGATGCACAAATTTGGCAACTTAGAGCTGGCCTTCCCACAGGCCTAAGAGAGAGCTTCTCCTCTCATCCAACACCTAATACACCAAACTTGACCACATTAGGTCGAGACAAGTAGTACATCGAAGAAATGTTGTATAAGGTTGAAAGGAGGCAATAAAAGATAAAAGAGAATGAAATAAAGAAGAGCAAGTTCATGACAAAGATGATGACCACACTTAGAAAGTTCTGCGACATTGAAGATGATGCGGATGAGGTTGAGGATGAGGACGACCTAGTCCTCCAAGGTCCCAGTAGCTCAAGTTCTGATTGATGCATTTCAGTGAGTCCTTACCTCTTTTTATATTCTTACTTTATCTACATTGGGAACAATGCAATTTATTTAGTTGAAGGTGGGATAGCTTATTAGATACTGGTGTTATTTAAATTTGATACATTTGTGCCCTTGCAGGGCCTAGATCTATTTATGTTCTATTTTGATACATTGGTACCCTTGTTGGGCTTTATTACTCTCTTATGCTTTATCATATGCCCTCACCTGGCTTGACTCTATTTTATTGCACCCTTGTCAGGATTTTCTTGGTTATATGGATATCTTGTGCCCTTGTAAAGCTTGATCTTTGTGGTTACAGATATTGTGCTCCCTTGTCAGGCTTGGTCTTGGTTGATGATGTTGTTGGATTAGTCTTTTTTCATTATTTTTCATTTCCAGATTAGCTTCTTTTATTTTTTTGTTTTTTTAGTGGTTTTAAGTGACCATTATCGTTGATAGATTGAGTGATGATTTTCTTAGGGAAAAAATTTGCTTTATTGGGCGTTGTCGTCATTTGTACAGGGGAAGTCTGAGTACTTGTAGCCATTGTGAATTGGGGTTGTGATTGTTTTTATGGTGAAGTCTGAGTAGCCAATTGCTATGGTAAATTCTAAGTAGCTATTGCATTATTGCCCTTTTTGGAGTCAAAAGGTGGGATTATGGCTTGCTTGGTACTAATAGAGCTAGTCTTGTATTGTGAAATATTGAAATGAGCATACCCCTTCAAACAAATTTTAAAAACAAGTTCATGGAAGAGAATGATGTTTGTGACAACACTTTGTCTCTATTTGTGATCTTCAATCATTAGGTGATGATAATTTACATTGGAAAATGACTCCTCTTATTCTTGTTTAGAAATGAAATTGATCCATCCTGAATAGTTTGCATGCCATGTGTGGTGAGTTTTGTTGAATAATTCTTGTGCTTACTTGTGTCATCCAGAACTTGCCCCATGGTCATTCAACACTAGTCTTGATTGAATTTGGTTGGAGAAATGATGTTAGGCCTTTTTTGTGATTTTTGAAAACCCCTTTAACCTTAAAAGACCACCCGTTCATAAATGTTATCACTAGTTAACCCGTTTGAGCTTAAGATCCGTTCTTGGGAAACCATATTACAAGCCTTGAACCTTTTTAAAATATTGCCACTTTTAAACCCTACCTTTCTTGGACTTAAAAATTCCAACCTGAGGCTAAAAGCCTAAGTTGAGGGTGGTGGAACTTGGAAGAGGTGATCATGCATCATGATTTTATAAGTGAGTGCCTTAAGAACAAATCAATGATTGAATAAATAGAAAAGAAAAAGAGAAAAGAAAAGAAAAAGAGAAAGTTATGAATAAGTGGGTAAACTAGAATGAAAAATAAAGGTGCTTTGTATTGTATGGAAATGAAGAGGTAAATGATCAAAGTATGAATTGTAAAGTGTTTTATAAAGTTTAAGGATATTTTAGTCACTTTTATCCAAAATGCTTACCTTACCCTTCCCTAAGCCTACATTACACGCTAGAAAATGTCCTTCGAGATCTCCAACCGATGTTTTTGAGTTAGTAGTGATTGAAAATAAGGACAAGCCTATGGTATGGTACTTGTTTGCATTGGAAAGTCTTTGTTAAGTGTGAGTGTTTGTGCATTTGTCCTTTGTATAAGTGTTGTAAATATTGTGAGTTTTGGAACTTTCTTTCTTATGAGGGGATGTGAACTAGGATAAATTGGTGGAGTTGATAAATTTTGAAAATGATTCAGGGGAGCATGCTTGGTTAACTATTGGTTTTGAGTCACTTCTTAATAATTAGTTTTTCTTACTTGATTATTCTTGAAACTCCATTATATTCTTGAAAGTGTGTTTGAAATTGAGGGAGTTGCTTAGGCAAAACACACATATTTGTTGACTAATTGTTAGTACCAACCAAAATCATAGTCATTGTGCCTATTTTGAAAATATGTAGTGAAAAAGTTAATGTTGGTTCATGATCTTGAATTTATAGACCTCACTGCGTTTGATTTTGTTTTGCTTGAGGATAAGCAAAGTATTTAAGTTGATGGTGTTCATAAGTGCCAATTTTGCCACTTATTTGTATCTCTTTGCTTATGATTTTGTGTCATTAATCCATTATATGAGGCTAATTATCATTTGAAAGATGTTTATTCCAGGTAATTTGGGGTTTACAGGGAGCTCTGATGAAAAGAAATGAAATAGAGGTAAAACAGAGCTGAAATGGAAAAGTTGAAAAACTGGATGAAAATGCTCATCGCGACCGCAATGAAGAAGGCTCGCGATCATGAGTTTTTCAAAGTCAAAGACTCATGATTGCGAGATCATATGCCGTGATCTTGGTCAACTAAAAGTCCAAGCATCGTGATCGCGATGGTCAAAACTCGCTGTAGCGATGAGTAATACTGCCAGTCATTAGGGATAGATATGAAACTTCTCAATTTCAATCCCAAACATGCAAAACTCAATCTCCAACTATTCTAAGACTATCTTTGGCATATTTCTCAAATTTGGAGGCTATAGTTCTTCAACTAACACCCTTGCATTCGAAAATTTGAGGCTTTGTAGTGACAAATTCTCACTTTTTTGTTTATTTCCTTGCTTTGTATTGAATATTTGGGTGTAGTTAAATTCATATATGGATATTGTAGTTAGAGATAATGTAATGTTTATGTTTGAATTTGGGTTTTGATTTTATCTTATGCTTTGGTGTTGATTGGATAATTTTGATTTATAAATGTTTTGCTTGTTTAAATGAATCTCATGCTTTATCAATTCCTGCTTGAATTAAGTTTGAAGGAGGAGGTTAGAGTAGGAATTGCCCATCTACTTCGATTAATGTTTGATAGAGCTAATTGAGGTTGAAAAAAAATTAATTTAGTGCGATTTGGGACGTATGACCCATCAAATGGATTTGATACTAGACATGGTAAAACCCTAGTGTAGCCATAGCTTGGAACTATTTGTGTTGGCACTTGGCTAATATTTGACAGAATTTAGCAAAGAAATATTCGCCAAACGACTGAAAGACGTGAGAAATGCTTGAGGTTCCAAGGCTAATTTGTTAATCCATTGTTAATTGTGAGTAGTTGACTTAAATATAATAGTTCATTGATAGAATTAATTCCCCATTATCATTTACCTTGCTTCCCATTTTTGTGAACTCCATTGATTAAATTGTTCATATTATAATTGGTTCTATCCATGTTTCATTTTTATATTGAAAACTTCCCCCCCAAAAAACACTTGTATCTTTGTTTGGATTAGAGTGAACTACTTTTATTTCTTATTTTCTCGATTGCTAGTCACATTGTTCCTCATGGGATCAACCCCGACTCTTTAGTTGGGTAAATATATTGCTAACGACCGCATACAACTTTTCTTTGGTGTAATTGAGTGTTATCATCCATTTAACCCATATTTAATGAATTGGATCACTCATATTTTAAATGGGTAAATATGTGCTTCAACCAATTTTAAAAGCTCATACAAATATGGACAAAGTGGGTAAGATATGAGTATCCATATAAACCCATAAATCACCCACTTAAGCTCAAACTCTCTAATTGCACCATTTTTTTTTTATTTTTTTTAAAAAAAAGAAAAGTAGGGGGTGGGGGCAGAAAAAAAATTTAACTTTTTTTTTTGAATTTTTTGTTTTAAAAATTGAGGGTGGGGGGGGGGGGGCAATTTTTTTTTTTCTTTAAATTTTGGGGGTGGGGGAATTTTTTTTTTTATATATTTTTTTAAAAAATTAAAATTTAGGAGGTGGGTGGGGGTTAGAAAAAAAATTTAATTTCTTTTTTGAATAAAAATTTTAATTTTCTTTTAGAAAAGTTTAGGAGTGGGGTGGGGGGTAGGTAGGGTGGGGTGGAAAAAAAATTAAATTTTTCTTGAAAAACTTTTTAAGTTGGTGGGGGAAGGGTGGGGAAGAGGTGGAAGGTGGGGTAGGGTGGGTGGTGGGGGTGTTTAGGGGTGTCACACCTCAAATCCCTTTGAGATGGATAGGCACCCGACGCCCTAAAGACTCAAAAGAACCAACTTATAGCCTTATTGTCCACGCGAATAACTATGATAGTAATGAAGCTTTGACCAATATATATAAGCTATAGTAATAAAAGACCAACATAGATAGGCCCAAACCACATAGACATTACTTGGCCATTGGGGCAACAACTGTTGTGAAACAAAATATAACTGCACTTTATATATTAGTATACAAAGCCTCTATATGATCGAAAACTTGGTCTAGGTCGGGACATGCCCTGCCTTATCCTTAACTACTATACAATACCAAAATATATACCAAAGACTCAGTAAAGCTCCGAATAACCAGGAACTCACCAACCATAGCTAAGTGTCTTGTGCTCCTACTAAAGAGGTTTACTAGCTGGAGTACCTGTACCTGCAGCATGAAACACAGTGTCTCCCATGAGGGACGTCAGTATGAAAGAATGTACTCAGTATGTATGGCATAAAGTGGCCATAGGTAAGACAAGATCTCAATGAAATCAGATATCAATATATAACTATATAGATAAGGATAAAAGACCACCTTTGCTTGTATTTGTGGATTCATGTACTTTACATCCTTTACTTTACTTTATAAAATTTTAAGACATATGATAAAAATGACCAACTGATCAGTGGGAAAAGAGGATGAACCATGCAAGGTATTTTAACCCCTGGGATATGGTCCTCATAAATGCACAAATCGGGATTAACCCATGTTAGGCTTTCCTTTTACCCCTGGGATACCACTCGTAATATTGGGATAGACCTATGCTAGGTGTTGCTTCCACTCCTGGGATACCACCCATAAATATACAGATTCACTTTAGATCGTTCTTTTTATCTTTAAGGTTGTTATTTTGGTGGTCATGATATTATTGAATTTGGAACTTTGGACCAGTAGTAGAGGACATACAACATGCCTTTGATGCAGTATCAATGATGTAGGAAGCAACAATAATAATATTATAATACTTAGGAGCTTAAATAACACAATGGACCTTGTTTTACTAAGAGAGAAACTAAAACCGCTTGTTGTTGACAACACTTTTTTCATACTAGTACTTAGAGGAGTAAATATGAATATCTAGTCACAAACACATTTAGAAGTACTTTAACACACTAAGGAGTGGGGACAAGATCGTTAGCTACATTGGAAGTGGTACACTGCCATATCATTTGCAAGGAAGAGCTCTAAGGAAGCTTACTTTGTAACACAAGAGTTAGATTCATGCCAAAGAGTATGGGATCTAGAAGACTTACATACCTTGTTTATGTTTCCTGTCCAATACAACCACCACGATTCATCCTCCATTTTTACGGTGTTAATCTAATATTTAAGTACACAACAAACTATTATTTTGAGCTAATTATAATGTAGTCCTTGTACAAATAGTAGCTAAATACTTGTTAGGTAGAAAGCCACCAATCCAACTTACATTAGCGTACCATCACACTTTTCCTGGATAATTCAATGTAGAATCATTCAACCATCTTATAAAGTCACCCACTTCCTCCTAATAATAATACATTAAAAATGGTCATTAAGAAGTCCCAATATTCTATTATGCAATAGGCACTTAAATACAGGGCTTCTAATTACCGTCCAGTGAATTCCCAATAAAAACACATCTAGAATCCATCACCAAGTTTCATATATAAGGAGGGATGAAGTGGGGCAGAACTCTTACCTCAAATTCCAAAATTTTGTATCCTTAACTTGAAGTCCATCAAGGACTTGAATTATCCTCCAAACTTAAACCAAAGACGAAGATAAATCTCTTAGAGGTCTAAAATAAAGTGGGACTGCCAAGCTTAGAAAGGGTCGTCCTACACCTTAAATATAAAGAACCTAATTTCAATAGTTTTCTTAAGCTATGCTCATAATTTATTCACTTACTTTTAACTTAAAAGGAAGGGAAATCCAAGAACCCTAATGGAATTATAGGGATTCTATAGAAACTTAGAGAGAGCAAGAGAGAAATCTCTAGAATTTGACCTTTTTTCTCCAAGTTAAAATGGGTAGAATGAGTTATTTTCAACCCCTTTAAAGGGACCAGATATTGGCCTAATTTCTTACCTATTTTTTATCCATAAAATACCAAGTAGGTGATACACCTACTTGGCCATTGAACTTGGGCCTTGATGGACTCAAACTTGTTGGGCCTTGGCTACCCATTCTTCTCATTTTCTTCCAATCATTTTGAGCCAGAATTAATTCAAGTATGTGGTGGTGTACTTGGCCCAATAAGATGGTCAAAGGAGTCTTAGTAGGTGATGCACCTACTTAGTTCTTAGGTTGGTCAATAAGACAAAGTAGGTGATGCACCTACTAGCTTAATTAAGTCAAGCAAGCTTTATTCCATTTTCTAAGTGTTAACCCCTTTTACTTATATACACTTGGACACTTTAAATCTTAAGGTAGAATAACACCTTATTATCTCACGTTTAAATACTTCCGTCAGGGTTAACTTGGTCGATACATGCTGAAACATTTGATCTGTTATAATACCTTTAAATTTATTTTAAACCATCACTAATCACATACAAGACTTAGTTATTTACCTATACAACAAGGCCACTCAAGTTCCATATAAATAGAACAAGTACACACAAAATGTTGGATGTTACATCCTCCCCCTTTGGAACATTCGTTCTCGAATGTTAGCATAATTAACCCATATAAACAAGTTCAAGCCTAAGTTTAATCTTCCTGCTACCACATAACACTTATACATTTATACTTGTTAATTCTCCAATACAACATCTTGGACTTTCTCTTCAAATTCAAATAAATGAGGGTACTTGGATTTCATCACTTCCTAGACTTCCCATGTGATCTCTTCTATTTACTGTCTCCTCCAAAGTACTTTGACATAAGCTACTTATTTATTTATTAACTTCTTAACTTTTCGATCTAGAATAGCAATAGGCACTTCTTTTTAAGTAAGATATTTTATAACTTGTACATATTCAATAGGAGTAACGCGACATGGGTTACCTATGCACTTTCAAAGCATTGAGACATGAAATACCAGATGATCTTTTGAGAGCTCTTAGGGTAGCTTTAATTCATGTGCAACTTGTCCAACTCTTCAAATAATCTTATATGAACCTATGTAACATGGGATCATCTTCCCTCTCTTACCAAATCATATTACCCCTTTTATTGGTGACACCTTCAAGAATACCCAATCTCCCATAACAAACTCTACCCCTCTTCTTCTAACATTGACATATGATTTGTGTCTACTTTGTACTATTTCTAGCCATTGTTGTATCACCTTATCTTTTTCCATAGCTTGATGAACAAGATTTAGCCCAAATAAGGCAGTTTTACCCACTTCAAACCACCCAATTAGTGATCTACACTTTCTCCCATGCAAAGCTTCATAAGGTGCCATATTGATACTCGAGTGATAGCTATTGTTGTATGCAAACTCAATAAGTGACAAATGATCATCCCAACTAACTTTGAAGTCCAATACACAAGCTCGCAACATATCTTCAAGTGTTTGAATTGTACGTTCTGCCTGACCATCCGTTTAAGGGTAAAAAGTTGTACTTAAACTCACTTGCATTCCCAAACTCTTCTGAAATAACCTCGAAAAGTTTGCGGTAAATTAAGCTCCCCTATCGGATATAATAAAGATTGGGACTCCATATAGTCAAACTATTTCTTTAATATACAATTTTGCATACTCTTCTACTGTGTAAGTGGTCATAACCGGTAGGAAATATACATATGTGGTGAGTCTATCAACTATTACGCATACGGAATCAAACTTCTGAGAGGAGCGAGGTAAACCAGTGAAAAAATCCATGTTGATCATGTCCCACTTCCTAATCGAGAGCTCCATACGCTGCATATAACCATCCAGCTTTTGGTGCTCTACTTTAACTTATTGGTAATAGGGACATTGAGCCATAAATTGTGCAATGTTCCTTTTTATGTCCCCCCACCAATATACTTTGTTCAAGTCATGATACATTTTGGTTGACCCTGGGTGGACAGAATATCTTGAATGTTGTACTTTCATGATAATCCTCTTTCTTAGACCATCAATATTACATACGCACAATCTGTTTTGATACCGGAGTACTCCATCTTATGGAAGTTCAAATGCCCTTGTCATACCTTGCTTGACATTTTCCTTAAGCTGTAATAGAACATGATCCTTATATTGCTCCTCTTTCACTTCAGGTAGTAATGAAGATTCTGTCACATTAAGAATAATAACCCCTTCATCCAGAGTTTCAAGAAGGTGAACCCCCAAATTAGCTAGTTGGTGTAGATCCTTACCTATTCCTAGGATTTCCATTTACTTCCCATAAGTATTTGCCATTGTCTTACGACTTAAATCATCGGCTACCATATTTGCTTTCCCTGGATGATACAAGATATCAACGTCATAGTCCTTTAAAATGTTAAACTATCTTCGATGCCTTAGATTCAAGTCCTTCTGCTTGAAGATACATTGTAAACTCTTATGGTTAGTATATATGTCAACATGAACCCTATACAAGTAGTGTCATCATATCTTTAAAACAAATACAACCGCTGTTAGTTTAAGATCATGTGTTGGATAATTCCTCTCATGTGGGTGCAAATGTCTTGAGGCATAGGCTATTACCCTATATGTTGCATCAATACACATCCTAGACACACTCCCAAAGCATCACAATACACTGCATACCCCTCTATACTTTTTGTAAGTACCAATACAGATGTGGAAGTTAACTTATTTTTCAACTATTGGATGCTTCCTTAACAGGCATCATTCCATTGAAACTTGGTTGATTTATGTGTTGACTTGGTTAGTGGTTTATAAATGGTAGAAGACTCTTCAACGAACCTTTTATAATAAATTAAGAAGCCTAGGAAACTACAAACCTCTGTAGGTGTTGTGGGTCTTGGCCAGTTCTTCACGACTTCTATCTTTGAGAATCAACCCTTATTCCTTCATCAGATACAATATGACTTAAGAATGCCACTCATTTTAAACCAAAACTCACATGTAGAGAACTTTGCATATAACTTACGATCACGAAGAATCTGTAACACCTGCCATATATTATTAGCATGGTCCTCTTTTGGTCTTGAATACACTAGAATATCATCTATAAATACTATCACAAACACATCCAAAAATGGCTTGAACAGTGTATTAATCAAATAAATGAAAGATGTTGGTGCATTTGCTAGTCCAAATGACATAACTAAAAACTCATAATGACCATACCATGTTCGAAAAGTTATCTTAGGTATGTCTTTCTCTTTGACCCTCTATTGGTGGTAGTTGTACCTCAAGTCAATCTTTAAGAAACATTTAGCCCCTTGTAACCGATCAAATAAATTATCAATTCTAGGGAGGGGATATTTGTTCTTTATTTTCACCTTATTCTATTGTCAGTAGTTGATACACATTCTTTATGTGCCATCTTTCTTACGCACGAATAATACAGATGCACTCCAAGGGGACATACTAGGCCTTATGAATCCCTTTTCGAGCAAGTCTTTTAATTGATCCTTCAACACTCATAATTATGCCGGGGCCATCCTATTTAGAAGGGCAGAGATAGGTTGAGTACATGGAATCACATCAATACCAAACTCTTTCTCATTTTGGAGGCAAATTCGAAAGATCATTAGGAAATATGTCAAGAAATTCATTTACCACTGGAACAAATTGAAGAGTTGGTGGCTTCGCATCTATATCTTTCACTCTCACTAGATGATATATGTACCCTTTGGACATCATCTTCTTTGCCTTAAAAATAAGAAATAAACTTACCTTTTGGCACTGATGTCGCCCAAAATATGCCTCCTAAGAAGTATAAAGTAGTCGTTGTCAAATATAGAATCCAATTAGGTTGGGGTCGATCCCACAGGGAATAGGTAGAAGTCTGTTTAGATTACTAGGTGGAATAATTGGAAAGTAAGTAAAATAGAGGTTTTTTTTGTGAATAAAAAGTGACAGTAACAATCGTTTGTTATATCGAGTTTGTAGACAATGAGAAAAATACACTAGGACTGTGATCCCCAATGATTCCTTAACTCCACCGATTACTTGTGCTAACAAAACCGTCTCGCTATGTGGTATGCAAAATCTGACAAGATATGTTCATCTAAATGTCTCTCGACCTTTATTAGATGAATTTCACTCTTCTCCTCTCAGTCTCCGAGTGTCGCACTACTAGCCCTTGTCCTGGATATCAGATAACTATTCCCGCTAAGGCTCAATTTATTAGATAAAGGTTGATAGCTTCAAATCTCTGTTGTTATCTTCTTTTCCCAATCTCTACCTCTCTCTCGAGTAAGTCTAGAATATAGGCGAGTTTCTAACGTTTACAACCATTACAAAAGCTATCACAACGAAGGAAACAATAATACATGCATACACAGCAGTACAGAATTGCGTGGCACTTAACCGATTTCATTAATTCCTAATGGTTCACACAACCCTAGTTGATGGGTTTATCTACTCATAATTATAAGAACACAAGAAGAATTCAGAGATGAAAACATAATTATGATCTCACAACAATGAAGAAAATCTAAAATCTCAATTATCAAAACAAAACAAAAACACACATATACGATGCTTGATTAATAGAAACCTAAGGGACCTATGGCATCGACTCATTGCCTTTGGCACAAATTTTTTCTGACCCCTCCTATTTGCAAATCAAAACCAAAGTGTGTATACAAGCAGCATAGTATCGTGACACAGAAGGGATCAAGTGATGGCACCAGATTATGCACAACCAACTAAGCATATATGCAAACAACATTTTTCGAACAACTAGCAGCTAATAATGCAACCCATGTACTCTCACAATCAAAGAAGTCCCTTCCACTCACAGTATACTAATGAATATCAAAGTAGGGACGAGGTCAAAACACTCACTCTCACAAAGAAGTTAAAAACAGTGTGCATGAAATACCATAGGCTTGCCCTTAATTTCTATGCTTTAGTTTTCGGACAGTTGGACTAGGATCACTATAGGACTTTACTCGGCTTGTAATGTAGGTTTGGGGAAGGGTATGGTATATATATATATGGATATGGTGACTCAACCCCTCCTTGACATTGCACTATTTTTGGCTCCAACTTTCAACCTTTCTCATTTTTATTCTCCCTTATTCTTCTTTCTTTTATTTTCAGATTTTGGGTGTGATTTTTCTCAAACTTCACAACACAACTCTTTTTTTTTTCTTTGCAATTTCTCTTCTTTTCACTTTATTTTTTTTCTTCACACCCAAACCTATTTTCCCTTTTTCTTTTATTTACCACTTCTTCATACCCAACTCAATCTACGCACCCCTATAATAGCAACCCTTAACTTAGGCGATTTGCCAGAGTTGAGGTACACAGTGTCCAAGGAGGTACCAGGGCCAAGACAGGTTCATTGTAATTAAAATGGGAAGGTGAATAAGCTTAATGAAAGAAATAGGTCAATTATGGCTCAAAGTCGGGATCAAGGGATACTTATTCATTTGGTTTGACATTTAGGCTAAAACGTGGACTTATTCAAAAACGTCCTATGATCATTTCCTAATCCCCTATCCTCAAATCTTAGGCAAGACTAACCGGGCAAGTTCTGGATCACACATACAGAGTTAACTATGTAGTGACCTCACACACACATAGCACAGAGTTGTATTAGCAACTACTACCTATCCGGTTCATGCAATGCTAGCTACAGTTATTTGCCTATAATCCTAGTGCCAAAACAAGATCCAATAGCTGTCACATATAAACATTCTACTCACACAATTCAAAAACAAACATTTTTAGGAGGGTATCCTTAACCTTCAAAAAGCATAACAAAAAATTTAAACTGGACTGCACTACAGTTCCCTTATTTTTCTCCTAATTTATCAAGAAACACATAATAATGTAAATATAAACCTAAACATGTCGGTTCTACTATGATAGCACACTCGGGGGAAAAGAAACACGGCAACAAAACCCCCCAAGTAGTGGTACACCCCCACCCCCAACTAACAATGGTGCACTGCCCTCAATGCACTGCCATCAATAAAAGGACAAGGGAGTGAAGACATACCTGTGGCGCCTTAAGCGCAGGAAGTGGGCCCACCCACAGTGGGATCATCAATCTGCTCAGTAGTAGGTGCATCCGAAGGAGGGATAACCTGACTAGCAGATGCACCACGTGCTCTCTGCTCCGCCTCAATCTGGCTCGCATGGTACTCCACCTGGGAGGCTTTAACCGCCCTCCGAAGATCACTCTCATACTCAGCATCACTATCGACGCGATCCTCCAGACTGCAGGGTCTCTTGCCTCTATCCATTGGAGGCTCCCCGTCAGAGAACAATCTACCTCAAATGTTGTTCGCACGGAGCCTTGGGCAGGCATAGGTAGTATAATAGGTGTGCTACTCGAGGCCAACGCCCGAACCTCTTCTCTCAATGTGGCTACCTCCTGGGTCAATCCGGTCATATCAGGACCTGGTGCAACACTCAACCAGGAGGCCATCCGTTCCTCAAAACTATCAATCCTCCCATGCAACCCCCGCATAAACTGATCTATCGCTGCAGTCATTCGGGCCTCCACCCTAGCCTCCGTAGCCTATACAGTGGTCCTAACCCAAGGCTTAAGTTGGGATACCAACTTAGCCATCTAGGTCTCAGTGTGAGCCTGTCGCTCAAACATCTCTGTCTGCTGATCAACCAACTGCCGCAGGAAGTCCCTAGAAATAGAAACCATACCATAGGGAGGCGGTGGAGCGGTAGTACTGGGTACCTCATCATCAATAGGGCCAGCGCCCTCAGTCTATACAGAAATAGTCTCAGGTACCCTAACCGGTACCGAAATCGGCATAGGAGTACTACTCGGCTCATCTAGGGCTGCACTTGATGACTGTGATGGTTGTGACCCACGAGGAAGAATAGGGTGAGACCCCCGCTACTGCATCAAACCAATATCTGCAATGTGGGTCACCTCTATGTAATGGTTGAGGCTAGGTATCCTAGCCACACCTGCCCTGTCGCATAGGCTCTAGATCAAGCATGGAAATGGTATACTCGTATGATCTCGGAAGGCCCGCTCATGGATCTACCAGATGATGTATCTAGCAAAGTGAATCTCATAGCTAGCCAAGATGCTGGCTACCACCACAGCCCGGTCCAATGTAAGTGAGTTGTCAGCATTAGTTGGACCCAATCGATGCCGAACAACGGACCACCAAAATCTGCCAGTAAAATGAAGCGTGGACTTTTTGATGTCCAGCTTCCCAGTCACCCAACTAGCCGCCACACCATCCTCAGCTATGTACCTCGCAATCCATTTAAGCAGCTCCAACTTCTGATCCATATCTCGTATCCTAACTCTATATCTGACAGTGTCCATCCGATGATCAAATTCAGCAGTCGAAGCCGAAAGTAGACGGTCTGCCCCAAATAAAAAGCGGTGAATGGTCTGCTCCAAAATATCCACGTGGGTACCGCGAACCAAGATGTGCATCAATAAGGGCTGATCCTTAAACCGCTTCCCCATAGGAGTACTCAAATCAACGGATGCAGTCTAAGAGGCATAAAATTCTCGAACTAACTCTGAGCTATAACGACCAGAAGGCTGCGCCATCCAACCCAATCCATATCACTCAAAAATAGGCCAAATATCAGGCAGTGTTCTCAACTCCTCCACTCGGTATCGTGGCTCCTCTATAATGCTCCTCCGACACACACCCCTCTCCGTCAGCTCAACATCTCTATCATAAAAAGCACGCATGCCCTGCACACACCACTACTGAACCTCCCTACTCTGTGCGAGAGTCGAAACACTCTGAGCACCAGTATCGAAAATAGAGGTTGTAGCCTCCGCCGCTGATGTACCCTGACCCGTAGCATCATCCGCAGAACCTGACTCAGAAGCATCCTCCCTCTCTTCAGATTGGGGGGCAGACTCAGAGGACTCATCTGGAACATTCGGCACTACCGATGGTAGGGCTAGCTGAAGTGTAGCTCAGGCAGCATCTTGGTCCCGAGTCTGTAACCTCGTGGTACGAGGTACCAAAGCAGTATCATCACGGCCAATGGAAAAATCCTCCACGGACCCACTGTTATCAGATTTCGTTGGTTAATCACGCAGACGGGTTGGGTTTTCAGGATTTTTTATGCGAATATGGGATGAAGAATCAAGATGGTCGCTTTTGGGGTTTGATTTGGGAGGCATGATAACGGGTTTAGGTTGGAATTTGGCAATTCAGGTCGATTTTGGATCTGATTTTGGTGTGGGGATCGGGTTTTTGAAATTTATGGGTAATAGGTTCAAATTTTGGTCGGACTTCAGGATTATAGGTTGGGTTAGGGTCAATTGATGGTTATTTGGATTGGGTTTGTGTAATTTTAGGAATAGGGGGTCAGATTTGGTGGGATTTGAGAAGGGGTTTTCTGATTTTTGGAGTTGGAGAAGGTTAGGATCCAGATTTAAGATGGAGATGGAAGGGAAAGGTGGAATTTTAGGTTTTAATTAGAAGAATTTAAAGTGGTGATTTAATGGAGTGGGTTAGGGTGTTATATCGGGTGAAGAAGAAGGATCCGATTTAATTTTAGAAAAATGGTATCGGGTCGGGTCGAGTTTGGGCCATCTATAGAATTCAAATGTCACGAAACCACCCACGTGACATGGGTTGGACTCACGTCACGTGGGCCCTGGCATAGATGAGATCTTTAGCCTGAAAATTTCTTCTGATTTCCACGATACAACCCACGTGGCATGGGTTAGACTCACGTCACATGAGTCCTCTGTCGTAGGTAAAATTCTAAAACCTAAAATTTGTCTCTGATTTTCACGGCACCATCCATGTGTCGTGAGTTGACTCATGTGACGTGAGTAGTAGCGTGAATGGTACTGAACCAATTCAGGTAAATTTTGTGACTTTCAGCTAACTGCTCCTCCAATAATCAGATCTCCGCATAACAAAATCTTGGGTTGCCTCCCAGTCAGCGCTTGATTTAATGTCACGGCACGACACGACTAACTTGGATACTCAGACTTCACCAACTAGCCCATGGGTGGCCTCCCATGAAGTGCCTGATTTAACATCGCGGCACGACATGGCTTGCTTGACTACTTAGACTTCATCAAGCTCAAGTTCCTCAACTGTCTTTATTTCTTCCATAATTCCCACATAATGCTTAACACGCTGTCCATTGACTTTGAATAGAACATTATCTGTGCCTTTTAGTTCAATAGCACCATGTGAGAATACCCTAACCACCATGAATGGGCCAGACCATTTGGACTTTAATTTTCCAGCAAACAAGTGAAGCTTGGAATTATACAGTAGCACCAAATCTCCCGGGTGAAACTCGCAGTTTTCAATTCGACGATCATGATACAATTTCATTTTCTCTTTATATAATGCTGAACTTCCATAAGCCCGGAGACAAAATTCATCCATATCATTCATCTGCTCAAGTCTCAATTGAGCCGCTTCACTCCAGTCTAATTCAACCTTTTTAACGCCCACAAAGCCTTATGTTCCAGTTCAACGGGCAAATGGCAAGATTTTCCAAAAACCAACTGATATGGTGATGCACCAATTGGTGTTTTGAAAGCAGTTTGATATGCCCATAATGCATCATCCAATCTTCGAGCCCAATCAGTCCTATTGGCATTAACTGTTTTTACCAAAATGGACTTGATCTCACGATTTGACACCTCAACCTACCCGCTTGTCTGAGGATGGTAAGGTGTTGCCACCTTATGTTTAACACCATATTTTTCAAGCAGGGCCTTGAACAGACGATTGCAGAAGTGGCATCCTCCATCACTAATAATAACTCAGAGTGTATCGAATCATGAGAATATGTTCTTCTTCAAGAATGCTGTGACACTTCTCCCTTCGTTGTTAGGAAGCGCAATTGCCTCCACCTACTTAGAAACATAGTCAACGGCTACCAAGATGTATTTCATTCCATGCAAGCTCACAAAAGGACCCATAAAATCAATTCCCCACACGTCGAACAATTCAAGCTCAAGTATAGTTGTCATGGGAAGTTCGTGTCTGCGTGAAATATTTCCTTGCCTTTGACATTGGTCACAAGAGCGGGCATAATCATGAGCATCTTTGTAAATACTGGGCCAGTAGTACCCACATTGCAAGATTTTATGGGCAGTCCGCGCACCTCCATGATGACCCCCAACTGGAGATGAGTGACATGCTTCCAAAATACTCATCATCTCGACCTCTGGAACACATCTTTGAATTATGCCATCAGCACACACCCTAAGCAAATATGACTCATCCGAGAAGAATTTTCTTACCTCATGCATAAATTTCTTTCTCTATTGATACAACATATCCTCTAGAACTAGATCACTTGCCAAAAAGTTGGCAAAATCAGCAAACCAAGGGATTAATTCGTGGGACGCTGCAAGTACTTGCTCATCTAGAAAAGTATCATCAATCTCAAGATCATCCTTCAATATAAGCATGGACTCCTCCTCAAAGCATTATAGATGGTCAACAACTTGATTTTTGGTCCCCTTACGATCCTTGACTTCAAAGTCAAATTCTTGCAATAGAAGTACCCACTGAATCAGTCTTGGCTTAGCATCCTTTTTCTACATAAGATACCGAAGAGTTGCATAGTCTGTATGCACAATCACCTTTATACCTATCAAGTAAGATATGATTTTCTCAAAAGCGAATACTACGGCCAACAATTCCTGCTCAGTCACAGTATAATTCTTTTGAGCTCGATTAAGCACTTTGCTAGCGTAGTAAATCGGATGTAACATCTTCTCACGTCTTTGGCTGAAGACTGCACCTAAAGCCACTCCACTAGCATCGTACATAACCTCAAAAGGCATAGTTTAATCTGGTGACACAATAATAGGGGCTGAAACCAAATTTTCCTTAAGAAATTTGAATGCTTTTAGACATGCTTCATCGAACACGAACTTCACCTCTTTCTCCAAAAGTTTGCATAAAGGATGTGAAATCTTGGAGAAATCCTTGATGAATCTTCTATAAAATCCAGCATGACCTAAGAAACTTTGATTACTTTTTATAGAGATAGGTGGAGGTAGCTTCTCAATTACCTCAATCTTTGTCTTATCCACCTCAATGCCATTCTTTGAAATCTGATGCCCCAATACAATACCCTCGTTGACCATGAAGTGACATTTTTCCCAATTCAGCACTAAGTGCACTCCTCGCATCTTTGTAGCACATTAGCAAGGTCTACCAAACAACCATCAAACGAGTCTCCCATAATAGAAAAATCATCCATAAAAACCTCAATAGTGTCTTTCACCATGCCGGAGAAAATAAATATCATGCATCGTTGGAAGGTGGTCGATGCATTACACAAACCGAAGGGCATCCTCTTGAATGTGAATGTCCCGTAGGAACAAGTGAAAGTTGTATTCTCTTGGTCTTTGAGGGCAATACAAATCTTATTATACCCTGAATAGCCATCAAGAAAACAATACCATCCTCTAACAGCAAGACGGTCTAACATCTGATCCATGAAGGGCATAGGAAAATGATATTTCTCAGTCCAAGAGTTCAAATTTTGATAATCCATGCAAACTCTCCATCCAGTCACCGGCCTCATTGAAATCAACTCATTTTTGTCATTTGGAACCACAGTTATTCCTCCTTTTTTCGGCACACACTGAACTGGGCTCACCCACTTGCTATCAGCAATAGGGTAAAACACTCTTACATCTAACCACTTGATGATCTCTTTCTTCACAACCTCTTGCATTGGTGGATTCAGACGACGCTGGTGCTCAATGCTAGGTATACATTCAGGAACAAGTTGGATCTTATGAGTGCAAATGTCAGGTGGAATACCTATGATATCAATAATGGACCAACCAATGGCCCTCTTAAATCTTCTCAATACTGAAACCAGAGCCTCAACTTACCAATCCACCAACTTAGCAGAAATAATCACAGGCAAGGTATTGTTGGTTCCCAAGAATGTGTAGCGAAGGTGGGACGAAAGAGCCTTAAGCTCTAAAACTGGAGGCTCCTCAATAGACGGATGAGCTGGTGTGGTTACCCTATTCTTCAAATCGAGATCCAGTTTCTTTGGAGCATAAGTGTATGCTCCCTTACCAGCGAGTGCATCCACCATCTCATCATATTCCTCAATGCCATTGTTATCAAAATTCATAATCACGGCCGCAAGAGGTTCAACCCCCAACCTTTCTTCTAGAGATATAATAACATCAATCTCATCAACTGCATCTATCACTGAAATCACCCGCCTATCTCTTGGCTACTTCATTGAACGACAAACATTGAAAGTGACTTGTTCATCATTCAATCTGAATTTTAGCTACCCTATTTCCATGTCAACCAATGCACGACCAGTGGCAAGGAATGTTCTTCCCAATATGATGGGAACCTGAAAGCCAACTTCACAATCAAGAATCACAAAGTCAGCCGGAAAGATAAAAGATGCAACCTTTACCAAACATCGTACAGAATGCCCACCGACTTTTTCACAGTCCTATCAGCCATGAGAAGTCTCATAGAGGTTGGTTTTAGTGCTCCCAACCCCAACTATTTGAAAAAAGCTAATGGCATTAAGTTGATGCTAGCACCCAAATCATAAAGTGCTTTAGCAAATTCGTAGGACCGGATAGTATAAGGAATTGTGAAAGCTCTTGGATCCTCCTTCTTTTTAACTAGGGAACGCGAAACAACTGCACTACAATGATGTATGTTATCTGCTAGTTCAAAACTGACAGTTCTCTTCTTTGTCGCCAATTCTTTCATGAACTTTTCATTGCCTGGCATCTGCTCTAATGCCTTCACAAGAGGGATGTTTACTGACATCTCCTTCAACATTGTGATGAACTTCTGATATTTTCCTTCCTCAGACTTCTTTTTCAACATTTGAGAAAAAGGAGAAGGAGGTCGAGGGATAGTTTTGAGCACTTGTGGTACCTCTTTTTTCCTGCTTCTTCTCAGATTTTGCCTTTTCGCTGTCATCAGGATGATTAGGAACTGTGTCGCCCCTTGAATTATCCGGCGCTAACTCAGCTTCTACATCAATAACCACCGGCTCATTAGTCTTACCACTTTCGGCAGGTATAAGTGGATCTATCATGCACTTCCCACTTCTAGTAGTAATGGCTAGACAATGACTATCATTCTTTGGATTTTGGATGGTATTGCTTGGAAGGGTGCCTGGCTGATGTTGATTCAGTGCCAATGATATCTGCCCAAATTGTTGCTCCAACTATTTAATGGCAGTTGAATGAGACTCCATTTTCTGACTTGTGCTTGAAATGTCAGTCCTAATCTCCTTCAAGCAATTTTCCTGGCTCTCTGGTCCTTTGACAAGTTTATTAACAAGGGCCTCCATCCTTGAATTTCTAGACTCCTCATCACGTCTTCCTGGTGGTACATAAAGGTCATTTTTCTCTCTATAATCATCTTTCCACCGCAAATCACCGTCATGGTCTTGATTAGACCCTTGACCCGAAAACCCACCACTTCTCAATCTAGGTACTTCGCCTCTTCATCAGACTCACTATCATCATGTCTAGATAATTTACCTTGTAAACCTACAGCATGCACCTTTTCAGTATCTCTGGCAGCTATCTGTTTAGCCAGAAGACCAATTTCTTTCCTCAACTGAGCGACCTCTTGAGCCACAGATTCATCCAAACCCCGTTGTACTGCCGAGGCTCCAATAACATATGTTCCAGCCGGTGTATCTGCCTCCCAAGTATGCCATCCTCGATTGGTCTTAGTGATGTGATCTAATATTTCTGAAGCTTGATCCCACCTCATTCTCATAAATGCTCCACCAGTTATAGTATCTGCTACAGCTTTAGTATTTACCTTTAACGCCCTATAGAAGATTTCAAGTAAGTTTCTACCACTCATACTATGATTTGGCACATTCTGCAGCTTCTTCTTGAACCTTATCCATGCCTCATAAAGTGCTTCAGAATGTAGTTGCCTAAAATTATAGATCTCATCCTTCAGCTGCAGCATCTTGGAAGGTGGGAAAAACCTCTCCAGAAATTGATTTCTCAATTCTTGCCAATTAGTGATGGATCCTCGTGGTAATTCTACCAACCACAAAGTTGCTTCTCCTATTAGAGAGAATAGAAATAACCTCAGTTGAATATCCTCTTGGTCAACTCCAGGCAAATTATATGATGTGCAGACCCCTACAAAATTCATTACGTGCATGTTTGGATCATCCGTAGACAAACCAACATACACACCCTTTAAGTTTAGTAGGTAAATCATGGCACTGGTAATGTCGAACTTAGTACCCGGAGGTAACTCAGGTGGAATGATGGCACTAGTCTCAATTGGCTCAAAATAAGCCATATCTTCATCTTCAGGATCATCATAAACAGGCACATATGGTCTCGGTTGTGCTCTCAAATGTCTTTGTCGCTCTTCAGCCTCAACCAGTCACTGTGCAGCTTCTTGCATTGCTCGATTATCTCTTTCTGTTTGCCTAAGAGCATCTTGCCTAGCCTGCTCTTCACGTGTCAATCGAGCATTAGTTTGATCCGTTGTTTCATGACCAACTGGCTGAATTGGTTGGTGACGAATATCTCCCACAACTGCGGGATCCTGAACTACTTCAGTATTCACCATCCTTCGATTAGCTCTCAGAGTGCTTTCAATTTCAAGATCAAGTGGAATCAAGGGATTGCCTTGACTACTAGTATTCGGCATACACCGGCGTATTCCCTCAAAAGTATGTAAAAACAAAACCAATCAACTCCAACCAGTAATAATCAACTCCGTAACCGTATTCCCCGGCAACGACGCCCAAAATTTGATGTCGCCTAAAATATGCCTCCTAAGAAGTAAAAAGCGGTCGCTGTCAAATATAGAACCCAATTAGGTTGGGGTCGATCCCACAGGGAATAGGTAGAAGTCTGTTTAGATTACTAGATGGAATAATTGGAAAGTAAGTAAAATAGGGGGCTTTTTTGTGAATAAAAAGTGACAGTAACAATCACTGGTTATATCGAGTTTGTAGACAATGAGAAAAATACACTAGGACTGTGATCCCCAATGATTCCTTAACTCCACCGATTACTTGTGCTAACAAAACCGTCTCGCTATGTGGCATGCAAAATCTGACAAGATATGTTCATCTAAATGTCTCTCGACCTTTATTAGATGAATTTCACTCTTCTCCTCTCAGTCTTCGAGTGTCGCACTACTAGCCCTTGTCCTGGATATCAGATAACTATTCCCGCTAAGGCTCAATTTATTAGATAAAGGTTGATAGCTTCAAATCTCTGTTGTTATCTTCTTTTCCCAATCTCTACCTCTCTCTCGAGTAAGTCTAGAATATAGGCGAGTTTCTAACGTTTACAACCATTACAAAAGCTATCACAATGAAGGAAACAATAATACATGCATACACAGCAGTACAGAATTGCGTGGCACTTAACCGATTTCATTAATTCCTAATGGTTCACACAACCCTAGTTGATGGGTTTAGCTACTCATAATTATAAGAACACAAGAAGAATTCAAGATGAAAACATAATTATGATCTCACAACAATGAAGAAAATCTAAAATCTCAATTATCAATAAAACTCGAGTTAGGATTTGTAACTAAAAAACCAAAAATATGTTTATGAACTCCAAAACAATATAAAATAGCTCTCAAAACAATGTAATGAATCTACCTGGCATATAGGACTATACAGGGGTATTTATAGATACAAAGCTAATCCTATCCAAATCAAAATAGGAGAACAGAGTCGGCAACTTCCACGGTATCGTGACTTGGTGTCGTGGAACCAAGTCACGCCACGTAGGTTGGTGTCGTGGAAATTAGGCTCAATTAGACGTCTTCAAAAGTTGAGTCACGCTATGCTTCCACGTCACGTGACTGACAGTCACTCCACGTGACTGCTGGTGTGGAAATCAGAACCTATCTTAATCTTCTGAATTGGACTCATGCCAGCCACTCACGTCATGTGAGTGGCAGTCATGCCACGTGAGTGGTGTCGTGGGTCCATCTCTGGTGCAGATTCTTGTTCTTTCTTCTTCCGACACTTCTTTCTTGGGCTTGATTCTTCCTTTTTGATCATTTTGCCTTTAAAACATGTTTTCCTACAAAGTAGGACAAAAACCACATCATACCAACAAATACACCCAAGTTATTGCATATTTTCCTTATTTTAAGCATTGAAAGTTACATGTAACCATGGCACATCAGGCACCCCAATATTACCCATCCATTCAAGGACTGCCTCTTTTTGGAAAATGGTAACGCACCCTCTTAGTTCTACAATCTACTATGGCATAGAAAGAAGCCAACAAATCCATACCCATTATATCATCAAACTCTACCATTTCTATCTCAACAACGTCATCCAATGTATCACGATCATAAATAGTTACTTTTCAATTATGATAAACTTTTCTAGCAGTAATAGACTCGTCAATCGGTGGACACTTCAATTGGCTTAACCAGGGATTCCAATATTCTTTTAAACTTTCCAGCAATTAATGGAGTGACATATGATAGGATAGAGTTTGGATCGATTAATGCATATACATTATGTGAAAAGATGGACAATGTACCAGTAACCACATCTAGAGAAGCCTCTAAATTTTTTCGATCTGCTAGGGTGTATTTACGATTCTAAACTCCGATAGAACTAGCAGCTCCTCTACCACCTCTACCACAACCAGTAGGCATCTGTTGACCCCTATCTAAAGAAGGAACCAATGATGATGATGCAATAGCCAATCCAGTAGGTTGTTGCATATCACTCATGCCCTTTTTTAGGCAATTACTCATTATGTGTCCCAGTGTTCCATACCAATAACAAGCATCTGTCCCAAGCTGACATGCACCTAAATGATTCCTCCCATATTATTTACAAATCTATCTAGGAGGTCTTAATTGGGTCATACTTTCCTGCTCTTGGTACCCCACTACTTGTGAACCTTGGCTCTCACTTTTTTTCCCAAACTTATTTCCCCTAAACCCTTGGAACCGAGGTGGAGCATTTGTTGTAGAGTATGAAGATGATGGTCTAGGTGGTATATTAAAAAATTGAGGCCTGAACTCACTTTGAGATGGCAAAAACTACCCCATAGATCTGGCCCTCTTAGGGTGCCCTCTTTTCTTCTCTTGTGTCCTTCTTCTTTGCCTTTGATCCTCCATTTTTTGTGCACAATCCTGTATTCTAGCTATATCCATATCTTTATTCAAAGTAGCAATAGTAAAATCTCTAACCAAATATGGATCCAATCTATCCACATATTGATGAACTCTATCCTCTATATTAGCTACTACATTAGGAGCATACATGGCCAAAAAATTAAATTGGAGACTGTACTTGCTCACGCTCATATTCCCTTGTCAAAGATTTTAAAACTGATCTGTATAGGCCTCCCGAATCTCAAATGGAAGGTAATGATCAAGAAATGCCGCTTTGAACTCTTGTCAACTAGCTGAAGGTGCACCTATACCCCTAGATTTTTTCCAAGTTTCATACCATAATATAGACACCCCCTTTAATCTATATGCTACTAGCTCAACTGTCTTGTTACTAGATAAATTCATAACATCCAAAGCCCTTTAAATTTGATCAATAAAGTATTATGGGTCTTCGTTAGGATCTGACCCAGCACATGAGGGAGGGTCCAATTTGAGGAAATTTTGTGTCCGTAGACTAGCTGCTCTATCTAACCACTAGTACCCATAGTTGGACCAGCTTTTCCTTGACCTTGTGCAGTAACTATACATGTCAACAATATCACCACATTCCTTCAATCTTCCTCAGTAGCATTAATAGGTAATTTTTGGGGTATTGCTCTCCTTCTTAGCTCTTTTGGAGATGGAGGAGTAGAAGAAGTTTGTGATGCAAACTCATCTTGAGCCTCCCTTTAATGAGCTTATCTAGGTGGGGACTTGCTGGTCCCTTCTCCAGTAGCCACATCTACTTGCTTACTCTTATTCTTACTCCTTCTTGTAATCGACATCATCACTATATTATGAGAAAAAAAATATTCAATATTAAAAATAATTCAACCTACAACATTGGATCTATCGCACGATCAAAGGAATTAAGAAAGAGAAACAACTCCTAAATGTCCCGTAGTCTCCTACTTATAGATGTGGTGTATAACCCACCCATAAACAAGACTCTAAAAAGACACGGCTTTGTAGACGCCCTAGGATGACCTGCTCTGATACTATTTTTGTCACACCTCGAATTCCATTGAGATGGACAGGCACCAGACACCCTAATGACTCAAGAGAACCACTTTATAACCTTACTGTCCATGTGAATAACTATGAAAGTAATAAAGCTTTGACCAATGTATATAAGCTATAGTAATAAAAGACCAACATAGATAGGCCCAAACCACATATACATTACTTGGCCATTGGGGCCACAACTGTTACGAGAAAAAACATAACCACACTTTATACATTAGTATACAAAGCCTCTATACGATCAAAAAACTTGGTCTAGGTTGGGAGAGGCCCCAACTTATCCTTAACTACTATACAATACCAAAATATATACCAAAGACTCAATAAAGCTCTAAATCAACCTAGAGCTCACTAACCGCAATTGAGTGTCCAATACACCTACTGAGGAGGTCTACTAGCTGGAGTACCTATACCTGTGGCATAAAACATAGTGTCCTCCATAAGGGACGTCAGTATGAAAGAATGTACAGAGTATGTAAGGCATAAAGTCGCCAGAGGTAAGACAAGAGCTCATTGAAATTAGATATCAATACATAGCTATATAGATAAGGATAAAAAACCACCTTTGCTTGTATTTGTGGAATCATGTACTTTACATCATTTACTTTACTTTATTCTTCTTTGATTTATAAACATGTAAGGTATATGATATAAATAAACAACTGATCAGTGGAAAAAGAGGATGATCCATGCAAGACATTTTAATCAATGTGATATGGTCCTCATAAATACATAAATTAGGATCGACCCATGCTAGGCTTTCCTATCACCCCTGGGATACCACTCATAATATTCGGATCGAACCATGATAGGTGTTCCTTCCACCACTGGGATACTACCCATAAATATACAGATTTACTTTAGATCATTCTTTTTATCTTTAAGGTATTTATTTTGGTGGTCATGACATTATTGAATTTGGAACTTTGGACCAGTAGTAAAGGATATACAAACATATACTTGTTGTAGTAACAATGATGTAAAAAGCAACAGTAATAGTAAAATAACACTTAGGATCTTAAATAACACAATGGACCTTGTTTGACTAAGAGAAGAACTCACATAGCTAGTTGTTGACAACACCTTTTTCATACTAGTACTTAGAGGAGTAAAGATGCAGATCTAGTCACAAACATATTTTGAAGTACTTTAACATACTAAGGAGTGGGGATAAGCTCATTAGCTACATTGGAAGCGGTACACTGCCATATCATTTTCAAGGAAGAGCACTAATGAAGCTTACTTTGTAACACAAGAGTTAGATTCACTCCAAAGAGTATGGGATCAAGAAGCCTTACATACTTTATTTATATTTCCTGTCCAATACAACTACCACGATTTAGCCTCCCTTTTTAAGGTGTTAAACAACAATTTAATTACACAACGAATTATTATTAGAAGATAATTATAATGTAGTCCTTGTACAAATAGTAGCTAAATACTTGTTAGGAAGCAAGCCCATCCAACCCAACCTACATCAGCGTACCATAACACTTTTCCTCAATGATTCAATACAACTCCATTCAACCATCTTTTAAAGTCACTCACTGCCTCCCAACAATAATACATTAAAAATAGCCCACTGAGAAGCCCTAATATTCTATTACAGAATAGGCATTTAAATACATGGCTTCCAATCACAGTCAAGTGAATTCCCAGTAAAAATATATCTAGAATCAAGGACTTGAATTATCCTCCAAACTTAAACTAAAGAAGAATATAAATCTCTTAGAAGTCTAAAATAAAGTGGGACTGCTAAGCTTAAAAAGGGTTATCCTACACATTAAATATAAAGAACCTGATTTTAATAGTTTTCTTAAGCTATGCTCATAATTTATTCACTTACCTTTATTTTGAAAGGAAAGAGATCCCAAGAACCCAAATAGAATTATAGGCCTGTTGTAGAAGCTTAGAGAGAGCAAGAGAGAAATCTTTAGAATTTGACCTTTTTTTTCCAATTTAAAATGGGTAGAATGAATTGTTTTCAACCCCTTTAAAGTGACCAGATCTTTGCCAAATTTCTTACCCATTTTCGTCCATAAAATACCAAGTAGGTGATGAACCTACTTGGCCATTGAACTTGGACCTTGATGGACTCAAACTTGTTGGGCCTTGGCTGCCAATTCTTCACATTTTCTTCCATTCATTTTGGGCCATAATTAATTCAAGTAGGTGGTGGTGTACTTGGCTCAATAAGCTGGTCAAAGGAGTCTTAGTAGGGGATACGCCTGCTTAGTTCTTAGGGTGGTTAATAAGTCAAAGTAGGTGATATACCGACTTGTCACCTACTAACTTCATTTAAATCAAGCAAGAAACTTAATTATTTTATTTCATATTCTAGGTCTTAACCCCTTTTACTTATATACACTTGGCCACTTTATACCTTAAGTTAGAATACCACATTACTATCTTACATTTAAATACTTTCGTCAGGGTTAACTTGGCCATATACATGCTGAAACATTTGGGCTATTATAATACTTTAAAATCTATTTATAACCATCACTAATCACTTAAGAAACTTTTTTCTATACCTATACAACAAGGCCATCTCAAGTTCCATATAAATAGAACTTGTACATGCAAAATGAGGGATGTTACAGGGGGAGGTTGGCGGTAGAAAAAGAATTTTAGTTTTTCTTTATAAAAAAATAGTAGGGTGAGGGTGGGGATGCAAGTGGATTTGGAGGTAGGGTGGGTTGGTGGGGTGGGAGTTAAAGTTTCATAGAAAAAATTAGGGGTTGTGGGTCGGCTGAAGGCGGGGAGGGGCGGGTAGGAAAAAATTTACATTTGAAACTAATATTATGCATCTAATTAATGTGGGTAAAATATGGATAAACTCATATCCAATTTGTCCATTAATCACCCAATCCATATTTTACCCATAAAGAATATTGGTTGATTGGGTAATTACTAATTTTTACTCAATCCATTTTCAACCCACCTAAATCCAACCAAATCTACCCATTTTCACCCCTATCTGTCCCTACTTGTTTCAGTTCTAATGACTCTTTGTATACTTCGAGGATTCATGAGTTTCTCAAAATGAACCTACCAATCTTCACAAGGTCCAATGTTGAGTAGGACCTCAAAACTTCATTAATGAAATCCAAAAAATCCTTAGGGTGATGCATGCTAGTGAGTTAGAGAGGGTTGAGATTACCTTATATTAGTTGAAAGATATTACTAGAATTCGGTATGAATAGTGAGAGTTAACTCATAGTAAGGATGTCGCTCCAACAGAGTGGGGAGATTTCAAAGATGCCCTTATTCATCACTTCTTTCCCCTAGATTGAGGGAAACCACAACTGATGATTTTATAAACCTCAATCAGGGTACCATGAGTGTGAGAGAGTATGATATCAGGTTTACCCAACTATCCCTATATGCTCTAGAGTTGGTGTCCATGATAAGGATGAGAATGCAAAAGTTTTAATCTAGGGTTCCAAGGAATGTGAAAAGCAGTGTGTTGGGGTAGTACTGATTAATGATAGAGGCATAACTAGGTTAATGGTGTATTCTCAAAAGGTTAGGGAGGAAAAGTAAAAGAAGAGGGAAGAGCACCAGAGTAAAACGACCAAGTCAGCTGGAAATGAGGAAGTTCACTAAGGGAATAGTAATGGTAATAGGCCCTTCTTTAATAAGAGGTCATTGGGACTTGATACATATTTATCTAGTTGACCTATAACAAGGCCTACGAATGACCAGAGTTTTAGAGCACATGGTTCACAATCTTATAGTAATTTTGCAGAAAGGACCTTAAGGTACACAACTAGCAATAAATGTAGTAAGAATCTTCCAAGTGAGTGTATTTATAGTAGGGATAGATGCTTTGGGTATGGATATACAATCCCTTCCTAAAGGATTGTCCCTTCGTGAGACAACATAATGGGGTCAATGGAGCCTCATCTACTACATCATCCACTTCGATAGGCAGATTTGCAAAGAAGGGCTCTGCTTCAGGGACAAAAGGTGGGTTAAAACTGCTTGTATGCCTTGTCCAGTCGTTAGGAACAACAAAATTCTCTGGAAGTTGTCACAGATATGTTAAAGTTCTTCTCTATTAGTTATTATGTTTTGCTTGACCCTGGAGCCATATTATGTTTTGTAACCCCTTATGCTGCTATGAAATTTAGAAATAGTCCCTAATAACTCCTAGAGAATTTTGCTATTTCTACTTCTATCGGTGAGTCTATCATAGCTAGGCCAGTTTATAGAAACTGCATAGTTTCCATTCATCACTAAGAAACCACAGTTGGCCAGTTAAGTTAAACATGGTTTATTTTGATATTATTCAAGGTATGTATTGGTTGTATTCTGGTTATGACTTAGTTGATTATAGAACTAGAGTTATGAAATTCTAGTTTCCTAGTGAACCATCATAGTATGGGAAGGGAGTCCAGTTATGCCAAAGGGCAGGTTCATTTCATACCATTAAGAAAGAAAGATAGTTTCTAAGGAGTGTATCTATCACTTAGTCAAGTTAGGGATTATAGTGCAGAACTGTTATCCCTTTATTCATTTCCAATTGCCAATAAATTCCCATAAGTTTTCCTTGATGATCATCCTATGGTCCCTCCTAGTAGGGACGCAAACTTTAGAATAAATGTCCTTTTTGATACTCAGTCTATCTTTATTCCACCATATTGAATAGCTCTAGTAAATTTGACAGAGCTAAAAGAAAAGTTAGAGGATCTCCTTAATTGGGGATTCATTAGACCAAGTGTCTCTCCTTGGAACAATGGTTCTCTTAGGATGTGCATCAACTATCGTCAGTTGAATAAGGTCACCATAATGAATAAGAATCCATTTCCCAGAATCAATGACCTGTTTGACCAACTTTAAGATGCTAAATGTTTTTCTAATATATACCTCAGGTTTGACTATTATCAATTGTAATTTAGGGAAAGTGACATTCAAAAGACAACTTTGAAAACTAGATATGGTCACTTTGAATTCCTAGTCATGTCCTTTGATTAGACTAACACTCCTACAACTATTATGGACCTCATGAATAGAGTTTTTAAGTAGTATCTTGATATGTTCATGATTATCTTGAATGATGACATTCTGATTTACTCCCATATTAAAGAGAAGCGTGCTAATTAACTCCTAATTATGCTACAACAGCTTGGATAAGGAGTTCTACGCCAAATTTTCTAAGTGTGATTTTTTATTGTAATTTATGGCATTCCTTGGTCATATTGTCTTCAGTGAGGGTATTCAGGTTAATTACCAAATGATTGAGGTAGTAAAAAATTGGCTAGACATATGACTCGAACTAATATTAAGAGTTTCTTAGGTTTAGTTTGTAATTATAAGAGGTTTTTGGAAGGTATTTCATCTATTGATGCCTCTTTGACAAAGCTAACTCATAAAAAAAACTAAGTTTCAGTGGTCCAAAGCTTTTGAGAAGAGCTTTTGGGAGTTCAAAACTCAGTTGACTTCTGCGCTAGTGTAGACCCTACTAGAGGGAACTAATGGTTTTGTTGTTTATTATTATGCCTCTAGAGTTGGTATCAAATGTGTTTTGATATAGAAAGGTAAGGTCATAATATACGCCTCTAGACAACTTAAGAAATATAAGATGATCTACCTGACCTCATGATCTTGAGTTGGCATCGATTGTGTTTGCTTTAAAGATATGGCGTCATTATCTCTATTGTGTTCATATTGATGTCTTTATAGAACATAAAATTCCAATAGTATGTCTTCAATCAAAGAGAATTGAAGCTCATACAGAAGAGATAGGTTGAATTACTCAAGGACTATGACATAAGAATTTTGTATCACCCAGGTAAAGCAAATATAGTTTTCGATACACTTAGCAGCTTGTACATAAAAAGTCTTGCTCATGTTGAAGAAAGAAAGAAAGAGGTTGCAAGGGATGTTCATCATCTTGCACATTTAAGGGTTCGTATCTTAGATTAAAAGGATGGTAGTGTAGTTGTTTAGAATGGGGCTGAATCATCCCTATTGGCAGAGGTTAAGGAGAAGCAAAATGGTAACCCCTTCTTGGTCCAACTAAAGGAAGAAATCCACAGACAAAAGGTTATTATTTTTAACAACGGGGATATGGTGTCTTGAAGTATTAAGGTAGATTGTGTGTTCCAGACTTTGATGGACCCAGAGAGAGGATTATGGTAGAGTTTTAGGTACTCCAATTACCCAGGCTCCACAATGGTATGCCATGTCTTAAGAGAAGTCCATTGGTAGAACAACATGAAGATCGTAGGCTTTATAACTAAGTTTCCCAACTGTCAATAGGTTAAGGTTGAATACTAAAGGACTTGTGTTTTTTCTCAAAGTATAAATATTCACAAGTAGAAGTGAGAGGTGATATATATGGACTTCATAATAGGTTTGTTGTGATTTCATCATCATCATGACTCGATTTGGGTGATTATAGATCGTTTGACAATTTTAGCTCAATTTTTTCTCATTCAGATAGTAGATTCAGCAGACAATTATGTTAAACTATACATTTCTGAGATATTAAAGCTTCACGGGATACCATTCTCCATCATTGAAGACAAGGGTGTTCAGTTTACTACTCATTTTTGGAAGTCTTTTGAGATGGGATTGGATACAAAGGTGAACCTTAGTATGACATTACATCTACAAACTAATGGTCAGAGTAGAGCTCCCTATTTAGATAGTTAAGGGCCTGTGTTATTATTTCAAAGATAATTGAGATGATCACCTACCTCTCATTGAGTTTGCATACTATAATATTATCACTCCAGTAAACAAATGACACTATTTGAGGCTATTTATGGGTGAAGGTACAGATCTTCTATTTGACAATTCAAGGTTAGTAAAGCTGAGTTTTTAGGGCTAGAGTTAGTTCATCCATCAAGATATCAAGAAGTTAAGCTCATTCATGAGTGGTTGAAATTTGTGGGAATAACCCAAAAGTCTAACTCAGATGTGAAATAAAGAGATATGAAGTTTGATGTTAATGATTGGGTGTTTTTGAAGGTTTTTCCCATGAAAGGCTTCATGTGGTTTGGAAAGAAAGGGAAATTAGTCTCTGGTATATTGGTCCGTATGAAATCTCGAAAAAGATTGGGAGAGTAGCGTATGAATTAGAGATACCTATGGATTTAGCATTCGTGTATCTAGTGTTCCATGTATCCATGCTTAAAAAGTGTATGGGTGGCTCTTACTCATTGTTCCTGTATAAAGTGTTAGGGTGAAAGATAGAATATCATATGAAGAAGTTTTGATCAAGATTCTGGATCATCAGGTTCATAAATTGATAACCAAAGAAGTAGCTTCAGTAAAGGTATTATGGAGGAATCAGTTTGTTGAGGAGGCTACATGGGAAGCTGAAGAAGACATGAAATCTACATATCCTCGTCTATTTATTCCTTTAGAGAAATTTCTAAAATAATGGTCTTACTCTTGTATTAAATCCTATGAACTCATGTTTTATCTCTTTCATGTTATTGTTCTTATATTAGTAACACGTGCTTATGCTTCCTTTATTGGTTGGTTGTGAACCTTTTTTCCAGGATAGTTCAATTCATGTTAGTAAGTATAGTTTTAGACAGTCAATAGAAACCATGTTTAGTGTAGTTCATACATTTTCTTCTAGCCATGACCCTCATTCAAGGATGAATAATTCCAAGGTGAGATATTGTAAAACCTCATTGTTCATGTTATGTTTACGTCATTTCATACGCCCTATAGAACTTAGAAATTAGGTTATAGGATCCTTAGTTCAATTAGAAATCATTTGGAATGAGTTTTGGGAATTAAATGAATGTTCTGGGTACGTTGAATGGCCAGGGTGACGCATTAGAAGGTCCACTTTACAGGCACCACACAACCATATCACCAAACTTTATCACTTAAGTAATCATTCTTTCAACATGATGGGGTCTATAGCATACGACCATAGCAGATGATGAACCCCATGGTGCATAACTCAGAAAGTACTAAGGGATTTGTGACGCACACCTTTTGTTCTATATGGGAAATTTTCCCAAATTCATCCAATTAATGATGTTTTGGTCCTAATTCTTTTAGAAAATTATGAAAAACAACTTTTAAACTCCCCAAAGGGGTTAAACACTAGGAAAAATTGGTTTATTTGCCCTCACTATCTTCCCTAAACTCCAAAGCAGAGAATTCATTCAAGCAACACATAGGGATTCAACCAAGGGCTCTTTCAAGTTATCCTTCAAGTTTCTTCCTCCCTCCCAAGGTATGTATGGCTATTTTAGTCTGGAAACCCTATTCTTCCCAATAATTGATTGTTTAATAGTTTGTTCTAGTTAGAATAAAGTTGGGGCTTTTACTCCAAAGCCTTGAAGTTAATTTCTTCACCTCTTGGGTTTAATATTTTAAGTTATCTATGAGAAATAGTAGAAATTCCATGAAGTATTAATTCATCCCTCAAATTTGATTCATATTGCATATATATGGATTTTTTTTTAAACCCTATAAACTTATCTTAAGGTTTGGAAGGTTATTTTGATACTTCACAGCACTATCTTAAGTTCTACAGGAAATTTATTTGAGATTTAAAAATTCATGTTCATGAAAGTTTACAATTTCCTCCTATGTATAGTGATATTTTTGAAAAAACGTATTGTTTATCATGAAACTTTAGTTTTTGCATGTTATTCAGTAATTTTTGAGCAAGGCTCACCTATAGTATAATTTAAAGATATGAATTGAGAATAGACTCACTAGTATGATTATTAGATTACACTAAAAAGATTATAGTATTGATGTGTCGTGGTTTCATGACATCTTCAATGCTTAAAACAAAGAAAATATGGAAAAACTTAGGTGTATTTGTGGATATGATGTGTTTGTTCAAGAGTTTTGCAGGAAAATAGGTCTTGATAATAAATAGATAAAAAAGATCTGAACTTAGCTAAGTGTTGGCATCAGGTGCTTGGCCATGACTCATTGGGTCACGCTATGAGTCGTAGCATGAGTCATAGCATGAGTCGTCTTGAAGAAAGTGTCCAAAGTACTGAAAAGATGCAACTGAAGGTGTTGGGTATGGTTCACACTACAAATTGTTGGGAGATTTGTTGAGTCGCTACATGACTCATCTTGAAGGAATGGTCCAAAAGTCCCACAAATATGAAATCAATGTTAGTGGCTATGAGTCCTCCATACGAGCTATCATGAGAGGGTTGCTTGACTCGTCTTGAGCAAATATGGATAAAGTACAGGAAATTGACAAAGTGTGATTCAGTGGAAACAAATCACACCATGATCCATCGGGATTCACTACAACCATCATGAGGAGGAATTGTTAACTAGAATAAAGTAGATAATGAAAGCATCACAACATGCAACGAGTTGTGGCCAATCCCAATGACTCGTTGCCACTAATGACTTTGTTTTCATAGTTTGTTTAAGATAGGATTTCTTTTGTATCTATAAATACTCCTATTAGGTTTTATGTTTAAGGTTTCATACTTTTACCTCTTTTGAGAACATATACTTATTCTTGAGGGTTGTTAAACATATTTTGAGATTTTAATGATAATGGAGATTCTTGATTTTATTCTATTCTTTTGAAATTTCATGATTATGTTTTCTTCCATGAATTATTATCGTATTTTTTCAATTATAAGTAGCTAAACCCCACAACAAGGGTTGTGGAAATCATGATGGAATAACAAAGTTGGGTTCAAAGTACACGGTGATTCTTGAATGGTCTTTATGCATATATTGTTGTTCTATTTGCTTTGATTGCTTTCTAATGGTACGCAACTTTCGAACTCGCATTATTCTTACTTTTCTTGGACAAAAGGGTAATAAATGGGTAAATGGAATAAACATAGAGACTGGGATCAATGATAAGTGTTAGATTGTAAAGCTCATGGGACTTTGATGAGTAATAGAGGATAGTCATCTAATAGGGGCGAACCAGCCATTTAGGTAAAATAACTTATCGATTTTGCATCCTAAGCACCGGGATAGATCACCAGTACAGAGAACCTACAGAGTTATGAAATTATGGGGAACACAGTCCTAGTTTCTCACCATTATTGATTACAACTCAAATTACATCAATGAATTGTTACTTGGCTACAAGCTGTTTTCAAAGATTACTTCAAAAAAAACCTCTTTTAAAAATAATTGATTGATAGATTGAATAACTGCATCAATCGACCTCCTAGCCATATTCCCTATGGGATCGACCCCAACCTTGGTTTGTTTTTGTATTTGACAGTAGTTGCGTTATACTTCATTACAAGGTATAATTTATGCTACATCAAATTTTGGCGCCGTTGTTGGGGAAAATGATTTAGGATTAGATCAATTGTGTTTATTTAACTATTAGTCTTTATTTCCTAATTTTAGTTTTTAAATTATTTTTAGGGTGCATATCAGTGCATGGCCAACATAAGGAGTAAAGGCAATCCCTTGATTCCACTTGATCCTGAAATTGAAAAAAAACTAAGAAACTTGAGCAGCATGGATGATCAAGGAGTTCAATATCAAGAAGTTCACGAGTTTGTGGAACAAGCTGCATCCTTTATGCTAGATGAAGAGAAACAAAGACAGAAAGTAGCAGCCCAACAGACAGTTGCTGTAGCAAGCTCGACCTGAAGAAGCAGCCCTTCTAGATGTAGCTGTTAAGTAACAAGCTAGGCAAAGGATCAATAGGGGTTATGAGCACCCCCATCGTTATGTACCCTAGTATGATGATGAAGATAATGGCGCTGAGATAATGGCGCTGACTTTTGGACAATGTTGGTGAAATAAGTGCTATTGTTCCGCCCCACTGCCAGCAGGAACTATGTTCAACATCACTAGAGCGATGATTTAACTATTGAACTTGAAAAGAGTATTCATTGGCCTCGCTACTACTGATATGAATTTGCATAGAACAAACTTTTTAGGGATCTACAAATCCTACAAGATACCTGATGTGAACCAAGATGCTATCAGACTATGGTTTTTTCCTTTGTCATTAGTGGGTAAAGCTATTCTATGGTTGAAAGAGTTGCCAAGCGGATCAATAACTACCTGGCAATAGTTGAAGATGCAATTCTTGGAGAGATTTTCCCCATCATCAAAAATGTTGTAGTTGAAAAATGAGATTTACAACTTCATATAACTACATTAAGAAGAATTGTATGAGACATAGTTGAGGTTTAAGAAGAAGCTGCAACAAGTCTCAAATAACAGAATTACCAATCAAAGTTTGCTTGAAATCTTGTACAGATCTTTGAGTGCTAACAAAAAGACTATAGCTGACACTGTAATATGAGGTGCTTTTATGAGTCTAACTTGGGACCAAGCTTCAGGGATACTGGATAGAATCACAAAAACCAATAGGGGTTGGCACATAGGAGATTATGACGTTCCCGTAGGCACTTATAAAATAGGAGCAATTGTAGATTAGTGAAGGATAAATGAGGAAATCACACAAAAAGTAGCTTAGATGAGAACCAAATTAAGAATTGTTACAAAACAATTCTAAAAAATGGGGGCAGAAAAGGTCCATGCTATTGGTTCTCATGGTAAAATGCCTAGACATGATGATTTTGATTTTGATGAGGCAACAAAATATTTAAATGATCAGATGGCAGATTTATAGGAAAAAGACCAAGGGTATAATCAAGACACTTGGTGCTCTGGTCAAGGAAATCAAGGTTGGAACTACTATAAGGATAAGAACTATAACCGGTCTAGGTATAAAGATAAGAGTTGAGGTAGAAATAGTGACTGGAAGAGGAAAGATGATAACAAGAATGAAAGAAGTGGCTTATACATTTCGGCTGAAAGCCATGATAGTGAATTAAGTAATTCTAGGGTGGAAGAGATGCTTGCCAAAGTGTTGAAAGGGGTAGAGAAAACTGATGACAACCTTAAGGAGATTCAAGTAGATATTTTAGGGATCAGTCAAAAACTAGAGTCAGATGCTACCGCTATTAAATAACTTGAGTAAATTTTATCCAGATTTCTGTATCTTTGAACTAATGTAAAAAAGGTACACTACCAAGCAACACTATTGAGAATACAAAGAATGACAATCACTGAATAGTTGTGACTACTAGAAGTGGTAAGATAACTGCCGACCCTCCTATCCTAGTAGTTATTGATTATATTGCTGAGCCCATGATGATTGATGTTGAAAAATTAGTCGAATCAAAGAATTAAGTTATTGAGGAAATGATTTCTGAAAAGCTATCTCTAGTTGCAGAAAAGGAGACTGAGGCTAGAAAAGGGAAGAAAAGAGAAGTCCCATAGATTTTGACTCACATTTCACGACTTCCTCCACTTTTTCCATAAAGATTAAAGAAGAAAGCCGACGAAGGAATGTATCACAAGTTTATCTCGATGCAGAAGCAATTGTCTGTGAATATCCCTTTAGTTGAGGCACTTGAGCAAATGCTTGGCTATGTAAGTTTGTAAAGGATCTTGTGACATAGAAGTGGACTGTGAGTTTTGAGCCTGTTGATAATTTACACCATTATAGTGCAATAGCTTCTTGGTCTTGTACAGAAAAAAGAAAATCCTGGAGCATTCATGACTTCATGTACCATTGGGGCTTTTAATTTTTCAAAGGCTTTGTGTGACTTAGGTGCTAGAAGTAATCTGATGTTGCTTGCAGTATTTAGATAATTGGGGTTGGGAGCGTCCAAACCAACTTTGATGAGACTTCTAATGGTAGATCGTACTGTAAAGAATCCTGTGGGAGTTTTGTATGATATTTTGGTAAAGGCTGAGTTATTCATCTTTCCTATTGATTTTGTCATCCTTTATTGTGAAGTGGATTTTTAGATTCCCATCATTTTGCCGAGACCATTCCTAACGACCAGACGAGTATTAGTTGATATGGAAACTGGGCAGTTGAAGTTTCAGTTGAATAATGAAGAAACAACTTTCAATGTTTGCAAGTCTATGAAGCAACCAAATGACATGCATGTGATCTTAGTTATTGATATAGTTGATGAGGAGTCCTTGATGTTCCTATTAAAGAGAGGTTTGGTATTGAAGCACTAGTGGCGGTGATCATGAATTTTGAGGGTGATGATATTGATGAGTATGATAAGATGATGAGTATACTTACTGATATGGGTACCTACTCTTATGCGCCAAAAGACTTGGACTTGAAGAATAGGGCAACTCCACCGGCAAAGATTTCTATTGAGGAGACTCCTTTCTTGGAGCTTAAAGCTCTCCCATTCCACCTTCACTATGCTTTCTTTGGAGCCAACAACACTTTGCCATTTATTATAGCAGCAAATTTAGTGGAATAGAAAGTTAAGGCTCTAGTATCAGTTTTGCAAAAGTTCAAGAGGGCTGTTGGATGGTCCATTGCTGACATTATTGGTATTCTACCTAGAATCTGCACTCACAAAATCCAACTTGAGTCAGATTGTATTCTTAGTATGGAGCATCAACGTAGGCTTAATCTTTCTATACAAGAGGTAGTAAATAAGGAGATCATTAAGTGGTTGGATGCAGGGGTAGTTTACCCTATTACAAATAATAAGTGGATCAACTCGATTCAATGTGTGCCAAAGAAAAATGGAATCATTGTGGTTCTAAATACAAAGAATGAACTTATTCCAATGAGACTGGTCACCGGTTGGCGAGTATGCATGGATTATAGGAAGTTGAATGTATGGACTAAAAAAGATCATTTTTAATATGCTTTATAGATTAGATGTTAGACCGTCTCGCTGGTAGAGGATGGTATTATTTTCTTGGTGGTTATTTGGGATACAATCAGATTTTTATTCCTCCCAAAGACTAAGATAAAAACCATTTTAACTTGTCCATATAGGATGTTTACTTTCAAAAAGATGCCTTTTAGGTTATATAATGCGCCAAGGACATTTCAACGATGCATGATGACTATCTTCTCATACATGGTAGAGGTCACTATCAAGGTATTCATGGATGAATTTTCGATAGTTGGTGACTAATTTTGAAGATTGCTTGAGCCATCTGACTAGTTGGAAGAGGTGTGAAGAATGCAATTTGGTGCTTAATTGGGAGAAATGCCACGTCATGATCAAAGAAGGGATAGTGCTCGACCATACTATTTTGAAGAAGGGGATCGAGGTTGATAAGGTGAAGATTAAGGTGATTGAAAAAAATTCTCTAACAGTTTCTGTGAAGGGTATTTGATGCATTTTAGGGGATGCTGGATTTTATCATAGGTTTATCAAGGATTTCTCTAAAATTGCAAATCCTTTATGTAAATTTTTAGAGAAAGAGGTGAAGTTTGTTTTCAATGATGTGTTTCTAAAGGCTTTTGAGTGTCTTAAGGAGAAGTTGACATTGACCCCTATCATTGTGTCACCTAATTTGTCCATGCCTTTTGAGGTTATATGTGATGCCAGTGGAGTGGAGCTAGGAGAAGTCCTAGGACAAAGGGGTATGAAGATACTCTATCCTATGTATTATGCTAGCAAAACGCTCAACCCAGCTCAGAAAAAGTATACTGTGATGGAACAAGAGTTGTTATGGTATTTACGTTTGAGAAATTTTGATCTTATTTGCTTGGCACAAAATTGATTGTGCATACTGACCATGCAGATCTTATGTATCTTATGGTGAAAAAGGATGTTAAGCCTTGATTGATTTTTTGGGTACTTTTGTTGCACGAATTTGACTTTGAGGTCAAGGATTCAACAAAAATCAAGTGTCTGACCACTTTTCAAGACTTAAAGAATAGGCAATACTGAAGTTGAAATATGACCTTGACATTGATGATACTTTTTCAAATGAGTAGGTACTGTCTATATTAGAAGACTTAATTCCATGGTTCATGGATTTTGCTAATTATTTGGTAAGTGATGTGGTGCCTGAGGACTTATCCTTTCAGCAGCTGAAGAAGTTTATGTTTGATGTGCGGAAGTTTTTTGGGATGAGACATACTTGTTCCAGATTTGTGTAGATGGAATAGTTTGTAAATGTGTCCCAGAGGTTGAAATGATGAGTATTCTTGAGGCATATCACTCATCCCCAGTTAGGGGTCATCATAGTGGTGTGCGTATGGCTCATAAGATTTTGTCATATGGGTTCTATTGTCCCAAATTCATCAAGATGCTCATGACTACGACCAACACCAAAAACAAAGGAACATCTCATGAAGGCATGAGCTACCATTAGCCCCAATTCTAGAAATTGAGCTATTTGATGTGTGGGGTATTGATTTCATAGGCCCAGTTATGAGCTCATACAGTATAAAGTACATCTTAGTTGTTGTTGAATGTGTCTCAAACTGGGTCGAGGCAGTTGCACTTTTAAATAATGAGAAAAGGAGTGTGACAATATTTCTGAGGAGGAATATATTTTCTAGGTTTGGTATGCCAAGAGCCATAATCAGTGATGGGGGTTCTCACTTTTGTAATCATTTATTCAAGGCACTACTTAAGAAATATAGTGTGAAGCATAAAGTGGAAACATCTTACCCTTCTCAGTCAAGAAGGCAAGTCAAGGTCTCAAATCAGGAGATCAAGTCCATCCTGGCAAAAACTATGAATGCTAATAGAACAGACTGATCTAGAAAGTTGGAAGATGCATTATGGGCTTACCGGACAACATTTAAGACGCCTATTGGTGCTTTTCCATATCATCTCATGTTTGGAAAAGTGTGTCACTTGCCTGTCAAACTTGAGCATAAGGCGTCGTGGGCACTCTAGAGGTTGAATCTGGCATGGAGTGATGCGGTAAAGCTGAGACTTGAGCAATTGAATGAGATGTATGAATTTTTTCTGAAAGCATATGAGAGTTTAGCTTTGTACAAACAAAAGATAAAGTTGTACAATGACTAGAAGATCAAAAAGAGAAAGTTTACTACTGGCCATATGGTTCTGTTATTTGATTTTAAGCATTACTTGTTTCTTGGAAAGTTGAAGTCAAGATGGATGGGAACGTATCAAGTGGTGAAGGTTTTTCCTTATGGTGACATTGAGCATGAGAATAATGATAGCAAGAGATTTAAAGTGAACGCATAAAGGGTGAACTAATACCTCAGAAATATTGAAGAGGTCAAGAAGTTGTGTTATGTGTATCTTGATGAAATTTGAGTAACAAGATACCCAAGTTGTGCAGTGATGTTAAATCAGGTGCTACATGGGAGGGAACCCTTGGGTTATTTTTGTAAAGTCTGAGTAATTAAAATACCCAAGTCGTGTCGCGATGTTAAATTAAGCGTTGCTTGGGAGGCAACACAAGGATTTTGTTTTTGTTTTCATTGATTTTTAGTTTTCAGGGTAGAACTAATGAGTGTTGATATCTACAAGTGGTTGTTGGAATGAAACTAAAAGCCAAATGAAAAGTCTGGTGCGCAGTCCCCACATGCCTCACTATAAGTCGTATCGATTGGAAACAATCATGAGGTGATCCGTCACCATAGAGAGTGAAAAATTGAAATTGTAAGATTGAAAAAACTCCACCCCACGACTCTCAGAACGAGTCAATGTGACCCGTAGATCTCACAATGACCCATCGTATAGAGTCGTGAGGATTGGAGAGAGGTGAGCAAAATACTAGGTAAGTTTTCTAAACCCCTATACGATGGATGTTTGTGATGATTCGTCACCTTTGGCAACTAGTTGTTGGGTCAGTCGTGGTTGCTGGGTCAAAATCAGTCAAATTATATGAATAACCCAACCCGATCGACCTGAGTCGAAGGTTTTAAACCCTCAATCAATACTCGAATCCACTCCCTCTATTTAAGAAAATTGACTCCCATCCTTAATTTTCTCCATAAATTACGCATAATCACCTTTAAATTCATCATTGTTCATGTCTCCTTGCCTATTTTCTCTAAAATTTGGATTCAAGTGATTGTTTACAAGTTCTTCTCTCCTTCAAGCTTCATAATGAAAATCAAAGTAAGTTTGACTTCCCTTAAATTACTTTGATTGTTAGTATTGAGAGTTCTCTAAGGGTGTGTTACCTTTACTACGTGTATATTCAACCCCATATGAACTTTCTTAAAAACAATTGGGCTTGCTTAAACTTAAAAATTTGATCACTTTTTGAATTTTATTTAAACTGGGCATAATGGGTGAGTAATGTGTTTTAATGGTTGATATGTACTAAAAATAGAGTTAAAACTTCATCCGAGGTGAAGTTTGAGTAGCCCCAGTACATAGTGTAATGTTTACATGTGAGGAATTGGTATTCTCTACCATTCCAGTGATTGTAAATGTGGTCTTGATGCTAAATTGATTAAGGAATTAAGATGAAAGTAACATGTGTTTAGAAAATACCTCAGTACAGTCTTCACAACTCACACAATGACTAGTACCCAAAGGAAATGAGTCGTCGTGTGAGTCATGCTAAATGGCACTGTAGTCCAAAATAGCAAAGTTTTTGAAGTTTGAAAACCTTCTCAGTACTATTATCTTGAAGAGTCGTAGGGATACTCAATGAATTATAGTGTAGACTCATACTGAGAACCTGTAGTTAACTAATTTTAGGATATCGACTCAATGAGTCATTCATCGAGTCTTACCCTTTGGTAGCGACTTATTTCCTAACTCGTAGGGACTAACAATGCACAAATACTTGTATTTTATTTCTTGATCTTTTGAGTACTGACATTTTCCCTCCATAGATACCATGGCACCAAAAAATATAATGAAACAAGGAGCAAAAAATGGGGGAAGCCTACACTCAACAAGGACCAAACTGAGGAAACATACACACAAAATTGGTGGATGAGAGTACTGAAGAATCTTGTGGCTCAGTGGAAGAGTTTCCACTCAGGACTTGGATTGACCCACATGAAAGGTTACCTCAAAAATGAAGATCGAGGCCTCAAATAAATAATCTAGGAGTGACCCCACCACAAACACCTGAAGGAACTCCCCAGTCTGAAGAAGAAGGGAATTTAGAGTCAAAATAAGGTGATGATGAGGCGACTCCAAAAATGAAGAAGGAACTACATCTGGTAGTCCCTCAAATGATGAAGTAGGTATGAGATTGAATACTCAGGTCTCTTGTAATGCTGATGATAAGACCTCAGCAGAGTGTTCTCTACCACAGGATTCGCCTCTACCACAGGTTGCTGTAGCTCCAGAGGTTAAGAGATGTGGTGCTCTGGTTATGTAAAACATCTATTATCTAGACATTGCACTCAATGAAAAATTCCAACCAAAGAGGGTTTTTGTGAGGAGCCGAGGTTGGAGATCATAGGCATGTCTAAGATGCCTGAGTTCGAGTGACTATTTAACAAGTATATATTTAGGTGGATGACTGAGCAGCTGGGTAGATATAGTCCTACACTAGTTTGTGAGTTTTCTATTTCTTATTGGGCCACCCTAAAGGTGCAGGCTCCGTAGGTTTTGCTATGGAAGGTTCAGCCTCTACTCCCCACTATTTTGATTCTTGGTATTCATGTAGATATTATGGAGCATACTATTTCATGCTTTCTTCATGGTTGGGACTTTGAGACTCTGACAGACACAACAGAGATATATCATCTGATAGATGAGATAAAGAAGTTGAAGCCGAAATAGATTAGCAATAAGGACAAAATAATACACTATAAAAGGATGGTGAATATTATTCCTACCCAAAAAGATGAGGTTGAATGGGTAGCCGGCAGAGACTCACAGATAAATAAGGGTACATTGAGCTTCACCGCCAAATCATGGTGGACTTTGGTTCATCACCGATTAGGTCCCATAGCTAGAGATAATATATTGATCCCAGACTGAGTTGCCTTGTTGGTAGGTATTATAGAGGGCTATGATATTATCATTGCCATGTTGATTGCTTGGGAAATCAGGGATAACTCAATTGAATATGTGACGGTATACCATTTTTGTGCTTGGTTACTTAGATGTGTTTGAAGACTGGTGTTTCTGAGATACTTGAGATTGATCATTTTATCAAGGTTTATCGCATTACTAATCTTGGGTTAATTCAAAACCTAACAAATCTTTAGTTCAAGTCAAAGTTTGTAGTAGGTACTGCTTTATTAGCTAGGGCATTTTAGTGGGGCATGCACATGGAAATTGATATTCCTAGATTTGATGACCTTGGCCACACATACTGAGTCCTTAACTGAGGCCTTGAGATTCGAAGCCCATGCAACTGCTGATGCTACCAGTTCATCCACCCCGCAACCAACTTCAATTCCAATTTCAATGACTCCTAGTCTAGGCTCATCTAGCAGACACCCATATGTCGGTGGGTATGTTCTAGTCCCAAATGAGTTCTTGCAATAAGTTCTAAAGTGATTGAACAGTGTTGAGCTGAGAGTAAACAACATAGAAAGAGGAGTTAAGCCATGAGTGAAGGATGAGATTTGGACAGAGATGCAAGGGATGCAGAACCATTTTAATGGGTATAAGTAGAGGCTAGCTGCTAAGTTTGAGAGTGTTCAATTTCCAGACTTGACCGAGATCAAAGAGGATGTTGCTTCACTTTGGGTTGCATTCCAGGACTTGTCCTATAGGCAGTTCCACTCATTCCCACCTACTGGCATGCCTGTGATTGAAGAGGAGTTTGAGGATATCGAGGTGCCCAATATATAGGGTGATAATGGAAAAGGAAAGAGTATTGAAGATTAGAAGGAGATAACCTGGATAATAGAGAAGAGAAAAAGAGAAAGAAAATTTGAAGAATATTGTGGGTGAGAGCAAGCATTCCTCATAGTTGTATCTGTCTAAGATTCATTAGAGGGTGTGAGGGGTAAGTGGTTCCAGAGTTCGTGAGGCCTTAGGAGATGATAGTGTTGTTATTGTTGAGGGTGGTGGGGTACTACAGTTACCTCCACTAGTTTTACATCATTAATTATATCAGCCACCACTGGTGCCGCTATTTCTTTTAGTGCACCGATCACCATCGGTACCAACATATTAGAGATTGGGGTGACATCTAAGACCCCAACTGCTGACAAGTCCACGCACGGTACCTAGGGTGCCATAGGTATGTCCTTTCCCCTCGTTCTTACATTTTATAATTTTACACATGTAGTGAGGACACTATATGTTCTCAAAGTTAGGGGTGGGGGTATACCACTAATCAAGAAAGGTTTTTGTTGCTGTGTTTCTTTTCCTTCGGGTGTGTTGTCATATTAAAACCAATATGTTTAGGATTTTAAATTCTTTTTTAGTTATATTTAATTAGTTATGTTTGTGTATTTAATTAGGAGAAGAATAACGTAACTTAGTGCAGTCAATAAAAAGTTTTGAATGTTGTGATTTTGTGGTTTTTAAAAGGATAACCCTCCAGAAAGAGTTTTAGACAGTGTTTTGTGTTTGTTTTGAAATGTGAGCACTGCGGATCTTATTATTGCATTAGAATTATAGACTTTTTAACCATAGCTTAGCGATGCATGAACTGGATAGGTAGTAGTTTATAATGTAGCTTTGTACCATATGCTTGTGAGGTATTTTCTTAGTTTAATAGTATACGATCTAGTACTCTCCTAGTTAGTCTTACCTAGGTTGTATTATAGTTGGTTATGAAAGGATTATTGGTCATTCTTGAATAAAGAAACAACTTGAGGTTGAAAAATGGAGCCAAAAATAGTGTAGTGCCAAGGAGGATTGAGTCATTGTATCCATATCTACCACACCCATCCCCAAGACTATATTACAAGCCAATAAAAGTCCTACAATAATCCTAATCCAACCGTACAAAAAACTAAGGCATAAAAAATAAGGGCAAGTCTATATTATTTCATGCACCCCATCTAAACTTCTTTGTGAGAGTGAGTGTTGCAATTTTGTCTTTCTTTTGATGTGCATGATTATATTGTAATTATACGAGACTTTTTTATTGTGAGGGATAATGGGTTTCATCGTTAATTGCTATTTTTACAGGTGATCCCATTTGTATACATGCTTGGTTGTTTGTTCATAATCAGATGCCATCTTGTGATCGCTTTGTTTCATGGTAATGAGTTGTACATTTACACAGTGGATTTGATGAGACTATATAGGAGGGGGTTGCAAAATGTGTGATGATATGACTGTAATAGATCTCTTAGGTTTCTCTTAGTTAAGTGTTGTAGGTGTTTGTTTTGTTTTGTTTGCCTAAGGACATGAAAACATTCTAGGTATTGATGTGTCATGGTTTCATGATATTTTTGATGATCAAAACAAAGAAAATATGCAAGAACATAGGTGTAATTGTGGATATGATGTGTTTTTAAGTGTTTCACAGGAAAATAAGTCTTGGTAGTAAATAGACAAAAAAGAACTGAATTTTGATAAGTAGGACAAAAACCACATCATACCAACAAATACACCCAAGTTATTGCATATTTTCCTTATTTTAAGCATTGAAAGTTACATGTAACCATGGCACATCAGGCACCCCAATATTACCCATCCATTCAAGGACTGCCTCTTTTTGGAAAATGGTAACGCACCCTCTTAGTTCTACAATCTACTATGGCATAGAAAGAAGCCAACAAATCCATACCCATTATATCATCAAACTCTACCATTTCTATCTCAACAACGTCATCCAATGTATCACGATCATAAATAGTTACTTTTCAATTATGATAAACTTTTCTAGCAGTAATAGACTCGTCAATCGGTGGACACTTCAATTGGCTTAACCAGGGATTCCAATATTCTTTTAAACTTTCCAGCAATTAATGGAGTGACATATGATAGGATAGAGTTTGGATCGATTAATGCATATACATTATGTGAAAAGATGGACAATGTACCAGTAACCACATCTAGAGAAGCCTCTAAATTTTTTCGATCTGCTAGGGTGTATTTACGATTCTAAACTCCGATAGAACTAGCAGCTCCTCTACCACCTCTACCACAACCAGTAGGCATCTGTTGACCCCTATCTAAAGAAGGAACCAATGATGATGATGCAATAGCCAATCCAGTAGGTTGTTGCATATCACTCATGCCCTTTTTTAGGCAATTACTCATTATGTGTCCCAGTGTTCCATACCAATAACAAGCATCTGTCCCAAGCTGACATGCACCTAAATGATTCCTCCCATATTATTTACAAATCTATCTAGGAGGTCTTAATTGGGTCATACTTTCCTGCTCTTGGTACCCCACTACTTGTGAACCTTGGCTCTCACTTTTTTTCCCAAACTTATTTCCCCTAAACCCTTGGAACCGAGGTGGAGCATTTGTTGTAGAGTATGAAGATGATGGTCTAGGTGGTATATTAAAAAATTGAGGCCTGAACTCACTTTGAGATGGCAAAAACTACCCCATAGATCTGGCCCTCTTAGGGTGCCCTCTTTTCTTCTCTTGTGTCCTTCTTCTTTGCCTTTGATCCTCCATTTTTTGTGCACAATCCTGTATTCTAGCTATATCCATATCTTTATTCAAAGTAGCAATAGTAAAATCTCTAACCAAATATGGATCCAATCTATCCACATATTGATGAACTCTATCCTCTATATTAGCTACTACATTAGGAGCATACATGGCCAAAAAATTAAATTGGAGACTGTACTTGCTCACGCTCATATTCCCTTGTCAAAGATTTTAAAACTGATCTGTATAGGCCTCCCGAATCTCAAATGGAAGGTAATGATCAAGAAATGCCGCTTTGAACTCTTGTCAACTAGCTGAAGGTGCACCTATACCCCTAGATTTTTTCCAAGTTTCATACCATAATATAGACACCCCCTTTAATCTATATGCTACTAGCTCAACTGTCTTGTTACTAGATAAATTCATAACATCCAAAGCCCTTTAAATTTGATCAATAAAGTATTATGGGTCTTCGTTAGGATCTGACCCAGCACATGAGGGAGGGTCCAATTTGAGGAAATTTTGTGTCCGTAGACTAGCTGCTCTATCTAACCACTAGTACCCATAGTTGGACCAGCTTTTCCTTGACCTTGTGCAGTAACTATACATGTCAACAATATCACCACATTCCTTCAATCTTCCTCAGTAGCATTAATAGGTAATTTTTGGGGTATTGCTCTCCTTCTTAGCTCTTTTGGAGATGGAGGAGTAGAAGAAGTTTGTGATGCAAACTCATCTTGAGCCTCCCTTTAATGAGCTTATCTAGGTGGGGACTTGCTGGTCCCTTCTCCAGTAGCCACATCTACTTGCTTACTCTTATTCTTACTCCTTCTTGTAATCGACATCATCACTATATTATGAGAAAAAAAATATTCAATATTAAAAATAATTCAACCTACAACATTGGATCTATCGCACGATCAAAGGAATTAAGAAAGAGAAACAACTCCTAAATGTCCCGTAGTCTCCTACTTATAGATGTGGTGTATAACCCACCCATAAACAAGACTCTAAAAAGACACGGCTTTGTAGACGCCCTAGGATGACCTGCTCTGATACTATTTTTGTCACACCTCGAATTCCATTGAGATGGACAGGCACCAGACACCCTAATGACTCAAGAGAACCACTTTATAACCTTACTGTCCATGTGAATAACTATGAAAGTAATAAAGCTTTGACCAATGTATATAAGCTATAGTAATAAAAGACCAACATAGATAGGCCCAAACCACATATACATTACTTGGCCATTGGGGCCACAACTGTTACGAGAAAAAACATAACCACACTTTATACATTAGTATACAAAGCCTCTATACGATCAAAAAACTTGGTCTAGGTTGGGAGAGGCCCCAACTTATCCTTAACTACTATACAATACCAAAATATATACCAAAGACTCAATAAAGCTCTAAATCAACCTAGAGCTCACTAACCGCAATTGAGTGTCCAATACACCTACTGAGGAGGTCTACTAGCTGGAGTACCTATACCTGTGGCATAAAACATAGTGTCCTCCATAAGGGACGTCAGTATGAAAGAATGTACAGAGTATGTAAGGCATAAAGTCGCCAGAGGTAAGACAAGAGCTCATTGAAATTAGATATCAATACATAGCTATATAGATAAGGATAAAAAACCACCTTTGCTTGTATTTGTGGAATCATGTACTTTACATCATTTACTTTACTTTATTCTTCTTTGATTTATAAACATGTAAGGTATATGATATAAATAAACAACTGATCAGTGGAAAAAGAGGATGATCCATGCAAGACATTTTAATCAATGTGATATGGTCCTCATAAATACATAAATTAGGATCGACCCATGCTAGGCTTTCCTATCACCCCTGGGATACCACTCATAATATTCGGATCGAACCATGATAGGTGTTCCTTCCACCACTGGGATACTACCCATAAATATACAGATTTACTTTAGATCATTCTTTTTATCTTTAAGGTATTTATTTTGGTGGTCATGACATTATTGAATTTGGAACTTTGGACCAGTAGTAAAGGATATACAAACATATACTTGTTGTAGTAACAATGATGTAAAAAGCAACAGTAATAGTAAAATAACACTTAGGATCTTAAATAACACAATGGACCTTGTTTGACTAAGAGAAGAACTCACATAGCTAGTTGTTGACAACACCTTTTTCATACTAGTACTTAGAGGAGTAAAGATGCAGATCTAGTCACAAACATATTTTGAAGTACTTTAACATACTAAGGAGTGGGGATAAGCTCATTAGCTACATTGGAAGCGGTACACTGCCATATCATTTTCAAGGAAGAGCACTAATGAAGCTTACTTTGTAACACAAGAGTTAGATTCACTCCAAAGAGTATGGGATCAAGAAGCCTTACATACTTTATTTATATTTCCTGTCCAATACAACTACCACGATTTAGCCTCCCTTTTTAAGGTGTTAAACAACAATTTAATTACACAACGAATTATTATTAGAAGATAATTATAATGTAGTCCTTGTACAAATAGTAGCTAAATACTTGTTAGGAAGCAAGCCCATCCAACCCAACCTACATCAGCGTACCATAACACTTTTCCTCAATGATTCAATATAACTCCATTCAACCATCTTTTAAAGTCACTCACTGCCTCCCAACAATAATACATTAAAAATAGCCCACTGAGAAGCCCTAATATTCTATTACAGAATAGGCATTTAAATACATGGCTTCCAATCACAGTCAAGTGAATTCCCAGTAAAAATATATCTAGAATCAAGGACTTGAATTATCCTCCAAACTTAAACTAAAGAAGAATATAAATCTCTTAGAAGTCTAAAATAAAGTGGGACTGCTAAGCTTAAAAAGGGTTATCCTACACATTAAATATAAAGAACCTGATTTTAATAGTTTTCTTAAGCTATGCTCATAATTTATTCACTTACCTTTATTTTGAAAGGAAAGAGATCCCAAGAACCCAAATAGAATTATAGGCCTGTTGTAGAAGCTTAGAGAGAGCAAGAGAGAAATCTTTAGAATTTGACCTTTTTTTTCCAATTTAAAATGGGTAGAATGAATTGTTTTCAACCCCTTTAAAGTGACCAGATCTTTGCCAAATTTCTTACCCATTTTCGTCCATAAAATACCAAGTAGGTGATGAACCTACTTGGCCATTGAACTTGGACCTTGATGGACTCAAACTTGTTGGGCCTTGGCTGCCAATTCTTCACATTTTCTTCCATTCATTTTGGGCCATAATTAATTCAAGTAGGTGGTGGTGTACTTGGCTCAATAAGCTGGTCAAAGGAGTCTTAGTAGGGGATACGCCTGCTTAGTTCTTAGGGTGGTTAATAAGTCAAAGTAGGTGATATACCGACTTGTCACCTACTAACTTCATTTAAATCAAGCAAGAAACTTAATTATTTTATTTCATATTCTAGGTCTTAACCCCTTTTACTTATATACACTTGGCCACTTTATACCTTAAGTTAGAATACCACATTACTATCTTACATTTAAATACTTTCGTCAGGGTTAACTTGGCCATATACATGCTGAAACATTTGGGCTATTATAATACTTTAAAATCTATTTATAACCATCACTAATCACTTAAGAAACTTTTTTCTATACCTATACAACAAGGCCATCTCAAGTTCCATATAAATAGAACTTGTACATGCAAAATGAGGGATGTTACAGGGGGAGGTTGGCGGTAGAAAAAGAATTTTAGTTTTTCTTTATAAAAAAATAGTAGGGTGAGGGTGGGGATGCAAGTGGATTTGGAGGTAGGGTGGGTTGGTGGGGTGGGAGTTAAAGTTTCATAGAAAAAATTAGGGGTTGTGGGTCGGCTGAAGGCGGGGAGGGGCGGGTAGGAAAAAATTTACATTTGAAACTAATATTATGCATCTAATTAATGTGGGTAAAATATGGATAAACTCATATCCAATTTGTCCATTAATCACCCAATCCATATTTTACCCATAAAGAATATTGGTTGATTGGGTAATTACTAATTTTTACTCAATCCATTTTCAACCCACCTAAATCCAACCAAATCTACCCATTTTCACCCCTATCTGTCCCTACTTGTTTCAGTTCTAATGACTCTTTGTATACTTCGAGGATTCATGAGTTTCTCAAAATGAACCTACCAATCTTCACAAGGTCCAATGTTGAGTAGGACCTCAAAACTTCATTAATGAAATCCAAAAAATCCTTAGGGTGATGCATGCTAGTGAGTTAGAGAGGGTTGAGATTACCTTATATTAGTTGAAAGATATTACTAGAATTCGGTATGAATAGTGAGAGTTAACTCATAGTAAGGATGTCGCTCCAACAGAGTGGGGAGATTTCAAAGATGCCCTTATTCATCACTTCTTTCCCCTAGATTGAGGGAAACCACAACTGATGATTTTATAAACCTCAATCAGGGTACCATGAGTGTGAGAGAGTATGATATCAGGTTTACCCAACTATCCCTATATGCTCTAGAGTTGGTGTCCATGATAAGGATGAGAATGCAAAAATTTTAATCTAGGGTTCCAAGGAATGTGAAAAGCAGTGTGTTGGGGTAGTACTGATTAATGATAGAGGCATAACTAGGTTAATGGTGTATTCTCAAAAGGTTAGGGAGGAAAAGTAAAAGAAGAGGGAAGAGCACCAGAGTAAAACGACCAAGTCAGCTGGAAATGAGGAAGTTCACTAAGGGAATAGTAATGGTAATAGGCCCTTCTTTAATAAGAGGTCATTGGGACTTGATACATATTTATCTAGTTGACCTATAACAAGGCCTACGAATGACCAGAGTTTTAGAGCACATGGTTCACAATCTTATAGTAATTTTGCAGAAAGGACCTTAAGGTACACAACTAGCAATAAATGTAGTAAGAATCTTCCAAGTGAGTGTATTTATAGTAGGGATAGATGCTTTGGGTATGGATATACAATCCCTTCCTAAAGGATTGTCCCTTCGTGAGACAACATAATGGGGTCAATGGAGCCTCATCTACTACATCATCCACTTCGATAGGCAGATTTGCAAAGAAGGGCTCTGCTTCAGGGACAAAAGGTGGGTTAAAACTGCTTGTATGCCTTGTCCAGTCGTTAGGAACAACAAAATTCTCTGGAAGTTGTCACAGATATGTTAAAGTTCTTCTCTATTAGTTATTATGTTTTGCTTGACCCTGGAGCCATATTATGTTTTGTAACCCCTTATGCTGCTATGAAATTTAGAAATAGTCCCTAATAACTCCTAGAGAATTTTGCTATTTCTACTTCTATCGGTGAGTCTATCATAGCTAGGCCAGTTTATAGAAACTGCATAGTTTCCATTCATCACTAAGAAACCACAGTTGGCCAGTTAAGTTAAACATGGTTTATTTTGATATTATTCAAGGTATGTATTGGTTGTATTCTGGTTATGACTTAGTTGATTATAGAACTAGAGTTATGAAATTCTAGTTTCCTAGTGAACCATCATAGTATGGGAAGGGAGTCCAGTTATGCCAAAGGGCAGGTTCATTTCATACCATTAAGAAAGAAAGATAGTTTCTAAGGAGTGTATCTATCACTTAGTCAAGTTAGGGATTATAGTGCAGAACTGTTATCCCTTTATTCATTTCCAATTGCCAATAAATTCCCATAAGTTTTCCTTGATGATCATCCTATGGTCCCTCCTAGTAGGGACGCAAACTTTAGAATAAATGTCCTTTTTGATACTCAGTCTATCTTTATTCCACCATATTGAATAGCTCTAGTAAATTTGACAGAGCTAAAAGAAAAGTTAGAGGATCTCCTTAATTGGGGATTCATTAGACCAAGTGTCTCTCCTTGGAACAATGGTTCTCTTAGGATGTGCATCAACTATCGTCAGTTGAATAAGGTCACCATAATGAATAAGAATCCATTTCCCAGAATCAATGACCTGTTTGACCAACTTTAAGATGCTAAATGTTTTTCTAATATATACCTCAGGTTTGACTATTATCAATTGTAATTTAGGGAAAGTGACATTCAAAAGACAACTTTGAAAACTAGATATGGTCACTTTGAATTCCTAGTCATGTCCTTTGATTAGACTAACACTCCTACAACTATTATGGACCTCATGAATAGAGTTTTTAAGTAGTATCTTGATATGTTCATGATTATCTTGAATGATGACATTCTGATTTACTCCCATATTAAAGAGAAGCGTGCTAATTAACTCCTAATTATGCTACAACAGCTTGGATAAGGAGTTCTACGCCAAATTTTCTAAGTGTGATTTTTTATTGTAATTTATGGCATTCCTTGGTCATATTGTCTTCAGTGAGGGTATTCAGGTTAATTACCAAATGATTGAGGTAGTAAAAAATTGGCTAGACATATGACTCGAACTAATATTAAGAGTTTCTTAGGTTTAGTTTGTAATTATAAGAGGTTTTTGGAAGGTATTTCATCTATTGATGCCTCTTTGACAAAGCTAACTCATAAAAAAAACTAAGTTTCAGTGGTCCAAAGCTTTTGAGAAGAGCTTTTGGGAGTTCAAAACTCAGTTGACTTCTGCGCTAGTGTAGACCCTACTAGAGGGAACTAATGGTTTTGTTGTTTATTATTATGCCTCTAGAGTTGGTATCAAATGTGTTTTGATATAGAAAGGTAAGGTCATAATATACGCCTCTAGACAACTTAAGAAATATAAGATGATCTACCTGACCTCATGATCTTGAGTTGGCATCGATTGTGTTTGCTTTAAAGATATGGCGTCATTATCTCTATTGTGTTCATATTGATGTCTTTATAGAACATAAAATTCCAATAGTATGTCTTCAATCAAAGAGAATTGAAGCTCATACAGAAGAGATAGGTTGAATTACTCAAGGACTATGACATAAGAATTTTGTATCACCCAGGTAAAGCAAATATAGTTTTCGATACACTTAGCAGCTTGTACATAAAAAGTCTTGCTCATGTTGAAGAAAGAAAGAAAGAGGTTGCAAGGGATGTTCATCATCTTGCACATTTAAGGGTTCGTATCTTAGATTAAAAGGATGGTAGTGTAGTTGTTTAGAATGGGGCTGAATCATCCCTATTGGCAGAGGTTAAGGAGAAGCAAAATGGTAACCCCTTCTTGGTCCAACTAAAGGAAGAAATCCACAGACAAAAGGTTATTATTTTTAACAACGGGGATATGGTGTCTTGAAGTATTAAGGTAGATTGTGTGTTCCAGACTTTGATGGACCCAGAGAGAGGATTATGGTAGAGTTTTAGGTACTCCAATTACCCAGGCTCCACAATGGTATGCCATGTCTTAAGAGAAGTCCATTGGTAGAACAACATGAAGATCGTAGGCTTTATAACTAAGTTTCCCAACTGTCAATAGGTTAAGGTTGAATACTAAAGGACTTGTGTTTTTTCTCAAAGTATAAATATTCACAAGTAGAAGTGAGAGGTGATATATATGGACTTCATAATAGGTTTGTTGTGATTTCATCATCATCATGACTCGATTTGGGTGATTATAGATCGTTTGACAATTTTAGCTCAATTTTTTCTCATTCAGATAGTAGATTCAGCAGACAATTATGTTAAACTATACATTTCTGAGATATTAAAGCTTCACGGGATACCATTCTCCATCATTGAAGACAAGGGTGTTCAGTTTACTACTCATTTTTGGAAGTCTTTTGAGATGGGATTGGATACAAAGGTGAACCTTAGTATGACATTACATCTACAAACTAATGGTCAGAGTAGAGCTCCCTATTTAGATAGTTAAGGGCCTGTGTTATTATTTCAAAGATAATTGAGATGATCACCTACCTCTCATTGAGTTTGCATACTATAATATTATCACTCCAGTAAACAAATGACACTATTTGAGGCTATTTATGGGTGAAGGTACAGATCTTCTATTTGACAATTCAAGGTTAGTAAAGCTGAGTTTTTAGGGCTAGAGTTAGTTCATCCATCAAGATATCAAGAAGTTAAGCTCATTCATGAGTGGTTGAAATTTGTGGGAATAACCCAAAAGTCTAACTCAGATGTGAAATAAAGAGATATGAAGTTTGATGTTAATGATTGGGTGTTTTTGAAGGTTTTTCCCATGAAAGGCTTCATGTGGTTTGGAAAGAAAGGGAAATTAGTCTCTGGTATATTGGTCCGTATGAAATCTCGAAAAAGATTGGGAGAGTAGCGTATGAATTAGAGATACCTATGGATTTAGCATTCGTGTATCTAGTGTTCCATGTATCCATGCTTAAAAAGTGTATGGGTGGCTCTTACTCATTGTTCCTGTATAAAGTGTTAGGGTGAAAGATAGAATATCATATGAAGAAGTTTTGATCAAGATTCTGGATCATCAGGTTCATAAATTGATAACCAAAGAAGTAGCTTCAGTAAAGGTATTATGGAGGAATCAGTTTGTTGAGGAGGCTACATGGGAAGCTGAAGAAGACATGAAATCTACATATCCTCGTCTATTTATTCCTTTAGAGAAATTTCTAAAATAATGGTCTTACTCTTGTATTAAATCCTATGAACTCATGTTTTATCTCTTTCATGTTATTGTTCTTATATTAGTAACACGTGCTTATGCTTCCTTTATTGGTTGGTTGTGAACCTTTTTTCCAGGATAGTTCAATTCATGTTAGTAAGTATAGTTTTAGACAGTCAATAGAAACCATGTTTAGTGTAGTTCATACATTTTCTTCTAGCCATGACCCTCATTCAAGGATGAATAATTCCAAGGTGAGATATTGTAAAACCTCATTGTTCATGTTATGTTTACGTCATTTCATACGCCCTATAGAACTTAGAAATTAGGTTATAGGATCCTTAGTTCAATTAGAAATCATTTGGAATGAGTTTTGGGAATTAAATGAATGTTCTGGGTACGTTGAATGGCCAGGGTGACGCATTAGAAGGTCCACTTTACAGGCACCACACAACCATATCACCAAACTTTATCACTTAAGTAATCATTCTTTCAACATGATGGGGTCTATAGCATACGACCATAGCAGATGATGAACCCCATGGTGCATAACTCAGAAAGTACTAAGGGATTTGTGACGCACACCTTTTGTTCTATATGGGAAATTTTCCCAAATTCATCCAATTAATGATGTTTTGGTCCTAATTCTTTTAGAAAATTATGAAAAACAACTTTTAAACTCCCCAAAGGGGTTAAACACTAGGAAAAATTGGTTTATTTGCCCTCACTATCTTCCCTAAACTCCAAAGCAGAGAATTCATTCAAGCAACACATAGGGATTCAACCAAGGGCTCTTTCAAGTTATCCTTCAAGTTTCTTCCTCCCTCCCAAGGTATGTATGGCTATTTTAGTCTGGAAACCCTATTCTTCCCAATAATTGATTGTTTAATAGTTTGTTCTAGTTAGAATAAAGTTGGGGCTTTTACTCCAAAGCCTTGAAGTTAATTTCTTCACCTCTTGGGTTTAATATTTTAAGTTATCTATGAGAAATAGTAGAAATTCCATGAAGTATTAATTCATCCCTCAAATTTGATTCATATTGCATATATATGGATTTTTTTTTAAACCCTATAAACTTATCTTAAGGTTTGGAAGGTTATTTTGATACTTCACAGCACTATCTTAAGTTCTACAGGAAATTTATTTGAGATTTAAAAATTCATGTTCATGAAAGTTTACAATTTCCTCCTATGTATAGTGATATTTTTGAAAAAACGTATTGTTTATCATGAAACTTTAGTTTTTGCATGTTATTCAGTAATTTTTGAGCAAGGCTCACCTATAGTATAATTTAAAGATATGAATTGAGAATAGACTCACTAGTATGATTATTAGATTACACTAAAAAGATTATAGTATTGATGTGTCGTGGTTTCATGACATCTTCAATGCTTAAAACAAAGAAAATATGGAAAAACTTAGGTGTATTTGTGGATATGATGTGTTTGTTCAAGAGTTTTGCAGGAAAATAGGTCTTGATAATAAATAGATAAAAAAGATCTGAACTTAGCTAAGTGTTGGCATCAGGTGCTTGGCCATGACTCATTGGGTCACGCTATGAGTCGTAGCATGAGTCATAGCATGAGTCGTCTTGAAGAAAGTGTCCAAAGTACTGAAAAGATGCAACTGAAGGTGTTGGGTATGGTTCACACTACAAATTGTTGGGAGATTTGTTGAGTCGCTACATGACTCATCTTGAAGGAATGGTCCAAAAGTCCCACAAATATGAAATCAATGTTAGTGGCTATGAGTCCTCCATACGAGCTATCATGAGAGGGTTGCTTGACTCGTCTTGAGCAAATATGGATAAAGTACAGGAAATTGACAAAGTGTGATTCAGTGGAAACAAATCACACCATGATCCATCGGGATTCACTACAACCATCATGAGGAGGAATTGTTAACTAGAATAAAGTAGATAATGAAAGCATCACAACATGCAACGAGTTGTGGCCAATCCCAATGACTCGTTGCCACTAATGACTTTGTTTTCATAGTTTGTTTAAGATAGGATTTCTTTTGTATCTATAAATACTCCTATTAGGTTTTATGTTTAAGGTTTCATACTTTTACCTCTTTTGAGAACATATACTTATTCTTGAGGGTTGTTAAACATATTTTGAGATTTTAATGATAATGGAGATTCTTGATTTTATTCTATTCTTTTGAAATTTCATGATTATGTTTTCTTCCATGAATTATTATCGTATTTTTTCAATTATAAGTAGCTAAACCCCACAACAAGGGTTGTGGAAATCATGATGGAATAACAAAGTTGGGTTCAAAGTACACGGTGATTCTTGAATGGTCTTTATGCATATATTGTTGTTCTATTTGCTTTGATTGCTTTCTAATGGTACGCAACTTTCGAACTCGCATTATTCTTACTTTTCTTGGACAAAAGGGTAATAAATGGGTAAATGGAATAAACATAGAGACTGGGATCAATGATAAGTGTTAGATTGTAAAGCTCATGGGACTTTGATGAGTAATAGAGGATAGTCATCTAATAGGGGCGAACCAGCCATTTAGGTAAAATAACTTATCGATTTTGCATCCTAAGCACCGGGATAGATCACCAGTACAGAGAACCTACAGAGTTATGAAATTATGGGGAACACAGTCCTAGTTTCTCACCATTATTGATTACAACTCAAATTACATCAATGAATTGTTACTTGGCTACAAGCTGTTTTCAAAGATTACTTCAAAAAAAACCTCTTTTAAAAATAATTGATTGATAGATTGAATAACTGCATCAATCGACCTCCTAGCCATATTCCCTATGGGATCGACCCCAACCTTGGTTTGTTTTTGTATTTGACAGTAGTTGCGTTATACTTCATTACAAGGTATAATTTATGCTACATCAAATTTTGGCGCCGTTGTTGGGGAAAATGATTTAGGATTAGATCAATTGTGTTTATTTAACTATTAGTCTTTATTTCCTAATTTTAGTTTTTAAATTATTTTTAGGGTGCATATCAGTGCATGGCCAACATAAGGAGTAAAGGCAATCCCTTGATTCCACTTGATCCTGAAATTGAAAAAAAACTAAGAAACTTGAGCAGCATGGATGATCAAGGAGTTCAATATCAAGAAGTTCACGAGTTTGTGGAACAAGCTGCATCCTTTATGCTAGATGAAGAGAAACAAAGACAGAAAGTAGCAGCCCAACAGACAGTTGCTGTAGCAAGCTCGACCTGAAGAAGCAGCCCTTCTAGATGTAGCTGTTAAGTAACAAGCTAGGCAAAGGATCAATAGGGGTTATGAGCACCCCCATCGTTATGTACCCTAGTATGATGATGAAGATAATGGCGCTGAGATAATGGCGCTGACTTTTGGACAATGTTGGTGAAATAAGTGCTATTGTTCCGCCCCACTGCCAGCAGGAACTATGTTCAACATCACTAGAGCGATGATTTAACTATTGAACTTGAAAAGAGTATTCATTGGCCTCGCTACTACTGATATGAATTTGCATAGAACAAACTTTTTAGGGATCTACAAATCCTACAAGATACCTGATGTGAACCAAGATGCTATCAGACTATGGTTTTTTCCTTTGTCATTAGTGGGTAAAGCTATTCTATGGTTGAAAGAGTTGCCAAGCGGATCAATAACTACCTGGCAATAGTTGAAGATGCAATTCTTGGAGAGATTTTCCCCATCATCAAAAATGTTGTAGTTGAAAAATGAGATTTACAACTTCATATAACTACATTAAGAAGAATTGTATGAGACATAGTTGAGGTTTAAGAAGAAGCTGCAACAAGTCTCAAATAACAGAATTACCAATCAAAGTTTGCTTGAAATCTTGTACAGATCTTTGAGTGCTAACAAAAAGACTATAGCTGACACTGTAATATGAGGTGCTTTTATGAGTCTAACTTGGGACCAAGCTTCAGGGATACTGGATAGAATCACAAAAACCAATAGGGGTTGGCACATAGGAGATTATGACGTTCCCGTAGGCACTTATAAAATAGGAGCAATTGTAGATTAGTGAAGGATAAATGAGGAAATCACACAAAAAGTAGCTTAGATGAGAACCAAATTAAGAATTGTTACAAAACAATTCTAAAAAATGGGGGCAGAAAAGGTCCATGCTATTGGTTCTCATGGTAAAATGCCTAGACATGATGATTTTGATTTTGATGAGGCAACAAAATATTTAAATGATCAGATGGCAGATTTATAGGAAAAAGACCAAGGGTATAATCAAGACACTTGGTGCTCTGGTCAAGGAAATCAAGGTTGGAACTACTATAAGGATAAGAACTATAACCGGTCTAGGTATAAAGATAAGAGTTGAGGTAGAAATAGTGACTGGAAGAGGAAAGATGATAACAAGAATGAAAGAAGTGGCTTATACATTTCGGCTGAAAGCCATGATAGTGAATTAAGTAATTCTAGGGTGGAAGAGATGCTTGCCAAAGTGTTGAAAGGGGTAGAGAAAACTGATGACAACCTTAAGGAGATTCAAGTAGATATTTTAGGGATCAGTCAAAAACTAGAGTCAGATGCTACCGCTATTAAATAACTTGAGTAAATTTTATCCAGATTTCTGTATCTTTGAACTAATGTAAAAAAGGTACACTACCAAGCAACACTATTGAGAATACAAAGAATGACAATCACTGAATAGTTGTGACTACTAGAAGTGGTAAGATAACTGCCGACCCTCCTATCCTAGTAGTTATTGATTATATTGCTGAGCCCATGATGATTGATGTTGAAAAATTAGTCGAATCAAAGAATTAAGTTATTGAGGAAATGATTTCTGAAAAGCTATCTCTAGTTGCAGAAAAGGAGACTGAGGCTAGAAAAGGGAAGAAAAGAGAAGTCCCATAGATTTTGACTCACATTTCACGACTTCCTCCACTTTTTCCATAAAGATTAAAGAAGAAAGCCGACGAAGGAATGTATCACAAGTTTATCTCGATGCAGAAGCAATTGTCTGTGAATATCCCTTTAGTTGAGGCACTTGAGCAAATGCTTGGCTATGTAAGTTTGTAAAGGATCTTGTGACATAGAAGTGGACTGTGAGTTTTGAGCCTGTTGATAATTTACACCATTATAGTGCAATAGCTTCTTGGTCTTGTACAGAAAAAAGAAAATCCTGGAGCATTCATGACTTCATGTACCATTGGGGCTTTTAATTTTTCAAAGGCTTTGTGTGACTTAGGTGCTAGAAGTAATCTGATGTTGCTTGCAGTATTTAGATAATTGGGGTTGGGAGCGTCCAAACCAACTTTGATGAGACTTCTAATGGTAGATCGTACTGTAAAGAATCCTGTGGGAGTTTTGTATGATATTTTGGTAAAGGCTGAGTTATTCATCTTTCCTATTGATTTTGTCATCCTTTATTGTGAAGTGGATTTTTAGATTCCCATCATTTTGCCGAGACCATTCCTAACGACCAGACGAGTATTAGTTGATATGGAAACTGGGCAGTTGAAGTTTCAGTTGAATAATGAAGAAACAACTTTCAATGTTTGCAAGTCTATGAAGCAACCAAATGACATGCATGTGATCTTAGTTATTGATATAGTTGATGAGGAGTCCTTGATGTTCCTATTAAAGAGAGGTTTGGTATTGAAGCACTAGTGGCGGTGATCATGAATTTTGAGGGTGATGATATTGATGAGTATGATAAGATGATGAGTATACTTACTGATATGGGTACCTACTCTTATGCGCCAAAAGACTTGGACTTGAAGAATAGGGCAACTCCACCGGCAAAGATTTCTATTGAGGAGACTCCTTTCTTGGAGCTTAAAGCTCTCCCATTCCACCTTCACTATGCTTTCTTTGGAGCCAACAACACTTTGCCATTTATTATAGCAGCAAATTTAGTGGAATAGAAAGTTAAGGCTCTAGTATCAGTTTTGCAAAAGTTCAAGAGGGCTGTTGGATGGTCCATTGCTGACATTATTGGTATTCTACCTAGAATCTGCACTCACAAAATCCAACTTGAGTCAGATTGTATTCTTAGTATGGAGCATCAACGTAGGCTTAATCTTTCTATACAAGAGGTAGTAAATAAGGAGATCATTAAGTGGTTGGATGCAGGGGTAGTTTACCCTATTACAAATAATAAGTGGATCAACTCGATTCAATGTGTGCCAAAGAAAAATGGAATCATTGTGGTTCTAAATACAAAGAATGAACTTATTCCAATGAGACTGGTCACCGGTTGGCGAGTATGCATGGATTATAGGAAGTTGAATGTATGGACTAAAAAAGATCATTTTTAATATGCTTTATAGATTAGATGTTAGACCGTCTCGCTGGTAGAGGATGGTATTATTTTCTTGGTGGTTATTTGGGATACAATCAGATTTTTATTCCTCCCAAAGACTAAGATAAAAACCATTTTAACTTGTCCATATAGGATGTTTACTTTCAAAAAGATGCCTTTTAGGTTATATAATGCGCCAAGGACATTTCAACGATTCATGATGACTATCTTCTCATACATGGTAGAGGTCACTATCAAGGTATTCATGGATGAATTTTCGATAGTTGGTGACTAATTTTGAAGATTGCTTGAGCCATCTGACTAGTTGGAAGAGGTGTGAAGAATGCAATTTGGTGCTTAATTGGGAGAAATGCCACGTCATGATCAAAGAAGGGATAGTGCTCGACCATACTATTTTGAAGAAGGGGATCGAGGTTGATAAGGTGAAGATTAAGGTGATTGAAAAAAATTCTCTAACAGTTTCTGTGAAGGGTATTTGATGCATTTTAGGGGATGCTGGATTTTATCATAGGTTTATCAAGGATTTCTCTAAAATTGCAAATCCTTTATGTAAATTTTTAGAGAAAGAGGTGAAGTTTGTTTTCAATGATGTGTTTCTAAAGGCTTTTGAGTGTCTTAAGGAGAAGTTGACATTGACCCCTATCATTGTGTCACCTAATTTGTCCATGCCTTTTGAGGTTATATGTGATGCCAGTGGAGTGGAGCTAGGAGAAGTCCTAGGACAAAGGGGTATGAAGATACTCTATCCTATGTATTATGCTAGCAAAACGCTCAACCCAGCTCAGAAAAAGTATACTGTGATGGAACAAGAGTTGTTATGGTATTTACGTTTGAGAAATTTTGATCTTATTTGCTTGGCACAAAATTGATTGTGCATACTGACCATGCAGATCTTATGTATCTTATGGTGAAAAAGGATGTTAAGCCTTGATTGATTTTTTGGGTACTTTTGTTGCACGAATTTGACTTTGAGGTCAAGGATTCAACAAAAATCAAGTGTCTGACCACTTTTCAAGACTTAAAGAATAGGCAATACTGAAGTTGAAATATGACCTTGACATTGATGATACTTTTTCAAATGAGTAGGTACTGTCTATATTAGAAGACTTAATTCCATGGTTCATGGATTTTGCTAATTATTTGGTAAGTGATGTGGTGCCTGAGGACTTATCCTTTCAGCAGCTGAAGAAGTTTATGTTTGATGTGCGGAAGTTTTTTGGGATGAGACATACTTGTTCCAGATTTGTGTAGATGGAATAGTTTGTAAATGTGTCCCAGAGGTTGAAATGATGAGTATTCTTGAGGCATATCACTCATCCCCAGTTAGGGGTCATCATAGTGGTGTGCGTATGGCTCATAAGATTTTGTCATATGGGTTCTATTGTCCCAAATTCATCAAGATGCTCATGACTACGACCAACACCAAAAACAAAGGAACATCTCATGAAGGCATGAGCTACCATTAGCCCCAATTCTAGAAATTGAGCTATTTGATGTGTGGGGTATTGATTTCATAGGCCCAGTTATGAGCTCATACAGTATAAAGTACATCTTAGTTGTTGTTGAATGTGTCTCAAACTGGGTCGAGGCAGTTGCACTTTTAAATAATGAGAAAAGGAGTGTGACAATATTTCTGAGGAGGAATATATTTTCTAGGTTTGGTATGCCAAGAGCCATAATCAGTGATGGGGGTTCTCACTTTTGTAATCATTTATTCAAGGCACTACTTAAGAAATATAGTGTGAAGCATAAAGTGGAAACATCTTACCCTTCTCAGTCAAGAAGGCAAGTCAAGGTCTCAAATCAGGAGATCAAGTCCATCCTGGCAAAAACTATGAATGCTAATAGAACAGACTGATCTAGAAAGTTGGAAGATGCATTATGGGCTTACCGGACAACATTTAAGACGCCTATTGGTGCTTTTCCATATCATCTCATGTTTGGAAAAGTGTGTCACTTGCCTGTCAAACTTGAGCATAAGGCGTCGTGGGCACTCTAGAGGTTGAATCTGGCATGGAGTGATGCGGTAAAGCTGAGACTTGAGCAATTGAATGAGATGTATGAATTTTTTCTGAAAGCATATGAGAGTTTAGCTTTGTACAAACAAAAGATAAAGTTGTACAATGACTAGAAGATCAAAAAGAGAAAGTTTACTACTGGCCATATGGTTCTGTTATTTGATTTTAAGCATTACTTGTTTCTTGGAAAGTTGAAGTCAAGATGGATGGGAACGTATCAAGTGGTGAAGGTTTTTCCTTATGGTGACATTGAGCATGAGAATAATGATAGCAAGAGATTTAAAGTGAACGCATAAAGGGTGAACTAATACCTCAGAAATATTGAAGAGGTCAAGAAGTTGTGTTATGTGTATCTTGATGAAATTTGAGTAACAAGATACCCAAGTTGTGCAGTGATGTTAAATCAGGTGCTACATGGGAGGGAACCCTTGGGTTATTTTTGTAAAGTCTGAGTAATTAAAATACCCAAGTCGTGTCGCGATGTTAAATTAAGCGTTGCTTGGGAGGCAACACAAGGATTTTGTTTTTGTTTTCATTGATTTTTAGTTTTCAGGGTAGAACTAATGAGTGTTGATATCTACAAGTGGTTGTTGGAATGAAACTAAAAGCCAAATGAAAAGTCTGGTGCGCAGTCCCCACATGCCTCACTATAAGTCGTATCGATTGGAAACAATCATGAGGTGATCCGTCACCATAGAGAGTGAAAAATTGAAATTGTAAGATTGAAAAAACTCCACCCCACGACTCTCAGAACGAGTCAATGTGACCCGTAGATCTCACAATGACCCATCGTATAGAGTCGTGAGGATTGGAGAGAGGTGAGCAAAATACTAGGTAAGTTTTCTAAACCCCTATACGATGGATGTTTGTGATGATTCGTCACCTTTGGCAACTAGTTGTTGGGTCAGTCGTGGTTGCTGGGTCAAAATCAGTCAAATTATATGAATAACCCAACCCGATCGACCTGAGTCGAAGGTTTTAAACCCTCAATCAATACTCGAATCCACTCCCTCTATTTAAGAAAATTGACTCCCATCCTTAATTTTCTCCATAAATTACGCATAATCACCTTTAAATTCATCATTGTTCATGTCTCCTTGCCTATTTTCTCTAAAATTTGGATTCAAGTGATTGTTTACAAGTTCTTCTCTCCTTCAAGCTTCATAATGAAAATCAAAGTAAGTTTGACTTCCCTTAAATTACTTTGATTGTTAGTATTGAGAGTTCTCTAAGGGTGTGTTACCTTTACTACGTGTATATTCAACCCCATATGAACTTTCTTAAAAACAATTGGGCTTGCTTAAACTTAAAAATTTGATCACTTTTTGAATTTTATTTAAACTGGGCATAATGGGTGAGTAATGTGTTTTAATGGTTGATATGTACTAAAAATAGAGTTAAAACTTCATCCGAGGTGAAGTTTGAGTAGCCCCAGTACATAGTGTAATGTTTACATGTGAGGAATTGGTATTCTCTACCATTCCAGTGATTGTAAATGTGGTCTTGATGCTAAATTGATTAAGGAATTAAGATGAAAGTAACATGTGTTTAGAAAATACCTCAGTACAGTCTTCACAACTCACACAATGACTAGTACCCAAAGGAAATGAGTCGTCGTGTGAGTCATGCTAAATGGCACTGTAGTCCAAAATAGCAAAGTTTTTGAAGTTTGAAAACCTTCTCAGTACTATTATCTTGAAGAGTCGTAGGGATACTCAATGAATTATAGTGTAGACTCATACTGAGAACCTGTAGTTAACTAATTTTAGGATATCGACTCAATGAGTCATTCATCGAGTCTTACCCTTTGGTAGCGACTTATTTCCTAACTCGTAGGGACTAACAATGCACAAATACTTGTATTTTATTTCTTGATCTTTTGAGTACTGACATTTTCCCTCCATAGATACCATGGCACCAAAAAATATAATGAAACAAGGAGCAAAAAATGGGGGAAGCCTACACTCAACAAGGACCAAACTGAGGAAACATACACACAAAATTGGTGGATGAGAGTACTGAAGAATCTTGTGGCTCAGTGGAAGAGTTTCCACTCAGGACTTGGATTGACCCACATGAAAGGTTACCTCAAAAATGAAGATCGAGGCCTCAAATAAATAATCTAGGAGTGACCCCACCACAAACACCTGAAGGAACTCCCCAGTCTGAAGAAGAAGGGAATTTAGAGTCAAAATAAGGTGATGATGAGGCGACTCCAAAAATGAAGAAGGAACTACATCTGGTAGTCCCTCAAATGATGAAGTAGGTATGAGATTGAATACTCAGGTCTCTTGTAATGCTGATGATAAGACCTCAGCAGAGTGTTCTCTACCACAGGATTCGCCTCTACCACAGGTTGCTGTAGCTCCAGAGGTTAAGAGATGTGGTGCTCTGGTTATGTAAAACATCTATTATCTAGACATTGCACTCAATGAAAAATTCCAACCAAAGAGGGTTTTTGTGAGGAGCCGAGGTTGGAGATCATAGGCATGTCTAAGATGCCTGAGTTCGAGTGACTATTTAACAAGTATATATTTAGGTGGATGACTGAGCAGCTGGGTAGATATAGTCCTACACTAGTTTGTGAGTTTTCTATTTCTTATTGGGCCACCCTAAAGGTGCAGGCTCCGTAGGTTTTGCTATGGAAGGTTCAGCCTCTACTCCCCACTATTTTGATTCTTGGTATTCATGTAGATATTATGGAGCATACTATTTCATGCTTTCTTCATGGTTGGGACTTTGAGACTCTGACAGACACAACAGAGATATATCATCTGATAGATGAGATAAAGAAGTTGAAGCCGAAATAGATTAGCAATAAGGACAAAATAATACACTATAAAAGGATGGTGAATATTATTCCTACCCAAAAAGATGAGGTTGAATGGGTAGCCGGCAGAGACTCACAGATAAATAAGGGTACATTGAGCTTCACCGCCAAATCATGGTGGACTTTGGTTCATCACCGATTAGGTCCCATAGCTAGAGATAATATATTGATCCCAGACTGAGTTGCCTTGTTGGTAGGTATTATAGAGGGCTATGATATTATCATTGCCATGTTGATTGCTTGGGAAATCAGGGATAACTCAATTGAATATGTGACGGTATACCATTTTTGTGCTTGGTTACTTAGATGTGTTTGAAGACTGGTGTTTCTGAGATACTTGAGATTGATCATTTTATCAAGGTTTATCGCATTACTAATCTTGGGTTAATTCAAAACCTAACAAATCTTTAGTTCAAGTCAAAGTTTGTAGTAGGTACTGCTTTATTAGCTAGGGCATTTTAGTGGGGCATGCACATGGAAATTGATATTCCTAGATTTGATGACCTTGGCCACACATACTGAGTCCTTAACTGAGGCCTTGAGATTCGAAGCCCATGCAACTGCTGATGCTACCAGTTCATCCACCCCGCAACCAACTTCAATTCCAATTTCAATGACTCCTAGTCTAGGCTCATCTAGCAGACACCCATATGTCGGTGGGTATGTTCTAGTCCCAAATGAGTTCCTGCAATAAGTTCTAAAGTGATTGAACAGTGTTGAGCTGAGAGTAAACAACATAGAAAGAGGAGTTAAGCCATGAGTGAAGGATGAGATTTGGACAGAGATGCAAGGGATGCAGAACCATTTTAATGGGTATAAGTAGAGGCTAGCTGCTAAGTTTGAGAGTGTTCAATTTCCAGACTTGACCGAGATCAAAGAGGATGTTGCTTCACTTTGGGTTGCATTCCAGGACTTGTCCTATAGGCAGTTCCACTCATTCCCACCTACTGGCATGCCTGTGATTGAAGAGGAGTTTGAGGATATCGAGGTGCCCAATATATAGGGTGATAATGGAAAAGGAAAGAGTATTGAAGATTAGAAGGAGATAACCTGGATAATAGAGAAGAGAAAAAGAGAAAGAAAATTTGAAGAATATTGTGGGTGAGAGCAAGCATTCCTCATAGTTGTATCTGTCTAAGATTCATTAGAGGGTGTGAGGGGTAAGTGGTTCCAGAGTTCGTGAGGCCTTAGGAGATGATAGTGTTGTTATTGTTGAGGGTGGTGGGGTACTACAGTTACCTCCACTAGTTTTACATCATTAATTATATCAGCCACCACTGGTGCCGCTATTTCTTTTAGTGCACCGATCACCATCGGTACCAACATATTAGAGATTGGGGTGACATCTAAGACCCCAACTGCTGACAAGTCCACGCACGGTACCTAGGGTGCCATAGGTATGTCCTTTCCCCTCGTTCTTACATTTTATAATTTTACACATGTAGTGAGGACACTATATGTTCTCAAAGTTAGGGGTGGGGGTATACCACTAATCAAGAAAGGTTTTTGTTGCTGTGTTTCTTTTCCTTCGGGTGTGTTGTCATATTAAAACCAATATGTTTAGGATTTTAAATTCTTTTTTAGTTATATTTAATTAGTTATGTTTGTGTATTTAATTAGGAGAAGAATAACGTAACTTAGTGCAGTCAATAAAAAGTTTTGAATGTTGTGATTTTGTGGTTTTTAAAAGGATAACCCTCCAGAAAGAGTTTTAGACAGTGTTTTGTGTTTGTTTTGAAATGTGAGCACTGCGGATCTTATTATTGCATTAGAATTATAGACTTTTTAACCATAGCTTAGCGATGCATGAACTGGATAGGTAGTAGTTTATAATGTAGCTTTGTACCATATGCTTGTGAGGTATTTTCTTAGTTTAATAGTATACGATCTAGTACTCTCCTAGTTAGTCTTACCTAGGTTGTATTATAGTTGGTTATGAAAGGATTATTGGTCATTCTTGAATAAAGAAACAACTTGAGGTTGAAAAATGGAGCCAAAAATAGTGTAGTGCCAAGGAGGATTGAGTCATTGTATCCATATCTACCACACCCATCCCCAAGACTATATTACAAGCCAATAAAAGTCCTACAATAATCCTAATCCAACCGTACAAAAAACTAAGGCATAAAAAATAAGGGCAAGTCTATATTATTTCATGCACCCCATCTAAACTTCTTTGTGAGAGTGAGTGTTGCAATTTTGTCTTTCTTTTGATGTGCATGATTATATTGTAATTATACGAGACTTTTTTATTGTGAGGGATAATGGGTTTCATCGTTAATTGCTATTTTTACAGGTGATCCCATTTGTATACATGCTTGGTTGTTTGTTCATAATCAGATGCCATCTTGTGATCGCTTTGTTTCATGGTAATGAGTTGTACATTTACACAGTGGATTTGATGAGACTATATAGGAGGGGGTTGCAAAATGTGTGATGATATGACTGTAATAGATCTCTTAGGTTTCTCTTAGTTAAGTGTTGTAGGTGTTTGTTTTGTTTTGTTTGCCTAAGGACATGAAAACATTCTAGGTATTGATGTGTCATGGTTTCATGATATTTTTGATGATCAAAACAAAGAAAATATGCAAGAACATAGGTGTAATTGTGGATATGATGTGTTTTTAAGTGTTTCACAGGAAAATAAGTCTTGGTAGTAAATAGACAAAAAAGAACTGAATTTTGATAAGTATTGGCTTCTAATGCCTAGACATGACATGTTAAGTCACTGATATCACCCAAAATATACCTCTAGAAAAGTATAATGCGGTTTCTGTACCAAATATAGAACCCAACTAGGTTGGGGTCGATCCCACAGGGAATAGGATTAAATTTTATCGAATGCTAGTCTAAGTAATTCAAAAATAAGTAAAATTGGGGGGGGGGGGGGGGGGTTGTAACACCCCGTACATTTTCAAACCTAATTGATTGTCTTAACATTTATTGAATTATTTAAACATGAGATGGTTGGTGGATTATATATTAATTTTGTTGGGCTAAATTAATCTTATGCTATTGGGCTCAATTAAGGCCCAATAGTTAGGCAAAAGAAATGGCCCAAAATGGAAAATGACCCATTCTTAATGTTGACCAAGTAAACACTTCAATTATCGACCCAAGTGTGGCTAAGGATGGCCATGAGGGTCTATATAATGTGTAAAATCAGATTTTTATTCATTTAGACACGCATGCAAATCTAGAAATTTCCACAAGATATTTCTCATCTTTCACAAACCCTAAGCTACTATCTCTTTGGACAAGATCACTCCTTTGAAATCTTGGGTAAGTGTTTAATATTATGGTTTAATATATTATAAGCTTAATATGGTGTATAAATCATGTTGGTTATGTTGGCAAAGTGTTGGACAGTTCACTATGTGTAAAACAGTCTACTTTTGCTTAATCGGTGAAGGGTTTTGCCTTCTAAACTTGAAAGCGGACTTGTGGTCTTGAAGGAAGTGAACTTGATGGATTAAATATCAACATTTAATATGTGTTTATGTACTTAACTTTCTTTCTCTTTGTGTTTGACATTTGGAATTGGTGTTGCGAAATTATACATGGAACCGGTGGCGTATTGAAGGGAAAAATATAGTTTTGTGATGTTTATGTGCGTTGTGAAACCATGTATGTTCGTTGTCATCCATGATAACTTAAAATATGAAAATGTAAGATTAATTTTGACCATGGACCATTCATGGAGAAAAAGGACCTGAAAATGACCCCCGGAGGCTGAAACGGGCACCCGCCCTCGCGGGCAGGGCACCTGCGGGCGCAGATGCCAATGCAGGTGACCCTGGACCAGGCCAATGGTCACCTGCAGATGAACCTCACCCACTTGCGGGTGTAGGTGGCTTCGCAGGTCATTCCAGAACCCCGTTTTGATTGTTTTTGCATCTCTTTGACCCCCCAAAGCCCCTATACCCTTCATGGATGCAATTATCAACTTATGGTACCTTTTGAATGACTTTAAAGGAGTGTCTCGGAGTTATTTTGAATGGTATCAATTATGGATTGTTGTCCATGTGTTATTGTGAAAGATATTGAGATGACTTGATGGAGTAATTGTGACGTAGTGTTAATGAGGAAGTTTAAAGGATAAACTTGGTGTGAACCGTTATTGATTTATGATGTCTTGGTCAATGTGTGGAATGTTATGGTATTGTTTGTATGGTGATGCAATAAATGGTATTGTAAGAGGGCGAAATGACGTTATATGGCAGTCATGTAATTCATTGTCGTCTTACGCACTTGTAATGTAGTTAGTTGTTAACGTGAGCACCGTGATGTTCTTGTGTTGTAGAGTAACACGTAAGAAAGGATATGGATTTTTGTATTCACATATAGGACTGTATATTAATATTGGGAAGATAAGGTATGTAAGGTTACTCTTTTCGTATCCTTCTGCAGCACATATTGTTCACATTGACATTGTACTTGTTCCATTCCAAAATGTTTAGAGGTATTTCATTTCAGGTTTTCATATATTGTCATTCACATGTTTCTTATTCAATGAATAATTGTTATTCATGTGTCATATAATTGTGGATATTGTTTGAAAGTTCCAATAATGTTATGACCACCAATGTTACCAAAATGGTTTCCATTCCAAAATGTTCTAAAGTATCTCGTTTCAAGTTTGTTAGCAAATGTTATTCATATGTATCTTATTCATTGACTATTGTTCTAAAGTTCCAGTAACGTTACAACCCACCGATAAGGTGGATGAATGTTATATTATGACCCACTGATAAGGTGGATAAATGTTATGTTATGACCCACTAACCAAATGGATGAATGATAATGATGATGAACGTAAAAGCAAAGAAAGTAATGAATGTAAGGTACATGGTCCCACACATATACAGAACGGAGTTTTATCCATATTGATTACTCCCTTGTTTGATTCCATTGAAGTACTTATGTATCATGTAGTTTCTTATAGCCTTACATACTCAGTACATTCTTCGTACTGACGTCCCTTGGGGGACTTACCTTACTTTCTGCAGGCACAGGTGCTAGTAGACCTCCAAAGTAGGCCGCGGATTATCTACAGAATATTGGTGAGCTCCAGTTCAGTTCGGGGCTTTCCGAGTCACATGTGTACATGTTGGTTTTGGTACTGTATAAATGTTGTATAAAGCGGAAACTTGTCCCGACTTTAGGACGGTTATGTGAATGTATCCGTTAGAGGCTTTATAGACGTTGTTAGACATTGAAGGAATGTATGTCCATTTTGACTTGATGGCTTTAATGGCTAAGTTTCATATATATCATATGTTCTCCATGACTTCCGCCATTGGTATCTTGTAATAACATGAGATAGAATGTTGTTCACTCAGAGACATGCATACGAATGTACATGAAAAAAGATTGGTTCTCTCGGGCCTTAACGGCTTCGGATGCTAGTCCGCCCCATTGAAATTCGAGGCGTGACAGTTTTGTGAGTAAGTAATAACAATAACGATTATTGATTTTTGGATTTGTAATCAGTATGAGAAATACACTAGGACTGTGATCCCCAATGATTCATTAAATCCATTAGTTACTTGTGCTGACAAGACTGTCCCGCTGCGTTGCATGTAAAATCTAACAAGTTAAGTTCATCTAAACGTGTCTCGACCTTGGTTAGACAAATTTCACTCTTCTCCTCTTGGTCTCTGAGTGTCGTACTACTAACCCTTGTCCTGGATCTCAGATAACTATCCCTGTTATGGCTCAAGTTATTAGATGAAGTTTGATAGCTTCAAATCTCTGTTGTTATTCCCTTTTCCCAATCTCTACCTCTCTCGAGCAAGTCTAGAATACAGGCGAGTTTCTAATATTTGCAACCGTTAGAAGATCAATTATAATGAAGGTAATAACAATACATGCATTCCTTCCTCTTATCAGATTTCACCTTTTCGCCAGCATCATAAGGCTTTGGAAATGCATCAACCTTAGAATTATCTGTCTCTATCTTAGTTTCTACATCAACTATTATCGGCTCATATTTCTTACCACTATCCACAGGTATAGATGGGTCAGTCATGCATTTCCCGCTTCTAGTAGTAATGGCCAGACAATGACTATCATTCTTCAAATTTTGGACGGTGCTGCTCGAAAGGGTTCCTGGTTGATACTGGTTCAATGTCATCGATATTGCCCAAACTGTTGTTCTAACTATTTTATGGAAGTTGAGTGCGACTCAACTTTCTAACTTATTCTTGAAATGTCCGCCCTAATTTTCTTCAAGAAACTTTCTTCGTTTTCTGATCCTTTAACCAATTTGTTAAGAAGGGCTTCCATTCTTGAATTTCCATAGTCAGCACTGCGGTTCCCTGATGGAACATATGCGCCACTCTTTTCTTTATAATTATCTTTTCACCTCCAATCACCATCACGATCTCGTTCTCTATCTCTATATCCCAACTTGTTGTAATTGTCTCCATAGTAGTTCCAATATTGATTCCCTTACCTCGAGTTCAAAGAGTCTTGATTAGACCCCTGACCCTTGGCTCAAAAACCCTCCACCTATTGATCCAAGTACTTAGCCTCCTCTTCTGATTCATAATAGTCATCCCTAGGTGTTTTGCCTTCTGCACCTACGGCATACACCTTTTTAGCACTTCCAGTAGTAATTTGTGTGGCTAGCAAGCCAATTTCTGTCCTCAATTGTGCGACCTCTTGAGCTACAGATTCATCTAATGCTCGTTGTGTTGTCGAGGCTCCAATAACATACGTCCCCACAGGTGTATCTGCCTCCCGAGTATGCCATCCTCAGTTGGTCTTAGTGACACGATCTAAAATCTCTAAAGCTTGTTCCCACCTCAGACTCATAAATGCTCCGCCAGTGATAGTATTTTCTACAACCTTGGTATTGGCGTTTAAATCCCTATAGAGGATCTCAAGTAAACTCCTACCACTCATCCTATGATTTGGCACATTCTGCAGCTTCTTCTTGAACCTTAGCCATGTCTCGTAAAGTGCTTTAGAATGTAGTTGTCTGAAGTTATAAATCTCATCCTTCAACTGTAGCATCTTGGAGGGTGGTTAAAATCTCTCTAAAAATTAATTTCTCAACTCTTGCCAAGTAGTGATGGAACCTCGTGGTAACTAGGCCAACCACAAAGTCGATTCCCCTGTTAAAGAAAATGGAAACAATCTCAACCGAATAGCCTTTTGGTCAACTCTAGGCAAATTATATAAAGTGCAGACCCCCAAAAAATTCATCATGTGTATGTTCGGATTGTCTGAAGGAATACCGTCGAACATACCTTTCAAATTTAGTAGGTGGATCATGCCACTTGTAATGTCAAACTTAGTGCCCTGAGGTAACTCTGGTGGAATAATGGCACCAGTATCAATCAGCTCGAAATAAGCCATATCCTCTTCTTTAGGATCATCATAAATCGGCACATATGGTCTTTGAGGGGGGTGTTAAACCCTAAATCTTCTTTATCTCTCTTCAAGTGCAGCTAGACATTGTGCTGCCTCTTGCATTCCTTGATGAACCCTACTCGCTTGTCTAAGAGTTGTTTGCCTTGCATTTTCCTTAGCTGTCAATTGAGCAGTGACTTATTCGGCAGTTTCATGACCGACTGGCTGAATTGGCTGGTTATGAATATCTCCTGCGGCAGCGGGATTCTGAGCTCCATCGGTATTGACTATATTTTGATTTGCTCTCAGTGTTCGTTCGATCTCAGTATCAAGTGGAATCAGGGGATTACCTTGACTCCTAGTGTTGGGCATACACCAGTGTGTGCCCTCTAAAATAGTGCAAATAAATAAAATCAATCAACTCCAACAAGAAAACTAATCAACCCCGTAATTGTACTCCCCGACAACGGTTCCAAAATTTAATGTTGCATAAAATATACCTCCAGAAAAGTATAATGCGGTTGTTGTATCAAATATAGAACCCAACTAGGTTGGGGTCGATCCCACAGGGAATAGGATGAAATTATGTCGAATGCTAGTCCGAGTAATTGGCAAGTAAGTAAAACTGGTGGGGGTTTTGTGAGTAACTAATAAAAGTAAGGATTTTTGATTTTCAGATTTGTATTCAATATGAGAAATACACTAGGACTGTGATCCCCAATGATTCATTAACTCTATCGGTTACTTATGTTGGCAAGACTATCCCACTGTGTTGCATGCAAAATCTAACAAGTTAAAGTTTATCTAAACATCTCTTGACCTTGGTTAAACAAATTTCACTCTTCTCCTCTTGGTCTCCGAGTGTCGCACTACTAACCCTTGTCTAGGATCTCAGATAACTATTCCTGTTATGGCTCAAGTTATTAGATGAAGGTTGATAGCTTCAAATCTCTGTTGTTATTCCCTTTTCCCAATCACTACCTCTCTCTCGAGCAAGTCTAGATTACAGGTGAGTTTCTAGCGTTTGTAACCATTAGAAGATCAATTATAATGAAGGTAATAACAATACATGCATTCACAATGGTTCAAAATTGCTTTGCACTTAACTTGTTTCATTAATTCCTCATGATTCACACAACCCTAGTTGACGGGTTTAGCTACTCATAGGTGCAAGAACACAAGAAGTATTCAATGAAGAAAACATAATTGTAAACTCACAATAGAAAGAAAATTCTGAAATCTCAATATGACTAAAAATCCTCCAATCGGTGTATCAAGATTACAAAATAAATAATATGTTTATGAACTCAAAAACAATGTAATAGAAATAAAAAAAATAATGTAACTGACTAACTCTTAAACATCGAAAAATACAAGAGTATTTCTATATACAAGGTGAATCCTATCCTAAATAAAATATAAAAACAGAGTCGACAATTTTCCACGGTACCGTGACTTGGTATCACGGAACCAAGTCACATCATGTGGATCCCTTTCATGAGAATCTGGCTTCTTCAAAATCTTCAGGAGTCAACCCACGACACAGACCTACATCACGTAGGTCGACTCACATGACTTGGGTCTTACTGTGGAAATCAGGTCACTTGACAAACTCTCAAGAGTCGACCTATGGCACGGATCTACGTCATGTAGGTCAACTCAAGTGACATGAGTCCTGTCGTGAGTTACTCCTCTAGTCCTAACTTGACTCTTTCGTCTTCAAATACTTCGTTCTCTTTCATGATTCTTCCTCTTTGTCCATTTTGCCTCCAAAATCCTATTCTCTTATAATATAGAATAAAAAACACATCATACCAACTAAACATACCCGAGTTATTACATGTTTTCCTTGTTTAAGCATCAAAAGTTCCATGAAACCATGGCACATCAGTCAAGCTATGAGTCATGTCATGAATCATCCTAAAGAAAGTATCCAAAGTCCTAAAACGATACCATTCAAGGTGTTGGCTATGGTTTACACTATGAATTATTGGGAGAGGAGGTGAGTCACTGCATGGCTCATCCTGAAGGGATTATCCAAAAGTCCTGTAGATGTCCAATTCAATATTTGTGGCTATGCATCCTCCCTACAAGCCATCAGGAGAGGGGACGAGTCGTTGCTTGACTCATTCTGAGCTATAATGGCCCATTCTGTCGTAATTAAAAATATCTATGATAAAAGTATAGTAACCTATTTCACCATAGTTATAGGACCAATTCTTTAGTATGGGAGTGCATTGGACAAGTACTAAGGTCATACAATATCTCTAGCATAAAGTTATGCTGGAAGTGTTCTTACCAATTGAGTTTTGAGCTAAGTTTATACTAGGGTCAACTTCAAACGAGCATATATCCTAGAATATAAAGATTTATGGGGTCCAACACCCACTAAATTAAAGATCTTTGAGTCTTATTTCCAACTTATCCAACTGTTTGTTAATTTGCCTTTGCAGTAAAGAATTATGATTGTTTTACTGAACACTGTCTTGTCTAAGAAGTTAACCAGCACAGCGATACCGCTGCATCTGTAAATATTCCGCTGTAGCAGTAATTGAGTAGTATATTGCCTTATTTTTGATGGGTTTTTGGATTTTAACTCAAAACCTTCATCCCAAAACCCTAGGGGAAATTATCAAATTTCTTGGGTGAAAATTCTTTGTTAAGGTAAGTTCTTCTGTCATCTTCTTTGTATTTCAATCCTTTAACATACTAGAATCATTAGAACAATATTTAATAGTGAAAATCTTGGTAATTCTAACCCTAAGTTCATGATATTTTGGGAAAACCTATAGGTTGGGGTAATATCACCTAGAATTACGTTTAAATTGTTAATTAATGATTTCTAGCATGAATTAGTGGTTCTAAAACATGAAACTTGATTCTTGGGAACCTTGAATCTTTAAAAATGGAACCTTCCACTATGAAACTCCATAATGTAGATGGGTTGAGTATGATAGAACTAGTTAAGGGTTAATTGACCTTGGGTAATGATTTAGACAATGAATAAGGGTAGAATTTATGGGTTGAATTTCCAAAGTAGTTATTCAAAGAGTAATTTTATAATTACTCTTATAGTAATTTGGTTTCTAGATTATTAGGCTAATAGAAGCATGAAGAAAAGGAAAGAGCAACCTTGGTACGACTTGCTTGTTCCCATTTCTTTGGTTGAGGTAGGTTATGGTTTAATATGTAGTAGACTTGGATTAGTTATATGTTATAACTGTAGTTGATGAGAGATTCTATGTCTAGGCCTCTGGCCATGGAGTTTGGATGGATAAAACATAGAAATAATGTAATAATGATATAATTGTGTGTTATTGTGTTTTGAGTGGACCCCTTGATGGGTGTTTATATTTATATGTCTTACTTGATGATTTATAGAGTTTAATATGTTAATGTGATTAATAATAGAATAATTAGGTGACCTTCTAATCTATTAAGCTAGAATTTAATAACTTAAAAAGGGTGAATCCGATATTTTGTATATTTAAAATATGAGATATTCTTGATAGAAGATAGTTAGGAGGATTGACTGTGATAAGAGGAGAGGATGATATAACTTAAGAACCTAAAGTCAAGTTTTGCTCATTGCTAGAAAGTAAGATGTGTAAAGATGGATGACTCTAGCTAGAATTGTAAGTTGAGTAGAGTCAAATGGTTGAATGATTGACTAAAAGGGATAGTATCTTGAACTTTGTGATTACTTGAGTTAGTAACTAAATTTATCAGTTTCAAATATGAATACAATAGAGTTAGATTGGTGAATGAAATAGGATTATGAATTAGAGAGTACATATCAATCTTGGAGGAATGTGCACCCCTAAAATACATACTTGATTTATTGGTCTTCGAACATGTTAGATTGATGATTAGGTTTAACTTTTGAATATGGTTGTCTTTAATTATTATTGAAGAATCTGCCTATGTGTAATTGGTGTAATTGGGCACTTGTATTCCTAATGTGTGAAATGTTAAACCTTACTTGGTTCTCATTAATTGTAGGTTCTGTTTTGCTCGTAATTACTAGCATCTGATTTGAATTGGATGCTTGTGATTGTTGTCGGACACTACTTGTGATTATTGACTGGATCTTGCTTTTGCATTAATATTGATGATGATATTGAGATTTTATGAAGAAAATGATGAGATGATAGTATTCAGACCATGTTGAGATGATGATATTAAAATGATGATGTGATAATATTGGTGATCGTATTGAGGCCATATTGAGATGATGATATTGAAATGATGATGTGATGATATTGATAATGGTATTGATATCATGATGATATGATAGTGATGATGATGTTGAGATAAGAATGAGATGATACGCACATCTTGAATGCATACATTGATTATATGCATTTGAATGTAAATTCATAATTATATATTGATGATACATCATGGTTCCTTATATGGACCAGTTATTTGATAAGATACTAAGGTTCCTTGAGTGGACTGATTACATTGATGGTTGTGATAGTGTATTATAGCAAAGTGTGAATATAAGGTACCTCTTGACGAGGACACTCTCTGGCACAGTGACCAACAACACTACACTTATAACACGCCTCAGGCACTCTAACCTGACGAAAAGGTTTGGCTGACCCTGATTGACCACTACTACCTGTGACCCTGATGGAATAACCCTCAAAGGTTGACTATGGCTCTGACCACCGGAACCACCATAAATGGGATGACACCCATCTAAAATCTAAAGCATTGCCTGAACGGGCCAACTAGACTGATCCTGGTACTGATGAGACTAACGCTTGGGGTACCTACCCTAAAATCCTAGTCCTTTAAACTGTGGGCAGTTGTGGCTCCCACTATAACTGCCCTAAAAACAGGGCCTATTATCACTACTGTCACGACCCGAATCCCATCGGGACGTGATTGGCACCCGAAGCCGATAAGGCTCGAGAGAACCAATCTTTGCTCATGCTCATGTGCTCTCATATGTATGTTTGCATATGCATATCATCTTATTTCATGTAAAGCGGAAGGCATGACAACATATGTAATATATATGCAATTTAGTCGTTAGGGCCATTTCGTCAAAATGAACGTACATCTTTTACCTCATGATATCCCACATACATCTACAAAGCCTCTAATAGATACATGACCATGTCTATACAATATTTACAAATGCCAAAATCTACCATACACATGTGACTTGGGAAGCCCCGAAGCAACTGGAGCTCACCAACAATCTGCGGATATCTCGCCACTTACTGCGGAGATCTACTAACTCCTGTGCCTGTAGCATGTAAGGTAAGTCCCCCAAGAGGGGTCAGTACAAAAAAAGTACTGAGTATGTAAGCCCATACGAAACTAGAATAACACATAGGTACTTCCAAGAAATGAAGCGTAAGAGAATACTAAATATGGATATACCTCAGTCCTGAATATGTGGAACCATGTTCATTACGTTTATTATTTCATTACTTGGTCATTCAGTCGCCTCGTCATCATTCTTATCATAACATCCATATTTAGATATACACGCAAGGGATATATTCTCATCTCTTTTACAACTATCTGTATTATTACTCACTCAACTAGTTAGTGATTCATAACACCTTATGGATCATCATCTTATATTAATACCGGGCCCCCACTTTTGGTGGGATACAATGTATATATATATATATATTTAGTACCGGGCCTCCATCTTGGTGGGATATATAGTACCGGGCATCCACCTTGATGGGATATGATAAATAAGTATATTTAGTGTCGGGCCTCCATATTGGTGGGATATATAGTACCGGGCATCCACCTTTGATGGGATTTAATATATATATGTATATAGTACCGGGCATCCATTTTGGTGGGATTTATATAGTACCGGGCCTCCACCTTTGATGGGATATCATATATATACGTATATGTATAGTATTGAGATTGTTCCATCTTAACTTATACCCTTTCGTTTGTGAACCATACTCAATGGAACATAAAGGAACCCTATGCACACATCCTTACATGAGATTGACATCTTCACTTATGAGGAATTATTAATTAACTTGCACCTCACCTTTCTTATTACTCTTGTGAGATTGATACTTCAACTTATGAGAGATTCACACATCCACTTAGGAGACACACACCTCTCTTATGAGACTTATGAGATTGGTACAAAGCTAGTCATAGCATTATTAGAACTTGGAACATACATTATCGGAGTTTGGAGTCATAATATTGTTTGAACTTTGGAGTTGTGTCCATCCCCCTATTACCTTTCTTCATTCTTGCAACCAACAAACATACATAACCTAACTTAAGTTATTTCTTTTGAGAGATTGATACATTGAGGATTGTGATACTCTTGAAAACACAAACACTTCACCTCACTCTTCACTTGTCATGAGATTGGTACTTTTACTTATGAACGACTGGTACAAGGATAATCATCATATTAAAGGACTTTGGAACAAGGCATAATTGGAAAATGCCATCCAAGAGTGAATAGATTCTCTTATGTTATTATTCTCTTGAACTAGGTCCTTTAGAGATTTCAACGTTATGACAACTTTCCTTGAAGCTTCGGATCATTAACCAATGGGTAAAAGATATATGAGTAAACAGTGTGAGAAACATCCCATTATGAGAAACATAACACTATTGGAACATGGGAACATAACCTTATTGTTTTTGGAACATTAACCATGAATATAGGACAAGAGATTCACCAATAATCAATGAATAGGAAATATATTCCCATGACCATGGATAACCGGATATGGGATACCTTAGCACATTTCGGGATGGAACATGCGTAATGTCAATGTGAACACTATTTGCCGCAGAAAGAAACGGATAGAGTAACCTTACATACCTTATTTTTCCAATGTAAACACACACTCCAATATATGAGCACAACAATTCTGCTCCTTCCTAACGTCTCACTCTACATCACAAATACATATCATTAACCACCAACTACTTCACAAATGTATATAACATCAATGAGGTACATGTTTGCCTTTAAACACGCCATTTCCCCTTGACAAAACCATGGAAGACATTATTATTCCAAAATCCCACAATACTCCCAACATTGATCAACACATGAAAATCAATACATTTCCCCACAACACTTCTCCTTTACACTTTCTTATCCACACCACATCACAAATAATTCATCAAATGACCTTAATACATCTCATAACACATATTGGCCAAAATACCATAATTTACACTTATAGAAAAATTACAAGTTGTGTGACAAAATAACACCATACATGTTCATATTTTATCCATACAATGCTCTTTCATCAAAGGCACAAGTCATAGTTCAAGTTTGAACTTCATGGATCACACATCTCATACAAAAGCACCAAATACCATGTCCACTATTTCCAAGAACAACCAACATGATATACATACTCTTTCATGCATATAATATAGTAATCCATGAGAATAAATACTTACCAAGGCTTGGAATGGGATGATCTTGCTCCAAGAGAAAGCTTAGGGTTTGAGAGAAAAATAATTGAAAAATACCAAAAAGCATGAGATTTCTACCAAATGACCAAAAATCAGATTTTTGGTCCTTTATATAGGCATTGTAATCCATCCTTATCCATCTATGGCATGCCATGTGGTGTTCTATAAGTCTTTGCAAGAATGGATCTTTTTGACCCATTTTGGGCCATGTATGTTTAGCTCATTTTGGGCCTAACTTTGGGCCCAATAACATATATCCATAATTCCTCATGTTTCATGTCTTTCATATGCGTTATGACAATATTCCTACTCATGCTATTCATATTTGTATCCTCAATCCCAAAAACAAGCGATTCTAGCCACGTATGGCCCATTTTGACCAAAAGGGCAAAATCGTCATTTTGACCCCAAATTCGTTCTCGAGTAATTTTATCATACCAATATAATATTTCACTCATTTCATGTATATTCTCATGTTGTAGAAGAATCGTGGCAAAAATCGGCTCAATACGTCCCCGGGAACCCTTGGGACTTAAACAAAATTTTTAACTTTTGAAAGGTGCACAGGGGCGGCGTGGCACGCTGCCTAGCGCGCCCCTTTACTGCATATGGACTGAAAATTTCAGCCCATATCAGTGTGGCACGCCCCTGGGTGCGCCCCACCCCCAATTTTTTTTTTTTTTTTTTTTTTTTTTTTTTTTTTTTTTGCTCTCAAAACTAAGGTAAACATGTACGGGGTGTTACATTCTTCCCCCCTTAGGAACATTCGTCCTCGAATGTTAGTAACATTGTCTCATTGTAACACTTAAGCCGAAATGAATCCTTCAATTACCATATACACATAGCATACTTGTAAAGACTTACTTATTATGACTCTCATTCCATACCCTGCACTTTGCTTTCGTGTCCAAGACTTACGATTACTTTAGATTTCATTATTTATTTGGTCTCCCTTGTGACTTCTTCCTTGTGTTCATTTCTCCTATTGTGCTTTTACAGAAGCTCCTTCTTTACTTCTTATTACTTCCGCTTGTCAAGCCAGAATAGTAAGCCGTACTTCCTCACATATGAGATTTTTTTCCATAACTAGTGGATTTCCCACTGGGAACAACATGGGATAATCTCTTACATACTTTTAAAGCATCGCATATGAGATACTGCATGCACTGTAAAGAGTTCTTGGGATACCTCAACGTCATATACAACTGTCACGCCCCGAATCCCATCGAGACATGATTGGCACCCGTAGCCGATAAGGCCCGAGAGAACCAACCTTTGCCTATGTTCATTCGTATGCATATCTTCGTATGAACCTCATTAAACCATATGCAACTATGCGGAAAACTTGAACATGGAAACAGATGCTATACATATATTTATTTAGGAAACTTGGCCGTTGAGGCCATTAAGTCAAAACATACATTCGTTTCTACATACTCGTCTCTTACATCCATATACCCACATATGTCTACAAAAGCCTCTAACAGATGCATCAACAAGACCAACTTACAGTCGGGACAAGTCCCCGCTTTATACAATTTATATAACATCACAACAAATATACACCTATGACTCAGGGGGCTCCGAATCAACTGGAGCTCACCAAATAGCTGCAAATGATCCCCAGTCTACAGAGGAAGTCTACTAATGCCTGCACCTGCAACATGTAAGGTAATTCCCCCGAGGGGGTCAGTACGAAGAATGTACTGAATATGTAAGGCTCATAAAAATTCATCATACATAATAACAACAATAATGGAATCAATATAAGGAAACAGAAATGTGAATAAACTCTCTTTCCGTATGTGGGAAACCATGTATATTACGTTCTTTACTCCTTTTGTCTTCATCTTTTATTCATCTTTATTATTCTACCCATTCTAGGCTATTCTGTCGCCCCTGGGATGAGATTAACCCATGCTAGGTACTTTGACCCCTGGGATGTTATGTGAACCCATGCTAGGCTTTCGTGTCGCCCCTGGGATATCATTAACCCATGCTAGGCTTATCGCCCCTGGGATGTTATATTAACCCATGCTAGGCTTTCGTGTCGCCCCTGGGATGTACCATCATAACCCATGCTAGGCTTTTATATCGCCCCTGGGATGTATCGGGATCGACCCATGCTAGGCTTTTCTGTCGCCCCTGGGATTCCACCCGTGTTATTGGGATCGACCCATGCTAGTTATTTAACCCCTGGGATACCACCCATGATTACTTCTTAATTATACACCTCTTATTTCTCTTGTTATTCTTACTTCCATTCTTAAGAGTGATTGAGATATGGAAGATCATGACATAATAGGAATCACACATATATATTACTTCACTCTTGCTTCATGAGATTGACATCTTCACTTATGAGGAATAGATATATTAGCTTGCACATCACCTCTCTTGTTACTCTTATGAAATCTTATGAGATTGGTACTTCTACTTGTGAAAGATTGATACAAAGATAATCATCATAATTGAGGACTTGGAACATGTCATGATTGGAAAATACTATTCAAGAATAAATAGGTTCTCTTATGTTATTACTCTCTTGAGATCGTTCATTTAGGAATGATAACGTTATGACATTTTTGGAACTTCACTCAATGAACAAGAGACAAAAGAATCATGATGCATTTGAGAATAGGACACATATGAATAACAATATACGTCAACCTGAATTTGAGATACTTCAAACCTCTCAGAATTGAAACAAGTCCAATGCCAATGTGAACAACATGTTGCAGAGGGATATGGAAAAAGGAACCTTACATACCTTGTATTCTTAATACGAATACACAATCTTAGATGTGCATACAATATTCCTGCTCCTTCCTTATGTTTCACTCTACAACACAAGTTTATAACGAAACCAACATTAACCACCAATTACCTTATAATGGCATACAACAACAATAAGTCACATGTTTAGCTTTAACATGTCATTTCCCCCTTAACAAAACCATTGATAAAATAATTATTCCAAAAATCCTCCAATATTCCCAACATTGACCAATACATGATAATCTATACATTCCACCACAACACTTCCCCTTTACACTTTCTTACCCACACCACATCACAAACAATCCATCAATTCACCTTAATACACTTCATAGCACAAATCGGCCAACATCCCACAATTTTGCACTTATACAAAAATAACAAAGGAAATAACAAAATAACACCATACATGTTCATATTTTATCCACATCATGATCTTTCATCAAAGGCACAAGTCCAAATTCAAGCTCAAATCCCATGGAGCACAAATCTTATACAAAACCACAAAGTGCCATAGCCAATATTTCCAACCATAACCAACATGATATACATATTCTCTCATGCTTATAATATGTTAAAGTACAATAATATTCACTTACCCAAGCTTGGAAGATGATGATCTTGTCCAAATATGCCTTAGGGTTTTTGGGAGTCAAAGAAGCCTTCTTGAGATTTTTCTAGAAAAAGATAGAAAAAGCATGTGTGTTTCTCTTCAATAAAAATCAGATATTTGGACCCTTTTATAGACCTTGAGTCCATCCTTAAGTCATTAATGTGGTATTCTAGAAGGTCTTGGCAAGAATGGGTCATTTGACCCATTTTGGGCCATGCTTTCATTTCATTTTTGGGCCCTTTTTGGGCCCAATTCACTTAACCCGATAAAATCAATAATTTCTCTTGTTTAAGTCATATAATAGGTATGACAATAATATTCCCACTCATGCTATTCATATCCGTAGCCTCAATCCAAAAACCAAGTGATTCTAGCCACGTTTGGCTTATTTTGACTATAAGGGTAAAATCGTCATTTTGGCCCCAAATTCGTTCTCGAGTAATTTTATCATACCAATGTAATATGTCATTCATTTCATGCATATACTCTTGGTTGTATAAGAAACGTAGCAAAAATTGGCTCGGTACGACCCCGGATACCCTTGGGACTTAGAAATTTCCAACTTTCGAAAAAGTGGAAAACCCAAGGTGGCACTCTCCTGGGCGCGCCAACCCACTGACTATGGGCTAAAAATTTTATCCCAAAGCGGCGTGGTACGGTCCCAAATGCACTCCTCTTCAAAATTTTCGAAAATTCCATTTTTCGACTTCTCTTCACGGGTTTGGTTAGATACTTCAAGTCCCATTCTTTAACTCACTTCTTAACCTTATTATACTTTGGTTAGAGGTCTTCTTAGCCTCATTTTGAACCTCACAAATGCGCAATGAAAATTTCAAAACACCTTCTATGCAAGTTTAACCACATAACAAGAGCAAAATTCACTTAGCTCACCAATAGCATTACCAAATGCATACTTATAGCTCTCGATACCTAAGTACATATCATTTAATGTCGTCAAGTAGGGTTGGTAATGTATGGGGTGTTACAACAACTTGAACACATCCTCGAGCCATCTTATAAGGTATGCTATATAGAACTAACTTCTCATGCTTAAACAGTACGGTTTGTTTGTTCCTCTGTCAAGACGAAAACCCTGCCTGCATTCACTTGGGTTCCCAAAAACATTTCTACAACTGTGTTAACTTGATAAGCCCATCCATTATTACCTATATGGCATCACATCTATTTAGTTACATAATCTATAACCTTCAGATTCCACACACTTTACTTGTTATCACTTCGATGACTGAAGTAAAAAATTTTTTTTGCAATGTACTTTTCATGTAATCTCATCGATAAGTCGCTTCCAAATCATGGTACATATTGATTACTCCCTACCAAATAGCATATCGTGAATGGTGTGCATTACCTTAATGCATTTCTTTAGCTCAGCTCATATATATATCCGATACGTGTCATCCCTTGTCGATACAATTTACACTGGGACACCCTACGGGTGTAGACTAGTGTCTTGAACATTAGTAGCTTTAACTTTGGTATCCTTCACTCTGACTAACGACATATGTACCTTTCCAGTCAAGAAATTTCTTTGTGGAAAGTGAAAAATGTACTCATGGTAACATTAAGATCTATCATATCCATCTCAGTAAACTTAACCATTGTAACGTGATCACAACATTTACTATACACTTGCGACATACTCTTTTAGCTATAATGACTTCACTAAATGGTGTGGACACCCCAATTAACTTGACTATTAACTCTAGTGTTCCTTCAAATTGTCCCACAGTCAATAGAGTAACATATGATAGGGTAGAACCTAAATTGATTGATGCATATTCATTAGGTAAACATATAAATAACGTACCTGTCACCCTATCAAAGAGAGCCTCTGAATTCTGCTGACCCCGTAGGTCGTTTCATACTACTCATGGCCCTCTGTGGGCAGTATCTCTTCACGTGTCCTGGCTGTTTACACCGAAAGCAAACATCCATCTCAAATCAGCATTCACCTGAATGAAACTTTCCGCAGCGCTGGCACAGTTGACGAACAGATCCCACTGTCCGTGAACCCCGTATTCCACTACTCTGAACAACCTGACTACCTCTAGATCCTCGAACTAGAGGTGGAGTACCTGCTGTAGGGTGAGAAAATGATGGTCTAGGTGGTCTAGGGACAACCCGAGGCCTAACTCTTCCTTGGGATGTCATGAACTGTCCCATGGGTCTAGCCCGCTTTGACGGCCCTGTCTTAGATTCTTGTAGCCTTCCCCTTTGCCTTTGATCCTCCATCTTTTGCGCGAAAGCTTGTATTCTTGCTATATCCATGTCTTTATTTAATGCAGCAATAGTACAGTCCCTTACCAAATATGGCTCCAATCTGTCCACATACCGATGAACTCTAGCGGCTATAGTTGATACCATATGAGTAGCATATCTAGCCAATGAATTAAACTGAAGACTGTACTCCCTGACGCTCATATTTCTCTGATGAAGATTTAAAAACTGATCCGCTCGAGCCTCGTGGACCTCGTATGGAAGATAATGATCAAGGAATGCCACCTTGAATTCCTCCCAACTAGCTGGATTTGCACCGATACCTCTGGATCGTTTCCAATCTTCGTACCATAATATAGCCTCTCCTTTTAGTCTATATGCCGCAAGCTCTACTATTTCTATTCCAGTTACATGCATAACATCGAGAGCCCTTTGAATTTGATCTATAAAGTCTTGCGGATCTTCATTAAGATCGGACCCGGTAAATGTGGGAGGATCCAGTTTCAAGAAATCTTGTGTTCTCCGACTAGCTATCCTAGCCGCACTATCATCACGTGTCACTGGGCCCACTCATCCTTGACTCTGGGCAACAACTATCTGAGTCAACATTTGCACCGCATTTTTCAAGTCCTGTAACTCCTGCCTAGTAACATGAACAGATGAATCTGGGGATACTTCCCTCCTTTGTGGTCTCCCTGGAGAAATGGGAGGAGAAGGTGCCCGTGTTGTAAACTCCGTTTCAACCCCATAATGACTATCTGGGTTAGGTGGTGATTTACTAGTTCCTTCTCCCGCTTGCATATTTGCCTGCTTATCCTTGCCCATACCTTGTCTTGTATTCGACATTTTACTATATCAAAGAGAACCATTTACAATGGTCAGATATAATCTCACCTATGACAATGGCTCTATTGCACGATCTAGAATGAAGAAATGAAACAACTCCTAAATGTCCCGTAGCCTCCTACTTATAAATGTGGCGCTCAACACATCTATAAGCAAGACTCTACTCAGACACGGCTTTGTAGACACCATGAGAACGAACTGCTCTGATACCACTTTTGTCACGACCCGAATCCCATCTGGACGTGATTGGCACCCGAAGCCGATAAGGCCCGAGAGAACCAATCTTTGCTCATGCTCATGTGCTCTCATATGTATGTTCGCGTATGCATATCATCTTATTTCATGTAAAGAGGAAGGCATGACAACATATGTAATATATATATGCAATTTAGCCGTTAGGGCCATTTCGTCAAAATGAACGTACATCTTTTACCTCATGATACCCCACATACATCTACAAAGACTCTAATAGATACAGGACCATGTCTATACAATATTTACAAATGCCAAAATCTACTATACACATGCGATGTAACACCCCGTACATGTTTACCTTAGTTTTGAGAGAAAAAAAAAAAAAAAAAAAAAAAATTTTTTTTTTTTGGGTGGGGGCGCGCCCAGGGGTGTGCCACGCCGCTCTGGGCTGAAATTTTCAGTCCATAGGCAGTAAAGGGGCGCGCCAGGCAGCGTGTCACGCCGCCTCTGCGCACCTTTCAAAAATTAAGAATTTTATTTAAGTCCCAAGGGTTCCCGGGGACGTATTGAGCCGATTTTTGCCACAATTCTTATACAACCATGAGAATATACATGAAATGAGTGAAATAATATATTGGGATGATAAAATTACTCGAGAACGAATTTGACATCAAAATGACAATTTTACCCTTTTGGTCAAAATGGGTCATACGTGGCTAGAAGCACTTGGTTTTTGGATTGAGGATACGGATATGAATAGCATGAGTGGGAATATTATTGTAATACGTATGAGACGACTTAAACGCGTGAAATTATTGATTTTATCGAGTTAAGTGAATTGGGCCCAAAAAGGGCCCAAAAATGGAAAGAAGACATGGCCCATATGGGAAATTTGACCCATTCATCTTGGCCAAGTAGAGAATTATTATTGGACCAAGTGTGTGAGTAAAAAGGGTCATTAAGGGGCTATAAAAGTTGGAAAAAAATCAGATTTCTCTCATTTTAACTCTCATGCTATTCTAGAAATTTCCCAAAGATATTTCTCTCATTTTTCAAGAACCCTAAGCCAACTCTTTGGACAAGATCATCATTTGGAAAGTCTTGGTAAGTGTATATTATGATTTTTTAATATCTTATATTCATGAGAGACTATGTAGATCATATTGGTTATGCTAGAAAGTGTTGGATATGGCACTTGGGGTTTTTACAAAAAGATATGTAATCCTTGTGAATTAAACTTGAAAAAGGACTTGATGTTTTGATGAAAGTGAATGGTGTTGATGATATCTCAACTTATATGGTGTTGTTATTCCCATAACTTTCTATGTTTCTACATGTGTAATTATGGGATTTTGACCGATTTGTGCTATGAAGTGTATTAAGGTGACTTAATGGATTATTTGTGATATGGTGGGAATATGGTGGGAATGAGAAAGCGTAAAGGAGAAGCTTTGTGGTGAAATGTTGTTGGGTTATCATGTGTTGGTAAATGTATGAAATATTGTGGTATTTTTGGCATGATAATGCCATGAATGGTATTGTAAAGGGTGAAATAATATTATAAGGGACTCATGTAATTCATGGTCATCTTAAATGCTTGGAATGTAACTTGTGGTAAATGTATGGCATGAATGAGGTATTATTGGTATAACAATGCCGTAAATGGTATTGTTGAAAAGGAAATGACATTTTAAAGATAAACATGTAACTCATTGGTGTCGTATGCATGTGTAAGGTAGTTGGTGGTTAATGTTGGTTCCGTTGTGTACTTGTGATGTAGAGTAAGAAAGGAGCGGGATTGTTGTGCTCACACATTGGATTGTGTATTTACATTTGGGAAGATAAGGTATGTAAGGTTACTCTTTTTGTATCCTTCTGCAGTATATTGTTCATATTGTCACCGTACATGTTCCATCCCGAAATGTGCTAAGGTATCCCATATTCGGTTATACATGGTCATGGTCATATATTTCCTATTCATTGATTATTGGTGAATCTCTTGTCCCGTATTCATGGTTAATGTTCCAAAAACAATAAGGTTATGTTCCCATGTTCCAATAGTGATTATACTCATGTCCCTTGTTTTATGGATTATGGTCCAATGGTTTCAATCGTGGTATGTTTCTCATAATGGGATATTTCTCATATATCTCTTACCCATTGGTTAATGATCCGAAGCTTCGAGGAAAGTTGTCATAACGTCGAAATCTCTAAAGGACCTAGTTCAAGAGAATAAGAACATAAGAGAATCTATTCAATCTTGGATGGCATTTTCCAATTATGCCTTGTTCAAAAGTCCTTTAATATGATGATTATCCTTGTACCAATCTTTTATAAGTAAAAGTACCAATCTCATGAGAAGTGAAGAATGAGGTAAAGTGTTTGTGTTTTCAAAAAGTATCACGATCCTCAATGTATCAATCTCTCAAATGAAATAAATTAGGTTATACATGTTGTTGGTTGCAAGAATGGAGGAAGATAATAGGGGGTGGACACAATTCCAAAGTTCCAATAATACTATGACTCCAAACTCCGATGATGTATGATCCAAGTTCTAATAATGTCACGACTATCTTTGTACCAATCTCATAGGTTTCATAAGAGAGGTGTGTTTCTCATAAGTGAATGTGTTAATCTCTCATAAGTTGAAGTATCACTCTCATAAGAGTAATACGAAGGTGAGGTGCAAGTTAATTAATTATTCCTCATAAGTGAAGATGTCAATCTCATGTAAGTGTGTGCCTCAATTAAGGTCATGAACTCTAATGTGTCACTCTTATAAGTATGGAAAGGAAAAGATGTGCATATTGGTTCCTTTATGTTTCTTTGAGTATGAATCACAAACTAAAAGGGTATAAGTTAAGAGGGAACAATCTCAATGCTATACATATACACATATATATATGATATCCCATCAAAGGTGGAGGCCCGGTACTATATATATATCCCACCAAGATGGATGCCCGGTACTATATACATATATATATTAAATCCCATCAAAGGTGGATGCCCGGTACTATATCCCACCAAGATGGAGGCCCGGTACTATATACTTATTTATTATATCCCATCAAGGTGGATGCCCGGTACTGTATATCCCACCAAGATGGCAGCCCGGTACTAAATATATATATACATCCTATCCCACCCAAAGTGGAGGCCCGGTACTAATATAAGATGATGATTCGTAAGGTGTTATGAATCACTAACTAGTTGAGTGAATAATAATAAAGATAGTTGTAAAAGAGATGCGAATATATCCCTTGCGTGTATATCTAAATATGGATGTTATGATAAGAATGATGACGAGGCGACTGAATGACCAAGTAATAAAATAATAGATGTAATGAACATGGTTCCACATATTCATGACTGAGGTATATCCATGTTATTATTCTCTTACGCTTCATTTCTTGGAAGTACTTATGTGCTATTCTAGTTTCATATGGCCTTACATACTCAGTACTTTTTTTGTACTGACCCCTCTTGGGGGACTTACCTTACATGCTGCAGGCACAGGAGTTAGTAGATCTCCGCAGTAAGTGGCGTGATATCCGCAGATTGTTGGTGAGCTCCAGTTGCTTCGGGGCTTCCCAAGTCACATGTGTATAGTAGATTTTGGCATTTGTAAATATTGTATAGACATGGTCATGTATCTATTAGAGGCTTTGTATACATATGTGGGGTGTCATGAAGGAAAATTCATTTTGACAAAATGGCCCTAACGGCTAAGTTGCATATATATTTCATATGTTGTCATGCCTTCCGCTATTGATATTTAATTACATAAAATAAGATGATATTCATACGCGAACATACATATGAGAGTACATGAGAATGAGCAAAGATTGGTTCTCTCGGGCCTTATCGGCTTTGGGTGCCAATCACGTCCCGATGGGATTCGGGGCGTGACAAAAGTGGTATCAGAGCAGTTCGTTCTAAGGGTGTCTACAAAGCCGTGTCTGAGTAGAGTCTTGCTTATGGATGTGTTGCGCGCCACATTTATAAGTAGGAGGCTAGGGACATTTAGGAGTTGTTTCATTTCTTCATTCTAGATCGTACAATAGAGCCATTGTCATAGGTGGGATTACATCTGACCATTGTAATTGGTTTTCTTTGGTATAGAAAAATGCCGATTACAAGACAAGGTATGGGTAAAGATAAGCAGGTTGATATGCAAGCGAGGGAAAGAATTGGTAGCTCCCCACCTAACCCAGCTAGTCAATATGGGGTTGAAACTGAGTTTACATCACGGGCACCTTCTCCTCCCCCTTCTCCAGGGAGACCACAAAGGAGGGAAGTATCCCCAGATTCACCTGTTAATGTTACTAGGCGGGAGTTACAGGACTTGAGAAATGCGGTGCAAATGTTAACTCAGATAGTTGTTGCCCAGAGTCAAGGACGAGTTGGTCCAGTGACAAGTGATGACGGTGCGGCTAGGATAGCTAGTCGGAGAACAAAGGATTTACTAAAATTGGATCCTCCCACATTTATCGGGTCCGATCTTAATGAAGATCCGCAAGACTTTATAGATCAAATTCAAAGGGCTCTCGATGTTATGCATGTGACTGGTGCAGAAACAGTGGAGCTTGCAGCATATAGACTAAAAGGAGAGGCTGTATTATGGTACGAAGATTGGAAACGATCCAGAGGTATCGATGCAAATCCAGCTAGCTGGGAGGAATTCAAAGTGGCATTCCTTTATCATTATCTTCCATATGAGGTCCGCGAGGCTCGAGCGGATCAATTTTTAAATCTTCGTCAAGGAAATATGAGCGTCAAGGAGTACAGTCTTCGGTTTAATTCATTGGCTAGATACGCTCCTCATATGGTAACGACTATGGCCGATAGAGTTCATCGGTATGTGGACAGATTGGAGCCCTACTTGGTAAGAGACTGTCCTATTGCTGCATTAAATAAAGACATGGATATAGCCAGAATACAAGCCTTCGCGCAAAAGATGGAGGATCAAAGGAAAAGGGGACGGATACAGGAATCTGAGACAGGGCCGTCAAAGCGGGCTAGACCCATGGGACAGTTCATGACATCCCAAGGAGGAGTTAGGCCTCGGGTTTTCCCTAGACCACCTAGACCATCGTTTTCTCACCCTACAGCAGGTACTCCACCTCTAGTTCGAGGATCTAGAGGTAGTCAGGTTGGGCAGAGTAGTGGAATATGGGGTTCACGGACAGTGGGATCTGTTCGTCAACTGTGCCAGCGCTGCGGAAAGTTTCATTCAGGTGAATGCTAATTTGAGATGGATGTTTGCTTTCGGTGTAAACAGCCAGGACACGTGAAGAGAGACTGCCTACAGAGGGCCACGAGTAGTATGACACGACCTACGAGGTCATCAGAATTCAGAGGCTCTTCTTGATATGGTGACAGGTATGTTATTTATATGTTTACCTAATGAATATGTATCAATCGATTTAGGTTCTACGCTATCATATGTTACTTTATTGACTGTGGGACAATTTGAAGGAACACTAGAGTTAATAGTCAAGTTAATTGGGTAGTCCACACCATTTGGTGAAGTCATTATAGCTAAAAGAGTATGTCGCAAGTGTATAGTAAATGTTGTGATCACGTTACAGTGGTTAAGTTTACTGAGATGGATATGATAGATCTTAATGTTACCATGAGTACATTTTTCACTTTCCACAAAGAAATTTCTTGACTGGAAAGGTACATATGTCGTTAGTCAGAGTGAAGGATACAAAAGTTAAAGCTACTAATGTTCAAGACACTAGTCTACACCCGTAGGGTGTCCCAGTGTAAATTATAGCGACAAGGGATGACACGTATCGGATATATATGTGAGCTAAATAAATGCATTAGGGTAACGCACACCATTCACGATATGCTATTTAGTAGGGAGTAATCAATATGTATCATGATTGGGAAACGGCTTAGTGATAACACTACATGAAAAGAATATTGCGAAAGTTATACTTCAGTAATCGAAGTGATAACAAGTAAAGGTAAAGTGTGTGGAATCTGAAGGTGATAGATTATGTAGAGATTATTTTTAGTTAGAAATCGATGCGATGCCAGATAGGTAATACTTGATGGGCTTATCAAGTTAACACAGTTGTAGAAATGTTTTTGGGAACCCAAGTGAATGCAGGCAGGGTTTTCGTCTTGACAGAGGAACAAACAAACCGTACTGTTTAAGCATGAGAAGTTAGTTCTATATAGCGTACCTTATAAGATGGCTCGAGGATGTGGTCAAGTTGTATATGACGTTAAGGCATCCCAAGAACTCTTTACAGTGCATGCAGTATCTCATATGCGATTCTTTAAAAGTATGTAGGAGATTATCCCATGTTGTTCCCAGTGGGAAATCCACTAGTTATGGAAAAACATCTCATATGTGAGGAAGTACGGCTTACTATTCTAGCTTGACAAGCGAAAGTAATAAGAAGTAAAGAAGAGCTTCTGTAAAAGCACAATAGGAGAAACGAACACAGGGAAGAAGTCACAAGGGAGACCAGAGAAATAATAAAATCTAAAGTAATTGTAAGTCTTGGACACAAAAGCAAAGTTCAGGGTATGGAATTGGAATCATAATAAGTAAGTCTTTACAAGTATGCTATGTGTATATGGTAATTGAAGGATTCATTTTGTCTTAAGCGTTACAATGAGACAGTGTTACTAACATTCGAGGACGAATGTTCCTAAGGGGGGAAGAATGTAACACCCCGTACATGTTTACCTTAGTTTTGAGAGCAAAAAAAAAAAAAAAAAAAAAAATTTTTTTTTTTTTTGGGTGGGGGCGTGCCACGCCGCTCTGGGCTGAAATTTTCAGTCCAGAGGCAGTAAAGGGGCGCGCCAGGCAGCGTGCCACGCCACCCCTGCGCACCTTTCAAAAATTGAGAATTTTGTTTAAGTCCCAAGGGTTCCCGGGGACGTATTGAGTCGATTTTTGCCACAATTCTTCTACAACCATGAGAATATACATGAAATGAGTGAAATAATATATTGGGATGATAAAATTACTCGAGAACGAATTTGACATCAAAATGACGATTTTACCCTTTTGGTCAAAATGGGTCATACGTGGCTAGAAGCACTTGGTTTTTGGATTGAGGCTATGGATATGAATAGCATGAGTGGGAATATTATTGTAATACTTATGAGATGACTTAAACACGTGAAATTATTGATTTTATCGAGTTAAGTGAATTGGGCCCAAAAAGGGCCCAAAAATGGAAAGAAGACATGGCCCATATGGGAAATTTGACCCATTCATCTTGGCCAAGTAGAGAATTATTATTGGACCAAGTGTGTGAGTAAAAAGGGTCATTAAGGGGCTATAAAAGTTGGAAAAAAATCAGATTTCCCTCATTTTAACTCTCATGCTATTCTAGAAATTTCCCAAAGATATTTCTCTCATTTTTCAAGAACCCTAAGCCAACTCTTTGGACAAGATCATCATTTGGAAAGTCTTGGTAAGTGTATATTATGATTTTTTAATATCTTATATGCATGAGAGACTATGTAGATCATATTGGTTATGCTAGAAAGTGTTGGATATGGCACTTGGGGTTTTTACAAAAAGATGTGTAATCCTTGTGAATTAAACTTGAAAAAGGACTTGATGTTTTGATGAAAGTGAATGGTGTTGATGATATCTCAACTTATATGGTATTGTTATTCCCATAACTTTCTATGTCTCTACATGTGTAATTATGGGATTTTGACCGATTTGTGCTATGAAGTGTATTAAGGTGACTTAATGGATTATTTGTGATATGGTGGGAATATGGTGGGAATGAGAAAGCGTAAAGGAGAAGCTTTGTGGTGAAATGTTGTTGGGTTATCATGTGTTGGTAAATGTATGAAATATTGTGGTATTTTTGGTATGATAATGCCATGAATGGTATTGTAAAGGGTGAAATAATATTATAAGGGACTCATGTAATTCATGGTCATCTTAAATGCTTGGAATGTAACTTGTGGTCAATGTATGGCATGAATGAGGTATTGTTGGTATAACAATGCCGTAAATGGTATTGTTGAAAAGGAAATGACATTTTAAAGATAAACATGTAACTCATTGGTGTCGTATGCATGTGTAAGGTAGTTGGTGGTTAATGTTGGTTCCGTTGTGTACTTTTGATGTAGAGTAAGAAAGGAGAGGGATTGTTGTGCTCACACATTGGATTGTGTATTTACATTTAGGAAGATAAGGTTTGTAAGGTTACTCTTTCTGTATCCTTCTGCAGCATATTGTTCATATTGTCACCGTACATGTTCCATCCCGAAATGTGCTAAGGTATCCCATATTCGGTTATACATGGTCATGGTCATATATTTCCTATTCATTGATTATTGGTGAATCTCTTGTCCCGTATTCATGGTTAATGTTCCAAAAACAATAAGGTTATGTTCCCATGTTCCAATAGTGATTATACTCATGTCCCTTGTTTTATGGATTATGGTCCAATGGTTTCAATCGTGGTATGTTTCTCATAATGGGATGTTTCTCATATATCTCTTACCCATTGGTTAATGATCCGAAGCTTCGAGGAAAGTTGTCATAACGTCGAAATCTCTAAAGGACCTAGTTCAAGAGAATAAGAACATAAGAGAATCTATTCAATCTTGGATGGCATTTTCCAATTATACCTTGTTCCAAAGTCCTTTAATATGATGATTATCCTTGTACCAATCTTTTATAAGTAAAAGTACCAATCTCATAAGAAGTGAAGAATGAGGTAAAGTGTTTGTGTTTTAAAAAGTATCACGATCCTCAATGTATCAATCTCTCAAATAAAATAAATTAGGTTATACATGTTGTTGGTTGCAAGAATGGAGGAAGATAATAGGGGGTGGACACAATTCCAAAGTTCCAATAATACTATGACTCCAAACTCCGATGATGTATGATCCAAGTTCTAATAATGTCACGACTATCTTTGTACCAATCTCATAGGTTTCATAAGAGAGGTGTGTTTCTCATAAGTGAATGTGTTAATCTCTCATAAGTTGAAGTATCACTCTCATAAGAGTAATACGAAGGTGAGGTGCAAGTTAATTAATTATTCCTCATAAGTGAAGATGTCAATCTCATGTAAGTGTGTGCCTCAATTAAGGTCATGAACTCTAATGTGTCACTCTTATAAGTATGGAAAGGAAAAGATGTGCATATGGTTCCTTTATGTTTCTTTGAGTATGAATCACAAACTAAAAGGGTATAAGTTAAGAGGGAACAATCTCAATGCTATACATATACACATATATATATGATATCCCATCAAAGGTGGAGGCCCGGTACTATATATATATCCCACCAAGATGGATGCCCGGTACTATATACATATATATATTAAATCCCATCAAAGGTGGATGCCCGGTAATATATCCCACCAAGATGGAGGCCCGGTACTCTATACTTATTTATCATATCCCATCAAGGTGGATGCCCGGTACTATATATCCCACCAAGATGGAGGCCCGGTACTAAATATATATATATATCATATCCCACCAAAAGTGGAGGCCCGGTACTAATATAAGATGATGATCCGTAAGGTGTTATGAATCACTAACTAGTTGAGTGAATAATAATAAAGATAGTTGTAAAAGAGATGCGAATATATCCCTTGCGTGTATATCTAAATATGGATGTTATGATAAGAATGATGACGAGGCGACTGAATGACCAAGTAATGAAATAATAGATGTAATGAACATGGTTCCACATATTCATGACTGAGGTATATCCATATTATTATTCTCTTACGCTTCATTTCTTGGAAGTACTTATGTGCTATTCTAGTTTCATATGGCCTTACATACTCAGTACTTTTTTTGTACTGACCCCTCTTGGGGGACTTACCTTACATGCTGCAGGCACAGGAGTTAGTAGATCTCTGCAGTAAGTGGCGTGATATCCGCAGATTGTTGGTGGTTGCTTCGGGGCTTCCCAAGTCACATGTGTATAGTAGATTTTGGCATTTGTAAATATTGTATAGACATGGTCATGTATCTATTAGAGGCTTTGTAGACATATGTAGGGTGTCATGAAGGAAAATTCATTTTGACAAAATGGCCCTAACGGCTAAGTTGCATATATATTTCATATGTTGTCATGCCTTCCACTATTGATATTTAATTACATAAAATAAGATGATATTCATACGCGAACATACATATGAGAGTACATGAGCATGAGCAAAGATTGGTTCTCTCGGTCCTTATCGACTTCGGGTGCCAATCACGTCCCGATGGGATTCGGGGAGTGACATGTGACTTGGGAAGCCCCGAAGCAACTGGAGCTCACCAACAATCTGCGGATATCTCGCCACTTACTGCGGAGATCTACTAACTCCTGTGCCTACAGCATGTAAGGTAAGTCCCCCAAGAGGGGTTCAGTACGAAAAAAGTACTGAGTATGTAAGGCCATACGAAACTAGAATAGCACATAAGTACTTCCAAGAAATGAAGCGTAAGAGAATACTAAATATGGATATACCTCAGTCCTGAATATATGGAACCATGTTCATTACGTCTATTATTTCATTACTTGGTCATTCAGTCGCCTCGTCATCATTCTTATCATAACATCCATATTTAGATATACACGCAAGGGATATATTCTCATCTCTTTTACAACTATCTGTATTATTATTCACTCAACTAGTTAGTGATTTATAACACATTACGGATCATCATCTTATATTAATACCGGCCCCCCACTTTTGGTGGGATACAATGTATATATATATATATATATATATATTTAGTACCGGGCCTCCATCGTGGTGGGATATATAGTACCGGGCATCCACCTTGATGGGATATGATAAATAAGTATATTTAGTGTCGGGCCTCCATCTTGGTGGGATATATAGTACCGGGCATTCACCTTTGATGGGATTTAATATATATATGTATATAGTACCGGGCATCCATTTTGGTGGGATTTATATAGTACCGGGCCTCCACCTTTGATGGGATATCATATATATACGTATATGTATAGTATTGAGATTGTTCCATCTTAACTTATACCCTTTCGTTTGTGAACCATACTCAATGAAACATAAAGGAACCCTATGCACACATCCTTACATGAGATTGACATCTTCACTTATGAGGAATTATTAATTAACTTGCACCTCACCTTTCTTATTACTCTTGTGAGATTGATACTTCAACTTATGAGAGATTCACACATCCACTTAGGAGACACACACCTCTCTTATGAGACTTATGAGATTGGTACAAAGCTAGTCATAGCATTATTAGAACTTGGAACATAAATTATCGGAGTTTGGAGTCATAATATTGTTTGAACTTTGGAGTTGTGTCCATCCCCCTATTACCTTTCTTCATTCTTGCAACCAACAAACATACATAACCTAACTTAAGTTATTTCTTTTGAGAGATTGATACATTGAGGATCGTGATACTCTTGAAAACACAAACACTTCACCTCACTCTTCACTTGTCATGAGATTGGTACTTTTACTTATGAACGACTGGTACAAGGATAATCATCATATTAAAGGACTTTGGAACAAGGCATAATTGGAAAATGCCATCCAAGAGTGAATAGATTCTCTTATGTTATTATTCTCTTGAACTATGTCCTTTAGAGATTTCAACGTTATGACAACTTTCCTTGAAGCTTCGGATCATTAACCAATGGGTAAGAGATCTATGAGTAAACAGTGTGAGAAACATCCCATTATGAGAAACATAACACTATTGGAACATGGGAACATAACCTTATTGTTTTTGGAACATTAACCATGAATATAGGACAAGAGATTCACCAATAATCAATGAATAGGAAATATATGCCCATGACCATGGATAATCGGATATGGGATACCTTAGCACATTTCGGGATGGAACATGCGTAATGTCAATGTGAACATTATTTGCCGCAGAAAGAAACGGACAGAGTAACCTTACATACCTTATTTTTCCAATGTAAACACACACTCCAATATGTGAGCACAACAATTCCGCTCCTTCCTTACGTGTCACTCTACATCACAAATACATATCATTAACCATCAACTACTTCACAAATGTATATAACATCAATGAGGTACATGTTTGCCTTTAAACACGCCATTTCCCCTTGACAAAACCATGGAAGACATTATTATTCTAAAAATCACACAATACTCCCAACATTGACCAACACATGAAAATCAATACATTTCCCCACAACACTTCTCCTTTACACTTTCTTATCCACACTACATCACAAATAATTCATCAAATGACCTTAATACATCCCATAACACATATCGGCCAAAATCCCATAATTTACACTTATAGAAAAATTACAAGTTATGTGACAAAATAACACCATACATGTTCATATTTTATCCATACCATGCTCTTTCATCAAAGGCACAAGTCATAGTTCAAGTTTGAACTTCAGGGATCACACATCGCATACAAAAGCACCAAATACCATGTCCACTATTTCCAAGAACAACCAACATGATATACATACTCTTTCATGCATATAATATAGTAATCCATGATAATAAATACTTACCAAGGCTTGGAATGGGATGATCTTGCTCCAAGAGAAAGCCTAGGGTTTGAGAGAAAAATAATTGAAAAATACCAAAAGCATGAGATTTCTACCAAATGACCAAAAATCAGATTTTTGGTCCTTTATATAGGCCTTGTAATCCATCCTTAGCCATCTATGGCATTCCATGTGGTGTTCTATAAGTCTTTGCAAGAATGGGTCTTTTTGACCCATTTTGGGCCATGTATGTTTAGCTCATTTTGGGCCTAACTTTGGGCCCACTAACACATATCAATAATTCCTCATGTTTCATGTATTTCATATGCGTTATGACAATATTCCTACTCATTCTATTCATATATTTAGCCTCAATCCCAAAAACAAGCAATTCTAGCCACGTATTGCCCATTTTGACCAAAAGGGCAAAATCGTCATTTTGACCCCAAATTCGTTCTCGAGTAATTTTATCATACCAATATAATATTTCACTCATTTCATGTATATTCTCATGTTTGTAGAAGAATCGTGGCAAAAATTGGCTCAATACGTCCCCGGGAACCCTTGGGACTTAAACAAAATTTTCAACTTTTGAAAGGTGCACAGGGGCGGCGTGGCACGCAGAGTATTGCATTGTCCCCCACCCCCCAACTAAAGAGTATTGCATTATCCCCAATTCAATCAATATATAACAAGAAAGGAAGAGGTGAAAGAAAAAACTCCTTGAGGCGCACTAGGCACGCAGATCTATATCATGTGAAGGTTGTGACGGTGCTGTGATTGTAAAAGTAGGAGCCTTCTCAGACTGAGCTCCTGCATGTACCTCCTCAGGAGGCCGAGAACTAACGCCAACACCAACTGTCCGCGCATGTTGCTCCTCAATGGACTTTCTCTTGGCTAACTCCACCTGTTGATCCTCAGAAAACCCTGCGCTGAAATCGATCCCTATCTCTTCCCCCACAGGAGAATACCCAAATAAGTCAGCAAATAGAAGGGTAGGGCCAGTCTCTGCCTGTGGGATGGTAATCTGGGCATCATCAAAAGTGAAGGATGGCTGGATCAACTGAACCTCCTCACGTAGACTATCAAGGTTTGCCCTCAGAGTAGTAACCACCTCACTATCCCCCCGGGACTCAACCGCGGATAATCTCCGCTCATATTCTACCATTTGAGCACGTAAAGTCCCAAGGGTCCTCTCAATAGCCACCTGAATGAAATAAGGGATATCGGACACCAGGTGAGATATAGAACTGTCATTCACCAAGGTCATGGATGCAACCTTAGCAAATGTCAATGCGGAAGACCGAGGAGGCTGAGTCGGCTAAGTAGTGTGTGAAGGAGGCGGAGCCTGAGGGAGATCACGAACTAGAGTAGTGTCACCATGGATCGATGGAGCATCGGATGCCTGCGAAGTCGTAGGAGAGGTACTAATGCCCTCAACAGTGGGTACCTCTCCCAAAGATGAACTGGAGACCTCACCAAACTTTCTCTTTAGACCCGTCGGATTGTCATCATCCTGACTCGTCCAACTATCAATGACTCCCGTACATTTAATTTTTGTGTCAATCTTTGGGAAGAGAGGAACCTTGTGGAATGCACATAATGCGGATATAAGAGCAGGAAAAGGTAGTAAAGTACCCACTTGTTTCGATTGAAGTTTAATCATTTCAGCAATAATCTCTCCCAAATTGACATCCAACCCATCCATAATGCATCCCATAAGTATAGCCCTTTCGATGGTGACATCTTGATCATTGGTGGAAGGAAGCAACCGATTGCCCACAAAGCCAAGCCAATGCTTGGCCTGAATAGAAAGCTCCCTTCGTTTGATCTGTCCAATCCCATTCGCCCACAGCGGAAGACCTTTAGCAATTATTTGGGAAATCCATGGAAAATGAGCACGCCCCCTAGCACTCGCTTCTTGATCTCAACCCCAGGTGCGCACTCACAACTAAAATATGACTTGTTTATTGTGGAAGCGGAGCAAGGAACCTTTACTCCCCTAACAAGCACACTAGGTAGACAAGGTTGATCCGCCACCGGTGATTTATACTTGTGTTGATTATGTCGGATGACGTAGGAGGCATAGAATTCCCTGACAAGATTAGGATAATAAACCTCGGGGGGAGACTCAGGATTAATGTCTGTGAATACTTCCCAAGCATACTTGTTGACTTGTCTGACGATATCTGGGAAATGATCATGGACACCCTTCAAGCTAAACACCTTCTCGGGATTGAAGCCCCGAGTATACACCCATTCATTATAAAGGTCACGCATTTCTTCGCTAGCAAATCTGATTTTGTCAACATCCTTGGCCAATCCCCTTGAGATATCAAGTGTACTTTGCACATCGGGGATGTTCAGGTGTCCTTGTTGTGTCAGAATTTTTCTCTTTGATGTAGTAGCGATGGCCTTGCCTTTGTATTTGTGTTGATCTTTCTTTGAACCTCACGCCATTGATTTCTAAGGAGACATTCCCTAAAAAGAACAAGGAAACAAAACACACAAAACGAAAAAGATAAAACATGTTTTTGGATTTTTGTTATGTAAAAGAAAATTAAAACTATGTTAACTAATGTGAATGCAAGGCAAAACGCTATATGAAACCATCTCAAACACAACCCATTTCATCTTGAAGTGCACAATCCATCATGACACTAATAAGAACAAAAATGACATTTTACCCTTAAGAATGGTGTCACCTAATCTATCATAGGGCAAACTATGCATTTTTGCTATGAACAATTATGCTTATTAACTCATATTACCAACAAGAATCACCGCTTATGCATCATGAAGTGAAGAAATGCTTGAAAAATCATGTAACTCACACATATTCACTACAATATTATAACCAATCATTTAGTGATGGAATGGTGCTCAAGGTAGACTCAAGAAACCATGCTTAGGTCTTTTAGATCATTCACAAAGGAAAATGCAAGGGAATGCTCATGTAGGAATTTGATCAAACACATGGAGTGCATGACATTTGGGTACTCAAGAATTCCCCAAATTGTATGTAAAGCATCACTTCAAATTCAAATAATCCTCAAAAACATCACCATTACACCATAAGAAGTCCATATGGAACAACTCTTCACAATAAAGAAGCAAAAAACATGATTAACCATTTTTGTCCAAAAGCTTCTTAAAAAGAGTAGACCAAGTGAACTTACCAATGCTAGTGACAAGAGAATGTGAAAGATTAAGAACTCTTGAATTATAGTGAGTGAAGTGTGCAATCTCCTTTGAAAGTGAAGGTGAGATGAGGAAAAGAGAAAAACTTGAGCCTAGAAAGAGGGAAGAGCCGGTTCTCTTTTTTGTTGGTAATGTGGGTTGGCCTTAAAGGTTATAAGGAAATGAGTTGTGGGTTATGGGTTAAGTTTTAAAGAAAAGAATGGGTAAATTTAGGGTCAGTTCGACCTGATTACTTAGCCAAAATTTATGAAAATTAAACCCCCACCTGAACCCCACCATGCGCACGCAGGTGGACTGTCTAACCTGGACAGAATGCCTGTTGGCACTGGAGCAGCTGCGGAGGAGAATTTGAGCCCGAATGCTGAGGACCTGCGCGCACAGGTGAGGAAAATGGCCCCAGGCAGTGACCACGGCAAACCATCTGCGTTGGCTAGCCTGCGTACACATGTGCCTTGCCTGCGCACCCAGGTGGCTTCTTGTATCCAGACAGAATTTTGCACTCCACCTGATGGCCTCATACATCCCAACAGCGTGGGCATGTGGGCGTGTGTGCCAGCAGGTGACTATTTTAGCTCAAAACAGTGTATCCCATCTCCCAAACATAGCATTTTTCACCTGCGTCCACCAAAATAACTAAGAATTAGCAATCTAATTATTTGAAAATGAAAATAAGGAACCTTGGGTTGCCTCCCAAGAAGCTCCTTGGTTAGCGTCGTGTCTCGACGTTGTTCCTCGTCATCATGCATCCTTGAAACGGAACAACTCGACCTTAGCCGCTCCAGATCCACCCTCATAAAAATGTTTTAGCCTTTGGATATTCACCAAGAAGCTCCTTTGCTCATGGTCCTCTAGCTCAATAGCACCACTAGGGAAGGCATTAATCGCAACAAAAGACCCCGACCACTTGGATTTTAGCTTACCCGCAAAGAGTTTTAACCTCGAGTTGAAGAGTAACACTTTATCACCCGCATGAAACTCCCTTTTTAAGATCTTAGCATCATGCCATTTCTTCATTTTCTCCTTGTATAGCGCTGAGCTCTCATATTCCTTAATTCGGAACTCCTCTAACTCATGAATTTGGTCTATTCTTGATTTGGAGGCATCCACCCAATCCATATTCAATTTACGCAAGGCCCATAATGCTTTTTGTTCTAATTCATCCGGGAGATGACAAGCCTATCTAAACACTAACTGATAAGGTGACATGCAAATAGGAGTCTTGAATGCGGTCCTATATGCCCACAGAGCATCATCATATTGTCTTGCCCAATTTGTACGCTCGATATTACAGCTTTCTCCAAGATCGATTTGATCTCCCAATTGGAAACCTCCACTTAGCCACTCGTTTGAGGGTGATGATTCCTTATGACTGTGGCTAGTTGTTTAGAATTCTCATCTAGGCTTGGAACATCATTAAGATCAACATGAATAGCCCTTGTATCAACCCATGCGCCATGTTCATTATATACTAATTCCCTCCTGGCCTCAGGCTTAACCACACTAAGATTTATTCAGTCTAATTTCCAGACTGCTATTGAATCAGCAAAAGAAGACTTGAAGCGTGTGTAAGCGGCCTATCTCATTCCTTTCATTTAGAACGGACAATGGCATTTTGACTATCTCCGAGATTGAATTGAATGTCTATGGCTGAACTGACACTTGACGGAAAGCCAATAGTCCTGGGTCAAGCCATTTTCCTTAATCAAGTCTGACTTCGATCATCGTCTCCCGTCTGCGCAAGATGGATTTGGCTTCGGTGATTCACCATTTGAAAGACGAGAGAACACTATCGGCACAGAACCTTAAAAGTCCGGTTCTGTTTCAACCGTAGGTATTAGTGAATGAATAAAGAAAGTAGGTATATGTGAATAAATTCATTAAGTCTTAATGCCAATGTCGGCCAATAGGCTTAAAAACAAAAAGAAAATGGAAATGAATCTTGGAGTCTCCTTACTTCTCAGCCCTAAGCTAAGTCTTCCTCAATGACCGATCACTTTTCAGCATATTCCGGTAAAGCCTTAAAGGCAAGGAAAGCTTTCAAGCTAATAAGCTACTTAAGAAAGAAACTAAAGAAAGAAAAGAATTGAAAAGACAGAAAGGAAAGAGTACAAAGAGAGATACGGAAAGGTTGAAAAGCAGGGGATAGGACAGTAATAGGATGGCATTTCCCGTATGAATGGATTAGGTATAGGTGGAAGGAGATGAAAGCTGGCGCATAAGTAATGTAATGATGGCTAAGGGCTTTCTTTTTACCGGTTTGAAAGGAAGAGTGTGCCATGGTGAAATGCAAGACAGAACAGAAAGCAAGGAAGGTGAAAGGGTGTTGGCAAAATCCAATACAGAATGTCCCGAGGGGGCATTGTTGAATGAATTGACTTCGGTTTGATTTCCTGAAACACAAGCGGATCGGAACAATAGAACTAATAATAGAATAAACAGAGACAAAAGCAAATATTTGAGAACTCGGGAAAGGAGAATAAGCCTCTCTAAGGGAAGAAGACCTAGCCCAGCTACTGATTGGAAAGGTTTAAATAAGAGTGTGCCTAGCGTCTTTCACTCTCTCTTATTAGAAGAAGGAAGGGGCGCGACCCCACTCAGCTCGAAGAAGTAGCTCTTTCAACTAATCCATACTTTTCCTCTCCAACCAGTCAAGTGGCCCAAGGGCCACCTCAATCTTATTCTGTTTCCGATCCTGCTTCAGATTCTCTTTCAGTTGTGGAAACAAGCCCCTATTCCTATCGGTTGAGTAGCCCAAGCTCCTTAAAGCGTATTGTCCCCTCTCCTGTGAAACAAAGAGGTTGATGCACCCAGCTACCCGAAGTAGAGCTTTCTTTGTCCCACCTTTCCTTACTGACTTTCCTAGTTTAGATAGCGTATTGAGAATCATGTCAAAATACACCAAGACCTGGGCCCAGGTTCTCTTTCTTCAAGAAAGGGTAGCTTTAAACAACCCGGTTCCAAACACACCAAACAAGCAAGCGACTCCCCTTCCTTAGCGTACCCGTCCATTAAGGCATTCTTCCTTCTTGCGTATGTGTTATAGCTCATAGCTCTAAGCCCCAATTCCTTGGTGAAAAGAGCTGTCGCCTTTAAAGGTTCATCCCGAGTCACAAGAGCAATCTCTTTTTTTTTTTTCATTCTTTTTTCTTTTCGTTATGGTAATGCAAGAGGTCGGAAATCTGGTTGTTTCTGATGATGAAAAGAGCTTTTATCTTATGTGAAATTTATGAAAACCCGAAATGTCGGTAATGTTAGAAGACGACCTACGGCATCTGATGGTCAGATGCCGTAGGTCGGTATATCTTTGAAAGCTCAGACGAAGAGAATAAACGGACTCCTCGAGGGCTACTTAAGCCACTTTAGTGCAAACCAGAAGGACTGGAGCTGTTGGATGTTGCTCAGTCCTGCTATAACTTAACAACCAAAAAGCTCTGCGTCGAACTTCAGCCCCTTCGAGTTGGCCACGGGGTAACAGCCTCTGACGCCCCACACCATTGCGACAGGAGGGGGCTTGCCCATCAGCCTACTTTGCCAAGAGGTGGCAGGAGCGCAACGACCTTAGCCCAAACCTACTTAAACAACCTAAAGGCTTGGCCCGGTCTGAAAGTAGACCTTGTAGAAAAGCGGATAGGAAAGGTAGCCTATAGACTCAAGCGACCCGCTCGGTGAAAACGAACCCCGTATTCCATGTGAGTCAGTTGACTTCGATTAGACCAGACCGCCCCAGAGAGGAACGTGCCCACGAGGGCACCACCAGATGTTGTAGATAAACCTACTAAAGAAGAAGTTGAGTATATCATAGCTGACCGCACCATGGGCTAGCCCATACACCCACTGCACGAGTGGAATACTACTTAGTCAAGTAGAAAGGCCAACCTGAGAGCGAGGCAAGCCGGGAAAGGGCTGAGACTTAGGATTCGAAGACCAAGTCAGAGACTACTAGACGTCTCGCAGAGCGACTCTCAACGAGGACGTTGAGACTGTTCGAAAAAAAAAAGATTTTTTGGCTTAATCCGCCTTTACTAAAGAAAAAAGAGTACACTTGTACTCCGGCTAATAAGGGAAAGGTTTTTTTTTCAAATCCAAGTTTGACTCTGATTAGATCCTTAGCGCAAGCGCTAAGTAAGTAAGCAAGCTACCGCTCCGTGGGGTAAAAACCGAGGAAAATAAAGAACGTCAAGTAGAAAGGAACAAGGTCTTACGGCACGATCACTATATCTTTGATTTTTCTTTATCTCTCCTCGGCTTGAGCCGAGTGGATGATACGTGGTGTGGTATACCTGATCGTTTAGTCAACAAGACGTACGTAAGTCGACATAGCTCCATGTATATGTTCTTTGGAGCTAGAACCAATCAATAGAATGAAATGAAATAATGGTAAGCCTAGGGCGACGAACATGGCTCAAGAGTGTCTATACAAAGCCCCTCTCTTCTTCACTCAAAGAAGCAATGCACCCTTTGTTTGAATGGTACTTGATTCATAAAGAACGATTCTTTTGAAGTTATACGGACTTTCTCAAAAAAAATGCCACGCGGAGCGTATCACGAGATATATCGCTCTCGGACTTCTTACGGTAAGGCCAATGCACCAGCCAGCCAGTGTGGTGGCGAACACGCTGTGCTCTAAGCTAAGCTGTTTACCTTGTAGACGGAGGAGATATAGAAAGTGTGCCGTGCTTGATTCATAAGATTCTATAATCAATAGCACCAGTATATTATTTTACTTAGCCTGCCTCTCCCATGACTTTCCGGACCAACCAACCCGGATCTGCCTTCGCAAGTCTCTCTGCATTTTGGGAGCAGAGCATGCAGTAAAATCGAGCAATGGATCTTAGAAGAATTCCACTTTGAAGCACGACTCTTTCTATTTCTGTGCTGGCATTTGAGTTGTCTCCCTTCCTCTTTCAATCGAAACACTCGACGCAGATAGCTCCGGTGGCCCCCGCTTCTGCCTCTATCAGGCGGCGACAGCCCCCCCCCTCCACACCCACAGCATAGAGGAGCTGCTCCAACATCCGCACTACAACCAAAAAAAATGCTCTCCAGAGCGATATATGATGCTAAACCGAGACCGAGATATAGAGAGGGCTGTCCTTTTGTTTTGTTGTCTCGAAGAGACAAAACAAAAGCACTCATATGAATGGTGCTAATTCCCATGTTCTTTCTAGTCTCATTTGGTTTCGAGAGCCTCCCTCTCCCTGTAGGTCGAGCCTCCTTTTCAGTCGCCCTCTCCCCGTCCCTTACTCGTCTTTTGAAAGCCGTCATCCTGGATTTTCTTTCCGTATGCCGGGGAAAGTACCTCACCCTCACCTTTCTACATTTATTATTATATAGAATTTCCTCAGGTCTCTATAAAACAGAATGAAAAGCCCGGGTGGAAGCACAAACAAAAGGAGAGAGAAAAAGTCGAAAAGAAAGGGGGGAAGAAGTCTAGTGCTAGTTCTTACTAACACTTCTTTATCTAACTTTCATTTTTGAGTGCTTTCTTTGTTCTCTTATTTGGATTGAAAGAAAGAAAAAACTTCCCTTTCTTTCTCTTCTTTATTTTGGTTTTATCCCTTCGACGAATTTCGGCTATGACCAATGCCCCACTAGCTAAATAGGCGTAAGAAAAAGCTACCTGAAAAAAAAAGCAAGGTGCACCTTGAATTGAACTCGACGAATTGCGTTTTGCCAGAGAGATTTTTTTAGAAAGATTCTCCATTGGTAATTCTAAAATAGAAAGAATATAAATAAAGGCGCATACGCGGGAAGGGGCCCCCCCTCTTTCTTAGAATTCAACATTTATGATATGTTTTGCATCTTGTTCGCCCACTCTTCATTCAGGGTGATTCGAACCAGGGGAGGATCTTCCACCTTTAAGGTCATAGCACCAGTACTTGAACGCTTACTCTTACTGCTCTTCTCAGGTTCACCTCTTTTGGATGCCCTGAGGTTTGAAGTCATTTGTTTATCACAGAACAAGTCCCCCTCAGTCACTGCCATAGTTGACCCTCTCTTCCAGATCCTCGCTTCTATGAGCCAAATCACTCTCCTCGGGAGTTCTCTCCTTGACTACACCCTCCTCGGCTTTGTTACCCAAACACTCATCCTGAGCAATCTCTTCCGGTTCAGCAGTGTCCAGATCTGGCATCTTTGCCTCTTCTTGTTCAGGGTCCTCTAGAACCGCAAAACGGTTCGGGCTGACTAGGTCCAGTTGGGTCATTCCACTCGCACAACTAGTGTCCAGCCCCCCTTTGCTATTGTCACTACTGGTACCTGACCCCGTCGACTCGACATTTTTGCAAGCACCGACCCTTACTCAATAGGGCAATTCAAAGAGGAGAACGAGGACAGCTGACTACCGCTAAAAGTCAGACTAAGAGTACAAATTGTATGATTGAAAACTGCCGCTGCATACTACCCGGTGCTTGCAGGTCTGACTGGTGCCTTCTCTCCAACAGCTGCTTCAATCAATGTTAAGTCTGACTACGCCCGCAGCTGACTACTTATTGAAAGACCGAACAGGAAATGAAAAGTCGTACTACAACAACTGTAAATAAACATTCCCTCCCCGCTCTGACTTTGATCGACTTGCCCGCACAGCGTCTTTTTTGAGAGAAGAGGTCAAGGGGCTAAGTGACTCTCGAAAGTCGTCTTTTGTATCGCGTCAAGAGAAATGACATAGATAAGATCATTGCTTAAAGAGTTTCATTGTCAAATTGATCTCGAAATTGGATCCCAATAGTAGCTGCTGCCCAAAGGTGCTTTATGAAAGCCGGTCCACAGCAGTGAAAGTACGATTGATTCCGTCGATCGAACGAAAACCGCTTCTTGCTTTTTTGGCTTGACTACTCTGCTTGCTTAACACAAGTCTTATTTAACCTTCACGGACCACTTCACTACCCAGCAAGCTCCGGCTCGAAAGCAAGAAGCAAGGGCGCAGCAGCTGCGCGAAAGCCGTTGCTTCTTAGCGCATCCCTTTTCTTGCTCGTTAGCGCTGTTTTTTGATTGCAGCTAGCGCGCTTGACTAATAAGATAGAAAGGGCCTTTCTCGCTTGTTTGAAGCCATATAAGGCTTTCTTCAATCGGCAAACAAGGGGGAAGTCTGCCACACCAACCCTTTAAGAGATAGGGACTCCAGCGCAGCGGTAAGAAAAAGTCACTCAGTGAATCGGTGGATCACACACTTGGAGACAGGGACAGGGGCATGCCTGACTCTTTAGAAAGTATACAAGTGTTGAAAGAGTGAAGTCTGGGGACAACGGTAAACGTGAGGAATGGCACCTCCGCCCTACTAAAGAAGTTCGCAAGCAAGGGACATGCCGAACACCTACCTTTCCAACTAAGTCCAAGGCGAGGACCCTTTAATTGACGATGCGTTCCGTCGTCAGCAAGCGGTGGCCGACAAGGCCCCTTTCCAACGAGTCAAGTGGCTGAACGCCCCTTTCCCTAAATATCTTGGGAAGCGAAGAGGACAGGTTTGAAACTCATTCGGTAATCTTCTCCTGAAGGTAGGCATTTCCCCAAGGCACTGATATGATGACTCTCTCAATTACACGTGTTTTAGGGAGTTGAACGTCTTATTCTTATGAGTGGCCTATGTGAATATAAGCCAGGAGCAAGGATTCCGGAAAGTCAAATTCTATATTGCAAGTGCAAGTCGACGTTCCTGATATGAAAGTGAAAGCCGGCCCTAAGCAGGATCCAAAGACGTTTAAGTCCAGTTCCAATCTGGATATAAAAGTCAAGTTCAATCGTCGAAAGTGAGATCTCTTTTAGTCCGGTCTTCTTTTCTCTTTTGAGTCAGGTTCTTAAGACAGGAAATCGGGTTTTCTGAATATCTCTCTTCCGGCCTGGCCTATTAAGTAAGTTAGTTAGAGATCGAAACTGGACCTGAGAGAGACTAGACTTCTAGTAAGAGTAGGTGCGCCTTAAGTTGAGGAGAGCTGTTCACAAGCAGTGGTTATGAGCTCTTTCTTGTTCCGGTTCAGAAGAGGCTGCGCACCTTCAGTTGCACTAGTGGATTGAATAACCTTTTTTTTGAGTGCCAACAAAGTGCATGTGTTCTTGGTTAATAAAAACACAAGTATAGGCTGGAGGACTGATACTATAAGTAGGACAAAGGCCTTCAAAGAGAAATGAAAGGATTTTTTGAGCATTTTTCCACTTATCCAAGGAACCCCTTTCTTGACATTTGTATTTGAGAGAGAGAGCTATGCTTAGGTCAGTTCCTTCAGTCCACTTTTTTGGTAAGCCAAAAGTGCACTTTAGGTAAGTAAGTAGTCCCGTATGAAATTCAGAAAACATTCATATCTGGCACTTGAGGAGGTCAATCTTAAGTGTTGGAAGCTACTGCTAAGGGACTCCCCCTCATCTAGAAAGGATAGGCAATTGAGAGAGAATAGGGCGATAGCGACAGACACAGGAACTGAAATAGATTTCAAGATTACTTCCGTAGAGGAGAGGGGAAAGCTGCTTAGATAGGGCGATAGCCCGGTTTTTATTGTTTATCCTTTCCTGCGCTTGTCTTGTATTGAGGTATACCGAAGAAATGAGTAAAAGTAGGTAACAGAAGGGGAGGGATTGCTGTTTTTTATTAGTGAGGACAAGCCACTTTCATTTTCAACAATCTAATGGTAGGGCGAGTAGGCGGTTCGTATCTTTCTATGACCCCCAGAATAAGAAGTAGGAGGATAGGCAGAGCAAGAGCTCTTGAAGTCTACCCGGGCGCGCTTCTTCATTCATCCATTTAGGCCCGGCTAGGAACACGTGGATCCAGGGAACCTGGCTCGGGAACAGCTTCTTACTAGTAGGAGCTAATCACAGTAAGAGAGTCCAATCTCTGAAATAGAGCTTAGTCTCTCCATAGTAGTCTACTAGTAGAAGGCTTAGGTTATGACTTGATCCAATAAAGTCAGAACACCTTTCTATCTAAAAGAAATGGTGCTCGATGAAAGGATCCAGATTCCACACTATGCTGTGGGCTGGGGAGAGAGCTGCTCTGCGAAGCTGGGCGTTCAGTGTTCTTATGGAGGAAGCATACTAGAAAGAGAATTGAAAGGGCCTTCAAAAAAGAGCGAGGGAGTGATGGGCAACCTTAGTCTATATGTTGCTCGTGAGCCGCCAAGTACCAGTCTCGCAACAGTATTGGCGCAAAAGGATCGGTCCTTCACTTGCTGATCGTTCGCGAGTCGAACTCGCTCTCTTGCCACGCCTTTCACTCACTCGCTTGAGTCGGACTCAATCACTCTTTGAGTTTGGAGGATCATTCGTTATTCACTCTCTTGCTATTACCCGCAGGGAGTGCAGCAACCAAGATGCATATTATCATATAGAAAGAGGCGAAGCGTAGCGATTCGTACTACCGGAAAAGTTTCGCTAACCGGCAGGCAATAGAATCAGCCGATAGGCGCAGGCAAGCGTAGCGAATCACATAGATAAGCCCCTACCTGCCAGCGCGCGGATGGATAGGGCAGGCGAAGCGCGAAGGGGATGGATGTCTGAGCGGTTGAAAGAGTCGGTCTTGAAAACCGAAGTATTTTTCGAAATACCGGGGGTTCGAATCCCTCTCCATCCGCGAGGTCATAAGTTCTCTCTTTTTATAATCAGACCCAACCGTTGCAGTACTTGAGAAGAAAGAAAAAATTCTTCTCTTTTTATCTATCTTAAGGCTGCTACCGATTCCTTATCTGTTATCCTGACGTCCTGTATGCAGGGTTGTTCGGAAATCCCTTTGCAACTTCCTGGACCGTTCATACTTTGTTCTGTAGTCTTTCAATTACCATATAGTTTCTATAATATAATAAAGGCTATAGGTCATCGGTTGTGACGTTTACGAAGGGTCAACCCCTCGGATTTTTGAGTTCTTGGCCTCTATTCACACTTAAACATCATATGCTTGTGTGGATAGCTACTGAAAGGGTGTATGGCACGACGAAGCTTTGCGACTATGCCATTCTTGGCGACGGTGATCGCCGACGAGAAGGTGACGGCCACCCCAGTCAGATGTCTCAGAAAGGGTAGTGATCTCCCCCTGAAAAGTATCACGACCATAAAGAGAAGAAAAGGGAGATTGCATGTTGATAACAGAAAATGGCAATCTTTAAATACACTGCAGTAGTGAATGCTTCAACCCATAGATGCTTTGGTACTCCATTATTTATCATCAAAGTCAAAGCCATTTCAACTATAACTATATGTCGGTGTTTTCTTCCGGACACCCCATTCTGCAGCGGAGTATGAACACACGACAGCTCACGTTTGATTCCTATCTTCAGGAGCATGAAATCAAACACCCTTGACACGTATTCTCCGCCGGAGTTCAGACCTCAACCTCTTGATCTGGAGATTTGACTTATTTTCCTTTCTATATATTCAACTTAGAAAGAGCTTAGGACTTCTCTCTAAGTAAAGAAAGCCAGATGTATCTACTGTAGTCATCCACTTATAATAGTAAGTAAAGTACCTTGCACCTATGAATGACTGCACTCGAGTAGGACCCCTTAATGAAATTCAAGTAGTTGTCTGTGATATATCCAACAATCAGCCGTAGGTCAAATCACAAGTGGACACTAACGAATGAATCAATCCAAAGAAAGAATTGGATTCTTATGTTTAATCCAGGAGCATACAATTGCCAACTGTAAACAATCACATGAATTGTTCAACCCATCTGAATGAAATGCAGGAATATACCCTAGACAATGGAAGAAGTCTTGCACTGTGTGTTGTGTATGTCTCAGGCGACGGCGGGTCCCATTCCTTATCCTAATGAAGCAGCTGAAAAAAAGGAATGTAGAGAAGAATATCCGTATAATAAAGCTTTCCCAACCGGCCAACGATCCTTCCCGTGCGCTGATCGTGGATAAGACACTCAGAAGAAGAAAAGATGACACGAAGATGGTTAGCTGCAAGGTGACTGACAGAAATCTCTTTTTAGGAGGAAAATGGAATCTATCATGAAGAATCCGGGATGAAGACATAGACCCACAGTGTGAAAGAGGTAAGAGAGTGCCATCTGCAATGTTAACAGAATCTTTGATAGGTAAAGGAGGCAGACAAAAAAGCTAAACATCTTTTTTCTTTCGCGCGAGAAGGAAAGCACTTTTGGGGGCTGACGGTACTCCTTTGGATGGTTTAACGCGACTAGCAGACCACGTCGTGCTCAATCAAATAATGGACACTGACTACGATTTGGATTGTCTCCCCGGCTCAATGGAAAGACAACCCCGTTCTACACTTCATCAAGACGAAAATCATGCCTTTCCTCCAAATACCATTTGCCTTTTCCTCAGCCGACCAGCAAAACAACGAATTCAACCGCAGATAGCCATTGGCTAAAGATTGCCTCAGTTCGGATTGTTCTCTGCAACTCGGGAACATGAAGTTGGAATCGCTAGTAATCGCGGATCAGCATGCCGCGGTGAATATGTACCCGGGCCCTGTACACACCGCCCGTCACACCCTGGGAATTGGTTTCGCCCGAAGCATCGGACCAATGATCACCCATGACTTCTGTGGCACACTAGTGCCACAAAGGCCTTTGGTGGTCTTATTGGCGCATACCACGGTGGGGTCTTCGACTGGGGTGAAGTCGTAACAAGGTAGCCGTAGGGGAACCTGTGGCTGGATTGAATCTTTCGCGATGGAAATGCACTCTTCCCCCAACTTTCCAACATAGGGGGCTAGCTTGCTTCCACTGGTGGCGGGCGGGCGAAGGGTCCAAAGGACACGTAGCCGGGGGCGAGTCCAAAATCCAATTGTTCCATTTTCCTTCTTGTTCATCAATCGGAAATCAAGACAAACCGGGCACTACGGTAAGACGTGAAAACACCCGATCCCATTCCGACCTCGATATGTGGAATCGTCTTGCGCTATATGTACTGAGATTGTTCGGGAGACATGGTCCAAGCCCGGTGAAAAAATGAAATCAAAAAAGATTATGATGTCA